>OX344726.1:22978999-27778999 GCA_947034835.1 Ballota nigra | reverse complement strand
TCACTCTTTAACAACTAGTAGACTTAATGAGAGGGTTTAGAAAGGGTTAATTAATCTACCGGTTTATCTAAGGAGGACGACCGCATCACCTTAGTTTAAATTAGGGTCTCGTTAATTAAGCACAATCTATTAACTTGTTAGTGGATTAGTGAAGTCGATTGCTAGGATAAAGTATTAGGGTTTTAATTCTTGAGCTTTCATCTTACAATCTTTTACTTAGGTTATTTCTTGCGCGTCACGGTTATCTTGATTATGTACCTGCTCCGTTAGTATACGTAGGAATTCCTATCCTGAGCATCATCATCTCATATTTGAAAACACACTTTTACATTCTTAGTTTAATTTTCCCTTTTGCATTAATAGAGTAATTTAGCTAGATTTTATTTTTATTTTCTTCTGAAAAATCCAAAAAACATACACTCATATTAGCTACGACGCGTAGATCTTCAGGGATCTGTTCGCATACTCACCTTCCCTTGGGTTCAATAATACTTGGTCGCTATACTTACTCATACTACAGTGAACCCGTCCACTTGCGGGGAAGTTACTAGTAGAAAGTTAGTATTTTCGGTTCAAGTCAGGAACCCCAGAGTCGTGGAAGAAGAGGGGTTCTGGTCAGCTTGGTTGGGGGGAGGGATAGGTATTTGGCTTTGTGAAGTGGAGGGGTTTGATTGTGAGGAAGGTTCTGCACCAGAAGAGATGGAGGGCACCTCTGGTACACGGTTTAGTTGTTGGGGTGAAGGGTCCGTGGGTAAAGGTGTTTGAGATGGAGGGGGAGAAGGTGTTTGAATGGGTAAGGTAGAGGGAGTGTGTTGGGGAGTGTTTGGGATGGTCTGCTCTGGCGAAGAGGCTTGCAAACCTGAAGCAGGGTGGAGTGCTTGGGTGTCTGGGGGAGAAGTGGAAGGGATAACAAGATTAACAAGAGAGGGGGAGGGGTTTACCTCAGCTGAGTCAACATCAGCTGGAACAGATAGCTCTGGAGCTGTAGCATCCTCCATCAGCTGAGAGGCCTTCTCAATTGCCTGCTCCAAGGCATCTCCAAGATCAGATCCAGAGTCAGGATCTTGAAGAATTGCCCTCTTTGCCTTGGATTTCTTCTTCAGAAGAATCTCCTCCTCCTCTGATGGCTCGTCCACCAGAAGGTTTTTCTTGGAAGCCTCCTCAAAGTCCTAGGCTTCTTGGCTGAGGCTCTGGATGTACCTCCTTCTTCTTGCCTCGTCCTCTTCTTAGCTGCACCTGCCTTCTTGGCAGCTTCTTCACCATCACCCATTTGCTTATTCAAAGCAGCATTGAGGGGGATCTGGTCATCCTCTGATGAGCCAGATAACACCATATTGGAAGAAGCAGGAGCTTCAACCTTCTTCTTCAAGAGGATTTTCTTCTTCTGCCCCTTAGCAGGTGAGGGCACTGCTTGGATAGGGGGGGCAGGGATGACTTATTCTCCATCAGAGTCTGCATGGCCATGGAGAGGACTATCCTTGGAGAAGATGATCTTGGACTTGTGGAAGCCCTTACACCAGGAGTCCTTCCACACCTTGTCTGGGAAGAGAGAGTCTAGAATCAAGGTTAACTTAGTCCCAAGAGAAACATTTGCATTAAAGTAAAACTGTAATTCCTCTGGCTTTGTGGGACACTCCTCCTTTTGCACCTTTGCATTGTTCTTCCTCAAAACTCCCAGAAGAACTCTGCCCAGTTGCACTGGACACCATCATAAATCGCCCTCATAACATAGAGATGGCCAATGAAGATGGCATCTGTGATATGGTTCTCACACATCAAAACCTTCACCACTATATAAAAAAGTACCTTGTACTTTTGTCTCAAATGTTTGTCCAAAAATCCCCTGGTCAAATTCTGGCACGATGATCTCGCAAACAACTTGAAGGATTCAACAACTTCATCCTCCTTGTACTTTAATGGGTCTACACCTTCTGTAGAAATGTTCTCGAATAGGTTACAGAAATCGTGCTTTGAGAAAACAACATCCTCCCCATCGATCTTGGAAAAGAGGTGGTCGTCATGGATCTTCATCCGCACCAGAAATTGAGCAGCATACCCATCCAAAGTGCGAAAATTCTTGGGGATTGTAGAGATCAACTTCTCTACCCCTGCGTTCTGCAAAAGCTCCAGAATGGCCAACGCCGCCGGATTCTGGGTGGTGTAGAAGTCAACTACCATCTCCGTCTTTAACTTCTTACAGACATATTCATGGTTGAAATTGCATTTGAGTGCCATTTTCTGAATGATAGAGAGAGAGAAAACAAATCTTGCAGAGAGAAGTTAGGGTTTGAAAATAATGACAAGTGAAGAGACAGATTGAAAAGTTTAAGTTTAAATAGGAAAAGACGCGTGGCTTTTAAAATAAATTAGGTGTGAACACGTGTAAAGTTAAAATTTAATTTAGGGAACACAATTAATTTATGAATAGATTGACATTTTGCACGATAATTAAATCTGACGGCCAGGATTGAAAGACAAGATACAAATTTAATTTGGTGTGTGGGCATGGTCATTGGGACTGGGATCGAGGGAGTTTTGTGGCAGTCAAGATAAAAAGCGAAATGATTGCCTAGGCCCTCTATCCTAGTCTAAAATACACTCTGAATATGAAATGTTTTGGATGTATTTAGTAATTTGAAAAGTGTATCCCAATGATCAGAGGCCAGAGAAGTAAATACATACCTGTCACCTGATATTGTAACCAGATGATACCTTGGTTAGTCTGGTGTTACATCTCATCTGATGGAAACCCATCTGGTTCTGGTCAGAGTATACTCAGGATTTCTCTGGAATGTGACTGTGCACCTCATCTGGGATATACCTCATCTGGTACATACCTCATCTGGAGATGTAACTTCCCTGGTATATCTAACCTGTAGGCGTGTTAGTGTATATATAAAATAATTAAGTAGGTATTATTGAAATAAAGGATACTTCTCTGATGTTCTCCCTAAACTCATTCTGTCTCTGGATCCAACAAACCTAACTCAAATGCTAACTCTCTGAATCTGGTCTCAGCCAAAGGCTTATTCAGAATATCTGCTCTCTGCTTCTCTGTTGCAATCTTTTCCATCCTTATATCTCCCTTCTCAACATGATCTCTGATAAAATGATGCCTTATATCAACATGTTTGCATCTGGTATGAAGAACTGAATTCTGGGTGATTGCTATTGCACTGTTGCTATCACAAAATATTGGAATATCCTTAGCCCTAATCTGGAAGTCCCTAAGCTGCTGACTAATCCAGAGTAGTTGTGAACAACAACTACCTGCAGCCATGTACTCTGCTTCTGTTGTTGATGTAGCAACTGAAGTCTGTTTCTTAGAAAACCAAGATACCAATTTATTCTCTAAAAATTGACATGTTCCACTTGTAGACTTCCTATCTATTCTGCACCCACCATAATCTGAATCCGAATAACCACTTAACTCTAAATTGTCATCTGCAGGATACCATAGCCCCAAATGAACTGTTCCCTTAAGATATTTCAATATCTTCCTAGCTGCTTCCAAGTGACTTTTCTTGGGATTAGCTTGAAATCTGGCACACACACCAACAATAAAAGTAATATCTGGTCTACTTGCAGTCAGGTACAGAAGAGAACCAATAAGTTCCCCGTACTGAGTCTGGTCCACATTCTCTCCAGACTCATCTGGATCCATGTTGAAATTTGTCATCATAGGAATCTTGGCTGCCTTGCTAGATCCTACTCCAAATTTCTCTAACATGTTTCTGATGTACTTTGCTTGATTGATGAAGATTCCCTTCTCTGATTGCTTAACTTGCAAACCTAAGAAATAATTCATCTCACCCATCATAGACATTTCAAACTGGCTCTGCATGAGTTCACCAAACTTCTCACACATCTTCTTGTTAGGGGATCCAAATATAATGTCATCTACATATATTTGGACCAGAAGGATGTCCTTTCCTTCTTCTTTCCTAAACAAGGTCCTATCAATCTTTCCCTTAATGAAACCATTGTCCAGAAGAAACTGAGATAGAGTGTCATACCATGCTCTTGGTGCCTGCTTCAGCCCATATAGAGCCTTCTTAAGTTTAAACACCTTGTCACCTTGTTCAAAACCAGGAGGTTGTTCCACATACACTTCCTCAATGAGAATCCCATTAAGAAAGGCAGATTTCACATCCATTTGGTATACTTTGAACTTCATGTGAGCAGCATATGCTAGAAACAATCTAATGGCTTCTAGTCTGGCAACTGGAGCAAATGTCTCATCATAGTCTATTCCTTCAGACTGAGAATAGCCCTAAGCCACTAGCCTTGCCTTGTTCCTAGTAATGACATCATTCTCATCTTTCTTATTCTTGAAAATCCACTTAGTGCCTATCACATTTTGATGTCTAGGTCTGTCTACCAGCTCCCAAACATCCTGTCTGGTGAATTGATTCAACTCCTCTTGCATAGCAATAATCCAATTTGAATCCTTCAGTGCCTCCTTGATGTTCTTGGGCTCAATCAAGGACACATAGCAACTGAATAAGGCAGCTAAGTTAAGAGTTCTCCTAGTCTGGACACCCTTAGCTGGATCTCCTATAATTAACTCATTGAGGTGATCAACCAGGGTTTTCCTTCCCCTGGCCTTGCCTGATTGACCATCTGCTGCAGTACCTTGGTGATTATCACCAACTGCAGGAGAGCTTCCCCCTACAGGAGTTCCAACCTCTTATGGTTCTGCTCCTTGTGGAGGCTTCTGCTCCAGAGAACCAGAAGATGGGTCACCATCTGAATCTGAATCTGAATCAAGAATAGGTGGGTTGACCTTGATTACTCTGGGAGTAGTCTGATTCTGTGTCATCAGAAGACTTTAAGTCCACCTTGCACTCAAAAGCATATTCATCAAAAACAACATGAGGTGTTTCCTCCACACAAAGTGAATTCTTATTAAAAACTCTAAATGCTTTACTGGTGCTGGAATATCCTAAGAATATTCCATCTACCACTTTAGCAGAAAAAGTTTTTAGCTTTGATTTCCCATTGTCATGGATGAAACACTTACATCCAAAAATATGAAAGAATGAAACAGATGGGGTTTTACCTTTCCATACCTCATATGGAGTCTTAATATGTCTCTGGGCAATGAGACTTCTATTCTGGGTGTAACAGGCTGTGTTGATGGCTTCTGCCCAAAATCTCTGTGGTGTGTTGTATTCTGCTAGAAGAGTCCTTGCAGCTTCCTTGAGGGTTTTGTTCCTCCTTTCTGCTACTCCATTCTGTTGGGGTGTTCTGGCAGCAGATGTCTCATGAAAAATCCCATGGTCCTTGCAATACTCTGTAAAGTGTGAATTAAAAAATTATGTCTCTTTGTCACTTCTGATCCTCACTATGCTCTGGTTCTGCTCATTCTGAATCTGCTTGAAGAACTCTGACAGCTTTGTGATAGTTTCATTTTTCTTAAACAAGAACACAACCCAGGTGTATCTTGAAAAGTCATCCACTATCACCAAGGTGTACTTCCTTCCACTGAAACTAAGAGGAGAAACAGGTCCAAACAGGTCCATGTGAAATAGTTGAAGTACTCTGGTTGTGGTTGTGCTCTGGACATCCTTAAAGTAAGTCTTGGGTTGTTTACCCTTCTGGCATGAACCACAAACCTAATCCTTCTTAAACACTTCATTAGGAAGACCTCGAACTAGACCTTTTCTGGCAATCTTGTTCAGTGCTTTGAAGTTAAGATGGCTCAATCTCTTGTGTCAATCCAGCTGTTCTCTGCAGATCCTTTTGCAACCAGACAAGCATTTCTTGGGCAACTACTAAAATCTGCAAGATAAATGTTACCCTTTCTCAAGTCTATAAGCAAGATATCATTATAATCAGAAGAAAAGACAGTGCATGAATCACTAGAAAACTTCACTGAGTATCCCTTGTCACAAAATTGGGATACTGAAAGCAGATTATGCTTGAGTCCTTCAACGTAGTAGACTTCATCTACAGATACACCATTAAAGGTAAACTTTCCAGCGCCTCTGGTGAATCCATAATTGTTGTCACCAAACATCACTCTTGGCCCATTCAGTGGCTTGAAATCCTGGAGATGATCTTTCTCAAATGACATGTGCTTGGAACATCCACTATCAATGTACCAGACATGGTTGCTTGAAAGTCCTTTCTCCAATGGGCTTTTGTCCTCCTACAGAGAAATCAATTAGGTCCCCTACTAATGTTGGGTCCTGATTGATTAGTTGCAGGTTTTGTAGGAATCCATAGATAAAGATCATCCCTTTCTGGATGAGGAGATCTTATCTTCCTTCCAAATCTATCTACCAGTACATGTCCTCTGACAATTACATATTGAACTACTGATCTGATAAGAACACCTTTCCTATACACAGGTCTGGTGTATCTCATCTCAAATCTGGCCCTTGGAATGGCCTGTTTCAAAGACATGGTCTTAAAGGTCTGGTTGTAAGGATACATCCTAGAAGAACCATCTCTGGTGTCATAACTAACCAGATCAGTTGGTTTTCTATAGATGGATCTCTGGTTCTGATGAAAACTAGACCTTTTCTGGTGATTATAGTTCCTCTGAGTGTATCTGTTCTGGAATTGATTCCTCTGAGAAAACCGTCTCTGGGGTCCCTGGTTCTGATGATAGTTTTGTTGTCCATAATTCCTTCTCTGAGTATTCCTATTCTGGTTGAGATTCCCCCTTCTTGAGTGTCTCCTCTGAGATCCCCTAATATGCTTACGTTCAACTCTTTGAGGGTTCCTCTGAGGTCCTCTCATCTGATTAGGTCTTACTCTTTGAGGTTTTAGGTGAACAGACCCATCAATTGTCATTGGTTCCCCATTTTGACGTTTAGTCTCTAAGATTTTCTCTTCCAGTTCAGTTAGCTCTTCTGGACTATATTCTACATGATCACCAGAGTAGTTCCATTTAGGATTGTGAACTACTCTGTAACCATGACCATTAGGGTTTTCATCCCAGATTTCTAACAATTCACCAGCTCTTACAGACTTGTCTTTGTTATAATGATATTTATGAGATCTGGTAGTAATTCCAGAATATCCTAAACCACTCTTATCATTTATGCGCTGAGAAGACTCTGATATAATAGATACAACAGTTGGTATCTTTGGAGCTTCTCTGGGCATAGGTATCTCCTCAGTAGTTTGCTCAATCTGTTTTCCCTTGATAAGAGTCTGGTATTTGGCTCTAAGCTCATTGAACTCATCTTCCTGAGAGTTCTTTTCTTTCATGAGTTGATCTACCAGAGTATCTCTTTCTGTGATCTTATCCTGAAGTTCAGAGACTTCTTTGGGATGATCTTTCATGAGTTCTCTGGTGGATTTTTGCTCATGAGATAAGGATTGAACTTCAGCTCTGAGCTTACCATTCTATTTCTCAAGTTTTTGACATAATTGAACATAATTTTGGAGATCTGATAGCATTTGCTGCATATCAGACTCTCTGAAGTTACCAGATGAATAAGAGGATTCAATATATTTGGAATTTGATAAGCATAAGGTCGTTTGTTGTACCTCAGTGATGTCTGCCATGAGACATACATCATCATCAGATCCAAAATCAGAAGAAGAAGAAGAAGAAGAAGAAGAATTTGAGTTGGTATCATCTTCCTTTGCTTCTGCCAGTATTGCTCTCTTGTCTGCATATCTCCTATCTCTCTTGAGTCTTTTCTCTTCTCTTTCTCTAGGAGTAAATTGAGGACAATCATAACTGTAGTGGCCTGGCTTGTTGCAAGTATAGCATGTGTTGTCTCCTCTGGGACTGAGACTTGGATCTCTTCTCATCTGGTTGTACTCTGATCTGGCTGGACTACTCTCCCTCCTCTGGTAGTTAGGTATGCCAGAACTGCTATCTCTCCTCTGATAATCTGATCTACCAAAGCTGCCATCTCTCCTCCTCTCTGGAGTTCTGAATCTGGTCTCCCTTGAGTCTCCAGATGTCTTTTCCTTATCTGCAGGCTTGAAGGAACACTTCCTATCTCTGGTAGATTTCTTCCAGTGCTTTTTGTACCTGCCATATTTTGAACTCATTTTATCAAGTTTACGGGTTATGAGGGCTACCTGCTCCTTGAGACTCATGTCATCTGCAGCAGGCTCCTTGGGCTTTTCATCAGACTTGATAGTTGAGGAGAAAGCAACTTCTTTCTGACCAGAAGAGGAAACCTCTTCTGTTTGATCTTCCTCTTGAAGATCATATTCATACGCTTTGAGATCAGACAACAGAAGATGATGATCCAGAGTATTAAGATCCTTATTATCTTTTATCACAGTGACTTTTATTCTCCACCTGCTGGTTAGTGATCTTAAAATTCTGCTATTGATTTCTTTTTCAGAATAGGTCTTACCTAAGGCACTAGCCTTGTTGAGGAGGTTGGTGAGACACATATCCAGCTGGTCAATCGTCTCATCTGGTTTCATCTTGAAAGTATCAAATGAGTGTTGAACCGCCTGGAGCTTGTTGTCTTTGATCTTATCTGTTCCCTCACAGAGCAAAACCAACTTGTCCCACATATCCTTGGCCGGGGCACAGATTCTGACCTTTTCTATCACTTTCTTTGTGAGAGTGTTTATGATTTCTGTTCTCGCCACCTGATCCAGATTGTATAATTTCCTTTCATCGTTGTTGAGCTCATCCCTTTTCTTTAGGATCTTTTGCCTTGCAACCCTTTCACCAGTTCTTTTTTCAGCAGATTCACTGGTTTCTTCCCTGGACTCAGACCTGCCATCATCAATGGGAGTCCAGTAAAATTGGATTGGGCCACTCTCTACCACATCTAACATGCGGTAGTGGATAGCTCCAAGATGATTACTCATCATGAAGCTCCAGTGGCTATAATCCTCAAAGGAGAACTCAGACAACTTACGGCTCTTGTAAGAAGATTTTGAAGATATTTTCTCAAAGATTTTAATAAGAATTTAACAAAAAATAACAAAGAGCAATGGATCAGCCCGGTGACCACCAAAAGCTTTTCGAAGCAGTGGTCTTGGACACACTACTCTGATACCACTTGTTGGTCCCACTTGATAGATTAATTGCGGAAGCTTTAAAGCAAAGTAAAGTCTTTAACAAAATCTTTTAAAAGAGCACTTAAAGATAAGCAATATGAAATGAAAGCAGTAAATGAGACATGATATATAGTGGTTTGGATATAACGATCATACGTCCACTCTCATTTCTTCAAAGAGGCCTTACTACCAACCAACCAATGTACGTACTGGAATTGCGAAGTACCAGTTCCTTCTTACAACAGCCTTTAGATCTAACTTCGATCTAAAGCTTTACAAACTTCAACCTTGTCTTAACAGATGAACAGGTTGAGATTCCAACAACTCCTTAATGAGTGTATATGAAGTATGAACAAAATAATAGTGATTAGGGCGTGATAATAACTAGACTTAAATATGACTTCGTGCGCGTGTAAAATCTCTAGAGCCTTTCTTCAAAGCTGCAGTCTTGTATTTATAGAGATGATTAGGGTTTAGCCGTTGGAGAGCTAATCTAATCAGATCTCTAATTAAGGAAGCTTTCTGTTAGGATAAATATTGCATAGTTTTGATGAGTTAAAACAAACCAGAGAATGTAATAGGACCATCTGGACCTGTTAGCCAGATGATGACTAGATTAGGACTTAGTCTAGGGGGAACTGCCAGACCAGAAGACTCACCAGAAGACCTTACCAGAAGACTCACCAGAGGACCTCACCAGAGGACTTCACCAGATGAGACTGACCAGAGGCAGATAACTTTCCCCAGACCAGACGAGTCTGGTGAAACAAAAGATGCTCAGAATCATCTCCTGATTCTGATGAGCATTCTGTTTCTTAACTAGATCAGGACCAGAAGACATCAAGGTTGCCTGATATCTGGTATTGCCTTCTCTGGAGAGAATCAGAGTTTGGCATTGGAAGCTATTGACCGTTGGTGATTTATATCAAGTCAACAAGATCAGGATTGGAAAGTCTTGAAGTCAATCAATCCAAGGATCTCACCAACCCAATCAATCAATTAGGGAATTGATTGATTGAAGCTTCCCTAAATAGAGGATCTGATTGGATTAGCTCTCCAACGGCTATTCCCTAATCACCTCTATAAATACAGAGTGCAATCTCAAGAAAAAGGGCTAGAAAGAATCATACGCGCACGAAGTCATATTCCAAGCTCTTATTTATCAAGCATATTGCACTCTTATTCTGTTCATACTTTAATATTCACTCTTAAGGAGTTGTTGGACCTCAACCTGTTCATCTACAAGATAAGGTTGAAGGTTGTGGTCTTTAGATCGAAGCTAGATCTAAAGATATTGTAAGAAGGAACTGGTACTTCACAATTCCAGTAAGTAAGTTGGTTGTTGGTTGGATAGTGAGACCCCTTTGATCAAGGGAGAGTGGACGTAGGATATTCAGATCCGAACCACTATACATCCGGTCTTACTTATTGTTTTCATATTTACTTTCTTGTTTATTTTATTGTGCTCTTGTGAAAAGAACTTTGCTCAAGACATTCCTTTTAAAGCTTCCAAAATTTATCAATCTAGTGGGACCAACACTTTCAATCAATCAATTTCCTAATTGATTGATTGGGTTGGTGAGATCCTTGGATTGATTGACTTCAAATACTTTCCAATCCGATCTTGTTTGACTTGATTTGAATCACCAACGGTCAAATACTTCCAATGCCCAACTCTGATTCTTCCAGAGAAGGCAGGGCCAGACACCAGGTGACCTTGATGTCCTCTGGTCCAGAGTCGGTTAAGAACCAGAATACTCAGTAGAATCTAGAGATGATTCTGAGCATCTTTTGGTTCACTAGACTCGTCTGGTCTGGGGAAGGTCTTCTGCCTTTGGACTTGATCTCATCTGGTGAAGTCTTCTGGTGGAGTCCTCTGGTGGTGTCTTCTGGTGACTCTTCTGGTGAAGTCTTCTGGTCTAGCAGTTCCCCCTAGACTAAGTCCTAATCTATTTCCTCATCTGGCTAACAGGTCCAGATGGTCCTATTACATATTCTAGTTTGTTTTAATTCATCAAAATTATACAACTTTTATTCTAACACACTAGCACATGCGTCAAAGTGATCTTGACCCACCTTGTTGGCTCCACAGTAAAAAAAACCATGACATCCCCCTCGTTGTACCCATGTTGTGGGCACTCAATGAGCATGTTAGAGTATCTCTCCCAAGCTTGACGTAAGTCCTCTCCTGGCTTCTGCTTGAAAGATGAGATCTCTAGTCTTGCTTTGATCGTTCTAGAAGGAGGGTAAAATCGCTCGAGGAACAGACGCTCGAGCTCGGCCCATGTGGTTACACCTCCCCGTGGGAGCGTGTTATCATACCACTCCTTTGCTATTCCGGTTAAAGAGAATGGGAACAACCTGAGCCTCTTGACATCTTCAGACATACCGTTATAATTGAAAGTCGGGGCAATCATCAGAAAACTCCTCAGATGAGTATGAGGATTCTCCTTCCCGACCTCCCCCTTGAATTGATTCTCAGTAAGTAGCTTCTGGATTCCTGGGGAAATGGAGAAGTTGTTTGCCTCTACAGGAGGCAATGCCACTCCATCATAATACCATTGCGGCTGTGCCGCAAACCTTCCTCGGATTGCTACATCACGGTCAGCATTCTGAGGAATGTGCTGAGGATAAACTGGTGGTGGAGGTATATGCGGAATAGGTGGTTGGTTATAATTGGGTTGTGGGGGATAGTATGGTGGATAAGGGTATGGTGGGTATGGGTATGGGTGGTATGGGTTATTGTGTTGGTAGACAGGGTTGTTAAATGGGTTGTTTGGGTTTTGTGGGTTTTGGCTTGATTCTGGTTTTTAGAGGGATTGCTCTGGTTATGTGGGTTTGGGTTTTGGTCGGTTCTTTCCCCTTGGAGTGCTAGCTTTGGATTATTGACTCCCTTAGTTCCCTCAACCCTCTTCACATTCTGATTAAGCCCTTCTGTCTCAAGACCCAAATCTCCGCCTAAATCCAAATTCATGTCATCACCTCCTACGGTATTCATCCTTCTCTGGAAGGCTCGATTCCTTATGGCTATAGTCTCAGGGTCTAACTTTGATCGATCTTCGCTCGTTTCTCCCTTCGAGCGTGTTTTCATATACCTGAGTACTCAACAAGAAAGATCAAACGCACCAGACTACAATAGAGAAATACTAAACTCAAAATAAAAATAAAAACACTCACTACTAACTACTAAACTATCTCCAAGTCCTACTCAATAGACATACATCGCCATCCCCGGCAACGGCGCAATTGACTTGAACCAAAAATACTAACTTTTTACTAGTAGTTTCCCCACAAGAGTATGAGTTCACTGTAGTATCAGTAAGTATAGAGACCAAATATATCGTACCCAAGGGAAGGAATGTATGCGAATAGATCCCTGAAGATCTACGCGTTGTAATTAATATGAGTGCGTGTTTGGGGATTGAAAATTATTAAATCTAAACTATTCTACTCTACTAATGCAAAAGAAAGAAATGAGTTAATTATCTAAGGGTTTTGTCTCAAATATAAAAGGGTGATGCTCAGGATAGGAATCCCTACGTATACTAACGGAGCCGGTACGGTAACTAAAATAATCGTGATGTGCAAGTATTAATTCTAAGTGCACTAAAACTAGGCAATCAACTTCCCTAATCTAGCACGAGATTGAAAGACTAAAAGCTCAAGAATTAACCCTAATACTTCGTCAAATCAACCTACTTCACTAATCCACTAAACAAGTTATATGGATCGTGCTTAATTAAAGAGACCCTAATTTAACTAAGGTGATGCGGTCGTCCTTCTTAGATAAACCGGTAGATGAATAAACTCTTTCTAAACCCTCTCGTTAAGCCTAATAGTTATTAAAGAGTGATAAGGTCGTCCTCTCTCTAACAAGTTTCGTACGAAATTCAAAGGTAAATCCGGAATTTATTTTAAGTGTTCATTAATTAAGAGAATTAAAACTAAACATCACATGTTACTCTAATTATGTACCAACGTCCTACTTCTACGAGTTCATCCTACCCCAAGCATACAAGGGTTTTAGCCTAGCATGGTTGTAGTGACAACAAAAGTAATTAAATAAGAAACGAACATAAACATGACGATTTGAATTAAATAACTAAAAAGCATAAACAAGGGTTTATAAGAAAGAAATTAAATCTAAGAACGAAAATTTAATAAATACTAAATCAAAGGTTTCAAGTGCCAAGTATCGAAGAAAAAACGAAAAAAAAATAAAAAATAAACTCCAACGAAGAATTCGTAACGTAAAAACCTCAATCAAAAGTAAAATATGCTTGCTCGAACTCTTGGGGTGCTTCTCTCTCCGAAAACTATCTCTATGCATAAAGTGGTACTCAAAATCGTGTTCGAAACGGATATATATAGGCCATGGATCGATTTGGAAGTAAACGGGCCGAATCCTTGCGTGGACGAGGGGTGCTCGAGCTAGTTACGCTCGAGCGGTGGCGCTCGAGCTACACAGCTTGAATGGATCAAGGGCTCGAATGGGGGCGCTCGAGCTCCTTGAGCTCGAGCGGAACAACATCTCGAATGGAGGTGCTCGACCTGCTCGAATGCCCAAAGTTCTCTGCAAGTCCGAGCATTCGAACCATGCACTTGCTCGAGCGAGGGCGCTCGAGCCCTCCCAGCTGGAGTGGCCTCCTCTTTCTTCAAACTGATACTTTTCTTCTCTCGCACTAATATCATTCGTATTTCTTCAATATCTTCTCATCCGGGCATCCGTTTGAGTCGATTTAAAGTCCTACGAACTCCTTTTTTCGCCCTCTATCCATCTATGAGCATCAAAGAGATAAATTCATTATTTCATGAAAATAATACTTAATTAAATCTAAATACTTATCGAAATCAATCAAAACGCGGGCATTTCGAGCTCTAAAATCTAACAATTTCACGCCTAATCAGTAAACTCTTTTAGAATTTTTGCTTTGCTTCTCATCTATGTTTTGCCGATTTTGGGGCCTGTAAATTGACCAAGTAATATAGGCCAACACAAATATTCTGTATTTCAGCAATTCATACACATTTAAGAGTAAAGTTTAGGAGGATTTCGGAAAAAATGAACGTAAAATTAAGGACAATGTTAAATACAAGTTTATTCGAACAAGTTAATCCTTAAAAAAATCCAAAAAATACAGGCCAAAGTGTAGGAGGATTTTTGTATTTTACCCTTGGCTGTTAATCCTAAAAAGACAGGTTTGTTCGACCAAATTTCGGAAAAAAAAATCTGAAAAAAAAAACCAAAATTCGAAAAAAAAAACTGAACTCATGCTTCAATTTCAGAAAACCAGATACGAATGTTTCAAATCAAGTTTATTTTCCCCCACTGTGCGTTCATATATACACTACTTAACCAACATTCTCAAAATTCAAGAAACTAAAAACCATTCTCAAATTTATAAACCCTAGAATGAAATACTTACCTTTTTTCATTTGAGCGATAAGAACAGATCGGGCGTGGCAGCGGTGCAGGCGTCGTCACGGGCGTGGCGGCGACGGGAAGCGGGGGCGACAGCTTAGCACCGTGGGAGTGGTGCAGGCGTGGGAGCGGTGCAGGTGTGGCAGTGGTGTAGGCGTCACCGCGGCTGTGGCGACGACGGGAAGCGGTAGTGGCAACGGGAAGCAGTGACGGCAGATTAGGCGTTTTGTACTTTTGACTCTGGAGGTGTATTCACAAAATGAAATTGAAGATAATGAGTATATTAGAAGTCGAACAGGGTAGTTTAGGGAATTAGGGGGGTGTATTCACCATTGAAAAAAGAAATTAATAAGAGGGTTGTATTCATAACATATAAGACTGTATTTAACCTTGGCCAAAATTAAATCAAGTTTGAAATAAAGCTCATGTGTATACAATTTTAATTTTGGCCTAGGTTATTGGCACTTATGTGTAGTAAATACATTGACCTAAAATTTAATATCTAAGACAAATATATGAAAAGATAGTACTATTCATTTAGCTTTCCCTCCAAAATAAATTTAGTAAATACACTCCATCTCAAACATATGAAATATATCGATCATTTTTGCATACTTCGAAGAGAAGATACGAAGCTTCACACTCCAAGAATGTGAGCCACCACCAATCGACGACTAGGGCCTTGAGATGAACGATCCTTCGAGTCCAGAATACATATATGTAAATATTTTTTTTAGAAACTAAGTTTTTAAATGTTGAATATGATAATTTTTGTTGGTGTTATGATATTTTTCAAACATCATTGAGTGTATAAAATTGTATGAGTATGATAATATAGTATTGTTGTTGTTTGCTTGTTTAGTGTATTTTATTTCAAAAAATTGCGATGGTTGTTGTTCAGTTCTGGTTATCCGAACATGATCAAAATTTTAATTTGGAAACTTTTTTCAAACATGAACACAATTTTTCCAAAAATATATTCGAACAAAGTGATCGAATTTTTTTTCCAAAAATTGTGGTCATATTTGGAAAAAAAATCGAAGATTATGGTTATGTTCGAAAAAAAAAAATTCCAGACTTTATAGTTATGTTCGGATAACCAGAGCCGAACAACAGCCGTCGTGAATTTTGACTTTGACTAACATCAAGCTTCGACGGCTGTGGGTTTAGGGTGAGAAGATGCGATGGTGATCGAACTGGGATGATTTGGCTTCGGCGGTGGCTGGTTGCGTCTTCAACAGGCGCACGACGAAAAGGCCTCAACGGCTCTGGGTCGCATATTTCTTGGTAGACGACGGCAAGCTTCGACGACGGAAGTGGAAAATTAATTTGAAGGCGATTGACGAGGGCAGTTGAGTGTATCAAAGAGGCAAGGGAGTGTATTCAAAATGAAAAGAAAGAATTGAAACTTATGCAACTTAATTAGGGCAATTTAGGAAAGAGGGGTAGTGCATTCATTCAAAGTATAGTGAACTTATAATGTAATGTATTCACTACATATGTAAGTGCCAATAATCTAGACCTTTAATTTTCAATTGTTAAAGTTCTATTGTCTAAGATATTTGGGCCAAATAAAACTGTATTTTTTTAGGGAAAATTACAACTCGTTTAAGTTTTTCAGCCCTAAATATAACTAGATTGATACACTTTTAAAAAATACAACTCAGTTAACTTTTTAGTGATAAAATTCCTCTATTGCCCCTGCTCTAATGACTAGTGTGATTTTTGCTCGAAATTCGTGTACTTAAATAGTTTATTTTATTGAGTTTCTTGCAATTATTTAGATTAAATTGACCACTTGTGCTTAATTGTCGAGAAAGGTATTTGCTATTATATTATAGGGAATTGAGGAATTTTTGGATTAAATACGTGCTAATTGAGGTCGGTCGAGAAAAGGAATTGAGAAGAAAACGAGTGAAATGTAACAAAGATCAAATTTGAGCCGAGCAAGAACATCCTAATGAGGAAGAATCATCATCCCAAATGAGAAAACTACTCAAAATGCACGTAGAGTCAAGAAGAATCGAGTCGAAATCGTGTTTAAGAGTGGAGTAAAGCAAAACGAGGCCTAGAGAGATCGAAATACAAGTTGGAAAGTAAAGAGGGTGCAAAACAAGCCAAAAAACGAGTTCATCTCGGTTAGCAGGCTTTGTACCGCCCGAGATGAAAAGTGCTTAACCGAGATTTTGATTTCGGCCTCAATGTCTCGTTAACACTCTTCCGTACCGCCCGAGATAGATGGGTGTTATCCGAGATGAACTTCCCCTGCTTTAAAAAATCTGAAAATTCCAACTTTTGGAGGACTTAAATGAAATTTCGTCCAAGGTCTTTTCTTCCCACATATAAATACCTTTCTTCCTGATTTTACACTCAGTTTTTCAAGGGCTTTAGAACCCTAATCCCCTAGAATAGTTTTTTTCCTTTTCATTTTTCTTTTGCATTTCTTTCAATTTCTAGCATAGATTAGATTAGATTAAACTTTCAATTAGTAGTAATTTCCATTTCAAGAAAGGATTCTCAAGTTTTGTAGCTAAATCAACTCCATAGAGGTTCCTTCTTCCCTTAATTTCTTTTTTCTTTGGTTTAATTTCATGTTTATGGATTATTGTTCTTTATTTCATATGAGCTTGTTTGTTATTATGCTTAGTTAATTGTCTTGTATTTGGGTGTTTGGATTTACATGGGTAATTAAGTATTTGATTTGATTTGTGATATATATTCTAGTTGAAGGTCAATCTATTAGGAATATGGACTATGATTGTTCGATTTCATGATTGCTCTTGTAGTTCGTATTTGGATTGTGTGTTTATCGAAACAAGAGTTGGGTCGGTGCATGATCTTGTATGGGTGTGAGTGATTTATGAAATTTGAGTGGATATTGGAGTATCACAACGAGAGTTGGGTATTTTCATCAGAACCCCATATTTCCTACACTTGTTACATAATTGAGAAATTGGTGATAAGTGAGAAGATTAACGATCCGATGTTTTCATTTGATGTGTTTACCTAGGCTTATCCAGTACGGTAAATACGTGATGTTTAGTGATTGCTTCTATAGTTGACCAGAAACTTGAATAGTTATTACTTATCGATCGTGTACTTGATTCTCATGTGATGATGAACACCCGAACACGTCTCGTTTAATTGTTTAAAAAATCCCTAAAATTAGTAATTGCTTATTTCTTTCATTTAGTTAATTGCTTTGATTTGTTTAATTGCTTTAATAGTTGCTTTAATTTCGAGAAAACCTTTTTAAAAACCTTGAGTCGTACTACAATTATGTGCCGACGCATAGTACTAAGGCTATACTAGCCACTAGTCCCGTGGTTCGATATTTAACTTGGTCAATTGCCTTACTATAACAACGATCTCGTACACTTGCGAGTGAGTTTGAATTTGTACTTCAACAAATTTGGCAATCATCTAACCCATCGTGACAATTACCCTTTCTCTCTCCCTAACTGACTTTCACCCAGTCACATCATCCCATCTACTCTTCTTTATTCTTCATCTTCCTTGCAGGTACATTCCATCCTAGAAGATGACAGCTAATGTAAGGCTTTGAAGAATCCTCTCCAACTTCGGTTTTTTTATGTATTCAAAATTCAAATTTGAATTCTATACATATTTGACCTTCTTCTAATTATTCCGCCGATTTTCAGAAATGTCTTCCGATGTTATTCTTGCCGTTAAATTTGTCGGAGCCTGCAAAGTCATTGCTATAAGGGATCAAACTTCCTTCTCTGGTTTTCGCAATCAGGTACTGTCGATGTGGCCTCAATTGAATCTTCATGATACATGTTTTATCCTACATGTTTTAAGCAAATTCTTCAAATTTCAACAATATTTTTTTCAACAGATATTATCATTTCAAAGCAAAAATAAAAAATATGTATTTTCTACTCTAATGTACTACTTACCAAAGCAGTTTTTCGGACCTCTTTCTTCATCATCACTATCACTCGTAGAGACATCTAAAATATGATCGATTACCTCCCTTTCACTTTCAGAATCTGATTAATAAACAAAAAATGATCGATTACTATCACTTTCAGAATCTGATTAAAATATGTATTTTCTACTCTAATGTACTACTTACCAAAGCAGTTTTTCGGACCTCTTTCTTCATCATCACTATCACTCGTAGAGACATCTAAAATATGATCGATTACCTCCCTTTCACTTTCAGAATCTGATTAATAAACAAAAAATGAACACATTAAATTTGACATGTTCTTGTTCTGTTTATGTAAATCTAAAATCCAAATACACAATACCTTCCCTCCTCTTCATTGTTTTCTTCGATTTTGATCTTGCGTTGGCTTCTTTTTTCTTCCTTCCCTAGTTTTCCCCCATGGTTTTTCTTTTCCTTATAAAGTCTCCAAGACAATCATCTATAGTACATTTTATCCTTATTTACTATTTTGAAAAGATACAATAATTATTAATTCAAATTTATAACCTGAATCTGATGTGTCAGTCCATTCCCTTATTTTTTTTCTTTTCCTTTCTCCCTCTTACCAGAACCTTTTTCAGTTATTCTACTTCTCTTTCTTCCTGCTTATAATATTGTATATTTAAAAAGGAAAAATCGTTACAACCCTGTCCTCTAGATTGTAGTTTGTTGTTCAGTCATTCTATATATACAACCTTCATCTTTATTTTCCAGTAATTATACCATTTTCAAAAATATTATACTAAAGTTTACTCTTCATTTGTCCTCTATGTCTATCGAATTTTTTATTTTAAAGATTGTACCAACACATAAAAAACAAAATGCATGTGCCAAAATCAATGTTTGATTCTAAATAATATTGTAGTTTGGTGTTTAGTCTTTCTACATATACAACAATAATCTTTGTTTTCCATAAATTATACCATTTCAAGCATCATTATACTAAATTTTACTTTTCATTGGTCCTCTATGTATAATACCAAAAAGATTTTTAGAGATTGTACCAACACATAAAAACCTCAATTCATGTGCCAAAATCAATTTTGATTCCCAAAGAAATTATACTACTTCTATAATAATTATACTAATATTCAAATGTTTATACTAATATCATAATGATCTAAAACTTATACTGCTTTAAAACTCATCTTTTTAAATAAAATCATAAAATAACAACAGATTTAACATTTCGAAACCTCTATTCAACTGATTTACATATAACTCAAATTAAAGACAAGCCTTTGGGTTTTTTTATGTTTCTCATCCGCTTCTTCGAATTCCTCATTACACTCTTTTCATCCTCGGACCCATAATCTTTTAGAAGTTTCGATGTTTTTCTCCTCCCCATTTTGTCTGATAAAACCCAAAATAACTTGTTAGTAATTATATTACTCAAACTTTCGAATTTAACACAGAACCTTGAACGAACTATAATAGAACTAAATTTCAAGTAAAAAAAAAACCCTAACTTTCAAAATTAGTAAATTTAAATACAAAATCCAGCAATTTCGTAAGAAAATCTTGAATATTTATGTGTACTAACCTTAAAAAGCAGTTTCCCGCATTCAAGCCAGATTTTTCCGACCACCGTAGCTTCGTTTTATTTCTTCAAGAAGGTTTCTCTTTCCTTTTTTAGAGAGAGAGAGAGGTGATGGGTTGACAACTACTATGATTTTTTATTTTCAAATGTATATACGAAATGTCTGGCAAATAACACTTTTATTGGAAGCCGTGAATGAACAACAGCTCAAAAGTCATGCAACCACTCTATGTTAACGTCAATCAACAAAATTGAAGGGAAGGAAGGTAAGGTTAGAATTGAAAATTTACTGCTAAAAAGTTAACCCAGATGTATTTTTAAAAAGTCTACCAACCTAGTTGTAATTTAGTGTTATAAAACTAACTCTAGTGTAAGTGCCCTTTTTTTTTAAATATTGGTCAACTTAATTAATTCATCGTGATATATATCTTAAGAAATATTGTAGCAAAAATACGTTTCCCTAGAATTTGTAGTCCATTCGTGACAAAATTAAAATGTACTTTGTGTCTCGATCTTAATTAATTCATCACACAAATGAAAGTTGAAGGTCCTAAAAATCATTTTCTCCCAAATTGTAATGGCCTTATCAGAAAGTTAGCCAATGTACCTTCCATGGGCCTCACTTGCCCTATTAATAGGGTAAATGTTTGTTTTTTTATCCTTTAATTTGCACCAATTATGATTTTAGTAATTCAGTCCACTAATTTTTCCCAATTTTGAAATTTATTCTTTCTAGTTCATTAAATTTTGTCCTTTTAGCAAAGATAAAAGGAAGCTAAAGTTGTAAACTTATATTGTGTTAAAAAAAAAAGTTGTAAACTTATATATTAAAGAAATTGAATTCAAACTAAAAATAATGAACTTTCAACATTTAATTGTTGATCAACTATCTATTAATGAATATTGAATGGAATATAATCTAACGAAACATGCAAATTGATATACTGGTACCACATACATAATCATTAGAGAGAGATTCCATCAATTAATCCAGTACTAATCCTATGTGTTAGTACTTCACTGACAAAGCATGCTTGTGATAAGACGCGCGTTAGTTGAATTTAATTATTCTCAAATTTATGTTGTTTATGCCAATAATTAAATTAGGCCCATAATTTAGATGCATTCTTATTGAACATAATTACATGGCGAAGAGACCTTTCAATTATCACTTCTCTTTTTTTTTTTTTTTTTGGAGTCTATTATCACCTATAAACTTTTTTTTTTTGTCCACTCAATTATTACTCGTATTATCACATTTCTCTCACTAAGATAATACAACACCAATCACTACTGTTATACATTGATTCGACATAAAACAAAATTCCACATTACCAAAATCTCAAAACAAACAGGGATTTAAATCAAATTCGTCCTCTATCTTTTCACCTTTATCTAAATGGTCCTCTATTTATTTTATTTCTTAGTTTAGTCCTGTATTTCTTCAAGTTTCACCAAAATGGTCCTAATTTGGTGAAAAATGGTTCTAATTGAATTTTTGTATTTTATTTCAGTTTTTATTTTTATTTTGCAAAGATGGCCATCTTGCGTGCAACATTGAAAAAAAAAAAAACCACATCACAAACTTCCCCCGAAAAAACTAGTGCGCATGACTAAAAAGGTGGCAATTTATGATTTATGCGTTCAATTAGGACCTAATTGGAGAATGAGAATTGATATAGGACTAAATTGGTAGATAAAATAAATATAGGACCAAAATGATGAGGTTTTGTACATTTTTAGGCCAATTAGGATCATTTTGGCGAAATTTAGATAGATACGAGACTATATTGATAAAGCAACTAAATAGAGGACCATTTTGATAAAGGTAAAAAGTTAGAGGATGGATTTGGTTTAAATCCCAAACAAACACATACTTTTACTATTCATTAAAATTTTACATCTAATATTTAAGGGTGCGTTTACTTTTGATGATAAGGTTGGATAGTGATTATATATATAATATTGTTATCTGTTTACTTTGAATGATATATTTTTTTTTTTAAATCCCTTGACCCGGGGATAACCCGGATTTTTGCTTAACAGATATTAAATCACACCAAAATAGGTGTGATAATTAATTCAAACTTGGGGATATGATGTACATTTACAAAAATACCCTTTATATAACAATTTTTTTTTTAACTCCGATAGGCGTATTCTTCTCACAGATCACGGCGGTTTCAAACCTGATCATCCCTGCGATCGGAGTACCGGCGATATCAAAGGTTTACACAAGCAAAAAAAATCCCCGCATGCTATTCTTTTTTTCAAATACTACACATCAATTAGGATTGCAAGGGGAGCCAGGTTTAAGTATATCCAGTTTCTTCGAAAAGCAGACGTACCCTTTTACGTTTCTATTTGTTTTCTTTTCAAATTTTTTTTTTTTTGTAATTTCTCGTCTTAATTGTATACCGGATCTTCTTTTTTTGCTGCTTGCAAAAATATGATCAAGGAATTCTGCTGCTCTGGGGGATCGTTGACAGCATCCTTGATGATAGTAAGAACAAATTAAAACATGTAAAGTGAAAATATGTGAGATAGAGTTAGATAGATGTAGTCATGGTATTAATTAATCGAAAAGATTCAAGCATATACCTTGAGTTGATCTTCACTCATGACGGAATCAACAAGGGATTGATGTTGTCAATTCGAAATTTGAGGATCCAATTCAAATTTCCAAACGCTGTTAATTTGGGCAATTGAATTATTTGTCAATTTACAAAGGGTATTTTTGTAATTTATCATATTTCTGAATTTTTATTTAATATTGAAAATATAATTTTTTTAAAATTCAATTGTATCAAATACACTAAAGTAAACTAAAAATAAGATAACAAAAATTAATTGTAACCTCTTATTTCATCCAACTTAATCATATCTCACATAATTCTTATTTCTAAAGTAAACGGACCGTAAGTCATAATTTTGCGCGGATAGAAACAAACGTAGTCTTAATTTGTCAAACGTTATTAATCCTATTATACAAACACTTGGACCACATGCAGCTAGCCCTTAGCTAGTTAGAGAGATTATGGAGAAGTCATTTATTGATGGTTTCCAATTAAGTTTGATTTAGGTGTTATACAATACAAGGACCATTGCACTTCTCTCTCTCTCTCCCTCACACACACTCAGAGAGAGAGAGAGAGGGATGGGAAAGAACGCAGTAGGTCCACATGCATTTCAGAGCAGACATGAAGATGGGAGTTAATGTAGTTAGGGGTGGAAAGTTGAACTATCCCTATATTTAATTTCAACCCTATCATTGTTACATCATTATTATTATCGTAAATTATTTTTTATTGAGTTCACTTTCACATTTTGCTAACCCACTATAAAAATAGTAGTGTCATACATACATTTTCTTGGAAAGTAAATTGGCCTAATGGCATTACACACGCTTCTCTTTTTGTGGCTTTCATTCACCATCACTTTTGCCCTACCCAAAGAACAAGATTCCGATCGGATTTCCAAACTTCCCGGCCAGCCTCCGGTGACATTCTCCCAGTTTTCTGGCTACGTTTCCGTCAACGAAGAACACGGCCGTGCTCTCTTTTATTGGCTCACGGAGGCCACACATAATGCTCACACTAAGCCACTTGTTCTTTGGCTCAATGGAGGTACCCTTTTCTTATATATGCATGCATTTCTGTCTTTTTTTTTTTGTGATTCACTCTGTGCTTAATTCATTATCTGGTATAATAAAAAATATCCAACGAATTCTGGAGGTGAAAAATTAATGAATAGAAGAATCGAACTACTAATTTAACTGTGAAAAGCATGAATATATATATATATATATATATGCATGACTAAGAATATAGTGTACATCAATTTGACATGTTTTTTTAGGACTGTGTATGCAGTTCTTTCTTTTTCCTTCTTTTATGAGAAAAATTGTTGAAGTTGACTATGAAGATTAATTCGAGCTTTCCACGTACAATTAAAGGCTAAAGTAGAACTTGCTTTGTACTATTGAATATTAATTTTATCACAATTTTAGCATGTACTCAATGACATGCACTTGAATTTTAAATTCAACTTTAACTTTCATTTTGATTTTTTTTCAAAACACAAACTAACACGACGAATAGTAATTTTTTTTTTATTTTTTGCAATTGAAATATTACTAGTTACTTTTTGGGGTATTACTAATTTCTTCTTAGTGTATTACCGATTTTTGTTTGGAGTATTTTTTTCAAAATCCAAACACTTAAATACACTTAGAGAATTCAACGAGTAATTAATTAAATAATATATGGAAATTTGAAAGAACTAGGGGATGTTGTTTTAATTTCTTTTCTTAGGCTGGTAACTATGAAATGACTCAATGCCCAAAAAATAAATTAAAATTACCAGTCCTGGAGTGGAATGACACCCCTGAGTATTATTTAACCAGCGGTAAAAAATTCCAGCCAAAACTCTTTTGTAAGACTGTCTGTCAAAAAAAATCATAAATTAATACTACTTTAGTCACCTATTAAGTTTAATATTTTTCAAATCAAACGTTTCATGTGATGTTTAATATTTCGTCTTTTGGATTTAAAAAAAAAAAAAAAAATACTATATTCATTACACATTATCTCTACATTTTTAATTACACTTTTTATCAATAATTTTACAATAAATTTTTTTTTTTTAAAAATTGTGTTATCCTCCAAATGTTAAACTTGGGGGGAGGGGAGAATATTTTATAATTAATTAGGTAATAAATGAACTTACGTAGTTACGTTAAATTTGATCAAAATCTCACGACTTGTTCAACATTTTTATCATTTTATTATAAAAATGCAACCTGCTATATGTACATCTGTGTGTGTGTTTTCGTGGTGACCATATTCTGGTCCAAAAACTTATTCTTTGTGTAAGTAAGTACGTGAAGAAAAAAGTTTGGAAAAGAAACAAGATTTCAGAACTTTCGTTTCTATACTTGTTTGTTAAAATAACCATATGGATGGAAATGGAATAGAGATAAATGGGAATAAGTTGTATATTCTGACATTTCCTACGTACCACTGTCCTTCTCTTACCATTTTACATATGGTTGGTGATAACATTATATCCCCCCACAAATGTTGTCTTTTTCTTACTGCTATTAATTTCCACGTTTCCATCATCCAAAATCTCTCTATAGTAGTATATAATAATAATAATTTAATTTAATTTGAATTTTCTACCATCAATGCATAAGTTCATTTTATATATATTGTTAGATATTTAAGTCATATATGCAATCAAATTTAAAAAGAAATCTGAGTTTAACAAGTTGACACAAATACAGTTAATTAACCAAATATTAACCCGCAATCTTCATACCATTCGACAAGCCACGATAAATACACAAACACAGTAAATGAAACATTAAGTGGAAATATCATAATAAACAATATAGAGTTGACAATTTGACATGATAGAATATGTTAAAAGTTACATGATACAACTATTTGCTTGAATAGTATATTATGAACTTCAATTATTATTTAAAATTCAAGAGTCTTTATTGTATTTCATGGTATAATTGAATAAACTTTTTAAAACTGAACAAATACACTTTTAATGTATTTTATTTTATTGGCGCAAATAAATCGTTTTTCTTTTTTTCTTCTTCTTAAAATTTGGGAATTCAATATTTATCATTTAACTATATTAGTTAAAAAGAATATACATTTCTTTGTGTCAATAGAAATGTCTTTTTTTTTTTTTTTTTTCAATTTTGAAACTATAAGGGGTTTATTTGCACCAATTTTTTATTTATTTACTTACTTAAAAATTAATTAATTAGAAAAAAACACATGAAAGATTTATATGCACCAAAGAATACTTTATATACTCCAGGTAATACTTAAGGGGTCTCTACGTTCTTTTCCTTTAAATTTATGGTTGGACCTAGGGAGGGGATCATAATGGGCACAATTATTACAGTGAAGTTATCAGGCATTTCTTCTGAAAATAAGCAATATGTAGTACTGTTCTGTCAAGAATTAATCATTGAATATGACTACTCAAGAAAATAAAATGAGAAATTTCTCAAGAAAAATATGAACCTTCATGGTTAATAAATAAATTTATAATAGCTATCGCCACTGTTCATTATTCATTAACAATGTTACACTGTTAGTATTTAATGGGTAGGTGTTAGGAGGCCCATTCAATGTGCTTTGTTAATGAATCTTCAGATTAATTGTTATCATACTACATGCATGCTTATTATTCCAGCTGTCTAAGTCTGTTTTAATTTTTATCGAATTGTATGAATATTGTATTGATCAACTTTTGACTATAGATTGAATTTTGATATTGAATACGTTATAAGTGAACCAAAATTATTGTTTTTATACTATAATACTCGCAAAACTTGAATGAGACCATGCGATTCGAAGAGAAAACAACATTTTTTTACATAAAATCTGAAGAGCAATACTTGTCTTTTAATTTATAAAAATTATTCATATTGTTTCAAAAATTAGCATCATATCTTACAAATTGAAATTTTTTCTTTGTTTCACGAATGTTACATTCCGTAAGACGCACCACACAAGGCTTGCAATTTAATATGTGATTTTAAAAAAATATATATATTCTTACTGTTTTCAAAAATTTATTAATACGTTAACTTAATGATTAGTTTCCACCAATATTATTTATACACATCATATTATTTAAAAAAAAAAAAAAAACTTTTTGTTTCTTTCCACAAGTTCCCTTTCCAACATATATTTATAAGGAGAGTTAAGAGGAAGCATCTTATATATTTTGTTTTAAACCTTGTAAGGTGGATCGAGATTTAAATCCTATTCACTAAGTCATAGCTTTAAAATTCGAATGTAAATTTTTTGATGAATAGTAAAACATGCATGTGTTTGTTTTGAAATTTTAGTTGGTCGAAATTTTGTTTAATCCTTGTAAGGTCGAGATTTATAGTCCTGTTGAAAACTTTGATCGTTTTCACACGCAATTAATATATATATATATTGTGATATCATTAATCCATATATTAATGTATCACCAACTTGCATGTATCATACTTTATGCATTTGACCCCGCTACAATTACTTCACCATGTGTGCATTAAAGTTATTCACAACTGGAGTGGAGTGTGATAATAAACATGTCGATTGCTTCCAACAACTATTTAAACAGTAGACTGATGAGGTCAATGCATCATTCATAGGTTTGGGTTGTAATAAAAATGTATAAATGCATGGGTCCATATAATCATAAATTTGAGCTTTTTGATAGCTCAAAAGAAGCTGGTTGTTTTAATTAATTTTGCAGGGCCTGGATGTTCATCAGTGGCGTATGGGGCATCCGAAGAAATTGGACCATTTCGAATTAACAAAGATGCCTCGTCTCTCCATTTGAATAAATACTCATGGAATCGAGGTCCACAACATAAATATCCCAATTCTAATTCTAATTAATAAGTGTAACGAGATAACCTACATATTTTGAGTTTTGGCTCATGATATAGGATAATTCAATATATATTTTGAAAATGAGAAAAGATAATTAACTCATTAATTAGCTAGCCTCGGTATTTGTATATTAAATATATACACCAAAGTCTTATATGCACTCGTCACGTTTCAGTTATATTAGTCTGCACATTTTAGTTTACCAAATTCAATTTGGAGTTTTGAATAAGTATCTTGTGCATCAGGTGCACCATGCAACTCGAATGCATTTTTTTAAAGTTACCCCATTACCACTAAAAAGTTATCTCACACATTAATAAGGAGTAATTTTTAAGCAATAGTAGAAGTAACTTTTCAATAATAATAGATGTAACTTTAAAAAAAAATGTATTTGAGTTGCACGCACAGTGTACCTGGTGCGTATAAAAATAAATTGAACGTAATTAGTTATATTAACCTACACACTTGCATAGTGGAACTCGTGCATGTATAGAAAACTAGCCGATTAATATATATGACTGTTGCCGACATCTTAATCATTAGTATAATTGTGTGTGTGATTAATTTTAGTTTATTTATACTTGTACAGTTGCAAATATTCTTTTTCTTGAATCACCCGCTGGTGTTGGTTACTCTTATACAAATACGACTTCTAATCTCAAGGACTCTGGAGACAAAAGGACAGGTATATATAAGTTTTTTATTCGAATAAATTACATTATTAAATTTAAATCTAAGTAATTATATATAGTTAAGAATTGACCAACACTAATCAAAATTTATCTTTTCACTGACGCAGCTCGGGATGCTCTAGTTTTCCTAATAAACTGGATGTCTAGATTTCCACAATACAAATATAGAGACTTTTACATTTCGGGAGAGAGCTATGCAGGTAAATATATTACTAGTATTTAATTTTGTATTATTTCAGCTAGAAAAAAAATAGATTCTCATTTTTAGTAATGCTACATTCAATAAGGGGAAATAATTTCTTTTAGCACTGTAAGTTATATTTATTTCGATTTTAGTCATATTAATTTTCAAAATTTGAAAATAGTCTTGTAATTTTTTTTTTTAACATTTAATGGTTCCATTAGCTGAATGTAGAAGATGAAACATCTGATTGACGATGTGACAAATTTGTCCACGTGGCTAATTTAAATTTGTCAACCGGATGTTTTATCACTAAAATGTTGAAAAAGGAAAAATTACAGGATTATTATTAATTCGTTAAAGTCGACAAAACTAAAATAACAATTCGGGTAATATGCATTTTCCCTTCCCATAGGGTAACTTATAGGACTAAATTGGAGTACAATAATAGTACGATGTTTCAAAAATACTTTTCTTTTTTGACAGGGCATTATGTTCCTCAGTTAGCAAAAGAAATACTCGATTATAACAAGAAATATGTCCATCCAATAATCAACCTCAAAGGATTCATCGTAAGCTCTCACTTCAACTTTCTAATAATCTCTTATAAATTCAATTCAATTAAATCTTCAATAGATAATTAATTAAATTGAAAACAATTGTAATATTATTTAAAAATACACTTAATAATTAAATTAATATATGATCATCGTACGCAGGTTGGAAATGCAGTTACGGACAATTACTACGATGGAATTGGAACCGTGACATACTGGTGGACCCACTCGATGATATCAGATAAAACATACAAATTAATAATAAAATCTTGCAACTTTAGATTAAACAAAACCTCGGATAAATGTGACAATGCTATGAACTATGCAATGAACCATGAATTTGGAAACATCGATCAGTACAGCATTTACACGTCATCATGTGATGCATCGAAGAAGACGATCAAGATTTCTCCAAGCCTTAAGAAGACTCTGATAGGACGCAGATTCTCAGGATATGATGCTTGTACCGAGAGCTATGCAGAGAAGTACTATAATAGGGCTGATGTACAAAAGGCCCTCCATGCAAATCTTACAAACATTCCATATAAATGGACTGCTTGCAGGTAATTTTTTTAATTATTGGATTAATTAATGTTACAAGTAAGTTTCTCCTTATTTTTCCTGCCAAATTTTTAGGTTGAATCTCAATTTTTTTGAGTATCATTTCATTATTACTAGTAATGCTTTGGGCCACAGGATAATTTTGACTTAAAAAATATACTACAAATTTGTGTTTCAATACTTTTTGTGAATTGTAAAAAAAGAGAATCGAAAAGTATCAATACATGTGAAGAAAAGTATCAGTACATATGATGAAATGTGCATGTGAAGAAAAGTATTAGTTGGAAAAGTGCTAACGAACATTATTCAGCCTACTAACTAATACTTTTACTTACATAAACTATATAATATTTTTCTTCATATAAACTAATAATTCACATTATATATTACTTTTTTTTTTAATGAATTTAAATTTTGTACCGTGCAAGTGGCGTTTATAAGTTTTTATTTTATTAATTTTCAGTTTGGGGCACAATTTTTTTTTTTTTTTTTTTCCTATTCTCAATTCAGTGATCGATGCAAAGAAAAAAAAATCGAAGCCCTGAATTATAAACAGTTTTAAATTGAGAGTCAATCTAAGACTTGGCATTGTTATGAAATGCTTCCTTTTCTGGTTTTATAAGTTGGAAAGATGATTAACATGAAATTAAGCCCTTTTTTTTTCCGTATGTGACAGTGATGTACTTTTAAGGAACTGGAAGGACTCTGATTCTTCGATAATACCTATTTACAAGAAGCTGATTGCTGCTGGCCTTAGAATATGGCTCTTCAGGTCTGGAATTTGATATTAGGGATGGAGTCAGATTTTTATCGAGCTACATTTAATTTAATATTGGAAAAAATAATTTCGATCAGAAAAAAAAAAAAAAAAAAAAAAATATATATATATATATATATATATTATTTACTAATATATAATTGTGTCAAATTGTGCAGCGGGGACACAGATTCTGTTGTGCCGGTAACTGCAACTAGGTTTTCGTTGAGCCATCTAAATCTCAACATCAATTCATCATGGTATCCTTGGTATTGTGGAGGCCAGGTAGCTTTAATTTACTAGATCATTAATTTTGGATGTTCAATTTTTTAGTTTACAAATTATTTCATAACTTTCTGATAAAATAAATTTAGTCCAAAAACTAATTTTTATTAAATTTAATATCAATTTTTTAACAACGTTCAATTTTAGTCCTAAATCGATTGGAAAAGTAAATAAGACGTTTTGAAGTCTGAAATTAGCAAGGGAGCTGATGTAGCGTCCAAGTGTGCTAATTATATTTGATTTTTCATTTCTTTTACAATTTTTATTACACACCATGTATATTTAATTTTAACAAATAAATGACAGTCAGATCAGTTTTATCGGCGGAAATTATTTTTCTGTTATGTTCCACCCAATGAGCAAAAACGACGTCGTTTCACTTTTTTCGATCAATTTGGAATCAAAATTGGATCTTGTTAGAGAAATTGTGATTAGATCTGATAAAAAAAATTAATTTTGGAACTAAATATATTTTATCTAAAAAGTTAATGATTTGTGATTTAAACTATTCATTTTTAAAATGATGATATTAACATAGGATATATTAAAATGTCGTTTATTTTTAAAATTATTATAGGTCGGGGGATGGACTGAAGTGTATGAAGGATTGACATTTGCAACAGTACGAGGAGCTGGGCATGAGGTCCCATTGATTCAGCCAAGGAGAGGTTTTGATCTTTTCAAGACATTTTTGTCGGGGAAACCCTTGCCAAAATCTTAAAAAGTAAAATTCAAGATTTTCTATCATATGATGGAGTAACATTTTCTGTTACACATGCTAAATGAATGATATATAAGATAAGAAAGATATGAGTAAGGGGTATGTGATTTAACGGGGTTAATTACACCTCTTACGTGTCATTCATTTAGAAGGTGTAACTGAAAATATCAGGTGATTGGGTAATTGAAAATCCAAAATGATTAATTTGTCACAATAACATATAGCTATAATTTGCCTTAAAGTGTGGATTAATTGTGATTCTCATAATAGAAAATTATATAGTTTGGGACTTGATTGAAAGGTGTTGTTATTAGTATACAATATATATAGGATCATTCAATGGCAATTGTATTTAAGCTAATGAATTGTAAGTCTTGGTTGTATCAACTTAAATTGTAATAGAATCACTTGTGTGCATTAATTGTACTAGATAATTGGTACTCCCTCCGTTCCAGTTTTGTTTTTCCATTTGCTAAAAAGGTCCGTCCGAATTTTGTTTTCTCATCCCTAAAATGGAAAATACTTTATTCACCAATCACTATTCTCATTACTACTTTATTCATTTAAATACTACTTTATTCTTCATTCATCATTCTCAATACTACTTTATTCATTTAAATACTAAAATTCAACTCTCGCATTAAACTCCGCGCACAGTCAAATGGAAAAACAAAATTGGGACGGAGGGAGTATATCATTAATATTATTCAATATAAATAATTAATATTTTTGTAAATTTCACTGGGGATAGCACCAATAGTTAATATTATTGTGAGTAACACTTGTGTGCACTAGTTATATTGTGTAATTGGTACAAAATTAATATTATTCAACAGAATTACCTGATATTCTTTAATGAAAATAAATAATATTATTTAATTAAACAACTAGTATTGTTGAATGAAAACAACTAAGGTTCAGTGAGAACATACAACTATTATTGTTTAATGAATACAAACTCGTATTGTTAAATGAAAGTATTATTTAAAAATATAAACTAGTTGCATGGTATATCTGATTATAAATGTGAGAACTTATACTACTGACAAATGTTTTCTTTTTAAATCACCATGTAATTAAAATAGTTAAAAGAAAATTATAATTGAATTTTGATAATGAAACTACAATTTATATACGAGTACTGATATGGAGACTAACAATGGGATCTTATGGAGCCAAAAAAAAAAAAAAAGTGTTGTGGCAATCTACCACATCATTTATCTAATTAATTTACTTAATTATAAGAAAATGAACCTTAATTAGAGTTTCCACACGCGCGCATATATATATATATATATATATATATTGGTAGCTCATCAAGGTAGTTAAATTCTGCTTTTATTTTCTGTACTTTATTTTATATTTTTGTTTTTGCCGCCTCAATGGTCGGCTAATTGTTTGTATTAAATCATGGCCTAACTTAGTATACTATACTATCATGTGCATTTGGGAACTTATTTTTCCAGTTTATATTTGATATATCATAAGATAGAGTTGGTTTAACCGGTAGGTTTGAGATTTCTAGTGATATCTATGAGTTAACCATGTGGGCGTGCCCTTTTAGCCGTTATGCCGATGAAAAGGCGCAGGCGTTTGTGGGTGTAATGCTTTTTTCAGGTTAACTCATAGACTATGGAATTTCTCAGTAAGATCCTATCTGTGTTACTAAAAGATCCACAGGATACTACTGATATATCAAATACGGAATCAGTATATGATTCATCAATACCTGTATCATTATCAGAATTCATAATGATTTTATAAAGAGTTTCTTTGAGCTCTTCATTAATATCAAGATTTTTAATCTTGTCTTTGGCATAACATTGATTAGCATAATGACCAGTCCTGCCGCATTTGTTACAAATTACTTTGCTAGAATAATTCTTTTTAAAGAATTTTCTTTTACCCTTATCATGAGTATAATCATGACTTTTATCTTTATTCTGTTTATTATCAGAACGTCTTTTTCTTTTCCTAAAATAAGGTTTTTCTTTGAAATCCTTTTTTCTTTTTAGAAAAACTTCCTTTAGAACTAGGATTATCCATACCAAACTGGTCACAAAACTGACCCAGCTGTTTTCTTTCTAAGAGATTATCTCTTTTAATTTAATTTCTATTTTGTTATCGGTTCATGATTTAATACATCTGGATTCCTATGCATCTTTTCAGTTCAAAAAATACTATTAAAAATAGTATGGTTCAGGAATATGATGTTCCTGAAAATTTAGATCTGTTAAACAGATGGACTATTCTTAAAATTGAACCTAATACGGTTTATAAATTTGGAGCTTTTGAAAGGTTTGGTCTTAAAACTATTGTTAGGACCATGGTGGTATCAGAGCCATGGTGGTATATAGTATATTTTGTTATCGGTTCATGATTTAATACATCTGGATTCCTATGCATCTTTTCAGTTCAAAAAATACTATTAAAAATAGTATGGTTCAGGAATATGATGTTCCTGAAAATTTAGACCTGTTAAACAGATGGACTATTCCTAAAATTGAACCTAATACAATTTATAAATTTGGAGCTTTTGAAAGGCTTGGTCTTAAAACTATTGTTAGGACCACTGAATCGTCAATTCCTCTTGATAGGAATGAGATGGTCATCAAACTTCTTAATAGAAGTGACATATTACCCTTTAAAGGAACTCATAGGTTTCTCCATATTGGTTGTGTTCAAGTTGCCTTCAGACCTCTTACTCTGAAAGGTTTACTTGAAAGTTTTCTAGCCACCCTAAGAGATGGTAGAAATTTAAATTGGAGACAATCCATCATGGGAATGGTTGAATCTAGTCTGGCTTTTGGGCCAGTATATTTTGATGTTTATCCTAATTTGTCTTTATCATTAAGTGATGAAAACATTTTTGATGCTTTAACATTAAATGTTAAAACTAATGGGTACAATTACATGTCTGGATCCGAAGTTATATGTATTTGTCATCGCATATACTACAAACCTCTTTTTACTCTTAATCCTTTATGTAAAAGAGTAGAAAAAAATATTAATGAGACTATTCTCATAGAAACTAATTTTAGTAAGTCTAATATTACTACTAGAAAATCCATTAAATGGAATGAAATAGATTTTCCAAAAAATTGGATTATTGAACCATCGGTTCCCATGATCCCTCCTACTAATAGTAATTATCAAAAAATTACTCAATCTGAGGATGGTATAATTACCATTGGTTTTCATAAAGACCAGAGAAAAAATTCTAGCTTATCCTCTGTACCTTCCTTGTCTAGATCCATATCTAGTCATTTTCATATTTCTCCTCTGGATTATGAAGTCGATATGCCTTCTTCTAGAGCTTCTATTTCTTTTTACAGAGAAGAAACTCCTTTTAAAAATGAAGATTTCAATAATGAAAATATTATTGTAAATAAAAATAATATTGTCCACAATGATGGACCAAACCCTGAAACAATTTCAGAACTTAATTGGACAGTTTAGTTTTTATGGATTCTGAACCAATACTTGATTTTTCAAAGGGTTCTTCTACAAGAACTCATATTAATGATGAGTTTAATAATTTCAAATGGGATAAATTTAGAATTTGGTACTTTAGATCTTTTCAAAAAGAAGAACTAAATTACTTTGTTAATATTTTTTATAAATTCTGTGAAGAACATAAACAAATTATTTATTATGTTCCTTGGTTTATAAAAACCTTTTATATTGATCAAATTTCAATTATTGAACGAGAATATAAACTCGTTACGGGAAATTCTTAAAAGTATGTTTGCCCTCCCCAGGTTCCTTTCCAAATTGAGACAAATGGAAAAATTTTGAATTTTGCTCCTTTTTCAAAAATTTTGGAAAATAATGTTTTACATATTACTGTTGATCATATCAACCTTCTTGTCAAACAAAACAATTTTTATAGTCTTTTTCTCGCTATAATTGGTGACGAAATTATTTCTTTACATGATAAAATTAATCGTGTTATTTCTCAAACTCAAACTAATTCTGACTTTAAAAATAGTAATAATAATGATAATATCATTATAAAAACTGCTTCTTTTATTCAACCCCCTTTTGAGTTAAAAAACTTCAAGGGAGAAACTTCAGTTTCTGATATTGAAAATATTATTAATAAAAAATTTGAAGGATTAAATATTTCCACTTTGGATAATGACTTAGAAGAAAGTCTTGCTACTAATAATTTTGGTAGCACTAGCATTAATAACAAATATGTTATTAATATAATTAAATGGGCTAATAAGCCTACTATGACTAATTATTATTATAAAAGACCGACTCCCATGGATGTTCTTCATGAAGAACATGATAATGTTGTCAATAATTCATATAATGGTAAAAGCGTATATGTATGGAATATTGATGGTTACAGCGATAAACAGATTAATAATCAAGTTCATCGCATACTTATGTATAGTTCTGCATGTAAAACATGTGGTGTGTCTGATATTGAAACGGCGCAGACTATTACTGTCGGTTTTACTGGCCAACTTAAAGGTTGGTGGGATAATTATTTAAGTCATTTTCAAAAAACTGACATTTTTTCCTCCATAAAAAATGAAAATGGTGAAGTTCAACCTGTTGGGGTTATACGTGAAAGTATGCTTTTACTTTGTATAACTCGTGTATCAAACACTCGTTTTATGAGAATAATTCTTTTATCGCATTTACTTTAGTTATGATTGAATGTTGAATTTCTATTGCAAACCGTTCAATATATAGTACGTGTTACATAGTAGTTAATATGGTGATACCCGATCACGGAAGACGACATTAACAGTTTACTTGTAACTAAACGTACATTTTCACGACCTAGGTGGAATTGAACAATCCGCCGTGAAAGGTCGATGTGTAAGGCTCAGATTGGTCTGTCTTGACTAAGAGATTGCACTAGCACATTTAGTATGTGTTGAAGAGGTCCTACAGCGAGGATAAATTCTTCTGTTCTGAAAGGTGAAGAATTAGACCTCAGTGGTTGTTGATTTCTTAATCTCCGTCACTTAAATAGGACCGTGTGTGCTTAATAGTTACTGCTTTGATTCATGTTGGGTGGGAATCATTGCGACTTCGAACTTTGTGTCTTGGGCAGTAATATTAATCATACGACGGTCGCTAAGATTTAATACGGAGAAACGCGTGCGAGTACGGCTCGTGTGATTAGTCCCCTTGGTGGGCTCAGAAGTTTTATTGTACCAAATCTTGCAAGTGAAGAATTAGTTTCTTCGGTACGAATAATAATGTTGAGTTGTCTTTACTCCAAGGTGAAATATATTAATTAATTTAGAGCTATTCAGAAGCTTGATTAATTAATGGACTTGATAATCTTAAACGCGGGAAATAATAACCGGGAGCCCATATTATCGTAATATGGATTAAGATGGATAGTGCAATATTAATTTATTAGTGGTAATAATTAATATTAATGGGCTGAATTATATTGGGGCTCAATATTGAAATTCAGAAGTCCATTAGGAGGTCCAATCTTAATTCTCCTTAAGGCCCCTCAAGTAGCCCATTAAGTAGCCCAATAATGATAAGGTGATTAAAATAAAAAGAATATATTATGCTGATTTTTTTTTGTTATTTTTGAAATTTTTTATTATTGAGAGAGAAAAGATTTTGTTGATTTTCTTGGAAAGATATTATGGAAGATATGTATTCTAGGAATACAAGAATATCTCATATATTCAAGAAGATCCAAATCTTGGATTCTCTTCTCATGAAACTTTTGAAAATCACCCCTTAATTAGGAGTGTGAGATTTTTGTGGAATATTTTATTTTGGAGAAAAGAATATATGGGATATATTCAAGATTTCTTAGAGTCTAAGAAAAGATTTTTTTCAAGCCCATATCCACATGAAAAAATCGGTCACTACTTCTTATAAATAGGGGATGATTATTTCATCCCCAAGTACATAATTCCATGTGTTGGAAAAATCAAGAAGCATAGATATTTTTCTTTTTCCTTAGTTTATTAAATTGCTTGAAAGCGTCTCCCACCGGCGATCAAGTGAGGTGAAAAGGGAAATACTTGAGAAGGCTTTGGGTTGATAAAACGAGATTATAATTGTCCCGTATATTCAAAGGCCAATTCTACAAGAGGTACGTTAATCGCATATTTACTTGTTTATTCCGCCTAGTTAAATATGTGAAATTAATTCAACATGCATGATGATAATTAGTTGTTGGAATTATTATTTGAATTAATTAGGATTAATTCATGCTAGTAATAATTGTATTTAAATTTGTATTTAAAATTCATCCCGAATAGATTCCGGGCACCCCTATTTTCCCAACAACTGGTATCAAAGCCACGGTTTCGGGCTCTGAATTTTAAATTGGAATTTAAATTGTTAAAACATTAAATTGAAATTGGATAGTAGAATTGTTAGATCTTTTTTGCAGGTATCCAATTGTCATGGTTTTAATGTTGTTAATTTCATGCGTGTGAATTAATTGTTTTTAATTCGATTCGTTCGAATTCATTTTTCTCGTGAGAAAATCCACGAGTAGATTAGTTGTTTTTATTTTGATTTGATCATTGTAATAGACTAGTCTAGATCTAGTATTTATTTTTATGTAAAAATAAATTGTAACCGGATCGTGACGAAGAACGAAGAATTAAAAACGGCGTACCCGGACGACGCATACAAGCGTGGCGCGTGTATGGACGTAAAATCATGCAAGGGGTGAAGAAAACGAGGACGAACGACGAAAAAATGGCGCACGGGGGTGCACAGCGCACGCCGTGCGCGACGGAGGCTGGCGCCGCGCGCACGCCGCGCGCGCGCTTCGGACCCGGGCTGCAGCGCCTCGGGGCGCTCCGGGCGGCGCCTCGGCGCGCCTCCGTGCAGTGCCTCGGGTGCACCTCGGGGCTGCGCTTTGGCGCGCCTCGGGCAGCGCTTCTCGGACCGGGAAGCGCGCGGGCCCACTTTGTGGGCCGACGCGCGCTGTATCTCAGGCCGTGGAATTTTTTCGGTTCGTGTTTTTTTTCGTGTGATTTTAAACGTCGTCCCGAACCCCAAACGATGCTGTTTTTGAAGAAGTGTTGCTGTTCGAGTGGGAGCACGTCGAGACGAACGTCGGAAAGCAACAAGGACGATTTTTCGCATCAAGACGTGAAGAAATTAAACCGTGACAATTGGAATTGAGTGCTCCAATGTGTTTAATTTTGTTTTGATGGATGTTTTATTTCGTGCACTTATTATTATTTGTTAATATGTGTTTGCATGAATTTAATTATCCAAGAAAAACCTTACTTTCGAAAATTACTAAGTATGTTTTTATAATCGCAATTTTATTCCGGATATTAAAATTGGATTATTTTGACCTCCATAATTTATTTATTTGTGAAGTTCTTTTGGAATACATTTCCCCCCGGATCGGCCAAAAGAACGGATTTCACATGAATAAATTCTGAAATGATGATTGTGGATTATTACTAGTGGCGGTATTGACCCTCACCACGAGTGGCTTGCTCAAAGCGAAATAATAATCCTGTATTTAATTATGGTTATTACTTAGGCATAGGGAATTGATATTAACTTACTCCCCTCGGAGTCCCTGTCAGTTTCTATGTGGTCAAAGTGGTAGCCAACTATTAATTATGAATTAAAGATTTGTAACTCTTAAGTTTGTAATCCGCTTGAATGTGTTTAAATGTATAGACCACCCCTCGTGGCGCATTTAAATTGTTTCGAGATGTTGGCTGATGCATGATTATATTGTTTTAAGGTTTCAATATAATTGATGTGATCAAAATTATGTGATAATTTCGTATTTTTCTAGATATTGATATGAATGTATGTTTTATTCTCAGTTCATCATGTCGCAACCTTTTAATCCACTGTTTAGTATACTTAAAGATAACAAACTTGTTGGTGAGAACTATGTTGATTGGAAACGTAACTTCAATATTGTCCTAACCGCTCAACACCACAAGTGGGTACTTACTACTCCTAAGCCCCAAGAGCCTGCCGAAGATGCCACGAAAGCGGACAAGAAAGAGCATAAGAGTTGGTTTGACTCCGATGAGATGGCTAGGTATACTATTCTGGCATCAATGTCAGATGTGTTGCAACACCAACACCAACACCAACACCAACACATGGAGACCGCCTCTGAGATAATGCAAAATCTTGAAGCGATGTTTCAACATCAGAACCGTACGGCTAGGCAAATCACCATGCGAAAGATGCTTTCGTTGAAAATGGTGGAAGGTACGCCCGTAAGGGATCACGTAATCGAGATGATGGGTTATCTCAACAAGTTGGAAGTACTTGGTGCGGAATTTGACCTCCCTACTAAGGTCAATTTCATTCTCCATTCTCTGCCAAAAAGCTTTGAGCAGTTTCAGTTGAACTATCAAATGAATGACCGGGCAAATAGTTTGCCCGAGCTCTTGCAAGCTTTGGTCGGCGGAGACTCTAATGGATCACCAAACCGTTGCTATGGTGGCGAACGGTCCGTCTTCTTCTTCGGGTCCCAAGGGAGGGAAGAAGAGGAAGAGGACGAAGGGCCAGACCCAAGCAAATCCAACCGTTGCGAAACCCAAGGCAAAGGGAGAAGGAGGTGGAAAGAAAGCTGCTAAGGGTAAGTGCTTTAATTGTGGTGAGAAGGGACATTGGAGGGCGACCTGTTCTAAGCCTAAGAAGGGTGGAAAGAAAGGTAAGTCTCATGCTTTAGTCGTTGAAACATATGTTGCGGCGTATGCTGCCCACGTTTGGGTAGTGGATACTGGGGCAACTGATCATATTTGTTTCACTCTTCAGGGGTTCCAGCTAACCCGACGACTTAGCAAGAATGAGATCACAATCACTTTGGGGGATGCTACGAGAGTGGCAGCCGAAGCAGTGGGAGTCGTGCACCTATCTTTTGAAGATAGAGTTTTAATTTTAAGAGATGTTTTATACGTTCCAAACTTTAGGAAGAATTTAATTTCGGTTTCTAAGTTGTTTTTTTATGGATATTCAGTTACTTTTAATAAAGTTGTTACTGTTTCTTTTAAGAATGATGTTATCTGTCATGGAACGTTGGTAAACAATCTCTATACGATTAAGTGTGCACACCACTCAAATAATGAATCTAATAACACGTCGATCATTTCGAGTAATAAAAGAAAGCGTTCTTCGGAGATGAACGAAACACTTCTATGGCATCTTAGACTAGGTCATATTAATCTAAAGCGGATAGAGAGATTGGTGAAAGACGGATCCTTGGAATCGCTCCAAGTCGAGCCGTTTCCAACTTGTGAATCCTGTTTAGAAGGTAAGATGACCAAGAGGGCATTTGGAGCTAAGGGGAATAGAGCCACGGAAGTGTTAGAACTCGTTCATACCGATGTGTGTGGTCCAATGACGATCAAAGCGAGAATGGGGTATGAGTATTTCGTAACCTTCATTGACGATTACTCAAGATATGGGTACATTTACCTTATGCGGCATAAGTTTGAAACTTTTGAAAAGTTTAAAGAGTTTAAGGCCGAAGCCGAGAAACATAGGGAAAATAGTATCAAGTTTCTACGATCAGATCGTGGAGGCGAATACCTCAGCGATGAATTCTTGAACTACCTATCAGACGAAGGGATCGTATCCCAGTTGACCACACCGGGAACCCCTCAACAGAACGGTGTGGCGGAACGAAGGAACCGGACTCTTTTAGAGATGGTCAGATCCATGATGAGTTATTCGGATTTACCCAAGTCGTTTTGGGGTAACGCCTTGGAAACGGCGGCTTATATTCTAAACTTGGTGCCATCCAAATCGGTTCCTAAAACCCCAATGGAATTGTGGACCGGGCGCAAGCCCAGTCTAAGACATTTGCAGATTTGGGGTTGTCCGGCATACGTGCTAGACAAGGAAGCCGGTAAGTTGGATCCACGTTCGGAATTAAGGCTGTTTATAGGATACCCTGCGGGAACGAAATGGTGTATGTTCTATAGTCCCAAGGATCAAAAGACCGTGATTAGTACACACTTTAAATTCTTGGAGGAAGACTATATGAACAATCGGAAACCTAAAAGTGAAATTACCTTAGAAGAATTGAGAGGTCAAACCTCGATACCAAGTATACAAGATGACGTACCACACGTCACATCTTCACAACCGGAACCCCGTCGTAGTGGGAGGGTTCCTAGGTAACCCGAGAGATTCATGGGGATAGGAGAATCTTCGGATTTGGTTCCCGGTGTTGAATCAGACCCATGGACGTACGATGAGGCAATCCAAGACAAAGACGCGGAGTCGTGGCAAACGGCAATGGAAGCCGAGATGGGTTCGATGGATCATAATCAAGTGTGGGAGTTGGTCGAGCCACCCAGTGGGGTAGAACCCATTGGATGCAAGTGGTGTACAAGAGGAAAAGAGGACCGGACGGAAGGGTTGAAACCTTCAAAGCAAGGCTTGTGGCCAAAGGGTATACTCAGAAAGAAGGAATCGATTATGAGGAAACCTTTTCGCCTGTAGCTATGCTTAAGTCCATCCGTATTCTCTTGTCGATCGCTGCGCACCTAGATTACGAGATCTGGCAAATGGATGTCAAGACGGCTTTCCTCAACGGAAGTCTTGACGGGATAGATATCTATATGCAACAACCCAAATGTTTCATTGAAAAAGGCCAAGAGAATCTCGTATGTAAGCTCAAAAGATCCATTTACGGACTTAAGCAAGCATCGCGTACTTGGAACCAGTGTTTTGATCAAGTGATTAAGTCTTATGGGTTTGATCAAAACGAGTTCGAAAGTTGTGTGTATAAGAAGCGTGACGGAACTGCGGTGGTATTCTTAGTATTATACGTAGACGATATTCTGCTCATTGGAAACAATGTAAAGGTATTGTCAGACGTAAAGGTATGACTGTCAAAACAATTTGATATGAAGGACTTAGGGGAAGCCGGTCACATCCTTGGGATCAAAATCACTCGCGATCGCAAGAAGAGGATGTTGGGCTTATCGCAAGCTTCATACATTGACACTGTTTTGAAGCGTTTCAGCATGCAAGATTCCAAGAAAGGTTTTGTACCTTTTAGACACGGAATCCATCTATCGAAAGAAATGAGCCCTAAGACGCAAGCGGAGATAGATGACATGAAAGGTGTTCCGTACGCTTCGGCTGTATGAAGCCTTATGTATGCAATGCTGTGTACGAGACCGGATATCTGCTTTGCCGTGGGCATAGTGGCAAGATATCAAAGTAATCCCGGGAAAGACCATTGGACTGCCGTAAAGTGCATCTTGAGGTATCTGAAAAGAACTCGGGAGCGGATGCTGATTTACCAGTCAGATAGTCTAGTTCTCGTAGGATACACGGACTCGGATTTCCAATCAGACATAGACTCAAGAAAGTCAACCTCGGGTAGTGTGTTTTGCATGGGAGGAGGAGCCATTTCATGGAGAAGCGTTAAGCAGAAATGCATCGCCGATTCGACCATGGAAGCCGAGTATGTAGCTGCTTGTGAAGCAGCGAAAGAGGCAGTTTGGCTCAAGAACTTCTTAGTGGACTTGGACGTTGTTCCGAATTTGCCCGACAAGATAACTGTCTTTTGTGACAATGTCGGAGCAGTTGCAAATTTAAAGGAACCGAGAGCCCACAAGGCCAGCAAACACATAGAAAGAAAATACCATCTTATACGAGAAATCGTTAAGAGAGGAGATATAGAGGTGGCAAAGATAGCGTCGGGTGACAACCTAGCGGATCAATTCAGAAAGGGTCTGCCTCAGACGACATTCGAGAGATATGTGGATGGAATGGGAGTCAAGACTATTGTCAATCTGCTTTAAGTATAAGTGGGAGGAATTATTAGGTTAGTGTAGGTTGACATGAGATGTCACGTAGAGCTACTACACTAAGACATGCGTGATGTATACTAAAAGCAGACTTTAAGTATAAGTGGGAGATTGTTGGGGTTATACGTGAAAGTATGCTTTTACTTTGTATAACTCGTGTATCAAACACTCGTTTTATGAGAATAATTCTTTTATCGCATTTGCTTTAGTTATGATTGAATGTTGAATTTCTATTGCAAACCGTTCAATATATAGTACGTGTTACATAGTAGTTAATATGGTGATACCCGATCACGAAAGACGACATTAACAGTTTACTTGTAACTAAACGTACATTTTCACGACCTAGGTGGAATTGAACAATCCGCTGTGAAAGGTCGATGTGTAAGGCTCAGATTGGTCTGTCTTGACTAAGAGATTGCACTAGCACATTTAGTATGTGTTGAAGAGGTCCTACAGCGAGGATAAATTCTTCTGTTCTGAAAGGTGAAGAATTAGACCTTAGTGGTTGTTGATTTCTTAATCTCCGTCACTTAAATAGGACCGTGTGTGCTTAATAGTTACTGCTTTGATTCATGTTGGGTGAGAATCATTGCGACTTCGAACTTTGTGTCTTGGGCAGTAATATTAATCATACAACGGTCGCTAAGATTTAATACGGAGAAACGCGTGCGAGTACGGCTCGTGTGATTAGTCCCCTTGGTGGGCTCAGAAGTTTTATTGTACCAAATCTTGCAAGTGAAGAATTAGTTTCTTCGGTACGAATAATAATGTTGAGCTGTCTTTACTCCAAGGTGAAATATATTAATTAATTTAGAGCTATTCAGAAGCTTGATTAATTAATGGACTTGATAATCTTAAACGCGGTAAATAATAACCGGGAGCCCATATTATCGTAATATGGATTAAGATGGATAGTGCAATATTAATTTATTAGTGGTAATAATTAATATTAATGGGCTGAATTATATTGGGGCTCAATATTGAAATTCAGAAGTCCATTAGGAGGTCCAATCTTAATTCTCCTTAAGGCCCCTCAAGTAGCCCATTAAGTAGCCCAATAATGATAAGGTGATTAAAATAAAAAGAATATATTATGCTGATTTTTTTTTTGTTATTTTCGAAATTTTTTATTATTGAGAGAGAAAAGATTTTGTTGATTTTCTTGGAAAGATATTATGGAAGATATGTATTCTAGGAATACAAGAATATCTCATATATTCAAGAAGATCCAAATCTTGGATTCTCTTCTCATGAAACTTTTGAAAATCACCCCTTAATTAGGAGCGTGAGATTTTTGTGGAATATTTTATTTTGGAGAAAAGAATATATGGGATATATTCAAGATTTCTTAGAGTCTAAGAAAAGATTTTTTTCAAGCCCATATCCACATGAAAAAATCGGTCACTACTTCTTATAAATAGGGGATGATTATTTCATCCCCAAGTACATAATTCCATGTGTTGGAAAAATCAAGAAGCATAGATATTTTTCTTTTTCCTTAGTTTATTAAATTGCTTGAAAGCGTCTCCCACCGGCGATCAAGTGAGGTGAAAAGGGAAATACTTGAGAAGGCTTTGGGTTGATAAAGCGAGATTATAATTGTCCCGTATATTCAAAGGCCAATTCTACAAGAGGTACGTTAATCGCATATTTACTTGTTTATTCCGCCTAGTTAAATATGTGAAATTAATTCAACATGCATGATGATAATTAGTTGTTGGAATTATTATTTGAATTAATTAGGATTAATTCATGCTAGTAATAATTGTATTTAAATTTGTATTTAAAATTCATCCCGAATAGATTCTGGGCACCCCTATTTTCCCAACACAACCCAATGCGGTTTATTCTCTTGTTCTTACTATTCTTGAACATTTTACTGGAAGATTTACTAATAAATCTGAAAATACCAAAACTCTTCTTTTAAATATGAAGTGTAAAACTCTTACCGATTTTAGATGGTACAAAGATACCTTTCTGTCTCGGGTTTATGAGATTAATGATTGTAACCAAGATATTTGAAAGAATAAATTCATTGATGGTCATCCTTATTTATTTGCTGAAAGGATTAAAAAAATCCTAAGAAAAGACTCTGATTCTATTTCATATGAGTCTTATACATTTGGTCAAATCATTAGTATTTGTGTTCAGGAAGGATTAAATCTTTGCAATGAGCTCAAACTTAGAAATCAAATTAAAAGAGATAATCTCTTAGAAAGAAAACAGCTGGGTCAGTTTTGTGACCAGTCTGGTATGGATAATCCTAGTTCTAAAGGAAGTTTTTCTAAAAAGAAAAAGGATTTCAAAGAAAAACTTTATTTTAGGAAAAGAAAAAGTCGTTCTGATAATAAACAGAACAAAGATAAAAGTCATGATTATACTCACGATAAGGGTAAAAGAAAATTCTTTAAAAAGAATTATTCTAGCAAAGTAATTTGTAACAAATGCGGCAGGACTGGTCATTACGCTAATCAATGTTATGTCAAAGACAAGATTAAAAATCTTGATATTAATGAAGAGCTCAAAGAAACTCTTTATAAAATCATTATGAATTCTGATAATGATACAGATATTGATGAATCATAAACTGATTCCGTAGAGTTAACCTCTAGTGATGAGAGGATAATATTCCTTTAGACAAAGATGAATGTGATAATTGCATTCTGGGAAAACCTTGTCTAAATTGCATCAATAATACTGATGATAATGAGTCTTATAAACTCATAAGTCAATTCCAAGATATGAATATTAATGTCTTATCTGACAATAATATTCTTGATCTTCTTAAACATATTAAAAACTCTAGTTTAAGAGATAAAATTATTGATGATCTTCATGATTCTTCTTCTAATGAAAAGAATTCTAATCTTTCTAAAAAGATTACTAATAATAATTATTATAATATGAGGGAGGTTGAAAAACTTCTTAGGTTTAAAAATACTAGGCAAAATCCCATCACTATTAATGATTTAGCTCAAGAGATTAATAATCTTAAGAATAATGTTAAAATTCTTCAGAATCAAAATTCTGATCTTTCTATTCGACTTTCTCTTATTGAGAAAGGAAAAGGGAAAATCGATGATACTAGTTTCCTTGATAATTCTCATGATTATATTGATATAGATAAAAGTCATTTATCTACTATTAGTATGCACATATCTCAAAAATGGTATACAAAAATTTCTCTCCTTATTAATAATTCTTACAGGAAGGATTTTATTGCCATGATTGATAGTGGTGCTAATTTAAGTGTCATCCAAATGGAATAATTCCCACAAAGTTTTTTGAAAAAACTACTCAAACTCTTTCGCATGCAGGAGGAGGATCTTTATACATTAATTATAAGCTCAGAAATGCTTATGTATGTGTTAATGGTTGTTGCATACCTAATAATTTTCTTATTGCAGAAAATATTACCAGTCAAATGATTATTGGCCTTCCTTTTCTTCAAAAGATATATCCTCTTACTCTTGTTAATGAAAAGGGTATTACAGGTTCATACAATGGTAAAACCATTACTTTTGAGTTCGTGACTAAACCAATTCATAAGATTCTAAATTTTGTCCAAGAACAAATTGATAATAAAAATTGTCATATCAATTTCTTAAAATTGAATTAAATTCTCTTACCATTGATAATAAGCTTAAAAATCCTAAGCTTCGGGATAAAATAAAATTTTTATTTAACAAATTCTCTATTGATATTTGTAATGATTTTCCTAATGCATTTTGGGATAGAAAGAAACATATTTTTTCTCTTCCTTATGAAGATGATTTTAAAAATACTATGATCCCGACTAAGTCGAGACCTTGTCAAATGAATTCTGAATATTTAGAATTATGTAAGAAGGAAATATCTTCTTTATTAAATAAGAAGCTTATTACTCATTCCAAGTCCCCATGGTCTTGTACTGCTTTTTATGTTAATAAACATTCTGAACAAGAACGGGGAGTTCCCAGATTGGTTATTAATTATAAATCCCTTAATAAGGTTTTAAAATGGATTCGACATCCAATTCCTAATAAAAAGGATCTTCTTGACAGACTGGTCAATGCTCTTATATTTTCTAAATTTGATTTAAAATCAGGTTTTTGGAAAATTCAGATTAATCAATCTGATAGATATAAAACAACTTTTAATGTTCCTTTTGGACATTATGAATGGACTGTCATGCCATTTGGGCTTTAAAATGCTCCTTCTGAATTTCAACAAATTATGAATGACATTTTTTTATCCTTATAGTGATTTCATAATCATCTATATTGATGATATCCTTGTGTTTTCAAAAGACATAGAAGCTCATTTCAAACATCTTAATATATTTAAAAATATTGTCATAAAAAATGGTTTGGTTATTTCAAAACCAAAGATGATTTTATTTCAAACTAAAGTCAAATTTCTTGGCCATATAATTGATAAAGGAAATATTATTCCTATTCAAAGGAGTATTGAATTTGGAAAAAAAAATCCAGATATCATTGTTGATAAAACACAGTTGCAAAGATTTTTAGGAAGCCTTAATTATGTCTCTTCCTATATTAAAAATCTTGCTGAAGATACTGCTATCTTATATGATAGGCTTAAAAAGAATTCTCTATCTTGGAATGATAATCATACTAAGGCAGTAATAAAGATTAAAGAAAAGGTTAAAAATATTCCTGTTCTTAGTCTTGTTAATCCCTTATGGGAAAAAATTGTTGAAACTGATGCCTCAGATTTAGGATATGGAGGTATTCTATTACAGATTAATCCTGATAATAAATTAGAATATGTTGTTAGATTTTATTCTGGCAAATGGAATGATTCTCAAAAAAATTATTCTACTGTTGCTAAAGAAATTCTTTCTATTGTCAAAAGCGTCCTAAAATTTAAGGATGATTTATACAATCAAAAGTTTGTTATAAAAACTGATTGTAGAGCTGCTTCTTTTATGCTTCTTAAAGATTTTGAACATAATGTCTCAAAACAAATGTTTGCCCGATGGCAATCACATCTTGCTTATTTTGATTTTCAAATTGTCTATAAGCAGGGGAAAGACAATCATCTTCCTGATTTTCTAACTCGTGAATATATTTCTGAATGACAGGTATGAGTCAACCTGGAAGAGGTTCCAGAGGATCTTCCTCTAATAGAGGAAGGGGTACTCATGGCCCTCCTTTATTTCGACAGGGGAAAAATCCCTATACAACCAGAATATTTCTGGAATCGACTCTACATCTTCAGGAGCCCATGATAAGGAGTTCCAAGAATTCCTAAGACTTAGGGGGAAAAATGTTCCTGTTGAGACTATGTCCCCAACCACTGACCCTGAGAAAGAAGCATCATATGCTTCAACTGCTCAAAAGGAATATAAATTCTTTGATTCCCCTAAGAAGGAATTAATTCTCATTCTTGAAGATGAAGAAGAAAGGTTTAAAGAGTCTCCATGGACTCTTATGGAAAAATATATTCCAAATCATTTTTTCACTACTCCGTCTTATAAGACTAGAGGATATTATGAGAGTATACTCATCTCTCTTGGAAGTGTTGATATTCAGCATTTTCCTCATTCGAATAAAAATATAAACTATTCGAAGTTCATAATCAAAAATATTATTTCAATACAGGAATGGGGCATTTCTCCTTTTGTTGAAAGACAAATTATTAATCCTGTTACAAATCAGATTTTCCAGTACAATTATTGGGACTATCTTAAAAGTTTTAATAAAACTTTTTATTAAGAAAATCCCAAGCATTCTCATACTTGGTTGATAAAAATTTGCGAAAATATCGGAAGGAATCAAATTCCTAACTGGTTTTTTGATTGGTGGAGTATTTTTGTCACTATTGATGATATCTTACCTAGCGAGATTAAATCTCTTCTTGAGGAATACTCTTTGGAAACCTCCTCATTAAAATCTCACAATACAAGTAGTAAAACTATTTGTATGTTTTTTACTGACTCAAGTATCCCATGGGTTGTTAAATGGAGATCAGAATTTGGTCATACAGAGATGGGTAGCCCATGTTTGTGGAAAATTTGTGCCACAAGATTTTGGAATAATTTAAATATTATTCCGAAAGACTCCAATGAGAGTCCTCTTCAAGAAAACATCGATAGGATTAAATCCAAGATGGAAGATTATAAGAAAAATATTGCCAAGAGTCAAACTCCTGATTCTAATGTGATGCCATCTTTTTCTTCTTTCTCTAAGAAATATGCTGGAGTTTTTCCTAAGGAAAAAATTATGGATCTTTTCATGAATCAAATTCAGGAAGATATTTAAAAGATGCTGATTTTTCAGATTCAAAATCTGATACATCCATGATTTCTGGCTCTTCTATGCAAGACGCACAGGATTCATTTGAAGAGGACCAAGACTTCTCTCTCCAAGAAAGCTTTGATTTATTGAAAAATTCTCTTAAAGAGAAAATTAGGGGAAAAAAGAATCCTTGATGGATAGAGTTGAAGAAATACGTTACAGAATGCTGCTTACTTATCCCTATGGAATAATTCAGAGACATCATTTCTCTGAAAACATTTGGGCAATTCCTTTTCAAATTCATGATGATGAAAAAAGAAATGAAATCCAAAACAAGGATTACCGAATTTACCTTAGAAAAAAAATTAAAACTCTTCAAATTATAATTCCCATCCATGAAATGATTCATCGAAGGGGCATCCAGCAATATGGTGATGATTCTCATTCTCAAATACTGACTGATCTCAAGGAAAGTCTAAGACTTTTTGAAAAAACAGGCATCTCTCCTGATGATTTGAACCAAGTTTGAAAGAGCGCATGGGCAAGATGCGACTTCTGAAGTCGACGGATAAAATTTCGTCATTGCTGATGTCAACAGACAAAGTACTGTTTAATGAATAGTAAATTTGACTTTTTTACTATTCATCCTTTTAACTCTTTGGGATAATTTGTTCCCACTGTTCATTTTTATTTGTTTGGAATCCAGGTTGATGTCCGGCTCTTCCTTTTCTATAAATAGGTATGATTTTCTTCGCACGCTAGAGTTTACTCGCCCCTCTCTTTTTCTCTCTCTACTCTCTCTTTGTAATAGTAGGCTTCTAACCTTGGTTTTAATAAACGGTGTTTATACTGGTAGCTCATCAAGGTAGTTAAATTCTTCTTTTATTTTCTGTACTTTATTTTATATTTTTGTTTTTGCCGCCTCAATGGTCGGCTAATTGTTTGTATTAAATCATGGCCTAACTTAGTATACTATGCTATTATGTGCATTTGGGAACTTATTTTTCCAATTTATATTTGATATATCATAAGGTAGAGTTGGTTTAACCGGTAGGTTTGAGATTTTTAATGATATCTATGAGTTAACCATGTGGGCGTGCCCTTTTAGCCGTTATGCCGATGAATAGGCGCAGGCATTTGTGGGTGTAATGTTTTTTTCAGGTTAACTCATAGACTATGGAATTTCTCAGTAAGATCCTAGTAAAAGATCCACAGGATACTACTGATATATCAAATACGATCTTCTAAAGTATTTGCAGATTTAATAATGGACTAACAAATCCACTTTTTCTTCCCGAAATTATCACTTCTCCGAGCTTGATCAGATCTCTGTACAATGTCTTCATTTTTGTTAAAACTGTTGGAGTTATACGTGAAAGTATGCTTTTACTTTGTATAACTCGTGTATCAAACACTCGTTTTATGAGAATAATTCTTTTATCGTATTTGCTTTAGTTATGATTGAATGTTGAATTTCTATTGCAAACCGTTCAATATATAGTACATGTTACATTGTAGTTAATGTGGTGATACCCGATCACGGAAGACAACATTAACAGTTTACTTGTAACTAAACGTACATTTTCACGACCTAGCTGGAATTGAACAATCCGCCGTGAAAGGTCGATGTGTAAGGCTCAGATTGGTCTGTCTTGACTAAGAGATTGCACTAGCACATTTAGTATGTGTTGAAGAGGTCCTACAGCGAGGATAAATTCTTCTGTTCTGAAAGGTGAAGAATTAGACCTCAGTGGTTGTTGATTTCTTAATCTCCGTCACTTAAATAGGACCGTGTGTGCTTAATAGTTACTACTTTGATTCATGTTGGGTGAGAATCATTGCGACTTCGAACTTTGTGTCTTGGGCAGTAATATTAATCATACGACGGTTGCTAAGATTTAATACGGAGAAACGCGTGCGAGTACGGCTCGTGTGATTAGTCCCCTTGGTGGGCTCAGAAGTTTTATTGTACCAAATCTTGCAAGTGAAGAATTAGTTTCTTCGGTACGAATAATAATTTTGAGCTGTCTTTACTCCAAGGTGAAAGATGTTAATTAATTTAGAGCTATTCGGAAGCTTGATTAATTAATGGACTTGATAATCTTAAACGCGGGAAATAATAACCGGGAGCCCATATTATCGTAATATGGATTAAGATGGATAGTGCAATATTAATTTATTAGTGGTAATAATTAATATTAATGGATTGAATTATATTAGGGCTCAATATTGAAATTCAGAAGTCCATTAGGAGGTCCAATCTTAATTCTCCTTAAGGCCCCTCAAGTAGCCCATTAAGTAGCCCAATAATGATAAGGTGATTAAAATAAAAAGAAAATAATTATGCTGATTTTTCTTTATTATTTTCGAAAATATGATGATTAGAAGAGATTAGATTTTGTTGATTTTCTTGGAAAGATATTATGGAAGATAAGTATTCTTGGAATACAAGATTATCTCATATATTCAAGAAAATCCAAATCTTGGATTCTTCTTCTATGTAATTTTCGAAAATTATTATTTATTTAGGGGTGTGAGATTTTTGTGGAATATTTTACTATGGAGAAAAGAATATATGAGATATATTCAAGATTTCTTAGAGTCTAAGAAAAGATTTTCTCCAAGCCCATTAATCCTCTAATTTTCGGCTAACACCCTCTATAAATAGGGGATGATTATTTCATCCCCAAGTACATAATTCCATGTGTTGGAAAAATCAAGAAGCATAGATATTTTTCTTTTTCCTTAGTTTATTAAATTACTTGAAAGCGTCTCCCACCGGCGATCAAGTGAGGTGAAAAGGGAAATACTTGAGAAGGCTTTGGGTTGATAGAGCGAGATTACAATTGTCCCGTATATCCAAAGGCCAATTCTACAAGAGGTACGTTAATCGCATATTTACTTGTTTATTCCGCCTAGTTAAATATGTGAAATTAATTTAACATGCATGATGATAATTAGTTGTTGGAATTATTATTTGAATTAATTAGGATTAATTCATGCTAGTAATAATTGTATTTAAATTTGTATTTAAAATGCATCCCGAATAGATTCCGGGCACCCCTATTTTCCCAACAAAAACTCATATCATACAAATATGTAGATTTATGTGAAGTTATTCTAAAAACGTTAATAAACACAAATATTTTGGATAAAGAAGAATATTAGAGGTTTGATTGCTTTCAGCCTCCATAAGAGGTCATGTCTTCTAAAAAAACCTTTAGAATCTGGTATTCCCATAATTAAAAATTCATCATCTTGGAACTTAGGTTTTTTAAACAATTGTATCTTGCAGCAATTGAGGGATTTGGAAGTGAAACCAAAGAGAAACAAACTTGTAGTAATGGGAGAATTCAAGTCTTCTATAAATTGCTATAACATAGTGTTTATGGGAGACAAAATTGGTAAAAAATGTAACCCCTAAAATTGTATTTCCCATTTTTATGAAATCTGATGATTTTGCCATTCTTCTTGATTATAATTTTAATCAGAATTAAAACTGTTTTGAAATCAACCTGGATACTGGTTATATTTTATTTTCACCTGTTTGCATTCAGTTTCCTATAATTCATCGTTTGAATCGAATGTTTTTTTTCTTTAAATCTGTTCCAAACTGGATTTGAAAGCAATTTTTTCTAAACATATTTATTGTTTTTGTTCCGTGTTGATTTGGTCATCAACTTTACTTTAATGCGTTCCTGATTCTATAATCGTGGTTGAAAAATAATTCTCTTCGTCTGATGCCAACGAAAGTCGGTGCCAAGATAGTGATGATTTCATGTGGAGGGAAGAGGTACAATGAAGAGGAAGAAGTAGATTTATTAGTCTAAGATTCAGTTGGATCCAACAGCAAAAAAATATGGGAATTCTAATTAAGACTAATTTTTTTATAATTAAGTAAATTAATTAAATAGATGTTGAGATGGCTTGTTGACTTGAACGCAAAATACTAGCTATACTAGTAGTTACCCCACAAGAGTATGGGATCTCTGTAGTATGGGTAAGTATAGGGACCAAGTAGTATCGAACCCAAGGGAAGGTATGTATGCAAATAGAGCCCTGAGATCTACGCGTTGTAGTTAATATGAATGGATGTTCTGGTTTAAGAATGGAATTAAACTACTCTAAAGTCTACTTCTAACAATGCGAATTATGAAATCAAACAAATACTAAGGATTTAATCAAATACGAGATGATGATGCTCAGGATAGGAATCCCTACGTATACTAACGGAGCTAGTACGATGACTAAAATAACCGTGATGTGCAAGTATTAATGTCAAGTGTACTAAAACTAGGCAATCAACTTCCCTAATCTAGCACCAGATTAAAAGATTAAAAGCTCAAGAATTAACTCTAATACTTCGTCATATCAACCTACTTCACAATCCACTAAACAAGTTATATGGATTATGCTTAATTAATGAGACCCTTATTTACCCAAGGTGATACGGTCGTCCTCCCTAGATAAACCAGTAGATTATAAACCCCTTCTATAACCCTATCGTTAAGTCTACTTGTTATCAAAGAGTGATAAGATCGTCCTCTCTCTAATAATTTCCATACTCACTTCCAAGATAATTCTAGGGTTTATTATAAGAATTCAATTAATCAAGAGAACTAGAACTAAACATCACAATTATCCTAATTATGTACCAACATCCTACTTCTACGAGTTTATCCTACCCCAAGCATGCAAGGGTTCTAGCCTAACATGGTAACTGAAGTACGAAAACAATCACAAGAACGTTGAACATTTACGTAATTGAATAATCAAAATAATTTGAAAGCATAAACAAAAGAATATCTCAAAATCTCAATAAATCTGATAAAGTAGGGTTTAGAAGTCTCAAATGTTCAAGAACGAAAGAATTTAATGAAAAGAATCAAAAGAAGTATCTAAACTCAGAATTCGTAAGATCAAAACCTCGTTTACAAGTGTGAAACTCTCCAAAATCTCTCTACCAGGCTCTAAGTATGCAAAAATATGAATCGGGATCAAAAGGTCTCCAAAAACGAGCTTGGGACCGGGTATTTATAAGCAACGGGCCTAAAACGGGTGAAAAAGACAAAAATCTCGCAAAACTGGGGGTTAGTCGAGTGCTTGGTCGAGCACTAGCGCTCGACCCCCTTGTGATCGAGTGGTCTTCTTTCCAGAGCCTTCAGGGCGCTCGACCCCTTGTTGGTCGAGCAGGGGCACTCGACCACAAGTGGTCAAATGGTTCATCCGGTAGAATGAGGGCGCTCGACCACTACTGGTCGAATGAATCAAGAGGTCGAATGGGGGGGCTCAACCACTACTGGTCGAGTGGTTTCCGGCTGTTGTACACTTGTTCTAAAAACCTTCATATCTTCTCAACCGGGAGTCTGTTTTGATCGATTCAAAGTCCTACAAACTCCTTTTTTCACCCTCTATCCAACTATGAATACCAAAGAGACAAATTAATGAGTTTATGAAAATGATGCTCAAAGGACTCTAAACACTCATCAAAAACACACAAAACGTAGGCAAATCAGGCTACAAAACATAACAATTTCACACCTAATCAACCCCCCCCCCCCCCCCCACAAACTTACCATATTGCTTGTCCTCAAGCAATGAAATAATTAGTCAAGTGAAATTTTTAAGAATGAATCATAGAACTAAATCATGCAAGCAATAGAGCTCAAGCTTCAAAGATCGATCACCCACACACAAACTCACCCCCTTCATTATACTCATGCATAAACAATAATAAGAACCACCAAAATCAAACATGGATGTGCTCTCGTCGATGTGTTTCACTCCCTCACAAGTGTATATCAATATTAAGAGACTCACTCAATCAATCAATCACACATATCAGCAGCCATAGACTTGTAAGCACTCTCAACTTCGACCATACTCTAGAATCCATGCCAAATAAAAGAGGACTTTATCAAGGTTGTAACGTAGTCTCTTTGGGCAGTCTGGGATAAGTGACTCAAGTGAATAGAGAACAAAACATTCAACTTTAGTACTTCGAGACGAGGAACAGAATACTTCAAACATCTTCATGCAATACACTTTCAATTCCACTACTCTCAACACTTCAAATTTTTTTCTAGCTCTTTTCACTTTTTCAAACACTTCACTCTTTTTTTCTTTTTCATACTATACATATGAGCTCATATTTTCTTTTGCTCATTCTTAAATTTTTGGTCTTTCCCACAACTCAAAATATCATTACACCATTTTTTCTCAAATTCACTCAAGCATTAATAATTTTCCTTCCTCAACTCAACTCGATCCCTTTTTCGTTCACAACTTTTCCTATTCTCCACTCAAATTGGGACAAAAAAAGTTTAAGAATTTGGTTAAGTTCAAATGTGCTAGCAAATAAAATAGGCTAAGGCTCAAACGGGCTAACAAGGGATAAATGTCATTGGTAGGGAAAATTTGGCTAAGTGATTCAATAAAATCAAAGATGGTATAATATCACTTTCAACACTTCAACCTAGACACAATCAAGAAGTGTGAGCACACACAAGTTCTAGCATCTTCTAAGGTGACGATCCACTCTCAAACGAAAAGATCAATTTATGCATTTTAATCTCACAAAAGCTCAAATCTCACAGCTTTCACATCCATACTAGTCCTAGTGAATTCTCACTCTCATCACACAAGTACTTAAAAGGAAAGTTCGCAAGCATACGAGTTCCCTCTCAAATCAACTCTCACCTCTATACTCACACAAATAAACTTCCTAACTCAACCTTACAACACACCAGCTCATCAAATCACACTCAAAGTAAACAATCAACAAGCATAAGAGAATTGATAGGCATGAAATATGTAGTAGCACATCAAAGCAATATCAGCTCAAGAAGCATTTCAAGGCACAATATATAACCAAACTCAACTCAAAGAAAGGGTGTGCGTATGTGGAATGTAACCATAAAACATATAAAAACCCCACCCCCCAAACTTCGACCTTGTGAAGCGGTCTAAGTTTGGGGTGGTGGTTACCTCATCCAAATAATTTTGTTTCTCTTAACAACTTGGCACACTCCCTTGTCTTGAGTTGGTCCCTTCAATCTCCACTTCTTGGGCATTCCTTCACCCTTAAAGCAAGCCTACAAAATAAAACTCTCAAGTACAAGGTTAGAACTTACGACTAAAAAAAAAACACCAACAACTAAAAACAGTCAAAAGCAAATAAAAATGGGTTTCCTACAATTCAGCGTTATTTTTAAGGTCCTAATGTCGGACCGAGCTCAAAGAAGCTTATGGGACATGATACTCAATGTTACCTCCCTTATTCTCATAAGAGAAGATGTCTAAGTTTTTCGCTCGATGCCCCCTCATCATGAGTTCCTTTCCTTCCTTCTCAACCTCAAGCGGTGGTTTCACTTTCTTTTTTGCTCTCCACGGAGGTACCCACCTCTTGGATTTTGTCTTCTTAACAACAACTCCTCTTTTTTCTCTAATTTAGCCACCTCCACCCTTTTAAATTCTTCTTCCTTCAACTTCTTACCTTTATCCTATCAAGATAATCAAGATCATAATGCTCAACGGTTAAATTATTGAGTGAAGGATTATCATAATCACGTATCTAAGAAAGGTTCAGGATAGGAGATGTGTCTTCAACACAAGGATCAATGGCGTCAATGGAATGACAGCTCTCATCTTCCTTCGGGTGTTTCATGGCCTCATATAGGGGAAATCTTTACTTCTTGATCATCAACTTTCAACGTGATCTTTCCATTCGCCACATCTAACACCATCCCGACCATGGCTAAGAAAGGCCTTCCCAAGATCAAAGGGACGTGCTCATCTTTCTCCATATCGAGCACTACGAAATCATCTGGAAAAATATGATCTTCAACTTTAACAAGGACGTCTTCAACCACACCTTGAGGTCGAGTAATAGACCCGTCAGCTAGTTGAAGCGTCATCATTGTCGGCTGAAGTTCTCCACCTTTCAACTTCTTAAATAGCGATAATGGCATCAGATTAATGCTCGCTTCAAGATCACACAACGCTCTCTTCTTGACTCCATTCCCAATATCACACAAGATTGTGAAACTACCGAGATCCTTCAACTTCGGGGGAAGTACTTTGTGCACTAATGCACTCACCTCATGGTTCAAATGCACAAGCTTCGGCTCATCAACTCTCCTTCTCTTTGCCATCAAGTCCTTCAGGAACTTGGCATAATTAGGCATTGTTGGGATATGTTTTAGTTTTGATGATTTTCCAAAACAACATGTAATAGGTTTAAAGCAGTCAGGATAGTATCTTTAGTTTCAGGTCATGCTAGGTTATTTCTCAGTAGAATAGACTGACAGTTGAGAAGCACTCAGTTAAGAGGGAACTCAGCAACACAGCCTGAGGAAATCAAGATGACGTCAAGAAGAACTGACTGAAGCCATGGCAGAAGACCTGAACCTGAAGAGAAGCATGAAGGATGTCCCACTAAGTATAAACCTGGCTGATCTAAGCTAAGTCAGTGGACCACTCAGTGAAGAGCATGATCAGGAGGATCAGTGTTGTACCAAGTAGGCCCTGAAGGAGTCAGGCTACTGTGGTCAAGGAAGTTTGTCATTCAGCCTTATGACAAACTTCTTGGAGAGATCTTCAAAGAGTCCCTGAAGGACAACTACACTGAAGACAACTATGTCTACTGAAGATCATCAGTCAGTGGAGGATAAAGCTATCTAAAGTCAGTGCGGCCTGATCAAGCTCACTGAACCAAAGATCCGTTGGATTCAGTCCACGTGGACCAATCAAGTCAAGACAGCATATCTGACACTGACAAGGCCGCATTCCAAGAAAAGTAGGTGGAACCTATTAATGTCTAGATTCAAATGTAATTGTTGTGAAATTGTATAGACTTATGTTTTGATTAAGATGCCAAAAGATTTCCCCTAAGTCATTTGTAAGTAAAGAATTCAGTAGAGTTAGAGTTTAGTTATAACAGTTCAAATGTTAAGGAACTGGAGTGCAGTTATAAATTTCTAGAGTGTATTGAAGAATGAAGTCACTTGAAGATGAAGTCCACTGAAGACAAGTTATCTGAGAATTAGTCTAAGTCTTGAATGTTTTCTAAGTGCATTCTCACTAAGACTAAAACCATCAGGAGAGGACCAAGGTCCATTGATGTGAACTAACAATGCACATTCAATGCTAAATACATTAAAAGTTGTTAGTTTATCTGGTTGGAACAAGGCAAAATGAATTTCAGTGAAGTTTACAATAAATGAAGGAATAAGAAGGTTCTCTCAGAGGAGTTCCACCTAAAAGCAAGACAGGATTCTGAGCAAGCAGACTGAACGGCCCAATAAGAAGATGACACGTAGGTGTACTCTACTGACAGCCCACCTGTCCCAGACTGACAAGTACCAAAAGTCTTTCCCTAGCATTCTACAGAAAGTTGGTGAACAGGCATGGTCTTTCACCCGTTTCTTGACAAGACTTAAAACTTCAAATAGAGCCGCTTGAACCAATCAGATACAAGAAGACTTACTTGAGAAGATTCAAAATCCAACGGGAAGATTTTCAAGGAAGCCTATAAATACAGAAGGGCGTGCTCATTTCTATGCACGGGAAACTCACAAGATCAAAGCTATCTCTACATTCATAACTATCTAGAAGCACTCGAAATTACCTCTGTTTCCCAAGTGTTTCATATTTGTAGAGAGCATACCAATCCTTCTGTAATCGAGCTTAAAGCTACATCTAAACCTTAGAAAGAGATAATCTATCCTAAGCCTTAAGTTAAACTGTAAGGATTATTTCACAACAGTTGGAATTAAAACCCTACTCAAAACCCTACTCAGTTGTTAGGTTGAGAGTTAGTGTTAAGTGGTGTTAGTAAGCTGATTGTTTGTATCAGTCTGAAAGCTGGTTTGTTTTGGGAACTAGGACCTGGAATTATCCTAGTGATCAATCATCCTTAGAGAGGATTAATTGATCAGTGCACCTTGGCACTATAACACAAGGAATTCCAAGTGAAAGGAATTCTCCTGTTTAATCAGGACAGTTGACGTAGGAGATTCATCTCTGAACCACTTTATATCTTGTGTACTTACATTCTCCTAAGTGTGTGTTATTCATTCAAAGTTTATCAAGTAAAACAAGTTTTCTAAAGGGCTCACTAATCCGCATCTGAAAGCTAATTAGATAGTAGTTCAACTGGAAGTCTTGAGCTTTCAGTGAAGGTATTATCTCAGTAAGCTTTCACAAGTAATTCTCAGTAGATTTAAAGTCCATTGACGAGTTACTGTCTTAAGTAACCTGATAAGTTTTAAGAAGTTTGAATTTGTAACCTCAGGTGTATCCTCCCCATACACCTGTTTACTCGTTTCGGGACCAACAATTGGTATCAGAGCAGTGGTTCAAAAGACCATTGTTCTAAGTATACCGTGTGCTAAAAGGTATTTTTATATAGGTCAACTAAATTGATCTTTTGATAAACTTGTTTAGATATTATTGCTGACAATGCAGCTAGGGTAGCACCACCAGCGGAGATCAACATGGGAGTTAATCCCTTGAACCATATGTCCCATCACAAGCTTCCACAATTCTCAGTGGAAAATTATGACTTCTGAAAGATCAGAATGAGAGCTCATCTTGCATGTGTGCATGATGAAATGTTAAGGGTGATTACTAAAGGTCCATTTATTTTTATGACCTCTAACCCTAAAACAACAACTGAAACTATTGCAGATCCAAGAGAAGAATGGCCCAAGGATGAAGATAACTTCACTGCAGGTGAAAGGAGGAGAAACAACCTCAACTTCATAGCCATGAATGTTCTCTACACCACCATTCCAGACTCTGTAATGGGAAGAGTGATCCATTGCAAGACTGCAAAGGAGCTTTGGGACACTCTTGCTCTCATGTGTGAATGAACTGACAAGATAAAGGAGAACAAGCTTTTTGTAGCTGTTCAAAAGTATGAGCAGTTCACCATGGAGCCCACTGAGACCATTGACCAGCTTGACAGGAGATTCACTGACATCATGAATGAGATAAACTCTCTGCGAAAAGTCTATACCAAAAGGGAAGTTGCCTTAAAGATCCTGAGAGGTTTAACCTAAAGATGGGATGTATACTCTATAATGATGTAGAATACCAAGAATTTATCCAGCATGTCTATGCAACAGGTATTCTCTGAACTCAAGGCTTATGAGTTTGATCTTAACAGGAAAAGGGCTCCTGATGAGACCTCAGCTGAGAAGGGAGTAGCCTTCAAAGCTAAGGAGACTGAGCCCAAATCCCCAAAGCCACAGAAGAGTACAAAGGCAAGCAAATCTCAGAGCAAGCTGAGATGCAAGAGGAACTCAGCCTAATGGCTAGAAGGTTTGAAAAACTTAACAGCCGATTTGGCAAGTATAAGAGATTTTACAGGGATAACAGGGATGGGAGAAGTTATCCACAAAAAGACACCAGAGAAGGAGAGAAAAGCTCAACTGAGTTGGAAAAGAAGAAAGAATACAAGAACTAAACCAGAGCTGAAGGTTCATCATCAAAGACTAGAGAGTCTACTGAGGAAAAGAATGATGATGCCAACAGGTGTTTTCAATGCAAGAAGGTTGGGCACTTTCTTTGGAGTGTCAAATGTGAAGTATCTTGTCTGCTGAGCTTGATTCAATAGTAAGCTATGTTGTAAATGTGTTAGCTGTAGAAGTTAGTCAAATTTGGGGTACCAGATGAGGTGGACCAGATGAGGATGACCAGAGGAGTCTGACCAGAGTAGTCTGGCAGATGAGCTACCAGAGGAGGTCCATCAGATGAGGTATACCAGAGGAGTCCTATCAGAGGAGGTCTGGACCATAAGTCATCTGATGTAAAGTGACCAGAATCAGAGGAGGTCAAATCATCTGATCCAAAAGTTCAAAGACGCGAATTAAACCAAATTGAAGCTAACGCGATGACGGTTCTAACTGAATCAACTGGAGCGGTTATTGAATTCATTAGCCAGCTGGATAACTACCTTACTTTTGAGTTTGTTACAACTGAATCGAATCTAGGGTTCATCTCAATCTCTGTAACTATATATATAAAAGGGGTTTCTTAGCTGAGAAACTAACACAACACGAGTGAGATCATTATTGAGTGCAAACACAGAGAGTTTGTGAGATTGAGTGAATTGTAACTTCTACCATTTCTACTTAATGAAAAGTTATCCTCTCCGATCCCATGGACGTAGGAGTATTCATCTCCGAACCACGTAAATCTGGTGTTCTTGTGTGATTTTAATTTCGTTCTTATTTTGTTGCCGTAATTCTGATTCCCTGATTACAAGTTTTCTTGTGAATCTAAAATCGATTAACAAGTGGCGCCGTCTGTGGGAAGCAATGATGGCTTCAACTAAGTTCGACATTGAGAAGTTCATGGGGAAGAACGATTTCAGCTTATGGAAGATTAAGATGAAGGCTCTCCTGGTACATAATGGTTTGTACAAAGACTTGTTGCCACCGGATCAGGTGGCTTCTGGAACTAATCCGGCGAAGGTGGAGGAGAACAAGAGGAAAGCATACAGTGCGCTTATCTTGTGTCTTGGGGATAAACCATTGAGAGAAGTATCGAAGGAGACAACCGCTCTTGAAGTCTGGAATAAGCTGGAGCAGTTATACCAGACCAAATCTGTCACGAACAAGTTATACATGAAACAGAAGCTTCAAGTCTTCAAGATGAGTGAAGACAAGAATCTTGGTGATCAGTTGGACGAGTTCAACAGATTGGTAGATGATCTGGAGAGTTTGGATGTTACAATTGATGATGAGGATAAGTCATTAATGCTATTGAATTCTCTACCTAAGTCTCTGGAAAATTTCAAAGATGTCTTGCTATTTGGAAGACAAGATCGGGTGATGTTTGATGATATTCAAACTGCCCTGAAAACCAAGTTTCTATAGATCCAGACTGAAGGGAAGAAGCCTGCTGAAGGATTGAATGTGCAATCCAAGAAGAAGAAGGTGTTTCAATCCAAGAAAGAAGGATGGTGGAAAAGGGAATAAGGGTGGGAAGAAATCTGATTTTGTTGAGAAGATAAAGTGTTTCACATGCCATAAGGAAGGTCATCTGAGAAAGAATTGCCCTGAAAGGAGGAAGAAAGACAATCAAAATGATCAAGATGGAAATGCAGCTGTGGTGGAGGTTGAAGGATATGATAGTGCAGAAGTCTTGATGGTTAGTCATGAGAGACTAAGTCAAGAATGGGTCCTGGACTCTGGGTGTACTTTTCATATGTGTCCACATGAAGACTGGTTCCTGAATCTTGAGAAGATTGATGGAGGTCTTGTCCTTTTGGGTAATGATGAGAGTTGTAGAGTGCAAGGATCTGGTTCCATCAAGATCAAGATGTTTGATAGAGTTGATAGGATCTTATCTGATGTCAGGTTTGTTCTTGATTTGAAGAGAAATCTTGTTTCTCTTGGTACATTGAATTCTAAGGGTTTTGAATTCAAGACAGAAAAGAGAGTTCTGTCAATAACCAAATCTGGAAGAATTGTTATGAGGGGTATGATTAAGAATGATTTGTATACTCTGATTGGAAGAACTGTAACAGGATCAGTTGATGTTGCTATGGAGTCTTCTGATGTCAACTTGTGGCACAAGAGATTGGCACATGTTGGTGAGAAGGGTCTGGTGGAGTTATCCAAGAAGGGAGCAATCCCTGGGAAGAGGATATGTAAGTTGGAGTTCTGTGAAAGGTGTGTTCTGGGGAAATCAAAGAAGCAAGCATACCAGAAAGGGAAGCATACCACCAAGGAGGTTATGGATTACATACATTCTGATGTATGGGGACCAGCAAGGGTATCCACTCATGGTGGAGGCAGGTATTTCCTTACCCTTATTGATGATTATTCCAGAAAGGTTTGGGTTTACATTCTTAAACAGAAGAGTGATGCCTTCTCTAAGTTCAAAGAATGGTTGATTGAACTTGAGAATAAGAGAGGCAGAACTATCAAGCACTTAAGGACTGATAATGGACTTGAATTTCTATCAGAAGAGTTTCAACAATTTTGTAAGGAGAAGGGTATTACTAGGCATAAAACTGTTCCTTCAAACCTCCAGTAGAATGGTCTAGCTGAGAGAATGAATAGAACTATTCTGGAAAGGGTTAGGTGTATGTTATCTGATGCTCAATTACCTAAGAGTTTTTGGGGTGAAGCTGTTAACACAGCTGTGTATCTCATTAATAAAGTGCCATCATCTGCTATTGATTTTAAAACCCCTGATGAGATCTGGTATGGAAAGATATCAGATTACTCAAAGTTGAAAGTTTTTGGATGCTTAGCTTATGTTCATGTGAATCAAGACAAACTTGAACCTAGATCTTTAAAATGTGTTTTCATTGGATATCCAAAGGGTATTAAAGGGTACAAGTTGTGGTGTCTAGATCCTGGGAACCAGAAGTGTATTACCAGTAGAGATGTTGTGTTTAATGAATCACAAATGGGATACATGTCTGGTGGAGGTGATAGAGAGCCATTAGCTGAAGAGATGGATGGTGTTATTTCTGAGCCAATTACTCAAGTTGAGGTGGAGCCTAATCATGATAGTGCATCTGGTTCTGAACCAGAGCAAGAACCAGGAGAGAATGAGTCATCAGATGAGGATAATGCACCAGCAGTGGAGGAGGAAGGAGTGCCAGAGGCAGATTTGAGAAATTATAGCCTGACAAGAGACAGAACAAGAAGACAAATACATCCTCCTGCCAGATTTGGTCGTGTTGATCTGGTCTCCTATGCACTTGTTACAGCAGAAGCCATAGAGTACCAAGAACCTAAGAACTACACGGAAGCTCTTGAGTGTGATGATAGGGAGTCATGGATTACAGCCATGACAGAAGAGATGGAGTCTCTTAAGAAGAATCATACTTGGATTCTTGTTGATAAGCCACCTAGGCAGAAGCTAATCAGTTGTAAATGGTTGTTTAAAAGGAAACTTGAACCTGGTGTGAAGGATCAAGTGAGGTTTAAAGCCAGGTTAGTAGCCAGAGGATTTACTCAAAGGGAAGGAATTGATTACAATGAGGTATTCTCACCTGTGGTTAAGCATTGTTCAATCAGATTACTTCTCAGTAGAGTTGTTCAAGAAGATCTGGAGCTGCAACAACTTGATGTGAAGACAGCTTTTTTGCATGGGGATCTTATTGAAAGTTTATACATGCACCAGCCAGAAGGGTTTGTTGAACTAGGGGGAGAAGGAAAGGTGTGTCTACTCAAGAAATCATTGTATGGCCTCAAGCAAAGTCCAAGACAATGGCACAAGAAGTTCAATGAAGTAATGCTATCCATTGGTTTTGTAAGGAGCAAGTATGATACTTGTGTATATCTGGAAAGGCAAGCTAGTGATGTGATAGTCTATCTTCTGATTTATGTAGATGATATGCTTATTGCTAGTAAGAGTCTTTTGAAGATCCAGAGTATCAAAAGGAAGCTCAGTGCCAGATTTGACATGAAGGACTTGGGAAATGCTAAAAGGATTCTTGGAATGGATATTCTTAGGGACAGAGAAGCTGGAAGACTATTCTTATCCCAGAAGAGTTACATTGAGAAGGTCCTGAAGAGGTTCAACATGCATAAGAGTAGGTTTGTATCCACTCCTCTGGGGCAACAGTTCAAATTATCTAAGAAAATAGAACCTAAGTCTGAAGAAGAAAAGAAGACTATGATGAAAGTACCTTATGCAAATGGGGTTGGAAGCTTGATGTATGCTCTGGTCTGCAGCAGACCAGACTTAGCTTATTCATTGAGTATGGTAAGCAGATACATGTCTAATCCAAGGAAGTTACATTGGGAAGCTTTGAAATGGATATTCAGATACCTTAAAGGGTCATCTGATCTGGGTTTGATGTTTGAAAGGATGACTGACCAGAAGAGTCCACTAGAAGGATTCGTAGATTCTGATTTTGCTGCTAATCTGGATACCAGAAGATCCTTAACAGGGTATATCTTTACTCTATACAATACTACAGAGTGGAGTTGCTTTATCTACTACAGAAGCAGAGTTTGTTGCAGTGTCTGAGGCTGTTAAGGAGGCTTTGTGGTTGAAAGGCATTATCAAGGATTTTGGTATAAACCAAAGGGCTGTGGTCATTCATTGTGATAATCAGAGTGCAGTTCATCTGGTTAAACATCAAGTGTTCCATGAGAGATCAAAGCACATTGATGTAAGGTTGCATTTTGTAAGGGAAATCATTGACAAAGGTGTGGTTCTGATCCAGAAGATATCTACAGAGGACAATGCTGCAGATATGTGTACTAAGTCTTTACCAGGTAGTAAATTAAAGTTCTGTGTTGAATTGGTAAAGATGAGTGTATGGGATGTTTGTTGGTCCCACTAGATAGATTAATTGCGGAAGCTTTAAGTTTATGTCTTAACAAACTTCTTATTATAAGAGCACAAAACAAGTAAGAGATTAAATAAACAAAAGCAATAAATAACACCGGATATATAGTGGTTCGGATCTGAATATCCTACATCCACTCTCCATTTTATCCAAGGGGTCTCACTATCAACCAACCAACTTACTTACGTACTGGAATTTTCGAAGTACCAGTTCCTTCTTACAACTCCTTTAGATCTAACCACAATCTAAAGTAAGCAACCTTCAACCTTATCTTAGAGATGAACAGGTCAAAGTCCAACAACTCCTTAAGAGTAGATATGTAATGTGAACAATAAGAGTGCTAAGAGTGATTATCAAAAGCTTGGAATGTGACTTGTGCGCGTAGGATCTCTCTCTAGAGCTTTTTCTTGTGACTGCACTCTTGTATTTATAGAGGAGATTAGGGTTAGCCATTGGAGAGCTAATCCAATCAAATCCTCTATTTAAGGAAGCTTCAATCAATCAATTTCCTAATTGATTGATTGGGTTTGTGAGATCCTTGGATTGATTAACTTCAATAACTTTCCAATCCGATCTAGTTTGACTTGATTTGAATCACCAACGGTCAGATGCTTCCTCTGCCTAACTCTGATTCTCTCCAGAGAAGGCAAGACCAGACACCAGGCAACCTCGGTGTCTTCTGGTCCAGATCTGGTTAGCAACCAGAATACTCAGTAGAAACAGGGGATCAAAACTGAGCATCTTTTGTTCCACCAGACTCGTCTGGTCTGGGGAAGGTCCTCTGCCTCTGGTCAGATCTCATCTGGTGAAGTCTTCTGGTGGAGTCCTCTGGTGAAGTCCTCTGGTGGGGTCTTCTGGTGATTCTTCTGGTAAAGTCTTCTGGTCTGGTAGTTCCCCCTAGACTAAGTCCTAATCTAGATCATCATCTGGCTAACAGGTCCAGATGGTCCTATTACATCTTCTGGTTTGTTTTAACTCATCAAAACTATACAATATATATCCTAACAATTTACCCCTTTTTGATGGAGTTAAAACACTACCAGAACTGATAAAAAAACATAATATAAGCAAGTAAAACAATAAAGGGATAAGACCTTAGAGTAGATCTTATCAGGCAAACAATTAAGACAACAAGGAGTTGTCTTTGAGACAGAGAAGATATGATTTTCATTGATACATAAGGATAGAATGATTACAGATTACATTGAAGATCAGATCCTATTCTATGCATATCTTCTATTCTCTTTAGGCACAAGAAACCAGTCAAGGATCCTATCCTGGACGGCCTTCAACTCTGCAGAAGATGTTGGAGTGAAATTCACCAACACCTTGGTCTTGTACAATCTCTTCAGCTCTGCCCAATCAACCTGGTTCCCATTCATAGGAGTGTTGAGATAGGTAAACTCAGGAGCAGTCACCTCCATGTTGAATTCAATGGTAGAATCCATCAATTGCTTGTACAGATCTGCATCATAAGCTTGCATCCAAGAGTGAAAGGTTCTGTTGATCAGCTCATCATCCTCTGGTGCTGGCCTCTGGATATAGTGTTGAATGAACCAGAGAGTCTTTGCCTTCTTCCATTTCTCAATCAAAGGCACAGGCACAGTAGAGTCAAAAGACCCTTCTGTCCTGAGAGGCAAAATGTTCATCACCTCAATAGGAACTTTCCTCCTCTGACTAGATCCACCTGCACCAGAAGGAACACCAGTTTCTCTGCTCTTCTTGTTCTGCCTCCGAACATATCTGAGCCTCTGCTCTTCATCTATGTTTTTTCTTATCCTAGCTTGCTTCTCCTCTGGAGTCTCTTCCTTATATCTCTTCTGAGCTTCTTCAACAACAGATTCAAGGAAGCTCTTCTTGACTTTCCTAAACTTTCTCTTAGCAGGTCCAGAGATTGAAATGGGATCCTGCTCTGCTTCTGAGGATTCCTCTTCTGCAGTAAGCTGCTTAGCCATGGTAAGAGATTTGAGCTCTTCCTTCTTCTTCTTCTGCAGCTCAGCCTGGACCAAAGTGTTCTCCAGCAGGTCCAGACGAGCACCATGGCTAAAGATTGTCTCATTGGTGGTCTTCGCCAGATCAGTTCTGGCCTTCTCTTCCCCCTTTTTAACTTTATCAAAGAGGGGCTCCACTACCTGCCTTATGAGATCAGGCAAGGCAGTGTTGGAGGAAGAGTGAAGATCACGAAGCTGCTTTGCTTCCTCCAGGTAAGCCTGAGATTCTGCAACTAATCTCTCCTGCTTGGCAAGCATCTCCTGGAGTGAATCCTTGAGCTTAGCAGTCTCCAGCATTTGAGTGGCCAACTCAACTTTCAACACAAAAATTGGCCTCAGCTGCTCCAGCACATGCTCCTGGAGCTGAATCTGGCTGTGCATCACATCCAACTTGACCAGGAGACCATTGGCCTTGAACGAGGCTTTGGCAGCTGCGAAGGTAGACTTGATCTGCTTTAGGAAAATCCTCCTCTCCTGCCGAATCTGGTGCTCTATCATAGCATGGGCCATATGTTGAATTGCCTTAGAGAACCGCCCAATCTGCATGATCTGCTCATTGAAGAAAGTCTTCATCTTCTGGAGCACGGCAGGAGAGACATCAAAGTCCTCCTCATCTGAATACAACTCTGGAGGGAAGACAAAGTGAGGGCCAAATTTGTAGGATGGGCCCTCTGGAGTGATCATAACCCCTCTCTGGATGAGCAGGGTGTAAATCAACACCTTTGTTGCCTCTGGTGTCTCTAGCTCCGCTGGATTTTGGATATTCATCTTCTTTTTTAGCTCTATCTCCCAGGCTGTGAATGTGGAGGGAGTCATCTCTTCTAGCAACAACATCAAATCCTCCACATCCTCTAATCTGGCCTTGCTCCAGACCTTGGCGTCAGTCAGATCCGCCAGAAGAGGTAAGTGCTCCAGAAGAACTGGGAAATGCTCTATTAGCCAGAGCTGAGCACTCACACTCATACTCTGCCTAACGGGACCCATTTCTGCAGATGAGAAAGTGAAGGGTTTGGGCCCAGAGGCAGAGGAGGAAGGTGCTGAGTGAGCAGGCTCAAGTGAAGCTTCCTCATCTTCACTATCATCGCTGGTAAGGCATGTGGGAGAAGGGGGAGGGACAGGGAATCCCAATGCCATGGAAAGAGGGTTCAGGTTAGAGGTCTGATTTGTTTGAGTTTGGGGAGGGTTTGGATTTTGTGAGGTAGAGGGTGAAGGAAAGGGTTGCTCTGCACCAGAAGTAGATGGGATCTCTGGTACAGAGGGTGGGATTGGAATTTGTGATGTGGAAGTGGAGGGAATGGAGGGTTCTGCACTAGAAGTAGATGTCCTTTCTGGTACAGGGGCTGGGGGAGAGGGATTTGTGGGAAGATGCGTTTGGGAAGGTGGGGGAGAGGGTGTTTGAGGGATGGCTGAAGGGCTGTATACGGGTGTATCTGTTAGGATAAAAATTGTTAGTTTTGATGAGTTAAAACAAACCAGAAGATGTAATAGGACCATCTGGACCTGTTAGCCAGATGATGATCTAGATTAGGACTTAGTCTAGGGGGAACTGCCAGACCAGAAGACTTCACCAGAAGAGTCACCAGAAGACCCCACCAGAGGACTTCACCAGAGGACTCCACCAGAAGACTTCACCAGATGAGATCAGACCAGAGGCAGAGGACCTTCCCCAGACCAGACGAGTCTGGTGGAACAAAAGATGCTCAGTTTGATCCCCTTATTCTACTGAGTATTCTGGTTGTTCACCAGATAAGGACCAGAAGACACCGAGGTTGCCTGGTGTCTGGTCCTGCCTTCTCTGGAGAGAATCAGAGTTAGGCAGAGGAAGCTATTGACCGTTGGTGATTCAAATCAAGTCAACAAGATCAGGATTGGAAAGTATTTGAAGATAGTCAATCCAAGGATCCCACCAACCCAATCAATCAATTAGGGAATTGATTGATTGAGGCTTCCTTATATAGAGGATCTGATTGGATTAGCCCTCCAACGGCTAACCCTAATCTCCTCTATATATACAAGAGTGCAGTTCAAGAAAAAGTGTGAGAGACTCTACACGCGCACATAGCATTCTAAGCTTTTGATCACTACGCATTTGCACTCACTTTGTTCTTAATTACTCATCCAACTCGTAAGGAGTTTATATACTCAACCTGTTCATCTTGTTAGATAAGGTTGGAGTAAGTTTGTCTTTAGATCGAAGTTAGATCTAAAGAGATTGTAAGAAGGTGCTGGTACTTCGGAAATTCCAGTGGTTAGTGAGTTTGTTGGTTGGATAGTGAGACCCCTTTGATCAAGGGAGAGTGGACGTAGGATATTCAGATCCGAACCACTATATATACGGTCTTATTTATTGCTTTCCTTAATACTTGTTTGATTATAATTTGTGCTCTTAAAAAGGGATTTCTTCTAAAGACATATCGGTTAAAAAGGCTTCCGCAATTAATCTATCTAGTGGGACCAACAAGTGGTATCAGAGCAGTGTCCAACGACCACTGCTTTGAAAAGCTTTTGGTGGTCACCGGGCAGATCCATTGCTCATTTATTGTTTTTGTTCAAAATCTAGATAAATCCTTATTTTAGTAAATATGTCTTCGAAATCTTCTTATAAGAGTCGCAAACTGCCAGAATTCTCGTTCGAGGATTATAGCCACTGGAGCTTCATGATGAGTAATCATCTTGGAGCTATTCACCACCGCATGTTAGATGTGGTTGAAAGTGGCCCCATTAAATTTTATTGGACTCCTATTGATAGTGGCAGGTCTGAGTCCAGAGAAGAAACAAGTGAAGCTGCTCAAAAAGCTGCCGAGGATAGAGTCCCCAGGCAAAGAATTCTCAAAAAGAGAGATGAGCTTGATAATGATGAAAGAAAGCTCTACAACTTGGACCAGGTGGCAAGAACAGAGATCATCAACACACTTACAAAAGAGGTGATTGAAAAGGTCAGAACGTGTGCCACTGCCAAGGAGATGTGGGACAAACTCGCACTTCTCTGTGAGGGAACAGAGAAGATCAAAGACAACAAGCTCCAAGCTGTTCAACACTCGTTTGACACCTTCAAGATGAAACCAGACGAGACCATTGACCAGCTGGACATGTGTCTCACAAACCTTCTAAACAAGGCTAGTGCCTTAGGTAAGACCTACTCTGAAAAAGAAATTAATAGTAAAATCTTGCGTTCACTAACAAGCAGGTGGAGAATTAAAGTCACTGTGATCAAGGACAACAAGGATCTCAATACTCTGGATCATTATCTTCTGTTGTCTGATCTCAAAGCCTATGAGTATGATCTTCAAGAGGAGGATCAAACAGAAGAGGTTTCCTCTTCTGGTCAGAAAGGTGTTGCATTCTCTTCAACCATCAAATCTGATGTCAAGCCAAAGGAGTCTACTGCAGATGACTTGAGCCTCAAGGAGCAGGTAGCACTTCTAACTCGAAAATTAGATAAAGTTCTAAGTATGGCAGGTACAAAAGGCATTGGAAGGAATCTTCCAGAGATAGAAAGAGTCCTTTCAAGCCTGCAGAGAAGGAGAAGACATCTGGAGACTCAAGGGAGACCAGATTCAGAACTCCAGAGAGGAGGAGAGATGACAACCCTGGCAACTCTGGGAGATCAGATTATCAGAGGAGGGATGGTAGCTCTGGCAGACCTGACTACCAGAGGAGAGAAAGTAGTCCAGCCAGATCAGACTACAACCAGAGGAGAAGAGAGCCAAGTCCTAGTCCCAGAGGAGACAATGCCTGCTACACATGCAACAAGACTGGTCACTACAGTTATGATTGTCCTCAGCTTACTCCTAGGGAAAGAGAAGAGAAACGAATCAAGAGAGATAGGAGATATGCAGATAAGAGAGCATTGCTGGCAGAAGCAGAGGAGGAAGATACTAGTTCTAGTTCTTCTTCTTCTGACTTTGGATCAGATGATGATGTGTGTCTCATGGCAGACATCACTGAGGTAAATGAAACTACTCTAGTTTTATCAAATTCCAAATGTACTGAATCCTCTAATTCATCTGGTAACTCCAGAGAGTCTGATATGCAACAAATGCTATCAGATCTCCAAAATTGTGTCCAACTTTGTCAAAAACTTGAGAAAGAGGATGGTAGGCTCAGAGCTGAAGTTCAATCACTCTCCCATGAGCACAAATCCACCAGAGAACTCATGAAAGATCATTCCAAAGAAGTCTCTGAACTTCAGGATAAGATCACAGAAAGAGATACTCTGGTAGATCAGCTCATGAAAGAAAGGACCTCTCAAGAAGATGAGATCAATGAACTCAGAGCCAAATACCAGACTCTTATCAAGGGAAAACAAGTTGCTCACAACATAGAGGAGATACATATGCCCAGAGAAGCTCCTAAGATACCATCTGTTGTATCTATCATATAAGAGTCTTCTCAGCGCATTTGTGATAAGAGTGGTTTAGGATATTCTGGAATTACCACTAAAACTCATAAATACCTTTATAATAAAGACAAGTCTGTAAGAGCTGGTAAATTGGTAGAAATCTGGAATGATAAAGACTTAACTGGTAATGGTTACAAGGTGGTTCACAATCCTGATTGGAAAAGGAATCACTCTGTTAATCACATAACAAATGGTCCAGAAGAGTTGACTGTTCTGGAAGAGAAGATGCTAGAGAATAAGTGTCAACAAGGGGAACCATTTAAGATTGATGGTTCTGTGAACAATGAGTCCCAAGGAGTAGAAATTACTCAAATTGGAGGACCCCAGAGAAATCCTCAAAGGGAACCTAAACAGATTAGGGGACCTCAAAGGAAACACTCAAGAAAGGGGAATACCAATCAGAGTAACAACTGCCAGAGAAGGAACAATGTTCAACAGAACCAGGTACCCCAGAGACAATTTTCTCAGAGGAATCAATTCCAGAATAGGTATACTCAAAGGAACTATAATCACCAGAGCAAGTCTAATTATCAGAACCAGAGGAGGTCTTCCAGACCCATCTATAGAAAACCAACTGATCTGGGTAGTTATGACACCAGAGATGGTTCTTCTAGGATGTACCCTTATAACCAGACCTTTAAGACCATGTCTTTGAGGCAGTCCATTCCAAAGGCCAGATTTGAGAAAAGGTACACCAGACCTGTTTATAGGAAAGGTGTCCTTATCAGACCAGTAGCTCAATATGTCATAGTAAGAGGACATGTACTGGTAGATAGATTTGGAAGGAAGATAAGATCTCCTCATCCATCAAGGAATGATCTTTATCTATGGATTCCTACAAAACCTGCAACTAACCAATCAGGACCCAGCACTAGTAGGGGACCTAATTGATTTCTCTGCAGGTAGACAAGAGTCCATTGGAGAAAGGATTTTCAAGCAATCATGTCTGGTACATTGATAGTGGATGTTCCAAGCACATGACCTTCCAGAAGGATAATCTCCAAGATTTCAAGCCATTAAATGGACCAAGAGTGATGTTTGGTGACAACAACTATGGAGTCACCAGAGGAGTTGGAAAGTTGACCTTCAATGGAGTATCTGTAGATGAAGTCTACTACATAGAAGGACTCAAGCATAATCTGCTTTCAGTATCCCAATTCTGTGACAAGGGATACTCAGTGAAGTTTTCTAGTGATTCATGCACTGTTTTCTCTTCTGATTATAATGATATTTTGCTAATAGGCTTGAGGAAGGGTAACATTTATCTTGCAGATTTTAGCAGTTGCCCAAGAAATGCTTGCCTGGTTGCTAAAGGATCTGCAGAGAATAGCTGGATTTGGCACAAGAGATTGTGTCATCTTAACTTCAAAACATTGAACAAGATTGCCAGAAAAGGTCTCATTCGAGGTCTTCCAAATGAAGTGTTTAAGAAGGATCAGGTTTGTGGTTCATGCCAGAAGGGTAAACAACCCAAGACTTCCTTTAAGGATGTCCAGAGCACAACCACAACCAGAGTACTTCAACTACTTCACATGGACCTGTTTGGACCTGTTTCTCCTCTTAGTTTCAGTGGAAGGAAGTACACCTTAGTAATAGTAGATGACTTTTCAAGATACACTTGGGTAGTGTTCTTGTTTAAGAAAAATGAAACTATGACTAAGCTGCCAGAGTTCTTCAAGCAGATTCAGAATTAGCAGAACCAGAGCATAGTCAGGATCAGAAGTGACAAAGGAACAGAGTTTTTGAATTCACACATTGCAGATTACTGCAAGGATCATGGGATTTTTCATGAGACATCTGCTGCCAGAACACCTCAACAAAATGGAGTTGCAGAAAGGAGGAATAGGACTCTCAAAGAAGCTGCAAGAACACTTCTGGCAGAATACAGCACTCCACAGAGATTTTGGGCAGAGGCCATCAATACAGCTTGTTACACTCAGAACAGGTGCCTGATTGCCCAGAGACACAATAAGACCCCATATGAGGTATGGAAAGGTAAAACCCCATCTGTTTCATATTTTCATGTTTTTGGATGTAAGTGTTTCATCCATGACAATGGGAAATCTAAATTAAGAACCTTTGATGCTAAAGTGGCTGATGGAATATTTTTGGGATATTCCAGCACCAGTAAAGCTTTTAGAGTTTTTAATAAGAATTCACTTTGTGTGGAGGAAACACCTCATGTTGTTTTTGATGAATCTACTTTTGAGTGCAAGGTGGACTTAAAGTCTTCTGATGAGACCCAGAATCAGACTACACCCAGAGTTATCAAAGTCAATCCACCTGTTCTTGATTCAGATTCAGATTCAGATGATGTCCCATCTCCTGGTTCTCTGAAGCAGCAGCCTTCACAAGGAGCAGAACCAGAAGAGGTTGGAACTCCTGTAGGGGGAAGCTCTTCTGCAGGTGGTGATAATCACCAAGGTACTGCAGAAGATGATCAACCAGGCAAGACCATGGGAAGGAGGACCCTGGTTGATCACCCCAATGACCTAATCCTTGGAGATCTAACTAAGGGTGTCCAGACTAGGAGATCTCTTAACTTAGCTGCCTTATTCAGTTGCTATGTGTCCTTGATTGAGCCTAAGAACATCAAGGAGGCACTGAAAGATTCAAATTGGATTGTTGCTATGCAAGAGGAGTTGAATCAATTCACCAGACAGGATGTTTGGGAGCTGGTAGACAGACCAAGACATCAAAAGGTGATAGGCACTAAGTGGGTCTTCAAGAATAAGAAAGATGAGAATGATGTCATTACTAGGAACAAGGCAAGGCTAGTGGCCCAGGGCTATTCTCAGTCTGAAGGAATAGACTATGATGAGACATTTGCTCCTGTTGCCAGACTAGAAGCCATCAGATTGTTCTTAGCATATGCTGCTCACATGAAGTTCAAAGTATACCAGATGGATGTGAAATCTGCCTTTCTTAATGGGATTCTCATTGAGGAAGTGTATGTGGAACAACCTCCTGGTTTTGAACAAGGTGACAAGGTGTTTAAGCTTAAGAAAGCTCTTTATGGGCTGAAGCAGGCACCCAGAGCATGATATGACACTCTATCTCAATTTCTTCTGGACAATGGTTTTTCTAAGGGTAAGATTGATAGAACCTTGTTTAGGAAAGAAGAAGGAAAGGACATCCTTCTGGTCCAAATATATGTTGATGACATCATATTTGGATCCCCTAACAAGAAGCTGTGTGAGAAGTTTGGTGAGCTCATGCAGGGACAGTTTGAGATGTCCATGATGGGAGAATTGAATTACTTTTTGGGTTTGCAGGTTAAGCAATCAGAGAAGGGAATTTTTATTAATCAAGCTAAGTACACCAGAAACATGTTAGAGAAATTTGGAATAGGATCTAGCAAGGCAGCCAAGATCCCTATGATGACAAATTTCAACATGGATCCAGATGAGTCTGGAGAGAGTATGGACCAGACTCAGTATAGAGCACTTATTGGTTCTCTTTTGTATCTGACTGCAAGCAGACCAGATATTACCTTTGCTGTTGGAGTTTGTGCCAGATTTCAAGCTAATCCCAAGAAGAGTCACTTGGAAGCAGCTAGGAAGATATTGAAATATCTTAAGGGAACTGTGAATTTAGGATTATGGTATCCTGCAGATGACAATTTAGAATTGAGTGGTTATTCAGATTCAGACTATGGTGGGTGCAGAAGAGATAGGAAATCTACAAGTGGAACATGCCAATTTTTAGGGAATAAATTGGTATCCTGGTTTTCAAAGAAGCAGACCTCAGTTGCTACATCAACAACAGAAGCAGAGTACATGGCTGCAGGGAGTTGTTGTTCTCAACTACTTTGGATTAGTCAACAGCTTAGGGACTACCAGATTAGAGCTAAGGATATTCCTATATTCTGTGATAGTAATAGTGCCATTGCAATTACCCAGAATCCAGTTCTTCATACCAGGTGTAAACATGTTGATATAAGGCATCATTTTATCAGAGACCATGTTGAGAAGGGAGATATAAGGATGGAAAAGATTGCAACAGAGAAGCAGAGAGCAGATATTTTAACCAAGCCTTTGGCTGAGACCAGATTCAGAGAGTTAGCTTTTGAGTTAGGTTTGTTGGATCCAGAGACAGATTTGTTTTAGGGGGAACATCAGAGACGTATCCTTGTTTCATTACTTTTCTTCATATATTTATTTTCTTGAGCTAACATACCTGCAGATTAGATATATCAGAGAAGGTACCAGATGAGGTATGCACCAGGTGACACTTGTCCCAGATGAGGTGCTGAGTCATTTGTCCAAAATCTTCTCTGACCAGAACCAGATGAGCTCCATCAGAGGAGATGTAGCTGTGGTTTCATCTGGTTACAATATCAGGTGACAGGTATGTCTTTACTACTCTGGCCTCTGATCATTGGGATACACTTTTTCAATTAGTAAGTACACTCAAAACCTTTCAACTTCGGAGTGTATTTAAGACTAGGGTATAGGGCCTAGGCAATCATTTTGCTTTTTCTCTTGACTGCCACAAAACCCCTTTATGCCCAGTCCCAATGACTATGCCAACGCACCAGATTAAATCTGTATCTTGCCTTTCATCGTGGCCTTCAGATTTAATCACTGTGCAAAATGTCAATCAATGCTAAAATTGATTTTGTTTCCTAAATTGAATTTGAAATAACAGGCGTTCACACTTCATTTAATTTTCAAGCCACGCGTATTACTCTATTTAAATCAATTCTGTTTTCAATCTGTCCTTTCACGTTTCTATACTTTCAAACCCTAACCTCTCTCTGCAAAGCATTCTCTCTCTCTCTCTCTTTCACAGTAATGGCTCCTCCGTGCAACTTCGATCATGTCCTGATGATGAAAAAGCTTAAGACGGAGATGGTGGTGGACTTTTATACCACCAAGAATCCAGTTGTGCTGTCGGTTCTGGAGATGTTCCAGAATGCAGGGGTGGAGAAGTTGATCTCCACTGTTCCCAAGGATTTTCGCACCCTTGACGGTTATGCGGCCCAGTTTCTGGTTCGCATGAAGATTCATGAGGGTTACATCTCTTCAAAGATTGGTGACGATGATTTGGTGTTTTCTAAGCACGATTTCTGCGCTTTGTTCGAGAACATTTCTGCGGTGGGAGTGGATCTGTTGACGTACAAGGAGGATGATATCGTTGGATCTTTCAAGATTTTTGCTCGTTCTTCCTGCCAGAACATCACAAAGGGCTTTGTGGATAAGCATTTAAGGCAGAAGTTCAAGGTGTTGTTCGATATCGTGGTAAAAGTACTTATGTGTGAGAATCACAGCACAGATGCCATTTTCAATGGTAGGATGTGTGTGATGAGGGCTTTATATGATGGTGTGCAATGTAATTGGGCGGAGTTCTTCTGGGATGTGTTGAGGAAGAACAAGCTGAAGGTGAAGAAGGAGCCTTGTCCTTCCAAGCCAGGGGAGTTGCAGTTCTGTTTCACTGCAAATGTCTCTTTGGGGACTAAGTTAACTCTTATTCTGGATTCTCTCCTTCCAGAGAAGAAGTGGAAGTCATCTTGGTGCCACAGTTATCACAAGTCCAAGATCCTCTTCTCCAAGGATGGTCCTCTCCACGGCCATGCCGACTCTGATGGAAAGCAAGCCATCCCTGCCCCTCCTATTCAATCTATTCCCTCACCTCCTAAGGGGCAGAGAAAGCAGCAGCAGCAGAAGTCACAGAAGAAAGCTGCTGAAGCAACTGGTTCTTCAACCATTGCCTTTTCTGGTTCCTCAGAGGAGGACCAGATTCCCCTTCTTCATGTGCTTAAGAAGAAGGGTGATGATAAAGCTGTAAAGAAGGCTGGAGCAGCCAAGAGGAAGCGGCCAGAGGAGGCCAGGAGAGGCTCTGCTAAAAAGTCTAAGATTAGCAGGAAGGCCAAGAAAACCCTTCTGGTGGATGAGCCATCAGAAGAAGAAGAGGAAGAAGAGGAAGTGCCTCTTGTGAGGAAATCCAAGGCCAAGAGAGCCCTTCTTCAAGATCCTGATTCTGGATCTGATCTTGGAGAGGCCTTGGAGAAGGCCATTGATGAGGCCTCCCAGATGATGGAGGATGCTCCAGAGACGGCTATACCTGCTGGTGTTGACCCAGCAGAGGTAAATCCCTCCATTCCATCTTCTCCCCCCATAAATCGTGTTTCCCCTTCCACCTCTCCCCCAGATAACATTCCCCAAACCCCATCTGCCTCTGGTAACCCCACTCTTCCACCAGAGCAGACTATCCCAGATACCCCAGTATTTATACCCTCTACCATTCCTGCTCATACACCTTCTCCCCCACACTCCCAAACACATCTTCCCACTAACCCCTCTCCCCCACCTTCTGTACCAGAGGTACACTCAACCTCCTCTGGTGCAGAAGTCCCCCCTTCAAACTCTTCCACCTCCCAGATCCCTCCTACACACTCTGTACCAGATATTCCTTCCTCTTCTGGTGCAGAACAACCCCTTCCTACCACCTCTACTTCACAAAACCCCAACCCTCCCCAAACCCATACAGATCAGGACCCAACCATTGCTATGGCTCTGGGATTCCCTGCCCCTCCCCCCTCCCCAACCTGTTTAACAAGCGATGATTGTGAAGATGAGGAAGCTTCACTTGAGCCTGCTCACTTAGCACCTTCCTCCTCTGCCTCTGGGCCCAAACCCTTCTTTTTCTCTTCTGATGAGATGGGTCCCATCAGGCAGAGTATGAGTGTGAGTGCTCAGCTCTGGCTAAGAGAGCAGTTTCCAATTTTGTTGGAGCACTCACCCCTCCTGGCAGATCTGACTGATGCCAAGGTTTGGAGTACGGCTAGACTCCAGGATGTTGAAGATCTCATGCTTCTGCTAGAGGAGATGTCTCCCTCTACCTTCACTGCTTGGGAGATTGAGTTGAAGAAGAAGCTGAATATTCAAAACCCAGCAGAGTTGGAGACACCAGAGACGGCCAAGATCCTCATCAAGACTCTCCTTATCCAGAGAGGAGTTATGCTCACTCCAGAGGGCTTCTCCTACAACTTTGGTCCTCATTTCTCTTTCCCTCCTGAGCTATATTCAGACGAGGAGGACTTTGAGATGTCTCCTGCTGTGCTCCAGAAGATGAAAGCCTTCTTCAATGAGCAAATTATGCAAATTGGGCGGTTTTCCAAAGCAATCCAGCATATGGCCCCTGCTATGATAGAGCATCAGATTAGGCATGAGAGGAGAATCTTCCTGAAGCAGATCAAGTCCTCTCTGGCAGAGGTAAAAGCTTCATTCAAGGCTAATGGCTTATTTGTCAAGTTAGATGTCATGCACAGCCAGAAGCAGCTCCAGGAGCACGTGCTGGAGCAGATGAGGCCAGTTTCTGTACTCAAAGTAGAAATGGCCAGCCAGATGATTCAAACTGCTAAGCTGAAGGACTCCCTCCAGGAGATGTTGGAGAAGCAAGAGAGACTTGTTGCAGAGTCTAAGGCCTATCTGGAGGAAGCCAAGCAGCTTCGTGATCTTCACTCTTCCTCCAACACTGCCTTGCCTGATCTTATAAGGCAGGTAGTGGAGCCCCTCCTTGATGAAGTTAAAAAGGGGGAAGAGAAGGCCAGAACTGATCTGGCGAAGACCACCAATGAGACTCTGTTTAGCCATGGAGCTCGTCTGGACCTGTTGGAGAACACATTGGCACAGGCTGAGTTGCAGAAGAAGAAGAAAGAAGAGTTGAAATCTCTTTCTATGGCTAAACAACTTGCTGCAGAAGAAGAGTCATCTGAAGCTGAGCAGGATCCTTCTACCATTCCTGGTCCTGCTAAGAGGAAGATTAGAAAAGTAAAGAAGAGTTTCCTTGAATCTGTTGTCGAAGAAGCAGAGAAGAGATACAAGGAAGAGACTCCAGAAGAGAGGCAAGCCAGAATCAGGAAGAACATAGATGAAGAGCAGAGGCTCAGATTTGTTAAAAGGCAGAACAAGAAGGCCAGAGAAGCTGGTATTCCTTCTGGTGCAGGTGGCTCAGGTCAGAAGAGGAAAGCTCCTGTGGAAGTTATGAACATCTTGCCACTCAGGACAGAAGGGTCCTTTGACTCTACTGTGCCGTATCCTCTGATTGAGAGATGGAGAGAAGCCAAGACCCTCTGGTTCATTCAGCATTATATCTAGAGGCCAGCACCAGAAGATGATGAGCTGATCAACAGAACCTTCCATTCTTGGATGCAAGCCTATGATGCAGACTTGTACAAGCAGCTAATGGATTCAACCATTGAGTTCAACCTGGAGGTGACTGCTCCAGAATTTACTTATCTTAATACTCCCATGAATGGGAACCAGGTTGATTGGGCAGAACTGAAGAAGCTTTACAAGACCAAGGTGTTGGTGAATTTCACCCCAACATCTTCTACAGAGTTGAAGGCCGTCCAGGATAGGTTCCTTGACTGGTTTCTTGTCCCTAAAGAGAACAGAAGATATGCCTAGAGTAGGACTATGAACTTCAATGTAATCTGTAATTATTTTGTCCTCTGATTATTAATGGAAAAATACATATCTTCTTTGTTCTAAAGACAACTCCTTGTTGTCTTATTATTTGCCTAATGAGATCTATTCTAAGGTCTCATCCCTTTATTGCTTTCTTGCTTAAATTTACTTTTGATCAGTTCTGGTAGTGTTTTAACTCCATCAAAAAAGGGGAAATTGTTAGGATAAAAATTGTTAGTTTTGATGAGTTAAAACAAACCAGAAGATGTAATAGGACCATCTGGACCTGTTAGCCAGATGATGATCTAGATTAGGACTTAGTCTAGGGGGAACTGCCAGACCAGAAGACTTCACCAGAAGAGTCACCAGAAGACCCCACCAGAGGACTTCACCAGAGGACTCCACCAGAAGACTTCACCAGATGAGATCAGACCAGAGGCAGAGGACCTTCCCCAGACCAGACGAGTCTGGTGGAACAAAAGATGCTCAGTTTGATCCCCTTATTCTACTGAGTATTCTGGTTGTTCACCAGATAAGGACCAGAAGACACCGAGGTTGCCTGGTGTCTGGTCCTGCCTTCTCTGGAGAGAATCAGAGTTAGGCAGAGGAAGCTATTGACCGTTGGTGATTCAAATCAAGTCAACAAGATCAGGATTGGAAAGTATTTGAAGATAGTCAATCCAAGGATCCCACCAACCCAATCAATCAATTAGGGAATTGATTGATTGAGGCTTCCTTATATAGAGGATCTGATTGGATTAGCCCTCCAACGGCTAACCCTAATCTCCTCTATATATACAAGAGTGCAGTTCAAGAAAAAGTGTGAGAGACTCTACACGCGCACATAGCATTCTAAGCTTTTGATCACTACGCATTTGCACTCACTTTGTTCTTAATTACTCATCCAACTCGTAAGGAGTTTATATACTCAACCTGTTCATCTTGTTAGATAAGGTTGGAGTAAGTTTGTCTTTAGATCGAAGTTAGATCTAAAGAGATTGTAAGAAGGTGCTGGTACTTCGGAAATTCCAGTGGTTAGTGAGTTTGTTGGTTGGATAGTGAGACCCCTTTGGTCAAGGGAGAGTGGATGTAGGATATTCAGATCCGAACCACTATATATACGGTCTTATTTATTGCTTTCCTTAATACTTGTTTGATTATAATTTGTGCTCTTAAAAAGAGATTTCTTCTAAAGACATATCGGTTAAAAAGGCTTCCGCAATTAATCTATCTAGTGGGACCAACAGTATCTGGTAAGGTCTGCTCTGGTGAGGTAACGGGGGCACCAGAAGCAGGGGAAATGTTGGGAAAGGTTTTCTGGGGGAGATGTAGAGGGGGTAACAAGATTAATGGGGGAGGGGTTAGAAGGGTTTACCTCAGCTGGGTCAACACCAGCTGGAACTGATACCTCTGGATCATCTGGTATGAGCAAAGAAGCCTCCTCTATTGCCTGTTCCAAGGCATCTCCCAGGTCAGAGCCAGAGTCTGGATCTTGCAAGATGGCTCTCTTGGCTCTAGGCTTCTTCTTAAGAGGCTCAACCTCTTCTGCCACTTCTTCCTCCTCTTCCTCTGATGGCTCATCCACCAGAAGAGTCTTCCTAGCCCTTCTGCTAGTTCTAGGCTTCTTAGCAGATGCTCTCTTGGCCTCCTCTGGCCTCTTCCTCTTAGTTGCTCCTGCCTTCTTAGCAGCTTTATCATCATCACCCTTCTTCTTCAGCACATCAAGAAGGGGGATCTGGTCCTCTTCCGAGGAGCCAGAGAAAGTTATGGTTGAAGAACCAGTAGCCTCAGCAGTCTTCTTCTTACTCTGCTGTTTCTTCTGCTGCTTCTGCCCCTTAGCAGGTGAGGGAACTACTTGAAGAAGGGGGGCAGGGATGGCTTGCTCTCCATCAGAGTCGGCATGGCCATGGAGAGGACCATCCTTGGAGAATAGTATCTTGGACTTATGGAATCCTCTGCACCAGGACTCCTTCCATTTCTTCTCCGGAAGCAAAGAATCCAAAATCAAAGTTAGTTTCGTTCCCAACGAAACATTTGCAGTGAAACAGAACTGCAACTCCCCTGGAATGGAAGGACAAGCCTCCTTCTTCACCTTCAACTTGTTCTTCCTCAACACATCCCAGAAGAACTTCATCCAATTACATTGTACTCCATCGTATAATGCTCGCATCACACACATCCTGCCATTGAAAATGGCATCTGTGCTGTGATTTTCACACATAAGCACCTTCACCACTATATCGAACAGCACCTTATACTTCTGCCTTAAATGCTTATCTAAAAATCCTTTCGTGATGTTCTGGCAAGAAGATCTAGCAAAAAGTTTGAATGAATTAACAACTTCATCTTTCTTATACGTCAGTGGATCTACCCCTTCTGCCGAAATGTTTTCAAATAACGCGCAGAAATCGTGCTTGGAAAACACCAAATCATCCTGGTCGATCTTGGATGAAATGTAGTCATCGTGGATCTTCATACGAACCAGAAATTGGGCCGCATATCCGTCCAAAGTCCTAAAATTTCTTGGAACCGTCGAAATCAACTTCTCCACCCCTGCTTTCTGGAGCAACTCCAGAATTGACAGCGCCACAGGATTCTTTGTGGTGTAGAAGTCAACCACCATCTCCGTTTTCAACTTCTTCATCATCAACTCATGATCGAAGTTGCACTGAGGGGCCATTGCTGTGTGAGAGAGAGAGAGAGAGAGAGAGAGAGAGAAACTTTGCAGAGAGAAGTTAGGGCTTTGAAAATATGGAAACGTGAAAAGACAGATTGAAAAGAAACTTGATTTAAATAGGGCAAGAAGCGTGGTAAGAACAATAAATGAAGTGAATGCGTGTAATTTCCAAATATAAATTAGGAAACAAAATCAATTTTCAAATTACCTTTTCTCAAATCTGGCCTTTGGAATGGCCTGCCTCAAAGACATGGTCTTAAAGGTCTGGTTGTAAGGGTACATCCTAGAAGAACCATCTCTGGTGTCATAACTACCCATATCAGTTGGTTTTCTATAGATGGGTCTGGAAGACCTCCTCTGGTTCTGAAAATTGGATCTATTCTGATGATAGGGTTCCTTCTGAGGTTTCCTGTTCTGGAATCTTCTTGGAGCATTCCACCTTTGAGATCCCTGATTCTGATTGAGGTTCTCTGGTTCAGTATACCTTCTCTGATATCTCCTATTCTGATTAGATTTCCTCTTAGAGTCTCCTTTTTGAGGTCCCCTAATCTGCTTAGGTTCCACTCTTTTAGGATTCCTCTGAGGTTCTCTAATCAGGTTAGGCATCTGAACAGAACCATCAATCTTCATAGGTTCTCTTTTCTGACTTGTATGCTCTAGAATTTTTCCTTCCAGAACATTCACCTCTTCTGGATTATGTTTTGAATTATCAGCAGGGGGGTCCCATTTCCAACCAGGTCTGTGAACCACCATGCGATCAGAAGGATCCTCTTCATTCCGGAGTTCCACAAGTTCACCAGATCTTATAGACTTGTCTTTGGTAAAGCAATATTTATGAGATCTTTTAATAATTCCAGGATATCCTAAACCACTCTTATCATTTATGCGTTGAGAAGATCCTGATATAATAGATAGAACATCTGGTTTCATGGAATCTTCTCTGGGCACAGGTATCTCAATAGTTTGCTCAACTTGTTTTCCCTTGATAAGAGTCTGGTATTTGGCTCTAAGCTCATTGAGCTCAACTTCCTGAGAGTTCTTTTCCTTCATGAGTTGATCTACCAGAGTATCTCTTTCTGTGATCTTATCCTGAAGTTCAGAAACTTCTTTGGAATGATCTTTCATGAGTTCTCTGGTGGATTTTTGTTCATGAGATAAGGATTGAACTTCAGTTCTGAGCCTACCATTCTCTTTCTCTAGTTTTTGACATAATTGAACACAATTTTGGAGATCTGATAGCATTTGCTGCATATCAGACTCTCTGGAGTTACCAGATGAATTAGAGGATTCAGTATATTTGGAGTTTGATAAGACTAAGGTAGTTTCTTGTACCTCATTGATGTCTGCCATCAGACATATATCATCATCAGACCCGAAATCAGAAGAAGAAGAGGAACTGGAACTTGTATCTTCCTCCTCTGCTTCTGCCAGTAGTGCTCTCTTGTCAGCATATCTCCTATCTCTCTTGATCCTTTTCTCTTCTCTTTCTTTAGGAGTCAATTGAGGACAATCATAGCTGTAGTGACCAGTCTTGTTGCATGTGTAGCAGGCATTGTCTCCTGACTAGGACTTGGCTCTCTCCTCCTCTGGTTGTAGTCTAATCTGGCTGGACTACTCTCTCTCCTCTGGTAGTCAGGTCTGCCAGAGCTACCATCCCTCCTCTGATAATCTGATCTCCCAGAGCTGCCAGGGTTGTCATCTCTCCTCCTTTCTGGAGTTCTGAATCTGGTCTCCCTTGAGTCTCCAGATGTCTTCTCCTTTTCTGCAGGCTTGAAGGAACTCTTCCTGTCTCTGGTAGACTCCTTCCAATGCCTTTTGTACCTGCCATATTTTGAACTCATTTTATCCAATTTACGGGTTAGAAGTGCTACCTGCTCCTTGGGGCTCAAGTCATCTGCAGTAGACTCCTTTGGCTTGTCATCAGTCTTGATAGTTGAGGAGAATGCAACTCATTTCTTACCAGAAGAGGAAACCTCTTCTGTTTGATCCTCCTCTTGAAGATCATACTCATAAGCTTTGAGATCAGACAACAGAAGATGATGATCCAGAGTGTTGAGATCCTTGTTGTCCTTGATCACAGTGACTTTGATTCTCCACCTGCTGGTTAGTGAACGCAAGATTTTACTATTTATTTCTTTCTCTAAATAGGTCTTACCTAAGGCACTAGCCTTGTTCAGGAGGTTTGTGAGACGCATATCCAGCTGGTCAATAGTCTCGTCTGGTTTCATCTTGAAGGTGTCAAATGAGTATTGAACAGCTTGGAGCTTGTTATCTTTAATCTTCTCTGTTCCTTCACAGAGTAGGGCAAGTTTATCCCACATCTCCTTGGCAGTTGCACAGGTTCTGACCTTCTCTATCACTTCCTTGGTGAGTGTGTTGATAATCTCAGTCCGTGCCACCTGGTCCAGATTGTAAAGTTTTCTTTCATCATTGTCAAGCTCATCTTTCTTTTTTAGGATTCTTTGCCTGGGGACTCTGTTCTCTGCAGCTTTCTTGGCAGTTTCACTAGTTTCTTCCCTGGACTCTGACCTGCCACTATCAATGGGAGTCCAGTAAAATTGAATTGGGCCACTTTCTACCACATCTAACATGCGGTGGTGAATAGCTCCAAGATGATTACTCATCATGAAGCTCCAGTAGCTATAATCCTCGAATGAGAATTCTGGCAGTTTGCGACTCTTATAAGAAGATTTCGAAGACTTATTTACTAAAATAAGGATTTAACAAGAATTTGAACAAAAACAGTAAGAGCAATGGATCTGCCTGGTGACCACCAAAAGCTTTACAAAGCAGTGGTCGTTGGACACACTGCTCCGATACCACTTGTTGGTCCCACTAGATAGATTAATTGCGGAAGCTTTAAGTTTATGTCTTAACAAACTTCTTATTATAAGAGCACAAAACAAGTAAGAGATTAAATAAACAAAAGCAATAAATAACACCGGATATATAGTGGTTCGGATCTGAATATCCTACGTCCACTCTCCCTTTTATCCAAGGGGTCTCACTATCAACCAACCAACTTACTTACGTACTGGAATTTTCGAAGTACCAGTTCCTTCTTACAACTCCTTTAGATCTAACCACAATCTAAAGTAAGCAACCTTCAACCTTATCTTAGAGATGAACAGGTCAAAGTCCAACAACTCCTTAAGAGTAGATATGTAATGTGAACAATAAGAGTGCTAAGAGTGATTATCAAAAGCTTGGAATGTGACTTGTGCGCGTAGGATCTCTCTCTAGAGCTTTTTCTTGTGACTGCACTCTTGTATTTATAGAGGAGATTAGGGTTAGCCATTGGAGAGCTAATCCAATCAGATCCTCTATTTAAGAAAGCTTCAATCAATCAATTTCCTAATTGATTGATTGGGTTTGTGAGATCCTTGGATTGATTAACTTCAATAACTTTCCAATCCGATCTAGTTTAACTTGATTTGAATCACCAACGGTCAGATACTTCCTCTGCCTAACTCTGATTCTCTCCAGAGAAGGCAAGACCAGACACCAGGCAACCTCGGTGTCTTCTGGTCCAGATCTGGTTAGCAACCAGAATACTCAGTAGAAACAGGGGATCAAAACTGAGCATCTTTTGTTCCACCAGACTCGTCTGGTCTGGGGAAGGTCCTCTGCCTCAGGTCAGATCTCATCTGGTGAAGTCTTCTGGTGGAGTCCTCTGGTGAAGTCCTCTGGTGGGGTCTTCTGGTGACTCTTCTGGTGAAGTCTTCTGGTCTGGCAGTTCCCCCTAGACTAAGTCCTAATCTAGATCATCATCTGGCTAACAGGTCCAGATGGTCCTATTACATCTTCTGGTTTGTTTTAACTCATCATAACTATATAATATATATCCTAACAATATTCTTTAGCCCAAGCTGGAGTGTGGAGGAGAGGAAGAGAGGATTGATACTTCTCATCTAAGGTGGAGAATTGTGGAGTGTCAAATGTGAAGTATCTTGTCTGCTGAGCTTGATTCAATAGTAAGCTATGTTGTAAATGTGTTAGCCGTAGAAGTTAGTCAAATTTGGGGTACCAGAGGAGGTGGACCAGATGAGGATGACCAGAGTAGTCTGGCAGATGAGCTACCAGAGGAGGTCCATCAGATGAGGTATACCAGATGAGTCCTATCAGAGGAGGTCTGGACCAGAAGTCATCTGATGTAAAGTGACCAGAATCAGAGGAGGTCAAGTCATCTGATCCAAAAGTTCAAAGACGCGAATTACACCAAATTGAAGCTAGCGCGATGGCGGTTCTAACTGAATCAACTGGAGCGGTTATTGAATTCGTTAGCCAGCTGGATAACTACCTTACTTTTGAGTTTGTTACAACTGAATCGAATCTAGGGTTCATCTCAATCTATGTAACTATATATATAAAAGGGGTTTCTTAGCTGAGAAACTAACACAACACGAGTGAGATCATTATTGAGTGCAAACACGGAGAGTTTGTGAGATTGAGTGAATTGTAACTTCTACCATTTCTACTTAGTTAAAAGTTATCCTCTCCGATCCTGTGGACGTAGGAGTATTCATCTCCGAACCACGTAAATCTGGTGTTCTTGTGTGATTTTAATTTCGTTCTTATTTTGTTGTCGTAATTCCGATTCCCTGATTACAAGTTTTCTTGTGAATCTAAAACCGATTAACACTTTCAATATGATTGTCCTCAACTGAGCACCAAGGAAAGGAAGGAAAGACAAGCCAAAAGAGACAGGAGATATGGAGAAAGAAAAGCCATGGTGGCTGAGGATGTTGATGAGGATTTGAAGTCATCTAATGGACTATTCTCAGACAACAGTGATGATGACATGTGCCTCATGGCAAGAGAAGAACCAGAGGTACAATCTAAACCATCCATTTCTCTAGGGCACACACCTGAGCTGAGCTCAGAGTCAACTGAGGAACTCAATCTTCAGTCCGCTTTGGAACAATTGGTGTAATACCCCGTCCCGTTTTGTACCTTTTAATTTCATAGAGACCTTAATTATATAATTTTATATTATTATTATCCTTGTTTCTTTTAATTTTATTATTTTGTGTGCTACCGTGTAATTTAAATATATACTCCAATTTTAAATTCCCAAGTTCGAAGAAAGAAATCGAATATTTCAAACGGATAAGGGACTACGAGAAATTAAATACTCAAAGTTTAAAATTATGTTTTCAATCCGTATAATTTGTTGAGAATAATTAAAATACTTTAAAATATTAATTGAGTTTTAAAACTGTATTAATTTTCAATTCGGGATTAAACTCGTGAACCAAACGACCCCTAAACCGTATTAATTGGGAACAAAAATATCTCAAGACAAAGGGATCCCTACCCACATGAATTAATATCTTTTTAGTAATTAAATTAATTAGATATTTATCTCATCCACATACTTTCCCTCCCTTTTAAAAATGAATTAACTAATTAAAATAAATTTTCTTTTTATATAAAAAAAAAACCGTCCGTCTCTTTCCTTAGCAAAACAATTTCAATTCCCAAAATTAACTCAACCTCTCTCTCTCCTCAAATAAACAAAGTTGTTTCTCTCTCTTCCTTCTCCAAATTCATGCGTCTTCTTCCTCCAAACCGTGTACGTTTCTTCCCAAAATTCCCAAAATTGTTCTCTCTCTCCCCAAGACGCTTTCTCCCTACTCACGGCAGCCGCCTCCTCCTTCGCACATCGGAGCGCCGCCGTCCTCCTCCAGTAGCAGCCTCAGCCGCCCGCGCCGCCTCTCCCACCTGACGCCGCCGCGCGACGCGACCTCGTCGCACCCAGCGCCGTCGCGCAGCACGCAGCGCCACCTCCGCTCTCAGTTCCGGCGAAGCGCCGCTGTCCCCGCCTCGCACAGACACAGCTCCAGCCATCCCCTCCACCGTCGAGCACCACCACAGCCTCCCTTCTCCGATCGAAGTCACCGTCTTCTTCGCCAGCAGCCGCCGTCCCGACTCCCTATTTCTAGGCGACGAGCAGCGCCACCAGCCGCAAAGCAACGCCGCCGTCGCGTTGCCCGGACCGTCACGCTGCCGTCTCGATTCCAGCGAGCCGCCGCCCCTCTCCCTCCACCGCCGTCGCTTCTCACGGTAGCGCCGCCTCCGGCCGATGCCCCATCTCCTCGTTTTGAGTGAGTCCTGTTGTTCGTTTTCCCCCATTTTTCTTTCAATTTCAGTTTTCCCTACATAAATCCCTTTTCGATTTCAGTTTCAATTATTGAATCTCTTTTCAATTCAACTGATATTCATCTAACCTCAATTTTGTTTCCTTTGGTGTATAATCGAGACGCCGTCGTCTTCTTCACCCTTCTACCGCCGCTGCTTATTTTGTTTCCGGAAAATTCAGAATCACGTCGTTATGCCGCCGAAATTATCCGACGAGCCACCAATCGAACGCCGTTAGGCTGCCCGATTTGGGACTCGTAAGAATTGCTAACCTTCTCTCTAATTCTCGTAGTAGTTGGGGTAGAAATTGATCGGTTTTAGTTCTCTGTTAAGACTTTGTAAGTTAAGATTATAGTTTTTGGATTGGAGCCTGTGAGCTTGTAGATGGACTTTGTTGTTTTTGGAACTCCTACTGTTTTGATTAGCTGTTGTTGAATTAGTTGATTAGTACTATTGGCTAGATTGTTTGGTATTATTGAATTAACTGATTAGTAGTACTGTTTTAGTTGGTTATGGTTAGTATTATTGTTGGTTGAAGTTCTTAGTGACAAAGGGAAACTCGTCTTCTACTGTTCAGATGTTTGAAACAAATGGAAAAGGACTTTTAGAAAATAATACTATTCTTTTGTTTTAAAAGTGACACAAGTCAATTTGATTAGTAATACTAATAATAAAACAAATATATATATATATATTATATTATTTTTAGTATTTATTATATAAATTCTTTAAACAAAATAAGTTTAATAAAAGAGTTTTTATTTATAAAAACATAATTTTTATCCAAGAGTTCTTTTAAAATAAGAAATGGGATATTTTAGAAAGAAAAATAGTAATTTGAGATTTTTATTATATTTATAATTTCTTATCCTTGTGATCATTTTCAAGAAAAATATATATGGATATACTTTTAAAATTATAAAAGATTTTATTAAAGAACAAAGGAAATCAAATAAATTGTTTTATAAGAGTCGAAATAGTATTACAACATGGAGATTAGTAAATACACCCCCTATACACTACCCTTTTTGAAAGTGGTGTATTTACCAAGATAGTGTGTGTTTTTAAGTAGGTCTATTCAGCAAGTTTTCAAGATAACAACTTCCTCATTTCGTAACACGTACTTCTAGGCCTTTTCAATAATCCAAGAGTTATTTATTAATCAAATAATTTCGTATTAGGACTCTGTGCTAATCTGAATACGCACGAGGGATCCAACAGTCTGTTGATTCATTCACGGGACCCGGAGCAAACAGGTGGGTGATGATCTGTTGATCGATCTGCTTATAATACATTCTGCTGGTATACTCTGAACTCGACCAAATAAATCTAAAACAACTAATTCAACATAAATGTATCCCTATAATATAAATATTCGAATTACGTGATATATTTATATATTATATAAATATCTATTGTTTCTATTCAAATTAATCACGACTGCATGATTAAGGGCATTATCTGAGCATGAACCAATTTAAGTGTGAATTATGTGAATTCTCACCACAATTTTGAAATTACAGTTTTTATGAGAAAGAGGAAGACGAGTAATCATTGAGCAGTTATGTTTGTGGATTGACACGTATGGCCATGAGTGGCAATAGGTCAGATTCATGGTCACTGATATTATTTGTGGTGACCATGAGTGATAATAATTATTCAGATTCATGGTCACATGATTTGTTGGTGGGAAACGGTTTGAGGGAGATTCACAATGTGTTGGAAATGATTTTGGCAGATTCGGTCGTTACTTGAAAATGACTTTAGGCTTTGTCCCTTACTGTGAATCAACTTGTGATATTTCAATTATATGATTTGAAACCTATAATGCCCAACTAATTATTATTGTGGACTTGTTACTTGTGTGATTTGATATTCGTGTTTACTTATCATTTGTTTAACGAAATCGATATGTTTTATGAATGAGTACAATTTTAATATACTTCGGATTTACCAATCCCATAACGTTGCAAATCACCCATACGTGAGAATTCAAATCTCACGCCCCCTTTTTACAACCCTTGCAGATTATGAGTTCGTGGAGCAAGGACAGTAATAGAGACGACACGGAGTTCCCCACTTAAATAAAATGATACTATTGATAATAAACTTTATATATGTGTGTGAGATATATTATAAATATTATTCTACTCATTTCTTCTGTTGCATAAAACTCATCTCTCACTGTATTATCTCCTTTTTATATCAAAAATTTTATAGTTCGTATTTTAGTTACAAGTGACACCTCGAATCTGAGATGTTTAATGTATTTTGGATTCGGGGCGTTATAATTGATGATTGATTTCTCAAGGTTGCAAGAAGCAAGTTTTTGTCTCCAAGATGAAAACAAAAATCTCCTGAGTGAAAACTCTAAGTTAATTGAATCTGAGAATCAGGCAGATATTAACTCAGCTCAATCTACCATTGCATTGACAAAAGAGGTGGAAACTCTCAAGAGTCAAGGAAATGGCAAAGATCAACTGATAAAGGATCTTACTGAATCTAAGATAAAGTTAACTGAAGAAAATTTAAAATTGGTAAGCCAAGTAAAAGATTCTCTCCTGAAAATTGATGTCTTACAAAAATCTGAAGAGACCTTGTTAAAAAGGATTGATGCTCTTAACAAACCCTCTCTTACCATAGAGGAAGTGTGGGATGGGTTTTATTCCAAAACCTTCAGAAGGTCCTCTGAGTGTTGATTCTTCAAGTGGCACAAAGAGAGTTTTTGTTAAGTCTGTGACCTTTCAACCACAGATTCTAGATAAAGGAAAAAGACCAGCTGAGGTCCAACAAAAGAGAAGTCAAACTCAGCCAAAACCAAATGGAAAGGCTCAGTTGACTAATCAGACTAGACCTTAGCAGAGGTACTATCAGCCGAGGTCTTCACAGATGAAGCAACCTCAGCTGAGAGCACCCAGGCATGAGCACTCCTCAAGGAATGACTCATATAGAAGACCTATTCCTTTTGTGCCTAAAGGAAAAGGTCCTTCGTACCTTTATCAAAAAAAACTAAGGCCAGGTGCACCCAAGCCTAAAAGAAAGAATGTAAAGAAGGTTCATGTTCCCTCAAAGGCTGAAACCCATAGAAAGTTTACTCCCAAGGCACCTAGGGAGATAACAATCTATGTAGATGTTTATGGAAGACAAATTAGCCATTCTAAAGTAATTAGAACAGTGAGGCGAATTTGGATTCCGAAAGGTACAGCTAACCTGGTAGGACCCAACACAAAATGGGTACCTAAAGCTTGATTTTAACTGCAGTGCTCAGTGGACCTCAACAAAGGAGAAGCTCTCAAATCTTCAGTCTAGTACTTGGACAGTGGATGTTCCAGGTACATGACTGGCAACAAAGATGTAATACCCTAGATTTCATGACCTTATCTGCTTTACTAAATGTTTTTTTCATGAATCTATGTGACGCATTTACATTCGAATTTATGCAAAGGCACGTTTATGTGTTTTAATTACTCGATACTTACAATTAACGTATTATTTGCTCAATACATGCTTATTCTTGAGTTTTATAATTTTTATATGATCTTTATTTTATGTCATAAAGTGTTTAATTTAGAAATTAATATAGTCCTTAAGTATAGTAATTTTATTTCATAAGATAGTATAAGTAAATTTTATGCATAATGTACTTTAGAATTATTCAATATTCATAACTTTTACTTATTAAATTCATAGTATATATGTGTTATTTCTACAAAATACAAGACTACTCTTTTACTCCTCATAATTTTCGAAAATTAGGGAAATTTAGGAGAATTTGAGAAGCTTCAAGATTAAAGATAAGATAAGTTAAAATAAGTAGAAAGAAAAGTCAAAATTAGCAACTAACTTAAGAATGCCATGTGTTTAACTTTCTTAACCTCCAAGATTATCCAAATTCCTCCACAAGCTTCTTAAAATGTCGGTCAAGAGGGGAGGTTGAGTAGCCTCCAAGCACTTCTTCTTCTATAAATAGGAACCTTGCATGAAAATTAAAACATAAGTTCATAAGAAAAAGTTTAAAGAAATTTCACAAAAACTACTACTCTTACACTTAGATTTTGCAAAGAAAGGAGAAGGAATTTCCTTTAGCTACCAATCTCTAAGTAAGTTTATCTTCTTGATTGAGTAATTATTTAAGTAGTAGTATGAAGTTTATGCATGATATGTGAATTAAATGATAGGAAAATGAGTTTTGATGAGTAATTTGCATGTTATACATGTTTTACTTCATGTTTAAATGTTTAATTCAAATTCTTCATATGATTATGAACAAAATCATGTTTATTACTTGATTATCTATGCTTTAGAAGTAGAAATCATGAAATTATATGGTTTAAAGTGAGTTTAAGATGATATGTTCTTCATGTATGCATAAACGAAATTCTGGACCAACTCTGGGGTAAATTTCGTTTTGACCAATTCATTCGGTGGAAAATTCTGAAAATTTTATATGTGAAAATAGACTTGTGAAGGAACTTAGGTTTCAAATTTTATATGTGATTTTTCAAAGTTGAACTAGGATTTTGGACTCCATTGCAGGAACAGTAGAAGTTTGCTATGATCTGAGAATAATCGGTTAGGTTTTTATAGGAAACCAAAGTATGTTGATAATTTACATGAAGTTGGGAGTTCATGGTTAAAATTTCAGGAGTATTGGACTTATGGTTGATTTATGGTGAATTTTTAAAGTTAAGTGACCAGAATCTATAACAGTGTGTTCATCACGAAATATTTGACGTTTGGCAAAGGGTTTGAGAAATCTGAAAAAATTTTGATAAACTTTATTTAGTTGTGAATCTACTGTTAAAATTTCATAATTTTTGGACGTATAGATAATTTAATATGAATTTTCAAAGTTAGGTGTGTAATCTACCAAAATCGAATTTTGTATGAAAGGTTCGAAATGGTCCGGTTACATTTTTACAGTCGATATTTATTTATAACTTGTGTGTTAGTATACAATATTTGAATATGCATGGAGATTTGAATTCAAGTCTTACAATTTACAAAAGTGAAGGGATAAGTAACAATGTTTTTATTTTAAAAATTTTACTTGTAGGTACAAACTTGCAAGGTGGGGAATCACTTCGCTCTTCATCGAGTGTTCTATTATTATTTAATTGCACTTATTAAACGTTGAATGTTAAATTTTGAGTCTGGCCCGCTATCGATTGGCCCCACATATAAGTCCAACTTTATGTTGGCAAGCATATAGTCTGGTCGTTCCGGCACCACGGGTTGGTCACGCCACCCAAGCATATACCCGGTGAAATTACGGGGGCTCACATATTATAAACCATTGATGTTTAGTTTGTGCAATTAACAAAAGGTTTCCCACTAAGTGTTTTCAAGCACTTATCCCTTCCACTTTTAAATTTTTACAGATGCTGTGGATCTGGACGTGGGCGAATGAACTCGGCAGGCTGTGGAGTTTCTTAAAAACTTTATGTTTCAAGAATTTTGTTTTAAATTTTGGTTTGTATCTTAAGCTACGATCATACTTATTTACTACTTCCGCTGTGTAAATGTGTGGCGTGTGTATATTTTAATACAAAATACTATTTTAGTGTCATTCCTACTTGTACCACATCATATTTTCCGTACTATATTAAGTGGGGACGTCACAAAAGATCTTCTGACAGAATTTGTTGAGAAAGAAGGTCCACAAGTCACTTTTGGTGATAATTCACAAGGAGCCACTAAAGGTTATGGTACTTTAATAATTGGCTCAGTAAGAGTAAGCAATGTATCCTATGTCAGTGGACTTAAGCACAATCTTTTGTCCATAAGTCAATTTTGTGATGAAGGATACAGTGTTGAATTTTCGTGTAACCTGTGCTTTGTCAAGAATATTTCTTCACAACAGGTACTACTAACTGGGTCAAGGAAAGGAAATGTCTATCTTGCAGATTGGAAGTCTTTCACACTAAATGCATATCTTATTGTAAAGAGCTCAACTGATACTAATTGGCTATGGCACAAAAGACTAAGTCATCTAAACTTCAAGATGATGAACAGGATAACAAGACATGGACTGGTATAAGGAATGCCAAATGAAGTATACAATAAAGAACATATCTGCAAAGCCTGTCAGGAGGGAAAGCAAGTGAAAGCAACTTTCAAAAGCAAAATAGCAACCTCTACTGACAAAGTACTTCAACTGTTACCCATGGATCTCTTTGGTCCTGTAACCCCTGTAAGTATCAATGGGAGAAAATATACATTTGTTGTTGTTGATGATTTCTCCAGGTACACTTGGGTGGTATTTCTAGCAAGCAAAAAGGAGACTCAACTCAAGCTACCTGAACTTCTGAAGAAAGTTAGCAATGAAAAGAGCCTGAATATTGTAAAAATAAGGTCAGACAAGGGGACTGAGTTCATTAATTCTATAATATCTAATTTCTGCAAAGAGTTAGGTATTGCTCATGAGACCTCAGCTGCAAGAACTCCACAACAAAATGGAGTAGCTGAAAGAAGAAATAGGACCCTTAAGGAGGCAGCAAGGACAATGCTTGCAGAAGCTCAAGTTCCTAAAAGATTTTGGGTTGAAGCTATTAATACTGCCTGCCACACTCAAAATAGATCCATGGTAACCAAACATCAAGGAAAAACTCCATATTATGGAATGGCAGAAAGCCACAGGTATCTTACTTTCATATCTTTAGTTGCAAGTGTTTCATTCACAATAATGGGAAAACTCAACTGAAAGCTTTTGATAGCAAAGCTGATGAAGGAATTTTCTTAGGATATTCCCAGATCAGTAGAGCTTTCAGAGTGTACAATTTTAGAACTCTTGTTGTGGAAGAAACACATCATGTGGTCTTTGATGAATCTACCCTTGAGTCCAGGAGTAAGGAGAATGAGTAAGTAATAAGCAAAAGACTAACTAGACTGAGTATCAAGTCGAAAGGATATCCTGAGAATTGTGTTGATGCTTACATCCCAACCTGGGACAACCTCAATGATCAACAATTCAAAGAAGACACTCAAAGTCAAACCACTCCTCACAGCTCACCTGAGAGCTCTCCTGAACATGTATCTAAACTGATGAACACAATCCCAGTTCAAGAGGTAAGTAATGTCGATGAAGATGTGGACACAGCTGAGACATCTACTAAGTCCATCATTCAAGGGGGAACCAATGATATTACCATTGAGAATGAGAATACATTGAATGATGACTCAGGACTTCAACCCTCTGTCTTATTTCCTGAATTTGATTTCATTCCTATACCTAGTGACTCAACTTCAGAAGAGTTAAACTCTACTGAAGGGAATCATCCTAGGAGGACATGGCTCTCAGATCACCCTGTTGAGCTAATCCTAGGTGATCTTACCTCGGAAGTCAAAACTAGAAGTTTTCATAGGGAAAGTGCTTTGTTTTGTTGTTTCTTATCTAACCAGGAACCAGGTTCCATTGGAGAAGCACTTCAAGATTCAAACTGGATTATTGCTATGCAAGAAGAGCTCAACCAATTTACAAGAAATCAAGTATGGGAGCTGGTTGACAGACCATATCATTGCAATGTGATTGGAACCAAGTGGGTATTCAAGAACAAGAATGATGAAAATGATGTTATAGTCAGAAACAAGGTCAGGCTAGTTTCAAAGGGCTATTCTCAAGTTGAAGGTTTTGACTATGATGAAACATTTGCTCCGATGGCCAGATTGGAGGCAATAAGGTTATTTCTTGCATATGCTGCTCACAAGAAATTCAAGGTGTATCAAATGGATATAAAGAGTGCTTTCTTAAATGGAGTACTAAATGAGGAAGTCTATGTGGAGCAACCCCCAGGTTTTGAAGAAAGCCACAAAGTATATAGACTGAGGAAAGCTCTATATGGACTGAAACAGGCTCCAAGAGCTTGGTATGATACTTTGTCACAGTTCCTTTTGGATCATGGTTTTATCAAAGGAAGAGTAGATAGAACTCTCTTCAGGATCACAAAAGGAGAGGACACTCTACTAGTTCAAATCTATGTGGATGATATCATTTTTTGTTGTCCTAACCAAGTCCTCTGTGAGAAATTTTCTCAACTAATGAAAGGGAAATTTGAGATGTCAATGATGGGAGAAATGAACTTCTTCCTAGGACTTCAAGTCAAGCAGTCTCCTGAAAGAATCTTCATCAACCAAGCCAAATATACAAGGGAGCTGATCAACAAGTTTGGATGCCAGGCCAGCAAAGTTGCAAGAGTTCCACTCAACACCAACACCAAGATGGAACCTGATGAAGATGGTGAACCAGTAGACCAGAATACTACAGAGCAATTATTGGGTCTCTACTGTATCTCACAGCAAGCAGGTCTGATATCACATTTGCAGTTGGGATATGTGCAAGATATCAAGCAAATCCCAAGAAACGTCATCTGGAAGCTGCTAAGAGGATTCTCAAATATTTAAAGGACACTATGAATATGGGATTATGGTATCCCTCAGATGATAATTTGGAACTCACGGGATACTCAGATGCAGACTATGGAGGATGCAGAATTGATAGGAAATCAACCTCAGGCACTTGTCAATTCTTGGGAAGTAAGCTGATCTCTTGGTTCTCCAAGAAACAAAATTCAGTAGCCACAAGCACTACTGAAGCTGAATATATGAGAGCTGGAAGTTGTGCTCAAATTCCGTGGCTGAGACAACAACTGAGAGATTACAATATCCTTGCTAATGAGGTCCCTATTTTCTGTGACAACAATAGTGCAATTGCTATTTCAAAAAATCCAGTTCTCCACACAAGATGCAAACATGTGGATATAAGGCATCATTTCATTAGAGATCGTGTGGAGAAGAAAGATATCAAAATGCTTAAAATTCACACTGACAAACAAAAGGCAGATATATTTACTAAACCTTTGGCTGAAGCGAGGTTTCAAGAACTGTCAGTGGAGCTTGGACTTCTAGATCCAGGAGAGTAAAGTTGAGGCAATTTCAACGCTCAGAAGAGTTGATTTTGAATCAGTGGAGGTTCCACCTCAGGAGAGGATCAAACTCAGTGGAGTCACTAATCTCAGAAGAGTTTCAACCTCAGTAGAGGCTATTTTTCCAAACTTATGTTATCTTTCAAATCTGAAAGCCTCTTAGTTTTTAAATATAAATTTTAAAATTTTATTAATGAGTGCTTTCTGAAAATTAAATCTTTTTACACTATTTCGAAGAGATTTTGATAAGGCGGGCATTTAATGCGCGTTGTACAAGCCAGTTTCACTTTTACAGTTACCCATCTCACGCGCCTTAAAAGCCGGATGATGTGACCTTCCGGCTACCAACTCTTTCAATCCCCACCTCTCATTTTAGGCGGTTCTTTCCTAACCGTCAAGATCTCTCAAAAACTCCCCACTAACCCCTTCGACTATCCACGACTTTTCACCCAAATTAATCTCAGACGTTGATTGAGGGATTAAATCTCACCATCCTTTACCCATATAAAAGCCCCCAAAATCAGTCTAAGAACCTTTTTGAACACACTTTCAAGCAAACATTTACTATCTTCCCAAATTACTCTCTGCAATATTCTCAATACCTTCTAAATCATGGCAAGAGTAAATCTAGGTTTTCTTACCAACAAAGATAATTTCTGGTATAAGCCTACAGTTCTTTTCGACAACCCAAAGATTAAATCCAGGCCGTAATTTGCTCACATAAAGGAGGCCCTGGAGATGGTTAAAACCGCAGGATTGGAAAAATTCTTGTCTATCCATTCTAAAAATTGCTTTGATAGACAAGTTCTGGAATTCTTCTTCAGTATTGCCAACACTGATACCAAAATCAAGTCCTGTCTGTTCTTGAAGAGGAAGAAGAAGGTGATGAGAGATGGCAATGAAAACATGGAGCATCAGAAAGTAAAGAAGGAGATCTGGTTGGAAGGAGATGATCTCAAGGAGCTATTTGGACTTCCTTCTGAAGGCCCAAATCCAAACACATGTATCATGGATAAGGAGGAGAACTGGGTCTACACCATTATGCAGAAAAAGATGAAGTACAGTCTCACAATGAACAGAAGTTTACTTCTTCCCGTATACAATGTTCTTTGTGAGATTGTTGGGAAATGCATTCTGGGAAATCAGGGGAGGACGGAGCAAGTGAGCAAGCCCAAGCTGAGGTTGATGAAGGCTATTATTGATAGTAAGGAGAAGAGCTTTAACTGGCAGCAGTTTTTCTTGAGAGCGCTAAATAAGGAGCAATCAAAATTTCAGCTTGACAAGACTCCCCAGTTGGCAAGCAAGCTGAACTTTGCCACCAAGATATCCTATCTGATTGAAAATGTTGATGTGGGAGTAGACTAGATAGCGGATAGGAAATGGAGTAATCTGAAGACTCTATTCAAGTCTGGAAAGGCTCTGGAGGCAAGAAAGCTGAGCATGGAAGTGGAAAGCCCTGAAGCAGCAGAGGAGACTGAGGAAGCCAACCCTACTGAATGGAAAAAGACGAGGCTGAAAAGAAGGTTGATCAAGCTAAGTGACAAGATGGCCTTACACAAAGAGGAGGAGGCAGTGAAGGCCTCAAAGAAGGAGAAGAAGAGGTCTTCTGAGGCTATGAAGGAGAGTGCCTCAAAGAAAGTAAGAACAACAAACTCCACAGATGAGTCGTCTTCAGGTAACCCTAACTCATCTCCAAATGTTATATCTACTGAGTCTGACTCAGATGTTCCTGCCCCTACCCCCATCAAACCCAAAACCAAGCCCAGAACCCCTGTCAAAACAAAGAAAATATCCAAAATCTCCAAAATCCCCACTGAAGGCTCTCAACAGCCTGAAAGTGGTTCCCAAAATGACACCCCCTCTGAGGCATCTGCTGAGGCATCCTCAACCCCCTCTGAAACCATCCCCTCAACCCCCACTGAACAAAACCCATCCTCATCTGAAACCCAACCCCAAACCTCATCTGAACCCAACCCCCCTGAACCCCATACCACTCACCTGGAATCCATCCCAGAAGAGCCAACTGATATCAGATCCCCTACCCCTTCCCTACCATCAGATGATGAAGAAGAGTACTCCTTTCTGGATACTCTGAAGGATGAAGTAGCTTACTCACTGGAGTCTAAGTATTCTGAGCTTGATGGGTTTCCCACCCTGAAAGATATGTTCTTGAGAGTAAGGCTACTTGTCCAACTAAAGGACAGAAGGCTGGGAGAGATCTGCATGGCTGTAAGAGGCAGCAATGCGGAGGAGTGGAAGAAGGAAGAGAATGAGGTGTTAGAATTTGCAGGGATGACCAAAACCAGACTTCTCTGTGATGAGAAGATTTTTCAGAGTCTGGTGATGGACAAACTTGCTGAGGCAAGCAAGGGAGCTGGAGGAGAAAAGGTAGATGAAGGAGAGAAAGAAAAGCCAGAGGAAGTTGAGAAGGTGCAAGAGGAAGGAGAAGGAGAAAAAAAGCCAGAGGAGGCAAAGTCTGCTGAAGGAGAAAGGAGAAGGTACTTCACCACAGCAAGGTGGTGGTGAAGTAGCCAAGGATGTATCTTTGGCAAGAGATACTGAGGCACAAAACTTGCCACAAGAGAGCTCAGTAGAGGTGTCTACTGAAGTTCTCCCACAACAGCCCTCAGTGGTGACTACGGAGTCAGCTAAGGTGTCTGGTAAAGAAGGAGTCGAAAATGAGAAAGAAAAAGAAACTGAGGTAGAAATCACTGGAGTCGTGAGTGGAGAGATTAAAGCAATCATTCCTGTAAAGGATGAATTGACTGAAAATAATAGAGTTGAAAATGAGAGTGAGCAAGAAGGTGAGAAGAGAGAGGAGGAGGGAGTTGCAATGGAGGTAGATATGTCAGGTGACCTAGGCTGTGAGAAAGGGGGGAAAAGACTAACATTGTTCACCATGCAGGTATACAAACTGATGAAGTCCCCCCAGTCCAGGTCAACCTAAGTCCACTGAGGGAAGCTGTCCAACTCATTCAAGATGAAAAGTTTCCTTCTCTACAAGCTCAACTGAGAGATGTCCAAGAAATTGTACAAGAAGAAGTTGATGAAATGGTCATCCTCTCAGACCATGTTGATGAGCTGATGAAGTATACCACCAAATCACTCCAAAACCTGACACTGAAGATAGAAGATTCACAACAGATGGTACTAGATGTTGTGGAATGCCAGAGTGTGCTAGTGATAGAGGCCACGAAGAAGCTGGAGCAAAATGAAGAAGAGGCCAGAACTCAGTTCTTGAAGGACTCAGTGGAGAGTGTCTCCATTAACCTAAAGTCCTCTGTTGAGGCTTTCTCAGCTGACCTTATAGGAAAGGTTGAAGGGTTATGGAACCAAAAGATGACGGAGTTTGAGGCCAAGCATGAGGAATTGGGAGCAAAGCTGGGAGAAGTCCTGAAGAAGACTGCAGAGGACTTCCTTACTCAAGACAAAATAAACGTGCTAATAAATAAGAAATTGGCTCAGTTCGTACAATTTGGACAAACAGCTGGGGCAACTCTGGAGAGGCTGGAGGATGAAGTTGATCACTACTCTACCCAGGTGAAGGCACTTAGTCATGATCAGATGAAGCTAAACATATCTGTTGCAAAATTTATGATTAATGCCGAAAGGGGGGAAAAGAGAGTAAAAGCAAAGGACATGAAGCTGGACCCCAAGAACAAGATGCAGATAATCCTTGAGACCCCGGAGTTCGAAAGAGGCCAACAACTCAAAAATACCATAAAGAAAGTAAATGTTGAAGCCCAGAAGATAGCTGATGCCAAAAAGGGAAAGGAGGTTCCCTCAGAAGACCTGTCAAAGTTCAAGGAAGACCATGAGAAGGAGAAGAAGGAGAGAGCTGCTCAGAAGGGGGAAACAACGAAGAGGAAGGCCACTGATGTTCTCTCAGCGGAGGTGGCAAAGAGAACAAGGTCCTCAGGAAGGTTGGCTACAAGGTCAACTGATTCAACTGATTCAGTGGAGGTACTTCCTATTTTAAATCCTGAACCTATCTCCTCTTAAATCCCCAAATCTGCCCCCACTAGAGTTACAGAGCTCACTGAGCTAATCAAAGAAGATTGAGGCATGAATGAGAGAGCTCAAAGGCTATCTGCTCAACAGCAGGAGAGGAGAGATAAGGTGGTTGGAAAAATGGAGTCTATTGCAGAGCTGGCTGAGAGGAAGAGGAAGGAGAGGTTAGCTACTTTTGACAAGACCACTTCCAAGAAATTCAGGAATGGCTATCAAAGGTGGGCTACAAAGCTGAAGAAGGACAAGGTGGCACTTGCAAAGGCCCAGTTCCCTCATCTTGATACTTGGGTTCCCAAGAAGCTGAATGATGCTTGGGAAACTGCCAAGAGGAAATTCGGATACTCATATTATGTCAGTGGAGAATTGGGTAAAGAAAACGCACAAGACTTATTCAATGACTGGCTCTTTGAGTCTTACCCAAAACTTTACCCTGACCTAAGTGAAGCCTGGAATGATAAATTCCCAGATCATGCCCTGAAGGCTCCTGAGCGAATCATCTACTGGTCTCCTCAAGATGCAACTGGAGCAGTGGACAGAGAGCGGATTACAGAAGAGTGGGTGTCCTTGTGTGAGCATCTAGGTCTCAAGGGACATTCAAAAGAAGTGATGGAGAGGAAGAATGACTTGAAGATTCGAGTCTTCAAGCAATATGGACTTGAACCTTTGTTTGAATCCATCTGAGAAAGTTAAGTGTTTTGTACTGGGCATTTGTTTAAGTCCCAGTTGTTTTTACATTTTGAACTTTTGACAGCAGACTTCATGTAAATGTACTCATCTTATTCTTCATGAAATGAAACTCTACTGTGTTTTGCCCAAGATAATATCTCATTATCATTTAGGCTTTTTTACTTGAATGTTTTTACTTACAAAAATCCTTAAAAACTTATGTCATCTAAAAGACCCTCATCTGGAAGAGAATATGTAATAAGATAGGTTTCGGCATAATCAAAACGGGGGAAATTGTTGGGAAATTGTATAGACTTGTGTTTTGATTAAGATGCCAAAAGATTTCCCCTAAGTCATTTGTAAGTAAAGAATTCAGTAGAGTTAGAGTTTAGTTATAACAGTTTAAATGTTAAGGAACTGGAGTGCAGTTATAAATTTCTAGAGTGTATTGAAGAATGAAGTCCACTGAAGACGAAGTCTGCTGAAGATAAGTGATCTGAGAATTAGTCTAAGTCTTGAATGTTTTCTAAGTGCATTCTCACTAAGACTAAAACCATCAGGAGAGGACCAAGGTCCACTGATGTGAACTAACATTGCACATTCAATGCTAAATACATTAAAAGTTGATAGTTTAAATGGTTGGAACAAGGCAAAACGAATTTCAGTGAAGCTTACAATAAATAAAGGAATAAGAAGGTTCTCTCAGAGGAGTTCCACCTTAAAGCAAGACAGGATTCTGAGCAAGCAGACTGAACGGCCCAATAAGAAGATGACACGTAGGTGTACTCTACTGACAGCCGACCTATCCCAGACTGACAAGTACCAAAAGTCTTTCCCTAGCATTCTACAGAAAGTTGGTGAACAGGCATGGTCTTTCAGCCGTTTCTTGATAAGACTTAAAACTTCAAATAGAGTTGTTTGAACCAATCAGATACAAGAAGACTTACTTGAGAAGATTCAAAATCCAACGGGAAGATTTTCAAGGAAGCCTATAAATACATAAGGGCGTGCTCATTTCTATGCACGGGAAACTCACAAGATCAAAGCTATCTCTACATTCATAACTATCTAGAAGCACTCGAAATTACCTATGTTTTCCAAGTGTTTCATATCTGTAGAGAGCATACCTATCCTTCTGTAGTCGAGCTTAAAGCTACATCCAAACCTTAGAAAAAAAAATCCATCCTAAGCCTTGAGCTAAACTGTAAGGATTATCTCACAACAGTTGGAATTAAAACCCTACTCAGTTGTTAGGTTGAGAGTTAGTGTTAAGTGGTGTTAGTAAGCTGATTGTTTGTATCAGTCTGAAAGCTGGTTTGTTTTGGGAACTAGGACCTGGAATTATCCTAGTGATCAATCATCCTTAGAGAGGATTAACTGATCAGTGCACCTTGGCACTATAACACAAGGAATTCCAAGTGAAAGGAATTCTCCTGTTTAATCAGGACAGTGGATATAGGAGATTCATCTCTGAACCACTTTATATCTTGTGTACTTACATTCTGCTATCTCCTAAGTGTGTGTTATTCATTCAAAGTTTATCAAGTAAAACGAGTTTTCTAAAGGGCTCACTAATCCGCATCTGAAAGCTAATTAGATAGTAGTTCAACTGAAAGTCTTGAGCTTTCAGTGGAGGTATTATCTCAGTAAGCTTTCACAAGTAATTCTCAGCAGACTTAAAGTCCACTAACGAGTTATTGTCTTAAGTAACCTGATAAGTTTTAAGAAGTTTGAATTTGTAACCTCAGGTGTACCCCCCCCCCCCTCCCCCCCTCATACACCTGTTTACTCATTTCGGGACCAACAGTAATTACCTCCAACGGTTACATTTGAATCCACACTATAAATACAAGCTCATAGCTGCGGTTTCAAGTGTGTGTGAGAAGAGAAAAATCAACACCTACGGGCTGTGAAGGTGTGAGAGTTTAGTGCGTTTCATGGGAGGTATAAGGAGGCACTTCTCACATCTAGAACACTGACCATTAGGGTCTTCACAGATATAAATTGAGTGTCCAGCTTGTAACTCATAGCTTAGTGAGGTTTTCCCAATCTTAGCTTAAGGCTAACACATTTTAAGGGAAAACCTCACCTAGTTGGAGAAAACCTAACTGAAACCAAAACCCTACTTGTCAGGTTTGTTGGTGGAAGTTGTGTTAGTGAGTGAGAAGGAAGAAAGAAAGCAAGATCTGAGTTGATAGATCTGGGTGCACCTTGGCACGTTAAAAACAAGAATCCTCTGAGTGGATTTCCTGTTAAATTAGGCCGTGGATGTAGGAGCTTGAGTCTCTGAACCACGTTAAACTCCCTGTGTTCTTACTGCTTTGATATTATGCTTACTTGTCATATTATTTGTTCATTCATAGCATTTGGTTTTATCAAGCTGAATCAATCAGCCTGATCATCAAACAGAGCACTGCCCTACTAATCACTACTTCAGAATTGAGTAATCAAGTTTTTTTAGAAAGCAAACTAAACAAGACTTTAAACTATCAGGGCTCACGCATTTCCGCACTGAACTTGAATTGATAGTCAGCCAACTGACCCGCACTAAGTGTAGTCAGTTAGTAGATTATCAGCTCTTAGTTCTTTAGCACTCTGAGTAAAGGGGACTCAGTAAGGTTTAAGTTGAAAATTTGGTATACGTGTATTCCCCCCATACACGTATTCATCAGTCTTGTACCGGGACCAACAGGCATCTGCTCCAAAGCATCATAAAAAGGTATGTTAATATGCAACTTTTTAAAAACATCAAGAAACTTGGTAAATTTTTCATCTAATTTCTACTTCATGAACCGCTGCGGATATGGGACCGGTATCACAGATTTGGGTACCCCTCATTCGTCTTGCTCGGTCTCTTTCACGTTCTTCCTTGCTTCTCTTGCCTTCTTCCACTTTGGAACTCTCTCAATCTCTTCCTCCTTCTCTTTACTTTTCTGAGCATCTTCTAGCTCAACTTCCTTCTCAACTTCTACCTCAACTGTCTCATCCACATCTTTCTTATGTTCTTGACCCTCCATCTCAATCTCCTTGTGTATCTCTTCAAAATCAACAGGCATTGGAGGACCGTCATACTTGGTTCCACTTCTTAGCTGGATCGCCTTGCATTGCTCTTTCGGGTTCCCCTCCGGCATAGAAGGATATTTCCTGGGCTCTCTACCCAATAATTTCGCGATCTGGCTAATCTGATACTCCATCGAAGTGAATCGTCTATTATTCTCTTGCTAAATTCTATTCAGCTCCATATCCCTCTTCTGGAGATCTTGATCATGTTGATCATTCTTCTTACTCATCTCTTTCACATCATACTCCAAAGAGGATAGGCTCTTGCTACCTTCTTCTACCTTCTGTAGAATGGCACGTAACATCTCATCAGTGGTAGCACCTCCTTCTCCTCCGGGGAGTTTTGAGCCAGGGTCGACATTTGGAGGTACAATTATTCCTGCCTTGGGATTGCTATAAGAGAAATTTTCATTCTTCCTCCATTGATTCTGAGGAGGCTGCTGGCCTCCTTGATACCCCTGAGTATTCCTCCATTGATTCTGATGAGGCTGTGGACCCGGTGGTACGAACGATTGACCATAAGTTGGTCGCCCATGATAATTTCTACCTTGATAGTCATTATGATTATAATTAGGCCCTCCCATATAGTTGGCTACCTCTTGCTGGCATTCTGGCTGATCCACTTTCTCACTCACTGCAGTATTCCCTCCACTCAGATTCTGCCCAACCTCTAGATTGTTGATCTTCTCCATCATTGTCATCAACAGCTTTCTAGTACCCTCACTCTCATCCATCTGATAAGCTCGCTAAAACTCTTGTGCCTCATTCCATTACCCCACATTTTGACAATGTTATCAACAATCTCTCTACACCGAGCTGCACCACAATTCAGGAATGCTCCACTAGCACATGCATCAAGGTGGTCTTGACCTGCCTTGCTAGCTCCACAGTAGAAATAAGCTATTACATCACCTTCGTTGTATCCATGTTGCAGACACTCAATGAGCATATTATAGTATCTCTCCCAATCCTGACGTAAGTCCTCTCTTGGCTTCTGCTTGAAAGATGAGATCTCTAGTCTTGCTTGATCGTTCTAGACGAAGGATAGAATCGCTCGAGGAACAGACGCTCGAGCTCGGCCCATGTGGTTACACCTCCCTTGGGAGCGTGTTATCATACCACTCCTTCGTCATTCCAGTTAAAGAGAACTGGAACAACCTGAGCCTTTTGGCATCTTCAGACATGCCATTATGGTTGAAAGTTGATGCAATCATCAGAAAATTCCTCAAGTGGGTATGAGGATTATCCTTTCCGACCTCTCCCTTAAATTGGTTCTCGACTAGCATCTTTAGGATCCCTGGGGAGATAGAAAAGTTGTTTGCCTCCACTGGTGGTAATGCTACACCATCATAATACCGTTGCAGCTATACCGCAAACCTTCCTCGAAATACCATACCAGGATCAGCGTTTTGAGAAACGTGCTGAGGATAAACTGATGATGGAGGTATATGTGGGATTGGTGGTTGGTTATAGTTGGGTTGTGGGAGGTCGTATGGTGGATATGGGTATGGTGGGTATGGGTATGGATAAGGTTGGTTAGGTTGGTAGACAGGGTTGTTGAAGGGATTATTTGGGTTTTGTGGATTTTAGGGGATGACTTGATTCTGATTTTCAGAGAGATTGCTCTGGGTCTGTGGAGTTAGGTTTTGGCTAGTGCTCTCTCCATGAGGTGTTTGATTTTGGTTATCGACTCCCTTAACACCTTCAACCCGTTCTACATTTCGTTCATGCTCTTCAGCTGCGAGATCCAAATCTCCGCTGAAATTCTGATTTAAATTCTTGTTTCCTGCGGTAGTCATCCTTCTCAGAAAAGCGTGATTCCCCCTTGCAATGGTCTCAGGGTCTAGGTTTGTTCTATCTTCGCTCGTTTCTCCCTTTGAGCGTGTTTTCATATACCTGAGTACTCAACAAGAAAGATCAAACGCACCAGACTGCAAGTAATAAAATAGAAAATAAAAGCATTCACTACTAACTACTAAACTATCTCCAAGTCCTACTCAATGGACATAAATCGCCTTCCCCGGCAACGGCGCCATTGACTTGAACGCAAAATACTAGCTATACTAGTAGTTACCCTACAAGAGTATGGGATCCTTGTAGTATGGATAAGTATAGGGACCAAGTAGTATCGAACCCAAGGGAAGGTATGTATGCGAATAGAGCCCTGAGATCTACGCATCGTAGTTAATATGAATGGAGGTTCTAGTTTAAGAATGGAATTAAACTACTCTAAAGTCTACTTCTAACAAAGCGAATAATGAAATCAAACAAATACTAAGGGTTTAATCAAATACGAGATGATGATGCTCAGGATAGAAATCCCTACGTATACTAACGGAGCTAGTACGATTACTAAAATAACCGTGATGTGCAAGTATTAATCTCAAGTGTACTAAAACTAGACAATCAACTTCCCTAATCTAGCACCAGATTGAAAGATTAAAAGCTCAAGAATTAACCCTAATACTTCGTCATATCAACCTACTTCACAACCCACTAAACAAGTTATATGGATTATGCTTAATTAATGAGAACCTTATTTACCCAAGGGGATACGGTCATCCTCCCTAGATAAACCAGTAGATTATAAACCCCTTCTATAACCCTATCATTAAGTCTACTTGTTATCAAAGAGTGATAAGATTGTCCTCTCTCTAATAATTTTTGTACTCACTTCCAAGATAATTCTAGGGTTTATTATAAGAATTCAATGAATCAAGAGAACTAGTACTAAACATCACAATTATCCTAATTATGTACCAACATCCTACTTCTACGAGTTCATCCTACCCCAAGAATGCAAGGGTTCTAGCCTAACATGGTAATTGAAGTACGAAAACAATCACAAGAACGTTGAACATTTGCATAATTGAATAATCAAAAGAATTTGAAAGCATAAACAAAAGAATATCTCAAAATCTCAAAAAATCTGATAAAGTAGGGTTTAGAAGTCTCAAAGGTTCAAGAATGAAAGAATTAAATGAAAAGAATCAAAAGAAGTATCTAAACTCGGAATTCGTAAGATCAAAACCTCGTTTACAAGTGTGAAACTCTCCAAAATCTCTCTACCAGGCTCTAAGTATGAAAAAATATGAATCGGGATCAAAATATCTCCAAAAATGAGCTTGGGACAGGGTATTTATAAGCAACGGGCCGAAAACGGGTGAAAAATGTCAAAATATCGTAAAACTGGGGGTTGGTCGAGTGCTTGGTCGAGCACTAGCGCTCGACCCCCTTGTGGTCGAGTGGTCTTCTTTCCAGAGCCTTCAGGGCGCTCGACCCCTTGTTGGTTGAGCAGGGGCGCTCGACCACAAGTGGTCGAATGGTTCATTCGGTCGAATGAGGGTGCTCGACCACTACTGGTCGAATGAATCAAGTGGTCGAATGGGGGCGTTCGACCACTACTGGTCGAGTGGTTTCAGGTTGTTGTACACTTGTTCAAAAAACCTTCATATCTTCTCAACCGGGAGTCTGTTTTGGTCGATTCAAAGTCCTACAAACTCCTCTTTTCGCCCTATATCCAACTATAAATACCAAAGAGATAAATTAATGAGTTTATGAAAATGATGTTCAAAGGACTCTAAACACTCATAAAAAAATACACAAAACATAGGCAAATCGGGCTACAAAACATAACAATTTCACACCTAATCACTTGCCACATCACTTTTTTGGCTCTATAAGAAGCCCATTTTTGGATCTATAAGAAACCCATTGATCTGGATGTAATGGATAATGCAGAATTAGAAGAAGAAAGCACCACAAAATTGCTGAAAATGTGCACTTTTTTCCTATAAATAAAACAAACACATTGAATGGGCTTTAATAATCATTTAAACTTTTATGCTAATAAAAAAACTTCTAAATCTAAAATGGTCCAAAGAAAAGAATGCAACACTGCATTAAATTCTGGGAATTTGGAATCAAGAACTTGGTATGGGCCTGGAGAAAGGCATTAAAAAAATAATAATAATAATAATATTAAAAGATAAATAAGTACAAATCCACGAAATTATTATATCGCACAATAATTACAATAATAATGGCACAAGTCAATTGTTTTTGTAATGTAATTTAAGGAGTGGGGCTTTTAATTTTCTGGGCAATAATGAGATTAAAGAAGTGTGGTGGGAAGAAAGAACTAGTGAATCGGGTCTAATTTCTTGAAACTGTGAAATTTGTTTTTGAATAGGAATTATGTTTTTGTGGAGCATTTGAATAATGTTCTTCCTCATTCATTGATGTTGCAAGTTTAGATTTGATTCAAAGATGTGCGACTAAATGTCTAGCTGACTATTGATGATAATATTATATGAGTGTAGAAAAAGTACAAAATGTTCACCACACCACACATGAATTTGTTGAGTGTATGAGCTATGGTCTGCCTAAACCGCTCTTTTTCTTAGTGATTGGATAGAGTCATAGAGAAACATACTTATATTATCATTTCTTGCTTAGGAAAGGCTCAATTCTTACTGCATAAGGTACCACATGACACATGCTCTAAAGATATGGTTGCTTAGAGATGACACCCAAAATCAATGTATTACGGATAGCTTCCGAGTGAGTTAAGTATTGGATGACTTCTTTTTACTATTGCATGATATATGTTTAATAATCAAATCTTCTAAAAAAAAAAAAGTGGAACGTATATGTGATATATGCTAGGGAAAATGTACCAAAAATTCCATCCCTTAGAGTGAATAAGGATGTTGTTATGTCTTTTAAAGAAGAGCGGTGGAGAAAGTAGAAAGTATAGCTTGACTTATTGGGTTTTGCTTTTTGAGAAAATCAAAAAGCATAACTTTTAATATTGTATGTTTAGGGAAAATTGAGGTTTGAATTATTATTTAATTGGTTGAATTTAAATTCTGTTAGGTGAAAGTGTTCATGCAAAAAAAATATCTAGCTAATTGGATTCAGTTTTGGCAGCTTACACTCTGAAATAGTGTTTGATTTCCTAGCATATTGCAAGATTAGTGAATTATGATGATAAATGTTACACATGTTCTGTGATTGTGTTTGATGAGGGCTTATTTGTGTGATCGAAGGTATTATTTAATTCATAGCCACCAGAGGATTATAAGGATGGAGTTTTGGTCTTAGGGGTGATGGTAGATATTTCAACAAGGAAGCTTCCCAAATGTTCAAATGTAACATTGATTAATGTCCAGATGTCCATTATTCTATAGTAATTATTTCTGTGTCAAGATTTAAAATGTAGATAATTATCAAAATTGTTACTAAATATAGAAGAACAATGTACACCATTAGGCAGAGAACCAGGTCGTTGCTCATGAGAATGCAGAAGAGATATGGTGAATTTTGGTGGTTAATCTGCAACGAAGCATGCACAATCAATTTGTTTAACTTGAACACGCATCAATGAATATGAGAAAATATTGAGTGCATGTTTATTCTTCATGTGAATTAGTAGTGATCATTATTATTTTATCAGGAAAGGTAGATTACATGGGCGAGCTGGCCGAAAAGAAAATTATCAGAAGTGAAAGGAACTCTGGTGTTGTTAGTAGCAAAGTTAGAGAAATTCAAGTGAGTAATTTGATTACTACTTATTTGGCTGCCCATCTTCTGCTCCAGATACAATTAGTAACAATTGATGTACGCCTTCAAACTTGAATGGATGTGATGTAGATGCAAAACTACTTGAGAAAAAAATAGCAGAAGGAACAAAGAGAAAGCGACCTCCGAGAAGGATTGAAGCTTTACAAGTAAGTCCCTGCAGCTTTTTGTTAGTGTTAATGTCCTAGGGACAATCCTTTGTAAGGACATAATACTAAGATGGTATTCAGTTTATGGTATAATATTATTGATTGTTTTAATATTAAATGTATAGCTTTACACTTATCTGAATATTATGTTTGATTGTTTGCATTATTCATATCTGAGTTCCCTTGAATCGATATTGTCATTGAGTGAGTGAGAATTCAGATGACTTAAGTATGATTCTCAAATAGCCCCGATCAAAGATCATCAAGAATGGGATATTGATGGTGCAATGGAGATTGGTGTGCGGTCTGCATTATACTCTATCGGAGAGTGTAGTAAGATCTCACTTACTACGAGATACTAGGTATCTCATAATAGATGCACAAATACCTTACTGGGTATTAGTATACCCATCCGAGAAATCGTTTGATGTAATTCCACATAATGTATCTACGGGTGTCTCAGTTAGTGGGAGCGATGTGATACTCCTCTGACTTGAGGTCAATACGCACGACATGTGCGGAGTGATAGACTTTGACCATGACCGACGCTTGCACCCTCCAAGGGTAAATATGACATGGATTGGGTTCATCACGAAGTGCATGTGCGTGTTAGTTGAGCCAAGAATATGATTCATTCCTCAATGTAGATTTAAGAGAGTATACTCGTGTTCTCATCATAATTGGATCTAAGACATCGGCCTGTGCATGTCAACTTGGACTTTGTGGCCAAGTGCGACACGAATAATCAATTAGTGATTCGAGATAATATGATTAAGTTATTTGAATAGACACGTCATCATGTTCAAGGCTTAATCGAGTATTTGCGAATGAAAGGAAGATATCACAATTGCCTACAGCATTACAGGTAGTTGCAGATTTCCTTGTAACATACCTCGTATATTGAGAATGTCTGATTTATTGTCTAGGGTTCAATTAAGACCGTTAGTTTCACTAATCGCTCGATATACGAGGGTCTATGGGTCACACAACAAGCAATGGAAGTTCACCGATTATAGTTGGTTGATCAAGTATTATATTAGATATAATATTTAATTTATGGAGAATATAATAATAATTATATTTGGAATTAATTATTATTATTATTTAATTAAATATTAAATCCCAATAATATTATTTGAAATGTTATTATACAAGAATAATAGATATGGTAAAGATATTATTCGTAGGAACATATCTAGGGAAATATAATCCGTAGAGATTATATTTACGGGCTAGGCCCGATATCTTGCTTAGGAATTAAGTCAAGTTAATCCCTACAAATATGTGTCCTATGAGAATTTAAAAACACACAAGAAATATAATTTCTCCATAAAATCTCTAGTTCGAATTTTCCTAGCAAGTTCGTCTCGAGATTCAACGCTGGCACCTCGGTGCGTTGGTGAATAGTTGTTGTGTGGATACCATAGTGGGGGATTCCACGTACGAAGCGCTGTAAGATTCTTGTTTAAAAAATTTCGTATTTAATTATGCAAGTAACTGTTTGTTGTTGGTGAATGATTTTTCCGCTGCACATATTTTACGTGTTTACGTGCCTGTAAAACCCAACACTTTTGACTTCCTTATAAGACGGCCATTTATTCTTTATTTTCTTACTCTAGGACCAGAAAGTTTGAAGATGTTTTGGAAAAGTTTGAGTTAGTATTAGGATCAAAACCAAAACCAAATGAATCTATTGTTGCAAGCTGCAATATACCTTGCTACTACTCAAAGCTTGATCAGGTAATTAATTGCCTTGAACCAATTTTTTTAAGCATGTCTATAGACCATAAATGTTTACATGGTGTCTTCCATATGCATGTGTATTCTCCTTTCTAGTGATTTTGAGTATGTTAATTCCATATCGCTCTTAATCTATATAGGTTGTATAAAGCAGAAAATTAAAGTTGGATTTTTAATTTGGAACTCTCCACCAGTTTATGTTAGAGAAAGGAGCTGTTGATTAATTCTCTACAATAATAGTAAGAAGGATAGTTTAGACTACAAAGATCATTGTTTTGATACTCATTTCCAGTAGCCACTCATTTTTTTCTTCTTAAAATTATGGGGCATTTTGTTGTATATTTACATAATAATTATAGAGTTTTATTATTGCATTTGTGTCCCACGTTAATTAAGTGTTATTAAGTAAAGTGAATATTTTTTTAATTAATATTTATTTTTATAGTTGAAGGAAGAATTATATAAATATAATATTTATTTAATGGAGAAGAGACAGTGATCGGTGGTGGCAGTTACCAAATGCCCGTACCAACTGAAATCAATTCAAATGATTCAAAGGAAATAGTCAAATTTGGATGGTGCATAATTTCATTCCGAAAAGTTACGAGCTAGATTTATTTCCGAAGAAATAAATACAATTTTTTTATTTTCAGAATAGACACATCTTTTCTTTGAGAAGATTTCGGTGCCTATAAATAACCTCCTTTGAAGACAATTGTTTGCATTGAAAATTATTATATCTTCTCTGTGTTTCTTTCTTCTTCCTGATATTTTTGAGTTCTTAATTTTTTTCAAAACACTTGTGATTTCTGTTTCTGAAATTTGTTAGAGTGTAACTATCGAATTTCCATAAAATAGGTTTTGTATCCAGGAAGGTTAATTCCTTGTGAGAACCATTTACACCTAAGTGGGAGGAATTAATACCTTTAAAGATAACATCGTTTTTTGGTGTGCCTAACCTATCTTTAATCCATTACCCACATTTTATACAACAATTTTAAAGGTATTAATTTTCTGCAATGGAGTCAGTTTTGGTAAAGGCACAACTAAATGGTGGAGACAAGCTCGAGAATTTGGACAGGCTCAACTACAAACATTGGAGTATGAAGATGGAGTACCTTTTGACAGTTGCAAACGTATTATATAGTTTGGTTGAAAGATATCCGGAGGAAGTCACTGATGCAAATGCAACTGAGGCGCAAAAGACTGAAGCAATAGAGAAATCAAAGAAGTGGAAGAATGGTGATTTCACCTGTCGCTATACCATTCTACAGACGTTGAACAATACGTTGTTCAATGTGTTTCACATCCACAAGAACTGTTGCAGAACTTTAGAATGCTATAAAAAAGAAGGTACGTCAATGAAGATGCTGGTAACAAGTCATTTTTAATTAACAAGTATGTTGAGTACAAAATGGTGGATACTCAACCGGTCATCGATCAGGTCAATGAGTTAAATAATATAGCAACTGAATGTGTTGATGCTGGTGAACCCATTTCTGAAACTTTTCAAGTTTCTACCATCATTTCTGCCTTCATGGAAAGATTACCAAAAGAAACTGAAACACAAGAAGAAGTCCATCTCTTTGGAATGAACTTTTTTAAGGTATTCAAATTGAGAATGAAAGTCTCAAAAGAGATGATCAGTTTCTTCGAAGAAAGATGATGTTAATCATGTGGATGATAAAAATCTTCATAGAACTTCTAAGGGAAACCGGGGAAAAACCGAGAAGAGAAAAAATCCAAAGGAAAATATGAATGATGACAACAACAACAAGTAAAGGAAAGGATGTTGTTGAGAGTGTGGCAAACCTAATCATTATGCAAGGGAATGCCATCAGCGCAAGGGGAATAAAGATAAAAAGGAACAAACCAATATAGTTGACAAAAACTTTATCGCGGTAATGTTTAAGGTCTGCCTTGTTAACAATGGCACTACTGATAGGTGGTCAGACCCGGGTACTACCTGTCATGTCACTCCAAACAAGAGTTTGTTCAAGACATCTGAAATGGTGAAAGAGGTCAAAACCGTCTACATGGGAAATGATTCTTCAAGCGAAGTTCTTGGTGTAGGCACTATTGTTCTTCCCCTCACTTCAGATAATACTTTAACTCTGAGAAATGTGTATCATATCCCCGCTATGCGAAAAAAATCTTGTATCTATCACTAAGTTAGACGAAAATGATTTCAAAGTAGCCTTTGGTTCCCAAAAGGTGTCAATCAGTAAAAAATGAAAGTTTGTGGGAAAAGGCTACATGGAACATATATAATATAATGTCTGATCCTCAGAATGTAAAGAAGAGGCAATATCACTTTGCTCCAATACCGTTCTTTTACCTTATGCCATAATCGTGGTGGATTTGTAGCATACTATAGATGCAAAAACAAACAATATAAGATTTAATGGTGATCGAGTACCGGTTATAAGATTTGAAATCACATAAATTACTCTGTAGTTGTCCACTTGCATGCAATTGGATAAATGTCATAAAAAATGTCAAGTTGTAAGGGAGGAAAACTCTCTTGATTTTGCTAAGCTGGACACTTACATGCATCAGTTTCAAGGTACTCTCTCTCTCTCTCTCTCTCTCTCTCTCTCTCTCTCTCTCTCTCTCTCTCTCTCTCTCTCTCTCTCTCTCTCTCTCTCTCTCTCTCTCTCTCTCTCTCTCTCTCTCTCTCTCTGTGTGTGTGTGTGTGTGTGCAGAGAATATTCTTGTTTAAGCTTGAAAGTAATACTTATTGTGTATGTACTTGATTATGCAGCATTAGAGCAAAGAAGGTGAAAATTGAGTGTACACAGTTGAGGGAATACTGCATAGCTGGAAATGGTGAAGGGTGATTTTTTTGATTTTTTACTCTGATGAATTTTTTTTATTTGATTATAGTCTGTTTGATAATAAGACAAGATTACCGTATATAAACCTAAATTTTGATAGTTTTTTTACAGGGATTTTGATATTTATTAGTGTCTCCCCTTTTTAACAGTTTCAAGAGAACTTACCAACAAGTGAAGAAGAAATATTCCACTCTCAGAAAGAAACTAGAAGCCTACTTTCAAGTCCCCTAAATTCTCTGTTAAGTACATAACAAAAACTTTACATACAGAGACCCTTCGTACAATGAAATCCCCTGAATTCTCGAAATTAATAAAATTACTACCAAAATTTAACACTTCTACAGGAGAGTTGAATTTTAGTGCAGATTAAAAAGTATGAAACTCGAAACTAGGAGATATAATGATTAAGAAATCAAAATCAAATTACAATATTTGAATTCATACCCTTTTTGTAAGAATCGGCGGAATTTGTGTCTGATTGATGATGTTGTTGGTGTATATTGTAAAGCAAACTTTTGTTGGTCTTTTATGGATGTATATTCCATTTTCTTATTATCTGAAATAAATGGTTTTTCACATTATTGCATTCTTAGTGATTGTTTGTATGTCTGTTTATCTTATATTGTGATATGGTGGGTTTGTAGTCACACAAAAGATCACACTGTCGGTTCCTTGTAAGATATAAACAGTATTCACAACTGAGATAGTTCTGGACATAACTATGGTTTAAGTTGTAGTATAAACTTGTTGGTGGCTTGTCTTGGCCATTAGTTTATACTAGTGCAATATGTCGTATTGAATAGATCACATATAAAATATGTTCTTCTATTCTGACTATCATGAAAAACTAGAGGTCTTGGTGACTCATATAATTCTTAACCCTAAGTGTGATATTTAGATGCGTGGGGCACTTGTTCACTACTTTAGTTTATTATGGATGAGAATCTTATTAGATTCAACACACTACGTATTTTGGGTAGTGACATCGTTCGCATAATGTCTATTTATTGGCATTCGAGCACCGTGTCCTGGTCATCCAGGTTGATGACGTCCTCTTGAGGAAACTCATAAAGGATTGTCATATTAAACCTTGCAGGTGGATTCAATCCGTACGACAACAAGGTTGAATGGTATTACTCAAGGAATAATGACATTAATTAATTAAAGTATTCAGAAGTTTTAACAATTAATGGACATGCGATATCTTTAACACAGAGAATTATAGAATCTAATAGAAGTCCCGATTCGGTTCGGGCTAGGACGGGAGTGCAATATTAATTCTCTAGTGGGATGAATTAATGTTCTTGGACCAGATAATATTTTGGGATGAACATAAGAGTGTTTGGGCCCATGAGGAGCCCAAACCCTATACATTCTTATAGATCCCTACTCTGGCCCATGAAACCTAAGGAGTATATATTAAAGGACCTAATTTCGTCTAAAACCTAAGCACTCACGAATGAGCAGCAGCCGTAAGCGATTAGGTTTTTTAGGAGACGAATCAGGAAACACTTTTCTACATGTTCGATAGCTCATTGTCCACTCGGTGTTCGAACGAGGTTGGGAGACAGATTAGAAGACCTCCAATGGAATCAACGTCTCAGTTGTCAAGGATAACGAATCTAAACTTTGCTATAGATGCATGTTTATGTTTTATTTATTTATTTGTGTACGTTTGGTATCCAACAACGATCTTGAGGATGGACCGGCTTCACCGACGCAATCCATTAAATGTGTTGAACGAGTTCGAAGGTACATCATCGCACTAATTTTGTACAGGATTTGAGCGAGAATTGATGATTTGCAGAATAAGTTCAAATGTGTGCCATCGCACTGAATTGGTCGGAAATGGTGTGCTTCTACCTAATTCGAAGGGGCATCGTCACACTGATTCTGGATTTTTCTCTACGCCGTCTCACTGAATTGGTCGGAAATGGTGCGATAAAACCTAATTCGAAGGGGCGTCGTCACACTGATTCCAAATTTTTCTCTCCTTCCCTCCGTTTCTCTTTTTCTGATTTCTAAACTTGTCCTTCCACCGACTCAAATTTTTAGTAGAATTTTAAATGTTTTAGTTTTAATATTTTAATTGTATCCGAGAGAAATACTGACATGAGAAATAAAATATTCTGCCAAGATACTCAATTCATTAGTGGAATTTTTAATATTTTTAGTTCTAAAATTTAGTATCGGTAAAAAAAGGATACTTCGAGTAAAATATGCTAAAAAATACTCAACAGGCTGAAGATTTTGTCGAGAGGTTTCACCTTTTAGCGGACTGGATAATTAGTATAAAAAAACTAATACTAAAAATAATTAGTACTCCCTCCGATTCCTTTTTTATTATCCACTTTTCTATAAAAGGAAGGTTTTTTTGTTTTCCCTTACCGAAAATAGCAAAAAGCAAACACTACCCTTTTTAACTTACCCCTTAAAAACATCATTTATTTACACTCATGTCACTATTTTATCAACTTTATACCCACAAATACCTTTCATAAAGTTGGAAAGACCCTTTTGCCCCATTTTAAAATTTACTTTATACCCACAAATAATAATAAACAATTCTTCTATTAAAATCCGTGTTATTTTTTTAGGGGCAATAAAAAACGAATTTGAGGGAGTATCAATTAATAATGTTTTTGATACTAAAAATATTTGTATCAGAAATAAAATCAATACTAAAATTAATTAGTATCTGCTTTTTTTTTTTCTGACACAAAACTTTAGACCAAATGAAATTGGTGTCGAATATTAAATAATTGATACTAATGTATATGTTTAGTATCTGAATTATTTTCTGGTATAAATTTTTTGATACTAAGAACCCTTTTTCTAGTAACCCCCACCCCCACCCACAAATTATATTAGTATTCCCTACAATTTTATTCATATTGCAAGTGATACTAGGCACTACTTAAAAAATGAAGCCCAGTTTGTAAAATTTTAAGCCCAACTGGTGACCCAATTGCTTTAGAAGTGATTGAATTACGTTCTCAACTTGTAATGTATTTTTCATTGAATTATTAATTCATCGATTTTAAAGTGATTAAATTACGTTCTCAACTTGTCATGTATTTTTCATTGAATTATTAATTCATAGAATAATAAGTGATCCCTGTTGCTTGGATTTTGAGTTCAATCTTTAATTAATTTTACTTTTTGAGTCTATCAAATAAATTATCTTAAGAATAGTTAAAATTAATTTAAAATTAAACTCGAAGTCGATTAATTAAGAAATACACTTGGTACCCATTTGGTAGGGGGTATTAGTGAGTGTTAGATACACTAACACCTCTAATATGCAGTTTGGTATATTTTATGCATTTACACTTCGGCTCTTTATTAAACAAAGGCCCGGTTTCCACTAAACTAAATTCATATGATAGTGAATCCTTTCTCCGTACGTGGTATTCGTAAAACAGTGAATTCTTTAAATTTGATTTTCCAAAATTACCCTTATCCAAATTAAAAACTTCTGTAGTTTCTTTTTTTGGAAACCATCTTTCATTTATCGTGAAACTTCAACAAACGCACAAAATTTTGAATCAGAAAAACCAAATTTCATAACCACTGAACACTAAATTCAAACACGTGGAACCAAAACCCCATGAACCAAATCATGAATTAGAGAAACCAAATTTCAATTGTTTTTTTATTTGAATTTGTTAAGATAATGGTGTATTGGGTGGCAGTTTTCTTGTGAAATATAGGATCCGTATCAATTCCCCCCCCTCTCACGATCAGTGAATCTCAATCTTTACAATTTGCAAATTCTCTCTTTGCAGGCTATATTTAATCTCAATTACACATCTTTCGTCTCTCTCTTATATATGAATTACGAAATAAACTAAATGATTTCGAAATTAATTGTGTCTTTTAACTCTAGAATTTTATTATTGAATCATATCACACATTGGGTAATATATGTGATAAACTTTGCTGTGATTTTTTAAAAATAATTTATTATAACCTCCACATAATTTAGAGCAGTGACGTGCGTACTGGGTAGGGGTTGCAGAGTTTCCAGGAGATGAGGAGAGGTTGAAAGCTTTTCAGATGACGAAGACCATTTGAGAAGAATTTGGGTGAAGATGAGGGTAATAATGTCAATTCCAAATTAATTAAGAGAATTAATTCATAAAAACAAATATAATATTACAAATAATACAACAAATTGCTTATGTGATTATTTTGTACCAAACTAAAGATATATAAATAAAACTCGTTTAATGAATCATTGTTTAAGCTATCTTGTTTTATCACATACATACTACCAAACGAGCTGTTGAATTATACGGTATAACTAGTGCATAAAAGTATTTGTGTATTTATATTAGAAAAACTATTTTTCCTAAATAATAATATTAAAATCTAAAAGGAAATTTATCTATGTAATGCTATATAGGTACATAATGTCCATGTCAAGTTGCCAATGTGTAACGTATGGGAATAGTACTGTTACTACCAGGTGCAAGAAGGAAACCAGATGCTGACGGCCCCTACCCACCACCTCTTCGATTTTAAGTATCATCAGTACTGTGTAATAATGTTCATCATGGTCTACAAAAATAATGTTCATCATGGTAGCAAGTAGCAACCAACAACCACTAGATATAGTGACCGACAATATTCTTGGATTAAGAAAAAAAAAAAAAAAAACTCAAACTTCAGGAATCCACTTTTATTATCTTTACCTCCTTATATAATTATACCCCATGCCTTAGGCCTAGACATGCTCACGGTTCCGGAACCGCCGGTTCCGGTTCCGAACCGGCGGTTCCAAAAGTCCTAAAGGCAGAACCGGAACCGAACCGGCGGAAAACCGGTTTCGGTTCGGTTCCCGAACCGGCGGTTCCGGTTCCGAACCGCCGGTTCTGCCGGTTTTTCGTTTTTTTTTTTTTTTTTTTTTTTTTTAATTTCAGGTTTTCTTTTTATCTTTTTTACTTGTATAGTTGTATTATTTGATTTTTTTTTAAATGTAAATGGCTAAATGCATATCATATGACAAATTTAATAAATGGAAAATAATTTCATTACTTAATTGAATTATTACAAAGCAATTGAACTATTACAAATTACTAATTTCTAATATCTATTCTATCTATTCTAAATTTCTAATATCTATTCTATCTATTGAGTATTGACTAATGATACAAACTAATTGAAATATATAAATTTACAAATGAAATATTGAACTATTCCAAAATAGTAGAATTTCAACTTACAAATTTACAACTTAAAATTTTAAATTTTACAAAATAAATTTGAGGGAGGGGGAGGGGTTAAATAAATTGGACTTGAGTTTAATTTTAAGAAATAAACTTAGAAATTCTAAGTTTGAAACTTAAAATTAAGTTGCCTACGTATCCAAATAAAATTGGAATCAAAGTCCACGTAGTTCTCTTACCTCACTTACCTCATTGGTTCCGGATCGATTCGGTTCCGGGTTCATGCATCACTCCCGGTGGTAGTTTCTTCGGAGCTATCTTCATCATCATTTTCAATGAATTCTTGAGCTCTCCTTTCGGCTCTTACCCAATCATCAAGCAAGCATTGATTTTCTACATTTTCAACGGTCATATTTGATCTCGTTGCATCCAAAGTGTAACCTCCCAGACTAAAAGCTTGTTCCACGGCTACGGTTGAGGCGGGAGATGCAAATACTTCCCTTGCTAAACTTGCTACCGTCGGATAGACATGTTTCTTCTTCGACCACCACTTTAGTATGCTAAATTGACCACCATCCTCATCAACATCAAACTCAAATCTAGAGGTTAGATAATGATCAAGTTCGTGATAAGGGTTGGTAGTAGACCTTGGACGTTTTTGCATACGCTCATTATAAAAATTTCCTAAAATTTCGTCAATTTCATTTGCATATTCACTTGCCCTAGAACCCGATGAAGATCCACCAACATTAGACTCAAAATTGGGACCACTATATTCTCTAAATAAATCCATTAAAATGGCTTTAATCTTACTAACAATCTCTTCCGGCTTAGGATATGCATCATCATCATCATTCGTGACCACAAGTCTATTAGGAAATAAAGAACTATAATACAAATTCAACAATAATAGTAACCCTTCTAATCTTACTCTAGGATCAAGTACTTTAGCAACCAAAAATAAATCGGGAATATGCGTAAAATATTTTTTCCATTTTTGCATCATAGAGAAAGTAGCACCACTTAATAAAGGATTTGTCATACTATCATTTAAAATGTGAGCAACTTTAATACAATAATCAAGCGCCAAATTACTAGTAGGATAATAAACACCGGATAATACTTTTGTGGACTCATTAAAAATTCCCAAAATTTGACACAAAGAAGTGCATGAATCCCAATATTGAGGATATAAACGAAAACCACAATTTTCTTGAGAAAAAAATGTACATAAAGCTTCTTTATACTCCATAGACTCCTTTAACAATTTATACGTGGAATTCCAACGAGTTGACACATCAAGAGAAATTTTTTTGGGACGCAAATGGAATGTTTTGCAAAAGCTTTTCCATTTTTTCATCAAATTTGAACGTCTCGACAAATAATAAATAGCGGATCTAATAGGACCAACTTGTTCTTTCAAAGCTTCTAAACTATCTTGAACACATAGATTTAAAATATGACACATACATCTAACATGAAAAAAATTTCCACCAAGATATGGTTGACAAATATTTGTAAGATCTTCTATACTAGCCGTATTTGCACTAGCATTATCAAATCCAATAGAAAAAACTTTTCTAGTAAGAGCATACTCATTTAAAATATCATGCAATTTATCTCTAATATTTACGGCATTGTGTTCCGTATCAAAGTCTCTGTAAGCAATCAATCTTTTGTTAAGAGTCCATGATTCATCAATCCAAGTGCATGTAACTCCAATATAACTATGTTTTTGAAAATTATCACTCCAAATATCCGCACATATACAAACTTTAACATTTAAATCGGCAAATAAATTAATCAAAACATATTTATACTCATTAACAACTTTAGCAACATCACGAGTAGTAGTATGACGTGAAACTTTTTTGCATGCGGGTTGAAGGCCAAGTTGGACAAAATCATTATAAAATGGATTATCGGCAAATTGGAAAGGAAGGTGTTGTGTGCACACAAATTTAGCTAATAATTTTCTATATTTCATTTGATCAAATGCAAATAGAGAAAGGGGATTATTTACCTCGCCTTCAACTCCTCCATCTCCGGTTGACGCCGTAAATCCATGACCACCAAGTTGTGTTTGACTTGAATCATAGTCATCTTTATCCGGGTGACATAATTTTATATGCTTCCGTAATGTTCCATATCCTCCTCCTTTCACAAAAGAATAGACAATGTTACAATAGTTGCAATGAGCGGTAAGTTTATCGTTTACCTCGTCGTTCACTTTTCTAAAGTGACGTGCAAAAATAGACGATTTAAGTGGTTTTCCTCGACTTGGAGTTGGAGTTGGAGTTGGAGTTGGAGTAGACCCGGTCTCGGTTGTTGGGTGGTTTTCACTTTCTTGAGTAGGACGTCGTGGACGTCGTGGTAGCTCCTCGTTTTCAAGAGGATCCTCATAACCGGGACCAAGTTCGTGCTCGATTTCTTCTAAACTCCACTCGACCGGTGCCGACGGCGGTGGTGGCATAGAAGTTGGACGACGAACGGAAGAGGAAGAAGCTTTACCCTTTCCCTTACTTTGACGGCTTGCCATAATATTAATAATATAAATGTGTATGTAATGTAATGTAACTATGTAATGTAAGTGTATGTGTATCAATATATAAAGAATAATATGTAATGTAATATAGTATAGTATAGTAACTAATTAGATATATTTGAGAACTACTAATATGAAAACTTTGAGAATTGAGTGTGAGAGTTGAAAGAGATGAGAAGAGAAAGTAATGTTTGCTTTGGGGTGAATTTTGGAGTTGAATGAGGTAGTATTTATAGGGGAGGAAAGACAAAGAAAAAAAAAACTGCCGTTGGAACCGGCGGTTCGAACCGGAACCGCCGGTTCCGGTTCGAACCGCCGGTTCTAACGGCTAGAAACGGCTATTTTTTTTTAAATTCGAATGCTGGGAACCGCCGGTTCGAACCGAAACCGCCGGTTCGAACCGAAACCGCCCAGGAACCGGCGGTTCCGGTTCGAACTGGCGGTTTCGGTTCCAAAATTTAGGGGAACCGGAACCGAACCGTGTATTTTACGGTTTCGGTTCGGTTCCGGAACCGGAACCGCAGAACCGTGGAACCGGCGGTTCCAGAACCGCCGGTTCCGGTTAATTTTGAGCATGTCTACTTAGGCCCACTTAATCTACTATGATTTCATAGTCATACATAAACACACGTGTGACATTTGTGTATACGTTTAACCTCCGTGAATTTTAAGTTTAATAACTAGTTTTTCTTCCGTGCTATGTGCGGATTAAATATTATAAAATTTAAATGCAAATTTGTATAATTATTTATATAAAAAGTTTAAATTAAATAAATTTAATTTCATAAACCAATTAATATGTAAAAATTATATTGTATATTATGTGAGTATTACAACTATTTAATTAATCATACAATTTTTAATTGTGTATTAAATTCCTAACAAATACTAAAATTCATAAAATAATTTTAATATTTAACAAAACTTATATATTCTAAATAAAAACTATTTAAATTCAATTCATCATATACAGTAAAAGTCAATAAAAAATACATTTAAAATAATAAAATTAATATTTTAAATATAATTTTTCTTTTTACATGTGTAGTATATATGTTAAATTAAAATTGTTTAAAAGACAATTTTGTTGATATATAGTGCATTGAAAATAGATTTAAAATTAATAGCTTAATTTTTTTTGAAATTATTTGTGCAGAATAAAAAAGAAAAGAAAATGATCTACAAAGCAAGTGGACTTCACTTGCTCCAATAATAATAATTTTTCTCTCTCCTCACTTCTACTTTTATATATACTAGTGTTTCTCCCGTACGATACACGAATTGAATATTATATAATGCGTAATTGCATAATGAATTATATAAAAAAATTAATTCAATTTATTTAATTCATAAACCAATTAATATATAAAAATTATATTGTATATTATATGAGTATTACAATTGCTTAATTAATCATACAATTTTTAATTATGTATTAAATTCACAACAAATACCAAAATTCATAAAATGATTTTAATATTTAAAAAACTTATATAGTCTAAATAAAAATTATTTAAATTCAATCCATCATATATAGTTAAAGTCAATAGAAAAATTAAATATGGCTTATTTTTTTATATGTGTAGTATATATGTTAAATTAAAAATGTTCAAAAGATAATTTATTTGATATATAGTGTGTTGAAAATAGATTAAAATTAATATATTAAAGAATTTTGAAATTATTGGTGTAAAATAAAAAAGAAAAAAAATGGTAAAATTAATCCACTCTCTTTAATGGAGAGTGAGATTCACCATTGCATTACAAAACAAGTGGATTTCGCTTGCTCCAATAATAACAATTTTTTTCTCTCCTCACTTCTACTTATATATATACTAGTGCTAAACCCGCGATTTTCGCGGAGCTGTACATAAAATTTATAGTAAAGGTATTAATCAATTTTTTTTAAGTTTTATAAATATTGTTACTATTATTATTTTATTTATTCAATATTTTTATTGTATTTTTAAAAATGTTAGTTAATTCTATTCCAAGGAAAATAAATTATAAATTCATGACATTTATTATTAACCAAATGTTTAGAAAATAATATTTACAAATTGCGGAAAATCTCCTTATAAACAATATTTGTTGCGTATTTGGAAGGATTCCCTTTAGAATCAAGTGACAAAATCTGCAATCCTCTACTCGATCTAACTCTGGATACTGCAACATAAAATTAATCATGAGTGAAAATAGTGTTGGAGTTATATTTTCCCAACAAATAGGCCTGGAAAGATACAATCCAACAATTTAAAGAGATTGTTCTTGACTTTTATTTATTATCGTGGCAAAAGACAGTAGAATTCAAAATTGTCGTCTTGTAAAATTCACCGACATTGTAGAATCGGAATTTGTCAATGTCATTCTTGGGATGAAGACTTTATTTCCAATATTCCTTCCAGATATTATTTCAGCCTCGAGAATGTGGTTGCCAAGTTTGGTGACGATCAATCTTGTTCCATTGCACAAACCGGATTTGTAATCAATATTTCTTAGTATCACTATATGCACTCCTTCTTTCAAGATCAGATGGTGATTTGACATTCCAGAACACCTACAGAATTTAAAAATTCAACTGTAACCATTTGTCCATTACCTCCTTCTAGAAATTTAGAGGCACAAACACTGTCTGAGCTCAAATATACTTTAGTATCACCCGGAATTATAGATAGAATATTATCATTTATAAACTCCACATCTCGATGAGTAGGTGCAAGTATTGCTCTATCCTCAAAGTATTTATGTGTCCTTAAATTATCAATCAAGGATGGATAAATATTTTCGATTATAGATGCAACTGGATCAACAACATCATAAATCAAATTATCTTTCGGAATCTCAATCTCAGTGATACCATCTTGCCTATTTCCAATTTTCCCCTCACCAACTTCCAAAATCCACCTCGAGAAGTTAACATTATTATCATCATTTGAGGACGTATTGAGATCAGAAATTTGTAATCTCATGTTCTTTGTTAATTTTAAAACCTTAAAATTAAAAACAAATGAGATGTATTTAGGGGGTGCTTGGTATGAATATATGAATAGAAACGGGATTGGGAATTAAAGTTGTGAGGAAACAAAGGCATTCCTCATAAAAACATGAGGAATTAAGGTTCTTTAATATTAAGGAATTAAATCATTGTTTCATGGAACGAAAGTTGTGTACCAAACACCTACTTAACTTTCATTCTCGTTCCTTTATCCTCATATCTTTCAATCAAACACGCCCTTACTTTTTCAATAATTATTTATTATTTAATAAAAGATGCATAAAATACCTTGCAATGATCCCACAAATATGAAGCATTGATAGTTGAATGCACAATATCCTCTCGAGTTTCTTTTGGTATAACAACAAGAATCTATCTAAAATCTCCTCCTAGCACAACGACTTTACCACCAAAAGACATATCGATCATGGTTCCATCCGGAGATCTAACAACATCCCCCAAACTTCTATCCAAAGCTTCAAAGCTAAATCTCTTAATTATTGGTGCCCCATCCCATATAATAAGTTTTGTCTTCAATAATAGTTCGAACAAATATGTCCCCGACTTTTTGTTACACGTGGAGGTCTCATCAATATTAATCGGTATAGCAAATCTTGAATGAGCAGTACATCCACCGGGCAGAAGTAGAGATGTTATTCCACTTGATGCAACATTAAGAACAATATTGTCTTTCGAACTTATTGTTGTTGAAATCGTTCTCCAAATGAATATCTTTCGAGTTCCACCATATTCGTATAAAAAGAAGACACTTATTTTTTGCAACCAACCAACTTCAAGTATTTCACTAACCACAAGTTTGTGTTCTTGAGTTAGAGTTGAACTTAACTTGTTGTATTCTTTTCCTTCGATCGTAATGCAATTCTTGACAAATTAATTTATTTACTACATCACTCTAAAACTCAAAATCTGGTACTGGTATTGATGCAAATCTACTCAAAGTTGATCCATTAATCTGTAGTAGCTTTTCAATTTCAATTAAAGCCAAAATCTTCAACTCTTCATTGTCAAGCTGTAAATCTAAAAAATAAATAGTAAACAATATAATAGTAAAATATTTTAATAATCTAAATCAATTAATTTTTTAAGTAATTTTATACCTGGAATATTCAATGTTCGTCTTCTTTTATAGAGTATATAATCTGACATACACTCCCATGTGTTTTCGAATACGGTTTCTGGAGAGTTCATTGAAGATGATATGAGAAAAATAGAGAATAAATTCCTTATGTAATGAGCACTTGCCAAATAACTTGTCTCTACTATCCTATCAATATACTCACAATCATCATCCAGCAATCCCATCGAATAGAAAGCATCCTTAAAGGTATCATAGACAGTGTCATCTCATAAGATGTTGATTCCTTACTATAAGACAGTAAGAGATACAAATAATACTCTTCACCAGCCCTTGGTGGAACACTGTATAACCTTCCCAAAGATATTACAGTAAAACCTCTAAAAAAGAATACTCTATAAAGGAATAAACTCTCTTTAGGAATAAAAATTCATGGTCCCAACTTGGGACCAGTTATAATTTGGAATAAACTCCATATTGTCATAATTCATATTTTTTCAAGTCCCAACATAAAGAAATACACCTCCATTTAGGAATAAATCATAATAATATATATAATTTTACAATAGATTTAAGTTTATTTAAAATACTTGTTCAAGGTTGATTGTGACAATGATTTAATCTTTTGTGTTGTAACCTTATCCTTCAACTTGCGTGTGCGCATTAGCTCGTCCACATGACCACCTTCTTGTTGAACCCAAAACATTTCCAACTTGTCGAGTAAGCTTAAAGCTTCTTCACATTAAACTTTTTGTACTTCTATGCTATCATCCTCTGGATTATTTTCCTCATTTTCTTGCCTAATTCCTTCAATAATTTCTTCATCCGTTAAAGCATAAACAATTTGTTGCTCATTTGGATGATTAAGGAAAATATCCATCTCCATCTCGTTGGTGTAGTGAAGATCTTTTACCTGACTTTTCAACTCTTTAAGTAGTTTTTGATTCTCCTCATCCATTTCTTTTGTAACTTGCAACTCGTCAACTTCAACAGTCCGAATTTTGCAGTGTTTAAAGCAATTCTCGATCGTCCTTGGTTTCACATCTATCGACCATGCAGCAACTGCATTTATCATTCCATCGAGGAGAGAGATCTTTGACGGTTCCAAAACACGATCCTCGATTCGTTTCAAAAGTAGACGATTAAATCGCTGACGATAATAACCTTTAAAATTTCTAATGATACCTGCATCACATGGTTGAATCTTGGAAGTGCTATTTGGTGGTAAGAACATAACATTTGTGTGGTGAAGTGGCGGGAGATGTTCTTTCTTCCCATGAGCTGTACAATTATCCAAAAGAAGCAAGACATTTCTGTCTAAACGGCTATCAAACCACTTTAGCCATTCAACAAAGAATAAAGATGTCATCCATGCATTTGAATTTGCTCGATAAGTGCAATTGAGAGTAGAACGGTTAACATTCTTCAAGCATCTAGGATTAAGAAACTTACCAATGATCCAAAGAGGAACTTTGTCAGATCCATCACCATTGGTGCAAATGACAATTGTAATTCTCTCTTTGTTTTGCTTTCGTCCCTCGAGTTGCTTCGTTGCAAGAGGACTATCAGCTTGCATTCGATAAAATAAACCTGTTTCATCCATGTTGTAAATATCCTTCCAATCCCATTTATCCAATTCTTCTCTTATTGATGACAAACTTGCTTCAATTTTCTCCATATCAACTGAGCCACTCTCCCCGAAACGCCGAAATGACCCATTAGAAAATTCAAATGAAATTGCTTCTGGATAGAGACTCTTTAAGAATATGCGGCCCTTCTCCTTGAGTAATTCACCACTAATATTGACATGCTCCTGGTTGCATACAAACCATTCATAAAGAGCCGACTCCATCAATGGGTACTTCAACGGTCTCAAACGTTTTGCATTTGGATTAGAAAGAGCCTGCTGGTCGTCATTGTTGATTGACCTCTTGAACGCCTTCGATATCGCTGATTGCAATAGCTTAAGATTATGAGTATCCTCCAACCACTTGGCAAAATCTTTTTGCTTCCAACCTGGATGTAGTTCTTTCATTTTGCACATCTCCACACGAATTTTTTCACTCATTTGAGTTCTCTTTTCTATTTTTTGTGCCATTATATGCGTGAAGAAAATGTTGATTTGATGTAATTGATAAAAAAAATGTATTATACATAGTATTTATAGATGGAAAAAGTTAAAGCAATCAAAAGCAAGTACATGCATCTATGGTGGGTGACTCTTGAGTATTGTCTTTTTATATTACGTGAGTAAATTAGTTCAATTAAGTTCAACACATTACATGTACATGTATCTACTAATTATACCATTATATAATATACATGCATTTAAAAAAAAAAACCTTATAACTCTATTTAGGAATAACCCCCATTTAGGAATATTTTTTGTGGTCTCAATGATATGACTATAGAGAGGTTTTACTGTATATTGCTCTTTCTTTTTTTCCACTAATGTTTTTTTATTATCTCAAATGTACATCAAACTCTTCTACCAAACTCTTTCTTTCTAGCAAATTCAATCTCAAAGATGGCTCAACTCCAGACATAATATTTTCCCTTGCACTGCGAAATTGCATTGCAAATGGATTGAAAGTATCCACCATTTCCTTAAATGCACCAACAATACTATCATTCAACATTTTATTTTTATCCTTCGACCGCCTCTTGTTCAAATAAAATAATTGGAATGATTAAAAAATATTTAAAAAATATTATATTATATGATTTGCGCAACTAAAATAATATAAAATATATAGTAAGATATATATTGTATAATGAAAAATTCAGTTAGTAAAAAAAATCTAATTTGATAATTATAAATTTTAATGAACTAACTCGAGAGCATCAATTCTATTTTGATCTTCATTTTCTACATTGTATATGTATAGTTGCAAAATTTTAGGCATTAACAAAAGACTTCCAATTTGATGGTAATTAACACCATGCAGTCTATACACATAAGTAGCTCTTAAATTATAATTGATTGTTAACCTTTCCAACCATACATGTAAAGTTAAACATCATGTTGTAAGCTCTAATTATTTTAATAAAATATTTGCTCCTTTCATCTTCGCCCGATAGAAGATTGGTCAATGTAGAAGGATGTGGTTTCAACATTGAGGGGGTGCTTGGTAAAATGGTAAGGAATGGAACATGTATAGGAATGAAATGGGTATGGAATCATACACATACCTCACATAATGGTGGATTCCTCACTTTTAAGGAATCAAAGTCATACTAGTGTAATTCCAAACACACACTATGACTTTGATTCCATTCCACACCCCTCCAAATCTTCCAACCAAGCATGCCCTGAAAGTTTTACTTTTCCATTTGAACAACAGGATGTAAATTTTGGTGGATTCTCATTCAACTTTTTATTACTTCTCTTCTCATACCACATATACGCATTGCAATAGACACAGACAAATGTAGCATCTCCAAAAATCAATATTCCCTATAAATATAATAAAAAATTAAATTCTAATAAAAATAATTTTTTTATAATAAATTATAAATTTTCTACCACATTCACCACTGGTATTCCTTCCTTTTAGCCTTTCCTCAGCAACAATACTTCTCCTTTTTTTCCTAAAAAATCATGACTAATTAGTTAATAATATTTATATTTGGAAAAAAATATTATTATATTTATAAATTAAAAAGAGTGCAAAGAGAAAAATATAATACCTTGACCAGAAGAGCATTCTCCATTTGTTTTTTCAACAAAGATTGAATATTTTTCTCATATTCAAAATGTAATTGTTGTGCTAAAGATGATATAACACTCATAGATATCTGATTATCAGGCGTTCGAGTATTATGCTGAACACAGTAATTGGAGTCTATCTTTTTTTTAAAAATAGTGTAAAATTAAAAAAAAAAAAATATATATATATATATATATATATATATATATATATAATAACAATATTACTTAAATTACTATACTAAATAATTAAATTTAAAATTACAAACCTTGAGATGCAAAATGTGTATTTCTTGTGTATGTAAGAGGACATATATTTATAGTACCGCCGGAACAATTTTGAATTGATATCACTGTTAAATAAATAAATTAGTATAATTATTTTTTATCTTGTATCTGAGAGCAGATAACGAACAATTGAATAAGATGATTCAGTTTCTGGAAAACTAAAAATTAATACATAAATACATAAAAAAAATATGTAATATAAATTCATATAAGTATAATTTTTTTCGTAGTAAATGCATTAGACAAAATAAGTGACGAAACATGTAGTAGTGATTTCTCGTGTTTGATGAAGTAGTTCATTAGTCAGACATGATGTCATTGGATTTGTAGTAGCTTCTAATATTTGATATTGATTTATGTACAAAAAAATAATAAGAGTTAAATACATAAAAAAATTAATAAAATACAAATAGAATATGTAAATAATATTGTTAATTTATAAGTAGAAAACTAACCATTTGTTAATATTGACGACGATGGCGTGTCTTGCAATTCTTGGTGAGATATTGAATTATCTAATAATAAAAAAAATTAAATTATAGTTTTTTAAAAAAAAAAGATTAAACCACGTATTAATAAGAAATATAGTATTTCTATTTACATTATATCATTACATATTAAACACAAATAATTTTGAAATATAATACACCGTAAAAAAAAATGGTGAGTATGTATAGAGTGATGAACCACTTTGCAATACCAATACTTTTTAGTGTAATCAACTAATACACTTTAGTGTAACAAAATAATACCCTTGAGTAAGTCTCTTTGTTCACCAGGTCACCGTGCAAATAAATAACATTTTTGAAAGATATCAATAAATTATATTAAAGGTATCACTGAATTGCACTAAAGATGTCAACTACAAATGGTATTAGTTATTTTCACAAAAGGTATTAAATGAAGTGATATATATAAATTCCACTAAAAACATTAGTTGTTTTAACTTAATGTAGTAATAAATTATTATTCACGGCAATAATTACCTTACATATCATTTACATAATATTTTTCCTAAATTGATTTAAATGTTGATTTCAAAAGGGTATCGAATAAATTTGTTTCCTCATCATCATTGATACAGTAAGATTTATTATTCATCTAGGTACAATGCAAACTCTAGTCTATATTAAAACTTTAATTTTCATACAAAGAGTATATATAAAGTGAATTTGTTTCATACATAAATGAATATTAAAAACCTTTTTCCATAGCAATTAATAAATAAATAATATATATAACTCTTTTAATACAGCTTTTGAAAAATTTCAAATATACTTATTTTGTAAAGATAAATTAAATTTATGATAAATTTATTAATTTAGAGAAGGTATTATATGAATGATATTCACGACGAAACTTTTTTTTTTTTAAGTATTCGTATATTAAATTAAATGTATTAGTGAATTGCAATAAAGGTATAATTTTAAATAAACATTTAAAATTAATTATATAGAAAGAAATACTCAGAAATTATAAAGAACTATTATAGAACTTCATTGAATTTTTTTTTCCTGGATAATTAACGACAAATGATATTGTGCATTATTTTTCCAAACCTTATTGTTGTATTTAATTGTAGCACATATTTTTCAGCATAAGTGAGAACATCAACAAAGTTTCAAATTAGAACAATTTTCTTCTTCTTAAATATAATATTTTTTTTATATTATATAATAAAGTAGCATGCCCCAGATAGGCAGATTTGCACCCATTCACGTACAAATTAATTTCTTTTTTTATATTTTTGAAAGATACAAATTAATTTATTTTGAAAACAACTTTTCATAAGCATATAAATAATGTAGTTTGCATATTTGTTCTTTTTTTTTCTTTTTCTTTTTTGACAGAAATGATTTCATTGCCTTTTAAAACAATATAATATATGAATTTATAGATTTGATAAAGATAAACTATAAAATAAAAATGGTTCATTCATGAATTATTTGAAGAATATTAGTTATTTTCGCTAAGGTATTAATTTTGGAGGATATTAGTTGTTTCCACTTAAGGATATTAGTTGAAGGGTAGAAGGTTATTAGTTGTTTAACTGAATGATATTAGTTGGTTACACTAAAAAGTATTGCAAAGTGGTTCACGTATAAACCAATTTCACTCTAAACATACTCTATAATAAATAAATGATAAATCTTTTTAACATATTAAGATTTGTGTTTAACTGAGTAACATATTAACACTTTTTTTATAGGTCATATCACTAATCAATAGATTGAACAAATTAGTTTTTTTAATAAAAAATTTAAAAGATTAAAACATATTGAAAAATACAATAATAATTAGTAATGACTATGTTCATATTAAACTGACACATTATAAATTGTTAAAGAATTCCATAATTTATGAATAAGATACTATTTTTTTTAAGTAAATTAGAAATTAAATAAAGCTAGAGAACAATTTTTACTCATGAATAAGACACTATCATATTTCCGACTCCTAAAAACACTCCGTCCTTTTTCTCAATACATACCCTTATAGAACTAAAACTATAAAAACAAAGTTTTGCCAATATATACTCTCTTATTTCGAAAAGGTGATTCTTTTTATATGTATAATTATATTAATTTTAATAAAGAATTATTCATAAAAAAATAGTTAAATAAACTTCATTAATAAGTACAATCTTGATAAATAAGTAACTAAAATATATACATACACGCCAAATATATGTGTGTAGTATATTTTTAAAGTTAATCTATTAATATTTTTTTTTTTACAAAATAAACGCACATATATCAAGTATGAAAACATAATTGTATTTTTTCTATAAGATACCCACCATCCAAAAATTAAGAAATATGGGATACACACATACACACATAGAATAAATAATTCAATATTTAATGAAATATAATTATTCAAATATTCTTTTGAAACGATTCATTCAAATTATATTAATATGTGTAATATATATTATTCCTAAGTTTTAGATATATATAATACACATAGAATAATACTAAAAAGATCATTTCAAATATTATTGTCTTAAATATGATGATTGACATGTTTAAACTCTCAAAATATAATAATTAACAATATCATTTATTATATGACTGATATATGTATAATTGTACATCAGAGAGATTTGTTTTGTTTTATGTGGAAATAATTAAGCATAAATTGATTTATAAATAATTAAGCTAGATTGTATAGTTTTATTAGGTTGATATATACAACACATTAAATATATAAGGTTTTTTTTACCGAAAATATATAAGTTAATAACAAAGCACTCAAACTATAAATTTACGGTGAAAAGCACATGATGCTTTTATTACTATTATTTATTTCTAACAACATTTTTCTTAATTTGCAAGTTATATTACATAACACTGTATAATTATGATATATCACTAAAAAAAAGAATTACCTATGAAATTTGTTAATATAACTACATTTAAAAAAAAAAATATGATAGATATTGCCTACATAATTTTTAATTATTTAGGCATCTTCATTCCTTACCTACAAATAATTAGTCTATGAAATATTGGAAGTTTATTTTTTTAAGAGATATCCACCTTCCAAAAATTAAGGAATATGGGATACACACAAACATAGAATTTTATCTAATTTATAAGAATAGTCAACTTCTCCTAATATAATTATTTTATATCTAATTATTCAAAAAATATGATAAATTTAGACAATATATAAGATAAGGTTGATTAAAACACATGATTTATAAGGAGTCAAATGTTCCTAATATAACCCTAATTTTGAAATTATGGACTAAATCATTATATAAAATTAGTCAATTTCTTCTAATATAATTAGTCTTTTACCAATAAATTTAAAATTGATGTAAATAAGTAAAGTATATAATTAGTTTAAATTTATATATTGATTGGTGTATGACTATATAATTAAATTACATGTTTTAAAAAAATATAATTTCCCTAAAAATATTGAAGACCTTAAATTATTTTCGAATTAAAAAAAAAAGAATTATTAATCAGTTGAATTTTCAAAGGTAAATTTTGATTGTATATATAACATTCAAAATTCATACGCATAAAATTATTTATTATTATAATGAATCATGATGGAAGTTTAAAAAAAAAATCCACCATCCACAAATTAAGGAATATGAAATACACATGTACAGACCTAAAATATATTAAGGCCAAGTCAAAAATAAATTTAAAATTGATATAAATAAGTAAAGATCGATAATTAAGATAAATTTATATATTGATTGGTGTATGACTTTACACTTAAATCACATGTTTTAAAATAGTCAAATTTTCTTAATTTCATTGAAGAATTTAATATTTTCGAAATTTAAAAAAAATTGCTAAGCATTTGAAATTACCAAATGTATGTTTTGATTGTATATATATCATTTGAATCAAATTAGTCTCAACATTGAAATTATTATTTATAGAAATGAAAATAAACATAAAAATTATTATTCTATGTTTAAATTATATATATATATATATATATATATATATAGATTGCTTAATATTTTACATTTGAAAAATATTACAAACATGCTTTTTTATATACAGAGCCCGGTGAATATACGATTATTTATATATTTTATTAACTATTTATGAAGTTACATTCTAATCTTTTAAATTAGTGCACTGCTAAAATATAAATTAAGTCAGTAGAAGATTCTAATATCTAGATTGAATATATATCTATGCAGGCAAGAATATCAATGATTGAATTTGCATGTTTTAGGTGTGGCTAAAGATTTTAATAAAAGGTTTGATAAGAAATTATTATTTATAGAATAATAATTAATGTACATTAAATTTTAAATAATACATTAACATAGAATTGTAATTAAACATAAATAATTTTATTTATAGAATTGTAATTAATACATTAAATTGTAAATAATACATAACAATATTGGAATACATATACATTGATAATATTAGAAAAATACAATTTTTAACATATAATCAACGATTCTTCATCTTCACATTAAAATTGTTCTTCCACTTCATCTTCATATTAAAAATTGATCATTCACTTCATCTTCATTATTGATGTTCAATCCTAAAGAAAATCAAAACAATTCACACAATAATGATTTTCATACAAATAAAATCAAATTAAACAATAATTAATAAAAATAAATAAAGAAAAAACATAATCATAAATAGAGTAAATACCTTTGACATATATAGATTTGTATCCTGCCAAATCACAAAAAAAAAAAGTGATTTTAAGAAAAGAATCATTAGTAAAAGAGATTAAACAAAATATGTGGATTAAATTCATAAATTAAAACGATAAAAAATATAAAATAAAATATAAATATCTTAAGATGAAGATCCTGCAAAAAAAAGAAACATGAAGATTGAATATCATGAGATGAAGATCCTGCAAAAAAAAAATATGAAGATTTAGACGAAAGGAGAATCAATATAGAATTTCATAGCAAAATTGCAAAAAATCAAAAGAAAAACGAACAAATCTATTTGCCAAGAATCGAACGTATTGAGAAATTTCGAAATAAGTATGAGAGAAATTTCAAAATATGTATGAGAGAAATTGAATGATTTCTTTGGAAAGATTATTGGAATTGATTTTTTTATTGTGTGTGAGAGAGATAGTATATATAGAGGCTATGTGAAAAAATCAACGGTCAAGATTAGATTAAATATTAAGATTCAATGACTGAGAATAGTTTTAAAAGTAACGTGAATTGGGTGAATGAGAGGAGAGTATTTTTAAAATAGAGGCTTAAGAGCTTGCCACATAGGCTTCCAAAACTTTGTCTTTATAGTATATTAAGATATATATATATATATATATATATATATATATATATATATATATATATATTTGCGCAAATTGTTATATGAAATATTCTACGGATCCTAGATCCGTAGAATAATCCTTATTCAAAAAATGGATCTCCATGCCAATTCACGTGTTTTCCTTTCTCACACTCTCCGTCACGCGACCACCGTCCTCTGCCACCACCGCCGGACTGATATTCCAACAGCACTGCCCCCACACCCTCCCCCACAATTCACTTCGCCCTACTACTCCCCCCCCCCCACCAAATTCCCACAACCCTACTATGCTACTCCCTGCTTCCCCCACCCTAAATTTCCTTCGCCATCCCCAATTACCACAGCCTATTATGCTACTCCCCGCTCCCCCCCCCCAATTCCCAGCGCTCCCCTTCGCCCGTCTCACCCCCACCCCTATCCCAAAATTCATTTTTCTCTTTCCCTTCTCTCCTCAACCTTCCTCTGCAAATCAATTATCAATATGTTAACATGGATGCAAAGGTCTCATAACAAACCTTGCACGCCACCTGTTCGATCTAATGCTTCGAAAAAGTTTCTGAAAATTGTGTTACTATTGGAGCAAATGTGTGTTACTATTGGAGGAAATGTGTGTTACTGCAAATATGTGTTATTGTCAGAATAAATGTGTGTTACAATTAGAGCAAATGTATGTTACTATTAGAGTAAATATGTGTTACTGCAAATGTGTGTTAATGTTAGAGTAAATGTGTGTTACTTAAAATATGTGTTACAAATGGAGCAAATGTGTGTTACTATTAGAGAAAATATGTGTTACTATCGAAGCAAAGTGTGTTAATATTAGAGTAAATGTGTATTATTGTAAATGGTTGTTAAAATTAGAGTAAATGTGTGTTACTAAAAATATGTGTTACTATTGAACCAAATGTGTGTTACTATTAGAGGAAATATGTGTTACTATCGAAGCAAAGTGTGTTAATGTTAGAGTAAATGTGTATTATTGCAAAATTGGTGTTAAATTTAGCGTAAATGTGTGTTACTACAAATATATGTTACAATTGGAGCAAATGTATGTTACTGTTGTTGGAAAATGGTGGTGTGAATGAGAAATTATGTCTCAATTTGTTGTAACCGAAGAATTTGATAAGAGAAAAGTTAAATGCTTTGTCTCAATTTCATTTTCCAATCTGTAACAGCTGAAAAAATATTATAAAATAATGGTCTTGAATTTTGGCCATTAATTTTTTAGTTTTATTTTTTGAATGACTGTAAGTTAACGTTGAATAGCTATAGGTTAACCTTGAATGACTATAGGTTAACCTTGAAAGGCTATAGGTTAACTTTGACTAAATGAAGGTTACAACACGTTTTTTAAATATTTTTTGACCGATTTAATGACACGTTTCATCGGTTTCAGATGGCCATTATCTGTCAATTAATTTCATAAGCTCCAACGGTCGTTTTTTGGCTTCTATAAGTAGAGCCTCAAATCGATGAATAGAACACACTGAAATGAGAAAGATATACAGATACTATCTAGCAATTGCTACTTTCTTTGAGCTTCATTCTTACTTCGTTCTTTCGTTCTTATTCCGGTGATTAGTCGGGCAACTTCTCAGTTCGCCTTGAGCAAGATATAGTGTTGTATCATTGCTCTAAATCGTTGTATCCTGGGAAACAAGTGTCCTACGATTCACTAGCACCGAGAGTGAAGGGCATAAATTGTTTTAAGAAAATCGTGTTGAACACGAGCCTCAATTATTTTTTTATCCTATATTCAGCCATCTACGGTGCATATTTACTAACAGTCTTAAAATAATTTATCATTCCTTCCGATGGCTGATACCAACGTGCTAGCTTCCAATGATTCTGTTCCAACCTTGCTTACGGGTCCTACTTCCTCGACAGTGCTTGTAGGAGCCACTTTTTCCATGCCTCCAACGAACCCTCCTCACCAACTTACCATTCCGGTGAGTCACCATGATAAACTAGAAAAATTCACGAGGTTGAATTTCAAAAGATGGAGACAGAAAAAGTTATTTTACTTGACAACATTGAATTTGGCAAAGTTCTTAAAAGAAGATCGTCCAGTGCTTTCGGAGAATTCCGACGTGCAAGCTGTGGACGCCCTTGATGCATGGGATCATTCTGATTTTCTATGCAAAAACTATGTGTTGAATAGCCTTGGTGATCCACTTTACAATGTTTATTGAAGTGAAATCGGCTAAGGAGCTGTGGGAGACTCTTGACAAGAAATATAAGACGGAGGATGCTGGTGACAAGAAGTTCATCGTCGGTAAGTTCCTTGACTATAAAATGGTTGATACTAAACCGGTTGTTAGTCAAGTGCAGGAATTACAGGTTCTTATCCATGACATTCATACGGAGGGGATGTCAATAAGTGAAACTTTTCAAGTGGCTGCTATCATTGAAAAGTTGTCACCCAGTTGGAAAGATTTCAAGAATTACTTGAAGCACAAGCGAAAAGAGATGAATGTGGAAGAGCTTGTTGTTCATCTTCGTATTGAAGAGGACAACAAAAATTCGGAGTAGAAGCACAATTTGTGTTATTTGTCACCGACTCAAAGTAGCAATTTGAAAAAAAATGGTGTCGTTCATGAACGTTACCCGGATAAGACATTTCAGTTTTGTGTGAGAGTGGGTTGGCCACTATGATGGTTCAGTTTCATTTATCGAAGGAGCCAATTATTTTTTTGGGCACATATTTTTTAAAGGAAAATATATGAGAATGTTGTCTACAAAGCAATTCGTATTTTGGGTCGCACATGTTATTGAATATTTTGGAATTTATTTAATAAATACTTGAGAATTTGAATCCCCTTAATATGAAATTTGATTTGGGGTTAAATATTTTGTGTTTAAGAACACAAATTGTGATTTGAATTCAATCCAAATGTTTGAGTCGTATAACTCATTTGAGAATTGTTCATGGATAAATGGTGGAAATTAAGGCCTCATTTGAAATTTGTACTTGAGAGCACAAATGGTGTGAATTTAATTCACAATATTTGACTCGTATAATTTAATGGAGAATTATTGAGAGTCAAATGTGATAATAACGACCACACGGGAAATAAGTAAACTAAATTAATTTTGTTATTTTGACCAAAATCAGTTTGAAAATGTTTGGTTTTTCAATTCATTTTGAGATTGTGTCCAAATTAATATTTGATGAAATATTAATGAGATGGACGAGCAACTCGAATATGGGGGAATGAATTCTTGTCATAAGGTACTTTCAAATGTGGGGGAGAAGAGGTCTCCATAGATACGTTTGGAATATGAGATGGTTAGTAAATGCGAAACTTTTGATAAGTTCGTTCTTTATAAAAGTGAAGTTGAAAATCAACTTTATCGAAAAATAAAAGCGTTGAGAAGTGATGAATGACAAATGTCATTTGTTTAATTTTATGCACAAAGTAACTTGTCAGTGGTATGTCTAGACTATTCATCGTAGATATAGTATTGTTAAAAGGTAACTACTCTCAAATGATATTATCAAAATAGACTACGTGAGGTCTAAAGGTAACAAAATGGATCCGTTAACCAAAGGGTTAAATCGAGAGTTAGTTTTGTCATCATCAAGAGGAATGGGTCTAAAAGCCTTAGAGAGTAAGAGTTGAGACGAAGGAAAACCTTACCTAAATGACTGGAGATCCCAAGAACTAGGTTCAAAAGGACAACCTAATTGTCTAACTCTGAATCACTGTTTTGTGGGGGATAAATAATTTATTTAATCCCTATAAACTCATTGCCTAAATGATGCTACAGTGATGTGTTGCAAGGATTAGCATATGGCTATTAATAATTTGAGAAGAGTTTGTGAGATACTCTTAAAAGAATCACCTATGCGAGAGAGAAGTGGGGCCGCTTCGAAGGGAATATTGTAAGGCGTATTCCTAAAAACTCTTGCAGAACCAGACGGATGTTCATGGCTAAAAACGAACATAATCATGAGAACTGAGAATTGTCAGGAAGAACTTGTGTGAAGTGCACCATCGTTTACACAAAACAGTTAATAGTTCAAAGACATCGCGTCTACTATTCAATTAGTAAAGTAAGTGTACTTTTACAAAGGAAGGTTCAAAGGGTAACACCAACCTATCTTATGCAATATTCTAACGCTAACTTAAATCACCACAAACCTTTTTGGTATCTGTATAAATTTCTATTCATGTGGGGGATTGTTGGAAAATGGTGGTGTGAATGAGAAATTATGTCTCAATTTGTTGTAACCGAAAAATTGAATAAGAGAAAAGTTAAATGTTTGTCTCAAATTTTGTTTTCTAATCTGTAACAGCTGAAAAACTGTTATAAAATAATGGTCTTGAATTTATGTTTGAATTTCGGCCATTAATTTTTCAGTTTTATTTTTTGAATGGCTGTAAGTTAACGTTGAATTGCTGTAGGTTAACCTTGAATGACTATAGGTTAACCTTGAACGGCTATAGGTCAACTTTGACTAACTGAAGGTTACAGCACGTTTTTTTAAATGGTTTTTGACCGATTTAATAGCACGTTTCATCGGTTTCAGATGGCCATTATTTGTCAATTAATTTCATAAGATCCAACGGTCATTTTTTGGCTGCTATAAGTAGAGCCTCAAATTGATGAATAGAACACACTGAAATGAGAAAGATATACATATACTTTCTAGCAATTGCTACTTTCTTTGAGCTTCATTCTTGCTTCGTTCTTTCGTTCTTATTCCGGTGATTAATCGGACAACTTCTCAGTTCGCCTTGAGCAAGATATAGTGTTGTATCGTTGCTCTAAATCATTGTATCCTAGGAAACAGGTGTCCTACGATTCACTAGCACCGAGAGTGAAGGGCATAAATTATTTTAAGGAAAACGTGTTGAACACGAGCCTCGATTTTTTTTATCCTATATTCAGCCATCTACGGTGCATATTTTCTAACAACTGTTAGTGGAAATACGTGTTACTATTGAAGCAAAGTGTATCAATGTTAGAGCAAATGGGTATTATTGCAAATGTGTGTTAATGTTGGAGAAAAAATGTATTGATGTTAGAGCAAGTGTATGTTATTGTTGGAACAAATATGTTTTAATATATAAAACAATAAATTTAAATTTAAAGGGATGAGAAATAAATTAAAAACACATATTTGTTCTTGTAAAAATATATATTTGTCATTATTGTTATTTTAAAGTAGAAAAACTTGTTTTTTAATGACTGGTAACACACATTTGCCCATATAGTAACATACATTTGCCCATACAGTAACACAAACTGGGAGCGAAAATCCTGAAACTTGACTTGCGCGAGATTTTCGAAAAAATCGATCAAACCCGATCCGGCCAAGATCCGCGAATTTTTACCTGGAGCGACCCAACCCATGATGTTTTTAATATTTACCTTTTTTTGGTATATTTCACATGTAAAATATTTCGCAAGAGAGCTCCTCATAAATTTAATATTTTATCAGGTCAAACGTTAGATGCTATGTTTTACATTCTCTTCTCCTCTACCTTCCCCTGCCCTCCCTTTTTATGAAGTTAAACTTTGAGAAGGTGATGTAGTAAAGCTAAAACTTTCTATTTCAAAATTATTTTATTCTCATTAACTTTAATTTTAAAAATTAGTTATTTTTTCCATTAATTTTGAAACAAGTCATATTTTTTGTATTTTATTGACATAGTACATTAAAATGTCTCTGAACTATTACATTTTCGAAAGGCCCTTAAACTATTTTTTTTTATTTTAAAAAACCACTACACTATTAATTCTTATTTCGCATCATCAAAATGACACATTTGTAATTAATTATTATTATATAATAATCTAATGTATTTGAAACTAGAAGTCTAGAATTGGTATCAATTTTGTATAATTAATCAAAATTTCAAAATAGATTTGAAGATAAGTCAATATTTGAGATTATTATATAACAGATTTGAAACTAGTATCTGTATGAATTTGTTCAGATTAGATCTATCTTCTATAAGGAATTTAGGTAGAATCAAGTATAAAAATAACCATGTTTGTATATATTATTTAATTTAATGATAATATTTATCTTTCCATTAAAATATAATTTAATGATTATTAATAAACATATTGTCTATTGTTAATGATTAATAATTTTATTTGAGAAGTGTATTAATTAAAAATCAATTGTTAAATATATATATATATATATATATATATATATATATATATATATATATTATTAATAATATATATATACACTACTCCCTAGGTCCCCTATATCTATTCCTCTTTCGCAAATTCTAGGGTGCACTTGGATGCATAGCATGCACTTGGAATTTTGAAATCAATTTGAAATTAATTTTGACCAATTAAGATCCAACAAAAACTCGCGGGTCAGCCCCAACCCAACCAAAATTTGTGGGTCTGGCAACAAACAGGGTCACAAATGGCCGCGCGCGCTTCGGACCGATACCCGAAGTTATATCACCAATACCCGAAGTTATAATCACCAATACCCGAAGTTATATTACCAATACCCCAAGTTATAATCACCAATACCCCAAGTTATAATCACCAATACCCTAAGTTATATTCACCAATACCCTAAGTTGTATTCATCAATACCCAAAGTTATAATCACCAGTACCCTAAGAATTACTCAATAATAATATCTCAAATAATTATTCAGTAGTACCCCAAGACTTAATCACCAATACCCCAAGTTAAAATCACCAATACCCCAAGACTTAATCACCAATACCCGAAGTTATAACCACCAATACCCCAAGTTATAATCACCAATACCCCAAGTTGTAATTACCAATACCCGAAGTTATAATCACCAATACCCGAAGTTGTAATAATCAATACCCTAAGTTATAATTACCAATACCCCAAGTTATAATCACTAATACCTCAAGTTATATCATCAATACCCCAAGTTATAATCACCAATACCCCAAGTTATAATTACCAATATCCCAAGTTATAATCACCGATACCCCAAATTATATCCCCAAAAAATTATTCACCAATACCCCAAGAATTATTTAACAATACCCCAAGTTATAATTATCAATACCCCAAATTATAATTACCAAAGAATCAAAGCTGAACAAACAACAATTTATAAATGTCTCATGAATCGTATAGCAGAACAAAAAAGTAGACATATAAATTTTCCCAGAATTAGAATTTCCATCATTCACAACTAAACACAACAATAATATAACCTAATACGAACAAAAATCAGACTCCTCGCCACAAAGATAAAAGTTTAGCTTCATTTATCCACCACCTCCGGCAAAGACGATGAGGCATTTCGTAGTGGCGGAGGCGGGAGATTCTGAATCCGCGACAATATCCTCTTTCCCAACAGCGGGAGGTACCCATGTTGCGCCATAGATTGGGATTCCATACTTGTGGCTGTTGAATTCCTTTTGGTTTTCGTTGCTCCTCCCCATTCTTTGTTGCTCCAGTGAGTTTCTCCCATTTTCGCGATTGTTCAGGCGGAGTCCGGCTGAAGGCGAATCCTTGGATCATTTCAGTGGAAGAATATGGAGAAGAAGGGGGATCCGAGTTCAGATCCGCGATCCGTATCCAGATCCGCGAATTTTAAATAGACAAAAAAGTCAAAATTGATTTTTAAATTGGGTGCAAAATCCAAGTGCATAGTATGCACTTGGATGCACCCTAGAATCACTCATTTTATTCCTCTTTATTTGTGCACATATTTTAAGAAGAATATTAAAATAGATAAAACCACTACAGGAAAATATAAAATTGTCAATATAGCTATGAAATTTTCTACAAAAAATTTTATAGTAGAGATTGCCTACGAAATTGCCTACAAAATTTCTAATTATATAGACATTTTCATTCTCTACCTACAAAGAAATTAGTCTACGGAATTTTCGTAGTCAAATTGTTTGTGGGTAAATTTATGTTGGCATATTGCTAGTAGGTAATTAATGCTTAGGAATTTAATTTTGTAGGCAATTTGATTTCGTCTGCAAATTGTGTGTATGGTGAAGAATTAAGGTGTCTACATGATTAAAATATTTTGTAGGCAAATCGTAGGCACTCCCACTACAAAAAAATTTTGTTGAAGAATTTTGTAGGCAAATCTAATTTCATTGACATTTTTGCATTTTCTTATAGTGAACAAAGTGGGGCCCATTAAAGAATAAAGAGATTATTTGTGAGTTTTATAATAAAACAACGAGTAGTTCTAGTGTGCACTTGAGTGCATAGTATGCACTTGGATTTTGAAAAAAATATTTTTAGCAAAAATTAGCAATACCCCAAGAAGCAGTCAGTAATACCCCAAGAAATAATTAGTAATACCCCAAAATAGGATACAATAAATCACATGGCACAATTTGCTATAATTTGGTGGTCTCCATCATTAACCAAAACCATACACTCATACAATTTGGTAGGGCCAGACTCAAAATCAAATTCTTAAAAAATATGACGCAATATTGATTAACTGGCACCTTTTTGCACATTTCTCGAGGTAAGATTCTGACAAAAAATATTTGTTATTTTTCGGTGTATGCTAATTTTGAACATAAACATAAATTTTATGGTCATAAGTATAAAATATTTTGAACATAAATATAAAAAATTTGGGAAGTTGAGTAAATTCAAAAATATTTTCTTCATTATTTATTTGAGTATTACATATAAAAAAATCCAAAAGTATTACATATGAAAAATTAGGCAAAAATGTGCACAGACAACCCAAATTTTTTTGAACATACAACTAAAAGAAATGTGCACAGACGCACATAAAATATGAACAAATGCCACTAATTTATGAACCGAAGGTGTTTTCATGTTTTTCTCCAAAAACTTTTAATTCCTTTAATATTTTGATACCTGGAATCAACAAATTAGAGTAATTGAATCAATTAAGAGTAAAGAGAAAAATTCATCCACATTGCTTCTAAAATCAATCTTCATACTCTGCACATACCCTCCACACTCCACCCCTCACACACTATAAATCCCCCACACAAACAGACCCCGCATCCCACCACATACACTCTGAACATACCCCCAACACTCACAAGTCCATTGAAAGAATAAAAAATACATTAAAAAAGAGCAAAAATCACACAAATATAAAAATAGAATGACATCAAACATGACCCACATATACCACATAAATCACAAACTTAATACTTTTTCTCACAAGATTGAGTTTATTCCCATTATTCAGATTAATTGATTCTCTATTTCTACCGACTAAAGATCCAGCAACTAAACAATCATCGCCACTTACAAATTAACACTCTCAATAATTATATATATCACTAATTAATTATGGAGTCAATCCTTCATACTCAATTTTTTTCCCAGTAAATAACCAATGATAAGTACTACCACCATCGCCGACATCTATTTCATTTGATCTGAGGCTACAAAGTTGTTGAGGGTGAAAGATCTGAGACCGGGAGAGCATTGATCTGAGCCCACAGTGCCGCTGACTTGAACGCAAAATACTAGTTATACTAGTAGTTACCCCACAAGAGTATGAGATCACAGTAGTATTAGCAAGTATAAGGACCAAGTATATCGTACCCAAGGAAAGGTATGTATGCGAATAGAGCCTTGGAGATCTACGCGTCGTAGTTAATATTAGTGTATGTTCGGGTTTTCTGATTAAACTACTTTATATTATACTACTCTTAATACAAGTAATGAAATTAAACTACTAACTAAGGTTTTAATAAGATATGAGATGGTGATGCTCAGGATAGGAATCCCTACGTATACTAACGGAGTTGGTATAATAACTAAAATAATCGTGATGTGCAAGTAATAATCCTAAGTGTACTAAAACTAGGCAATCAACTTCTCTAATCTAGCACAAGATTGAAAGAATAAAAGCTCAAGAATTAATCCTAATACTTAGTTCTATCAACCTACTTCACTAATCCACTAATCAAATTATATGGATTGTGCTTAATTATTGAGGCCCTAATTTAACTAAGGTGATGCGCTCGTCCTCCCTAGATAAACCGGTAGATTATAAACCCCTTCAAAAACCCTCTCATTAAGCCTATTCGTTACTAAAGAGTGATGCAGTCGTCTTTTCTCTAACAATTTTCGTACTTAATTCCAAGATAATTCTAGGATTTATTAGAAATATTCAATAATTAAGAGAATTAAAACTAAACATCACGAATCACTCTAATTACGTACCAACGTCCTACTTTTACGAGTTCATCATATCCTAAGCATACAAGGGTTTTAGCCTAACATGGTGGTTTCAAGAATAAAAACAATAACGAAATTAACGATCATAAACATAATTGAAAGTATGAACGAAATCAAGAAATTCAAGAACATAAACTATTTATGAAAGCAATTGAATAAAATCTGGAAAATAATCTCTAAAATCTGAAATTAAGGTCTAAGTATCAAAGAATTCAAGAAACGAAAAGAGAAATCAAAACCGTGCAAAGTATTAATTGTTCTAACGAATCCGTATGATAAAAACCTCGATTACAAGCTTGAAATCCTTGCCAAACTCTAAAAATAATATTCTCAAGCTCTTCCCCTTCAAAAAATTAGTGTAGATATGTGTAGATGTGTAAAAATAGGCTTGAAACAGGTATTTATATGATTTGGGGCGAAAACAGGGCAAAATTCACTCAGGGCGCTCGACCTGGGCCTTAAGTCGACCACTAAGCGCTCGAGTGGGCTTGGTCGAGCGCCAAAATGCAACAGAAGTCGCAGGGCACTCGACCTGGTGGTGGTCGAGCACTAAGCGCTCGAGTGCCTCCAGGTCGAGTGTTTTCCGGCTGCTGTAAACTTGTTCGAAAAACCTTTATATCTTCTCAACCGGGAGTCTGTTTTGGTCGATTCAAAGTCCTACGAACTCCTCTTTTCGCCCTATTTCCAAATATAAACACCAAAGAAATAAATTGATGATTTTATGAAAATGTTACTCAAATGACTCTAAATACTCATAAAAACACTCAAAATATGGACTAAATGGGCTACAAAACATCGCAATTTCACGCCTAATCAACCCCCCAAACTTACCATATTGCCTATCCTCAAGCAATGAAATAATAAGTCAAGTGAAAATTTTAAGAATGAATCAAATAACCAAATCATGCAAGTAATAGTATTCAAGCTTCAAAGATCGATCACCCATACACAAACTCACCCCCTTCATTCTACTCATGGAAAATTTATAAGAACCACCAAAATCAAACATGGATGTGCTCTCGGTGATGTGTTTCACTCCCTCACAAGTGTTTAGCAATAATAAGGGACTCTCTCAATCAATCAATCACACAAATCAGTAGTCATAGGCTTGTAAGCACTCTCAACTTCGACCATAAACTAGAATCCATGCCGAATCAAAAAGGATTTTCTCAAGGTTGTAATGTACGGCTCTTTGGACAGGTGGGGTAACTATATAGAATAAGCTGACTCAAGTGAATGGAGAATAGAAAATCAAACCATCAGTTCGTCACAGTCCCTCGCTTGGAGGGAGAATCTCATGAGCTGACTTTCTAGGGTTCTTTGTCCCATCTAGACCCAGGCGACCAAAAGCCGACCTGGTCAGCCTCTCGTGGACTGACTGGCGAGCTGGATTTTGGCCTGGTCTACCCTCGTCAGCCGTGGGTCGAGCTCCATCTCTGTTGTGACCTGGTCGACCAAGTCTATCCAGCACGCTCTGTCGTGTGGTCCCATGATTGGTCCCTGCTGCCTGGCTTGGGGTAGATTCTCTGTGGCTGGTGGGCTCGTCGAACTGCTTCGTCTTGCCCTTTGTTTTCTGGGCTTGAGCACTGTTTGCCTCGTTGGGTCGCTCATCCCAAACCTTCTAATGCCTTAGAGCATCTGTTGGGCCAAACCTTGCTCTGGTTTGAGAAGGACCAGGTCGTCCCTGTTGTTTCTATAATGCTTGAAGCATTGCAATTGTGCGGGCAAGGTCGTCTGGATTACAAACACAGAACCTCCAATTCTGGAAGCATAGGTTGGCTGACTGTCAGCCTGTTCTTATCCACAGGCCGAGTTGCTTGAGCTCACCGGCCAGCTGAGGAGCCTCTGGTTGGTGAGCCCCTTGTTGAATGGTGGGAATGTTGTGTTTCCCGAGACTGAGGCATCTTGGGTTGAAATTTTGTGTTAATCTTCAAATGTTCAAATTTTCAAGTGAAGAACACCAGAGAACACTTTTATTTGAGTTTTCAAAAGAAACTCAAGAATTTCTTCAAATCTTCAAGCTTTTAAACCTGAAGTTCTTGATAATCACACCTAATAGAAGGTTCGAACCCTCATTCTAGAGCCAATTTATTGATGATTGTTTCTAATTGCTTGTATTAGTGGCTGTTTAATTGCTATTTTGATCACCAAACACTTACGTGCGACTGATTACTACCATAAATAATAAATACGATAGATTGGGGTAAGAAAAGATTAATACGTGTATTGATTACGTATCTATTTCGTATATGTGTATAGATGGAGGTGTTTGATTGTGTGTAAACAAAGTATATATGTGTTTGTGAATTTAGACTTCTTTTTATTCATGAAAATTTATGGTTTTTATACAAGTCCTCCAAGTAGGAGGTGGAATGACCTTTGCTCTCCCATGTGTGCATGCTTGACACATGGAGAGTTGACTATTTGACTTTATCTAAGCTAATTTCTATCCTATAAACTGGATTAGCTCGTATCAGTAAGCTATTCGTCTCTTTTGGACTTGTCCTTGAGGAGTTCTTAACTTGATCTTATTGGTCGATTTACTTTCTGCCCTGGCTCTTTGGCTAAAGTAGCTAGTCAATGTCTTATTTTGATTCGGGTGGTCTTTACTTTGATATAGTCCGACTTGGTAAAGTATCTCGCCTAGCTGGAGTAGCTCGTCTGACTATTCCAGATCGGCCGGATTTGATTTGGCTTGCTTAACCTTGCCTTTGGTAGGGTTGATTAGCTTAAACCTGTTCGCCTTAGGTAGGATGTAGCTCGCCTATCAACAATCAAGTCTTATATGCATTGAGTATACACAAAATTTCCTATGAACAAGTTTTATAGTATGAAATTTATACAAATATATGTATTTACTAATATTATTAAACTTATAAACTAAAATTACAAATATAAAATATTTTTATATAAATAAATACATATAATTATATCAAATTCATATCAGAAACAAGTTTTATAGAAGTCTCAATTCTTAATATATATTCGAGTATGTATAGAGTGAAATTGGTTCATACATGAATTATTGAAGGATATTAGTTGTTTTCACTAAAGAGTATTAGTTGTTTTCACTGAAGATTATTAGTTGTTTTCACTGAAGTGTCTTAGTTTGTTTTCACTGAACAACTAAGACTTTTCAGTGTAAATAAGTAATACTTTTCAGTGAAAACAACTAATACTTTTTAGTGAAAATAACTAATACCCTTCAATGATTTATATATGAATCAGTTTCACTTTATATTTTGTCATATATATATATATATATTTTTTTTTTTGACAGCATTGTCATATATATTCTTGGATACATATACTCTCCACCTTTCAGTATATTAATATGCTTAAAAAAAAATGCTTATTTCGATTTTGGTAATGGATTCTAGTTTGGTAGAATTCCAAATGTTTGGCTCTTCCCATTCAAAGAAAATGGAATATTCCTCTTTCAAACATAGTCCGGGAACTTATACGCATGTTGAAATTCGAATTACCAAGAATACCCGCGTTAAACACAAACAATTTTGTGCACCTGTTCGCATGTTAAAACTACCAAAATACCCTCCAACCATTGCAGGCCAGGTTAGGTTCCGGATGTTGACCGTTTCAGAAAAGATTCGGCAGCAGTTCAAGTAATGAAGATTACCAAGAAGGGCAGTGGCGTAATTTCAGTGTGGCATTAAAAAAAAATAATAATAATAAAGAGTATGGCATCACCATCAAAACTGCCATCAGAGGACCAAAGTCCAAAGCCAAAAAACAAGCTACTCCCAACAACTTATCAAGAAACAGCATCCCCTCTTTCTCAATTGCAAAACCCACCTCTCTCTCTCTTCAATTTAAAATTTAAAAAAACTGGCGTGCCTTTCTCTCTCCTCCCATCCCATGTGTACACCATCATGCATCTCTATCTGTAATCCTATTTTCTCTAATCAGCGAGAAAGAAGAAACATAGAGCCATGGCCCATCTGGACCAAAATTTATGTAGCCAAAAAGAAAAATTAAAGAATTGGAAGGTTTTAGAGAGAGAAAGAAAGATGTGCTCAATTGTCTTCCAAACCAACCAAACCCAAAAAAGGTTCCGGAAATGCCCTTCTGCAACGCCCCAAAAATCCCAATCTTCATCATCAACTTCACTGTCTCTCCAAACAAAAATATGTTTATTATTTTGCGAGATTTATGTGGGCTTTTTCGCCCTTTGCCTTGGTCAGAATTTTTTCACAGAGAAACAGAAAGCAAAGAAAGAACCTTCTCTCTCTCATCACTATTTTCTCTCTCTATCTCCCTCTTTTGCTGTCCTATCTATCTCTACCATATCTTTTATTTCTCTAGATACAAACCCTTCTCTTTATTGCCTGTCCGCCTCTCCTCCATTATCAACGCTCACACCTATTCTCTTGTTTTTCTCTCCCTAAAAATTATAAATATATATTGACCGTCCGATCTTGTCGAGATCATAAAATTTATCTGATGTCCAAGAGGAGTAAAGGGGTGGTTCTTGATGAGGAGGCTAAGGCCAGATTGAAGCATCGGACTCTTCTGCAGGACTTTGAGGAGTTGCAGAAGGTGCCCCTTTTGTTTTTTAATTTGTGGGTTTTGGTTTTTATTTTGTTATTTGCAAGATCTGATGCTTTATTGATTGTTTCTTTTCTGGGTTATGCTATGATTTTCTCAATTTGTTGCCTTGCGATGTTTGATTTTCTGATTTTTAGCCCTTTTGATTTGTTTTAATTTGTGATTTCCTTAGATGGTTTTGATCTGTGGGATATTTTCAATCTTTTGTTGATGTGTAGTTATTTGGCTGTGTTTGTTCAATATTCTTGAAAAATATCTTCTGATTTTGTCCCTTTATACAATTGATCTTTCCATGATTTGGTGATTCTTTGTTTCATTGTTATACCCCCTTTTAATGTTGATCTCTTGTTACTATCAATTTATCATAGATCTCTTCCTATGCGATTGGGTTTTACTTTTTTAAATATTATTCATTGCTCTTGAGACAGGAATTTTACATGTAGAATTATAGATAATATGGAATTAGTTGTGAATAATTTGGGGTATTGTGATATAGAAGCTTGTTTTGTTTCATAATAAATGTGAAGATTTTTCGGCATTCTTGTGTGTTTTCCTTGTTAAGAAGATAATAATTCTCTGAATTTCATAAATACTAAAAGATTCAACCATTATCTGGAATTTACAGGAAGCCAATGTTATGAGAAGCAGAATGGAGGAAGCTAAAGAGAGGAAAGCGATGCTTGCGGCCGAAGTTGGGTACGCAGTCGAATTCCCTACTCTGCCCTTTCGATTATTTCTAACGATGATGTTTACTGTCATTAATTCTTGTGCCTAATGCTCTATGCAAGTTAGAAACTCCTCATTGATAGATAGTTATTCTGAATCTTTTGCTTCACAATTATATTCGCGTTTTTCCGTTTCCTGTTAGCAATGGAATCCATAAATCTCGCAAGTATTATTTATTTATGCATCATTAGCTCATTATATCTCAAGTAGTTTTGTTTGGACTAATTGGACCTTTTCGTTGTAATCATTAGGTTTTTGCGAAGAAGATATAAACAACTTGTGAGTGCAAAGACTATGAATGCACCACCCCGAGAACAAAATCTCGTGCAGACGCCAAACTTGCTGAAGAAACCTAAAATCGGGAAAGAAGCAAGTAAGCGTAAATTGCCTTTAGTTCCAGAACCGAACTCCAAGAAGAAACGTGTTAAACAAGTTGATCAGAAAAGATCGTACGGTGGAAAAGAACCCAAGGCCCATTCTCCGATTTCTGATTTAAACCCCAAAGGAATTCTACATATCAGAAAAGAATCCCTGCACCCAAACATGCCCGTAGCTCTTGACAGAAACGAGAAGGAAAGTATGCTCGTTGCAAATGGTTCAAATTTAAGGAATTCAGCTGTTGCTTTCGATTTGAACCAGGACAGTACTCAAGAAGCTTCTTTGCCAACCCGAGCCCCAATCTTTGACTTAAATGAAATCTCGGTAGGTAACTCTGATTTTTGTGAATTTCTGAGAAGTTTTCTATAGACTGAATATTAATTGTTTTCTGTATCTATACTATAGACGTGGGACGAGGATTGTGTTGATTCAATGGAAGCAACCAAGAGTTTAATCAAAAGTGTAAATAATAATATTAGTGAAGAGCAGCAAAGCGATTTGAAGCTGTCCATTTGTCGAAACGCTGGGGAAAGCTCGTCTCGCGCTGGTAAACGGAAAATCTCGTGGCAGGACCCGGTTGCATTGAGAGTTTGAATGGCTCCAGTTGTGGTCCGTCGGGCCGGGCTTTATATTGCCTTAAAATTCAGTAGGTTTGTGCATTTCACTGAATATAGGATAGGAGTAGCTAGATTTACCTTTATTCTAGTTTATTTAATACTACTATACTATATATAATGGTATATTGTCAGATACAATTTAATTGCTACAAGTAAAGAAAATCTTCCCTGTTGTTTACTGGGATTATTGCTTGTGAATTTTGACAAGGATAGATTGATATATGAGACTGGTTATATACTTGCTGACTTCGAAAAAAAGAAAAATGATATTCTATCCGTCTCTCAAAAATATAATTGTTTTTTTTTTTTAAAGGTTTTAAAATGTAGATAAAAATAAAAAGTATTTTGGTATATTGTGTTGAAGTATTATTAATATGAACGTAATTTGTCAAAATTAAGCTATCAACAAAGCAAGATAGTTGATTGAGATTTGATGATGTTATGATAACTATTGAACATTTTTTTAATTATATTTGAGAGTTTATATAGGATAGATAAGTATTGTCCCTCATTATTATATTTGAGAGTTTATATAGGATAGATAAGTATTGTCCCTCATTCGGATAACTAGTCCAACTTCTCTTCGAGTTTCTAGTCCAAATATTCTTTATTTATTTATGAGACAAATAGAGTTTTTTTTTTTTTTTTTAACGGGCTTATAATTCATTATGGGCTGATGTCTCATGGACCATACACAGAACATACGTAATAGAAGTATCAATTCCTTTTGGGCACATGCTAAATACCCTCTAATTAATGGAGATACACCTCCATCAATATTTTAATATTTTATTAAAATTGTAAAATTACATATATAACTTTAATAATTAAAAAATAAATAAAAACAAAAAACCTAAAACTAGATAAACCCCATCTCATTCTTACGCAGAAGACGTTCAACCATATATGTGTGAAGGATAAAAAAAGATTATTCTTGCTCCCGTCATAACACTATCAACGACACAACAACGATTAATTTATATTTCTAAACTAGAAAGCGGTGAAAATGAGAGCATTTCGATCTTCCTATGTATTTTTATTGTCCCTTATTTCATATGTTTTTTCTTTAATGTATACACCCTAGTTTTAAATGTTTAATGTGGGTAATAGTTTATATTGTGTGATTTGTGTATGAAATATTGATATTTTAGGCATTAAAAGACATTGAAAGTCGTATGATTGTCATTTGCACATTTTCTTTTTCAAATTTCCGTCAAACCAATTTTTGGACCTGGTTAATCGAAAATCTTACATATTTTCGGAAACCAATTGCCGAAATTTTTAATAGTTTAAATTTTTGGTAACGAATTTCCGAAATTTGGTTAATTTTTTGGAATCATTTTTGCCAAAATACTGTGTTAATATTTTGAAAATATTTTTGCTGAAATATTGAGTTTATTTTTTGGAAACATTTTTGCCGAAATACTTTGTTAATTTAAAAAAAAAAAAATTTCCGAAATATTGTGTTAATTTTTTGAAAACTTTTTTTGTCGAAACATATTTCGCATAAGAATGAGATGGGGTGTATATAGTCTTAGTTTTTTTGTTTAATTATTAAGGTTGTATATGTAATTTTACAATTTTAATAAAATATTAAAATATAGATGGAGGTGTATCTTCATTAGTTGGGGGTAGCCTGGGCCTTCCTATTGATTCAACAAAGCAAACCCTTAATTGATTTTGTTAGATTGTTAATCTATCATTTACTGTTATAAGATTTCGTAGTTAAATTTTTTTATGCAAATTGCTAATAAGTAATCCATTATCTAAGAATTTCATTTTGCAGATAAATTGTTTGTCGGTTGAGAAAATAAGATAATTACATGATTAGAAAATTTTATAGGAAGTCGTAGGCAATCTCACTACATAATTTTTTTATAGACAATTCGAATTTTATAGGCAATATTTTATTTTTTATTGAGCGAATAAGTTTGACATATCAGAAAATATATATCTTTATCATCCAACATTAATGTTACATACTAGGACTAATAGAATTACCAAGCTTAAATGACAATGTGTAATTCATGAGCATTTTAAACAGTTGCAACTGCTTTTTACAGAATAGTTGTAATTGTTCAACTATTACTATTTAATATAATTATATTTGCTAAGTGAAAATAATTGATATTGTTTAAAATGCACCTAAATTGCTTATTATGTGGAGTATTTTGAAAGATGTGTTAAAAAATAAAAATAAAAAACATTGCTGAAAATTGTGATCTAACCAATGTTTATTAGTATGTATTTTGAAAGATGGGTTATAAACAAGAATCGCTGCACGGAAATGCAACAATTGACGAAATTAAAATAAAACAAATTGCTGGCGGAAAATGAAAAAATGTGTTATTTAGCAAGACCTACTCTATTTAGAATGGGTCAAAAAATAAAAAGTAAAAATGCTGGCTATGGGGTTCGAACCCATGCGCACTTATGTGCAGCAGATCTTAAGTCTGCCCCCTTAACCTCTCGGGCAAACCAGCTTTTGATTTAAATTGTTAGTATTTTTTTTTATCTAAATCAATTCTTGGAATACAGAATAAATTAATTAACTAACATTTCTAAACGAATGAACAATGCAACACTCACAATCTTTTATTATTTCAAACAAGCAAACATCGGGGATTCAATATAATTTGAATCAAGCATTTAAGAGCATGCAATAAAAAAAAGGTATATATCTTTATGACACATGAATTGCAGTGTGGACTATATAAGTTGTGCAATCCGAACAATGTGATAAGGAGCATGTATAGAGTGAAATTGGTTAGTAAATGAATCAGTGAAGCACATTAGTTGTTTTAATAGAAGGGTATTAATTGTTTAAACCGAAGATTCTTTATTAGTTTTCAATAAATAATTTATACTTTTTAGTGAAAATAACTAATACAATTCAGTAAAAATATTAATACTTTTTAATGAAAACAATTGACACTCGGTTTATATATAAATTATTTTCACTCTTTTCATTATGTTGTCCGATTAGTTTGTTCTATCTGTCATGTCTATCTAATAGCAAAGAAAATTATTTGATTTAAAGGATGAGATTTATTCATTAGGGAACTTGTAGAGATTCTCGTCCAAGTTTTTGTCAGCCTAAAGAATAGGTCTTGTCATAGCTATGAAACGTTGAAATTGCGTATATATTGACCATGATGCATTAACATTTTGATAGTAATGAATGTTAATTTATGTTGTCTCATATCATGAGACGGTTTCACACATGTGTTGTCAAATGTAAAATATATTCCCTCTGTTTCATTTGATCATATCTTTTGGGATTCACAAAATCTCTTATGAATAATTTCATAATATAAAATTTATATTATTCATGTATTGACAGATACCATTAAATGTTGCATTTTTCTGATACCATAATAATATAAAATAGAGAAAATTACACTCAAGTATAGTCTTGTAAGCTAAAATAGAAACCAAGTGTAGTACCTTTTTAAAATTACAATTAGGTTAGTTTTAAAAAAAGACTTAACTACCCCTAAAAAGTATAAGCAATCTCTTTCTTCTATTTACACTAGTGATCATCCTACCCGTGCTTCGCACGGAAGACATCTTTTATAATTTTTTATTATAATAATTAATTTAATTTAATTTTAATGCTAAATATTTTCAATTTATTTTTTTAACACATAACTAAACTTATAATATTTTTATAACAAAATTATTAACATTATAATATATTTTACTATATTTATATATATATGGAAAAAAAACCATTGTTTTATCAAAACAGATTCACTTAATTTTTTTACATAATAAACAAATATTTGAACAATTTATATTTTTTTACATTAAAATAATTATTATTTTCAACATACATGTAATTTTTAAGTGATACAAAATAAAACAATTAATAGTATATTAATGACATACAAAAGATATGTGATACATTCTTTACAAATATTCTATAATTTTTGTTACTAAAAGCTTCTACAAATTAATTTGAATTTGAAAAAGGGGTGCTGCTATATAAACCCCCGAAATTCCTAATTATAATCCAAAATATTTTTAGACTAAAATGCACATATGTTAAATGACAATATTACCATCAAATGATAGTATTTATTAACCCCTTTCAATGAAATCTTACCAGATTTATGCACACATTATACCCAATTATTTGACTGTCAATCCCCATACTCTTTTGCCCAAACAAGACATATTTGAACACGTGCTTTGTTCTGAGAATACCTAAAAGTAAGGTTAATGGTAGATTCATAGTCTTTTGCACATTTGTGTTTGCCATGTTGTTGCTTCTGGTCTGGTTGACAAAAATTTCTTGCTTTATTTCCCCTTTTTCCTCTCACTATAAAAGCCCTTATCCAAACGTTGCCTGCACATATATTTTTTAATTGGAAAATTAACATAATTTTCCTGATTTAATTAAAAAAATTAAGTCATAGATCTTGATGTTCGAAAATTGTGAATTAGAATGGAAAGTGGTGTAATTTTTGTTTAATTTTACAAAGAGGGGATACAATAGACAAAAAATGAGGTTTGTTCAATAAATTCTTAATATTTTAATTATTTTTAATGGGTACATAAAGTTAATTGAGTTTGTATATTAAATTCGGGGATATATTTAGTTGTAGCTTTAAAAAAAAATTGTTCTACTGTTAACACAAGTACATGCACTTGGATTTAAAAAATCAAAATGCCAAAAATAATGAAAAACATATAATTTTATTCTTTTATTATTCTGTTAATGACAATTAATAACCAACTATAACTTAAACAATAATCAATAATACTTCAATAAATAGTCACTAATATCTCAAATAATAATCAATTGTAAACCAAGTGATGATCAACATTTTACCAGTTATAGCTCGGGTAAACCCTACTTAATAATATATAATACTTCAATATCTTATTAAAAATACATGTCTAATTGAAATTATAATTGGATATATAAAGTATTTTAATAATTAAGTGCATAATAAGTATTTGGATGCACTCTAAATTTTAGAGTTAAAAATACATTAAAATTTCAAAAATTAATCTTGATAAGTATTTATTCAATAAAACATTTAGTAATATATTTTTCAATTACACAACTTTGATTTTTTTATAAAGCAAACCAACATATATTATTATGTATATGTAAGGACATGAATAAAAAATATGTACATATTGAACACTTCCTTCATAACTTTTTTTATATCAACTTATCCAAAATAATGTTACTTTTTAAATGTTGCTCTAAAAATATCAATGCATATTACATGCATTAATCTAATATATTCCTACAAATAGTATTACTAATCATCCTCTGATAAAAAAATTGCAAAAAATTAAGGGTGTATGTATTTTTTTATAAACTAATAAATAATACAATTGATTTGTGTAAATGTATAAAATAATACAGATAATAAGCGACGGTTGAAGTACAACTATTAACAAAATTACTTACTCTGTTCATTTTTTAAATGTCTTATTTTATCCAAAAATTGTATCCCTTTTGTAATTGTCACTTTTTACTAATTCCAATACATTGATTACAATTTTACTTTTCCACCAATGCTACGAAAAAAATAGAACTAATCACCATCTTGTACACTCTTTGTTTCATGGATATTTGAATCCTTGGGATTAAGAAAATAGGAAAATTAATGGCACATGAGTAAATATGTGTATATTATTGTGTGAATGTGCACAAAATTAATGCTTCATTTTTAGATAGTAGCAAACTGATATATGATATCTAAATAAGGCAAATGTGCAAATTCTCATGAGACGAACGAAGTAATAAATAATACTACCTCCATCCAAGGAGTATTTACATCCTTGGAATTCCAGGTGGATTAAGAAAAGGAGTAAAGTAATGACATAAGTGTATATTTTTGTTCGTGTACACGGAAATCATTATTTCCTTTTTAGGTAGTGTGCAAATTGGTGTGGTAAGTCCAAATAAGGAAAGTATGCAAATTCCACTGGGACAAAGGGAGTAGTAATTAAAAAAAAATGTAATTATCCTTTGATACCCAAAAAATGGTAAATTTGATATGTGTGAATTGATAAAATAGGACAAATAGTAATGGACAGAGAGATTAGTAGTGTATATTGACCGCACTAAATAGGATAATAACTAAAATATATATTTTTATTTTCATACCCAATACATAATTGGAAAGACACGTGTGTTAACTACAATGCAATACATAAGGCCGGTAAAATACAATGTACAATCCAATATTAATTTAAAGCAATGGTTTTTGTCTTCACTTCGAGAACTCTGTTGTCATCCGAATTTTTAAAGAACCAAAAACAAAAATGAACATCTTATGCAATTACCTTAAACAAATCACAATACATAAAACCATTCTCTAGTTTTTAATTGAAATCAAACCAAGAAAGACATCCTTCTGCGATTCTAATGGTTATTATAGTTCATTAGTTCCAAAGTTAAAAACTTCTATGTTTTACAAATTATTTGTATCCGCCTAGTAGACCGGTTTCACTGTACCCAATGTCGTCGATTTTTGCCAATTTATGAATGCATTACACACCAAGCAATTGAATTCTCTCTCACAGTTTAGTAGCATGTCCGATTACAGGTCATCTGTTTGCTTCGAAAAACAACTCTGTAAATCTCTTTCTGCTGCTAACAATTGAACTACTTGTATTCTTCATTTATAAAACATCAAAACACAAGACTAAGGTAAAACTATAATTTTTTTATTGTAATTAAGTACTTGTTCGATAATTATTTTAAAAACATCAAGATGAATCACTACTGACAATTGATTGGTTTTAAAAAAATGAACGACGAAAAAAAGTAGGGACTATTATCAAATATAAATCATATAGAAAAGACAAAAATCTGAGAACCAGAGTATAGATACATTAAACCAAGGGAAAGACGGTAAGTGTAATCATACGGTATACAATCATTATCTTGATTATCACATTGGATTTTTTTTAACGAATAAATAACTTAGTCATTTTCAAATGGTAGCTCTCTGACTTTAAAAATAATAATTCTTAAAGTTTATATTCAACTTTTGAATTAAGATTCCACCAGCTTTATATTAATTTGAAATTGGTTGAACAATTAAACATAATATATAACCTGAACAACAATGTAAATATTGTTGAATAAAATTGTATATGAGTGATTATTTGACCTATTAGTGATATAATAAATTGGCATAAATGCCTATGATGATTTAAAATTTAAATCGATTATGAATACATTATGAGTAACTATATTTTTTTTTATCAAACCATGGTTGTGAAGAAATGATTTAGGTTTAAAAACTTATCCTTGTTAAATTTTTTTATTTGAAAAGATATGTACTCATGAATCACAGATGATTTTTTTAAATTAACCCAATTTTTAATGATTCTAAAGTTATTAACAACGCATTAAGCGTTAGAAAAATGAAAACACTTATTATATTTATAGTTTCAGTAAAAAAAAAATCAAAGATATGCATACAAAGAAATATAAATATCAACAAACGACATTTAAATTCGATATTATTGCATTTTATATAAAACTCAATGATTTTACCAACATTTGTTGTATCTAATTTTCCTTCAACATCATCTTCTAAAATGATCAATTTGACTTTCAGCCAAAATATTTGGAAAGCCCAAACCTCTTCTAAATGATCCAGTGCCATTTTTCATTACAGTTCAAATATAAAATAATAAATATAATATAGTACAGAGCAAAAAATACAATCATTAACATTAAAAAAACATATTTACATATCAACAAATTACTTTTTTTTTTTATGTTTCTTTCACATCTAATTTTAACTTCTTCTCTACCTAATAGACACTTTTGTACAAAGATGATAATTATACTTTCTGCAGCTTGATTAGAGAGGCAAGAGAGTGGATATATTTGATGGTTGTTGTGAAATTGAATGAGATTGATGGGTGAATTTTTAGGGATGTGTGAGTATTATATGTTGGATAATATTACAATTTAATAATGGCTATTTTTAGTAAAAAAATAATCCCTCTGTCCCCAAAAAAAATATGCTCGTTTATTTTGGACACGTTTTTCTAAATGTAGATAAAATAAGTGTAGTTTTGGGTATTGTGTGGTCCATTTACGAATTAAGTGGTTGTTTGTATATATAAAGTCAATGACATGTGAAGTAATTAAATGATAATTGGATTGCGAAGAAAAGGGTTTGTTGAGAAAAGCAGACTGGACATACTTTTGAGGATGGAGGAAGTATAAAATTAGATGGGTGAACTTAATAAAATAGTGTGCATAGATAATTATGCCTCAAATAAGTTTATTTATAAATAATTTCATATTTAGTCTGATTGAGAAGTAATAATTTTTAAAATATCAACTTTATTTTAATAATGGTAGCAAACACACAAATAAAATTAAATACTCACTCTGTCCACAAAAAAATAGTACTATTTTTATACGTAGTTTAATGCGATATGTCGGAGGTATTATAAGGTATTCCGAGGTCTATTTTTTGAATAAAATGATCGTCTATGGAAAAAATAGGACCATTTTTTTGTGGGCAGAAGTAGTAACAAATTATTTAAGATAAATATAATCTAAATAAGTACCTCAAGTATAAAAATCATCAAACTCAAATATATGTAACCAGACAGTGAACTTTTTCTAAACTTTAACATCCACATAAATTATAATTATTTGATAAAATAACTAAATGTTATTTCGTCGTTGATATTGAGCAATACAAATAAAATAATCAACAAAATGACTTAATTAAAAAGATCAATATCAAGTACTTAAGTTTGAAAAAAAAAAAAATTAAACATTCATCCTTCAACATCAATACTATTATAATTTTCAAAAGTAATTTTATCATTTTAATTTACAATCCAATAATCCTAAAAAAGTTAATAACAAGTTTAGTGAGACGAAGCATGCAACGACCCGTGTTACCAATAAAATTAGATTCACAATAAATTAGGAATAAATATTAAATTCTGACATACTTTAGTATAAGAAAACCCTATTATTCTCCAAAAAGGATTTCCCCAAACAATGTTATGTAACAAAAAAAAAAAAAACATATAACATTTACAATTTTAGTAAGAAATTAAAAATAGACATGCTACCAAATATTATATAACACTCACCAAACGACATTTAAATTAAGCATTATTGTATTTCACAAAAGCACAACAATATAACCAAAATTCACCGGTTCTAATTTACCTTCAAAATATTCTTCAAAATGATCAATTTGACTTTTAGCCAAAATATTTTGATGAAAAGATAAATTGCCTATTAATGTAATAACATTTTTCCATCACTGTTCAAGCACAACTTAATAAAAAATATAATATAATATAATATAATGAAAGAAGACTATTACATTAAAATTTAAAAATAAAACATTATTGCAGAAAGACGTTAATCATGTTTTCCAATGCTAGATTAAAGAGGTGTAGAAGTGAGTATATTTGGTGGTTGTATATTACGCAAACATAAGCATCAACATCCAAATGGATTAAGATTAAACATAAATAAAAAAATTGAGATGAAAAATAATTTAGAAGTTCATTAACATAATAAAGGATAAAAATATATTCACTCAAATATTTTTTTACAACATTCAAAATACGGTAAGTCGGTAACCATAAATCTGAAGCTGAACATAATATAAAAAAATTAACAATTTTCTGCACACTAAAAATCTCTTATATATGGCACAACATTGGTAAACAAAAAATAGATAGAATTCTAAGTTATTATTTGTGTAAGATAATCATTATATTTTAATTTGATATTAAAAGCATTAAAATATTTAATTAATATATTCTTATTAAAAATTATATATATATATATATATATATATATATATATATATATATATATATGTATATTAGGGTTGTTCACGAAATTCGGAGATTACCGAACCCGTACCGAAATCCGCACCGAAAAAGAACCGTACCGAAAAAATTATGGACTTTTTTATTTTAACCGTACCGAAACCGAACCGAATATTTTTTTGGTACGGATCTGGATATTACCAAATTAACCGTACCGAAAAACCGAATGTGACCGTACCGAACCGTACCGTACCGTACCGAACCGAATAACCGAATTAAATATGTATTAATTTTAATTATTTTTTATTTATCAAACATTATTATAATGTTATTGAATTTAAGTACAACTAAGCGATTTCATAATTTCTCCTCATTTTCTTAACACAAACACTATATTATTTCTCTTTTAAGTTCTTAAAATGTTAACTTATGTTTAAATGTATATCAAAATGATTTAAATTTAATTTCTTATTCTTTTAATTTCATTGTTCATGTATATTCATTTCTTACAAAAACTTGGATATGGTGTACCTTGTGTCATGAATTACGACCAATATAATTTTAATATTGCACTTTTCATTCACAAGATATCTAATATATATATATATATATATATATATATATATATATATATATATATTATATACTGTATTTTAAATACTTTATTGGTGGTGATTTACGTAAATATTTTAACCATCCATTATAATATAATGTGTTATATTCAAGCTTGTAATGATAGATGTTTGATTGTAGTTGAAGTTGAGTAGTATTCGTGAGTGTGCATGCATCGAATGTTTTTTTTATGATTAAAAAATGGAGAGAATGATAAAAAGAGGGTAAAAACTCCGTTTATCCGCTTCGAACCGTACCATACCGATCCGGTCCGTTTGTAACCGAAAATCCGTTCCGAACCGCACCGAAAAATAAAATATCCGTACCGTACCGTACCGAAATTTCGGTACGGACACGGACACTCGAATTTTAAAATAATCGAACTTTGGTACGGACACGGATATTTTCAAATATCCGTTTTGGTCCGTACCGATATATCTTACGTAATTAGAGTTTTTATTTACATTCATATTTAACATTGTATGACTTTTATCATTCCACCCTATTTAAAGAATAAGTAATAAAAATTAATCTATAGAATAAATAATATATATATATATATATATATATATATATATATATATATATATATATATATATATATATATATAAACATATATAGACCATTTTCACACTATACATACTCATTTTCAATTACTTAATTAATGCAATAAATTAATGAGCAACTCTTTTGTGCACTTTAGGATGTCAATATTAACCCGACCCGATCTGACCCAACTTGACCTGTGCCATCTGGGTTGCCCCGCCTCATTCCCCGTAGTGCAAAGGGGCGGGTTTGGGTATCACTCAAAACCCGTGCCCCGAATTTGTGCCCCATTTTATATATATATATATATATATATATATATATATATATATATATATATATATTATACATATACCTATAAACATGAATAAGTATTATATAATATATAAAAATATAATGTACTTTTCATATCTATTGATGTATCGGATACGGACGGATAGTGCTTATATCGTATCCTAAACCATATTTTTTTCTCGAATTCGGAGTCGGATTCGGATACGAATTTGGAATATTCGGTATACAAATACGGGATGAATATCGGACGAATTCGGGCCAGATTCGAATAACTATAATCGGATAATATATTTCATACGAAAATCATCAAAATGTGATTGAAACACATAAAAAAAACCACATATGCAATATTTCATAGAAGTTATAATGCAAATTATAAAAATTATATCTACTGCTAATAACATGAAACTAATAATATTAGAATTTAGAAGGGGATTGATATTATATTATTATATATATAATATATATTATATTTATAATATATAATATATTAATATTATTTAATATATATATTAATATAAAATATAAAAAAATTATTAAAAAAATCCAGATATCCGGATATCCGGATTTGATATCCGGATAATATCCGATAAAATATGGTAAAAGTCGAATACGGTCGGATATTCTGTATTTCGAATCCGATTCCGAATCCGAAGTCAACTATCCGTATCTGATTCCGTATCCGCCCGAATACTAATTTTTTATACCGAATTCGATACCGACCGGATACGGCTCCGGATCGGTCGGGAAATATCTGATCCGTTTTCACCCCTAGATGTATATAATATATAAATAATAATAATTCAATTTTATAGACATTTTTTATATTATATATTTGGAGTTTAGTATGTATTGTTTTTAAAATATCAAAACTTATATTTAAAATGGGTCGCCCCGCTCATCCCGTGCCCCACTTAAGGAATGCGGTGAGTCTGGGTATCTAAGTTCCCCCAACCCCCCACCCCACCCCACCCCACCCCGACTCGACTCATTGACATCCCTAGTGATGCATTTGGTGTCTAATGCACTCATTCAATAATTGATACTGTTTACACTGAAAAATGTACACTAAAAATTGATTTTCAGTATAAATTTTTCAGCATAATCTAATCATATTTTTTAATATAAGCAACCTACACTTTTTAATGTAAACAACTTCAAGTCCTCAATTGTGCGCGTAAATTAAAAGTCTAAAAATTTGATAAATTCGAAATTAACTTGATAACAATAAAAAAAAAAAAACTAAGCATATTATGTGAACTAATTTATGTTGAGTAATTTTAGCAACTTGCCATATTTAATCATTAAAAATTTATTAAAGAGTTTATAAAAATAGATTTTAAAAAAAAAGGCATACACAAATGGGAGTAGAATAACTTCAATGTGTTGCTAAAAAAGATGGAGGTTTAAAAGCTAGAAGAAAATTTTGTTGCGACTATCAGGAGAAGCGGGAAGTGCAGCATGAAACCTTATATATTTAGTTAATTAATAGTAATAGTTTAAAATAATCCGAATAATGATCTTAAAAATATTTGACGGCATATGCATTTGATATTATTTTCCATAAAATTTGGTAATAACTCAACTAAAAAAACCACAAAATCACAAGAAAATTTCTCATTAACCGGTCAACAAATTACGTAAATGTATCAATTTCATAATTTAATTGATAATTGAATTCAAAATATAATTTGAAAACATAGAATTCGAAAATATTTAAATGGAATTGTTTTTATCTCTTAGCAATTTCTTTCCAAACACGCTATAAGTATTGATGCATGAATTATAAGAAACTTAATTTAAAATATTTAAAAATAGAATAATTCCAAGATATTACTTAAGTAATACTGAACAAAAAACCCGATGAAACTTAAAAAAAGTTATATCACTTCATTACATAATTTATGTGTGATATATTTTTTTTTAAAGGTAATCAATTATAATAGTTTCCTAACATAATCAATTACAACGGTACTGCAACCACCACAAGAGGGGAACACCACCCCACCACAAGAGGGAAATAAATTCCCTCTCCATGTCTCGAATCCAAGACCTCTAGGATCTTAGGTGGTGACCTCAACCAATTGAACTACCAACAATTGACTAATTTATGTGTGATATAGACAATACCTATTACTGTAGAAAAATATTAAAGAGAACATAATCATTATATTAATCTCACACAAAGCTTCTCTAATAAAACATGGAAAAAAAACTCCTGAAAATTCTAATAAATCCCGAACACGGCCCCTGCGTTAGCCTTCAACTGATAATTCTCTTTTACCCTCTCCGAGGGATTCTCTCATGAATGATTTTATTACAAACTTGGTGAGTATAAAAACATGTAATCTTGTATCCGTCTATAGTAAAAAAAAAAAAATTATTAACATCAACTTAATAAGATAATTACAAAACTAATAGTTTTAAACAATCCAAACTTTTCTATGTAATTAGTCTCAACTATTATGTGGGTGCACCGTGCACGGAGAGTTACTCATATAGGAGTATTATTTTACATTGCAATAAAATCAAACATTAGACATTAATTAAGATATTAATAAGGAATAGTGATAAATCCAGCCTAAATTTATATCTCGTCTTTAATATTTATCAATCTAATCAAATTAATTATATCATAATCATAATCATATCATGAACAAAATTTAGAATAAAAAATTAAATAATTATATAAAACTTAATTTTTTGGTGAACATTCTTATTTTAAAAAGACAGAATAGTGGTATAAAATTAATTGGATTATAAAAAGAAAGTTTGCAAATTGAATAATATTATAGATCACTTGTTCGACCCGTTAAACTATTATAAAAAAAATGGATATTAATTATATTAATTGAGAAATATTTTTCTAATATATATAATAAATAACTGCCGGATATATTTCCTTAATCGCCATTAACATGCTAAAATGAACCGGCCATTTTCTTCTGCTAAAAAGTCTGGGGATTTTAATTAGTGTGTATAGCAACTTCTTTTTTTTAATAAAAAAATATATAAAAATCGAGTTCAATTAGATATAGGTCAATGCTAAAATCCTCTATTATACTAATAGGGAGTTGGTCTTGCTTATATGTCGTTATATGGTTGAGTTTGCTTATGTGTCGTCTTGTGGTTGATTCTGCTTACATGGCATATGCTTATGTGTCATCTATGTCCTTATGTGTCGTCTTGTGGTTGATTCTACTTACATGTCATATGCTTATGTGTCATCTATGTCCTACATGGCGTGCTTGTGAAAATCATATGTGTCAATTCATCATGCTTATGTATCATTATATAATAAAGAGTCTAATTAAAAAATATATGCATATACATGGATTCGAACCTAGGACCACATGAGTACAATATATTATTTTAACCAGTTAAGCTAAACTATGAACATTCATAACATTGGAATATCTATTATATAACTTGAGTCTATAAAAATATATTAAATTGAATTGATCAATTAAATTTAAAACTCTAATTATATGAAATATTAATATTTAATTAATGTATTGTTATGGTCTCACTATATTTAAGGGTTTTCAATTTAGAAAATTCTAATTTGTTAAAATAAATTAAAAATGGAATTAAACATATTAAATAATTTTAATTTTTCTATTTATTAAATGATTGATTGAATTTTTTTATTTAAAAATAGAATAATTAAAAAAATTAATATTTAATTGACAATTTTTTATTTTCTTGAAAACACAGTGCACCATTTTTTTTAATTATTTGAATATTTTTAATCTCAAATCGAATTTAATAGGTCGTTATATTGACTTAACTGTGTTTAACATTTGATAATATTTTGAATATATTTATTATATAATATTATTTTATTGTGAATAAATTTATAATGTTATTGTATATGTAACGCGTTATAATGTATAATAAAAATTTTACGAAAATTCCGCGTAATACGCGGGACACTCATCTAGTATGTAGAATATAGTGGAGTGATGAGATTTTAGCTTTTGGATTGTTATAAATTAATACGGAAGGTGATATTAAAATTGAAAACAAAAAATATGATAATATACACACAAATATATCTCACATACCTTAATAAAAAAACTAATCCCTACAATTATGCCCATGATTCATGGGAATTGGGGAAAACTTAGCAAACTCCACTATTGCAGGAATTCAAAAGCTAAAAACCAAAATGTGTTTGAGTCTCAATGCAGCAGTCGACATTTATGCTTGATTTATTTTGTCCTTGTCACCAGGGAAGCAATTGCAGTGTTCATCCATTTGTTTAAGATTTTAGTACTCTCCAATTTTTTCATTCATTGCTCCTTCAGCCTCATTTCACTATGCCTCAACGTGGGAGATTCCGAGTCCGAGGATAACACTGCCACACTCGTACAATCAATCGGATCAGATTAGTAACCTTCAAATCTGGAATTTATAAATATACAGTGAATATCCTTACATTTATTCGTGAAACGCTAACAAATAGAATGAAAATTTTTACATTCATTAATAGAAATTCTATATACATCGTGAAAACCTTAACTAATCAACTAAAACCCTATGTAATCTGTCTAGAACTACACAAAAAACTGAATGTACATTTCGATTGATAACAATAGAGAGACCAACAATGGATGAGAACGTGCAGCATAGAGCAGTATAAATAGGCTAACATGTAGAAACATTACCTAATAATAAGCAATTATGAAAAAATTAAGTTCCAATATACCATATTTGGTGAACAAAATGAAATGAACGACGAGGATAGGAAGAAGAATCAGCGATCAACGGTCTCAAAATTTTCCCGCTCAAATCTAAATAAGGAAAAATTGTTCTTATTATATATTTATGATCTCCTCACTTTTTCTTTTCAATTCAGAATGATCTCTTCTCTCTCTTCTACATTCTCTCTCTCTAATTCAAAATTCACTTTTGCCTAGAAAATCCGACCAAATCCAACCACCGCCTCAAAGAAATTCGGCCCGTTTTGCATTTGTGTAAGTCTTTTTCAAATTCCTTTTCGTTCTTCTTCAAGGACTTTCTTGTGTGTTGCTGGGATTTTGGGGATTTATTTTTGGGGGAGGGTGGGGGCTAAATCGAAGAGTAGATCAAAGAAATTGAAGGGAAGAAAATAGTTGTTCTCTTATTTTGATTTATTTATCTACAGAGTAAATCAGTGTTTTTCAAATTTTAGGGTGTTTAACCTTATCTCAAGATTTTTCGGTGAAATTTGGGCAGATGGTTAGGGTAGGTTGGATTTTTGGAAGATTGGGTGTGGTTGGATTTTTGTTCCAAAGATGGGGTAAATTTCGGGGATTGACAAGGTGGGGGACTATTTGCTACAAATATGGATTTTTTATTGAAAATGTGGGGGATTGTTTTTGTTGCAGAAGGTTTGGGGGTGGGGTGGGGTGGGGTGGGGTGGTACCTGGTAGGTTGTGGGTGTGGGAAGTTTTGGGGATGGTGTGAGGTTTGGGCGGGTAGGATGGGTTAGTTTTATAAGATGATTCTTAATTTTTTTATGTTGTGTTCTTGAAGAAATAAAATAGGGCAAGAAATTATTTCTATAGAAAATACAACTAGGTATATTTTAGATGTTTTTGGAATGTAGTGATGTTTGAGATTAAAAATAGTGGTGCTTTTGAAACTCAGTTTAATCATATACCTTTTACAAATTATAAGCAAGGATTAGTTTTGTGATAATTTGTTTAGCTATTCATATTTGATAATTTGGATTCTTTTGTAAATTATTTTGGAGTTTAACTGATTATATGTTCATTTTATGATAGGAAAATTGTGTTTCAAGTAAAGCACTCTGCAAATAAGAAGTGGAGGATAAAGAAGAGGAGAAGAAGAAGAGAATTGTTTAGATGCAAAATGTATATTATGGTATTATGTTTAGTCCATAGTACAAACAACTCATCTGTACTAATGTCCACACTCTTGTACTACAAATTCTAAATCTGTACTATAGTATTATATCTTACATTGTGGTACAAATAATTCATTTACACAAATTAAAATTTATACTATTGTTCAAATTTGTACTATGTTATTATCTTTTGCACTATATATTTGCGAGAATAATTATTAAATAAAGAAATACAAATAAAAAAATGTCTATATTTTTTATTAAAAAATTGAACATAAAACTTGATAAATTTTAAAAAATTGGAAAAAAAAGTGGAAAAATAGATGTCAAATAAAAAATTGATGAAAAGTAAAATTAAAGGTATTATTGGTAGTGTGTTTTATAAGAGTTAATGTAGTTGCAATTCTAAAAAATGTACTATACCTGTATGCATTTTAGTCTTAGAAAATACACTCTACTGCAAGCCCCCCTATAAAATAATATGTTTCAGCGTATACATATAATAATATCAGTAGATGCATATAATGATATTAATTTTATACTGCGAACAAATTTTTCAAGAGTGCTACTCATAATTGAAAAGGTATAGGGTAAAATTAGGGATGGGTCGGTACGGTATACTGTACTGAAAATCACACACCGTATCGAAAAGTTTGGTATGGTAAAATGTCATACCGATCCCAAATCGGTATACCAAAAATTTTGGTACGTCTAAAAACTTATATCATACCGTACCGAATAATCGGTATATAGTTTCATACCGAACTACCAACATATACCGATTTTTTAACATACCGAAATTAAAAAATGTAAAGGTATGCTTTTCCATAACGAAAAAAAATAAATTAAATTAATATTTTATTTTAATGGTAGTCAGTATATATACCAATAATATTTTGCTATATACCAAAATACCGAAAATTCAAAATATTCATACCGTTACCGTACCGAAAAAATTAACGTACTGAAATTTCGGTTTTTTTCAATACGATATGTACGGTATTTCAGTATTTTCTCCCTTCCTTAGGTAAAATTTGTTTATACGTGAATCACTTTGAAGGATATAAGTTGTTTTAATGCATTAATTAGTTTCACTTAATGATAGTATTAGTTTTGGAAGATATAAGTTGTTTTTTTTAATAAAGAACATGAATTGTATCATTTAAGAATATGGAGTAATTATTTTCATTAAAAAATATAATTTGTTCTACTAAAAAGTATAACAAAATAATTTAAACTTGAATAAATTTCACACTATACCTGCTCAAGATAATTAGGGGGACAAACAAAACCTCAACAAAAACCGATCAATTCGATAAAATATTTCTGTTACTGTTCAACAGTTCAAGTACAGTGCTTACACCACTAGAGAGAGAGAGAGACTGCCAAAATTACAAAATTTAATTGAACTAAATTCCATGAATTTGCTATAACAATATATCCATTTCATGACTGTCAGCTTGTACAAACAAGAAAACTATACACCTTCCCTCCCCCTATCAGAAAATGGGATTACAAAAAGAGTAGCATCATCTATACAAAATAGAGACTTGCAGTTTACCTATTAGTAACTATGCAGAAACACACACTTGTCTCACACACAAAGGCAGGCAGGCAGCCATCCATAATATATCAGCCTCGACGAACATTCTGCTGCTCTCGACCCACAAAAGACGTCCAGAACAGGCCCTGGAAAAACCCGTGCATTTACAGATCTCAACAAGTCCTACCACATATATGCAGGAAGACCGTATTATTCTTCTGAGAGCACGCAAAAATGCTCTTGTATCTGCTTTACATAAATATGGCCTCTCTAAAACCAGCAGTGATCAAGAGAACTGCGTCCGGGTATCTCCGATGAACAAAGCAAAATTACCGAGTGATGATGATCAGTTGAAAAAGTAGGGAGATTCACGAACTTCTTCAAGATCAAAGTCTCCTCTTTTGGGTAAAGGGGGGAAGGCCAAGGCTGGGTACGACGTCTGGAAGCTTTCAAGCAGCTGCATGTGCCGTCAATAACAAAGATTGCAAAAAAATTGTCATTAGAATTTAAGTAGAGTTAGAAAAGCTACCCGAGGAAATTTAAATATTCAAACATTTTGCAAATGAGTGCAGTTAAATGGTTACGAGGCGATTTAACGGCTCATACTTGATTGTGAAACAAGGCATAGTCTGGACATAAATGGACTGATATATATCGTCAAAACTTAAAACTCTCAAATTCATTTTGAAACTTAGGTAGTGAAGGATTGACTTGTGCTTAATTGCCCATCCACAATTCCTCAATATGGGATTGTAACATATTTCCCTCCACCCAACTGTAGGGCAAAGTTACCACATTCTCCACACACACGTGAGAAAGACGAAGAGAATGACAGAACCCCAATCATATACTTTAGCAAGCTAGCGATATTATTTTGCTTACTGGAAAATAAAATAAAAACATGTAAAAATTGGTATGTAATGCACAAAGGAAGACAGTTGAAGTTAAATGCTTACATTTTCAAGTATTGGCATACTGTACAGATCCACAAATTTATTTCTTAGTATCAAATTCATTCTATCAACATCGCACGCATGTGTCCAGAATGAATCGTGCACACCTACAACACATCCATAAAGAATTCATCAATATCATAACCAGGTTTTGCCCATTAATGAAGATAGAGAAGACAATAAATTGGTTGAACAACACTTTCTATTTTTCTTTGCCAAAGAATGAGGAATTGAAGACAATAATCCTGAAGAGAGAAAGACTAGTAGTTTAATCAAGGATTCTTCAGATGTGAGTTTTGTCCGTCAGGGATACATTATACCATAGACCAACAATAAAAATAATTCAAAGATGGTTCTCTAAGCCAGACTAACCTGCAAAACGCAATCCAGCATCTCGACAAGCAACGGCAGTCATCATCATATGCGAACCATCCAGTGAGTGCACAAAATTCGGAGGGAAGGCAGTTCTCTGCTTTCTAACCTCAACCTATGATCAGTTATTACAATAAGATTATTCATACTTCAAATGCCAAATGCTTGGATACAAAAGAGAGAGTTGATAATTACCGAATCACCCTCACGCTGCAAAGCCAAAACCTGAAGCGAAGTTCTTATCTGCATTCACATGAGGATCAGTAACCGCATTCCATATAAAAATCAAAATTTGAAATCCCAAGAAATATTAAATTATTAATAAAGTTTACATGCCAAACATTTATCTTAAGATTTTTCAAGCTCTATGATTCACAATCCAAGCAGACAATATTACATTGTTGTGGTTTTTCCACTTGAAAATGGATAGCAAAGTGTTGCAAATATACTCCCTCTGTCCCACCACAATTTGCAAGGGAAGAGTGACCCAAATTTTAAGAATAAAGTGGAATGGGTATAATTTTGGGGGGTAATTTAGTTAAACTTATAAAGTACACAAGTTTGTAGGATTGAGCATAGTGTGGGCCCAAAAAGTAATGGCATTTTGTGTTTATATGTAAATATTGTGCGGGTTTAGTTTATGAAAGAAATTCCTTTCTTGGGTTTGCAAATAATAGTGAGAAGTCCTGAAAAAGGAAAGTCTGCAAAATTGTAGTGGGACAGAGTGAGTATATTGTTTAGTCAAATGTAAGTAATGAATCTTTAACATGCTAAAACTCAAATAATAATGCACTAGGAATGTCAACCCGATGCCACATAGTGAGTATAGCACTTACTACATGACGTTGAGTTTTAAAGTACGGTTGTACAACAGGAAGACCTAGTGGAGTTGTCCAACGTACGGGTTGATTTTCTGAAGCAATAAGCTGTCAAACAAAACAATACCAAGTTTACGAAACTTGTTAACTTATTGTACACTATCCAAATAATGTCAATAAACTTTTATTAGCAAACCTTGGCACAGTCGCCAAGCCAACCCATTATTCCACGTGCAGCTTGAAATAACTCGCCAAGAGCAGCTAATGTCACCTATTCATTTCCAGAAACACTTTGTTCAGTAAAAGGCATGTTAAGGAAATGTAAATGAGGGCATTTTGTGGGTTGTGGGGGTTGAGATGGAACTCACATTAGCAGCATAACATGATGCACTGAAGAGAAGCCTGTCATCATCGATGAGACCCTTCTCCTCCAATCTTCTTTTGATCTGCTCGCGTGCACCAACATACGTGACACCATATACTGAAGTCATCACTGTCTGTTTTACAAGTTTTCTATCCACCTAAAAACTTTCAAAATTTCAGATTTCTGAACTCCATAAAGTGTCTTGAAACTTGTGGAATATGATGAGATATTTTCAAAACGAACACCCTTTAGACAGCAATATAGGGGAAGGAAAACCTACCTGATTGATTAATAGTTTGGCTAGCAAAGCATTTGGATCAGTTTCAGGATCCTTCTCACTATCTCTTTTCATGATATTATGGACTCTGGAAAACAAGAATTACAAAAAAATATATGTCAAAGAAGATAACATAGGAAGCAAGAATATCTTGAAAACCACATTGACAGAGATAATTATAGTAATATGGTGAAAGAAATGGATGACAGAAGTTCTAGGAACAAAAATTTCGGTTTCAATGAAGTAATTGCAAGAATCTAAAATCATATTGGAGAAATTTATGCTGCTTCCACTCCCACACGAAGCCCTGCTATTTTTATTTCTAATCTGATTATCTTAGACCTAGTGAAAGAGTAAATAGAACCATTAATGCTGGATAACATGAAACCACATTGAATTGGCGCAAGTTTTTTTTATTACCTTACATGAAGATATAAAAAATTCGCTAAAAACTGGAAGGAAGCAAACTACCAACAAGCACATTGTGTGAGCTAACTGAAGAGGTCTAACATGTATAATCTCTAAACACAGCCTACCCCACCCCCACATAAAAAAAAAAAAAAAAAAAAAGGGTGCGAGAGGACCTATATAGTTCATTAACTTTTGATAGTTTGGGACCAAAGCTTTGTTCAGTTGAGTAGAGTCAAGTTGGATTGAACTGAACAATCATCAACCAACTAACCACATCTAATGGCCAGGAATTTAAAGAAAAGACAGGAAGAAGCATTCTCTTGCAAATCATAATTCAATTAATGTAAGTTCTTCAGGCCTATATCCCTGAATTTTTTCATTTAACGAAGTATAAGACTTTTGGTGAACATGGGTACATGGATGGATTCAGTAAACAACAACTACACCATTAGGTGAATGTAAAGCTCCTCTGCAGACATCTAAAATTACGCATTTACATAAACCTTCAACATAACAAACCTCTCAGCAATTTCTGAGTAAACGTCGGCAGGCTTGTCTCCAGCAACTAAGTTGACTGCAGCAGCTTCAAACTGTAAACCAACAGAACCTCAGAAAGGAGTGGCGTGATACTACAAAGGCATTATAGTAAGGAGAATCATGGTTGATAATGGTAAAAAGAAAAGAGAAAACACACAGTATTTATACAGGGGTTAAGAAAAAGCCAGAAGAATACAGAAACAACAAACTAACTAATTCCAACCCCCACTCAAAAGGCGGGTATAACCATATTCTAGCACAAAAGATGTTAATATCCTTAATTTCATCTCAATTCTTTGTAACAAAAACCAGTGTGTTTGTTACCAGAATTGCAAGAACTGTGTTGGTTGAAGAGCATTTGAAAAATATTCCAGTGATTCAAAAACTTTAGATATGGAAAAGAAGAAAATGAAGTATATAGTGTTGTCCCCAATAATTTATGAGATATGGAACACATGTCACTTTGAAGTAGGAATTTCCAGATAGAATAAAGAAGCTCTGAACAATGACATACACTATCTCTTCCAAGAGCTGCATAATGCTGCAGTCCATTGCATGACCCATCCTACGATAGAAAACAGAATCACAATCAATGTCACCTTCACATGGAAAAAATCAATTAGTTTTGGATAACATTTAATTAAATACAAATACAACATCTAAATAGTTTCAAAGAAAGGTCTTCCTTATAAAACCTCTGCATATTATTCAAGAACCTTTTTTCTCTCTCATCTCAAAACAAGTTAGTTTCAGAAGGACATCATACCTGATGAATTGGCAAGTGGGAGATAACAGTGTGTGGCGACGAGCTTTTTAAGGCTTCTGATAGATTAATACAAGCAGCTAAGCATTGAAAAGGATCCTCTGCCTTCAACCACCAGCGATTTCCATTGAGAGGATTATCAGCAGAATCAAATATTTCTGCTATATTGTTTTCCACAAATGAGAGACGGGCATCATAGGAGAGCTTTTCAACTCCCCCACCATATAGATTTGCTAAATGTATTTTTAACCAACGTAGCCCAGACTTCCCCAATGGCCTTCCTTCAGCAAATTCAAGAATTCCTCGACACAGATCAGAACTAAGATGATTCAAATGTGGGTGCATAGGATATGCACGCCCTCGAAAGTCAAGATTGTGGGGATAGTAAAAGCCTTCCTCGTCTTTCATCTTCCGAGCAACCTAATTTACAAAATTGCTCAGTCCTTTATTTATTGTGTTGAAAGAAGATAAATATTAAAAATGGAAGTTAGTGGATATGGATTTGTTAATTAAAAGTGCTCATAATTCCAAAAGCAAAAGAGGAAGCTAATAAAGTGTAGAAGATACAGTTTTTGCGATAAGCTTTGTTATAATCAATTGGTAAATTAGAAAACCAACACTGGGTTCATTAATAATCATCATCCCAAGAATAAAGCACATATAAAATCCGAAATTGCAGCCTAGGCAAGAAGGCATAGTTGCAAACATGCAATCCGAATATCAATATATTTGGCGGGACAATGCAAAAAACTTACGGAGAGCTTTAGTTCTAAGTCACATCTTTGTGAATGCCTCTCTTGATTGATTTTCTTCGCCTTCCTCACACTCCACTTCCACTTTTTTACTTCCTTTGCATCATCCGAGAGAAGCAGCTCAGGTATTGGAATCTACAATGTGTATCAATGTTATTAAGACTACTAACAAAAGCTATTAATTAAATGATTTAACAGTAAATAACACTCTTATAACATTTTCTCCACCCTCCCCCATCCAAAAAAAAAAAAGAGTAATGTTTGAAAAGAAATTTTATAACTGAAATTTCCATAATATCCTCATGACAAAGTAATAATTGAGATTGAATAAACAAATAAAGAGAGAGGCACAGGTGAGAATTGATGACTTAAAATGGTGTACCATCAAATAGTACAAAAAATAAAAAGCTGCACTCTGGAGAAATACAACTCTTTTTTTGGGACAGGGAAACTGCACTTACATCTTCACGGTTTACCAGGCCAGCAATATTGCCACCTGAAGCCCAAATGTTCTCCACCACATTTAAGATACGTCTATTCACTCTCCACTTAGTGTTTCCTAATGTATCAAGGGCCTGCAAAAAGTTATTACTGTTAAACATATCTAAATAAGATAAAGAAAACATCAAGCAACAGATTCCAGTTGTAAAAGGAGGGTGCACACAAAACCTACTAGAATCAAACAACGAAAAATTCCAGAAACTACTTGTTTCATATTAGTAGAAGCATAAAATAGTTGCTGATATTTTGAGAGAATCCAGATTGAATTAATAAATAAGAAGCTTGTATGCACTTGATTTGTCGATTTCACAGTTGAAGTGTGGTAATGATATGAAAGCAATACTAAATGATGAAACTTATTCTAGCTCTCACCTCATATACTTTCTGCATTTGTTTTGGAGGAACAGCTTTAACAGTGTCTTGCTGCTGCCGGGACCCATGTGTTCGCATTAAGTATGAAGGCAGAAACAGATAACCACCTTTGTCGTAACTGAAGCATGTCCAAGATAATAGAATTGAGTGAGTCTTAAACCAAAGTGACCGATATTACTGTAAAAAGGCTTTGATACCATACATCTACATGTATTTTATTGTCTTGTTTCATCTTTTTAACTTAACTACATTTTATATAAGACAAGCAGCGATTATATACAAATATGGACTTCACTTGAGGAGTAAAATGTACCCTTTCCATTTTTTCGGTGGTACCAACATCGGCACGTAAGGAATATTCATATGTTTTACCTGCACAAGACACACCATCGGAGATCTCAACAAATTACCAAAGACCAAGAAGACAAAGAAAATCTATGTTTGGGTTTTTTTATTCTTGAATAGCAAAACTTTGAAGAAGACCATTTTACTTTTAAGGTAAAGAAAATAATTCCATAGGTGATTATAAATTCAAGAATAGTGTTGGACCCATGCCAAATGCACTCAACCTCATAAACAAAACAAGAGATAAATAACAACACTAATCTCGCATTGACAACCAACGTCTTAGGCAAGAATTAAAGGAAAATGAAAAAAAAAACAAAACAAAAGGAACTACATTTCCTGAAGCAAAGGTAACTTGAAATGGAACTCACAGTTTTATCAAGCCCATCAAGGACCAAAGGATCACATTCTATAACTCCGTATCTCTTCACAAGCGTCTGCCTGAAACAGACTAACAACAAGCATTTAAATACAATAGCACAATTATTAACATGATAAAAAATAAAATAGTAGTTACAATTTCCAGGTATAACTCTGACAAAAAGACAGAAAATGCAAGTGCAATAATCACATATTTTAAGACCTTCATCAACCACCCCTTGAACATGATTAATTATAATACATAATAAACGAGTTTATGACACACTACAATATATAATATACAAGTTTATTTCAAGGGGATTTTTTTTATACGATAATCTCACCCTGGTTCTCTGGCTGCAATCTTGAAGAGGTGCCTAAATGCAGGGCGAACATCAGGCGGGCAGTCAGCTGACTGAGTGACTGGAGGTTGCACATAAGCACTTTGTATCAACAATTCTAAAAGGCAACATCCTAACTGCAGAATATACAACATCACTGTCCAATAAGAATAAATGCACCAACATAGATAATAATGAATTATTTCCGATTTTTAGGCAAAAGCTCCACACCTTAGCTTGTGTGTCTCGACCCCATGACTTAAATTCTTCCGTTCTCACGAGCTTTTGTACTTCAATGACCCTGTTCTTTTTAATTAAACTCTTGACACGTTTTCTAAGAATTGCAGCATCCTTGCTTGAATCTTCTTGACCTTCCCCTTCACTTTCCTTATTCCTATGTTTTTTCTCTTTCTCCAAGAAGTTGTGAATTCTAACCTAAGCAACAAAAGCCAATTACAAACATTACTACTACAGTAATAAATCAAAATATTGAAAAGCAAGGATGAATGAACACTCACTTCATGCTCAATTGCAACCCCGATTTTGGCAGCAGCCTCGACCACGCGGACCCACCTATCCTCCTTTCCACCCATCATCATGAGCCCCATCATCTTGTGCATCACAATGACAGCCATTTTATCTGCAGGCAAAGCATCAATGAAAGGGGCGAAAGCCGCCTTGTTCTTCTTCGACCTCACCTTATTCTGCTCCTTCTCAATGGCTTCCCTCAGAGGCTGAAACCACCCCAGCATCAATTTCTTGAAATAAGGAAGATTTGGCGCCAATTTCCTCTCACACATCTCCCTTTCCAACTCTTTATACTCATCCACCATATTCTCCCACGCCTCTGTTTCCGCTTTCACCTGCCTCCTCCTCAGTAAATAATACTTCCGCCTCTCCATTTCGTGGACCTCTATCTTGACCCCACCGCTATTCTTGCTCCTAAACAGCAGATTTTTCATGAAAAGCGACGAAATCCAAGGCGGGTCTTGGATGAAAACCCTGTCCTTGGAGGGATACCCGTTTGCGATTACTTGTAAATTGGATAATTTGTCGGCGTTTGACGGGAAATTGTCGTCGCTACAGTCGGATATTGGCGGGGGAAGAAGAGGGGGCGGGTTGTGGAGGGAAGGGAGCTTGAGGGTTTGAGGGAAAGAGGAGGAAGAAAGTTGGGGGTTTTGTGAGAAAGTAGGGATTTCAGGGTTGGACATGGGAATGAAGCTTGGTTTCTTCTGGGGTTTCCATAATGGAGGCGGGGGTTGGTTTAACTGAGCTATGGAGCTCTGGAAAAATGGAGCTGTGGAAGCCATAACTGGTGAAAGTTATGGTGGGAGTAGGGGTGCCTTGCCTACTGAATGTAGATAAGAGGAAGAAAGAGAGAAGACTGAAGAGGAGGGGCTTCAAAAACCTCCCCAAAACCCCATTGGTTAATTCCAGATATTTTTATGCCTTTTTTTAACTCTCGCCTATTCCTTGTTGCCAACAATAGAAAAATAAATTTCATAAAATTCAATTTAAATTTAAAATAATTAATGGGAGTAAGTTTTAGGGGCACTTACAAGTAGATTAGTTTTATAAGGCCCTCTTTGTTAGCATCGATTGGGCCACGATTAAGCCCTTATCTTGGCCTACAGATGTTTGGTGGAGTTTTAAGTCAGCCTGCGATAATTGTGAAGCCCGCGCCAATTCACTATTTGGCCCAGAGATATCCACAGCCCAAAAATGGTGAGATGGGCAATCTTCACGTTACAGTAACACGGAGATTTACATGAAAAGACTTAATCGCCCCTTAAGTATAAATACCGGAAAAAATTTATCTCGCTCATTATTCTGTCATTTTTTTGGCATCACACTCCAAACAGGCAAACACAACTTTCTTTCTTCTCTTCGACGAGCGATAGCCTTTGAAGATCCCGTGAAAAATCCAATCGGTGGATAGTCTTGAAGATCTGAGTTCCTTGAAATCGCATCATACTTGCATCTGGTATGTTTCCAACCGATTCATTTTTTCTTACTTTCTTTTTCGATTTGTCGATTAGGGTTTCCTAAAATCAACTCCTTCTTGTCTCTCTGAGAATTATTGCGATTTAGGTAGGATTTGCAGTTGTATGATTGCGCTTTCGGAAATATACGGAGAATTTATTGCCCATGATTTGTAGTTTTCTGTTTTCCTTCACTGTCTGTTTTTAATTTAATGGATCTGAAATTCATTTAGCTCAACTGTAGTGACAGCTTTGATGTATTTAATTTTGGTTATTTCACAGAATTTGCCTAATCGTGTTCTAATTAAATTTTGTTTGAAGCACTTTTAGCTGAAGTAATTTATATAAAAGATCTGGAAATTTACTTATGGATTTCATTCTTTGTGTAGTTTTTCATTAAACGTCAGTCTCTCTCGATGTCGTTTTGCGCCATCTGGAACTATCCACCGGTTTGCGATCACGGGAAAACGATATCTCTTTTCAAATTGGAGAGCGCAATTCAATTTTCGAAGTTTTAATTAGGTTTGCATATTTTTGTACTTGTTTTTCAATAATTTTTGCTGCAATTGTTTATGTACTTAGGGTTTAAAAAAAATCTATTTTGGTTTTTCATAAATGGTTGTTTTTGCAGGATATGGAAAGAAAGGGACTATTGATTATTGCAATTTGCATATACTTGTTTGCCTTCTCAGCATACAGATGTTAGAGGTAATAGATTACCTTAGTTAATTGCGATAATCCATGGAGCATAACTGTAATGTAATTGATACCTTTGGTAATATGGAATCAGATTAGTTTCTGTAAGATTCAGCTAGTTTAATGACTTGAAGCTAAGTTTGTAAACATACTGTAATCTAGTAAATCCCAAAGTATTCACAGTATTCACAATGAGTTTTGGGAAGGAACCAAGCCACTTCATTTTGGGCACTTACCAAATTTATAAGTTCATTTTCTTTCTTTGCTATCCAACTGAGAAACCATGATTTTGTGCCTTTGACTTTTTATATACACATGCAATATGTTTTATTGAAGATCAACTCTCTCATTCAATGATCCTCAATGACACCTACTCATGCATATGACTTACTAACATGAAATTGCATTCAAAGAAAATTTTGCGGACCTTCTCTTAATTTTTTACTAGTTCACACATCCATTGAATGGTCTGCATTGTTGAAGATTGTTCAGTGATCCGAATGACATAACTAGTGTTGATAACAGAAAATGAGGAAAGAGGTTTGAATTCATTGATTGGTTAATCATAGTTAGTAACACATTGGAATGAGTATATTGTTCAAGTCAATCTATTTGCCTTTAACTTTGTGGGATCCATGCAAAAATAAAAAATAAAAAAAAAATTAAGTTGTTTCTTATGTCATTATTGAAATTTTCAAGTGGTATTAAATCATTATTCAAGTATATGATAGGAAAGGCACCTGAGCCTGTGGCAGCTGTGTATTTTGGAGCTATTTTCATATACTTGTGTGCACAACATAGTTCTTTTTTTTTTTAAATATTATTCTAGCTTGAAAAGTAGTATTGCTATAGTTAAGAAAATCAAAACATAATGTCATATCAGTTTCTATTAATTACATTTACACTTGCATCTAATTTGACTTTTACATCTAACTGACCTTATTATTATGTTGTTCTTTTTATTATAGGAATCATCTTTCACCTCATAGAAGGATTTTTATCGAGGCAAAGGGACTTGATAAATATGCACGGCTGGACATCCTATTATCAACCCGTTTACTTCCTTCGCTAATCGATACGTCCAACACCAAAGACGTATTTTTGTGGCTACGATCGAGCACCGCAATTTTCATTAATGTTGTTTTTGTTATTCTTTTAAATATTAGTAAAATTCTCATGTACAATAACTTAGTGTCATCATTATGTAATTATCCCTTCTTTACAATTTTGGACATCCTTGATTCCTGTCAAAGTTTGTATGGGTTTATAAATGATGTACATGCGACTTAATTATGGACACAACCGTGAATTAGTGTTGCATTTTCTTTCCAGTTTCTTTGGTGTAATATATTAGCCATGTGGTATAACTATGTAGACAATGAATATGACATTCCATACTCACTCTGTTTCTATTAAATTTGTAAATATAATAATAGATCATTTTGAGAGTATTACTAACTTTCTCTGTTCTAATTAAATTGGTAAATATTGAGTGAACAAAACAATTAAAACGAAGAGGCAAGTAAATTATTGCTAGAAATGTCCATGAATTAATAACAATCAATTATTGCTAGAATTACCAGGCAAGTAAATTATTAGATTAATATTAATAAAATAATGTGGGAACCCAAATAGCTTCCCTCCTAATTGCATGTGAATAATTCACTTTTGCTGAGATTCTTTTAACTTAATAAAATAATGCGGGAACCCAAATAACTTATCTCCCTCCTAATTGTATGTGGAAAAATCATTTTTGCCGCCATTCTTTTATGTTAATATTTCACTTTTGCCGCCGAATAGAAAGAGTGGGAAACCTGGAATTTTTGTAACAGTGTCCCAAATCTCACCAATAAATAATGCCCATCATCCTTTCAAAAGCTTAAAATACTTATCCAACAAATATTTTTCTTCCAATGTCTTCTGAGTGGTAGAGATTCAATACAGCTTTCTACTAAGGTATGCTTTATATAATACACAATTTGTATAATTTATTTATCAATAACCTAACTTTTTAATTCTTTTTGCATATTTTTTAGTTTATTATAGTAGCTACTGCGATTTGGAGTGGGTCGAACAATTCTACCCTTGCTTTCACAGAGTACCATTGATTTGAAAAACAAAGAAGGTAACTCAAATTTTGTCTATTTATTCCGTCCAGAATCCATGTAAAATAATTTGTTTGAGTGCTTTATTTGATTTTAAACTAATCATATTTTGTGGGATATTATTTGCAGTATTTTAGATTGTTATTTTGTGTGCGGATTATTTGCATATGATGAATTCGATCACAAAGCAAAATGAAGTTGTATACTTGTTGCTCGAGGAGATCATGCATCATACTTTTATTGTAATTTTTCTTATTATTAATGTAATGAACAAGAGAAAACGAGGCCATAAACGACGTGCTACTAGATATAGTATGATAGAATGCATTCCCGATCAAGTAAAAGAAATGAAAAAGCTTGTAGGAAATCATGATATAGATTGTTTTGATAATCTTCGGATGGATAGAAATACTTTTGGTAAGTTATGTCTTTTGCTGAAAAATGTTGGTGGTTTAAAGGAACGAAATGGGTGAGTATTGAGGAGCAAGTTACTATGTTTTTGTCTGTATTAGCTCACCACAAAAAAAAAATCGAACGGTAAGGTATGATTTCCAACGTTCTGGACAAACTGTTTCACATTATGTTCAGTTAGTATTGAGTGTTGTCTTGCAATTACATTCCATTCTTCTGGTCAAGCCAACACCCGTGCCTAATAACATCAACAATCCTCAATGGAAGTGGTTTAAGGTATATCACTACCATTTTTAGCATAATTTACAAATTCATAATTACTAGATCTTGAACTAAAATTCATTTATATCTCTACTCACATGTTATTCATAGGGTTGTTTTGGGGCTCTTGATGGAACATATATTAATGTCCATGTACCCATAGAGGATAGAGGTCAATACAGGACACGAAAGGGTCACATTTCAACCAATGTGTTAGTTGCATGCGATAGGAATATGATGTTCACATATGTTCTCCCCGTATGGGAAGGCTCTGCTTCGGACGCTAGAGTTTTAAGGGATGCTGTGAATCGCACCAATGGACTAAAGGTTCCAACTGGTTAGTATAGTAACATCTAGTGCCTTATAAGTAGATAGTCTATATACTCAATTCGTCTAACATTTATTATGTTTGATTTTTTTAGGTAACTATTATTTGTGCGATAATGGATACGCAAATAGCTCGGGGTTTCTCTCTCCATATCGTAATGTTCGATATCACTTGGATGAGTGGGGTCCAATAGATTCAATACCTATCAATTACTAAGAACACTATAACATGTGCCACACTCGTGCACGTAACGTTATAGAACGTGCTTTTGGAGTATTGAAGATGCATTGGGGAATTTTGAAAAGTGCTGCATATTATCCTATCAAATCTCAAATAAGATTGATAATGGTTTGTTTCCTACTTCATAATTTCATTCATAGTGAAATGCATGTTGATCCATTTGATGCACATTTAAACGACGAGGATGATGACTCTAAAAATAATGAAGATGAAGGAGAATTTGTATCCTCTGTTGAAGCAACGCAAGAATGGACCAACCTTAGGGAGGAGTTAGCCCAATCACTTTGGGTTGAGTTTAATAATGGAGTTTAAGGGTGAAGGAAATGAAGGATAATTTGTATCCACTATTGATTTAATGAATGCTATTTGTTAATTTTGCAATGATGGATGAGAAATAATTGTATGAGATTCTAAACTTTGGTATAATTTGCTTAGATGTTTTATTATGAATCAAGCATAGTTATTTTATTGGTAGATGTGGTTATTAAATATGTATGTTGTGTGATTTATAGCCTAAACTTTTCATACATTTGAAAGCTAACAAAGTACATTTGATTATACAAAATGTTTAATGGCTTGGATGTTGTGTTTGTTGTTCATAATGATCAAGTAACAAATGGAAAACATCCAACCAAATGTTAGGCGTGGGAGGGCTGCGTTGAAAAAGGTTCCAACACGAAGGGTATGGTCAAATGGAGAGGAGCAAGTACTCATAGCTGCTCTACGAGACCTTGTGACGCATGGGTGGAAGACCAAAAATGGATTCCGTCCCGGATACCTAGACAAACTAGAAGATGCACTGAAGAGGGCATACCCACACACTGATCTCGTGGTGAACCCCAACATTAACTCGAAACTCACAACGCGGAAGAAAGCTTATGGTTCTCTTGTGTTTGCGCAACGTGACACTACCGGAGTAGGATTCAATTCGACCACAAACACCCTTGAAGTGACTGATGAGCAATGGGAATAAGTAGTGCAGGTTAATATACACGTCTATTTCATTTCAGATTTATCATTCGAATGTTTAGCATGTTGAATTAATTCTATTGATTGAATCTTATTTGCCTTATTTGTAGAAAGATCCAACAATGCAGGGGATGCGCCACAAGGAATGGCCCCTCTTCCAAGATTGGGTCAATATCTTTGGAAAAGATCGTGCAACGGGCGAGGCTGTTGAAGACATGATTGATGTTGCTAATGCAACGCAAAACCAAAATGGGTGCTAGAATGTAAGGAATGAGGTTGCATTTCATGATGATATCTTCGTCGACTTGGATGAAGAAACTTTCCCAAGTCCCGAGCCAAACAAATACACTAAAGAACAAGCTGAAAATAGCACGACATACACTAAGGCAACTCTGAGCCGTCATCAAGCAAGGGCAAGAAAAGAAAGGCAAAAACTGAATCAAGCGATCCACAAATGATTAATCTCCTAAGGGACCTTTGTCAAAGAACGACCGATCGATTGGAGACAATTGCCCGTCGGATGGGCCATGACCATGATCTAACTGAAAAAATGTCCAAAGTGTTTGGTCTTTTGGCCAAAGTACCGAGCTTATCAACTGTCCAAAAACTTGACGTGTCTTAGATAATTGGATCAGCCGTTGAATGCTTGGACATTTTCATGGGGCTCACTGAAGATGCACGGGCTGTATACGCACTTCGTCTACTTGAAAAGTGTAAAGCATAAGCATCGTATGAGAGGTACTCTTCAACAACTTTTTGTGAATCAAAATGTCAATACTTGATTCTTATAACTCATGACTTAACATTAAACTTATTTTGTGCCCTTTAGATCGTAGTGGTGGACTTATTATTGGGCTTTTTTGGTCTTTCGTACATTCGATCGACAAGTTTGTCTATTTTGTATAAATAGTATTTTGTAACAAATAACTCAAACTTTGAATGTTGTTGTATTGCTACTGATGGAAGCCGTTGTTGCTGGAGAATATATATTAGTTGCATTCCCGTGCCTAAATCTTTGTTATTTCAATTTATGCAGCCCATGAAAGGCCTTTTTTTATTGTGTAATTTATGTAAGGCCTGGAGATTACCATTCTGTTTTTTCTTGTGTTTTTGCTTTGCTCGTTTCAGAGGTCAATGATCTGGATGCCTTGTAAAATTTACTTTATTATTTTGAAAAAAATGACCTGAATGCCTTGTAATTTTAATGCATGTGTTAGTGCTTATTAATATATATATGGAGCTCGAACATGTATGAATACGTAGGTGAGATCCGATAATGCTTTGGTGCAAATTAAGAAGACGAGGATACAATGGGGTCCATTCTTGGATAAGCACTAACGCGAGACATCATTATGCTTAAGCACTTTTGACATCATTATGCATAAGCTTTTCATTTGGATTGGTTTAGACCATATACTTTGTTAGAGCAATCATTTAATGCATATTTTTCTCTCAAGTGAATTAAATAACTTATTTGCTAGATGCACTAATGTTCATGTTCTTTAATTTTGGAAGGCACGTACAGTACTTAATTTTCATGACATTTAGGTATACCTCTTAGAGCAAAATAAATTTGATGACTTTGGCAAAGAAACAACCCTTGTTTGGTAGGAGACAAATATATATACCTTATGCAGTTTTCCAGCCTTATGAGTCTTTAATATAATATGCATCATATATTAGGAAAATAAATGTCAAACTTGGTTATATACCAAGACATAGGACAATAACTAATAACATAAAATTAAAAGCATATTGAAACACACTTAATACCTATACGCAAGTTGAAAAATAACGGGAGACATTATCCCGACAATGAGTTTACTTCTTTCCGAGAGGGGAGTGGAACTTCGTTGGGCTAGAAGATGCACAAGAGCTAGACTCATTGAAGTTCGAAGTCCCACCTTTGTTCTTGATCGTCATCAAAATATGTGGAACGTTAATACCAAGAAATTGTTTTTTCTCCTTACCCTTGGATAAGGTAGAGTCGGAGTTAGATTCGACACTCACTAGTGCACTACAGAAATTGTTATCAGTATCGACAAATAGCTTCTTGCGGGGTATTACTTGCCTCCTAAATTCGGGTGGCTCGACCTCTTGCTCATGATCGGAGTCTGGGATACATATGGGTGCAATTGCGCTATTAGGCTCCTGGAATTTGGGACTATCAGAGCTTATGTTGATTACTTCATTAGCAACGACGTACTCACTTCTGAACAATGCCTTCAAGTTGTCGTACATCAAGTCTCCCTTGTGATAGAAGGCCTTTGCAAATTCGTTTTCCTTAAAAAAAATATTGTTGAAAAATACGATAAAAGTAACATTAATAAAATGCCTAGTTATTGTTAAATTCACCTTGAAAATGAATTCCCAATGGTCGGAATGTACGTGGTTGTAACGCCGATTCCAACTCGATCCTTTTAAACCGATGATAGCTTTGAAGGTTGTGTACCGCTTCCTTAGCAAGTCCCTGAGAGCTAGTGCATACGTTTATGAATGCTACTGCCTCTTGTAGTGAAACGAAATTGTCGGCATTTACGTTCCACCCACCTCTCTTAATATCATCCATAAGATCTCGAATGAAGATATTAACAGTATCTTCATCCCAATTTCCCTCATAAAAGTAAGTCTCTTGTGGGGGAATATTAGGGAAGCTCATTTTTTAAAGCAATGATACTTGTTTTTGTTAATACATTAAGGAAACATATACACATATATATAGGAGTGCTTTTGGTTGTACTTCTCGGCCCTTCTAATTATTTAGGCCTTTTTTTGTATATTTTGTACATAGACTTATCACATCTTTGATTAGAAGGGTCTGTACTGCAATCTATTTGGAAAGATTTCACAATATAGTAGTACACAATGATGCATGCTAAGCTCCAGCTATAGACAAAAAATATACAATGGAATATATTCCCTTATGCAGCCAAATCAATATATTCCCTTATTTACAAAGCCAAATAAAAAAGTATACAATGGTTTCCTGTAAATACAAACTGGTTAGAATTCCCATTTGTATATAAAAATGAAGGATAAAATTCACATGTTTGTAAGCAAAGGCTGATTGAATTAACATCATGATGCACACAATTTTTTCCACAACAAGGAATGAACATTCAGTACACAAAAAGTTACATTACACAAACTTCTCAAACTGCAAGTCTACCATAACACCAATTACATAAGTGTCAAATAATCTAAATTGCTTCCTTTTGTACAGAAAAAAAAAAGAATGTTATCACAACATACACCTTCACATAATTGCCAAATGAAAACATTTGTTTCTTCTTCAATATATCCAATTCTTGTGCATGCTTGTCCTTCAAGTTCTCTAGTTCCAAATTCAAACATCTTTCCACAGTCTTGGCTCTTCTCAACTCAGCTTCTAGCTTTTTTTCTTTAATCTTGAGAACATTGATTTCATCTTCAAGTCTATCAAACTTCTTCAGGAATCGAGGAATAAGCACTTTGGACCTTGCACATATTTCAGGATCAAACCACTTAAAAAATTTACAACTCCCACCTGTCTATGAAGCATAAAGAAACAAATTAATTTACACACTAGACTGGATGAAAACAACACAATATATTGTACTTAGAAAGTAGATAAGTACATTGTATCTAGGGCATGACCAGAATCTTCTTCCTGGATTATCTAGAGTCCAAGAATCCTGCAACTGAAGCTCAATTCCGCAGTCACAAAACACAGGTTTCAATCCCAAATCATAGTTATTCGACTTCGACGACTGGCTTGAATGCATTTCTTGAAAAAAGAAGTTAATAGCAGCTTCAACGTGGACCTTGAATCATAAAAAAGGAACAAAATATAACTTTGATTGAAGATGAATTGGGAAAATTGGGATTTAGGGCCGGATGATAATGCTATATAATCCTTACTTATTCAAACAATTGTTATGTACGGAGATCAACTCAAGAAATCAATAAAAATTCAATCTTGCCCTATGTTCTACATGGTTATTGTTGGGGAAACAGTAGACGTCAACCAAACAAACCAACGAACTCCTAAAATTGAGAAATAAATAAATAACTAAGTTTAACCCAATAAATAACAACCAAACCCTACTGATAATCGCTATAATCTCATAATTTAAACCCCTAATTTCGAATGAAGAGAGCATTTATGCACTATAATGTAAAGCCCTAATTACTAAAATTGAGAAATAAAAAAATAACAACCAAATAAATAACAACCAATCCCTCTGATAATCATTGTAATCTCGCAATTTAAAGCTCTGATTTCGTATGAACAGAGCATAAGCATGTTTATACACTACAATGTAAAGCCCTAATTACGCAATTGTATACATAATATGTGCGCTGAGATGGAGGTCGAAGAGAAAGAGAGAGAGAGATATAAATACCTGGAGCCGCCGTGCCGTATATAATCTGCAACGGCACAGGTGATATGATTCGAGCGCGGTGGATGCGAGAAATGGTGTGAGCGCGGTGGAGAGAGAAGAAATATTTTGATGGAGGAAATTGATGAAAATGTTTTCTAATTCATGTGTTGAGGCTAAAATAGGTATTATCAAATATAAATAAGGGTACTATAGTAATTTGATATGGAAAAAGAAAGTACTGAAAAATCTAATCGGGATTTTATTTTTTATTAAGCAAACAGCCATATAATTGTAAGCGTGAGGTCAAGTCATGGTTCAAGATACTGTCGGCCGAATCGGGGTTGATAATCCCAGGGCTAGCAAACAGGGCCTAAGAGTTTATTGCAATGAGATGTAGTACCTTTTTAGGATTGCATAGAGGTTAACTTTTATAGATTTGACTATTTAGTATTCATTGATTGGACATCTATATCTTGTAATTTTGTTTTTCAAATTTAAATTGGTCAAGTTTTGTTTCCAGATTTTTAAAAAATAAAATTACAACCTTTTTCTTCACAATATTTTTTTATTTGGTAATTATTCTCGCAAATGAATAGTGCAAATAATACCATAGTACAAATTTTAACAAGATGGTATAAAAATTAATTTGTAGTACAAATGTGTGGATTAGTGCGAATAAATTATTTGTACCATAGAACACAACTAGTATAAATGTTAAATATAAAGTACAAATGCCATAGTATAAATGTTAAAGATAAAGTACAAATATTTTATGAGTGGTTATAAAAAGAAATTCTAGTATAGTGTATTAAACACTCGATTATGACCCAAGATGTTCTCTCTCGCCTTCGTAACTGTCCTTTACTCTCTCTCTCTCCTATAAAAAATTATCTTCTCCTCCTTCTCTTCTTCGAAAACCAGGCCACAAATAATTCATAACTAGTGCTAACAGAGCATCCCCTGCCAATCTATTCACACAATCACACTTTTCATGTAAAACCATAGTTTAAAAGGAACAATATCAACATACAAGTAACTTAAAAAGGAATCACTCCTGTGAGGAATATACTTGAGGAAAATGTCATTCTGGAACCTAAGATGGCACCGAAAATGCTAACCATATTAATCGGACTAACATTGCCACCGAAAATGTGGCATTCGACATCTCATATGTACTGCAACCTCATCATTAACAAAAGTTCATATTAATAGGACTAATATATTTTTTGACCATATTAACAGAAGCATTACTCTTCAGTTCCTGACCATATATTTCAATTAGAACCATGTATTCTGACACAAGAGAGCGCAAAATAAATTAAATCTGTTGAGGAAAGCAACAATTTTATTTTGAACATAAAACTAGACAACACAGGCAGAAATAAAGACACTTGCAAAATAATCACAAATGGCAGAGCCAGGGGCGGATCTATGTGTAGGCAAGGGAGGGCAAGTGCCCTGCCTGGATTCTAGTTGTTATATATAGTTTCTATAGCAATCTTATTGGGTAAGTTATTCATAGCATAGTGGTTGGTCTAGCTTATGGAATGCCTAGTGGGTGTGGGTTCGAATCCCACGTTAGGCTTTAACTTTTAATTTTAACAATCTTGTTAATTTGGTCAAGAAATTTATTACTCTTTAACTTTTTTTTATTATTATATTTTTTAAGTAATTTCTTATATATATGAATTAATATTTTTTTGTTATTTTTCTTTAAGAAATATCTTAATCTAATATCATTTTTTGTTATTTTGCTTTATCTATTTTTTTATATACTTGATTTCATATTATGGAACTAGTTAGTTAAAACATCTGATAATATTATTTAGTGAAACAACTAATATTATTTAATTAATACACTTTAATAAACAATTAATAACTTTTAAATTAATACCTTATTGTAAATAAACTAATACTCTCAAGACAAGTTTTACGGTGAAACTAATTCACTCAATACTTTCTCTATATACATATATTAATTGCATATGCTTATGATCAAGTGGTGTGAATTTATTTTCATTTTTTTTTAATTTTACTTTATATTGTGCCCTCCCTGGATTTAATTTCTGCGTCCGCCCCTGGGCAGAGCAGTTTAACAACTAAACAACATTGCCTTTTCATGGTCTGTGATTAAAATGTGTACTGGTAAGAATTAGCAAGCTTCTATAGCATTTACCAAATGATATTCCAATTGAAAGAACTAACAACCCAATCATTCCAATTCTAATACTATAATGTAATTTTCTCATCTTTTAAAAACCCAAAATCCCAAGCAAATAGAAACCCAAAACTTCATCAGAAACTACCTTCGAAAGTTTATCAATGGTGGAAAAATGTGTCTCTGCTTCAACAGAGTCATACTCTCCGCGCTCTTCACGCTGCTCTCGACCCTAAATCCCTAATTCTCTCTCAGTTCTCCGATTTCAATAAACCACAACTTCTACAATTCACAACCGACCGATCTTCTCAACTCCTTTTATAGATCTAGGGTTTCGATCTGAACTTCCCCACAATCACATCGGCACCCACAATATTTTGAAATTTGTTCGGCATCGATCTGCAACGACAATGGCGTCGATGTGCGAATGGAAGGGGTATAACGACCTCACTATGCTTCCAATTTCAGGGACTTCTTTGCGGTGACTTCGTGTAGTGGATATGAAAAAATACGGTGGTGGCCGGATTTTTAAGGAGAGAGAGTGAGAGTGTGGCTAGAATTTTTTAATATGAAAAAGGAGAAGGGAGAGAGAATCGAGGGATGAGATTGTGATTGTGGGGAAGGTTTGACTGATTTTATAATAATAGAATAATAAAAAAACTTACTTGTATGCAATGTTAAAAAAGTGGTATACTACAATGCAATTTTAATCCAAAATACTACACCCCACTGTAATTTTCTCTAAGTTTTATAGGAAAATGATTAAGGATAAACTTATCAAAAAATTCATCAGGAGTATTAATAGTTTGGGTCAAAAAAATCTACAACAATTACAACATAATACCAATTATCTAGATTAATAATATTCCTGATGAGATTTCTAATATTTTTAATCAAATATTTGATACTTTAAAACGGTTTTATGATAAATTTATCATAAATTGTTTTCATATAATATTTTCATCAAACAAAATGTCCACAACACCACGTGACGAGAGTCATTCATAAATTTTTAAATTGAGATCATTACATTTATTTATAAATATCAAGATATTTCAGTAATATCATTACATTTATAAATGAATATTATAATATTTATCTACAGAGTTTAGTGTGTTCGTATGTGTAAAATATTATAATATTGATTTATAAAAATAATTATATTACTGAATAAATATAATGATATTAGCATAAATCTACTTTAATTTGGTAAATCTACTTTAATTTGGTAAAAATCTTTCACATATATCTTTGTCAATACATAGGTTGGTACAATTAATATCAATTGACATTGTATAAAGACTAAAGTTAATTATAATATCACGTTTGAAATCGATGTGGAATAAAATATACATATTATAAAACTAAGAAATGTTAAATAGTTTTTTGTTAACAAAGGTGATGTATTTTTATTTTTAAATTAGACTATGTGATGCGTTATCACACATACGATATATATAAATTGACATGTGCACATACATATGAATAATGACATAATATTAGATGACATTTTTATTCTAACTTTTGTATGTTATGAGAAAATATTTTTTAAATAAAAAATGCACAAGTATTAATAAACCAATAAAAATTAAACAACTCAAAATAACGATTTCTTTTCTAACAATCAAATTCAATCAAAAGACTGACACTTGAACTCACTAAAAACACGTTTACGTGATACTCAATTCACCCGCAATTAACACATAGACAATTTCAACTCACAAAATAATTAAATTTGAATATAAATAATAGAAGTATAAATCTGTATTTTTTTTAAATCTCCAAAATTATACATAATAGAAATATAAAATGAGTAAGACTCTTATCTGTGTAATTTAAATGCATTTTGAAACAATAACAATTGAATAATTGTAAATGTTCGGTTTGTGACTTTTTTCATCCAAAACTTTCCGGAGAGTTGTTCATGGGAAGTTTTATTTAGCAGGCTGAAAGAAATTGAGAGAGTCGGAGATCTTTTTGTTTCGCAGAGAAGAGATAAAATGGGGAGGAGATTTGGTTTTGTCCGTTTTGGAGTTGATATCAATGTTAAGATGGTGGAGGAAAAACTAAATAATGTGTGGTTTGGGACGTACAAACTCAGGGCAAATAGATCAAAGTTTTCTAGAGGGGCAGACCACAAGATATTTCAATTTGGGAAGACGCCGACAATTCCAGTGGATAAAAGTGCTATTCGAAGGAATGATTTGACTTATGTAGATGTTGTTGGGGGTTCCCGCCCATTCGTTGCTCCGAAAAATGATCATGGGAAACAAGAATCTCATGAACAGGCCAAGACACACAATATTATGAAATTCGCATCTACTGAGGAGGACAAAAGATGGCTTAAAAATTGCTTTGTCGGGAAATTGAAAGATGTGTTCCCTTGGCCGGAGGTGGGAAACTATATTCATGAGGAGGTTGGCGATGAGTGGTTAATAAAATACTTCCTTCAGAGGAGATCACGGAGAAAGAGACGGATTATAAGCTTCTGTCTAAATAGTTTGAGTATGTAGTGTCAATAATATGCGTCTTATTTGGACTATATGGTATGTGATTCCCCTCCATGCCTGGTGCACAAGATTCTTTAGGTTAATTGAATGCAAATTTGGGAGAATTGCAATGATTGATGAGGATACAGAGCATAAGCGCAAGTTACAGTTTGCAAGGATCCTTATTCGTACGTCTTCACCTGATCTCCCGAGAAGCCATATTGATGGGATTATTACATTAGGGTCAGGGGAAGAATTTAAAGATTTAATTGATGATGATGATGGTTGGGACTCTGAAGGTGTTGTGGATTCAGATTTTGAGGCAGAATCTGATGATGAAAATGGCGATTTCTTTATCGACGATCTGGAAGATCGAGACGCCGTCATGGCATAGGGAGAAGAAGGGGTGGAAAACTGTGCAGAAAAAGTTATTGTGCGGGTGGAGCCAATGAGTCGACCCTTTGCCTTCGGGAACGGTTTTTCGAGAAACGTGGGAAGCATGTGTACTTACCTGGGAATGTGGAGAAAAATTCAAATTGTCCGGTAGATGAATTATCTGTGGGCCAGGAGAAATTTATTTCATATGAAGCCCAAGATTCTGTGGCAGATTTGGGCCTATCTTAAGTTTGGGCCCTACCGAAAAAATCTGAAACAGATTGTGATGTTGCGGGAAGGTTAGTGGGTCAAGTATCACTAGGTCATTTTGAGAGTTTTGAACAAGAGAATGATCCGGCCAGATTTTCTTCGTCGGCCCATCAGGAATGCTCCTCTGTGGATGTACAACAATCTTTGTCCATGGATACGAGCGAGGTGATTTTCAATGAGCAATGCCCTAATTGCTCAAATTGCGGAAATGAAGGTGTAGTTCAGATGGGGCTTGATTCTCATATTTTGGTGGAAGTTTCTTCTCCAAGAGAGATTAACGGTGAAAGCTAGAAAGAAGAAGAAGAAAAGCTTTGAGGCGGAAACCAGCTTTGAGGAACTGCGTCTGGTAAGTTTAAGAGAGGAAGAAGACATAAATGGAGAGGCCCAACAAGCTGTGATTTTTGGTGAGAATATTGGACTGAAGCACAGATGGTCAACATGGAAAAAAGGGATCGACTCAATAAGAGAGGAAAAAAATAAGAAATCTAAGAAGGGGAGTGTTAGTGTTATCCAATGAAGATTCTCAGTATCAATGCCAGAGGAATTGAGAGAAAGGAGAAAAGAAGAGAAATTAAAGAAATTATTCAAAAACACAAATTTGATTTCTGCCTTATACAAGAAACTAAGATAGAGTTGATCCGGAATCATATCTACAAGTCTATTTGGAACTTGCCTCACTTTGATTGGGCATTCAAGGAGCCTGAAGGTAATTCTGGAGGTATGTTATCTATCTGGAATATCGGAGCTTTCTGTAAACTTAGCTCTTGGCATGCTAGAGGGTGTTTAATTGTGAATGGGGTTTGGAAAGAGGATAATACTCACTGTTGCTTAATAAATATTTACCAACCTTGCAATTCCGCGGGGAAACTTGAACTTTAGGATACACTGAGCTTGGTAATTGATCAACAGAGAGATAATTGCTTAGTTATCATGGGAGATTTTAATGCTATTAGAAGTCTGGATGAGAGAGTTGGCAGGGGGGATTATGATGATAGTAGTGAGATAGGAAAATCCAATGATTTCTTAGAAATGTCTCTTTTGTTTGAATTGCCTCTGGTTGGTCGTAAATTTACTTACTACAGGCCAGACGGAACTTGCAAGAGTCGTCTAAATCGGGTCTTTGTGAATGCTGCATGGTTGAATAGATGGAAGAATGCATCTTTGAAGGGCTTCGGGAGAACATTTTCGGATCACTGTCCCATATATCTTGAAAATCTGTTAAAGGATTGGGGTCCGAAACCATTCAAGTTCTTTAACGGATGGCTTTCCCACCCGAATTTTAGCAACTTTTTCAAATCTAAATGGGATAACTATAATGTGACAGGTTGGGGGGGTTTCTTCTTAAAAGAAAAACTGAAGCTCATTAAGGCTGATCTTAAGATATGGAATTCAGAGATTTTTTGATACATGGATAGTAAGATATCAAAGAAAAAATCTGAATTAGAGGCTCTGGATAGAGTCGATGATGTTTTTGGGCTGGATAAAGATGAGATGATCAAAAGAAAACAGTGTATGGCAGAGCTTCTTAGGGCAAATATTTGGAAATAAAAGATCCTCTATCAGAAGGCCAAGGCTCGATAGATTATGGAAGGTGATATAAATTCTGCCTTTTTCCATGGATGGGTTAATTGGTGATTCAATTCAAATAAAATCGAAGGCTTATTTTTTGGCGAACGTTGGGCTGATTCAGTGGATGATGTTAAGGAGGGGGTTCACGATTTCTTTCAGAATCATTTCAGCCAGGCAACTCGTCCGAACATATCAATTCCAGCAGATTGTTTTTCCAAGAAACTGGATGATAGTGAAAATATTTTCTTGGTGGCTCCGTTTACTGAAGAGGAAATTAAAGAGGCTATTTGGTCATGTGATTCATCGAAAAGCCCAAGCCCGGATGGATTCTCATTCGATTTTATAAAAGGTAATTGAGAGGTCTTGAAAGGGGAGATTTACAAGATGATGATGGAGTTCTACAATCATGGTAGAATCGTTAAAGGAATGAATCCTTCTTTTATCGCTCTCATTCCGAAGAAAGAGGGGGTAGTTTCTCTTAACGAATTTCGTCTTATTTCTCTCATTGGTTGCCTGTACAAGATCATCGCTAAAACTCTGGTTCTTCGTCTTAGTAAGGTGCTTGATTGCTTGATCTCTGAAAATCAGTCAGCTTTCATCGGAGGTCGACAAATTTCAGATTGCATTGTGGTCCTTAACGAGGTCCTTGCAGAAGCTAAGAAGAGAAGAAGAAAGTGGGTTGTTCTCAAAGTTGACTTTGCAAAGGCCTATGATTTGGTCAACTGGGACTTTTTAGATGAAATGTTGAAGGGTTTGAATTTCAGTGCAAAGTGGAGATCGTGGATTATGGAATATGTGTCTTCGGTATTGGCATCGGTTCTAGTAAATGGAAGCCCTATGAAGGAATTCAAACTTCAAAGGGGCCTCCGACAAGGTGATCCACTATCCCTTCCTGTTTTTAATTGTTGCTGAAGGCCAGAATTTACTGGTGAATAGGGTTATTCGTGGGGGTTATCTCGAATCAATTTCTATGGGAAAGGATAAGGTGGATGTTTCGTTACTTCAATATGCAGACGACACCCTATTTATTTGCCCATTTAAGTTGGAGAATGTGAGAACAATCAAATATATTCTCCGGAATTTCGAGTTGCTCTCGGGACTTGGTGTAAATTTCAATAAGAGCAGTCTGATGGAACGCGCCGGTGAAGGCGGTCCGTCCCCAAGATCGTTGTTGGGATACCAAACATGTATAAACAATTAAAGACCTAAACATGCACCTAAAGATAAGTTTAGATCCGTTACCCTTGAAGACCGAGGTGTTGATTCCACTACTGATCTTCTAGTCTGTCTCCCAACCTCGTTCGTACACCGGGTGGACGGCGAACTAGCGAACGTGGAGAAAAGTGCCTCACAATTTCGTCTCCCTCTAAACCCCACTCACGAATTTCGGCTGCTGCACATTTTTTTTAAGAGTGCTAGGGTTTTAAAACACGAAATTGAAGCCTTTATATAGACTCCTTAAGTTTCATGGGCCAGACTAGGGATCTGTTAGAAGGTATAGGGTTTGGGCTCCTCACGGACCCAAATACTCTTATGTTCAGCCCAGAACATTTATTTGGCCCGTGAACATTAATTCATTCCACTAGAGAATTAATATTGCACTCCCATCATATCCCGAACCGAATCAGGGCTTCTATTAGACTCTATAATTTCCCGTGTTAAAGATATCGCACGTCCATTAATTATTAAAGCTCCTGACCGCTTTAATTAATTAACATCTAATATTCCTTGAGTAGTACCACTCAACCTTGTTGTCGTACGGATATAATCCACCTGCAGGGTTTAATACGACAATCCTTTATGAGTTTCCTCAAGGGGACGTCATCAACCTGGATCACCAGGACACGGTGCCTTAATGTCAATAAATAGACATCGTGCAAACGATGTCACTACCCAAAATACATAGTGCGTTGAATCTAACAAGATTCTCACCCATAGTAAACCAAAGTAGTGAACAAGCGCTCCACATATCTAGATATCACAATTAGGGTTAAGAATTATAAGAGTCACCAAGACCTTTAGTACTTCATAACAGTCAGAATAGAAGAACATGTCTTAACTGTGATCCATTCAATACGACATAGCGTACTAGTATGAACTAATGGCCAAGACAAGCCACTAACAAGTTCATACTACAACTTATACCAATAGTTATGTCCAGAACTATCTCAGTTGTGAATACTGTTTATATCTTATAAGGAACTGAGAATGTGATCTTCTGTGTGACTACAAACCCACCACATTATCTACAATATAAGATAAATAGACATACAAGTAATACAAGCAATTAATAAGATTGCAATAATGTGAAAAACCATTTATTTAAGATAATAAGGAAATCAAATATATCCATAAAAGCCCAACAAAAGTTTGCTTTACAGTATACACCAACAGCTTGATTGCTTGATCTCTGAAAATCAGTCTGCTTTCATCGGAGGTCGACAAATTTCAGATTGTATTGTGGTCCTTAACGAGGTCCTTGCAGAAGCTAAGAAGAGAAGAAGAAAGTGGGTTGTTCTCAAAGTTGACTTTGCAAAGGCCTATGATTTGGTCAACTGGGACTTTTTAGATGAAATGTTGAAGGGTTTGAATTTCAGTGCAAAATGGAGATCGTGGATTATGGAATATGTGTCTTCGGTATTGGCATCGGTTCTAGTAAATGGAAGCCCTATGAAGGAATTCAAACTTCAAAGGGGCCTCCGACAAGGTGATCCACTATCCCTTCCTGTTTTTAATTGTTGCTGAAGGCCATAATTTACTGGTGAATAGGGTTATTCGTGGGGGTTATCTCGAATCAATTTCTATGGGAAAGGATAAGGTGGATGTTTCGTTACTTCAATATGCAAACGACACCCTATTTATTTGCCCATTTAAGTTGGAGAATGTGAGAACAATCAAATATATTCTCCGGAATTTCGAGTTGCTCTCGGGACTTGGTGTAAATTTCAATAAGAGCAGTCTTTGGGGATTTAATGTGCAACTTCAATTATTGTCGAGTGGGGCAGATTTGCTACATTGTGAGATTGGAAGAGGTCCTGTTTCATACTTGGGACTCAAAGTGGGAGTGAATCACAACATGTTGTTACTTGGGAAGACTTGGTAAAAAAAAATCAACAAGAGGCTCGCTAAATGGGAAGATCGTCACTTATCGTTTGGAGGCAGAATTACTTTGGTTCAGACTGTCCTTTCTGCTCTACCGATCTATTGTCTTTCTTTCTATAGAATTCCAAAAGTTACCCTTAAAAAATTGTGAGATTACAGCGTAATTTTTTGTAGGGGGGGTGAAAACAATCGAAAGATTCTGTGGGTAAAATAGGAAGAAATGTGTAGAGAGAAACAAGAGGGGGGTTTAGGTGTAAAAAATTTGGATTTTTTCAATAGGGCTCTTTTGGGAAAATGGGTATGGGGGTTTCTCAATGAACCGGAGAGGCTTTGGGCTAGGGTGATTAAGTCGAAATATGGGGGTTTGAGAGAGTGTGAGGAGGAAGAAGGACAACTTATGTATAGGGATGAGGGGAGAGTAAACCGAGGGTATCCTTCGGATTGGTGGAGTGATATTTGTGATATTTATCAGGGTGATGGGGGTGGGGGCTTGAAAGAAGAAATTGTAAAGGTGTTGGGGATGGGGAATAAGACTTCATTTTGGAGGGAGGTGTGGGCTAGTGAGATTCCTTTATGTGTGAAATTTAATAGGCTCTTTAGGATTAGTGCACAAAAACAGTGTATGGTGAGGGAGATGGGTCAATGGGGAGAGGGAGGATGGAGATGGGAGTTTAAGTGGACTAGAACATTACTACCTAGGGATCTTTCTTTACTTAATCAGCTTATGATTTCTTTGAGTTGTATACAACTTTATAGGGACAAACAAGATAGCTGGGAGTGGAAATATTCAAGCAACGGGATCTACCAAACCAGGAAGGCTTATCTTATGTTGGAAAAATAAAATTCGCCAGGGGAGGACATCAGAGATAGAAAGAAGGAATTCAAGAATTTGTGGAATAATTTTGCTCCGAGATGTGTGCAAGCGGTTGTTTGGAAGGTTCTCAAGTGTCTTCTTCCTACGAAGGATAATCTTATTCTCCATGGGATACTTAATACAGCCGACAATCCTTTGTGCATTTTGTGTGGGGAGGTGATTAGGCGTGAAATTGTCATGATTCGTCACTCGAAAAGCCCGTGTTTTGGTTGATTTTGTTGAGTATTTAGAGTCATTTGAGTATCATTTTCATAAACTAATGAATTTGTCTCTTAGATTCTCATAGATGAATAGAGGGCGAAAAGAGGAGTTCGTAGGACTTTGAATCGACTCAAACGGACGCCCGGATGAGAAGATACCGAAGAAATACGAAAAGTACTAGTTAAAGGGAGCAAAAGTATCATTGGAGTGCACAAGCTAGAAGAGCTCAAGCACAAGTGCTCGAGTGGTCGTGCATAGCGCACGAGAGAACGTGGGTCGTGCACCCCTACACGAGTACTCGTGCAGTGTGCTCGAGCAAGGCATGTGCTCGTGCACTAGTGCACGAGCTCGTGTGGTCGTGCAGTTTTACGGCTCTGGAAGATTGAAGTGCTCGAGTTGAAGGTGCTATTGGGATATTGTCAGTTTTGATTAAGATCCCAAAGCCCCTGAAAAGATGTTTGCTTTTGCTTTGTCAGACTAGTCTTGGTTAGGTTTGTACTTAGTCATTTTACACTTCACAGGTACTCAGTAAGAGGAGCACTTACTGATGACAATCAAGACTCAGAGCCTGAAGACGAAGTTTACCATCCTGAGCTTATGTCAGTCTCCTAAGCTGGCTGAGTAAGTCTCAGTGATGAAGAGTATGACCCTGAGGTCAGTACTACTCAGTCCTGAAGGGAACATGATGCAACTGAGTTATTGGGAAGACTTGGAGTAGAGCCAAGCAATGCAAAAAGAATGCCAGCATCAGGACAAGACCGGTGAGCTCAAGACAAAATGAACTTAATAAGACAAGCCTGAAGCCCAGGAATAAGTTCTGACATTCTCACCAACCTGATGACGTGGACCAATCCGGGAAGGACACGCACATACGGAACCTGACAAGAAGACTGATTTCAGACTGCATATTCAACGTGCAAGCATTTAATGTGAATTTAATGCATCTACCAAATCCATGCAAGGACGGCTGCTGCATGAAGATATGTCCATTTGAAGCCACTCTACATAGTTGACAAGAAAGGCTATCTCTCCAACGGATAGTTTTTCAAATCACCTATAAATACAGAAGGCCTTGAACCCATTCAAGGTTACGGGAAATTTCCAAGCCAGAATTTACTCAAGCTCTCAAGCACTCAAAGCATTCAGCCTTAGAAGAAGCACTCGAAACCATCTAAATTTCCCAAGTGCTTCTTAGTTACTGAGAGTTATTCTGTATTTCAAGAGCGAACTAGCATTATCTTAAGCTTAGAGAGATTATCCAATCCTTAGCATAGTTTTGCCTTGTAAGGATAATCTCAACCTAGTTGGAATCCAAACTGAAACCAAAACCAAAACCCTAAGTTAGGTTTGTTGGGAGTAAGTCAGTTAGTGAGTTAGTAAGTTGAGTTGTATAGATCAGTGAGGTTAGCTGGTCTTGGTGCACCTTGACACGTTAAAAATAAGAATCCCTTGAGTGGATTTCCTGTTAAATCAGGCCGTGGACGTAGGAGCTTGAGTCTCTGAACCACGTTAAACTCCCTGTGTTCTTATTGCTTTGATATTGTGCATACCTGACATATTACACATTCATTCATTGCATTCGGTTTATCAGGCTTGAATCAATCAGCCTGATCCTTAAAAAGAGCACTGCCCTACTAATCACTATTCAGTTTTGAGTAAACCAAGTTTTTCAGAAAGCAAACTAAACAATACTTTAAACTATCAGGGCTCACGCATTTTCGCACTGAACTTGAACTGATAGTTAGCCAACTGACCCGCACCAAGTGTAGTCAGTAGGTGTGTTATCAGCTCCTAGTTCTTTACCACTCTGAGTAAAGGGGACTCAGTCAGGTTTTAAGTTTGAAAAATTGGTATACGTGTATTCCCCCCCCATACACGTATTCCTCAGTCTTGTACCGGGACCAACAGGTGCTCGTGCACTAGTGCACGAGCAAGCGCGAGATTTCGGCCCACAAGATCCCGACTCGACCCGTTGCTTATATATACCTCCCTGAACATGTTTGAGAGTAACACACACGAATTAACACATACCGAATCACTTTTAGACTTAGTTTTTAGAGAGAGAAAGAGGAGAAGGAACGAGCAAGCTTTATTTTTATGTTTTGAGGTTTTTTCTTTACGAATTCTTAGTCCGATTTTACTTTTTAGTTTCGTTTCTTCAGATCTTTGTTATTAAACACTTTAGACTTCATTTTATTATTTAATTTCAGTTCTTAGAATTATTTTCTTTCAAAACCCTAGTTCATGCTTTTTAGTTTTTTTACTTCAATTCATCATGTGTATGTTCGTTACTTGTTCAATTGTTATTGTTTACGTTAAATCCATATCTAGCTAAAACCCTTGCATGCTTGGGGTAGGATGAACTCGTAGAAGTAGGTTGTGGGTAAGTAATTAGGGTAATTTGTGACGTTAGGGTTTTAATTCTCTTAATTAATGAAGTCTTAAAATTAATCTTAACTTTTCCTTTGAATTTCGTACGAACGTGTTAGGGAGAGGACGACCGCATCACTCTTTAACAACTAGTAGACTTAACGAGATGATTTAGAAAGGGTTAATTCATCTACCAGTTTAGCGAAGGAGGACGGCCGCATCACCTTAGTTAAATTAGGGTTTCATTAATTAAGCACAATCTATTAACTTGTTAGTGAATTAGTGAAGTCGAGTGTTATGGTAAAGTATTAGGGTTTAGAATCTTGAGCTTTTATCTTGCATTCTTACTTAGGTTATTTCTTGCGCGTCACGGTTATTTTGATTATGTACCTGCTCCGTTAGTATACGTAGAGATTCCTATCCTGAGCATCACCATCTCTTACTTGAAAACAAACCTTAGTTAATTCGTCTTCTTTAGTATTTTAGTTTAAGTAGTTTATTTTAGTTTCAATTAATCTTTCCAAAAAAAAAAATCCAAAAACATTTCACTCATATTAACTACGACGCGTAGATCTTCAGGAATCTATTTGCATACACTTCATCCCTTGGGTTCAATATACTTGGTCATTATACTTACTCATACTACAGTGAACTCGTACGTTTGCGAGGAATCTACTAGTAGAAGTTAGTATTTTCGCATCAAGTCAATGGCGCCGTTGCAGGGGAAGGCGTTGTATGTCTTTTGAATAGGACTTGTTGATAGCTTAGTAGTTAGTAGTGAGTGCTTTATTTTCTATTTTATTTTTATTTTTATTTTTTATTCATTCGGCAGTTGCATTTTGATCCTTCTGCTAGTGTGTCAGGTATATGAAAACACGCTCACAAGGCAATACGAGCGAAGAGAGAATACCATTGGACCCTGAGACGATAGCTAGAAGGAACTGAGCCTTCTTAAGAAGGATGAACGCTGCCAGAGGGAAAGAACCAATGGACATTACTAATGAGTTGGATGAGACCGAGAATGAGTTTAACCAGACGTTGAACCGGGTTGATGGCACTGGAGGGAGTGGTAGTCAGAATCAAGATCCGTTAGTGGATAGTCAGAGCCAAAACCCAGGTGCACAAAACGTAATCAATCCAGCTCAGAATTTTGTCCAAAATCCTCAGAACAACCCTGCTTACCCACAAAACAACTTGCCTTATCCACCATACCCATACCCACCATATCCGTATCCGCCTTACCCGTATCCTCCACCTCCTGTTTACAACCAACCACCGGTATACCAACCACCTCCAGTTCAACAAGTACCCGCACCACCTGTTGTTCCTCAACATGTGCCCCAGAACACAGATCAGAATATGGCTATTCGAGGAAGGTTTGTGGCGCAGCCACAACGGTACTATGATGGAGTGGCATTGCCTCCTGTTGAGGCAAATAACTTCTCGATTTCCCCGGGAATTCTAAAGCTGCTTATAGAGAACCAATTTAAGGGGGTGATCGGGAAGGAGAATCCTCATACTCATCTGAGGAGTTTTCTAATGATAGCCTCCACTTTCAATTACAATGACATGTCTGAAGATGCCAAGAGGCTTAGGTTGTTCACATTCTCATTAACGAGAATAGCTAAAGAGTGGTACGATAATACACTTCCACGAGGAGGTATTACCACTTGGGCCGAGCTCGAGCGTCTGTTCCTCGAGCGATTCTACCCTCCGTCCAGAACGATCAAAGCAAGGATTGAGATCTCTTCCTTCCGCCAGAAACAAGGAGAGGACCTACGTCAAGCGTGGGAGAGATACTGAAACATGTTGATAGAGTGCCCGCAACACGGGTACAATGAGGGAGATGTCATGGCATTTTTCTATAGTGGTGCCAACAAGGCTGGGCAAGACCATCTAGACGCCTTTGCTAGTGGATCATTCCTGAATCAAGGAATAGTGAGGTGTAGAGAGATCGTGGACAACATTGTCACGAATGCCGGGGCTTGGAATGTGGACGCAGATTTCCAAAGAGTTCATCAGGTTGAGGAAGGTGAAGGAACGGGAAGGCTGTTGATGGCCATGATGGAAAAGATTAACAACCTTGAGTTGGGGAAGAATATGGTTGGAGGGAATGCAGCAGAGAATGAGCAAGAGGACAAGCCCACAATTCAGCAAGAAGTAGTCAATTATATGGGAGGTCCTTATTACAATCAGAATGGATATCCACAAGGTGGAAATTTTCAAGGAAGACCTTCTTATGGCCAACCATTTGTACCTCCAGGTCCACAGCCGCCTCAAAATCAATGGAGGAACACACAAGGGTACCAAGAATGCCAGCAGCTCCCTCAGAACCAATGGAGGAAGAATGAGAATTTTTCATATGCTAACCCAAAGACGGGTATTACAGTTCCTCCAGGTGTTGATCCAGGTTCTAAACTTCCTGGTGGAGAAGGCGGTGCCTCAACTGAGAAGATGTTGATAGCTATCCTTCAGAAGGTGGAGGAAGGAAGCAAGAGATTATCCTCTTTGGAGTACGATGTGAAAGATCTGCATAAGAAAGTTGATCAGTGTGATCAAGACCTCTGATTAGGTGTGAAATTGTCATGATTCGTAGCTAGAAACGCCCTAGTTTTGGTCGAATTTATTGAGTTTTTAGAGCCAAATGAGCACTATTTCTACACATTGATGAATTTGTCTCTTTGATACTCATTGGTGAATCGAGGACGAAAAACGGAGTTCGTACCCGGATGAGAAGATATCGAAGAAATACGATTGGTATTAGTACGTGAGAAGAAAAGTGTTAGTTGCAAAGGAAGGAAGGCTCATTCGAGCATCATCACTCGAGCGGGCCGCTCGAGTGACGTAGATCGAGCGCCTAAAAACATACAAAACGTTTGGGCCGCTCGAGGGAGATAGCTCGAGCGCCCCGCTCGAGCACCAGAACCGCTCGACCAAGAGAGCTCGAGCGCCCCGCTCGAGCACCTGATCCGCTCGACCACCATAGCTCGAGCGACCCGCTCGAGCGGGTCTGCTCGAGCGCTTCCAAGGCATTTTCTCCAACTTACGTTTTTCGGCCCACGAGTTCACGAATCGGCCCGTGGCCTATATATATCTCTTCCAAGCACGTTTTGAAGAATCCCCGAACTTTAGAAATAACTTTTAGACTTAGTTTTTGGAGAGGAAGGAGAGAAGCAAGTTTACGTTTACGTTTTGTTGAGATTTTTCGTACGAATTCTTAGTTTCTTTTCGTTTATTAGTTTCTTTTCGTTAGTTTGATTTCTTTAAACACTTTGAAACTTCGTTTGAGTTAATTAAATTTCAGTTCTCAGATTTATTTTCTTTTAAAAACCCTAGTTCATGTTTCTTATTTTCTTCGTTCAATTCATTATGTTTATGTTCGTTGTTTCTTCTATTGCTTTTATGTTTGTTAAAGCCATGTCCGACTAAAACCCTTGTATTCTTAGGGTAGGATGAACTCGTAGAAGTAGGATGTGGGTACGTAATTAGGGTAATTTGTGACGTTAGTTTTAATTCTCTTAGTTAATGAATTCTTAAAATTAATCTAGACTTCGCTCTTGAATTTCGTTCGAAAGGTGTTAGAGAGAGGACGACCGTATCACTCTTTAACAACGAGTAGACTTGACGAGAGGGTTTAGGAAAGGTTAATTCATCTACCGGTTTAGCGAAGGAGGACGACCGCATCACCTTAGTTACATTAGGGTCTCATTAATTAAGCACAATCTATTAACTTGTTAGTAGATTCGTGAAGTCGAGTGTTAGGGTAAAGTATTAGGGTTTAGAATCTTGAGCTTTCACCTTGCATTCTTATACTTAGGTTAATTCTTGTGTGTCACAGTTATTTTGATTATGTACCTGCTCCGTTAGTATACGTAGGGATTCCTATCTTAAGCATCACCATCTCTCATCAGAACACAACCCTTAGTTAATTAGATTTCTTTAGTATTTTAGTTTACTTAGTTTAATTTAGTCATTTAATCAATCTTCCAAAAAATCCAAAAATAACACACTCATATTAACTACGACGCGTAGATCTTCAGGGATCTATTCGCATATACACCATCCCTTGGGTTCGATAATACTTGATCCCTATACTCGCCCATACTACAGTGAACCCGTTCTCTTGCGGGGTAACTACTAGTAGAAAGCTAGTGTAGTTCGCTTTAAGTCAACCTCCAGAAGAGAGATGTAGAGCTGAATCGAATTCAGCAAGAGAACAACCGAAGGTTCATTTCTATAGAGTTCCAGATGAGCCAGATTGCAAAGTCATTGAATAGAGAGCCTGACAAATACCCTTCAATGCCTGAGGGTAGTCCTAAAGAGCATTGTAAGGCTATCCAGCTTAGAAGTGGAACCAGCTATGATGGTCCCTGATTAGGCGTGAAATTGTCATGATTCGTAGCTAGAAACACCCTAGTTTTGGTCGAATTTATCGAGTATTGAGAGTCAATTGAGCATTATTTCTACACATTGATGAATTTGTCTCTTTTATGCTCATAGGTGAATAGAGGACGAAAAACGGAGTTCATAGGACTTTGAATCGACTCAAACGGATGCCCGGATGAGAAGATATTGAAGAAATACGATTGGTATTAGTGCGGACGAGGAAAAGTATTAGTTGGGATGAGTTGGAAGTCACTCGAGTGACTAGGTCGAGCGCCACCGCTCGAGCGCATTGCTCGAGCGCCTAAGCTTACAGAACTTTTCTTGCGCTCAAGCAGCTCGAGCGCCACCGCTCGAGCGAATTGCTCGAGCGCCCAAAACATACAGTGTAATTTCATCGCTCGATCGGCTCGAGCGGAACCGCTCGAGCGATTGTGTCATTCGAGCTACACTGCTCGAGCGGGACCGCTCGAGCGTTTTGCTCGAGCAACTTCGGATTTTTGCCTCCGGATGCGTATTTTTGGCCCATTAACTCCCGTTTCGACCCGTGCCTATATATACCTCTTCCAAACACGTTTTGAAGGATCCCCGGAACGCACTACATCATTTTTACATAGAATTTTTAGAGAGAGGAAGAGGAGAAGAACGTGCAAGCTTTACTTTTACGTTGTTGAGGTTTTTCATACGAATTCTTAGTTTCTTTTCGTTTCTTAGTTTCTTTTCATTAGCTTGATTACTTTAAACGCTTTGAACGTCGTTTTAGTTAATTAAATTTCAGTTCTTAGAATTATTTTCTTTAAACCCTAGTTCATGTTTACTATTTTCGTTCTTCAATTCATTATGTTTATGTTCGTCGTTTCTTCTATTGCTTTTATGTTCGTTAAAACCATGTCTAGCTAAAACCCTTGCATGCTTAGGGTAGGATGAACTCGTAGAAGTAGGTTGTGGGTACGTAATTAGGGTAACCGTGACATTAGTTTTAATTCTCTTGATTAATGAATTCTTATAATTAATCTGAACTTTACCTTTGAATTTAGTACGAAAGTGTTAGAGAGAGGACGACCGCATCACTCAATAACAATTAGTAGTCTTAAAGAGAAGGTTTAGGAAAGGTTAATTCATCTACCGGTTTAGCGAAGGAGGACGACCGCATCACCTTAGTTAAATTAGGGTCTCATTAATTAAGCACAATCTAGTAATTCGTTAGTAGATTAGTGAAGTCGAGTGTTAGGGTAAAGTATTAGGGTTTAGAATCTTGAGCTTTCACCTTGCATTCTTATACTTAGGTTAATTCTTGTGTGTCACAGTTATTTTGATTATGTACCTGCTCTGTTAGTATACGTAGGGATTCCTATCTTAAGCATCACCACCTCATATTTGAAAACACACCTTTTGTTACTTAGTTTAATTTTCCTTCTGCATTCGTAGGATAATTGAGTTTAGTTTAATTAGTCTTTCAAAAATCCCAAAAAACAATACACTCATATTAATTACGACGCGTAGATCTTCAGGGATCTATTCGCATATACACTGTCTCTTGGGTACGATATACTTGGTCGTTATACTTACTGATACTACAGTGAACCCGTTCGCTTGCGGGTAAGCGACTAGTAGAAGTTAGTAAAATCGCTTCAAGGAGGTAAGTCATCGAATCTCTACTGCTTATCATCCTCAATCTAACGGTCTTGCAGAGGTTTCCAACCGTCAAATCAAGGAGATCCTTGAGAAGACGGTGAGCATAAGTAGGAAAGATTGGGCGATGAAGTTGGATGATGCACTTTGGGCATATAGGACAGCTTTCAAAACTCCTCTTGGTATGTCTCCATATCAATTGGTTTTTGGAAAGGCATGTCACTTGCCCGTGGAGTTGGAGCACAAGGCATATTGGGCGATCAAGAAGCTGAATTTTGATAGTGCCTTGGTTGGTGAGAGGAGATTACTCCAACTGCATGAGTTGGAGGAGTTTCGAGACGTTGCCTACGAGAATGCCCGAATTTTCAAAGAGAAGACGAAGAAGTGGCATGATGCACGATTGAAGAAGAAGGAATTCAAGGTGGGTGATCAAGTCCTCGTATTCAATTCGAGGATGAAGCTGTTTGGTGGAAAGCTTAAGTCCAAGTGGAACGGGCCGTATATTGTGAAGGGAGTGCACAAGAGTGGATTCCTTGAAGTCGAGAAAGAAGATGGACATAAATTCATGGTGAACGGGCATCGAGTGAAGAAATTCTTTAACTTCTCTTATGAGAATAAGGGAAGTATTTTAGAGTCTCAAGTCCCGTGAGCTCCTTTGAGCTCGGTCCGGCATTAGGACCTTAAAACTAGCGCTTAATGGGAGGCAACCCATTTTTACTTGCTTTTATGTGTTTTGGTTATTTTTTTTTTCGTAGTTTTTGGGAATCGTAAGTGTTAACCTCGTTTGTTGAGAATTTTTGCATAGGCTTGCTTAGAGGAGATTGATCGGAGAAAGAGAGCTGAAAGAGGAAAGTCATGAAGTTGAGCACGTTTCGAGTAGGAAAGCATTCGAATCTTGAAGTAGAGGTAACCGAACCCCAAACGTCGACCTCTTTGCGAAGTCGAAGTTTGGGGGGGTGATGTTTCTTTTCGTTCGTTATTTTGCATTGGTAGGGAGTCGAGTTCATACGAATTTTGTGTACTTACTCTTACGTACTCATTCGTTTCAAACTTTGTTATCGCGTAGCAAGAACAAAGTTTGGGGGGGTGTGTATTCGTACTTCGGGTTCGTACACGAAATTCTATGAAAAATTGGTCAAATTTTTTCGAAAACATCAATGCTTGAGGGTCGTTGAGTCGAATTGAGTGAGAGTGCTGAGTTCGACTTGAATTGGATTGGTGATTTGCACGTATGGAAGAGACCCCAACTCCTCGGTCGAATGAGCGACCTGGCTTAAATCGAGGAGTTCTCAGGTTAGTTCGTGTTTTTGGTTGAGTGTGATAATTGTTCGAGCTTGGTTCGGATGGAAATTTCGAGTGGTGAACGTTAAAAAACGAAGTTGAAAATTTGGGTCGCTCGAGCAGCTCGAGCGCCACCGCTCGAGCGCATTGCTCGAGCGCCCAGAACTTACAGAACGTTTTCACCGCTCGAGCAGCTCGAGCGCGAGCGTTCGAGCACATGTATCATTCGAGCTCCACGCTCGAGCGCGACCGCTCGAGCGAATCGCTCGAGCGGGTCACGGGTTTGACCCATAGTTTGGCCCCATCTATAAATACCCCTTTCATACATTTTCACACACTTACACACACTGAGAGGTGTGAAAAGGGGCAATTTCCGGCGGCTTTGCACGTTTGCTCACAAATTGTTTCGTTTTTGCTCAAATTCTTCACGTAATCTTCCATAGATCTTCAACCAAGGTATGCAATCTCTATCCCTTGCCGATTAATTCATAGTTTAGGATTGAATTAGGGATAATTTGAGGCATATGAACTAGGGTTCATGTTTGAGTGGAGAAATTAGGGATTTTTATGCAAAATTCGTTGTTTATAAATTCCTTATGTAGGAATGTTGATGATTTGCTATGGGTTTGCTTATTTCACTCTCAATTTTGGAATTGTATGAGTAGGATAGGTGAAATTTTGAGTGTGAGAAAGTAGGAATTTGAAAAAAGAAATGGGTTTTGCATGTTGAGATGAAATTTTGGTGAATTGAGAAGGTATTGAGCATAAATAAGTATGAATTGAGTCTTGAGCATGTAAACTACATAGTTTGTGTAATGTTACTTCATGATAGACTTAGTTAGTGACATTTTTGGGTTGAAATGGAGGAATTAAGTGTTGAATACTTGAGAACTTTGAACAAAAAACATGGTTTAATTGTTGTGAATTGCTTTGAACTTGATTTAATGCTTTGAAATGAGTGTTGCTTTGAACTTGAGAAGAGCATGAATTGTGAGTTGAATCGAATTGAGATGAATTACTTGGAAATGCTTGAGTATGAATGAGTGTTAAACTGCTGTGAACTTTAAGAATGCTGCTTAAATCCGTGTTATGTCATGGTTAGGTACAATGGCTCCTAAAAACAAACTCTTGAGCAACGAAGAATTGAAAGCACTCACGGACGAGCTCAGGCAGAAGAGTTTATTGCCCTCGAGATGGGGAGGGTTGGACTATCAAAATGATTGGCAGTACATCGCTTACAGATGGAGCCTCATAACCGGGAAGGTGGAAAAGACCCGGCGACCCGTGGTGAGCTTTATGAAGGACTTAGGGATTGAGGAGGAGATACGAAGAATATTCACCAGGAACAACATGACCGAGTTCTTCGATATGTTGCTACACATGGAGACTAACGCCGATTTGGTGGAACAATTTCTCGCCACAGTGGAGAAGACGGGCGCCGACTCATTCAAATTCAAATACCAGAATGAGTGGCAATATCACGAGGTAGGAGTTGTCAACCTCGCATTCGGGCTCCCAGCCCTATCTCGACCCAACTGTGAGTTAAAGACGTACAATGCTAAGGTGTTTTGGAAGGAAATAACGGGCGGCATGGCTGGGGATTACAAAGGGCAGTACGCGAGAGCATCGGCTATCCGAAACCCGGTGATAAGATACTTGGAGCGGATATTGGGGAACACGATCTATGCCCGGTCTGAGACGGGGACGGTGACAAGCAAGCAGCTCTATGGGATCTGGTGCCTTTTGAACAAAAATGACCATGACTTTGGAAGGGATTTCCTAGAGCACCATTACGAGGCTCCGTTTAAGCTTGGAACGAGAACCTCAAAGATCCGAGGAGGAGGGTTGATTTCAGTTTTGATGAAGCACCTCGGATTCGAGCCGTGTGCGGGTCCTTGCAAGGGCATGGACTTGGTATTTGAGCAAATGAATAACACTTTGATGTTTGAACACTGGATGGGTAAGTATTGCATCAGATATAATGATGATGGCTTGTTCCCGCTGCCGAACAAGAAGCTCGTGACGTTGGTTGGGATGAAGAAGGATAACATTGGGATGAACGGAGAGCAGCACCTCGCTATAGGTGCTAAGTACACATCTGAGATCGATGGCAAGGGACTCCGGGAGGTTAGGCCTGTTAAGAGGAGCAGAGGAGAAGGCACGAGTGGTGCCGGATCGAGTGGAGCAGCGGATTTGCAAGAAGAGGAAGAACAAGAATACGAAGAAGGAGGAAACACTGCTGATGAGGCAGGAGCTGATGTGGGTGAAGGAGGTCAAGGACCTCAAGAGATGGAGTTTGGGACACCTGATGCACCGACTCCAGAGCCGTGGTACCCGAGCCAGATGAAGTGGTATGGAATGCGAACCGATATTCAGGGCTTGAGGGCAGATGTTACGGAGCTTCGCACCACTCAAAATCAGTGGTACACGGAAGCCTCTGGTATGAGAGGAGAGTTTCAAGGTGTTCGATCGGAGGTTTCAGATTTGAAACGCTGGATGAAGGCACTCTTTGTCTCCCACTTAGGATCTGATCACCCTAGCTACCGGCCACCACCACCTCCAGATGCTTGAGAGTCCTGGGATGCCCCCAATTTTCTTTTCCTTTTTCTTTTCTTTTCTTTTCTTTTTCATTTCTTTTCTTATTTATTTCTGTTTTTGAGTGAAAATTGTAGTGTTTGCGTGGAGTGCATGTTCTATGGGATTGTATTGGAAATCTTTTAACTTATAAGGGATTCGTTTCAATTTGCTCTGATTGTTGATTGATGATTTCATGCTTACCAACTCTTCTGGACTGCATATTATTGATTCTTGAGTATGACTCAGTGAGGAGAGTTGAGTTGTGAGAGTGAGTTGAAAATTCTTTTGTGTAAGTATGTGAGTTTGAGCTGATTAGGGAGAGAACCCGTATGCTTATGAGTTTTCTTTTGAGTGCTTGTGTGATGAGAGTGAGAATTCACTAGGACTAGCATGGATGTGAAAGCCGTGAGAGTTGAGCCTTACGAGATTTAAATGCATGATTTAATCTCTTCGTTTGTGAGTGAATCATCACCTTAGAGGATGCTAGAACTTGTGTGTGCTCTTGCTTCTTGATTGTGTCTAGTTTGAAATGCCGAATAGGATCTTAGGCCATCTTTGATTTTATTAAGTCACTTAGCCAAAATTTTCCTTACCAATGACATTGAATTCCTTGTTAGCCCATTTGAGCCTAAAGCCTATTTTATTTGTTAGCACATATGAACACTATTCCAATTCCTAAGCCTTTTTGTCCAATTTGAGTGGAGAATAGGAAAGTGTGAATGTGAAGGGAGTGAATTGAGTTGAAAAAGGAAAAGGTTGTTTGTTGAGTGAATATGAGAAGAAGGTGTGATGAAGTTATGAGATGTGGGAAAAAGAGCTCATGTGTTGTGCGAAAAAGAAAAAAAAGTGATTGAAAAAAAGTGAAAAGAGTGAGAAAGAAAAGATTGAAGTGTTGAGAGAAGTGAAATTGAAAGAGTGTTGATTGAAAATGTTTGAAGTATTCTGTTCCTAATCTCGAAGTGCCAAAGTTTGACTTTCTATTCTCCATTCACTTGAGTCACTTACCCATATTGTTATCCCACCCGTCCAAAGAGCCTACATTACAACCTTGAGAAAAGCCCTTTTTGATTCGGCATTGATTTCTAGAGTATGGTCGAAGTTAAGAGCACTTACAAGCCTATGGCTGCCAATTTGTGTGATTGATTGTTTGAGTGAGTCCCTTGATCATTGTTATACACTTGTGAGGGAGCGAAACACATCGTTGAGTGCACATCCATGCTTGATCTTTGTGTTTCTTGTCATTGTTGCATGAGTACAATAAAAGAAAGTGAGTGAGTATACGGGTGATTGACTTTTGAAGCTTGAGTTCATTAGCTTGCATGATTGATCTTTTTACTCATCCCTAACAATTTCACTTGACTTATTATTTCATTGCTTGAGGACAAGCAATATGGTAAGTTTGGGGGGGTTGATTAGGCGTGAAATTGTCATGATTCGTAGCTAGAAACGCCCTAGTTTTGGTCGAATTTATCGAGTATTGAGAGTCAATTGAGCATTATTTCTACACATTGATAAATTTGTCTCTTTGATGCTCATAGGTGAATAGAGGACGAAAAACGGAGTTCGTAGGACTTTGAATCGACTCAAACGGATGCCCGGATGAGAAGATATTGAAGAAATACGATTGGTATTAGTGCGGACGAGGAAAAGTATTAGTTGGGATGAGTTGGAAGTCACTCGAGTGACTAGGTCGAGCACCACCGCTCGAGCGCCTAAGCTTACAGAACTTTTCTTGCGCTCGAGCAGCTCGAGCGCCACCGCTCGAGCGAATTGCTCGAGCGCCCAAAACATACAGTGTAATTTCATCGCTCGACCGACTCGAGCGGAACCGCTCGAGCGATTGTGTCATTCGAGCTACACTGCTCGAGCAGGACCGCTCGAGCGTTTTGCTCGAGCAACTTCGGATTTTTGCCTCCGGATGCGTATTTTCGGCCCATTAACTCCCGTTTCGACCCGTGCCTATATATACCTCTTCCAAACACGTTTTGAAGGATCCCTGAAACGCACTACATCATTTTTACATAGAATTTTTAGAGAGAGGAAGAGGAGAAGAACGAGCAAGCTTTACTTTTACGTTGTTGAGGTTTTTCATACGAATTCTTAGTTTCTTTTCGTTTCTTAGTTTCTTTTCATTAGCTTGATTACTTTAAACGCTTTGAACGTCGTTTTAGTTAATTAAATTTCAGTTCTTAGAATTATTTTCTTTAAACCCTAGTTCATGTTTAATATTTTCGTTCTTCAATTCATTATGTTTATGTTCGTCGTTTCTTCTATTGCTTTTATGTTCGTTAAAACCATGTCTAGCTAAAACCCTTGCATGCTTAGGGTAGGATGAACTCGTAGAAGTAGGTTGTGGGTACGTAATTAGGGTAACCGTGACATTAGTTTTAATTCTCTTGATTAATGAATTCTTATAATTAATCTGAACTTTACCTTTGAATTTAGTACGAAAGTGTTAGAGAGAGGACGACCGCATCACTCAATAACAATTAGTAGTCTTAAAGAGAAGGTTTAGGAAAGGTTAATTCATCTACTGGTTTAGCGAAGGAGGACGACCGCATCACCTTAGTTAAATTAGGGTCTCATTAATTAAGCACAATCTAGTAATTCGTTAGTAGATTAGTGAAGTCGAGTGTTAGGGTAAAGTATTAGGGTTTAGAATCTTGAACATTCACCTTGCATTCTTATACTTAGGTTAATTCTTGTGTGTCACAGTTATTTTGATTATGTACCTGCTCCGTTAGTATACGTAGGGATTCCTATCTTAAGCATCACCACCTCATATTTGAAAACACACCTTTTGTTACTTAGTTTAATTTTCCTTCTGCATTAGTAGGATAATTGAGTTTAGTTTAATTAGTCTTTCAAAAATCCAAAAAAACAATACACTCATATTAATTACGACGCGTAGATCTTCAGGGATCTATTCGCATATACACTGTCTCTTGGGTACGATATACTTGGTCGTTATACTTACTGATACTACAGTGAACCCGTTCGCTTGCGGGTAAGCGACTAGTAGAAGTTAGTAAAATCGCTTCAAGTCAGTCCCCAGATGCCTGCTGATTCTGAGACGCCCCAAGGAGATGTTGAGATAGAGGGGAAAGAACATAAGAAAGATGGAGATGAGAGTGGGGAGGTAGGAGTTGAGAAGAAGGTTGAGGGTGAGAGCACTCAAGCGAGCAAAGAGCTTGAAGAGGAAGACATTGAGAAGGTTGAGAGAGTTCCTAAGTGGAAGAAGGCAAAGGAAGCAAGGGAGAAAACGAAAGAGACCGAGCGTGATGAATGGGGGGTACCCAAATCTATGATACCCGTCCCGTACCCACAACGCTTCATGAAAAAGAAGCTTGATGAGAAATTCGCTAAATTCCTTGATGTGTTTAAACAATTGCATATTAACATTCCCTTTTATGATGCTTTGGAACAGATGCCCAACTATGCAAAGTTTCTGAAGGGCTTGATCGTGAAAAGACGGCGAGTGGATGAGCCGAAGTTGGTGCAGTTGAACCATGAGGTGAGTGCATTAGTTGTTGGGAAAATTGGGGTGCCCGGGAACTATTCAGGATGAAATTTAAATACGAATTTAAATACAATTATTACTAGCATGAATTAATCCTAATTAATTCAAATAATAATTCCAACAACATATTTAACATCATGCATGTTGAATTAATTCACATAAAATCTAGGCGGAATAAACAAGAATTTATGTGACTTACGTACCTCTTGTAGACTTGGTCTTTGAATAAACGGGACAATCACGATCTCACTTTATCAACCCAAAAACCTTCTCAAGTATTTCCCTTTCGCCTTACTTGATCACCGGTGGGAGATGCTTTCAAGTAATTTAAATAACTAAGGAAAAAGAAAAATATCTATGCTCTTGATTTTTCCAACACATGGAATTATGTACTTGGGGATGAAAAAATCATCCCCTATTTATAAGTAGAGGTGGCCGAAATTTTGGTGGATTATGGGCTTGGAGAAAATCTTTTCTTAGACTCTAAGAAATCTTGAATATATCTCATATATTCTTTTCTCCAAAATAAAATATTCCACAAAAATCTCACACTCCTAGTTATAGGGGAATTTTCAAAAATTTCATAAGTAGAGAATCCAAGATTTGGATCTTCTTGAATATATGAGATAATCTTGTATTCCAAGAATACTTATCCTCCATAATATCTTTTCAAGAAAATCAACAAAATCTTTTCTCTTCTTAATCCCTTATTTTCGAAAATAATAGGCAAAAATCAGCATGATATTATCTTTTTATTTTAATCACCTTATCATTATTGGGCTACTTAATGGGCAACTTGAGGGGCCTTTAAGGAGAATTAAGATTGGACCTCCTAATGGACTTCTGAATTTCAATATTGAGCCCCAATATAATTCAATCCATTAATATTAATTATTACCACTAATAAATTAATATTGCACTATCCATCTTAATCCATATTACGATAATATGGGCTCCCGGTTATTATTTCCCGCGTTTAAGATTATCAAGTCCATTAATTAATTAAGCTTCTGAATAGCTCTAAATTAATTAATATATTTCACCTTGGAGTAAAGACAACTCAACATTATTATTCGTACCGAAGAAACTAATTCTTCACTTGCAAGATTTGGTACAATAAAACTTCTGAGCCCACCAAGGGGACTAATCACACGAGCCGTACTCGCACGCGTTTCTCCGTATTAAATCTTAGCAACCGTCGCATGATTAATATTATTGCCCAAAGCATAAGGTTCAAAGTCACAATGATTCTCACCCAACACAAATCAAAGCAGTAACCATCAAGCACACACGGTCCTATTTAAGTGACGGAGATTAAGAAATCAACAACCACTGAGGTCTAATTCTTCACATTTCAGAACAAAAGAATTTATCCTCGCTATAGGTCCTCTTCAACACATACTAAATGTGCTAGTGCAATCTCTTAGTCAAGACAGACCAATCTGAGCCTTACACATCGACCTATCACGGCGGATTGTTCAATTCCACCTAGGTCGTGAAAATGTATGTTTAGTTACAAGGAAACAGTTAATGTTATCTTCCGTGATCGGATATCACCACATTAACTACAATGTAACTAGTACCATATATTGAACGGTTTGCAATATAAATTCAACATTCAATCATAACTAAAGAAAATGTGATAAAAGAATTATTCTCATAAAACGAGTGTTTGATACACGAGTTATACAAAGTAAAAGCATACTTTCACGTATAACTCCAACATTAGTGCACAAGGCACTTCCTCCGAAGTTGAAGGATCCCAGGAGCTTTACCATCTTATGTGATATCGGGAATGGAATCAAGAAAGGAGCGCTATGTGATTTAGGGGCGAGCATATATCTTATGCCCTTGTCGCTTTTCAAGAAGTTGGAAGGTGGTGAACTTCAGCCGATAATGATGACGCTTCAACTAGCCAACCGGTCTATTACTCGACCTCAAGGTGTGGTTGAAGACGTCCTTGTGAGAGTTGGAGATCATATTTTTCCAGCCGATTTTGTGGTCCTAGTGATGGAGGAAGATGAGCACGTGCCCCTGATCTTGGGAAGACCGTTCTTAACTACGGCGGGGATGGTGCTAGACGTGGCAAATGGGAAGATTACGTTGAAGGTCGATGATCAAGAAGTGAAGATTTCCCTATATGAAGTCATGAAGCACCCGAAGGAGGATGAGAGTTTGTATTGCATGGATGCAATTGATCTGCGTGTTGAAGACACACCTCCTATCTCTAATCTTTCTCATGTTCATGATTTCGTTAATCCTTCACTTGATGATTTAACCCATGAACATTATGATCTTGATTCTTTTGATAGGGATAAAGTGAAGATATTGAAGGATGAAGAAGTGAAAAATGTGGACGTGGTCCAGTTGGAGGGGAAAGGAGGAGTTAAGAAGAAAAAGTCCAAGCACAAGAAATTGCTTAGTAAGACTCCTCCTGATAAAGGAAAGAAGGAGTTGAGACCCATACCACTTGGAGATGAGAAGAAAGCAAAGGAGCTCATGATGGAGGGGCATCAAGGAAAGGAATGCAAGTACCACTCTTATGAGAGTAAGGGAGGTAAATTTGAGTATGATGTCCCATAAGCTCCTTTGAGCTTGGTCCGGCATGAGGACCTTAAAAATAGCGCTGAATGGGAGGCAACCCATTTTTATTTGCTTTTGAGTGTTTTTAGTTATTTGAGTTTTATGTTATTAGGGTATTTTTGAATCGTAAGTTTTAACCTCGTACTTGAGAGTTCATTTTGTAGGCTTGTCTCGATGGAGTATTCAAAAGGGAGGAACTCAAGCAAGGGAGTGTGCAACGTTTTTTAGAGAAACTAAATTGTTTGGTTGAGGTAACAACAACCCCAAACTTAGACCTCTTCGCAAGGTCGAAGTTTGGGGGTTGAGTTTTTTATGTTTCTTGTTACATTGCACCGGTGCACCCCTTATCTTTGAGTGTGTTTGGTTATTTGGTGCCGTGAGATGCTCCTTGGGTTGATTTTGATCTGATTCGTTGTTGTATATTTCATGCCTATCAATCATCTTATGCTTGTTGATTGCTATCTTTGAGTATGATTTGATGAGTAGAGTTGAGTTGTGAGAGTGAGTTAGGAATTCTTTTGTGTGAGTGTTTGAGCTAGAGTTCATTTGAGAAAGAACTTGTATGCTTGTGAGTTTTCCTTTTGAATACTTGTGTGATGAGAGTGAGAATTCACTAGGACTAGCATGGATGTGAAAGCCGTGAGATTTGAGCCTTATGAGATTTTGATGCATGAATTAATCTCTTCGTTTGTGAGTGGATCGTCACCTTAGAGGATGTTAGAACTTGTGTGTGCTCTTGCTTCTTGATCGTGTCTAGTTGATATGCCGAATGTGATCTTAGGCCATCTTTGATTTAAATGAGTCACTTAGCCAAATTTTTCCTTACCATTGATATTTATCCCTTGTTAGCCCCTTTGAGCTTTAAGCCTATTTCATTTGCTAGCACATATTAACACTATTCCAATTCCTAAGCCTTTTTGTTCCAATTTGAGTGGAGAATAGAAAAAATGTGAATGTGAAGGGATTGAATTGAGTTGAAAAAGGAAAATGTTGTTTGTTGAGTGAGTATGAGAAGAAGGTGTGATGATGTTTTGAGTTGTGGGAAAAAGGAAAAAAAAATTGAGAATGAGCAAAAAAGAGAAAAAAAAAAGTGATTGAAAAAAAAAGTGAAAGGAGTGAGAAAGAAAAAAAATTGAAGTGTTGAGAGTGTTGGAATTGAAAGTGTGCTTATTGAATATGTTGAAGTAGTCTGTTCCTAATCTCGAAGTGCGAAAGTTTGATTTTCTATTCTCCATTCACTTGAGTCACTTATCTTAGATTGTTATCCCACCTGTCCAAAGAGCCTACATTACAACCTTGAGAAAGTCCTTTTTGATTCGGCATTGATTTCTAGATTGTGGTCGGAGTTAAGAGTGCTTACAAGCCTATGGCTGCCAATATGTGTGATTGATTGTTTGAGTGAGTCCCTTTATCATTGATATACACTTGTGAGGGAGTGAAACACATCGTAGAGTGCACATCCATGTGTGATTTTGGTGATTCTTGCTGTTGTTGCATGAGTATGATGAGGAAGATGAGTGAGTATACTTGTGATTGATCTTTGAAGCTCGAATTCATTTGCTTGCATGATTTGATTCGTTGACTCATTCCTAACAATTTCACTTGACTTATTATTTCGTTGCTTGAGGACAAGCAACATGGTAAGTTTGGGGGGGTTGATTAGGCGTGAAATTGTCATGATTCGTCACTCGAAAAGCCCGTGTTTTGGTTGATTTTGTTGAGTATTTAGAGTTATTTGAGTATCATTTTCATAAACTAATGAATTTGTCTCTTAGATGCTCATAAATGAATAGAGGACGAAAAGAGGAGTTCGTAGGACTTTGAATCGACTCAAACGGACGCCCGGATGAGAAGATATCGAAGAAATACGAAAAGTACTAGTTCAAGGGAGCAAAAGTATCATTGGAGTGTACAAGCTAGAAGAGCTCGAGCACAAGTGCTCGAGTGGTCGTGCATAGCGCACGAGAGAACGTGGGTCGTGCACCCCTGCACGAGTACTCGTGCAGTGTGCTCGAGCAAGGCATGTGCTCGTGCACTAGTGCACAAGCTCATGTAGTCGTGCAGTTTTACAGCTCTGGAAGATTGAAGTGCTCGAGTTGAAGGTGCTCGTGCACTAGTGCACGAGCAGTGCACGAGCAAGCGCGAGATTTCGGCCCACAAGATCCCGACTCGACCCGTTGCTTATATATACCTCCCCGAACATGTTTGAGAGTAACACACACGAATTAACACATACCGAATCACTTTTAGACTTAGTTTTTAGAGAGAGAAAGAGGAGAAGGAACGAACAAGCTTTACTTTTATGTTTTGAGGTTTTTTCTTTACGAATTCTTAGTCCGGTTTTACTTTTTAGTTTCGTTTCTTCAGATCTTTGTTATTAAACACTTTAGACTTCGTTTTATTAATTAATTTCAGTTCTTAGAATTATTTTCTTTCAAAACCCTAGTTCATGCTTTTTAGTTTTTTTACTTCAATTCATCATGTGTATATTCGTTACTTGTTCAATTGTTATTGTTTACGTTAAATCCATGTCTAGCTAAAACCCTTGCATGCTTGTGGTAGGATGAACTCGTAGAAGTAGGTTGTGGGTACGTAATTAGGGTAATTTGTGACCTTAGGGTTTTAATTCTCTTAATTAATGAAGTCTTAAAATTAATCTTAACTTTTCCTTTGAATTTCGTACGAACGTGTTAGGGAGGGGACGACCACATCACTCTTTAACAACTAGTAGACTTAACGAGAGGGTTTAGAAAGGGTTAATTCATCTACCAGTCTAGCGAAGGAGGACGACTGCATCACCTTAGTTAAATTAGGGTCTCATTAATTAAGCACAATCTATTAACTTGTTAGTGGATTAGTGAAGTCGAGTGTTAGGGTAAAGTATTAGGGTTTAGAATCTTGAGCTTTTATCTTGCATTCTTTTACTTAGGTTATTTCTTGCGCGTCACAGTTATTTTGATTATGTACCTGCTCCGTTAGTATACGTAGGGATTCCTATCCTGAGCATCACCATCTCTTATTTGAAAACAAACCTTAGTTAATTCGTCTTCTTTAGTATTTTAGTTTAAGTAGTTTATTTTAGTTTCAATTAATCTTTCAAAAAAAAAAAATCCAAAAACATTTCACTCATATTAACTACGACACGTAGATCTTCAGGGATCTATTTGCATACACTTCATCCCTTGGGTTCGATATACTTGGTCATTATACTTACTCATACTATAGTGAACTTGTACGCTTGCGAGGAATCTACTAGTAGAAGTTAGTATTTTCGCATCAAGTCAGGAGACGGACGAGGCTACAGATCATATCTTTTTTAATTGTAACTTTGCACGAGACATTTGGACGAGATATTACCGTTAGCTTCAGATATCGACGGTTCAACATTAGGTACCTTTGCAGAATTTTCTTATCAATAGCATGATATTCGATTCGAAGAAATTCACAAGAGTAGCGGATACTCTTTGGATGGGTGTTATTTGGGCAATTTGGAACACTAGAAATGAAGTTTTGTTTGACAATATTGAAACAAATTCTGGTAAGGTATAGGATGAAATCTTGGCAAGAAGCTGGTCATGGCTCTCTATAAGGAAGGGTAAGTTTCAGATTACTTCTTTTAGTAGATGGCTCGTGAACCCGAGAGAGATAGGAGTCAATTTAGTACATAAATCTTCTTAGTTTTGGAATCTTGTAATACTTAGTTTTGGGGTGGTGAATTGGATGTAAAACTGCTGTACTCTTTTTAACGGACCGGAATATCCCTTATATTCCGTTGTGAGTTGGAGTTAATAATATTTTTTTCTGATAAAAAAAAAGTGCAACTATTCTATAAGAACTGCTAAAACTAAAATAAATAAAAACTACAACTATATAAAAATTATTTCTGATATTGAGGCTGATGCTCCAGCTGTTTAATGCTTATTTTTCTTTTCTATAAAAAAAAAAAAACTAAAACTATATAAAAATATTTATGAAAAAAAAAACTATTTAGTAATGCTTTTAAAGGGTATGATGCATTTGGTACCTAGAGCTGATAAAACGGGCCGCCCGGCCCGGCCAGGCCTATCGGGTCAAACACTATTCACCGGCCGGGTTGTTTGCACGCCGGACATGTAAAATCCTAGCTTAGCCCAGCCTAACCTAGCCCGCGGGCTAACGGGTCGGCTCGGCCCGTTTTTTTTTTAAATTTTTTTAAAATTTTTTATTAAAAATTATACTCCTTCTGTCCACGAATTTTTTTTCTAATTTATTTATTTTTTGGTAGTATTTACACTTTCACAATCCACATATATTTTATATCTTAATCTATTTTAGTTCATAACAAGTAATAACAATAATTTTAGTATTTAAAAAAAAATCAAGCGGACCAAGCGGGCTGGCTAGTGGCCCGTCAGGCCTGTCGGGCCGAGCCAAAAAAGACCCGATTTTTTCACGCCTCTATTTTTTAGCCCGACCCGGCCCATATATCGGGCTGGGTCGGGCCGGACCCAAATTGCTGGCTCTACCGTACCCATCATTCTTTAGCAAATTAAATATATTACTAAATCCTTGTAAAAAAATAAAAGACAAAGTCTAATATGCAATATTGCACAAAGTCTAACCGGTGCAATATGCACAAACCCTACTCTTTTGCTTTCTATATAAATTAAATTAAAATTCGCGGATCAAACGGGTAGCCCATTTTTATACTGCTGAAAATTGTGTTACTGTATGAACAAATGAGTGTTATTGCATGAGCAAAACTGTGTTACTGTTTTAAATAGAAAATTTCAAAATTCACGGGTCAAAGGTGGGTCAAACGATCGCCCATTTTTCATACTGTTGAAAATTGTGTTACTGTATGAACAAACGAGTGTTACTGCATGAGCAAAAGTGTGTTACTAGCTCATATCGTAGCACTGATTAGTTCTTGTAGTAACACTAATTTGTTCATGTAGTAACACATGAATTACTTAATCATATAGTCTTTTTATCGTTCAGATATTTCCAATTTCATATGGTAACACATGAATAAGAATTATAATGTTATGATTATCTAATAATTTTAAGATTTTTTTTGGTGTTTATCAAGTTTTCCTTCTTCATGATTTAAACCTCCGTTTTTTCGTGATTCCACACTATTTCTGATATAGTAACACATACGTACTCTTGCAGTAACACTCACTTGCCCTTAAAGTAACACAGACCTGAGAGCGAATTTTTCTGCTTGCTTTTGAGTGATTTTTTTGGGAAGATCCGTTTGACCCGTGAATTTTTAGAATCCTTCCTTATTTGCGTGAAATTGCACCGTGCAATATTGCACAAGAGACCTACTCCAAAAAAAAATGTATTACTAAATCAATTAAAATAAGCACCTCCAAATATTTTTTTTTTAAAACAATCGAATTCAAAGCCAGAAAAAAAAAACCAACCTAAACTAAAATCACTAAAACCTATTTATGTGACATCCACAAGTCGAAACAATCCCAACTCACAAATAGATAATGAGGAATATAATACATCTATGTCGTTTCTCAGGGAAATTAACAAATAGTCAATATCTTTTTAGTTCAATGATTTTGATATCGAAATTAATATTTCCTCTGTCCCATAACACATTGTGAGTTTAACTTTTCATTTTCAAAATGAATGTGAGTTGACTTATAGCATGTAAAATGGTAAAATAATTTTTTTATGAAAGTATATTGTTCACTATAAGTGCATATAAAAAAAAGACATTTTACTATATAATTATATAGTGGAATGAAGTGTAATTTAGAGGCCTTGGTACGAGTTGAATAATAAACTCTGCATTGTGTTCTGGGACGGAGGGGAGGGAGTATTTTTTTATCATTCTAATAATGTATTAATTAACGTTCTAAACAGATTTTCGTTGACATATTTAGGGTGTGTTTGCAAGAAATTATACTTTTGAAGAATTGATTAAAACTAGAGATTATGAAAAAAGTGCTTAATAGTTAAAGTTGATAGTATTTGCAAAATAATCTAACAAAAGTTGATAGTATTTGGAAAAAAAAATTGATTGTATAAAAGTTAAGCTTATAATCTATTAAAAGCACCTCATTACCAACTTTTAGATTATAGCTTCTAACAACTTATTTAATCTAATAAAAGAGATACAAAACACTACCATATGATTATAAAAAGTAAAATAAGTGATTATAAGTGGGTAGATTTTTTTGCAAACACACCCTTAATGCCAATGGCCTAATGACCCATTACAAAATATGCCTATCATGATAGGCTAAAATAGAGCCCGATAAGGGCCCATGATAAACCAATGCCCATTAACATTTTCAAATAGAATCACGATTGACCCAGGTTATATACAATCTCATATTTTGTTAATACACTCCACCCAAAAAATATTTAGAAAAAAATTCCAAAAAATGTAATAATTGTTTAATTTTCTTTTTCCAAAAATACATATGTTTAGTGTTTTTTTTACATTTTTAACTTTTTTTTTTTAAAAATCAATTTTTTTTCCAAACATCATTTTGGTAGAGTATATTAATAAAAGATTAGACTATATTTAACCTGAGTCATCACATTTCCCTTCTATAGATTTGAATAAGGAATTACAAAACAATATTGATTAAAATTTAGGGGCGATTACAGGGGTACAAAAATTACCCCTCTATAGCATGTAGCAACATATCTTTATCGGTATTACATTACAATACAATAGGACAAATATACCCCTAACTTTTGGCATGCCAGCCAAATGATAAATTTGACGCCTGCGTCCTAGAAGTTTAGATGACTGAATAAGCTTTACTCTTTGTACACGGATCGACGAAGCTTGGGACTTGGGCTGAATTATAAAAAAAAGAAGACAATTTTCTCTATAGTTCCTAATTTCACAGAATACAATTGAGGGAGATTGGGCCAGCAAAAATTTGTTCCGGCAACGGGCATAAACGGGTGGCGCGTGGCATTTTATTGTTTAACCAGATATTTCATTTGTTTGCATAACTGTATGTGGTAATTTAATCTGGAATTATAAGGGCGGAGTTTATTGGCCGAGCAAACCCATCCATCAACATTAAGAAATTATCTATTGTTGTAGAGTAGTTGTACATTTTAAAAAACTTGTATTTATTTATTTATTTTAGTTTGGTTGATTGGCGTTCTGATATGATGCAAATTTATGATGTGGGTTTGGGACCGGAGAATACTTTCTTTCTTAGGGTGGTTAAGCTTTGTAGTTAGGGTTTGTGAACAATTATATTTATTATCTATTTCATTGAATGATTAGTGTGGTGCACAATGTGGGGCAAGAGAAAGCTTGTCCTAGATTACTATTTTGATGAGGAAAATGCCACTGGTGATCAGCCGAGTGGTGGCGGCAGGGCTGTTGAAGATGCTGGTAGCCCCCTTTGAATTCAGGCGTTGCTTCAATAATTGCTAGGTGTTATTATTGTTCCCGGGGAATCAAGTCTGATATAAATGGATGTGTACCAATTTATGTTAGATGTACTACCTAAGTTTTGTGGTTGGGAAAAATGTGCATTATTAGGCGGTTAGGGTTTGCATGGTAGTTTCATATTTCTAATAAATAGTTAAATGCATATAGGGACTGGGGATAATGGCAACAACCGGGCTAAGGAAAAATCAGGTATTATACTTAGGGTTTTTGTGTGTATGCTTAATAAGATTCGGGTTTTATAGGGAACTAATAGATGGTGCGTTGGAGGGAAGAAAGATAAATGTGGTAGTTAACAAGGAGTAATAAAAGGAAAACAACTACTGGAAAGTGTTAGTTGTTTGCCCTTATATTTGCTATGTGGTATTTTCAACCTGAATTTACTTACCTTAGTGTATTTTATTTTGCAAGGACTTGACACCATATATATGTTGTTGGAAGGCTCTACAACGGACTCAAGTGATAAAGGTGGCGTAGAAATGCACTTTGATCATTCTTTTGGTTAAGATAGAGGGTGTATTATCATTTGTTTTAAAATGTTTGATAGTTCTCTGAGCAGACGGTAGGTTGTCTGAAGAAAGATGTACATTGTACAGGAGTAACATGGTTACTAGTATGCGCGAATTGCAACCTGTGGAATACATGGATGAGCATGTCGTGGAGATTATGAAGACACCTTTTAGGTTGCTGTTTAATGCTCTATAGACCGCAGATTGTGATTCATACCAAGATGCATGGTGGAAGTATGAAGATGATATTGACATTTAATAGAAGTACCAAGATATTCAAGTTTGGTGGGTATAGCTTTACACTGTCTACGGAAGATGTTCAGTTAATACTAGGAGTTACGGGTGGGACATAGGAAATTCCATCTAAGATGGTTGAGTATGGGGATTCGAAGTGGGTGAAGTGGGTGTTCGGTGATAGAAGTAAGAATAGTAAATGGGAGAAAGTGTTGAAGAAAAAAAGCATTTATGATAAGTTAGTGGATTTAGTTAACTCAAGCAGTGGAAAGTACTTGATCTCCAATGCCGCCAGATTAACACATTTGTACTTGTTGGCTTTGTAACTCGCACCAATAAGGAATTCGTCTGTACCGGTGTATTATACAGTGTATCTGGAGAATGTGACCGATATTCGGACATATGACTGTTGCTTATTAATTGCAAATTTTCTAGTTGAACAAATACGATCTAGTAAAAACTTGAAGGTAGCTGGATGTGCCATTATACTTCCGGTACATTTGATTGATCTGTTGTGCATATGATTATTATTTTGTTGATTGTAAGCCTAACCAGCATAAGTTATTTGTAAATGTAGTTTTGGTTATATGAGCATACCTCTTTAATTAAACCGACAATGGGTGGTGCAATGCAGAGGAAATTGAGGTGGGATCTGGGATTGTTGAACATAAAAATAGGCAAGATAAATTTAAACAGGCTGAAGAAAAATGTTGTGAGTGCAGTAAACAGTTAAAATTTTATTTTCTTCGGGCAGACTAATTGCTGAATTTATTATGACCATGTCAATGTGCAAGTACGGAGACTGAGGCTCAAAGCTACAGCTAGTGAGAAGGAAGTACTGAGGAATATTAAGGGAGAATAGCTTAAAGAATGTGATGAGGATGATGACAAGCATGGTGGGGAGTCTGATTCAAGCAGAATTGATGAGGATGGCACCAACAACCAAAGTGAAGGCGAATGCAGGTCAGCAGCATCTGCTGGATTGGGGAGGGGTTCTAGTAGAATGGTTGACAATGGGCGGGGCTATATAAGTAAAAATGATAACAAATCAGATGCAAGTGAGGTTTGTGGGAAAAGTGGTAGTAAATGAGATCAGAAGAAAAATGAGATAGATAAGAAGTCAGATGGGTATGAGGATCTTGGAAGGGCATTGGTTGTATTCGATGGCAATATGAAGCTTGTCGGAGAAGGCAGAAGTGATGGGATGTGTATGGCGTGCAATGGTAATGTTGTTAATAATGTAGGGGTAGATGAAGAGAGTGACACAATTAGTATAGAAGAGTGGGTAGAGTTTGAGTTGGTAGATAAGGTTAAGGTTGTAACTGGTATGGGTGAGCCATGAATTAAGCGGAGAGAATGTGGCGTGGAAAAGATGAGGCAACCAAATTTCAGTGATGTGCATAAAGAAACTGTTGTGGCCGAGAATGAAGAAAACATGGGAACATCGTGCTTAGGTGACTGCAATCAAGTTAAAGAATTATGTGAGGTAGAACAGAAGCAGGGCACTCCACATGATGAGATGTCAAAGTTGTTAGAGTTAGTGAAGTCATACAAGGATGAATTGAATGCAAAGGAGGAAGAGATTAAACGGAAGAAAGATGAGATAGGACGGCTGGAGCGCGAGATGTTAGGTTGGCAGCAATGGTACAAAAGTGTGGTTGAATCATCTGCTACCCAGATATTGGAAGATCCGGTGACAATACAACATATAGACACCGTGACTGAGCTAACTATAGTCTGAAAGGAGAATGAATACCTGAAGTTGTTGAATGTGGATCTTGAGGAAACCATAAAGTTAATAGGGGTAGGAGAGGTATATAACAGTGGGGTGGGTGTTTCTACGCTGGTTGTTAATAAAAAAATAAGTTCCAAAAGAGGGTTAGGGCCAAGTACTCTGACACAAAATATGAAGGCTAGAACAGTAATTGGAGACAGGACCCAAGTGCCATTCACGCCACGGCCGAGCATAGCGGAGATTAAAAAAAATTTGGAAGATGGAAAACCTGTTGTTGAGCTGAGGTGGGATGAGTCAAAAGCTGCTGTGCGGAAGACAAGTGAAGATGTAAAAAGAGGAATTGAAGATGGCTGGAGAGATCACATGGAAAGGTAACATATGATTCACTCATTGAATGGTTCTTTCATATTTCATGCATGTGTACTTTTGTTTTGTACAAATGATGTAAGGTCAGTTGCCTTTGTAAAAAAGGTTTGTGGTTTGGCGTGGTAAAGACGCCTTATCAAAGGTAACATTGAGTGATATACTCGCAGTTCTACATCACGAGAGCATCTCGAATGCGGTAACGGTTAAATTCAAATTTCATTCTTTTCGGGTTGGCTTCTATTGTTTCTCGAAACTGTCTTTATATATAATTATAATATATGCATGTGAATGATTCATGGGCAGAAATTTTGATTAGCAAGCTAGGGCCGAAGCACGACCATGTACAGAATGTATGCGTATTCTCCACAATGTGTTGGGTAGGGTGATTGTATATTAAGTAATTAGTTAATCATCTGTGATAATTGCGTATATAATATTTGCAAACATCCTCTAACTGATTAAAAAGGTTGTTTTTTTCTTTTTTGTTTTAGCGTTTGGTATCGAGGTACAAGAAGAATACTATTGACAAGAACCTGGAAGCTAATATGGACGATAGGCTGGATGAAGTAGGGGTAAATCACATATTGGTATTTCCTTGATTAATAGACGATGGGACGGGAGTTGGAGATCACTGGACCCTACTGAAGATGGATTTAAAAATGTGTAAGTGGGATTTCTATAACTCTATGGCTTTGCGTACCGGAGATGTACACCTAGAGAGGTCAATGAAAGTGGTATATTGCATGTTAAGATTTGGGTTGTAAATGTAAAATGGTCTCAATAATATGTAGTTTGCATGTTGCATTGTTTGTATGGTCCTGTGCAAATTAAACTTGTGTGTTGTTTTGATGTGTGCAAGGTCGAGTATGTAGTGAAGTACTTGAAGAAGTGTTGGGAGAAGAGGTACAATGGGCATCTATTGTACAAGACAAAATTGGAGAAGCCACAACACGTGGATTGCTTGCAACATCAGCCAGATTCAGTAGATTGTGGTGTGATTGTGTATAAGAACATTGAGAGTAAGATGCTGAAAAAGGAAAGTGTGAGGAAGACACTTAGTCATAATGCTTCGGGGGGGGGGATTGGAAGAAAATGGTGTAATGGTTCATCAATCCATTGAATGTCATAATTGACACTCCTTAGTTTACTTAGCTTTGTGTTGTGGTTAATGTTATTGGAGTTTGGTTGTGTGTATTGAACATTGCTGAAAACATTGGGCGAGTAATTTGATGGAAACCAGTGGCTATGATAATGTAGTTCTAAAGTTGTTTTGGGATGTTGGTTTCATTTTTTTTTGTTAGGCAAGTTTGTTGAATATAACTTATTTTGGAAAGTGTCAGGTTTGCTTTGGTGGTTTAAAAATTGAACTGCAGAAGATAAACAAATGATCGACTAAAAAATTCATAGTATGGATGATGAAATAAACAACCTAATTTTAATTTAGAAGAGATAAAAACATTATTTTTAGGAAAAGAATAAAAAAGTATTTATGGTATTGGCAAAGGGTATTTGTGATAGAAAATACAAAAGTATTATTATTGTGCAAACACAAATATATTTAAAAAGTGGAAAAATTAAAAATATTTTGGTCCACAAAACGAGTGTGGTATTTTTGAAATTAAATTATCAGATACTATATCACAAAGGGTGTAGTTCGGACTATGCAACAAAATTAATATATTTTTAAAAAAACCAAGAGTGTAATTTGGACGAAAAAATTGTATACCAAACCGAAAAGTGTATACCAAAACATATACTCCCTCTGTCCCAATTTTGTTTACCCAAAAGCACCATAAAGGAAGATTTTTTTTTGTTTACCAATTTCCTAAAATGGCAAAAAGCAATACCATTTTTTCAAACTCAACCATTAAAAAATTACTTTATAGTAAAAAATATTAATAAACAATTCCTAAAAAGCTACTTTATACTTAAAAATATTAATAAATAATTCCCTTCTTAAAAATTGTTCTATTTTGAAATGAGTAATCAAAATTGGGACTGAGGGAGTACATACAAAATAGTATAGGCTTTAATTAGGTTACTTTTAAAACAGTGACTGAGATATCAATGGGGAAAACTATGGGCGGGAATTTAACTACATATCCAACCATCCTAAATGACACGTGTACATATCTTCTTCAAATGGCGCAACTGGTACGAATCGGCATTTTTAAAAGGTAAACTTACATGCCCTGATGGGAATACCAAGGGGCGCAAGTCTGGATTGAGTAGACATGCCTCCAGTAGCATGCACAATATACATGATTGATCGGAGGTTAGGCTCGTATACACACAAACCCTAAAGAGAAAAAGTTATCCTCTATTAAAATCTCTCACCATAGTTATTCTCTCAACAAAGATCAAGGAAAAATGGCTCGACGGTTGATCGCGGCCTCACCAGAGGTTAGGGGAACAATATTACCCGAGGAAATAATGATCAATATAATTTCAAGGTTGGATGTGAAGTCATTGATGCGTTTCAAATCGGTTAATCAGCGTTCGAAAAACATGATAGAGTTGCGGTACTTTGTCATCAAGAAGCTCATAGAGCATATGAAGAAGCAAAACATTGTAGGGTACGTTCTTTAAATGCAGTACGGGTTCTATCCTCTGGGTTATGAGTGAATGCCGCTTGGACTACCTATGAAGAGGTCTTTGTTGGACGACGATCCTGACATTGATTTCTTGTACAGCTGTAATGGGTTAGTCGTTTACTGTAATCTTGTTGATGAGTTCCTTGTCTGGAACCTCGTTACAGATGAAAACATGGGTATATCAATAACTCATATTGAGTTCGCACCTGCTTGCATTGGTGCATCTGTGTTCTTCGGGTTGGGGTATGATACTGAAGCAGACAAGTATAAGCTGATGAGGATTGTTGTTTTCAGTGCACCCACTTTTGTCAAGGAGGTGAAGGTGCTGTCATTCACGACAATGGAATGGAGGAGGGTCGACGATTTTCCTTTTGAGTATCCCGTGGCTAATCTCGGAGTATTTACAGAAGGGTGTTTGAATTACTTGGTGACAGAGCAGGACAAACTTGTTGTAAATCCAAAAGATTTGATACGCCAAATTCAGAAGATTTGATGTGGACATTACTTATGAGCCAAGTAACCTGATAGACTTTTAGGGTTTTGATATTATAAATATATCCTTGTACTCAGTATTGTACAAAAAAAATATAGTGAAAAACTCCTGGCTTGGTACGCCCCCAGACGTAGTCATTATTGACGAACTGCGTGAACAAATCGGTGTTCCTACTTTGCGCTCTTTATTTTACAACACGTTATCAGCACGAGTGCTTCTAATCCTCAAATTTTTGCAAGGCGTACGTTAGCTTCTTCTACCAATTCATGAACCAAACACAGTAGAAGAACTATAGGAAAGTTGAACCAGTAATTAAGCTTCTAAAACCTGAGGATATTTTCTAGTTAAACATACCCCTATTTTTGTGATTAATTGAACCGGTAATTAAGCTTCACACCAAAGCCTTCACCGTCGTTTCTCGCCACGCTGATGATCGCTTGTTGGGCATGAGAAAAAGACCCAGCGATTATTGCAATCCTCCAGAAATCCAACGCGATTATGAATTGCACTATCACGATATTATTTTTTGATCGTGGGGCTTGCGAATCGCGACGAGGGGCTGAACTTCCGACGGTGCTATTTTGATCCCATCTGGACCCGCAGTCCAATTCGGGCCGAGAAACGACAGTCGTGCGTGCCCTAGCGATACCGACCCAATAATTGCAGAAGATCATGACGAGGGGTTGCGTTTTCCGATGTCACTATTTTAATCCCGTCTGGACCTGTAGTTCAATTCGGGCCGATAGACGACTGCCCCACGATGGTTGCAGAACCTTGAATCTTCGTCGTTGTATCCTAGCACTAGCGGACAGTGGTTGATGTAGACCGTTGTTGATCGGCGGATGGTGGGATGATCCGACTGGGCACTGGTGTGAGCCAGAATTCGCCAAGGGATCATGTGCTTCATGGCATTTTCAGCGGCCACATTGGTGTGTTTTCATGGCCGCCAATTCACGGCCGTCCATACAGATCAAACATTTTTCTGGAAAAAAAAGGGATGGGTTTTAGGCCATTTTTCTGAAAAAGGAATTTTGGGCTTTTAATTTGTTTCTAATATGGGCAAAATTTGATGAAAAGAAAAAAAAGGGCCTTTAATTATTTTAACCTGGACCGGTTTTCTTTCTTTTTTTTTCTTGGGCTGTTTTGTTCCTTTTGGGCTATAAATAAATGAATTTTTTTTAATGAATGAATAAAAATATTAAGCTCAAATCCCTTTTAGAATTAATTTTATATTAGTTCTCAATATATTAAATAAAATGTGATTAATTACTATATGTGCATGCTATATATGCATGCATTATTATTTTTTCACATAGTTCTTATATTATAGTTCGCATACATTGTCTGGGTATGTTTGGATAGACGACGCACAATACTTGCTCCTATGTGTTTGAACATGATCAAGTAAATCCTTATTTCTCCATTGTCAATAAAAGGTCACAAAACTGTCCATGTCACTTTAAATATTGTAGTGAGAATGTCGGACATTACCAAGAGAGAATTTGCTGAGCTTGCTCTCGATGGTAGTAGTTACCTGACATGGGCTCTAGATTTTGAGATTCATCTAGACTCAACTGAGTTGAGCGGAACCTAATTTTACACGTATGATAAAATATAATAACAATTCATGAAAAATATCATAAATTCGTATGTAGAATGTTATAAACATGTTTATATGTGCCCAAGTGAACAACTTCGAACATTGTAATTACTCTTGTTAGTTGTTAATCAATTTTTTTAAGGATAAAATAAATTTTCTAGTCCTTAAATTTACATAATTTTGGTTTCAATCACTTAACTTTTATACTTTAAAATTAGTCCTTTAAGTGCACAATTATTTTGACTTTGGTCACTAATACTTGGTATCACAGCTAACCATACATAAATTAATTTTGGATTAATTAAAAATAGAAATACTGACTTGAACCGAAAATACTAGCTTTTTACTAGTAGTTTCCCCGCAAGCGTACGAGGTCACTGTAGTATAAACTGGTATAGTAACCAAGTATATCGTACCACGGGATGGTTTGTATGCGAATAGATCCCTGAAGATCTACGTGTTGTAGTTAATATGAGTGCGTGTTTTTGGACTTTTAAAGAAGTTAAATCTAAGTTATACTACTCTACTAAGGCAAAAGTAAGAATTAAATTAATTATCTAAAGGTTGTTTTCAAATATGAGATGGTGATGCTCAGGATAGGAATCCCTACGTATACTGACGGAGTAAGTACGATAACTAAAATAACCGTGATGTGCAAGTATTAATCCTAAGTGTACTAAAACTAGACAATCAACTTCCCTAATCTAGCACCAGATTGAAAGACTAAAAACTCAAGAATTAATCCTAATACTTCATCATATCAACCTACTTCATAACCCACTAAACAAGTTATACGGATTGTGCTTAATTAATGAGACCCTTATTTAACTAAGGTGATGCAGTCGTCCTCTCTAGATAAACCGGTATATGAATAAAACCCTTCTAAACCCTCTCACTAAGCCTATTCGTTATTAAAGAGTGATACGGCCATCCTCTCTCTAACAATTTTCGTACTTAATTCAAAGATAATTCTAGAATTTATTTTAAGCGTTCATTAATTAAGAGAATCAAAACTAAACATCACAGGAAATCCTAATTACATACCAACATCCTACTTCTACGAGTTCATCCTACCCCAAGCATACAAGGGTTTTAGCCTAGCATGGTTTTAACAATAACGAAAGTAATTGAGCAAGCAACGAACATAAACATGATGAATTGAATTGAAAAACTAAACAACATAAACTAGGGTTTAAGAAAGAATTAAAATCTAAGAACAAAATTGAATTAAAGAGAAAATACGAAGTCTCAAGTTTCAAGTATTGAAGAACAAAAGATGAAAATAACAAATTCCAAATCTAACTATGAATTCGTAATGTAAAAACCTCAATTAAAAGTAAAAATACGCTTGCTCGAACTCTCGGTGCTCTTTTCTCTCAAAAAACTAACTCTATGCGTGAAGTGGTGATTAAGTCCTGAAAAACGAACTCGGAATGGGTATAAATAGGCAATGGGTCGAATTGGACTTGCATGGGCCAAAATCCTTGTCATGCTCGAGTAGAGCTCGAGTAGGGAGTACTCGAGCAAAACAACTCGAGTAACAAAATCCTCCAGAACGTGAAAAGTACTCGAGCTAAGGAGCTCGAGTAGTGACTACTCGACCGGCTCTAGCTCGAGTGCACTACTCGAGTGCTTGAGTAGAGGCTACTCGAGCCCTTCTTGCTTGAGTATTCAAGTGATACTTTTGCTCGCACGAACTAATACTTTTCGTATTTCTTCCATATCTTCTCATCCGGGCATCCGTTTGAGTCGATTCAAAGTCCTACGAACTCCATTTTCCGTCTTCTATCCATCTATGAGCATTAAAGAGGCAAATTCGTTAGTTCATGAAAATAATACTCAATTGACTCTAAATACTCATTAAAATCACTCAAAACATGGGCAAATCGAGCTATAAAACCTAACAATTTCACACCTAATCAAATACCTCTATATATATAAATATGAATAATTGATTTTGATTAATTAAAGGTATAACAAAAATTAAAGTATTAACTTACATTCACAATTTTAAGAAAAATAGTAACCATACAATTAATATAAGAAAAAATAAGAATAAAATTTGAATTAATCAATATGTACATACACATTTGTTGTATAGAAAAAAAAATATGATAAATATGAATCCTATACATTATCCTAAAATGTGATGTAATTTTTGTGTAAGTCCCAAAGATTGCATTGGTTATGCTATATCAAAGTTATAGCATGATTATTTATATCATTATATACATAACCGATGTATTTGACTTTAGTTAAATATAATTTTGGGTAATTAAAAGATAAAAAAAGGAAGAATCTAAAGTTAAATACATTATTATTAGACAAATTTAATTATTTTGAATATCTATAATATATTTAAAAGTGGCTTGGAGTGGTATATCATTTTAGGATCAATTTGCCCCTGCCATCTTTTGTTTTTGCACAGTTTCATCCTAAATTGATAACCCCGACTCTCCATCGGCGTCTCCTTTTCTTTTTCACACACCCACCCACATCATTCCAATTCTCACATGCCCTTTTAGGCCTTTACCAATCAGATACAAGGCCATACCGGTGAGAAATCAGTGTGGCATAAGGCGATTCAGGTGGGAGAGATGTCACAACCACTCAGGGCGTAGACCCATCCGTGTTTAGGGTTTCTTGTTTTACCCCTCCTCCGACCAGAGACAAGGCCATGGAAGTGAGATATCGGCGTGGCATATGGCGATTCAGGTGGGAGAGATGTGATCGTCGCTCATAGGTGATATATAAATACTTACCTGCCAACTTGACTTTCGACATCGGCAAGTGTCCCGAGCGCATCGTCTCCTAGGAGTTCCTCTTCATCTCCATGGCCACATAGACCATATTGTAATTTCACCTCATCTCTCTTGTTGTATTGTAGCAATCATATTCAATTTGTTTTATTTGGATAACTATATTGCAATTACAAAAATGTATGGGTCTTGTAGATGTAATACGTGTATCTGTCCCATGTATGTTTATACACGTGACGTGGCTTATTTCGAATGACACCCCCAACTATTATTGTGCTAAAAGCCATAAAAAAAAATCTTTGACGCACATCAATTTGAGCTTAAGCATACTCTTGTTGGTCTTGATGTGGGTAATTAAAACCATTTGTGTTGTTTGTTCATATTTGCAAGCTCATTTTGCTTCAGGCCTCCGACTTAATTGTGTAATTTTTAGCTGAAGTGATTGATTTAAGAAGAGGCCTTAAAGTGGGAGCATTTAAAACTTATCATGTTATTCCAAGCCAAGTCATTATCATGACGTTATAGATGCTTTAACTTTTATTTTATAGTGTGTCTCAATGCAAAATCAATCTTAAAGGATTTATTTTTGTTTATTATAGGGATATACAATTATTCTGTGAGACAGAAACTTAAGCCGAAATATGTTGAACTGCCTGGAGCTGAGATTAAGAAGCTGAAGCTATCAGGTGTCGAGGTACATTTACGTAGTTCTTGCATTTTAATTTTATGTATTTCTTATAAAGTTGTGCAGGAAAGTATTGTACGTGCATGTTTTTATCTTTTCCCTTGTAATATCTTACATCTAAAATGACAGAAAAATATTTATATAGGTGATGCCTTTCAAAGTGTATGTCATCACTCGACCAATGCTTTATTATCAAAAGAACTTATTTTCTATATGAAATTTTCTTTTAGGAAGTACATGCTCTATGCTTTATTCATTTAAGATGGGTGTTTTGATCGTTTGGTGCTTTTGTCGTTCGACAGGTGGTTGTGGTGTCTTTATATTAATCTGTGTTCCAGTAAGTTATTGATGCAGTCTTATCTTCCACTGTAGAGTCCAACTGAGATTATCTAGGCCTTGGAGCGTATCAAGGACAAATGAAGAAGCCCGTCAAGGGACATGTAATTCATCAAGCAACAGAAATGTGCAAGATGATCATGTCCATGGAATCCAAACTTTACATCTCTATACATTAAACATGGAGAAATCTGTTTTGTCCAAATTGGTGGTTTGTTTTTGTAACTTATCAATCTTCTAGCTTCAATATCTTTAATATTCATGATTTGGTAAAATGAAAACTTGCGACACATGTGAACTTCCAACGCAGAATCTTGGGCTACCAGGTGTTGATAGGCGAACATCAGTCTATGATGGGCGAACAAGGATTAAGACCTTAAAAGAGATTACAGAGAATCAACCCCAAATCAAAGGCGATTAATGAAGAAAATCAAGTGGGAGTGCATGGATCAATCCGGGAGGTGCATGAAATGACGAACAACTCCAATGACGAACAACATACTGGCGAACAGGTTTTAAAACCCGAGACCAGATGTGAACATTCCGCCAAGTCACTGATGACGAGCAACATTAATAAAAGGTGGTGTATTTACCAACCTAAGAGGTGTATGCAAACGAACAGAGAACCAAGATTCTGAAGCCCAACTCAAGGAATATAGGCGAACAACTCTGAAGCCATACCCTAAAAAAGACGAACAACTCTGATGAAGAATCCATACTGGATCAAATAAGTCGACCTGGACGAACAATAATGAGTCCGAGATAAGACCAAAGAAGATTTTGTAACTAAGGTTCAGCTTAGATAAGGTCAAACAAAGGTCAAAGGACACATGTCTAGCATGCAAGCTAGGAAGTCCAAGAGTCTTGGACACCTCCTACTTGCTAGTCTCTATAAATAGTTGTTCTCCAGCTAAGAAATACAAGTTAAAAATTCATAAATGCTCCTAAAACACATACTAACACACCTAAACGTACGAACATACAAAATTGATTTGATTTCGACTTCGTGTTTACAATTCCACAACCCGAACCTTCGATTTATCATTTACGGTGATAATCAATCACACATTATTGATTAATGATCTTAAACCAAACTAAAACAGTCACTAATCCTATCAATTAAATTTGATCACCAACAATTTGGCGCTAGAAGGAGGGTTCGAACCTCCGGTTTAGTATGATTAGTCAAGAACTTCAAGCTGAAAACTTGAAGATTTGAAGAAAACCTCAAGAAACATTTGAAGATTCAAGCAAAAGTGTTCTTGGTGTTCTTCATTATAAAAATTAAGAGAATTTAATTTAAAATGCCTCAATCCAAAGAAACACAAGGTACACGCTTATCAAGGAAAGCATCTCCTACCCGAGCTTCGTCGGCAGACCATCAGGATCGTGATCCCAGGCATGCGAACAGATCGCAACATACGGCCATAACTCATAATCTCCCACCTGAAATGGAGGCCCTGGCGAACGACCCTAACGAACTGGCCAAAACCATTGCTGCTCTCCAAGCTCTCCAGAGACAGCAAGAACAGAATAGACCTTCACAAGCAAGGCCTAAGAATAGACCCCTGGAAGTTGTTAGGGCCAGATTAGTTAGGGGCGAACAACACGAGGTGTACAGTGCCCAGGTCAGGCGGGATAAGGGAAAAGCCAAGGTGATTGAGCCAAGATAGGGCCAAGCTGAGTCTGCTCGCGGGCGAACAACAATGTCAAGCCATGGAACAACTCATTCCAGTGCCCAGGACAAACTTGGCCAACCCCAACAACAGGAGAAAGTTGCTCGCCAGGAAGCAGAGCGTGGGCGAACAACATTTGAACAACCTCGCCCATCGGTTCATGAGAGACTCTCCCAGTCTGCCTTCAGGCGCCTAGGGCCAAATGCGGCGAGCAACCCTAGAAAGCAGCTCCAGGACATGCCCACTCCAAGTGAGGGACTGCGACGAGCAGAAAGGCTTGTGCTTTTGCTCGCCGAACAACCTCCGAGCCAGGGGGCATCTTTGGATGAGCTGTCAAGCTTGATGAGGGCAGTGGAGAGCATGCAGGGACAATTGGACCAGCAAAGAGGAGTGGGGACGATCAGCTTGCCATCCTCACCCCTGTCATCTATCATTCTGAAGGCCCCGATTCAGAAAAAGGTCCAATTCCCAGCAAGCATACAATATGATGGCCTTGCTGATCCCAAAGTTCATCTGACGAAGTACTCGGATTATATGGTCTCAGTGGAAGCTAGCGATGCCACCCAATGCTGAAACTTCCCATTAACATTGGGGGATTGACTTGATTCGAAAATACTAACTTTCTACTAGTAGTTTCCCAGCAAGCGTACGGGTTCACTGTAGTATGAGTAAGTATAATGACCAAGTATATCGAATCCAAGGGAAAGTGTGTATGCGAATAGATCCCCAAAGATCTACGCGTCGTAGTTAATATGAGTGAAATATTTTTGGATTTTTTAGAAGAACTAATTATAACTAAAATAAACTAATTAAACGAAAGTACTGAAGAAGACGAATTAACTAAGGTTTGTATTCAAATAAGAGATGGTGATGCTTAGGATAGGAATCCCTACGTATACTAACGGAGCAGGTACATAATCAAAATAATTGTGACGCGCAAGAGATAACCTAAGTTAAAGATTGTAAGATGAAAGCTCAAGACTTAATACCCTAATACTTTATCCTAGCAATCGACTTCACTAATCCACTAACGAGTTAATAAATTGTGCTTAATTAACGAGACCCTAATTTAAACTAAGATGATGCGGTCGTCCTCCTTAGAAAAACCGATAGATTAATTAACCCTTTCTAAACCCTTTCATTAAGCCTACTCGTTATTAAAGAGTGATAAGACCGTCCTCTCTCTAACACTTTTTAACGAAATTCAAGAATAAAGTTACGACTAATTTTAAGAATTCATTAATTAAGAGAATTAAAACCCTAACGTCACGAATTACCCTAATTACGTACCCACAACCTACTTCTACGAGTTCATCCTACCCTAAGCATGCAAGGATTTTAGCTAGACATGTTTTTTACAATAACGAAAGCAATAGAAAAAGTGACGAACATAAACATGATGATTAGAACGAATAAAAGATCAAACATAAACTAGGGTTTAAAGAAATACTTGCAAAGAATTTAAATTTAATTAATGAAAACGAAGTTTAAAGTAATCGAACTAATGAAAAGAATCTGAAAAATGAAAATAAACTAAGAATTCGTGCTAAAACCTCAATTAAACGTAAAGTAAAACTTGCTCCTCTCCTTCCTCTCCAAAAACGAACTCTAAAAGTAAAAATCTATCAAGTGGTAAGTGGTAGTTTTCAAAAACGAGCTCGGGATGAGTATATATAAGCCTTGGGCCGAATCGGGAACTCGTGGGCCGAAAAACGCATCCGGAAGCATAAAAGTTGGAAGCGCTCGAGCACACATGCTCGAGCGGTGGCGCTCGAGCTGTGTAGCTCGAATGGTGGAATCGCTCGAGCGCCTCCGCTCGAGCTGGTTGAATGGTGCAATTTTGGGGCGCTCGAGCAACACACTCGAGCGGTGGCGCTCGAACTGCTCGAGCACGAGAAATCTTCTGTATGTTTTTAGCGTTCGAGCAACGTGCTCGAGCGCTAGTGCTCGACCTGAGCCACTCGAGTGACTCCAAAATTTCCAAAAGTAACACTTTTCTTCTTCCACACTAATACCAATCGTATTTCTTCGATATCTTCTCATCTGGGCATCCGTTTGAGTCGATTCAAAGTCCTACGAACTCCGTTTTCCATCCTCGATTCACCTATGAGCATCAAAGAGATAAATTCATTAATTTTTAGAAATAATGCTCAATTGACTCTAAATACTCGACAAAACTGACCAAAACTAGGGTATTTCGAACGACGAATCATAACAATTTCACGCCTAATCAACCCCCCCAAACTTACCATATTGCTTGTCCTCAAGCAATGAAATAATAAGTCAAGTGAAATTGTTAGGAATGAGTCAACGAATCAAATCATGCAAGCAAATGAATTCGAGCTTCAAAGATCAATCACAAGTATACTCACTCACCTTCCCTCATCATATTCATGCAACAACAACAAGAATCACCAAAATCAAACATGGATGTGCACTCAACGATGTGTTTCACTCCCTCACAAGTGTATATCAATGATAAAGGGACTCACTCAAACAATCAATCACACATATTGGCAGCCATAGGCTTGTAAGCACTCTCAACTCCGATCATACTCTAGGAATCAATGCCGAATCAAAAAGGATTTTTCTCAAGGTTGTAATGTAGGCTCTTTGGACAGGTGGGATAACAATATAGGCAAGCGACTAAAGTGAATGGAGAATAGAAAATCACACTTCGGTACTTCGAGATTAGGAACAGACTACTTCAAACATATTCAATAAGCACGCATTCAATTCCACACTCTCAATACTTCAAAAAAAAATTCTTTCTCACTTTTTTTTTTCACTTTTGTCAATCACTTTTTTTTTCTTCACAAACACATGAGCTATTTTTTCTTTTGCTCATTCTCAATTTTTTTTCTTTTTCCCACAACTCAAAACTTCATCACACCTTCTTCTCATACTCGCTCAACAAACAACATTTTCCTTTTTCAACTCAATTCAATCCCTTCACATTCACACTTTTTCTATTCTCCACTCAAATTGGGACAAAAAGGCTTAGGAATTGGAATAGTGTTCATATGTGCTAGCAAATGAAATAAGCTTTAGGCTCAAAGAGGCTAACAAGGGACAAATGTCAATGGTAAGGAAAATTTAGGCTAAATGACTCATTCAAAATAAAGATGGCCTAAGATCACATTCGGCATATCAAACTAGACACAATCAAGAAGCAAGAGCACAAACAAGTTCTAACATCCTCTAAGGTGACGATCCACTCACAAACAAAGAGATTAATTTATGCATCAAAATCTCATAAGGCTCAAATCTCACGGCTTTCACATCCATGCTAGTCCTAGTGAATTCTCACTCTCATCACACAAGCACTCAAAAAGAAAAAATTTCAAGCATACGAGTTCTTTCTCAATTCCACTCTAGCTCAGACACTCACACAAAAGAATTCTCAACTCAACTCAACTTCACAACTCAACTCTTCTCACTAAGTCATACTCAAGAATAACAATAAGCAAATTGTACGAGTAGAGAAGAATGAAATCAGTCAATCATCAATCAATTCAACTTAAATCATAACCCCATAATTCGAAATACATCCAATACAATCCCATAAGATATGCACACCACTCAGACGATAAAGTTCACACTCAATAGCAAAAATAAATAAGAAGAGAAAAGAAAAAAAAAAGAAAAAAAAAGAAAAAGAAACTAGAAATCGGGGGAATCCCGTGACTCTCAAGCATCCGGAGGCGGCGGTGGGCGGTAGTTTGGATGGTCAATTCCCAAGTGCGACACGAACAACGACTCCATCCAGCGGTGCATATCCGAGAACTGATCCTCCATACGGGCTGTCCTCGTGTCTAACCTAGCTTGCATCACATCAGTCTGGAGCGTTTGAATCTGGTTGTCCATCTGAGTCTGTTGGGACATTGTCAGTTTTGATTAAGATCCCAAAGCCCCTGAAAAGATGTTTGCCTTAATCTGTCTTTGTCAGGCTAGTCTTGGTTAGGATTAGTACTTAGTCATTTTACACTTCACAGGTACTCAGTGAGAGGAGAACTCACTGGAGACAATCAAGACTCAGAGCCTGAAGACGAAGAGCACCATCCTGAACTTATGGCAGTCCTCTAAGCTGGCTGAGTAAGTGTCAGTGATGAAGAGTATGACCCTGAGGTCATTACTAACTCAGTCCTGAAGGGAACAGGAGGTCACTGAGTTAATGGGAAGACTTGGAGTAGAGCCAAGCAATGCAAAAGGAATTTCAGCGTCAGGACAAGACTGGTGGGCTCAAGACAAAACGAACTTAATAAGACAAGCCTGAAGCTCAGGAATAAGTTCTGACATTCTCACCAACCTGATGACGTGGACCAATCCGAGAAGGACACGCACGTACGGAACCTGACATGAAGACTAGATTCAGACTGCACATTCAACGGGCAAGCATTTTGTTGGTCCCACTCGATAGATTAATTGCGGAAGCTTATGTAATAATGTCTTTCCAAAATCTTTTATAAGAGATCAATAAACAGTATTTAAAATAAAGCGATAAAAGACACAAGATATATAGTGGTTCGGATAAATATCCTACGTCCACTCTCCCTTATCACCAAGGGGTCTCACTAACAACCAACTCACAAACTTACTCACTGGAATTTCTGAAGTACCAGCACCTTCTTACAAACTCTTTAGATCTAACTTCGATCTAAAGATACTCACTCCAACCTTGTCTAACAAGATGAACAGGTTGAGTGTATAAACTCCTTACGAGTAGATAAGTAATTAAGAACAAAATGTGAGTGCAATATGCGTAGTGATCAAAAGCTTAGTGTGGCTATATGCGCGTGAATGATTCTCTAGAGCTTTTTCTTGATCTGCACTTAAGTATATATAGAGGGGATTAGGGACATAGCCGTTGGGAGGCTAATCCAATCAGATCCTCTATATATGGAAGCTTCAATCAATCAATTCCCTAATTGATTGATTGGGTTGGTGAGATCTTGATTGATTGTCTTCATATCTTCTCAATCCAATCTTGTTTGACTTGATTAAAATCACCAACGGTCAAAGCTTCCAATTGCCTAACTCTGATTCTCTCCAGAGAAGGCAGGACCAGACACCAGGCAACCTCGGTGTCTTCTGGTCCTTATCTGGTGAACAGCCAGAATACTCAGTAGAATAAGGGGATCAAACTGAGCATCTTTTGTTCCACCAGACTCGTCTGGTCCGGACTCGTCTGGTCTGGGGAAGGTCCTCTGCCTCTGGTCTGATCTCCTCTGCTGAAGTCCTCTGGTGGAGTCCTCTGGTGAAGTCCTCTGGAGGGGTCTTCTGGTGACTCTTCTGGTGAGGTCTTCTGGTCTGGCAGTTCCCCCTAGACTAAGTCCTAATCTAGATCATCATCTGGCTAACAGGTCCAGATGGTCCTATTACATCTTCTGGTTTGTTTTAACTCATCAAAACTAACAAATTTTTATCCTAACACATTTAATGGGCATTTAATGCAAATACCAAATCCATGCAAGGACGGCTGCTGCATGAAGATATGTCCATTTGAAGCCACTCTACATAGATGACTAGAAGGCTATCTCTCCAACGGATAGTTTTTCAAATCACCTATAAATACAGAAGACCTTGAACCCATTCAAGGTTACGGGAAATTTCCAAGCCAGAAATTACTCAAACTCTCAAGCTTTCAAAGCATTCAACCTTTAAGAGAAGCACTCGAAACCATCTAAATTTCCCAAGTGTTTCTTAGCAACCGAGAGTTATTCTGTATTCCAAGAGCTAAATAGCATTATCTTAAGCTTAGAGAGATTATCCAATCCTTAGCATAGCTTTGCCTTGTAAGGATAATCTCAACTTAGTTGGAATCCAAACTGAAACCAAAACCCTAAGTTAGGCTTGTTGGGAGTAAGTCAGTTAGTGTGTTAGTAAGTGGAGTTGTATAGATCAGTGAGGAGAGCTGGTCTTGGTGCACCTTGGCACGTTAAAAACAAGAATCCCTTGAGTGGATTTCCTGTTAAGTCAGGCCGTGGACGTAGGAGCTTGAGACTCTGAACCACGTTAAACTCCTTGTGTTCTTACTGCTTTGATATTGTGCATATTTGCCATATTATTCGTTCATTCATTGCATTCAAGTTTATCAGGCCTGAATCAATCAGGCTGATCTTCAAAAGAGCACTGCCCTACTAAACACCATTCAGAATTGAGTAAAACAAGTTTTTCAGAAAGCAAACTAAACAAGACTTTAAACTTTCAGGGCTCAAACTTTTCCGCACTGAACTTGAACTGATAGTTAACCAACTGACCCGCACCAAGTGTAGTCAGTAGGTGTGTTATCAACTCCTAGTTCTTTACCACTCTGAGTAAAGGGAACTCAGTCAGCTTTAAGGTTGAAAAATTGGTATACGTGTATTCCCCCCCATACACGTATTCCTCAGTCTTGAACCGAGACCAACAGAGTCCAATCCGCATACGAGGGATACCACTGCCCGGGCGACTGCATCCCGGGTGACTCCACCTCCATCTCTTGCAGGTCCTCGCCCCCTGCTTCACCTGCCCCATCGTGCCCCTCTTCGTATTCCTGCTCTTCTTCTTCTTGCAGATCTTGGACTCCACTCGTTCCTGCTCTGCTCGTCCCGGCACCGCCTGAACTCTCTCTACGGTTCCTCTTCACGGGCCTCACCTCCCGGAGTCCTCTACTATCGACCTCAGACGTATACTTAGCACTTATAGCTAAGTGCTGCTCTCCTTTCATGCCCAAGTTTTGCTTCTTCTTTCCTTTCAACGTCACCAACTTATCGTTCGGCAGTGGAAAAAGGCTATCATCCTTAAACCGAATACAATAACTCCCCATCCAATGCTCGAACATCAGCGCATTACTCATTTGATTGTACCCTAAATCCATCCCTGGGTATGGATCCGAACATGGCACGAATCCGAGGCTCTTCACGAATACCGAGATCAGTCCACCTCCTCGAACTTTGGAAGTCTGCGTGCCTAGCTTAAAGGGAGCCTCGTAGTGGTGCTCCATGAAGTCTCTTCCAAAGTCGTGCTCCTTCATGTACAGAAGACACCAAATCCATATAGTTGCTTGCTTGTGACAGTTCCCGTCTCAGAACGGACGTATATGGTATTTCCTAGGATCCGCTCCAAGTACCAAATCACAAGATTTCTGATTGCAGACGCTCATGTATTCTGGCCTTTGTAGTCCCAGGCCATTCCTCCCATTATGTCCTTCCAGAACGCGTTCGCCTTGTACGATTTTGACACCCGGTTTGGTCTGGGCAAAGCTGGAAGTCCAAGCGCGAGGTTGACAACTTCAATCTCACAATACTGCCAATCGTTCTGGTACTTGAACTTAAACAAGTTCTCATCCGTCTTCTCAACAGTTGTGAGGAACTGTTCCACCAGGTCGGCATTCGTCTCCATATAAAGCAACATCTCGAAGAACTCCGTCATGTTGTTTCTTCTGAAAACTCTCCTAATCTCCTCTTCGATCCCCAAATCTCTCATGAAACTAACGACGGGTCTCCGGGTCTTTTCCACCTTCCCGGTGATCAGGCTCCATCGGTACGCAATGTACCTCCAACTTCCCTGATAGTCCAAATTATTCCATCTTGAGGGCAACAAACTCCTCCTCCTAAGATTGTTCGTGACTTCCTCCAATTCAGCGATGCTCAACACTCTATCCTCATTCTTTTTGGGAGCCATTGTTCCTGGGCAAAACACAAAGCAACTCAATTTCATTCACAACACTCTATGCAATTCAAATCAATCCCAAGCATCTCAAGTAGTAACAATTTAAATTCCTTCACTCTCAATCTCAACTTGAGTTCAATGAATCAATTCTAAGTCTCATGTAGCATAAATTCCCAAATTCTCAGGTGGTTACCAACCAAATCATCAATCTCAACTCACAAATGCCCACATTCAAGTCTATCATGAATTAACATTACCCAAATTGTGTAATTTACATGCTCAAGACTCAATTCAAACCTATTCATGCTCAATTCAATCTCAATTCACAATAATTCCTCCTCAACATGCAAAACCCATCTCCTTTTCTCAAATTCCTACTTTCTCACTCTAGAAATTCACTTATTCTACTCATGCAATTCCAAAACTGAGAGTGAAACAAGCAAATCCATAGCAAATTACCAACATTCATACAAAAGGAATCAAGAATCAACAAGTTTTTGCACAAAAATCCCAAAAAAAATCGAACCTATCATGCCCTAGTTCATATGCTTCTCATGTCTAATTCATCCTCAATCAATGAATTAAATGACTAAAGTTAGGAATTACATACCTTGCTTGCATATTTAATGGAGATTGAGAAGAAATGAGCAAGAATTTGTGAGCAATATAAGAAGAACCGCACGAAATGCCACAAAATTCCCCCAAATCGCACCCAAAATGGCCCTTCAGAGTGTGTGTAAGTGTGTGTACGTGTGGGGAGGGGTATTTATAAAGGAGGAAACAATCTGGGCAAAACCCGCGACCCGCTCGAGCGGTCGCGCTCGAGCATGTAGCTCGAATGATACAGTCGCTCAAGCGGCAAAAATCTTCTGTATAAAATGGGCATTCGAGCAATGCGCTCGAGCGGAGGCGCTCGAGTGGTGCCACTCGAGCGGCTCCTCCTTGCAACATATAATTTCGACGTCCAAAACCCAAAATTCGCGTACGAACTAAACTCGAACATCGTAAAACTCAACAAAAACACGAACTAACCTGAGAACTCCTCGATTTAAGCCAGGTCGCTCATTCGACCGAGGAGTTGGGGTCTCTTCCAAACGTGTAATTCACTAATCCATTCAAGTCGAACTTAAGCACTCTCACTTAATCCGATCCCACACACCGATATTTTCGAAAAATTTGACCAATTTTTTCATTAGAATTTCATGTACGAACTCGAAGTACGAATACACACCCCCCAAACTTTGTTTTTGCTAGGCAATACCAAAGTTTGAAAAGAACGAGTACGTACGAGTAAGTACACTAAATTCTTATGAACTTAAATCACTATCAATGCAAAGTAACGAGCGAAAAAAAAACATCACCCCCCCAAACTTCGACTTCACAAAGAGGTCTACGTTTGGGGTTCGTGTTACCTCACTTTCCCTCAATCGCATGCTCTACTCCTCGAAACATCGCCATCTTCATGAATTGCTTTCCTTAAGCGCACTTGCTCTCACTAAGCCACATGAAACAAGCCTACACCAACAAACATACTCTACAAACGAGGTTAACACTTACGATTCACAAAACGATAAAAGAAACAAAACACGTAAAAATAAGTAAAAGTTGGTTGCCTCCCATTAAGCGCTAGTTTTAAGGTCCTAATGTCGGACCGAGCTCGAAGGAGCTCACGGGACTTGAGAATCTAAACTACCTCCCTTATTCTCATAAGAGAAGTTAAAGAACTTCTTTACTTGATGCCCGTTCACCATGAAACTACGTCCATCCTCCTTCTCGACTTCAAGAAATCCACTCTTATGCACGTCCGTCACGATATACGGCCCGTTCCACTTGGACTTGAGCTTTCCACCAAACAGCTTCATCCTCGAATTGAATACGAGGACTTGATCTCCCACCTTGAACTCCTTTTTCTTCAACCGTGCATCGTGCCACTTCTTGGTCTTCTCCTTGAAAATTCGGGCATTCTCATATGCACTATCTCGAAACTCCTCCAACTCATGCAATTGGAGTAATCTCTTCTCACCAACTAAGGCACTATCAAAATTCAGCTTCTTGATCGCCCAATATGCCTTATGTTCCAACTCCACGGGCAAATGCCATGTCTTTCCAAAAACCAATTGGTACGGAGACATACCAAGAGGTGTTTTGAAAGCTGTCCTATACGCCCAAAGGGCATCATCAAGCTTCGTTGCCCAATCCTTCCTACTAATGCTCACCGTCTTCTCAAGAATCTCCTTGATTTGACGATTCGACACTTCTGCAAGACCGTTAGATTGAGGATGATAAGCAGTAGAGACTCGATGACTTACCTCATATTTTGACAGCAGTTTTTCCATCCACTTGTTCACAAAGTGACTTCCCCCATCACTTATCAAAGCTCTTGGGACTCCATATCTCGCAAAAATGTTCTTCCTCAAGAACTCGATCACCACTCGGGAATCATTCACTCGAGTCAGGACAACTTCAATCCACTTCGAGACGTAATCAACGCACACAAGAATGTACAAGAATCCATTGCTAGGAAGAAATGGACCCATGAAATCAATCCCCCATACATCGAAAACTTCGACTTCCATGAACACGTGCATCAGCATCTCGTCTCGCTTAGTAATGGAGCCAATCGTTAACACTTTTCACACCTCTTGACCCATTCCATGCAATCTCTCAAAAGAGTCGGCCAATAAAAACCAGATTGTAGGACCTTCCTTCCGGTCTTTTCTCCACCCAAATGTCCTCCACATGGCAAGGCCTGGCAATGCCTTATGATATTACTCCACTCCTCTTCTGGCACACACCTTCTCAACACATGATCTATCCCTCTTTTGAACAAGTAGGGATCGTCCCAAATGAACTCCCAAACTTTCTTCAAAAATGCCTTCCGATGCACCGAGTCTATCTCAGCAGATAACTCCCCACTTGCTAAATAATTAGCATAGTCCACAAACCATGGTGCCTTCCCTTCAACTCGATATACAGGTATGTCTCCTAAGCCAAAGAGCTTCTCATCCGGAAATTCACCGTTCACCTCTCGATCCTCCACGGTGTTCTCCTTTGTGAGCTCCAATCTCGAAAGGTGATCTGCTATCACATTCTCACATCCCTTCTTGTCTCGAATCTCTACATCGAACTCCTGGAGTAGCAAAATCCATCGAATGAGACGAGGCTTTGCATCCTTCTTACTCATAAGATACCGAATCACTGCGTGGTCTGTATATATAATTGTTTTCGTCCCTACTAGGTAGGGTCAAAATTTATCAAAGGCATACACGACCGCCAACAGCTCCTTTTTGGTTGTAGTGTAATTCACTTGAGCAGAATTCAGCATCTTCGAGGCATAGTAAATAGCGTGAAAATGCCTCTCATGAATTTGCCCCAAAGCAACCCCCATCGCATAGTCACTAGCATCACACATCAGCACGAATGGGCTAGACCAATCCGGTGTCACAAGTATATGGGCATCACCAACGCTTCTTTCAACCTATTAAAAGCCACTAAACACTCATTAGTAAACTCAAAGACGACTTCTTTTTCAAGAAGCCGCGAAAGGGGTTTAGCAATTTGTGAAAAGTCTTTGATGAAACGTCTATAAAAACCCGCGTGTCCTAAAAATGACCGAATCCCCTTCTCGGTCGAAGGTGGTGGAAGCTTCTCAATAGCAATCACTTTTGTCTTGTCAACTTGGATACCTTTCGAGGACACATGATTTCCAAGAACAATACCCTCTCTCACCATGAAGTGACACTTCTCCCAATTAAGCACTAAGTCCGTCTCTTCACACCTGCTCAACACAACTTCAAGATTGATTAGACATTTATCAAACGACTCCCCGTAGACGGAGAAGTCGTCCATGAAAACCTCCATAATCTTCTCAATCAAACCATGAAAAATAACCATCATACACCTTTGAAAGGTGGCGGGTGCATTACACAACCCAAACGGCATCCTCCCGAAAGTAAAAGTTCCATAATAGCAGGTGAAGGTGGTTTTCTCTTGATCCTCGGGGGCTATCATAATCTGATTATACCCTGAATACCCATCTAAGTAACAGTAATACTCAAAACCACCTAATCTATCAATCATCTGATCAAGGAACGGTAGAAAAAAGTGATCCTTACACGTTGCCTTGTTCAACTCTCTATAATCAACACACACACGCCAATCCATCACTAATCTAGTGGCTACCAATTCATTAGACTCCGTCTTAATCACCATGGTACCCCACTTCTTAGCAACTACGTGTAACGGACTCACCCATGGACTATCAGAAATTGCAAAAATCATGTTGCTATCTAACAACTTCAAAACCTCCTTATATATCACCTCTTGAATCACCAAATTAACTCTACGTTGGTTTTGAACTATCGGTTTTCTATCCTCTTCTAATCTGATCCTATGCATACAAATCGAAGGGCTAATTCCCTTAATATCCGCGATCGACCATTCTATAGCAGATTTGTGCTTACGAAGCACCACTAAAAGTCTCTCAAGCTGATCATCAAATAAAAGGGCAGATACAATTACCGAATACTTATCGGTCTCATCCAAGTAGGTGTACTTGAGGTGGTCGGGAAGTGGCTTCAACTCTTTTTTTGCCTCCAATGGTGGTGCCTTATCGAACATCTTCTTGAACGTTGACTCCTCGGCTTCCAACTCGTCCCCATTCTCTACTTTCTTCATCTCCAAGAACTTGACATCTTCGTTGTCTCTCAAGCTGTCAAAATAATCAAGATCATAAGAATCATAAGATACATCGTCAAGAATAGGATAATCAAACTGATTAACATGGAAAGAACAAGGGTCTAGAAGTGTGTCTTCAACACAAGTGTTCGTGATGTCAATGAAGTGGCAACTCTCATCTCCCATTGGGTATTTCATAGCTTCATAAATAGCTATCTTCACTTCTTGATCATCAACCTTGACCGTAATCTTCCCATTCGCTACATCAAGTACCATCCCGGCTGTAGCTAGAAATGGCCTCCCTAAAATCAGCGGTACATGCTCATCTTCTTCCATCTCGAGTACGACGAAGTCAGCAGGAAAAACGTGATTCTCCACCGTCACTAGAACATCCTCCACTACTCCTTGAGGTCTCGTAATGGACCTATCAGCAAGCTGGAGCATCATCATCGTGGGTTGAAGTTCACCCACCTCTAACTTCTTGAACAACGACAGAGGCATCAAATTAATGCTAGCCCCGAGATCACACAAAGCTCATTTCTTGATCCCGTTCCCGATATCACAAAGAATGGTAAAACTCCCGGGATCCTTCAACTTTGGCAGAAGCGCCTTGTGCACCATAGAACTCACCTCGTGGTTCAAGTGCACTAGCTCAGGCCCGTCCACTCTCTGTCTCTTCGCTATCAAGTCCTTCAGGAACTTGGCATAGTTAGGCATCTGTTCCAAAGCATCATAAAAAGGAATGTTAATATGTAGCTTTTTAAAAACATCAAGGAATTTAGCAAACTTCTCATCAAGCTTCTTTTTCATGAAGCGCTGTGGATATGGGACAGGTATCACAGATTTGGGTACCCCCCATTCATCTTTCTCAGTCTCTTTTAGATTCTTCCTTGCTTCCTTTGCCTTCTTCCACTTTGGAACTCTCTCAATCTCCTCAATGCCCTCCTCTTCAGGCTCTTTGCTCTCATGAGACTCATCCACATCTTTACTCTTATGAATGCCTTCACTCTCAACCCCTTTCTCAACTCCCATCTCCTCAATCTCATCTCTATCTGCCTCAAGCTCTTTTCCTTCTCTCTCAACCTCTCCTTTGGGCATCTCAGAATCAGCAGTCATCTCAGGACCTTCATATTTGGTCCTACTTCTCAACTCAATAGCCTTGCAATGTTCCTTTGGGTTATCCTCGGGCATTGAAGGATACTTGCCAGGCTCTCTCGGCTGAGACTTTGCAATTTGACTAATTTGATACTCGATGGAAGAGAACTTGTGGTTGTTCTCTTGCTGAGCTCGATTCCATTCCATGTCTCTCTTTTGGAGTTCTTGATCACGCTGATCACCTTTCTTGTGCAACTCCTTCACATCGTACTCCAAAGAGGACAATCTCTTGCTACCTTCCTCCACCTTCTGAAGGATAGCTCTCAACATCTCCTCAGTTGAGGCGCCGCCTTCTCCACCAGGAGGTTTAGAACCCGGATCAACACCTGGGGGAACTGTAATACCAGCCTTTGGATTAGCATGTGAGAAATTCTCATTCTTCCTCCATGTGTTTTGAGGAGGTTTCTGTCCTTGATATCCTTGTGTGTTCCTCCATTGATTTTGAGGCGGCTGAGGACCTGGAGGTACAAATGGTTGGCCATAAGAAGACCTTCCAAACTGATTCCACCTTGTGGATAGTTAGGCCTTCCCATATAGTTGACCTCTTCTTGCTGACTCGTGGGTGGGTCCACTTCCTCATTCGCTGCTACATTCCCTCCAACCAGATTCTGCCCCATCTCAAGGTTGCTAATCTTCTCCATCATAGCCATCAACAGCTTCCTCGTACCCTCATTCTCCTCCAACTTACAAACTCTCTGAAATTCTGGATCCTCGTTCCATGCACCGGCATTCGTGACAATGTTGTCAATGATTTCTCTACACCTCGCTATCCCTTGGTTCAGAAAAGCTCCACTCGCACATGCATTTAAATGGGCTTGGCCAGCCTTACTGGCTCCACTATAGAAAAATGCCATGATATCTCCCTCATTATACCCGTGCTGCGGGCACTCAATCAACATGTTTGAGTATCTCTCCCACACTTGGCGTAAATCCTCTCCTGGCTTCTGGCGAAAGGAAGAGATCTCAATCCTTCCTTTAATAGTTCTCGATGGAGGGTAGAATCGCTCGAGGAGCAGACGCTCGAGCTCGGCCCATGTGGTTACACCTCCCCATGGAAGCGTGTTATCATACCACTCCTTTGCTATTCCCGTCAATGAGAATGGGAACAGCCTAAGCCTCTTGGCATCTTCAGACATGCCGTTATAATTGAATGTGGAGGCTATCATCAGGAAACTCCTCAGGTGAGTATGAGGATTCTCCTTCCCAACCTCCCCCTTGAACTGGTTCTCGGTAAGCAGCTTAAGAATTCCCGGGGAAATCGAGAAGTTATTTGCCTCAACAGGAGGCAATGCCACTCCATCATAGTACCATTGTGGCTACGCTGCAAACCTTCGCCGAATAGCCATATTCTAATCTGCATTCTGAGGAATGTGCTGCAGATTAACAGGTGGTACTGGTACTTGTTGGGGTGGTGGTGGTTGATAAACCGGTGGTGGATTGTAAACAAGAGGTGGAGGATACGGGTATGGTGGATACGGATAAGGTGGGTATGAGTAAGGTGGGTAAGGTAAGTTGTTTTGTGGTAAGTTAGGATGTGGGTAAGCAGGGTTGTTCTGAGGATGTTGGATAATGTTATGAGCTAGATTGTTTAAGTTTTGTGTACCTGGGTTCTGGCTCTGACTGTCCCCTATCGGATCTTGGTTCTTACTGGAATTGCCTTTAGTGCCGTCAGCCCGGTTCAATGTCTGATTAAACTCATTCTCGACATCATCCAACTCATTAGTAATGTCCATTGGTTCTTTCCCTCCGGCAGCGTTCATCCTTCTTAAGAAGGCTCGGTTTCTTCTTGCTATTGTCTCAGGATCCAACGGTAAACTCTCTTCGCTCGTATTGCCTTGTGAGCGTGTTTTCATAAACCTGAAATACTAACAAAAGAATAATAATGCAACTGCCGAATACGTACGAAATAAAACAGAAAAGTAAAACACTCACTACTAACTACTAAGCTATCAACAAGTCCTATTCAAAAGACATACAACGCGATCCCCGACAACGGCGCCATTGATTTGATTCGAAAATACTAACTTTCTACTAGTAGTTTCCCCGCAAGCATAAGGGTTCACTGTAGTATGAGTAAGTATAATGACCAAGTATATCGAACCCAAGGGAAAGTGTGTATGCGAATAGATCCCTGAAGATCTATGCGTCGTAGTTAATATGAGTGAAATGTTTTTGGATTTTTGAGAAGAATTAATTATAACTAAAATAAACTAATTAAACGAAAGTACTGAAGAAGACGAATTAACTAAGGTTTGTATTCAAATAAGAGATGGTGATGCTTAGGATAGGAATCCCTACGTATACTAACGGAGCAGGTACATAATCAAAATAATTGTGACGCGCAAGAGATAACCTAAGTTAAAGATTGTAAGATGAAAGCTCAAGACTTAATACCCTAATACTTTATCCTAGCAATCGACTTCACTAATCCACTAACGAGTTAATAGATTGTGCTTAATTAACGAGACCCTAATTTAAACTAAGGTGATGTGGTCGTCCTCCTTAGAAAAACCGGTAGATTAATTAACCCTTTCTAAACCCTTTTATTAAGCCTACTCGTTATTAAAGAGTGATAAGACTGTCCTCTCTCTAACACTTTTCGAACGAAATTCAAGAATAAAGTTAAGACTAATTTTAAGAATTCATTAATTAAGAGAATTAAAACCCTAACGTCACAAATTACCCTAATTATGTACCCACAACCTACTTCTACGAGTTCATCCTACCCTAAGCATGCAAGGTTTTAGCTAGACATGATTTTTACAATAACGAAAGCAATAGAAAAAGTGACGAACATAAACATGATGATTAGAACGAATAAAAGATCAAACATAAACTAAGGTTTAAAGAAATACTTGCAAAGAATTTAAATTTAATTAATGAAAACGAAGTTTAAAATGTTTAACGTAATCGAACCAATGAAAAGAATCTGAAAAACAAAAATAAACTAAGAATTCGTGCTAAAACCTCGATTAAACGTAAAGTAAAACTTTCTCCTCTCCTTCCTCTCTAAAAACGAACTCTAAAAGTAAAAATCTATCAAGTGGTAAGTTGTAGTTTTAAAAACGAGCTCGGGATGAGTATATATAGCCTTGGGCCGAATCGGGAACTCGTGGGCCGAAAAATGCATCCGGAAGCATAAAAGTTGGAAGCGCTCGAGCACACATGCTCGAGCGGTGGCGCTCGAGCTGTGTAGCTCGAATGGTGGAATCGCTCGAGCGCCTCCGCTTGAGCTGGTCGAATGGTGCAATTTTGGGGCGCTCGAGCGGTGGTGCTCAAGCTGCTCGAGCGCGAGAAATCTTCTGTATGTTTTTAGCATTCGAGCAACATGATCGAGTGCTAGTGCTCGACCTGAGCCACTCGAGTGACTCCAAAATTTCCAAAAGTAACACTTTTCTTCTTCTACACTAATACCAATAGTATTTCTTCGATATCTTCTCATCCGAGCATCCGTTTGAATCGATTCAAAGTCCTACGAACTCTGTTTTCCATCCTCGATTCACCTATGAGCATCAAAGAGACAAATTCATCAATGTTTAGAAATAATGATCAATTGACTCTAAATACTCGACAAAACCGACCAAAACTAGGGTATTTCGAACGACGAATCATGACAATTTCATGCCTAATCAGGGATCGGGTGCACAAATGGTTTTCGGCAATGCCACCAGCATCTATCCACTCGTTCATTTAACTGAGTTAAGAGTTCCTTTCTCATTTCTCAACGATGGGATCATATTTGTCCCAAAAACATCGATTGTCGGACCTAAAACAAAATAACGACGAATTAGATCGGGCATTCATGGAAAGGTTCGACAAGGTGCTGTTGGAAGGTGAGCCCATCAGTGAGGACACAAAAATTGTTGCTGTTATGGCCGGGTTGAAAAAAGGATCAAAGCTATGGAAAGAGGTACGTCTGAAGTGCCCAAGGAGCTATGCCGAATTCAAAAATCAAGCGGCATATTCGTTTCCATGCATCAGGCTTTGCAATCAAATTTGGGAGAGAACAAAGCTGATCCCAAGGAGAACAACAAGAAACCTGGCGGAACAGGCTATCGAGTCCCAAAAAACATGAAGGCATTCAATGAAGGGACGAAGCTTAAGGAGAAATTGAACCAGGTGCTAATAGTGTCAGTCAATACTGTATATGAAAATGTGAATGAGAAGGAGTTGCTCTTCCCTCCCCGGAAATCCGTCAGGACACGGGCAAACTCAACCCTAACAAGTACTGTGCCTACCATCAAAGCGTGGGGCACTTTACAAGAGAGTGTAGAGATTTGCTCAAGCAGCTTTGGCGGTTCTACGAGGAGGGAAAACTCTCCGACTTTGTTAAAAGACAACTTGGAAAGAGAGTCCGGGAGAATAACTCCGAAGATAAGGATGATCAACCTCAGAAGAACAATAAACCAGGACGACCAGTTCCGGCTGTTGTTGCTCGTCCACTTGAAGACCTATAAATGATGGAACCCGCAGAACCAGCGGGAGGATGTTCTGATGGACGACCGCCGATCTCCAACCGAAAAAGAAAAGCCGAATTGTGAGCGATCGATCAAGTACAGGGAATGGGGGTTAAGCCATCCATCATGCATACAACAGAATTAACCTTTACCGAGAAGGATTTGGAGGGAATCTTGACCCCCCATAATGATTCGCTCGTGATCTGTGCCAAGATTATGGAGACCAGAGTGCACAGATTGTTGGTGGACATCGGGGCCTACACCAACATTCTTTTCAAAAAGACGTTTGACCAACTTGGAGACTACTCAGGCTACATCTAACCTTCAAATCACAGAATTTTAGGCTTCGGAAATGCTGTAACAGTCCCGTTAGGGGAGATTAGGTTGTCCGTTCAGCTTGTAACGGTCGAGGAACCCAAGAAAAACATAACAAGAATGGTTGATTTCTTGGTCGTTGATCAGGAATCAACTTACAACGGGTTTCTTGGCCGACCTTTCCTAAATGAATTTAAAGCTGCATGTTCAACTTACCATTATTGTCTGAAGTTCCCAACAGCAAGTGGATCAGGCACAGTAAAGAGAGATCAAAGAAAGGCCCGGGAATGTCTCCTGCAGTTGCAGGCTAAGCATGCATTAGTATCCATGATGGAAGCCACAACCAGCTATCCTGCTGATGAACCATCAATACTGGAGAACATGATGCACATGGAGGAGGACCACATGGATACTGACGAGCAACGCTCTGACGAACAACTCATCGCTACCCATGGGGAACTTCTATCTGACGAACAACAAAGGGGTGGTGACGAGAAATACTCATCAGATGACTTGGAGGGCCAGGTGTTGACTAACAACAATGAATCAGGACCAACAGACGATCTAGATCCCTGTCTGGGAGCAGAGCCCATGAGCATCGAAAATGATTTCAACCCTGAGGGACCAATATTTGATCCTCATTGGAAAGGACAAAAACGACGAGCAACTCCAGTTGAAGAACTGGAGGCGTTCAAAGTTAATCCTGAAAACCAGGATCTCAAATTGTACATAGGATCTGAGCTCCCTGAGCCTTACAGATCTCGAATGAAAGAGTTCCTCAGTAAAAATCTAGATGTTTTTGCTTGGTCTCATGCAGACATGGTGGGAATAGATCCAAAACATGCTTGTCACAAGCTCAACATCAATAAAGCAAAAAGGTCTGTCCATCAAAAACGAAGAAAATATGGCCCAGACAAATATCAGGCTTTGAATGAAGAAGTAAAGAAGTTGTTAGACAATGACCTAATCCGACAAGCACTTTGTCCACAATGGGTGGCAAACCCAGTCCTTGTGAGGAAACCAAATGGGACCTGGAGGCTATGCATAGACTTTACAGATCTGAATGCAGCGTGCCCGAAGGACAACTTTCCTCTCCCTCATATTGACCAGTTGGTGGACAACACAGCAGGTCATGAAATGCTAACACTCATGGATGCCTTTGTCGGGTACCATCAAATTCCGATGCATCCAGACGATCAAGAGAACACAACATTTTATACAAATAAAAACTTATTGTGTTGGAAGAGAATGCCCTTCGGCCTCATCAACGCCGGAGCAACATACCAGAGGTTGGTGAACAAGATGTTCGATGAACAAATCAGAGATACGGTAGAAGTCTATATAGACGATATCATAGTCAAGAGCCCCCGAAAAGAAAACCATCTTCAGCATTTGACCCAGGTGTTCGATATTCTTCGACATTACAATATGAAGCTGAACCCGAAGAAGAGCAGTTTTGGAGTCCATTCCGAAAAATTCCTGGGCCATCTTGTTAGTCAACGAGGGATCGAAGCCAATCCAACAAAAGTCAAAGCTATCGTGGATATGCAACCACCACGTTCGATAAAAGAGGTGCAAAGGCTCACGGGATGCCTAGCAGCATTGAATCGGTTCATATCCAGATCGGGGGACAAATGCCGTCCATTCTTTGAAGCCATCAAGAAAGAATAGTTTACATGGACTAACAACTGCCAAAAGGCGTTCGACCAACTTAAGGACTACCTGGGAGATGTTAAAATTCTATCAAAACCCGTCCCAGGAGAAAAGCTATACTTGTACTTGGCGTCAGAAGTGGCAATCAGCTCTATTCTGGTACGGGAAGACGGTAAATTCTATCAACCTATTTACTACGTCAGCCAAGCTTTGCACGAGGCGGAGATCAAATATTCTCCAACTGAGAAACTGGCGTACGTACTTGTCATGAGTGTGAGGAAATTACGACCATACTTCTTTGATCATCAAGTTGAAGTGCTAACAACTTTCCCACTCAGACAAATTCTCCATCGCCCCGACACAACTGGTCGTCTACTAAAATGGTCACTAGAGATTAGCCAATCCGGGATGACCTATGATCCTCGAATAGTGATCAAAGGGCAAGTGTTAGCCGACTTTATAGTCGAACTAACCTTTCCACCAGATCCGACGAGAGGACTAGATCACCCCTGGCATCTTTATGTTGACGGATCTTCAACCAACATAACCTCGGGGACAGGAGTGGTTCTGATCAGTCCAGACAGACAAGTATTCACCTCGGCGATCAGATTTGGTTTCATGGCAACCAACAACGAAGCTGAGTATGAAGCTCTCATTGCTGGTCTCCACCTATCCCTTGCAGTAGGTGTTAGACGGTTACAAATATTCGGCGACTCTCAATTTATTATGAACCAAGTTCGAGGTGAATACGAAGCAAAAGACGATCATATGATCGAGTATCAGTGAATTGTTGCTTACCTGATGTCCTTATTAGAACAAGTCTTCATTGAAAAAATTCTGAGGACAAGCAACACACAAGCAGATGCGTTGGCCCGACTAGCAACAAGCGAAGGACCTGCAGAGTTGGCAGACATTATAATTACAAAGATGAATAACCCATCAACAAGAAGTTACAATGTCAATCAACTCGACGAACAAGCAAGTGAAAAAGAAGACTGGAGAACAAGTATAGTCAAATACTTGAAAAGTGGGGAAAACCAAACAACCCTTTTGAAGTTGCCAAGCTAATAAAGCAGGCCGCCAGATACACTCTGGTAGGCGAGCAGCTTTACAAAAGGGGAATATCAATCCCACTTCTCAAATGTTTGCCTAGGGGGCAAGGACGAGCAATACTCGAAGAAGTACATGCCGGAGTATGTGAAAATCACACTGGGGGGCAAGCATTGGCATACAAAACTATCAGACAAGGCTATTATTGGCCGACTTAACGTCAAGACGCAATCAAGAAAGCAAAAACATGCCATCAATGCCATATTTTTTCCCCAAGCATTCATACCCCAACCCAACAGCTCATATCAGTTTATAGCCCATGGCCGTTTGCAAGGTGGGGGATGGACATTATTGGTCCCTTCCCGACAGGTGTTGGGAATGTTCAATTTGCCGTCGTGGCAGTCGACTATTATACGAAATGGGCGGAAGCAGAGGCCATGGTAAAAATTACGCAACAGAAAATGATCAACTTTATTTGGAGGAACATTGTTTGTCGTTTTGGGGTTCCACAAACCATTGTGACAGATAATGGTCCGCAATTTGATGGGAAAGAGTTGAGAGATTTCTGTATAAAGTGGGGGATAAAAAAACATTACTCTACGCCCTATCATCCTCAATTAAATGGACAAGTCGAAGCCGTAAACAAGATAATCAAACATACATTAAAAGTACGGCTGGCGGAGAGCAAAAACAGTTGGTCTGAAGAACTTCCCGAAGTCCTGTGAGCATATAGGGTTTCTCCCAGGTCAAGTACCGGAGAAACACCTTTTGCAATGGCTTTCGGAACAGAAGCTGTGATTCCAATCGAGTTAAAGACCAACACTTTCAGAACGACCAACTTTGATGAGCAGGCGAACAACTCTGCTCTAGCTACTGTAATGGATTTGCTCGAAGAAAAAAGATTGACTGCCGAGCTAAAAAACGCTACCTATAAGCAGCAAGCAGAACGCTATTACAATTCCCATGTTAAAATCAGGGAATTCAGAGTTGGAGATTTGGTTCTAAGAAATTTGCTCGCCCAACCTCCAGGTGTATTGGGACCAACTTGGGAGGGCCCGTATCGTATAACAGAAAAATTCGTTAATGGTGTATATGATATCGAAGATATGGAAGGCAAGCCGGCCCAATACTCCTGGAATGCTGCACATCTAAAGAAGTACTATCAATGAGTCGAACAAGTTCTTGATTGGGCGACCAAAGGTCTTGGTGGGCAAGTGAGCCAAGTAAGGCAAACCAAAAACTTGCCTAATTTTTTGAAAATTTTGCAAAGTATAGAATGAAAAGTTGTTCGGCACATTGTATAGTTTAGTGGTGTTTCATCTTTTTTGGTTTAGACAAGGTTGCTCGGCTAGAATGTTATAAGCGAGTATGTTTTAGTTAGTGTTCAAAGTTGGTCGTCAAGATGTATATGTTAGTGACGAGCAGTCTTACAACACTTGTAAATTTTTTATAATGTATACATAGTTGTTCGTTGAAAGAAAAGTCCAAAAGCTCGAGGTACAAGTTCATTTTTAAGGACCAAAGCCATTTAAAGGTTGTTCGTTTTTTAATGAACATAACCTAAGGCTAAACCCTGATTTCATTAAAAGGCAAATTTCAAATCGAACAAAGCCCAAAACTATATGTTATAATTGCGAAAGCATTGACAAAAATGTAAAGGCAATTAACATATAAAGAAAATGAGCGAATAAAAGAAAGACATTTCATTAAAATAAAAGGCATTGAGCCTTAAAAATAGTACAAGAGTTCTAGAGGAAGTGTACTACAAAAGACGAACAACTATTACAAAATAAAGACTATGCTAAGTCCTAAATCTATTGCTGCTCGACGGGGGGAGGGCTTTGAATCTGGTCGGCGGGAGGATCAATGATCATGTCCCTTGCCATATCTTCAGCGGCCTTTTGTTCCATCTCCCTAGCAGCTTGCTCATCTTCGGCCGCCGGCTCTTCTTCTTATTCGCCCTCATCAACTTGAGGTGGAGGACGAGTAATGGTGATACTGGGGTCAAGGCTGTCAATCTTGACCCCCAGCTCGGCGATATCCCCCAACTGTATCTCAATGTTGTTCGGAGGGGGATAGTGCTCCAGAAACTCGGTCAGGTCCTTGCCCATCTCTTCCACCATGTCTTTAAAATCGTACGCATCAGCCATGCGAATGCAATCGGCATAGGCGTAGATATATCCTAAGCTTGAGATGGGGGCGGACCGGGCTTGGAGCTCAGCCTTGAGCTGCTCGCAGGTGAAGGTGTTGGCCTCCACATCCCTAAGGCGAGCAACTTCCGCTTCGAGCTCGGCAATCTTCTGCTCGGCCGCGGACAGTTTTTTCTTCTCGTCGCCGAGCAGGACATCTTTGCCTCCCAGATCACCAGATAAACCTTGAATTTCTTCAAGATATTTCTTCTCACTGTCAATGTAAATATTGATCTGGTTATTGAGACGAGCAAGTTTGGCCTCATACTGGCTGACCAAGTCGTCTTTTTCTTCGGTCAGTTGTCGAGCAGTGCCGGCATAGCGACGAACAGCTTCTTCGAGTTCGGCAAGCTAGGCCATCCCTTTCTGGGCAGTTATGAGGCCATTTGCGTGCTGCATCATGGAGAAGTGGAAATTATCCGCAATGCCTTGGGCAGAAATGGTCGTCTCCAAGGGCCGGGTCCAGGATCGGGCGATCAATTCGATTGCACGGCGGACATGTTCGCTTGGGATCTCCATGATGTTCACCGGGGTTTTTGAACAGGCGTATTGATGGACGGAGGCTGCTTGCCCTGGGTGATCGCTTGACCGATACCTGCAAACAAAGATATAAGTTACGAGATGTTATTTAAGTCTATAAAAGTTGTTCGCCAGTAATGAAGTTAGATGTACTTACTCCTGAAACTTCCTCTCGTCATAAACCAGAAGGGTTATGTCCTCGGGACCGTGAACAGGAGTGGAGTCCTTGCCCGCTTTGCCTGTCTTCTCCACCGGTTCGATGGAGGCACGCCGAGCAGTTTCTTCCTCGGAATGGGGACGAGCATGACTCTGCCCCACCTTCTCCTTGCCTTTATTCTCGACAGGAGCAGTTTGGCCCACGAAGGACCCATCCCCTTTCTTTAGGCGCTTGGCGCCACGGGGTGATGGGGCAGGAGGTGGAGAGGGTGGAAGATTGGATGGGGCACGGCTTGGCGAGCAACTTTCGCCCCCTCGGCCTTATTCATCATCGCCAACACCTTGGAAGACGGATCACCTTTCTTTCTCCTTCCCTTTGGAGGTGGCATCTCGTGGACTCTTTGCTCCAAAAGTCCAAAGCAGGGAGGGACGACAATAGTAACTTGCTCGGCTAAGAAAAAAAAAAGAGATTAAAGTCAGAATGCAAAGGGTGCGAGCAAGTATTCTTTTGTTCCATGACGATCAAGGAGGTTCAGATAAGTTGGTGGAATTTCATACATGGGGGTACTTCAGCTTGGGCCTCTAATTGGTGAGGGAATGTGAATAGGTGAGCAGCTTTCTGACACTTCTCCTCGCTCAGGTATTGGATGGTCCTATCCGCTTTGTTGCACAGACCGACCAAGCAAGAAGTGAACAGGAACTCAACACCAATTTCCTCCTCCTCCTCCTCCGAATTCTACTTGGGCAATCGAGGGCCTGCGAACAAACAAGAAAAGTTAAATTAGAACGATACAGTTCAAGAACGAACATAGATAAACTTTCGCTTAATCATTCCATAAGCAGCGGGAGAGTTTATTCGTCCAATGCCGCCGTGTGGACCGGAAGATGCTCGCCAATCACCCCCAATAAAGAAAAAGTGTTGTTTCCAGTCCCTGATCTTGTTCGGCACTCCTTCTACCATCTTGATCCCGGTTCTGGTCTTGAGATAGTAGTAACCTTCTTCGCCTATAGGGCACTTAGTAATTATCATGAGATAGTTGATCTCCTCTGCAGTAAGGCGATCAACATATCCCTCTAAGGCAAACAGACATATCGCACCGAGTAAATTCATCCATCCGATCAGCGTGATCTGTGTAATGGCTAGATTGGTCGCCTCGAGAAAGCGACCAACGACTGGGGGCAGCGGCAGCTTCAAACCTGCGATCAGTGTATCAATGTTGATCGATGTGCATCCTGGAGGTGGGTGATCAGCTCTCTCTTTTCTCCTAGGGGCCCACATGTGAATGTCATAAGGGATCTTGTAGGTCTCTCGGATCAAATCAAGATCCTCCTCGAGGACAACACTTTTGATTTTGCTCGCCTGGAAGTCAGTTTTTACCCAATCCATTACTTGTCTCTGTGGGCGAGCAAAGTTGTTCGCGTGTTCCTCAGCATATGCTCGCCATTCGAAGGGCCGAACAACTCCAACTGGAATCTCATTTTCCAGCATCTTTGGGGATGGGAAGCTTATCCCCTTAAAAAATTCACGGGTCAGTTCGTCAAATTCGGGATCTTCTGATTCAGCACTGGACGAAGAGCCCTCGTTGGAATCCCTGTTCGCAACAACCACCACCTCCCTCCCTGACGGGCGAGCACCAGTATCCTCCACTGGTCGAACAACGGAGTCTGCGTAGGGGTCCGATGCCGAAGAAATCTCAAAGGCGGGTTGGTCTCTGTGTGCCACAATGGGAAAGAGGGGATCAAGGTTTTCCTCAGATTTGTTGCTCGAATGAGAAGACATGGAAGAAAGAGAGAGGACCACAGACGGCGGCGGAAAATTTTGTAGACGGCAGCGAATCCTCGGAGAAGATGGTGGCGCAGGGTCTCACACGGCGGCGATGGAGATTTTTTGAAGAAACTGGCGAAAGAAAAGTGTGGAGAAAGAGAGAAATAACTACATTGCTTCGGAATTAGAGGCCAAATGCTGAAGAAACGTCGTCAGAAAAGCTTGAAGTCGCCAGAAATGGAGAAATTCGCCGGAGGAACTGTAGCAAGAAGTGAAGAAGTGGGAAATTTTTTGTTTCCCTCTTCTATTTATACTCCAAAGAAAACGGGGTAAAACCCATAATTTCCTATAAAATTTGGACTGAATTGACAGAAAACGGGGTAAATTTCGAGCAAATGTGAAAATCAAAGGACCTAAACGTAAATATAGGGGCGCGTGGCCTCGGGACTGCTCGCACGTGGGCAGCGCACAATCATACCGCCCACGTCATCCTCGTACATCCCCCAGATCGTGGGAAGGAAAAGAGGTGAACCCGGAGTTGCTCGCCAGATTCAATGATGTTCGTCCAAATCTTCACCAGTATAGTATCCTAACTACAGTTGCTCGCCACAAAGTTGCTCGTTCCAACCAACATCTAGTCAGGATAGGGGGCAATTGTTGATAGGCAAACATCAGTCTATGATGGGCGAACAAGGATTAAGACCTTAAAAGAGATTACAGAGAATCAATCCCAAATCAAAGACGATTAATGAAGAAAATCAAGTGGGAGTGCATGGATCAATCCGGGAGGTGCATGAAATGACGAAAAACTCCAATAACGAACAACATACTGGCAAACAGGTTTTAAGACCCGAGACCAGATGTGAACATTCCGCCAAGTCACTGATGACGAGCAACATTAATAAAAGGTGATGTATTTACCAACCTAAGAGGTGTATGCAAACGAACAGAGAACCAAGATTTCAAAGCTCAGCTCAAGGAATATAGGCGAACAACTCTGAAGCCATACCCTCAAATGGCGAACAACTCTGATGAAGAATCCATACTGGATCAAATAAGCCGACCTGGACGAACAACAATGAGTCCGAGATAAGACTAAAGAAGACTTTGTAACTAAGGTTCAGCTTAGATAAGGTCAAACAAATGTCAAAGGACACATGTCTAGCATGCAATCTAGGAAGTCCAAGAGTCTTGGACACCTCCTACTTGCTAGTCTCTATAAATAGTTGTTCTCCAGCTAAGAAATACAAGTTAAAAATTCACAAATGCTCCTAAAACACATACTAACACACCTAAACGTACGCATATACGAAATTGATTCGATTTTGACTTTCGTGTTTACAATTCCACAACCCGAACCTTCGATTTATCATTTACGGTGATAATCAATCACACGTTATTGATTGGTGATCTTAAACCGAACTAAAACAGTCACTAATCCTATCAATTAAATTTGATCACCAACACCAGGCATGTCCAAAATTTCAAGGTCCTTGCCATGGAGATGCCCAACAAACATTTTTCCGGTTAAAGAAGGTGTTCGCCCAATATTCTGGTAAATTATTTTTAGGTTTCCAAATCTTCAATATTGATACTTCAATTCTAGATAGTGGACACATAATCTATTTTGTTGAATGATGTTAGGGCTAATCATCCTAAAACCATTATCTCCCGAACTATTGGATGTGTATAAAGTATTTTTCTGAACAGGATTGCAACAACATTATTACTCTAAAAAGTAAAAATCGTTAACATAATACTTGATGCCATTGTTTCTTTTTTGCTGAGTAAACTTCAATTTTATCTTAATTTTCAAGTGATTTGTATCTGATCTGATATATTGGGACGCCTATTGGGGAAATAAATGCTTTCAAATTAGCAATTGTAAGATTTCAAGTAGAGATTCGGCTGAAATGATGAAGGTACAAATTATTTTTTACCATTATCTCAAGGTTCATGCCATTTAAATACTTTCCATGTCTCTGTTTATAGATAGATTTTGCTAATATTATAAAAAAACTGAAACTGAGCATTGATTTTTGATCTCTTCAAGGAATTTTTCTCATTCCTAGGTTACCGTGATAACAGTCAAAAGTATAAAACGATAAAAATGGTGCTATCTATTTTGGGTGGTATACCATCTTTTTGTGATACCTCTTGAAAAATATGCCAAAAGAGCTTATCATACAAGAGTTTCTGTGAGTATGCGCTTTCGTATGCTATTTGAGACAGAATAATCGAGCATATCTAGGTAGATCTAATATTTTTTCCTCTACACAAATCCTGTTACATGCTTAAAAAAATGGCGAGGAAGTCTACATTTTTCTTCTGCATGTATTTGATGCTTAAAAGAAACTTTGAGGGATATATTAACAAACAATTACCAAATGTATTCTTCATATCTAATTCGCATCTGAAAAATACACTGAAAATTACCCACATCAATAGAAATTCACGCATTACACCTGAAAGAGTCTCTGTGGGTTGTAAGATCCATAGATGTATTTGCTTTAGGAATATTAGAGATAGAGAGGGGCAGAGAGGCATGAGAAACAGATGGACACATCTAATAATACCTTCTTTCATCAGATTACAGAGAGAACATATCCTCCACCAGCTAAAAGTCAAGAATATCACTTAAGAGAATGTTCCGAATTTGATAGGAGAGTGACTGATCCAATAGAAGAACATAGCTTCATGACTTAAACATAAACACCTACAAGAATATGCAGCCATTTACTGTACTAACTATGTTACTTATAACATTAATGTTAAGACTCCGAAGAAAAACATTGGTTTACTTCTACTAAACATGTATCCCTCACAAAGACATATATTTAAAATCAGAGTTGGGGCACCTGGAATTCATTGTTATAAAATACTCAAGACTTAAATCAAGGGTGCTTAAAACTTGTGATAGTTACATGACGGTTGCTGACAAAATGAAAAAAAAAATGTAATCTGATTGAACAATATCAATTGTTCGTTCTAATGCGCCTTAAACATTTCTCGTGTTGTGTAATAATGATATGGGTGTTCGGATTATTTTATTTCTCATTACACATTTGCTTATAAAAATGGAATTCATCTAATTTCTTTTAAAACTCTCGCATAAGTTGGATCTGGGGGTGTTGGCCTATAGGTTGGACATTTCCTGATTGCTCCTTGCTTTCATATTACAATTATTGTATGGTATTGTAAGAGAAATCAATGCTCAGTGAGGAAAAAGTGATAAAACATGACTATACTACAAAATATGACTGATTTGAAAGGTTTTCCATTTTTAATGTTATATATATATATATATATATATATATATATGAAAATTAATTTTAATTTAGATTATTTAAGCTTTGATTATGGAAACTAATCTTAATTTGGATGTTTAGGTGTTGATCTTTTCTTTTAGATGAATCAAGATAACTCCTTAGAATTATCCCTAGGCAAAAACTTGTATGAGACCGTCTCATAATATGAGACCGATCAAATTAAAAAAAGTGATAGGGTTATAATTAAATGTGATAGTATTTTAAAGAAAAGTGATAAGTCACTTTTAACAAATATATTATCACTTTTTGTTTAAACTTTATCACTTTTTAAAAGTGACAACTTTTTAATTAATAAGTGACATGTTTTAAATTAAAAGTGGATCAAATATTATTGGTCTCATACTATGAGACGGTCTCACACAAGACTTACTCTTATCCCTATGATATATCATCATCTGAATTTGGTTTGTACTAAATAAGTGTAAATTTTTTATTATATCAAATTATAAAAAGGAAGTTCTAACATATATATCCCCTAAAAAGAAAATTATATTATAACATATATATCCCTAAATATATCCTTTAATATATTGCATATTGATATTTTCTAATACAAAATTAATGTAATAAAAACCTAATTTAAATTATAGGTAAAAAAAGTCATACCAATTATTACTGATTTTTATTTAAAATACTCCATCAGACTACAAAAAATGTGTCTTTTTATTTTAGACACATTTAAAACCAAAGGCTTCATTGTCATGAACATGGGCGATTTATGTTTTCACATTTATTCTCCAATTCTATACTTTTCAAGCTTATTAGTAATTTTGCAAATATGTGAAATTTGCTAAATGTCTCTCTCTAAATTTAAGGTAATATTGATTTACTTAGACGGCTGAGTAAGCTTTGTCATTACTTTTAGAATATTGTTAGATGAGTTAAAGATCAATATGCTAGGTGTCTTTTACTAATATATTTTATTTATCTATGTTGCAATGTCATCGTTACATAATAACTTTAATGTATTTTATGATTCTATCGCTTTAATGAATAATTTCAATTGAAATAATGATTTGAATCAGAGTTACAAAATCCTCTGTGAGTGTTCTCCTTAAAAATATTGTGTAACTGATTATACATGTTTTTTTAGAGCTGTTTGGTGCATGAGGGGTTTTAGAGCTGTTTGGTGCATGAGGTTGGGAATTATGTGTGATAGTCAATAAATGTAAGCAAAAACACACGCTAGAAAAATTCTTTTACTTATAAATGAGGATTTTTTTTAATGAGGATTTTACTATGATAATTCTTTAAAGTTAATTTTAAATTGAATTCAAATGGTTTTTAGAACCGAGCATTTTTTTTTCACTACTCGGTATTTATTCTTTATTCCAACATAGGCTAATGAATTAGTATTCCTTTGAATTAGCATTGCTTATTTGTTTTTTGTTCTTTTTAAAATAATTTGTTGTGTCAATATAAGAAGTAAGAACCTTCCCTCTCTAATTTAATAATTCTGAGAAAATATGATCAAAGTAATATTCGTATTGGATTATGTTGCCAATCAGTAAGTAAAAGAAAAATTTGTGGGACGACACCCATAAAATGTTGAATTATTTGAGGATAAACATTGCATTTTAACAAATATTTTTTGTTGGAATTGATCATATGGTGGGCACAATATTATATACCCCCCGTGAATGTGTTAATGATACATAAGAAATTATAAGCAATCAACTAAAATAATAGTGGATTCCCTGCTTATGTGTCATTAAAACATTCGCAGTGGGTATATAATTTTGTGCCCATCAGTGGGCATGTGATCATTTCCGTATTTTTGGTATACAACTTATGTTTATGATTTTTCTAATGTTGTATTCTCTTTCTATTTTTTCTTACTTCATATTTTTAAATTTTTAGTTGTTCTCAATTTTAAGCCAAAAAGACAAATAATATAGAGAAGTTAATAAATTCAAGTACCATATCAATTAAGCAAATTTTTCTTTCAAATTTTAATAACATGTCAACTACGATTACTCAAGCCAAGGCGATAGCTAACAAGATTTAAACAAATTCAACTCTTCCAAGTTTCAGCATGTCAACTACGATTGCAAATTCATGAATAACGTGCAACGCACGTGTTATCAACTAGTATCATTAAGCATCAGTTAAATTAAGTAAGATCTACAAATTTTTTAATCCATGGAGATTTCGTAATTCATAAATATATTAAAAATCAATGAAATTAAATTACAACCAATGAAAGTAAACTGTGAGTCAAGAAGCCATTCAAGGTTACGGGAAATTTCCAAGCCAGAAATTGGTTCTCCCTGACCAAAACACTTAGCTAAAACCTTCTTTAAGAGTGATACTCTCAGTGAGCACACGATACAAACCAGTTAGCAACTACTTAAGCAATAAATCACACTCAGTTTAAAGTGGTTCAGAGACTCAAGCTCCTACGTCTACTGCCCTAATTTAACAAGAAATCCACTACTGGGATTCTTGCTTTTAACGTGCCAAGGTGCACCCAGATCAATACAACAATGATCTTGCTTACTTCCTTCCTAACTCACTAGACAACTTCAACCAACAAACCTGACAAAAGGGTTTTGGTTTTAGTTTGAGTTTCTCCAACTAGGTGAGGTTTTCCCTAACAATGTGTTAGCCTCAAGCTAAGATTAGGAAAACCTCTCTAAGCTAAGAGTTACAAGCTTGACACTCAATGAATATATGTGAAGACCCTAATGGTCAGTGTCGTGGGTGTGGAAGTGCTTCCTTATACCTCCCTTAAACTGCACTAAAACTCTCACGCCCTCACAGCTCGTAGATGTAGATTTTCCTCCTCTCACACACTTGAACATGCAACTATGAGCTTGTATTTATAGTGTGGGTTCAAATGTAACCGTTGGAGGGAATCACATTTGAATCCAGACAATTAATAGGTTCACCTACTTTTTCTAGGAATGCGGCCTTGTCAGTGTCGGATGTGCTGTCTTGACTTGATTGGTCCACGTGGACTGAATCCAACAGATCTTTGGTTCAGTGAGCTTGATCAAGGCGCACTGACTTCAGATAGCTTATCCTCCACTAATTTGATGATCTTCAAACCCAACTGTCTTCAGTGTAGTTGTCCTTCAGATACTCTTGAAGATCTTTCCAAGAAGTTTGTCATAAGACTGAATGACAAACTTCCTTGACCACAGTAGCCTGACTCCTTCAGGTCCTACTTGGTACAACACTGATCCTCCTGACCATGCTCTTCACTGAGTAGTCCACTGACTTAGCTTAGAATGGTCAGGCTTGTACTCAGTGGGACTCCCTTCAGGCTTCTCTTCAGGTTCATGTCTTCTAACTTGGCTTCAGTCTGTTCTCTTTGTGATGTCATCTTGACTTCCTCAGGCTCTTGTCAGTGATTTCCCCCTCGCTGAGTTCCCCCTCAACCGAGTGCTTCCTCAACTGAGTTCTTCTCAACTGACAATATGTAGCCTAACCTGAAACTAAAGATACGATCCTGACTGCTTCAAACCTATTACATGTGGTTTTGAAAAATCATCAAAACTAATATATCCCAACGTTAATTACATGTGCATTATATATACTTAAATAATTTGGTCGCTGTAAAATAATATAATTGTATTATATAATAAATATATTCCAATAATATGTATGCATAAAATTATTAGTCAATTTCTTATTAATGTTGGGAAAATAGGGGTGCCCGGAATCTATTCGGGATGAAATTTAAATACGAATTTAAATACAATTATTACTAGCATGAATTAATCCTAATTAATTCAAATAATAATTCCAACAACCAATTTAACATCATGCATGTTGAATTAATTCACATATAATCTATGGCGGAATAAACAAGATAATATGTGATTAACGTACCTCTCGTAGAACTTGGCCTTTGAACAAAATGGGACTAACACGTACGCTCTTTACCAACCCAAAAGCCTTCTCAAGTATTCCATTTCACCTTGTTCGATCACCGGTGGGAGATGCTATCGAACAATTTAAATAACTAAGGAAACATAAAAATATTTATGCTCTTGATTTTTCCAACACATGGAATTATGTACTCGGGGATGAAATAATCATCCCCTATTTATAAAGAGTGATGGCCGAATTTTTTAGGGTTAATGGGCTTGGAGAAAATCTTTTCTTAGACTCTAAGAAATCTTGAATATATCTCATATATTCTTTTCTCCATAATAAAATATTCCACAAAAATCTCACTCTCCTCACAAAGAGGCAATTTTCGAAAAACACAAGTTAAGATCCCAAGATTTGGATCTTCTTGAATATATGAGATATTCTTTTATTCCAAGAATACATATCTTCCATAATATCTTTCCAAGAAAATCAACAAAATCTTCTCTTTCCTTGATCTCTTATTTTCGAAAATTGGAGGATAAAATCAGCATAATATTATCTTTTTATTTTAATCACCTTATCATTATTGGGCTACTTAATGGGCTACTTGAGGGGCCTTTAAGGAGAATTAAGATTGGACCTCCTAATGGACTTCTGAATTTCAATATTGAGCCCCAATATAATTAAATCCATTAATATTAATTATTACCACTAATAAATTAATATTGCACTATCCATCTTAATCCATATTACGATAATATGGGCTCCCGGTTATTATTTCCCGCATTTAAGATTATCAAGTCCATTAATTAATCAAGCTTCTGAATAGCTCTAAATTAATTAATATATTTCACCTTGGAGTAAAGACAGCTCAACATTATTATCCGTACCGAAGAAACTGATTCTTCACTTGCAAGATTTGGTACGATAAAACTTCTGAGCCCACCAAGGGGACTAATCACACGAGCCGTACTCGCACGCGTTTCTCCGTATTAAATCTTAGCAACCGTCGTATGATTAATATTACTGCCCAAGACACAAAGTTCGAAGTCACAATGATTCTCACCCAACATGAATCAAAGCAGTAATCATTAAGCACACATGGTTCTATTTAAGTGACGGAGATTAAGAAATCAACAACCACTGAGGTCTAATTCTTCATATTTCAGAACATAAGAGTTTATCCTCGCTGTAGGTCCTCTTCAACACATACTAAATGTACTAGTGCAATCTCTTAGTCAAGACAGACCAATCTGAGCCTTACACATCGACCTTTCACGGCGGATTGTTCAATTCCACCTAGGTCGTGAAAATGTACGTTTAGTTACAAGGAAACAGTTAACGTTGTCTTCCGTGATCGGGTATCACCACATTAACTACAATGTAACTAGTACCATATATTGAACGGGTTGCAATAGAAATTCAACATTCAATCATAACTAAAGCAAATGCGATAAAAGAATTATTCTCATAAAACGAGTGTTTGATACACGAGTTATACAAAGTAAAAATATACTTTCACGCATAACTCCAACAATCTCCCACTTATACTTAAAGTCTGCTTTTATTATACATCACACATGTCTTAGTGTAGTAGCTCTACGTGACATCTCATGTCAACCTACACTAATCTAATAATTCCTCCCACTTATACTTAATGTAGGTTGGCAATAGTCTTGACTCCCATTCCATCCACATTTCTCTCGAATGTACTCTGAGGCAGACCCTTTGTGAATGGATCCGCTAGGTTGTCACCCGACGCTATCTTTGCCACCTCTATATCTCCTCTCTTAACGATTTCTCGTTTAAGATGGTATTTTCTTTCTATTTGTTTGCTGGCCTTGTGGGCTCACGGTTCCTTGGAATTTGCAACTGCTCCGGCATTGTCACAAAAGACAGTTATCTTATCGGGCAAATTCGGAACAACGTTCAAGTCCACTAAGAAGTTCTTGAGCCAAACTGCCTCTTTTGCTGCTTCACAAGCAGCTACATACTCGGCTTCCATGGTCGAATCGGCGATGCATTTCTGCTTAACGCTTCTCCATGAAAATGGCTCCTCCTCCCATGCAAAACACACTACCCGAGGTTGACTTTCTTGAGTCTATGTCTGATTGGAAATCCGAGTCCGTGTATCCCACGGGAACTAGACTATCTGACTGGTAAATCAGCATCCCTCATGAGTTCTTTTCAGATACCTCAAAATGCACTTTACGGCAGTCCAATGGTCTTTCCCGGGATTACTTTGATATCTTGCTACCATGCCCACGACAAAGCAGATATCCGGTCTCGTACACAGTATTGCATACATAAGGCTTCCTACGGCTGAAGCGTACGGGACACCTTTCATGTCATCTATCTCAGCTTGCGTCTTAGGGCTCATTTCTTTTGATAGATGGATTCCGTGTCTAAAAGGTACAAAACCTTTCTTGGAATCTTGCATGCTGAAACGCTTCAAAACAGTGTCAATGTATGAAGCTTGCGATAAGCCCAACATCCTCTTCTTGCGATCGCGAGTGATCTTGATCCCAAGGATGTGGCCGGCTTCCCCTAAGTCCTTTATATCAAATTATTTTGACAGCCATACCTTTACGTCTGACAATACCTTTACATTATTTCCAATGAGCAGAATATCGTCTACGTATAATACTAAGAATACCACCGTAGTTCCGTCACGCTTCTTATACACACAACTTTCGAACTCGTTTTGATCAAACCCATAAGACTTAATCACTTGATCAAAACACTGGTTCCAAGTACGCGATGCTTACTTAAGTCCATAGATGGATCTCTTAAGCTTGCATACGAGATTCTCTTGGCCTTTTTCAATGAAACCTTTGGGCTGTTGCATATAGATATCTATCCCGTCAAGACTTCCGTTAAGGAAAGCCGTCTTGACATCCATTTGTCAGATCTCATAATCTAGGTGCGCAGCGATCGACAAGAGAATACGGATGGACTTAAGCATAGCTACAGGCGAAAAGATTTCCTCATAATCGATCCCTTCTTTCTGAGTATACCCTTTGGCCACAAGCCTCGCTTTGAAGGTCTCTACCCTTCCGTCCGGTCCTCTTTTCCTCTTGTACACCCACTTGCATCCAATGGGTTCTACCCCACTGGGTGACTCGACCAACTCCCACACTTGATTATGATCCATCGAACCCATCTCGGCTTCCATTGCCGTTTGCCACGACTCCGCGTCTTTGTCTTGGATTGCCTCGTCGTACGTCCATAGGTCCGATTCAACACCGGGAACTAAATCCGAAGATTCTCCTATCCCCATGAATCTCTCGGGTTGCCTAGCAACCCTCCCACTACGACGGGGTTCCGGTTGTGAAGATGTGACGTGTGGTACATCATCTTGTATACTTGGTATCGAGGTTTGACCTCTCAATTCTTCTAAGGTAATTTCACTTTTAGGCTTCTGATTGTTCATATAGTCTTCCTCCAAGAATTTAAAGTGTGTACTAATCACGGTCTTTTGATCCTTGGGACTATAGAACATACACCCTTTCGTTCCCGCAGGGTATCCTATAAACAGCCTTAATTCCGAACGTGGATCCAACTTACCGGCTTTCTTGTCTAGCACGAATGCCGGACAACCCCAAATCCGCAAATATCTTAGACTGGGCTTGCGCCCGGTCCACAATTCCATTGGAGTTTTAGGAACCGATTTGGATGGCACCAAGTTTAGAATGTAAGCCGCCGTTTCCAAGGCATTACCCCAAAACGACTTGGGTAAATCCGAATAACTCATCATGGATCTGACCATCTCTAAAAGATTCCGGTTTCTTCGTTCCGCCACACTGTTCTGTTGAGGGTTCCCGGTGCGGTTAACTGGGATATTATCCCTTCGTCCGATAAGTAGTTCAAGAATTCATCGCTGAGGTATTCGCCTCCACGATATGATCGTAGAAACTTGATACTCTTTTTCCTATGTTTCTCGGCTTCGGCCTTAAACTCCTTGACTTATCAAAAGTTTCAGACTTATGCCTCATAAGGTAAATGTACCCATATCTTGAGTAATCGTCAATGAAGGTGACGAAATACTCATACCCCATTCTCGCTTTGATCGTCATTGGACCACACACATCGGTATGAACGAGTTCTAACACTTCCGTGGCTCTATTCCCCTTGGCTCCAAATGCCCTCTTGGTCATCTTACCCTCTAAACAGGATTCACAAGTTGGAAACGGCTCGACTTGGAGTGATTCCAAGAATCCGTCTTTCACCAATCTCTCTATCCGCTTTAGATTAATATGACCTAGTCTAAGATGCCATAGAAGTGTTTCGTTCATCTCCGAAGAACGCTTTTTTTTATTACTCGAAATGATCGACGTGTTATTAAATTTATTATTTGAGTGGTGTGCACACTTAATCGTATAGAGATTGTTTACCAACGTTCCATGACAGATAACATCATTCTTAAAAGAAACAGTAACAACTTTATTAAAAGTAACTGAATATCCATCAAAAAATAACTTAGAAACTGAAATTAAATTCTTCCTAAAGTTCGGAACGTATAAAACATCTCTTAAAATTAAAACTCTATCTTCAAAAGATAGGTGCACAACTCCCACTGCTTCGGCTGCCACCCTCGTAGCATCGCCCAAAGTGATGGTGATCCCATTCTTGCTAAGTCGTCGGGTTAGCTGGAACCCCTGAAGAGTGAAACAAATATGATCAGTTGCCCCGGTATCCACTACCCAAACGTGGGCAGCATACGCCGCAACATATGTTTCAACGACTAAAGCATGAGACTTACCTTTCTTTACCGTTTTCTTAGGCTTAGAACAGGTAGACCTCCAATGTCCTCTCTCCCCGCAATTGAAGCACTTACTCTTACCGGATATCTTCACGCCGTACGGCTTGAATGCTCTTTATTTGCCACTAAAAATGAGTCTACTGGTTTGGTTCCGATCAACCACCTTCTTCTCAATCTTACCCTCCATTGGCCTAGATTTCGAGAAAAAGCTCTTGATCACCAAAGCCTCGTCCCTACTCCCTAAGTATGACTCTACCGTATCAGAGCTTTGAGCAGGGTATCTAAAGTGAACTTGTGTTCAGATAACACGTATTCCCAAAAGAACCCATCAAAACTACTCGATAGCTTTAGGAGTATGGAATTGATTTGACTTTCTTCACTTTGTCCGGCACCAAGAAACTCGAGTTTCTCAAACTCACGCCTAAAATTGAGAACATGATCCCTTACAGGTGTTCCCTTCACCATTTCCTTCGTGAGCTTCTCACGAATGGTGAACAGATTTGCCATGGGGTTCTGATGTTGAAACATCTCTTCAAGGCTATTCATGATATCAACAGCCGCTTCAATGCCTTCATGAATGCGCTTCAAATCTTCAGACATAAATGTCAAGATGATTTGCTTCATGTGCTCATTGGAATGCTTCCAATCATCGAATATCGCTCTTTCCCCATTACTTGACTTATCATTAGGTTTCTTGGGTACGTCAACGCTAAATATCCAATAGTGTTCTTGCGCAGGAAGGACCATGTTCATATTACGTTTCCAATCAACATAGTTCTCACCAACAAGTTTATTATCTTTAAGTATACTATACAGTGGATTAATAGGTTGCGACATGATGAACTGAGAATAAAACATACATTCATATCAATATCTAGAAAAATACGAAATTATCACATAATTCGATCACATCAATTCTATTGAAACCTTAAAACAATATATTCATGCATCAGCCAACATCTCAAAATAATTTAAATGCGCCACGAGGGGTAGTTTGTACATTTAAATACATTCAAGCGGATCACAAACTTTAAAAGTTACAAATCCTTAATTCAAAATTAATAGTTGGCTCCCACTTTGACCACATAGAAATTGACAGGGACTCCGAGGGGGGTAAGTTAATATCAATTTCCTATGCCTAAGTAATAACCATAATTAAATACAGGATTATTATTTCGCTTTGAGCAAGCCACTCGGGGTGAGGGTCAATACCACCACTAGTAATAATCCACAATCATCCTTTCGGAATTTATTCATGTGAAATCCGTTCTTTTGGCCGATCCAAGGGGGAAATGTATTCCAAAAGAACTTCACAAATAAATAAATTATGGAGGCCAAATTAATCCAATTTTAATATCCGGAATAAAATTGCGATTAAATAAATATACTTAGTAATTTTCGAAAGTAAGGTTTTTATTGGACAATTAAATTCATGCAAACACATATTAACAAATAATAATAAGTGCACGAAATATAACATCCATCAAAATAAAATTAAACACATTGGAGCACTCAAATCCAATTGTCACGGTTTAATTTCTTCACGTCTTGATGCGAAAAATCGTCCTTGTTGCTTTCCGTCGTTCGTCTCGACACGCTCCCACTCGAACAACAATACTTCATCAAAAACAGCATCGTTTGGGGTTCGGGACGATGTTTAAAATCACACGAAAGAAAAAGGAGAACCGAAAAATTCCACGGCCCGAGATACGGCACGCGTCGGCCCACGGAGTGGGCCCGCACGTCTCTCGGCCAAGCAGCCGAGGTGCTGCGTGTAGAGGCGCCGAGGCGCTGCATGCGAGGCGCCGAGACGCTGCAGGCCTAGCGCCTAGGCGCTGCAGGCAGCGCCCGAGGCGCGCGCGCACGCTTGCGCACCACCGGCCACCCGTCACGCGTGGGTCATGCGCCGTGCACCCCGTGCGCCGGGTTTCGATATTCGTTCTCATTTTCTTCACTCCATGCACGATTTTATGTCCATGCATGCACCACGCACACATGCATCGTCCGGGTACGCCGTCTTTAATTCTTCATTCTTTCGTCACGATCCGGTTACAATTTATTTTACAAAAAAAATAAATACTAGATCTAGACTAGTCTATTACAATGATCGAATCAAAATAAAAACAACTAATCTACTCGTGAATTTTCTCACGAGAAAAACAAATTCGAACGAATCGAATTAAAAACAATTAATTCACACGCATGAAAAATTAACAACATTAAAACCATGACAATTGGATACCTGCAAAAAAGATCTAGCAATTCTACTATCCAATTTTAATTTAATGTTCAACAATTTAAATTCCAATTTTAAGACCAGAACCCGAAACCGTGGCTCTGATACCAGTTGTTGGGAAAATAGGGGTGCCCGGAATCTATTCGGGATGAAATTTAAATACGAATTTAAATACAATTATTACTAGCATGAACTAATTCTAATTAATTCAAATAATAATTCCAACAACCAATTTAACATCATGCATGTTGAATTAATTCACATATAATCTATGGCGGAATAAACAAGAAAATATGGGATTAACGTACCTCTCATAGAACTTGGCCTTTGAATAAAACGGGACTAACTCGTACGCGCTTTATCAACCCAAAAGCCTTCTCAAGTATTCCCTTTCACCTTGTTCGATCACCAGTGGGAGATGCTATCGAACAATTTAAATAACTAAGAAAAAAGAAAAATATATATGCTCTTGATTTTTCCAACACATGGAATTATGTACTTGGGGATGAAATAATCATCCCCTATTTATAAAGAGTGATGGCCGAATTTTTTAGGGTTAATGGGCTTGGAGAAAATCTTTTCTTAGACTCTAAGAAATCTTGAATATATCTCATATATTCTTTTCTCCATAATAAAATATTCCACAAAAATCTCACTCTCCTCACAAAGAGGCAATTTTTGAAAAACACAAGTTAAGATCCCAAGATTTGAATCTTCTTGAAAATATAAGATATTCTTGTATTCCAAGAATACATATCTTCCATAATATCTTTCCAAGAAAATCAACAAAATCTTCCCTTTCCTTGATCTTTTATTTTCGAAAATTAGAGGATAAAATCAGCATAATATTATCTTTTTATTTTAATCACCTTATCATTGTTGGGCTATTTAATGGACTACTTGAGGGGCCTTTAAGGAGAATTAAGATTGGACCTCCTAATGGACTTCTGAATTTCAATATTGAGCCCCAATATAATTCAATCCATTAATATTAATTATTACCACTAATAAATTAATATTGTACTATCCATCTTAATCCATATTACGATAATATGGGCTCCCGATTATTATTTCCCGCGTTTAAGATTATCAAGTCCATTAATTAATCAAGCTTCTGAATAGCTCTAAATTAATTAATATATTTCACCTTGGAGTAAAGACAGCTCAACATTATTATCCGTACCGAAGAAACTGATTCTTCACTTGCAAGATTTGGTACGATAAAACTTCTGAGCCCACTAAGGGGACTAATCACACGAGCCGTACTCGCACGCGTTTCTCCGTATTAAATCTTAGCAACCGTCGTATGATTAATATTACTGTCCAAGACACAAAGTTCGAAGTCACAATGATTCTCACCCAACATGAATCAAAGCAGTAATCATTAAGCACACACGGTTCTATTTAAGTGACGAAGATTAAGAAATAAACAACCACTGAGGTCTAATTCTTCATATTTCAGAACAGAAGAGTTTATCCTCGCTGTAGGTCCTCTTCAACACATACTAAATGTGCTAGTGCAATCTCTTAGTCAAGACATACCAATCTGAGCCTTACACATCGACCTTTCAAGGCGGATTGTTCAATTCCACCTAGGTCGTGAAAATGTATGTTTAGTTACAAGGAAACAATTAATGTTGTCTTCCGTGATCGGGTATCACCACATTAACTACAATGTAACTAGTACCATATATTGAACAGTTTGCAATAGAAATTCAACATTCAATCATAACTAAAACAAATGCAATAAAAGAATTATTCTCATAAAACGAGTGTTTGATACACGAGTTATACAAAGTAAAAACATACTTTCACGTATAACTCCAACAATTAATCCACGATCTTTAGGCTCAATCTTAGTTTAAATACAATTTTATTATTCTTATGAAAATTCACGTATTGTTTTTGTTTCAATTTGATATACATTTTTAAATTATGACATATTTTCTCAAACTATGTTTCAGATACTTCCCCTTGCCTCCCTAAAACGATTTTTTCGATGTAGGGAAATTTCAGATCCAAGCAGTAACACACACTCATGCATCATTTTTCCCCTAAAAGTTCAAGTCCTATATCTGATTAAAAAAACTAAAGATGTGGTGAATTTCTGTAGCATTATTAAAAATTGTGATTAAATTGAGATTGGGTTTAATGATCGTGAATTAATATTGAATTAGCCCTAATTTTTTTAATACTTATATTTTAAAGCTTTATTTTTTAAATTATGTTAAATCTCTAAATTATTTCAATAATACATTGTACATGTAAAAAATATATATTATACATGTCATTTAAATTATGATATATAGGATAAACTAATAAGCATTTTAGAATATAAATAAATAAAAATAACATTAACAATATAAAATCATTAGTAGATTTTAATACGACTTCCCTATATAAAAATTGTGTTAAATTAAAATAGATATCCAAAATATGTAAATATTTATATATGTGGGCACAAATCCATATGATTAAATTTTTTTTTTTAAATAGAGACAACATTATTTCACAAATATAATGTCACATGTTAGACACAATTAAGTCAATAGAAAATTGACATATCAAATTTAATTTAAAATATAAAAAATCCAATCTATTCTAATATAATAACAAAATTTTCTAGAAATAGTAACTAGGTATACCAATAGTCTTTCTAATTTTGATTAATATCATATTTATTATTTGGACATAATTAATATTATATACACAATTAAACAAACTTTTCATTGTAATTTCTTAAAAAAAAAATTCTAACAACTAATATGCATCAAAGACTTAATCCACTAAAATAGATTAATATATATAAATTTAGTATTAAATTTTGTGTGATTGTCTTTTATTTATTTATTAAATCTATTTTTTTCTTTAATTATTTCAACTTATCATAATCTAATATTGTTGAACAGTAAAAATCTAATATTGATTAATTAAAAATCATAAAGTATAAAGTTTGATAGCAATAAAAATTTCTAACAAATAACTAATAATATGTATTTAAGATTTAATTCACTCCATTAAAAAAAAAAAATTGATCCCCTAAAATATATCACATACATAAAAATGTACTATTAAATTTTATTTGATTAATTCTTTTATTATTTTTCTAATATAATTTTTATTTAATTATTGTAATTTATTATATTTTCATATTGATTAGTTAAAAATCATAATTAAAGTGTCAATTCTGATAGCAATAGAAAATTTTAGGGTGTTTCATTTAAATATTTGAGCTATTTTCTCTTTTAAAACATAGTTGGTTGGAGCTCTGTAAACTTATAAGTCATATAATACAGTAAATGAGATTTGTTTCATGTCCTATATATCATTATAAAAGTCTTGATGTATCTATTTTGATAGAAATATAAAATTTATAATTGATCTTTTTAAAAAACAACTCTTGTGTGAGACAGTTTGACTCATGCATATGAGGTGATGCTACATTTAAACATTTTAGTCATACTCTAAGTTATGTTGGAGCCCAATAAGATCATAGGTCCATATAGTTAATGAGATTTGTTTCATGTGTTAGAATGTCTCATAGCTATCATAATAAAATCATAATTTGAGATACAAAAAGTATACGGAAAAAATCAATACTGCAAATATTGAAACACTAAACAAAACATATATGTGTATAATTTTTTTTATTAAAGTACTATATATTAGTGTATTTAAACTATAATATATAGATGTTTTAATGTATTTCAAAAATATATTATTACTACTATATATTTATAAAATACATTGAGACTTTTCGTTTTGTTGTATAAGTTATTTAAAATATATGTGCAAGACATATATAAAGTGTAAGTAGTGCTATGATATTAAAGGTGTATGATGATGACAAGGATTGAGAACGATAATACAAATTATTTTATTCATGATGTGAAATTTGTTGTTTAAATTTTATGATTTTTTTTTTCTTTTTAATATGAATTTGTCATCATTACAAATTTTTGTTTGAAGTAGAACATACAAAAACATGTAAACAAAAATTTATATGAGGCGGTCTCATACATGACATGAATCTTATTTGTCATGTATTAAAGGTGAGTAAGATGTAAAACGAAAATGAAATTTTCATCCCACAATGTGAGATTGTCTCACACGTCAAGACTCCTAATAAAAAAAATTAAAATTATAATACACATTATATATATGTCGATCGTGCATCGCACGGGTAACATACGAGTAATTATAATTTTGATTTACTATGTTTTCTAGACCACAAAAGTGTGTCAATTAAATTTTAAATAATTAGATTTTAAAAAAGTTAATTAATTATTCCATCGATATAACAAATCAAAATTATATAATACTTTTAATTCCATTTCTTAATTTTTCACAAATTAAGCTTTTTTGTATAGGAAATTCTCAAATACATTGAGAATATAATAATAAGTCAATTGACCATTAACATGTTACATAATTATGATTTTTTTAAAAATTTATTAATCAATTTTGTAATAGTACTGTAGAATTAAGTATACACATAAGTTCTTGTTTGAATTAGTAAGACATTAAGATTTTTATATATAATATATCCTCAAATATAGTTAAATAAAATATAAATTGGTACAATCACAACAAAAATTTATAATATATTTTTATAAACTCAAGTTATATACAATAGATATTCAAACTTCTTAAAGATGCATAGTATGACTAAATTGGTAACCATCATAACTATTGGTTATGAGGTGTAGGGTTCAAAACCATTTGCATGCATTTTTTTTGTTTATTTTCCTCCTTAGATTCTTTATTAGATAAGGCCACATAAGATTCATAAGAATTTGACACATAGGCAAAATTGATGACACATAAGATCATAAGTAAGCATTTGACACGTAGGCGAAGTTAACCACAAGGATGACAAATAAGCATTTCAAACTCCATATTAGTATAATAGGGGATATGTTGGAGAAAATGGTTGGTGATATTATTATTTATTTAATTGGTATTAAAGTGTGTTTGAGACTTTACTATTTGACCAATTAAATATGGGTGTTAAAATTAACTTTTTAAAAATTAATTGTTTCGAGTGCGATCTACTCGCGGAGTAGATAAGAATAATGTATTCATACTCGCAAAACCGATTTTCGGTGAGTGAGAAATTGAATCGAGAATTAAGTGGTTCAACACCTAATTATGAAATTAATGAAGAAATTAAATGAATCAATTGATTTTTCATCCCACATTGGAAGTTTAGAATACTAATATACATGATATTAGTATGAGTACAATGGAGTAGAATAAATTTTAATTGATTGCTAAACAATCAAAGTTGCCACACGCGCGCTTGCGCTCGTGGCCTTGGACTTGGTTCTTGGCAATTGGACTTTGGGCATCGGGCCCAACGGCTATATAATATTTTGGAGCACCAAAATTCTGGATACCGGTCCACGAATTGGTTCGATTCGGTTCAGAGACCCATCCAGTTAATGGGTTAAACTGTTTCCCTCAGAAAGCTCCATTGAGCACATTTGTCACATGTGCTAAAGTCGAGGAGCAGTTACCAACACATTCAGTGGAAACGCGTCTGGTCAACTGCAGTTTTCAAACGTTGCCACCACCAGATGCATTCGCATTAAATGCACATACGTTTTTTTCCTTCTGCATTGAGTGGAGGCTCACCTATAAATAGGTGTCCTCATGCATTATTTTTGCCACTCAGAAAAAACTTATCTTCTCTCTCAGTCTCTCTGCATTTAGAGTCTTAAGTTGGCAGTTCAATTCGTGCGTTCTTTTTGTCGCTGGAGCTTCAAGTCCTGCGGTGCTGCACACTTAAAGACATGTATCGTTTTACCTTTGGGGACGTAATTCCAGAACCGACGAGCATTACCGGAGAATTTTCATTTTGCGAGAAAAGGGAATCCTTTGACTCGACACTTTTTCAGTATTTTGTATTATTGATTCTTGTAATTCGTTATTTCTAGTTGTAAGTTTTTCTGTAAAGATATATTATTTTCTAATAGTCATTCCTACAATATACATGGATTATATGTATATTGTTGCCTCTTTAAATCCATTTAAAAAAAAAAAATCGTATTTAAATTGTTATTAAATATTTCTTTGACCATATTGGTGAAATATAGAGGACAAATAAATAAATAAAGTTCATACCGATTAATCTCAGTCTTGCTTTAGACGGTTCATATTCACGACTTCCAACTACTACACTTTTGGATAAAAGACGAGACTATTTGCACACAAAATTGCTACGATTTGGAAAAGTTGATCAAACATTCAAACCTCCTACATCTATGTAAAAAAATATCACTTAAATAAACATTATATTATAAAAGAGAAGTGTATGGTAGGAAACTCTATTCATTCACTAATACCACATTACTTATCACATAATACCACAACACTTATAAAGTGATATCACAATATTTTACACGTACAAAACAAGACAAACTGTGTAAAAAATATTATGGTATCACATTATAAATGTACAGTATGACTTAATAAGTGATATGATATTATTGAATGAATGTATGCTATTAGAATGAATACAATGACATGGTGTGTAACTTGTTCACACAAGTATTTGTCATTATAAAAATGCCTTTACATTTTCAAATGTTATCTCTTTTATTTTAACCCCATTTATTTTATAATTTCTTTCTATTTTAAAAATTAAATAAATAAACCTAGATTTTGATAACATTGAAAGAAAAAGGAATAAAACAAATTTAAACTGAAATGTATAACGTTTAGAAAATATAAGAACACTTTTTTTTTCCTTCCCCGAAAGCATATAAGAACATTATTTAATATTAAACTTTTAGAAAATTTAACCAAGTGGTTTGTACATTCAGTAAAGTTATGTACAAATAGTGAATAAAACTTGTTTAATTAAATTCCATTCAATGATCGATTTCAAAATCAATAAAAACAACTAACAAACTTGAATACTAATGTATTCAGCTCAACCATATAAAACGTCCAGACAAGTAGCTAATTATGAGGTTCGAGGCTTAACTCCATAATCATATATACGCATCATCATATTCTCAAATTAGTGTAAAGTATCATTTAAAATGAGAACTTTTCAGCTTATTTAAATCGAGTAACAATGTACATAGCCTCAGATAATCTTTTGTCTTATGCAATTTGCATAGTGCTATAATAAAACCATATGCTTATGCCCCTCTGCTTTTCATTACATTTTATACTTTAAGCACCGTTCATATAACTAAATGATGATTTGAGTGTATATTTAAACTAATATATTGACTTAATGCTTAATTAGTCCTTTAAGCACTATCTAATTATTTGTGATAATGTTGGCACATTTTCCTTGTTTCCGACAATTACTTTTTTAATATTTAAGTACGATATATGCGGCGAACAAAAATCATCAATAAATCAGAACCAGAAAGTCTAATTGAAGTAGTGGGTAACTAATATGCCTTTAATTTGGATACATCTCACACAAGTCACAAGATTGCTTATTATTGTTTTATTTTATTTTAACGCGGCATCGTGACGCATACTATTTTTCTTTTTGACGGAAATTATGATTAATTATAGGCATTTTATGTGAGGCAAACTATCATATATGAAAATAGTTCATAATAAGTTTATCATGAAACAATACTAAAATATCGAATATTTAATTAGGAGTATCGATAATTTTACTAGAAGTATCATTAATTTGGGTCGGTAGTATTATACTGCAATTGTTCTAATTTTTTTTAACCCAAATTAATGGTACTCCTAGTGAGATTATCGATACTTCTGGTCAAATATTCGATACTTTTAAATAGTTTATGATAAGCTTATCATGAACAATTTTCATATAAAACTTACCCAACTGAATGCCATTATAGATTATTTACTAAAGAGTTGGTATTGTCATGTAAAACAAAATGAGTAACTCTCTTGTACACTTGGTGCATGGTGCACTCACTCAACAATTGAAATTGTTTACACTGAAAAGTATGATTTGATTACACTGAAAACTGCAGTTAGATTACACTGAAAAGTTTACACTGAAATCCAATTTCAGTGTAAACTTTTCAGTGTAATGTAATCATACTTTTAAGTGTAATCAACCACCACTTCCCAATATAAACAATCTTAACTGTTGAGTGAGTGCACCGTGCACTTGGTGCATATGAGAGTGTCACAAACAAAATAATTAATACCTTCATACAATACTTTGCCTTTACCAAAACAATTAATATTCTCAATACAAATTTCACTGTAAAACTTATTCATACAATACTTTACCTTTACTAGAATTAGAGCTGGCAAAACGGGCGGGCCGGACTGGCCCGTCGGGCCAATCACTGTTCGCGGGCTGACCCATTTGCATGTCGAGCCTGTAAAATCCCAGCCCAGCCCAGCCCAACCCCAGCCCGCGGGGTAACGGGCCGGCCCGGCCCGTTTCAACTTTTTTTTTCCTAATCTCAAAATAATGTTTGGTATAGTTTTTTTTATTCCACGGTACTGAAAATTGAGGGGCTTTATTTACAAAATTCCTTATTATGGCATCAACTATCAAGTCAAGTATGTTTAAAAAAAAAACTAAATATACAACACTAAATATCATTTAAAAACTAAATATACAATACTAAATTCCTTATTATGGCAGTATCAAGTCAAGTATGTCCATATATTTGTAATTACAACACTAAATATCATTTAAAAAAATAACACTAATTATAATCTTTTAAAAATAAAATAGATAAAGAAAAATAAAAATCGACCGGGCCAGTCGAGCCGGGCCAAAAATGGCCCGATATTTTCGGGCCTTTTATGGGCCCGGCTGGGTCCAAATTACCGGCTCTAACTAAAATGTATTGATTGATTAATAGTTATTTTTATTGGGAAATACTAATTATTTTTGTTGAACAACACTGATTGCACAGTAGAATGAGTGCACTCAAATGTTAGATATAACACTGTATACACCCAAGTTTATAACATGTACTTGAATTTTATGTTCAATTTCAAATTAATTTAGACTTTTTAAAACTTAATAAGTAAATTGAACTTTGAAAAGTAAAAGTTGATTTGAATTGAACTCGAAATTCAAGTGTATGTTATGAACTTAAATATACACAAAAATTACTCTAGATATAAAAATAAAACATCCTCTTAATCTCGATAATGGATCCCCATATAGGATCCATTTATCATCTGGACCCTTCATTTCACACATACACCCACAGTGTTGGGTTGGGTTTCCAAATATGTGGAGAAGTCCAATAGCCAACAAGTTAGAAAAGCCCAAGTAGGCTCATTACTTGGTGTTAACTTGTTCTAGAAGACATTGAGGGAAGATAGAAGAAAAATTGAGAGTCAAAAGACTATTCACGGTTTTGAGAGAGTCCAAGGAGCTGAAATCTTGCAGAAGCAATATCCGGAGTTCTAACCGTTGGATCGAGCTGAAAATTTATCAGCACGTTCAGGAGTTGTATTACATTCTGGACGGTGGAGATCGTATTTGGAGCTCTATATTGATGGGAATAGGCTGCAAACAGAAGGTTTGTTTTATGGGCGATTCACTTCTGCGCAACTGAGGTAAAAAGATCATTTCTCACAAACCAACCGTTGGATCGAGCTGTAATTTGGACAACACATTCAGGATACGTAAGGGTTGATTTTGGACGGTGGAGATCGGGTTCTTAAGTTCCAGACATTGTGAATAGTGAACAACAGTTGGTGTTGTTGGGTGAGCTCTTTCTAATCTCATTGTTGTTGTCAAGTATTGATTATCTTGACATAGTTGTGGTAGTGTTGGAGTTATACGTGAAAGTATGCTTTTACTTTGTATAACTCGTGTATCAAACACTCGTTTTATGAGAATAATTCTTTTATCGTATTTGCTTTAGATATGATTGAATGTTGAATATTTATTGCAAACCGTTCAATATATGGTACTAGTTACATTGTAGTTAATGTGGTGATACCCGATCACGAAAGACAACATTAACAGTTTCCTTGTAACTAAATGTACATTTTCACGACCTAGGTGGAATTGAAAAATCCGCCGCGAAAGGTCGATGTGTAAGGCTCAGATTGGTCTGTCTTGACTAAGAGATTGCACTAGCACATTTAGTATGTGTTGAAGAGGACCTACAGCGAGGATAATTTCTTCTGTTCTGAAATGTGAAGAATTAGACCTCAGTGGTTGTTGATTTCTTAATCTCCGTCACTTAAATAGGACCATGTGTGCTTAATGGTTACTGCTTTGATTCATGTTGGGTGAGAATCAATGCGACTTCGAACTTTGTGTCTTGGGCAGTAATATTAATCATACGATGGTTGCTAAGATTTAATACGGAGAAACGCGTGCGAGTACGGCTCGTGTGATTAGTCCCCTTGGTGGGCTCAGAAGTTTTATCGTACCAAATCTTGCAAGTGAAGAATTAGTTTCTTCGGTACGGATAATAATGTTGAGCTGTCTTTACTCCAAGGTGAAATATATTAATTAATTTAGAGCTATTCAGAAGCTTAATTAATTAATGGACTTGATAATCTTAAACGCGGGAAATAATAACCGGGAGCCCATATTATTATAATATGGATTAAGATGGATAGTGCAATTTTAATTTATTAGTGGTAATAATTAATATTAATGGATTGAATTATATTGGGGCTCAATATTGAAATTCAGAAGTCCATTAGGAGATCCAATCTTAATTCTCCTTAAAGGCCCCTCAAGTAGCCCATTAAGTAGCCCAATAATGATAAGGTGATTAAAATAAAAAGAAAATAAAATGCTGATTTTTTCCTCTTATTTTCGAAATTTGTATAGTTAGGAGAGAAAAGATTTTGTTGATTTTCTTGGAAAGATATTATGGAAGATAAGTATTCTTGGAATACAAGATTATCTCATATATTCAAGAAGATCCAAATCTTAGATTCGTTTCTACTAAAATTCGAAAATTGCAAGCAATAATATAGAGGTGAGATTTTTGTGGAATATTTTATTTTGGAGAAAAGAATATATGAGATATATTCAAGATTTCTTAGAGTCTAAGAAAAGATTTTTTCCAAGCCCATATACCACCTAAATTTCGGCCACCTCTATGTTATAAATAGAGGATGATTTTTTCATCCCCAAGTACATAATTCCATGTGTTGGAAAAATCAAGAGCATATATATTTTTCTTTTTTCCTTAGTTATTTAAATTATTCGAAAGCATCTCCCACCGGTGATCGAATAAGGCGAAAGGGAATACTTGAGAAGGCTTTTGAGTTGATAAAGCATGTACGTGTTTGTCCCGTTTTATTCAAAGGCCAAGTTCTACGAGAGGTACGTAAATCACATATTATCTTGTTTATTCCGCCATAGATTATATGTGAATTAATTCAACATGCATGATGTTAAATTGGTTGTTGGAATTATTATTTGAATTAATTAGGATTAATTCATGCTAGTAATAATTGAATTTAAATTCGTATTTAAATTTCATCCCGAATAAATTCCGGGCACCCCTATTTTCCCAACAACTGGTATCAGAGCCACGGTTTCGGGCTCTGATCTTTAAATTGGAATTTAAATTGTTGAACATTAAATTGAAATTGGATAGTAGAATTGCTAGATCTTTTTTGCAGGTATCCAATTGTCATGGTTTTAATGTTGTTAATTTTTCATGCGTGTGAATTAATTGTTTTTAATTCGATTCGTTCGAATTCGTTTTTCTCGTCAGAAAATCCACGAGTAGATTAGTTGTTTTTATTTTGATTCGATCATTGTAATAGACTAGTCTAGATCTAGTATTTTTTTTTGTAAAATAAATTGTAACCGGATCATGACGAAAGAACGAAGAATTAAAGACGGCTTACCCGGACGATGCATGCGTGCGCGGCGCATGCATGGACATAAAATCGTGCATGGGGTGAAGAAAACGAGAACGAACGTCGAAACCCGGCGCACGGGGTGCACGGCGCACGACCTGCGCGCGATGGGTGGCCGGCGGTGCGCAAGCGCGCGCGCGCGCCTCGGGCGCGGCCTGCAGCGCCTCGACGCCTCGCGTGCAGCGCTTCGGTGCCTCGGCACGCAGCGCCTCGACTGCTTGGCCGAGAGGCACGCGGGCTCACTCCGTGGGCCGACGCGCGCCGTATCTCGGGCCATGGAATTTTTCGGTTCTCCTTTTTCTTTCGTGTGATTTTAAACGTCATCCCGAACCCTAAACGATGCTGCTTTTGATGAAGTGTTGCTGTTCGAGTGGGAGCGTATCGAGACGAACGACGAAAAGCAACAAGGATGATTTTTCGCATCAAGACGTGAAGAAATTAAACCGTGACAATTGGATTTGAGTGCTCCAATATTTTTAATTTTGTTTTGATGGATGTTATATTTCGTGCACTTATTATTATTTGTTAATATGTGTTTGCATGAATTTAATTGTCCAAGAAAAACCTTACTTTCGAAAATTACTAAGTATGTTTATTTAATCGCAATTTTATTCCGGATATTAAAATTGGATTAATTTGGCCTCTATAATTTATTTATTTGTGAAGTTCTTTTGGAATATATTTCCCTCTCGGATCGGACAAAAGAACGGATTTCACATGAATAAATTCCGAAAGGATGATTGTGGATTATTACTAGTGGCGGTATTGACCCTCACCCCGAGTGGCTTGCTCAAAGCAAAATAATAATTCTGTATTTAATTATGGTTATTACTTAGGAATAGGAAATTGATATTAACTTACTCCCCTCGGAGTCCCTGTCAATTTCTATGTGGTCAAAGTTGGAGCCAACTATTAATTTTGAATTAATGATTTGTAACTTTTAAAGTTTGTGATCCGCTTGAATGTATTTAAATATACAGACCACCCCTCGTGGCGCATTTAAATTGTTTCGAGATGTTGGCTGATGCATGATTATATTGTTTTAAGGTTTCAATATAATTGATGTGATCGAATTATGTGATAATTTCGTATTTTTCTAGATATTGATATGAATGTATGTTTTATTCTCAGTTCATCATGTCGCAACCTTTTAATCCACTGTTTAGTATACTTAAAGATAACAAACTTGTTGGTGAGAACTATGTTGATTGGAAACGTAACCTTGATATTGTCCTAACCGCTCAACACCATAAATGGGTACTTACTACTCCTAAACCCCAAGAGACTGCCGAAGATGCAAGCAAGTCGGTCAAAAAAAAACATAAGAGTTGGTTAGACTCCGATGAGATGGCTAGGTATACTATTCTGGCTTCAATGTCAGATGTGTTGCAACACCAACACCAACACATGTAGACCGCCTCTAAGATAATGCTCAATCTTGAAGCGATGTTTAAACATCAGAACCGTACAACTAGGCAAATCACCATGCGAAAGATGCTTTCATTGAAGATGGTGGAAGGTACGCCCGTAAGGGATCACATTATCGAGATGATGGGTTATCTCAATAAGTTGGAGGTACTTGGTGCGAAATTTGACCTCCCTACTAAGGTCGATTTCATTTTCCATTCTCTGCCGAAGAGCTTTGAGCAGTTTCAGTTGAACTATCAAATGAATGACCGGGCAAATAGTTTGCCCCAGCTCTTGCAAGCTTTGGTATCGGCGGAGACTCTAATGGATCACCAAACCGTTGCTATGGTGGCAAACGGCCCATCTTCCTCTTCGGGTCCCAAGGGAGGGAAGAAGAGGAAGAGGACGAAAGGACAGACCTAAGCAAATCCAACTGTTGCGAAACCCAAGGCAAAGGGAGAAGGAGGTGGAAAGAAAGCTGCTAAGGGTAAGTGCTTCAATTGTGGTGAGAAGGGACATTGGAGGGCGACCTGTTCTAAGCCTAAGAAGACGGGAAAGAAAGGTAAGTCTCATGCTTTAGTCGTTGAAACATATGTTGCGGCGTATGCTGCCCACATTTGGGTAGTGGATACCGGGGCAACTGATCATATTTGTTTCACTCTTCTGGGTTCTAGCTTACCCGGCGACTTAGCACGAATGAGATCACAATCACTTTGGGCGATGCTACGAGAGTGGCGGCCAAAGCAGTGGGAGTCGTGCACCTATCTTTTGAAGATAGAGTTTTAATTTTAAGAGATGTTTTATACGTTCCAAACTTTAGGAAGAATTTAATTTCAGTTTCTAAGTTGTTTTTTGATAGATATTCAGTTACTTTTAATAAAGTTGTTACTGTTTCTTTTAAGAATGATGTTATCTGTCATGGAACGTTGGTAAACAATCTCTATACGATTAAGTGTGCACACCACTCAAATAATGAATTTAATAACACGTCGATCATTTCGAGTAATAAAAGAAAGCGTTCTTCGGAGATGAACGAAACACTTCTATGACATCTTAGTCTAGGTCATATTAATCTAAAGCGGATAGAGAGATTGGTGAAAGACGGATCCTTGGAATCACTCCAAGTCGAACCGTTTCCAACTTGTGAATCCTGTTTAGAGGGTAAGATGACCAAGAGGGCATTTGGAGCCAAGGGGAATAGAGCCACGAAAGTGTTAGAACTCGTTCATACCGATGTGTGTGGTCCAATGATGATCAAAGCGAGAATGGGGTATGAGTATTTCGTCACTTTCATTGACGATTACTCAAGATATGGGTACATTTACCTTATGAGGCATAAGTCTGAAACTTTTGATAAGTTCAAGGAGTTTAAGGCCGAAGCCGAGAAACATAGGGAAAAGGGTATCAAGTTTCTACGATCAGATCGTGGAGGCGAATACCTTAGCGATGAATTCTTGAACTACTTATCGGACGAAGGGATAGTATCCCAGTTAACCGCACCAGGAACCTCTCAACAGAACGGTGTGGCGGAACGAAGAAACCGGACTCTTTTAGAGATGGTCAGATCCATGATGAGTTATTCGGATTTACCCAAGTCGTTTTGGGGTAATGCCCTGGAAACGGCGGCTTACATTCTAAACTTGGTGCCATCCAAATCGGTTCCTAAAACCCCAATGGAATTGTGGACCGGGCGCAAGCCCAGTCTAAGACATTTGCGGATTTGGGGTTGTCCGTCATACGTGCTAGATAAGAAAGCCGGTAAGTTGGATCCACGTTCAGAATTAAGGCTGTTTATAGGATACCCTGCGGGAATGAAAGGGTGTATGTTCTATAGTCCCAAGGATCAAAAGACCGTGATAAGTACACACTTTAAATTCTTGGAGGAAGACTATATGAACAATTGGAAACCTAAAAGTGAAATTACCTTAGAAGAATTGAGAGGTCAAACCTCGATACCAAGTATACAAGATAATGTACCACACGTCACATCTTCACAACCGGAAGCAACCCGAGAGATTCATGGGGATAGGAAAATCTTCGGATTTGGTTCCCGGTGTTTAATTGGACCTATGGACGTATGATGAGGCAATCCAAGACAAAGACACGGAGTCGAGGCAAACGGCAATGGAAGCCGAGATGGGTTCAATGGATCATAATCAAGTGTGGGAGTTGGTCGAGCCACCCAATGGGGTAGAACCAATTGGATGCAAGTGGGTGTACAAGAGGAAAAGAGGACCGGTCGGACGGGTAGAGACCTTCAAAGCAAGGCTTGTGGCCAAAGGGTATACTCAGAAAGAAGGGATCGATTATGAGGAAACCTTTTCGCCTGTAGCTATGCTTAAGTCTATCCGTATTCTCTTGTCGATCACTACGCACCTAGATTACGAGATCTGGCAAATGGATGTCAAGACGGCTTTCCTTAACGGAAGTCTTGATGGGATAGATATCTATATGCAACAGCCCAAAGGTTTCATTGAAAAAGGCCAAGAGAATCTCGTATGCAAGCTTAAGAGATCCATTTATGGACTTAAGCAAGTATCGCGTACTTGGAACCAGTGTTTTGATCAAGTGATTAAGTCTTATGTGTTTGAACAAAACGAGTTCGAAAGTTGTGTGTATAAGAAGCGTGACGGAACTGCGGTGGTATTCTTAGTATTATACGTAGACGATATTCTACTCATTGGAAACAATGTAAAGGTATTGTCAGACGTAAAGGTATGGCTGTCAAAACAATTTGATATGAAGGACTTAGGGGAAGCCGGCCACATCCTTGGGATCAAGATCACTCGCGATCGCAAGAAGAGGATGTTGGGCTTATCGCAAGCTTCATACATTGACACTGTTTTGAAGCGTTTCAACATGCAAGATTCCAAGAAAGGTTTTGTACCTTTTAAACACGGAATCCATCTATCATAAGAGATGAGCCCTAAGATGCAAGCAGAGATAGATGACATGAAAGGTGTTCCGTACGCTTCAGCAGTAGGAAGCCTTATGTATACAATGCTGTGTACGAGACCGGATATCTTCTTTGCCGTGGGCATGGTGGCAAGATATCAAAGTAGTCCCGGGAAAGTCCATTGGACTGCCGTAAAGTGCATCTTGAGGTATCTGAAAAGAACTCGTGAGCGGATGCTGATTTACCAGTCAGATAGTCTAGTTCTCGTGGGATACACGGACTCGGATTTCCAATCAGACATAGACTCAAGAAAGTCAACCTCGGGTAGTGTGTTTTGCATGGGAGGAGGAGTCATTTCATGGAGAAGCATTAAGCAGAAATGCATCGTCGATTCGACCATGAAAGCCGAGTATGTAGCTGCTTGTGAAGCAGCGAAAGAGGCAGTTTGGCTCAAGAACTTCTTAGTGGACTTGGACGTTGTTCCGAATTTTCCCGACAAGATAACTGTCTTTTGTGACAATGCCGGAGCAGTTGCAAATTCAAAGGAACCGAGAGCCCACAAGGTCAGCAAACACATAGAAAAAAAATACCATCTTATACGAGAAATCGTTAAGAGATGAGATATAGAGGTGGCAAAGATAGCGTCGGGTGACAACCTAGCGGATCCATTCACAAAGGGTCTGCCTCAGAGTACATTCGAGAGACATGTGGATGGAATGGGAGTCAAGACTATTGCCAATCTGCTTTAAGTATAAGTGGGAGGAATTATTAGGTTAGTGTAAGTTGACATGAGATGTCACGTAGAGCTACTACACTAAGACATGCGTGATGTATACTAAAAACAGACTTTAAGTATAAGTGGGAGATTGTTGGAGTTATACGTGAAAGTATGCTTTTACTTTGTATAACTCGTGTATCAAACACTCGTTTTATGAGAATAATTCTTTTATCGTATTTGCTTTAAATATGATTGAATGTTGAATATTTATTGCAAACCGTTCAATATATGGTACTAGTTACATTGTAGTTAATGTGGTGATACCCGATCACGGAAGACAACATTAACAGTTTCCTTGTAACTAAATGTACATTTTCACGACCTAGGTGGAATTGAACAATTCGCCGTGAAAGGTCGATGTGTAAGGCTCAGATTGGTCTGTCTTGACTAAGAGATTGCACTAGCACATTTAGTATGTGTTGAAGAGGACCTACAGCGAGGATAAATTTTTCTGTTCTGAAATGTGAAGAATTAGACCTCAGTGGTTGTTGATTTCTTAATCTCCGTCACTTAAATAGGACCGTGTGTGCTTAATGGTTACTGCTTTGATTCATGTTGGGTGAGAATCATTGTGACTTTGAACTTTGTGTCTTGGGCAGTAATATTAATCATACGACAGTTGCTAAGATTTAATATGGAGAAACGCGTGTGAGTACGGCTCGTGTGATTAGTCCCCTTGGTGGGCTCAGAAGTTTTATCGTACCAAATCTTGCAAGTGAAGAATTAGTTTCTTCGGTACGGATAATAATGTTGAACTGTCTTTACTCCAAGGTGAAATATATTAATTAATTTAGAGCTATTCAGAAGCTTAATTAATTAATGGACTTGATAATCTTAAACGCGGGAAATAATAACCGGGAGCCCATATTATTATAATATGGATTAAGATGGATAGTGCAATTTTAATTTATTAGTGGTAATAATTAATATTAATGGATTGAATTATATTGGGGCTCAATATTGAAATTCAGAAGTGCATTAGGAGGTCCAATCTTAATTCTCCTTAAAGGCCCCTCAAGTAGCCCATTAAGTAGCTCAATAATGATAAGGTGATTAAAATAAAAAGAAAATAAAATGCTAATTTTTTTCCTCTCGAAATTTGTATAGTTAGGAGAGAAAAGATTTTGTTGATATTCTTGGAAAGATATTATGGAAGATAAGTATTCTTGGAATACAAGATCATCTCATATATTCAAGAAGATCCAAATCTTAGATTCTTTTCTACTAAAATTCGAAAATTGCAAGCAATAATATGGAGGGTGGGATTTTTGTGGAATATTTTATTTTGGAGAAAAGAATATATGAGATATATTCAAGATTTCTTAGAGTCTAAGAAAAGATTTTTTCCAAGCCCATATACCACCTAAATTTCGGTCACCTCTATGTTATAAATAGGGGATGATTTTTTCATCCCCAAGTACATAATTCCATGTGTTGGAAAAATCAAGAGCATAGATATTTTTCTTTTTCCTTAGTTATTTAAATTATTCGAAAGCATCTCCCACCGGTGATCGAATAAGGTTAAAGGGAATACTTGAGAAGACTTTTGAGTTGATAAAGCGTGTACGTGTTTGTCCCGTTTTATTCAAAGGCCAAGTTCTACGAGAGGTACGTAAATCACATATTATCTTGTTTATTCCGCCATAGATTATATGTGAATTAATTCAACATGCATGATGTTAAATTGGTTGTTGGAATTATTATTTGAATAAATTAGGATTAATTCATGCTAGTAATAATTGAATTTAAATTCGTATTTAAATTTCATCCCGAATAGATTCTGGGCACCTCTATTTTCCCAACAGGTAGAATATCTGTTGTGACAGATTGTAACACTTGGACTTTTGCTCATAGTGAATTTTTGGGTGGACTTCGGTCCCGTGGTTTTTACTCCTCACATTGAGGAGGTTTTCCACGTTAAAATTACTCGTGTTATTGTGGTGATTGCTTTTCTTTGTTGTGCATTATATTTTTTAGTATTGTTTCCTACTAGATTCACACAAGAGAGGGATAATTGATCATTCCGCTGCGTAGATGAATAAGTTCTTTGTTGATTATTCGTGTGTTTATCACAACAAAGTGGTATCAGAGTGGGTTTCTACTCTGTGCCTTGTGGTGAATATGGAAACGAATACTACTAGAATGGTGAATCTTAATGGTTTAAATTATCATGTATGGAAAGGAAAAATTGAGGATCTTCTATATGTGAAAGATTTCTACGCGCCTGTATTTGAGACCAACAAGCCTGATGGTAAAATAGATGGTGAATGGAACATAATGCATCGTCAAGTGTGTGGTTACGTTAGGCAGTGGGTGGATGATAATGTGTTGAACCATGTTAGTGAAGAAACAAATGCACGGTCATTGTGGGAAAAGCTGGAGCAATTGTATGCTAGAAAAACTGGGAACAATAAGTTGTTTCTAATCAAGCAGTTGATGAATTTGAAATTCAAAGATGACACTCCTATGACTGATCACTTGAATTCATTCCAGGGCATCATTAATCAATTGTCGGGAATGAACATCAAGTTTAAAGATGAAGTACAGGGCTTGTGGCTTCTTGGTACATTGCCGGATTCATGGGAGACTTTCAGGACATCTTTGTCTAATTCAGCCCCCAATGGTACCATTACCATGAATTTAGTAAAGGGCAGCATTTTGAATGAGGAAATGAGAAGAAAATCGCAGGGCTCTTTTCAGCAATCAGAGGTTTTGATCACAGAGAGGAGGGAGAGAAGTAAAAGTAGAGGTCCAAAAGGTAAACAAAAGGGCAGGAGCAAATCCAACAAATATAGAAAAGTTGAGTGTTGGAACTGTCACACTCCAGGTAACATAGCGAAGCACTGCAGAAAACCCAAGCAAGATGACAAGAAAGATAAAGGAAAAGAAAAGAAGAGTGAAGAAGCGAAAGAGGATGACCGAGTGTCTGCTGCAACAAGTGATTTCCTTATCTTTCGTGACTATGAAGTTGTCAATCTTGCACATAGTAGAGTAGTTGGGTGGTTGATAGTGGTGCATCCATACATGCCACATCTCGGAGAGATATGTTCACATCCTACACGTCAGGTGACTATGGAAATGTTAGGATGGGTGATGATGGCTTAGCTAAAGCCATTGACGTTGGAGATGTATGTTTGCAGACTAGTAATGGTGCTACACTAGTTTTGAAAAATATGAAGCATGTGCCTGATCTTCGATTGAACTTGATATCCGTTGGGAGACTTGATGATGAAGGTTTCTGTAGTTTGTTCTTTGTTGGTCAGTGGAAGCTCACAAGAGGTTCTTTGGTTGTTGATAGAGGCCAAAAGTATTCCTTATTGTACTTGTTGCAAGCAAAGCTACTTGATCGCTCAATAAATGCAGTAGAGAATGATGGGATAATCAAGTTGTGGCATAACAGACTCAGCCACATCAGTGAGAAGGGATTGAAGATTTTGGAGAAGGAAACCTCATTCCAGACTTGAAGAATGCATCTTTGAAGAAGTGCTCTCACTGTTTGGCAGGAAAGCAAACCCGAGTTGCTTTCAAGAGCTCAACTCCTTCCAGAGCATCAGGTATACTTGATTTAATTTATTCTAATGTTTGTGGTCCTATGAAAATAAGAACTCTTGGTGGTGCTTTATATTTTGTGACTTTTATAGATGATCACTCAAGAAAGACTTGAATCTACACATTGAAGACGAAAGATCAAGTGCTCGATGTGTTCAATCAGTTTCATGCCCTAGTTGAGAGGCAAACTGGAAAGAAGCTGAAATCCATTAGATCGGATAATGGAGGGGAGTACATCGGTCCTTTTGATGAGTATTGCAAGCAGCAATGTATCCGACATCAAAAGACTCCTCCAAAGACTCCTCAGTTGAATGAGCTTGCAGAAAGGATGAATAGAACACTGGTCGAAAGAGTAAGATGTCTGCTATCAGAAGCAGGATTGTCTATATCATTTTGGGGTGAGGCTCTGAGTACTGTTGTGCATGTCTTAAATCTTACTTCATGTGTTCCTTTAGACTTTGATGTTCCAGATAGAGTTTGGTCGGGAAAGGATGTTTCCTATAACCATTTGCGGGTCTTTGGATGTAAAGCATTTGTGCATATTCCCAAAGATGAAAGGTCTAAGCTGGACATGAAGGCACGACAGTGTGTGTTTCTTGGTTATGGCCAAGATGAGTTCGGTTATATATTTTATGACCCCGTGGAGAAGAAGCTTGTTAGAAGTCGAGATGTTGTGTTTGTTGTGGATCAAACCATAAGAGATATCGAGAAGGTGGATAAATCAGTTTCTACACCCAGTGATGATTTGATTGACTTGGAACTAGTTCCTCATGGTCAAGGTCAAGTAGAAGCTGAAGAGGAGAATCAGGATCAACCTGATTTCGGTAATGATGATGGTCCTTTACAAGAGGGGGAGAATACCGATCAGCCACCACCACCTGAAGTTCCAGAACCAGAGGTTCAAGAACCACCTAGAAGAACCAGTAGAGCTCATATACCTTCTAGGTTGTATCCTCTTGATCAGTATGTGCTCTTGACTGACGGGGGAGAGCCTGAATGCTATGGAGAAGCAATTCAAGGCGCACACAAGAATGAGTGGTTGGAAGCAATGCAAGATGAGATGAAGTCCTTGCATGAAAATGAAACATTTGATCTGGTGAAACTACCAAAGGGAAAAATACTTTGAAGAACAAGTGGGTGTACATGATAAAGCAAGATGAGCACACCTCAAAGCCACGATTCAAAGCTAGATTGGTCGTCAAAGGTTTCAGCCAGAAAGCAAGAGTTGATTTTGAAGAAATTTTCTCTCCGGTGGTCAAGATGTCTTCCATCCATTTTGTGCTTGGTTTGGCAGCTAGCCTTGACTTGGAAGTTGAGTAGATGGATGTCAAAACCGCTTTTCTTCATGGTGAGTTAGATAAAGAAATGTACATGGTGCAACTTGAAGGGTTCAAGGTGAAGGGAAAAGAAGACCATGTGTGCAAACTGAAGAAAAGTCTATACAGTTTGAAACAAGCACCCAAACTGTGGTATGAGAAACTTGAGTCAGTTATGGGGGAGCAAGGCTACCAGAAGACTATTTCTGATCATTGTGTGTTTGTTCAGAGGTTCTCGGATGATGATTTCATCATATTGTTGCTTTATGTTGATGATATATTGATTGTTGGCAAAAATGTTTCAAGAATTGACAAGTCGAAGAAACAGTTGAACAAGTCCTTTGCTATGAAGGACTTGGGGTCAACAAAGAAAATTCTTGGTATCAACATCTCCCGAGATAGAGCAAACAAGAAGTTGCACTTATCACAAGAGAAATACATTGAGAAAGTGCTTGAGAGATTCAATATGAGCAAAGCTAAAGTGGTCAGTTCTCCTCTTGCCACTCACTTTAAGCTTGGTGCTCATCATAGTCCTTCAACCGATGAAGAGAAGGAAGCAATGAGGAGAGTCCCATATGCTTCAGTAGTGGGAAATTTGATGTACGCAATGGTGTGTACGAGGCCAGACATAGCTCATGCAGTTGGTGTTGTTAGCCGTTATTTGTCTAATCCGGGAAATGAGCATTGGAATGCTGTGAAGTGGATAATGAGATATCTACGAGGTACATCCAGTTTGAGACTCACCTTTTGAGGTGGGAAGCCCGAGTTAGTTGGCTACACCGACTCAGATATGACATCAGATGTGTACACCAGAAAGTCGATTTTAGCCTACCTGGTAACATTCTTAGGTAGCGCAGTGTCATGGCAGTCAAGATTGCAAAAGTGTGTTGCACTTTCCACAACAGAATCAGAATACATCGCTGCAACGGAAGCATGCAAAGGGGTGTTATGGTTCAAGAGGTTCATGGAGGAGATTGGACTGAAGCAAGAAAGGTACGTAATATTTTGTAATAGTCAAAGTGCTATTCATCTCAGTAAGAATGTTGCGTTTCATTCAAGATCAAAGCATATTCATGTGAGATATTATTGGATGAGAGATGCCATCAATGATAAGTTGCTTGAACTTGAAAAGATTCACACTAATGAAAATGGTGTTGACATGATGACGAAAGCATTGCCTAGAGAGAAGCTCGAGTGTGTCGTATGATAGCCGGAATGACTAGTCTCTCCACATAATCGGAAAGGGGGAGATTTGTTGGGTTGGGTTTCCAAATATGTGGAGAAGCCCAATAGCCAACAAGTTAGAAAAGCTCAAGTAGACCCATTACTTGGTGTTATCTTGCCCTAGAAGACATTGAGGGAAGATAGAAGAAAAATAGAGTGTCAAAAGACTATTCACGGTTTTGAGAGAATCCAAGGAGCTGAAATCTTACAGAAGCAATATCCGGAGTTCTAACCGTTGGATCGAGCTGAAACTTTGTCAACACGTTCAGGAGTTGTTGTATTACATTTTGGATGGTGGAGATCGTGTTTTTTGCTCTGTATTGACGGGAATAGGCCGAAAATAAAAGGTCTGTTTTTGGGCGATTCACTTCTGCGTAGCTGAGGTAAAATGGTTGTTTCTCACAAACCAACCGTTGGATCGAGCTGTAATTTGGACAGAACGTTCAAGACACGTAAGGGTTGATTCTGGATGGTGGAGATCGGGTTCTTAAGTTCCGGGGGTCGTGAAAAGTGAACAACAGTTGGTGTTGTTGGGTGAGCTCTTTCTAATCTCATTGTTGTTGTCAAGTATTGATTGTCTTGACATAGTTGAGGTAGAATATCTGTTGTGACAGATTATAACACTTGGACTTTTGCTCATAGTGAATTTTTGGGTGGACTTCGGTCCCGTGGTTTTTACTTCTCACATTGAGGAGGTTTTCCACGTTAAAATTGCTCGTGTTATTGTGGTGATTGCTTTTCTTTGTTGTGCATTATATTTTATAGTATTGTTTTCTACTAGATTCACACAAGAAAGAATGATTCAAATCAAATTATTGAGAATTGAGAAGTAAGTAAAATATATTTAGGACCCGTTTGATAGCATGTATATGATACGTTAAGATAATTTAAACTTTGGTTCATTATACAAGTTTTATGTATATATTTGTTGTTTGATATACAAAGTGGTAAATTTTATATTTCATTTGCTATCCTATGTAAATTTATTGATAATTATATAAAAAAAATATTTTTACCCTTAAAATTCTAGGACAATATATATAGTTTTATCATCTTCAAGAATTATTTTTCAATCGGTTGCAGAGAATAAGAAGATAATTGCATCAGTAAAGACATAGGCATAAGAAGATAAGAAAATTTGTCATGAAACACAAACTACGACGAAAAAAAATACAAAATTTGTAACCAGAAGTAATGCAGATTCATAAATTATTTTGCAAAACAATAATTAAAAGCACATTTCTTAAAATACATTTATCATCATTGGGCACCCCTTGCATCGTCTTCTCTTTGTCATTAGAGCACAAGTTCATTTATTTTATCTTGAAAATTTGGAAGTTTAATCGTTAATTAATTGATCTTTGTTCTACTTCATGAACTGAAAATGGAGGTTATAGGAGAGAGAATTTTGGTTTTGTTCCTTAAAATAAGGGGAAGTTGATATATTTGGGGTAGAGAGTGGGGAATTTTTTTTAATAATTATCTATTGTTTTAACAATACCACCTATTGAGATGGGTTACATAAACACGTGAAATTAGTATAATATAAACTAGATCCTAATTTAATACCGGGTCAAAGTGTTAATAAATATAGATAACCAAATATCATATTAAATAGGTTAGTGTATCTATCATTCTCTAATACTCCCTACCAAACATGTCGTTGGTTTACTTCACAAAACAATTTTACACTCTCTCTCTTTTTTTTTTTTTTTTTTTTTGAGAAAAAAAAATACGCGAGCTGTGCCGAAAATTTATATGTCAAGGTCAAATTTCCAGTGCGGGAGAGAAGTACATAAACTTGGGCAGAAACCCACAAGAAAGAAGCTAGTGGCAGTTTTTAATAGTTCCAAACGTCAAGTTGGTCAGGTGGGTTATTTTAAATTTATAACTAAGTAATAGTCCATTCAATTTTCAAGTCACATAAATAAGAATATAAGCACATATATATTAATTTAATTTACTAGCAAGTGGCAAACTTAATTTATAAATAAGAAAACATGCATCTATATACACTGATACACACACAAACAAGCAAGTGGCAAAACTTTATATATGGAGAGGTCACACTACTTTAGCTCATTTTTTCATTTTATTATATGTTTACTTGCGTCGTTCATGACTATATAATATTAGATCAAGTATGATTTTATTTCTTTTTTTAAAGGAGGAGATCGAGTGCATGTGCTATAGAGTTTATGAAATCTGGAACCCGATTCATGCATTAGGTATTTTTAGCTTTTGTGCATTTTAGAATTCTATAGACTAATCCTAACCGTTCGAATCAGTAAGATATATATTAAACATTTTAAATATACAAAAAAAAAAAAATCTAGTTTCACATGAACAAGAAAATAAAAATTCCCTACGAAATTGTAGGTAATTATATCTAGAAATTTTATTTCGTAGGCAAATTGTTTCTAGGTAGAGAAATGAAAATGCTAAATGATTAGAAAATTTTGTAGGCAAATTATAGACAATTATTACTACAATTTTTTTTATTGAAAAATTTCGTAAATTTTTCTAATTTTGTAGGTAATATATATATATATATATATATATATTTTTTTTTTTTTTTTTTTGCGTGTTTATAAGTTTTTAGGATACTCCTGAAACTTGATATTTTAAATTTATAACAAAAATTTGTAAAAGTACCTCATTTAAGATTGTCCGGTACAAGACTTCCCGCAGAAAATAATACGAAAACTTTAATATTTTATTTTTCTGAGTATTTATAAAAAAATATATAGATTTGAAAAAAAAAACATATATTTTAAAGAAAATGGGTATGAAAATAGAACGTACGTAATACAATTCACACGCGGGAGTGGGTCTGCTGATCTGGACTAACTCCTTTTCTATTTTACAACCATACAATTCACACGTGCAATTTAGTGATAAATTTTTCACTAGTATGTGATACACGGTTTCAATTTTTGAAGATGCTATGCTTAAAATTGTTTTTAATAAAAAATTGTTATTTAGGAGGTGTGTCTCAAACACTGTACGAACAGAAGTAAGTACGAACGAATTCGTAAGAAAAACCGAGTCAAGGAAATTCCTTTTCCCGCAATACTGAATACGCCCCGTATAGTGCTTACGGTATCGTGCGTATGAGTCTCCAAAGGTAAAACGGTTTAACAGTTTACACCGGCAGCACCACCGTGTATAAACTCTCGGCGTACGAAATCGAAATTTCAAACTGAACGAAATAAGTATATTGCAAAAGGCTTTCTAAACTCTAAGATTCGTAGGCTGAAAATGTGAGTACGAAAATCTGGATATGAAGGGGTATATATAGGCGGAAATCTGCACTGCAGATGAGGATGATCGGTTGAGAAAATCGTGGACTAACCACGAATTTAGTGGATAAAGACTTATCTCTTTCTTGGGAAGTAAGAATGGAAAATTTCAAAAGTTTCGTAGGAAAATTCCTTCGAATATTCCGATTGAATCAAATTCGAATTCTGGAGTGTATTAATCATTCCTTGAGTGTATTAATCATGTTTGTGGACCGATCCAAATCTGATAGGCCACCCTAACCGGTTCAGCCCAAAAAGGTATTGAGATTTTTCATATTTTTGGTACTCTAAAAATATAGGTAGGCCCCAAAGCTCAATTGCCAATTGTCAAGCACCAAGAACCACGACCCAGGACCCACGACCCACGAACCCGGACCCGGTCCCGGGCGGGGCGGGGTGCGCACGCGCGCGTGTGTGTGGTCCATGGTTAGGGTCCCAATATACCAAGTTGAAGAACATGAACACTTTCCTTCTTATATACAAAGAACACTTGTAATTATTCTATGTGGTATGAAACTCAATTTTTCATTCCCATGAAATTATTCAACACAAGTGAATAATCATCCAACTTCCCAAATTAATTTCTCACTTACCGGAAATCGATTTTTAGATATTAAATATACCACGCTCATCTACTCCGCGAGTAGAACAACCTCGTTAATTTTGTTTTCAAAAAAATTAACGTTTTCATTAATAAAAGTTAGTCAAAGTCAGGGTATAAATCCTTTTATTTAACCAATTTCCAACAATCCCCCACATGAGTGAGAATTGCACCTATACAGAGTCAGACTTGTTCGTTCAGCTCGTTTGAGACCTCATTGCTTCCGGATAAGTAGCCAATGACTTTGAACTTTTCATAGCCCGGCAGCATCGGGTATACCAGTGGCTTAGTGGACACGACGCCTTGAACTAATCCTCCTTAGTGTATACCTTACAGATAGTGCAGACACAAGTCAGTCTCGATTACGATTTGTTCTCACGTTTTTGTCCATTTTGGCCCTGGACGCCCTTTGTATTCATAAACGTTTGGTCGAAGCGGCCCTCACTTCTCATTTATATAGGCGATCTATTTTCGAGTATCCCGTCATACTCAGTCCCACATGGACTTTTAGGAATCATTAAAAGTCAACGACTTATCCTTTACCACAACTCACGGGTGTACTAACTCTTGACACAATGTTGTCAGGAATAGTCATGATTTTCAAGTGTTGTGCAACTAACATTCACAGCTTAGTTTTCCCTTTTGAACAAAGTTTTTGGGATCTTCAGTCATCATGGTTGGGTTACCACTGTTTTAGTTTTATTTGTGGATTTTAGACCCAATCCCTCTATCAACTTATTCATTTGATCTCGGTTCAAGCTCTTCGTGAGCGGATCCACTATGTTATTAATTGATCTTACATAATCAATTGTTATAATACCATTTGAGATCAAATGCCTAACGGAGTTATGTCGACGATGGATATGTCTCGACTTTCCGTTGTACATACTGCTCAAAGCTCTACTAATAGCAGCTTGACAGTCACAATGTACCATTACAGATGGTACCGGTTTGTTCCAATAAGGAATGCCTTCTAAAAAGTTATGAAGCCATTCAACTTCTTCACCAGCTTGATCCAAAGCGATGACCTCAGATTCCATTGTGGAATGGGCAATACACGTCTGCTTTGTGGATTTCCACGATACAGCTGCTCCTCCAATAGTGAATACATATCCACTAGTTGAGAACAAGTCTTTATTATCAGATATCCAATTAGCATCACTGTACCCTTCAAGTACAGCTGGATGTCGCGTGTAGTGTAGCCCAAATTCAAGAGTATACTTCAAGTATCTCAAGACCCTTTTCAGAGCTTTACAATGTCCGTGACTTGGATTGCTCGTGTACCTGCTCAGTTTGTTCACAAAGCACGCAAGATCAGGACGTGTGCAATTTGTAATGTACATCACACTTCCAATGATCCTTGCATATTAATGTAGAAGCGTGATACAATAACAAATGAATTGATAAAAGATGAAGGAAGAGACACCTTAATACTACGTATACTAGGTGTGTTTCTTCTTCACCTGGGATACTCTCCCAATTCTTATTTCATCAATCTTCAAAAACCACCCGTATCTCAGGAATACAGAATTCTTAAATAATAGTTCTAGAAAGGCCTTAAAGCCCAACACAAATAAATTGACGCAAATTCCAAACCCAAAACATAAGTAAATCAGAATAATTAAAATATGATCATCAAACACAATCATATTTTTCCATATACTTCAAAGCAGTCTCATCGCCATCATTCCTCCCCTCTAAGAAATGATTCACACTCGAATCAACATCAGTCTCATCGCCAGAGTCTCCATCACCAGAGTAAGGAATAAGGTGCTTGATATTGAAAACGTCGGATGTACGAATGTGGCTGGGAAACTTCAAACGATAAGCATTTGGGTTGATCTTCGCGACGATCTCAACAGGTCCTATATTGCAAGCGGATAACTTGTTGTACTCGTGAGCAGGATAGTGTTCCTTGGATAGCACAGCCCACACAAAATCTCCAACCTCGAAGTCAACATGTCTCCTACGACCATTAGCTGCAGCCTTGTACTTGAGCGTGAAGTCCTGAAGACGAGAATGTGTCAACTCGTGGACCTGTTGAATCTAAAAAATAAGGTCTTGAGCACGTCGATCCAAAGATTGTCGTGAAGGGAGAGCTAATAAATTGACAAGTCTACGAGGTAAGATTCTATATAGCACTTGGAAAGGAGCGAATCCAGTGGACCGATTCGTGGCCAGGTTATGGGCAAATTCTGCTTGACTTAACTTCATATCCTAGGACTTGGTATTCTCCCCAACCAAGCATCGGAGAAGATTACCCAAGGAGCGATTCACGACTTTAGTTTGGCCATCCGTCTGAGGGTGATAAGCACTACTGAAATCTAAGGATGTATTAGCCATCTTCCATACACTCCTCCAAAAGTGGCTCAAGAATCTAGTATCACGATCAGAGACAATCGAAGTAGGTAGACCATGCAAACGATAAATATCACGGAAGAAGAGCTGAGCAACATGTACAACATCTGTAGTACGCTTACACGGTAAGAAATGCACCATCTTCGAGAAACGGTCAACGACCACAAATATCGAATCATGACCACGCTGTGTCCTAGGAAGACCAAGGACAAAGTCCATACTAATAGCTGCCCATGGGACCGTAGGAATAGGCAAAGGGCGATAGAGACTAGCATTCGTTGAAGTGCCTTTCGATACCTGACAGACACGACAACGAGAGACAAAGCTAGCCACATCCCTATGAAGTGAAGGCCAATAGAAAGATCGCATTAACAAAGCTACTGTACGATCTCGCCCCACATGGCCTGTACGATGACATTCATCGATCAAGCGAAGTCGAAGACTACCAGAAGGGATACACAAAAGGAGTCCCTTGAAGAGAAACCCATCCACTAATAGAAAGTCACCACATTGATCCTGCTGCAGGTTGGTGATAATAGGAGCAAAATCTGGATCATTAGTGTACAATCCAGCGAAAGTAGGGAACCCGACCACGTGTGTATGCATGTCCACAAGCAAAGAATGACGACGACTAAATGCGTCAGCAACTCTATTAGAAGTACCTGATGTATGCTTCAAAATAAAGTTGAATTATTGCAGAAAGGCAGCCCAAGAAGCATGACGAGTAGACACCGAGTCCTAAGAATTAATATGCTTAAGCGCTGCATGATCACTATATAAGACAAACTCCTTCTGATATAAGTAATGTCTCTAGTATCGAACAACTCACACAATAGCATAGAATTCCACATCATAAGCTGAATAACAACCTCTAGCACCATTCAATTTTTCGCTGAAATAAGCAATAGGGCGCCCCTGTTGGCTCAAAACAGCACCAATGCCCACTTTAGAGGCATCACATGATAACTCAAATGACAAAGAGAAATTGGGAAGAAGAAGCAAAGGAGCACTAGTAAGCTCACTCTTAATCAACTGGAAAGCCGACTCCACCTCTTGTGTCTAAGAAAGGACTTCCCCTTCATACAATCTGTAATGGGAGACATGATAGAGCTTAAATGTGGAATGAACCGGCGGTAGAAGGATGCCAAACCATGGAAACTACGAGCTGCAGTCATCGTAGTGGGAGAAGGCCAAGATAAAATAGCATCAATTTTGGCATTATCCACACCAATACCCTGAGTTGAAATCGGATAACCCAAGAACAAAATGCTATCCACCATAAAAACATATTTCTTCGGAGCAGCAAAAATTTTCTCCTCTCGCAAAATAAGCAACACAGATCAAAGATGAAGAAGATGATCATCCACAGTCGAGCTATACACCAATATATCATCAAAGTAAACTACCACACAAGAGCCGATCAACGCACATAAAGCTTGGTTCATCTCTCTCATAAAAGTGTTGGGAGCATTGGATAAACCAAATGGCATAACCAGCCACTCAAAAAGCCCTTCCCTGGTTTTAAAAGCTGTCTTCCATTCGTCCCCTGGACGAATGCGAATCTGATGGTAGTCACTGTGAAGGTCAAGCTTACTAAACACATGAGCCCCACTCAGCTGATCCAACATATCATCCAGACGAGGTATCGGAAATCGATATCGTATAATGATCTTATTAATAGCACGACTGTCCACACACATGTACCAAGAACCGTCTTTCTTGGGCACAAGTAAAACAGGGACAACACACGGACTCAAACTCTGACACACATGGCCCTATTTCAGTAATTCTTCCACCTGTCGACGAAGCTCTTCATGTTCAGCTGGGCTCATACGATAGTGTGGGCGATTAGGCAAGCTGGCCCCCAGAATGAGATCTATATGGTGTTGAATATCCCGTAGGGGTGGAAGACCAGAAGGAGGATCAGTGGGAAACACATCAGTGAACTCATCAAGTAACGAGTGAACAATAGTAGGGATTTCAGTATCAGAGACAGGATGGTTCAACAAAAGGAACACCTGATCAGCCAGTATCATTTCTTTCTCAAAGTCACCCTGATTCAAGAGCATAACCTGTGGATTAGGTAGAGCAGGTGGACTTGAAACTGAAGGATTTAACACAATTTTCAATCCATCAATAGTAAAAGAATAAGTATTTGAACGCCCATCATGAACAACACACCTATCATATTGCCAAGGTCTACCCAACAATATGTGACACGCATCCATAGGAACAATATCACACCACACATAATCACGGTAATTTTTGCCAATAGAAAAATTAATTAAAACTTTACGATCCACAGTAACAGAAGTACCACGATCCAACCAAGACAAAAAAAAATAACTCTCAGAAGTAAGGGATAATTTTTCAACAGCATCAGAAGAAACCACATTCTCACATGTGCCAGAATCGATAATAAATTTACAGATTTTACCATTTACCGTGCACGTAGAGAAGAATATGGAGGATCACTGTGTACGATCAGGTTCTATTTGTGGGGCAAGACATGTACGGCGCAATACTAAAGCTTGGCCGACATCACCCATAAGATGTTCCACCGAGTCTTTTTCTTGGTGACCATCATAAAAAACGGGCGGCCCTTCATACTGGTGTTGTTCGTATTCCGCCAAAAAGGCCCGAGAACCCGCTGCCTTGGGGCAGTTTGCCATGCGGTGTCCCTATTCCCCGCAGGAAAAATACTGTATTTGTGGGATTGGACGGCTGGGACCGGCTGTGGTAGGCACTAGGGCTGGACGCGTTGAACCAGGCGGTGGAAGGGAGGGAGCCAAAACTGCAGATGGACGGGCAACGCCTCCTGTAACACCGCGCCTGGCCGATTGTCGCTCCAATAACGTTACCCGTTGATGGGCGTTAGACAGGGAAAGAGGAGCAATGAGATTCAGGGTGTCTTGATAATTCACTCGCAATCCCCCCACAAATCGAGCAATCAATTGATCCTTTGTCTCCCAAAGATCGTTATGAGCAATAAGCGAATAAAATTTCGTAGCGTACTCATCCACAAATTTTGTGCCCTATCTCAAATTTTGCAATTGGTGATAAAGGAGATGGGAATAGTTATAGGGGATGAATTCACGCCGTAAGTATTTTTTCATTTTTCCCAAGTTTGAATTTTAGGTTTACAGCCCCTTTCTCGCAATGTCTTAATCTGTTGCCACCAAGCGGATGCCCTGTGCCGAAAACGTGTAGCGACCAAGGGGACACGCCTGTGATCGGGTACTTGCTTGAATTCGAAGATGTCCTCAACACAATGCAGCCAATCGATAAAGTCAGACCCATTCAATCCTCCATCGAACTCGAGTATCTCTATGCAAAAACTCGATTCCCATCGGGTGTCGATGCGATCTGGAATGTCTCGATCAGCCTCATCCAATTCCCCAAATAGATTGACCATCGAGACAGTGTCCTCCTCCTTGGATTCAGGCGGCAGCGCACGATATTGATTACCGCGACCTCCGCATCCACGAAATCCTAATCCTCCGTGATTTACTGGACCCAGATTGTGATCGCGAGTGTGAATTGTGGGAAATGATTTGATGAATTCATTTTGTTGCGTACACATCGTCTCCACAAGCTGTGTTAGTTCTGCGATTTGATCGCGCATCTCTTCCATATCACGCCGGGGAGGCATGTTAGGAGCGTGATCCCGGACAACTGATACCAACTGATGTAGAAGTGTGATACAATAACAAATGAATTGATAAAAGATGAAGGAAGAGACACCTTGATACTACGTATACTAGGTGTGTTTTTTCTTCACCGGGGATACTCTCCCAATTCTTATTTCATCAATTTTCAAAAACCACCCGTATCTCAGGAATACATAATTCCTAAATAATAGTTCTGGAAAGGCCTTAAAGCCCAACAAAAAGAATAAAGCCCAGCACAAATAAAATGACGCAAAGTCCAAACCCAAAATACAAGTACATCAAAATAATTAAAATATGATCATCAAACACGATCATATTTTTCAATATACTTCAAAGCAGTCTCATCGCCATCACATATTCCAACTGATTCACAGGTTCACCTCTGTTCTTCTTCAGATGAACATTATGTTCTAGTGGAGTTTTAGTAGGTGGATCATCAAATGCTTTAAATTTCTTCAAGACTTTCTCAACATAATGAGATTGTGTTAATGAAATTACATTTGAAGTTCTTTCTATTTTGATTCCTAGAATCACATCTGCTAAACCCATATCTTTCATGTCAAATTTTTTCTTTAACATGTTTTTCGTATTAACGATCACATTTGAATTGTTACCTATGATTAACATGTCACAACATATAAGCACACGGTAACAAATCCATTTGGTGTATCTTTCACGTACACACACTTATCACATTCGTTAATTCGAAATTCATTTGACAACATAATATTGTCAAATTTCAAATGCCACTGTATAGGAGCTTGTTTAAGTCCATACAACGATCGAACGAGTTTACAAACCTTTTTCTCGTTCCCGGGTACAACATAACCCTCTGGTTGATCCATGTATATTTCAGCATCTATCTCTCCGTTAAGGAAAGCAGTTTTTATATCCATCTGGTGTATTTCGAGATTATGCAAAACAACAATCGCGATAAGTACATGAATGTATGTAATCCTTGTAACTGGAGAATAAGTGTCAAAGAAATCATATCCTTTGTTGGTGATCAATTTTAATCGGATGGATTAGTGACTGTTTAAGTTCGGTTTATAGATCATCAATCAATTACGTGTGATTGGCTACCACCGTAAATGGTAAATCGAGGGTTCGGGTTATGAACTAGTAAATGTGAAAGTCGAAATTGTAATAATTTCGTATGTGTGCACGTCTAGGTGTTTAAGTGTGTGTTTTTGGAGCATTTGTGAATTTGAACTTGTATTTCTTAAGCTGGAGAACAACTATTTACAGAGACTAACAAGCATGAGGTGTCTATGACTCTTGGTCTCCCTAGCCTGCATGCTTGACAAGTGTCCTTTGACTACAATTTGACCTCATCTAAGCTGAATCTTAGTTACAAAGTCTTCTTTGGTCTTATCTCGGACTTCATTGTTGTTCGTCTAGGTCGGCTTAGTTAATCCAGGATGATTTTTACATAGAAGTTGTTCGCTTTGTGGGTGTATGGCTCTGAAGTTGTTCGCCTTTGTGTTTTACACAGATTGGCTTTGGGATTTTGGTCCTTTGTTCGTCGTTATACACCTCTTAGGCTGGTAGATGCACCACCTTTTGACAATGTTGCTCGTCATCAATGAATTGGCTGAATGTTTGTATCTGGTCTCGGGTCTTAAAACCTGTTTGCCAGAATGTTGTTCGTCGGTAGAGTTGTTCGTCAGTTTATACACTTCTTGGATTGATTTATGCACCCCGACTTGATTTCCTTTGCTAATCATCTTTGACTTGAGGTTGGTTCTTCATAATCCCTGTTAAGGCTTTAATCCCTGTTTGCCCATCTTTGATTTATGTTCGCCTATCAACATCCCTTCTCTTCGTTTAAAACCCTTTACAACCAAACAGGCTTTATACTTGTCAATTGATCCATCTGCTTTGTATTTTCTTTTAAGGATTCACTTGCATCCTAAGGTCTTACAACCTTTAGGGAGGTCAACCAACTCCCATGTATGATTTTGCAGAATCGAATCATATTCACTGTTTATTGCTTCTTTCCAGAGAGGTGCATCCGGCCCGGAAAGAGCTTCTTTGATAGTCCAAGGTTCTTCTTCTAACACATACGTGATAAAGTTTGGACCATAGGTCTTATCAATTTTAGCTCGTTTACTGCGTCTGGGTTCTTCACTCTGCTGAGTGGAAGGACCTGCAGCTTCACTTGATTCCTCATGAGTTCGCTTATTTGAACTCACTTCTTCTTTGTCCCTACACGGGAATGCATTTTCAAAGAAAACATCATTCTTTGATTCTATTGTAGTACCTACTGTTATATCGGGTATTTCTGATTTGTGAATAAAAAACCGATAGGCACTACTGTTGAAGGCGTATCCTATAAAGATCCCATCGACCATTTAGGCCCGATTTTTACTTGCTTAGGAAGTGTCACTTCAACCTTAGCTAAACACCCCCACTCTTTGAGGTATTTGTAAGATGGTTTGTGATTTTTCCACAACTCATAAGGTGTCTTATCTTGAGTCTTCAGTGGAATTTTGTTCAAAATGTGGTTAGCTGACAGAATAGCTTCCCCCCCACATGTTCTGAGGTAAACCCGAGCTTATTAATATTGCGTTCATCATCTCTTTCAAAGTTCAATTTTTCCTCTCCGCAATACCATTCGATTGAGGTGAGTAGAGAACTGTCGTTTGATGTATGGTGCCTGATTCGACACATAATTGTTCAAACGGAGACACATACTCTCCACCTCTATCACTACAAATTGCTTTAATTTTAGTGTTCAACTGATTCTCTACTTCACTTTTATAATTTTTAAAAGCTTCAATAGCTTCATCTTTACTTCGTAGTAAGTAAATGTAGCAGAATCTTGTGCAATCATCAATAAAAGTAATAAAATACTTTTTCCCACCTCTAGTTTGCACGAATTTTAAATCACATACATCTGTGTGAATTAATTCTAGGTGGAGTTGTGTTCCTTTCAACAGATTTAAATAACCATTTTTGCTTCAACACATGTTTCACATTTTTTGGATGTATCCACATTATCAATTTTGAGTAAATCTAAATTTACCAATCATTTTATATAATTTAGATTAACATGTCCTAATCTAAAATGCCATAAATTGGAATACTCAGCGATATAAACGGAAACTGAAGCATTTTCATTGATAATAGTGTTTGTGCCATTACGGCTTACAGTCATAACTGACATCTTAAGAAGGCCCTTCTCGAGGTAACCTTTCCCTAGAAGATGCCAAATTTGCTAAGTATAACTCCATTGGACTCAAACATTAGCTTAAACTGATTACTAACTAATAAGGAGCAAGAAATGAGATTCTTTCGGATGTCTGGGACATGCAGCACATCCTTCAGCTTGAGCTCCTTTCCCAATGTCAGCTTGATCACCACCGTTCATACACCAACCGCTTCAGACGAGGCTTGGTTTCCCATGTAGAGCTTTCTTCCCGCAGCAGGAGAATATGTGGAGAAGGCATATTTCTCCGAGCAAACATGGCAAGTGGCACCTGTGTCCACGAACCATTCTTTCTTGTTGTCGACCATGTTGACCTCGGTTACTACATCAGACATATTCATCTCAGTGAGCTCTTGTTCTGCAACGTTCATGGAGTTCTTCTTTCCCTTGTCGTCCTTCTTGGGCCGACGACAATCAGTGGCCTGATGATTGGGTTTGCCACAGTTGTAGCACTTCCCATTGAATTTCTTCGGGGCAGGAGCAGCAGCAACAACCTTGCCTTTGCCTTTGTCGTCCTGATGCTTCCTCTTCTTCGATGGTTCACTTTTCTCCATCAGGTTTGCCTTTATCTCGATAGAAGCAGTTGAGCCCTTCTTCTCCCTTTTCTTGTTATCTTCCTCGATTCGGAGTCGGGTAACAAGATCCTCCATGGCCACTTGCTTTCGCTTGTGCTTGAGGTAGGACTTAAACTCCTTCCAAGACGGAGGTAGTCTGTAAATCACAGTGGCAACCTGAAAGGCCTCAGGCAGCTCCATCCCTTGTACTGCAATGTTGTGAAAGACCACTTGCAGCTTTTGAACTTGTTCGATAACAGATTTACTGTCCTCCATTTTGAAGTCGTACATAGTGGAGATGACGAACTTGCTAGTTCTCGCGTCTTCAATTTTGTACTTCTTCTCCAAAGACTCCCACAAGGCTTTGGAAGTCGGGTATTCATCATATACATCATTGAGGGCATCAGACAGCCCATTCAGGATGTAATTCCTGCACAGATAATCATCATGGATCCAAGCATCATAGGCGATCCTGGTTTTCCGATCAACATCTTCTGCGGGAACACTCGGGCAATCCTCTTGACATATTTCACCAAGGAGATGGTGGTCAAGTAGAAGTGTATCTTCTTTTGCCACCTCTTGAAGTCATTACCCGAATATATTTTGGGTTTCTCTCCTTTCACCACAACCGGCCTAACAGTCCCTGGGAGGGAGGCCTGGTTGGTTGCAAAGAAAGGATTGACCCCGACATTTCCTACGAAAGGATTGCCGCCGAAGTTTCCCCCAAAAGGATTAGCACTTGAGTTTCCCACAAAGGGATTAGTGCTAGAGTTTCCCATGAAGGGATTAGTGTTTCCCATGAAGGGATTGCCATTGGAATTTCCCATGAAGGGATTGGCTTTGAACCACTCATTAAGAGTACTTCCAAAGTCTCCAAATTGAAAAGTAGTAGGAGGAACAGACTTACCCGTAGGTATTGGTCCATCCATGGGATGTCCAGTTGGTTCAGCAGTACAGTTAGTGGTATTACCAACATTTTTCTTGAAATGGTATTACCAGCATCTTTGGTAGGGGTAACTGACATTGATGAGATCGTATCCATATCGTTGTCGGAATCGTGGTTCGACATGGCAGTGATTCGAAACAGAAATATTCAGTCTTGTGATTGTTATTTAGGAGGAGTGTCTCGAACACTGCATGGACATAAGTAAGTATGAAACAAATTCGTAAGAAAAACCGAGTCAAGGAAAATCATTTTCCCGCAAGACTGAATATGCCCCGTATAGTGCTTACAGTATCGTGCGTATGAGTCTCCAAAGGTAAAATGGTTTAACAATTTACACCAGCACCACCGTGTATAAACTCTCGGCGAACGAAATCGGAATTTCAAACTGAACGAAATAAGTATATTGCGAAAGGCTTTCTAAACTCTAAGATTTGTAGGCTGAAAAGGTGAGTACGAAAGTCTGGATATGAAGGGGTATATATAGACGGAAATTTGCACTGCAGATGAGGACGATCGGTTGAGAAAATCATGGACTAACCACGAATTTAGTGGATAAAGACTTATCTCTTTCTTGGGAAGCAAGAACGGAAAATTCCAGAAGTTTCGTAGGAATATTCCGATCGAAATAAAATTCGAATTCTGGAGTGTATTAATCATTCCTCGAGTGTATTAATCATGTTTGTTGGCCGACCCAAATTTGATGGGCCACCCAAACCTGTTCGGTCCAAAAAGGTATTGAGCCTTTTAATATTTTTGGTACTCTAAAAATTGAGGAAGACCCCAAAGCCCAATTGCCAAGAACCAAGACCCATGACCTGAGCTCGGGCGGGGCGCACGTGTGTGGTCCATGGTTAGGGTCCCCATGTAACAAGTTGAAGAACATGAAAACTCTCCTTCTTATATACAAGGAACACTTCTTGTAATTATTCTATGTGGGATGAAACTCAATTTTTTCTTCCCATGAAATTATTCAACACAAGTGAATAATCATCCAACTTCCAAAATTAATTTCTCATTCACCGGAAATCGGTTTTGAGATATTAAATATACCAGACCCATCTACTCCGCGAGTAGAACAACCTCGCTAACTTTGTTTTCCAAAAAATTAACGTTTTCATTCTTAAAAAAATTAGTCAAAGTTAGGGAATAAACCTTTTTATTTAACCAATTTTCAACAAAAATAAATAACATAATCATTAGCTCCAATTATTAAGCATAAATAATTTTTAGAATTACAAAAGCGTGGCACTGCAAATGCCTTGACCACTGGGGAAACAATTCCGCAGAGGAAAAACATAATAAGATCACGAATATATAGAAAAATTATAAGTAAATCTTAATGAAATACACAATTAATTAGTTACTAGCTAACTCATATAGAAAGACAAACTAAAAGACGCAAATGACGAATGCCATGGATTCAAATTAAATGGTAAATAATATCCCGAATGAACCCAAAACTACATATTGCTTTTACCTTATAGTTTGGCAAGTCAAATGTTTCTCTCTCAATCCTCAAATCCTACTGTTAAATATACAATTTCAGTAATATTAATGAAACTTTCTTTTTCACTAAAAATAATAATATACATGTTATATCTACGACAATAATGGTATACCCTGTGGTAAATGATTGAATAAATTTTTCTTTACCAATAAAAAAAAATATCTACGATAATAATGTACCAAATATTGTAATAAGCATGCATCATGTAAAAGAGAAGGTTTAAATTTTAAACATTTTCATGATAGAAAGGAGGAGGTCGAGAATTTGAACGCTTTTTTATTAGTTGTAATTGGATATTGCGCTACTACTTCCCAATTTTCTACACTTTACTTGGCACTTTAAAAAATTATCAAATGTTTTCAAATTTTTTTCTTCAATTTCTGGGTAAAATATTTTTCAGAACCATAACTTTGAGAGGGTGTTAATACAAGAACCATAACTTTTTGGATTGACAAAACAAAGACTCTAACTTTTCAAACTAGCAAAACAAGGACGCAACTATTAAAAGTAGCAAAACAAGGACTAAAACTTGTATAAGCAGCAATATGAGGCCAAAATAAGTCCGAACTCTTTCGGGCTTATTTTCCACATGAAAGTCATGCGAGCTGTTTTTGGGCTCAATTTATACTTGAGTTGACGTTCAATTGACAATCAAGTGTGCGATTTTAAGCCTGAAAATTGGCTGATAATCCGGGCCAATGTGGCCTCAAATTGCTACTTTTAAAAAGTTAAAGTCCTTGTTTTGCTACCTTTAAAAGTTACGGTTCTTGTTCAACTACTTTTAAAGTTGCGGTTTGGTTTGCCAACTCAAAAAATTACGATCATTGTTTTATCACCACCCTAAAGTTACGGTCCTAATATACAATTTTACCCATCAATTTCTTAATATCGTTGGCAATGAACGAATTTTAATCAACTATTATCATTTGACAACATATGTAACAACAAATTGGTATCAATTTCTGTACGATCTAGTGTCATTTCGTCACCCCAACGTGAAGTCCTAATCGGAGATGCATCGAGGAGACGAGAATATTACACATCTCTAGACTCTTCGTCTATGAAAGAATTTCATGTCATCTAAAAATCCGTACTTACAATTTAGAGTAGTTCTAGTGTGCATTTGAGTGCATGACATGTACTTGGATTTTGAAAAAATATTTCAAGCAGAAATTAGCAATACCCCAAGAAGACATCAGTAATATCTCAAGAAAACATTAGTAAAACCCCGAGAAGGCATTAACAATACCCCAACTGCAAAAAATGCACAATTCATTGTGTTTGTGTGCATTTTGAAAAAATCAAAATTGAAGTTAAAATCCAAGTGCATGCTATGCACTTGGATGCACCTTAAAATTTGTCTACAATTTAATATGAATGGAGTTGCTTTTAGTGAGATCCAAACCCATAATTTTTGAATTTTAGTGTGAACCCTTTGGCTCTGATGCCATAAAAAAAAATCCATCTCATATAAAAATATGAACTTATAAACAATAAATATAAAATCATGCATCAACAAATATAAAATTCATTTATATTACTTCCAAGATAATTAGTGCATATTTTGGAAGCACACATGCATCAACAAATGCACCTTATCCATATAGAGAGGGTTGATATTATTTGGCTCGTTGCCCCCTCTCAGGAATATTGTCTAAATTTGCTTGTAGATGTCATGTAACTGCTAATAAAAAGTGGAACTTACCAAACATTTTCCCAACAATGATCTGATTGATTTGATTTATCATTAACCCCAGAGTTGAACTCTATTCAAAACAAAGAAAAATTGGGGGAAAATAATCAAGTTGGTGATGGCAACATGTAAGGTATTTTCTATCCATAAGGACCTCCATACCCAAACCCTATAATAGAAGAAGGGAGACAACTTAAATTATCCATTTTCAACTTCAAAAAATGTAGAAAATGAGAAAGTCTAATTCAAGCATATTTTAAAAATATTAATTATTTTTATTAAACAATATTACTATTAAATTAATAATATAGTTTAATGAAACAATTAATATTGTAATTAATAAATCAATTTTGCGTTTTGAGACTGATTCATCCGTACATGTATCCATCCCAAATTCAATTACCTATTAATGCATGTTACCAGTACTTGCTAATACTTACTTTCTTCCATATAATTTATATTTTATGAGTATGGCTTTTTTTTTTTTTGGTCGGTAAAAAATTCACTAAAATGAATTAGTGGGTACAAGAAATACCCGATACAAAAGTACAAGAAGGATTTCGAAGTTCCTCTAAAAGTCTAAGAAAGACGTAGGATTTGTGAGCCATTCGCTATAAGAAAGATTACAAAAGTTATTGTATTTAACCGAACTTCAACTCCAAAGACGTCCTTTGATTTTCTCCACAATTCTCTCCACGTCGAACGGAGTATCTTCAAAGATCAACTTATTCCTACTCTTCCAAATGCTCCAAACAATACATATCCATAATCCTATTGAGAGAGATGAGCCAAACTTACCACCTAGGATGCCGGAAAATCCGATGAAATGTTTTGTGACGTCGAATTAGGATGCCGTCGAGATGCCAAGCCACGAGAAAATAGACTCCCAAATTTTTGAGGTTTTGAAACAACAAAAAAATAGATGAGATGCATTCTCCCTTTCAGTGTTGCAAAGAGAACAAGAGATTTCCGAGATCTGACCCAAAATCTTCCTCTCAAAGAGATTGGATTTTGTTGGTAGTCGATTCCATAACAGTCTCCATGCCATCGCCGCCGCCTTGATAGGAGTGATTTTGTTCCACACTTTTTTTGAAAGCTGCTGATTTCCGATTTGAAATAGGTATGCTTGCCGCTCTGTGTATAAAGTTATAAGCCTTTTTTTTTTTTTGAAATTCCCGTCCGAAGATATCTTCCATTTTCAGTTGTCTTCCTTGCCTTCAGTGAGTGTGTACCTGTTAATAAGACTTTCAAGTTTACTTATAATTGGTAATTCCCGATCAAAGAGAGACCTACACCATTTCCACTTCCACTTCCAACTCCATTTACCCCCTACCCATTCCCCACAATCTTTGATGTACTCGTCTTTTTCCGAGTGTAGATGGAATAATCTCGGGAAAAGACTCTTAAGAGAACTACCCCCAACCTATATACTGTGCCAAAAACTCGTACTACCCCCATCTCCTAAGCATTTTTCTAAATTATCCCAAAACCATTTCCCTCCTCCCCCAACACTACTCCCAATATGTTTCTCCACCAACTTGACACCCTCTCTACTCTACCCGAAAAAATCAGCCCGTTAGTCCCAACCTTCAGTTCCCCATATAATGATTTCAACACTTTTACCCATAGACTCTCTCCCTCTCTAAAAAATCTCCAGACCCATTTTCCTATCACAGCTCTATTAAAATCACCCAAATCCCGAACCCCAAGACCCTCCTCTAATTTTTTGTTACAAATGGTTTTCCAACTCACCCATGCTATTTTTGAATTGTGCACACACCCCCCCCCCCCCCCCCCCCCCAAGGTATTTGCATTGTAATGAAGATAGAACTCTCAGGGTTTCTTTAGGCAGTTTGTAGAAGGAAAGTTTATAGATAGGCATTGAAGATAATACCGCCTTTGGGAGCTTTATCCGTCCCCCAAACGAGACTTTCCGATCTTCCCATGATTTCAATTTCTTGCGAAATTTCCGCACAAAAGAATTCCATTTGGATGTTCTACCGCTCATGAGTTGTAATTAACCTTAAGCCCCGACATCAATTCGAAAATTTTCAGGATTCTCCTCATTGCCCAGGCATTCTGATTATTTGCCGTTCCGGTGAAAATTGTGTCATCTGCGTATTGTAGGTGAGAGACTTTCAGCTTATTCTCCCCAATCGAAATCGGTTCGAACAACTCTTCACTCATTGCTTTGGAGACCATGAGGCTGAGCCCTTCAGCAACGAGCAAGTACAAAAACGGAGGCAATTGGCCTTCTTGCCTCAACCCTCTCCCCAGCTGAAATATATATTAAATAGTTGAATAACAATATGTGAGATGATTTTTTTTAATGGGCGAGTTCCCAATACTCTTTGCCAAAGGACAAAAATGACAAGAATATGATTGTTCACATGAACTTAATTTTCTCAAGTATATATTATTATTATATATACATACTATCAGTGCAATATATATACTATCAATATTATACATGTACATTATTACTAGATTAATAATTGCAGTTTTAAACTATGATAGTAAATATATGTAACAGTGATAATGTATGTATATAACAATAATCCTTAATCTCATTTAAATAAAAATTGGGAAAAAGAATTCACGTTTTACAAAGAAATCTAAGTCTTATTATATAGATGGCAAAAGAATAAATTGTGGAGTGGAGTTGGTTATATTAATAATTTGAGATGTCTAGTTTTAATTTTACTGATTGGTTAGAGTTGTAAACATTTTCTCAGTTGTGTATACCTTATATCCAAGTGTTTACATCTTAATTATATACTTAGCTTTTTCTTTAAAAAAAAAAAAAAAAACCCAAATATATAAAAACGGGTTCGGATTGTGGCTAGTGAGATTTTTTAAATTTCCACAAACTTATTTAAAGTTCACACTTTACCCAACTACCCTTCTCAATAGGATTTAATTTGGAGGAGCCGAATATCCGAAAATTACCTGCGAAAAAAGTGCCACCCTAATTTGGAGCGATGACCTCAACAAGCACAAAACTTGAGCCGACATACGTACCAAGAACTCAGTTGCCACGTCATCCTATTCCAATCCTCAAATCCGGCTAGTTAAGCGTGTCTATAACCTAGATTATCTTCATTAACTACACCTACTCAGCATCCACTAATTACACTAATTAATTTTCTCTAATATCTCTAAAAACGCAACTAGTTAGGCCTAATGATATGTTAACCACCTAAAAGTCGCACGGCAAGACTTAACGATTCTTACACGTCGTAACATCGACCCCCCACGTGTTGAATACTCATTGTCAACGATCTAAGGCGCCAACCGTAATGTTCCGTCCTTCAACGGCAGTTAGGCACGAAATAATCCATTAAATTAATTAAAAAGAATTCCCCTTATTTGTACTGCACACCTCTAACTATTTGTCACACCCCCTTTGTAACATTTCCACCACCTTCCAAACTCTCTCTCTCTCTCTAAACAATGGGATGCTTCAAATTATCCAAGATTGATTTTCTCTCTATCATCATAATTCTGTACGTTGTACATTGCGAGTCCAACGCTCAAATTTTAGACGAGCGCGCCTCGCTTATTTCGTTCAAGTCCCAAGTCACTAGTGACCCGGTACGTGCATTAGGGAATTGGAATTCCGATATCCCAATTTGCAATTGGTCGGGGATAAGTTGCGAAATGAAAAGAAATCGGGTCGTGGAGCTTAACCTTAGCCATAAGTCGCTTCGAGGCATCATTTCTCCATCTCTTTTCGATCTTTCAGAGCTCGAAATTCTTGATTTAAGTGGCAACTTCTTTGAGGGTTCGATTCCACCCGAAATAGGATCTCTCCTCAACCTCATCGAACTCAGCTTATCATCAAATCTTCTAGAAGGCAACATCCCATCCGAACTTGGATTCCTTAACCAATTAGTGTACCTCAATCTAGGGAGCAACAAACTAGTAGGCAACATTCCTTCATCACTTTTCAATTCCTCATCTTCTTTACAATACCTAGACCTATCAAACAACTCCCTAAGTGGCCAAATCCCTTCAAATCAAGAATGTGGGATAAAAGACTTACGGTACCTCCTCCTCTGGTCGAATCACCTCGTTGGCGAAGTCCCTCTCGCCCTAGCAAACTCCTCCAAGCTCGAGTGGCTCGACCTAGAGACGAACCACCTAACCGGAGAGCTACCCTCCAAGATCCTAACCACCTTACCACATTTGAAATTCCTCTACTTATCATACAACCATTTTACAAGCCACAACAACAACACTAACCTCACACCCTTCTTCGAATCCCTACTCATCTCCTCCAACTCCCTCCAAGAAATCGACCTAGCCGGAAACCACCTCGCCGGAGAGTTGCCTCCTATTATTGGCCATCTCTCTGCCTTAGTACAAATCAATCTTGACACTAACCTCATTTATGGCCCGATACCCCCCCAAATTTCAACTCTTGTCAATCTCACCCTCCTAAACTTGTCAAGCAATCTCCTCAACGGATCAATCCCTTCTAAACTTTGCCAAATGGGAAGACTCGAGAGGGTATATTTGTCAAATAACTCCCTATCCGGTCACATCCCATCAGAATTCGGCAACATGCCACATCTAGGCCTTCTAGACTTATCCAAAAACAAGCTCTCCGGCACCATCCCAGACACATTTGCTAAACTAACACAGCTCAGAAGGCTTCTCCTCTACGATAACCGCCTCGTGGGCCCCATCCCAACGAGCCTCGGACAGTGCATAAACCTGGAGATTCTCGACCTTTCCGATAACAGAATTTCGGGCGTGATTCCTAGCGAAGTTGCTGCTTTAAGTAGTTTGAAGCTATATTTGAACTTGTCAAGCAATCTTTTGCATGGCCACATCCCTATGGAGCTTAGTAAAATGGACATGGTCCTAGCCGTTGATCTCTCGGCCAACAACCTATCCGGGCCGTTGCCTTCACAGCTCGGCAGCTGCATCGCCCTTGAGTGCCTCAATCTATCGCGCAACGCGCTAGAAGGACAGATCCCGGCATCCATAGGGAGCCTGCCTTACCTTAAGGAGCTCGACGTTTCGTTCAATCGATTTTCAGGGGAGCTTCCCCTGTCTCTAGAGGCCTCTGCATCTCTAAAAACGATGAACTTCTCGTACAATAACTTCAACGGTAACATAACGGGTAAGGGAGCATTTGCATTACTCACCGTGGATTCTTTCCTTGGAAACAATCGGATTTGTGGCACGCTCCAGGGTCTTAAAGCGTGCCACAGACGACGAATAACTCGTCGTTTCTTGATCACGATTCTGCTCTCTCTACTCATCACTCCCATTTTCTGCATTGTGGGCTACTCCTTAGTCCTCAAATCGAAATTCAGCAAGGGGCTACCCACCCTTAAAGAGAAGGGCATTGCTCAAGATGTGGAGGAGGGAAAAGAAGATATGAAATACCCGAGAATATCGCGTCGGGAGCTCTTCGACGCGACGGGAGGGCTCTGCGGGTCGAGCCTGATCGGATCGGGGAGATTCGGGGACGTCTACAAGGGCATTCTCGGAAATAACACGAAAATCGCGGTCAAGGTTCTTCATACATCGAAAGGGGGTGAAATGTTGGGAAGTTTCAAGAGGGAATGCCAAGTTTTGAAAAGAATTCGGCACAGGAATTTGATCAGGATCATAACTACTTGCAGCAGGCCTGATTTTAATGCCATTGTTCTTCCCTTGATGCCCAATGGAAGCTTGGAGAATCATTTATATCCAAATTATGGATTAAAACATGGGTTGGATTTGATCCAATTGATCAGCATTTGCAATGATGTTGCACAAGGGATGGCCTACCTGCACCACTATGCGCCAGTTAAAGTCGTGCATTGCGACTTGAAACCGAGCAACATTCTTCTAGACGACGACTTAACCGCGCTGGTGACTGATTTCGGGATATCGAGATTGGTTAAGGGTGGCGAAGAGCACGCTAATATGGTATCCGATTCGGTTTCATATGATTCTACAGATGGATTGTTGTGTGGTTCGGTTGGTTACATTGCTCCGGGTGAGTAACATTTTATTTTATTTAATTTAATTACCAAAGTCTTGTAACATTTATTCTAGACTATAGTCCTGATTAAAAATTTTGTGACAGAGTACGGAATGGGGAGGCATGCTTCGCCAGAAGGGGATGTTTATAGCTACGGGGTGCTTTTGTTGGAGATTGTGACTGGGAAAAGGCCTACGGATGTTCTGTTTCAGGAGGGGTCCAGCATGCACGAATGGGTCAAGAGTCGGTACCCCAATAAGCTGGGTCCGATTGTCGAACAGGCCATTTCGCGGGGCCGGCCCCGCGAAATGGACTTGTACGATAGGAAGGTGTGGTGCGACGTCGTTTTGGAAATGATTGAACTTGGGCTGATCTGCACACAGTATAGTCCATCGACTAGGCCTACTATGCTCGATGTGGCTCATGAAGTTTCAATTTTAAAGCACTATATTTGTAGTCCTTCTTCATCTTTTCTCATTGAACAAACCCCAAAAAATTGAAATCTTCCTTCATTTGATGATCAAGATTCTGGGGAGATTTTCTTGAAATTTGTTGAAATATAGCGCGTTCAAATTTGTTGAAAATGTCGCATGTCAGTTGCCCACAAATTTATTATTTAGAAAAAAGTAATTAGGTTATAGAAATAGTGGTTAGTGTTTGTACCTAGGGTGGCGTTGCCCACGATCCCATTTTTGTTTTTTTAGTTATAGGTATATATATTATTTGTGTGGTGTATTATTTCAATTCTTTTAGTATGCGTCCGCTACATAAATACACCCGGTACATAGATATCATTATTAAACACGTACATACTTAAACAATTACTCCGTTCCGGTCTAAGCGTCTCATTTCTTTTGGTTGAATGATTTAAGAAAATGTATTTGTTTATTAATATATGGTGGAAACGTAATGAATAGTGTTGAAAAGTAATGAATAGTGTTTAATAAAGTAATGAATAATGTTAAAAAGTGGATTGAATGAGTGACATTTTTGATAATATTGTGTGAATTTGAAGGTTAAAGTTTATATGTAGTAGAGTGTTGCTTTTTCCATTTATGGAATGAGACACTTAGTGTAAGACAACCAAAAAAGGAAAGAAAGTGGGACACTTAGAGTGGGACGGAGGGAGTATATTTTTTCACTGAAGACATGATTCATGACGGTTGGGTGATTGATTACAAAATAGGTAATGGATATAAAACGATCTCGTTAAGACGCATCTAATGATAGTAATGGTGACACAATTAAATTTTAAGAGGGCGCGGCTAATAACACCCCATTTCCTTTTACCACCTTTTACCAAAATCCTCAATGTAATTGGATCATTACGCCCTTAACACTTAAATTCATTTAAAAACATGGAATGATAGGTTTTGCTCAAATATACCTCCACAAACTATTTTTATACAGTCATGAGTATTCTGCTACCCAAGCTGATCATTCTTCTTTCTTATTTTTTCTTTCACGAATACTATTTACATTTCATTACTGTGTTGAATGTGAAAAGTAATGGGTGTATATAACAAAATTTAGGTGTTATTAGTCGCCTCCTTTTAAAAATATAGTTGATCATGTATACTTGTTTTTTTTTTTTTTTTTTTTGTAATTACTCTATAAAGTGCTTTATTATTTAAAATTCAATAATAAACAACAGCCATAGTTATCTAAATTGAGAAAAAAGTTTTTTTGGTCCCATAACTTATCTTGTGTCCAATTTATGTTCCAAAAAATTTAACTATTCAATTTTGGTCCCATAACTTATTTAGTTGTCCAATTTTGGTCTCAATTTCACCGGAAAAGCCAAAACGACGTCGTTTTATGTCACGCGTGGCTCACGTGCCGGCCAAAATTGGGGATTTCTGTTGCCCATGCTGACGTGGCGCTGACTGTATTTTTTCTTTTTCTTTTTTAATTAATTATTTGTATTCAATATTTATTTCCACTTCATTAAATAATTAATAAAATTAATTTTAAATAAGATACCACTCAATACCAATTCAAACTTACGGTTTTTCTAAACCAATTCAAACTCACATTTTCTAAATAAATAATACATAAAATAAGAGAAACTGAATTACTTGAACAAATAATTCACATCGTCATTTCAAAGACAGACTCTTAGATACTCTTCTTGAAATCCGATTTCAATCTTCCCCATTTTTTTTTAATTTTGAAAATATTGATTTGAATTGGCTTAGTAAATCCGTAAGTTTGAATGGGTATTAAGTTGATATCTTATTTAAAATTAATTTGATTAATTATTTAATGAGGTGGAAACAAATATTGAATAAAAATAATTAATTAAAAAAAATACAGTCAGCGCCACGTCAGCATGGGCAACATAAATTCCCAATTTTGGCCGGCGCGTGAGCCACATGTGACATAAAACGACGCCGTTTTGACTTTTCCAGTGAAATTGAGATCAAAATTGGACAACTAAATAAGTTATGGGACCAAAATTGAATAATTAAATTTTTTGGGACGTAAATTGGACACATGATAAGTTATGGGACAAAAAAACTTTTTTCTCTATCTAAATTCAGCAAGGGTTGGGCTTTTCTCTCTCGATCTCTCTCTTTTTTTCCTTCACTTGGCCATATATATGAAAAATGGTTAATCGAGAGTAACGTATATTGTTTTATAATTTATGATTATTTCATCTTTTATCAGTTGATTCCTCAATCATAAATTCTGATTGTAGTGATTCTAATATTAATGGAAGTTAGTGATGTACTGCACGTACACGTACTGTACAAGCGTCGATGCAGCCTTTGGTTGTTATCGGAAATCAGAAGAAATCACTATCCCAACTTTTCATATCACCAAAATGATGAACTAAGAAAGCATATACATAATCTATGATTACGTATTTAATTATGTATCTTAATTATGATTAGTGATGGGTGAGAATCATGGTTTGCATAGTCGAACTGCATTTAATCGCTTAGTTGATTCTTTGAGCCTATACCATTATATGATTTGATTAAATTTTATTTTTAATTTGTCGAGGAATGATAGTGGAAGGTGGTATTACCCAACTCACTTACTTCTAAATCTGCTCTCGTAAATCTTAATGATTGAATACCCTAGATATTTGGCTTTAATTATACAAATAGGCCTAAATCTTCAACCTATACTTATATAAACGTATCTACATTAGTGAAAAAAAAAGTTAAAACTTTTTTTTTTCTCATAACTTGTGAACTAGTTCAATTTTAGTTCCAAAATACTTAACTATTTCAATTTAGTTACAATATTAAAAAAATTGTCCAATTTTAAAGTGAAAACTGAAAACGGTATCATTTTATATAAGACTATTCTTGTACACACGCACCATGTAACGGTTATGTATTTTTAAATGGTATTAATTATTTTAACTAAATAGTACTACTTGTTTTTATTGATCAAAATTAGTCATTTTCACTCGGTAATATTAATTGTTTTTTATTGAATAATTAATTTAATTATTTTCACTTAATAATATTATTTATTTTTATTGATTTGTAATAATTGTACTGCACAGTGCAACTAATATACACTAACAAGTGTTACTCTATAGGTAAACATTGTTATTCACAAATTTGATTTGGTATGCAGCCTCCTAAATGTTAAAATGTGATGCACTTTTTGCCTACAGGACTAGCAGCACCAACATCCAGTAGTATTTATTGGATCGAGTTGAGAACCCAATCATCATTGCATTATAGTACGAGTAGTATATAAGTTAATAGAAATTAATAAATCTCCAATTAATTTATTAGGTAGTGAAGTCATTTTCAGTCTCATCCGTGTCTGCCTAACTTTCAATCCTGTTCTAGTTCATCCCCCACCCCCACCCCCACCCCAAAACAACTGCACACAGAAATCATAGTGCCCAAACCAAGAAAAAGAAATTAAAAGCTCATTCTAATTTGTCGGATCCTTATCCCTTATTGCTGCAATTTTTTTTTTACATGTATAATTTATTTAACTCCATCACCATGTCACATTAACAATTATAGTATTAATTATAAAATAGAGAAGGACAATTTTTTATTTTTTTATTTTACGTAGTTGCTATTTCAGGATGCACATTGAATAAATTTCACTCTTAATAACTTGCAAATCACAATAAGACAAATCATATGTACACTATTGACTACGAAATTAAAGTTTACTATGAAAGTTTCCAACAATTTAGTAGTAAGGATTGCCTATTGCCTACAAAATTTTCTAATTATATAATTATCTTCATTTCTCAACCTAGGAACAATTTATCTACAAAATAAAGAGCATGTATAGAGTGAAATTGATTTATAAATGAACCTGTTGGTTCCAAAAATATTACAAGGTCTAGGGGGGGGGGGGGGGGGGGGTGAATACACCTTGTGTTATAAAAAAAATTAAAACTTTTTCTCTAAAACACAATACAGAACAAACTCTGCAGATGTAGAGTTTAACACAAAGAAGTTTGCAGCTGCAGACTTTCAAAATGCAAAGTTTGTAGAGATAGATTCAAACACTTATCAAAGTTGATGTTGTAATACTTTATAGTATTTTAACACCTTGTGCAGCGAAATTAAATAAAGTGTGTGAAGTAAAAAATCAATGAAGCAGAGTTTCAGCTAAGTGATTCAAAGAATCTATAGCTTTAACTTTGTAAAACTTTATGCACACAAGAAAAATGAATGAAATGATAACCCAAAGTATAAGATGAGATAAGCAGCAAGTATAAATATAATTTGAAATGAATAGAGATGAACATAAATAAAATAGCTAGGAGAGTTATATTGGTTCAGAGGTGTTGTAATCCTCCTACATCCACTGTTACACCACTCAGGTGCAAAATTCACTAAGAGATTTCACTTAGACACACAATTGTCCCCCCTTAGATATAGAACTCTCACTCAGATCACTCTAATCTAGGCAGAAACAGATATTCACACAGAAACTCTCAGTCTCACTCAGAAACACTCACTAAGAAATAAATATCTACACTAAGTAGACTAAAAAATGGGGTATATAGTGAGGGAACAACAATAATATACAAGACAAGTATCCTAACTCTAAGTCATAAACTTCTAGATTGTGAAGGGCTGTAGACTTTAAAGCTGTAGATATTGTGCAGGTGCGCTTGAAAGCTTGGGGTTGTTGTTGTTGAACCTTTGAGGTCTTCTCTCCTATTTATAGGAGTCTTGAGGGGTCCTCTAGCCGTTGGAGGGATTGAAATTTCAAATTAATTTAACCTCCAGCTTTGACTTCAACTTAATTTAAGTTTCTTGTCATATAACATTGTCCTTGAGTAGTACAAGTTGTCTTTTAGTGATGACTGCTCAAAGAGCTATTAATCACTGAGCAACTTGTTTCTACTGGCTAGTAATTAGCTCTGGTAAACACTGATGTCTTTCCAACTAAGAGAGTGAATGTACAAGATGTACTACACTTAATTAGTTTTACTAAACTCAGGTTTACAGTTGTAGTCTTCAAAACTGCAGATGTAGACTCTTCGACTGTAGGCTTGTCTTCAACTTTTTAGATGTAGACTTGTCTTTAAGCGGCTGTAGAGTCTTTCTTAACTTTGCAGATGTAGACTTGTCTTTTAAAATCTTCATTTCTCTTTGCACCTGCAATGTTAGTATCCACAATACAAAATAAATATGTTTTGACATTATCGAAATCAAAGTGAGAAAATCCTTAGAACAAAAATATCCTAACAATTTCCCCCTATTTTGATGATGGAAAAACCTATCAAACAAAATAATTGAATAACTAAAATTGCATGAAATGAACAAAGTCTAGGAAATAGAGAGAATTGCATTCATCTGTAAACTAATACAAGTTCTTGATCTATTACAATTCTTTCTGAATAGTCTAGACTTTAACATCTTTTTACCTTCTTTTATGCTTCGGATCAACATCTTCATCCGAGCCATTTCTTTCAGGGCTATCCGGAATAATACCTTGGACTATAAGTGCAACATTTTTCTTCTTCGTATGCCTTTAGCATTTCGAACTCAAGCCTGGCACTTTCAGCTTCTTCTTCCTCCTTCCTTGCTTTGGATCTGGGTGATAGAGCCTTGGGCATCTTCTTTCTTTTAACAACGGGCTTCTTCAGTTCTCCTCCACTTTGTAGCTTCCTCAACAACTTGGCATTATCTCCAGAATATAAGGTACCTTGATTCTTCAAAGTTTTGAAAATTCTAAACCTGTCAGATAAACTAGCATGCTTCTTGAGCAAAGGATGAAGTGGACCAATCATCTTAAACTCTTCCATCAATTTCTTGGTCATATCCACCACATTTTCTTCTTCCAACTCTTCTGAAACAATAACTGTAGACTCTTCAATATTTTCAGCTACAGGGTTGCCTCAGCAGTAGGAAACTTGTCTTCAGTTACAATGGCAGTCTCATCTGTAGGCTTCTCAAATGTAGGGTTCTCAAAGAATTTATCTTGAACATTCCCTAACAATTGTTGTGTAAACAATGGAACTTGAATTGGGGCAGGTGCAGCTTGAAAAACTGGCTGCAATCTTATTTCCTGAATTCTTGCTTCTCTTCTCTCATTCACTTTAGCTTCCCATTTTCCCATGTAATTCTGGTTCTTATGGGGTAGTTTAATAATCCTACTTTTGTTCATCAATTGACCTCGGGCTTGCAGCTTTTCCAATGGCTTTGCAAACAGTGACACACCACCTTGAGGTCTATCAAATCCACTCAAACCAGATTTGAAAGCTTGGATCAATTCCATCTCAAAATTTCCTTGCAATTCCTGAATATTTGTCAAGGCTCTGTCAAGAACTTCTTTTTCATCAAGCTTCTCCATAACTCCCATCTTTAAAGATAACTTGGATTCAAGCTGATTCGAATTGGTAGCTAATGACCTGACATTCTTGTTAATACCTTCAATAGATTCCTTAATGAATTTGTTGTCAGCAAGAACATTCTCCAAAAAGCCTTTCAACTCATCAATCATAGCATCTTTTTGTTGTAAATCTTTCTTCATCACAAGGTGCATGTTTACCAAATTCTCAATAGATTCCTTAAATTTCTCTTGAATATGATTTTTCTCCTCTTTAGCTTTCTCAAAGAGCTTGGTCAGCATATCCTGGATTCCTTCCTTAATCCTCTTTGAAATAATATAGTTAAGAATCCTTCTCAACTCCTCCTTGATAGTAGTAGACTTATTATCCACAGTAGTTTCCACTGAAGTGATTTTCTTCAAAATCTCTTCATTGATAACTACATCATCATCAAATGTGTCAACTTCATCTTCTGAAATTCTCAACACAATTTCAGAATTACCCTTTCCTTCAACAGTTTTTGGGTCTCTTGGGGTCAGGCAGAGTATAGGCAAGTATTTTTCTCTTCAGGGTCAAAGGGGTAGGAACATCAGGGGTAGCCAACTCCTTCAAATAGTCATTAAATTCCTTCTCATTCATTGTCTCTTCACCTAAAGGAGTAGATGGATCAGCAGATTCTAGCACAATAAAGACGGAATGGGCTTTGAAAGCTTCTAAATCCTTACCCAAATTTCCAGTAGCTAGCAACTGCTGAGTTCCATCTACAGACTCTTGGATCTGTTCAACTTGAACTGTAGAATTTGTTTCATTTACATTTACTTTAGATGAAGTAGTTGCAATAGCTTGACCTCCCTGAGGTGGCAAACCAACATTTCTAGCATCATCATCACCTTTCTTTAGATCATCATCTTTATAGGGTGATTTCTCTTTATCTTCTTTCTTAGCTTGATCATCCCTCTCTATATCCTTAACTCTCTCAGAATCTTCATTATTCACTAATCTTTCTTCTTCAGCTCTAGATTTGCTAGCTTCAACTGCAAGTTGCACTCCTTCCACAAGAGTGTTCAAGTTAGCAAGATCTACCATTGGTGGACTTGGAGGCATTACTGAGCTACCAGCTGCAGATAATAACTCAGATCCTGGGATTATAGCTTGATCATCGGTTCCATTGGCAAGTACTACTCTTATTGCATCGGCTGCAGACTTGCTCAATGGCTTTCCTTTAGAACTTTCAATGGCAATTTCCTTTCTTTTTCCCTTATTAGATTCAATGCTTTCCTTTCCTCTATTTGCTTTTTCTTCATCTCAATTATTTTCCCAAAGAAGAACTTGTTATCCAATAACACTTCAATATCTGAGATGTTACTCCAAGTTTGTATCCAGACAAACTCTTCTGCTTCCTTTTGCTTAAGAATTTCCAGTCTATTTCTCAAATCTCTCCATCCTTCATATCTAAAAAGCTCTTGAATAACAGTATCTTCTTCAACATCTTCAATTAACTCCAACTTCCTTTTGGCTTTTGATTGATACTTGTGGACAACATGGGGCTTTGAAATTGGGGCTTCCTTAGACTTCTTTTAGTTCTTTTTCTTGGGGACCATAGGTGCATCGGCAGCACCTCTCTTGAACTTACCCAACCCAATGATTCTATGGTTAAAAATGGGTATAGGTCCACGAGTTTTAAATAGAGGTACACCAAGATAACTCAAAATATAGTTAAAAAAAAACCGAAACCTTTTGTATTTCCATCTTTTGTCACATTGTAAGCAATCCTATTGAAGATTAAAGAGTTTACATCTACTTTAAGGCCTTTCTCAAATGCAATCATCAAATCCCATGCAATCTCAGGACCATCATCATGACTTCCTGTTCTATTAAGTAGGGATTTATCCATTACCTCATATAAGTAGACATACTCTTTAGATAGCTTGTTCTTCTTGAAATCATGACTCCAGTTTTCTGGCAAATCCAAACCGGCTGTGAACTTGTTGTAGAACACAACATCTTCATTCTTGAAATCGAACTCCGTGAAGTGAAGTCTTCCACTAGGTATCTTCAGGGCTTCACCAATAGCTTTAATGGTGATCTTAATATCCAGTCCATCAACATGAGCATAAATGTAATTCTTTCCTTCAGTATAAGATGCAGTTTCATAAAACTTTTGAGGCACGACATCATCATATCCTTCTGGCTTGTTGGTTAGAATGAATTCTAAACCTTGTGTAATACCCGAGCTTCTCACTACTTATTGGCCAATATATTTCATGCATTGAGTGCATTTTAATTATTTATGTGTTATTTATAATTTGTGTGCATTTAATTATTTAAGTGCTATTTATAATTTGCATAAATTTCCTATTATTTATGTGCTACTTGTGAATTTGCATCATTTTATTATGCATTTAAACATTGAATTATTTAAATGCTATTGTATTTAGTGGTGAGAAAACCCTATTAAAATTTATTTGAGTGTTATTAGAATTTAAGTGGATTTAATAATTAATGTAAATTTTGATATATGATACTAGATTTAAAACTAAAATAAGTAATTAAATTTATAAATTTTGTGTGTTTATATATTTACGTGTGTATAACATGTACATGTGGATGATGATAATCAAAGTGGTAGTATTTTGCTAATAATGTAACAAGGTATTAAGGTGAGAGTAAGTCTCTTGTGCATTTGGTGTATGATGCACTCACTCAACAGTTGATACCGTATACACTGAAAAATTAGTCTCAATCACACTGAAAAGTTAGTCTCAATTACACTGAAAAGTTTACACTGAAAATTAATTTTTAATGTAAACTTTTCAGTGTAACTAAGACTAACTTTTCAGTGTAATTGTGGTTAACTTTTTAATGTATACAGTATCAACTGTTGAGTGAGTGCACCGTGCACTTGGTGCATATGAGACTTTGCCTTAAGGTGAAGGTCTAGGTTGTACACGTACGCCTAATAATATGCGTGTACAACTAATAATATATTCAAAATACATGTACTTAAACTTAGTTTCATAAATAAATTAATAAAAAATGCTTCAAGGTTAAGTATGTTTGAGGCGGTGAGTGAGAACTCAATTATATATCAAGGTGTCGGTCATTAGAAAAGGATAAATACGATTAATCAAAAAGAAAAAAAAAATAGAGGGACAAAGCGAAAGCCACGGAAAAAGAAAAGAGAATAAATGGTTCGAAGCTGAACCATATTCAGGTTGTTATCTTTACCTCTATTGGAACAGTATTATAGATGGTTACCTCTATTGGAACAGTATTATAGATGGTTGAATTTAAATATAGTTAGTAGGACGCACAGAGATGATGGTTTATAGAGTTGAATCAAATTTAACTTTTATTGTGGCTAATTAATTTAGTGATGTTCTACTTATAAACCGTTTTAGATTACTTTTTTTCGGATACAAGAGTGAGGGGTTTCACGTAGCCATCTGTGGGGAAGAGATAAGTAGAAATTCATTTGCAACTACAATGCATAAACATAGTATTTTGTGAATTATTTATGTTTAAATGGCGATACGTGAATTGTACGTGATATTGATTGATGTTCAATGATTATTTTGGATAAGTCTGTGAGCTATTTAATGTGGAATGAGCCTGTGAGCTCAATGTTTGATGTGGATTGAACCTGTGAGTTCAACAGTCTGTGAATTTTGTGACATATCATTGGTTGCACTGCATTATACATATCATGCATTGAAATGAAAGTATGTTTTTATAAAGTGGTGTGATTGACCATTGATTATGCACCGAGGGCGGAAGGGGCGACCTGGGAAGGAGCGACCTAGGGAAACCTAGCGTGGGCCACCGTCTTATACGTTATGTTGTGTGCATGTTTGTAGAGGGGACTTCTGAACGGATAGGGGGTCAAGTTTGGTGATGGACCTCACTAGGCCGTTAAAGGTGTTGGGACATTGTCAGTTTTGAATAAGATCTCAAAGCCCCTGAAAAGATGATTGCCTTAATTTGTCTTTGTCAGGCTAGTCTTGGTTAGGGTTAGTACTTAGTCATTTTACACTTCACAGGTACTCAGTGAGAGGAGAACTCACTGGAGACAATCAAGACTCAGAGCCTGAAGACGAAGAGCACCATCCTGAACTTATGGCAGTCCTCTAAGCTGGCTGAGTAAGTGTCAGTGATGAAGAGTATGACCCTGAGGTCATTACTAATTCAGTCCCTGAAGGGAACAGGATGTCACTGAGTTATTGGGAAGACTTGGAGTAGAGCCAAGCAATGCAAAAGGAATTTCAGCGTCAGGACAAGACCGGTGAGCTCAAGACAAAATGAACTTAATAAGACAAGCCTGAAGCTCAGGAATAAGTTCTGACATTCTCACCAACCTGATGACGTGGACCAATCCGAGAAGGACACGCACGTACGGAACCTGACATGAAGACTGAATTCAGACTGCATATTCAACGGGCAAGCATTTAATGTGCATTTAATGCAAATACCAAATCCATGCAAGAACGACTGCTGCATGAAGATATGTCCGTTTGAAGCCACTCTACATAGATGACTAGAAGGCTATCTCTCCAACGGATAGTTATTCAAATCACCTATAAATACAGAAGGCCTTGAACCCATTCAAGGTCTCGGGAAATTTCCAAGCTAGAAATTACTCAAACTCTCAAGCATTCAAAGCATTCAACCTTTAAGAGAAGCACTCGAAACCTTCTAAATTTCCCAAGTGTTTATTAACAATTGAGAGTTATTCTGTATTCCAAGAGCTAATTAGAATTATCTTAAGCTTAGAGAGATTATCCAATCCTTAGCATAGCTTTGCCTTGTAAGGATAATCTCAACTTAGTTGGAATCCAAACTGAAACCAAAACCCTAAGATAGGCTTGTTGGGAGTAAGTCAGTTAGTGTTAGTAAGTGGAGTTGTATAGATCAGTGAGGATAACTGGTCTTGGTGCACCTTGGCACGTTAAAAACAAGAATCCCTTGAGTGGATTTCCTGTTAAGTCAGGCCGTGGACGTTGGAGCTTTTGTCTCTGAACCACGTTAAACTCCTTGTGTTCTTACTACTTTGATATTGTGCATACTTGCTATATTACTTGTTCATTCATTGCATTCAAGTTTATCAGGTCTGAATCAATCAGGCTGATCTTCAAAAGAGCACTGCCCTACTAAACACTTTTCAGATTTGAGTAAAACAAAGTTTTTCAGAAAGCAAACTAAACAAGACTTTAAACTTTTTCATATACGTGTCCGTTTTATACGGAATATGACTGACATGGGGTTTAATTGAAGCTGAGATTAATCCTGGCCCCTCATTTCAAAACCTTTCGAATTCAGGGAACAATCTCAACCCCACGTTTGAGTAACTGACTTAGTCTTATCAATCAAGAGTGCCATTTGAGGTTTTTACGCAAACACAACGCACAATCTGCACACTGAGTTTTCTCTTGCTCAAACACAGAAATTTCAAAAACCTTTTCTTTCAAATCAATGGCATTCCTTGATTCCAACTGGACAACCGACAAGATCGTCGATGTTGTCGAGAAGAAACTGGTACACATGGAGCAAGTCATCTCCATGGAAGGTATCTGTATTACGGTTGAGGAAATCAAACCCGTGTTTAAATGGATTTCAGATGCCGGGTTGGAAACATACTTCACCACCCGCCCCATTTCTGTGCTCCCAAGAACAGTTGTGGAAGCATATTTGAATATGTTCTTGCGGAAGGGGGAAGTTTTCACAAAGGTGACTGCGTTGAAGCCGACGGGAGAGAAGGACGGCGACGGCGAACCTCTTTACAACACGGAGGTGGTCACTATCAACTTCAGGCAGGCGGTGAGGGAAGTCTTCAAATTGCCATCCTCAGGCATTAACCCAAAAACCTACAAGGAAAACTTGGAGGGAGAATTCCTTGAGAAATGGACCAAGTCAGGGTCATCGGAGTTCAGGGCTCGTCAAAACAAGAATACTCTGAAGCCTGAGTACAGAGCGCTGGTGGACTTGGTATCCAAAATGGTGATGGGTGCAACTGGCTCTCACGAGCAGTTGAGTCTGCCCAAGCTGAGGCTCATGGGGGCAATTGCTGATGGAGTGGAAGCGAACTGGGAGCAGTTCTTTCTCGATCAACTCCATCAGGCAGGATTGGACAAACTTACGCGAGACGAGGAGAAGAAACACATTTCCATCAGTGCCATCTTGCCTTTCGGCACGAGGATGTCCATCCTGATTGCTCATGCTTGCCATGGGTATACCTTCGACTTCGAGGATAGTCTCTCCTCGAAGAAGGTAATGTTTTCCTCACTGAGTGATACTTATTCAGTGCTAGGGCTGACTGATCCCAATGCGAAAGCAAAGGGTCAGGCCAAAAAGCCAGCTGGTAAGGCCAAGAGAGTGGCAACCAGTCTCATTGAACGAGTAGATGACCTCCTTGAGAGGAGTAAGGATGGTGAGGAGGTTGCTGCTGAAGAGGTGGAGTTGGCTGAGAAGAGGAAGAAGGTAAGGGTCGTGCTGGCAGGGAAGAGCATGAAGTCAGGGACTGAGTCTGATCCCAAGAAGGCCGGGTCTGAGGCTGAGGGAACTGACGATGACGTCAGAAAGGAGGGTGCTCAGGGAGAGAGGCCCCTGAAGAGACTTAGGAAGGGAATAAAGAAATCCCCTACTAAGAAACTAGCTGAAGTGAGTGAAAGGGAGAAGTCAAGCTCTCTTGGAGCCTCTGACTTGGAGGAAGTGAGAAAGACTGTCGAGACGGCTGAGTCGTTGCAGCCTGAGACAGCACCCACTCATACACTCCCACACCCTGAAACCCAAACACAATCCATCCCTGACCTCACACCTCAAACTCCCCAACCACCCCAAACCTCACAGCCAGATCAGCCTACTGAGTCAGCGCCTTCACCTTCACACATAAATGAGCCTGATCAGTCAGACGAGCCTAATCTTCCAAACCCCTCAGATTTTCCCTCATACCCCAATCCCAAAGACTGTCCCAAATCCATTTCAGCTGAAGAGGATGAGTTCCTTGAATTGGAGGAGGAGGAGTTAGATGAGCACATGGCAGGAGGGATTCTGGAGAACACGCTCAGGGGGAACGCCACATAATGAGCAGGAAAGTGCTGGCCTGGGCTATACAAGTACACTGAGCTGCTGGCGTATGTGATTGAGCTCAAGGTTTTGTTGGACTTCAAACAATCAAACATGCAGGAGCAACATATGTTGGTGGATGCACGTGGCTGGGAGCACTGGGAGACTGAAGAGGCCAAGATTTGCTCGTTCTTTGGACTTACTAGCTGGCTTCAACTTTTGAACTTCGACAACCTGAAGCAGTTAGTGGTTGATTTGATGTCCAAGAGCAAGGCTGACATCCTGTCAGGTGACGAGAAGGAGGATGAGGAGGATGATGAAGCTCAAGGTGGAGCTGTGGAGAAGGCAGTGGAGGAGACTGCACAGGAAGTTGATGAGATGGACTCTGAGCCTCAGGCTCAGGGGGAAGGTGATAAGAACACTGGTGCCAAGGGTGGACCAGTGGCTGAGGATTTTGTGAACATCTCAGCTGCCAATGAGACATCTGTCGATGAAGGGATTCCCTGCCCTGAGACACGAGAGGAAGATGTTGAGGCATTCAAGGAGACTCTCAGTTCCGAAGGACAAGTTCCTAAGGTTCAAGTTAGCTTAGCTGGGCCTGAGCAGGCGGCTCTGACTACTTCACAACTGCCTTCAGTGCACCTTGAAGAAGGGACTGATGACGCAGGGGCTGACAAGGGAAAGCAGCCAATCACTGAGGCGGTCGTTGATGATGAGGATGTGATCATAACCGGGGTCGGACGTGCTGAATTCACAAGCATAGTGGAGGTCAAGCAGGAGAAAACCACAGAAAATCTAGCTGAACTTCAGGAGGAGGTAATGAGGCTACGAGCTGAGAAGGAAGAAGACTCCAAGGCCCTGGTGAAGCACATCAGGTGGACAAAGTCAGCTTACAACACCCTTGCTAACAGGGAGCTGATTTTGTTAAAGAAAACGATGACTGACACGGCCAAGTCAGTGAGGAATGAGAGGAAGCGCACCAAGAAGATGCTTAGGAACACTCTCAAGAAGCTTGAAGAGAGGGATGCGATCAGGGACGAGAAGATGAATCAGGCAGTGGACAGGCTTGCAGTTCAGACTGGAGCTATTGTCACTCAGGCCCTGAAGGACTCAGCGTCCAAACTGGAGCTGGAGTCAGGGAGGATGGATCGCACCTCTCAGTCAGTGGCAGACACTTTGGCAAAGGCCACTGAGGAATCGACAAAGATACTAACTGAGGCTAGCAGAGTCAGCGGTGAGTCCTTGAAGGTGGAGGAAAGGATCACCAAAGCTGAACAAAGACTCCAACTCTCCATGGAGGTCTTTGAAAACAAAGTCAATGCTGCTATCAGTTCAGTTTCTTACGCAGGCACTGGGATTGCCACGGGAGTTGAGATGCTGAAGGAGGGCGTTTTGGAAGTTCAATCCTTAGCCTCCTTTGTCATCAACAGTGGAGCCGAGTCACTCCCATCCCAGGCCAATGATGATGCCAAAAAGGGGGAAAAGAAGAAGAAAAGATCCCGCCCTGAGGCATCGGAGGCAGTCAACCAAGGTGAGACCGTTCTAGCTGACCCTGAAGCCAATCCTGAAGGAAACATTTTAAGGGTGAGGAAGTCAGCTAGGCTAGCGGTGGTGGAAAATGAAGGAGGAGAAATTGTTGCCAAGCTGAGGGAGGAGGCAACAAAGGCAAAGGCTAATGAACCTTCCAAGCAACAACCTGAGCCAGTTCAGAGATCGTCTCCCATGAGCTCAAGGAAGAATCCCATCACTTATTCAGGTGAGTTGGTTGCGGAGCTATGTGCTGAAGCGTGGGGAGATCAATCTGAAAAATCTGAGGCTATGCGCAGAGCTGAAATTGCTCAGAAGGAGAAGATGCGCATCTTGGAGAAGAAGGTTGAGAAGCTGACTGATATCACTGAGCTTCAACAAAGGGAGTTAGATGATGCAGTGATCAGTTTGCTTAGGAGGAAGAAGGCGAAGCCTGAGCCAAGGAAGTATAGGAAGAAGCCAACAGTTAGGAAATCAACAATTCTTCAAGTCAGAAGGCCAGAATCAGGAGCAAGGGAAGCTTTTGTTGATGAGTTCGTCTCAGAGACATTGAAGGAGTTTTGGACTGATGCAAGTGATGAATTTGTTAGACTGTGGTTTGTTGTAAAGAAGTGGGGCGACACTGATGATATCAATGCTCACTTCACTGACTACATGATGGACAATCATCCTGAGCTATTCCAGAAGATCTTGGAGGAGGCTGAAGCAGCTCAAGTTCAAGTGAAGGCTCCTGAGTTCACCATTCGAGCTCCTCCCTTGGTTCCTGGAACTCAAAAGCATGATACAAAGGTCATTATGATGGAAGTATTGAAGATAGCCAAAGCTGAAGGGTACGTGAATCAACCTGGAAGACTTGACGAGCTGAAGGCAAGAGTTTATGCAGGATATGGACTCAAGCCTGAAATGAGATTAGTCTAGGTGTTCACAGGCTTCTTTGTAATAGATTAGATTCATTGTAATCATTTCCACATCAATCAATGAAATCTATTACTTTTGCCCACAGACAAAAACTCATTGTCTTTTTGGCTGTTGTTTAAAATTCTGTACCTTATCAAGAATTGCTCTAACACTGTCTTATCTTATAGATAGGTTTATCTTGTTTCCTCTAAGTGTTTTGAGGATCTTTTCAGTATTTTGGCATCATCAAAAAGGGGGAAATTGTTGGGACATTGTCAGTTTTGATTAAGATCCCAAAGCCCCTGAAAAGATGATTGCCTTAATTTGTCTTTGTCAGGCTAGTCTTGGTTAGGGTTAGTACTTAGTCATTTTACACTTCACAGGTACTCAGTGAGAGGAGAACTCACTGGAGACAATCAAGACTCAGAGCCTGAAGATGAAGAGCACCATCCTGAACTTATGAAAGTCCTCTAAGCTGGCTGAGTAAGTGTCAGTGATGAAGAGTATGACCCTGAGGTCATTACTAACTCAGTCCCTGAAGGGAACAGGATGTCACTGAGTTATTGGGAAGACTTGGAGTAGAGCCAAACAATGCAAAAGGAATTTCAGCGCCAGGACAAGACCGGTAAGCTCAAGACAAAATGAACTTAATAAGACAAGCCTGAAGCTCAGGAATAAGTTCTGACATTCTCACCAACCTGATGACGTGGACCAATCCGAGAAGGACACGCACGTACGGAACCTGACATGAAGACTGAATTCAGACTGCATATTCAACGGGCAAGCATTTAATGTGCATTTAATGCAAATACCAAATCCATGCAAGAACGGCTGCTGCATGAAGATATGTCCGTTTGAAGCCACTCTACATAGATGACTAGAAGGTTATCTCTCCAACGGATAGTTATTCAAATCACCTATAAATACAGAAGGCCTTGAACCCATTCAAGGTCTCGGGAAATTTCCAAGCTAGAAATTACTCAAACTCTCAAGCATTCAAAGCATTCAACCTTTAAGAGAAGCACTCGAAACCTTCTAAATTTCCCAAGTGTTTCTTAGCAATTGAGAGTTATTCTGTATTCCAAGAGCTAATTAGAATTATCTTAAGCTTAGAGAGATTATCTAATCCTTAGCATAGCTTTGCCTTGTAAGTATAATCTCAACTTAGTTGGAATCCAAACTGAAACCAAAACCCTAAGATAGGCTTGTTGGGAGTAAGTCAGTTAGTGTTAGTAAGTGGAGTTGTATAGATCAGTGAGGATAGCTGGTCTTGGTGCACCTTGGCACGTTAAAAACAAGAATCCCTTGAGTGGATTTCCTGTTAAGTCAGGTCGTGGACGTAGGAGCTTGAGTCTCTGAACCACGTTAAACTCCTTGTGTTCTTACTGCTTTGATATTGTGCATACTTGCTATATTACTTGTTCATTCATTGCATTCAAGTTTATCAGGTCTGAATCAATCAGGCTGATCTTCAAAAGAGCACTGCCCTACTAAACACTTTTCAGATTTGAGTAAAACAAAGTTTTTCAGAAAGCAAACTAAACAAGACTTTAAACTTTCAGGGCTCAAACATTTCCGCACTGAACTTAAAACTGATAGTTAGCCAACTGACCCGCACCAAGTGTAATCAGTAGGTGTATTATCAGCTCCTAGTTCTTTACCACTCTGAGTAAAGGGGACTCAGTCAGTTTTAAGTTTGAAAAATTGGTATACGTGTATTCCCCCCCCCCCATACACGTATTCCTCAGTCTTGTACCGGGACCAACAAAAGGGATGGATCCTCACCGTGTGAGTCGACGTGTAGGGGATTACTTCTTGGTGGACATGAAGGGCGCGATGGGGGGGGACCCTCGATGGCCACAAGAGGATGGACCCCCGTCGGATCATACTTATTGTGGTCACTTGATTATATTTTATTGATCTTGATGATTGTGCCAGTGCATAATAGTGAGTCAGGGGCCCTTAACGAGTATTTCATAAATAAATTGGTGTTTTTGAACGAGAGTGCATAGTGCATAGTGAGGATTTTGAGAAGAACATCACGTCATGCATAATTTCTGCTTACTGGGATTTGTAAATCTCACGTAGTTTATGCATTGTAGGTATTCCTGATGACGTGTGATGACCTGTTCGTACTGGACTAGCTGTGACGCTCTTGCTGGCTTTTGGGTTGCGGTGTACATAGATGATGACCTGCGGGCAGGACCGTGGCTTATTTTGCTTCCGCTGTTGTATATTGTGTGGTTTGGATATGTATTGTATTGTAATATAAACTAGTGTGTGCCTGTGTGTTGGTTTGGAGTTACACTGATTTGACTTGAAACCCTTTTGTAAATGTGAACAGGTTGTCGTGTTTGTGATGATGTAGTGCTTTTGCAGGTTGAAAGAAAAAAAATTATAGCAGGTTTTCAGGGTTGTATTTTATATAAATTAGTATTATGCTTGTGGGTGTGAGTGTGGTCGTGTCACCTTGGGCCTTGATACAGCGGTAGATTCGAGACATAACTTCCGATTTGTTATGCCCATCAATTAGAGCTTCAAAACCGAATAATGCACCAAAGAGAACTTTCATGTTTGCTAACAAAGAAAGTTTGATTTGAATTTTGCAAATAGAATGTGAGGGGTTCAAATGAACGAGTTTTGTGCTAAGGGTTCCTATTTATACTTGCACAAAACTCAAGGAAAATGTTAATGTTGAGAAAACGGCTTTTCCTTATATTTTGGAAATCAACGGTAAAAAATATTTGGGTTATTTACTCACTTATAAGATCAACGACTTAAAAATGAATTAAATAAAATCCAATTTTGAAAGTCAATGTATAAATGTACACTGTTCAGTATGTTTTTATCAATTAAAAACCTGAAACAATAAATCCAAAAATTCTGTGTACGTATGAGTACAGGAATTTGGAATTTAGTAGTGTACGCATTTAATAACTAAGAACGTACAAGTCAACTTGAAAATCTACAGTTTGAAGTTTGCAGTTAGAAGTCTTCAGTTAGGATAATAAGCAGTTAAGCTTAAGTTTACATCTGTAGACTTAAGTCTGCATCTGCATTCTTAAGTTTACATTTGAGCAACTTTTCTTAACTTTTTTACTTTCCTATTGAAATCTCTTCAACTGTATACTTCATTTCTGAGTGATTTTCTCATAACTCTAACATTCCACCCTCTTTTGAGTACCATAAACCAAGATTTTGGGTAGACTTAATGTACTTGATAATCTTTCTCACAGCATTCAAGTATGATTCCTTGGAGTTGACTTGGAATCTAGCACATACACCTACAACAAACATGATATCTGGTCTGCTAGCTGTAAGGTAGAGCAGTGATCCAATCAATCTTCTATACATTGTAACATCCACACCTTTTCCATTATCATCTTTATCCAACAAAGTTGATTGTGACATGGGGATAAATGTAGGCTTTGAACAACTCATTCCAAACTTTTTGATTAGTTCTTGAGTGTATCTGGCCTTATTTATAAAAATTCCCTTGTCCATTTGCTTTACTTGCAATCCTAAAAAGAAATTTAGATTTCCCATCATGCTCATCTCAAACTTTTCTTGCATGAGATGTGAAAATTTCCTGCATAATTCTTCATTAGTTGATCCAAAGATAATGTCATCAACATAAATCTGAACTAGTAAGATGTCTTCACCATACTTGAGCCTAAACAGGGTCTTATCTACAATTCCCTTTTTAAATTCATTCTTGATTAAATGATCACAAAGAGTATCATACCATGCTCTGGGGGCTTGCTTTAATCCGTATAATGCTTTTCTCAACCTGTAGACTTTGTCTCCATCTGTAGAGTCTTCAAAACCAGGAGGTTGCTCTACATAGACTTCTTCAGACAAAAGTCCATTAAAAATGCACTCTTTACATCCATTTAATATACAGTAAACTTCATGTGCGCAGCATAAGCCAAAAATATCCTTATTGCCTCAAGTCTTGCAACTAGTGCAAAGGACTCATCAAAATCAATTCCTTCAGCTTGATAATATCCTTGTGCTACAAATCTGGCTTTATTCCTTGTAACAACTCCTTCTTCATCAAGTTTGTTCTTAAATACCCACCTAGTTCCAATAACCTTTTGATGCATAGGCCTAGGAACTAATTCCCAAACTTGATTTCTCTAAAATCCATTCAACTATTCTTGCATAGCAAGTATCCCATTGACATCCATAAGGGCTTCTTCTAAGTTTGATGGTTCCATCTCAGATAGAATACTTGCAAACATAGCTTCATGTTGTTGTCTTCTAGTTTTTACTTTATCAGTTACATCTCCAATAACTTGTTCAGGGGGATGATTTCTAAGCCACTTCATGTTCAAAGGATCAGGATGAATATTTTGTTCAGCTGTAGAGTTATCAGATGAAGACTCATTGAGCCTTTCTGTTAACTCTTCTACTGATGAAAAAATATCTTGATTGTCTTGACATGTTTCATTCACATGATCTTCAATCCTTGGTAACTCTTTAGTAGATTCTCCTTTGCCTTGTTCAGTTATTCCAACTGGAATTTCAACTATTACATACGGCTGTAGAGTTCTATCTGTAGAGTTTTCTTCTTTTTGTAAATCCTTAATGATCTTCTAACTTTCTCTATCTTCAATGTGTGGTTCATCAAACACAACACGTGTAGATTCTTCCGCAAGCATTGTCCTCTTATTGAACACTCTAAATGTTTTGCTTACTACTGAGTATCCAAGAAAGAAACCTTCATCTGCTTTAGGATCAAAGGTCTTTAGGTAATCTTTCCCATTGTTCAGAATATAGCATTTGCATCCAAAGATGTGAAAATAAGATATATTAGGACTAAATCCCTTCCATAATTCATAAGGTGTCTTGGAATGTGCTTTGTTGATTAAGCACCTGTTTTGTGTGTAACAAGCAGTATTTGTAGCCTCAGCCCAAAACCTTTTAGGTAAATGAGCATCCACTCACATTGTTCTAACATCTTCTTTTAGAGTTCTATTTTTCCTTTTAGCTACACCATTTTGTTGAGGTATTCTAGCTGCAGAATATTCACGATGAAAGGGTTCTAGCCTAATTATGTATCAACATCCTACTTTTACGAGTTCATCCTACCCCAAGCATGCAAGGGTTCTAGGCTAACATGGTAAATGAAATAATGAAAAACAATCACAAGAACGATGAACATTTGTATAATGGAATAATCAAAAGAATTTGAAAGCATAAACAAAAGAATATCTAAAAATCTCAATAAATCTGGTAAAGTAAGGTTTAGAAGTCTCAAAGGTTCAAGAACGAAAGAATTAAATGAAAAGAATCAAAAGAAGTATCTAAACTACGAATTTGTAAAATCAAAACCTCGTTTACAAGTGTGAAACTCTCCAAAATCTCTCTACCAAGCTCCAAGTATGCCAAAATATAAAAAGTGATCAAAGGGTCTTCAAAAACGAGATTGGGACCGGGTATTTATAAGTAACGGGCTGAAAACGGGTGAAAAGGCCAAAATCGTGCGAAATATGGGCTTGGTCTAGCAGAGGAGCTCGACCTAATGATAGTCGAATGGGTCCTCTTCCAGAGCCTTCAAGACGCTCGACCTAGCACTGTTCAAGCGGTGATGCTCGACCTCTCCTTGGTGGAATGATTCACTAGGTCGAACGGGGGTGCTCGACCTGCACTGGTCGAGAAGTTCTCTTGGTCGAATGGGGGTGCTCGAGCGCTGGCGGTCGAGCGGCTCAAACTCTCTGTAAGTCAAGGCGCTCAAGCAACGTACTTGGTCGAGCAGTGGTGCTCGACCTCACTTGGTCGAGTGCCTTCCTTCTTTCAACTGAGTGATACTTTTCATTGCACGAACTAATACTATTCATATTTCTTCAATATCTTCTCATCCGGGCATCCGTTTAAGTTGATTCAAAGTCCTACGAACTCCATTTTTCACCCTCTATCCATCTATGAGCATCAAAGAGGCAAATTTACCAGTTTATGAAAATAGTACGCAATTGGCTCTAAATACTCATCGAATTCACTCAAAACTCGGGCGAAATGAGCTATAAATCATAACAATTTCACGCATAATCATATTGTGGATACTAACTTTGCAGGTACAAAGAGAAATGAAGATTTTAAGAGACAAGTCTACATCTGCAAAGTGAAGAAAGACACTACATCCGCTTAAAGACAAGTCTACATCTGAAGAGTTGAAGACAAGCTTACAGTCGAAGACTCTACATCTGCAGTTTTGAAGACTACAACTGTAAACCTGAGTTTAGTAAAATTAATTAAGTGTAGTACATCTTGTACATTCACTATCTTAGTTAAAAAGACATCAGTGTTTACCAGAACTAATTACTAGCCAGTAGAAACAAGTTGTTCAGTGAATAATAGCTCTTTGAGCAGTCATCACTAAAAGAGAACCTATACTACTCAAGGACAATGCTATATGACAAGAAGCTTTAATTAAGCTGAAGTCAAAGCTGGAGGTGAAATTATTTTGAAATTTCAATCCATCCAACGGCTAGAGGAGACCTCAGAGGTTCAACAATAACAACCCCAAGCTTTCAAGTGCACCTGCACAATATCTACAGCTTTAAAGTCTACAGCCCTTCACAATCTAGAAGTTTAGGACTTAGAGCTAGGATACTTATCTTGTATTTTGTTGTTGTTCCCTCACTATATACCCCATTTTTAGTCTACTTAGTGTAGATATTTATTTCTTAGTGAGTGTTTCTGAGTGAGACTGAGAGTTTCTGTGTGAACATCTGTTTCTTCCTAGATTAGAGTGATCTTATTGAGAGGTCTATATCTAAGGGGGAATAACTGTGTGTCTAAGTGAAATCTCTTAGTGAATTTGGCACCTGAGTGGTGTAACAGTGGATGTAGGAGGATTACAACACCTCTGAACCACTATAATTCTCCTTGTTACTTTATTTTTGTCCATCTCTATATTTCAAGTTATAGTTATATTCATACTTACTGCCTATCTCATCTCATACTTTGTGTTATCATTTCATTCATCTTTCTTGTGTGCATAAAGTTTTACAAAGTTAAAGTTATAGATTCTTTGAATCACTTAGCTGAAACTCTGCTTAATTGATTTTTCACTTCACACATTTTATTTATTTCCGCTGCACAAGGTGTTAAAATACTCTAAAGTATTACAACATCAACTTTGATAATGTCTGAATCTATCTCTACAGACTTTGCATTTTAAAAGTCTACAGCTGCAAACTTCTTTGTATTAAACTCTATAGCTGCAGAGTTTGTTCTGTATTGTGTTTTTTAGAGAAAAAGTTTCAAATTTCAAAGTTTTTATAACATAAGGTCTATTCACACCCCCTCTAGACCTTGTAATACTTTTGGGACCAACAAGTGGTATCAGAGCAGTTAGCTTGCCACTGCTTTGACCAAGTTTTTAAAAGTTTTAAGCCAGATCCAAAAGTATTTTTGAAAAATCATATCTGTATACTGTTATGGCCCCTAAAATGATGAAATCTAAAGTGCCTATGTTTTCTACAGATGAATACAATGACTGGAAAATAAGGATTCAAGCACATCTGTCTGCTATGAACGATGAGATGTGGTCTATAATTGAAGATTGACCAATTGTTATAGAAAAGGCTAACACTGCAGCTGATCAAACTGGATTAGCTCAAATTATTCCAATGTCTAAAAGAGAATGGACCGATGAAGACAAGAGGAGAGCAAACCTCGACAATGTTGCTAGAAACACTATTTATCACTCCCTAGATAAAATTGTGTTTAGCAAGATTAAAAGTTGCAAAACTGCTAAAGAGATATGGTAGAAATTAGAGATAATCTGTGAAGGAACTGATCAAATTAAAGAAAATAAGCTCATGATAGCTCTTAAAAAATTTGAGAACTTCAAGATGAAATCTGGAGAAACTCTTGAAAATTTGACTCAAGATTCATTGAGATTCTCAATGAGCTTGAACTATTTGGAAAAGAGTACTCACAAAGGGAAAAAATATGAAGTTCTAAGAGCCCTGCCATCTGAGTGGGATATGAAAGTGGTTGCTATGAGAGAGTCTAAGGACCTATCCAAAGTGTCTACATTTGAATTGTTTTCTGATCTCAAAGCCTTTGAATTTGATATTGACGGGAGGAAGGACAAGGAATCATCAAGCTCAAAAGTTACATCACTTGTAGCTGTAGATTCCAACCCAACTGTAGAATCTAATTCAGAAAGTGATGAGATGCCATTAATAATCAAGCAATTCAAGAAGTTTGCCAAGAAAGCCAACTGGAAGAAGAATCCATCAAAGCAAGAAGGTAATTCAAGTAAACCAGCTACTAACTCCACCTATCTTTGTTACAATTGCAGGAAACCTGGACACTTTATCAAAGACTGCCCCTATCCTGAAGCAAAGAAATACACTGAGGAGGAGAGAGCTGCAAAGATGGAAAATAAGAGAAAGTTGGATAAAGAAAGAATAAGAGCACTACTATCCAAGTTTGAAAAGACTCAGGTAGACAGTCCCTCTTCTTCTTCTCACCCAACTGCAGAGTGTGAGTCCACAGATTCTGAGGACAATGAAGCACTGATTTATCTTATGGCTAAAGATGAAGAGGTACAATCCTCATCCAGTTCTTTAACTAAAAAGGATTCTTCCAGTGATATTATTCACTTGCTCCAAAAAGGTTTTGAAGAACTGCTTCATATAAGAAGTGATTATGATGAACTTTTAGTAGAAAATTAAAAGCTTAAGCAACAGATTGAGGAACTGCTTGTTGGAACCAATGAAAACAAACACAAGCTATCCTTAATGAGTAACTTGCAAGAAGAATTTGATTATCTAAAAATGAATCATGAAGAAATTTTTGAAGAAGCTACCTGCAGAATTGTACATTGCATAGATCTCAAGAATGAAGTTGAAAAGAAAAATAACATCATCTCAAATGTGGAAGCTGAGAGAGACTATTTCATTAAAAGATTGAAATGCTATGGTAAATCTTCTAAAAAGTTGAAAGCAATGCTTTTGCAGCAGAGACCTTCTGGAGATATGACAGGCATTTGATATAATCCATGTGATTGGTTAGAATATCTTGAAAAATTTGTGCCCATATTTATTTAACAACAAGAATTCGAGAGAGAAAACATTCTATTACAAGAACTTGAGGAACCAACTGTTCAAAGATTAGTAAAAAAATCTATCCGATGAGAAACAAAGGAAGAATATTGATATTATCTATGGAAAGAAGGAGAATGAAAAACATTTAGAAGGAAAGAGCAATCTGTACACAGACAAGATCACATCAATCTGTAAAGAAGAGACTTCAAGTCAAACTCTACAGACAATAACTGTGCAGCCGGAAACACCTGTAGATTTCAAGAGGAAAGAAAATTTTAACAAGTTTTGGAAAGTAAAGAAGTCTACATGTGAAAAGACAGTTGCTCAGGAAGTTCCCATCAAGAAAGATAAAAGACCAACAATTGCCAAACCAACTTGGGTGGTTAAGAATGTCACTGGAGGAGATCCAAATCTTTGGATACCTAAACACTAACTCTTCACTTATTGTAGGGACATTTTTCAACCAATCCAAAATAAATTTGGTACATTGATAGTGGTTGTGGAAGACATATGACAGGAAATAAAGAAGCACTTTCCAACCTTAAAGAACTAAATGGGCCTAGAGTAGTTTTTGGTAACAATGCCAGTGGAACTGCTAAGGGTTCAGGTTCAATAAGAAGAGGAAATGTTCAAATCAATAATGTATACCTTGTAGATGGACTGAAGCATAATTTGTTAAGTGTGAGTCAATTTTGTGACAAAGGCTACATGACTTTACACCTAATTCATGCATGATTAAAGATGCTGAAACCAAACATGTCAAACTTTGTGGAACTAGAAAAGGAAATATGTACATAGTTGAATGGAGCTCAGCTGAAGAGAATGTTTGTTTTACAGCGAACAACTCTACAGACACAAGCTGGCTTTGGCATAAAAGACTAAATCACTTAAATTTCAAAACTATGAATGACCTTGTAAAGAACAAACTTCTAAGAGGTCTACCAGAGACAAACTTCAAGAAAGTTCACCTTTGTGATGCATGCCAGAAGGATAAGCAAACAAAGAAGACTTTTAAGAGTAAAATCTTTGATGGCTCAAACAAAGTTTTGGAACTGCTTCATATGGATCTTTTCGGACCCATAGAACCAGTTAGCATTAGTGGGAAAAAGTATACCATTGTGGTTGTAGATGATTACTCAAGATTCACCTGGACTGTGTTCCTAAGGAAAAAGAGTGAGACCCTACAAAGGTTACCTGAACTTATGAGGAAAATTCAGAATGAAAAAGGTTTGAAGATTGTAAAAATCAGATCTGATAGAGGAACTGAATTTACAAATCAAGTTATTAAAGAGTTTTGTTCACTCCATAGGATTCATCATGAATATTCTACAGCTAGAACACCTCAACAAAATGGTGTAGCTGAAAGGAAAAATAGAACTCTAAAAGAAGCTATTAGAACAATGTTAGTGGAGGCTCATTTATCTAAAAGGTTTTTAGCTGAGGCTACAAATACTGCTTGTTACACACAAATCTGGTGCTAAATCAACAAAGCACATTCCAAGACACCTTATGAATTATGGAAGGGATTTAGTCCTAATATATCTTATTTTCACATCTTTGGATGCAAATGCTACATTCTGAACAATGGGAAAGATTACCTAAAGACCTTTGATCCTAAAGCAGATGAAGGTTTCTTTCTTGGATACTCAGTAGTAAGCAAAGTATTTAGAGTGTTCAATAAGAGGACAATGCTTGTGGAAGAATCTACATATGTTGTGTTTGATGAACCACACATTGAAGATAGAGAAAGTCAGAAGATCATTAAGGATTTAAAAAAAGAAGAAAACTCTACAGATAGAACTCTACAGCCGTATGTAACAATTGAAATTCCAGTTGGAATAACTGAACAAGGGAAAGGAGAATCTACTAAAGATTTACCAAGGATTGAAGATCATGTGAATGAAACATGTCAAGACAATCAAGATAATATTCCATCAGTAGAAGAGTTAACAGAAAGGCTCAATGAATCTTCAATTGATAACTCTACAGCTGCACATAATATTCATCCTAATCCTTTGAACATGAAGTGGCTTAGAAATCATCCCCTTGAACAAGGTATTGGAGATGTAACTGACAAAGTAAAAACCAGAAGACAACATCATGAAGCTATGTTTACAAGTTTTCTATCTGAGATGGAACCATCAAACATAGAAGAAGCCCTTATGGATGTCAATTGGATACTTGCTATGCAAGAAGAGTTGAATGGATTTGAGAGAAATCAAGTTTGGGAATTAGTTCCTAGGCCTATGCATCAAAAGGTTATTGGAACTAGGTGGGTATTTAAGAACAAACTTGATGAAGAAGGAGTTGTTACAAGGAATAAAGCTAGACTTGTAGTACAAGGATATTGCCGAGCTGAAGGAATTAATTTTGATGAGTCTTTTGCACCAGTTGCAAGACTTGAGGCAATAAGGATATTTTTGGCTTATGCTATCCACATGAAGTTTACTGTATATCAAATGGATGTAAATAGTGCATTTTTTAATGGACATTTATCTGAAGAAGTCTATGTAGAGCAACCTCCTGGTTTTGAAGACTCTGCATATGGAGACAAAGTCTACAGGTTGAGAAAAGCTTTATACGGATTAAAGCAAGCCCCCAGAGCATGGTATGATACTCTTTGTGATCATTTAATCAAGAATGGTTTTAAAAAGGGAATTGTAGATAAGATCCTGTTTAGGCTCAAGTATGGCGAAAACATCTTACTAGTTCAGATTTATGTTGATGATATTATCTTTGGATCAACTAATGAAGAATTATGTAGGAAATTTTCACATCTCATGCAAGAAAAGTTTGAGATGAGCATGATGGGAAATCTAAATTTCTTTTTAGGATTGCAAGTAAAGCAAATGGACAAGGGAATTTTTATAAATCAGGCCAAATATACTCAAGAACTAATAAAAAAGTTTTGAATGAGTTGTTCAAAACCTACATTTATCCCCATGTCACAATCAACTTTGTTGGATAAAGATGAGAATGGAAAAAGTGTGGATGTTACAATGTATAGAAGATTGATTGGATCATTGATCTACCTTACAACTAGCATACCAGATATCATGTTTGTTGTGGGTGTATGTGCTAGAATCCAAGTCAACCCGAAGGAATCACACTTGAATGCTGTGAAAAAGATTATCAAGTACATTAAGTCTACCCAAAATCTTGGTTTATGGTACTCAAAAGAGGGTGGAATAGAACTGAAAGGTTATACAGATTCAGACTTTACTGGATGTATAGTTGACAGGAAAAGTACTAGTGGAATTTGTCAATTTCTTTGACAAAGATTAGTTTCTTTGCACAACATGAAACAAAATTCTATTGCACTATCTACAGTTGAAGAAGAATACATTGGTGCAGGAAGCTGTTGTTCACAAATTCTTTGGATGCAATATCAGTTGAGAGATTATGAAATTGAGTCAAAGAACACTACTATATTCCGTGATAATACAAGTGCAATTGCCATTACACAGAATCCTGTTCTACACTTAAGATCTAAGCATATTGATGTGAGACATCATTTTATTAGAGATCATATTGAAAAGAAAGATATCAAAATGGAAAAGATCCATACAGATCTTAATCTTGCAGATATCTTTACCAAGCCCCTATGAGAATCAAGATTCTCTACTTTGAGAGGAGAACTAGGAATGTTAGAGTTATGAGAAAATCACTCAGAAATGAAGTATACAGTTAAAGAGACTTCAATAGGAAAGTAAAAAAGTTAAGGAAAGTTGCTCAAATGTAAATTAAGAATGCAGATGCAGACTTAAGTCTACAGATGTAAACTTAAGCTTAACTGCATATTATCCTAACTGAAGAATTCTAACTGCAAACTTCAAACTGTAGATTTTCAAGTTGACTTTTACATTCTTAGTTATTTAATGCGTACACTACTAAATTCCAAATTCCTATACTCGTACGTACACATAATTTTTGGATTTATTGTTTCAGGTTTTTAAATGATAAAACGTACTGAACAATGTACATTTATACATTGACTTTCAAAATTGGATTTTATTTACTTCATTTTTAAGCCGTTGATCTTAGAAGTGAGTAAATAACCCAAATATTTTTTACCGTTGATTTTCAAAATATAAGGAAAAACCGTTTTCTCAACGTTAACATTTTCCTTAAGGTTTGTGCAAGTATAAATATGAACCCTTATCACAAAACCCATTCAGTTGTTACTCATTTGAACCCCTCACATTCTATCTGCAAAATTTCAAATCAAACTTTCTTCGTTAGCAAACATGAAAGTTCTCTTTGGTGCGTTATTCGATTTTGAAGCTCTAATTGATGGACATAAAAAATCGGAAGTTATGGCTCGAATCTACCGTCGTATTAAGGCCCAAGGTTTAGAATTCATTCTAACCAACAAGCCAGAAGGATATGATAATGTCGTGCCTCAAAAGTTTTATGAAACTGCATCTTATACTGAAGGAAAGAATTACATTTCTGCTTGTGTTGATGGACTGGATATTAAGGTCACTATTAAAGCTATTGGTGAAGCCCTAAAGATACCTAGTGGAGGACTTCACTTCACCGAGTTTGATTTCAAGAATGAAGATGGTGTGTTCTACACAACAAGTTCACAACCGGTTTGGATTTGCCATTAAATTGGAGTCGGCATTTCAAGAACAAACTATCTAAAGAGTATGTCTACTTATCTGAGGTAATGGATAAATCTACTTAATAGAACAGGAAGTCATGATGATGGTCCTGAGATTGCATGGGATTTGATGATTGCATTTGAGAAAGGCCTTAAAGTAGATGTAAACTCCTTAATCTTTAATAGGATGCTTACAATGTGACAAAAGATGGAAATACAAAAGGTTTCGGTTTGTTTTTGAACTATATTTTGAGTTATCTTGGTGTACCTCTGTTCAAAACTCGTGGACCTATACCCATTTTTAACCATAGAATTATTGGGTTGGGTTGTTGGGAAAATAGGGGTGCCCGGAATCATTTCGGGATGAAATTTAAATACGAATTTAAATTCAATTATTACTAGCATGAATTAATCCTAATTAATTCAAATAATAATTCCAACAACAATTTTATCATCATGCATGTTGAATTAATTCACATAAAATCTATGGCGGAATAAACTAAGAAATTATGTGATTTACGTACCTCTCATAGAATTGGCCTTTGAATAATACGGGACAATCACAAACGTGCTTTATCAACCCAAAGACCTTCTCAAGCATTTCCCTTTCGCCTTACACGATCACCGGTGGGAAGTGGTTTCAAGTAATTTAAATAACTAAGAAAAAAGAAAAATATATATGCTCTTGATTTTTCCAACACATGTAATTATGTACTTGGGGATGAAATAATCACCCCCTTTTATAGATGAAGTGACCAAAATTTACAGGTATTTTATGGGCCTGGAGAAAATCTTTTCTTAGTCTCTAAGAAATTTTGAATATATCTCATATATTTTTTTCTCCATAGTAAAATATTCCACAAAAATCTCACTCACCTTATAAGCTAGCTATTTTCAAAATTTATTAGTAGAGAATCCAAGATTTGGATCTTCTTGAATATATGAGATAATCTTGTATTCCAAGAATACTTATCTTCCATAATATCTTTCCAAGAAAATCAACAAAATCTTTTCTCTCCTAATAAGGCTTTTTCGAAAATTAAGAGGAAAAAATCAGCATTATATTTTCTTTTTATTTTAATCACCTTATCATTATTGGGCTACTTAATGGGCTACTTGAGGGGCCTTAAGGAGAATTAAGATTGGACCTCCTAATGAACTTCTGAATTTCAATATTGAGACCCAATATAATTCAGTCCATTAATATTAATTATTACCACTAATAAATTAATATTGCACTATCCATCTTAATCCATATTACGATAATATGGGCTCCCGATTATTTTTTCCCGCGTTTAAGATTATCAAGTCCATTAATTAATTAAGCTTCTGAATAGCTCTAAATTAATTAATATATTTCACCTTGGAGTAAAGATAGCTCAACATTATTATCCGTACCGAAGAAATTGATTCTTCACTTGCAAGATTTGGTACGATAAAACTTCTGAGCCCACCAAGGGGACTAATCACACGAGCCGTACTAGCACACATTTCTCCGTATTAAATCTTAGCAACCGTCGTATGATTAATATTACTGCCCAAAACATAAAGTTTGAAGTCACGATGATTCTCACCCAACATGAATCAAAGCAGTAACCATTAAGCACATACGGTCCTATTTAAGTGATGGAGATTAAGAAATCAATAACCACTGAGGTCTAATTCTTCACATTTCAGAATAGAAGAATGTATCCTCGCTGTAGGTCCTCTTCAACACATACTAAATATGCTAGTGCAATCTCTTGGTCAAGACAAGCCAATCTGAGATATACACATCGACCTTTCACGGCGGATTGTTCAATTCCACCTAGGTCGTGAATTTGTACGTTTAGTTATAAGGAAACCGTTAATGTGATCTTCCGTGACCGGGTATCACCACATTAACTACAATGTAACATGTACTATTTATAATGAACTGGTTGCAATAAATATTCAACATTCAATCATATCTAAAGCAAATGTGATAAAAGAATTATTCTCATAAACAAGTGTTTAATACATGAGTTATACAAAGTAAAAGCATACTTTCATGTATAACTCCAACATGGGTAAGTTCAAAAGAGGTGCCGCCGATGCACCTATGGTCCCCAAGAAAAAGAAACAAAAAAAAGTCTAAGGAAGCCCCAATTTCAAAGCCCCCAGTTGTCCACAAGTATCAATCTATAGCCAAAAGGAAGTTGGAGTTGATTGAGGAGGTTGAAGAATATACCGTTACTCTCAACAACCAGGAAATTTCTAAGGAGTTAAGAAGAAAGAAGAAGCATTCTAAGGAAGTGGTGGAGTCTACAGCTCAGATGACTAAGTCTACAGATGCAGACTTAGAAACTGCAGCTAAGGCTCAAGTGGTTGAAGAGATTGCTATTGAGAAGACACAAGACATTGTGTTTTCTGTAAGTGCATTGAGAAGAGAGTGAGAGATTTAGTTGAGACTAAATCTGGTGATTTAGAATTGGATGATGAACAGCTCTCTGCAGAGCATGTTCAAGAGCTTTTTAGATATGAAGGATGGAGAGACTTGAGAAATAGACTGGAAATTCTTAAGCAAAAGGAAGTAGAAGAGTTTGTCTGGATACAAACTTGGAGCAACACCTCAGATATTGAAGTGTTATTAGATAACAAGTTCTTCTTTGGGAAAATAATTGAGATGAAGAAAACGCAAATAGAGGAAAGGAAAGCACTTGAATCTAAGAAGGGAAAAGGAAAGGAAATTGCTATTGAAAGTTCTAAAGGAAAGCCATTAAGCAAGTCTGCAGCCAATGCACTAAGAGTAGTACTTGCCAATGAAACCGATGATCAAGCTATAATCCCAAGATCTGAGTTATTATCTGCAGCTGGTGATGAGGAAAGCTCAGATGAAGAAGATATGCCCCAGAAAGAAGGATTCTTTAGTGGAGAAGGTGGAAGCTCAACAATGCCTCCACGTCCACCAATGGTAGATCTTGCTAACTTGAGCACTCTTGTGGAAGGAGTGCAACTTACAGTTGAAGCTAGCAAATCTGCAGCTGAAGAAGGAAGATTAGCGAATGATGAAGATTCTGAGAGAGTTAAGGATTTAGAGAAGAATGATCAAGCTAAGAAAGAGGATAAAGAGAAATCACTCTGTAAATATGATGATCTGAAGAAAGGTGATGATGATGATGACGCTGGAGATGGTGGTTTGCCACCTCACGGAGGTCAAGCTATTGCAATTACTTCGTCTGAAGTAAATGCAAATGAAGTAAATTCTACAGTTCAAGTTGAACAGATTCAAGAGTCTGCAGATGGATCTCAGCAGTTGCTAGCTACTAAAAATTTGGGTAAGGATTTTGAAGCTTTCAAAGCCCAATCCGCCTTTATTGTGCCAAAATCTGCTGATACATCTACTTCTTTAGGTGAAGAGACAATGAATGAGAAAGAATTTGATGACTATTTGAAGGAGTTGGCTACCCCTGATGTTCCTACCCCTTTGATCCTGAAGAGAAAATCACCTGTCTCTACTCTGCCTGACCCCAAGTGACCCAAAACTGTTGAAGGGAAGGGTAAATTTGAAATTGTGTTGAGAGTTTCAGAAGATGAAGTTGATACATTTGATGATGATGTAGTTGTCAACGAAGAGATTTTGAAGAAAATCACTTCAGTGGAAACTATTGTGGATAGTATGTTAACTACTATCAAGGAGGAGTTGAGAAGGATTCCTAACCATATTATTTCAAAGAGGATCAAGGAAGGAATCCAGGATATGTTGACCAAGCTTTTTGAGAAAGTTAAAGAGGAGAAAAACCAGATTCAAGAGAAATTCAAGGAATCTATTGAGAATTTGGTAAACATGCACCTTGTGATGAAGAAAGATGATGGTCCCGTCTTTCGAAAAATAAAATGGGAATTCAGGAGCAAATTTTTTTTTTAAAAACCTTTCCTCAGGGAGTTCAGCAAGAGTGAATAATACTCAAGTCACTGCATTGCTACGAGTCAGAGCACTTAAGTCAGCGCAACTGACTTGCGAGCTCAGTCTCGTAACAAGGCAGTGACTCGAGAGGTTTCACTTCAAGTCACTGCTCTGCTTAGAGGCTGAGCTACCAAGTCAGTGAGAGGCTTGGAGGCTCATGCTCTAAGCAGGGCAGTGACTCGAGATACTGAACTCTCGAGTGCGTTGCCTGAACTGGTCAGTGAGAAGGATTCTCCCTGACCTGGGTATTTAACCAAAGTTTTCCTTTTTAACAATACTCTCAGTGAGCATATTTTTACAACACTTTAGTAAATACTTTAAATGAAACGAACGCTCAGTTTAACGTGGTTCAGAGACTCAAGCTCTTACATCCACGGCCTGATTTAACAGGAAATCCACTAACTGGGATTCTTGTTTTTAACGTGCCAATGTGCACTTACATCTGGACTCACGCCACTCCCTGGGCTGCCCCTCCTCACTAACTGACTTCCACCAACAAACCTAACTAGAGGGTTTTGGTTTCAGTTTGGTTTCTCCAACTAGGTGAGGTTTTCCTTTATAATGTGTTAGCCTAAAGCTAAGATTAAGAAAACCTCTCTAAGCTATGAGTTACAAGCTTGACACTCAAGGAATACGTGAAAACCCTAAAACTCAGTGTCGTGGGTGTGTAATACTTCCTTATGACTCCCTAACAACTCACACACCCTCACAACTTGTAGGTGTTAATTTTTCTTCCTTCACACACAACAACACACATGAATACGTAGTCATGAGCTTGTATTTATAGTGTGGATTCAAATATAACCATTGGAGGAAATTACATTTGAATCCATACAATTAATGGTTTCAACCACTTTTCTTGGAATGTGGCCTTGTCAGTGTCAGAGTTGTTGCCTCGTGCTGATTGGTCCACATGGACTACATCCAACGGATCTTTGACTCAGTGGGTTGACCAAGATCCACTGACTTTAGGTAGCTTCCTCCTTCACTGACTCATGATCTTCAGTGGACTTAATCGTCCTCAGTGTAGTTGTCCTTCAGAGACTCTTTGAAGATCATTCCAAGAAGTTTGTCATAAGGCTGAATGACAAACTTCCCTGACCACAGTAGCCTGACTCCTTCAGGGCCAACTTGGTGCAGCACTGATCCTCCTGATCATGCTCTTCACTGAGTGGTCCACCTGACTTAGCTTAGATCAGCCTGGTTTACACTCAGTGGGACATCCTTTAGGCTTCTCTTCTGGTTCAGATCTCTGACTTGGCTTCAGTCTGTTCTTCTTTATGTTAACTTGATTTCCTCAGGCTGTGTTGCTGAGTTCCCCCTTGCTGAGTTCCCCCTCAACTGAGTGTTCCCTCAACTGAGTTCTTCTCAACTGACAGCCTATTCTACTGAGAAATAACCTAGCTTGACCTGAAACAAAAGATACAATCCTGACTGCTTTCAAACCTATTACATGTTGTTTTGGAAAATCATCAAAACTAAAACATATCCCAACAAAAGATCTACAACAAAAAGATGCTATGATTGATGAGTTGAAAGACTCTTTGGAGAATGTTCTTGCTGATAACAAATTCATTAAGGAATCTAGTGAAGGTATCAACAAGAATGTTAGGTCATTAGCTACCAATTCGAATCAGCTTGAATCCAAGTTATCTTTAAAGATGGATACCCTCCTAAGATATTTTGATGATAATAAAAAGGGGGGAAAATAGTATCCATGGGTGTTGTGGAGAAGCCTGATGAAATGGAAGTTCTTGACAGAGCCTTGACCAATATTCAGGAATTGCAAGGAAATTTCGAGATGGAATTAAACCAAACTTTCAAATCTGGATTGAGTGAATTTGACAGACCTCAAGGTGGTGTGTCACTGTTTGCAAAGTCATTGGAAATGCCACAAGCTCGAGATCAATTGTTGAACAAAAGAAGAATTATCAAACTACCCTATAAGAACCAGAATTACATTGGAAAATGGGAAGTTAAAGTGAATGAGAGAAGAGAAGCAAGAATTCAGGAAAGAAGATTGCAACCAGTTTTTCAAGCTGCACCTGCCCCAATTCAAGTTCAATTGATTACACAACAATTGTTAGGGAATGTTCAAGATAAAGTCTTTGAGAACCCTACAGTTGAGAAGCCTACAGATGAGACTGCCATTATAACTGAAGACAAGTTTCCTACAGCTGAGGAGAATCCTGCAGTTGAAAATGTTGAAGAGTCTACAGTTAATGTTTCAGAAGAGTTGGAAGAAGAAAATGTGGTGGATACGACCAAGAAACTGATGGGAGAGTTTAAGATGATTGGTCCACTTCACCCTTTGCTCAAGAAGCATGCTAGTTTATCTGACAGGTTTTGGCTTTTCAAGACTTTGAAAAATCAAGGCACCCTATACTCTGGAGATAATGCCAAATTGCTAAGGAAGCTACAAGGTGGAGGAGAACTGAAGAAGCCCTTTGTTAAAAGAAAGAAGATGCCTAAGGCCCTATCACTCAAATCCAAAGCAAGGAAGGAGGAAGAAGAAGCTGAAAGTGTCAGGCTTGAGTTCAAAATGCTAAAGGCATATGAAGAAGAAGAATTGAAGAATGCTGCACTTATTGCCCAAGGTATTATTCCGAAGAGCCCTGAAAGAAATGATTCGGATGAAGATGTTGATCCGAAGCACAAAAGAAGGTAAAAAATATTAAAGTCTAGTCTATTAAAAAAGAATTGTAATAGATCAGGAACCTGTATCAGTTTACAGATGAATGCAATTCTCTCTATTTCCTAGACTTTGTTCATTTCATGCAATTTTAGTTATTCAATTATTTTGTTTGATAGGTTTTGCCATCATCAAAATAGGGGGGAAATTTTTAGGATATTTTTGTCCTAAGGATTTTCTCAATTTGATTTTGATAATGTCAAAACATACTTGTTTTGTATTGTGGATACTAACATTGCGGGTACAAAGAGAAATGAAGATTTTAAGAGACAAGTCTACATCTGCAAAGTGAAGAAAGACTCTACAGCCTCTTAAAGACAAGTCTACATCTAAAGAGTTGAAGACAAGCCTACAGTCGAAGAGTCTACATCTGCAGTATTGAAGACTACAGCTGTAAACCTGAGTTTAGTAAAACTAATTAAGTGTAGTACATCTTATACATTCACTATCTTAGTTAAAAAGACATCAGTGTTTACCAGAGCTAATTACTAGCCAGTAGAAATAAGTTGTTCAGTGATTAATAGATCTTTGAGTAGTCATCACTAAAAGACAACTTGTACTACTCAAGGACAATGCTATATGACAAGAATCTTTAATTAAGCTGAAGTCAAAGCTGGAGGTGAAATTATTTTGAAATTTTAATCCCTCCAACGGCTAGAGGACCCCTCAAGACTTCTATAGATAGGATAGGAGACCGCAGAGGTTCAACAACAACAACCCCAAGCTCTCAAGCGCACCTGCACAATATCTACAGCTTTAAAGTCTACAGTCCTTCACAATATAGAAGTTTAGGACTTAAAGCTAGGATACTTGTCCTGTATTTTGTTGTTGTTCCCTCACTATATACCCCTTTTTAGCATACTTAGTGTAGATATTTATTTCTTAGTGAGTGTTTCTGTTGGTCCCAAAGATGTATCAAGCTCTAGAGGGGGGGGGGGGGGGTGTGTGAATAGACCTTGAGTTTTAAAACTTAAAACTTTTCAAAACAACTAGTAAAGTATACAGATTGAAATCTGCAACTGTAGAGTTAAAAGCAAAGGTTTGCAGCTGCAGACTTTTGAAGTGCAAAGTTTGTATAATTAATTTAAACACTTATCAAAGTTGGTGTTGTAATACTTTGGAGTATTTTAACACCTTGTGCAGCGGAAATAAGTTAAGTGCGTGAAGTGAAAAATCAAATCAAAGCTTTAGAAACATGAACAATATGAATGATGCAATAAGCAATAAGATAGATAAAGTAAATGGGCAAGAGATAAAGAACAAGGAGAATTTATAGTGGTTCAGAGGTGTTGTAATCCTCCTACATCCACTGTTACACCACAAAGGTGCCAAATTCACTAAGAAACCACACAGTCACAAGATCTTCCCCCTAAGACTTAGAGTTCTCACACAGACCAGTCTAGTCTAGGATGAAACATAAATTCACTAAGAAAACTCTCTCTATCTCACACAGAAATAAACACTCACTAAGAATAAAATCTACACAAGGTAGAATGCAAGGGTATATAGTGAGGAACAACAACAATGAAAATACAAGACAATAATCCTAGATTCTAAGTCCTAAACTCTATAGTTGAAGGGCTGTAGACTATGAAGGCTGTAGATATTGTGCAGTATACTTGAGAGCTTGGGGTTGTTGTTGTTGAACCTCTGAGGTCTCCTCTCCTATTTATAGGAGTCTTGAGGGGTCCTCTAGCCGTTGGAGGGATTGAGAATTTCAAATATTTTCACCTCCAGCTTTGACTTCTACTTAATTAAAGCTTCTCGTCATATAACAACGTCCTTTAAGTAGTACAAGTTGTCTTTTAGTGATGACTGCTCAAAGAGCTGTTAATCATTGAGATACTTGTTTCTACTGGCTAGTAATTAGCTCTGGTAAACACTGAGACTTTTCAAACTTAGAGAGTGAGTGTACAAGATGTACTACACTTAATTAGTCCTACTAATCTCAAGTATACAACTTGTAGTATTTAACTCTGCAGATGTAGACTCTTCGGCTGTGGACTTGTCTTCAACTCTTCAGATGTAGACTTGTCTTGAACTAGCTGTAGGGTTAGTATCCAATGTTTGCAGATGCAGACTTTTATCTTTTAAATTCTTCATTTCTCTTTGTACCTACAATGTTAGCTCCCACAATACAAATATATCTGTTTTGACATTATCAAAATTAAAGTGAGAAAATCCTTAAGACAAAAATATCCTAACAATTTCTGAGTGAGACTGAGAGTTTCTGTGTGAACATCTGTTTCTGCCTAGATTAGAGTGATCTGAGTGAGAGGTCTATATCTAAGGGGGAACAACTGTGTGTCTAAGTGAAATCTCTTAGTAAATTTGGCACCTGAGTGGTGTAACAGTGGATGTAGGAGGATTACAACACCTCCGAACCACTATAATTCTCCTTGTTACTTTATTTATTTCCATCTCTATTTATTGCAAGTTATAGTTATATTCATACTTACTGCCTATCTCATCTCATACTTTGTGTTATCATTTCATTCCTCTTTCTTGTGTGCATAAAGTTTTACAAAGTTAAAGCTATAGATTCTTTGAATCACTTAGTTGAAACTTTGCTTAATTAATTTTTCACTTCACACACTTTATTTATTTTCGCTGCACAAGGTGTTAAAATACTCTAAAGTATTACAACATCAACTTTGATAAGTGTCTGAATCTATCTCTAAAGACTTTGCATTTTGAAAGTCTGCAGCTGCAAACTTCTTTGTGTTAAACTTTACAGCTGCAGAGTTTGTTCTGTATTGTGTTTTTTTAGAGAAAAAGTTTCAAATTTCAAATTTTTTATAACACAAGGTCTATTCACTCCCCACCTCTAGACCTTGTAATACTTTTGGGACCAACATCTATGCAGTCAGAAATTCTGCAGGCAGCTTCTTCATGACTCATTTTTAGATAATCAAACTCTTCTTGCAAGTTACTCATTAAGTATAGCTTGTGTTTGTTTTCATTGGTTTCAACAAGAAGTTCCTCAATCTTTTGCTTAAGCTTTTGATTTTCTACTAAAAGTTCATCATAATCACTTCTTATATGAAGCCGTCCTTCAAAACCTTTATGGAGCAGGTAAATCATATCACTGGAAGAATCTTTTTCAGTTAAAGATCTGGATGAGGATTGTACATCTTCATCTTTTGCCATAAGACAAATCAGTGCTTCATTGTCCTTAAAATCTGTGGACTCACACTTTGCAGTTGGGTGAGAAGAAGAGGGACTGTCTACCCGAGTCTTTTCAAACTCGGATGGTAGTGCTCTTATTCTTTCTTTATCCAACTTTCTCTTCTTTTCCATCTTTGCAGCTCTCTCCTCCTCAGTGTATTTCTTTGCTTCAGGATAAGGGTAGTCTTTGATAAAGTGTCCAGGTTTCCTGCAATTGTAACAAAGATAGGTGGAGTTAGTAGCTGGTTTACTTGACTTACCTTCTTGCTTTGATGGATTCTTTTTCCAGTTGGCTTTCTTGACAAACTTCTTGAATTGCTTGATTAGTAATGCCATCTCATCACTTTCTGAATCATATTCTACAGTTGGGTTAGACTCTGCAGCTACAAGTGCTGTAACTTTTGAGCTTGATGATTCCTTGTCCTTCCTCCTGTCAATATCAAATTCAAAGGCTTTGAGATCAGAAAACAATTTAAATGTAGACACTTTGGATAGGTCCTTAGACTTTGCAGCTACAAGGGCTCTTAGAACCTTCATGTTCTTTTCCCATTGTGAGTACTCTTTTCCGAGTAGTTCAAGCTCATTGAGAATCTCAATGAATCTTGAGTCAAACTTTTCAAGAGTTTTTCCAGATTTCATCTTGAAGTTCTAAAATTTTGAACAACTATCATGAGCTTATTTTCCTTAATTTGATCAGTTCTTTCACAGATCATCTCTAATTTCTCCCATATCTCTTTAGCAGTTTTGCAACTTTTAATCTTGCTAAACACAATTTATCTAGGGAGTGATAAATAGTATTTCTAGCAACATTGTCGAGGTTTGCTCTCCTCTTTTCTTCATCGGTCCATTCTCTTTTAGGCTTTGGAATGATTTGAGCTAATCCAGTTTGATCAGCTGCAGTGTTAGCCTTTTCTATAACAATTGGTCCATCTTCAATTATAGACCACATCTCATCGTTCATAGTAGACAGGTGTGCTTGCATCCTTATTTTCCAGTCATCGTATTCATCTGTAAAAAACACAGGCACTTTAGATTTCATCATTTTAGGAGCCATAACAGTATGCAGATATGATTTTTCAAAAATACTTTTGGATCTGGCTTAACAACTTTAAAAAAAAAACTTGGTCAAAGCAGTGGCAAGCCAACTGCTCTGATACCACTTGTTAGTCCCAAAAGTATTACAAGGTCTAGAGGGGGGGGGGGGGGTAAATAGACCTTGTGTTATAAAAAAAATTAAAAACTTTTTCTCTAAAACACAATACAGAACAAACTTTGCAGCTGTAGAGTTTAACACAAAGAAGTTTGCAGCTGCAGACTTTTAAAATGCAAAGTCTGTAGAGATAGATTCAAACACTTATCAAAGTTGATGTTGTAATACTTTAGAGTATTTTAACACCTTGTGCAACGGAATTAAATAAAGTGTGTGAAGTGAAAAATCAATGAAGCGGAGTTTCAGCTAAGTGATTCAAAGAATCTATAGTTTTAACTTTGTAAACCTTTATGCACACAAGAAAAAAGAATGAAATGATAACCCAAATTATAAGATGAGATAAGCAGCAAGTATAAATATAACTTGAAATGAATCGAGATGAACAAAAATAAAATAACAAGGAAAGTTATAGTGGTTCAGAGGTGTTGTAATCCTCATACATCCACTGTTACACCACTCAGGTGCCAAATTCACTAAGAGATTTCACTTAGACACACAATTGTTCCCCCTTAGATATAGAACTCTCACTCAAATCATTCTAATCTAGGCAGAAACAGATATTCACACAGAAACTCTCAGTCTCACTCAGAAACACTCACTAAGAAATAAATATCTACACTAAGTAGACTAAAAATGGGGTATATAGTGAGGGAACAACAACAATATACAAGACAAGTATCCTAGCTCTAAGTCCTAAACTTCTAGATTGTGAAGAGATGTAGACTTTAAAGCTGTAGATATTGTGTAGGTGCGCTTGAAAGCTTGGGGTGGTTGTTGTTGAACCTTTGAGGTCTCCTATCATATTTATAGGAGTCTTGAGGGGTCCTCTAGCCGTTGGAGGGATTGAAATTTCAAATTAATTTCACCTCCATCTTTGACTTCAACTTAATTAAAGCTTCTTGTCATATAGTATTGTCCTTGAGTAGTACAAGTTGTCTTTTGGTGATGACTGCTCAAAGAGCTATTAATCACTGAACAACTTGTTTCTACTGGCTAATAATTAGCTCTGGTAAACACCGATGTCTTTCCAACTAAGAGAGTGAATGTACAAGATGTACTACACTTAATTAGTTTTACTAAACTCAAGTTTACAGTTATAGTCTTCAAAACTGCAGATGTAGACTCTTCGACTGCAGGCTTGCCTTCAACTCTTCAGATGTAGACATGTCTTTAAGCGGCTGTAGAGTCTTTCTTAACTTTGCAGATGTAGATTTGTCTTTTAAAATCTTCATTTCTCTTTGTACTTGCAATGTTAATATCCACAATACAAAACAAATATGTTTTGACATTATCAAAATAAAAGTGAGAAAGTCCTTAGGACAAAAATATCCTAACAGAACCATTGAAGGGTATTAGTTGTTTTCACTAAAGAGTATTAGTTATTTTTACTGAAGGGTATTAGTTGTCTTCACTGAAGAGTCTTAGTTTATTTTCACTGAACAACTAAGACTCTTCAGTGTAAATAAGTAATCAGTGAAAACAACTAATACTTTTTAATGAAAATAACTAATACCCTTCAATGATTCATATATGAACCAGTTTCACTCTATACTTTGTCCAAAATAAAATCAATAAGTATAAATCATTTACCTGCAACATAATTTGCCTATGAAATTTTTATAGGTAAATTATTTGTGAGAAAAAAAAAGATGCTTATATAATTAGAAATTTTTGTAGGTAAATCATAGATAATTTTCATTACAAATGTTTTTTATAAAATTTTGTTGCCACATTGATAAATTTCTTAGAGTATTCTTTATTTTCTTGTAGTGGCAGTGGCCTGGTGGCAGAGACAGAGGGCTGTAGAATCACTCCCTCCTGAATATTAATGCTGAAGGCATTCAACATACAATAAATAAAATACTTAAAATTTGAAATTTGAACATGGATGGAATGTTTTAGATTAGATTTTGATTAGAGAAAACTAAAGAAGAAAGCGATTTAATTTGTTTTAATAGGAATTAGTCACATGCCCATCGTGGACATAATATTATATACTTATCGTGGACATAATAATGACACATAAACAGATATAATAATTAATTAAAATAATAGTGGGGTCCCTGCTTACGTGTCATTAACACATTATAATATTATGTCCACCGGTGGGCATGTGATCATTTCCGTTGTTTTAATAATTTAACTATTTGAATTATATCTTAGCAAATTCTAAAAAAAATAATTAACTATGATATTTTATTTTTTTTCAGAATAATTAACTATGATATTATTTCCATTTGTGTAGTAATATCAATTATGCCCCAACGGAGAAATTATGGGTGCCTGGTGTGATCCGGTACATTGAAGTGCACCCAATATAAGGGCACTCAATATATGAAAGAGATTAATCAGTTACGTATTTAGTGAAATTTTATTATAATGAACGGATGATAAGAGGTGTAGCTGATCACTAGACATATAAACTGGTCTCGTTTCTTTTCAGAGGGATAATTCGTACGTATGTGAAGTTCTCTATCAAGGGAGCGTAGATATGAAAATTTTAACTGACTTGTTTGAGGAGTCAGAGTTTTATTCGTATATCTATGTTTCATCTCCTAGTTTGATTTGGATATATATATATATATATATAGACTGGAAAACAGAATATAACAATGGTGTAAAATAAGAGCATGTGTTGGAAAATCTGCTTTTAATGGATTGGTCTGTTTAAAAGAGTAAACTCCATCAAGATAAGAACATCCACCAAAATAAAAAGGAATGAGAAACTCTCATATATATGCACCCAGTGCACAGTGCACTCACTCAACAGTTGCCCATGTTTATTCTAAAAAGTTTGTTTTAATTACACTGAAAAATATAATTGGATTACACTGAAAAGTTTACATTAAAAACTAATTTTCATTGTAAACTTTTCAGTGCAATCCAACCATACTTTTCAGTGTAATTGAAACAACTTTTCAGTGTAAACATGATCAACTATTGAATGAGTACACCATACACCAAGTGAACCAAAGAGTTACTCAAAAGGAATTATTATTTTAATGTCACTAAAGCGACTTACGAAGTCGTTTAATTTATTTGGTTTATAGGAAAATAAAGATATTGGGGGAGGGAGGTTTTGAGAAAATGAAATAAATAAAATAATGGCAAAGTTTTATTTGAAAATAGTTATGATAAACTTATTATAAAATTGTTTTAAAGTATCGAATATTTAATTATGAGTATTTTATAATCCTATCAGGAGTATTAAAATTTAGGGTGACTTATTTATATTTCATTGCACTACATTTTTCAATATACCCTTTGAACAATAAACTAATTACTCTCTTCAATAAAAAAAGACGGACTAACAAATCTTCAACTTTACATCTTTTAACACTAATTTTTTATTTATTAAAATTTGCATTATTCAATAGGGGTATGCTGGAGGAGGTATAATATAACCATATAAGAGAAAAAACAGCATAAAATCATACTCATATGACAAACTCTCATATGCACCAAGTGCACGGTGCACTCACTTAACAGTTGGTCATGTTTATATTGAAAAATTTGTTTCAATTACACTGAAAAGTTTACACATACTGAAAAGTTTGTTTCAATTACACTGAAAACTGTGATTTGATTACACTGAAAAGTTTACAATAAAAATTGATTTTCAGTGTAATCCAACCATACTTTTCAGTGTAATTGGAACAAACTTTCCAGTGTAAATATGATCAACTGTTGAGTGAGTGCACTATACACCAAGTGCACAAGAGATTTACTCTACTCATATATATACATGTGTGGATGCAGCCATGCAGGTTCATTTTATATATACATTTTTCATATATTTTTTGTCAAGATAAACGATATATGCTTAATTAAATGTTTGTACTCGCTGACTGAATGAGTATAACAATTAAAAAAGGTGAATTTAGCTTTTCCTGTAAAAGAAAAAATGTAATTTACGATATTTAATCGTGGAGATGCAATTTTGTTACATGCTCCAGTATTTTTAAAATAATTATTTTTATGTGCTAATATAGGAGAAATTAATCTAATACGATGCAAAAAGTTGGTTGCGTACTTTCTGTTTGTCAAATCACCATTATGTATATTATTGTACGTATTTTAAATTCAGAGAGTTACTAGTGCGCCCCGGGGTTGTTGGAGTTATACGTGAAAGTATGTTTTTACTTTGTATAACTCGTGTATCAAACACTTGTTTATGAGAATAATTCTTTTATCACATTTGCTTTAGTTATGATTGAATGTAGAATATCTATTGCAAACCGTTCAATATATGGTACATGTTACATTGTAGTTAATGTGGTGATACCCGATCACGGAAGACAACATTAACAGTTTACTTGTAACTAAACGTACATTTTCACGACCTAGGTGGAATTGAACAATCCGCCGTGAAAGGTCGATGTGTAAGGCTCAGATTGGTCTGTCTTGACTAAGAGATTGCACTAGCACATTTAGTAGTGTTTAAGAGGACCTACAGCGAGGATAAATTCTTCTGTTCTGAAATGTGAAGAATTAGACCTCAGTGGTTGTTGATTTCTTAATCTCCGTCACTTAAATAGGACTGTGTGTGCTTAATGGTTACTGCTTTGATTCATGTTGGGTGAGAATCATTGTGACTTCGAACTTTGTGTCTTGGGCAGTAATATTAATCATACGACGGTTGCTAAGATTTAATACGGAGAAACGCGTGCGAGTACGGCTCGTGTGATTAGTCCCCTTGGTGGGCTCAGAAGTTTTATTGTACCAAATCTTGCAAGTGGAGAATTAGTTTCTTCGGTACGAATAATAATGTTGAGTTGTCTTTACTCCAAGGTGAAATATATTAATTAATTTAAAGCTATTCAGAAGCTTAATTAATTAATGGACTTGATTATCTTAAAAGCGGGAAATAATAACCGGGAGCTCATATTATCGTAATATGGATTAAGATGGATAGTGCAATATTAATTTATTAGTGGTAATAATTAATATTAATGGATTGAATTATATTGAGGCTCAATATTGAAATTCAGAAGTCCATTAGGAGGTCCAATCTTAATTCTCCTTAAAGGCCCCTCAAGTAGCCCATTAAGTAACCCAATAATGATAAAGTGATTAAAATAAAAAGAAATATAAATGCTGATTTTTCCTCTAAATTTTCGAAAATAAGAAATCAAGAAAAGAGAAGATTTTGTTGATTTTCTTGGAAAGATATTATGGAAGATATTTATTCTTGGAATACAAGTATATCTCATATATTCAAGAAGATCCAAATCTTAAGATCTTCTATTGAAATTTTCGAAAATATCAAGCGTATTTAGGAGAGTGAGATTTTTGTGGAATATTTTAATATGGAGAAAAGAATATATGCGATATATTCAAGATTTCTTAGAGTCTAAGAAATGATTTTCTCCAAGGCCCATATTCCCTACAATTTTCGGCCACTCCTATCTATAAATAGGGGATGATTATTTCATCCCCAAGTACATAATTCCATGTGTTGGAAAAATCAAGAGCATAGATATTTTTCTTTTTCCTTAGTTATTTAATTACTTGAAAGCATCTCCCACCGGTGATCAAGTAAGGCGAAAGGGAAATACTTGAGAAGGCTTTTGGGTTGATAAAGCGAGATCGTGATTGTCCCGTTTATTCAGAGGCCAAGTCTACAAGAGGTACGTAAGTCACATAAATTCTTGTTTATTCCGCCTAGATTTTATGTGAATTAATTCAACATGCATGATGATAAATTAGTTGTTGGAATTATTATTTGAATTAATTAGGATTAATTCATGATAGTAATAATTGTATTTAAATTCGTATTTAAATTTCATCACGAATAGATTCCGGGCACCCATATTTTCCCAACAACTGGTATCAGAGCCACGGTTTCGGGCTCTGATCTTTAAATTGGAATTTAAATTGTTAAACATTAAATTTAAATTGGATAGTAGAATTGCTAGATCTTTTTTGCAGGTATCCAATTGTCATGGTTTTAATGTTATTTTTTTCATGCGTGTGAATTAATTGTTTTTAATTCGATTCGTTCGAATTTATTTTTCTCATGAGAAAATCCACGAGTAGATTAGTTGTTTTTATTTTGATTCGATCATTGTAATAGACTAGTCTAGATCTAGTATTTATTTTTTTTTTGAAAAAATAAATTGTAACCGGATCGTGACGAAGAATGAAGAATTAAAGACGGCGTACCCGGACGACGCATGCATGCGCGGCGCATGCATGGACGTAAAATCGTGCATGGGGTGAAGAAAACGAGAACGAACGTCTAAACCCGGCGCACGGGGTGCGCAAGGCGCACGACCGCGCGCGACGGGTGGCCGACGCCGCGCAAGCGCGCGCGCGCTTCGGCGCTCGGCGTGCAGCGCCTCGACTGCTTGGCAGAGAGGCACGCGGGCCCACTCCGTGGGCCGATGCGCACCGTTTCTCGGGCCGTGGAATTTTTTTTGGTTCTGTTTTTTTTCGTGTGATTTTAAACGTCGTCCCGAACCCCAAACGATGCTGTTTTTGATGAAGTGTTGCTGTTCGAGTGGGAGCTTTTCGAGACAAACGACGGAAAGCAACAAGGATGATTTTTCGCATCAAGACGTGAAGAAATTAAACCGTGACAATTGGATTCGAGTGCTCCAATGTGTTTAATTTTGTTTTGATGGATGTTTTATTTCGTGCACTTATTATTATTTGTTAATATGTGTTTGCATGAATTTAATTGTCCAAGAAAAACCTTACTTTCAAAAATTACTAAGTATGTTTATTTAATCGCAATTTTATTCCGGATATTAAAATTGGATTAATTTGGCCTCCATAATTTATTTATTTGTGAAGTTCTTTTGGAATACATTTCCCACTCGGATCGGCCAAAAGAACGGATTTCACATGAATAAATTCCGAAATGATGATTGTGGATTATTACTAGTGGCGGTATTGACCCTCACCACGAGTGGCTTGCTCAAAGCGAAATAATAATCCTGTATTTAATTATGGTTATTACTTAGGCATAGGAAATTGATATTAACTTACTCCCCTCGGAGTCCCTGTCAATTTCTATGTGGTCAAAGTGGGAGCCAACTATTAATTTTGAATTAAGGATTTGTAACTTTTAAGTTTGTGATCCGCTTGAATGTATTTAAATGTATAGACCACCTCTCGTGGCGCATTTAAATTATTTCGAGATGTTGGCTGATGCATGATTATATTGTTTTAAGGTTTCAATATAATTGATGTGATCGAATTATGTGATAATTTCGTATTTTTCTAGACATTGATATGAATGTATGTTTTATTCTCAGTTCATCATGTCGCAACCTTTTAATCCACTGTTTAGTATACTTAAAGATAACAAACTTGTTGGTGAGAACTATGTTGATTGGAAACGTAACCTTGATATTGTCCTAACCGTTCAACACCATAAATGGGTACTTACTACTCCTAAGCCCCAAGAGCCTGCCGAAGATGCGAGTAAGTCGGTCAAGAAAGAGCATAAGAGTTGGTTAGACTCCGATGAGATGGCTAGGTGTACTATTCTGGCTTTAATGTCAGATGTGTTGCAACACCAACACCAACACATGGAGACCGCCTCTGAGATAATGCTCAATCTTGAAGCGATGTTTAAACATCAGAACCGTACAGCTAGGCAAATCACCATGCGAAAGATGCTTTCGTTGAAGATGGTGGAAGGTACGCCCGTAAGGGATCACGTTACCGAGATGATGGGTTATCTCAATAAGTTGGAAGTACTTGGTGCGGAATTTGACCTCCCTACTAAGGTCGATTTCGTTCTCCATTCTCTGCCGAAGAGCTTTGAGCAGTTTCAGTTGAACTATCAAATGAATGACCGGGCGAATAGTTTGTCCGAGCTCTTGCAAGCTTTGGTATCGGCGGAGACTTTAATGGATCACCAAACCGTTGCTATGGTGGCAAACGGTTCGTCTGCCTCTTCGGGTCCCAAGGGAGGGAAGAAGAGGAAGAGGACGAAAGGCCAGACCTAAGCAAATCCAACCGTTACGAAACCCAAGGCAAAGGGAGAAAGAGGTGGAAAGAAAGCTGCTAAGGGTAAGTGCTTCAATTGTGGTGAGAAGGGACATTGGAGGGCGACCTGTTCTAAGCCTAAGAAGGCGGGAAAGAAAGGGGCGGGAAAGAAAGGTAAGTCTCATGCTCTAGTCGTTGAAACATATGTTGCGGGCTGCCCACGTTTGGGTAGTGGATACCGGGGCAACTGATCATATTTGTTTCACTCTTCAGGGGTTCCAGCTAACCCGGCGACTTAGCAAGAATGAGATCACCATCACTTTGGGCGATGCTACGAGAGTGGCAGCCGAAGCAGTGGGAGTCGTGCACCTATCTTTTGAAGATAGAGTTTTAATTTTAAGAGATGTTTTATACGTTCCGAACTTTAGGAAGAATTTAATTTCAGTTTCTAAGTTGTTTTTTGATGGATATTCAGTTACTTTTAATAAAGTTGTTACTGTTTCTTTTAAGAATGATACTATCTGTCATGGAACATTGGTAAACAATCTCTATATGATTAAGTGTGCACACTACTCAAATAATGAATCTAATAACACGTCGATCATTTCGAGTAATAAAAGAAAGCGTTCTTCGGAAATGAACGAAACACTTCTATGGCATCTTAGACTAGGTCATATTAATCTAAAACGGATAGAGAGATTGGTGAAAGACGGATCCTTGGAATCATTCCAAGTCGAGCCGTTTCCAACTTGTGAATCCTGTTTAGAAGGTAAGATGACCAAGAGGGCATTTGGAGCCAAGAGGAATAGAGCCACGGAAGTGTTAGAACTCGTTCGTACTGATGTGTGTGGTCCAATGACGATCAAAGCGAGAATGGGGTATGAGTATTTCGTCACCTTCATTGACGATTACTCAAGATATGGGTACATTTACCTTATGAGGCATAAGTCTAAAACTTTTGATAAGTTCAAGGAGTTTAAGGCCGAAGCCGAGAAATATAGGGAAAAGAGTATCAAGTTTCTACGATCAGATCGTGGAGGCGAATACCTCAGCGATGAATTCTTGAACTACTTATCGGACGAAGGGATCGTATCCCAGTTAACCGCACCGGGAACCCCTCAACAGAACGGTGTGGCGGAACGAAGAAACCAGACTCTTTTAGAGATGGTCAGATCCATGATGAGTTATTCGGATTTACCCAAGTCGTTTTGGGGTAATGCCTTGGAAACGACGGCTTACATTCTAAACTTGGTGCCATCCAAATCGGTTCCTAAAACCCCAATGGAATTGTGGACCGGGTGCAAGCCCAGTCTAAGACATTTGCAGATTTGGGGTTGTCCGGCATACGTGTTAGACAAGGAAGCTGGTAAGTTGGATCCACGTTCAGAATTAAGGTTGTTTATAGGATACCCTGCGGGAACGAAAGGGTGTATGTTCTATAGTCCCAAGGATCAAAAGACTGTGATTAGTACACACTTTAAATTCTTGGAGGAAGACTATATGAACAATCAGAAGCCTAAAAGTGAAATTACCTTAGAAAAATTGAGAGGTCAAACCTCGATACCAAGTATACAAGATGATGTACCACACGTCACATCTTCACAACCAGAACCCCGTCGTAGTGGGAGGATTGCAAGGCAACCCGAGAGATTCATGGGAATTGGAGAATCTTCGGATTTGATTCTCGGCGATGAATCAGACCCATGGACGTACGACGAGGCAATCCAAGACAAAGACGCGGAGGCGTGGCAAACCGCAATGGAAACCGAGATGGGTTCGATGGATCATAATCAAGTTTGGGAGTTGGTCGAACCACCCAATGGGGTAGAACCCATTGGATGCAAGTAGGTGTACAAGAGGAAAAGAGGACCGGACGGAAGGGTTGAGACCTTCAAAGCGAGGCTTGTGGCCAAAGGGTATACTAAAAAAGAAGGGATCAATTATGAGGAAACCTTTGCGCCTGTAGCTATGCTTAAGTCCATCCGTATTCTCTTGTCGATCGCTGCGCACCTAGATTACGAGATCTGGCAAATGGATGTCAAGACGGCTTTCCTTAACGGAAGTCTTGACGGGATAGATATCTATATGCAACAGCCCAGAGGTTTCATTGAAAAAGGCCAAGAACACCTCGTTTGCAAGCTTAAGAGATCCATTTATGGACTTAAGCAAGCATCGCGTACTTGGAACCAGTGTTTTGATCAAGTGATTAAGTCTTATGGGTTTGATCAAAACGAGTTCGAAAGTTGTGTGTATAAGAAGCGTGACGGAACTGCAGTGGTATTCTTAGTATTATACGTAGACGATATTCTGCTCATTGGAAATAATGTAAAGGTATTGTCAGACGTAAAGGTATGGCTATCAAAACAATTTGATATGAAGAACTTAGGGGAAGCCGGTCACATCCTTGGGATCTAGATCACTCGCGATCGTAAGAAGAGGATGTTGGGCTTATCGCAAGCTTCATACATTGACACTGTTTTGAAGCATTTCAGCATGCAAGATTCCAAGAAAGGTTTTGTACCTTTTAGACACGGAATCCATCTATCGAAAGAAATAAGCCCTAAGACGCAAGCGGAGATAGATGACATGAAAGGTGTTCCGTACGCTTCGGCCGTAGGAAGCCTTATGTATGCAATGTTGTGTACGAGACCGGATATCTGCTTTGTCGTGGGCATGGTGGCAAGATATCAAAGTAATCCCGGGAAATACCATTGGACTACCGTAAAGTGCATCTTGAGGTATCTGAAAAGTACTCGTGAGCGGATGCTGATTTACCAGTCAGATAGTCTTGTTCCCGTGGGATACACGGACTCGGATTTCCAATCAGACATAGACTCAAGAAAGTCAGCCTCGGGTAGTGTGTTTTGCATGGGAGGAGGAGCCATTTCATGGAGAAGCGTTAAGCAGAAATGCATCGCCGATTCGACCATGGAAGCCGAGTATGTAGCTGCTTGTGAAGCAGCGAAAGAGGCAGTTTGGCTCAAGAACTTCTTAGTGGAATTGGACGTTGTTCCGAATTTGCCCGACAAGATAACTGTCTTTTGTGACAATGCCGGAGCAGTTGCAAATTCAAAGGAACCGAGAGCCCAGAAGGCCAGCAAACACATAGAAAGAAAATACCATCTTATACGAGAAATCATTAAGAGAGGAGATATAGAGGTGGCAAAGATAGCGTCGGGTGACAACCTAGCTGATCCATTCACAAAGGGTCTGCCTCAGAGTACATTCGAGAGACATGTGGATGGAATAGGAGTCAAGACTATTGCCAATCTGCTTTAAGTATAAATGCGAGGAATTATTAGGTTAGTGTAGGTTGACATGAGATGTCACGTAGAGCTACTACACTAAGACATGCGTGATGTATACTAAAAAGCAGACTTTAAGTATAAGTGGGAGATTGTTGGAGTTATACGTGAAAGTATGCTTTTACTTTGTATAACTCGTGTATCAAACACTTGTTTATGAGAATAATTCTTTTATCACATTTGCTTTAGTTATGATTGAATGTTGAATATCTATTGCAAACCGTTCAATATATGGTACATGTTACATTGTAGTTAATGTGGTGATACCCGATCACGGAAGACAACATTAACAGTTTACTTGTAACTAAACGTACATTTTCACGTTTAGGTGGAATTGAACAATCCGCCGTGAAAGGTCGATGTGTAAGGCTCAGATTGGTCTGTCTTGACTAAGAGATTGCACTAGCACATTTAGTAGTGTTTAAGAGGACCTACAACGAGGATAAATTCTTCTGTTCTGAAATGTGAAGAATTAGACCTCAGTGGTTGTTGATTTCTTAATCTCCGTCACTTAAATAGGACCGTGTGTGCTTAATGGTTACTGCTTTGATTCATGTTGGGTGAGAATCATTGTGACTTCGAACTTTGTGTCTTGGGCAGTAATATTAATCATACGACGGTTGCTAAGATTTAATACGGAGAAACGCGTGCGAGTACGACTCGTGTGATTAGTCCCCTTGGTGGGCTCAGAAGTTTTATTGTACCAAATCTTGCAAGTGGAGAATTAGTTTCTTCGGTACGATTAATAATGTTGAGCTGTCTTTACTCCAAGGTGAAATATATTAATTAATTTAAAGCTATTCAGAAGCTTAATTAATTAATGGACTTGATTATCTTAAACGCGGGAAATAATAACCGGGAGCCCATATTATCGTAATATGGATTAAGATGGATAGTGCAATATTAATTTATTAGTGGTAATAATTAATATTAATGGATTGAATTATATTGAGGCTCAATATTGAAATTCAGAAGTCCATTAGGAGGTCCAATCTTAATTCTCCTTAAAGGCCCCTCAAGTAGCCCATTAAGTAACCCAATAATGATAAGGTGATTAAAATAAAAAGAAATATAAATGCTGATTTTTCCTCTAAATTTTCGAAAATAAGAAATCAAGAAAAGAGAAGATTTTGTTGATTTTCTTGGAAAGATATTATGGAAGATATTTATTCTTGGAATACAAGTATATCTCATATATTCAAGAAGATCCAAATCTTAGGATCTTCTATTGAAATTTTCGAAAATATCAAGCGTATTTAGGAGAGTGAGATTTTTGTGGAATATTTTATTATGGAGAAAAGAATATATGAGATATATTCAAGATTTCTTAGAGTCTAAGAAATGATTTTCTCCAAGGCCCATATTCCCTACAATTTTCGGCCACTCCTATCTATAAATAGGGGATGATTATTTCATCCCCAAGTACATAATTCCATGTGTTGAAAAATCAAGAGCATAGATATTTTTCTTTTTCCTTAGTTATTTAATTACTTGAAAGCATCTCCCACCGGTGATCAAGTAAGGCGAAAGGGAAATACTTGAGAAGACTTTTGGGTTGATAAAGCGAGATCGTGATTGTCCCGTTTATTCAAAGGCCAAGTCTACAAGAGGTACGTAAGTCACATAAATTCTTGTTTATTCCGCCTAGATTTTATGTGAATTAATTCAACATGCATGATGATAAATTAGTTGTTGGAATTATTATTTGAATTAATTAGGATTAATTCATGATAGTAATAATTGTATTTAAATTCGTATTTAAATTTCATCCCGAATAGATTTAGGGCACCCATATTTTCCCAACAGGGGTGTCCGTACCCCCGTTCATCTCCACCGTCCAAATTTGAATTTTCAATATTAGGTCAACAAAACACCAAACGACAAGCTTTGCCTATGTTCCCTAGTCGTATTATCGTCGCTCATTTGTTGTCGGACGTGCTCATATGATCCCGACCTTTGTCCTCCGACCCGATAAAGTTTAGAATTGTTTCGGTATCATTCGCCTCTGGTTTCTGAATTGAAGATGTCGAAAACAAGCTACGGAACTCACCAATCAACGGGCAATTCAACTAAGTCGGATTCCGCGAGGTCGAATATCAACCATGGTGATCTACTATGTGGCCATATGTTGAAGGCGGTTGAAGTTGTTTCCATGACAGATCGAAATCCTGTTCGGAGATTTGTTCGGTGTCCCCTCCAATCGGTAGTTCATTTAATTCGGTTTTTATTGCCTGGGTTTCACATTTTTTCAGTTCGTATAGGAATACAGATTCTGAATTTTGTGCCCCTAATTCGTCACTGTTGACCTATTGCGGATAATCTAATATATGACTATGTTCTACAGCTGATTTGACCATGACTATTTTCTTCATAGAACTAGAGTCTTGTCCAAAATTCGTCGATTTAGTATTGTAGTGGTTTCGTCCCAAATGCCCTAATTTTATTAAGTATTTGAGTTTTCTATTCTGAAACAAAATTTCAATTTTGTAATTATTGTGTTGTGGTTCATCTTCGAATGCGCAAGGAATCAACTTTTTTTTGGATTTGCGAATATCTGTTGGTTCATTTCCAGTACTAATATATTTTTTATTTTTTAAACCAGTGCCTGTTGTTTCTATATCTGTTTTCGTTGATTGTTACCTCAATTTAGATGGTTTAGTGTCAGTTCTGTATCCTGTATTTGAGTTTGGTTTACAATCTGTTTAGTGATTCATTTGCCCTTTCCCCTGTTGAATTCTTGTAAAAAAAATCATTGGCTGTATAATACGGTATCTTGTTGTTTCATGACATTTGAATAGGTAAATGATTGTCACTTTTGGTTGTGGATTGATCCTCCTCTCCCACAATTCCAGAGGGATTTTGTTTTGAAGTTGAAGAATGAACGGGATAAATTGAAATATGAATTGGAATGTAAGCTAGAGAAGGAGAAATACCTATATGAAAGGTTGTGTCTGAAGGAATCTGGTCTTGTTGATATTGAAGGAACTAGTGATGAGCTCTGTTGTAGAAATGTCGAGCTTGAATACCAGTTAGCTAAGTATAAGAAAGCTAATGTTGAAGAGAAAGAGTTGAAATTTCATTTACTGGAAGATCTTCGAAAAAGAGATTTGGAGATTCGAAGGAAGATTTTACAGTTAAAACTTGTTTTATTCTATGGTCTTCTTGTAATTTTCCTTTTAGCTTCATCTAGTTGTAGGTTTTGGGGAGTAACTTATCGCTTTGACAAGTTAATGCTGATGTAGGTTCTCTATCCATTGCCTAAGTAACCTCAATGATATCTAGTAGTTGATGTGTAAGCCTTTTGTTGTTCCTTTTTTAGTAATTTGTAAATAATTTGCCGATATATATCTTGCTCTGCCTTCCATTTCAAAATCTTCTTTACATTTGGTGTACTGTTTATCTTCCTCTGCCTACCATTTCAAAATCTTTTAACACTGCTATGATAGTTCACAAAGCCGTTTAGTATGAGCTTGTTATTCTTTTCCCTCCAGTGTTAATTGTTGTCTACTTGCATATTAAACTTAGAAATTTTGTTCTGTTTTTTCATACGCAATTCCCGCTTAGCAATTTGGAAATGTATAACATTGTTCCCATCTTTGTTTTTGTATTGTAAAGACTGCTTGTTATGATTTTCATTCAGTCGCAACCTCCCAATGGAAATTGGAAATCAAATAGCCTAAAGTTAAACCATACATTACATGAATCACCACTCAGTCATAACATTGGTTAGTTACAAATCACAAACTCCAAATCCCTTGATTAGTGTTACATAGCAGAATAAAAAATTTACAATCTCGTTGGTAATCTAATCCACCACCGTCACCACAAAAGACAGATTAGTCTCCTCATGCAAGCGGAACATGAGCTCTGTTCCCACAACAAGGCCGTTGTCCTCCAAGAAATTGTTCACGTTCTCCTTCAGCTTTGTCCGATAAGATTCATGTTTTATACCAATCTTCCAGCTTCTCGCACCCATTCTAACCTTCACTTTATCAGCAGGTATGTTCTTGAAGGAAGCGTAAGTTCTCCAGAACTCTCTTGGTATTGGCTGAATAAAACACAAGATTAGACTTTATATATCTTCTAATTCGTCCTGATTAAGAAATTAAATTTTTGGTGCAACGAATGTATGCTGTGGATTTTTCCAACTGACTTAACATCGTGTGACTAGATCGTACTTGTCCGGTGTATAGTATTTAACGAATGCTTTTGCATCAGAAAAAATAATTATTTCATTGAATACCGTTGTCTTTATATAATCAAAACAAGTATTTAAAAAAAATTGTTAAACCAGATCCACACACAAGATGTAAATAATAATTTATTTAAAATTGAATACCATACTAAAAAATTATAGTTTTCTTATAATTAGGTAGATTTAGGCATTGAGCTGAATTAAGTCAATCTTTGAAGCACAAAACAATTGCATCACTAAAGTGAGCTTTAAAATTTCACTGTAGATTAGGTTTCAAAACATCCTCAATTTTAACTGGACCCACATACAGATAGATTGTTGAACAACATAAATCAATCTACAATACTTATATTTTTTAAGCCTGAAACATGAGCGTACCAGATATTTTTTGACGAAGTGCGTGTTTTGTAAGACTATTTTGAAGCAATTTGCAACTTTGAGTGGGTCTGAACTTTCAGGACGATTGCGGTAATCTGGTGGAAGAATCATCTTGTGCTTCATGTCATTTTTTCCATTACTCTGTGTATAAGGGGGATCTGGTTCCGCAAATCCTAACAAATTCAATATCCCAAATGTTAAAGGCTTTAATATTCGAATTGTATTTGAATAAATAATTATCTGACCTGATATAGGAGATGATTCAAAATTCATGTAAACATCAAGTCTTTCCAGTCCTTCCCGATCGAATACCTCCACAAAAAACTTGCTAGTGTCTTGAGTTTCAAAAACCATAACTTCATCATCTTTAATGTAGTTTTGAGTTAAAAACCCTTTCCAGCCAGTTGTGAACCATAAATTCCCGCCGATTTCCTCCACCCTAACCTTCCACCTGTATCCATACTTATTAGTTAGTGTTACCACCGGTGGTATCCTCCCTTCATCCCAAAAATTTAATTCCTGTGGGAGTTTCTGACAATGAAATCAGAATTTTTTTGAATTAGGGTTAATTTAACAGCATTAAATACTATCACGAGTTTTATAGAGTTGCTTACCAAATTAGGCTCCATTGAACTCGGGTCGTAAATCTTCAAGAACTTCCTTATCTCCTCATTCTGCAACTTCGAGTCTCCTGCCCTAATTCCTGCCGCGAGAGACATTTTGTAGAATTCAATAGTGAAACGATACAAATGGTACCGCTTTGCTTATATTTGGGGGAACTAATTGGTGTTATCCCTTGTTGGGTTTTTATTTTTCCATTTAGGCGTTGCTTTTTTATTTAAATTAAAGTCCGACCTTATATGTACATTTTGAAGTCTGCATTTCACATTTTTTTCCTTTATAATTTTGAATTTTGAATTGATTAAAATAGAATAATTTTGATTTTGAGCATTCCACATATTATTCTCCTTTTTTGTTTAAACACATGCAGAAGAATATTGTTTTACTTACATAAAATAGATTTTTAATTTTTTTTTAATTTTTTGTATAACTAATAAAACAATATTACTGATAAAACAACCAAATATAAGAATAAGAGAGGCAAATTGATATTCGGAAATTTGTAATGATCATATTAAATGGAAAATGAATTAGTAAAACTAGGGTTTTTCATGTAGTCCGGATTTTACCGAACCCGAACCGAATTCCGCACCGAATAATAACCGTACCGAAAAGATTATGGACTTTTTTTTATTTTAAACGTACCGCAACCGAATCGAATATTGTTTTGGTACGAATCTGGATATTACGAAATTAACTGTACTGAAAAACCAAATGTGGCCGTACCGAACCGTATCCTGAACAACCCCACATAAAACAAATTGAACTTGTGATTTGTGTAATTTTTAATGAGTTCGATTAGCTTTTTTTTTTGTTATTATTAATACAAGATAAAGTAATATGCTTTATACAGTTAATTGATTTACTGTTTGATAAGTCAAATAAATTGCAAGACATTTATAGGACATTTTTGCAATAAACAGTTGATTAAATAAAATCAACAAAACAAGTAGATGAAGCTATCAACAAATCAAGTAGATTAAATAAAATCAACAAAACAAGTAGAACAATTTAGCAAAAAATAGTTGACTAAATAAAATCAACAAAACAAGTAAATAAGATAGTTGATTAAATAAAATCAGCATAAAATGCATTAAAGAGATTTTCTCATAACACATGAATTATCTTAACGGCCGAAGTAATTGGTAACAATAACAAGTAGTCACCTTTGTATACGAAGGCATCTAGGAAACTGGTGTCTTAACAATAATTATCATATACTAAGATAAAATATTTAAAAATCAGAATTCATTATTAACCATACATTATGTGTTCATATAACGTGGATTAAATAAGAAAGTTGAGTTAATGTTTCAAACAACTACCATAGCATAGTCAACACATGTTAAGTAACGATGAAAAAATGATTAAAGAGGAACAATCTAAACCAGCAAAAGATCAGTTTAATTTAACACCCTCACGTCCATGGTGAGTTCGTTCTCCTTTTCAACCAAGTTAAACCTTAGTTTATTTCCAACTCCCAAATCATTGCCTTTCAAAAACTCCATCATATTAGTAGTCAGGGATACTCTATGTGCCTCCTCCACCACACCTACTGTCCAGACCTTCCCTCCCATCCTAAGGATTGCTTTACCAACTGGTAATTATTTCTGTAATGCTCCTTCTACCCATAAAGGCTTTAGAATCGGCTGGAATAAAAATTCGGATTAAAATTTTTTTAAAACAACCATCATAACTAAACTAGGTTCATTCAATTATAAAAGAAGTTGATTAAATTATAGTATTTCTTCTATGAGACGAGATAACGGCATAGGAGCAAAAAAAAACGGGTGTTACGTTAATACATGTGTTCTATACCATCACCTGTAGTGAGTGTTCGTTTTTTATCGAACCACTGTGGGAATATAATTTCCCCCTTGTTTCTGTTATATTTAATTGCCGAAATTTCCAAGGGCGAAGTAAATTTTGGTAATTTCCAGCCTACATATTTAGGACTAGCTTTAGGTGTTGTGCTAATAATATTACTTGCAGTTAATTTTGCGCTTCTGTGAATAAGACCAACAATGACTTAATTTTTTGTTAATGGATGTAACGAGGACTGATCTAGTTGTCTTTCAAGTTACCACATATAATAAAATGATATGCTAAAGTATAGTTGTTGAGTATGTCCAACACCCGATTCACTCAAAATTATCATTGTTTTGGTTGCTAAATTCTTTCATTTATTGTGATATATAAGAAGCAACATTTTCAAGAAAATATGAATACTGGAAGTGGGAAATAATCCATACCAGGTACTTCTTTATTGTGTGAGTCACCCTGATGACAATGTCATAAGTTGGTACTTCAACACAGTTTTGTGGTTGTTAAAAAAAGTCCTTTTCTGAAATAACTTCAACAACCCCTGTCAAGAACATTACTAATATTACCATAAAGCATACAGAAAAAATTGTTATGTGTGATGGTCTAACCTTCTGGCGTAGGAGATCTCGGACCGTTGTATATATCCAGCTTAAGACAAGCAGACACCGACAAAATATCCACATCTAGCTCATTAGGTCCTGTTTTTTCAAATATTATAAACTCCCCGAAATGAACACGGTTGCTAGTCACAAACTTGGGCCACCCTTTTGTCATCCAGAAATGGTTGTCCTTAAATACAGTTTTAACCTCCCACGTGTATCTAAACCTATTTCTTAACAACAAAATACTGGGTATTTTCCTTTGACGGTAATACCTCTGGAAATCAATCGGGATCCTCTGATAATGTACACGCAAGTCAAATTCCAAACAAACAACAAAGAACCCCTAAATAATAGGCAATATAATAATAAATTCAAAACATAATGAAGAAGCACTTACTATTTGTCTTTCCATGTAATCGCAAATATAAATCCTTATGTATTTAGGGTTTCCTCCGGCGAGTTCCCGCCTTACTATCTCCTCGGGCGATTCGTCATCCGAGGAAGAGTTATCATCAATGGGGTTTTTTCCCCTCGACGCCCTGACATTTTTTGTCGGAGTATCCTCATCGGAGGAAGTGATGACAATAGGTTTTTTTGAAGACGATGCCATTTTTTTTTCCGAAAGGGGAGGTATAGAACCCAAATAGAGTGAGACGAAATTATAATTCTGGGTACCTATTTGGGGTTGTCCCTTTAAGCTTTGGGTTCTGGGCCCGAGGGAATTATTCGAAGCGGTTTCAGGCGTAGTATAAAAGCTATTTCTGTACAGCCCAAGAAGATTAACATCTCGATAATGATGTTATTTGCTTCTAATTGTTTTTAATTTTGATGGTTTAAACAATTAAAATCTAAGCAATTATTTTTTCTTTTAATAAATTTTTTATTTTACCGAAAGTGTTTTAAACCTAAGTAAAGAAATTTTTTGTACTTAATAATAATATTACTAAACTTATTTATTTTATGTTATACCTTTATTAATCCCTTTGATTTTGATTGTATTGTATTTGATTATTAAACTCAATTGACAATTTATAATTTTGCAAATTTTGGATTCTAATGCACAATAGCGTCTATGTTATTCAATTAACATTTAAGACTATACATTGATTAGAATGGAAAATTTTAATACTATAGAATCTTAATGTTTCGGTACAAATCGATCAGACACCAAAAAAAAATATATAATTAAAAGAAATTGATTAAACTTATTGACATATATGTACCCGCTTAAAAAATATCTTAGTTTATCATTTTTTTTATCTTAAATTTATTTATTTTATTTACCAATAGTGTGTAAGATATATTAATAATTTTATTGTCACATTTGAATGAGTCCAATGTCTGAATCTGTAAAACAACAATACATACTACTAATCATGTCACATTTATAATATAAAGTACAATATGTATTAAAATTTTATAAATTTTAAACATGGTATTTTTCAAAAAAAAAATTATTTATACATAGGCGACTACGGCCGCATAGACATCCGTGCATGCATACAAAAAAGTTACATCGACCATATCACCATTTTAATGTATCTTCCATTTTGCCAAAATAATGTAGACAACATAAAAAAGAAGGGTACACCTCAGTCTTCCACTCCACTGCACTTTGATTCCAACCATGATGCCGTCTCTGAATTCTTTTTGTCGAACCATTCTACGGCGTTTGCTTCAACTGTTTGTCTCTTTACGTTTGATGGCGATTCTAGAAGCCATAACAGAACCTTTAGTTGTAAATCCTGACTTAACTCCTGTATTGATCAATTTGAACTGTTAAATAGAGTTTAAGTAAGTTTGTGTACTAGATATTACATTAGAATATGATACGTACCTCCATTTCACCCATTGTATGTGATGGTATGAAATGTTCATCGTGCCTAAAGGCACGCATGTTCTGTATAACAAATACGCCGCAATCATAACTACAAAACAAAGGTCGTTGACAATGTACGATTATGAATTTCCAAAAAATATAGATTTTTAATAGTTAAAGCGGTAATGATCGTTGTATTACGTATTCTTTTGCTTCTCTCCCCCAATTTTAGTAACCACCTCATACAAATCAAAATCCAGATGGTATAGTCCACCCTCTCGTGCCTCCTCGATTTCCTTTTCGAATGCTTCTTTTATCCCCAGTAGCTTCACGATTTGGAGGATAGGTCAAAACATTAGACACTTGCATTTTTCTGTCTTAGCCCTACAAATCGCAAGAAGTAATAAAATTGATACTCACAAGTAGTTTCACTGCTTTAATTGTCCGTTCGTCCAGCTTTTCCCCTTTGCTAACACCAGAATCCAACATGAAAGCTTTCATGTATAACGTGTCAATATGCAGCTGTTTGAAATGTCCATTAGTGTACAGCGGGACGAATATCTGAAAGGTCGGCATGTAATGTAATAAGTACAAGTAGTGTTTTCTAGAAATTTATTTCCCTCCATAGTCAATATTAGATTTTGTAATATTTTATATGACATATTATAAATTCATACCCCAGCTAATTCAGCCACATGACACTTTGCTATGTTTTCCTTTATTTTAGCAGTAGAGAAGTAATCTCGGAACGCTTCAATATCTTAAAAAACTGCATCCTATAATAAGATATTCTTAGATATAATTTTACAAGTAATCCGATGGTTAAAATGTTGGAGTTATACGTGAAAGTATGCTTTTACTTTGTATAACTCGTGTATCAAACACTTGTTTTATGAGAATAATTCTTTTATCGCATTTGCTTTAGTTATGATTGAATGTTGAATTTCTATTGCAAACCGTTCAATATATAGTACATGTTACATAGTAGTTAATGTGGTGATACCCGATCACGGAAGACAACATTAACAGTTTACTTGTAACTAAACGTACATTTCACGACCTAGGTGGAATTGAACAATTCGCCGTGAAAGGTCGATGTGTAAGGCTCAGATTGGTCTGTCTTGACTAAGAGATTGCACTAGCACATTTAGTATGTGTTGAAGAGGTCCTACAGCGAGGATAAATTCTTCTGTTCTGAAAGGTGAAGAATTAGAGCTCAGTGGTTGTTGATTTCTTAATCTTCGTCACTTAAATAGGACCGTGTGTGCTTAATGGGTACTGCTTTGATTCATGTTGGGTAAGAATCATTGTGACTTCGAACTTTGTGTCTTGGGCAGTAATATTAATCATACGACGGTTGCTAAGATTTAATACGGAGAAACGCGTGCGAGTACGGCTCGTATGATTAGTCCCCTTGGTGGGCTCAGAAGTTTTATTGTACCAAATCTTGCAAGTGAAGAATTAGTTTCTTCGGTACGAATAATAATGTTGAGCTGTCTTTACTCCAAGGTGAAAGACGTTAATTAATTTAGAGCTATTCAGAAGCTTAATTAATTAATGGACTTGATAATCTTAAACGCGGGAAATAATAACCGGGAGCCCATATTATCGTAATATGGATTAAGATGGATAGTGCAATATTAATTTATTAGTGTTAATAATTAATATTAATGGGCTGAATTATATTGTGGCTCAATATTGAAATTCAGAAGTCCATTAGGAGGTCCAATCTTAATTCTCCTTAAGGCCCCTCAAGTAGCCCATTAAGTAGCCCAATAATGATAAGGTGATTAAAATAAAAAGAAAATATATTGCTGATTTTTTCATGTTTTTTTTCGAAAATAGTAAATCAAGAAAAGAGAAGATTTTGTTGATTTTCTTGAAAAGATATTATGGAAGATATGTATTCTTGGAATACAAGAATATCTCATATATTCAAGAAGATCCAAATCTAAGGATATCATATTGAAATTTTCGAAAATAATTAAGTTTAATAGGAGAGTGAGATTTTTGTGGAATATTTTATTATGGAGAAAAGAATATATGAGATATATGCAAGATTTCTTAGAGATTAAGAAAAGATTTTCTCTTGGCCATAAAATATACAATTTTCGTTCCTCTCACTATTATAAATGGGGGATGATTATTTCATCTCCAAGTACATAATTCCATGTGTTGGAAAAATCAAGAAGCATAGATATTTTTCTTTTTCCTTAGTTTATTAAATTGCTTGAAAGCGTCTCCCACCGGCGATCAAGTGAGGTGAAAAGGGAAATACTTGAGAAGGCTTTGGGTTGATAGAGCGAGATTACAAGTATCCCGTATATCCAAAGGCCATTACTACGAGAGGTACGTTAATCGCATATTTACTTGTTTATTCCGCCTAGTTAAATATGTGAAATTAATTCAACATGCATGATGATAATTAGTTCTTGGAATTATTATTTGAATTAATTAGGATTAATTCATGCTAGTAATAATTGTATTTAAATTCGTATTTAAATTTCATCCCGAATAGATTCCGGGCACCCCTATTTTCCCAACATAAAAAACATATAATATTAAAAATTCCCGATTCCACTTACCATGGTGATCAAAGGGAAGAACCATGCCTTTGTTTTATTCTCTATAATTAAAGGCTTCTTGTCGTTTAACTCCTCATAGTTCAATATGTTGCACGCAACGTCTACAATCTATTATAGGATGTAATAGTGTATAAAACCTATTTTTAAGTACACCTCTTTAATTAGAAACGGTTGTTAATTATGTTACCTGGTTTGTCAGCCAAACTGTTGGAGAAAGTGTTCTCAAATCCGACCTTGTTAGGTGTCTGAATTTGTTTTGCACCAAAATTTCACTGGCGGCAAAGGTACATCACGTTATGCACGACAGTACGAGTACAAACACCATTAACAATAGAATGAACGATAAATATACAAGTTGTACCCATTCAGCAGTCCATCTTCCAATGCATACATAACAACTTTCATAAATACTTCTGATTTAAGTCTCTTTTTCTTGAATTTGTAACCCATCTTCTCACAAACATCAAAGAAACTATCCTCCTCCTTGTTTTTCATTATCGACCTTTTTGGATCCAATATTGTGTTTCCGTTTATGTCCGTGAGATTTGCTCTAATTAGTGTATTTAACCCACTATCGATATTCTTTTTTTCGATAGCCAAATAAGAGTTAGAGATGAATTAGTTAGTATTTAGAATAGTAAATTGGACCAATATACGAGGAAAAATATCACAAATGTGCATACCTTGAGTCCAAACCGTGTTAGTTTCTTTACTGCAACATTATCGGCCAAATTACAGGAACTGTGTTGGGCGATTTTATTTATCGAGGACCTACTTTTTGGATATGGGCCCGTACTCTATGCAAACAAAAGTTATTGTTCATTTTAGTGTTCGTTCAATGTATATAGTGTACTAACTAATGATGTGTTTAGACTACTCATTTAGAAAATTCTGAAGTAACCAATCAGAATATACAATTCGTCGTTCGGATAATACATAAATTAGAAGCTAGTGTAATAGGCTATCTACTCTTACTTTGTTGTCGACCTATAAATTGTTGCATACGCTACCACTCTACTACTTATAATGCCGTCCTCCGGTGAAGACCATATTTATGCCTCATATGTTAGAATGAAAAATGAAATTACTGTTTTTCCATTTAATTTCTACTCCTATGGAATTATTGAATTGAGGAAAAAGTGTAATCATTATTCCTTAATGAACCCGATGTATATATATTGTGTTTATAACCCAAACATATACTAACAATAGGGGTGAGCAATAACCGGTTAAAACCAACTTAAGCAACCGAACCGAACCGAAACTTACAATGTTGTTCCATTATTCAGTAGTTTGGTTGAGTTATTGTTTCAAAAATTTAAAAAAATCCTTTTTTCTGTACGGTTTTGGTATCTTAATGAAAATAAATGAAATAACTTGAAACCAAATTTAATTAATAATGGTTATAATAATATTTTTAGGACTTTAATTTATTATTATCAAGTGAATTTATTAATTCCATATCAAGAAAATTTGGTTAAATTAATTGGAGTTTTGTGTGACTTTAGGGTTTAATTACATCTTGAGCGTGACTTTAGGGTTTAACTGGATTTTTTTTCGGACCTTTACTTTATTAGTTTATTTTTTCAGCCAATTTTAAATTTTATTTTAGTGCTATTCGGTTTGGTTTTGGTTACAGGCTACAGACTTTAAGGTTAATTTATTTTTACTATTTGGTTCGGTCACCGAATAACCAAATGGTCAAAATTAAATAACCCCAATGTTTCAAACAAACTATTTTAATAGTAAAATTAATATCTGGGACTTCTTATCGGCAATTTCTTCATCTTCACTGTCGGAATCAACCTTTATTATTAGTTGGAAGCTTGTAAAAGATTCAGTCTATGCCAAAACAATTAAATTGAATGACATTGTTAATGTTTACTACTGAATACTCGTTCTTAAACATAAGATGGATATGCTATACCTTAGATGTACCACTTGGTTGTTTAAGACAAGCATCCAAATCATACCCAAATACCTCTTTTGTTGATAATCGGTATCGTAATATTGACTTGTTCGCCAATATTTGCTCCTGAATAACACAATTCCAATTTTTAATGTTAATTGGGCCTGATTACAAATAGATTTAGGGTTTGTGCATGCCACAAATAATGATCACATAAATTTTAATTCCAAACCTCGAAAGTATTGGTTTCGTCAACAATAACCGAAGCTTTTGGTTTTTTAGCCGATGTTAAAGCCTTGTCCTTTTTTGTAGGAAATCCTGACTTTAGGCAGTCCGTTGTTGTTATTCCATCCCACTTTTTAGATCTAACCCTATCTTCATTAAGCACCTTTCGTTTCCTACGGTCTGATGCAGATGACATGGAATCCACACACTCTCTAAATCTTTCCACTGTAACGCGTAACTCTGCAACCGTCCGTTGCATTTGAGAACACCAAGTGATGTTTGATTTTTGCGACTCAACGATGCACCTACACATGGCGTCTTGCGCTTCGCGCAAGTACTTCATCTCTGCATTTGTATTTTCCACACAACTCTTGAAGACTCTACAAAGCTGACCTATTGAACTTGAAACCTTGACGCCGCCTGCACTGTCATCATCACTGTCCTCATTTCTTCGACTTGGGCCTTCACTTGACCACTTTTTTCTAGACTCCACATGCCATTTCCCCTGTTGTGAGTGTGGATATTTTTATGACAATTGTGGTTAACATGCATGCAGGTACATAATAATTTTTAAAACACTTTTCCTTAGTTTTGTATTGGCCGTAAACTTACCAAATTGTTCCTACACCATTTGTTTCCAAAAACTTTCTGTTGGATGGCCTGTTGCGATATAAGGTCTGTGATCCCTATATGAGCAAATTGAATGTTCTCGATTTCACCGGTTGGCATCACCACAATCAAATAGTACAGCTACAAAGTCCAAATCAATATTCAACACTCTAAAAGAAAGATCTAAGTAAAATATCCTATATGCAGCTTGTATTACAAATTAATAACCACATTTTCAATTTTTAATCAACATTCATATGTGTTATATCTAATTAATTCACAATCATCCCTAACAATGTCAGTTGCCATTTTATTTTTAGTCAATCCACCCATGTTAAAGTTTTTTGGTTAGACCCGAAATGTCTGAATTAAACATGGACAATCATTATTCTACAAATATCATTGTGACGAACGGTTATTACATGAAAGTTTCACACATTTTACCAAATTTGGTCATATGTCTTTTCATTTATACCAGACATTTTGTAAGGGCATGCAAAGGAATTATTATTTGACCCATCTACTGAAGTTGGCAAATAATACCTGTAAGAATAAAACGCATCCGGTTATGCAACATCTTTTGTTCATGTCATGTGATTTGAATTTCTTGATCCCTTCAACCATGAGTTGAAAAAAATGACTTGCCCAATTAAGGTCTCTAATTTTTTCTTTCCTGTCCATGCTGAATAAATACCCCCTTTTCACTTCCATCTTCGTTGATGGTCCCAGCAACATTCCAATAGCTAGCAGAATAAAACAACGGGCCCTATCATCGACCTCCAAATTTGGTTTCAGAAATTTCTCTTCTAAATTTGCTACTCTGAGTACAGTACGGCCTTGAATTTCACTACCAAATGTATCTCGAATGCGTGTAATGTCATTCAAGTTACCATCGAGTGCAATCTTCTCATCTCCTTCCGGCACACCCATTATTTTACTAAAATCCCCACAGGTGATGCTATACTTCCTACTTCCAACCAACAGAGTGTGCGTATTCGTATCAAAACAATGAACTAGGTTCCTTGCCAGCTCTTTGATGAATGTGCATCCCCGCAGGTTCAGTACACCGGAAAACCCTACTCGTCCGAGTTCTCTGGTTGTATCGAAATCTACTTCAGTTGCAATTTTGCTGAACCTATCCACAGCGATAATGAACTCCAACGATTCTTTCACTGCTTTTATTCCCGGCCTTTCAACTGCATTGTTCTTTCCCTTTCCCACCAAGCTATTTGGATAATAGTCACTATCAAAACCGTATACTCCGCAATCCAAAGGAGAATCCAACCTTTGAGTCGATGGTAAATCACATTGTATCGGCGTCATTTCGGAGAAATCATCTTCTAAGGCAATTTGGAAAATACCAAACTCAGTCTCCATTTTAAATCTGCCAAAAACACAGAAGATAAAAAATAAGTGTAAGCCATAGGCGATATAAAATTAAAGCCACATTAACATTTGTGTGCTCGATTCAGTTGTTTTACCTGATAATTTTTAAAATTCGATCTTGATGCGTTGTTGGAAATTACCAGAGTGTTGGAAATGGCCTCTAGCCGCTCAAGCTCTGAGTATGATGTGACCAGGCTCAAGAGTAATGATCAACACCTCCATTACCCACCGTAATTCTAAGACGGGGAAAATATGGTGTAATTAATAAATAATGTGTATAATTATTGTCATCTAAAAAACGAAATGATAATTAATTTATTAAAATAAAACTTCCAAATTTTTTTTATTTGAACCGTGGAACGATATTTTTTATGTATTTCAAATAATATTATAGATTTAAGTTTTGTAAACTAAACAATTCATTTGATTAGTTTTCTCTAGTTTTTAAATATGGGCCTCCTAAACTTTATGTGATCCAAGTATATGATATGAATTACCTCATAAATAGGTCGCCATTTAATTGTAATGCAATAAAAAATCGAACTTCGTCAGATGAAATATTGTTCTAATTACAATAATTAAACAAAAACTTAATTTTAAATAATAGATTTAATCAAAATAATTTAATCCAAATCACTCTTTAATATTTAGTAGTAATTATTGGTTATATATTTGGAAGTCTCGTAACTTAGCACTATTTTGAATTCGGTCCACATGAATTACACGTGTTGAAATTGGTTCCGTAAGTTTGGAAGTTTTATAATTTTAGTCCTTTGAAAAGTTATAGGACCAAAATCAAAACGTGTAATTCAAATTTATTTTAAATTCAATCTTACGGGACCAATTTCAAAAAAATCAAGGTAAAAGGACTAAAATCAAAATAATCTCAAACTTACAGGATCAATATCAAAACATGTAATTCATGTGGACCAAATTCAAAACAGTGCATTGTTACAATACTTACAAGTATATAATCTCTAAAAAGTCGTTTTCGAACATTTTTTTGGTCTAACTATTAATAAAGTTTACATGTTTCTAGCTTTAGTAATTTAAATGTATTAATAAATTAAATATACAGATTATTCTATCCATATAAAATTATATTTGTAATACGTTTCAACTATTAGTTTTCTGCAAATTTTTATTTAGGAATTAACCATATATTTACCAACATGATTATTTTTACTAAGAAATATACAGGATTAAAAAAATAAAATATATATTTACTATGTCAAAAAACATTTGGACACCCCAATTTATTTTTTGGTTTTTTTTTTTGGACCGTTGTATTGAAGATAAATGTGTACATGTTGGCGGACCATAATAAAACAAAATACATGCAACTACCTTTTATGGTGGGAGTTGGGAGTCTCATGCATTTAAGATACCTAAAAGAGAGGCTTCACTATATAAACTGACCATAACCTTGTCTTCTCTCTATCAATATACGTAAATGGATGACAATATGTTCAACGAGATCGTGGCCAGGCATACTAGGGAAAGTGAAAATTCCATAAATTTTGTTCGCATGCTCAACAAAAAGTTGCACGTTGCTAAATTAGATCCAACACCTGGAAGGATGGATGAGGTACATGTTTCATTATGTTAATGTTTATAGCAGTATAAAAATATTAAACGTTTAGTAGGCCACACTGCATTAGCCTCCTAACATAAATATCATAACTTATTTTGAATGCAGTTGCTGGAGATGATAAAGGAAATTGACTTAATGAAACTGAATTATAAACATGACTCCGTTATTTTAAATGAACATATGCTTACAAGGTACGTTACCGCACTTGAGGTTGGCAAAGATTTGTTGCCTTGTGAAAAAAAGATTGAGTTGGAAAACTTGGTTATTGCTCAAAAAGAAAAATTCGAACAAGCGCGTAGTGACTTCTTTAATTTCACGAACAGCATTCGAGAGAAATATTCTTAGGTGATCCACAAGTAGTCCTACATTGCTAAATCTATGTTGGGTAGTTATTATTTAGCAATGTTTTATTAGCATTAGTTCTCCACTAGGTCTATGTATTCAGTGTCCTAATGTTGCTACTGCTTGTGCTATTGTTAATTTACCTTAATTTGTTAACCCTAATTACCTTACCAAGTGTCGTGGAAATTAATTTTACCGTAATCTTGTAATTATATATACATATTTATTTCTGTTTATCATTAAAAGATATTTATTCGCATAAAATTAGGTACAAGAAATTCCCAATAAAGTTTACAACAATTTACATAAGCATATCATCACTAAACCCATCCCGTGCTTACCAACAAAATTAGAAGGATTGTTTAACCATTTTTTAAAATTTTAAAATTGTAGATTGAACTTACTATTAAATAGAACTAATTATTTACTCCCTCCGTCCCGCTATTATGTTCCCTTGTTGTCATTTTGGTCAGTGTCACTATAAATTTCTCATACCTTATTTGGAAATTAAATAATATTATATTCATCTACTTTATTCATATCCACTCATTTAACCAATTTCACTTTATTCTCTTCTCTTTTAATCACATCACTTGTACTATATCTATATTTTAACATTCATCTTAAATGTTTTGGCCAAATTTAACGGACAAGTAATAGCGGGACGGAGGGAGTGTATACAGTATGTATAGAGTGAAATTAAATTATATAAGAACTACTTGAGAGTATTAGTTGTTTTTACCAAAAAGTAATATTGGTTTACATTCCAACACCTTTAGTTGTTTTCAACAAACAACTAAAAATTATTTATTGTTGTCTATAAATCAGTAATATTTTTCACTTGGGACAAAAAATATTCAATATCACACAACAATTTTAAATTCTTTGAAATTTTGTGAAACACACTATATAAAATGCGGACCTGACTTTAGATGATTCAGTCAATCTCCATATTAAAGTTAGGGTCTTAAGTTTGCGTCTCATATTAGTCTACACAGGGCCTACAGCCTAAAACGCATCATTACACGGTAACTCTCTGATGAATGATACGACGCCCATTTAATGCCGATTAAACTTGCTCCATTCTTCAATGGAGGAAACCGACTGTAATGAATAGAAAATTAAGAAAATTACTAATCCGGGAAATTTATACATACACATTAAAACAATTTAGACCCTAACTTTTAATCAGTAGGATGTTTAAAAAAAGGTGCATTTGAGTGGGTGTGGTTTTTTTTTTTTTTCATTTTTGGTGAAATTCTTAATTTCAACACGTAAACACAATTATTTTGTGGAAAAATAATCATACTACATCACAACCTGGAAATCAATTTAAGTTATTTAATCAACGCAGACTAAACAAATTTGTGTATGGGTGTTTGGTCTTAGTAGTTTCCTGTAATCATATAATAAAAAAAATTGCCAATTTACACATTAATGTCTAATCGGCAATCCTTTAGCGTGACCTAGGGCAACCGTTATCTACATCTAGACCTTAATTATTGTGGCAGTGCATTTAATGCGCACTTTACTTTAGTTCCGATCAATGTGAATTAGCTGGTGGGCAGTTTGCGTGTGATAATAGAATACACAATGAATACACCATGATCATTACACGGCAGCTCACTGAATGATATGACGCGCATTAATTCTCGGTATTGAATAGGAGGAACGTAATGAATACAACCCAAATCTTCAATGGAGGAGGAAGGTAATTAATAGAAATCTATTGATCCTGGAAATTAAAACACAGATCGACGGTATTAATAAAATAAAATTAATATTTACAAACTATGTTCTTCGGATAAAACACACTACCATGGTCTAAGTATTTGATAAAAAATTTATATTGTTACGACTGAGAGCAAAAAACATTTATTTTGATTAATGATATACGTGTTTTATATTTTTAGCATTCACAAATATAATGGTATTGCAATAAATAAACCAACCAACTTTTGCATTGTACACATCTTCGAAATGATCACAACTAATTATATGTATAATAAGCATTTTCTAATTGGATAATGTCATAATCACAACATAAAAATATCGACGATTTTTAATTATTACATATATGCTGTGAAACTAATACAAATATATTTTGTGAAAATAAAATGACACCCTATTAATCTTATGATTTTTTTTGAAAAAGCAAAAGGTCAACCATTAATTATTTCATAACAATATATGTATATTACGGCTAATTATATTGATACTAGTCTACCGCTTTGGGTTATTTTTTGCTAAGTATAGTTGATCACATTAACGAACAACTAAAATAATGTTAATGGTAAAACATATTGTTATTTAAAAAAAAATACAACAATTCCGTTCTACTTTCCCCTTAGAATATTTCTACAGGGAAATATTAGTGGCCGTTAAAGAAAACCTCATGCTATAGCTACATGGAGTTTTAATGCATGTTCACGATAAGGGAATATAAATAATTCATTTTGTGGTTTAATCTTCATCTCCTCCGCCATAAAATGTCATCCATCAGAAAACTGACAACGTGGAACACCATCGTTGTTAACGAAATGCTCATATAATACAGTGAAATTTCTACCCTTTGTCCCAAATTGAAGTGTTATGTACTTTCGAACAGTACCAATTCTTCTTGAAGCTCTGTATGGCAACTCCTTCAAATAAATGAAATATATGTTAATGATGTTTTATAAAAAATTAGTATATTTATCGGAAAACATATAGTATCTAGATATTACTAAATCATACCAGGACGGTGTTGTTTCTTGAACCTCGACACTTGGCAATAAACATCGTGTTGCTCTTCCGAGGCTTTTCAACTACATTAGATTTAATTATCATACTGTAAATTATAAAGCTTGCAAAATAAAGATACCTTAATATGTTATGTATACCCCTTACCACTCCAACAGAAAAATTGCCCTCGTCGGCCTAGTGTATACATCTTGAATGTTGCTATTCCTCTTCTCTTGATTTTTTTGAGTTGGCTACCCCTTTATACACAGTTGGAACCATTTGAATTAGAACACGGCAGGAATTATAGGTTCATTGGAAAATTTGGTATGGAGGGAAATTCCGCAAAACCTTGCATATTTTGGCGCTATGTTGAACAAAATTGTAGTGTTAAGTCTCAAAAATTATAAAATCACAAATCAAGTATTGTTCGAATCATTTCCATTCGACATGGAAACATATTTACACCAATGTAATATTTATTTTAATTTTTCATTTAAAAAATAAAATTTGTCTTCTTCAAATATTTATTATTTTCGACCTTTTAGTTTTAGGATAAACCTCTTCTCATAAAGCTCCAGAAGTGAGAATGAAATTCTCCAAATATAACCCAAACCACATATGAATTGTTTGGTACGGAGGGAGTAATACTTTTGAGTATAAACTATAAAGTACTTTTATACTGATTGTAGATATTCATATTTTTTAATATAAAGTAGTTTTTGATGGGTTGTCGATTAAAAAAGTGGTATTATTTATTTGATTTCTGTTGCTTGGAACTACACGGGATTTTGACTTAGTAATTGGTATGCTCATCCTGCTTATATTACATTTAAAAGAAATTATGTGTTCGTCTATATGCTATATTAAAAAGTGGCATGCAATTGAGAAATATTTTTGGATAATCCTACCCCTACGTGTTTTCTTATTTAGACTCTTCATATATCTTTTCAATTTCATATTTCATCTTGTACTTTTATCTGTTAATATGCATTTGTAGTGATTCAATGTGTTAGAGTGAATCAAACAAAAATATTCGGTTAAATTAATAAAATAATTATGTATAAGTATGTACTCCCTCCGTCCCAGCATTATTTGCACAGTTGGGACAACACGCATATTAAGAAAAATTTACTTTTTGAGTAAAGTAGTGACATATGGGTAAATATGTGTATATTATTGTGAGTGTGCACGCAAATCAATGTTTCATTTTTTAGAGTGTGCAAATAATCTTGGGACGGAGGAATAAGGAAAGTGTGCAAATAATGTTGGGATGGAGGGAGTATAAATAGACACACATATTACTATGAATTAATAAGATAAATATAAAAGTTTTTGTCCGTCTTGATTTATTTTAAATACTACAATACTTAATCAACAAAGTATGACATGATTTACTGATTTCGAAATGTTAGTCGTAGTTTATTTTGGGATTTAAGTGTGTGGGGGAAGTCATGACTTTGAAATCTTAGGATGTGAAAATCCTGATGAATAATATGAGTATGTGTTTGTTTTGGGATTTTAGTAGGGTGAGATTTTGCTTTATGTCAAATCAATGTTTATTAGTGATTGATGTTGTATTATTTTATTATATTATGTAAGAGAAAAGTAGGAGAGAGGTTGAATGGATGATAAAAAAGTGATGATGTGATTGTATTTAATTATATGAAAAATAGTAATAGGTTTATAGGTAGGGATTGAGTTTGGGATTTGAAAACCCGATTTTAAATCCCGAACTTGTATGGGGCGTGGATTGCAAAGTCCAAAGTCCATCCGTGTGAGTCCCAAAACAAACATATATTCCAATGTCATAGTAAGTTTTTTACTCAATTACTAATCTTGATAGCTTATTTGTAATTAAAGTTTAGCTTATTTGCAATTTAACTATTTTCACACAATTGCACGTGGTAATAACTAGTTTGAATGAAATTATGTTTTTCATTTTACCTTTAAAAAAATATTGTAGACTTATATTAATAAATTAGATCATAAAGACTTCAATACAACTTAATAATTAAGTAAAAGTCTGAATTAAAACAAATTTAATTCTATTTCTAATACTACTAATAATAATAAATAAGTATTAAATATCTGGTTGCACCTCAAGAATTGAGGTGTTAAAAATACTAGTATATAAATATATAAATAAATAAGCGTACAACATTGTTAAAACTTTTCATTTTAGACATAATTTACTGCATAATTTAGGATTCATTGAACAACTTTCACAACTGATCCATTTCCATACAAGACATAACATTACCTTAACATCGTCTTAATATGGCTGGGGATATGCAAATTGAAGAACAAATAATTCACATCCATTTAAGCACAAAAACAGCCATAAACTACGCTTAATATAATATTTTTTTTAAATCAAATACGGGATTACACAAAAGACATGTTTTTCAGGTAATCATTGAGTGCCTCATCCGCCTGCTCCAACATTTCCTTCAACTGATTAACATCCTGTTGGTGCCCAGACCTATTTGCAACTGACGTTGTTAGTGACCCCATTTCCGCTAGATGCAGCCCATATTCCAGCATCTGCCTTTTCTCTAGTAAAACTCTCGCCCCTTCAAAGTGAAGCTGCAACATACGAACCTCGTTCTGGCCAACAACCAATGATAAATAATCATATAATACAGATTAAAAAAGGTGCATTCTTCCCAACCCCCACCCCCCCTCCCTAAAAAATTAGAACAACATAAATAAACAGGATTTCGTACGACGTGCCTCTTAAACAAAATCTAGGACTGCTCTTCCATAGCCTTCCTTAACAAGGATCTGGGATCTTCTTCCGGTCCCTGAACAAAGAAAATACAAAATGATTTTATTCAGCGCGTGAAGCCATGGTTGATCTATGTCAATTTCAAGCGGATAAATAGAGGATAATAGTATAATACCATAGTTTACAAAGCGGTTGGTGGGCGGCTAGAAAGGATTAAAAGTTGAAGGATAGGTTATACTGACCTCGTGTAGAGTTTTCCATTCATTTTATAGGAAGTCGATTCCATATTAGGGTTTGTTTGTTTTCAGCTTATGAAGTCCGGATGAGGGATGAGCTTCCTCCCGTCCCGGCCATTTTTTTTTTATTTGCACACCCCAGCCCCATCCAAAATACACACTCATCCCTATTATACACCTACACTCCTATTTTCACATAAATCAGTATCTATCAAATAAACTTCATTTTTCAGATTAAATTCAACATAATATAATATAATAATTTTTTTTTGTAATTATACATAATAATATTAATTATTTTATATTACAATTCAACACAATCCATCAATCATTACCTCTTTAACCTATACCAGTATAATAATGAAATTCTAAACCCTAAAAATATAAATAAATTTTTTACCCTAAAAATAAAACTACTTTTGTTTTTATCATGTTATTTATTAAGTCACATATTATTATCAGTGATCTTGTATTGTATTATGCACTATATTTGGTATTGCATTATGTAATATATCTTGTATTATATTGCCTATTTTTTACATTAGACGGTGTTTATATAGTCTAATATCTATATTGTTACGCCCGATATTGTTACCCGACCAATCGGGTAACCTGGCTAATTTACCAGATCTAAGAATCGTCCAACGATAGAACCGGGGCGCCGAGCCCAACAGGATCGGCGAGCAGCACCATCAGTTCTACCCGACTGTTTCCTCCACGAGCGCACGGGGAGAGGACTTAACATCTTGACGGGGCTCTCTGTTGGAGTTATACGTGAAAGTATGCTATTACTTTGTATAACGCATGTATTGAACACTTGTTTATGAGAATAAATCTTTTATCAAATTTGCTTTAAATATGAATGATTGTTGAATATTTATTGCAAACCGTTCAATATATATAGTACGTGTTACATTGTAGTTAATGTGGTGATATCAGATCACGAAAGATCACATTAACGGTTTCCTTGCAACTAAACGTACAAATTCACGACCTAGGTGGGATTGAACAATCCGCTGTGAAAGGTCGATGTGTACATCTCAGATTGGCCTGTTTTTACCAAGAGATTGCACTAGTACATTTAGTATGTGTTGAAGAGGACCTACAACGAAGATAAATTATTCTGTTCTGAAATTTGAAGAATTACACCTCATTGGTTGTTGATTTCCTAATCTCCGTCACTTAAATAGGACCGTGTTTGCTTAGAGGTTACTGCTTTGATTCATGTTCGGTGAGAATCATCGTGACTTCGAACTTTGTATTTTGGGCAGTAATATTAATCATACGACGGTTGATAAGATTTAATACGGAGAAATACGTGCGAGTACAGCTCTTGCGATTAGTCGCCATGGTTGGCTCAGGAGTTTTATCGTACCAAATCTTGCAAGTGAAGAATTAGTTTCTAAGGTACTATAACGATAAGGTGATTAAAATATAAGAAAATATATTTGCTGATTTTTCTTGAATATTTTCGGAAAAGATATATTAGGAGACATAAATGTTAGTGTTAGTGTCCTAGAGACAATCCATCGAAAGGACATAGTACTAAGATAATATTCAGATAAGCTTTAATATTATTATTGGTATAATATTAAATGTATGACGTTACACTTATATGAATATGATGTTTGATTGTTTGCATATATTCTAATAAAGATACCATGAATCACTACTGTCATTGAGTGAGTGAGAACTCGGGAAAAATTAGTTTTAAGGCCAGTAGGTTTGGGGGAGTAGCAAAAAGAGGCCAATACATTTGCGGGCTGGCATTATAAGGACCGCAACTTTTCAACGTGGCAAATTAAGGCCAAATTGACCTGTATTACCTTCAATTGGGCTGAATTTGGCCTTAATTTGCCACGTTAAAGAGTTGCGGTCCTTATAATGCCAGCTCTCAAATGTACTGGCCTCTTTTTGCTACCCCCAAACCTACTGGCCTTAAATTGTTATACTTTATATATATATAGTCAGTAGAAAATCCTCTATTGATAACTGATGCAGAGCTACTAGTCAATTATATACAAGTAGAGTATGGTTACCCATGTCAAAATTAATTGGTAATAAATCTGTATAAATTGCTACCCTAACACACAGAGTTTACTATCCCTAATTTGATGAGTATGTTTCAATTTTCCCAAGTGAAATATAGTTGTAGGACTGCAATTGCAATATGTATAGGCTCTTGTACTAATTTATAATGATGATACTAATGTACAATGAATATTTTTTGCTTCAATTACTCCTACAAATATTGGTGCTCGAATCCTAAATTTTGTTGTAGGGGTTTGTTTCGCGTGGCCTTTTAGGTGTTGTGTTATCTGTATTGACACTGTTGTTTTATTTGGAATACTTCATGGTACTCACTCCGTCCCAGAACTACTTTCGTAGTAGAGGATAATACATTTTGTAAGAAAAAATGAAGTATTTGAGTCAATGATTTTGAGATTAAATAAAATAATAATACATTTTGACTTTATTGACTTTAATGAAAGAGTTATTTTCTTTTTAAGAGTTATTTAAATAAGACAGGTGTGAAAAAATTGTAGAATAGAGGGAGAGAGTATTAGTTTTATACCTTTAATTAATACATAAATTTATTTTTCCTTGAATAAGCAAAACATTCATTAATCCAACAATACCCATATTTTTGTAATTCAAAATCATTTTTTTCTAGTTCAAATATTTCAAGGAACATTTTTCTCGCAAATATATATGATGTTGGATAACTTAAATATTGATAAACGGTGAGTCACAACATCTAGTAAGAGGGTAGGTGAGTCACAATTCTCTCACCAATCATCTTCCTATATAAATCACCTTGCCCGGCTTCATTTTTCTTCCATGGAGATGCTTTCAATTTTATTGAATATTTATTTCTTCTTCATGTATTGTTTATATAAAGGGTAGCAATTTAAGGCCAATAGGTTTGGGGGTAGCAAAAAAAGACCAGTACATTTGCGGGCTGGCATTATAAGGACCGCAACTCTTCAACGTGGCAAATTAAGGCCAAATTCAGCCCAATTGAAGGTAATACGGGCCAATTTGGCCTTAATTTGCCACGTTGAAGAGTTGTGGTCCTTATAATGCCAGCCCGCAAATGTACTGACCTCTTTTTGCTACCCCCCCCCCCAAACCTACTGGCCTTAAAAATATTTTTTCCCGTGAGAACTCAGATGACTTAACTATGATTCTCAAAAGCCCCGATCAAGGATCATCAAGAATGGGATATTGATGATGCAATTTAGATTGGTGTGCGATCTGCATCATACTCTTAGAAAGTGTAGTAAGATCTCACTTACTACGAGATACCAGGTATCTCATGATGGATGCACAAATACCTTAGAGGGTATTGGTATACCCATCCGAGAAACAGTTTCATGTAATTCCACATAATGTGTCTACGAGTGTCTCGGTTAGTCGGCCGATGCGCATCAACTTAGACTTTATGGCTAAGTGTGATATACTTGATCAGTTAGTGATTTGAGATAATATGATTAAGTTATTTGAATAGACACTTCATCATGCTCAAGACTTAATTGAGTATTCGTGAATGAAAGGAAGATATCACAATAGCCCACAGTATTACAGGTAATTGCATATTTCCTCGCAACGTACCTCGTATATTGAGAATGTCAGATTCATTGTCTAGGATTCAACGTACCTGGTTTGTGATAAGGAATGAGAATTGGAATGGTAATGATAGTAGTGAGGAATGGTAATGATAGACTTGTAATATTTGTGTTGTTTGTTAGATTGGTGAGAAATGACTATCATTACCATTGATAATGTTTGGTTTACCCAAATTTTTTAGGAATTTGATGATTTTTTTTTAAGAAATATAATATATAAAGGAAAGACTAATTTCAATTTTTAATTAAACAAATATATAAATTCCCATGTGTGAGATGGGCTCAAATATGAGACGATGTTTCACTAAAAAACGTGGGTCATTATCTTCTTTCTAAAATAGTAATCCTGTCCCGTGTAGTAGGTAATTATACTAAGAGGCCGTTTGGTTCACGAGATGACATTGATTAGATGGGATTAGATTAGATGGGATTTAATTAAATGACATTGGATTAGATAAGATTATTTATCGGAATGTGTGTTTGGATCGATTGATTAAGTTGGTTTAAAGTGCAATAAATCATTTTTAAAGTTGAGACACTGCAAACCATCCCTAAAGGGTTTAGTTAGTCCCTCATTTGATGGATTTGGTAGGTTTAAGACTCGAGCCCCAATTATATCCCGGACCGTAAACCCGCAAACCAAAGACAATATTATATGGGATTGAGTGGGTCTTAAACTGTAGTCCCACCCAATCCAGCGAACCAAACGCCCCCTATGGGAATTTATTCCGTATGCAAATCAATTTCTCAACCTAATTATTTTAGGTTGAGAAATGTAGATGCTTTCATAATAAGAATTTTATGTGGCCAAACCATAGACAAATTAGAATACAAACTTTTGTGTTGCTAAATTTTTTTAGGCAATTTAATTTCGTAGGCAAATCAATATTTTCTTGTAGTATATTATATATATTTAATAAAATTATTTAATTTTAGTATGTAAAAACATTATTATCTGTAAATATACAATGGTGTTTAAGTAAACATGTACCGTATTATATACTGTATTTGTATCGATCGGATGAAAAGAACCAAAGAAGGATTAATGGTGGAGGAAAGATTGAGTAAACAAAAAATATTTCGAAGAAAGAGCTGCAGTGCGTGGGAAATAAAACTTCCTCATGTACACAGTTAGATGTGACACATGACAAGACCGAACATGCAGTAATGATTACAGTTTGCCAGAGGTAATTCGTAACCAATGTCGAACACTCCCAATTCATTTCCGTGGGAAAAATGCAAAATGGACTACTCGTAAGTTTTCTTCTTTTCGTATCTCCATTATTTAATTTAGAACAGACGCATAGTACACATTTTAGTACCTTTTAGGAAATTTTCAACCCAGACCGAATTTTCAAAAAACCAAAAAAAAAATTGAAGTCGTAATTTTAAAAGGGTTAATTGATAATAAAATAACAATTTTTTCTTTGCAAATTGCAATATAATCTAAAGTTTGACTGTTTGCAAATAAAACTATAACCTAACATTTGGTTGCAATTCGAAAAAACAAACAGATTTTTGTTGCATGCCACTTAATTTCAACTAAACTGTTTATTTTAAAAATATCCAATATAAAATAACCAACTACGTTTTAGATCTGTATTGACATAACTTTGTACGGACACGTGTCTTAAATTATGTTACAAGAATATCTTTCTAAATAATTCATAGTTTTAGATAATCGTTAATACCTTGCCTAAACAATGTTTTTATCTTTCCAATGTTTCTTAAGAAAATGGTAAAAAAGATTGATGTTCAATTCTCCCTTATTTAACTTAAAACGTCTGGTTCCTCCATCTTGTATCTGGGCCTAAAAATTAATACGAACCCCAAAATCAATTGAATTTTCTATTCAGTATATGGAAATAGGAATAATTTAACAAACATATATGAGAATTCTAACTGATTACAGCCCAAAATTTTGTGTGATATTATTTACAGGCAAATTTTTTGGATAAAATAAAAGTCAGTCTACCAATTTCAAATTAAAAACAATACCAAAATAAACCTTTCGGTTTAATTTATTTTGATGAACCAAGTTTAGGGTATTTCAGTAGCTAAATTTTGGCCAGTAAACCTTTAAACATCAGAATTCACGCAGACGATTTGCATTGCAAATGAATGCCAAGATAACATCATTGCATTACAACTGAAGGCAAAAATATCAAAACAAATAGATATGTCATTGTTTTCCCTGTCAAACAACCCTTACCAAAACATGTTGACTGAAATTCGACCATCCTAATGTACGGTGACATACTTCCTGTTCAAAAAGATATATTTTACTTTTACCACAAAAAAGATCCATTTTTGGTTGGGTTTCCACGCTAGCCTACTGTTCTGGGAGCAGCGGAGGTCGAAACAGCTTTGATGGAGACACTAGGCTTTCAACGTAAAAATATACACTGCAGAACTGCACCTCATCGCATCCTACCACCGGAACCTAGATGAAGATCTTAGTAACCAAGTCATAGTCAACAACTTTCCCTGATGGTTGGACCCAAAACCGAATTCTGACATTATCCGGTTTCAAGAGTCTAATCGGCTGAATACCTAAGATGCCAAGTTTTATTTCGTAACCTGTTAACACATAGCCAGGACTAAATTTAATCCTTATCCAAGAACCCTCGTCACCGTACCGATCCATGATCCAGAACTCCATTGATTCGAAAGACCTGGCCATACTAGAATAGTAGGCCATCCGATAGTCGTCGATTGCCGCGATTTCTCCGTAATCTTCTTCCCCTGTGTCTGGTAGCTTTATAAAACCGAATCTGTCATCCTCACAGCTCAAATTCACAATTCCATGGGAATTTGCGTCCCTAATGATCAGCCAATTCAAATGATCACCAACAAAAATGCCTGGCCTATCTAGTGGAGTGTGATCTGGGAATGATCCAAGACGAACCCATACATTACTTTTGAATCGGAATATTGAGACCTCACTTGGACCGAATCGGTTGAAGAATAATGCAACCCGGTACATCTTGAACTCCTCCTTCTTGGAATCATATCCCAATCCAAAAAACACGTTTGGCACATCGCTACTCTCTGGAAATTGAATTGGATAAGGGGGTATTGTAACACTGTCATTGGAGACTAGATTCCAAAGTACAAACTCATCTTCCACATTGCAGACAAGCACCAAACCGTTGCAGCAGGCCAATATATCAACTGTATTCCCACCTTCAAAAATTTCCTGCAGATTTAAGTTTTCTCCATTTGATTGCCACTTATATCTCAGGGAGTGAAACCCATACTGTTTCTGCAACAACATACGTATTTGATTAAGTTCCTTCATCTGTTGTGGGTATTTGACAGTACCGAAGTATGTGCTGGAAATAGTAAAATTCCACCACCCGCAGACCAACTTCATTCTGTGGAGCGGTTTCACCTGAACCCTAGAGAGTATCTCCGTGATCATATCCGGTGGCAAGTCTGTAAAACGAGTTTCAGACAGGCCTCTGAGCCTCTTGTTCATTGTTCCGTATCAAGAACAGTATAAAATGAGAAATGGAATTTGGGGATTGGAAATGGTTGTTATCCGTGGTTATATATTTGGAATAGGCATTAGTAATAATAATTAGTGGAAAAGGTTAAATTTGGTAAATTTAATATCGAGGCACAAGAAAGTATAAGAAAGGTTAGAAATGCTTAATTTCGGGTATAAATTAAATAAATTATAAAATACTCTATTGTAAGGTAACCTGAAAAATACTTGATTATTTTTGTAATATAAAAAAAATTCGTTACGTAAAACACGTTTCAACACTAAATGGGCAAAGTCCTCCGGGACAGAGGTAGTATATTTTTTAAAATACATATTAATTGATATTATTTCAAATAATGTTACCATGTTTAACATAGGCGCTCGCTTAATTGTGTAATGCGCCTAAGCAAACATGAAATTTAATACTTTAATTATTATGCCTTGAATCGACGTCGTTTGACACATTTGGTTAATTATGAATTACTCGTCCAAGGACCAATAACACACCGTCGGTTGGTAGGAACTATGGAGCAAAACACGAAAGCATAAACTGTCGTCTGGTAGCGGGCGGCCCGTCTCAAACTAGTCTAGAATATTCTAAATTTATATTTTTTGTTTTGCTATAGTTCTCGGATTTCACCCAGTTTTGATTAACTAAAGCTTTAATTAACTTTGTTTTGTGATGTTTTATCATATCCTATGCTCTGGTTGCCCTGATTTAGCAAACATTTTTCAAATCACTTCAATACTTAAAAAAATATATATATGGAATGCATGAGTGAATAGACTCTATTAGTGCAACTATGACTTTAGACACCATAATGGGATATAGATCCAAAACTCATGAATACAATCATCATGTAGAGTTTCATGTTTTATTTAAAAAAAAAACTTAGTCTTCTCCAGTGATGCTAGAAACCAAATGAAGTAGCAACCGAATAGTTTGTGGCATTTGACAGCTATTGGGTGATCCACGTTATGGAGGATCTAATCTTCTCGACGCATCTAATCTTCACTCAAATCATGTAAATTATTATTTTTTGTTATTGTCATCACCGTCGCATATTATGATTTTCAAGTCTTCTCACTCGATTCTATTTACACATTTTTAGTAATTGTCCATTACTAAAAATTGTCCTCCCCTCTTCAAGAAATGTCCAACATTTTTAAGGGCTTGTTTGTTTCGGGATTTAGGTGGGCATGTGAAGTCATGACTTTACGCCCACAAGTCTTAGATGATAATAAAAGTGTGTGTTTGTTTTGGGATTGTAGTAGGGTGAGATTTTACTTTATGTCAAATCATGTGTAAAAATAAAGTAGGATGTGTAAGAGAAAAGTAGAAAAGAGAGTGTAAGTGAGAGAAAAGTAGGAAAGAGAGTGTAAGTGAGAAAAAAGTAGGAAAGAGAGTGTAAGTGAGAGAAAATAAGTATTATAGGTGTGGATGAACAATGAGATGTAAAAACGGGATGTTACATCTCTAATGTGGATTTAAGAGACAATACTCGTCTTCTCAACATAATTGGATATACGAGGGCCTATGAGTCACACAACAAACAATGGTAGTTTGCCCGATTATAGTTGGTTGATTAAGTATTATATTGGATATAATATTTGATTTATGGAGAATATAATAATAATTATATCGCAACCTTAAATTTACGAATATATCGATACCGTAGTATAGGTATTGATGCAAATCTACTAAAAGTGGATTCATTCATCTACAGTAGTTTCTCGATTTAAATTAAAGCCAACTAATATTTTAATCTAGCAACATAACAATATAAATTAAGATATATCATATTAAAAAAAGTATGTATCGAGTGAAATTAGTTCATACATAATTCATTGAAGAGTATTAGTTGTTTTCACTGAAGGATTTGAGTTATTTCATCAAAGAGTTTTAGTTTATTTTGACTTAACAACTAAGACTCTTCAATGTAAATAAGTAATACTCTTCAGTGAAAACAACTCTTACTCTTTAGTGAAAATAACTAATATCCTTCAATGCATCAGGTATAAACCAATTTTACTCTATACTTAATCTTAAAAAAATAGTTACACAATTAATAGAATTGTGTTAATTTACTAAAATAATTTCAATATAGTAAAAAAAAATTAATATAACACTTTGTTAATTTGCAAATGCTTAGTAAATGAGTTTAGATCGTAAATCATAACGCTTTGTTGGTCATTTAATATATATAATATTTGTAATCGTCCAAATAAAAAAAATTATATGAGTTTAAGGAAATGATCATTGGTAGAAGAGATTAGACAAAATATGAAGATTAAATTCAGACATCAAAATTATAAAAAAATATAAAATATTAAATAAATAGCTTAAGATGAAGATCCTTTAAAAAAGAAATATGAAGATTGAATATATTGGGATGAAGATCATGCAATTTAAAAAAAAATGAAGATTTAGACGAAAGGAGAATTAATGTACAACTTCGTAGCAAAATTGAAAAAAATAAAAAGAAGAAGAATTGTATTATTTCTTTGGACAGATTATTGTATCTGTTGCTATAGAATTGACACTTTGATTATGATTTTTAACTAATGAATATGAAAATTTAATAAGTTACAATAGTTAAATAGAGATGAAATAAAAACTAATAATACATTTTATTATGTTTTTTATATAAATTAGGGGGGCAAATTAGTTTTTTAACGAAATCAATTAAATCTTTGATACCTATTATTACTTATTTCATATAAATTTTCATTGTTCTAATATTTTATACAGTAAAAAGAACGAGTATTTTTATGTTGGAAAAATTTAAAATACGCTTTGGGCCGTAGGTATTAGTTTAATTAATTAATCATATACTACGTATTAGTCGATAGGTTTCTAGAACACATTGGACAAGGTAAAGGCATTATTTATTGCCCCTATTAGTAATTACTTATTTATTGCTCCGATAGCTATCAAAGTCCACTGGTTTTGCAAGAATAGAAAAATACAGTACTCTCTCTCTTCGTTTCGTCTTCTGGAGAATTTCTGAAGGAGACCTTGAAATCCAGGACAATGGTAAGATATCTTGTAAACCTGCTAACCCAATAAATTCACTCTTATGACTAAACCTTCGTGCAGGGGTCGTACGTGGAGACGGAAATAGCTTTGGAGAAGGCAAGGAAGGAGCGATTTGAGTTACTGATTTCAAGACAACATGTACTTTTTTATTTTAGACAAATGATCTCATTGATAAATTAAATCCGGTGGTAGTACATGCGTCAACAAACATTTAGGGCATCCACAATGGGGGGTAGAATTCTCATGTGGAGTACTACCTGTACCGAAATAATAAAAAAGGCTATCATCGGCCAAAGAAATTGTTGGATTGTGATGGAAAGAAATCTGGCTAGGAGAGTTTTGTTTTTTCTATAATGGCGGGTATTTCATCTGTATTCTGTGGGTAAATCTCATACCCATTTTTCTCTGTTATAAAAGATTTTTCTTATCAAAAAATAGATTTATAGACAGTTTATTCATTTTTCCTTTTTTTCTATTACAGGCTGAACAGCGCCTGATAATGGTGGAATTGAAGAGGGCAAAGCTAATGCTGGACAGGAAACACTGCCTCGAGATTTTCGTGGAGAACTGTAAATCCAAAATGAGAGCGGCACCTCCACGTTTCAGACCCAAGATTGCCGAGGACGTTGTTAGATACGAGAAAGAGCTGGAAGAGGCTGATGAAACATTCAGGAAGCACGTCAACTCGTTTTACCCATGTTAACCTCATTTCCCTTTTGTATGAATTAAACCAAACACCTATTACTCTAAACTGTTGAACAACTATTCTGAACATTTTGAACGTATTAATTATCAACATTCCATTTTGCCTTATTTGCAGAGACAACATTAACATACGATTTAATACATATGCAAAGAGCTATGTTCATTGCTAAAAAGTGCATTTGAACTATTTTACAGAAACTGTGTATAACTTTAGTTTCAGTGTTTAACTTTGTTGGTTTATGCTACAACATAGGACGAATGATATTTTATTCTCTGGGAATTAGTCCTGCAACTATAATATATCCATGATTGTTTATGAAAAAGGTCATCAATGTAGTATCTAAAGTTGTCTGTTGGTATTAGCATTGAAGTTTTATCCTCCGAAGGTGGATCTAGTTCAGATCAAGGGGGTACAGTGTACCCCCAAAATGAAAATGTGTTTCTATTATAGATGGGTTTTAATTAAATATTATATAATACTTAAATTAATTAATTTAAATAATCTTATTTAAAAGGATGAAAAGTTAAGTTAGTCATCCTACCATCTCCAATGCTAGCAGGCAAATTGTCATACAAAATCAGCAATTTGCCACTAAATTTGCCTCAAACAGTATAATCATCTCCAACCATTACATTCAAATTCTAACTCAAATGAGAATATTCTTCAGAATATTCTAATTTTTATCTTTTTTTATTTTACATTTTATCAAATACTCCATTCGTTTTAAAATAATTGTAGTTTAAGAGGTTAAATGTTGTTTCAAAATAAGTGTCGTTTTAGATATTTTTCTTAATATACCATGAATCTATATTTAAATTTTAAGAGATCTTTTAGGGATTATTAAAATATAATAAATGTTTTAGGGATTATTAGAATATTATTAAAAAATTAATATGTCAAAATTCTATGATTCTTAATTTGTCTTAAAATCTCTAGAACAACACTTATTTTGAAACGGAGGGAGTAGTAATTATCGCGAATATCATTCACATAACACCTTGTCTTATATTTATGTTAGTTATAATTTGTGTTCCTATTAAAAAATTATTAACTTATATATTTTTAATTTTTAAACTTTCATAAATGTTACATAAATAAAAAACCACACTTAATATTACATAATATCAAATAAATATATGAAAAAGTAAACAAAAAAAAGGAATAAAAACAGATTTGCGTCCAAAATAGTATGTGGCAGAAGGCAGATTTGCCACCAACTTTGCAAATGTAGCTATTTGAGTTCTAAATTGCCACAGCCTTGGAGATTGATTTTAGTGGCAAATAACCATTGCCACAGCTTTTGCTTCAGCCTTGGAGATGGTAAACAACCAACACATCTATAAAGTCGGCAATTTATTTAACTTCATTTTTTAAATTATATTATTATTAATTAGTGTAATTGATGATTATTATTTGATTCTTTGTTTTAGATTTTAATTTTAAATGTTAGTTATGGATCAAGTTTATGTTATTCTCTGTATATGTAAATGTATATGGGGTTAATTGCACGTTTGGTCCCAAGAGAATGTGTTCGTTTCAAAATGGTCATTTTTTCAGCACTTTTAGTCCCGTAGTTTATTTTAATACTTTCAATCCCAATAGAATAGAATATAGTGCAGCGTTGGTACCAAGAAAATGTATAGATTGCAATTTTAGTCCCAAACGAATAAGGCAAAGTTGCAGTTTTGGTACTGAAAATCAATGTATGGGACCGAAACTGCAAAAAAAAGGACTATTTTTGCACATAGGTACCAGAAGTGTTTTGCACCCATTTTCTTGGGACTAAAAATGCAATTTTCCCATATGTATATGTATATGAAATGACTTCAATTAAGATTTTTGAAAAGACAAAAATTTGTATAAGACAAAAAAAAATAACATTCACCTCTACCAAAGTGTTAATGAGTCAATGTCCAAGTTATATTTATTCTCATAGTATCATATCATGAGACAGTTTCATATAAAATCTACTCTTTTAAATTTGTTATGGGTAAGCAATTGAAGTGTTCTAGAATTATTATCACTAATTGAAAACTGTGAAATATTTTTGTTTTCGGTTTTGAATAATTGAGAAGTATGTGTATACCCATATTCAATAATATTGTCATACATCAGTTATAAAAAAATAAAGACACTGCTAATGTAATTGTAATTTTATTTTAATACTATGTTGTTTTGAAAGAAAAATTCATTTAAAATGTAAAACTTTAAATATTACTCGTATGATTTTGGATAAATTTGAAATTCTTGATCCGCCAAATTTAATGCTGGAGTATGTATAGGTTTACAAACGAATCACAAAATTTTGGGTTGATTTGTTATTATGATTACAAATTCGTATTTTGCATAAATGATTTTCAGATTGGAGTTGGCGTCTCTCGTTGGTATTAAGAAGTAGTTGGGTTGATTTTTATGCCAATAATTCAAACAAAACTAATATCTTATTTATTGAACAAAACTAATATCTTTATTTTTTAATGAAACAGTAAAACAAATCTACAATAGACTTACTCATAATTTAGAAGTACATGTGTGTTCCTATTATATATTCAAAGTGTATATAATCAGATAAAATATCTCTAAGAATAAGATATTATATAAATTAGAAGGTAACGCATAGAGTGAATATGGTTCTCGTTTTTATTAAAGGGTATTACTTATTTTTATTGAATAATATTAGTTTTAGATGATATTAGTTGTTTTCACTAAAGGACATAAACAATATTAATTATTTTAACTAAAATTCATTAGTTGATTATATACTAAATAAAAGACTGCAAATGTATGAACTAATTTCATTTCAGCACGTATATATTCTAAAGAAAAGTTCCAAACATAATTCCTAAGGAAATCTGCCAGACAGCCACAATAAAAACCATGTAAATTGCCCCAAATAATAATAATAATAATAATATTGAAAAGGAGAATGACCAATTGAGCAAAATTCAAATATTTACCTAGTTTTATATAATAGCGTACAATAAAATTATATACTGCATATATATATTATATACATTGAAAAATATTTAAATTGGGGGTACACTTGTACCCTCCATGTCCCTACATTAGGTCCGTCTGTGCTATGACTCCTACAAATTTGTACTAAATTGTACGGAAGGTTAATTTCAACATAAACAAATTAAATGCGTGTAACTGCTTGTTCGTAAAATTTATAAAAATTGAAATTCAAAGAACTAAAAAACTAAACTGTTTGTAATTAGTATTACTTTGTGTCATACATAATATTATTTTATTGTTATTTAAAATTAAACTACACAAATTTACAAATTATTAGCATATATTTGTATGTTAAAAGCAAAAGAAGACACTATTAATAATACTCGTTACTTATAATAATTAATACCATACATAGTTTATTCCTTCTCGGGTTTTTTTTAAATTAAATCATGGTCTACTTAAATAAGTAGTCCGATTTGAATTGAGTCAACAAAATTATAATCAAAATGGGTTGATGATAAAGGACGTTTGTTTACCAATTGAAAATGTTATGCCCCTATAAACAAGTACATGGACCAAATCAACTATTATTCATTTTCCAATTTTTAAATAAAATATATTAAAATTTAAATTTATGAAAAGTAAGGCTCGGCACATTTCCAAAATAACAAGTATTTACATGTCTGATTTGAACGGAAATGATCTCATGCCCACGGTGGGCACAATATAATATACCCACCGCGAATGTGATAATGACACATAAGCAGATAAAATATATCAATTAAAATTATAGGGGCCCACTGCTTATGTGTCATTATCACATTCGCGGTGGGTATATTATATTGTGCCCACCTGTGGGCATATGATCATTTCCGCTGATTTGAAAGCCCTTTAATTTTAAAGTTTGTCAAAAACCCGCATTGTCATTTATTTAATATAGCAAAGATGACGGATTAAAATTACTTTTTCCTTAAACATATTTAAAAAAAATCAAGGCAAACAATATATTTTTTTACAATTAGCAGTTCTGAGGAAATGTGAAAAAGTTAATTTTCTTACCCTTAAAAAGAAAAACGAGTTAAGTTCACAATTTGGATTTCATTTTTTTCTTTATCACAGTTTTGAAGAAATCCACCCAGCACAAAATAACATTAAATTAAACCAAAAATAACAATTTACACCGCATACTCTTTTAAAAAATATATTTCCACAATATTATAAAATTTGGAAAATAAAATTATTGACATTAAATGTGTTTGTATATTTTAAATAACTTTTTGTTATTGTATATGTATATATTTGGAATCCAACCTAATTATCTAATTAAAAAAATAATCTCGATCAGTACAAATTGTCATTTCTTAATTCTTTTAAAAGCTTCTAATTATGATCGACAGTATGGATGTTCTAATAGTGTATTATTAGGTTAACCCCCTAATTGCTAGATCTAAATTTTAAATACATATCTTTATTGAACTATCTACCTAATCTGATAAAAGTATGTATTGACCTTGACACTATAAATCTTGTGTTGAACGGATTAAATTATACGAGAATAAAAAAAGAAACTTGACGATAGAGAATTAATGTAACGATAATTAAAATTTAAATGATAATAAAAAAAAAGTAAATGTCTCAAAAACACAAATAAAAGTTATGTAATTAGTATGGGCAAATTTAAGAAAACAAATTTGATACCAAAGATTGCAGATTCAAGAGTCTTCTGTACGAAAACGTTTTGCAGGCCGTCCGTAGTCCTTCTTCGCTTTCGCCAATTGATTCTTGTATTTTACAATCTTCTTCTCCATACTCTCGATCAAACTGTCCGAAACATAGTCTTTAATACTTTCAACGGTGCTTGTTTCGGTGGCAACGACATGGGCAAGCAGACGAACTTTGTCCAAATAAAAACTTTCCTCAATGTGTGTCATCCGTTTTATGTCCTTCCAGATCTAGAATTATAATTGTACAAAAAAAATCAAAACAAGGAGATTAATAAAAGAACATGTTTTATTTTCGCAAACAAAAAATCCAAAATAAACATACCTCGGTCAATTTTTCCTCATACTGAACCGCTAATTCATCGAACTCGGACTTCTTCTTCTTCTGCCGCATAGTAAGATCCTTCATGAAGTGATCCGTCATTTCTGATATTGGTTGGTACTTGGTAGAAACCGCAAATGGACGAAAATGTTTAATATGAAATATTATTATTAAGGGTATAAGAACTGACTCAGGCAAGGTATTATATTTAATACGGTAGTTTTAGGGTTGCGACTTTTCATATTTCATTCAAATTTAATTCAATATAATAAATCGTAATTGCCGGAATATCTCGGCTTAACATATTCCCAACCATTACTGGGAGTAATTAATAATTATTATATACAGTATATATATGCATATAATTTTTTTGTTTAGTTTATTTTAATAAATAAAAAAAAATTCATTATCGTTTATTTAGTCCATTTACCTAATTATACGGGCTCTACATTTTGAATTGGTAAACAAACGTCCCGAATCCTCCTCCCATTTTGTTTTTAATTTTGTAAAATATTAATGGACTATTGTATATATTGGGCGATACAATTTTTGGGGTTTCTTTTAATTGCCGAATGTTTGTTTGAAATATAAGATACTTTTATCAGATATAATATATAATATTTTATAATATAATACTTTTATTTAAAATTGACTTAAAACAAATCGAAAAATTTATATTTAGTATCAAATTAAATTATATTTAGTGTCAAATTGTATATAGTATCATTCAAATTGGTATTTAGTATACATGTAACATAATTTTGCCTGTAAGTAAAGTTTTTCAGAAATTGTGAACTCGTTGTGTCTTAACAAGTGTCTAGTAATTTGTTATTCTATTCGTACTAGTAAGGATGTGAATTAATAAAAAATAGTCAATGTGATTTAGATAATTTTGAATACTTTTTCCGAAAATTAGATATGTATTTTTTAGGAACAAAAAATTAGTTTTGAATTTCTAAGGAACAAAATTCAATGCTAATACACATACAATATATATATATATACACACCCTGATTAGATTAATGATACTCCCGATAAGATTAATGATACTCTAAAATATTTTCATGATAATCTTATCATAAACTATTTTCATATTATATTTTGCCTATATAATATATATATATATATATATATATATATATATAATATTTTGCCTATATAATATATATATATATAATATATATATATATCCTGTTAATTAAGACGTAATACTTTTTTCAATAAATATATAAGAAATCTTGGATATCACGACTGTTAAACTTGTATAATTTTTTATTATTATAATAGAACATTAATAATAATAGATACCGTTAGAAAAACATTAATTTCACTAAATCGGCCAAAACTAACAGTAATGGGATGAGGAGTGGGACGACAGTTTACCATTAGAAAATGTGTTAACCACCAAAATCGGTCCATTAAAAACTGGACTAAATACCCTAAACCCAGCGGGACTAAATAAATATGTTTATTCTGTACCAATATTAATGTGAATGAATTATTACTTATTAGTGATTCCAACGAACTGGGTCTTGGGACACGGAAACGACGGAACCTTTCTTCATTGCATATGCATCTAAATCTGTATATGCTCGGTAATTTCAAAAGACGCAACCTTTCGAAAACTGATCTATAAATAATAACAATGTCCCATGACTCAACTTTCAGTCATTTTCATTTATTCATTTATATTTATATATTCATCGTTTCCTTTATTTTACCTTTATTAACATTAATACCGACCGAGACATGGAGGACATCTTCGTTAAGGACCTAACTGCGCAGATGAAGAGGAAGGCACAAGAATTCAGAGAATTAAATCGGGAATGCAAGAAGAAAACGAGGGAGGTATTATTTTTTGTAATTTAGGGTTTACAATTATGGTTTACAAATTTTCATTGGTACGTATATCTGTAGTGATATTATCAAATTTCATGTAGGTCGATGATATTGAGCGCCAGATGGACGACATTCTGTTAGGATTTTCGTTGGACAAGGTGATGATGTTGAGCCATTACCGATCAAAGAATATGAAAATCATTGACTGCGCAAAGGGCTTTTTGTCTGACAGTTTTATCCAGAAAGAAGAGGAGGTGTTAGCAGAGTACAAGGAGGATTTGGATAGCGCAAAGAAGGACTACGAAGGATCAGAGAAGAGGTTCCGTTCAAAATATTCCTGAGCAAAAGTATGGGTTTTTTTATTTCTGTTTTTGGACATTTTAACCTTTTTTTTTATCTTTTATTTGTATTAAAACAATTTCATTTACTCTATACCTATTCATCGCTTTTTAATTTGATGATTGTTCCCATTGATTTGATTTCGTTTATTGCAAACTGTATGAAACATCACTAGGTAATTATTCCCGGTTTTGCATAATAGGTTCATAGTCTCATCGGATAATTTAGTTTATTTTCAAATAATTTATTCGGATTAAAACATATTGGAAGCGTTGTTTGCTTATAATACAAAACTTTTGAGTGTCATAGTAAATGTTTGACGACAAGTGGTCATCCAAGTCTAGTTTATGTAGAAATTTTGATATTTATAATTATGAGTGTATATGCTTATAATGTTTGGTCCCGATTTTAATTTTTTTGTAATAAAAAGGTTAATAATTATAGATACATTTAAAAAATTATTATTAAAATAATTTATTGATATTTTATAAATAAATTCATTTTCTTGGTAAAATAAAATAATTAATCGGCTGTCTACTAATATGGGGGTTTATAGTACGTAATTATACTAGGTAATTATTACCAGTTTTGCATAATAGGTTAATAGTCTCATCGGATAATTTAGTTTATTTTCAAATAAATTAATGGGATATTAACATATTGGAAAAGTTGTTTGTTTTTTATACAAAACTTTTGAGTATGATAGTTTTATTTTATTAGAACACTGAATTAAGTTTTACCGTAAATATTTGACGACAAGTGGTCATCCAAGTCTAGTTTATGTAGAAATTTAGATATTTATACTTATGAGCGTGTGAGTGTATATATGCTTATGATGATTGGTCCCGATTTAATTTTTTTATAATAAAAAGGTTATTAAATATAGATACATTTCTAAAAATATTATTAAAATATTTTAATTTTATTTTATAAATAAAATCAATTTTTTTGTAAAATAAATTAGGTTAATTAATATGTTGTCTACTAATATGGGGGTTTATAGTGATGACTAAATGAGAGTTTATATTTTTTATGTGTCACAGGTATAGAGAGAATTTCATATAATTAATTGATTATACGGCTTGCATTTATAAATTTTAAGTAGCTCTTAAAAAAATGAAAACTAAGATTATAATATTATTTTGGGTTAATTGCAAAAAAAATCACGAACTTTATAGTATTTATCAATTACAACATAAACTTTTAAAGTTTGCAATTCGATGCACAAACTAATTTATTATTGCAATCCGTTACATGGTGTAAATTTCTGGCGATATGTACGCATACGTGGCAGCCGGAGCCAACACCAAAGACGCGACACACACCATGTAAAATGTCAAATCTGCAAAATTTTATTATTTTTAATATTTTAAAAAGTTCTTTTATAAAATATTGTTCAAACACGTTTAATAATGAATCATAAATATTGGTGTTTTCTAGTTTATGTAGAAAAAATATCTCATAACATACAAATCTGAACAAATATTAGAAAAAAAATATTTGTTTTACTATCTTTCACTATTTTTAAACCGTGTTTGAGAAATGTTTTATAAAAAATATTTTGAAATTTAAAAAAAAAGTTTTTTTCTTCTAGATTTAACATTTAATGTAGAGTGTGACGTGTTTTTGGTGGCGTCTTTGGCTGCCTCGTAGTGTTAGTATCGCAAAAAAATTTACACCATGTACTCAGTAACCCCAAAAATTTACACTATGTATCAAATTGCAATAATAATTTAGTTCGTGTATTGAATTGCAAACTTTAAAAGTTAATGTTGTAATTGATAAAAACTATAAAGTTCGTGATTTTATTTTTAATTAACCCTATTATTTTACATGCTTATAAAAGTACTAATACCTAACATGTCTAATGCAACACTTTTTATAATATATCTTAACATTTTTAAAAAATATTACATATATATGTAACATCTATATAAAAACTTTATGGAATACTTGTGTAAATTAATATATAATGAATAATGAACAAAGGGAAAAATATGTAGCCTCTAGGTATTTTACCCTCAACATCTTGTGTAGGAAACGGGATACTTCCCATCTAAGCTACTTATAACACTATACGCATTAATTTTTAACTTTAATATTATTTAACTTATTAATACTTTTTTTCATTATTCTTTGTTTCTTCTTTTTTATAGTAGAACAACGGTAATATTAACTAAAATTAATAATTAAAATTACTAATTCTTAATTAATGGACCAAACAAATTTCTACCAACTTTATAAAGTAATATATAGGTGATTATATTTATATATAGTGTGTTTGTATACATATATATAGTATAAATACATAAATAGTATAATTGTATTATATAATAATTTTAAATGAAAAATATAAATTATTTTGTACGTATATAATAAACGTATTGTTTTAATAAATTGATTTAAATGATAAATAAATTTTATGCATATGAAAAAATATTTTTTAAAAATCATATGCATATATGGAAGTAATAATTATATATATACCGCTAACTAATAATATTATTATATGTATTATAGATAATGTATGATTATATATATGCTGAATTTAAATATTTATTATAAAGTGTTACCAAAATATGTTACTTATATAAAAGTGTTACTTCAAAGGTGTTACTTATGTTAAAGTGTTACTAAGAACCTTTGTAAAAACGTTACAAAAAAAATGTTACCTAAAAACGTTACTTATTTAAAAGTGTTACATATAAGTGTTGAATATTAACAATGTGTTACATAAAGTGTTACATAATATATAAACTAAAAGAAATGTTACAATAATGTGTTACATAAATTAAATGTGCTACAAATAAGATGTTACTTAAAGTCAATTATGTTGTAGTGACTTTTTTGTCCACGTATTTCACCGATTTACCTTTAATTAAAATTTAAAATATAATTTCTGTCAAATTTTTTTAAAAAAATATAATAGATATGTTGAATTAGTTGGGGTATATAAGTCAAAATTTATAATTCTTAATTTTTCGTAAATGATATACAACGACAATTATTTTGAATCCCACGGAGTACAATATAATGGATTATATTGTTTTTTTTTTAACTTTTTAATCGAAGATGAATTCTACAATTTACTTAGGGAGTAGGGATATTTTCAGCCCCATAATTCAGTTGTTCACCCCCTACCCCCCACCCCCCCACCCCAACACCCCTCCCCCTCCCCCAATTTTTATTGGCAAACTTGGAAGAACATTTGTCATTTGTTGTAATAATGACAAATGCACATTATTCACCCCCCACAAAAATATCTAAATGTTATAATCGTATATTGCTAACAAATGTCAACTGTTCTAAAAAAATTAATTCAAATAGAAAGAATAGGTCGGTAGGTGTCTATTTATATGGTCTCATGCCATGAGACGGTCTCATACAAGTTTTTACCAAATAAAAATTGGGGATGAACAACTCAATTCGGTGGTCTAAATAACTCTAATCTTACTTAGGCCCTAAATAGAAACACTTTGACAACTAAAACAGGCCCAACTACAAACTTAAATTGGCCCATACAACCACAGTTGACGTAGACGGTCAACGTTTGGATAAATTCAATAATTAAAGTTTTTCTTTCAGCCAATTGGCCGAACCATTTATTTTTCTAGGGTTTTGTTTGGAAAGAATAACAGAAAATTAAAACAAGGATTGGGTTGGGAATCCTGAGAAAATTCAACACAAATCGTTTCGGCAGGAATACTAAACGAATTAATTGGGAGTATGTAGATATATAGACGATACGTTATGCAATCACTGATTATCCGATTCTTCGTACTATTAATCCGTGATTTTTTTTTTTGGCAGGGATGAATTAGACAACTTGTTCCATCAACACAACGGTGGTGAAGACCGGCCGTAAAATTGACGATATTGAACTACAAAGGTAGTGTGTTGGCAAATTATTATAATTTTGAACTTCATTACAGTATTTGGTGTAACGGACCATTACATACCCACTTAATGTTATCCGTATTTTCATAGGGGTGGGTGTCTGCAAGGTGTTTGTGAAAAAGATAGTAGAGTACTAGTAGTTGTTAATCAACATTGTAAGGTCGACTGATAATTAATACTTTTGATATGGAGAGAGAGAGGGATATAGACAATCCATTCGCGGATTATTGCGCACCGCAGTCAATGCCAGGTCACAAAGTTTGTGCAGAAGGTGAGCGAGAAGAGGAGGCCCAAAAACACGCGGAATCGTCAAAGGATTCTAACAAGGACGAAGAAGATGAACCTGCTCTAAACGGGTTTTTCCACATAGCAGAGGAAGCGGAGGAGTTGGGAGATATTGAATTTACGAAATGGGAATCAAAACATTTATTGGGAAAATCTTTTTCAACAGTAGAGGTAGCGGAAGCATTCTACATGGCCTACTCTAGGAGGATGGGATTTGGCATACGTAGAGACAACAAAGAGATTGACAAACAGGAAGGAATCACAACCATGCGTAGACTGGTTTGTCATCGCGAGGGACGGACAAAGGAGTCCAAAACAGATACAAAAAAATAAAGGTGTATGACACGCACAAGGTGCTCCTGCAAAGCTGCATTTGTGGTAAGGTTTAATAAAGAGATGAGGACATATAAGGTCACCACGTTTAATCCGCAACACACCCACACGTTGGCGAAACCAGGACAGAGTCATTTCTTTAGGTGTAATAGGAGAATTACACCTGGCCAATCAATGGAGATTAGGAAAATGAAAGTAGCTGGGATTAGAACTTGTAGGATAATGGATTACATGGTTGCAGCAATGGGGGGATTTGATAAGGTGGGTTTTACTATTAAGGATCTCTACAATCATGTGAATTGGGATCATGAAAGAAGAACAAGGTTGGACTGGGATGCTGAAGCAACAATAGCATACCTAACAGCATTAACAGATATAGACCGTGGCATTTTTGTCAAGTATGCGCTGAATGAGGATAACCAATTGTGTCGTCTGTTGTGGGTAGATTCAGCCTCAAAATGGGATTACAAGCAGTTTGGGGATGTGCTAGTTATTGATTCAACGTACAGGACCAATACGTTTAGACTACCTCTAGTGGAGTTCGTGGGAGTTAACAACCATAGAAACACGGTGATATTTGTGTGTTGCTTCTTATCGGATGAGACAATTGATGCATACACATGGGCATTCAGTACATTCATAAAGGCGATGGAAGGTAAGGAGCTGGGATGTGTCCTAACGGATGGTGACAAGTCAATTGCTGCTGTACTGACCACCGAAATGCCGCGAGCGAGACATAGACTTTGTTCTTGGCATTTGATGCGCAATGCTCGGGTCGTTTCTACTGCATCTGATTTGTTAACAAAACTCTCGCGAGTAATGAGACATCCAAACTCAGAGGCTGAATTCGAAGAAGAATGGAGCTCTTTCTTGAAGGAGTACAACCTAGTTGGAAACGAGTGGATGGAGGAGCTCTATCAAAGGAAAGAGAAATGGGCAGAGCCTTACTTTAGGGGTGTTTTTAATGCGGGAATGACTACAAGTCAGCGGTGTGAGAGTGTTCATTCCTACATGAGTAAGTTTGTGAACGCACAGATGAGCTTGTACAAATTCGTGCAGCAGTTTTGTAGGGCTACCCGTAGAATAAGGCAACAAGCACTACCGAATGATTTCATTAACAACCAAACTACCGTGGAGATGGATACACATCTCAAGGGCTTGGAAAAAATAGCTTTAGATTTCTACAGCAGAGCGGTTTACATGGAGGTAACGTATTTATGTGTTTTATCTAATAATATTAATAATCATATTTTTGTATACATTACAACAATAATTGTATAATTTCTATACCTAGGTACGAGAGGAGATTAAAAAGAAATCTGTATACACGCCAACAGGAGCGATTCCTGGGGACGGGTTTAAGAATTCGATCATGATCAAGTATGGAGATGAGGCGTGTAGAGAGATAAATGTGACCATACGAGATTCGGATAAATTTATTTCCTGTGAATGTGGGAGGTTCGAGTCTTTGGGATGGCCATGCCGGCATATGTTCTGTGCGATGAAGACTGCTAACATGACTTCAATTCCTGAGGTCTTGCTAAATAAGAGATGGGCAAAGGATTGCAAGATAATGGACAATCCATTTTCAAACAAGGAATTATCTATAAAGACCCCAAGGACAAGAGGTTCAGTTTTTTGCATCCAAAGCTTTTACAAATTTGCAGTGTAGCTTCCACGTCGGATGACCTGTACAGGCTTGCATTTGAAGAACTAGAAAAAACAAAGACCATTATACTAACGACATCAGACAAAGAGAAGACAACAAAAACGGATGACATACTGGAAAAGAAAAGGAAACGTCTACTTGTAAACCCGGTTAACATTTTAAGGGATCCTTGCTTTGTAAGGACAAAGGGAACTCGAGCGGAGACAAAGACGACCAAGGAAAAGACACGAAAGTGCGGAGTTTGCCGACAACCAGGGCATTATAAGCCAAATTGCCCCAGTGTCAACGATGTAACTGCATCACCAAATAATCGACACACGGGTGCGGATGAGGATGATAATGAGAATGAAGATGGTAGTGATGATTTATTTTATTAGTTCCTAACCTGCTAACACTTGAACTCGGTTTACATTGAATTTTAGTTTTACTGTGCTTGTGTACTATTTTAGACAACATCGTTTTAGTATTTGTGTTTGTTGCATAATAGGATTTGATTTATTTTTCATCTGGGGGTGACCAATTTTCCAGAACTCTGCTTTAGTTAGAATGAGACTTATTTTTTATGCAACTTCAAAACTTGTGGTTATGTGGAAGTGGTTATCGTAAAAAATATCATTCTTCAAAAACAGCAAAGCGTTAATTTTATTTTTACCGATACATGTTTAACTAATTAATTCGAAAACAGAACATTTTATACAATATTAATCGTATTGCATTTTCAGTTCGTTTTGCTTATATTTTGGAGGTTTGAAATGACAAATAGTTGGGTGCTAGAATGTCTCATTGTTGCTCCGATTTTCGTATTTGTTCAATTTGATTTCTTATCGTGACACAAGTAATAAATTTACTACACAAAATGTTACTCCGAAAAAACAAACGAAAAATTTATAAATAAAAAATTACAAAGGGGAAAATAAAAGAAAAAAACGACATAAATATTATTTTTAAAAAATTACAATTATTTAATAAAATCTAATTACATCATATACAACTACATACATAAATATGTTAGGGCCTACCTAAAAAAATATACCCACAAAACAAAAAAACAAAAAAGGCCCAAAACTTTCAAAATAAAAGCCCAGCCCACAAAATAAAAATCTTTAAAATTTAAACAGCTCGGCTCATAAGATCAGTTGGCTCGGAGCATGAGTATACATTGAGTGGCAACAAACACTCGCCCGACACCGTGCAGACAAGATTGACACGTCATTTTTTTTGTCCCCTTGTCAACAGGTGTATCGGTGCCCCGGGGGCGCACCAGAAAGACCCTTAAATTCAATGTATGTAATCAAATTTTAATAATCTTGGCCAACTTCAATTAGCCAATGAGATTTCCTCTTTTCATTTCTTGATAAGTTAACGTCAGATGTACAGCTTCTGTTCCCACGACATTCAACATATCATGCACTTGTCAACTCTCAAGCAGCAATGGATAAGGTTAATATAATCCATCTTCGGAAGGGATTATTTTTTAAAATTATTTTTGAGGTTTAAAAAAAAATCTAACATGTGACTGTAAAAATGAACAACTTTCACTATATAACTAGCATCGATGCATTTTACCTCTTGCTGTACATTTATATTGACAAAATTCATATGAACCGAATTCCGTTTTAATGTTTTTTAGTATATAAAGTAATTTTTTAGTGGTTTTAAAAAAATCACGGCGTACTCATATATATAATGCATTGTTGAACAATGTTTTAACATTTTTTAATAGAAAATAAAATTAACGTGGAGACGAAATTATGAGATTAAGGTTACATATTAATTAATATTTATAAGTTTTATTTTCAAATAAGTGCAAAATAGACATTATCGTGTTGGGAAATTTAGCCCTTCTTTATTTAGAAATGTATTCATAAATTAATTCTGAAAATATTCAAGATGTTATATTTTTTTTAATTAAATAAATAGTCTCTATGGTTATTTTTATGATTAATTGTGCGAATTTAAAACACGAGTGTTACGTTTGAAAGAAAAATGTAACCACTACTGCACCATTTTTTTTTTCTTTTAAGTGAAATTCTTGCAGTTGTTTAAGGTGTGTCAAAAGCTAGAAAGTTGCCGACATAGCTAGGTAACTTTTAGTTAGGTAATATTCCAAAGGAACATATTGTCAATATCTCAATTGCAACAACTTTTTGTATCCTTTTGCCACTAAACGATTTCTTCCATGATCATAATATGATTGCAAAGTGACCTATGTTTTTCACTGCAACTTGCTGGAATTTTGAGAACATGGGCCATAGTCAATTGGAATTTCTTATATAAAAATTTGAAGGGATAAACACATTGTATAAGTTTTATCTTTTTATATTATTGTTCATTATTTTTCATGTGTGTATTTCTCTTTAAATTTATAAGAAATTTAAAAAAAAATGTGGAAGATCTATTTTCCCGTTACATTGGGTCGTTTGACCGACGGGATTAAAACCGTTTTCGTCCCGTAACTTTTTACCTTTTTCTTTTTGGTCCCATACTTATTTTACTTTTTCGATTTAGTCCCACAACAATTCAAATTTACCCAAATTAGTCCCAAATGACCGAAAAACTCATGAAACGACGTCGTTTTAGTCACGTGCTAATATTTTCCGGTCCCATTTTGCGGACGTGGCATGCTGACTGAGCAATTTCTCTTATACAATAAATATAAAACTAAAAAAAATATTTTCCAACTCATTTTTTTGAATAAAAAAAAACTTAAAACATAAAACTAAAAATAAAGCTACCTGCAATTAAAACAAAAACAAATCAAAAAGACTAGCAATTTTCTCAAAAATCTGTGAAAATTCTAATTCCCGATGCGTACATCCCCAATGCGTACATGTTCTTGGCACAGCTCTGCTGCTTCGAGCCCCCCGTCGCTGCCAAATACTGTTGGATTATATAGTACGTCGTGCAAAATCGGGGCCTTCCATTACTTTAATTGCAGGTACCTTTATTTTTAGTTTTAAGGTTTAAGGTGTTTTTTTTTTATTGAAAAAATGAGTTGGAAAATATTTTTTTAGTTTTATATTTATTTTACAAGAGAAATTACTTAGTCAGCGTGCCACGTCCGCGAAACAAGACCCATCATCCTATTCCGCCAGAAAATATTAGCACGTGACCAAAACGACGTTTCACGAGTTTTACGGCCATTTGAGACTAATTTGGGTAAATTTGAATTATTGTGGGACTAAATCGAAAAAGTAAATAAGTATGAGACCAAAAAGAAAAAAGGTAAAAAGTTACGGGATGAAAACGGTTTTAATCCCTCCTATTCCGCCGGAAAATATTAGCACGTAATGGGCATGTGACCAAAACGACATCGTTTCACGAGTTTTTCGGCCATTTGAGACTAATTTGGGTAAATTTGAATTGTTGTGGGACTAAATCGAAAAAGTAAATAAGTATGAGAACAAAAAGAAAAAGGTAAAAAGTTACGGAAGGAAAACGGTTTTAATCCCTTTGACCTATTATAAATTAATATAAATATAATTACAAATAAAAGTGCAATATCAATTTTAACAAATACAATTTAAACTAAACTTTCTAATCTTAATAAACAAAATCTTAAATTTTATTTTTTGCAGTTCGAATCATCGACTAGTTTCTCTCATATTCGAAAATGATGTGTTACCAAACACGCAACAACTAATTAATCCTATTGTCAAAAGAAAAAAATATAAATAAATTAATCGAGGTTTGGTTTATCAAGGTTCAAAAATCCAAATTAAATTGTGATTTGAGAAAATATTGTAATTTTTTTTACAATTCAACGATCCTCAAAAAATGTTTGACAATTTTATTTATTTTAATTATTGAGAACTTAAAATAATTTTTTTTTTCGGCATCTTATAAACTCCAATAAAAGAGTACAATCTTGACGAAGTTATGCTCAAATTATCTGGTTTTCTTCTTATTTAAATTAATATATAAATTTATTCTAATATCGTGGAATATACCAAGAGTCTGTTTGTTTGCCTTGAGAAAGAAGGGATATTGATTGTTTTCCCACACATTCCACTGTTTGTTAAGATACATTTTATTTATCAAAGTCCCGATAAAATTGACAAGCTCACACTTTTATTACCCAATTTCAATTGAGTATACATGCCACTTGAAAGGTGGTATTTGTAATACCCCTCCTTATCCCACATATGAGGTAAAATATATCACATGATTTATTATCTCATATCCCAAACAAAAGGGTTCCAATTGAATATGATGTTATCATATTCAATATTTTTTTATTATTTGAATCTTTAAAAAATGAGTGCAACTATTTACACCCAAAGATATGCCTGTTTATTATATATTATATGAGTATGTATAGAATGAAATTGGTTTATATATGAATTAGTGAAGGATATTAGTTGTTTTCACTAAAGAGTATTAGTTGTTTTCACTGAAGAGTGTTACTAGTTTACACTGAAGGGTCTTAATTCATTTTCACTGAACAACTAAAACTCTTTAGTGTAAATCAGTAATACTCTTCAGTAAATACAACTAATATTTTTCGATGAAATAGCTAATACCCTTCACTGATTCATATATACACCAGTTTCACTCTATACTTTGTCATATTATATACTGGTTAATATATAGAAACAATAATTTAAATATCATTATTGCAATAAGTGCACTTAAAAATTTAAACTTCAGTATAAAGAATTCAGAATTTCTTTTAGATTTTAGAGCTTTGGAACTTTAAGTATTAAGAATTTACAAAAAGATCCCCTAAAATTTAATTTTTTTCCGTCTGGATTCTCTGATTCCGTGTATCTAATCGTGAATTATTATATTGCATTATGATATTACTTAGGAGAATCTGAGCTTCATATATGCTACTCATTGATCAACTTGAAAATGTTATTTTTCTCTTAAATAAACTCGTAACTCTTTTCTTGGCAGGGATAATATTAGTACATCTATATTAGTAGGTCTCTTATGAAACTTTTCATAATATGAAACTGATATCATTATATGTATTCATTTATACCATTAAATGCACCCACTGATACCATAGCAATTTACAGTGTGATATTAGTTTACAAGCCTAATGATATCAGTGAATGTATATAATAATATCAGTTAATACATCTAATAATATTAATTTCATACTATGAAATTTGTTCATAGAAGAATTTGTGCATCTATATATTTCCACATTTGTGCAATATAAACAACTACACCATCTCATGTATTTCTAAATATTGGTCTAAATTATTTTTCAGTTAATGTTTTAATCCAGTTGAATACTATGTAGTTTTCTATGTCAGGAATGTTTCGCCCTTCCTGACGTTAAGAAACTCCTTGAATGCCATTAGATATTTAATCTGACGGTTATTTTTTTTCTTGATTGTGTTTTGTATTAGAGCATTTGCACAGTGCATAATGCAATTGTACTTCATCGTCCTACAAATAAATTAAATTAATAAATATAAAATTACAAACTTACCCTTTTTAATTTAAGATAACTAAAATATTAATTATAAATTATAGATATCACGAGAAATAAAATTGTTCAAAAAACTTATTTAGTTTTCGCTTTTCATTCCAAAAAGTTTAACTAATGAGTATGTATAGAGTGAAATTGGTTTACATATGAATCACATGAAGGGTATTAGTTGTTTTCACTGAAGAATATTAATTATTTTTACCGAAGAGTAATACTGGTTTACACTGAAGAGTCTTAGTTCATTTTCACCGAACAACTAAGACTCTTTAGTGTAAATCAGTAATACTCTTTAGTAAATATACCTAATACTCTTCAATGAAAACAACTAATACCCTTCGGTGATTAATGTACAAACAAGTTTTACTCTATACTTTGTCTTAACTAATTCAGAATTTTTCCATAGTTTAATTGATTGTTTAATATTTCTCCAAACACAAATTCTAGCATGCACTCAAGTGCGTGGATGCACTTGAATTTTAAACTTAATTTTGACTTTTTCAAAACACACACACAAACACGACGAACTCTGTATTTTTGTTTCAATTGGGGGCTTGGGGCGTTACTGATTACTTCTTGGGATATTATCAATTATTTCTTGGGGTATTACAGATTACTTATTGGAGTATTATTGATTTCTGCTTGAAATTTTTTTCTTTTCAAAATCCAAGTGTGTTGGGACATTGTCAGTTTTGATTAAGATCCCAAAGTCCCTGAAAAGATGATTGGCCTTAGAATGTCTTAGTCAGGCTAGTCTTGGTTAGGACTTTGTACTTAGTTATTTTACACTTCACATGTACTCAGTGAGAGGAGCACTCACTGATGTCAATCAAGACTAAGAGCCTGAAGACGAAGAGCACCATCCTGAACTTACGGCAGTCTATCTAAGTTGGCTGGGTAAGTGTCAGTGATGAAGAGTATGACCCTGAGGTCATTACTAACTCAGTCCTGAAGGGAACAGGATGATACTGAGTAATGGGAAAGACTTGGAGTAGAGCCAAGTAATGCAAAAGGAATGTCAGCGTCAGGACAAGACCGTTGTGCTCGAGACAAAAAGAACTTAATAAGACAAGCCTAAAGCCTAGGAATAAGTTCTGACATTCTCACCAACCTGATGACGTGGACCAATCCAGGGAGGACATGCACGTACGGACCCTGACATGTAGACTGACTTCAGACTGCCCTTTAACGGGCAGGCATTAAATGGTGCATTAAATGCCATTACCTAATTCATGCAAGGACGGCTGGTGCATGAGAGATATGTCCGTTGAACAACTCTACGTAGATAACTAGAAGGCTATCTCTTCCAACGGATAGTTTTCAAATCACCTATAAATACAGAAGGCCTTGAACCCATTCAAGGTTACGGGAAATTTCCAAGCCAGAAATTACTCAAACTCTCAAGCTTTCAAAAGCATTCAGCATTCAAAAGAAGCACTCGAAACCAGACAAATTTCCCAAGTGTTTCTTAGATTAGTGAGAGTAATTATATATTCCTTTGATCTTTCAAGCCTTATCATAAGCTTAGAGTGATTATCCATCCTTAGCATAGCTTAGTCTTGTAAGGATAATCACACCTTAGTTGGAATCCAAACTGAAACTAAAACCCTTTAGTCAGGTTTGTTGGTGGAAGTTGTGTTAGTGAGTTAGAAAGGAGTTTGTATAGGTCAGCGAGGTTAGTTGATCTTGGTGCACCTTGGCACGTAAAAAACAAGAATCCCAGTAGTGGATTTCCTGTTAAATCAGGACCGTGGACGTAGGAGCTTGAGTCTTTGAACCACGTTAAACTCCATGTGTTCTTACTACTTTGATCTTGTCCTTATTTGTCTATTATCTTAAGTCATTCATAGCATTTGGTTTTGTCAGGCTTGAATCAATCAACCTAATCATTAATCTGAACACTGCCCTACTAACCACTATTTCATAATTGAGTAAACAAGTTTTCAGAAAGCAAACATAAAACAAGACTATAAACTTTCAAGGCTCACACACTTCCGCACTGAACTCAAGTTGATAGTTAGCCAACTGACCGGCACTCAGTGCAGTCAGTAGGCGTGTTATCAACCCTGAGTTCTTTATCACTCTGAGCTAAGGGGACTCAGTTAGGTTGAAAGTCAGAAAATTGGTATACGTGTATTCCCTCCCATACACGAATTCCTTAGTCTTTTACCGGGACCAACAAGTGATATCAGAGCAGTGGTTCAAAAGACCACTGACTTTGAATACTAATAGTTTCAGAGGAGAAACTATTGGTGGTCACTGAACAGATCTGAGTTTGCTTTTCATAAAACTTGCATCATCATGACTTCGAGGAGACTTGATGCTTCGTTACCTGAATTCTCTGTTTCTAACTTTGTCTACTGGAAGTTCAGACTCGAGGCACATCTAGATGCCATCCATGAGCATCTTGACATTGGCGTATAGGTTCTTAAGGAGAGGAAGGATATGACCAATGACGAGATCAAAATGGTGGGACTGGACAATGTAGCCAGAAACATCATCTTGCATACTGTGCCTTTCGAGGAGTCAGCAAGGCTGATAAACTTAAAGATGGCTAAGGAGGTCTAGGATGAGCTGATCAGGATGTGTTAGGGGTCAAAAAAGATAAAGGAGAACAAGAGGAATATTGCCATTCAGAAGTTTGAAGCGTTCAAGATGCTGCCTGATGAGACTATAGATCAGATGGAGTCAAGATTCATCAAGTTGATTAACGAGTTGGTGATGTTGGACAAAGATGTTCTAAAGAGAGATGTTGCTTCCAAGATCCTGAATTCCCTTACTGAGAGATGGGACAACAGTGTAATTATGCTAAAGAACACTCAGGATATGAGTAACATAACTTCTGCTTTACTTTTTTCAGAGCTCAAAGCACTGGAATATGATCTCAACAAGAGGAAGAAGAAAGTTCAGCAGGAAGAAGAGGAGAAAGAGAAAGCTCCTGAGAAAAGCGTGGCGTTCAAAGCCAAGTCAGAACCTGTTGAGTCTTCATCAAAGTCACTGATGGAGATGAGCAAGGAAGAGCTTGCTGAGGAGTACAACCTGATGGCCAGACGCTTTGAAAAGCTCAATTCCAGGTTTGGTCGTTAAAAGAAATATTATCAGGATACTCGTGACAGGAAACCTGAAGGAACCCACCAAAGCTCGAGGAGATATGAGGAAAGAAGAAACACTGACAGAGGAGAGATCGTGGTGATGAAAGAAGATATTCAGACCCAAAGCCCGATCAAAGAGATGAACAGAGACGTACTCGTGATGATAGGCACTCAAGAAAGTCTGAAAGCTCATCAAGACAAAGGGAACCTGACTCAAGAAGGAACCCTGAACCGAGAAAAGAAAGAGGTGATGAGAAAACTACGTGTTACAACTGTAACAAGAGGTGATTGCCTAGAGCTGAATGCAAGCGAGAGAGAGGACAAGAGGGCCAAGAGAGACCAGAGATACGCTGACCGGAGAGCTATGCTCACTGAGGATGCTACAGACTCGGATGGTCCTGATGAGGGGTCGCCTGAACTTTTCTTTGATGATGAGTACGATGATGTTTGCCTTATGGCAGGGAGGAACCTGAGGTAACATCAAACTCTGTGTGTGGTTCTTACACTGGTCAAAATCCTGAGCCTAGCTCAGAGTCAGCCAGAGAAATGAACTTTCAGACCTGTTGATGGTTGATTTCTCCAGGTTGCAGGAAACTAATGTCTTCTTGGTAGAGGAGAACCAGAAATTGAGTACTGAGGTTCAAAACCTAAATGATCAACTCACTCAGTCAGATCTGAAAGAGTCAGCTCAAATTGCGACACTAACTTAGGAAATTGACATGATCAATGCTGAGCGTCTCCCAAGAGAGAAGATTCTGAAAGAACTGGCTGATGAAGAGCTGGTCAGAAAGGAGGAGTTGAAGGTAATCAAGAGTAAGTTTGACGACCTCTTTGCCAGACATGAAATCCTGAAAAAGGGTGAGGGCTCTCTCAAGAAAAAGGTTGCAGCAATGAATAAATCCTCAGTGGCTAGATAGGAAATAAATAACAGCCAGATGCTTGGGAATGAGAAGAAGGGACTTGGTTATGTTCCTAAGAAATCCTCACAGGGTCAATCTCATGTCGCTTCAGGGAGCAACACTGAGAGGGTTTTTGTTCAGGCAGGCCAGAATACACCAAAGGTTGTACTTCAGGCCCGCCAGACAGATAAGTGCAAAGAAACTGTTGACACTGTCAGGGTAGCCCCTGCCTTGAAGCGAATATACCAACTTTTACTAGTCGATTCCCCGCAAGCGTACGATTTCACTGTAGTATGAGTAAGTATAATGACCAAGTATATCGAACCCAAGAGAAAGTGTGTATGCGAATAGATCCCTGAAGATCTACGCGTCGTAGCTAATATGAGTGTATGTTTTTGGATTTTTTGAAAAATTAATTAAAATAAACTAAACTATCCTATGAATGCAAACATAAAATTAAACTAAGAATTTAAGATGTGTTTTCAAAGAAGAGATGGTGATGCTCAGGATAGGAATCCCTACGTATACTAACGGAGCAGGTACATAATCAAAATAACCGTGACGCGTAAGAAATAACCTAAGTAAAAGAATGCAAGATGAAAGCTCAAGATTTTAAACCCTAATACTTTATCCTAACAATCAACTTCACTAATCCATTAACAAGTTAATAGATTGTGCTTAATTAATGAGACCCTAATTTAACTAAGGTGATGCGGTCGTCCTCCTTCGCTAAACTGGTAGATGAATTAACCCTTTCTAAACCCTCTCGTTAAGTCTACTCGTTGTTAAAGAGTGATAAGGTTGTCCTCTCTCTAACACTTTCCGAACGAAATTCAAAAGTAAAGTTAAGATTAATTTTAAGAATTCATTAATTAAGAGAATTAATACCTAACGTCACGAATTACCCTAATTACGTACCCACAACCTACTTCTACGAGTTCATCCTACCTCAAGCATGCAAGGGTTTTAGCTAGACATGGGTTTTACGTAAACAAGAACCATTGCATAAATAACGAACATGAACATAATGATTAGAACGAAGAAAAGATCAAACATAAACTAGGGTTTCAAGAAATAAAGGAATAAACTGAAATTTGAATCAATAAAACGAAGTCTCAAGGTGTTCAAGAACAAAGGTATGAAGAAACAAAACTAAAAAGTAAAACCGTGCTATGAATTCGTAAAGAAAAACCTCAAAATACGTAAAAGTAAAGCTTGCTCGTTCCTTCTTCTCCAAAAACTAACTCTAAAAACGATCTCGTATCAAGTGGTAAGTGGTGGTCCATAAAAACGAGCTCGAGACGAGTATATATAAGCCTTGGGCTGAATCGGGAACTCGTGGGCCGGAAAAACGAACTTGGAAACTTAAGCCTTGAAGGCGCTCGAGCTGTCGAGCTCGAGCGGACGCACTCGAGCTAAGTGGTCGAATGAAACAAGCACTCGAGCGGAGGCGCTCGAGCAGTGGTGCTCGAGCGAAGAAAATGTTCTGTAAGTCAGAGGCGCTCGACCGGCTTTGCTCGAGCGGAGGCGCTCGAGTGTATAGCTCGAATGGGCCTTCTTTCTTTTCAACTAACACTTTTCTTCTCACACACTAATACCAATCGTATTTCTTCGATATCTTCTCATCCGGGCATCCGTTTGAGTCGATTCAAAGTCCTACGAACTCCAATTTCCGCCCTCGATTCACCTATGAACACCAAAGAGACAAATTCATTAATGTAAATAAATAGTACTCATTTGACTCTAAAAACTCAATAAAATCGACCAAAACTTGGGCATTTCTAGCTACGAATCATGACAATTTCACGCTTAATCAACCCCCCCAAACTTACCATATTGCTTGTCCTCAAGTAATGAAATAATAAGTCAAGTGAAATTGTTAGGAATGAGTCAAATAATCAAATCATGCAAGCAAATGGACTCGAGCTTCCAAAATCAATCACAAGTATACTCACTCATCTTCCAATATCATACTCATGCAACAACAACAAGAATCACCAAAATTAAACATGGATGTGCACTCAACGATGTGTTTCACTCCCTCACAAGTGTATATCAATGATAAAGGGACTCACTCAAACAATCAATCACTCATATCGGCAGCCATAGGCTTGTAAGCACTCTCAACTCCGACCATACTCTAGAAATCAATGCCGAATCAAAAATGACTTTTCTCAAGGTTGTAATGTAGGCTCTTTGGACAGGTGGGATAACAATTTGGGTAAGTGACTCAAGTGAATGGAGAATAGAACATCAAACTTTAGTACTTCAAGATTAGGAACAGACTACTTCACACATTTTTAATCAACACACTTTCAATTCCAACATTCTCTCAACACTTCAATTTTTCTTTCTAACTCATTTCACTTTTTTTTTTCTTTTTCGCACAAAAATATGAGCTCATTTTTTTTTTCTTTTGCTCATTCTCAATTTTTTTCTTTTTCCCACAGCTCAAAACTTCATCACACCTTCTTCTCATACTCACTCAACAAACAACATTTCCCTTTTCCAACTCAATTCAATCCCTTCACATTCACACTTTTCCTATTCTCAACTCAAATTGGGACAAAAAGGCTTAAGAACTGGAATAGTGTTCAAAATGTTCTAGCAAATAAAATAGGCTAAGGCTCAAACGGGCTAACAAGGGATTCAATGTCATTGGTAGGGAAAATTTAGCTAAGTGACTCAATCAAAACAAAGATGGCCTAAGATCACCTTCGGCATATCAAACTAGACATAGTCAAGAAGAGAGAGCACACACAAGTTCTAGCATCCTCTAAGGTGACGATCCACTCACAAATGAAAAGATTAATTTAAGCATCAAAATCTCAAAAGGCTCAAATCGCACGGCTTTCACATCCATACTAGTCCTAGTGAATTCTCCTCTCATCACACAAGTACTCAAAAAGGAAAACTCATAAGCATACTAGTTCTCTCTCAAATCAACTATAGCTCAATACTCACACAAAACAATTCTTAACTCAACTTCACAACTCTACTCTACTCATCACTTCATCCTCAAGAATGAACAATAAGTAAATGATACGAGTAAATAAGCGTAAAGTAAGTCAATCATCGAATTAGTTCAACACAAATAAGCCCAATAGTTTGAAAAACTTAAATACAATCCCTTCACAAATCAAATCACTCAAACAAAAACTCATCACAAATCACTAAAAAAAAAAAAAAAAATCAAAAGACTGAAATAAAAGAGGTGCAAGAGTAGAGAAAAGTGGGGTGAATCCCCATCATCACCGGTCCGGAGGAGGTGGCGGAGGACGGTAGTTGGGATGATCAGCTCCCAAGTGAGACACAAAAAGTGACTCCATCCATCGGTGCATATCCGAGAACTGATCTCCCATCCTATCTTGCGTCTGATGCAAGTGTGACACGTCCGTCTGGAGAGTCTGAATCTGGTTCCCCATCTGAGTCCAATCGTCATATGTAGGGTACCACGGTCTCGGCGACTGCACCTCAGGTGACTCCACCCCCAACTCTTGCGGCTCCTCACCTGCAGCTTCACCCGCAGCTTCACCCTCCTCGTACCCTTGCTCTTCTTCTTCCTGGAGGTCTGCTACTCCACTCGATCCGGCACCGCTCGTGCCTTCACCCCGGCTTCTCTTCGAAGGCCTCCCGTCTCGGAGCCCTCGACTGTCCACATCATGAGTAAACTTGGCACTCAAAGCTAAGTGCCTCTCTCCGTTCATCCCCAGGTTTGCCTTCTTCTTCCCCTTCAACGTTACAAGCTTGTCATTTGGGAGAGGGAAGAGATCATCTTTCTTGTATCGAATACAAAAACTCCCCATCCAATGCTCAAACATTAGAGTGTGGCTCAACTGATCAAAATCTAAATCTCTCCCAGGAATAGGAGCTGCACAGGGCACACATCCTAAGTGCTTCATGAACACCGAGATTAGACCTCCTCCCCCCACCTTTGAGGTCTTGGGCCCGAGCTTGAATGCCGCCTCGTAGTGGTTCTCCACGAAGTCCCGTCCGAAATCTTGATCCTTCACATACAGAAGACACTAAATCCCGTAGAGTTCCTTACTCGTCACGGTCCCCATCTCAGAACGGGCGTAGATGGTGTTTCCCAAAATCCGCTCCAAATACCGAATCATTGGGTTTCGAATCGCAGAGGCCCGAGCATTCTGAGCCTTGTACTCACCTGCCATCCCTCCCGTGATGTCGTTCTAGAATCCATTCGCGTTGTACGCCTTCGACACACAGTTAGGCCTTGGTAGAGCAGGGAGCCCAAATGCTAAGTTCACGTCTCTGATCTCACAATGCTGCAACTCGTTTCTGTAATTGAACTTGAACGAGTACTCATTCTTCTTTTCTATGGTGGCCAGGAACTGCTCAGTCAGATCGGCGTGGGTGTCCATCGTGAGCAATATCTCGAGGAACTCAGTCATTTCGTTCCTGGTGAAAATTCTCCTAATTTCCTCCTCAATCCCGATATCCTGCATAAAACGCACCACCGGCCTTCGAGTTTTCACTACCTTCCCGGTGACCAGACTCCACCAGTAGGCTATGTATCTCCAGCTCCTTGCATAATCAAGGCCGTCCCATCGAGAGGGCAGCAACTGTCTAGTGGCCAAATCATTGGTAAGAGCCTCCAACCCGACAATGCTCAAGATCTTATCTTCGTTCCACTTTGGGGCCATTGTACCTAAGCAAGATATAACAAGGATTTTCAACAACATTCTTGAACTTCAAAGCAATTTATCACTCATTCAAACTCAAGCTCTTCCAAGTAATCCAAATCAATTCACAATTCAAAATACTTCTCAAGTTCAAAGCAATTCTCAGATAGTCTTAATTCACTTTCCTTAAGCTTCCCTATCCAAGTTCTCAAGTAACAAACACTTAAACCATGCTTTTCATTCAAAGTTCTCAAGTACTCAACCATTAATTCCTCCATTTCAACCCAAAAATGCCTATAACTAAGTCTATCATGAAGTAACATTACACAAATTATGCAATTTACATGCTCAAGACTCAATTTATACTCATTCATGCTCAATACCTTCTCAATTCACACAAATTTCATCTCAACATGCAAAACCCACTTCCTTTTCTCAAATTCCTACTTTCTCACTCTAGAACTTCACCTATTCTACTCATGCAATTCCAAAATTGAGAGTTAAATAAGCAATCCCATAGCAAATTATCAACATTCATTCAAAAGGAATCAAGAATCAACAAGTTTGGCACAATATCCCCAAAAATTCGAACTACTCATGAACCCTAATTCATATGCTTCTCATGTCCAATTCATCCTAAAGCTACGAATTTAATCACCAAAAGATAGAAAGTACATACTTTGCTTGAGGAATTAATGGAGAATGAGAAGGAATTCGTGAAAAATCGTGACTAATTTGAGACGAAATGCGTGAGCTTGTGAAAATCCGTCCCCAAATCACCCAAAATCGCACTCTTAGTATGTGTATATGTGTGTGTGTGTGTGGGAGAAGGGGTATTTATAGGGGGGCTCAAAACTAGGGCTGAAACGAAGGGCGCTCGATCGGAGGCGCTCAAGCTTGGTGGTCGAGCGGGTCGAGAGGTCGAGCGAAAGCGCTCGAGCATAGGTACTCGAGCGCCTAAAACGTTCTGGACAAATTTGGGCGCTCGACCCCCTAGCTCGAGCGGAGGCGCTCGAGTGGTGTCACTTGAGCGGCACCTCCTTGCAATTTGAAATTTTGACATTCAAACCCGAATTTAGCATACCAAACGCGCTCGAAACCATCATCAAACATATTCAAGCATAAACTAACCTTGAGAACTCCTCGATTTAAGCCAGGTCGCTCATTCGACCGAGAAGTTGGGGTCTCTTCCAAACGTGCAAATCACTAATCCAATTCACGCCGAACTTAAGCAATCACACTTAATTCGATCCAACTACCCTCATGCATCGATATTTTCGAAAAATTTAGACCAATTTTTCATTAGAATTTCGTGTACGAACTCGAAGTACGAATACACCCCCCAAACTTTGTTCTTGCTACGCAATAATAAAGTTTGAAAAGAATGAGTACGTACGAGTAAGTACACCAAATTCTTATGAACTTAAATCACTATTAATGCAAAGTAATGAACGAAAAGAAACATCACCCCCCAAACTTCGACTTCGCAAAGAGGTCTATGTTTGGGGTTCGGTTTACCTCAAACTCCATCAATCGAATGCTTTCATACTCGAGACATCTCCAACTTCATGTATTTCTTCCTTAGGCTCACTTGCTCGAACTAAACTCCACAAAACAAGCCTACACCAAAAAAAAAACTCTCTACAACGAGGTTAACATTTACGATTCACAAAATGACAAAATAAACACGATACATAAAAACAAGTAAAAAATGGGTTGCCTCCCATTTAGCGCTAGTTTTAAGGTCCTAATGCCGGACCGAGCTCGAAGGAGCTCACGGGACTTGAGAATCTAAAATACCTCCCTTATTCTCATAAGAGAAGTTGAAGAATTTCTTTACTCGATGCCCGTTCACCATGAATCTATGTCCATCATCCTTCTCAACTTCAAGGAATCCACTTTTATGCACTTCCCTCACAATATACGGCCCGTTCCACTTGGACTTGAGCTTTCCACCAAATAGCTTCATCCTCGAATTGAATACGAGGACTTGATCACCCACCTTGAACTCCTTTTTCTTCAATCGTGCATCATGCCACTTCTTGGTCTTCTCCTTGAAAATTCGGGCATTCTCATAGGCACTGTCTCGAAACTCCTCCAACTCATGCAATTGGAGTAATCTTTTCTCACCAATTAAGGCACTATCAAAATTCAGCTTCTTGATCGCCCAATACGCCTTGTTCTCCAACTCCACGGGTAAGTGACATGCCTTTCCAAAAACCAATTGGTACGGAGACATGCCAAGAGGTGTTTTGAAAGCTGTCCTATACGCCCAAAGTGCATCATCAAGCTTCATCGCCCAATTCTTCCTACTAATGCTCACCGTCTTCTCAAGGATCTCCTTGATTTGACGATTTGAAACCTCTGCAAGACCTTTAGATTGAGGATGATAAGCAGTAGAGATTCGATGACTTACCTCATATTTCGACAGTAGCTTTTCCATCCACTTGTTCACAAAGTGACTTCCCCATCACTAATCAAAGCTCTTGGAACTCCATATCTCGCAAAGATGTTCTTCCTCAAGAACTCGATCACCACTCGGGAATCATTTACTCTAGTCGGGACAACTTCAATCCACTTCGAGATGTAATCAACGCATACGAGAATGTACAAGAATCCATTGCTAGGAGGAAATGGACCCATGAAATCAATCCCCCATATGTCAAATATCTCGACTTCCATGAATACGTGCATCGGCATCTCGTCCCTCTTAGTAATGGAGGCAAACCGTTGGCACTTTTCACACCTCTTAACCCATTCCATGCAATCTCTCAAAAGAGTTGGCAAATAAAAACCCGATTGAAGCACCTTCCTTCCGGTCTTTTCTCCACCCAAATGTCCTCCACATGGCAAGGCATGGCAATGCCTTATGATATTACTCCACTCCTCCTCTGGCACACACCTTCTCAACACATGATCTATCCCTCTTTTGAACAAGTAGGGACCGTCCCAAATAAACTCCCGAACTTTCTTAAAAAATGCCTTCCGATGCACCGAGTCTATCTCAACGGGCAACTCTCCACTTGCTAAATAATTAGCATAATCTGCAAACCAAGGCGCCTTCCCTTCAACTCGATATACAGGAATGTCTCCTAAGCCAAAGAGCTTCTCATCCGGAAATTCATCGTTCACCTCTCGATCCTCCACGGTGTTCTCCTTTGTGAGCTCCAATCTTGAAAGGTGATCTGCTATCACATTCTCACATCCCTTCTTGTCTCGAATCTCTACATCGAACTTCTGGAGTAGCAAAATCCATCGAATGAGATGGGGTTTTGCATCCTTCTTACTCATAAGATACCGAATCGCTGCGTGGTCCGTATATGCAATTATTTTCGTCCCTACTAGGTAGGGTCAAAATTTATCAAAGGCATACACAACCGCCAACAGCTCCTTTTCGGTTGTAGTGTAATTCACTTGAGCAGAATTCAGCATCTTCGAGGCATAGTAAATAGCGTGAAAACGCTTCTCACGAATTTGCCCCAAAGCAACTCCCATCGCATAATCACTAGCATCGCACATCAGCACGAACGGGCTAGTCCAATCCGGTGTCACAAGTATCGGGGCATTCACCAACACTTCTTTTAATCTGTTAAAAGCCACTAAACACTCATTAGTAAACTCAAAGGCAACTTCTTTTTCAAGAAGCCGCGAAAGGGGTTTAGCTATTTGTGAAAGTCTTTGATGAAACGTCTATAAAAACCCGCGTGTCCTAAAAATGACCGAATCCCCTTCTCGGTCGAAGGTGGTGGAAGCTTCTCAATAGCAATCACTTTTGCCTTGTCAACTTGGATACGTTTCGAGGACACATGATGTCCAAGAACAATACCCTCTCTCACCATGAAGTGACACTTCTCCCAATTAAGTACTAAGTCCGTCTCTTCACACCTGCTCAACACAACTTCAAGATTGATTAGACATTTATCAAACGACTCCCCGTAGACGGAGAAGTCGTCCATGAAAACCTCCATAATCTTCGCAATCAAACCATGAAAAATAACCATCATACACCTTTGAAAGGTGGCGGGTGCATTACACAACCCAAATGACATCCTCCTAAAAGCAAAAGATCCATAATAGCAGGTGAAGGTGGTTTTCTCTTGATCCTCGGGGGCTATCATAATCTGATTATACCCCGAATACCCATCTAAGAAATAGTAATACTCAAAACCACCTAATCTATCAATCATCTGATCAAGGAACGGTAGAGGAAAGTGATCCTTACACGTTGTCTTGTTCAACTCTCTATAATCTACACACACACGCTAACCCGTCACTAATCTAGTGGCTACCAATTCATTAGACTCAGTCTTAATCACCGTGGTACCCCTCTTCTTAGCAACTACGTGTAACGGACTCACCCATGGACTATCAAAAATTGCAAAAATCATGTTGCTATCTAATAACTTCAAAACCTCCTTATGTATTACCTCTTGAATTACCGGATTAACTCTAAGCTGATTTTGCACTATCGATTTTCTACCCTCTTTTAATCTAATCCTATGCATGCAAATCGAAGGACTAATTCCCTTAATATCCGCGATCGACCATCCTATAGCAGATTTGTTCTTACGAAGCACTACTAGAAGTCTCTCAAGCTGATCATCAGATAAAAGGGCAGATACAATTACTGGATACTTGTCGGTCTCATCCAAGTAAGCGTACTTGAGGTGGTCGGGAAGTGGCTTCAGCTCCTTTTTCGCCTCTAATGGTGGCGCCTTATCGAACATCTTCTCAAAAGTTGACTCCTCGGCTTCCAAGTCATCCTCATCCTCTACTTTCTTCATCTCCAAGAACTTGACATCTTCATTGTCTTCCAAGCTGTCAAAATAATCAAGATCATAAGAATCATAAGATAGATCGTCAAGGATAGGATAATCAAAATGATGAACATAAAAAGAGCAAGGGTCTAGAAGTGTGTCTTCAACACAAGTGTCTGTGATGTCAATGAAGTGACAACTCTCATCTCCCAATGGGTATTTCATAGCTTCATAAATAACTATCTTCACTTCTTGATCATCAACCTTGACCGTGATCTTCCCATTCGCTACATCAAGTACCATCCCGACTGTAGCTAGAAACGGCCTCCCTAAAATTAGCAGCACATGCTCATCCTCTTCCATCTCGAGTACTACGAAGTCGGCGGGAAAAACGTGATTTTCCACCATCACTAGAACATCCTCCACTACTCCTTGAGGTCTCGTAATGGACCTATCAGCAAGTTAGAGCGTCATCATCGTGGGTTGAAGTTCACCCACCTCTAACTTCTTGAACAACGAAAGAGGCATCAAATTAATGCTAGCCTCGAGATCACACAAGGCTCCTTTCTTGATCCCGTTCCCGATGTCACAAAGAATGGTAAAGCTCCCGGGGTCCTTCATCTTGGGAGGAAGCACCTTGTGCACCATTGCACTCACCTCATGGTTCAAGTGCACTAACTCAGGTCCATCTACTCTCCGTCTCTTCGCTATTAAGTCCTTCAGGAACTTGGCGTAGTTAGGCATCTGTTCCAAAGCATCATAAAAAGGAATGTTAATATGTAGCTTTTTAAAAACATCAAGGAATTTAGCAAACTTTTCATCAAGCTTCTTTTTCACGAAGCACTGTGGATATGGGACAGGTATCACAGATTTGGGTACCCCCCATTCATCTTTCTCGGTCTCTTTCACTTTCTCCCTTGCTTCCTTTGCTTTCTTCCACTTTGGGACTCTCTCAATCTCCTCAATCTTCTCTTCAGGCTCTTTGCTCTCATTTGACTCACCCACATCTTTACTCATCTGAATGCCTTCACCCTCATCTTTCTTATGTTCTTTCACCTCCATCTCAATCTCCTCTTGGGGCGTCTCAGAATCAGCAGGCATCTCAGGACCATCATATTTAGTCCCACTTCTCAACTCAAAGGCCTTGCAATGTTCCTTTAGGTTATCCTCGGGCATTAAAGGATACTTGCCGGGCTCTCTCGGCTGAGACTTTGCAATTTGACTAATTTGATACTAGATAGAAGAGAACCTGCGGTTGTTCTCTTGCTGAGCTCGATTCCATTCCATGTCTCTCTTTTGGAGTTCTTGATCACGCTGATCACCTTTCTTGTGTAACTCCTTTACATCGTACTCCAAAGAGGACAATCGCTTGCTACCTTCCTCCACCTTCTGATGGATAGCTCTCAATATTTCCTCAGTTGAAGCTCCGCCTTCTCCACCAGGAGGTTTAGAACCTGGATCAACACCTGGAGGAACTGTAATACCAGCCTTTGGATTAGCATATGAAAAGTTCTCACTCTTCCTCCATGTGTTTTGAGGAGGCTGCTGTCCTCCTTGATATCCTTGTGTGTTCCTCCATTGATTTTGAGGCGGTTGAGGACCTGGAAGTACAAATGGTTGGCCATAAGGAGGCCTTCCAAACTGATTTCCACCTTGTGGATACCCCCCTTGTGGATAGTTAGGCCTCTTCTTGCTGACTCTGTAGATGTTTCAGGGAGACAGATTTACCACTCTGAGGCAATCATGGTTGTTAAGCAAGTGTGGATCCCAAAGGGTACAGCTGAAACAATAGGACCCAACACCCAATGGGTACCTAAAGTCTGAATTGTTTGCAGGCGGCTGTGGATCACAACAACAGGAGAGGAGACTCAATCAAGATTGTTTGGTACCTAGACAGTGGTTGCTCAAGGCATATGACTGGAATGAAGAGTCTTCTCCAAGAATTTTCTAGCTAAAGATGGTCCACAGGTAACCTTTGGTGACAACTCAAAAGGTTTTACTAAAGGTTTTGGTGTCTTGATAATATGTACAGTCAGAGTGGAGAATGTGTCCTTTGTGGAAGGACTGAAGCACAACCTGTTGTCAGTAAGTCAATTCTGTGACAAAAGTTACAGTGTTGAGTTCTCATCGAATATATGTCCAGTAAAGAACAAATCAACACAGGTGCTTCTATCAGGTATTAGGAAAGACAGTCACTTGTTGAAGGTCTACCTAATGAAGTCTTTAGCAAAGATCATGTGTGCAAAGCTTGTCAGGAAGGGAAGCAGGTCAGAGCATCATTCAAGGAGAAAGCTTCCTTCTCCACTGACAGGATTCTTCAGCTTTTGCACATGGATTTATTTGGTCCCATAACACCTGTGAGTATGAATGGTAGGAAATATACCCTTGTGGTTATTGATGATTATTCTAGATATACTTGGGTTATTTTCTTGTTGAATAAGAATGAGACACAGGTGAAGCTTCTAGAGTTGCTCAGAAGACTCAGCAATGAGAAGAATAGTCCATTACTAAGATCAGATCTGACAAGGGCACTGAATTTATAAATTCATATATTTCTGACTTCTGTAATGAACATGGTATTGCTCATGAGACTTCTGCAGCTAGAACCCCACAACAAAATGGTGTCGCTGAAAGGAGAAACATGACACTGAAAGAAGCTGCCAGGACCATGCTGGCTGAGTCAGGATTGCCCAAGAAGTTTTGGGCTGAGGCAATCAACACTGCATGCTACACTCAGAACAGATCCATGCTGAACAAACAATATGCACAGACCCCATATGAGACTTGGAATAAGAGGAAGCCTCGCATCTCTTACTTTCATGTATTTGGTTGTAAGTGCTCCATCCTCAACAATGGGAAGACCCAATTGAAAGCCTTTGACAACAAATCTGATGAAGGGATATTCTTAGGATATTCTGAATTCAGTAAAGCATTCAGGGTTTACAATTGTAGGACCCTCGTTGTGGAAGAATCATCACATGTTGTGTTTGATGAATCTGCTAATGAGTCTAGGTTGAAAGTGTTGAATCCTGACACTGAGGAGGTCACAAGGAGAGTGACAATGCTGAGCTTAAAGAATCAACCTGATCCAAAGGTCAAAACCATGCCCATTCCAAGATGGGATGATGACGACGATCAGGAAGATGACCCAAGAGCCACTCCTAAGCCCAGCACATCAGGGATTGTTGAACCTCAGACTGAAGAATAGGCTCAACCTGAGGTAAGCACCGTCTATGAAGATGGCGGTCGCAGCTGAGGCGGTTCCTAAGTCACCTCATCAAGGGGGAATCAATGTCCCTGATATTGAGTTAGTAAATCCCTTTGGTATAGACTCAGGATCATCCTCTTCTGTTCAATATCCTGAATTTTATGAGCCTGTAGACACAAACATTGCAGGTACTTCAGGAACAATTCCAGGCAAGAGAACATGGCTAGAAAATCATCCCATTGACCAGGTCATTGGTGATCATGTTGGAGTTATACGTGAAAGTATGCTTTTACTTTGTATAACTCGTGTATCAAACACTCGTTTTATGAGAATAATTCTTTTATCGCATTTGCTTTAGTTATGAATGAATGTTGAATTTCTATTGCAAACCGTTCAATATATAGTACATGTTACACTGTAGTTAATATGGTGATACCCGATCACGGAAGACAACATTAACAGTTTACTTGTAACCAAACGTACATTTTCACGACCTAGGTGGAATTGAACAATCCGCCGTGAAAGATCGATGTGTAAGGCTCAGATTGGTCTGTCTTGACTAAGAGATTGCACTAGCACATTTAGTATGTGTTGAAGAGGTCCTACAGCGAGGATAAATTCTTCTGTTCTGAAAGGTGAAGAATTAGACCTCAGTGGTTGTTGATTTCTTAATCTCCGTCACTTAAATAGGACCGTGTGTGCTTAATAGTTACTGCTTTGATTCATGTTGGGTAAGAATCATTGCGACTTCGAACTTTGTGTCTTGGGCAGTAATATTAATCATACGACGGTTGCTAAGATTTAATACGGAGAAACGCGTGCGAGTACAGCTCGTGTGATTAGTCCCCTTAGTGGGCTCAGAAGTTTTATTGTACCAAATCTTGCAAGTGAAGAATTAGTTTCTTCGGTACGAATAATAATGTTGAGCTGTCTTTACTCCAAGGTGAAAGATGTTAATTAATTTAGAGCTATTCAGAAGCTTAATTAATTAATGGACTTGATAATCTTAAATGCGGGAAATAATAACCAGGAGCCCATATTATCGTAATATAGATTAAGATGGATAATGCAATATTAATTTATTAGTGGTAATAATTAATATTAATGGATTGAATTATATTGGGGCTCAATATTGAAATTCAGAAGTCCATTAGGAGGTCCAATCTTAATTCTCCTTAAGGCCCCTCAAGTAGCCCATTAAGTAGCCCAATAATGATAAGGTGATTAAAATAAAAAGAAAATATTAATGCTGATTTTTCAAGTAATTTTCGAAAATAGGAGAATAAAAAAGAAATAAGATTTTGTTGATTTTCTTGGAAAGATATTATGGAAGATATGTATTCTAGGAATACAAGAATATCTCATATATTCAAGAAGATCCAAATCTTTGGATTTCTTGTTGAAATTTTCGAAACTTAACCCCTAAATATGTAGGGTGAGATTTTTGTGGAATATTTTATTTTGGAGAAAAGAATATATGAGATATATTCAAGATTTCTTAGAGTCTAAGAAAAGATTTATCCAAGCCCATATTTCACATGATATTTTCGGCCCCTACATATTATAAATAGGGGATGATTATTTCATCCCCAAGTACATAATTCCATGTGTTGGAAAAATCAAGAAGCATAGATATTTTTCTTTTTCCTTAGTTTATTAAATTACTTGAAAGCATCTCCCACCGGTGATCAAGTGAGGTGAAAAGGGAAATACTTGAGAAGGCTTTGGGTTGATAGAGCGAGATTATAATTGTCCCGTATATCCAAAGGCCAATTCTACAAGAGGTACGTTAATCGCATATTTACTTGTTTATTCCGCCTAGTTAATATGTGAAATTAATTCAACATGCATGATGAAAATTAGTTGTTGGAATTATTATTTGAATTAATTAGGATTAATTCATGCTAGTAATAATTGTATTTAAATTCGTATTTAAATTTCATCCCGAATAGATTCCGGGCACCCCGATTTTCCCAACAACTGGTATCAGAGCCACGGTTTCGGGCTCTGAATTTTAAATTGGAATTTAAATTGTTAAACATTAAATTGAAATTGGATAGTAGAATTGTTAGATCTTTTTTGCAGGTATCCAATTGTCATGGTTTTAATGTTGTTAATTTCATGCGTGTGAATTAATTGTTTTTTTTTAATTCGATTCGTTCGAATTCGTTTTTCTCATGAGAAAATCCACGAGTAAATTAGTTATTTTTATTTTGATTCGATCATTGTAAGAGACTAGTCTAGATCTAGTATTTATTTTTTTTGTAAAAATAAATTGTAACCGGATCGTGACGAAGAACGAAGAATTAAAAACGGCTTACCCGGACGATGCATACAAGCGTGGCGCGTGTATGGACGTAAAATCATGCAAGGGGTGAAGAAAACGAGGATGAACGGCGAAAAAACGGCGCACGGGGGTGCACGGCGCACGCCGTGCGCAACGGGTGCACGACGCCGTGCGCACGCGTGCGCGCGCCTCGGGGCGCTCCGGGCGGTGCCTCGGCGCGCCTCCGTGCAGCGCCTCGGCTGCGCCTCGGGGCTGCGCTTCGGCGTGCTTCGGGTAGTGTTTCGGCGCTTTTTGTACCGGGAAGCGCGCGGGCCCACTTCGAGGGCCGACGAACGCTGTATCTCGGGCTGTGGGATTTTTTCGGTTCGTGTTTTTTTTCCGTGTGATTTTAAACGTCGTCCCGAACCCCAAACGATGTTGTTTTTGAAGAAGTGTTGTTGTTCGAGTGGGAGCACGTCGAGACGAACGTCGGAAAGCAACAAGGACGATTTTTCGCATCAAGACGTGAAGAAATTAAACCGTGACAATTGGATTTGAGTGCTCCAATGTGTTTAATTTTGTTTTGATGGATGTTTTATTTCGTGCACTTATTATTATTTGTTAATATGTGTTTGCATGAATTTAATTGTCCAAGAAAAACCTTACTTTAGAAAATTACTAAGTATGTTTTTTTTAATCGCAATTTTACTCCGGATATTAAAATTGGATTATTTTGACCTCCATAATTTATTTATTTGTGAAGTTCTTTTGGAATACATTTCCCCCTCGGATCGGCCAAAAGAACGGATTTCACATGAATAAATTCCGAAAGGATGATTGTGGATTATTAATAGTGGCGGTATTGACCCTCACCACGAGTGGCTTGCTCAAAGCGAAATAGTAATCCTGTATTTAATTATGGTTATTACTTAGGCATAGGAAATTGATATTAACTTACTCCCCTCGGAGTCCCTGTCAGTTTCTATGTGGTCAAAGTGGGAGCCAACTATTAATTTTAAATTAAGGATTTGTAACTTTTAAGTTTGTAATCCGCTTGAATGTGTTTAAGTGTATAGACCACCCCTCGTGGCGCATTTAAATTGTTTCGAGATGTTGGCTGATGCATGATTATATTGTTTTAAGGTTTCAATATAATTGATGTGATCGAATTATGTGATAATTTTGTATTTTTCTAGATATTGATATGAATGTATGTTTTATTCCCAGTTCATCATGTCGCAACCTTTTAATCCACTGTTTAGTATACTTAAAGATAACAAACTTGTTGGTGAGAACTATGTTGATTGGAAACGTAATTTCAATATTGTCCTAACCGCTCAACACCACAAGTGGGTACTTACTACTCCTAAGCCCCAAGAGCCTGCCGAAGATGCCACGAAAGCGGACAAGAAAGAGCATAAGAGTTGGTTTGACTCCGATGAGATGGCTAGGTGTACTATTCTGGCTTCAATGTCAGATGTGTTGCAACACCAACACCAACACATGGAGACCGCCTCTGAGATAATGCAAAATCTTGAAGCGATGTTTCAACATCAGAACCGTACGGCTAGGCAAATCACCATGCGAAAGATGCTTTCGTTGAAAATGGTGGAAGGTAAATCCCATAAGGGATCACGTAATCGAGATGATGGGTTATCTCAACAAGTTGGAAGTACTTGATGCGAAATTTGACCTCCCTACTAAGGTCGATTTCGTTCTCCATTCTCTGCCAAAGAGCTTTGAGCAGTTTCAGTTGAACTATCAAATGAATGACCGGGCAAATAGTTTGCCCGAGCTCTTGCAAGCTTTAGTATCGGCGGAGACTCTAATGGATCACCAAACCGTTGCTATGGTGGCAAACGGTCCGTCTTCCTCTTCGGGACCCAAGGGAGGGAAGAAGAGGAAGAGGACGAAGGGCCAGACCCAAGCAAATCCAACCGTTGCGAAACCCAAGACAAAGGGAGAAGGAGGTGGAAAGAAAGCTGCTAAGGGTAAGTACTTTAATTGTGGTGAGAAGGGACATTGGAGGGCGACCTGTTCTAAGCCTAAGAAGGGTGGAAAGAAAGGTAAGTCTCATGCTTTAGTCGTTGAAACATATGTTGCGGCGTATGCTGCCCACGTTTGGGTAGTGGATACCGGGGCGACTGGTCATATTTGTTTCACTCTTCAGGGGTTCCAGCTAACCCGGCGACTTAGCAAGAATGAGATCACAATCACTTTGGGGGATGCTACGAGAGTGGCAGCCGAAGCAGTGGGAGTCGTGCACCTATCTTTTGAAGATAGAGTTTTAATTTTAAGAGATGTTTTATACGTTCCAAACTTTAGGAAGAATTTAATTTCGGTTTCTAAGTTGTTTTTTGATGGATATTCAGTTACTTTTAATAAAGTTGTTACTGTTTCTTTTAAGAATGATGTTATCTGTCATGGAACGTTGGTAAACAATCTCTATACGATTAAGTGTGCACACCACTCAAATAATGAATCTAATAACACGTCGATCATTTCGAGCAATAAAAGAAAGCGTTCTTCGGAGATGAACGAAACACTTCTATGGCATCTTAGACTAGGTCATATTAATCTAAAGCGGATAGAGAGATTGGTGAAAGACGGATCCTTAGAATCGCTCCAAGTCGAGCCGTTTCCAACTTGTGAATCCTGTTTAGAGGGTAAGATGACCAAGAGGGCATTTGGAGCCAAGGGGAATAGAGCCACAGAAGTGTTAGAACTCGTTCATACCGATGTGTGTGGTCCAATGACGATCAAAGCGAGAATGGGGTATGAGTATTTCGTTACCTTCATTGACGATTACTCAAGATATGGGTACATTTACCTTATGCGGCATAAGTCTGAAACTTTTGAAAAGTTCAAAGAGTTTAAGGCCGAAGCCGAGAAACATAGGGAAAAAAGTATCAAGTTTCTACGATCAGATCGTGGAGGCGAATACCTCAGCGATGAATTCTTGAACTACCTATCGGACGAAGGGATCGTATCCCAGTTGACCGCACCGGGAACCCCTCAACAGAACGGTGTGGCGGAACGAAGGAACCGGACTCTTTTAGAAATGGTCAGATCCATGATGAGTTATTCGGATTTACCCAAGTCGTTTTGGGGTAAGGCCTTGGAAACGACGGCTTATATTCTAAACTTGGTGCCATCCAAATCGGTTCCTAAAACCCCAATGGAATTGTGGACCGGGCGCAAGCCCAGTTTAAGACATTTTCGGATTTGGGGTTGTCCGGCATACGTGCTAGACAAGGAAGCCGGTAAGTTGGATCCAAGTTCGGAATTAAGGCTGTTTATAGGATACCCTGCGGGAATGAAAGGGTGTATGTTCTATAGTCCCAAGGATCAAAAGACCGTGATTAGTACACACTTTAAATTCTTGGAGGAAGACTATATGAACAATCGGAAACCTAAAAGTGAAATTACCTTAAAAGAATTGAGAGGTCAAACCTCGATACCAAGTATACAAGATGATGTACCACACGCCACGTCTTCACAACCGGAACCCCGTCGTAGTGGGAGGGTTCCTAGGCAACCCGAGAGATTCATGGGGATAGGAGAATCTTCAGATTTGGTTCCCGGTGTTAAATCAGACCCATGGACGTACGACGAGGCAATCCAAGATAAAGACGCGGAGTCGTGGCAAACGGCAATTGAAGCCGAGATGGGTTCGATGGATCATAATCAAGTGTGGGAGTTGGTCGAGCCACCCAGTGGGGTAGAACCCATTGGATGCAAGTGGGTGTACAAGAGGAAAAGAGGACCGGACGGAAGGGTTGAAACCTTCAAAGCGAGGCTTGTGGCCAAAGGGTATACTCAGAAAGAAGGGATCGATTATGAGGAAACCTTTTCGCCTGTAGCTATGCTTAAGTCCATCCGTATTCTCTTGTCGATCGCTGCGCACCTAGATTACGAGATCTGGCAAATGGATGTCAAGACGGCTTTCCTTAATGGAAGTCTTGACGGGATAGATATCTATATGCAACAGCCCAAAGGTTTCATTGAAAAAGGCCAAGAGAATCTCGTATGCAAGCTCAAGAGATCCATTTACGGACTTAAGCATGCATCGCGTACTTGGAACTAGTGTTTTGATCAAGTGATTAAGTCTTATGGGTCTGATCAAAATAAGTTCGAAAGTTGTGTGTATAAGAAGCGTGATGGAACTGCGGTGGTATTCTTAGTATTATACGTAGATGATATTCTGCTCATTGGAAACAATGTAAAGGTATTGTCAGACGTAAAGGTATGGCTGTTAAAACAATTTGATATGAAGGACTTAGGGGAAGCCTGTCACATCCTTGGGATCAAGATCACTCGCGATCGCAAGAAGAGGATGTTGGGCTTATCGCAAGCTTCATACATTGACACTGTTTTGAAGCGTTTCAGCATGCAAGATTCCAAGAAAGGTTTTGTACCTTTTAGGCACGGAATCCATCTATCGAAAGAAATGAGCCCTAAGACGCAAGCGGAGATAGATGACATGAAAGGTGTTCCATACGCTTCGGCCGTAGGAAGCCTTATGTATGCAATGCTGTGTACGAGACCGGATATCTGCTTTGCCGTGGGCATGGTAGCAAGATATCAAAGTAATCCCGGGAAAGACCATTGGACTGCCGTAAAGTGCATCTTGAGGTATCTGAAAAGAACTCGGGAGCGGATGCTGATTTACCAGTCAGATAGTCTAGTTCCCGTAGGATACACGGACTCGGATTTCCAATCAGACATAGACTCAAGAAATTCAACCTCGGGTAGTGTGTTTTGCATGGGAGGAGGAGCCATTTCATGGAGAAGCGTTAAGCAGAAATGCATCGCCGATTCGACCATGGAAGCCGAGTATGTAGCTGCTTGTGAAGCAGCGAAAGAGGCAGTTTGGCTCAAGAACTTCTTAGTGGACTTGGACGTTGTTCCGAATTTGCCCGACAAGATAACTGTCTTTTGTGACAATGCCGAAGCAGTTGCAAATTCAAAGGAACCGAGAGCCCACAAGGCCAGCAAACACATAGAAAAAAAATACCATCTTATACGAGAAATCGTTAAGAGAGGAGATATAGAGGTGACAAAGATAGCGTCGGGTAACAACCTAGCGGATCCATTCACAAAGGGTCTGCCTTAGAGTACATTCGAGAGACATGTGGATGGAATGGGAGTCAAGACTATTGCCAATCTGCTTTAAGTATAAGTGGGAGGAATTATTAGGTTAGTGTAGGTTGACATGAGATGTCACGGAGAGCTACTACACTAAGACATGCGTGATGTATACTAAAAGCAGACTTTAAGTATAAGTGGGAGATTGTTGGAGTTATACGTGAAAGTATGCTTTTACTTTGTATAACTCGTGTATCAAACACTCATTTTATGAGAATAATTCTTTTATCGCATTTGCTTTAGTTATGAATGAATGTTGAATTTCTATTGCAAACCGTTCAATATATAGTACATGTTAAACTGTAGTTAATGTGGTGATACCCGATCACGGAAGACAACATTAACAGTTTACTTGTAACCAAATGTACATTTTCACGACCTAGGTGGAATTGAACAATCCGCCGTGAAAGGTCGATGTGTAAGGCTCAGATTGGTCTGTCTTGACTAAGAGATTGCACTAGCACATTTAGTATGTGTTGAAGAGGTCCTACAGCGAGGATAAATTCTTCTGTTCTGAAAGGTGAAGAATTAGACCTCAGTGGTTGTTGATTTCTTAATCTTCGTCACTTAAATAGGACCGTGTGTGCTTAATATTTACTGCTTTGATTCATGTTGGGTGAGAATCATTGCGACTTCGAACTTTGTGTCTTGGGCAGTAATATTAATCATACGACGGTTGCTAAGATTTAATACGGAGAAACGCGTGCGAGTACGGCTCGTGTGATTAGTCCCCTTGGTGGGCTCAGAAGTTTTATTGTACCAAATCTTGCAAGTGAAGAATTAGTTTCTTCGGTACGAATAATAATGTTGAGCTGTCTTTACTCCAAGGTGAAAGATGTTAATTAATTTAGAGCTATTCAGAAGCTTAATTAATTAATGGACTTGATAATCTTAAATGCGGGAAATAATAACCGGGAGCCCATATTATCGTAATATGTATTAAGATGGATAGTGCAATATTAATTTATTAGTGGTAATAATTAATATTAATGGATTGAATTATATTGGGGCTCAATATTGAAATTCAGAAGTCCATTAGGAGGTCCAATCTTAATTCTCCTTAAGGTCCCTCAAGTAGCCCATTAAGTAGCCCAATAATGATAAGGTGATTAAAATAAAAAGAAAATATTAATGCTGATTTTTCAAGTAATTTTCGAAAATAGGAGAATAAAAAAGAAATAAGATTTTGATGATTTTCTTGGAAAGATATTATGGAAGATATGTATTCTAGGAATACAAGAATATCTCATATATTCAAGAAGATCCAAATATTTGGATTTCTTGTTGAAATTTTCAAAACTTAACCCCTAAATATGTAGGGTGAGATTTTTGTGGAATATTTTATTTTGGAGAAAAGAATATATGAGATATATTCAAGATTTCTTAGAGTCTAAGAAAAGATTTCTCCAAGCCCATATTTCACATGATATTTTCGGCCCCTACATATTATAAATAGGGGATGATTATTTCATCCCCAAGTACATAATTCCATGTGTTGGAAAAATCAAGAAGCATAGATATTTTTCTTTTTCCTTAGTTTATTAAATTACTTGAAAGCATCTCCCACCGGTAATCAAGTGAGGTGAAAAGGGAAATACTTGAGAAGGCTTTGGGTTGATAGAGCAAAATTATAATTGTCCCGTATATCCAAAGGCCAATTCTACAAGAGGTACGTTGATCCTTTTCTCTTCTCTTTCCCTAGGAGTAAGCTGAGGACAATCATAACTATAGTGACCAGTCTTGTTGCATGTGTAGCAGGCATTGTCTCCTCTGGGACTAGGACTTGGCTCTCTCCTCCTCTGGTTGTATTCTGATCTGGCAGGGCTACTCTCTCTCCTCTGGTAGTCAGGTCTGCCAGAGCTACCATCCCTCCTCTGATGATCTGATCTCCCAGAGTTGCCAGGGTTGTCATCTCTCCTCCTCTCTGGAGTTCTGAATCTGGTCTCCCTTGAGTCTCCAGATGTCTTCTCCTTCTCTGTAGGCTTGAAAGAACTCTTCCTGTCTCTGGTAGACTCCTTCCAATGTCTTTTGTACCTGCCATACTTTGAACTCATTTTATCTAATTTATGAGTTAGAAGTGCTACCTGCTCCTTGAGGCTCAAGTCATCTGCAGTAGACTCCTTTGGCTTGATATCGGATTTGATGGTTGAAGAGAATGCAACACCTTTCTGACCAGAAGAGGAAACCTCTTCTGTTTGATCCTCCTCTTGAAGATCATATTCGTAAGCTTTGAGATCAGACAACAGAAGATGGTGATCCAGAGTGTTGAGATCCTTGTTGTCCTTGATCACAGTGACTTTAATTCTCCACCTGCTTGTTAGTGAACGTAATATATTACTATTAATCTCTTTTTCAGAATAGGTCTTACCTAAGGCACTAGCCTTGTTCAAGAGATTCGTGAGACGCATGTCCAGCTGGTCAATGGTCTCGTCTGGTTTCATCTTAAATGTGTCAAAAGAGTGTTGAACAGCTTGGAGCTTGTTTTCTTTAATCTTCTCTGTTCCTTCACAGAGCAGAGCTAACTTGTCCCACATCTCTTTTGCAGTGGTGCACGTCCTGACCTTTTCAATTACCTCCTTAGTGAGAGTGTTGATAATCTCGGTTCTTGCCACTTGGTCCAGGTTATGTAGCTTTCTCTCATCGTTGTCAAGTTCGTCTTTCTTTTTGAGGATTCGTTGTCTGGGAACTCTATCCTCTGCAGCGTCGCTAGTTTCTTCTCTGGACTCAGACCTGCCACTATCAATAGGAGTCCAGTAAAATTTAATGGGGCCACTTTCAACCACATCTAACATGCGGTGGTGAATAGCTCCAAGATGATTACTCATCATGAAGCTCCAGTGGCTATAATCCTCGAAAGAGAATTCTGGCAGTTTGCGACTCTTATAAGAAGATTTCGAAGACATATTGATAAGAAATTTAGGGAAAAACAAGAACTTGAATAAAAGCACTAGAGAGCAATGGATCTGCCCGGTGACCACCAAAAGCTTTTCAAAGCAATGGTCGTGGACACACTGCTCTGATACCACTTGTTGGTCCCACTCGATAGATTAATTGCGGAAGCTTATGTTATAATGTCTTTCCAAAAATCTTTTATAAGAGAGCAATAAACAATAATTAAAATAAAGCGATAAATGACACAAGATATATAGTGGTTCGGATAAATATCCTACGTCCACTCTCCCTTATCACCAAGGGGTCTCACTATCAACCAACTCACAAACTTACTCATTGGAATTTCCGAAGTACCAGCACCTTCTTACAAACTCTTTAGATCTAACTTCGATCTAAAGATAGACTTACTCCAACCTTGTCTAACAAGATGAACAGGTTGAGTATATAAACTCCTTACGAGTAGATGAGTAATTAAGAACAAAAGTGAGTACAATATGCGTAGTGATCAAAAGCTTAGTATGGCTATATGCGCGTGAATAATTCTAGAGCTTTTTCTTGATCTGCACTCAAGTATATATAGAGGGGATTAGGGACATAGCCGTTGGGAGGCTAATCCAATCAGATCCTCTATATATGGAAGCTTCAATCAATCAATTCCCTAATTGATTGATTGGGTTGGTGAGATCTTGATTGATTATCTTCAAATACTTTCCAATCCTGATCTTGATTTGACTTGATTTGAATCACCAACGGTCAATAGCTTCCAATTGCCTAACTCTGATTCTCTCCAGGACCAGACACCAGGTGACCTCGGTGTCTTCTGGTCCTTATCTGGTGAACAACCAGAATACTCAGTAGGATAAGGGAAACAAACTGAGCATCTTTTGTTCCACCAGACTCGTCTGGTCTGGACTCGTCTGGTCTGGGGAAGGTCCTCTGCCTCTGGTCTGATCTCATCTGGAGAAGTCTTCTGGTGGAGTCCTCTGGTGAAGTCCTCTGGTGGGGTCTTCTGGTGACTCTTCTGGTGAAGTCTTCTGGTCTGGCAGTTCCCCCTAGACTAAGTCCTAATCTAGATCATCATCTGGCTAACAGGTCCAGATGGTCCTATTACATCTTCTGGTTTGTTTTAACTCATCAAAACTAACAATTTTTATCCTAACAATTTTCCCCTTTTTGATGGAGTTAAAACACTACCAGAACTGATCAAAAGTAAACTTAGGCAAGAAAACAATAAAGGGATGAGACCTTAGAATAGATCTCATCAGGCAAATAATAAGACAACAAGGAGTTGTCTTTAGAACAAAGAAGATATGTATTTTTCCATTAATAACCAGAGGACAAAAAATTACAGATAACATTGAAGTTCATAGTCCTACTCTAAGCATATCTTCTGTTCTCTTTAGGGACAAGAAACCAGTCAAGGAACCTATCCTGGACGGCCTTCAACTCTGCAGAAGATGTTGGGGTGAAATTCACCAACACCTTGGTCTTGTAAAGCTTCTTCAGTTCTGCCCAATCCACCTGGTTCCCAATCATGGGAGTGTTAAGATAAGTAAATTCAGGAGCAGTCACCTCCAGGTTGAACTCAATGGTTGAATCCATCAGCTGCTTGTACAAGTCTGCATCATAGGCTTGCATCCAAGAATGGAAGGTTCTGTTGATCAGCTCATCATCTTCTGGTGCTGGCCTCTGGATATAATGCTGAATGAACCAGAGGGTCTTGGCTTCTCTCCATCTCTCAATCAGAGGATACGGCACAGTAGAGTCAAAAGACCCTTCTGTCCTGAGTGGCAAGATGTTCATAACTTCCACAGGAGCTTTGCTCTTCTGACCTGAGCCACCTGCACCAGAAGGAATACTAGCTTCTCTGGCCTTCTTGTTCTGCCTCTTAACATATCTGAGCCTCTGCTCTTCATCTATGTTCTTTCTGATTCTGGCTTGCCTCTCCTCTGGAGTCTCTTCCTTGTATCTCTTCTCTGCTTCTTCGACAACAGATTCAAGGAAACTCTTCTTAACTTTTCTAATCTTTCTCTTAGCAGGACCAGGAATGGTAGAAGGATCCTGCTCAGCTTCAGATGACTCATCTTCTGCAGCAAGTTGTTTAGCCATAGTAAGAGACTTCAACTCTTCTTTCTTCTTCTTCTGCAACTCAGCCTGGGCCAGAGTGTTCTCCAACAGGTCCAGACGAGCTCCATGGCTAAACAGAGTCTCATTTGTGGTCTTAGCCAGATCAGTTCTGGCCTTCTCTTCCCCCTTTTTAACTTCATCAAGGAGGGGCTCCACTACCTGCCTTATGAGATCAGGCAAGGCAGTGTTGGAGGAAGAGTGAAGATCACGCAGCTGCTTGGCTTCCTCCAGATAAGCTTTAGACTCTGCAACAAGTCTCTCCTGCGTCTCCAACATCTCCTGGAGGGAGTCCTTCAGCTTAGCGGTCTGAATCATCTGGCTGGCCATCTCCACCTTGAGAACAGAGACTGGCCTCAACTGCTCCAGCACGTGCTCCTGGAGCTGCTTCTGGCTATGCATGACATCTAACTTGACAAACAAGCCATTAGCCTTGAACGAAGCTTTAACCTCTGCCAGAGAGGACTTGAGCTGCTTCATGAAGATTCTCCTCTCATGCTTAATCTGATGCTCAATCATAGCAGGGGCCATATGCTGGATTGCTTTGGAAAAGCGCCCTATTTGCATGATCTGCTCGTTGAAGAAAGCCTTCATCTTCTGGAGCACAGCAGGAGACATCTCAAAGTCCTCCTCGTCTGAATAAAGCTCTGGAGGGAAGACAAAATGAGGACCAAACTTGTAAGTGGGGCCCTCTGGAGTGAGCATTACTCCTCTCTGGATGAGCAGGGTGCGAATCAAGACTTTAGCTGCACCAGGGGTCTCCAGCTCCGCTGGGTTCTGAATGTTCATCTTCTGCTTCAACTCAATCTCCCAAGCAGTGAAGTTGGAGGCACCCATTTCCTCAAGCAATAGCATCAGGTCCTCCACATCTTCAAGTCTGGCCTTGCTCCAGACCTTGGCATCAGTAAGCTCTGCCAGAAGTGGTAAGTGCTCCAGAAGAACTGGAAAATGCTCTCTTAACCAGAGCTGAGCACTTACACTCATACTCTGCCTAATGGGACCCATTTCTGCAGATGAGAAAGTGAAGGGTTTGGGCCCAGAGGCAGAGGAGGAAGGGGCTAAGTCAACAGGCTCAAGTGAAGCTTCCTCATCTTCACTATCATCGCTGGTTAAACAGGTTGGAGAGGGGGGAGGGCCAACGAATCCCAGAGCCATAGAAATGGTTGGGTCCTGGTCTGTATGGGTTTGGGGAGGGTTTGGATTTTGTGAAGTAGAGGTGGTAGGGATTGGTTGCTCTGCACCAGAAGAGGAAGGAATATCTGGTACAGAATGTGTAGGAGGGATTTGGGAGGTGGAAGTGTTTGAAGGGGGGACTTCTGCACCAGAGGAGGTTGAGGGAACCTCTAGTACAGAAGGTGGGGGAGAGGGGTTAGTGGGGATATGTGTTTGGGAATTTGAGGGAGAAGGTGTTTGTATAGGAATGGTAGAGGGAGTATAGACGGGTGTATCTGGGATAGTCTGCTCTGGTGGAAGAATGGGGTTACCAGAGGCAGATGAGGTTTGGGGAATGTTATCTGGGGGAGAGGTAGAAGGGGAAACAAGATTTATGGGGGAGGAAGAGGGAAAGGAAGGGTTTACCTCTGCTGGGTCAACACCAGCAGGCACAACAAGCTCTGGAGCATCCTCCATCATCTGGGTGGCATCCTCAATGGCCTTCTCCAAGGCCTCTCCAAGATCAGACCCAGAGTCTGAATCTTGAAGAAGGGCTCTCTTAGCCTTGGATTTCCTCACAAGAGGCACTTCCTCTTCTTCCTCTTCTTCTTCTGATGGCTCATCCACCAGAAGGGTTTTCTTGGGAGCTCCTCTGCCAGTCCTTGGCATCTTGGCAGATTTCTTCTTGGCCTCCTCTGGCCTCTTCCTTTTTGAAGCTCCTGCCTTCTTGGCAACCTCACTCTTCTTCTTCAGTACATCAAGAAGAGGGATCTGGTCCTCCTCAGAGGAACCCGAGAAAGCAACAGTTGAAGAACCAGTTGCTCCAGCAGCTTTCCTCTGGGTCTTCTGCTGCTGCTGCTGCTTCTGCCCCTTAGCAGGTGAGGGAATGGCTTGAAGGGGAGGAGCAGGGATGGCTTGCTCACCATCAGAATCAGGATGGCCATGGAGAGGACCATCCTTGGAGAACATAATCTTGGACTTATGAAAGCCCTTACACCAGGATTGTCTCCATTTCTTCTCTGGAAGAATCGAATCCAGAATTAGGGTGAGTTTTGTGCCCAATGATACATTAGCATTGAACACAAATTGTTGCTCTCCTGGCAACTGGGGGCATTCTTCCTTCTGAATTTTCACCTTGTTCTTCCTCAGCACCCCCCAGAAGAACTCAGCCCAGTTACATTGAACACCATCCAGAATGGCCCTCATAACACAGAGCCTGCCAACGAAGATGGCATCTGTGCTATGACTCTCACACATGAGAATCTTAACCACAATGTCAAATAACACCTTATACTTCTGCCTAAGATGCTTGTCCAAGAAACCCTTAGAAATATTCTGGCATGAATTTCTGGCAAACATCTTGAAGGATTCCAACGCCTCTCCTTCTCTGTACTTCAGTGGGTCCACACCTTCCGCAGAAAGGTTACCAAAAAGACCACAGAAGTCTGCCTTAGAGAAAACAAGATCCTCTGAATCAATCTTGGAAGAAATATAGTCTTCATGGATCTTCATCCGGATAAGAAACTGTGCAGCATATCCATCCAAGGTACGCAGATCCTTGGGAACCTTTGAGATCAACTCCTCCAGCCCAGAACGTCGGAGAAGTTCCAAAATCTCCAAAGCGGCCGGATTCTTAGTGGAATAGAAGTCCACCACCATTTCTGTCTTGAGTTTCTTGCAGACATAGTCTGGATCGAAATTGCACTTGGGTGCCATAACTGTGAAAGAGAGAGAGAGAGAGAGAATGCTTTGCAGAGAGAGGTTAGGGTTTGAATAGTATAGAAACGTGAAAAGACAGATTGAAAACAAAATTGATTTAAATAGAGTAATACGCGTGGCTTGAAAATTAAATGAAGTGTGAACGCGTGTTGTTTCAAATTCAATTTAAGAAACAAAATCAATTTTAGCATTGATTGATATTTTGCACAGTGATTAAATCCGATGGCCACGATGAAAGACAAGATACAGATTTAATCTGGTGCGTTGGCATAGTCATTGGGACTGGGCATAAAGGGGTTTTGTGGCAGTCAAGAGAAAAAGCGAAATGATTGCCTAGGCCCTATACCCTAGTCTTAAATACACTCCGAAGTTGAAAGGTTTTGAGTGTACTTACTAATTTGAAAAGTGTATCCCAATGATCAGAGGCCAGAGTAGAAAAGACATACCTGTCACCTGATATTGTAACCAGATGATACCACAATTGGTCTGGTGATACTTCTCCTCTGATGGAACTCATCTGGTCCTGGTCAGTAAAGACTTTGGACATATCTCTGACTCAGCACCTCATCTGGGATAAGTGTCACCTGGTGTATGCCTTATCTGGAAGTATACCCTCTCTGATATATCTAATCTGCAGGTATGTTAGCATAAGGAAAATTTATGAAGAAAATTGATAAGATAAGGATACTTCTCTGATGTTCCCCCTAAATCAAATCTATCTCTGGATCCAACAAACCTAACTCAAAGGCTAACTCTCTGAATCTGGTCTCAGCCAAAGGCTTGGTTAAAATATCTGCTCTCTGCCTCTCTGTTGCAATCTTTTCCATCCTTATATCTCCTTTCTCAACATGATCTCTGATAAAATGATGCCTTATATCAACATGTTTGCATCTGGTATGAAGAACTGGATTCTGGGTGATTGCAATGGCACTATTACTATCACAGAAAATAGGAATATCCTTAGCTCTAATCTGGTAGTCCCTAAGCTGTTGACTAATCCAAAGTAGTTGAGAACAACAACTCCCTGCAGCCATGTACTCTGCTTCTGTTGTTGATGTAGCAACTGAGGTCTGCTTCTTGGAAAACCAGGATACCAATTTATTCCCTAAAAATTGGCATGTTCCACTTGTAGATTTCCTATCTATTCTGCACCCACCATAGTCTGAATCTGAATAGCCACTTAATTCTAAATTGTCATCTGCAGGATACCATAATCCTAAATTCACAGTTCCCTTGAGATATTTCAATATCTTCCTAGCTGCTTCCAAGTGACTTTTCTTGGGATTAGCTTGAAATCTGGCACAAACTCCTACAGCAAAAGTAATATCTGGTCTGCTTGCAGTCAAATACAAAAGAGAACCAATAAGTGCTCTGTACTGAGTGTGGTCCACACTCTCTCCAGACTCATCTGGATCCATGTTGAAATTTGTCATCATAGGGATCTTGGCTGCCTTGCTAGATCCTATTCCAAATTTCTCTAACATGTTTCTGGTGTACTTAGCTTGATTAATAAAAATACCCTTCTCTGATTGCTTAACCTGCAAACCCAAAAAGTAATTCAATTCTCCCATCATGGACATCTCAAACTGTCCCTGCATGAGCTCACCAAACTTCTCACACAGCTTCTTGTTAGGGGATCCAAATATGATGTCATCAACATATATTTGGACCAGAAGGATGTCCTTTCCTTCTTCTTTCCTAAACAAGGTCCTATCAATCTTACCTTTAGTAAAACCATTGTCCAGAAGAAATTGAGATAGAGTGTCATACCATGCTCTGGGTGCCTGCTTCAGCCCATAAAGAGCTTTCTTAAGCTTAAACACCTTGTCACCTTGTTCAAAACCAGGAGGTTGTTCCACATACACTTCCTCAATGAGAATCCCATTAAGAAAGGCAGATTTCACATCCATCTGGTATACTTTGAACTTCATGTGAGCAGCATATGCTAAGAACAATCTGATAGCTTCTAGTCTGGCAACAGGAGCAAATGTCTCATCATAGTCTATTCCTTCAGACTGAGAATAGCCCTGGGCCACTAGCCTTGCCTTGTTCCTAGTAATGACATCATTCTCATCTTTCTTATTTTTGAAAACCCACTTAGTGCCTATCACCTTTTGATGTCTTGGTCTGTCTACCAGCTCCCAAACATCCTGTCTGGTGAATTGATTCAATTCCTCCTGCATAGCAACAATCCAGTTTGAATCTTTCAGTGCCTCCTTGATGTTCTTGGGCTCAATCAAGGACACATAGCAACTGATTAAGGCAGCTAAGTTAATAGTTCTCCTAGTCTGGTCACCCTTAGTTGGATCTCCTAAAATCAGGTCATTGGGGTGATCAACCAGGGTCCTCCTTCCCGTGGTCTTGCCTGGGTGATCATCTTCTGTAGTACCTTGGTGATTATCACCACCTGCAGAAGAGCTTCCCCCTATAGGAGTTCCAACCTCTTCTGGTTCTGCTCCTCGTGAAGGCTGCTGCTTCAGAGAACCAGGAGATGGGTCATCATCTGAATCTGAATCTGAATCAAGAATAGGTGGATTGACCTTGATAACTCTGGGTGTAGTCTGATTCTGGGTCTCATCTGAAGGCTTAGAATCCACCTTGCACTCAAAAGCAGATTCATCAAAAACAACATGAGGTGTTTCCTCCACACAAAGTGAATTCTTATTAAAAACTCTAAAATCTTTACTGGTGCTGGAATATCCCAAAAATATTCCATCAGCCACTTTAGCATCAAAGGTTCTTAATTTAGATTTCCCATTGTCATGGATGAAACACTTACATCCAAAAACATGAAAATATGAAACAGATGGGGTTTTACCTTTCCATACCTCATATGGGGTCTTATTGTGTCTCTGGGCAATCAGGCACCTGTTCTGAGTGTAACAAGCTGTATTGATGGCCTCTGCCCAAAATCTCTGTGGAGTGCTGTACTCTGCCAGAAGTGTTCTTGCAGCTTCTTTGAGAGTCCTATTCCTCCTTTCTGCAACTCCATTTTGTTGAGGTGTTCTGGCAGTAGATGTCTCATGAAAAATCCCATGATCCTTGCAATAATCTGCAATATGTGAATTCAAAAACTCTGTTCTTTTGTCACTCCTGATCCTGACTATGCTCTGGTTCTGCTCATTCTGAATCTGCTTGAAGAACTCTGGCAGCTTAGTCATAGTTTTATTTTTCTTAAACAAGAACACTACCCAAGTGTATCTTGAAAAGTCATCTACTATTACTAAGGTGTACTTCCTTCCACTGAAACTAAGAGGAGAAACAGGTCCAAACAGGTCCATGTGAAGTAGTTGAAGTACTCTGGTTGTGGTTGTGCTCTGGACATCCTTAAAGGAAGTCTTGGGTTGTTTACCCTTCTGGCATGAACCACAAACCTGATCCTTCTTAAACACTTCATTAGGAAGACCTCGAATGAGACCTTTTCTGGCAATCTTGTTCAATGTTTTGAAGTTAAGATGACACAATCTCTTGTGCCAAATCCAGCTGTTCTCTGCAGATCCTTTAGCAACCAGGCAAGCATTTCTTGGGCAACTGCTAAAATCTGCAAGATAAATGTTACCCTTCCTCAAGCCTATTAGCAAGATATCATTATAATCAGAAGAGAAAACAGTGCATGAATCACTAGAAAACTTCACTGAGTATCCCTTGTCACAGAATTGGGATACTGAAAGCAGATTATGCTTGAGTCCTTCTACGTAGTAGACTTCATCTACAGATACTCCATTGAAGGTCAACTTTCCAACTCCTCTGGTGACTCCATAGTTGTTGTCACCAAACATCACACTTGGTCCATTTAATGGCTTGAAATCTTGGAGATTGTCCTTCTGGAAGGTCATGTGCTTGGAACATCCACTATCAATGTACCAGACATGGTTGCTTGAGAATCCTTTCTCCAATGGACTCTTATCTACCTGCAGAGAGATCAATTAGGTCCCCTACTAGTGCTGGGTCCTGATTGGTTAGTTGCAGGTTTTGTAGGAATCCATAGATAAAGATCATCCCTTGATGGATGAGGAGATCTTATCTTCCTTCCAAATCTATCTACCAGTACATGTCCTTTTACTATGACATATTGAGCTACTGGTCTGATAAGGACACCTTTCTTATAAACTGGTCTGGTGTACCTTTTCTCGAATCTGGCCTTTGGAATGGCCTGCCTCAAAGACATGGTCTTAAAGGTCTGGTTATAAGGGTACATCCTAGAAGAACCATCTCTGGTGTCATAACTACCCAGATCAGTTGGTTTTCTATAGATGGGTCTGGAAGACCTCCTCTGGTTCTGATAATTAGACCTGTTCTGGTGATCATAGTTCCTTTGAGTATACCTATTCTGGAATTGATTCTTCTGAGAAAATTGTCTCTGGGGTACCTGGTTCTGTTGAACATTATTCCTTCTCTGGTAGTTATTACTCTGATTAGTATTCCCCCTTTTTGAGTGTTTCCTTTGAGGTCCCCTAATCTGTTTCGGTTCCCTTTGAAGATTTCTCTGGGGTCCTCCAATTTGAGTAATATCTACTCCTTGGGACTCATTGTTCACAGAACCATCAATCTTTAATGGTTCCCCTTGTGGACACTTATTCTCTAACATCTTCTCTTCCAGAACAGTTAACTCTTCTGGACCATTTGTTATTTGATTAATAGAGTGATTCCTTTTCCAATCAGGATTGTGAACCACCTTGTAACCATTACCAGTTAAGTCTTTATCATTCCAGATTTCGACCAATTTACCAGCTCTTACAGACTTGTCTTTGTTATAAAAGTACTTGTGAGTTTTAGTGGTAATTCCAGAATATCCTAAACCACTCTTATCACAAATGCGCTGAGAAGACTCTGATATGATAGATGCAACAGATGGTATCTTAGGAGCTTCTCTGGGCATATGTATCTCCTCTATGTTGTGGACAACTTGTTTTCCCTTGATAAGAGTTTGATATTTGGCTCTGAGTTCAGTGATCTCATCCTCTTGAGAATTCCTTTCTTTCATGAGTTGATCTACCAGAGTATCTCTTTCTGTGATCTTATCCTGAAGTTCAGAGACTTCTTTGGAATGATCTTTCATGAGTTCTCTGGTGGATTTGTGCTCATGAGAGAGAGATTGAACTTCAGCTCTGAGCCTACCATTCTCTTTCTCAAGTTTTTGACAGAGTTGGACACAATTTTGGAGATCTGATAGCATTTGTTGCATATCAGACTCTCTGGAGTTACCAGAAGAATTAGAGGATTCAGTACATTTGGAATTAGATAAAACAAGTGTAGTTTTATTTACCTCAGTGATGTCTGCCATGAGACACACATCATCATCTGATCCAAAGTCAGAAGAAGAAGAACTGGAACTAGTATCCTCCTCCTCTGCTTCTGCCAGCAACGCCCTCTTATCTGCATACCTCCTATCTCTCTTGATCCTTTTCTCTTCTCTTTCCCTAGGAGTAAGCTGAGGACAATCATAACTATAGTGACCAGTCTTGTTGCATGTGTAGCAGGCATTGTCTCCTCTGGGACTAGGACTTGGCTCTCTCCTCCTCTGGTTATATTCTGATCTGGCAGGGCTACTCTCTCTCCTCTGGTAGTCAGGTCTGCCAGAGCTACCATCCCTCCTCTGATGATCTGATCTCCCAGAGTTGTCAGGGTTGTCATCTCTCCTCCTCTCTGGAGTTCTGAATCTGGTCACCCTTGAGTCTCCAGATGTCTTCTCCTTCTCTGCAGGCTTGAAAGAACTCTTCCTGTCTCTGGTAGACTCCTTCCAATGTCTTTTGTACCTGCCATACTTTGAACTCATTTTATCTAATTTATGAGTTAGAAGTGCTACCTGCTCCTTGAGGCTCAAGTCATCTGCAGTAGACTCCTTTGGCTTGATATCGGATTTGATGGTTGAAGAGAATGCAACACCTTTCTGACCAGAAGAGGAAACCTCTTCTGTTTGATCCTCCTCTTGAAGATCATATTCGTAAGCTTTGAGATAAGACAACAGAAGATGGTGATCCAGAGTGTTGAGATCCTTGTTGTCCTTGATCACAGTGACTTTAATTCTCCACCTGCTTGTTAGTGAACGTAATATTTTACTATTAATCTCTTTTTCAGAATAGGTCTTACCTAAGGCACTAGCCTTGTTCAAGAGATTCGTGAGACGCATGTCCAGCTGGTCAATGGTCTCGTCTGGTTTCATCTTAAATGTGTCAAAAGAGTGTTGAACAGCTTGGAGCTTGTTTTCTTTAATCTTCTCTGTTCCTTCACAGAGCAGAGCTAACTTGTCCCACATCTCTTTTGCAGTGGTGCACGTCCTGACCTTTTCAATTACCTCCTTAGTGAGAGTGTTGATAATCTCGGTTCTTGCCACTTGGTCCAGGTTATGTAGCTTTCTCTCATCGTTGTCAAGTTCGTCTTTCTTTTTGAGGATTCGTTGTCTGGGAAATCTATCCTCTGCAGCGTCGCTAGTTTCTTCTCTGGACTCAGACCTGCCACTATCAATAGGAGTCCAGTAAAATTTAATGGGGCCACTTTCAACCACATCTAACATGCGGTGGTGAATAGCTCCAAGATGATTACTCATCATGAAGCTCCAGTGGCTATAATCCTCGAAAGAGAATTCTGGCAGTTTGCGACTCTTATAAGAAGATTTCGAAGACATATTGATAAGAAATTTAGGGAAAAACAAGAACTTGAATAAAAGCACTAGAGAGCAATGGATCTGCCCGGTGACCACCAAAAGCTTTTCAAAGCAGTGGTCGTGGACACACTGCTCTGATACCACTTGTTGGTCCCACTCGATAGATTAATTGCGGAAGCTTATGTTATAATGTCTTTCCAAAAATCTTTTATAAGAGAGCAATAAACAATAATTAAAATAAAGCGATAAATGACACAAGATATATAGTGGTTTGGATAAATATCCTACGTCCACTCTCCCTTATCACCAAGGGGTCTCACTATCAACCAACTCACAAACTTACTCACTGGAATTTCCGAAGTACCAGCACCTTCTTACAAACTCTTTAGATCTAACTTCGATCTAAAGATAGACTTACTCCAACCTTGTCTAACAAGATGAACAGGTTGAGTATATAAACTCCTTACGAGTAGATGAGTAATTAAGAACAAAAGTGAGTACAATATGCGTAGTGATCAAAAGCTTAGTATGGCTATATGCGCGTGAATAATTCTAGAGCTTTTTCTTGATCTGCACTCAAGTATATATAGAGGGGATTAGGGACATAGCCGTTGGGAGGCTAATCCAATCAGATCCTCTATATATGGAAGCTTCAATCAATCAATTCCCTAATTGATTGATTGGGTTGGTGAGATCTTGATTGATTATCTTCAAATACTTTCCAATCCTGATCTTGATTTGACTTGATTTGAATCACCAACGGTCAATAGCTTCCAATTGCCTAACTCTGATTCTCTCCAGGACCAGACACCAGGTGACCTCGGTGTCTTCTGGTCCTTATCTGGTGAACAACCAGAATACTCAGTAGGATAAGGGAAACAAACTGAGCATCTTTTGTTCCACCAGACTCGTCTGGTCCGGACTCGTCTGGTCTGGGGAAGGTCCTCTGCCTCTGGTCTGATCTCATCTGGAGAAGTCTTCTGGTGGAGTCCTCTGGTGAAGTCCTCTGGTGGGGTCTTCTGGTGACTCTTCTGGTGAAGTCTTCTGGTCTGGCAGTTCCCCCTAGACTAAGTCCTAATCTAGATCATCATCTGGCTAACAGGTCCAGATGGTCCTATTACATCTTCTGGTTTGTTTTAACTCATCAAAACTAACAATTTTTATCCTAACATTACTTGTTTATTCCGCCTAGTTAATATGTGAAATTAATTCAACATGCATGATGAAAATTAGTTGTTGGAATTATTATTTGAATTAATTATGATTAATTCATGCTAGTAATAATTGTATTTAAATTCGTATTTAAATTTCATCCCGAATAGATTCCGGGCACCCCGATTTTCCCAACAGATCCAACTGAGGGAGTCAGGACCAGACGGTTTCATGGTGAGAGCGCATTGTTCTGTTGCTTTCTCTCTAAGCAAGAGCCTCAGAACATTGAAGAAGCTCTCACTTACTCGAACGGGATCATAGCCATGCAAGAGGAGTTGAATCAGTTCACAAGGAATCAGGTTTGGGAACTGGTAAATAGACCTAGGCATTAAGGTGTTATTGGTACCAAGTGGGTCTTCAAGAACAAGAAGGATGAGAATGGTGTTGTAGTAAGGAACAAGGTAAGACTGGTCGCAAAGGGGTATTGCCAGTCTGAAGGGATAGACTATGATGAGACCTTTGCTCCAGTGGCTAGGTTGGAAGCTATCAGGTTGTTCCTTGCGTATGCAACGTATAAGAAGTTTAAGGTGTATCAAATGGACGTCAAGAGTGCTTTCCTGAATGATGTACTCAATGAAGAGGTATATATTGAACAACCTCCCGGGTTTGAGGTTGGAGATAGAGTATACCATTTGAAGAAAGCATTCTATGGACTTAAGCAAGCACCAAGAGCTTGGTATGATACCCTCTCCCAATTTCTGACTGACCATGGGTTCAAGAAGGGAACCGTGGATAGGACCTTGTTCAGGATCAGTGAAGGTGATGACATTCTCTTGGTCCAGATTTGTGTGTATGACATAATATTTGGCTCACCAAATCATCAGCTCTGTGAGAAATTCTCTAAGTTGATGACTGGTAAATTTGAGATGTCAATGATGGGAGAGTTGAACTTCTTCTTAGGATTACAGGTCAAGCAGACTGATCAAGGGATTTTCATTAATCAGGCCACGTATACAAGAGACTTGATTCAGAAGTTTGGAATTCAGAATAGCAATCCGGCCAGGATCCCAATGAACACCAATTGGAAGATGGATCCTGACACTGAAGGAACTTCAGTGAATTAGACTGAGTACCGAGGGCTAATAGGATCGTTGTTGTACCTGACTGCAAGCAGGCATGACATTACCTTTGCAGTTGGTGTGTGTGCTAGGTATCAGTCTGATCCCAAAAGAAGTCATTTGGAGGCTGCTAAGAGGATACTTAAATATTTGAAAAGGACAGTCAATATGGGACTATGGTATCCTTCAGATGACAACTTAGAACTGACATGTTATTCAGATGCAGATTATGGAGGTTGTAGGATTGATAGGAAATCAACCTCAGGGACATGTCAGTTTTTGAGGAGTAAGTTGATCTCATTGTTTAGTAAGAAGCAGAATTCAATGGCAACATCCACAACTGAGGCTGAGTATATGGCTGCAAGTAGTTGTTGTGCTCAGATTTTATGGTTGAGGCACCAATTGAGAGACTACCAAGTATTTGCTATTGTGACAACAATAGTGCTATAACAATTACTCAGAACCCAGTGCTTCACAGAAGGTGCAAGCATGTGGATATTAGGCATCACTTCATATTAAGCATATGGATATTAGACATCACTTCATTCGAGATCATGTGGAGAAGAAGGATATTAGGATGGAGAAAACCCACACTGACAGGCAGAGAGCTGACATCTTGACTAAGCCTTTGGCTGAAGCAAGATTTATGGAACTGTCAGTGGAGTTAGGTCTCTTAGATCCGGGAGAGCAGTCAATATAGGATCTAGGGGAAACTCAGGCCAGACTTGACTCAACGAGGTATCAGGGTGCTACAATGTCTCCCTGACAGGTATGAGTTCTATCCTGACTCCTGTGAATTTAAAGCGTCTCCCTGAGTCCTTCGTCCTGAAAATCTTTATTAAATGCATTCCATTTTCATTTAAAGCGCGCCTTTTAATATTTAAACCCACGTGCAGCGGAGCATTTAATGCTTCAGTTACTTTTTCATATACGTGTCTGTTTTATACGGAATATGACTGACGTGGGAAAATGATTGATACAGAGATTAATCCTGACCCTTCATTTCAAAACTTTTCAAATTCAGGATTCATCTCAACCTCACGTCCGAGTAACTGACTAATTCATATCAATCTAGACTGTCATTTGAGGAATTTACGCAAACACAAAAGCACATTGTACACTGAACTCTCTCTCGTTCAAACATTTCTTTGCAAATTCACATTTCATCAAATCAAATCAAATCAAATGGAATTCTTAGATACCAACTGGTCTACAGACAAACTTGAAGATGTTGTCAATAATAAGTTGGTTAACATGGAGCACGTTATCACCATGGAGGGGGCGTGTTTATCCATGAAGGAGATTCTTCATGTCTTCAACTGGATCTCCAAGGCTGGGTTGGAAAAGTATTTCACCCAGAAACCCACTTCTGTGCTACCAAAGACGGTTGTGGAGGCATACTTGAACTTGTTCCTTCTCAAGGGCGAGCTATTTACCAGGGTGACTGTTCTGATTCCCACTGGAGAGAAGAACAAGGGTGGGGAGGCTCTTTACAACGTTGAGACGCGCAACATCAACCTGAGGAAGAGCGTCAAGGAAGTGTATGGGCTTCCGTGCTCCGGCATCAACCCTAAGACCTACAAGGAAAACAATGAAGGGGAGTTCCTTGAGAAATGGACCAAGATTGGGTCATCGGAGTTCAGGGCGAGACATCACAAAGAGACCCTGAAGCCTGAATATCTTGCACTGGTCGATATTGTCTCCAAGATCATTATGGGTAGTACTAGCTCTCACGAGCAGCTCAGTTTGCCCAAGCTGAGGATTATGGGTGCTCTGGTTGATGGAGTGGAGGTCAACTGGGAGCAATACCTACTGGATCAAATCAGTCAGGCCGCTGCTGACAAGCTGAAGAAGGACGCTGAGAAGAAGCACATCTCTGTGGGTGTTATTCTTCCTTTTGGGACAAGGTTATCCATCCTGATCGCCCATGCTTGTCAGGGCTGCACTTTTGATTGGGAGGATGACTTGTCTCCCAAGAAGGTTATGTTCACCTCAGCAGGTGATACATACGCAGTGTTGGGCTTGACTGACCCCAATACTCCACCGAAGGGTCAGAGGAAGAAGCCTGCGGGCAAGGCCAAGAAGGTTGTGACGAGCCTGATGGAGAAGGTTGATGAGCTCTTTGAAAGGAGCAAGGAGGCTGAGGCTGGAGTAGCTTCTGAGAGGGAGAAAGAGAAGGAAGCTGATGAGAAGGTTCTGGAGGAGAAGAGAACCAGGTTGAAGCTGGTGCTGCAGTCCAAGGCCACCAAGGGAGAAAAATCAAGGACTGAGTCAGTCTCCAAGAAGGCCATTTCTGAGGCTGCGGAAACTGACGATGAAGTCAGATCAGGGGGAGAGGAGAAGGGTGATAGGCCTCTCAAGAGGTTGAGGAAGAGTCCCAAAAGATCTCCAGCCAAGAAGCTGAGGGAGATCAACCCTATCAGGGAAGAGTCAAGCTCTCCAAGAGCCTCCGACTTGGATCAGGTGAGGGAAACCATCAAATCTGCAGAACTTCTGCAACCTGAGTCCTTTCCTACTGAACCCCCAACCCAATCCAATCCTGAACCTACTATCACTGAACCCATCTCACACCCCACTAAAACCCAACCACTAGACATTCCCGCCACTGAACCTACCCAACCCACACCCACAAACCCTGAACCCACATCAAACCCAATTAACAACCCAAACCCTGAATCCACTTCCATTTCTGAGTCAGTGCCCACACCATCGTTAAACACTGAGACTGACCAGAATTATGAGCCAGCCATACACACTCCCAACCCTGAAGACTTCCCCACTTACCCAAATCCAAAAGATTGCCCCAAGACCTCTAACGCCGGAGACTCAGCCAATGATTTTCTGGAGATGGAGGAGGAGGAGCTAGATGCTGGAATGATGGGTGGGATTATGGAGAATAATCTGAGGGGCAACGAGACAGAATGGGCAGCTAAGTGTTGGCCTAACCTGCAAATGTACAGGGAGCTATACGCTAATGTCATAGAGCTCAAGGTCTGGCTCGACTTCAAGCAATCGAATATGCAGGAGCAGTATATGCTTGTCGATGCCAGAGGCTGGGTGCACTGGGAGCAGGAGGAGGCTCGTCTATACACTTATTTCCATCTCACGAGCTGGCTGCAACTGCTGAATTTCGAAAACTTAAAGCAGTTGATGAGTGAGATGATGGCTGGGATGAAGGCTGACATCAACGTAGACTCAGAGGAGAAAGATGATGAGGATGATGAAGCTCAGGGAGGAGCGAATGAGAAGGTAGTAGAGTAGACTGCCGAGGAGGTGGATGCGATGAACTCTGAGCCTCAGGCTCAGGGGGAAGGTGATAAGGAAGTTGGTGCTAAGGGTGGACCAACTGCTGAGGATGTTGTGAACATCTCAGCCGCCAATGATACATCAGTCGATGATGGGATTCCCTGCCCTGAGACAAAGGAGAATGATGTAGAGGCGTCCAAGGAGACTCCTAGTTATGAGGATTTTCAATCCAAAGCTCGAGATGACTTGGCTGAGCCTGAGCAGGCGGCCTTGACCACTCAACAACTGCCTTCAGTGCACCCTGAAGAGGGGACTGATGCTGTAGGGGCTGACAAGGGAAAACAGCCACTCACTGATGAAGCCAACGAAGATGATGAAGTGATCTTCACTGGGGCCCGGAGGGCTGAGTTCACTAGCATCGCCGAGGTGAAGAAGGATAAGAAGACTGAGAACTTAGCTGAGCTTCAAGAAGAAGTGATGTGGCTCAAGGCTGAAAAAGATGAAGATGCTAAGGCCCTAGCCAAACACATCAGATGGACCAAGTCAGCCTACAACACGCTTGCCAACAAGGAGGTTATTCTGCTGAAGCGCAAAATGGTTGACATGGCCAAGTCAGTAAGAAGTGAAAGGCAGAGGACTAAAAAGATGCTGAGGCGGACAATGAAGCAACTCGATGAGAGGGATGAGCAACGTGAGCAAAAGCTGAATCAAGCAGTGGAGCGTCTTGCAGCTCAGGCTGGAGCGCTGTTCACTAAGGCGTTGAATGACTCAGCGGCCAAGTTGGCGCTGGAGTCAGGGAAGATTGCTCAGTCCTCAGAGTCAGCTGCAGAGATCTTAGCTAAAGCTACTGAAGTGTCTGCGAAAGTGCTGAGTGAAGCTGGCAGGATCAGCGGTGAGTCCTTAAAGATTGAAGAAAGGATCACCAAGGATGAACAAAGTCTCCAACACAGCATGGAGGTCTTTGAAAAGAAGCTCAAAGCTGCCATCATCATTGTGTCCTACACAGGAACTGGGATTGCCACGGGGGTTGATATGCTAAAGGAAGGAGTTCAAGAAGTTCAATCTTTGGCAGCCTTCGTTATCAACAGTGGGCAAGATGTGTTCCCACCCTCACCTGCCAAGGATGATGCCAAAAAGGGGGAAAAGAAGAGAAAAAGATCCCGCCCTGAGGCATCAGAGGCAAATTCTGCAAACCCTGAGGAAGTTGAAGTGGCTGATCCTGAAGCAGACCCTAAGGGGAATGTTTTGTTTTTGCGGAAGTCAGCGAGGCTAGCTGAGGCCGCAGCGGAGAAGGCAAATAAACCTTCGAAGGATGTTCCTCAACTCCCTTCCAAACCAGATTCGTCAGTAGTTCAGAAATCTCCTCTAGTGAATACAAGGAAAAACCCAATCACTTACTCTGCAGAGACAGTGGCTGAGATATGCGCTGACTTATGGGGAACCCCTTCGGAGAAGTCTGAAGCTGAGCGCAGGGCTGAAATTGCTCAGAAAGAGAAGATGCGCATTCTGGAGAAGAAGGTGGAGAAGCTAACTGACCTCACTGATATGGAACAACGAGAACTTGATGATGCTGTGGTAAGTTTGCTAAGGAGGAAGAAGGCGAAGCCTGAGCCGCGTAAGTACAGAAAGAGGCCAACGGCAAGGAAATCAACTTTACTGCAAGTCAGAAGGCCTGAGGTGACTCAGTGGGAAGCTCTTGTCGATGAGTTTATCTCAGAGACCTTGAAGGAGTTTTGGGTCGATGCAAGGGATGAATTTGTCAGGCTTTGGTATATTGTGAAGAAATGGGGCGACACTGAAGACATCAATGCCCACTTCACTGACTATATGATGGACAATCACCCTGAACTTATTCAGAAGATTTTGGAAGAAGCTGAAGCAGCTCAAGTCCAAGTCAAAGCTCCTGAGTTTGTTGCATGCCCTCCACCTCTTGTCCCTGGAACTGGAAAGCACGACACAAAGCCCATTATGACTGAAGTTCTGAAAGGCTGAAGGCTATGTGAACCAACCTAAGAGAGTTGACGAGTTGAAGGTTAGAGTCTATGCTGGTTATGGACTCGAGCTCGAAATGAGATTAGTTTAGGTGTTCACATCTTTCTTTGTAATAGATCAGGTTCATTGTACCAATTCAATATCATCAATGAAATCTATTACATTTTCCCACAGACAAAAACTCATTGTATTTTTGGCTGTTATTTACATTCTGTACTTTATCAAGAACTGCTCTAACACTGACTTATCTTATAGATAGGACTTGTTTTTCCTCTAAGTGTTTTGAGGATCTTTTAAGTGTTTTGGCATCAGCAAAAAGGGGGAAATTGTTGGGACATTGTCAATTTTGATTAAGATCTCAAAGCCCCTGAAAAGATTATTGGCCTTAGAATGTCTTGGTCAGGCTAGTCTTGGTTAGGACTTTGTACTTAGTTATTTTACACTTCACAGGTACTCAGTGAGAGGAGCACCCACTGATGTCAATCAAGACTAAGAGCCTGAAGACGAAGAGCACCATCATGAACTTACGGCAGTCTATCTAAGCTGGCTGAGTAAGTGTCAGTGATGAAGAGTATGACCCTGAGGTCATTACTAACTCAGTCCTGAAGGGAACAGAATGATACTGAGTAATGGGAAAGACTTGGAGTAGAGCCAAGAAATGCAAAAGGAATGTCAGCGTCAGGACAAAACCGTTGTGCTCGAGACAAAAAGAACTTAATAAGATAAGCCTGAAGCCTAGGAATAAGTTCTGACATTCTCACCAACCTGATACCGTGGACCAATCTAGGGAGGACACGCACGTATGGACCCTGACATGTAGACTGACTTTAGGCTGCACTTTCAACTGGCAGGCATTAAATGGTGCATTAAATGCCATTACCTAATTCATGTAAGGACGACTGGTGAGAGTTATTCTGTATTCCTTTGATCTTTCATGCCTTATCAAAAGCTTAGAGTGATTATCTATCCTTAGCATAACTTAGTCTTGTAAGGATAATCACACCTTAGTTGGAATCCAAACTGAAACCAAAATCCTTTAGTCAGGTTTGTTGGTGGAAGTTGTGTTAGTGAGTTAGAAAGGAGTTTGTATTGGTCAGCGATGTTAGCTGATCTTGGTGCACCTTGTCACGTAAAAAATAAGAATCCCAGTAGTGGATTTCCTGTTAAATCATGACCGTGGACGTAGGAGCTTGAGTCTCTAAACCACGTTAAACTCCCTGTGTTCTTACTTCTTTGATCTTGTCCTTATTTGTCTATTAGCTTAAGTCATTCATAGCATTTGGTTTTGTCAGGCTTGAATCAATCAGCCTGATCATTAATCTGAACACTGCTCTACTAACTACTATTTCAGAATTGAGTAAACAAGTTTTCAGAAAGCAAACATAAAACAAGACTATAAACTTTCAGGGCTCACGCACTTCCGCACTGAATTCAAGTTGATAGTTAGCCAACTGACCGGCACTCAGTGCAATCAGTAGGTGTGTTATCAACCCTGAGTTTTTTAACACTCTGAGCTAAGGGGACTCAGTAAAGTTGAAAGTAAGAAAAATTGGTATACGTGTATTCCCCCCCATACACGTATTCCTCAGTCTTGTACCGGGACCAACAAAGTGCATATCATGCACTCAAGTGCATACTAGAACTACTCTTACCCAGAACGTTAACATAACCTATAAAAATTGGAACTTTTCATTCTATTGACTATATTTTTTAATTTAATATTTTAATACATAGATAAATAAAAATTATCATATTAATAATATTTTAAAATGACCCAACCCAACCTCTCTTTAGTGGTGGCAAAATGAGCCACCCGGCTAGGCTCGGCCCTTCGGGCCAAGCTATGTTCACAGGCCGGGTTGGGTCGATCCATTTTTAAATTGGGCCTATATAAATTGAGTTCGGTCCAACCCACTCTAGCCCACGGGTTAACGGGCCGGCCCCGTCCATTTTGATTTTTTTTAATAATTATTCAAAGTATCCTGGAATATGACCGAATATGGGATAACAAAAAATGGGATTATGAAAGGAAATTGGATAACAATCATTGTTCAAAGCATCCTGGATTATAAAAAATTATCTGATAATTAAGGAATTGAAAATAAAATACAACACTCAATAAAATAAAATACAACACGTAGTTACCCAGAAATAGTCAGTGATTAAGAATCATCAATAAATTCGCTCAATTATTTATTTTGTCTCTTAATCCCACAAATGAAAGTTAATATTGATCACTGAAGTCAAAAAGTGAAAATGGGGATTATGTCATACAATATTGTTTCATTGATGCCAAATTTATCACATAATAACCATAACTCATGATCTCTCCATCTTTCCATAGGTAATTGTAAATTTATATATATTAAAAAAATAATAGGGTTGACTTCCACCGCGGAGCACGATTTTTAACAGAGGGAAAGAGAGGCGGTGTGGGAGAAAGAATCAGTGAGGCGTGAGACAGAGATGAGACGAGAGAGAGGGAGAAAGCGTCGACGTGAGGACTAAAGAGAGAAACCTGGTGCGGTGTAGCGTGCGGGGCTGGGCGATGTCATCGACCGTGCGTCAGTATGAGGCGTGCGTGAGATGAATTGAATTGAGAGTGGAAAGGAAAGTAGAAACTAGAAACTCTACCTATACGGCTATACGTGTTCACTTTTTTTTTTCTTTTTTTTTAAAAATTAAAAATGCGCAGCATAATGTAGTATTCACCTTTAAAAAAAATGCATTTGTGCCAGTCGGACTGCCCGTGGCCGGTCGGGCCAAAACGATCCAATTTTTTGGGTCATCATATTTTTGGCCCAGCCCAAGTCCCGAGCCGGCCGGGCCGGCCCATCGGCCTAGGCTCAAATTGCCAGCTCTACCTCTCTTCATTCCCAAAAGGTCCCAACCACCCCCAACCCGCTTCATCTTTCTCATAGTTCTCATTCCCGTGGGCCGTGATTTCCTTCCCCCAAAATTCAATTTATACGTACACCTCTACATTTATTAAACACCAATTGCGGTATAAACCGTCTTTAATTATATAATGTATGCATATTTTTTTTATAAAAATGAAGATTTTAAACCTACATTTCTCTAACATATGAATAGTAAAAAAAATAAAACCACATATCCTCTAGTATTCGACCTACATATTTTGCACTTTTTTTCTTCCTTCGATAGGTTTCAATTTTCTTCTTCAAATTTTTTTTTACTACCTAGCCAAAATGCACAATCTACTAGATGCAAACAACTAAACTCAATAAACTCACAATCAAGAAATCTAACCATCCACATAATCAAGGCATAAATCAAAGAGAAACCCAAATTCTCACATAATCTAACACCCAAAGAATAAGAAGCTTACTTTGAGCAATTTAGTTACAACACTTGAAATGTTTTAAATCATTGTTTGAAATGTAAAGAACTATGAATTAAAGCTTGAACTAAACTAATATATGGTGGAAATGTAAGGAAATTGCAAGAATTGAGAGAAAAATGAAGAAAATTAAAAAATGTTTGTAGGGGATTAGAGTTGTGAATCTCCTTCCAAAATTTGAAGAAAATAGGTATTTATAGATGGGAACAAGGTTGGCAGGGGCGGATGCATATAGGTGTTGGTGTATACTGTAAAACAAACTTTTGTTGGGCTTTTATGGATATATTCGATTTCCTTATTATATGAAATAAATGGTTTTTTCACATTATTACATCCTTATAAGTTGTTTGTATGTCTACTTATCTTATATTGTAGATAATGTGGTTGGTTTTAAGTCACACAGAAGATCACATTGTCGGTTCCTTATAAGATATAAACAGTATTCACAACTGAGATAGGTCTGGACATAACTATTGGTATAAGTTGTAGTATGAACTTGTTGGTGGCTTGTCTTGGCCATTATTTTATACTAATATGCTATGTCGTATTGAATGGATCACAGACTGTCTTGAAGAACTAAAGGTCTTAGTGACTTTTATAATTCTTAACCCTAAGTGTGATATTTAGATGTGTGGGGCGCTTGCTCACTACTTTGATTTACCATGGGTGAGAATCTTATTAGATTCAACACACTACGTATTTTGGGTAGTGACATCATTCGGACGATGTCTCTTTTATTGGTATTAGGGCACCGTGTCCTGGTGATCCAAATTGATGACGTCCCCTTGAGGAAACTCATAAAGGATTGTCGTGTTAAACCCTGCAGGTGGATTTAATCCGTACGACAACAAGGTTGAGTGGTACTACGCAAGGATTAATAGATGTTAATTAATTAAAGCTGTTAGAAGCTTTAATAATTAATGGACGTGCGATATCTTTAACACGGAGAATTATAGAGTCTAATTGAAGTCCTGATTCGGTTCGGGATAGGACGCGAGTGCAATATTAATTCTCTAGTGGGATGAATTAATATTCTCGGGCCAAATAAATGTTCTGGGCTAAACATAAGAGTATTCGGGCCAGTGAGGAGCCCAAACCCTATTCCTTCTAACAGATTTCTATATCTACTGATTGTACACGTTTGGTATCCAACAACGATCTAGGGGACGAACCGCCTTCACCGGTGCGATCCATCAATAGGCACTTGCATACCCTAAATTTTTGCCAAATATTTGTATACATATAATATTTAAATTACATTTTGGCTTTTGAGCTATTAACAAATATTTTTTATTAGAAAATTATACAAATAGATTAATTCAATATCTCTCTAAAAGTTTGAACTTTTAGATAAGATGAATTTTTTTTCATGGTATTAGAGCTTAGGTTCTCCCACGTCATGAGTTCAAACCCTGCTGACAATAATTTCACCCTCACAAGTAGAAGGAATATTAGAGCATCCTACTAATGAATTAATTTCACTTTTCTACAAGTTCGAACTTTTAGATGAAATGAAATTATTTCATATTTCAAATTAGATAAAAAAAATTGTTTGTAATTCTTAATGATATATGTTTATTAGTTCTAAATTGTCTATATTTTGTTTAGAGTAAATCTTGTAAATGAGTTTTACCATGCAATGTCATTTGTTTATATTACCCCATATTTTATGGACTTGTTTTTAAATTTTGAATTGTATAGTATTTATAAAATTAGTTTCTCATATTTGTGCATACCCTGTTTAAAAAAATTGGATCCACCGCTAAAGGTTGATGGTCTATTTTTGTACATAAGTCCTTGAAAAAACTTGAAAATCCCACATTTTTGCACACCCAAGATTTTCACTCGATTAGAGCAATAACCACTCGACAGAGTGGCTTCTATCTCTAGTCAAGTGCTTTGCTTCTGCCAGAACTACTCGACCAAGTCTTTTTCCTGTTGGTAACATAAAATTAATGTAATTATGACACTAATCACCAACCTAAGGATTAAGTCGTATTTAATATTTACAATTGGGAGTAACACTTGTATGAACTAGTTGTACAGTGAAATTAGTGCTCAACTAATATTGTTCAATATAAACAACTAAAGTTATATATGAAAACAATTAATATTGTTCAATAAAACAACTAATATTACTCATTGAAAATAATTAATTTTATTCAGAAAATAATTAATATTATTTATTTAAAGAAATTAATATCATTTAAAAATACACACAAATTGCACACTGCCACCCATGTATCCTCCCACCTAATGGGCCGCTGAGTCACCATGATTTACCTCCTCCACCCAATTCTGTCGGGCCAGGGGGTGGGGGGCCTGGGGGCGAGGGCTTCGCCTTTTGCTACAAGAATTTGCCTACAAGATCTGAGGAAAAGACAAACTTTAATTTTGGATTTACGAATCATTAACAAAATCTACCAATCTCGACATTAAGGCATATATAATTATTTAAAATTGACATTAAATTTGGATCCGGTTAGAGGATAAGACCAACATTAATGTTAACGCTTATACATTCAGGACTTCATCAGTTGGAAGGTTATATTAAAGTGACTAAACTTTTTGCATCTGTTTCCTAGCCTTAGAATGACTAGTGCAACCATGTACTTTGTCCCCAAGATATTGAATAACTCTCCAAGTGAAAATGCAGAAATAATAATAGAAACACCAAAAAAGTGAGGAAATATCGTTATAATTATTAGATCTAAACCAATTTATAGAATAAACATGTCTACTGAGAGTTCATGAACGCCCAAAATTTGTGACACTTGTGTGCAACAATAACAAGGTGTAAGGTACAATTGGTGCACAATTAATATTGTCCAATATAAACAACTAATATTGTTCAATATAAACAACTAATACTGCTCAATGAAAACTTTTAATAATGTTCAACAAAATAACTAATATTGTTCAATGATAACAATTAATATCATTGAAAAATATACACAAATTGTACAGTGCAGTTGGTGTATGCAAAAATTTATCTACAATCAGACATTAAATCTGGATATGTTGGTACAAGAATCATTTAAATCTAACATCCTCGGGAATAAGACGTATTAATATTTTTAAAATCGGTAATAAATTTGGATCCGCTCCTAGGATAAGACCAACATTAATGCTAACTATTATAAATCCAATACTTCATTAGTTCGACGGTTAAATTAGAGTGGCCAGATTTTTTTTACCTCTGTTTCCTAGCATAAAAGGAAGCAGTACAACCATGTCTTCTGTCCCCAAGATGTCGAATAATTCTCAAAGTGAAAATGTAAAATAAAAAAATGGAAACATCAAAGAAGTGAAAAAAATGCAGTTTATCATTGAAACTAAACCAATCCACCTAAAAAACACATCATTTAAGGATACGACCAACATTAATGTTAACGCTTATAAATTCAGGACTTCATCAGTTGGAAGGTCAAATTAGAGTGACTATATTTTTGCCTCTGTTTCCTAGCCTTAAAGTGAGTAATGCTTATGCAACCATGGTATTTGTCCCCAAGATGTCGAATAACTTTCCAATTGAAGATGTAAAAACATAAAAACATAAAAAAAGTGAGAAATTGTTGTTTATCATTAGATCTGGACCTATAATGTAACACCTTATTTTCCTTAAAAATGTGTGTATATATTTATGGCATTTTTTTTAAACAATTTAATTATTCTGGTGGACTATTTTATTGTTACTAAAAGTTATAATTGTGAAATAAAAGAACTAGGATATCTACAAATTTTAGAAAAGTTTTGCAGGGGATGCCCAGTTGAGGAGACCGGACTCGATTGTTATGCACTTGACACAAAAAAAAAAAAAAATTAAATATAAAATTATATTATATGAGAATAATAGAATAATATATATACATACATACATATAATTCAATAATAATAATAATAAAAAGGAAGTACTAAAGCATAGTATCTCAAATAAATAAGTGACTGATGTGTTTGAATGATAGAAATATTACTACCAGTGAAATATAATTTATTAGTAATCATATATGAGTGTAATTATACGTATATGGTACGTATATGTCCAAATACATATTAAGAGGGTTAATTAAAATTTAATATTTTTTAGAAATTCTGAAAAATCCAAGAGTTGAGTTTGTCTATTTTAGTAAATAAATATATACATAATATGTTACTCAAAGATATGAACCGTCATTCTTCTTCTCCATGTTATCTTTCTCTTTCTCTCTCTACTTCTTCATTCCCTTCTCCGACTAGAAATTCTCCACCTCCGTCATCATCAGAGCTTTCATTGATGTAGAAGAGTTCCTTTAGAGGTAAAAGAAAAAAAAAGAAAGAAATTGATCTTTTGTTTTACATATGAAGTATTTTCCCCTTTCCAGTAATTTTTTTTCTACGGTTCTTAGTAATGTGGTGCTCAAAATATTACCTTTTGAAATAAAAATAAATATGTATTTATTTTAGGGTTTGTGATTTAATATCCTGCAAGAAATTTTGGTCTATCTTGTGAAAGTTGCTAACTATGTGACTCAAGAGTGTTGATTTATGGGTTGCATGTGATATATGTCATTGCATGTGAATTTTGTGTTGTTTTTCTTTTCCTTCTTCTATTGCAAGTCCTTTCTTTTTATGTGTAAGAGATTATTTGGTGGTTATTTGATGATTAAACTGAGTTGTGTACCCCAACTAGACTATTATATGTGTTAATTTTGAGAGTTGTTCTGACTTTTTCTGAATGAATTTGACGAAACCCTATTACCACATTGAAGTTCTAGAAGCTTAGGGTGTGTGGTAAAATTTTTAGAATTTTTTGAGTAATTTTCAATTTTATATGAATTTTCTATTATACTGCTGTACAACAGAAAAACGGCCCTGTTTTTTGTGATGATTGTATAATATACAGGGTACAGATTATTCCGTATTTGAAACTGAATTTTGACTATGTTGTTATATTGAATATTATCTTTCATATGAATTTTATTTGGTTAAATTTGGAGTTATATTACATTTATAATGAATTTTCTAATGAAAAATACCTTCAGAGTAAAAAACGAGCAGTTTTAGAGCTCTACAATATTATATAATTAAATAGGAAATTCAAAGACTTAAATTATGTTCATTTTTATGGTATTACTAATGATTCTTTGGACCATATTTAAATATTTACTTGACCTTATTTAAGGCATATTCATGTGTTACTAAATGTTGGAAAAGGATGGGACACAACATCATTTTGGGGCCTATTTTTGCCTAACTTGGAAAATTCATAACATACAAACCAGTGATTAATTCTATGTGAAAATTTTATTATGTGTATCTATACGAGTTAAGAGCATACTGTATAAATTTTATAAATTTATAGCCTGTTTACAATTTATGGTAAATAATTCATTACAATGTGTTATTTTAATGTGTTAACCTAAGTTATAAGTTTATAAAACTATTTTTTAATTATCTTATTTATTGAGAATCAAGACCTTTTGGTATGAATATAACATGTAATTTTTAAAAATATACTTGATAACATTTAATGATTATGAGACTAAATGACTACTAAATGTGTCGAGTGCATCAAGAGTTATCGGGGCTTCTGGGAAGCTATCTTGAAACGTTCGACTCCAAAAAAAGTGGGTAACATTTAATTGCTTTTGTATTAGTTAATTTAATTTGTACTTAAGATGAAAATAAGCAGATCTACAGATTTTACTTTGTGTGGATTATGCTGTGTGGAATTATGCTATGTGGAATAGGCAGATCGACAGGCCTTGGCAAGTACACACTCTTTCACATCAAATGACTTTATTCAATGCAGTAGTATATTAAATGTTATCCCACTGGGCTTCCTCTCCGGGGGGAAAGACTCTTGATGCTCCTTAAATTATTTCAGGTTTTGTTGGAGACGAGGCGAACTTGTAATTGGACTGTGGCAAACTTCTCAAATTTTTATTGTTGTGTTTCAAAACTTCGTAAGAAGTGTACTAAGTAATTGTGTGACATATTTAGTTGTTTTAGATGTTTTAATATTGTGGTTATGTCTAAATTTCTATGACATGAAGTCTAAGATTTCGTATACATTTAAGCTAATATGACGACTTTTAAACCTAAACTCACATGCATGACACAGTCAACTTATTTTAAATATATTTTCAATTTAGTTATAATATTTTATTTCGTGCATGATACTACACCTTGTGAATTTTAATTGAGTAAGTGTTTAACTTAGATGTGTGGGTAATATACGAGTTAGGTACTAGCAGGTTTAGACACTTTACTTAGAAAAAAATGGCACGTATTTTCATAGCGTGGTCTTCCGCATTAATCATTTTAAGTATGAAATTTAAAACTATTTCAACCTAAAGAAAAAAAATCCCTAAATAAGTGGCGCTGGTTTTGGGGGCGCTACTACATGGTATCAGAGCCGAGGTTGAGTTTTCCTTCCTCGAACTCTAGGTCAAACATTTTCAGAATTTAAATGATTATACATCAGTAAAATGTATGAAAGTTATTATGTGGTGATTAGGATGAAAACTAGTAAAGAGGGAGTCCGCAGTTAGTTCACTTCCGGATAGTCTCCAGGTAAAATTTAAGATTGTAATTTTTATTTTTTTTTAGTTTTATGAAAGGTTTTATGGGAAATATGTTATAAATAAATGATATGTCATCATATTTTATTATAATGAGAATGACTTATGAAAAGAAAAGTGCCTTAAAAATGTGTCTGTGGTTAATGAATACGTTTTAAATGATGAATTGATTACTGCTTTGATTTGAAATTATTTTAATTTATAAATTGTTTACTGTTTTGATTGGAAAATGTTGGTTATTTGAAAGCGCATGCATTGATTTAAATGTAACCCCGTGATTATGTGACCAAATCCTGGCCTAGAGCTAGTGGTCTAGGATGGATCGTGATGCAACCCGCGAAGAGTGCTATGAGATAGAGTATCACGAGTGCTACCAGAGAGGATGGGCGGCTATGGAGGAGTTTGTAGTTCGGATTAGTGAGGCATGTAGGCGGGCTCAGACTTTTGGCATGACAGACACAAATTATGAGGCAGCTAGGCATATAAGGGATAGGGTTTTTTCCATTATACCGAGCGATTGCGGGGAGGACCTTTCATTATTTGACTATCTATGATTCCGCTGAGGGACCCCAGATGCACCTTGAGACTTATCAGTTGGAGTTATATGAGGAAACGAAGAGGTATGATATGAAGGTACATGAGATATCTGATTTAGAGGCTGATGCACATCGCTATACTATACGCACGACTGATTTGACGATCCGCCTCCAGAAATTGGAGAAACGTATTGCCGAAGAACGCATAACTCAAGAGGTTTACAACACCCATGCTTAAGAGGCCTTCTAGCGAGTCAAGGCCATCGGGTCATACCTTCAGATGGAGTATAACTCTGATGATATAGGCAGTGATCACTCTATTATGGCCGCTTCGCTTGAGTATACCCTGACCCCTTACCCGCGTGTTGGCCAGATGTTAGCCCAGGATGGAGATAGAGTAGTTCCTGATGAGGCTAGACCGAGTGAGCCTCTCCATGATGATATTGGATGTGTCACAAAACGTGCACGCTATGGGTAGTTTGATGAGGGTCGTGATGAGAGCTGAGTGGTAGGATGAATTTTGTGGGTGTATCTTTTGTGTGCCAGTTGAAAGGCATAATAGGCCTTTTGTTGACCTGATGGATGTACCTTGTAACCGGTTGAAAGGCGTAGTAGACCTCCCTGTTAGATTGTAGAGTACTTATGCTATTACCTTTTGTTGTATATAACGGTAGGCCATAACACTGACCATTACCTTGATATGTTTTTCCTTCTACCTATGATAAAGTCTTTCCACTTTTGCTAGTATGTGTGAATGTTATTTATGAAATTGATGTTACCTTGATGAAATCAAATGTATACATTCTCGTGTGCCCGTGAATATTTCTTGTTGGAAGATAACTTATATAACTACTTACGCATCTTCATCTAGTTATAATAAATTGAATGAATAAGAGACTTCATTTTTTTTTGTCGAGAGCAAGTACTATGACCACCCCTCCATGAGGAAGAGGTAGACCACGGACTAGGGAGCAACCTGATGAGCAAAATGCAGATGTTAATATGGCAAGGAACTTTTTCGCTTAAATGCGGGAATTCATGCAACAACAACAACAACCACCTGCACTAGTTCAAGTTAGTCAGGAACATAACCAAAGGCGGACCAACAAGTGGTCGAGGAATGGATTGCTGAGCTCGAAAGGATTTTTTTAGCATATGGAATTAACCGAAATACAAAAAGTTTTGTGCGCAAGATTTCAGTTGTCTGAGGACGCAGGGCAATGGTGGTTATCTCATGAAAGGACCCCAACAGTGGAAGCAAAGTGAGCATTTGTATGGACAGACTTCAAGGAGATTATCCTTGATCGATTCTTTCCTCAGTCACTGAGAGACCAGAAATAAATAGAGTTTATGAATCTTCGACAAGGGCCCGATACTATTATCGAGTATGAACGTAAGTTCAATTTGCTCTCTCGCTATGCCCCACATATGGTGGACACGGATGATCGAAAAATACGTAGGTTTGAAAAAGGGCTATGCCCAGAAGTTGGAGGGATAGTGTCCGGTTTAAGGCTACCACACTTCAGGGGCGTTTTTGAAAGGTCAAGGATAGTGTCGATGAGTTTGGGTTTGAAGAATGACCAACGACATATGTTAAAACAATTTAAGTGGAATGATACTTTGGCTAGGAATGTTCGACCCTCTGCGGTCCTACCCTCGAGTATGAACCCACCATGCCCAAAGTGCCACAAGAATCATCAAGGGGAGTGTCTTCTAAGAACACGTTTCTGATTCTGTTGTCGGAAACTTGGTCACATAGCTAATGAATGTTAAAATGTAAAGGACACCCAAACCGTGAGTGGTGGTAAAACCTCAAAAAGTGAACCAAAAGGGTAAGGTCAAGCTGAACGCAATGTCCAACACTGAATACACTGAGGAAGAATAGTACCCAGAGGAAGGGCAATTTGAGGAAGGTGATGAGGAAAATGAAACTGTGGCAGATACAATACTTGTCTCAAATATTCCTGCATGTGCCTTATTTGATACCAGAGCGTCACACTCCTTTATATCTGATACCTTTAAGAAGAAACTTAAGCTAAATTGCGTTAAGATTGCGAACTTAGAGGTTAGCGTGCCTTTGGGAGAAAACATTAGAATTAGAAACTTAGCTAGAGGTGTTAGGTTAAATATCGTTGGAAATAACCTATTCCCCGATTTGCATGTGATCTGAATGAAGAGCTATGATGTCATCTTGGGGATGGATTGGTTGAGCAAACACAAAGCTATGGTCCGATGTATGAAACGAGAAGTAGACCTAGAAACCTTGGACGATTAGCGTCTCACTTTCTATGGGACAAATAAGCGAGGGTACATACTTGTCATATCTGCAATAAAGACAATTAAGCTGTTAAAGAAAGAAGGATGTTAGGCGTACCTAGTAAATGATGTAAAGGTAGAAAATAAGAAGTTGACACCGAAAGATGTGTCAGTATTGAAGGACTAGCTTGACGTCTTTCCAGAAGATCTTTCTGGTATTCCACCAGATCGATCCATAGAGTTTACTATCGACCTGGTTCCTGGGGCTGCACCAGTGTCTAAGCCTCCATATCGAATGGCACCAAAGGAGCTGCAAGAATTGAAGATACAGTTAGAGGAACTGTTGGATTAGAAGTTTATCCGAACTAGTGTTTCGCCATGGGGAGCACCTATTTTTTTCGTGAAGAAAAAGGATGGGACAATGAGAATGTGCATTGATTACTGAGAATTTAATCGATTAACAATAAAAAATAAATAACCCTTACCAAGAATTGAAGATCTTTTCGATCAGTTGAAGAATGTAGGGGTATTTTATAAGATTAATCTCAGGTCTAGGTATCACCAACTCAAGGTCAAGGAAAGTGATATACCTTAGACAACATTTAGGACCCGATATGTCATTATGAGTTTACCGTAATGCTGTTTGGAATTAAAAATGCTCCTACAATATTCATAGATCTGATGACCTGTGTTTTCACAAATACCTGGATAAATTTATCATCGTGTTTAATGATGACACCTTGATCTATTCAAAGGACACAAAGCAGTATGAGGAACACCTCATAACCATTTTGGAAGTATTGCGTCGAGAAAAGTTGTATGCTAAGTTCAGTAAAGTGAATTTTGGCTCAACAGAGTGGCTTTTTTGGGGCATGTGATCACGCACAGGGAATAGAAGTTGATCCCGCTAAAGTTGAGTCAGTTTTGAATTAGAAAATATCGGTTAATGCATATGAAGTTCACAACTTTCTTGGCTTGGCAGGGTACTACCGAAGGTTCATTCAAAACTTTTCACGTATTGCAAAACCACTCACACACCTTACAAAGAAGAGTGAGAAGTTCAAGTGGATGCCTGAATGTGAGGCCAGGTTCCAAAAGTTAAAGTAGAGGCTAACAATAGCACCAGTTCTAACAGTGCTTAAAGGATCAGAAGGGTTTGTAATCTACATGGACACCTCTAAGTCGAGATTAGGTTGTGTGTTGATGCAATATAGGAAGGTTGTAGCTTATGCATCACGATAGCTGAAGGTGCACGAACAGAACTATCTGATGTACAACTTGGAGTTAGCTGTTGTCGTACATGCACTGGAAATTTGGAGACACTATCTGTATGGTGGGAAGTGTGAGATCTACACAGACCAAAAAAGTCTGAAATATATCTTCACATAGAAGGAACTAAACATACGTCAAAGGAGATGACTAGAATTGGTCAAGGATTATGATTGCACTATCCTTTACCACCGAGACAAGGCGAATGTGGTGGTAGATGCACTCAGCAGGAAATGAGAAGGTCAATTAGATGTGCTACCCACTCAACAAGAGCACTTGATTAAGGAGTTTTATAAGATGAAGTTGACAATCGTCAACCCAGGGAAGTAAACATCAATATTAGCTACAATGATAATCCAACCACTTTGAGAGAACGGATAAAAAAAGCTCAGAAAATGATCGGTTTCTGCAAGTAATAAGCAACAAGGTGAAAGAGGAATTAACTAAGAATTTTTGCATAGCCTTAGATGGAGCACTAACGTTTCAAGGAAGAATATGTGCACCCAAGAGGGAGGACCTGAGGGATGACATAATCAGAGAAGCTCATAACACACCGTATATTGCACATCCCGGTGAAACAAAGATGTACCGAGACCTCAGAAGTAGTTTCTGGTGGAGGGGCGTGAAACAGTCAATTACACAGTTTGTTAGGACATGTCTCACATGCCAAATGACCAAGTCTGAACATCAACAACCTGCTGGATTGTTGAAACCATTAGATATTCCTGAATGGAAATGGGAACATGTGACAATGGATTTTGTGATAGGATTATCGAGAAGCCCAAAACAACATGAAGCAGTATGGATCGTAGTCGACAGACTAACAAAAATAGCTCGATTCATACTAGTCAAGATGACCTACTCGATGGATCGATTGGCTAAATTATACATTGATGAAGTAGTACGATCACATGGGGTGTCAGTATCGATCATATCCAATCGTGATCTGTGGTTTACTTCAAAATTTTGGAAGAGCTTACAGATGGCCATGGGCACTAAACTAAATTATAGTACAGCTTTCCACCCGCAGACGGATGGACAATCAGAGAGAACAAATCGAATACTAGAAGATCTATTGAGGACATGTACTTTGGACTTTGGAGAAAGCTGGGAAGATTACTTTTCATTAGTAGAATTTGCTTACAATAATAGCTATCAGTCTACTATTGGAATGGCTCCATATGAAGCACTCTATGGACGGAGATGCAGAACGTCAATCTATTGGGATGAAGTTGGAGTGAGAAAAATTTTGGGACCAGAACTTGTAGGGAAATCTATAGAAGCCGTCAATAAAATCTGGGAGATAATCAAGATTACCCAGAATCGACAAAAATCTTATGCCAACTCTCGGAGAAAGGACTTACAATTCGAAAAGGGAGAAAAGGTGTTCCTGGAAGTTTCACTTATTAAAGGGATAATCAGATTTGAAAAAAAAAAAGAAATTAAGTCCAAGATATGTGGGGCCGTTTGAAATCTTAGGGCGAATTGGAGATGTAGCATATCGACTTGCCCTGGCCCTATAGTTATCCACAATTCATGATGTGTTTCACGTATCAATGCTTCGAAAATATATACCCGACCCCAGTCACCATATAAAACTCGAGGATTTAGACCTCAATAAGGATCTTACATATGAAGAGCAACCCATAAGCATACTCGGAAAGAAAGTTAAGACCTTGAGAAATAGAGAAGTACCCCTGATTCTAGTACAGTGGAGTAAACATGGAGAAAGAGAGGCGACATGGGAACGTGAAGGAGAAATCTTAAGAAAATACCCAGAACTTTTCAATTTGTTGGTCCAAATTTCGGGGGCAAAATTTTAAAAAGGTGGGGGAGTTGTAACACCCTGTTTTCCTTTAAAATGTATGTATATATTTATGGCATTAAAAACAATTTAATTATTCTGGTGGACAATTTTATTGTTACTAAAAATTATAATTGTGAAATGAAAGAACGAATGATATCTACAAGCATTAATCCAGTTCTCATCTTTTAAAACTTCAATTACATTCTTGGACTCAATCAAGGAATGATAACACTCATGACTTACCTTGTTGCAGATGGAAGACTTAGAGATTGTTCTTACCAAATTACTTACTATACCCATCCTTCTTCTTGTTTGAACTCCAGAGTATTTTTCTCCAATGATCTGATCTGCAGGATGATCCTTAATAATCCTGGAAGATGGAACTTTGTTATACTCGAGTGAATTTCCAGAAGATTCTGATTTTTCAGGTAATGTTGTTCTAGATGGGGGAACATTTTGAACAACATCCTTATTCTGATCAGAATCTGAAGAACTCACTGGTATATCAATAAGTCCAAAAACATCATCTTCAATAGTTGGACCTGCAAGACTTGCATTATCATTAAATACCACATTAACAAATTCTTGCACAATATCAATCCTTAAATTATAGATTCTATAAGTTTTGCTATTCCTTGAATAACCTAAAAAGAATCCTTTATCACTTTTCGAATCAAACTTGTGCAGCTGTTCTCTATCATTCAAAATATAACAAACACAACCAAACACATAAAAATATTTCACGTTAGGTTTTTTGTTATGTAAAATTTCGTATGAGGTTTTTGTAGTACCTGGCCTAGATAGACTCTATTTGAAATATGACATACAGTGTTTAAAGCTTCAGCCCAAAATCTTTTTGAAAGATATTTTGATACAAGCATGACTCTAGCCATTTCTTGTAAAGTCCTATTTTCCTTTCTGCAATACCATTTTGTTTTGGTGTTTTTGGAGAGGAAAATTCTTGCAAGATACATTTATCTTCACAAAATTTAGTGAAATCACTATTCTCAAATTCCCTACCATGATCAGATCTTATCTTTTTTGTCTTGGAAATGAAAACATTTTGAATTTTTTGTAAATATTTTTGAAAACAGAAAAAGTTTTAGATTTTTCTTTGAGAAACTCAATCCAAGCATATCTAGAATAGTCATCAACCAAAACAAAAGAATATCTTTTTCCACCTATACTCTCAGTTTCCATTGGACCCATAAGATCCATATGAAGAAGTTCAAAACATTTTTGTGTAGAACAATGTGACAGCATTTTGTGTGACACTCTAACTTGTTTACCTTTTTGGCAAGGACCACACACCTTTGACTTGTTCAACTGTAGTTTAGGAAGGCCATTTACAGCTCCTGTTCTAATCAATTTCAAGATATTCTGATAATGTGTATGTCCGAGTTTTTGATGCCACAAGAAACTCTATCAGTTTTCACATTGTTACAGGTTTTGAGGGTGTCAATTACATAATAATTATCCACAGCTCTATGACTAATCATAAGACATTCACCTTTTTCATTTTCACATAGCATGAATCCTTATCAAAGAACACATGTAAACCATCATCACATAATTGACTCATACTGATCAGATTTGCAATCAATCCATCAACATGCAACACATTAGTCAGTTTAGGGAATCCTGGAACATTTAAAGTACCCTTACCAATGACTGCACTACGGGAACCACCTCCAAATATCACATGACCATCAACATCTAATCTATAATCAGTCAAATAATCAATATTAACAGTCATATGCCTAGAACAACCACTATCAAAATACTATGAACCGGGTGCATGAGCTTTTAATGAAGTATAAACAATATTACAACTTTTAGACTTACTGACCCAAATAGTTTTTTTTATAAATGTTCCTTTAAATGAGGTGAAAAACTTGGTGACACAATTTTTGCATGCTTATCTCTTTTTAATTTCCAGCAGTATGGTCTGATATGTCCCTTTTTATAACAGTAATGACAAAAAAAAATCCTTATTAGATTTTTCAAAAAATTTGTTTGTAAAGTCAGGAGTGTTGAATATAGAACCTGCTCCTGATTTTACAAATTTGACAGGATCATTACTAACTTCAGATTTTCCAGAAATATCAACATAACCAAGACCTTTTCTACAAGAGTTACCAAGTACCAAGGCATTATCCAAAATTTCAGTTCCTTTTGCAAAACTTTTGAAGTTCAAAGTTGAACCTCTCAGCTCTTCCTTCAGCTTTTCAACTTCCATATCCTTCCTTGTATGGATCACTTCAAGTTTAGTTAAAGAGTCTCTCAATGCAGAATTTTCTAAAGTCATTGACTTAAGAATATGTGATTGTGACTCAATCTCCTTGATGTTCTCTTGACATAAGATACAATCTGTTTCCATTAATGAGGAAGTACATGTCTCCACAAATGAACTCGTAAAACAGCTCACATCTGGACTGTTATTACCAGATGTTGTATCAAATGACGGAACATTTATATCAACATCAGAATAATAGTCATCCAGATGATCATCAAAAGTATCATTATACTCAAATCTGGCAGAGAAAGCACATTCTTCATTTTTCTCAGACTCATTTTCATCTTCTGATTCATCACTTAGAGTAGCATTAAAGTTCAGTTTCTTTCTTAGCATAATGTTGGAACATTTATTCGCATAATGACCAAAACCAGTACATGCATCACATCTCACTGACTTTCTATATTCAGGATCATACCTGGGTTTGCTACTACTACTACGTGTTCTTCTATTCTGAAATAAATCTATTTCTCCTTTCAGACATTTGTTGATTATTATTGATTTCTAATTTTGGCTGGACATTACCCTTTAACCTATTAGCCATGTTCTTTAGAAAAGACTTAAATTGTTTGGTTAATAAAGTAATATCCTTAAAATTGTCATCACATAAATTAACATACTCAGAATCAGAATCAACTTTAGTTACAAACAAAGACTTTTCATTATTAGAAGAAGTTTCACCTTTGAAAACAGAAACCTTTTTATCAGATGAATCATTCTTTTGATCAAGATTCATTTAATAAGTTTTTAGAATACTGTTGGAATATGTTTTAGTTTTGATGATTTTCCAAAACAACATGTAATAGGGTTGAAAGCAGTCAGGATAGTATCTTTTGTTTCAGGCCAGGCTAGGTTATGTCTCAGTAGAATAGGCTGTCAGTTGAGAAGAACTCAGTTGAGGGAACACTCAGTTGAGGGGGAACTCAGCGAGGGGGAACTCAGCAACACAGCCTGAGGAAATCAAGATGACATCAAAAGAACAGACTGAAGCCAAGTCAGAAACCTGAACCAGAAGAGAAACCTGAAGGATGTCCCACTGAGTGTAAACCAGGCTGATCTAAGCTAAGTTAGATGGACCACTCAGTGAAGAGCATGATCAGGAGGATCAGTGCTGCACCAAGTAGGCCCTGAAGGAGTCAGGCTACTGTGGTCAGGGAAGTTTGTCATTCAGCCTTATGACAAACTTTTTGGAATGATCTTCAAACAGTCTCTGAAGGACAACCAAACTGAAGACGTTCAGTCCACTAAAGATCATCAGGTCAGTGAAGGAGGAAGCTACCTAAAGTCAGTGGGTCTTGGTCAACCCACTGAGTCAAAGATCCGTTGGATCCAGGCCACGTGGACCAATCAGCACGAGGTAGCAACTCTGACACTGACAAAGGCCGCATTCCAAGAAAAATGGTTGAAACCATTAATTGTATGGATTCAAATGTAATTTCCTCCAACTGTTACATTTGAATCCACACTATAAATACAAGCTCATAGCTGCGTATTCAAGTATGTTGTGTGTGAGGAGAAAAATCAACACCTACGAGCTGTGAAGGTGTGAGTGTTTAGTGCATTATTTTGGGAGTTATAAGGAGGCACGATTCACATCTTGTACACTGAACTTTAGAGTTCATAGATATACACAAATGAGTGTTCAGCTTGCAACTCATAGCTTAGAGTGGTTTTCCTAATCTAGCTTTAGGCTAACACATTGTAAAGGAAAACCTCACCTAGTTGGAGAAACCAAACTGAAACCAAAACCCTCTAGTTAGGTTTGATGGTCCCGTTTTCGAAGGGCAAAATGGGAATTCAGGAGCAAATTTTTTTTTTAAACTTTTCCTCAGGGAGTTCAGCAAGAGTGAGCAATACTCAAGTCACTGCTCTGCTCAGAGGCTGAGTTACCAAGTCAGTGAGAAGGCTTGGAGGCTCATGCTCTGAGCAAGGACAGTGGCTTGAGATGCTGAACTCTCGAGTGCGTTATAAAACACAGCTTGCACCCTGACTGAGTTCAGTGACGGAATACTCAAGTCACTGCATTGCTAAGAGTCAGAGCACTCAAGTCAGTCCAAACTGACTTGTGAGCTCAGGCTCTTAACAAGGCAGTGACTCGAGAGACTGAACTCTCGAGTGCTAGCCTAAGCTTGTCAGTGAGATTGATTCTCCCTGACTAAAATACTTAGCTAATCTTTTTTTCAAGCTTTCCAAGTACACTCAGAGAGCATACACTACAAATAATTAGCAAGTGCTTAAACGATAAACAACGCTCAGTTTAACGTGGTTCAGAGACTCAAGCTCTTACAAATGTGGATTCAAATGTAACCGTTGGAGGAAATTACATTTGAATCCATACAATTAATGGTTTCAACCACTTTTCTAGGAATTCGGCCTTTGTCAGTGTCAGAGTTGCTGCCTCGTGCTGGTTGGTCCACGTGGCCTGGATTCACGGATCTTTGACTCAGTGGGTTTGACTAAGACCCACTGACTTTAGGTAGTTTTCTCCATCACTGACTGATGATCTTCAGTGGACTGAGCGTCTTCAGTGTAGTTGTCCTTCAGAGACTGTTTGAAGATCATTCCAAGAACTTTGTCATAAGGCTGAATGACAAAGTTCCCTGACCACAGTAGCCTGACTCCTTCAGGGCCTACTTGGTACAGCACTGATCCTCCAGATCATGCTCTTCACTGAGTGGTCCACCTGACTTAGCTTAGATTAGCCTGGTTTACACTCAGTGGGACATCCTTCAGGCTTCTCTTCTGGTTCAGGTTGCAAGCATGGCTTCAGTCAGTTCTCCTTGGTGTCATCTTGATATCCTCAGGCTGTGTGGCTGAGTTCCCCCTTGCTGAGTTCCCCCTCAACTGAGTTCTTCTCAACTGACAGCCTATTCTCTAGGAGCTAACCTAGCCTGACCTGAAATAAAAGATACTATCCCGACTGCTTTCAAACCTATTACATGTTGTTTTGGAAAATCATCAATACTAAAATACATATCCCAACAAGGTTTGTTGGTGGAAGTCAGTTAGAAAGGAGGGGCAGCCCAGGGAGTGGCGTGAGTCCAGTTGAAAGTGCACCTTGGCACGTTAAAAACAAGAATCCAGAGTTAGTGGATTTCCTGTTAAATCAGGCCGTGGATGTAAGAGCTTGAGTCTCTGAACCACGTTAAACTGAGCGTTTACTCTTTTAAAGTATTTACTAAAGTGTTTTGAAAATCTGCTCACTGAGAGCATTGTTAAAAGAACTTTGGTTAAATATTCAGGTCAGGGAGAACTCCTCTCACTGACCAGTTCAGGCAACGCACTCGAGAGTTCAGTATCTCGAGTCACTGCCTTGCTTAGAGCATGAGCCTCCAGGTAACGCCCCGGGATTCAGAAAGTTGACCTTTGAGGTCACAACGTCCTAAACCCGAGTCATCACTTAGTGAACCATAAAAACTGAGCCAGAAAATTTCTTTATAAAAGATAAGACAATAAATATAATTATACAGGTGCAGCGGAAGAACTTAACATGATACTTATTTGAGAAACATCAGTTTGTTACTTAATAAAAATCATCATCCCATTACTTAATAAGGAAACATCCCGACGAGTCATGGGTATGACTCTCGAGGCATTAGTGACAAAAGATTAACAGTAGTATTCAAATAGCATAAAATCTCAATCCTGATAAAAGCAGTTTATTTAATTAATAAGCGGGAGTGGGAAGTAGTCATCTACGGCAGCTCCCGGACCTCAGCATCATAACCTGAAAATATTTAGAGAGGGGCGTGAGATAAAATCTCAGCGGGTAACCTGTATGCTGTTATACAGATTGTCAGGAGATCCAAATAATAATACTTTTAAGACTTTCACCTTTCAGTTGGTTCATTATAATTCTTGGTCACGTGTATTCGCTTTCTTTAACATAAAACTTATAAACACAGATTTAGAACAAAGCATTCATATGTCCCGAAGGCACATCATTCATATGGCTCAAAGGCCCATCAATCATATGGCTCAAAGGCCCATCAATCTACTTTCTTATTCATATGGGGGGCACCGGTGGCATTTCCACCGCGTCCTTGTCCCTAAAAATATGGGGGCACTTGTACTCTTTCAACCACATCCTTATCCCTGTTGGAGGGGCACCGGTAGCGATTCTACCGCATCCTTGTCCCTTAAAGTTTGGGGGCACTGGTACTCTTTCAACCACATCCTTATCCCTGTTTGGGGGGTACCGGTAGCGACTCCACCGCGTCCTTGCCCTTCCGTCCTTATCCCTCCATCAGCTTCCCTTACAACTTTCACATAGTTCACAAATCACATACCACATGCTCACATTGTTATAATCGCACACTCACATTCACATTCATAAGATTGTTCATGTCTTTTACTGATATTTTTTACGTTTGTTTCAGAAAACTGACAACAGTCCATATAACATTAACTAGCTATACAGATAGTGTCACCCTCCTGGAAACTTTTAGAGATAAAGCTTAACTTCTTGATTGCTTAGAACAAGGCGACCTCCGAGCTTCGGAGCTAACCCCACTTTACCTAACACAGTCCGTTAATTTAGTCATCGTTCATTCTTTTAGTTTATTACTCAACTTCGCATCATACTTAGGGCTTTTCTATAATAGGGGAAGTATTTATCCTATTTAAAACAGTCCTAGGGTTTCGTTCAAGTTCAAGGAAGGCGTTGAAACTTGTTCATTCGGGTAGTAAGGTTACTCTAATTCAATACGGGTCCACCGGTTGGGGTTTTGGATCTTCCGGGTTCGTTCAACATTCAAAAGAAAGTAAAATACTCAAACACATTCTTGGACAAGTAAACAAAAGTCATTCATATACCTAAAACATGCTTGTTTATAAAAGGATCACTTATTCCTTCTTTTTAGTGCTACTTATTTAACAAAAGACATACATACAAGTATTAACTGAAAAAGGCATTTAAACTTACTGGAAAATTATGAAATTTTAGTATGTTATACAACGGATGATATGGAACAAAGTTCATTAATGGTACCAATTCATTTGAGCTACGAAAATAGGGTACATTTTCATTTGAAAATAGAACAGCAAGACATTCATCAAAACAGTGTACATTGAAGTCTAAAAATCATATCTCACAGTAGGTGCATTCAAAAATCATGAAATTAAGATATGTTATAGATAACTTAAAACCAAACATTTTTCATTTATAAACCTAAGTCATTTGAGTTACGGATCATTACCATCTGTTTGATGGAAAATGGGGTTATAACATAGTTTATCATGCAGTACATACTTTACTTAAAAATCCATAACTTATTGTAAGCTTAATCAAAATTAACCAAGCATTTTACATAGCATTTCAGACTCAGTGGAGAACTTCTAAAAAATTTTCTAAGATTTTCAAAGACTTATAAAAGGGCTAAAAGGATTTTTTAATACAAAGAATCAACCTCAGTCAAGTATTTACCACACAATATTAAAACAGGTATATATCATTATCTATTACACAAAATGCTAGGATATTTGGATATATCTTAAAAAAGAACAAAGGTAACATCCCTAAATTTTCCCATAATTTTATCAATAGTGTAAATAGGCAAAAAGGTTAGATAGAGTTACTGCTCCCAGTTTCGCACGGTTTCAGATACACAAATTTCTATGAATTTATTCTCCCTCAATATAAATCAGATGACCACCAAATTTTTACAGTTTCTTGCATACATCAAATAATATATTCAGGTATTTTTTCATGATTTTAAACATCAATAAAGGTCCGAAATGGGTTCCTCAAAAAGGGGGCAGTAGCTAACTCGGGTAGAAATGAATATTGTCGAACTTTCACATACATGATCATATAAGCTCAAAAATGTGGGAAAACCTAAACAAAAACCTCATAAAATACATCCACAATTTAAACAAGCTTAGGGGATGTTCTTAGCATGCCATTTCTAAGGGTTTCATACTCAAAACAAAACATGATCATAACATCAAGGGGAATATGATTTAAAGGGCTTACCCTTGTAGTTTCTTTCTTTCCCTTGAAGATTAGGAACCAAAGATGAACAACCTAGCTTCTAACACTCCCTTGACTTCAAGATGGTGGGGAAACACTCCTCCTAGGTGGTGGTGGTGTAGGCCAAGAGGGGGAGGAGAGGAGAGGGCTCCTTCTCCTTCTACTCTCACTTCTAACTTTCTCTCTTTCTTTCTTTCTTTCTTTCGTTCGTTCTTTCTTTCTTTCTTTCTTTCTTTCTTTCTTTCTTTCTTTCTTTCTTTCTTTCTTTCTTTCTTTCTTTCTTTCTTTCTTTTCTCTCTTGAGTGCAAGAACTAATGTGGCAAATGAAAGGGGTTTGGAGGGGTATATATAGGAGGAAATGGAGTGGGTTGGCTGATCATAAGGAGGGGGGAGAGGGTGATGTGTTCTTGTGTGTATTAAACACAAGAGTTATGAGATGGGATGAGACATAGGATTAGGGTCAAGCTTAGCACTCATTACATGTACTTCTACTTACTATGGCTGGAAAAAATGGGTCAAAGGTGCAGGTTTTTACTGTTTTGGGGCTGCCATTTATGGTAGTCCCGATTCTAGACGCGATTTTGGCTTCGACAGTGTATTTTTGATATTTTTTGGTTCGGTTTTTGGTTCCAAAATTTAATTCGAGCGTACCGTTAAATTCGTATAATTTTTGTGGTTCATACAAATGTTCTTATTCATCATTTTGAATTATTTAAATTTTTATCAAGAAAATTCGACCCGTTTTACGGATAAAACTCGAAAAGTGCTAGTAGGGTTTTTCGGCTCGAAATGCTCGCCTGTCACCTGAAAGATTAGAACTTGCATGCACAAATATTTAAACCAAACATTTTATTTAAACACTTTGAAAAATAAGACATATAAACCCTAAATCGGTTTTGGGTTGTCACATCCTACACCCCTTAAAAGAAATTTCGTCCTCGAAATTTACTTACTTATCCTAAAGGCATTGCGGGTATTTTGCTAAAATCTCGTCTTCTCTTTCCCAAGTGGCTCCTTCCTTTCCATGGCAGCTCCATTGTACCAATACTAAAGGGACTTCTCGGTTCCTCAGAAGGTGAACTTTCCTTCCCAAAATGGTCACAGGTACCTCTTCGTAAGTTAGGTCACGACTCAGACTTAAATCCTTGAAATCAACGACGTGATCTGGGTCGCTCAAGTATTTCCTAAGTGTAGACACATGGAACACATTGTGCACTTGCGCTAGTTCGGGTGGCAAGGCTATACGGTAGGCTACGTCTCCGACCTTGTCCAAAATGTCGAAGGGGCCTATGAAGCGAGGTTTCAACTTACCTCTTTTCATAAAACGAACCAAACCTTTCATAGGCGCGACTCTTAGGAACACTTTATCACTGATTTCAAAGTGTAGATCCTTTCTTCGTGTGTCGGCATATGACTTTTGACGGTCTTGAGCTATCTTGATTCTTTCCCTGATCTGCGAGATGACCTCTACTGATTTCTCCACGAGTTCGGGTCCTAAAATCTTTCGAACCCCGACCTCGTCCCAACAAATAGGCGACCTACACTTTTTCCCTTAAAGTGCTTCAAAAGGGGTCATCTGTATCATTGCCTGGTAACTGTTGTTGTAGGCAAATTCCACCAATGAGAGATTTGCTTCCCAGTTTCCTTCAAAGTCCAAGGCGCAAGCCCTCAACATATCCTCCAAGGTTTGTATTGTCCTTTCTGATTGGCCATCTGTTTGTGGATGATATGTCGTGCTGAAATTTAACTTAGTCCCCAAAGCTTGTTGTAAGCTCTTCCAGAAATTTGAGGTGAAACGGGGGTCTCTATCTGAAACGATTGAGATTGGTACGCCATGTAATCTGACTATTTCCGCTACGTATAACTATGCCATCTTATCCATCGAATAAGTCATACGAATTGGAATGAAATGAGATGACTTAGTGAGTCTATCCACTACAACCCAAATAGCATCGTGATTCTTATTCGTTTTAGGAAAACCCGTGATGAAATCCATGGCGATGTTTTCCCATTTCCATTCCGCTATTTCTAGCGGGTTCAACAGTCCTGACGGTCGTTGGTGGTCTGCCTTAACTTGTTGGCAAGTTAAGCATTTCCTCACAAAATTGGCTATTGACCTCTTCATTCCTCTCCACCAAAAGTTTTCCCGTAACTCCCGGTACATCTTTGTCTCTCCAGGATGTACAGTGTACGGCGTATTGTGAGCTTCCTTCAGTATCTCGTCCATCAGTTGTTCTTTCTTTGGCACACAGATCCTATTCCCAAACATCAAGGCTCCATCGGGGCTCATGATAAAACCTTGAAGGGTTTCTTTCTCTGTTCGATCCTTCATCTTCTCGAGGAATCTATCACCCTTTTGTGCCTCCTTGATCCTTTCCCTCAGTGTTGGTTGCACCGTGAGTGCATACACTTCTGCATTTGCACAACAATGGTTGGAAAATTCCAACTTCATCTTGGAAAACTCTCTTAGTAGTGGTTCTTGATCCGTAGGCATGGCGCTGAGTGTTGTACTTTCTTTCCTGCTCAGTGCGTCAGCCACTACATTCGCTTTCCCAGGGTGATAATGGATAGTGCAGTCATAATCTTTCACCAGTTCGAGCCACCTTCTTTGTCGCATGTTCAATTCCTTTTGCGTAAAGAAGTACTTCAAGCTCTTGTGGTCTGTGTATATCTCGCACTTACCACCATATAGGTAATGTCTCCAAATCTTCAGCGCATGAACCACAACTGCTAACTCTAAGTCATGCGTAGGATAATTTTGTTTGTGCGTCTTCAGCTGGCGGGACGCATACGCAATGACTTTCCCATCCTGCATCAGGACACATCCTAAGCCTGACAAGGATGCATCAGTATAGATCAAGAATCCTTCTGATCCATTAGGAATAGTTAGCACTGGTGAGGAAGTTAATCTCCTTTTCAACTCTTGAAAACTTTCCTCACAGGTCGGCGTCCAAATAAACCTTTCACTTTTCTTGGTTAACTGTGTTAAGGACTTTGCAATACGTGAGAAGTCCTGGATAAATCTCTGATAGTATCCTGCCAAACCCAGGAAACTCCTTATCTCATTGACATTAGTTGGGGCCTTCCAGTCCATTATGGCGTCTACTTTTGCGGGATCCATCTCAATTCATTTTGCTGAGATTATGTGACCTAGGAACATAACTCGGTCAATCCAAAATTCACACTTGCTGAACTTAGCGTATAGTTTCTCACGTCTTAGTGTCTCTATGACAGTCCTAAGGTGTTCCTCATGTTGCTTCTGATCCTTCGAGTATACTAGTATGTCGTCGATGAATACAATGACGAACTGATCCAAGTACTGGTGAAATACTCGGTTCATCAAGTCCATGAAGACTGCGGTGCATTCGTCACCACAAAGGGCATCACCGTGAATTCATAGTGTCCATACCGTGTTCTGAATGCTGTTTTTGGTATGTCACTTCCCTTGACTTTCAGCTGGTGATAACCAGATCTCAGATCGATCTTTGAGAATACTGATGCATTTTTCAATTGGTCGAATAAGTCCTCGATTCTCGGGAGGGGATACTTGTTCTTGATGGTTAGCTGGTTTAACCCTCTGTAATCGATGCACATTCTGAGTGATCCATCCTTCTTCTTTACAAAGAGTACAGGCGCTCCCCAAGGTGACACGCTCGGGCGGATGTATTTCTTATCCATAAGTTCTTGCAGTTGCTCCTTTAGCTCCTGTAATTCCTTGGGTGCCATTCTGTATGGTGCCTTTGACACAGGTGCAGCACCAGGTGTCAAGTCGATCGTGAATTCTACTTGGCGATCTGGGGGTAATCCAGATAGTTCTTCAGGGAACACATCGGGGTATTCTTTTACGATTCGTACCCCGGCTGGCGATTTCGTATCCTTAGTAGTTGCCGAGATGCTGACTAAGTATCCTCGGGTATTTCCTCCCCGAAGTAGCTTGGTAGCCTTTAATGCAGAGATTACCCTCACTCGGGTCTTCATCGTTGTTCCTTGAAAAGTAAAACGTTGGCCATCCTTTGTCTCAAAATCTATCTCTCTCTCTGAGCATCTTATGACGGCCTTGTTTCTCCTTAACCAATCTATTCCTAGGATTATGTCAAAATCTTTCATTCCTAGAACGTGAAGGTCAGTTCCTATCTTGTGTCTATTCAACTCTATTATTAGATCTTTTATTTGTTCTTGGATGCGTATGGTGTCACCAGATGGAATGCTTACATTCAAAGTTTCTCCTCTAACACTTTTTATGTTGAGGTTTTTCTTAAACCTTTCAGAGATAAAGGAGTGTGATGCTCCAGTATCAAACAATACATGAGCAGGTAAACCAAGTACTAGTAACGTACTTGTCATGGTCTCATTAAGAGTCGGGTCTCCCATACATTCCTCTTCCATCATTGCATTCACCTGGGCACGTCCTCTAGGTTGTTGACTGGGGAAGTTTCCTCTCGGTGTTCCAGGCGGACGGTTGTTGCCACTCGGGGGTCCCAGTGGACGGAAGTTGTTCGCCGGTGGCTGTCGAGCCTGGTTCCCCCATCGACTAGTTGTGGGCATTCTGAGAATCTATGCCCTGCTTGGTGGCACTTGAAATATGCGCCAGACTTCCTGAGGCATGGTCCTACATGAAACCTTCTAAAACTTGAACAATGTGGAGGAGGTCTCGGTCTAGTTTGAACAGCAGGGTTATTTCCTCTCTGTGGCTAGCTTGAGTCTCTCTTGAAATTCGGCGACCAGTTTCGATTCACTGATAGCGTAGGTTGAGTCTGCCTGAACTCCAGCCCCAAGCCGATGGACACAATCAGTGCACGATCGAAAACTTCACCATAAGTGGGGAGCTTCAGCCCAACTACTACACCTCCAACTTCTGGCCTTAGGCCTCTCTCAAACCTTCTGGCTTTCCTCTCATCTACCTCCACCAGGTGCGGGGCATAACGGGATAGTTTGTTAAATTGTTTCTCATACTCAGTGACAGAGAGAGTTCCTTGTTTGAGGTTCACAAATTCCACTTCTTTCCTGTCACGAAGGGCCTGTGGAAAGTACCTCCTCATTGCGACTTGCTTAAAATCTTCCCAAGTTAGGGATTCCCTTTCTCCAGGGGTCATAGTACGCTTGTGGGCTTCCCACCACTGGGCAGCATCTTCGGCCAACTGGAACTGGGCACATGATACCTTCTGAGCCTCAGTTAGTGTCATGTGGCGGAAAATTCGTTCCATCTCAGCTATCCATTCCTCGGTTCCCATGGGACCTTCGTTTCCCTTCAATCGAGGTGGTTGCAAACATCAAAACTGTTCGAATGTAGAGTTTGCATGGGGGTGATGAGGTGGTGCATGAGCAGGTGGGGGTGGGGGTGCTTGTTGCTGCATAAAGGTCTGTAGGGAGTTAAAGAAATCTCGTGCCATTTCGGCTCCTGATGCAGCGGGTGGAGCTTCCTGTCCTACGGAACCCTCAGACGGTTCTTGGTTAGCTCGTGTTTTCCTCTTCGGCGGCATCCTAAGGAAAGGTTTAAAAGAAGGAAAATATTACTTCATATAGGTATGATAAAATTCAAAACAAGAGAATCCAATATTTTACAGCATGGTATTAATTCAATCACGCAGGGGTGTACACAGAAACCGGAACATACTGTCTAGATCAGCAGCACGGTAACGAGCTACGACGATGCATGTTAGGGAAAATAATGACACACGATGCAAACATAAGATAAATATAACAGATAGAATAGAATATCCCATAAAAGAAAACTCACGTGAGACTGTAATACGCATATATAATTTGGAAAAGAGAAAAACGAGTTCTTAAGGTTAAACGGAGAAAAACGGGTCTCCAACGAAAATTAAGAGATGCAAGACTTTAAAATATATCAATAATAACATTAAAATAATCAAATTTTACATAATAGGTTAACCAAAGGCAAGCACACAAGCTTCTACAAAAGAACTAGTCTAGGTGAGAAAAAGGGTTCGAGTCTACATCGACCACAAGGTTCCTAACTCCAACTACAACTGGGATCATCCGGCTAAAACCGGGAAACTATCCCCAAAACTATATGCAACAGCCTCCTACTACAACTAATCAGTCGGTGGCTGAGCAAACATCGGGGTGCTGGCTAGGTCCTGCCTCAACATCATGGGTGCTAGGGGTCGGGCGAATAGAGAGTCCGATATCGATGTTCTCCCTTGCCTCCTCATGACTCTCAACATCCATGTATGCCTCTACTGGATCCGACTCCACGGGTCCGCCCGCTAATCCAGACTCTTCCCAAAAGTCTACACCCATATGGCGGTGCTGCCTCGCCTTATCCAACCTCGCATTCTGGCGATCCGCTAGACGGGTGCTCTCGTGGCTGGGCTCTGCCTCCCGCTCTGCTAGGTGTCTCATCTTCTCTCTAAGGACTAGCATCTCACTCACAACAACGTTCCTCTCTATACCAATGAGGGCTGCCACGGCCTCATGGAAAGCGGCACGACCCATCTCTAGGTTGGACCGCTCTACGGCCTTAGTAGCCGCGTTGATGCTGTCGACCAAGTCATCCATAAAAGAGACAAGACTGATGTGGCCTGCTGTCTCAGCATCAGTAGCCCATCTAGAGTCAAATACCCTCTGTGCACGTTCCAACCACCGTGGCTGGACTACATCTCTTAGGAGGACCGCAGTGTCTGGCTTGGATAGCGTCAAGCCCTCACCGAGAGCTCGGTCTCTACAAAGGGTGAAACGACCCACAAAGTGGTAGATGGTCTCACCCTCCCACTGGTAAATGTTCCGAAGACGGTGAGTGTATGCCATACTACCTGCCTAGGGTCCTCGTCTAAACGGGAAAAGGGTCTAAGGTCAGTAACGAAACACTAAGAAAGGAAAGAAAAAGAAAATAGTAATACTATACACAAAATAACAGTTTTGCTTGCCAGAGAAAATGACGTCACAGAATAGTATAACATGAATAATCAAGTAATTTCACATACATGCGTAAATAGTATGAAATTCAAGCACTTGTCCTCATAAGCTTCTGTGTTCTTTCTTTCGTTTTTTATTTTCTTATTTGTAAGGGTTTGTTATTCAATTTCTCATGAGACATCACATACCTTGAGGTTTTCGGTATGCTCGCTGTAGACAACCTTCCCACTAGTGATATTTAATTTTTTGAATTTTATAAATTTTTTCTACTATACTAAGTGAAAATTTTGAAATAAAGGAAAATAAATCACTTGGTCCGAAGTTTTGAACATAGGATCTGATACCACCTGTAACGCCCCGGGATTCAGAAAGTTGACCTTTGAGGTCACAACATCCTAAACCCGAGTCATCACTTAGTGAACCATAAAAACTGAGCCAGAAAATTTCTTTATAAAAGATAAGACAATAAATATAATTATACAGATGCAGCGGAAGAACTTAACATGATACTTATTTGAGAAACATCAGTTTGTTACTTAATAAAAATCATCATCCCATTACTTAATAAGGAAACATCCCGACGAGTCATGGGTATGACTCTCGAGGCATTAGTGACAAAAGATTAACAGTAATATTCAAATAGCATAAAGTCTCAATCCTGATAAAAGCAGTTTATTTAATTAATAAGCGGGAGTGGGAGGTAGTCATGTACGACAGCTCCCGGACCTCAGCATCATAACCTGAAAATATTTAGAGAGGGGCGGTAGATAAAATCTCAGCAGGTAACCTGTATGCTGTTATACAGATTGTCAGGAGATCCAAATAATAATACTTTTAAGACTTTCACCTTTCAGTTGGTTCATTAAAATTCTTGGTCACGTGTATTCGCTTTCTTTAACATAAAACTTATAAACACAGATTTAGAACAAAGCATTCATATGGCCCGAAGGCCCATCAATCATATGGCAAAGGCCCATCAATCTTCTTTCTTATTCATATGGGGGGCACCGGTGGCAATTCCACCGCGTCCTTGTTCTTAAAAATATGGGGGCACTGGTACTCTTTCAACCACATCCTTATCCCTGTTGGGGGGGGGGGGGTACCGGTAGCGACTCTACCGCATCCTTGTCCCTTAAAGTTTGGGGGCACTGATACTCTTTCAACCACATCCTTATCCCTGTTTGGGGGGCACCGGTAGCGACTCCACCGCGTCCTTGTCCCTTCCGTCCTTATCCCTCCATCAGCTTCCCTTACAACTTTGACATAGTTCACAAATCACATACCACATGCTCACATTGTTATAATCGCACACTTGCATTCACATTCATAAGATTGTTCATGTCTTTTACTGATATTTTATACGTTTGTTTAAGAAAAATGACAACAGTCCATATAACAATAACTAGCTATACAGATAGTTCACCCACCTGGAAACTTTTAGAGATAAAGCTTAACTTCTTGATTGCTTAGAACAAGGCAACCTCCGAGCTTCCGAGCTAACCCCACTTTACCTAACACAATCCGTTAATTTAGTCATCGTTCATTCTTTTAGTTTATTACTCAACTTCACATCATACTTAGGGCTTTTCTATAATCGAGGAAGTATTTATCCTATTTAAAACAGTCCTAGAGTTTCGTTCAAGTTCAAGGAAGGCGTTGAAACGTGTTCATTCGGGTAGTAAGGTTACTCTAATTCAATACGGGTCCACCGGTTGGGGTTTTGGATCTTCCAGGTTCGTTCAACATTCAAAAGCAAGTAAAACACTCAAACACATTCTTGGACAATTAAACAAAAGTCATTCATATACCTAAAACATGCTTGTTTATAAAAGTATCACTTATTCCTTCTTTCTAGTGCTACTTATTTAACAAAAGACATACATTCAAGTATTAGCTGAAAAACGCATTTAAACTTACTGGAAAATTATGAAATTTTAGTATGTTATACAAAGGATGATATGAAACAAAGTTCATTAAGGGTACCAAGTCATTTGAGCTACGAAAATAGGGTACATTTGCATTTGAAAACAGAACAGCAAGATATTCGTCAAAACAATGTACATTGAAGTCTAAAAATCATATCTCACAGTAGGTGCATTCAAAAATCATGAACTTAAGATATGTTATAGATAACTTAAAACCAAACATTTTTTATTCATAAACCTAAGTCATTTGAGTTTCGGATCATTACCATCTGTTTGATGGAAAATGGGGTTATAACATAGTTTATCATGCAGTACATACTTTACTTAAAAATCCATAACTTATTGTAAATTTAATCAAAATTAACCAAGAATTTTACATAGCATTTCAGACTCAGTGGAGAACATCTCCAAAATTTTCAAAGATTTTCAAAGACTTATAAAAGGGCTAAAAGTATTTTTGAAAACAAAGAATCAACCTCAGTCAAGTATTTACCACACAATATTAAAACATGTATATATCATTATCTATTACACAAAATGCTAGGATATTTGGATATATCTTAAAAAACAACAAAGGTAACATCCAAAAATTTTCCCATAATTTTATCAATAGTGTAAATAGGTAAAAAGGTAAGATAGAGTCACTGCTCCCAGTTTCGCACAGTTTCAGATACACAAATTTCTATGAATTTATTCTCCCTTAATATAAATCAGATGACCACCAATTTTTCACAGTTTCTTGCATACATCATGTTGGTCCCAAAAAGGTTATCCAGCGGTAAACGTTTTGAGTTTATTTTTTAAGAAAACCCTTTTAAATTAAGTGCTAAAAGAAAAGTGCAGAAAACTTAAAAACATAAAGTAGAGAACACCAGATTTATAGTGGTTCGGACAAACTTGTCCTATGTCCACTCTCCCTTTCTCCAAAGGGACTCTCTCTCCAACCAACTTACTAACTTTCTGGAATTGCGAAGTACCAGATCCTTCGTACAACTTGCTTACAACAACCTTTCAATGTGGTGAATAAGTTGAGTAATATTCCAACTAGAAACTCCTAAAGAGTGGATATAATGCATGTATAAACAAGATGAGTGTATGGTGAGAGTTCGTGTGTCTTTTTGTGTGCTCTTGCCCGACTCTTGTCTCTCTAATGAACTCAACCAAAATACTCCTATTTATAGTTGTGAGAATTAACTAGCCATTGGAAAGCTAGAAATTCAAACAACCATAATTGGAGGAATATAATCAATCACTGATTGATTATATTGATTGATTGATCTCCTCCATTGATTGGATCTTCCAAGATTGATACCAATCAATCAATCAATCCTACTATCAGTTGACTCTCTAGATTGTCTTCTTCTCCATCAATGATCTCCAAAATCTCCTTGTCTCCAGATAACATGCATCCTCCATGTGGGTGAACTAATCTGTCTCCCTCATCTGGTCTGAACTAGTCTGGTCTGGGGAAAGTCTTCTGCCTCTGCTCTGGTCCTCTTCTGGTGAGGTCTTCTGGCAGACTCCTCTGGTCCTCTGGTCAGAGCTCATCTGGTCAGACTCATCTGGACCTCATCTGCTCTGGTGACTCTTCTGCCCTGGTCTGGACACCTCATCTGGTCACCTCTTATCTGGTCACCTCATCTGGTCACCTCTCATCTGGTCACCTCATCTGGTCACCTCATCTGGTCTGCACAAATTTCTTCCCCCTTAACCAAAGACCTATTCTAGACTAATCTGTAGCTGACTAATAGGTTCAGCTAGTCCTATTACAAGTTATTGTTTTAACATCTTCAAAACATCTAATCTATATCCCAACAATTTCCCCCTTTTTGATGATGTTAAAACTGGAAGAACTTTAAATAAAACAAGACAAGAAAAGTTTGAAATAACAAGATAAAGATCTAGCAGGCTGGGTCAACTGATCTTCCCCCTCAAAGTATGCTCAGCTGATATTGGGGCAAAACATCAGCTGGTCTTCTTGTGTATCTGCAGGCAATCAAGTTTTTTTGGTACCCTACTGGGTCCATGGGGGTTAGCACAATTTTTAGGCAGCCACAAGAATAGATCATCCCTTTTTGAATCAGGCGATCTTATCTTTCTTCCATACATATCCACAAAAACACACTCAACAAAAGAACCTTTGACATAGTTATTTCTTCTAGTGGCCCTTCTTCTCTTATGAGCTTGTCCAGTAGAAGAAGTAACTTGTCTTAAAGCAACAGTCTTGAAATTCTTTTGATAAGGATAAGTTTTACTAGAACCATCAAAGGTTCCAGCTGGTCTGGCAGATGACGTGAAGGTCTTCTGCAGGTGAGTAGGAGTTATCTGGTTCTGCCTCTTTTGAGAAGATCCAGACTGTCTTCTACACTGCTGGCCTGGCTGAGGTCTTTTAAGATTCCTCCTCTGCCTTTTGGGTTTTTGAGTTTCAATACTCATCTGCCCATTAGGCTGAGTTGCCTGGTCAGCTGACCTCTTGCCTTTATCAATAAAATTTCTAGGCTGTTCTTCTTTCTGAACATGTGAGGATTCAGGTTTAGAATAACCAAGGCCTGTCTTATCATGCTCTCTTTGAGATGAGGCAGCTATGTGTGACACAACATTGTTTGCTGTAGTCAGCTGCTCCAATCTCATCTTGAGCTTGTCCTCACTTTCTCTTACAATTTTGTTTTGATGGAAGAGTTCATCAAACTTAGCTTTTAGCAGGTTATATTCATTGTCTTTCTCAACATTTTCAACAACCAACCTTTCTATCAGCTTAACTTGTTCAATACACCTAGTTGTTAAGTCAGAAGACTCTTCGACCAGTGTATGATTTTGTTCAGCTGGTAGATCAACTGAGTTGCCTAGACATTGTGAAAGCTTCTGATTTTCTGCTTTCAGCTTTGAGTTCTCATCTTCCAACTTTTGAAAAAGTTGTATAGATTTTTGGAGGTCTAATAGCAATTGTTGCACATCAGACTCCTCTGATTGTTCAGAAAAAGAAGAAGATGAAAAAAAAGAGGAAGTTCGATTACATACCTCATCTGTCACTAGACATATCTCTTCGTCTGGTTCGAAATTAGATGATGAACCAGAAGTGGATACCTCTTCTTCCTCATCTACTAAGCTTCTTTTGGAGTAACACATAGTGTATCTTCTACTGCTTTTCTTCGAACCCATTTCTGCAAGAAATTGTTAGCACAACAAATATTTGAGTTTTCAAAAAAATGGATCTGCCCTGGTGACCACCGAGATAATTTCAAAACAGTGGTCTTTAGGACACACTGCTCTGATACCACTTGTTGGTCCCAAAAAGGTTATCCAGCGAAAAACGTTTTGAGTTTATTTTTTAAGAAAACCCTTTTAAATTAAGTGCTAAAAGAAAAGTGCAGAAAACTTAAAAGTATAAAGTAGAGAACACCAGATTTATAGTGGTTCGGACCAACTTATCCTACGTCCACTCTCCCTTTCTCCAAAGGGGACTATCTCTCCAACCAACTTACTAACTTTCTGGAATTGCGAAGTACCAGATCCTTCGTACAACTTGCTTACGACAATCTTTCAATGTGGTGAATAGGTTGAGTAATATTCCAACTAGAAACTCCTAAAGAGTGGATATAATGCTTGTATAAACAAGGTGAGTGTATGGTGAGAGTTCGTGTGTCTTTTTGTGTCCTCTTGCCCGACTCTTGTCTCTCTAATGAACTCAACCAAAACACTTCTATTTATAGTTGTGAGAATTAACTAGCCGTTGGAAAGCTAGCAATTCAAACAACCATAATTGGAGGAATATAATCAATCACTGATTGATTATATTGATTGATTGATCTCCTCCATTGATTGGATCTTCCAAGATTGATACCAATCAATCAATCAATCCTCCTATCAGTTGACTCTCTAGACCGTCTTCTTCTCCATCAATGATCTCCAAAATCTCCTTGTCTCCAGATAACATGCAGCCTCCATGTGGGTGAACTAATCTGTCTCCCTCATCTGGTCTGAACTAGTCTGGTCTGGGGAAAGTCTTCTGCCTCTGCTCTGGTCCTCTTCTGGTGAGGTCTTCTGGCAGACTCCTCTGGTCAGGCTCCTCTGGCAGACTCCTCTGGTCCTCTGGTCAGAGCTCATCTGGTCAGACTCATCTGGACCTCATCTGCTCTGGTGACTCTTCTGCTCTGGTCTGGACACCTCATCTGGTCACCTCTTATCTGGTCACCTCATCTGGTCACCTCTCATTTGGTCACCTCATCTGGTCACCTCTTATCTGGTCACCTCATCTGGTCACCTCTCATTTGGTCACCTCATCTGGTCTGCACAAATTTCTTTCCCCTTAACCAAAGACCTATTCTAGACTAATCTGTAGCTGACTAACAGGTTCAGCTAGTCCTATTACAAGTTCTTGTTTTAACATCTTCAAAACATCTAATCTATATCCCAACACATCAAATACTATATTCAGGTATTTTTTTCATGATTTTAAACATCAATAAAGGTCCGAAATGGGTTCGTAAAAAAGGGGGCCGTAGCTAACTCGGGTAGAAATGAATATTGTCGAACTTTCACATACATGATCATATAAGCTAAAAAATGTGGGGATGTTCTTAGCTTAAACAATACATCCACAGTTTAAACAAGCTTAGGGGATGTTCTTAGCATGCCATTTCTAAGGGTTTCATACTCAAAACAAAACATGATCATAACATGAAGGGGAAAAGGATTTAAAGGGCTTACCCTTGTAGTTTCTTTCTTTCCCTTGAAGATTAGGAACCAAAGATGAACAACCTAGCTTCTAACACTCCCTTGACTTCAAGATGGTGGGGAAACACTCCTCCTAGGTGGTGGTGGTGTAGGCCAAGAGGGAGAGGAGAGGAGAGGGCTCCTTCTCCTTCTACTCTCACTTCTTACTTTCTCTCTTTCTTACTTTCTTTCTTTTCTCTCTTGAGTGCAAGAACTAATGTGGCAAATGAAAAGGGTTTGGAGGGCTATATATAGGAGGAAATGGAGTGGGTTGGCTGATCATAAGGAGGGGGGAGAGGGTGATGTGTTCTTGTGTGTATTAAACACAAGAGTTATGAGATGGGATGGGACATAGGATTAGGGTCAAGCTTAGCACTCATTACATGTACTCCTACTTACTATGGCTGAAAAAAAATGGTTCAAAGGTGCAGGTTTTTGCTGTTTTGGAGTTGTTCCTGAAGTACCTGCAATGTTAGTGTCTACAGGCTCATAAAATTCAGGATATTGAACAGAAGGGGATGATCCTGAGTTTATACCAAAGGGATTTACCAACTCAATGTCAGGGACATCGATTCCCCCTTGATGAGGTGACTCAGGAACCATCTCAGCTGCTACCGTATCTTCATAGACATTGCTTACCTCTGGTTGAGCCTGTTCCTCAGTCTAAGGCTCAACAATCCCTGATGTGCTGGGCTTAGGAGTGGCTCTTGGGTCATCTTCCTGGTCGTCGTCATCATCCCATCTTGGAATTGATACAGTTTTGACCTTGGGATCAGGTTGATTCTTCAAGCTCAGCCTTGTCACTCTCCTTGTGACCTCCTTAGTGTCAGGATCCAACACTTTCGACCTAGACTCATTAGCAGATTCATCAAACACAACATATTGGTGATTCTTCCACAACAAGGGTCCTACAATTGTAAACCCTGAATGCTTTACTGATTTCAGAATATCCTAAGAATATCCCTTCATCAGATTTGCTATCAAAGGCTTTCAATTGGGTCTTCCCATTGTTGAGGATGAAGCACTTACAACCAAATACATGAAAGTAAGAGATACGAGGCTTCCTCTTATTCCAAGTCTCATATGGGGTCTGTACATGTTGTTTGTTCAGCATGGATTTGTTCTGAGTGTAGCATGCAGTGTTGATTGCCTCAGCCCAAAACTTCTTGGGCAATCCTGACTAAGCCAGCATGGTCCTTGCAGCTTCCTTCAGTGTTCTGTTCCTCCTTTCAGAAACACCATTTTGTTGTGGGGTTCTAGCTGCAGAAGTCTCATGAGCAATACCAAGTTCATTACAGAAATCAGAAATATATGAATTTATAAATTTAGTGCCCTTGTTAGATCTGATCTTAGTAATGGACTAATTCTTCTCACAGAGGAGGAAAGCTCCCTTTGAAGTGATGAACATTTTGCCACTCAGGACAGAAGGGTCTTTTGACTCTACTGTGCCTGTGCCTTTGATTGAGAAATGGAAGGAGGCAAAGACTCTCTGGTTCATCCAACACTATATCCAGAGGCCAGCACCAGAGGATGATGAGCTGATCAACAAAACCTTTCACACCTGGATGCAAGCTTATGATGCAGAGATGTATAAGCAATTGATGGACTCTACCATTGAGTTCAACCTGGAGGTGACTGCCCCTGAATTCACTTATCTTAACACTCCCATGGCAGGAGACCAGGTTGATTGGGCCGAGCTGAAGAGGCTGTACAAGACCAAGGTGTTGGTGAACTTCACTCCAACATCTTCTGCAGAGTTAAAGGCCGTCCAGGATAGGTTTCTGGACTGGTTTCTGGTGCCTAAAGATAACATAAGATATGCCTAGATTAGGACCAGCTTGCCTTTTAATCTGTAATCACTCTATCTTTATCATTAATGAAATTCATATCTTCTCTGTTCAAAAGACAACCTCTTGTTGTCTTAATTGTTTGCCTGATAAGATCTATTCTAAGGTCTTATCTTTTACTGTTTTCTTGCTTAAAGTTTTCTTTGTGATCAGTTCTGGTAGTGTTTTAACTCCATCAAAAAGGGGGAAATTGTTAGGATAAAAATTGTTAGTTTTGATGAGTTAAAACAAACCAGAAGATGTAATAGGACCATCTGGACCTGTTAGCAAGATGATGATCTAGATTAGGACTTAGTCTAGGGGGAACTGCCAGACCAGAAGACTTCACCAGAGGACTCCACCAGAAGACTTCACCAGATGAGACCTGACCAGAGGCAGAGGACCTTCCCCTGACCAGACGAGTCCGGACCAGATGAGTCTGGTGGAACAAAAGATGCTCAGTGTGATCTCCTGTTTCTACTGAGTATTCTGGTTGTTCACCAGATTAGGACCAGAAGACACCGAGGTTGCCTGGTGTCTGGTCTTGCCTTCTCTGGAGAGAATCAGAGTTAGGCAAAGGAAGCTATTGACCGTTGGTGATTCAAATCAAGTCAACTAGATCAGGATTGGAAAGTTTTGAAGATAATCAATCCAAGGATCCCACCAACCCAATCAATCAATTAGGGAATTGATTGATTGAGGCTTCCTTAAATAGAGGATCTGATTGGATTAGCCCTCCAACGGCTAGCCCTAATCCCCTCTATAAATACAAGAGTGCAGTTCAAGAAAAAGCTCTAGAGAGACTATATACGCGCATAAGTCCATCCAAGCTTTTGATATTCATTCTAGGCACTCTTACTGTTCATAATATTTATCTACTCTTAAGGAGTTATTGAAACCTCAACCTTTTCATCTATTAGATAAGGTTGTTGGCTGTTGATCTTTAGATTGAAGTTAAATCTAAAGAGATTATTAGAAGGAACTGGTACTTCCCAATTCCAGTGAAGTAAGTAAGTGAGTTGGTTGATAGTGAGACCCCTTGGATATAAGGGAGAGTGGACGTAGGATATTCAAATCCGAACCACTATATATCTTATGTTCTTTATTGCTTTCTTTTACTTATTGTCCTATTGATTATTGTTCTCTTGTAGAAAGAATTTGAAAGACATTTAACTTAAGCTTCCGCAATTAATCTAACTAGTGGGACCAACAAACATCACCAACTCATTCATCAACTTGATGAATCTTGACTCCATCGAATCTATAGTCTCATCAGGCAGCAACTCGAATGCTTCGAACTTCTGAATGGAAATATTCCTCTTGTTCTCCTTTATATTTTCTGACACTTCGCACATCCTGGTCAGCTCATCCCATACCTCCTTAGCCGTCTTTAAGTTCATCAACCTTGCTGACTCCTCAAAAGGCACCGTATTCAAGATGATATTTCTGGCCACATTGTCCTGTCCCACCATTTTGATCTCGTCATTGGTCATATCATTCCTCTCCTTAGGAGCCTGTACACCAATGTCAAGATGCTCATACCTCAGTCCTCTGATATTAGGAATGGTGATCTTGATAGGTCCTTCCCTGATAATGCGTGGCATCTGGTCATGGCATCTAGATGTGCCTCAAGTCTGAACTTCTAGTAGACAAAGTTAGAAACAGAGAATTCAGGTAACGAAGCTTCAAGTCTCCTCGAAGTCATGATGATGCAAGTTTTATGAAAAGCAAACTCATATCTGTTCAGTGACCACCAACAGTTTCACCTCTGAAACTATTAGTATTCAAAGTCAGTGGTCTTTTGAACTACTGCTCTGATACCACTTTTTGGTCCTGGTACAAGACCGAGGAATAAGTGTATGGGGGGGAATACACGTATACCAATTTTTTCACTTTCAAACTGACTAAATCCCCTTGCTCAGAGTGATAAAGAACTCAGGGTTGATAACAGGCCTACTGACTACACTGAATGTTGGTCAGTTGCCAAACTATCAACTTGAGTTCAGTGCAGAAATGCGTGATCCCTGAAAGTTTATAGTCTTGTTATGTTTGCTTTCTAAAAACTTGGTTACTCTTTTCTGAAATAGTGATTAGTAGGACAGTGTTCACGTTGATGATCAGGTTGATTGATTCAAGCCTGATGAAAACAAATTCTATGAATGACTTAATGAAATGGCAGTTAAGAACAATATCAAAGCAGTAAGAACACAAGGAGTTTAACGTGGTTCAGAGACTCAAGCTCCTACGTCCACGATCCTGATTGAACAGGATAATCTACTACTTGGGATTAACTTGTTTTAACGTGCCAAGGTGCACCAAGATCAGCTAACCTCACTGACCTATACAAACTCCTTCCTAACTTCACTAAACAACTTCAACCAACAAACCTGACTAGAGGGTTTTGGTTTTAGTTTGGATTCCAACTAAGGTGTGATTATCCTTACAAAGCTAAGCTATGCTAAGGATGTATAATCACTCTAAGCTTGAGATATGGCTTGACCAGCTGGACATGCGTCTCACAAACCTCCTGAACAAGGCTAGTGCCTTAGGTAAGACCTACTCTGAAAAGGAAATTAATAGTAAAATCTTGCGCTCACTAACCAGCAGGTGGAGAATTAAAGTCACTGTGATCAAGGACAACAAGGATCTCAATACTCTGGATCATCATCTTCTATTGTCTGATCTCAAAGCCTATGAGTATGACCTTCAAGAGGAGGATCAAACAGAAGAGGTTTTCTCTTCTGGTCAGAAAGGTGTTGCATTCTCTTCAACCATCAAGCCTGATGTCAAGCCAAAGGAGTCTACTGCAGATGACTTGAGCCTCAAGGAGCAGGTAGCACTTCTAACTCGTAAATTAGATAAAATGAGTTCAAAATATGGCAGGTACAAAAGGCACTGGAAGGAATCTACCAGGGACAGAAATAAATCCTTCAAACCTGCATAGAAGGAGAAGACATCTGGAGACTCAAGGGAGACCAGATTCAGAACTCCAGAGAGAAGGAGAGATGACAACCCTGGCAACTCTGGGAGATCAGATTATCAGAGGAGGGATGGTAGCTCTGGCAGACCTGACTACCAGAGGAGAGAGAGTAGTCCAGCCAGATCAGACTACAACCAGAGGAGGAGAGAGCCAAGTCCTAGTCCCAGAGGAGACAATGCCTGCTACACATGCAACAAGACTGGTCACTACAGTTATGATTGTCCTCAACTCACTCCTAGGGAAAGATAAGAGAAAAGGATTAAGAGAGATAGGAGATATGCAGACAAGAGAGCATTGCTGGCAGAAGCAGAGGAGGAGGATACTAGTTCCAGTTCTTCTTCTTCTGATTTCGGATCAGATGATGATGTATGTCTTATGGCAGATATCACTGAGGTAAATGAAACTACTCTAGTCTTATCAAATTCCAAATGTACTGAATCCTCTAATTCATCTGGTAACTCCAGAGAGTCTGATATGCAACAAATGCTATCAGATCTCCAAAATTGTGTCCAACTCTGTCAAAAACTTTAGAAAGAGAATGGTAGGCTCAGAGCTGAAGTTCAATCTCTCTCTCATGAGCATAAATCCACCAGAGAACTCATGAAAGATCATTCCAAAGAAGTCTCTGAACTTCAGGATAAGATCACATAAAGAGATACTCTGGTAGATCAACTCATGAAAGAAAAGAACTCTCAAGAAGATGAGATCAATGAACTCAGAGCCAAATACCAGACTCTTATCAAGGGAAAACAAGTTGCTCACAACATAGAGGAGATACCCATGCCTAGAGAAGCTCCTAAGATACCATCTGTTGTATCTATCATATCAGAGTCTTCTCAGCGCATTAGTGATAAGAGTGGTTTAGGATATTCTGGAATTACCACTAAAACTCATAAATACATTTATAATAAAGACAAGTCTGTAAGAGCTGGTAAATTGGTAGAAATCTGGGATGATAAAGACTTAACTGGTAATGGTTACAAGGTGGTTCACAATCCTGATTGGAAAAGGAATCACTCTGTTAATCACATAACATATGGTCCAGAAGAGTTGACTGTTCTGGAAGAGAAGATGCTAGAAAATAAATGTCAACAAGGGGAACCATTGAAAATTGATGGTCCTGTGAACAATAAGTCCCAAGGAGTAGAACTTACTCAAATTGGAGGACCCCAGAGAAATCCTCAAAGGAAACCAAACCAGATTAGGGGACCTCAAAGGAAACACTCAAGAAAGGGGAATACCAATCAGAGTAATAACTACCAGAGAAGGAACAATGTTCAACAGCACCAGGTACCCCAGAGACAATTTTCTCAGAGGAATCAATTCCAGAATAGGTATACTCAAAGGACCTATAACCACCAGAGCAGGTCTAATTCTCAGAACCAGAGGAGGTCTTCCAGACCCATCTATAGAAAACCAACTGATCTGGGAAGTTATGACACCAGAGATGGTTCTTCTAGGATGTATCCCTACAACCAGACCTTTAAGACCATGTCTTTGAGGCAGGCCATTCCAAAGGCCAGATTTAAGAAAAGGTACACCAGACCTGTTTATAGGAAAGGTGTCCTTATCAGACCAGTAGCTCAATATGTCATTGTCAGAGGACATGTGCTGGTAGATAGATTTGGAAGGAAGATAAGATCTCCTCATCCAGCAAGGGATGATCTTTATCTATGGATTCCTACAAAACCTGCAACTAACCAATCAGGACCCAGCACTAGTAGGGGACCTAATTGATTTCTCTACAGGTAGATAAGAGTCCATTGGAGAAAGGTTTTTCAAGCAACCATGTCTGGTACATTGATAGTGGATGTTCCAAGCACATGACCTTCCAGAAGGATAATCTCCAAGATTTCAAGCCATTAAATGGACCAAGAGTGATGTTTGGTGACAACAACTATGGAGTCACCAGAGGAGTTGGAAAGTTGACCTTCAATGGAGTTTCTGTAGATGAAGTGTACTATGTTGAAGGACTCAAGCATAATCTGCTTTCAGTATCCCAATTTTGTGACAAGGGATACTCAGTGAAGTTTTCTAGTGATTCATGCACTGTTTTCTCTTCTGATTTTAATGATATCTTGCTAATAGGCTTGAGGAAGGGTAACATTTATCTTGCAGATTTTAACAGTTGCCCAAGAAATGCTTGCCTGGTTGCTAAAGGGTCTGCAGAGAACAGCTGGATTTGGCACAAGAGATTGTGTCATCTTAACTTCAAAACACTGAACAAGATTGCCAGAAAAGGTCTCATTCGAGGTCTTCCTAATGAAGTGTTTAAGAAGGATCAGGTGTGTGGTTCATGCCAGAAGGGTAAACAACCCAAGACTTCCTTTAAGGATGTCCAGAGCACAACCACAACCAGAGTACTTCAACTACTTCCAATGGACCTGTTTCTCCTCTTAGTTTCAGTGGAAGGAAGTACACCTTGGTGATAGTAGATGACTTTTCAAGATATACTTGGGTAGTGTTGGTCCCGGTACAAGACTGAGGAATACGTGTATGGGGGGGGGGGAATACACGTATACCAATTTTTCAACCTTAAAACTGACTGAGTCCCCTTTACTCAGAGTGGTAAAGAACTAGGAGCTGATAACACACCTACTGACTACACTTTGTGCGGGTCAGTTGGCTAACTATCAGTTCAAGTTCAGTGCGGAAATGTTTGAGCCCTGATAGTTTAAAGTCTTGTCTAGTTTGCTTTCTGAAAAACTTGTTTTACTCAATTCTGAATAGAGTTTAGTAGGGCAGTGCTCTTATGAAGATCAGCCTGATTGATTCAGGCTTGATAAACTTGAATGCAATGAATGAACAAGTAATATGGTAAGTATGCACAATATCAAAGCAGTAAGAACACAAGGAGTTTAACGTGGTTCAGAGACTCAAGCTCCTACGTCCACGGCCTGATTTAACAGGAAATCCACTCAAGGGATTCTTGTTTTTAACGTGCCAAGGTGCACCAAGACCAGCTAACCTCACTGATCTATACAACTCCACTTACTAACATACTAACTGACTTACTCCCAACAAGCCTAACTTAGGGTTTTGGTTTCAGTTTGGATTCCAACTAAGTTGAGATTATCCTTACAAGGCAAAGCTATGCTAAGGATTGGATAATCTCTCTAAGCATAAGATAATGCTATTTAGCTCTTGGAATACAGAATAACTCTCGATTGCTAAGAAACACTTGGGAAATTTAGATGTTTTCGAGTGTTTCTCTTAAAGGCTGAATGCTTTGAATGCTTGAGAGTTTGAGTAATTTCTGGCTTGGAAATTTCCCGTAACCTTGAATGGGTTCAAGGCCTTCTGTATTTATAGGTAATTTGAAAAACTATCCGTTGGAGAGATAGCCTTCTAGTCATCTATGTAGAGTGGCTTCAAACGGACATATCTTCATGCAGCAGCCGTCCTTGCATGGATTTGGTATTTGCATTAAATGCACATTAAATGCTTGCCCGTTGAATGTGCAGTCTGAATTCAGCCTTCATGTCAGGTTCCGTACGTGCGTGTCCTTCTTGGATTGGTCCACGTCATCATGTTGGTGAGAATGTCAGAACTTATTCCTGAGCTTCAGGCTTGTCTTATTAAGTTCATTTTGTCTTGAGCCCACCAGTCTTATCCTGACGCTGAAATTCCTTTTGCATTGCTTGGCTCTACTCCAAGTCTTCCCATAAACTCAGTGACATCCTGTTCCCTTCAGGATTGAGTTAGTAATGACCTCAGGGTCATACTCTTCATCACTGACACTTACTCAGCCAGCTTAGAGGACTGCCATAAGTTCAGGATGGTGCTCTTCGTCTTCAGGCTCTTAGTCTCGATTGACACCAGTGAGCTCTCCTCTCACTAAGTACCTGTGAAGTGTAAAATGACTAAGTACTAATCCTAATCAAGACTAGCCTGATAAAGACTGATTAAGGCAAACATCTTTTCAGGGGCTTTGGGATCTTAATCAAAACTGACAATGTCCCAACAATTTCCCCCTTTTTGATGATGCCAAAACTCTGAAAAAGATCCTCAAAACATTTAGAGGAAATATGATAAACCTATCTATAAGATAAGACAGTGTTAAAGCAGTTCTTGATAAAGTACAGAATTTAAAACAAACAGCCAAAAAGACAATGAGTTTTTATCTGTGGGCAGAAATAATAGACTTCATTGATTGATGTGGAAATGGTTACAATGAATCTAGTCTATTACAAAGAAAGCCTGTGAACACCTAGACTAATCTCATCTCAGGTTTGAGTCCATATTCTGCATAGACTCTTGCCTTCAGCTCGTCAAGTCTTCCAGGTTGGTTCACGTATCCTTCATCTTTGGCTATCTTCAATACTTCCATCATGATGGCCTTTGTGTCATGCTTTTGAGTTCCAGGAACCAAAGGAGAAGCTCGAATGGTGAACTCAGGAGCCTTCACTTGAACTTGAGTTGTATCAGCCTCCTCCAAGATCTTCTGGAATAGCTCAGGATGATTGTCCATCATGTAGTCAGTGAAGTGGGCTTTGATATCATCAGTGTCGCCCCACTTCTTCACAACATACCACAATCTAACAAATTCATCCCTTGCATCAGTCCGAAACTCCTTCAATGCCTCTGAGACGAACTCATCGACAAAAGCTTCCCTTACTCCTGATTCAGGCCTACTGATTTGAAGAATTGTTAATTTCCTAACTGTTGGCTTGTTCCTGTACTTCCTAGGCCCAGGCTTCGCCTTCTTCCTTCTTAGCAAGCTGATCACTGCGTCATCCAGTTCTCGTTGTTGAAGCTCATTGATATCAGTCAGCTTCTCAACCTTCTTCTCCAAGATGCACATCTTCTCCTTCTGAGCAATTTCAGCTCTGCTCATAGCCTCAGATTTCTCAGAGTGATCTCCCCATGCTTCAGCACATAACTCCGCCACCATCTCCCCTGAGAAAGTGATTGGATCCTTCCTTGAGCTCATGGGAGAAGATCTCTGAATAGGCTTAGGTTGTTGCTTGGAAGGTTCATTATCCTTTGCCTTTGTTGCCTCCGCCCTCAGCCTGGCAACAACTTCCTCTCCTTCCTTCTCCACTGCCGCTAACCTAGCTGACTTCCTCACCCTTAGTATATTCCCTTCAGGATTGGCTTCAGGGTCAGCTAGAACGGTCTCACCTTGGATGACTGCCTCCGATGCCTCAGGGCGGGATCTTTTCTTCTTCTTTTCCCCCTTTTTGGCATCATCATTGGCCTGGGATGGGAGTGACTCAACTCCACTGTTGATAACAAAAGAGGCTAAAGATTGAACTTCCAATACGCCCTCCTTCAGCATCTCAACTCCCGTGGCAATTCCAGTGCCTGCGTAAGAAACCGAACTGATAGCAGCATTGACTTTCTTCTCAAAGACCTCCATAGAGAGTTGGAGTCTTTGTTCAGCCTTGGTGATCCTTTCCTCCACCTTCAAGGACTCACCACTGACTCTGCTGGACTCAGTTAGTATCTTTGCCGACACCTCAGTGGCCTTCGCCAAAATGCCTGTCACTGACTGAGAGGTGCAATCCAACTTCCCTGACTCCAGCTCCAGTTTGGACACTGAGTCCTTCATGGCCTGAGTGACAATAGCTCCAGTCTGAAGTGCAAGCCTGTCAACTGCCTGATTCAACTTCTCATCCCTGATTGCATCCCTCTCATCAAGTTTCTTGAGAGTGTTCCTAAGCATCTTCTTGGTGCGCTTCCTCTCATTCCTCACTGACTTGGCCGTGTCAGTCATCGTCCTCTTTAGCAAAATCAGCTCCCTGTTGGCAAGGGTGTTGTAGGCTGACTTTGTCCACCTGATGTGTTTTGCCAGGGCCTTGGAGTCTTCTTTTTTTTCAGCTCGTAGCCTCATTACTTCCTCCTGAAGTTCAGCTAGATTTTATGTGGTTTTCTCCTGCTTGACCTCCACTATGCTTGTGAATTCAGCACGGCCGACCCCAGTTATTAGCACATCTGCATCATCAACGGTCTCATCAGTGATTGGCTGCTTTCCCTTGTCAACCCCTGCAGCATCAGTCCCTTCTTCAAGGTGCACTGAAGGCAGTTGTGAAGTAGTCATAGCCGCCTCCTCAGGCTCAGCTAAGCTATCTTGAACCTTAGGAGCAAGTCCCTCGGAACTGAGAGTCTCCTTGGATGCCTCAACATCTTCCTCTCTTGTCTCAGGGCAGGGAATCCCTTCATCGACAGATGTCTCATTGGCAGCTGAGATGTTCAAAACATCCTCAGCCACTGGTCCACCCTTGACACCAGTGTCCCTTTCACCTCCCCCCTGAGCCTGAGGCTCAGAGATCATCTCATCAACTTCCTTTGCAGTCTCCTCCACTGCCTTCTCCATTTCTCCACCCTGAGCTTCATCATCATCCTCATCATCCTTCTCGTCACCAGACAGGATGTCAGCCTTGCTCTTGGACATCATATCAGCCACTAGCTGCTTCAGGTTATCAAAGTTTAGGAGTTGAAGCCAGCTAGTCAGTCCAAAGAAGGAGCAAATCTTGGCTTCCTCAGTTTCCCAGTGCTTCCAGCCGCGAGCGTCCACTAGCAGATGTTGCTCCTGCATGTTTGATTGTTTGAAGTCCAACCAAACCTTGAGCTCGATCACATATGCCAGCAGCTCATTGTATTTGTATAGCCCAGGCCAGCACTTTCCTGCCCATTCAGTGGCATTCCCCCTGAGAGTGTTCTCCAGAATCCCTCCCGCCATGTGTTCATCTAATTCCTCCTCCTCCACTTCGAGGAATTCATCCTCTTCAGCTGAAATGGATTTGGGACAGTCTTTGGGATTGGGGTATGATGGAAAGTCTGCGGGGTTTGGAAGATTTGTCTCGGCTGACTGATCAGGCTCATTCGTGGGTGAATTTGATGGCGCTGACTCAGTAGGATGATTTGGCTCTGTTTGGGGTGTTTCAGTGGGTTGAGAGGTAGGGTTGGAAGGTGTTTGTGTTTCAGGGTTTGGGGGTGTTTGAGTGGGTACTGTTTCAGGCTGCAACAACTCAGCCGTCTCGACAGATTTTCTCACTGCCTCCAAGTCAGAGGCTCCAGGCGAGCTTGACTTCTCCCTCTCACTCACCTCAGGCAGCTTCTTAGCAGGGGACTTTTTGGGTCCCTTCCTAAGCCTCTTCAGGGGCCTCTCTCCCTGAGCACCCTCCTTCCTGACGTCATCGTCAGTTCCCTCAGCCTCAGACCCGGCCTTCTTGGGATCAGACTCAGTCCCTGATTTCGTGTTCTTCCCTAACAGCACGATTTTCACCCTCTTCTTCTTCTCAGCCGCGTCCACCTCAGGCTGCTCCACCTCCTCTACTTCCTTACTCCTCTCAAGGAGGTCATCTACCCGTTCAATGAGACTGATTGCCACTCTCTTGGCCTTACCAGCTGACTTTTTGGCCAGACCCTTTGCTTTCGCATTGGGATCAGTCAGTCCTAGCACTGAATAGGTATCACTCAGTGAGGAAAACATTACCTTCTTTGAGGATAGACTGTCCTCAAAATCGAAGGTATACCCATGGCAGGCATGAGCAATCAGGATGGACATCCTCGTTCCGAATGGCAAGATGGCACTGACGGATATGTGCTTCTTCTCCTCATCTCGCTTTAGTTTGTCCAGTCCGGCCTGATGGAGTTGATCAAGGAAGAACTGCTCCCAGTTCGCTTCCACTCCATCAACAATTGCTCCCATGAGTCTCAGCTTGGGCAGACTCAGTTGCTCGTGAGAGCCAGTTGCACCCATCACCATCTTGGACATCAAATCCACCAGAGCTCTGTACTCAGGCTTCAGCGTATTCTTGTTCTGACGAGCCTTGAACTCTGATGACCCAGACTTGGTCCATTTTCCAAGAAGTTCTCCCTCCGAGTTCTCCTTATACGTTCTTGGGTTGATGCCTGAGAATGGCAACTTGAAGACTTCCCTCACCGCCCTCCTGACGTCAATAGTGACCTCCTCGGAGTTGTAGAGAGGTTCGCCGTTGCCGTCCTTCTCTCCCGTCGGCTTAAGCGCAGTCACCTTCGTATAAATCTCCCCCTTCCGTAAGAACATATTCAAGTATGCTTCCACGACCGTTCTTGGGAGCACAGAAATGGGGCGGGTGGTGAAGTATGTTTCCAACCTAGCATCGGAAATCCACTTGAATACGGGTTTGATTTCCTCAACTGTAAGACAGATACCTTCTATGGAGATGACTTGCTCCATGTGTATCAGCTTGTTCTCGACAACGTCCACGATCTTGTCGGTTGTCCAGTTGGAATCAAGGAATGCCATTGTTTTGAAAGAAGAGATTTTTCTTGAAAATTCTGTGTTTGAGCAAGTGAAAACTCAGTGTGCAGATGTGCGTTGTGTTTGCGTAAAAACCTCAAATGGCACTCTTGATTGATAAGACTAAGTCAGTTACTCAAACGTGGGGTTGAGATTAATCCCTGAATTCGAAAGGTTTTGAAATGAGGGGCCAGGATTAATCTCAGCTTCAATCAAAACCCCATGTCAGTCATATTCCGTATAAAACGGACACGTATATGAAAAAGTAACTGTAACATTAAATGCTCCGTGCGCGTGGGTTTTAAATATGAAAAGGCGTGCTTTTAATGAAAACGAAATGCATTTAATAAAGATTTTCAGGACGAAAGACTCAGGGAGACGCTTGAAATTCACACGAGTCAGGATAGAACTCATACCTGTCAGGGAGACATTGTAGCACCCTGATACCTCGCTGAGTCAAGTCTGGCCTGAGTTCCCCCTAGAACCCTACACTGACTTCTCTCCCGGATCTAAGAGTCCTAACTCCACTGACAGTTCCATAAACCTTGCTTCAGCCAGAGGCTTAGTCAAGATGTCAGCTCTTTGCCTGTCAGTGTGAATCTTCTCCATCCTAATATCTTTCTTCTCCACATGATCTCGAATGAAGTGATGCCTAATATCCACATGCTTGCACCTTGTGTGAATCACTGGGTTCTGAGTAATTGCTATCGCACTATTGTTGTCACAATAGATTGGAACCTGATTAGCAAATACTTGGTAGTCCCTCAACTGTTGCCTCAACCACAAGATCTGAGCACAACAACTACCTGCAGCCATATACTCAGCCTCAGTTGTGGATGTTGCCACTGAATTCTGCTTCTTACTAAACCACGAGATCAACTTACTTCCCAAAAACTGACATGTCCCTGAAGTTGATTTCCTATCAATCCTACAACCTCCATAATCTGCATTTGAATAACCTGTCAGTTCTAAATTGTCATCTGAAGGATACCATAGTCCCATATTGACTGTCCTTTTTAAATACTTAAGTATCCTCTTAGCAGCCTCCAAATGACTTCTCTTGGGATCAGACTGATACCTAGCACACACGCCAACTGCAAACGTAATGTCAGGCCTACTTGCAGTCAGGTACAACAAAGAGCCTATCAGCCCTCGATACTCAGTCTGATTTACTGAAGTCCCTTCAGTGTCAGGATCCATCTTCCAATTTGTGTTCATAGGGATCCTGGCTGGATTACTGTTCTGAACACCAAACTTATGAATCAAGTCTCTTGTATACTTGGCCTGATTTATGAATATACCTTGATCAGTCTGCTTGACCTGCATTCCTAAGAAGAAGTTCATCTCTCCCATCATGGACATCTCAAATTTACCAGTCATCAACTTAGAGAATTTCTCACAGAGCTGATGATTTGGTGATCCAAATATTATGTCATCCACATAAATCTGGACCAAGAGAATGTCATCACCTTCAGTGATCCTGAACAATGTCCTATCCACAGTTCCCTTCTTGAACCCATGGTCTGTCAGGAATTGAGAGAGGGTATCATACCAAGCTCTTGGTACTTGCTTAAGTCCATAGAGTGCTTTCTTCAAATGGTATACTCTATCTCCAACCTCAAACCCGGGAGGTTGTTCAACATATACCTCTTCATTGAGTACACCATTCAGGAAGGCACTCTTGACATCCAATTGATACACCTTGAACTTCTTATATGTTGCATATGCAAGGAATAACCTGATAGCTTCCAACCTAGCCACTGGAGCAAAAGTCTCATCATAGTCTATTCCTTCAGACTGACAATACCCTTTTGCAACAAGTCTAGCCTTGTTCCTTACCACAACACCATTTTCATCCTTCTTGTTCTTAAAGACCCACTTGGTACCAATCACACCTTGATGCCTAGGTTTATCTACCAGTTCCCAAACCTGATTCCTTGTGAACTGATTCAACTTCTCTTGCATGGCAATGATCCAGTTCGAGTCAGTGAGAGCTTCTTCAATGTTCTGAGGCTTTTGCTCAGAGAGAAAGCAACAAAACAATGCACTTTCACCATGGAACCGTCTGGTCCTGACTCCCTCAGTTGGATCACCAATGATTTGATCAATGGGATGATCCTCTAACCATGTTCTTTTGCCAGGAGTGGTTCCTGAAGTACCTGCAATGTTAGTGTCTACAGGCTCATAAAATTCAGGAAATTGAACAGAAGGGGATGATCCTGAGTCAATTCCAAAGGGATTAATAAGTTCAATGTCAGGGACATTGATTCCCCCTTGATTAGGTGACTCAAGAGCCGTCTCAGCTGTAACAACATCTTTATAGACGGTGCTTACCTCAGGTTGAGCCTGTTCCTCAGTCTGAGGCTCAACAATCCCTGAAGTGCTGGGCTTAGGAGTGGCACCTGATTCCTCATCCTGATCGTCATCATCATCCCATCTTGGAATTGGCACAGTCTTGATCTTAGGATCAGGTTTATTCTTCAAGCTCAGCCTTGTCACACTCCTTGTGACCTCCTCAGTATCAGGATTCAACACCTTTGCCCTAGACTCATTAGCAGATTCATCAAGGACAACATGAGGTGATTCTTCCACAACAAGGGTCCTACAATTGTAAACCCTGAAGGCTTTACTAACTTCAGAATATCCTAAGAATATTCCTTCATCAGATTTGCTATCAAAGGCTTTCAATTGGGTCTTCCCATTGTTGAGGATGAAGCACTTACAACCAAATACATGAAAATAAGAAATACGAGGTTTCCTTTTGTTCCATGTCTCATATGGGGTCTGTGCATGTTGTTTGTTCAGCATGGATCTAATCTGAGTGTAGCATACAGTGTTGATTGCCTCAGCCCAGAATATCTTAGGCAGTCCTGACTCAGCCGACATGGTCCTTGCTGCTTCCTTCAGTGTCCTGTTCCTCCTCTCAGCGACACCATTCTGTTGTGGGGTTCTAGCTGCAGAAGTCTCATGAGCTATACCAAGTTCATTACAAAAGTCAGAAATATATGAATTTATAAATTCAGTGCCCTTGTCAGATCTGATCTTAGTAATGGACTGATTCTTCTCATTGCTGAGTCTCCTGAGCAACTCTGGAAGCTTCACCTGTGTTTTCTTCTTATTCAACAGGAAAATAACCCAAGTATATCTAGAATAATCATCAATAACCACAGGGGTATATTTTTTACATTTCATACTCACAGGTGTTATGGGACCAAATAAATCCATGTGCAAGAGCTGAAGTATCCTGTCAGTGGAATAGGAAGCTTTCTCTTTGAATGATGCTCTGACCTGCTTCCCTTCCTGACAAGCTTTGCACACGTGATCTTTGCTAAAAACTTCATTAGGTAGACCATCAACAAGTGATTGTCTAGAAATTTTGTTAAGAATCTTGAAGTTCAGGTGGCTTAATCTTTTATGCCATAACCAACTGAGCTCTAGTGAGCTTTTAGCAACAAAACAAGTATTAGGAATAGTGCTTCTCCAATCAGCGAGATAAACATTACCTTTCCTTATACCTGATAGAAGCACTTGTGTTGATTTGTCCTTGACTGAACATATATTCGATGAAAACTCAACACTGAAACCTTTGTCACAGAATTGACTTACCGACAACAGGTTATGCTTCAGTCCTTCCACAAAGGACACATTTTCCACTCTGACTGTACCTATAATCAAAACACCAAAACCTTTAGTAACACCTTTTGAGTTATCACCAAAGGTTACCTGTGGACCATCTTTAGCTTGATACTCTTGGAGAAGACTCTTTATTCCAGTCATGTGCCTTGAGCAACCACTGTCTAGGTACCAAACAACTTTGATTGAGTCTCCTCTCCTCTTATTGTGATCCACAGCCGCCTGCAAGCAATTCAGGCTTTAGTTACCCATTGGGTGTTGGGTCCTATCGTGTCAGTTGTACCCTTCGGGATCCAGACTTGCTTAACAACACTGATTGCCTCAGAGTGGTAAATCTGTCTCCCTGAAACATCAACATACACAACTTTCTTCTTCTTTGCCTGAGAGGAAGATGGTGTATGAGTGCTAGACTTAGGCTTCACAGGAGCCTGAGTGGGTGCCTTTTGGGCTAGCTTCCTATTCTTCCTAGGTCTGGGTGCAGCAGGTCTTGGGCCTTGTTCTTGATAAGAACCCTGATTTCTATTCCCCCTAGGCAAGTGAGGGAATGGAAAACAGTTAAAGGCCTCAGGATGCCAAAACCACGGGGGTGTCATCATATTTGGCCTTCCCTGTTGGTATTGCCAAGCATGATGGTACCCTCGCTGACCAGTCTGAGGGCTCTTGGCCTGAGTCTTCCTCTTCTTTCGCTGAGGTTTTCCCTGGCCTGAGCTCTCAGGGGCTTCCTTAGGTTGCTTCGTCTTTCCCTTGGGTTTTGGCTTAGCTACCTTAGGAGCAACCCTGACTGTGTCAACGGTTTCCTTGCCCTTATCAGTTTGACGGGCCTGGAGCACAACCTTAGGTGGACTCTGGCCTGTCTGAACAAATACCCTCTCAGTGTTGCTCCCTGAAGCAACATGAGACTGACCTTGTGAGGATTTCTCAGGAACATATCCAAGTCCCTTTTTCTTGTTCCCAAGCATCTGGTTGCTATTTATTTCCTCTCTAGCCACTGAGGATTTATTCATTGCTACAACCTTTTTCTTGAGAGAGTCCTCACTCTTTTTCAGGATTTCATGTCTGGTAAAGAGGTCATCAAACTTACTCTTAAGTACTTTTAGTTCTCCCTTCTTGACCAGCTCTTCCTCAGCCAGTTCTTTCAGAATCTTCTCTCTTGGAAGACGCTCAGCATTGATTAAATCAATCTCCTGAGTTAGTCTCACAATTTGAGCTGATTCTTTAAGATCAGACTGAGTGAGTTGTTCGTTCAGGTTGTGAACCTCAGTACTCAATTTCTTGTTCTCCTCTACCAAGAAGACATTAGTTTCCTACAGTCTGGAGAAATCAACCATCAATTGATCAAGGCAGATCTGAAGGTTCATTTCTCTAACTGACTCTGAGCTAAGCTCAGGATTTTAACCAGTGTAAGAAGCACAAACAGAATTTGATGTTACCTCAGGCTCATCCCTAGCCATCAGACAGACATCATCGTACTCGTCATCTGAGAAGAGTTCAGGTGACCTCTCAGCAGGACCATCAGAGTCTGTTGCATCTTCAGAGAACATTACTCTGCGATCAGCAGATCTTAGATCCCTAGTGGCTCTCCTTTCCTCTCTTTCCCTCGCACTCAGCTCCGAGCAGTCGTACTGATAGTGACCAATTTTGTTACAGTTGTAACATGCTACCTGCTCACTTACTCTTTCTTTTCTTGGTTCAGGGTTCCTCCTTGAGTCAGGATCCCTGGTTCTTGGTGAGCTTTCAGCCTTAGTTGGATATCTATCATCGCGAGTACGTCTCTGTTCGTCTCTTCTTTCAGGCTTTGGTTCAGAATATCTCCTTTCATCACCACGTTCTCTCCTCTGGTCAGTGTTCCTTCGCTCCTCATATCTCCTTGAGCTTTGGTGGGTTCCTTCAGGTTTCCTGTCACGTGAGTCCTGATAAAACTTTTTATAACGACCAAACCTGGAATTGAGCTTGTCAAATCGTCTGGCCATCAGGCTGTACTCCTCAGTGAGTTCTTCCCTGCTCATCTCCATCAGTGACTTTGATGAAGAATTTGATGAGGGCTCAACAGGTTCAGACCTGGCCTTGAACGCCATACTTTTCTCAGGAGTTTTCTCCTTTACTTCCTCTTCTGACTGAACTTTCTTCTTTCTTTTGTTAAGATCGAATTCAAGCGCCTTGAGCTCTGAAAAAAGTAAAGCAGAAGTTATGTTACTCATATCCTGAGTGTTCTTAAGCATAATTACACTGTTATCCCATCTCTTAGGAAGGGCATTCAGGATCTTTGAAGCAACATCTCTTCTTGGGACATCCTTGTCCAACATCACCAACTCATTCATCAACTTGATGAATGGAGACTCCATTTGATCTATGCTCTCGTCAGGCAGCATCTCGAACGCTTCGAATTTCTGAATGGCAATATTTCTCTTATTCTCCTTTATCTTTTTTGACCCCTCGCACATCCTGGTCAGCTCATCCCAAACCTCCTTTGCCGTCTTTAAGTTCATCAGTCTGGCTGACTCCTCGAAGGGCACCGTATGCAAGATGATGTTTCTGGCGACGTTGTCAAGCCCTACCATCTTGATTTCATCGTTGGTCATGTCTTTCCTTTCTTTAGGAACCTGCACGCTAATCGCAAGATCCTCGTATCCCAGTCCTCTGACGTTAGGAATAGTGATCTTGATCGGTCCTTCCCTGAGTACACGCGGCATCTGGTCATGGATGGCATCTAGATGTGCCTCTAATCTGAACTTCCAATAGACAAAGTTAGACACAGAGAATTTAGGTAACGAAGCTTCAAGTCTCCTAGAAGTCATGATGATGCAAGTTTTATGAAAAGCAAACTCAGATCTGTTCAGTGACCACCAACAGTTTCTCCTCTGAAACTATTAGTATTCAAAGTCAGTGGTCTTTCGAACCACCGCTTTGATACCACTTGTTGGTCCCGGTATAAGACTGAGGAATACGTGTATAGGGGGGGAATACAAGTATACCAATTTTTCAACCTTAAAACTGACTGAGTCCCCTTTACTCAGAGTGGTAAAGAACTAGGAGCTGATAACACACCTACTGACTACACTTGGTGCGGGTCAGTTGGCTAACTATCAGTTCAAGTTCAGTGCGGAAATGTTTGAGCCCTGATAGTTTAAAGTCTTGTTTAGTTTGCTTTCTGAAAAACTTGTTTTACTCAATTCTGAATAGAGTTTAGTAGGGCAGTGCTCTTTTGAAGATCAGTCTAATTGATTCAGGCTTGATAAACTTGAATGCAATGAATGAACAAGTAATATGGTAAGTATGCACAATATCAAAGCAGTAAGAACACAAGGAGTTTAACGTGGTTCAGAGACTCAAGCTCCTACGTCAACGACCTGATTTAACAGGAAATCCACTCAAGGGATTCTTGTTTTTAACGTGCCAAGGTGCACCAAGACCAGCTAACCTCGCTGATCTATACAACTCCACTTACTAACACACTAACTGACTTACTCCCAACAAGCCTAACTTAGGGTCTTGGTTTCAGTTTGGATTCCAACTAAGTTGAGATTATCCTTACAAGGCAAAGCTATGCTAAGGATTGGATAATCTCTCTAAGCATAAGATAATGCTATTTAGCTCTTGGAATACAGAATAACTCTCGATTGCTAAGAAACACTTGGGAAATTTAGATGTTTCAAGTGTTTCTCTTAAAGGCTGAATGCTTTGAATGCTTGAGAGTTTGAGTAATTTCTGGCTTGGAAATTTTCCGTAACCTTGAATGGGTTCAAGGCCTTCTGTATTTATAGGTGATTTGAAAAACTATCCGTTGGAGAGATAGCCTTCTAGTCATCTATGTAGAGTGGCTTCAAACGGACATATCTTCATGCAGCAGCCGTCCTTGCATGGATTTGGTATTTGCATTAAATGCACATTAAATGCTTGCCCATTGAATGTGCAGTCTTAATTCAGCCTTCATGTCAGGTTCCGTACGTGCGTGTCCTTCTCGGATTGGTCCACGTCATCAGGTTGGTGAGAATGTCAGAACTTATTCCTGAGCTTCAGGCTTGTCTTATTAAGTTCATTTTGTCTTGAGCCCACCAGTCTTATCCTGACGCTGAAATTCCTTTTGCATTGCTTGGCTCTACTCCAAGTCTTCCCATAAACTCAGTGACATCCTATTCCCTTCAGGATTGAGTTAGTAATGACCTCAGGGTCATACTCTTCATCACTGACACTTACTCAGCCAGCTTAGAGGACTGACATAAGTTCAGGATGGTGCTCTTCGTCTTCAGGCTCTTAGTCTCGATTGACACCAGTGAGCTCTTCTCTCACTGAGTACCTGTGAAGTGTAAAATGACTAAGTACTAATCCTAATCAAGACTAGCATGATAAAGACTGATTAAGGCAAACATCTTTTCAGGGGCTTTGGGATCTTAATCAAAACTGACAATGTCCCAACAGGTAGTGTTCTTGTTTAAGAAAACTGAAACTATCACTAAGCTGCCAGAGTTCTTCAAGTAGATTCAGAATGAGCAGAACCAGAGCATAGTCAGGATCAGAAGTGATAAAGGGACAAAGTTTTTGAATTCACACATTGCAGATTATTGCAAGGATCATGGGATTTTTCATGAGACATCTGCTGCCAGAACACCCCAACAAAATGGAGTAGCAGAAAGGAGGAATAGGACTCTCAAAGAAGCTGCAAGAACACTTCTGGCAGAATACAACACTCCACATAGATTTTGGGCAGAGGCCATTAATATAGTCTGCTATACTCAGAACAGGTGCCTGATTGCCCAGAGACATAATCAGACTCCATATGAGGTATGGAAAGGTAAAACCCCATCTGTTTCATATTTTCATGTTTTTGGATGTAAGTGTTTCATCCATGACAATGGGAAATCTAAATTAAGAACCTTTGATGCTAAAGTGGCTGATGGAATATTTTTAGAATATTCCAGCACCAGTAAATCTTTTAGAGTTTTTAATAAGAATTCACTTTGTGTGGAGGAAACACCTCATGTTGTTTTTGATGAATCTACTTTTGGGTGCCTAGGTGGATTCTAAGTCTTCTGATGAGACCCAGAATCAGACTACACCCAGAGTTATCAAAGTCAATCCACCTATTCTTGATTCAGATTCAGATGATGACCCATCTCCTGGTTCTCTGAAGCAGAATCCTTCACAAGGAGTAGAACCAGAAGAGGTTGGAACTCCTGTAGGGGGAAGCTCTTCTGCAGATGGTGATAATCACCACGGTCCTGCAGAAGATGATCAACCAGGCAAGACCATGGGAAGGAGGACCCTGGTTGATCACCCCAATGACCTGATCTTAGGAGATCCAACTAAGGGTGTCAAGACTAGGAGAACTCTTAACTTAACTGCCTTATTCAGTTGCTACGTGTCCTTGATTGAGCCCAAGAACATCAAGGAGGCACTGGAAGATTCAAATTGGATTGTTGCTATGCAGGAGGAGTTGAATCAATTCACCAGACAGGATGTTTGGGAGCTGGTAGACAGACCAAGACATCAAAAGCTGATAGGCACTAAGTGGGTTTTCAAAAGTAAGAAAGATGAGAATGATGTCATTACTAGGAACAAGGCAAGGCTAGTGGCCCAGGGCTATTCTCAGTCTGAGGGAATAGACTATGATGAGACATTTGCTCCTGTTGCCAGACTAGAAGCCATCAGATTGTTCTTGGCATATGCTGCTCACATGAAGTTCAAAGTATACCAGATGGATGTGAAATTTGCCTTTCTTAATGGGATTCTCATTGAGGAAGTGTTTGTGGAACAACCTCCTGGTTTTGAACAAGGTGACAACATGTTTAAGCTTAAGAAAGCTCTTTATGGGCTGAAGCAGACACCTAGAGCATGGTATGACACTCTATCTCAATTTCTTCTGGACAATGGTTTTACTAAGGGTAAGATTGATAGGACCTTGTTTAGGAAAGAAGAAGGAAAGGACATCCTTCTGGTCCAAATATATGTTGATGACATTATATTTGGATCCCCTAACAAGAAGCTGTGTGAGAAGTTTGGTGAGCTCATGCAGAGTCAGTTTGAGATGTCCATGATGGGAGAAATGAATTACTTTTTAGGTTTGCAGGTTAAGCAATCAGAGAAGGGAATTTTTATTAATCAGGCAAAGTACACCAGAAACATGTTAGGGAAATTTGGAGTAGGATCTAGCAAAGCAGCCAAGATCCCTATGATAACAAATTTCAACATATATCCAGATGAGTCTGGAGAGAGTGTGGACCAGACTCAGTACAGAGCACTCATTGGTTCTCTTCTGTACCTGACTGCATGCAGACCAGATATTACTTTTGCTATAGGAGTTTGTGCCAGATTTCAAGCTAATCCCAAGAGGAGTCACTTGGAAGCAGCTAGGAAGATATCCTAGGATTATGGTATCCTGCAGATGATAACTTAGAGTTGAGTGGGTATTCAGATTCAGACTATGGAGGATGCAGAATAGATAGGAAATCTACAAGTGAAACATGCCAGTTTTTAGGGAATAAATTGGTATCCTGGTTTTCTAAGAAGCAGACTTCAGTTGTTACATCAACAACAGAAGCAGAGTACATGGCTGCAGGGAGTTGTTGTTCACAACTTCTCTGGATTAGTCAACAGCTTAGGGATTACCAGATTAGAGCTAAGGATATTCCTATTTTCTGTGATAGTAATAGTGCAATTGCAATAACCCATAATCCAGTTCTTCATACCAGATGCAAACATGTTGATATAAGGCATCACTTTATCAGAGATCATGTTGAGAAGGGAGATATAAGGATGGAAAAGATTGCAACAGAGAAGCAGAGAGCAGATATCTTAACTAAGCCTTTGGCTGAGACCAGATTCAGAGAGTTAGCTTTTGAGTTAGGATTGTTGGATCCAGAGAAAGATTTGTTTTAGGGGGAACAACAGAGAAATATCCTTTGTTTCATTACTTTACTTAATATATTTATTCTCAAACTAACATACCTGCAGATTAGACATATCAGAGAAGTTATATCTCAAGATGAGGTATGCGTCAGGTAACACTTATCCCAGATGAGGTGCTGAGTCAAATTCAAGAAAAGTCCAAAGTCTTCTCTGACCAGGACCAGATGAGTCAAATCAGAGTAGATTTAGCACCAGACTATTTGGGGTATCATCTGGTTACAATATCAGGTGACAGGTATGTTTTTACTTCTCTGGCCTCTGATCATTGGGATACACTTTTCAAATTAGTAAGTACACTCAAAACGTTTCAACTTCGGAGTGTATTTAAGACTAGGGTATAGGGCCTAGGCAATCATTTCGCTTTTTCTCTTGACTGCCACAAAACCCCTTTATGCCCAGTCCCAATGACTATGCCAACGCACCAGATTAAATCTGTATCTCACCTTTCATCATGGCCATCGGATTTAATCAATGTGCAATATGTCAATCAATTCGAAAATTGATTTTGTTTCCCAAATTAAATTTGCTATTACACGCGTTCACACTTCATTTATTAATCAAGCCACGCGTATTGCCCTATTTAAATCAAAATTCTACTCAATTTGTCCTTTCACGATTCATATATTTTCAAACCCTAACCTGTTTCTCTACCAGTTTTCTCTCTCACTCTCTCTCTCTCTTACACAGAAATGGCTCCTCCGTGCAACTTCGATCATGTTCTTATGATGAAAAAGCTAAAGACGGAGATGGTGGTGGACTTTTATACCACCAAGAACCCTGTTGTGCTGTCGATTCTGGAAATGCTCCAGAGAGCAGGGGTGGAGAAATTGATCTCCACAGTTCCCAAGGACTTTCGCACTCTTGATGGATATGCGGCCCAGTTGTTGGTTCGTATGAAGATCCACGAGGACCATATTTCTTCCAAGATTGATGGAGATGATTTGGTGTTTTCTAAGCACGATTTTTGCGCTTTATTCGAGAACATTTCTGTAGAGGGAGTGGATCCTTTGACGTACAAGGAGGATGATATCATTGGTTCCTTCAAGATCTTTGCTCGATCTTCTTGCCAGAATATCACGAAGGGATTTCTTGACAAACATTTAAGGCAGAAGTACAAGGTGCTGTTCGATATAGTTGTAAAGGTGCTTATGTGTGAGAATCACAGCACAGATGCCATTTTCAATGGCAGAATGTGTGTGATGAGGGCATTATTTGAAGGCGTTCAATGCAATTGGGCGGAGTTCTTCTGGGATGTGTTGAGGAAGAACAGATTGAAGGTGAAGAAGGAGCCTTGTCCTTCCAAGCCAGGGGAGTTGCAGTTCTTCTTCACTGCAAATGTTTCATTGGGAACTAAGTTGACTCTTATTCTGGATTCTCTTCTTCTAGAGAAGAAGTGGAAAACATCTTGGTGCCATGGTTGGCCCTCTCCATGGCCATGCCGACTCTGATGGGGAGCAAGCCATCCCTGCCCCTCCTATTCAATCTATCCCCTCTCCTGCAAAGGGGCCAGAAAAAGCATCAGTAGAAGCTGCAAACCCAGAAGAAAGCTGCTGAAGCAACTGGTTCCTCAACCATTGCGTTTTCTGGTTCCTCAGAGGAGGACCAGATTCCCCTTCTTGTCGTGCTTAAGAAGAAGGGTGATGATGATAAAACTGTTGTTGGGATATTTTAGTTTTGATGATTTTCCAAAACAACATGTAATAGGTTTGAAAGCAGTCAGGATAGTATCTTTTAGTTTCAGGTCAGGCTAGGTTGTTTCTCAGGAGAACAGATTATCAGTGGAGGAAGAACTCAGCTGAGGGGGAACCCTACTGAGAGGAACTCAGCTGAGGGGAAACTCTACTGAGAGGAACTCAGTGAGGGGGAACTCACTGACACAGCCTGAGGAAGTCAAAATAACATCAAAAAGAGAACAGACTGAAGCCATGTCAGAAGACCTGAACCTGAAGAGAAGCCTGAAGGAAGTCCCACTGAGTATAAACCTGACTTTCTAAGCTGGTCAGTGGACTACTCAGTGAAGAGCATGATTGAGAGGATCAGTGCTGTGCCTAGTAGGACCTGAAGGAGTCAGGCTACTGAGGCTGGGAAGCTTGACAAATAGCCTTATGTCAACTCCCCTGAGTGGACTTCAAGTCTACTGAAGGAAGTCCACTGAGAAGACTTAAAGTCCAATGATGGTTCCTAAGAAGACTTCAAGTCTACTGAAGAAAGGTATCCTGAGAGGATTACAAGTCAGCTGAAGACAAGTCGCCTGAAGTCAGGACTACCCTGATCAAGTACCCTGAACAAAAGAGCCGTTGGACTCAGTCCACGTGGACCAATCAAGTCAAGGCAGCAAATCTGACAAAAGCTGACAAAGGCCATACTTTAGTAAAAAGGAGAATTTCACTCCAGAGATAGTCTGGATTTGAATGTTACTCTCTCCAACGGTAACATTCAAATCCAAACTATAAATACAAACTCAAGCTTCATTTGAAAAAGAGCTGGTGGTGCGAGAGCGGTGCAAGTCATGAGGGAGTCATAAGGGTGCACCATCTCCATCAAGAACACTGACATTGAATTCTTCATAGTCATATTTGAGTGTTCCAGTTTGTATACTCGAGCCTATCATATACATCCTATGCTTAGAGAGGTTTTCCCAACCTTAGCTCAGAGGCTAAAACCATGTAAGGGAAAACCTCACCTAGTTGGAGAGAACCAAACCAAACTAAACCCTTTCCAGAATAGTGTTAGGTGTTGCAGTGAGGTGAGGAGAGGCAGTCCCTGAGTGAAGAGGGATGTGAGGCCAGTTCGAGAGGCAGCTCCGTAGAGGGGTGTGAGTCCAGTTGTGAGTGCACCTTGGCACGTTAAAAACAAGAATCCCGGGTAGTGGATTTCTTGTTAAATCAGGCAGTGGATGTAGGAGCTTGAGCCTCCGAACCACTTTACATTATTGTGTTCTTTATTGCTTTACTGACTTGCATAACATCAGTGTTAAAACAAAAATTTCTCCTAATTTCCCATATTGTCTTTGTTTGTGAATGAAAAAACGGGACCAACAACCACTATGGGTTCATACCCGAAATTTTCTTTGTTTGTTAAAAACCCAAGATTTACTTTGGCTATTGTTAGAAGAGAATTGAGAGAAGTTTGCAGAGAGTGTTTAGGAAAGATAGTAAGTGTTTGCTTGAAAGTGTGTTCGAAAAGGTTCTTTGGCTTATTTTGGGGGTTTTTATATGAGAAATGGATGGTGAGATCTAGTCCCGCAATCAACATCTGAGATTAATTGTGTGTAAGGTCGTGGATAGTTGAAGGGGTTAGTGGGGAGTTTTTGAGAGATCTCGACGGTTAGGAAAGAACCGCCTAAAATGAAAGGTATGGATTAAAGGAGTTGGTAGCCGGAAGGTCACATCATCCGGCTTTTAAGGCGCGTGAGATAGGTAACTGTAAAAGTGAACCTGACTTGTACAATGCGCATTAAATGCTTGCCATAATGAAATCTTTTTGAGATAGAGTAAAAAGATTTAATTTCCAAGAAAATACTAATTAGCTATTTTTTATAATAGTTTTATAATATAAAACTAAGAGGCTTCAGATTTGAAAAAATAGCAGAGTTAAAACATTTGACCTCTGCTGAGGTGGAACCTCTTCTGAGAACCATATGCTCTTCTGTGATCAGTGACTCTACTGAGATTGATCCTCTTCTGAGGTTGAACCTCCACTGATTCGAAATTAACTCATCTGAGATTGGCTCCTTCCTCTACTCTCTTGGATCTAGAAGTCCAAGCTCTACTGACAGTTCTTAGAACCTTTCTTCAGCCAAAGGTTTAGTAAATATGTCAGCCTTTTGTTTGTCAGTATGAATCTTGAGCATTTTAATATCCTTCTTGTTGGTCCCGTTTTTTCATTCACAAACAAAGACAATATGGGAAATTAGGAGAAATTTTTGTTTTAACACTGATGTTATGCAAGTCAGTAAAGCAATAAAGAACACAACAATGTAAAGTGGTTCGGAGGCTCAAGCTCCTACATCCACTGCCTGATTTAACAGGAAATCCACTACCCGGGATTCTTGTTTTTAACGTGCCAAGGTGCACTCACAACTGGACTCACACCCCTCCGCGGAGCTGCCTCTCGAACTGACCTCACATCCCTCTTCACTCAGGGACTGCCTCTCCTCACCTCACTGCAACACCTAACACTATTCTGGAAAGGGTTTAGTTTGGTTTGGTTCTCTCCAACTAGGTGAGATATTCCCTTACATGGTTTTAGCCTTTAAGCTAAGGTTGGGAAAATCTCTCTAAGCTTAGGATGTATATGATGAGCTCGAGTATACAAACTGGAACACTCAAATATGACTATGAAGAACTCAAGTCAGTGTTCTTGATGGAGATGGTGCCTCCTTATGCCTCCCTTGAAACGCACCACTCTCACACCAGCTCCTTGCTTATTCACAAATGAAGCTTGAGTTTGTATTTATAGTGTGGATTTGAATGTTACCGTTGGAGAGAGTAACATTCAAATCCAGACTATCTCTGGAGTGAAATTCTCATTTTCAGTAAAGTATGGCCTTTGTCAGCTTTTGTCAGATTTGCTGCCTTGACTTGATTGGTCCACGTGGACTGAGTCCAACGGCTCTTTTGTTCAGGGTACTTGATCAGGGTAGTCCTGACTTCAGGTGACTTCTCTTCAGCTGACTTGGAGTCCTCTTAGGATACTTTTCTTTAGTAGACTTGAGGTCTTCTTAGGAACTTTCATTGGACTTGAAGTCTACTCACTGGACTTCCTTCATTGGACTTTAAGTCTACTCAGGAGAGTTTCTCAGTAGACTTTCTCAGTAGACTTCCTTCATTGGACTTCCTTCATTGGACTTTAAGTCTACTCAGGAGAGTTTCTCAGTAGACTTTCTCAGTAGACTTCCTTCATTGGACTTCTTTCATTGGACTTTAAGTCTACTCAGGAGAGTTGACATAAGGCAAATTGTCAGCCTCTCATTCCTCAGTAGCCTGACTCCTTCAGGATCTACTCGGCACAACACTGATCCTCATGACCATGCTCTTCACTGAGTAGTCCACTGACCAGCTTAGAAAGTCAGGTTTATACTCAGTGGGACTTCCTTCAGGACGGTCTTCAGGTCTTCAGGGGACTTGAGTTTGTTTCCTCTTGGATGGCTTCTGACTTCTTCAGGTTTATGAGTCTGCTGAGTTCCCCCTCAACAGAGTACCTGTAAACTGAAAACAAACTATCCTAACCTGAACCTTTACAAGACAATCCTGACCGCACACATCCTATTACAAGTCATTTTGGAAAATCATCAAAACAAAATATCCCAACAATTTCCCCCTTTTTGATGATTCCAAAACTTCTAACAAAAAGATTTTCTATTACAAGAATGAGGTTAGAGCACAAGTAATAGTTTAAAAAAAAAGAAATTCCCATAGTTTTAAAATATTTAAGATCTGTTCGGTTGACCATTTTTCTTAACAAATCTGGATCAGTGGTCATGTGAACAACCTGCTCTGATACCAATTGTTGGTCCCATTTTTTCATTCACAAACAAAGACAATATGGGAAATTAGGAGAAATTTTTGTTTTAACACTGATGTTATGCAAGTCAGTAAAGCAATAAAGAACACAACAATGTAAAGTGGTTCGGAGGCTCAAGCTCCTACATCCACTGCCTGATTTAACAGGAAATCCACTACCCGGGATTCTTGTTTTTAACGTGCCAAGGTGCACTCACAACTGGACTCACACCCCTCCGCGGAGCTGCCTCTCGAACTGGCCTCACATCCCCTTTCACTCAGGGACTGCCTCTCCTCACCTCACTGCAACACCTAACACTATTCTGGAAAGGGTTTAGTTTGGTTTGGTTCTCTCCAACTAGGTGAGATTTTCCCTTACATGGTTTTAGCCTTTAAGCTAAGGTTAGGAAAATCTCTCTAAGCTTAGGATGTATATGATGAGCTCGAGTATACAAACTGGAACACTCAAATATGACTATGAAGAACTCAGGTCAGTGTTCTTGATGGAGATGGTGCCTCCTTATGCCTCCCTTGAAACGCACCACTCTCACATCAGCTCCTTGCTTATTCACAAATGAAGCTTGAGTTTGTATTTATAGTGTGGATTTGAATGTTACCATTGGAGAGAGTAACATTCAAATCCAGACTATCTCTGGAGTGGAATTCTCCTTTTCAGTAAAGTATGGCCTTTGTCAGCTTTTGTCAGATTTGCTGCCTTGACTTGATTGGTCCACGTGGACTGAGTCCAACGGCTCTTTTGTTCAGGGTACTTGATCAGGGTAGTCCTGACTTCAGGTGACTTCTCTTCAGCTGACTTGGAGTCCTCTTAGGATACTTTTCTTCAGTAGACTTGAGGTCTTCTTAGGAACTTTCATTGGACTTGAAGTCTACTCACTGGACTTCCTTCATTGGACTTTAAGTCTACTCAGGAGAGTTTCTCAGTAGACTTTCTCAGTAGACTTCCTTCATTGGACTTCCTTAATTGGACTTTAAGTCTACTCAGGAGAGTTTCTCAGTAGACTTTCTCAGTAGACTTCCTTCATTGGACTTCCTTCATTGGACTTTAAGTCTACTCAGGAGAGTTGACATAAGGCAAATTGTCAGCCTCTCATTCCTCAGTAGCCTGACTTCTTCAGGATCTACTCGGCACAACACTGATCATCATGACCATGCTCTTCACTGAGTAGTCCACTGACCAGCTTAGAAAGTCAGGTTTATACTCAGTGGGACTTCCTTCAGGACGGTCTTCAGGTCTTCAGGGGACTTGAGTTTGTTTCCTCTTGGATGGCTTCTGACTTCTTTAGGTTTATGAGTCCGCTGAGTTCCCCCTCAACAGAGTACCTGTAAACTGAAAACAAACTATCCTAACCTGAACCTTTACAAGACAATCCTGACCGCACATATCCTATTACAAGTCATTTTGGAAAATCATCAAAACTAAATATCCCAACACTTCTTCTCCACATGATCTCTGATAAAATGATGCCTTATGTCCATATGTTTGCATCTTGTGTGGAGAACTGGATTTTCTGAAATAGCAATTGCACTATTGTTATCACGGAAAATAGGAACTTCATTAGCAAAGATGTTGTAATCTCTCAGTTGTTGTCTTAGCCAAAGAATTTGAGCACAACAACCTCCAGCTGCCATATATTCAGCTTCAGTAGTGCTTGTAGCTACTGAATTTTGTTTCTTGGAAAACCAAGAGATCAGCTTACTTCCCAAGAATTGACAAGTGCCTGAGGTTTATTTCCTGTCAATTCTGCATCCTCCATAGTCAGCATCTGAGTATCCTGTGAGTTCCAGATTGTCATCTGAGGGATACCATAATCCCATATTCACAGTACCCTTGAGATATTTAAGAATCCTTTTAGCAGCTTCCAGATGACTTCTCTTGGGATTTGCTTGATATCTTGCACATAACCCAACTGTAAATGTGATATTAGGCCTGCTTACTATGAGATACATTAGAGATCCAATGATAGCTCTGTAATGAGTCTGTGTTGGTCCCACTAGTTAGATTAATTGTGGAAGCTTAAGTTAAATATCTTTCAAATTCTTTTTACAAGAGAACAATAATCAATAGGACAATAAGTAAAAGAAAGCAATAAAGAACACAAGATATATAGTGGTTCGGATTTGAATATCCTACGTCCACTCTCCCTTTATCCAAGGGGTCTCACTATCAACCAACTCACTTACTTACTTCACTGGAATTGGGAAGTACCAGTTCCTTTTTACAACCTCTTTAGATTTAACTTCAATCTAAAGATCAACAGCCAACAACCTTATCTAATAGATGAACAGGTTGAGGTTTCAATAACTCCTTAAGAGTAGATAAATATTATGAACAGTAAGAGTGCCTAGAATGGATATCAAAAGCTTGGATGGACTTATGCGCGTATATAGTCTCTCTAGAGCTTTTTCTTGAACTGCACTCTTGTATTTATAGAGGGGATTAGGGCTAGCCGTTGGAGGGCTAATCCAATCAGATCCTCTATTTAAGGAAGCCTCAATCAATCAATTCCCTAATTGATTGATTGGGTTGGTGGGATCCTTGGATTAATTATCTTCAAAACTTTCCAATCCTGATCTAGTTGACTTGATTTGAATCACCAACGGTCAATAGCTTCCTCTGCCTAACTCTGAATCTCTCCAGAGAAGGCAAGACCAGACACCAGGCAACCTCGGTGTCTTCTGGTCCTAATCTGGTGAACAACCAGAATACTCAGTAGAAACAGAAGATCAAACTGAGCATCTTTTGTTCCACCAGACTCGTCTGGTCCGGACTCGTCTGGTCTGGGGAAGGTCCTCTGCCTCTGGTCAGGTCTCATCTGGTGAAGTCTTCTGGTGGGGTCTTCTGGTGACTCTTCTGGTGAAGTCTTCTGGTCTGGCAGTTCCCCCTAGACTAAGTTCTAATCTAGATCATCATCTGGCTAACAGGTCCAGATGGTCCTATTACATCTTCTGGTTTGTTTTAACTCATCAAAACTAACAATTTTTATCCTAACAATTTCCCCCTTTTTGATGGAGTTAAAACACTACCAGAACTGATCACAAAGAAGACTTTAAGCATAAAAACAGTAAAGGATAAGACCTTAGAATAGATCTTATCAGGCAAACAATTAAGACAACAAGAGGTTGTCTTTGGAACAGAGAAGATATGAATTTCATTAATGATAAAGATAGAATGATTACAGGTTACAAGGCAAGCCTGGTCCTAATCTAGGCATATCTTCTGTTAACTTTAGGTACCAGAAACCAGTCCAGAAACCTCCAGGTTGAACTCAATGGTAGAGTCCATCAATTGCTTGTACAGCTCTGCGTCATAAGCTTGCATCCAGGTGTTAAAGGTTTTGTTGATCAGCTCATCATCCTCTGGTGCTGGCCTCTGGATATAGTGTTGGATGAACCAGAGAGTCTTTGCCTCCTTCCATTTCTCAATCAAGGGCACAGGCACAGTAGAGTCAAAGGACCCTTCTGTCCTGAGAGGCAGAATGTTCATCACTTCAGAGGGGGCTTTTCTCCTCTGGCTAGAGCCACCTGCACCAGAAGAAGCACATGCTTCTCTGCTCTTCTTGTTTTTCCTCCTAACATATCTGAGCCTCTGCTTTTCATCTATGTTCTTTCTGATCCTTGCTTGCTTCTCCTCTGGAGTTTCTTCCTTGTATCTCTTCTGAGCTTCTTCAACAACAGTCTCAAGGAAGCTTTTCTTGACTCTCCTGATCTTCTTCTTTGCAGGTCCAGAGACGGAGATTGGATCCTGCTCAGCTTCTGACTCCTCTTCTGCAGCAAGCTGCTTAGCCATGGAAAGAGATTTGAACTCTTCTTTCTTCTTCTTCTGCAGCTCAGCCTGGGCCAATGTATTCTCCAGCAGGTCCAGACGAGCTCCATGGCTGAAGAGAGTTTCATTTGTGGTCTTCGCCAGATCAGTTCTGGCCTTCTCTTCCCCCTTTTTAACTTCATCAAGGAGGGGCTCCACTACCTGCCTTATAAGATCAGGCAAGGCAGTGTTGGAGGAAGAGTGAAGATCACGCAGCTGCTTTGCCTTCTCCAGGTAGGCTTTAGACTTTGCAACAAGTCTTTCCTGCGTTTCCAACATCTCCTGGAGGGAGTCTTTCATCTTAGCAGTTTCCAGCATTTGAGTGGCCAACTCAACTTTAAGCACGGAGACAGGCCTCACCTGGTCCAGAACATATTGCTGGACCTGCCTCTGACTTTCATGCACATCTATCTTTAAATAAAGACAGTCAGATTTGAATGCAGCTTTGGCAGAGGCAAATACATCCTTGATCTGCTTCAAGAACTTCCTTCTCTCATCTTTAATCTGATGCTCAACTAGAGCAGGTGCCAAGTGCTGCATTGCCTTAGAGAATCTGCCAATTTGCTGGATTTGTTCATTGAAGAATAGTTTCATCTTCTGGAGGATAGCAGGAGTGACTTCAAAATCTTCTTCGTCTGAATATAACTCGGAAGGAAAGACAAAGTGAGGTCCAAACTTGTAAGAGGGGCCCTCTGGAGAGATCATAACACCCTGCTGGATGAGTAGAGTTCGAATCACCACCTTCGCTGCCTCAGGTGACTCTAGCTCCGCAGGATTTTGGATATTCAGCTTCTGCTCAGCTCTATCTCCCAGGCAGTAAAGTTGGAGGGACCCATTTCTTCAAGCAGAAGCATCAGGTCCTCCACATCCTCAAGTCTGGCCTTGCTCCAGACCTTGGCATCAGTCAACTCTGCCAAAAGTGGTAAGTGCTCCAGAAGAACTGGGAAATGCTCTCTTAGCCAGAGCTGAGCACTTACACTCATACTCTGCCTAATGGGACCCATCTCATCAGAAGAGAAGGTGAAGGGTTTGGGCCCAGAGGCAGAGGAGGAAGGTGCTAAGTTAGCAGGCTCAAGTGAAGCTTCCTCATCTTCACTATCATTGCTAGATAAACAGGTGGGAGAAGAGGGAGGGCCAAAGGATCCCAGAGCCATAGAAATGGTTGGATCCTGGTCTGTATGGGTATGGGGAGGGTTAGGATTTTGTGAGGTAAAGGTGGAGGGGAAGGGTAGTTGTGCACCAGATGAAGATGGGATCTCTGGTACAGAAGTTGGTCTGCCTCAGCCTCTTCTTCCTCTTCATCCTCTGATGGCTCATCCACCAGAAGGGTTTTCTTGGCCTTCCTGCTAGTCCTTGACCTCTTCGCAGAGCCTTTCCTGGCCTCCTCAGGCCTCTTCCTCTTGGCTGCTCCAGCCTTCTTAACAGCTTTATCATCATCACCCTTCTTCTTAAGCACGTCAAGAATTGGAATCTGGTCCTCCTCTGAGGAACCAGAAAACGCAATAGTTGAGGAACCAGTTGCTCCAGCAGACTTCTTCTGGGTCTTCTGCTTCTGCTGCTGCTTCTGCCCCTTTGCAGGTAAGGGTACCGCCTGTAGAGGAGGGACAGGGATGGCATGCTCTCCATCAGAGTCGGCATGGCCATGGAGAGGGCCACCATTGGAGAAGAGGATCTTGGATTTGTGATAACCATAGCACCAAGATGCTTTCCACTTCTTCTCTGGAAGGAGAGAATCCAGAATAAGAGTCAACTTAGTCCCCAAAGAGACGTTTGCAGTGAAGAAGAACTGCAACTCCCCTGGCTTGGAAGGACAAGGCTCCTTCTTCACCTTCAGTCTGTTCTTCCTCAACACATCCCAGAAGAACTCCGCCCAATTGCATTGAACGCCGTCATATAATGCCCTCATCAGACACATCCTGCCGTTAAAAATGGCATTTGTGCTGTGATTCTCACACATAAGCACCTTTACAACTATATCGAACAACACTTTGTACTTTCACCTTAAATGTTTTTCAAGAAATCCCTTCGTGATATTCTGGCAGGAAGATCAAGCAAAGATCTTGAAGGAACCAATGATATCATCCTCCTTGTATGTCAAAGGATCCACTCCCTCTGTAGAAATGTTCTCGAATAAAGCGCAAAAATCGTGCTTAGAAAACACCAAATCATCTTCATCAATCTTGGAAGAAATGTGGTCCTCGTGGATCTTCATACGAACCAACAACTGGGCCGCATATCCGTCAAGAGTGCGAAAGTCCTTGGGAACTGTGGAGATCAACTTCTCCACCCCTGCTCTCTGGAGCATCTCCAGAATCGACATCACAACAGGGTTCTTGGTGGTATAAAAATCCACCACCATCTCCGTCTTTAGCTTTTTCATCATAAGAACATGGTCGAAGTTGCACGGAGGAGCCATTTCTGTGAAAGAGAGAGAGATAGAGAGAGAGAGAGAGAGAGAGAGAGAGAAAGCTTGTAGAGAAACGGGTTAGGGTTTGAAAAGATATGAAACATGAAAGGACAGATTGAGTAGAATTCTGATTTAAATAGGGCAATATGCGTGGCTTGATTAATAAATGAAGTGTGAACGCGTGTAATTTCAATTTTAATTTAGGAAACAAAATCAATTTTTGAATTGATTGACATATTGCATCTCGATTAAATCTGATGGCCATGATGAAAGGCGAGATACAGATTTAATCTGTTGCGTTGGCATAGTCATTGGGACTGGGCATAAAGGGGTTTTGTGGCAGTCAAGAGAAAAAGCGAAATGATTGCCTAGGCCCTATACCCTATTCTTAAATACACTCTGAAGTTGAAACGCTTTGAGTGTACTTACTAAATTGAAAAGTGTATCCCAATGATCAGAGGCCAGAGAAGTAAAGACATACCTGTCACCTGATATTGTAACCAGATGATACCACAAATAATATGGTGCTAAATCTACTCTGATTTGACTCATCTGGTCCTGGTCAGAGAAGACTTTGGACATTTCTTGAATTTGACTCAGCACCTCATCTGGGACAAGTGTTACCTGAAGCATACCTCATCTGGAGATATAACTTCTCTGATATGTCTAATCTGCAAGTATGTTAGTTTGAGAATAAATATATGAAGTAAAGTAATGAAACAAAGGATACTTCTCTGTTGTTCCCCCTAAAACAAATCTGTCTCTGGATCCAACAATCCTAACTCAAAAGCTAACTCTCTGAATCTGGTCTCAGCCAAAGGCTTAGTTAAGATATTTGCTCTCTGCAACTCAGTTGCAATCTTTTCCATCCTTATATCTCCCTTCTCAACATGGTCTCTGATAAAGTGATGCCTTATATCAACATGTTTGCATCTGGTATGAAGAACTGGATTCTGGGTGATTGCAATTGCACTATTACTATCACAGAAAATAGGAATATCCTTAGCTCTAATCTGGTAATCCCTAAGCTGTTGACTAATCCAGAGAAGTTGTGAACAGCAACTCCCTGCAGCCATGTACTCTGCTTCTGTTGTTGATGTAGCAACTGAAGGCTGCTTCTTAGAAAACCAGGATACCAATTTATTCCCTAAAAATTGGCATGTTCCACTTGTAGATTTCCTATCTATTCTGCATCCACCATAGTCTGAATCTGAATACCCACTCAACTCTAAGTTATCATCTGCAGGATACCATAATCCTAGGTTCACTGTTCCCTTAAGATATTTCAATATCTTCCTAGCTGCTTCCAAGTGACTTTTCTTAGGATTAGATTGAAATCTGGCACAAACTCCTACAACAAAAGTAATATCTGGTCTGCTTGCAGTCAGGTATAGAAGAGAACCAATAAGTGCTCTGTATTGAGTCTGGTCCACACTCTCTCCAGACTCATCTGGATCCATGTTGAAATTTGTCATCATAGGGATCTTGGCTGCTTTGCTAGATCCTACTCCAAATTTCTCTAACATGTTTCTGGTGTACTTTGCCTGATTAATAAAAATTCCCTTCTCTGATTGCTTAACCCGCAAACCTAAAAAGTAATTCATTTCTCCCATCATGGACATCTCAAACTGACTTTGCATGAGCTCACCAAACTTCTCACACAGCTTCTTGTTAGGAGATCCAAATATAATGTCATCAACATATATCTGGACCAGAAGGATGTCCTTTCCATCTTCTTTCCTAAACAAGGTCCTATCAATCTTACCCTTAGTAAAACCATTGTCCAGAAGAAATTGAGATAGAGTGTCATACCATGCTCTAGGTGCCTGAATCAGCCCATAAAGAGTTTTCTTAAGCCTAAACACCTTGTCACCTTGTTCAAAACCAGGAGGTTGTTCCACACACACTTCCTCAATGAGAATCCCATTAAGAAAGGCAGATTTCACATCCATCTGGTATACTTTGAACTTCATGTGAGCAGCATATGCTAAGAACAATCTGATGGCTTCTAGTCTGGCAACAGGAGCAAATGTCTCATCATAGTCTATACCCTCAGACTGAGAATAGCCCTGGGCCACTAGCCTTGCCTTGTTCCTAGTAATGACATCATTCTCATCTTTCTTATTCTTGAAAACCCACTTAGTGTCTATCACCTTTTGATGTCTTGGTCTGTCTACCAGCTCCCAAACATCCTGTCTGGTGAATTGATTCAACTCTTCCTGCATAGCAACAATCCAATTTGAATCTTTCAGTGCCTCCTTGATGTTCTTAGGCTCAATCAAGGACACATAGCAACTGAATAAGGCAGCTAAGTTAAGAGTTCTCCTAGTCTGGACACCCTTAGTTGGATCTTCTAAGATCAGGTCATAGGGGTGATCAACCAGGGTCCTCCTTCCCGTGGTCTTGCCTGGTTGATAATCTTCTGTAGTACCTTGGTGATTATCACCACCTGCAGAAGAGCTTCCCCCTACAAGAGTTCCAACCTCTTCTGGTTCTACTCCTTGTGAAGGCTTCTGCTTCAGAGAACCAGGAGATGGGTCATCATCTGAATCTGAATCAGAATCAAGAATAGGTGGATTGACCTTGATTACTCTGGGAGTAGTCTGATTCTGAGTCTCACCAGAAGACTTTAAGTCCACCTTACACTCAAAAGTAGATTCATAAAAAACAACATGAGGTGTTTCCTCCACACAAAGTGAATTCTTATTAAAAACTCTAAAAGCTTTACTGGTGCTGGAATATCCTAAAAATATTCCATCAGCCACTTTAGCATCAAAGGTTCTTAATTTAGATTTCTCATTGTCATGGATGAAACACTTACATCCAAAAACATGAAAATATGAAACAGAAGGGGTTTTACCTTTCCATACCTCATATGGAGTCTTATTATGTCTCTGGGCAATCAGGCACCTGTTCTGAGTATAGCAGGCTGTATTAATGGCCTCTGCGCAAAATCTTTATGGAGTGTTGTGTTCTTGCAGCTTCTTTGAGAGTCCCATTCCTCCTCTCTGCTACTCCATTTTGTTGAGGTGTTCTGGCAGCAGATGTCTCATGAAAAATCCCATGATCCTTGCAGTAATCTGCAATGTGTGAATTCAAAAACTCTGTCCCTTTATCACTTCTGATCCTGACTATGCTCTGGTTCTGCTCATTCTGAATCTGCTTGAAGAACTCTGGCAGCTTAGTGATAGTTTCATTTTTCTTAAACAAGAACACTACCCAAGTATATCTTGAAAAGTCATCTACTATCACCAAGGTGTACTTCCTTCCACTGAAACTAAGAGGAGAAACAGGTCCAAACAGGTCCATGTGAAGTAGTTGAAGTACTCTGGTTGTGGTTGTGCTCTAGACATCCTTAAAGGAAGTCTTGGGTTGTTTACCCTTCTGGCAGGAACCACAAACCTGATCCTTCTTAAACACTTCATTAGGAAGACCTCGAATAAGACCTTTTCTGGCAATCTTGTTCAGTGTTTTGAAGTTAAGATGACACAGTCTCTTGTGACTCCATAGTTGTTGTCACCAAACATCACTCTTGGTCCATTCAAAGGCTTGAAATCTTGGAGATTATCCTTCTGGAAGGTCATGTGCTTGGAACATCCACTATCAATGTACCAGACATGGTTGCTTGAAAGTCCTTTCTCCAATGGACTCTTGTCTACCTGCAGAGAAATCAATTAGGTCCCCTACTAGTGCTGGGTCCTGATTGGTTAGTTGCAGGTTTTGTAGGAATCCATAGATAAAGATCATCCCTTGTTGGATGAGGAGATCTTATCTTCCTTCCAAATCTATCTACCAGCACATGTCCTCTGACAATAACATATTGAGCTACTGGTCTGATAAGGACACCTTTCCTATAAACAGGTCTGGTGTACCTTTTCTCAAATCTGGTCTTTGGAATGGCCTACCTCAAAGACATGGTCTTAAAGGCCTGGTTGTAAGGATACATCCTAGAAGAACCATCTCTGGTGTCATAACTTCCCAGATCAGTTGGTTTTCTATAGATGGGTCTGGAAGACCTCCTCTGGTTCTGAGAATTAGACCTGCTCTGGTGGTTATAGGTCCTTTGAGTATACCTATTCTGGAATTGATTCCTCTGAGAAAATTGTCTCTGGGGTACCTGGTGCTGTTGAACATTGTTCCTTCTCTGGTAGTTATTACTCTGATTGGTATTCCCCTTTCTTGAGTGTTTCCTTTGAGGTCCCCTAATCTGGTTAGGTTCCCTTTGAGGATTTCTCTGGGGTCCTCCAATTTGAGTAAGTTCTACTCCTTGGGACTCATTGTTCACAGAACCATCAATTTTCAATGGTTCCCCTTGTTGATATTTATTTTCTAGCATCTTCTCTTCCAGAACAGTCAACTCTTCTGGACCATATGTTATGTGATTAACAGAGTGATTCCTTTTCCAATCAGGATTGTGAACCACCTTGTAACCATTTCCAGTTAAGTCTTTATCGTCCCAGATTTCTACCAATTTACCAGCTCTTACAGACTTGTCTTTATTATAAAGGTATTTATGAGTTTTAGTGGTAATTCCAGAATATCCTAAACCACTCTTATCACTAATGCGCTGAGAAGACTCTGATATGATAGATACAACAGATGGTATCTTAGGAGCTTCTCTGGGCATGGGTATCTCCTCTATATTGTGAGCAACTTGTTTTCCCTTGATAAGAATCTGGTATTTGGCTCTGAGTTCATTGATCTCATCTTCTTGAGAGTTCTTTTCTTTCATGAGTTGATCTACCAGAGTATCTCTTTCTGTGATCTTATCCTGAAGTTCAGAGACTTCTTTGGAATGATCTTTCATGAGTTCTCTGGTGGATTTATGCTCATGAGAGAGAGATTGAACTTCAGCTCTGAGCCTACCATTTTCTTTCTCAAGTTTTTGACAGAGTTGGACACAATTTTGGAGATCTGATAGCATTTATTGCATATCAGACTCTCTGGAGTTACCAGATGAATTAGAGGATTCAATACATTTGGAATTTGATAAGACTAGAGTAGTTTCATTTACCTCAGTGATGTCTGCCATAAGACATACATCATCATCTGATCCGAAATCAGAAGAAGAAGAACTGGAACTAGTATCCTCCTCCTCTGCTTCTGCCAGCAATGCTCTCTGTTGGGACAGTGTCAGTTTTAATTAAGATCCCAAAGCCCCTGAAAAGATGTTTGCCTTAATCTGTCTTTGTCAGGCTAGTCTTGATTAGGATTAGTACTTAGTTATTTTACACCTCTCAGGTACTCAGTGAGAGGAGAACTCACTGAATACAATCAAGACTCAGAGCCTGAAGACGAAGAGCACCATCCTGAACTTATGGCAGTCCTCTAAGCTGGCTGAGTAAGTGTCAGTGATGAAGAGTATGACCCTGAGGTCATTACTAACTCAATCCTGAAGGGAACAGGATAGCACTGAGTTTATGGGAAGACTTGGAGTAGAGCCAAGCAATGCAAAAGGAATTTCAGCGTCAGGACAAGACCGGTGGGATCAAGACAAAATGAACTTAATAAGACAAGCCTAAAGCTCAGGAATAAGTTCTGACATTCTCACCAACCTGATGACGTGGACCAATCTTGGAAGGACACGCACGTATGGAACCTGACGAGTTGACTGGAATGCATGTTCAACGGGCAAGCATTCAATGTGCATTTAATGCAAATACCAAATCCATGCAAGGACGGCTGCTGCATGAAGATATGTCCATTTGAAGCCACTCTACATAGATGACTCGAAGGCTATCTCTCCAACGGATAGTTTTTTCAAATCACCTATAAATACAGAAGACCTTGAACCCATTCAAGGTTACGGGAAATTTCCAATCCAGATATTACTAAAACTCTCAAGCATTCAAAGCATTCCACCCTTAAGAAGAAGCACTCGAAACCATCTAAATTTCCCAAGTGTTTCTTAGCAATCGAGAGTTATTCTGTATTCCAAGAGCTAAATAGCATTATCATAAGCTTAGAGAGATTATCTAATCCTTAGCATAGCTTTGCCTTGTAAGGATAATCTCAACTTAGTTGGAATCCAAACTGAAACCAAAACCCTAAGTTAGGCCGTGGACGTAGGAGCTTGAGACTCTGAACCACGTTAAACCCTTGTGTTCTTACTGCTTTGATATTGTACATACTTGCCATATTACTTGTTCATTCATTGCATTCAAGTTTATCAAGCCTGAATCAATCAGGCTGATCTTCAAAAGAGCACTGCCCTACTAAACACTATTCAGAATTGAGTAAAACAAGTTTTTCAGAAAGTAAACTTAACAAGACTTTAAACTTTCAGGGCTCAAATATTTCCGCACTGAACTTGAACTGATAGTTAGCCAACTGACCCGCACCAAGTGTAGTCAGTAGGTGTGTTATCAGCTCCTAGTTCTTTACCACTCTGAGTATAAGGGGACTCAGTCAGTTTTAAGTTTGAAAAATTGGTATACGTGTATTCCCCCCCCATACACGTACTCCTCAGTCTTGTACCGGGACCAACAAGTGGTATCAGAACAGTGGTTCGAAAGACCACTGACTTTGAATACTAATAGTTTCAGAGGAGAAACTGTTGGTGGTCACTGAACAGATCTGAGTTTGCTTTTCATAAAACTTGCATCATCATGACTTCGAGGAGACTTGAAGCTTCGTTACCTGAATTCTCTGTGTCTAACTTTGTCTATTGGAAGTTCAGATTAGAAGCACATCTAGATGCCATCCTTGACCAGATGCCGCGTGTACTCAGGGAAGGACCGATCAAGATCACTATTCCTAACGTCAGAGGACTGGGATATGAAGATCTTGCGATTGGCGTGCTGGTTCCTAATGAAAGGAAAGACATGACCAACGATGAAATCAAGATGGTGGGACTTGACAACGTCGCCAGAAACATCATCTTGTATATGGTGCCCTTCGAGGAGTCAGCTAGGCTGATGAACTTAAAGACGACAAAGGAGGTTTGGGATGAGCTGACGAGGATGTGTGAGGGATCTGAAAAGATCAAGGAGAACAAGAGAAACATTGCCATTCAGAAATTCGAGGCGTTCGAGATGCTGCCTGACGAAAGTATAGATCAAATGGAGTCTAGATTCATCAAGTTGATGAATGAGTTGGTGATGCTGGACAAGGATGTCCCAAGGAGAGATGTTGCTTCGAAGATCCTGAATGCCCTTCCTGAGAGATGGGACAACAGTGTAATTATGCTTAAGAACACTCAGGATATGAGTAACATAACTTCTGCTTTACTTTTTTCAGAGCTCAAAGCGCTTGAATTCGATCTTAACAAGAGAAAGAAGAAAGTTCAGTCAGAAGAGGAAGTGAAGGAGAAAACTCCTGAGAAAAGTGTGGCGTTCAAGGCCAGGTCTGAACCTGTTGAGCCCTCATCAAATTCTTCATCAAAGTCACTGATGGAGATGAGCAGGGAAGAACTCGCTGAGGAGTACAGCCTGATGGCCAGACGATTTGACAAGCTCAATTCCAGGTTTGGTCATTATAAAATTTTTTATCAGGACTCACGTGACAGGAAACCTGAAGGAACCCACCAAAGCTCGAGGAGATATGAGGAGCAAAGGAACACTGACCAGAGGAGAGAACGTGGTGATGAAAGGAGATATTCTGAACCAAAACCTGAAAGAAGAGACGAACAGAGACGTACTCGCGATGATATATATCCAACCAAGGCTGAAAGCTCACCAAGAACCAGGGAACCTGACTCAAGGAGGAACCCTGAACCAAGAAAAGAAAGAGTAAGTGAGCAGGTAGCATGTTACAACTGTAACAAGATTGGTCACTATCAGTACGACTGCCCGGAGCTGAGTGCAAGGGAGAGAGAGGAAAGGAGAGCCACTAGGGATCTAAGATCTGCTGATCGGAGAGCGATGGTCTCTGAAGATGCAACAGATTCTGACGGTCCTGCTGAAAGGTCACCTGAACTCTTCTCAGATGACGAGTACGATGATGTCTGTCTGATGGCTAGGGATGAGCCTGAGGTAACATCAAATTCTGTTTGTGCTTCTTACACTGGTCAAAATCCTGAGCTTAGCTCAGAGTCAGTTAGAGAAATGAACCTTCATATCTGCCTTGATCAATTGATGGTTGATTTCTCCAGACTGCAGGAAACTAATGTCTTCTTGGTAGAGGAGAACAAGAAATTGAGTACTGAAGTTCAAAACCTGAATGAACAACTTACTCAGTCTGATCTTAAAGAATCAGCTCAGATTGTGAGACTAACTCAGGAAATTGACATGATTAATGCTGAGCGTCTTCCAAGAGAGAAGATTCTGAAGGAATTGGCTGAGGAAGAGCTGGTCAGGAAGGAAGAACTAAAAGTACTCAAGAGTAAGTTTGATGACCTCTTTACCAGACATGAAATCCTGAAAAAAAGTGAGGACTCTCTCAAGAAAATCCTCAGTGGCAAGAGAGGAAATAAATAGCAGCCAGATACTTGGGAACAAGAAAAAGGGACTTGGATATGTTCCTGAGAAATCCTCACAAGGTCAGTCTCATGTTGCTTCAGGGAGCAACACTGAGAGGGTATTTGTTCAGACAGGCCAGAGTGCACCTAAGGTTGTGCTCCAGGCCCGTCAAACTGATAAGGGCAAGGAAACCGTTGACACAGTCAGGGTTGCTCCTAAGGTAGCTAAGCCAAAACCTAAAGGAAAGGCAAAGCAACCTAAGGAAGCCCCTGAGAGCTCAGGTCAGGGAAAACCTCAGCAAAAGCAGAGGAAGACTCAGGCCGAGAGCCCTCAGACTGGTCAGCGAGGGTACCATCATGCTTGGCAATACCAACAGGGAGGGCCAAACATGATGACACCCCCGTGGTTTTGGCATCCTGAGGCCTTTAATTGTTTTCCATTCCCTCACTTGCCTAGGGGGAATAGAAATCAGGGTCCTTATCAAGAACAAGGCCCAAGACCTGCTGCACCCAAACCTAGGAAGAACGGAAGCCAGCCCAAAAGGCACCCACTCAGGCTCCTGTGAAGCCTAAGTCTAGCACTCATACACCATCTTCCTCTCAGGCAAAGAAGAAGAAAGTTGTGTATGTCGATGTTTCAGGGAGACAGATTTACCACTCTGAGGCAATCAGGGTTGTGAAGCAAGTCTGGATCCCAAAGGGTACAGCTGACACGATAGGACCCAACACCCAATGGGTACCTAAAGCCTGATTTACTTGCAGGCGGCTGTGGATCACGACAAGAGGAGAGGAGACTCAATCAAAGCTGTTTGGTACGTAGACAGTGGTTGCTCAAGGCACATGACTGGAATGAAGAGTCTTCTCCAAGAATATCAAGCTAAAGATGGTCCACAGGTAACCTTTGGTGATAACTCAAAAGGTATTACTAAAGGTTTTGGTGTTTTGATAATAGGTACATTCAGAGTGGAAAATGTGTCCTTTGTGGAAGAACCGAAGCATAACCTGATGTCAGTAAGTCAATTCTGTGACAAAGGGTTCAGTGTTGAGTTCTCATCGAATATATGTTCAGTCAAGGACAAATCAACACAAGTGCTTCTATCAGGTATAAGGAAAGGTAATGTTTATCTCGCTGATTGGAGCAGCACTATTCCTAATACTTGTCTTGTTGCTAAAAGCTCGCTAGAGCTCAGTTGGCTATGGCATAAAAGATTAAGCCACCTGAACTTCAAGATTCTTAACAAAATTTCTAGACAATCACTTGTTGATGGTCTACCTAATGAAGTTTTTAGCAAAGATCACGTGTGCAAAACTTGTCAGGAAGGAAAGCAGGTCAGAGCGTCATTCAAAGAGAAAGCTTCCTATTCCACTGACAGGATACTTCAGCTCTTGCACATGGATTTATTTGGTCCCATAACACCTGTGAGTATGAATGGTAGAGAGTATACCCTTGTGGTTATTGATGATTATTCTAGATATACTTGGGTTATTTTCTTATTGAATAAAAAGGAAACACAGGTGAAGCTTCTAGAGTTGCTCAGAAGACTCAGCAATGAGAAGAATCAGTCCATTACTAAGATCAGATCTGACAAGGGCACTGAATTTATAAATTCATATATTTCTGACTTTTGTAATGAACTTGGTATAGCTCATGAGACTTCTGCAGCTAGAACCCCACAATAGAATGGTGTCGCTGAAAGGAGGAACATGACACTGAAGGAAGCTGCAAGGACCATGCTGGCTGAGTCAGGATTGCCCAAGAAATTCTGGGCTGAGGCAATCAACACTGCATGCTACACTCAGAACAGATCCATGCTGAACAAACAACATGCTCAGACCCCATATGAGACATGGAACAAAAGGAAACTTCGTATTTCTTATTTTCATGTATTTGGTTGTAAGTGCTTCATCCTCAACAATGGGAAGACCCAATTGAAAGCCTTTGATAGCAAATCTGATGAAGGAATATTCTTAGGATATTCTGAAGTTAGTAAAGCCTTCAGGGTTTACAATTGTAGGACCCTTGTTGTGGAAGAATCACCTCATGTTGTCTTTGATGAATCTGATAATGAGTCTAGGGCAAAGGTGTTGAATCCTGACACTGAGGAGGTCACAAGGAGTGTGACAAGGCTGAGCTTGAAGAATCAACCTGTTCCCAAGATCAAGATTGTGCCAATTCCGAGATGGGATGATGATGACGATCAGGATGATGAATCAGGTGCCACTCCTAAGCCCAGCACATCAGGGATTTTTGAGCCTCAGAATGAGGAACAGGCTCAACCTGAGGTAAGCACCATCTATGATGATGCTGTTGCAGCTGAGACGGTTCCTGAGTAACCTAATCAAGGGGGAATCAATGTCCCTGACATTGAGCTTGTTAATCCCTTTGGTATAGACTCAGGATCATCCCCTTCTGTTCAATTTCCTGAATTTTATGAGCTTGTAGACACTAACATTACAGGTACTTTAGGAACAACTCCTGGCAAAAGAACATGGTTAGAAGATCATCCCATTGATCAAATCATTGGTGATCCAACTGAGGGAGTCAGAACCAGACGATTCCATGGTGAGAGTGCATTGTTCTGTTGCTTTCTCTCTGAGCAAGAGCCTCAGAACATTGAAGAAGCTCTCACTGACTCGAACTGGATCATTGCCATGCAAGAGGAGTTGAATCAGTTCACAAGGAATTAGGTTTGGGAACTGGTAGATAGACCTAGGCATCAAGGTGTGATTGGTACCAAGTGGGTCTTCAAGAACAAGAAGGATGAGAATGGTGTTGTGGTAAGGAACAAGGCTAGACTGGTTGCAAAAGGGTATTGTCAGTCTGAAGGAATAGACTATGATGAGACTTTTGCTCCAGTGGCTAGGTTGGAAGCTATCAGGTTGTTCCTTGCCTATGCAACATATAAGAAGTTCAAGGTGTGTCAAATGGATGTCAAGAGTGCATTCCTGAATGGTGTACTCAATGAAGAGGTATATGTTGAACAACCTCCCGGGTTTGAGGTTGGAGATAGAGTATACCATTTGAAGAAAGCACTCTATGGACTTAAGCAAGCACCAAGAGCTTGGTATGATACCCTCTCTCAATTCCTGACAGACCATGGGTTCAAGAAGGGAACTGTGGATAGGACATTGTTCAGGATCACTGAAGGTGATGACATTCTCTTGGTCCAGATTTATGTGGATGACATAATATTTGGATCACCAAATCATCAGCTCTGTGAGAAATTCTCTAAGTTGATGACTGGTAAATTTGAGATGTCCATGATGGGAGAGATGAACTTTTTCTTAGGATTGCAGGTCAAGCAAACTGATCAAGGTATATTCATAAATCAGGCCAAGTATACAAGAGACTTGATTCAAAAGTTTGGTGTTCATAACAGTAATCCAGCCAGGATCCCAATGAACACAAATTGGAAGATGGATCCTGACACTGAAGGAACTTCAGTAAATCAGACTGAGTATCGTGGGCTGATAGGTTCTTTGTTGTACCTGACTGCAAGTAGGCCTGACATTACGTTTGCAGTTGGTGTGTGTGCTAGGTATCAGTCTGATCCCAAAAGAAGTCATTTGGAGGCTGCTAAGAGGATACTTAAGTATTTGAAAAGGACAGTCAATATGGGACTATGGTATCCTTCAGATGACAACTTAGAACTGACAGGATATTCAGATGCAGATTATGGAGGTTGTAGGATTGATAGGAAATCAACCTCAGGGACATGTCAGTTTTTGGGAAGTAAGTTGATCTCGTGGTTTAGTAAAAAGCAGAATTCAGTGGCGACATCCACAACGGAGGCTGAGTATATGGCTGCAGGTAGTTGTTGCGCTCAGATTTTATGGTTGAGGCAACAGTTGAGGGACTACCAAGTATTTGCTAATCAGGTTCCAATCTATTGTGACAACAATAGTGCAATAGCAATTACTCAGAACCCAGTGCTTCACACAAGGTGCAAGCATGTGGATATTAGACATCACTTCATTCGAGATCATGTGGAGAAGAAAGGCATTAGGATGGAGAAGATTCACACTGACAGGCAAAGAGCTGACATCTTGACTAAGCCTTTGGCTGAAGCAAGGTTTATAGAACTGTCAGTGGAGTTAGGACTCTTAGATCCGGGAGAGCAGTCAGTGTAGGGTTCTAGGGGGAACTCAGGCCAGACTCGACTCAGCGAGGTATCAGGGTGCTACAATGTCTCCCTGACAGGTATGAGTTCTAACCTGACTCCTGTGAATTTCAAGCGTCTCCCTGAGTCCTTCGTCCTGAAAATCTTTATTAAATGCATTCCGTTTTCATTAAAAGCGCGCCTTTTCATATTTAAAACCCACGAGCACGGAGCATTTAATGCTACAGTTACTTTTTCATATACGTGTCCGTTTTATACGGAATATGACTGACATGGGGTTTGATTGAAGCTGAGATTAATCCTGGCCCCTCATTTCAAAACTTTTCGAATTCAGGAATTGAACTCAACCCCACGTTTGAGTAACTAACTTAGTCTTATCATTCAAGAGTGCCATTTGAGGTTTTTACGCAAACACAATGCACAATCTGCACACTGAGTTTTCTCTTGCTCAAACACAGAAATTTCAAAAATCTCTTCTTTCAAAACAATGGCATTCCTTGATTCCAACTGGACAACCGACAAGATCATAGACGTTGTCGAGAAAAAGTTGATACACATGGAGCAAGTCATCTCCATGGAAGGTGTCTGTCTCACAGTTGAGGAAATCAAACCAGTCTTCAAGTGGATTTCCGATGCTGGGTTGGAAACATACTTCACCACCCGCCCCATTTCCGTGCTCCCAAGAACAGTTGTGGAAGCTTACTTAAATATGTTCTTACGGAAGGGGGAGATTTATACGAAGGTGACTGCACTTAAGCCGACGGAAGAGAAGGACGGCGACGGTGAACCTATCTACAACTCAGAGGTGGTCACTATCGACGTCAGGAGGGCGGTGAAGGAAGCCTTCAAGTTGCCGTTCTCAGGCATCAACCCAAGAACATATAAGGAGAACTCAGAGGGAGAGCTTCTTGGGAAATGGACCAAGTCAGGGTCATCGGAGTTCAAGGCTCGTCAGAACAAGAATACTCTGAAGCCTGAGTACAGAGCGCTGGTGGACTTGGTGTCCAAGTTAGTGATGGGTGCAACTGGCTCTCACGAGCAGTTGAGTCTGCCCAAGCTGAGACTCATGGGAGCAATTGCTGATGGAGTGGAAGCGAACTGGGAGCAGTTCTTCCTTGATCAACTCCATCAGGCTGGGTTGGACAAGCTTACGCGAGATGAGGAGAAGAAGCACATATCCGTCAGTGCCATCTTGCCATTCGGAACGAGGATGTCCATCCTGATTGCTCATGCCTGCCATGGGTATACCTTTGACTTTGAGGATAGTCTGTCTTCAAAGAAGGTAATGTTTTCCTCACTGAGTGATACCTATTCAGTGCTAGGGCTGACTTATCCCAATGCGAAAGCAAAGGGTCAGGCCAAAAAGCCAGCTGGTAAGACCAAGAGAGTGGCAACCAGTCTTATTGAACGGGTAGATGACCTCTTTGAGAGGAGTAAGGACGGTGAGGAGGTTGCAGCTGAAGAGGTGGAGCAGCCTGAGGCGGAGAAGGCTGAGAAGAGGAAGAAGGTAAGGGTCGTGCTGTCAGGGAAGAGCACGAAATCAGGGACTGAGTCTGATCCCAAGAAGGCCGGGTCAGAGGCTGAGGGAACTGACGATGACGTAAGGAAGGAGGGTGCTCAGGGAGAGAGGCCCCTGAAGAGGCTTAGAAAGGGAACCAAGAAATCCACTGCTAAGAAGCTGCCTGAGGTGAGTGAGAGGGAGAAGTCAAGCTCTCTTGGAGCCTCTGACTTGGAGGAAGTGAGAAAAACTGTCGAGACGGCTGAGTCGTTGCAGCCTGAGACAGTACCCACTCAAACACCCCCACACCCTGAAATCCAAACACCTTCCATCCCTGACCCCACACCTCAAACCCCCCAACCACCCCAAACCTCAGAGCCAAATCAACCTACTGAGTCAGCGCCATCAACTTCACACACGAATGAGCCTGACCAGTCAGCCGAGCCAAATCTTCCAAATCCCACAGACTTTCCATCATACCCAATCCCAAGGACTGTCCCAAATCCATTTCAACTGAAGAGGATGAATTCCTTGAAGTGGAGGAGGAGAAATTAGACGAACACATGGCAGGAGGGATTCTGGAGAGCACTCTCAGGGGGAACGCCACAGAATGGGCAGGAAAGTGCTGGCCTGGGCTATACAAGTACAATGAGCTGCTGGCGTATGTGATTGAGCTCAAGGTTTGGTTGGACTTCAAACAATCAAACATGCAGGAGCAACATCTGCTAGTAGACGCTCGTGGCTGGGAGCACTGGGAGGCGGAGGAGGCCAAGATTTGCTCTTTCTTTGGACTAACTAGCTGGCTTCAACTTCTGAACTTTGACAACCTGAAGCAGTTAGTGGCTGATATGATGTCTAAGAGCAAGGCTGACATCCTGTCTGATGACGAGAAGGATGATGAGGATGATGATGAAGCTCAGGGTGGAGACTTGGAGAAGGCAGTGGAGGAGACTGCACAGGAGGTTGATGAGATGATCTCTGAGCCTCAGGCTCTGGGGGAAGGTGATAAGGACACTGGTGCCAAGGGTGGACCAGTGGCTGAGGATGTTGTGAACATCTCAGCTGCCAATGAGACATCTGTCGATGAAGGGATTCCCTGCCCTGAGACAAGAGAGGAAGATGTTGAGGCATCCAAGGAGACTCTCAGTTCCGAGGGACTTGCTCCTAAGGTTCAAGTTAGCTTAGCTGAACCTGAGCAGGCGGCTTTGACTACTTCACAACTGCCTTCAGTGCACCTTGACGAAGGGACTGATGACACAGGGGCTGACAAGGGAAAGCAGCCAATCACTGATGTGGCCGTTGATGATGAAGATGTGATAATAACCGGGGTCGGACGTGCTGAATTTACAGAAAATCTAGCTGAACTTCAGGAGGAAGTGATGAGGCTACGAGCTGAAAAGGAAGAAGACTCCAAGGCCCTGGCAAAACACTTCAGGTGGACAAAGTTAGCCTACAACACCCTTGCCAACAGGGAGCTGATTTTGCTAAAAAGGACGATGACTGACACGAGCAAGTCAGTGAGGAATGAGAGGAAGCGCACCAAGAAGATGCTCAGGGACACTCTCAAGAAACTTGAAGAGAGGGATGCGATCAGGGATGAGAAGTTGAATCAGGCAGTTGACAGGTTTACAGTTCAGACTGGAGCTATTGTCACTCAGGCCATGAAGGACTCAGCGTCCAAACTGGAGCTGGAGTCAGGGAAGTTGGATCGCACCTCTCAGTCAGTGGCAGACATTTTGGCGAAGGCCACTGAGGAGTCGACAAAGATACTAACTGAGGCCAGCAGAGTCAGCGGTGAGTCCGTGAAGGTGGAGGAAAGGATCACCAAGGCTGAACAAAGTCTCCAACTCTCTATGGAGGTCTTTGAGAAGAAAGTCAATGCTGCTATCAGTTCGGTTTCTTTTGCAGGAACTGGAATTTCGATGGGAGTTGAATTATTGAAGGAGGGAATTAATGATGTCCATTCCCTAGCCTCCTTCGTAATCAACAGCGGATCTGACGCATTCCCTTCCGAGGCCAATGATGATGCCAAAAAGGGGGAAAAGAAGAAGAAAAGATCCCGCCCTGAGGCATCTGAGGCAGTCAAGCAAGGTGAGACCGTTCTAGCTGACCCTGAAGCCAATCCTGAAGGGAATATACTAAGGGTGAGGAAGTCAGCTAGGTTAGCGGCAGTGGAGAAGGAAGGAGAGGAAGTAGTTGCCAGGCTGAGGGCGGAGGCAACAAAGGCAAAGGCTAATGAACCTTCCAAGCAACAACCTGAGCCAGTTCAGAGATCGTCTCCCATGAGCTCAAGGAAGAATCCCATCACTTACTCAGGGGAGTTGGTGGCGGAGCTATGTGCTGAAGCATGGGGAGATCACTCTGAAAAATCTGAGGCTATGCGCAGAGCTGAAATTGCTCAGAAGGAGAAGATGCGCATCTTGGAGAAGAAGGTTGAGAAGCTGACTGATATCACTGAGTTTCAACAACGAGAACTGGATGATGCAGTGATCAGCTTGCTAAGGAGGAAGAAGGCGAAGCCTGAGCCTAGGAAGTACAGGAAGAAGCCAACAGTTAGGAAATCAACAATTCTTCAAGTCAGTAGGCCAGAATCAGGAGTAAGGGAAGCTTTTGTCGATGAGTTCGTCTCAGAGACATTGAAGGAGTTTTGGACTGATGCAAGGGATGAATTTGTCAGATTGTGGTATGTTGTGAAGAAGTGGGGCTACACTGAGGATATCAATGCCCACTTCACTGACTACATGATGGACAATCATCCTGAGCTATTCCAGAAGATCTTGGAGGAGGCTGATGCAGCTCAAGTTCAAGTGAAGGCTCCTGATTTCACCATTCGAACTCCTCCCTTGGTTCCTGGAACTCAAAAGCATGACACAAAGGCCATAATGATGGAAGTATTGAAGATAGCCAAAGCTGAAGGGTACGTGAACCAACCTGGAAGACTTGACGAGCTGAAGGCAAGAGTCTATGCAGGATATGGACTCAAACCTGAAATGAGACTAGTCTAGGTGTTCTCAGGCTTCTTTGTAATAGATTAGATTCATTGTAACCATTTCCACATCTATCAATGAAATCTATTACTTTTGCCCACAGACAAAAACTCATTGTCTTTTTGGCTGTTATTTAAATTCTGTACTTTATCAAGAATTGCTCTAACACTGTCTTATCTTATAGATAGGTTAATCATATTTCCTCTAAGTGTTTTGAGGATCTTTTCAGTGTTTTGGCATCATCAAAAAGTGGGAAATTGTTGGGACATTGTCAGTTTTGATTAAGATCCCAAAGCCCCTGAAAAGATGTTTACCTTAATCTGTCTTTGTCAGGCTAGTCTTGATTAGGATTAGTACTTAGTTATTTTACACCTCACAGGTACTCAGTGAGAGGAGAACTCACTGAATACAATCAAGACTCAGAGCCTGAAGACGAAGAGCACCATCCTGAACTTATGGCAGTCCTCTAAGCTGGCTGAGTAAGTGTCAGTGATGAAGAGTATGACCCTGAGGTCATTACTAACTCAATCCTGAAGGGAACAGGATAGCACTGAGTTTATGGGAAGACTTGGAGTAGAGCCAAGCAATGCAAAAGGAATTTCAGCGTCAGGACAAGACCGGTGGGATCAAGACAAAATGAACTTAATAAGACAAGCCTGAAGCTCAGGAATAAGTTCTGACATTCTCACCAACCTGATGACGTTGACCAATCCTGGAGGGACACGCACGTACGGAACCTGACGAGTTGACTGAATTCAGACTGCATGTTCAACGGGCAAGCATTCAATGTGCATTTAATGCAAATACCAAATCCATGCAAGGACGGCTGCTGCATGAAGATATGTCCGTTTGAAGCCACTCTACATAGATGACTCGAAGGCTATCTCTCCAACGGATAGTTTTTTCAAATCACCTATAAATACAGAAGACCTTGAACCCATTCAAGGTTACGGGAAATTTCCAAGCCAGAAATTACTCAAACACTCAAGCATTCAAAGCATTCAACCCTTAAGAAGAAGCACTCGAAACCATCTAAATTTCCCAAGTGTTTCTTAGCAATCGAGAGTTATTCTGTATTCCAAGAGCTAAATAGCATTATCATAAGCTTAGAGAGATTATCCAATCCTTAGCATAGCTTTGCCTTGTAAGGATAATCTCAACTTAGTTGGAATCCAAACTGAAACCAAAACCCTAAGTTAGGTTTGTTGGGAGTAAGTCAGCTAGTGTGTTAGTAGGAAGTTTGTATAGATCAGTGAGATTAGCTGGTCTTGGTGCACCTTGGCACGTTAAAAACAAGAATCCCTTGAGTGGATTTCCTGTTAAGTCAGGCCGTGGACGTAGGAGCTTGAGACTCTGAACCACATTAAACCCTTGTGTTCTTACTGCTTTGATAATGTGCATACTTGCCATATTACTTGTTCATTCATTGCATTCAAGTTTATCAGGCCTGAATCAATCAGGCTGATCTTCAAAAGAGCACTGCCCTACTAAACACTATTCAGAATTGAGTAAAACAAGTTTTTCAGAAAGCAAACTTAACAAGACTTTAAACTTTCAGGGCTCAAATATTTCCGCACTGAACTTGAACTGATAGTTAGCCAACTGACCCGCGCCAAGTGTAGTCAGTAGGTGTGTTATCAGCTCCTAGTTCTTTACCACTCTGAGTATAAGGGGACTCAGTCAGTTTTAAGTTTAAAAAACTGGTATACGTGAATTCCCCCCCCCATACACGTACTCCTCAGTCTTGTACCGGGACCAACACTCTCTTATCTGCATATCTCCTATCTCTCTTGATCCTTTTCTCTTCTCTTTCCCTAGGAGTGAGTTGAGGACAATCATAACTGTAGTGACCAGTCTTGTTGCATGTGTAGCAGGCATTGTCTCCTCTGGGACTAGTACTTGGATCGCTCCTCCTCTGGTTGTAGTCTGAATTGGCTGGACTATTCTCTCTCCTCTGGTAGTCAGGTCTGCCAGAGCTACCATCCCTCCTCTGATAATCTGATCTCCCAGAGTTGCCAGGGTTGTCATCTCTCCTCCTCTCTGGAGTTCTGAATCTGGTCTCCCTTGAGTCTCCAGATGTCTTCTCCTTCTCTGCAGACTTGAAGGAACTCTTTCTGTCTCTGGTAGATTCCTTCCAATGCCTTTTGTACCTGCCATATTTTGTACTCATTTTTTCTAATTTACGAGTTAGAAGTGCTACCTGCTCCTTGAGGCTCAAGTCATCTGCAGTAGACTCATTTGGCTTGACATCAGGCTTGATGGTTGAAGAGAATGCAACACCTTTCTGACCAGAAGAGGAAACCTCTTCTGTTTGATCCTCCTCTTGAAGATCATACTCATAGGCTTTGAGATTAGACAACAGAAGATGATGATCCAGAGTATTGAGATCCTTGTTGTCCTTGATCACAGTGACTTTAATTCTCCACCTGCTGGTTAGTGAACGCAAGATCTTACTATTAATTTCCTTTACAGAGTAGGTCTTACCTAAGGCACTAGCCTTGTTCAGGAGATTTGTGAGACGCATGTCCAGCTGGTCAATGGTCTCGTCTGGTTTCATCTTGAAGGTATCAAACGAGTGTTGAACAACTTGGAGCTTATTGTCTTTGATCTTCTCTGTTCCCTCACAGAGTAGTGCCAGTTTGTCCCACATCTCCTTGGCAGTGGCACACGTTCTGACCTTTTCAATCACCTCTTTAGTAAGTGTGTTGATGATCTCTGTTCTTGCCACCTGGTCCAAGTTGTAGAGCTTTCTTTCATCATTATCAAGCTCATCTTTCTTTTTGAGGATTCTTTGCCTGGGGACTCTATCCTCTGCAGTTTTCTGGGCAGCTTCGCTAGTTTCTTCTCTGGACTCTGACCTGCCACTATCAATAGGAGTCCAGTAAAATTGAATGGGGCCACTTTCTACCACATCTAACATGCGGTGGTGAATAGCTCTAAGATGATTGCTCATCATGAAGCTCCAGTGGCTGTAATCCTCAAAAGAGAATTCTGGGAGCTTACGGCTCTTGTAAGAAGATTTTGCAGACATTTTGATAAAATTAAGGGAAATAACAAGAACTTGAACAAAAGCACTAAAGAGCAATGGATCTGCCCGGTGACCACCAAAAGCTTTTCAAAGCAGTGGTCGTTGGACACACTGCTCTAATACCACTTGTTGGTCCCACTAGTTAGATTAGTTGCGGAAGCTTAAGTTAAATGTCTTTCAAATTCTTTTTACAAGAGAACAATAATCAATAGGACAATAAGTAAAAGAAAGCAATAAAGAACACAAGATATATAGTGGTTCGGATTTGAATATCCTATGTCCACTCTCCCTTTATCCAAGGGGTCTCACTATCAACCAACTCACTTACTTACTTCACTGGAATTGGGAAGTACCAGTTCCCTCTTACAACCTCTTTAGATTTAACTTCAATCTAAAGATCAACAGCCAACAACCTTATCTAATAGATGAACAAATTGAGGTTTCAATAACTCCTTAAGAGTAGATAAATATTATGAACAGTAAGAGTGCCTAGAATGGATATCAAAAGCTTGGATGGACTTATGCGCGTATATAGTCTCTCTAGAGCTTTTTCTTGAACTGCACTCTTGTATTTATAGAGGGGATTAGGGCTAGCCGTTGGAGGGCTAATCCAATCAGATCCTCTATTTAAGGAAGCCTCAATCAATCAATTCCCTAATTGATTGATTGGGTTGGTGGGATCCTTGGATTGATTATCTTCAAAACTTTCCAATCCTGATCTAGTTGACTTGATTTGAATCACCAACGGTCAATAGCTTCATCTGCCTAACTCTGATTCTCTCCAGAGAAGGCAAGACCAGACACCAGGCAACCTCGGTGTCTTCTGGTCCTAATCTGGTGAACAACCAGAATACTCAGTAGAAACAGGAGATCAAACTGAGCATCTTTTGTTCCACCAGACTCGTCTGGTCTGGGGAAGGTCCTCTGCCTCTGGTCAGGTCTCATCTGGTGAAGTCTTCTGGTGGGGTCTTCTGGTGAAGTCTTCTGGTCTGGCAGTTCCCCCTAGACTAAGTCCTAATCTAGATCATCATCTGGCTAACAGGTCCAGATGGTCCTATTACATCTTCTGGTTTGTTTTAACTCATCAAAACTAACAATTTTTATCCTAACAGTCTGGTCTACTGATTCACCATCTTCATCAGGTTCCATCTTGGTGTTGGTGTTAAGTGGAACCCTTGCAACTTTGCTAGTCTGGCATCCAAACTTGTTGATCAGCTCCCTTGTATATTTGGCTTGGTTGATGAAGATTCCTTCAGGAGACTGCTTGACTTGAAGTCCTAGGAAGAAGTTCATTTCTCCCATCATTGACATCTCAAACTTTCCTTTCATCAGTTGAGAAAATTTCTCACAGAGGACTTGGTTGGGACAACAAAAAATGATATCATCCACATAGATTTGAACTAGCAAGGTGTCCTCTCCTTTTGTGATCCTGAAGAGAGTTCTATCTACTCTTCCTTTGATAAAACCATGATCCAAAAGGAACTGTGACAAAGTATCATACCAAGCTCTTGGAGCCTGTTTCAGTCCATATAGAGCTTTTCTCAATCTATATACTTTGTGACTTTCTTCAAAGCCTGGGGGTTGCTCCACATAGACTTTCTCATTGAGTATTCCATTCAAGAATGCACTCTTAACATCCATTTGATACACCTTGAATTTCTTGTGAGCAGCATAAGCAAGAAATAATCTTATTGCCTCCAATCTGGCCACTGGGGCAAAAGTTTCATCATAGTCAAAGCCTTCAACTTGAGAATAGCCCTTTGCAACTAGCCTGACCTTGTTTCTGACTATGACATCATTTTCATCCTTCTTGTTCTTGAATACCCACTTGGTACCAATCACATTGCAATGATATGGTCGTCAACCAGCTCCCATACTTGGTTTCTTGTAAATTGGTTGAGCTCTTCTTGCATGGCAATGATCCAATTTGAATCTTGAAGTGCTTCTCCAATGGAACCTGGTTCCTGGTTAGATAAGAAACAACAAAACAAAGCACTTTCTCCATGAAAACTTCTAGTTTTGACTCCTGAGGTAGGATCACCTAGGATTTGCTCAACAGAGTGATCTGAGAGCCAGGTTCTCCTAGGCTGATGTCCTTCAGTAGAGTTTAACTCTTCTGAAGTTGAGTCACTAGATAAAGGAATGAAATCAAATTCTGGAAATAAGACAGAGGGTTGAAGTCCCGAGTCATCATTCAAGGTATTCTCATTCTCAATGGTAATATCATTGGTTCCCCCTTGAATAATGGGCTCAGTGGATGTCTCAGCTGTGACCACATCTTCATTAACATCACTTACCTCTTGAACTGGGATTGTGTTCATTAGTTCAGTTACTTGTTCAGGAGTGCTCTCAGGTGAGCTTTGAGGAGTGGTTTGATTTTGAATGCCCTCTTTGAATTGTTGATCATTGAAGTTATCCCAGGTTGGGATGTATGTATCAACACAATTCTCAGGATAACCTTTAGACTTGATACTCAATCTAGTTAGTCTTTTGCTTATCACTTCCTCATTCTCCTTACTCCTGGACTCAAAAGTAGATTCATCAAAAATCACATGAGGTCTTTCTTCCACAACAAGAGTTCTACAATTGTAAACTCTGAAAGCTCTACTGATTTGGGAATATCCTAAGAAGATTCCTTCATCAGCTTTGCTATCAAAAGCTTTCAGTTGAGTTTTCCCATTGTTGTGAATGAAACACTTGCAACCAAAGATATGAAAGTAAGATACCTGTGGCTTTCTGCCATTCCATAACTCATATGGAGTTTTTCCTTGATGTTTGGTTACCATGGATCTATTTTGAGTGTGGCAGGCAGTATTAATAGCTTCAGCCCAAAATCTTTTAGGAACTTGAGCTTCTGCAAGCATTGTCCTTGCTGCCTCCTTAAGGGTCCTATTTCTTCTTTCAGCTACTCTATTTTGTTGTGGAGTTCTTGCAGTTGAGGTCTCATGAGCAATACCTAACTCTTTGCATAAGTTAGATATTATAGAATTAATAAACTCAGTACCCTTGTCTGATCTTATCTTTACAATGTTCAGACTCTTTTCATTTCTAACTTTCTTCAGGAGCTCTGGTAGCCTGAGTTGAGTCTCCTTCTTGCTTGCTAGAAATACCACCCAAGTGTACCTGGAAAAATCATCAACAACAGCAAGTGTATATTTTCTCCTATTGATACTTACAGGGGTTACATGACCAAAGAGATCCATATGTAACAGTTGAAGTACTCTGTCAGTAGAGGTTGCTACTTTGCTTTTGAAAGATGCTTTCACTTGCTTTCCCTCCTGATAGGCTTTGCAGATGTGTTCTTTGTTGTATACTTCATTTGGCATTCCTTCCACTAGTCCATGTCTTGCAATCCTGTTCATCATCTTTAAGTTCAGATGACTTAGTCTTTTCTGCCACAGCCAATTAGTATCAGTTGAGCTCTTTGCAATGAGACATGTATTTGGTGTGCAAGACTTCCAATCTGCAAGATAGACATTTCCTTTTCTTGACCCAGTTAGTAGTACCTGTTGTGAAGATATATTCTTGACAAAACACAGGTTACATGAAAATTCATCACTGTATCCTTTATCACAAAACTGACTTATGGACAAAAGATTGTGCTTAAGTCCACTGACATAGGATACATTGCTTACTCTTACTGAGCCAATTATTAAGATAGCATAACCTTTAGTGGCTCCTTGTGAATTGTCACCAAAAGTGACTTGTGGACCTTTTTCTCAAGAAACTCTGTCAGGATATCTTTGTTGCCAGTCATGTGCCTGGAACATCCACTGTCCAAGTACCAGACTGAAGATTTTAGAGCTTCTCCTTTGTTGAGGTCCACTGTGCCCTGCAATCAAGATCAAGCTTTAGGTACCCATTTTGTGTTGGGTCCTACCAGGTTAGCTGTACCTTTCGGAATCCAAATTTGCCTCACAGTTCTAATCACTTTAGAATGGCTAATTTGTCTTCCATAAACATCTACATAGATTGTTATCTCCCTAGGTGCCTTGGGAGTATACTTTCTATGGGTGTCAGCCTTTGAAGGAACAAGAACCTTCTTTACATTCTTTCTTTTAAGCTTGGGTGCACCTGGCCTAAGTTTTTGTTGATAAAGGTATGAAGGGTCCTTTCCTTTAGGCACAAAAGGAATAGGTCTTCTGTATGAGTCATTCCTTGAGGAGTGCTCATGCCTGGGTGCTTTCAGCTGGGGTTGCTTCATCTGTGAAGACCTCGGCTGATAGTACCTCTACTGAGATCTATTCTGTTTAGTCAACTGAGCCTTTCCATTTGGTTTTGGCTGAGTTTGACTTCTCTTTTGTTGGACCTCAGCTGGTCTTTTACCTTTATCTAAAATCTGTGGTTGAAAGGTCACAGACTTAACAAAAACTCTCTTTGTGCCACTTGAAGAAACAACACTCAGAGGACCTTCTGAAGGTTTTGGAATAAAGCCTATTCCACACTTGTTATTTGGATTGATTTGAAAGTTTTGAATCTCCTCTATGGCAAGAGCATCAATCCTTTTTAACAAGGTCTCTTCAGATTTATGTAAGACATCAATTTTTAGGAGAGAATCCTTTACTTGGCTTACCAGTTTTAAGTTTTCTTCAGTTAATTTTATCTTAGATTCAGTAAGATCTTTTATCAGTTGATCTTTGCCATTTCCTTGACTCTTGAGGGTTTCCATTACTTTTGTCAATTCAATGGTAGACTGAGCTGAGTTAAGATCTGCCTGATTCCCAGACTCAATTAACTTAGAGTTTTCTCTCAAGAGATTTTTGTTTTCATCTTGGAGACAAAAACTTGCTTCTTGCAACCTTGAGAAATCAATCATCAATTGTTCCAAAGCAGACTGAAGATTGAGTTCCTCAGTTGACTCTGAGTTCAGTTCAGGTGAGTGTTCTAGAGAAATGGATGATTTAGATTGTACCACTGGTTCTTCTCTTGCCATGAGGCACATGTCATCATCACTGCTGTCTGAGAACAGTCCATCAGATGACTCCAGATCTTCATCAACATCCTCAGCCACCATGGCTTTCCTTTCTCCATATCTCCTGTCTCTTTTGGCTTGCCTTTCCTTTCTTTCCTTGGTGCTCAGTTGAGGACAATCATATTGAAAGTGCCCAACCTTCTTGCATTGGAAACATCTATTGGCATCTCATTCTTTTCCTCAGTAGACTCCTTGGTCTTTGATGATGATCCTTCACCTCTGGTATAGTTCTTGTAATCCTTTCTCTTTTCCAGCTCAGTTGAGCTTTTCTCTCCTTCCCTGGTGTCTTTTTGTGGATAACTTCTTCCTTCTTTGTTATCCCTGTAAAATCTTTTATACTTGTCAAATCGGCTGTTAAGTTTCTCAAACCTTCTAGCCATCAGGCTGAGTTCCTCTTGCATCTCAGCCTTACTTTGAGATTTGCTTGCCTTTGTACTCTTCTGTGGCTTTGGGGATTTTGGCTCAGTCTCCTTAGCTTTGAAGACAACTCCCTTCTCAGCTGAGGTCTCATCAGGAGCCCTTTTCCTGTTCAGATCAAACTCATAAGCCTCAAGTTCTGAGAATACCTGTTGCATAGACATGCTGGACAAATTCTTGGTATTCTGCATCATCACAGAGTACACATCCTATCTTGAGGTTAACCCTTTCAGGATCTTTAAGGCAACTTCTCTCTTGGTGTAGACTTTTTCCAGAGAATTTATCTCATTCATGATGTCAGTGAACCTCCCATCAAGCTGGTCAATGGTCTCAGTGGGCTCCATGGTGAACTACTCATACTTTTGAACAGCTACAAAAAGCTTGTTCTCCTTTATCTTGTCAGTTCCTTCACACATGAGAGCAAGAGTGTCCCATAATTCCTTTGCAGTCTTGCAGTGAATCATTCTTCCCATTGGTGTAGAGAATATTCATGGCTATTAAGTTGAGGTTGTTTCTCCTCCTTTCATCTGCAGTGAAGTTATCTTCATCCTTGGGCCATTCTTCTCTTGGATCTAAAATAGTCTCAGCTGTGGTTCTAGGGTTAGGGGTCATAAAAATAAATGGACCTTTAGTAATTACCCTTAACATTTCATCATGCACACAGGCAAGATGAGCTCTCATTCTGATCTTCCAGAAGTCATAATTTTCCACTGAGAATTGTGGAAGCTTGTGATGGGACATATGGTTCAAAGGATTAACTCCCATATTGTTCTCTTCAGGTGGTGCTACCCTAGCTGCATTGTCAGCCATAATATCTAAACAAGTTTATAAAAAAGATCAATTCAGATGACCAAAAGAAGATGCCTTTTTAGCACAAGGTATACCTAGAACAATGGTCTTTTGAACCACTGCTCTGATACCAATTGTTGGTCCAAAACGAGTAATAAACTTCTTGAAAACTTATCAGGCTACTTCAGATAGTAACTAGTCAGTGGACTTTAAGTCTGCTGAGAATTACTTATGAAAGCTTACTGAGATAATACCTCCACTGAAAGCCCAAGACTCTCAGTTGAACTACTATATAATTAGCTTTCAAATGCGGATTAGTGAGCCCTTTAGAAAACTCGTTTTACTTGATAAACTTTGAGAGGATAACACACACTTAGGAAATTGCAAAAAGTAAGTACACAAAGTATAAAGTGGTTCAGAGATGAATCTCCTACGTCCACTGTCCTAATTAAACAGGAGAATTCCTTTCACTTAGAATTCCTTGTGTTATAGTGCCAAGGTGCACTGATCAATTAATCCTCTCTTAGGATGATTGATCACTAGGATAATTCCAGGTCCTAGTTCCCAAAACAAACCAGCTTTCAGACTGATACAAATAATCAGCTTACTAACACCACTTAACACTAACTCTCAACCTAACAACTGAGTAGGGTTTTGAGTAGGGTTTTGGTTCCAACTGTTGTGAGATAATCCTTACAGTTTAGCTCAAGGCTTAGGATGGATTATCTCTTTCTAAGGTTTGGATATAACTTTTAAGCTTGGTTACAGAAGGCTTGTTATGCTCTCTACAAATGTGAAACACTTGGGAAACAAAGGTAATTTCGAGTGCTTCTAAAAGGTTATGAATGTAGAGATAGGTTTGATCTTGTGAGTTTTCCGTTCATAGAACTTAGCACGTCCTTCTGTATTTATAGGCTTCCTTGAAAATCTTTCCGTTGGTTTTGAATCTTCTCAAGTAAGTCTTCTTGTATCTGATTGGTTCAAACGACTCTATTTGAAGCTTTAAGTCTTATCAAGAAACAGCTGAAAGACCATGCCTATTCACCAACTTTCTGGGGAAAGCTAGGGAAAGACTTTTGGTACTTTCTCAGTCTGGGACAGGTCGGCTGTCAGTAGAGTACACTTATGTATCATCTTCTCATTGGGCCGTTCAGTCTGCTTGCTCAGAATCCTGTCTTGTTTTAAGGTGGAACTCCTCTGAGAGAATCTTCTTATTCCTTCATTTATTGTAAGCTTCACTGAAATTCATTTTGCCTTGTTCCAACCAGATTAACTAACAGCTTTTAATGTGTTTAGCATTTAATGTGCTTTGTTAGTTCTCATCAGTGGACCTTGGTCCTCTCCTGATGTCTTTAGTCTTAGTAAGAATGTACTTAGAAAACATTCAAGACTTAGACTAATTCTCAGATCACTTGTCTTCAGCGGACTTCGTCTTCAGTGGACTTCATTCTTCAATACACTCTAGAAATTTATAACAGCACTCCAGTTCCTTAACATTTGAACTGAATTAACTAAGTACTAAATCTACTGAACATTTTACTTACAAATAACTTAGGAGGAATATTTTGGCATCTTAATCAAAACTTAAGTCTATACAATTTCCCAACAGTTGTTGTCACCAAACATCACTCTTGGCCCATTCAGTGGCTTGAAATCTTGGAGATGATCTTTCTGGAATATCATGTGCTTGGAACATCCACTATCAATGTACCACACATGTTTATTTGAAAGTCCTTTCTCCAATGGGCTCTTGTCCTCCTGCAGAGAAATCAATTAGGTCGCCTTCTAGAGCTGGGTCCTGATTGGTTAGTTGCAGGTTTTGTAGGAATCCAATGATAAAGATCATCCCTTGCTGGATGAGGTGATCTTATCTTCCTTCCAAATCTATCTACCAGCACATGTCCTCTAACAATGACATATTGAGCTACTGGTCTGATCAGAACACCTTTCCTATAAACAGGTCTGGTGTATCTCTTCTCAAATCTGGTCTTTGGAATGGCCTGCCTTAAAGACATGGTCTTAAAGACCTGGTTGTAAGGGTACATCCTAGAAGAACCATCTCTGGTGTCATAACTACCCAGATCAGTTGGTTTTCTATAGATGGGTCTGGAAGACCTCCTATGGTTATGAAAATTGGATCTATTCTGATGATGAAATTCCTTCTGAGTATTCCTGTTCTGGAATCTTCTTTGAGCATACCCCCTTTGAGATCCCTGATTCTGATTGAGGTTCTCTGGTTCAATATATCTCCTTTGATATCTCCTATTCTTATTAGGTTTTCTCTTAGAGTTTCCCTTCTGAGGTCCCCTAATTTGCTTAGGTTCCACTCGTTTGGGTTTCCTCTGAGGTCTCCTAACCTGGTTAGGCATCTGAACAGAACCATCAATCCTCATAGGTTCTCCTATCTGGCGTTTATGCTCTAAGATTTCCTCTTCCAGTTCAATGAACTCATTGGGAACATCATCTATATGGTCAGCAAAGCAGTCTTTGTTCCAATTATGGTTTCTAACTACTCTGTAACCTTTTCCATTAGGATCCTTTTCATCCCAGATTTCTACCACTTCACCAGATCTTTCAGACAACTTGCCTTTATTGCATAAAAATTTAGTAGATCTGGTCGTAATTCCAGAATATCCTAAACCACTCTTATCATGTATCCTTTGAAAAGATCCTTGTATCATGGATGCAACATTTGGAGCTTCTCTGGTCTTTGGGACTTCCATGACAGGTTGTTCAACTTGCTTACCTTTGATAAGATATTGGTATTTGGCCTTAAGCTCATTGAACTCTTCTACCTGAGAGTTATTCTCTTTCATGATTTGGTCTACCAGAGTATCTCTTTCTATGAGCTTTTCTTGAAGTTCAGAGACTTCTTTAGAATGGTCTTTTATGAGTTTTCTGGCAGATTTTTGCTCATTTGATAGAGATTGAACTTCAGCTCTAAACCTACCATTTTCTTTTTCAAGCTTTTGGGAAAGTTGAACACAATTTTGGAGATCTGATAGCATTTGCTGCATATCAGACTCTCTGGAAGCACCAGATGAATGAGAGGATTCAGTATATTTGGAATTAGATAAGCATAAGGTAGGTTCATTTACCTCAGTGATGTCTGCCATAAGGCATACATCATCATTAGATCCGAAATCAGAAGAAGAAGAACTGGAACTAGTATCCTCCTCCTCTGCTTCTGCCAGTAGTGCTCTCTTGTCTGCATATCTCCTATCTCTCTTGAGTCTTTTCTCTTCTCTTTCTCTAGGAGTCAACTGAGGACAATCATAGCTGTAGTGGCCAGGTTTGTTGCAAGTATAACAGGTGTTGTCTCCTCTGGGACTGGGGCCTGGATCTCTCCTCCTCTGGTTGTACTCTATTCTGACTGGACTATTCTCTCTCCTCTGGTAGTCATGTTTGCTAGAACTTCCATCTATCCTCTGGTAATCTGATCTTCCAGAGCTGCCATCTCTCCTACTCTCTGGAGTTCTGAATCTTGTCTCCCTAGAGTCTCCAGATGTCTTCTCTTTATCTGCAGCTTTGAAAGAAGTCTTCCTATCTCTAGTAGATTCCTTCCAATGCTTTTTATACCTGCCATATTTAGAACTCATTTTATCAAGTTTACGGGTTAGAAGTGCTACCTGCTCCTTGAGACTCAAGTTATCTGCAGTAGACTCCTTTGGCTTATCATCAGTCTTGATAGTTGAGGAAAAAGCAACTCCTTTCTGGCCAGAAGAGGAAACCTCTTCTGTTTGATCCTCCTCTTGAAGATCATACTCGTAAGCTTTGAGGTCAGACAACAGAAGATGATGATCCAGAGTGTTGAGATCCTTGTTGTCTTTAATCACAGTCACTTTGATTCTCCACCTGCTGGTTAGTGAACGCAAAATTTTACTATTGATTTCTTTCTCTGAATAGGTCTTACCTAAGGCACTAGCCTTATTAAGGAGATTAATGAGACGCATATCCAGCTGGTCAATGGTCTCGTCTGGTTTCATCTTAAAGGTATCAAACGAGTGTTGAACAGCTTGGAGTTTGTTGTCCTTGATCTTCTCTGTTCCCTCACAGAGCAATGCAGGTTTGTCCTTGGCAGTGACACATGTTCTGACCTTTTCAATCACCTCCTTTGTGAGTGTGTTGATGATTTCAGTTCTTGCTACCTGGTCCAAGTTGTAGAGTTTCCTCTCATCGTTGTCAAGCTCATCTCGCTTCTTTAGTATCCTCTGTCTAGCGACTCGATCACCAGTTCTCTCCTCTGCAGATTCACTTGTTTTTGCCCTGGACTTAGACCTGCCGTCATCAATAGGAGTCCAGTAAAATTTGATTGGGTCACTTTCTACCACATCTAACATGCGGTGGTGGATAGCTCCAAGATGATTACTTATCATGAAGCTCCAGTGGCTGTAATCCTCGAAAGAGAATTCTGGTAACTTATGGCTTTTATATGAAGATTTTGAAGACATTTTTTTTACTAAATAAAAATTTAACAAGAAATTGACCATACACAATAAAGAGTAATGGATCTGCCCGGTGACCACCAAAATGCTTTACAAAGCAGTGGTCTTGGACACACTGCTCTGATACCACTTGTTGGTCCCACTAGATAGATTAATTGTGGAAGCTCTAAAGGTTATGTCTTTAGCAAAGTCCTTTATAAGAGCACAATAAATAAAGCAAGACAGTAATTAAAGAAAGCAGTAAAAAGACCAGATTTATAGTGATTCGGATTAGAAGATTCTATGTCCACTCTCTCTTTTCAACAAAGGGGCCTCACTAACCAACAAATAAACACACTTGCGTACTGGAATTGTGAAGTACCAGTTCCTTCTTACAAACCCTTTAGATCTAACTTTGATCTAAAGTCTACAGCCTTCAACCTTTTCTTAGAGATGAACAGGTTGAGATCCAACTACTCCTTTATGAGTATGAGTAAATACGAAAGTATGAACAATAAGAGTGCTAAGTGCGTGAAAAGACAAAGGCTTGGAATATGACTTCGTGCGCGTAAAATTCTATAGCCTTTCTTTGAGTCTGCACTCTTGTATTTATAGAGGTGATTAGGGTTTAGCCGTTGGAGAGCTAATCTAATCAGATCTCTATTTAAGGAAGCTTTCAATCAATCAATTCCCTAATTAATTGATTGGGTTGGTAGGATCCTTGGATTGATTATCTTCAAATACTTTCTAATCTGATCTTGTTGACTTGTTTCGAATCACCAACGGTCAAATGCTTCCAATGCCTAACTCTAATTCTCTCCAGAAAAGGCAGGACTAGACACCAGGCAACCTCGATGTCTTCTGGTCCAGTGTTGGTTGAGAAACAGAATGCTCATCAGAATCAGGAGATAATTCTGAGCATCTTTTGTTTCACCAGACTCATCTGGTCCGGACTCGTCTGGTCTGGGGAAGGTCCTCTACCTCTGGTCAGTCTCATCTGGTGAAGTCTTCTGGTGGAGTCCTCTGGTGAAGTCCTCTGGTAGGTCTTCTGGTAGGTCTTCTGGTGAAGTCTTCTGGTCTGGTAGTTCCCCTAGACTAAGTCATAATCTAGTTCCTCATCTGGCTAACAGGTCCAGATGGTCCTATTACATCTTCTGGTTTGTTTTAACTCATCAAAACTATACAACATTTATCCTAACATCCCCAATAAGGGGCACAACACCGCTGGAAAGGTGTTGCAACCACACTTGGTAGAGGTGTGGTTGAGGCCGTGACTCCCAAAAGGAAATGAGAGAGGCCACTTGGTTCAATTGACACCCATTTAAAGGAAGAAATGGTAGGTGTGACACAATCTAACACATTGATCATCAATATTGAGAATACATCTCACGAGATTATCTTTGATTAAACTTATATCCATGAATTATTACTGGAGGACGCTCCGATGTTTGATATGATTCCAGAGAATGAAAAAATCTCTATATAATTGTAAGAGTGTATATAAGTCGATGGGCAGACATTGTATACAAATTAATGATGTACTTATTTATATTGTTGCTCAAGAAAGTATAGAGCACAACGATATCGAACCACTCTCGGTTTCAGAGTGTCAACCAAAAGCATATTGACCTAATGAATAAAAGCAATCTAAGTAGAATTTAATTCTCTGACAAAGAGACAAATATTTGGTCTGGTAGTGCTAGCCCGACCAAGTGTAAAGCCTGTAAGACATAATTGAGTCTTTGTCATAAAGCGTAATGAGAAATATAAGGTCCTGATATACAAAACTTGTCTTATTGCACAAGATTTCTAACAACGCTTTGGATCAAGTATGAGGAGACAAACTCTCGTAATGGACGTCATAATGTTCCATCACTTATTTAGTTTCCGAAGGATTGGAGATGCAACTTATGAATGTGGTTATGACATATCTTTATGGGGATCTTGATTTAGAGATATATAAGTGTCTGATGACATCTATTACCCAAGTCAAGTGACACTAAACCACGGAGTGCTTTTGCAATCAGACTGAAACACTCACTTTATTGACTGAAAAAAATCTAGACGGAGGTGGTATACCCGTCTAAGTGACCACTTGATTGGGATAGGTTACAAGAACGATGAATAGTGACCATATGAATATATAAAGAAAATAAGTTTTGGATTTGCAATTATTTATGTTGATGGATGAACATAATATATACTCTTAATGAAATAAGAGGACCATAAATATTTGAAATCTGATTTTAAGATAACGTTTCTTGGGAAAACTCAGTATTGTCTACACTTTATACTAGAACATTAAGTTTGTGGAATACTTATCCACCAGTCTGCAAATGTCCAGAAGATGTTTAGGCAAATCAACATGGTTAAAATGCATCTGATTAGCACTCCCATGATTGGTCGAAGTTTGTAATTTAAGAAAATATCCATTTCGTTTGAAGGAAGATGACGAAGAGCTATTGGGAGATGGAATTCCCTACTTAAATGAAACATGTGCATTATTGTAAATAGCTCAAAACACTCGGCCATATATTACTTTCTCAACAAACTTGTTAGCTAGATTTCATCTAGGAACAACATAGTGTCTTTGGAATGGTGTCAGGAATGTACTCCGATACTTAAGAAAAAACTATTGACAATGGTCCGCTATTCATTATAGTAAATATTAAAGGGGACCACAAATGGAATTGTGGGCCTTAAGGAAATATTGAAACTACCCCCTACACCTATACGCCAAATGATGTAATATTTAGTTTTGCACATTTCTGATCCACATAAAGTGTTTCTTAAATTGTTATGAATTTACCATGGAAAACACAACGATATCTTGGAGATCAACTAATCAAACTCTTATAAATACCTCTTCGAACAATTCAGAGATCATTATCTTGCACGAAGCAATTCAATAGTGTATTTGATAGAGATCTATCACTACATATGTTCAAAGAAGCAGTGCCTAGAGTTCACCACTGTAGAGCCCACATGTATATATGACGAACATGCTTCTTATGTTCAGTAGCTGAAAATGGGCTACATCAAAGGTGACAATATGAAGCATATATTGTTGGGGTTATACATGAAAATATGTTTTTACTTTGTATAACCTATGTATTAAACACTTATTTATGAGAATAAATCTTTTATCACGGTTGCTTTAAATGTTAATGAATGTTATATATGTTTATTACAAATTGTTCAATATAAATAGTACAAATTACATTATAGTTAATGTGGTGATACCAGATCACAGAAGATCACATTAATAGTTCCTTGTATATAAATGTACAACTTCACGACCGAGGTGGAATTGAATAATCCAGTGTGAAAGGTTGAAGTATAGTTCTCCGATTGGCCTGTCTAGACCAAGAGATTGCACTAGCATATTTTGTATATGCTGAAGAGGACCTACAGAGAGGATAAATTATTTTTTTCAGAACGAAGAAGAATTAGAAATCTGTTGGGAAATTGTATAGACTTAAGTTTTGATTAAGATGCCAAAATGTTCCTCCTAAGTTATTTGTAAGTAAAATGTTCAGTAGAGTTGTACTTAGTTAATTCAGTTCAAAATGTTAAGGAACTGGAGTGCAGTTATAAATTTCTATAGTGTATTGAAGATGAAGTCCCCTGAAGACGAAGTCCGCTGAAGACAAAGTGATCCGAGGAAGTAGTCTAAGTGTTGAATGTTTTCTAAGTGCTTTCTCACTAAGACTAAAACCATCAGGAGAGGACCAAGGTCCACTGTTGAGAACTAACAAGCACATTCAATGCTTAACATATTAAAAGTTGTTAGTTAATCTGGTTGGAACAAGGAAAAATGAATTTCAGTGAAGCTTACAATAAATGAAAGAATAAGAAGGTTTTCTCAGAGGAGTTCCACCTTAAAGCAAGACAAGAATTTGGAAAAACATACTGAAGGTCCAATGAGAAGATGACACGTCAGTGTACTTTACTGACAGCCGACCTGTCCCAGACTGACAAGTACCAAAAGTCTTTCTCTAGCAATCTACAGAAAGTTGGTGAACAAGCATGGTCTTTCAGCCGTTTCTTGACAAGACTTAAAGCTTCAAATAGAGTCGTTTGAACCAATTAGATACAAGAAGACTTACTTGAGAAGATTCAAATCCAACGGGAAGATTTTCAAGGAAGCCTATAAATACAGAAGGACGTGCTCATTTCTATGCACGGGAAACTCACAAGATAAAAGCTATCTCTACATTCATAACCTTCAAGAAGCACTCGAAATTACCTTTGTTTCCCAAGTGTTTCAAATCAGTAGAGAGCATAACAAACCTTTTGTAACCAAGCTTAAAAGCTATATCCAAACCTTAGAAAGAGATAATCCATCCTAAGCCTTGAGCTACACTGTAAGGATTATCTCACAACAGTTGGAACCAAACCCTACTCAAAACCTTACTCAGTTGTTAGGTTGAGAGTTAGTGTTAAGTAGTGTTAGTAAGCTGATTATTTGTATCAGTCTGAAAGCTGGTTTGTTTTGGGAACTAGGACCTAAAATTATCCTAGTGATCAATCATCCAAAGAGAGGATTAATTGATCAGTGCACCTTGGCACTATAACACAAGGAATTCCAAGTGAAAGGAATTCTCCTGTTTGATCAGGACAGTGGACGTAGGAGATTCATCTCTGAACCACTTTATATCATGTGTATTTACATTCTGTTAATTCCTAAGTGTGTGTTATCCACTCAAAGTTTATCAAGTAAAACGAGTTTTCTAAAGGGCTCACTAATCCGCATTTGAAAGCTAATTAGATAGTAGTTCAACTGAAAGTCTTGAGCTTTCAGTGGAGGTATTATCTCAGTAAGCTTTCTCTAGTAATTCTCAGCAGACTTAAAGTCCACTGACGTGTTACTATTTGAAGTAACCTGATAAGTTTTAGAAGAATTTTAATTTGTAACCTCAGGTGTATTCCCCCCATACACCCGTTCACTCATTTTGGGACCAACAATTGGTATCAGAGCAGTGGTTCAAAAGACCATTGTTCTAAGTATACCCTGTGCTAAAGGTATTTTCTATTAGGTCATCTGAATTGATCTTATTGATAAACTTGTTTCGATATTATGGCTGACAATGCAGCTAGGGTTGCACCACCAGCGGAGAACAACATGGGAGTTAATCCCTTGAACCATATGTCCCATCATAAGCTTCCACAGTTCTCAGTGGAAAATTATGACTTCTGAAAGATCAGAATGAGAGCTCATCTTGCATGTGTGCATAATGAAATGCTAAGGATTATTACTAAAGGTCCATTTATTTTTATGACACCTAACCCTAGAACTACAACTGAGACTATTGCAGATCCAAGAGAAGAATGGCCCAAGGATGAAGATAACTTTACTGCAGATGAAAGGAGGAGAAACAACCTCAACTTCATAGCCATGAATATTCTCTACACCACCATTCCAGATTCTGTAATGGGAAGAATGATCCACTGCAAGACTGCAAAGGAACTTTGGGACACTCTTGCTCTCATGTGTGAAGGAACTGACCAGGTAAAGGAGAACAAGCTTTCTGTAGCTGTTCAAAAGTATGAACAGTTCACCACGGAGCCCACTGAGACCATTGACCAGCTTGATGGGATGTTCACTGACATCATGAATGAAATAAACTCTCTGGGAAAAGTCTATACCAAAAGAGAAGTTGTCTTAAAGATCCTGAGAGGTCTAACCTCCAGATGGGATGTGTACTCTGTGATGATGCAGAATACCAAGGATCTATTCAGCATGTCTATGCAACAGGTATTCTCTGAACTTAAGGCTTATGAGTTTGATCTGAACAGGAAAAGGGCTCCTGATGAGACCTCAGCTGAGAAGGGAGTTGTCTTCAAAGCTAAGGAGACTGAGCCAAAATCCCCAAAGCCTCAGAAGAGTACAAAGGCAAGCAAGTCTCAAAGCAAGGCTGAGATGCAAGAAGAACTCAGCCTGATGGCTAGAAGGTTTAAGAAACTTAACAGCCGTTTTGGCAAGTATAAAATATTTTACAGGGATAACAGAGAAGGAAGAAGTTATCCACAAAAAGACACCAGAGAAGGAGAGGAAAGCTCGACTGAGCTGGAGAAAAGAAAGGATTACAAGAACTATAACAGAGGTGAAGGATCATCATCAAAGACCAAGAAGTCTACTGAGGAAAAGAATGATGATGCCAATAGATGCTTCCAGTGCAAGAAGGTTGGGCATTTTCAATATGATTGTCCTCAACTGAGCACAAAGGAAAGGAAGGAAAAGCAAGCCAAAAGAGACAGAAGATATGGAGAAAGGAAAGCCATAGTGGCTGAGGATGTTGATGAAGATCTGGAGTCATCTGATGGACTGTTCTCAGACAGCAGTGAAGATGACATGTGTCTCATGGAAAGAGAAGAACCAGAGGTACAATCTAAACCATCCATTTCTCTAGAACACTCACCTGAGCTGAGCTCAGAGTAAACTGAGGAACTCAATCTTCAGTCCGCTTTGGAACAATTGATGATTAATTTCTCAAGGTTGCAAGAAGCAAGTTTTTGTCTCCAAGATGAAAACAAAAATCTCCTGAAAGAAAACTCTAAGTTAATAGAATTTGGGAATCAGACAGATCTTAACTCAACTCAGTCTACCATTGAGTTGACAAAAGAGGTGGAAACCCTCAAGAGTCAAGGAAATGGCAAAGAACAACTGATAAAAGATCCCACTGAATCTAAGATAAAGTTAACTGAAGAAAATTTAAAACTGGTAAGCCAAATAAAGGATTCTCTCCTGAAAATTGATGTCTTACATAAATCTAAAGAGACCTTGTCAAAAAGGATTGATGCTCTTAACAAACCCTCTCTCTTGCCATAGAGGAGATTCAAAATTTTCAGATCAATCCTAATAACAAGTGTGGAATAGGCTTTATTCCAAAACCTTCAGAAGGTCCTCTGAGTGTTGCTTCTTCAAGTGGCACAAAGAGAGTTTTTGTTAAGTCTGTGACCTTTCAACCACAGACTTTGGATAAGGGTAAAAGACCAGCTGAGGTCCAACAAAAAAGAAGTCAAACTCAGCCAAAACCAAATGGAAAGGCTCAGTTGACAAATCAAAATAGACCTCAGCAGAGGTACTATCAGCCGAGGTCTTCACAGATGAAGCAACCTCAGCTGAAAGCACCCAGACATGAGCACTCCTCAAGGAATGACTCATACAGAAGACCTATTCCTTTTGTGCCTAAAGAAAAAGGCCCTTCATACCCTTATCAACAAAAACTTAGGCCAGGTGCACCCAAGCCTAAAAGAAAGAATGTAAAGAAGGTTCTTGTTCCTTCAAAGGCTGACACCCATAGAAAGTTTACTCCCAAGGAACCTAGGGAGATAACAATCCATGTAGATGTTTATGGAAGACAATTAACCACTCTAAAGTGATTAGAACTGTGAGGCAAATTTGGATTCCGAAAGGTACAACTAACCTGGTAGGACCCAACACCAATTGGGTACCTAAAACTTGAATGTGATTACAGGGCTCAGTGGACCTCAACAAAGGAGAAGCTCTCAAATCTTCAGTCTGGTACTTGGACAGTGGATGTTCCAGGCACATGACTGGCCACAAAGATCTCCTGTCAGAGTTTGTTGAGAAAGAAGGTTATGGTACTTTAATAATTGGCTCAGTAAGAGTAAGCAATGTATCCTATGTCAGTGGACTTATGCACAATCTTCTGTCCATAAGTCAGTTTTGTGATAAAGGATACAGTGTTGAATTTTCATGTAACCCATGTTTTGTCAAGAATATATCTTCACAACAGGTACTACTAACTGGGTCAAGGAAAGGAAATGTCTATCTTGCAGATTGGAAGTCTTGCACACCAAATGCATGTCTTATTGCAAAGAGTTCAACTGACACTAATTGGTTGTGGCACAAGAGACTAAGTCATCTGAACTTCAAGATGATGAACAGAATAGCAAGACATGGACTGGTGGAGGGAATGCCAAATGAAGTATACAACAAAGAACATATATGTAAAGCCTGTCAGGAGGGAAAGCAAGTGAAAGCATCTTTCAAAAGCAAAATAGCAACCTCTACTGACAGAGTACTTCAACTGTTACATATGGATCTCTTTGGTCCAGTAACCCCTGTAAGTATCAATGAGAGAAAATACACACTTGTTGTTGTTGATGATTTTTCCAGGTATACTTGGGTGGTATTCCTAGCAAGCAAGAAGGAGACTCAACTGAGGCTGCCAGAGCTTCTAAAGAAAGTTAGCAATGAAAAGAGCCTGAACATTGTAAAGATAAAATCAGATAAGGGCACTGAATTCATTAACTCTATTATATCTGATTTCTGTAAAGAATTAGGCATTACACATGAGACCTCAGCTGCAAGAACTCCACAACAAAATGGAGTAGCTGAAAGAAGAAATAGGACTCTCAAGGAGGCAACAAGGACAATGCTTGCAGAAGCTCAAGTTCCTAAAAGATTTTGGGCTGAAGCTATTAATACTGTCTGCCACACTCAAAATAGATCCATGGTAACCAAACATCAAGGAAAAACTCCATATGAATTATGGAATGGCAGAAAGCCACATGTATCTTACTTTCATATCTTTGGTTGCAAGTGTTTCATTCACAACAATGGGAAAACTCAACTGAAAGCTTTTGATAGCAAAGCTGATGAAGGAATCTTCCTAGGATATTCCCAAATCAGTAGAGCTTTCAGAGTTTATAATCGTAGAACTCTTGTTTTGGAAGAAACACCTCATGTGGTTTTTGATGAATCTACTTTTGAATCCAGGAACAAGGAGAATGAGGAAATGATAAACAAAAGACTAACTATACTGAGTATCAAGTCTAAAGGCTATCCCCATGAATGTGTTGATACATACATCCCAACCTGGGATAACTTCAATGATCAACAATTCAAAGAGGTCACCTAAAGTCAAACCACTTCTCAAAGCTCACCTGAGAGCACTCCTGAACAAGTAACTGGACTACTGAACACAATCCCAGTTCAAGAGGTAAGTGATGTCAATGAAGATATGGTCACAGCTGAGACATCCACTGAGCCCATCATTCAAGGAGGAACCAATAATTTTACCATTGAGAATGAGAATACCTTGAATGATGACTCAGAACTTCAACCCTCTGTCTTATTTCCTGAATTTGATTTCATTCCTATATCTAGTGACTCAACTTCAGAAGAGTTAAACTCTACTGAAGGACATCAGCCTAGGAGGACTTGGCTCTCAGATCACCCTGTTGAGCAAATCCTAGGTGATCCTACCTCAGGAGTCAAAACTAGAAGTTTTCATGGAGAAAGTGCTTTGTTTTGTTGTTTCTTATCTAACCAGGAACCAGGTTCCATTGGAGAAGCACTTCAAGATTCAAATTGGATCATTGCCATGTAAGAAGACCTCAACTAATTTACAAGAAATCAAGTATGGGAGCTGGTTGACAGGCCATATCACTGCAATGTGATAGGAACCAAGTGGGTATTCAAGAACAAGAAAGATGAAAATGATGTCATATTCAGAAACAAGGCCAGACTAGTTGCAAAGGGCTACTCTCAAGTTGAAGGCTTTGACTATGATGAAACTTTTGCCCCAGTGGCCATATTGGAGGCAATAAGGTTATTTCTTGCTTATGCTGCTCACAAGAAATTCAAAGTGTATTAAATGGATGTTAAGAGTGCATCCTTGAATGGAGTACTCAATGAAGAAGTCTATGTGGAGCAACCCCCAGGCTTTGAAGAAAGTCACAAAGTATATAGACTGAGAAAAGCTCTATATGGACTGAAACAGGCTCCAAGAGCTTGGTATGATACTTTGTCACAATTCCTTTTGGATCATGGCTTTATCAAAGGAAGAGTAGATAGAACTCTCTCCAGGACCACAAAAGGAGATGACACTTTGCTAGTTCAAATCTATGTGGATGATATCATTTTTGGTTGTCCTAACCAAGTCCTCTGTGAGAATTTTTCTCAACTGATGAAAGGAAAGTTTGAGATGTCAATGATGGGAGAAATGAACTTCTTCCTAGGACTTCAAGTTAAGCAGTCTCCTGAAGAAATCTTCATCAATCCAGCCAAATATACAAGGGAGTTGATCAACAAGTTTGGATGCCAGACCAGCAAAGTTGCAAGGGTTCCACTCAACACCAACACCAAGATGGAACCTAATGAAGATGGTGAATTAGTAGACCAGACTCACTACAGAGCTATCATTGGATCTCTACTGTATCTCACAACAAGCAGGCCTGATATCACTTTTGCAGTTGGGATATGTGCAAGATATCAAGCAAATCCTAAGAAAAGTCATCTGGAAGCTGCTAAGAGGATTCTTAAATATCTCAAGGGTACTGTGAATATGGGATTGTGGTATCCCTCAGATGACAATTTGGAACTCACAGGATACTCAGATGCTGACTATGGAGGATGTAGAAGAGGTCTTCTGAGGCCGTGAAGGAGAGTGCATCCAAGAAAGTCAGAGTCACAAACTCTACTGATGAGTCTTTATCAGGTAACCCTGACTCTTCTCCTAATGTGATCTCAACTGAGTCTGACTCAGATGTACCTGCCCCTACCCCCATCAAACCCAAAACCAAACCAAGAACCCCTGTAAAAACAAAGAAAATTTCCAAAATGTCTAAAACCCCCACTGAAGGCTCTCAACAGCCTGAAAGTGGATCCCAAAATACCTCCCCATCTGAGGCATCTGATGAGGCATCCTCAACACCCTCTGAACCCATCCCCTCAACCCTCACTGAACAAAACCCAACCCCTCCTGAAACTCAAGCTCAACCCTCATCTGAACCCAACCCATCTGAAATCTATTCAATACACCTCGAGTCTATCCCAGAAGAGCCCACAGATATCAGATTCCCTACCTCTTCCTTACCATCAGAAGATGAAGAAGAGTACTCATTTCTGGATACTCTTAAATTAGAGGTGGCTTACTCTCTAGAGTCCAAGTATCCTGAGCTTGATGGGTTTCCCACCCTGAAAGCAATGTTCTTAAGAGTCAGACTTCTTGCCCAGCTCAAGGACAGGAGGCTAGGTGAAATCATGATGGCCGTCAGAGGCAGCAATGCTGATGACTGGAAGAAGGGGGAGGTGGAAGTGATGACATTTGCTGGAATGACCAAATCCAGACTTCTCTGTGATGAGAAGATATTTGAGAGTCTGGTTATGGACAAACTGGCTGAAGCCAAGAAGGGATCTGAGAAGAAGAAAGCTGCTGAAAAAGAGTCAGAGAAGGAAGGAGAGAAGGAGGGAGAGAAAGAAAAGGTAGTGGGAGAAGGAGAAGGTACTTCACCAAAGCAAGGTGATGGTCAAGTAGCCGAGGATGTATCTTTGGCAAGAGATACTGAGGCACAAAATTTTCCAAAGGAGAGCTCAGTAGAGGTGTCTACTGAAGTTCTCCCACAACAACCCTCAGTAGTGACTAAGGAGTCAGCTGAGGTGTCTGGAAATGATGGAGTTGAAAAATAAATTAAAAAATCTGAGGGAGGTGAAAAAGATGTTGAAATAACTGGGGTTGTGAGTGGAGAAATAAGAGCAATCATTCCTGTAAAGGATGAATTGGCTGAAAAGAAAATAGTTGAAAAAGAAAAAGAGAGTGAGAAAGAAAGTGAGAAGAGATAGGAGGAGGGAGTTGCTATGGAGGTAGATGTGACAGGAGACTTAGGTTGTGAGAATGAGGGGGAAAGGACTAACATTGTTTGCATGCAGGTGTACAAACTGATGAAGTTCCCCCAGTCCAACTCAACCTAACTTCTCTGAAAGATGTTGTTCACTCACTCCAAGAGGAAATTCTTCCCTCTCTTCAAGCTCAACTGAGGGATGCACAAGAGATTGTACAAGAAGAAGTGGATGAGATGGTCATCCTCTCAGACTATGTAGATGAAATGATGGAGTCTACAACCAAATCACTTCAGAACCTGACCTTAAAGATTGAAGACTCTCATCAGATGGTGTTGGATGTGGTGGAAGGTCAAAGTGTGCTGGTTATTGAAGGCCTGAAGAAGCTGGAACAGAAAGAAGAAGAAGCAAGAGCTCAATTCCTGAAGGACTCAGTTGACAATGTATCCATTAACCTAAAATCCTCTGTTGAGGCGTTCTCAGCTGACCTTATTGGGAAAGTTGAGGGGTTATGGAACCAGAAGATACTGGAATTTGAAGCTAAGCATGAGGAGCTTGGAGCCAAGCTGGGTGAAGTCCTGAAGAAGGCGGCAGAGGACTTCTCTACACAAGAAAAGACAAATGTGCTAATTGATGAGAAGTTAGCTCAGTTTGTGAGCTTTGGGCAAACAGCTGGAGCAACTCTGGAGAGGCTAGAGGATGAAGTTGACCACTGCTCCACTGAGCTGAAGGCCCTTGCCCATGATCAGCTGAAGTTAAACATTACTGTGGCCGAATGCATGATTAATGCCGGAAAGGGGGAAAAGAGGGTAAGTGCTAAGGAAATGAAGCTGGACCCCAAGAACAAGATGAACATTATCCTTGAGACCCCTAATTTTGAAAAAGGCCAACAAGTCAAGAGCAAATTGAAGAAGGTAGATGCTGAGGCCCAGAAGATTGCTGAAGCCAAGAAAGGGAAGGAGACCCCATCTGAAGACTTATCAAAGTTCAAGGAAGCTCACCTGAAGGAGAAAGAAGAAAGAGCTGCTCAGAAGGGGGAATCTACCAAGAGGAAGGCAAATGATGTCCTCTCAGCAGAAGTGGCCAAGAAGACCAGAACCTCAGGGAGGTTGGCTGCTAAGTCCACTGGCTCAACTGAGTCAGTTGAGGTACTTCCTATTCAAAACCCTGATCCTATCTCTGCTAAAATTCCAAAATCTGCCCCCACCAGAGTTACAGAGCTCACTGAGCTAATCAAGGCGGCTGGTAGGATGAATGAAAGAGCACAGAAGCTTGCTTCTCAACAACAAGAGAGGAGAGACAAGGTGGTTGGGAAGATGGAGACCATTACTGAGATGGCTGAGAGGAAGAGGAAGGAGAGGCTAACCACTTTTGATAAGACGACTTCAAAGAAATTCAGAAACAGTTATTAAAGATGGGCTGCCAAGCTGAAGAAAGACGAAATTGCTCCTTCAAAAGCCAAGTTCCCTCACCACGATGCGTGGGTACATGCATGGTAAACTGAGAAAAGGGAATTTGTGTATTCCTATTATGTCAGTGGAGAATTGGGAAGGGACAATGTGCAAGAAGTTTTCAACTCATGGATGTTTGAAGTATACCCAAAACTCTTCCCTGCCATCATTGAAGCCTGGAATGATAAATTCCCAGATCTTGCCTTGAAGGCTCCTGAGCAAATCATCTACTGGCCCCCTCAAGATGCAACTGGAGCAGTTGACAGAGATCGCATTACTGAAGAGTGGGTGTCCCTATGTGAGCATCTTGGTCTCAAAGGTCATACAAAAGAAGTGATGGAGAGGAAGAATGAGCTGAAGATCAGAGTTTTCAAACAATATGGACTTGAGCCTTTGTTTGAAACCATTTGAAGAAGTTAAGTGTTTTGCTAGGCATTTGTTTATAAGTCCCAAATGTTTTAAGTTTGAACTTTTTGATAGTAGACTTCATGTAAACTGTACTTCTCATATTTCTGATGGAATGAAACTCTACTGATGTTTTTGCCCAAGATAATATCTCATTATCATTTAGGCTTATGTACTTGAATGTTTTTACTTACAAATTCCTTGAACTTTTATGTCATCTGAAGAACCTCATCTGAATGAAGATATGTAATAAGATAGGTTCCGGCATAATAAAAAAGGGGGAAATTGTATAGACTTAAGTTTTGATTAAGATGCCAAAAGGTTCTGGCACAGGTTCTGACCTTCTCTATCACTTCCTTGGTGAGTGTGTTGATAATCTCGGTTCTTGCCACCTGGTCCAAGTTGTAGAGCTTTCTTTCATCGTTGTCAAGGTCATCTTTCTTTTTTAGGATTCTTTGCTTGAGGACTCTATCCTCTGCAGCTTTTTGGGCTGTCTCACTAGTTTCTTCCCTGGACTCTGACCTGCCACTATCAATAGGAGTCCAGTAAAATTGAATGGGGCCACTTTCTACCACATCTAACATGCGGTGGTGAATAGCTCCCAGATGATTACTCATCATGAAGCTCCAGTGGCTATAATCATCAAATGAGAATTTTGGCAACTTGCGACTCTTATAAGAAGATTTTGCAGACATTTTGACAAAAATAAGGATTTAACAAGAATTTGAACAAAAGCACTAAAGAGCAATGGATCTGCCCGGTGACCACCAAAAGCTTTTCAAAGCAGTGGTCGTTGGGCACACTGCTCTGATACCACTTGTTGGTCCCACTAGTTAGATTAATTGCAGAAGCTTAAGTTAAATGTCTTTCAAATTCTTTTTACAAGAGTACATAAACCAATAAGAGAATAAGTAAATGAAAGCAATAAAGAACACAAGATATATAGTGGTTCGGATTTGAATATCGTACGTCCACTCTACCTTTTATCCAAGGGGTCTCACTATCAACCAACCAACTCACTTACTTACTTACTGGAATTGGGAAGTACCAGTTCCTTCTTACAACTCCTTTAGATCTAATCACAATCTAAAGTAGGCTACCTTCAACCTTATCTTAGAGATGAACAGGTTAAGGTCTAATAACTCCTTGAGAGTGAATATGAATGAAAGAACAATAAGAGTGCTAAGAGTGATTATCAAAAGCTTGGAAGGACTTGTGCGCGTAGGGTATCTCTAGGGCTTTTTCTTGAACTGCACTCTTGAATTTATAGAGGGGATTAGGGCTAGCCGTTGGAGAGTTAATCCAATCAGATCCTCTATTTAAGGAAGCCTCAATCAATCAATTCCCTAATTGATTGATTGGGTTGGTGGGATCCTTGGATTGATTATCTTCAAATACTTTCCAATCCTGATCTTGTTGACTTGATTTGAATCACCAACGATCAAATGCTTCATCTGCCAAACTCTGATTCTCAACAGAGAAGGCAAGACCAGACACCAGGCAACCTCGGTGTCTTCTGGTCCTAATCTGGTCAACAACCAGAATACTCAGTAGAAACAGGGGATCAAACTGAGCAACTTTTGTTCTACCAGACAAGTCTGGTCCGGACTCGTCTGGTCTGGGGAAGGTCCTCTGCCTCTGGTCTGATCTCATCTGGTGAAGTCTTCTGGTGGAGTCCTCTGGTGAAGTCCTCTGGTGGGATCTTCTGGTGACTCTTCTGGTGAAGTCTTCTGGTCTGGTAGTTCCCCCTAGACTAAGTCCTAATCTAGATCATCATCTAGCTAACAGGTCCAGATGGTCCTATTACATCTTCTGGTTTGTTTTAACTCATCAAAACTATACAACTTTTATCCTAACAATTTCAGTGAAGCTTACAATAAATGATGGAATAAGAAGGTTCTCTCAGAGGAGTTCCACCTTAAAGCAAGACAAGAATCTGGGCAAGCAGACTGAAGGTCCAATGAGAAGATGACACATCGGTGTACTTTACTGACAGCCGACCTGTCCCAGACTGACAAGTACCAAAAGTCTTTCTCTAGCAATCTACAGAAAGTTGGTGAACAAGCATGGTCTTTCAGCCGTTTCTTGACAAGACTTAAAACTTCAAATAGAGCCGTTTGAACCAATCAGATACAAGAAGACTTACTTGAGAAGATTTAAATCCAACGGGAAGATTTTCAAGGAAGCCTATAAATACAGAAGGACGTGCTCATTTCTATGCACGGGAAACTCACAAGATAAAAGCTATCTCTACATTCATAACCTTCAAGAAGCACTCGAAATTACCTTTGTTTCCCAAGTGTTTCAAATCAGTAGAGAGCATAACAAACCTTTTGTAACCAAGCTTAAAAGCTATATCCAAACCTTAGAAAGAGATAATCCATCCTAAGCCTTGAGCTGCACTGTAAGGATTATCTCACAATAGTTGGAACCAAACCCTACTCAAAACCTTACTCAGTTGTTAGGTTGAGAGTTAGTGTTAAGTAGTGTTAGTAAGATGATTATTTGTATCAGTCTGAAAGCTGGTTTGTTTTGGGAACTAGCACCTGGAATTATCCTAGTGATCAATCATCCTAAGAGAGGATTAATTGATCAGTGCACCTTGGTACTATAACACAAGGAATTCCAAGTGAAAGGAATTCTCCTGTTTGATCAGGACAATGGACGTAGGAGATTCATCTCTAAACCACTTTATGTCTTGTGTATTAACATTCTGTTAATTCCTAAGTGTGTGTTATACACTCAATGTTTATCAAGTAAAATGAGTTTTCTAAAGGGCTCATTAATCCACATTTGAAAGCTAATTAGATAGTAGTTCAACTGAAAGTCTTGAGCTTTCAGTGGAGGTATTATCTCAGTAAGCTTTCTCTAGTAATTCTTAGCAGACTTAAAGTCCACTGACTTGTTACTATTTGAAATAACCTGATAAGTTTTAGAAGAATTTTAATTTGTAACCTCAGGTGTATTCCCCCCCATACACTTGTTCACTCGTTTCGGGACCAACAACCTCTGTGGTTATTAATTTCTTAATCTCTGTCACTTAAATAGGACTGTGTGTGGTTGATAATTATTGCTTTGATTCATGTTGTGTGAGAATCATTGTGATTTCGATACCTTATGTTAGGATAAAAATTATTAGTTTTGATGAGTTAAAACAAACCAGAAGATGTAATAGGACCATCTGGACCTGTTAGCCAGATGATGATCTAGATTAGGACTTAGTCTAGGGGGAACTGCCAGACCAGAAGACTTCACCAGAAGAGTCACCAGAAGACCCCCACCAGAGGACTTCACCAGAGGACTCCACCAGAAGACTTCACCAGATGAGACCTGACTACCAGAGGAGAGAGAGTAGTCCACCCAGATCAGACTACAACCAGAGGAGGAGAGAGCCAAGTCCTAGTCCCAGAGGAGACAATGCCCGCTACACATGCAACAAGACTGGTCACTACAGTTATGATTGTCCTCAACTCACTCCTAGGGAAAGAGAAGAGAAAAGGATTAAGAGAGATAGGAGATATGCAGACAAGAGAGCATTGCTGGCAGAAGCAGAGGAGGAGGATACTAGTTCTAGTTCTTCTTCTTCTGATTTCGGATCAGATGATGATGTATGTCTTATGGCAGACATCACTGAGGTAAATGAAACTACTCTAGTCTTATCAAATTCCAAATGTACTGAATCCTCTAATTCATCTGGTAACTCCATAGAGTCTGATATGCAACAAATGCTATCAGATCTCCAAAATTGTGCCCAACTCTGTCAAAAACTTGAGAAAGAGAATGGTAGGCTCAGAGCTGAAGTTCAATCTCTCTCTCATGAGCATAAATCCACCAGAGAACTCATGAAAGATCATTCCAAAGAAGTCTCTGAACTTCAGGATAAGATCACAGAAAGAGATACTCTGGTAGATCAACTCATGAAAGAAAAGAACTCTCAAGAAGATGAGATCAATGAACTCAGAGCCAAATACCAGACTCTTATCAAGGGAAAACAAGTTGCTCACAACATAGAGGAGATACCCATGCCCAGAGAAGCTCCTAAGATACCATCTGTTGTATCTATCATATCAGAGTCTTCTTAGCGCATTAGTGATAAGAGTGGTTTAGGATATTCTGGAATTACCACTAAAACTCATAAATACCTTTATAATAAAGACAAGTCTGTAAGAGCTGGTAAATTGGTAGAAATCTGGGATGATAAAGACTTAACTGGTAATGGTTACAAGGTGGTTCACAATCCTGATTGGAAAAGGAATCACTCTGTTAATCACATAACATATGGTCCAGAAGAGTTGACTGTTCTAGAAGAGAAGATGCTAGAAAATAAATGTCAATAAGGGGAACCATTGAAAATTGATGGTTCTGTGAACAATAAGTCCCAAGGAGTAGAACTTACTCAAATTGGAGGACCCCAGAGAAATCCTCAAAGGAAACCTAACCAGATTAGGGGACCTCAAAGGAAACACTCAAGAAAGGGGAATACCAATCAGAGTAATAACTACCAGAGAAGGAACAATGTTCAACAGTACCAGGTACCCCAGAGACAATTTTCTCAGAGGAATCAATTCCAGAATAGGTATACTCAAAGGACCTATAACCACCAGAGCAGGTCTAATTCTCAGAACCAGAGGAGGTCTTCCAGACCCATCTATAGAAAACCAACTGATCTGGGAAGTTATGACACCAGAGATGGTACTTCTAGGATGTATCCCTACAACCAGACCTTTAAGACCATGTCTTTGAGGCAGGCCATTCCAAAGGCCAGATTTGAGAAAAGGTACACCAGACCTGTTTATAGGAAAGGTGTCCTTATCAGACCAGTAGCTCAATATGTCATTGTCAGAGGACATGTGCTGGTAGATAGATTTGGAAGGAAGATAAGATCTCCTCATCCAGCAAGGGATGATCTTTATCTATGGATTCCTACAAAACCTGCAACTAACCAATCAGGACCCAGCACTAGTAGGGGACCTAATTGATTTCTCTGCAGGTAGATAAGAGTCCATTGGAGAAAGGTTTTTCAAGCAACCATGTCTGGTACATTGATAGTGGATGTTCCAAGCACATGACCTTCCAGAAAGATAATTTCCAAGATTTCAAGCCATTAAATGGACCAAGAGTGATGTTTGGTGACAACAACTATGGAGTCACCAGAGGAGTTGGAAAGTTGACCTTCAATGGAGTTTCTGTAGATGAAGTCTACTATGTTGAAGGACTCAAGCATAATCTGCTTTCAGTATCCCAATTTTGTGACAAGGGATACTCAGTGAAGTTTTCTAGTGATTCATGTACTGTTTTCTCTTCTGATTTTAATGATATCTTGCTAATAGGCTTGAGGAAGGGTAACATTTATCTTGCAGATTTTAACAGTTGCCCAAGAAATGCTTGCCTGGTTGCTAAAGGGTCTGCAGAGAACAGCTGGATTTGGCACAAGAGATTGTGTCATCTTAACTTCAAAACACTGAACAAGATTGCCAGAAAAGGTCTCATTCGAGGTCTTCCTAATGAAGTGTTTAAGAAGGATCAGGTGTGTGGTTCATGCCAGAAGGGTAAACAACCCAAGACTTCCTTTAAGGATGTCCAGAGCACAACCACAACCAGAGTACTTCAACTACTTCACATGGACCTGTTTGGACCTGTTTCTCCTCTTAGTTTCAGTGGAAGGAAGTACACCTTGGTGATAGTAGATGACTTTTCAAGATATACTTGGGTAGTGTTCTTGTTTAAGAAAAATGAAACTATCACTAAGCTGCCAGAGTTCTTCAAGCAGATTCAGAATGAGCAGAACCAGAGCATAATCAGGATCAGAAGTGATAAAGGGACAGAGTTTTTGAATTCACACATTGCAGATTACTGCAAGGATCATGGGATTTTTCATGAGACATCTGCTGCCAGAACACCCCAACAAAATGGAGTAGCAGAAACGAGGAATAGGACTCTCAAAGAAGCTGCAAGAACCCATCTCCTGGTTCTCTGAAGCAGAAGCCTTCACAAGGAGTAGAACCAGAAGAGGTTGGAACTCCTGTAGGGGGAAGCTCTTCTGCAGATGGTGATAATCACCACGGTCCTGCAGAAGATGATCAACCAGGCAAGACCACGGGAAGGAGGACCCTGATTGATCACCCCAATGACCTGATCTTAGGAGATCCAACTAAGGGTGTCCAGACTAGGAGAACTCTTAACTTAGCTGTCTTATTCAGTTGCTATGTGTCCTTGATTGAGCCCAAGAACATCAAGGAGGCACTAAAAGATTCAAATTGGATTGTTGCTATGCAGGAGGAGTTGAATCAATTCACCAGACAAGATGTTTGGGAGCTGGTAGACAGACCAAGACATCAAAAGGTGATAGGCACTAAGTGGGTTTTCAAAAATAAGAAAGATGAGAATGATGTCATTACTAGGAACAAGGCAAGGCTAGTGGCCCAGGGCTATTCTCAGTCTGAGAGAATAGACTATGATGAGACATTTGCTCTTGTTGCCAGACTAGAAGCCATCAGATTGTTCTTAGCATATGCTGCTCACATGAAGTTCAAAGTATACCAAATGGATGTGAAATCTGCCTTTCTTAATGGGATTCTTATTGAGGAAGTGTATGTGGAACAACCTTCTGGTTTTGAACAAGGTGACAAGGTGTTTAAGCTTAAGAAAGCTCTTTATGGGCTGAAGCAGGCACCTAGAGCATGGTATGACACTCTATCTCAATTTCTTCTGGACAATGGTTTTACTAAGGGTAAGATTGATAGGACCTTGTTTAGGAAAGAAGAAGGGAAGGACATCCTTTTGGTCCAAATATATGTTGATGACATTATATTTGGATCCCCTAACAAGAAGCTGTGTGAGAAGTTTGGTGAGCTCATGCAGAGTCAGTTTGAGATGTCCATGATGGGAGAAATGAATTACTTTTTAGGTTTGCAGGTTAAGCAATCAGAGAAGGGAATTTTTATTAATCAGGCAAAGTACACCAGAAACATGTTAGAGAAATTTGGAGTAGGATCTAGCAAAGCAGCCAAGATCCCTATGATGACAAATTTCAACATGGATCCAGATGAGTCTGGTGAGAGTGTGGACTAGACTCAGTACAGAGCACTTATTGGTTCTTTTCTGTACCTGACTGCAAGCAGACCAGATATTACTTTTGCTGTAGGAGTTTGTGCCAGATTTCAAGCTAATCCCAAGAGGAGTCACTTGGAAACAGCTAGGAAGATATTGAAATATCTTAAGGGAACAGTAAACCTAGGATTATGGTATCCTACAGATGATAACTTAGAGTTGAGTGGGTATTCAGATTCAGACTATGGAGGATGCAGAATAGATAGGAAATCTACAAGTGGAACATGCCAATTTTTTGGGAATAAATTGGTATCCTGGTTTTCTAAGAAGCAGACTTCAGTTGCTACATCAACAACAAAAGCAGAGTACATGGCTGCAGGGAGTTGTTGTTCACAACTTCTCTGGATTAGTCAACAGCTTAGGGATTACCAGATTAGAGCTAAGGATATTCCTATTTTCTGTGATAGTAATAGTGCAATTGCAATCACCCAGAATCTAGTTCTTCATACCAGATGCAAACATGTTGATATAAGGCATCACTTTATCAGAGATCATGTTGAGAAGGGAGATATAAGGATGGAAAAGATTGCAACAGAGAAACAGAGAACAGATATCTTAACTAAGCCTTTGGCTGAGACCAGATTCAGAGAGTTAGCTTTTGAGTTAGGATTGTTGGATCCAGAGACAAATTTGTTTTAGGGGGAACAACAGAGAAGTATCCTTTGTTTCATTACTTTACTTCATATATTTATTCTCAAACTAACATACCTGCAAATTAGACATATCAGAGAAGTTATATCTCCAGATGAGGTATGCGTCAGGTAACACTTGTCCCAGATGAGGTGTTGAGTCAAATTCAAGAAAAGTCCAAAGTCTTCTCTGACCAGGACCAGATGAGTCAAATCAGAGTAGATTTAGCACCAGACTATTTGGGGTATCATCTGGTTACAATATCAGGTGACATGTATGTTTTTACTTCTCTGGCCTCTGATCATTGGGATACACTTTTCAAATTAGTAAGTACACTCAAAACGTTTCAACTTCGGAGTGTATTTAAGACTAGGGTATAGGGGCTAGGCAATCATTTCGCTTTTTCTCTTGACTGCCACAAAACCCCTTTATGCCCAGTCCCAATGACTATGCCAACGCACCAGATTAAATCTGTATCTCGCCTTTCATCATGGCCATCTGATTTAATCAATGTGCAATATGTCAATCAATTCGAAAATTGATTTTGTTTCCCAAATTAAATTTGCTATTACACGCGTTCACACTTCATTTATTAATCAAGCCACGCGTATTGCCCTATTTAAATCAAAATTCTACTCAATCTGTCCTTTCACGATTCATATCTTTTCAAACCCTAACCTGTTTCTCTACAAGTTTTCTCTCTCTCTCTCTCTCTCTCTCTTACACAGAAATGGCTCCTCCGTGCAACTTCGATCATGTTCTTATGATGAAAAAGCTAAAGACGGAGATGGTGGTGGACTTTTATACCACCAAGAACCCTGTTGTGCTGTCGATTCTGGAAATGCTCCAGAGAGCAGGGGTGGAGAAATTGATCTCCACAGTTCCCAAGGACTTTCGCACTCTTGACGGATATGCGGCCCAGTTGTTGGTTCGTATGAAGATCCACGAGGACTACATTTCTTCCAAGATTGATGAAGATGATTTGGTGTTTTCTAAGCACGATTTCTGCGCTTTATTCGAGAACATTTCTGCAGAGGGAGTGGATCCTTTGACGTACAAGGAGGATGATATCATTGGTTCCTTTAAGATCTTTGCTCGATCTTCTTGCCAGAATATCACGAAGGGATTTCTTGACAAACATTTAAGGCAGAAGTACAAGGTGCTGATCGATATAGTTGTAAAGGTGCTTATGTGTGAGAATCACAGCACAGATGCCATTTTCAACAGCAGAATATGTGTGATAAGGGCATTATTTGACGGCGTTCAATGCAATTGGGCGGAGTTCTTCTGGGATGTGTTGAGGAAGAACAGATTGAAGGTGAAGAAGGAGCCTTGTCCTTCCAAGCCAGGGGAGTTGCAGTTCTTCTTCACTGCAAATGTTTCATTGGGAACTAAGTTAACTCTTATTCTGGATTCTCTCCTTCCAGAGAAGAAGTGGAAAACATCTTGGTGCCATGGTTATCACAAATCCAAGATCTTATTCTCCAAGGATGGCCCTCTCCATGGCCATGCCGACTCTGATGGGGAGCAAGCCATCCCTGCCCCTCCTATTCAATCTATCCCCTCTCCTGCAAAGGGGCAGAAAAAGCATCAGCAGAAGCTGCAGACCTAGAAGAAAGCTGCTGAAGCAACTGGTTCCTCAACCATTGCGTTTTCTGGTTCCTCAGAGGAGGACCAGATTCCCCTTTTTGCCGTGCTTAAGAAGAAAGGTGATGATGATAAAGCTGTTAAGAAGGCTGGAGCAGCCAAGAGGAAGAGGCCTGAGGAGGCCAGGAAAGGCTCTGCTAAGAAGTCAAGGACTAGCAGGAAGGCCAAGAAAACCCTTCTGGTGGATGAGCCATCAGAGGATGAAGAGGAAGAACAGGCTGAGCCTCTTGTGAAGAAATCCAAGGCCAAGAGAGCCATTCTTCAAGATCCTGACTCTGGTTCTGATCTTGGAGAGGCCTTGGAGAAGGCCATTGATGAGGCTTCCCAGATGATGGAGGATGTTCATGAGCATGCTGTACCTGCTGATGTTGACTCAGCAGAGGTAAACCCTTCCATTCCATCTTCTACCCCTATTAATCTTGTCTCCCCCTCTACCTCTCCCCCAGATAATATTCCCCAAATCCCATCTGCCTCTGGTAACCCTATTATTCCACCAGAGCAGATTCTCCCAGATACCCCCGTATATACTCCCTCAACAGTTCCTACCCAAACACCTTCTCCCCCAAATTCTCAAACACATCTTCCCACAAACGCCTCACCCCCAACTTCTGTACCAGAGATCCCATCTTCATCTGGTGCAGAACAACCCATCCCCTCCTCCTTTACCTCACAAAATCCTAACCCTCCCCAAACCCATACAGGCCAGGATCCAACCATTTCTATGGCTCTGGGATCCTTTGGCCCTCCCTCTTCTCCCACCTGTTTATCTAGTAATGATAGTGAAGATGAGGAAGCTTCACTTGAGCCTGCTAACTTAGCACCTTCCTCCTCTGCCTCTGGGCCCAAACCCTTCACGTTCTCTTCTGATGAGATGGGTCCCATTAGGCAGAGTATGAGTGTAAGTGCTCAGCTCTGGCTAAGAGAGCATTTCTCAGTTCTTCTGGAGCATTTACCACTTTTGGCAGAGTTGACTGATGCCAAGGTCTGGAGCAAGGCCAGACTTGAGGATGTGGAGGACCTGATGCTTTTGCTTGAAGAAATGGGTCCCTCCAACTTTACTGCCTGGGAGATAGAGCTGAAGCAGAAGCTGAATATCCAAAATCCTGCGGAGCTAGAGTCACCTGAGGCAGCGAAGGTGGTGATTCGAACTCTACTCATCCAGCAGGGTGTTATGATCTCTCCAGAGGGCCCCTCTTACAAGTTTGGACCTCATTTTATCTTTCCTTCCGAGTTATATTCAGACGAAGAAGATTTTGAAGTCACTCCTGCTATCCTCCAGAAGATGAAACTATTCTTCAATGAACAAATCCAGCAAATTGGCAGATTCTCCAAGGCAATGCAGCACTTGGCACCTGCTCTAGTTGAGCATCAGATTAAAGATGAGAGAAGGAAGTTTTTGAAGCAGATCAAGGATGTTTTTGCCTCTGCCAAAGCTGCATTCAAATCTGACTGTCTTTATTTAAAGATGGATGTGCATGAAAGCCAGAGGAAGGTCCAGCAATATGTTCTGGACCAGGTGAGGCCTGTCTCAGTGCTTAAAGTTGAGTTGGCCACTCAAATGCTGGAAACTGCTAAGATGAAAGACTCTCTCCAGGAGATATTGGAAAAGTTGGAAAGACTTGTTGCAGAGTCTAAAGCCTATCTGGAGGAGGCTAAGCAGCTACGTGATCTTCACTCTTCCTCCAACACTGCCTTGCCTGATCTTATAAGGCAGGTAGTGGAGCCCCTCCTTGATGAAGTTAAAAAGGGGGAAGAGAAGGCCAGAACTGATCTGGCGAAGACCACTAATGAAACTCTCTTCAGCCATGGAGCTCGTCTGGACCTGCTAGAGAACACATTGGCCCAGGCTGAGTTGCAGAAGAAGAAGAAAGAGGAATTCAAATCTCTTTCCATGGCTAAGCAGCTTGCTGCAGAAGAGGAGTCAGAAGCTGAGCAGGATCCAATCTCTATCTCTGGACCTGCAAAGAAGAAGATCAGAAGAGTCAAGAAAAGCTTCCTTGAGACCGTTGTTGAAGAAGCTCAGAAGAGATACAAGGAAGAGACTCCAGAGGAGAAGCAAGCAAGGATCAGGAAGAACATAGATGAAGAGCAGAGGCTCAGATATGTTAGGAGGCAAAACAAGAAGAGCAGAGAAGCATGTGCTTCTTCTGGTGCAGGTAGCTCTAGCCAGAGGAGGAAAGCTCCCTTTGAAGTGATGAACATTTTGCCTCTCAGGACAGAAGGGTCTTTTGACTCTACTGTGCCTGTGCCTTTGATTGACAAATGGAAGGAGGCAAAGACTCTCTGGTTCATCCAACACTATATCCAGAGGCCAGCACCAGAGGATGATGAGCTGATCAACAAAACATTTCACACCTGGATGCAAGCTTATGATGCAGAGCTGTACAAGCAATTGATGGACTCTACAATTGAGTTCAACCTGGAGGTGACTGCCCCTGAGTTCACTTATCTTAACACTCCCATGGCAGGAGACCAGGTTGATTGGGCTGAGCTGAAGAGGCTGTACAAGACCAAGGTGTTGGTGAACTTCACTCCAACATCTTCTGCAGAGTTGAAGGCCGTCCAGGATAGGTTTCTGGACTGGTTTCTGGTGCCTAAAGATAACAGAAGATATGCCTAGATTAGGACCATACTTGCCTTTTAATCTGTAATCACTCTATCTTTATCATTAATGAAATTCATATCTTCTCTGTTCAAAAGACAACCTCTTGTTGTCTTAATTGTTTGCCTGATAAGATCTATTCTAAGGTCTTATCTTTTACTGTTTTCTTGCTTAAAGTTTTCTTTGTGATCAGTTCTGGTTGTGTTTTAACTCCATCAAAAAGGGTGAAATTGTTAGGATAAAAATTGTTAGTTTTGATGAGTTAAAACAAACCAGAAGATGTAATAGGACCATCTGGACCTGTTAGCCAGATGATGATCTAGATTAGGACTTAGTCTAGGGGGAACTGCCAGACCAGAAGACTTCACCAGAAGAGTCACCAAAAGACCCCCACCAGAGGACTTCACCAGAGGACTCCACCAGAAGACTTCACCAGATGAGACCTGACCAGAGGCAGAGGACCTTCCCCTGACCAGACGAGTCCGGACCAGACGAGTCTGGTGGAACAAAAGATGCTCAGTGTGATCTCCTGTTTCTACTGAGTATTCTGGTTGTTCACCAGATTAGGACCAGAAGACACCGAGGTTGCCTGGTGTCTGGTCTTGCCTTCTCTGGAGAGAATCAGAGTTAGGCAGAGGAAGCTATTGACCGTTGGTGATTCAAATCAAGTCAACTAGATCAGGATTGGAAAGTTTTGAAGATAATCAATCCAAGGATCCCACCAACCCAATCAATCAATTAGGGAATTGATTGAGTGAGGCTTCCTTAAATAGAGGATCTGATTGGATTAGACCTCCAACGGCTAGCCCTAATCCCCTTTATAAATACAAGAGTGCAGTTCAAGAAAAAGCTCTAGAGAGACTATATATGCGCATAAGTCCATCCAAGCTTTTGATATTCATTCTAGGCACTCTTACTGTTCATAATATTTATCTACTCTTAAGGAATTATTGAAACCTCAACCTGTTCATCTATTAGATAAGGTTGTTGGCTGTTGATCTTTAGATTGAAGTTAAATCTAAAGAGATTGTAAGAAGGAACTGGTACTTCCCAATTCCAGTGAAGTAAGTAAGTGAGTTGGTTAATAGTGAGACCCCTTGGATATAAGAGAGAGTGGACGTAGGATATTCAAATCCAAACCACTATATATCTTGTGTTCTTTATTGCTTTCTTTTACTTATTGTCCTATTAATTATTGTTCTCTTGTAGAAAGAATTTGAAAGACATTTAACTTAAGCTTCCGCAATTAATCTAACTAGTGGGACCAACACCTTACGTTTTGGATAATAATATTAATCATACGATAGTTGCTAAGATTTAATACGGAGAAACGTATGCAAGTACGCTTGTGTGATTTGTCCCCTTGGTGGGCTCAGAAGTTTTATCATACCAAATCTTGCAAGTGGAAAATTAATTTTTCCGGTATGGATAATAATGTTGAGCTGCCTTTACTCTAAGACACAAGATATTAATTAATTTAGAGCTATTCAAAAGCTCAATTAATTAATGGACTAGATAATCTTAAACACTGGAAATAATAACTGGGAGCCCATATTATCGTAATATGGATTAAGATGGATATTGCAGTATTAATTTAATAGTGGTATTAATAAATATTAATGGACTGAATTATATTGTGTATCAATATTGAAAATTCAGAAGCCCATTGAAGGTCCAATCTTAATTCTCCTAAGGCCAATCTTTATTTTAATAAGGTGATTAAAATAAAAAAAATTATTGCTGATTTTTTCCAATTATTTTTAAAAATTATGATTTAGAGAGAGAAAAGATTTTGTTGGTTTTTTTGGAAAGATATTATGAAATATATGTATTCTTGGAATACAAGATTATCTCATAAATTCAAGAAGATCCAAATCTTGTATTTTCATCCTAATATTTTTTAAAATTGCATAATAATAGGAGGATGAAATTTTTGTGGAATATTTTATTGTGGAGAAAAGAATATATGAGATATATTCAAAATTTCTTGGAGATCAAGAAAAGATTTTCTCTCTCTCCCTTCCACTAGTAAAAATTGGTCAGCCCTCTTATAAATAGGGGATGAATTTTTCCCTAGTTTATGAGTTCCATGAGTTGGAAAAATTAAGAGCAGCATATATTTTTCCTCTTCCTTTATATTATTAATTGTTCATTAAGCACTTCCCACCGGTGAACGAACAAGGTGAAAGGGGAATACTTGAGAAGATCTTTCGATTTATAGGATTAATTTGATTGTCCCGTTCTTCTCAATGGACGTCGCTTCAAGAGGTACGTAATCGTGTAAACTCCTAGATTTTCCGCTATACGATTTTACGTGAATTTATTCATATGAATGAATTTATTTGTTGTTGGATAATTATTGTTTGAATTAATCAGGATTAATTCATGCTAGTAATAATTGAATTAAAAATTCGTATTTAAATATCATCCCGAATAGATCCGGGCACCCCGATTTCCCCAACATATATCACCGAAGTCTACTATAACTAGGAACACTAAGTTTTTATCTAGATTCAAGATCTAAAGTAAATGAGGTTGATCTATTTATATAATCATTGTCCAAGACAATCTTTGAAAAACATCTTAAAGAATTGAGATGTGTAGACTTTCTAAAATCACTTGATAGATGTATGTATCATGTGAAAGGTGTAGACCTTAGGGGGAGTCTCAACATAGGTGTGTTGTAAAAAAAATTCCCTTCGATCAAGATTTATTTCTCATTGGAATCTTGCTACTTGTCAAGTTTTGGCGACACAATATTCATGCACCATCCATACTTTTGATTCGGCACAAGGGGGAGTATTGAAGGAATATATATTCATGTGCCTTCATCAGCAAGTAATTGATTGAGGGCAATATGGTCGTTTCATTATATTCTATGTACTCATCTAAAACCCTAGTTTGTAACCAAATAAAGGGATCTCATACATAAAAATTAGTGGAATTATCTCCTAGCTTGGTACGCCCCCAGACGTAGTCACAACAAATCTACGTTCTTCTATTATTCTCTTTATTGCTCCATATCCTAAAACAAACCCCTCAAAGTTTAGATTTAAATTGCCAAATTTAACAAGTGTAGCAAATCATGAATTTTCTATAATTTCCATAAAAGAGTTTCTTTAACTACAAAATTAGAGATTGGGGGAATGAAATGATTGAATTAAATAAACTTATGAATGAAATAAAAGTGTGAATGAAATGATATAGTATTATTATTTTTATAATTGGTATGGACTAAAAATGAAATATAGTACTGAGTAAATCTGTTTTAAATTATTATTATTATTATTATTATTATTATTATTATTATTATTAAGTGTTGAAATTATTATTTAAGAATAATATATTTATTATTGATTGTTGTTATTATGTATATTAATAATAATATATATTCTTAATAACTATTATTGATAGAAGAGTTATTATTATTGTTAATATATATTTGTATTATTATTGATTATACTATTTTTATTATTCATAATACAAACATATATTTTAAATAAGAATGATATTCTTATTTTTAAATAAGAACAATAAAATTATTTTTCTATTGAAACATAGAGAATTATCATTATATTATTATATTATAGAAAAATAGTATTATTCTTTAAAATATTATACTCCCTCCGTCCCAGAGAACCATTCACACTTTATTTTACATCCGTCACACAACACTCACACCTCTAAAATAGAAATAATTATGTCTCACAAAAGTCAATAAAATATTAAAGTATCATTACTTTATTCAACTCCACACTCACATACTCTTTTTTTTTTCTTAGAAAATTGTATATTTCAAGGTGTGAATGGTTGTCCGGGACGGAAGAAGTATTTTTATTTATTATTTTTATAATTATTAATATTAATATTTTTGAGAAGTAGTCATTGTTGATATTTATTATATAATATAATTTATATTACTGAAATGTATTATATAATTAATTATAATATTGAAATTTTTATTTTTATTAATTTTGGGTATCATCATTCTTTATGGAACCATAATATCATTCACAAGCTATTCCACCATACTAATCAGGTCAAGTCCTGATCGAAAAAATCTATTTTCAATTATGCTTTACTATAGAAATTAGTCCACTTGGAAGTATTTCTATAAGATTTTATTTAAATATACATTTGATTTGCACAGTACACTTTAAGTGCTAAAAAATAAGTAAATAACGGATACTGTTAAAAAATGCACAGTAGACCTAGTGCACATAAGACTTTGTCATTTAATATATGTATGTTGCTTAATATTTGACAAATTTATGTCATTGAATTTTTTTTCAAGTAATTTATGACTTGTTTTCTTTTGAATACATGTACTAGATGAAGGGTGTGTACGGGTATTTTTCCAGAATGTTGTCAAACGTGTTGAAACATAAATGACAACATACACAGTGGAAGACTTTGAAAAACATAATATAAAATTTGCAAACGGGATATCAAAACTTAATCATAGATTATTATTAAATAATCTATGATGCCTCATGGTGAAACTTCACTATAACGAGTAGTGATACAAAGACAAAGTAAAAACCAACTATAGGATTTTACATCAAGATCATATACCATAGGTATACAATCAAAAGCCTATAATTCTAAAAGTGTAAACCAAAGAACTTACTCAAAGGTCAAAATAAAACACTTCTAATATAACAAAGGAGTAATTCAAAAAAGCTACACTCTAAATGTAAAGTAGATATCTCGAACTCTTCACGATGGAGAAAACCCGAAATAAGGTATCTCGATTTCCTCACTTGAATGTGTCTCATGCGTATGGTATTTATAAACTTTGAATCTAGCATGTGAACACTTGAAAATCATAGTTTCCCATGATGTAAAACCGTCTACCACTAAGCTCCATGATCTTGATAACTTTCCATGCTTATCTTTAAATAACTCACTCTAAACTGCAACCGCCTGACCTGGTAACTGCCATGTCGTCATCCTGCATGTTTAAACATTAAAGACAACATTGAAACAAATGGAGTTATTATTAGGAGAAAGGGCGAATTCTGATGTTGCGGAAAATGTTGCAATATTTTGGACAACATTGACCTAACATCAACAATCTCCCACAATTTGGCCTTTCTACTACAACACACCTGATGTTATAAACATGCAATATAATGTGTTAAGTCAGAAATACAACTAAGCATAAAAAAAAAGATATTTAATTGCTAAAACCAAATTAAAGTAATCAAACTGGAATTAAAATAAACAACACACTAAGCACAAACTGAATACTTAAAACAAACTGCACAAACACTAATCAAACTAAGTGTTACCACACTAGTCTAAATAAAAACAGCAACAAAAACTAACAGTTAGACTAACAGAAAACTAAAACAGTGTTAGACAAAACTACAGAGCTTTTGAATCTCAAGGTATGAATATGTGAAGTAGAGAGAGGATTGAGCTGATCTTCACAAGTCAGCTGCATCTCCATAATCTGCATAGACTCCCCCTATCTTCATTCTCCCCCTGTTTTCAAGCTCAGTAACAATAACAAAAACATAAATAGAAATTTCATTAGTAGCAGCAACAACTTGAAAACACTTTCAGAAACACTTTTAGCAACAACATCCAGGTCACACTCCCCTTGTTGGAGTAGAAAGCAACATCTCCCAAAACTTTGTTTACCTAGTCAGGACATCAATAGTGCCTTGAAGGGCATCTTTCTACTTAAAAATGTAGTCAGTAGAGAGAGTAAAAGATGTAACAAAAAAAATATTCTTATTAATGTTGTCAGTAATGTTGCCAATATTTGATATAACATTTGTGTTAAACTGCAAAGAAGCAAACTGAGTTCAAAATGGTTTGAAAAGAAAAGTTAAATAATAATAATGATAATGAAATGGAGTAAATATGAAACCGACTTTACATGATACTTTGAACTAAGTTAATGATACCTTTGAAATTCTTTATGCAAAATACAATGATTGCTTTCAGTATGTAATCATCATGAATAATTATTGATCTTACATAGAGAAGTAGAATGGAGGTTATCACACACACCCACTAATATGTCGTGCACAATGTGGTGGTTTTTGAGAACCTCCCACAAATATAGGATGTGATCGTGTGTTTTGTGAATATTTGAAGAACAAAATATATAAATAACTACCCATGATTTATACTAACAACTGAATTAAATAAAATTGTTGGAAATATTCTCAATAAATATCCTTAATATTATCCTAATTTGAAAATTAAATAACTCATGAAGGTAATTAGAAATTCGAACCCTAGTAGATGTTGTTTTACATGTTGGAACACACACATCTCAACATTTAACAATACAATCGTCATTGGATTGTTTTATCAATTTAAACAATTTTATCACAATGTTTCATATTGATCCACCTTTTGAAAAGAGAACATCGTAGTCGCGAGCTCTGTGCCCCATAGTTTCTCAGCAGATTATGAACAAATTGATACATTTTTAATCATCTTTTAAAAAGAGTACATCGTAGTAGCTAGCCCCGTGTCCCATAGTTACTCAGTGATTAAATTATCTTATTTGTGATTTTTCAAACTTTAGCACGCAGTGATGTGTGTCCAAAAATATAAACAATTTTTTCAGGTTCAAACAACTATTACACAAAAGAGTTAATTAAAGATCAAACAGAAATAATACTTAGAAAAATTTATAAAGAACTTTCTGATGTTGTGTCAAATGTCGAAACATTTTTCACAACACAGCAATAAATTTCTCAGCGTGTGCATAAACCAAGAGATTTTCTAAGTGATGAAAACCTCTCAAAGTCAAGGGCTGTTGTGAAAATATCAGCATTTTATTTCTCAGTGGAAATATATTCTATCCTCACAATTTCCTTCTCCACGAGATCTCTAATAAAATGATGTGTAATACTCATATGCTTTGTCAATGAATGTTGCAAAGAATTCATAGATATATTAATTAGAACACGTAATATCACATAAAATAATTAACATATTATATCCAATACCATAATCATTAAATAATTATGAGATCTACTCTCCTTCTTTTTCTAGTTTGAACTCCAGAAGTAATTTCACCTATAATCAAATTTGATGGATGATTTTTCAATATTCTGGCAGGTGGAATTTTTTCTGATGCATTTGAATTTTATGCTAAATTTGATCTTTCTGGTAATGTTGTACCAGGTGTTGTAACATTTGGTGCAACATTTTTAATTTGATCAGAATTTACAGGAACTTTAGAAACGTCAATAAGATCAGAAACATCATCATTTTGAAAGATATTTATCTCATATGTGGTCAAAATACTCACAAGTTCATTTAGACTCATTAGATCTATATTTTTTGTTTCTTTTATAGCACATATCTTAGCATCAAAATGTTTAGGAAGAGTGCTTAGAATTATGTGAAGTAACCTGACATTGGAAATTGGATCACCAAGCGAATAAGATTCATTAGCAATCTCACTAATTCTTCCATAGTAAGATGAAATGGTTTCATCTTCCTTCATTTTCAGATTTTCGAACTTGGTATCATGCATTCGAAGCTTGGTCCTTCGAAAATTCTCGGGTCCTTCACAATGCTCTTGCAATCGATCCTAAGCATCTTTTGCAGAAACACAATTCGAAATCAACTTGAACATATATACATCAACTGATGTAAATATGGCTTTCAAGGTTTTCAAATTATAATTCGCTAGGATTACTTCTTCATTCGTCCATTCAAGCTCTCGCTTGATTTGTGCTTTGTTATCATCATCAACTGGAGTCCTAGGTTGCATCCATCCAGAGAGTACACTTATCCATGCTTGTTCATCAAGGGATTTGATGTACATCCACATATTTGGTTTCCAATATGCATAATTTGATCCATAGAATAGGAGGTTTTAATGCGGGGGTAAGTGGATATTCCATTGCAAACGAAATTTACACTCTTAAAGACACAGGATCTAACTAAGTATATCTAGTTATGGCTCTGGTGCCAATTGAAGGGTGTGTACAGGTGTTTTTCCAGAATGTTGTCAAACGTGTTGAAACATAAATGACAACATACACAGCGGAAGACTTTGAAAAATAGAATATAAAATTTGCAAACGGGATATCAAAACTTTATCATAGATTATTATTGAATAATCTATGATGCCTCATGGCGAAACTTTACTCTAACGAGTAGTGATACAAAGACAAAGTAAAAACCAACTATATGAATTTACATCAAGATCATATACCCTAGGTATACAATCAAAAGCCTATAATTCTAAAAGTGTAAACCAAAGAACCTACTCAAAGGTCGAAATAAAACACTTCTAAAATAACAAAAGAGTAATTTGAAATAGCTACACTCTAAATGTAAAGTAGATATCTCGAACTCTTCACGATGGAGAAACCCCGAAATAAGGTATCTCGATTTTCTCACTTGAATGTGTCTCATGCGTATGGTATTTATAAATATTGGGACATTGTCAGTTTTGATTAAGATCCCAAAGCCCCTGAAATGATGATTTGCCTTAGAATGTCTTAGTCAGGCTAGTCTTGGTTAGGTTTTTATACTTAGTCATTTTACACTTCACAGGTACTCAGTAAGAGGAGCGCTTACTGTTGGTCCCACTAGATTGATAAATTGCGGAAGCTTTAAAGTAAATGCCTTTGGCAAGGTTCTTTTTACAAGAGCACACTAAAATAAGCAAGAAATTAAATGCAAAAAATAGTAAATAAGACCGGATGTATAGTGGTTCAGATCTGAATATCCTACGTCCACTCTCCCTTGATCAAAGGGGTCTCACTATCCAACCAACAACCAACTTACTGGAATTGTGAAGTACCAGTTCCTTCTTACAAACTCTTTAGATCTGACTTTGATCTAAAGACAATAGCCTTCACTCTTATCTTGTAGATGAACAGGTTGAGGTCCAACTACTCCTTAAGAGTGAATATGTAAGTATGAACAGAATAAGAGTGCTATGTGCTTGATAAACAAGAGCTTGGAATATGACTTCGTGCGTGTATGATTCTCTCTAGAGCTTTTTCTTGAGTCTGCACTCTTGTATTTATAGAAGTGATTAGAGTATAGCCGTTGGAGAGCTAATCCAATCAGATCCTCTATTTAAGGAAGCCTCAATCAATCAATTCCCTAATTGATTGATTGGGTTGGTGAGATCCTTGGATTGATTGACTTCAAATACTTTCCAATCCTGATCTTGTTGACTTGATTTGAATCACCAACGGTCAAGTGCTTCCAATGCCTAACTCTGATTCTCTCCAGAGAAGGCAAGACCAGACACCAGGCAACCTTGATGTCTTCTGGTCTAGATCTGGTTAAGAAATAGAATGCTCATCAGAATCCGGAGATGATTCTGAGCATCTTTTGTTTCACCAGACTCGTCTAGTCTGGGGAAAGGTTCTCTGCCTCTAGTCAGTCTCCTCTGATGAAGTCCTTTGTTGGAGTCCTCTGGAAGGTCTTCTGGTAGATCTTCTGGTAGGTCTTCTGGTCTGGCAGTTCCCCCTAGACTAAGTCCTAATCTAGTTCATCATCTGGCTAACAGGTCCAGATGGTCATATTACATCTTCTAATTTGTTTTAACTCATCAAAATTATACAACATTTATCCTAACAATTTCCCCCTTTTTGATGGGGTTAAAACTTAACCAGAACTGATCAAATAAAGTACTTAAGCATAAAAAAGAGTAAAGGATAAGACCTTAGAATAGATCTTATCAGGCAAACAAGAAGACAACAAGAAGTTGTCTTTAAGACAGAGAAGATATGAACTTCATTAATAATGTAGGACAAGGATTACAAGTTACAATGAATTTCAGAGTCCTAACTAAGCATATCTTCTATTATCTTCAGGCACCAGAAACCAGTCCAGGAATCTGTCTTGAATGGCCTTCAGCTCTGCAGAAGATGTTGGAGTGAAATTCACCAACACCTTGGTCTTGAATAACTTCTTCAACTCTAGCCAATCAATGTTGGGATAGTGAAACTCTGGGGCAGTGACTTCCAGGTTGAACTCTATAGTTGAATCCATCAGCTGCTTGTAAAGCTCTGCATCATAGGCTTTCATCCAAGAATGGAAGGTTCTGTTGATGAGAGCATCATCCTCTGGTGGAGGCCTCTGGATGTAGTGTTGAATGAACCATAAAGTCTTGGCTTCTCTCCATTTCTCTATCAGAGGGACAGGCACAGTAGAGTCAAAGGACCCTTCTGTCCTGAGAGGCAAGATGTTCATTACTTCAACAGGTGTCTTCCTCTTTTGACTGGATCCACTGGCACCAGAAGGAACACCAGCTTCTCTGGCCTTCTTGTTCTGCCTCCTAACATATCGGAGCCTCTGCTCTTCATCCATGTTCTTCTTAATTCTTGCTTGCCTCTCTTCAGGCGTCTCTTCCTTGAATCTCTTCTCTGCTTCTTCAACAACAGATTCAAGTAAGCTCTTCTTGACTTTCCTTATCTTCTTCTTAGCAGGTCCAGAGATAGAGATAGGATCCTGCTCTGCTTCTGATGATTCCTCTTCTGCAGCAAGTTACTTAGCCATGGTAAGGGATTTGAGCTCCTCTTTCTTCTTCTTCTGCAGCTCTGCCTGGGCCAAAGTGTTCTCCAGCAGGTCCAGACGAGCACCATGGCTAAAGAGGGTCTCATTAGTGGTCTTCGCCAGATCAGTTCTGGCCTTCTCTTCCCCCTTTTTAACTTCATCAATTAGGGGCTGCACCACCTGCCGAATGAGATCAGGCAAGGCAGTGTTGGAGGAACAGTGAAGATCACGCAGTTGCTTGGCCTTCTCCAGGTAAGCCTTAGACTCAGCCACAAATCTCTCTTGCTTATCTAACATCTCCTGGAGGGAGTCCTTAAGCTTCGCAGTCTGCAACATCTGGGAAGCCATCTCCACCTTTAATACAGAAACTGGTCGCAGCTGCTCCAGCACATGCTCCTGGAGCTGCTTCTGGCTGTGCATCACATCCAGTTTGACAAAGAGTCCATTGGCCTTAAAAAAGGCTTTGGCAGCTGCGAAGGTAGACTTGATCTGCTTCAAAAAGATCATCCTCTCCTGCCGGATCTGGTGCTCAATCATAGCAGGGGCCATATGTTGAATCAATTTAGAAAACCGCCCAATCTGCATGATCTGCTCATTGAAGAATGTCTTCATCTTGTGCAGCACGGCAGGAGTAACATCAAAGTCCTCCTCATCAGAGTAGAGCTCTGGAGGGAAAGAGAAGTGAGGGCTAAATTTGTATAAGGGGCCCTCAGGGGAGATCATCACTCCCCTCTGGATCAACAAGGTGTGAATCAACACCTTGGCTGCCTCTGGAGTCTCCAGCTCAGCTGGGTTCTGAATGTTCATCTTCTTCTTGAGCTCTATCTCCCAGGCAGTGAATGTAGAGGGAGTCATTTCTTCCAGCAACATCATGAGGTCCTCCACATCCTCTAGTCTAGCCTTGCTCCAGACTTTGGCATCAGTAAGATCTGCCAAAAGTGGTAAGTGCTCCAACAAAATTGGAAAATGCTCTCTTAGCCAGAGCTGAGCACTTACACTCATACTCTGCCTAATGGGACCCATTTCTGCAGATGAGAAAGTAAAGGGTCTGGGCCCAGAGGCAGAGGAGGAAGGTGCTAAGTTATCAGGCTCAAGTGAAGCTTCCTCGTCTTCACTATCATTGCTAGATAGGCATGTGGGAGAAGAGGGAGGGGCAGGAAATCCCAATGCCATGGAGGTAGATGGGTTTTGTTATGTATGAGATTGGGGAGGGGTAGGAATTTGTGAGGTAGAGGTAGAAGGAAGGGGTTGTTCTGCACCATAGGAAGTAGATGGTACTTCTGGTACAGAAACAGGGATGGTAGTTTGAGAGGTGGGAGAGGGAGGCAGGGGAAGTTCAGCACCAGAAGTGGAAGGTACCTCTGGTACAGGGGCTGGGGGAGAAGGGTTTGTGGTAAGGGGTGTTCGGGAAGGTGGGGGAGAAGGTGTTTGGGTAGGTATGGTGGAGGGAGTGTATATGGGGGTATCAGGGAGGGTCTGCTCTGGTGAGGCAATGGGGGCACCAGAAGCAGAAGGGGGATTTTGGGGAGGGTTCTCTGGGGGAGAGGTTGAAGGGGTAACAAGATTTATGGGGGTAGAGGTAGGGATAGGGGGGATTACCTCATCAGAAGGGACTGGAGCAGTGGAGTCCTGCATGATTCTGGCAGCTTCATCAATTGCTTGCTCCAGAGCATCTCCAAGATCAGATCCAGAATCTAACTCTTGAAGAATGGCCCTCTTGGCCCTAGATTTCTTCTTTTGAAGAGGCTCAACCTCTTCTTCCTCCTCCTCCTCTGATGGCTCATCCACCAGGAGTGTCCTTGGAACCCTTCTGCCAGTTCTGGATTTCTTGGCAGACACCTTCTTGGCCTCATCTGGCGTCTTCCTTTTGGGAGCTCCTGCCTTCCTGGCAGCTTTTGCACCTTCACCCTTCTTCTTCAAGATGTTAAGAAGGGGAATCTGGTCCTCCTTTGAGGAACCAGAGAAAGCAATGGTTGAGGAACCAGTTGCTTCTGCAGGCCTCTTCTGGCCCTTCTGTTGCTTCTGCTGCTTCTGCCCCTTAGCAGGTGAGGGAATTGCTTGTAGAGGGGGGGCAGGGATGGCTTGCTCTCCATCAGAATCAGCATGGCCATGGAGAGGGCCATCCTTAGAAAACAGAATCTTTGATTTGTGGAAGCTCTTGCATCAGGAATCTTTCCACTTCTTCTCTGGAAAGATTGAGTCCAAGATTAAGGTGAGCTTTGTCCCTAAGGAGACATTTGCATTGAAGAAAAATTGCTGCTCCCCTGGCTTTCTGGGACATTCCTCCTTCTGCACCTTCAACTTGTTCTTCCTCAAGACTCCCCAGAAGAACTCTACCCAATTGCATTGGGCACCATCCAAAATGGCCCTCATAACACAGAGCCTGCCAGTAAAGATGGCATCTGTGCTATGGCTCTTGCACAATGCAATCCCCTGGCTTCCTAGCTGCTTCCAGATGACTTTTCTTAGGATTAGCTTGAAATCTGGCACACACACCTACAACAAAAGTAATATCTGGTCTACTTGCAGTCAGGTACAGAAGAGAACCAATGAGTGCTCTGTACTGAGTCTGGTCCACACTCTCTCCAGACTCATCTGGATCCATGTTGAAATTTGTCATCATAGGAATCTTGGTTGCCTTGCTAGATCCTATTCCAAATTTCTCTAACATGTTTCTGATGTACTTTGCCTGATTAATAAAAATTCCCTTCTCTGTTTGCTTTACCTGCAGACCTAAAAAGTAATTCATTTCACCCATCATAGACATCTCAAACTGGCTCTGCATGAGATCACCAAACTTCTCACACAGCTTCTGTTGGGAAAATGTATAAGACTTAGGTTTTGATTAGATGCCAAAATGTTCCTCCTAAGTTGTTTTGTAAGTAAATTATTCAGTAGAGTTAGTACTTAGTTAAACAGTTCAACTGTTAAGGAACTGAAGTACAATTAGTAATTGCAAGAGTGTATTTAAGAATGAAGTCTGCTGAAGATGAAGTCCACTGAAGTGAAGTCCGCTGAAGACAAGTGATCTGAGAATAAGTCTAAGTCTTGAATGTTTTCTAAGTACATTCTCACTAAGACTAAAACTATCAGGAGAGGACCAATGTCCACTGATGGGAACTAACAATGCACATTCAATGCTAAACATATTAAAAGTTGTTAGTTAATCTGGTTGGAACAAGGCAAAACAAATTTCAGTGAAGCTTACAATTAATGAAGGAATAAGAAGGTTCTCTCAGAGGAGTTCCACCTAAAGCAAGACAAGAATCTGGGCATGCAGACTTAAGGTCCAATGAGAAGATGACACGTCAGTGTACTTTACTGACAGCCGACCTGCCCCAGCCTGACAAGTACCAAAAGTCTTTCTCTAGCAATCTACAGTAAGTTGGTGAACAGGCATGGTCTTTCAGCCGTTTCTTGACAAGACTTAAAGCTTCAAATAGAGTCGTTTGAGCCAATCAGATACAAGAAGACTTACTTGAGAAGATTCAAATCCAACGGGAAGATTATCAAGGAAGCCTATAAATACAGAAGGACGTGCACATTTCCAAGTACGGGAAACTCACAAGATCAAAGCTATCTCTACATTCATAACAACTAAGAAGCACTCGAAATTACCTTTGTTTCCCAAGTGTTTCACATTTGTAGAGAGCCTAACAAGCCTTCTGTAACCAAGCTTAAAAGTTATATCCAAATCTTAGAAAGAGATAATCCAATCCTAAGCCTTGAGCTAAACTTGTAAGGATTATCTCAAAATAGTTGGAACCAAAACCCTACTCAAAACCCTATTCAGTGTTTAGGTTGAGAGCTAGTGTTAAGTGGTGTTAGTAAGCTGATTGTTGTATCAGTCTGAAAGCTGGTTTATTTTGGGAACTAGGACCTGGAATTTCCTAGTGATCAATCATCCTAAGAGAGGATTAGTTGATCAGTGCACCTTGGCACTATAACACAAGGAATTCCAAGTGAAAAGAATTCTCCTGTTTGATCAGGATAGTGGACGTAGGGGATTCATCTCGGAACCACTTTATACCTTGTGTTCTTATTATCTGCTTTCCTAAGTGTGTGTTAATCTCAAAGTTTATCAAAGTAAAACGAGTTTTCTAAGGGCTCACTAATCCGTATCTGAAAGCTAATTAGATAGTAGTTCAACTGAAAGTCTTGAGCTTTCAGTGGAGGTATTATCTCAGTAAGCTTTCACAAAGTAACTCTCAGCAGACCTCAAGTCCACTGACGAGCTACTGTCTTAAGTAACCTGATAAGTTTTCAAGAAGTTTTAATTTGTAACAACAGGTGTATTCCCCCCCCATACACCTGTTTACTCGTTTCGGGACCAACAATTGGTATCAGAGCAGTGGTTCAAAAGACCATTGTTCTAAGTATACCTTGTGCTTAAAGGTATTTATTTTCAAGGTCACCTTAATTGATCTTTTGATAAACTTGTTTATATACTATGGCTGACAATGCAGCTAGGGTAGCACCACCAGCAGAGAACAACATGGGAGTTAATCCCTTGAACCATATGTCTCATCACAAGCTTCCACAATTCTCAGTGGAAAACTATGACTTCTGGAAGATCAGAATGAGAGCTCATCTTGCATGTGTGCATGATAAAATGTTGAGGGTTATTACTAAAGGTCCATTTATTTTTATGACACCTAACCCTAGAACTACAGCTGAAACTATTGCAGATCCTAGAGAAGAATGGCCCAAAGATGAAGATAACTTCACTGCAGATGAAAGGAGGAGAAACAACCTCAACTTCATAGCCATGAACATTCTCTACACCACCATTCCAGATTCTGTAATGGGAAAAGTGATCCACTGCAAGACTGCAAAGGAACTATGGGACACTCTTGTTCTCATGTGTGAAGGAACTGACAAAATAAAAGAGAACAAGCTTTCTGTAGCTGTTCAAAAGTATGAGCAGTTTACCATGGAGCCCACTGAGACCATTGACCAGCTTGATGGGAGGTTCACTGACATCATGAATGAAATAAATTCTCTGGGAAAAGTCTATACCAAGAGGGAGGTTGCCTTAAAGATCCTGAGAGGTCTAACCTCAAGATGGGATGTGTACTCTGTGATGATGCAGAATACCAAGGATCTATCCAGCATGTCTATGCAACAGGTATTCTCTGAACTCAAGACTTATGAGTTTGATCTGAATATGAAAAGGGCTCCTGATGAGACCTCAGCTGAGAAGGGGGTAGCCTTCAAAGCCAAGGAGTCTGAGCCAAAATCCCCAAAGCCTCAGAAGAGTACAAAGGCAAGCAAGTCACAAAGCAAGGCTGAGATGCAGGAGGAACTCAGCCTGATGGCTAGAAGGTTTGAACAACTTAACAGCCGCTTTGGCAAGTATAAAAGATTTTACAGGGATAACAGGGAAGGTAGAAGTTATCCACAAAAGACCACCAGAGAAGGAGAGAAAAGCTCATATGAGCTGGAAAAGAAGAAGGAATACAAGAATTACACCAAGGCTGAAGGATCATCATCAAAGACCAGAGAGTCCACTGAGGAAAAGAATGATGATGCCAATAGGTGTTTTCAGTGCAAGAAGATTGGGCACTTTCAATATGATTGTCCTCAACTGAGCACAAAAGAAAGAAAGGAAAGGCAAGCCAAAAAAGACAGAAGATATGGAGAAAGGAAAGCCATGGTGGCTGAGGATGTGGATGAAAATCTGGAGTCATCTGATGGACTGTTCTCTGACAGCAGTGATGATGACATGTGCCTCATGGCAAGAGAAGAACCTGAGGTACAATCTAAACCATCCATTTCTCTAGAACACACACCTGAGCTAAGCTCAGAGTCAACTGAGGAACTCAATCTTCAGTCCGCTTTGGAACAGTTGATGATTGATTTCTCAAGGTTGCAAGAAGCAAGTTTCTGTCACCAAGATGAGAACAAACAACTATTGAGTGAAAACTCCAAGTTAATTGAGTCTGGAAATCAAGCAGATCTGAACTCAGCCAAATCTACCATTGAACTGACAAAAGAGGTGGAAACCCTCAGGAGTCAAGGAAATGGTAGAGATCAACTGATAAAAGATCTCAATGAATCTAAGACAAAGTTAACTGAAGAAAATTTAAAATTGGTAAGCCAAATAAAGGATTCTCTCCTGAAAATTGATGTCTTACAAAAATCTGAAGAGACCTTGTTAAAAAGGATTGATGCACTAAACAAACCCTCTCTTGCCATAGAGGAGATTCAAAACTTTCAAATCAATCCTAATAACAAGTGTGGGATAGGTTTTATTCCAAAACCTTCAGAAGGTCCTCTGAGTGTCGCTTCTTCAAGTGGCACAAAGAGAGTTTTTGTCAAGTCTGTGACATTTCAACCACAGACTGTGGATAAAGGAAAAAGACCAGTTGAGATCACTCAAAAGAAAAGTCAATCTAAGCCAAAACCAAATGGAAAGGCTCAGGTGACTTATCAGACTAGATCTCAGCAGAGGTACTATCAGCCGAGGTCTTCTCAAATGAAGCAACCTCAGCTGAAAGCACCCAGGCATGAGCAGTCCTCGAGGAATGTCTCATATAGAAGACCTATTCCTTTTGTGCCTAAAGGAAAAGGTCTGTTGGTCCCGGTACAAGACTGAGGAATACGTGTATGGGGGGGGAATACACGTATACCAATTTTTCAATCTTAAAACTGACTGAGTCCCCTTTACTCAGAGTGGTAAAGAACTAGGAGCTGATAACACACCTACTGACTACACTTGGTGCGGGTCAGTTGGCTAACTATCAGTTCAAGTTCAGTGCGGAAATGTTTGAGCCCTGATAGTTTAAAGTCTTGTTTAGTTTGCTTTCTGAAAAACTTGTTTTACTCAATTCTGAATAGTGTTTAGTAGGGCAGTGCTCCTTTTTGAAGATCAGGCTGATTGATTCAAGCCTGATAAACCGAATGCAATGAATGAACAAGTAATATGGCAGGAATGCACAATATCAAAGCAATAAGAACACAGCAAGTTTAACGTGGTTCAGAGTCTCAAGCTCCTACGTCCACGACCTGACTTAACAGGAAATCCACTCAAGGGATTCTTGTTTTTAACGTGCCAAGGTGCACCAAGACCAGCTAACCTCACTGATCTATACAAACTTCCTTACTAACACACTAACTGACTTACTCCCAACAAGCCTAACTTAGGGTTTTGGTTTCAGTTTGGATTCCAACTAAGTTGAGATTATCCTTACAAGACAAAGCTATGCTAAGGATAGGATAATCTCTCTAAGCTTAAGATAATGCTATTTAGCTCTTGGAATACAGAATAACTCTCGGTTGCTGAGAAACACTTGGGAAATTTAGATGGATTCGAGTGCTTCTCTTAAAGGCTGTATGCTTTGAATGCTTGAGAGTTTGAGTAGTTTCTGGCTTGGAAATTTCCCGTAACCTTGAATGGGTTCAAGGTCTTCTGTATTTATAGGTGATTTGAAAAACTATCCGTTGGAGAGATAGCCTTCTAGTTATCTATGTAGAGTGGCTTCAAACGGACATATCTTCATGCAGCAGCCGTCCTTGCATGGATTTGGTATTTGCATTAAATGCACATTAAATGCTTGCCCGTTGAATGTGCAGTCTGAATTCAGTCTTCATGTCAGGTTCCGTACGTGCGTGTCCTTCTCGGATTGGTCCACGTCATCAGGTTGGTGAGAATGTCAGAACTTATTCCTGAGCTTCAGGCTTGTCTTATTAAGTTCATTTTGTCTTGAGTCCACCAGTCTTGTCCTGACGCTGAAATTCCTTTTGCATTGCTTGGCTCTACTCCAAGTCTTCCCATAAACTCAGTGACATCCTGTTCCCTTCAGGATTGAGTTAGTAATGACCTCAAGGTCATACTCTTCATCACTGACACTTACTCAGCCAGCTTAGAGGACTGCCATAAGTTCAGGATGGTGCTCTTCATCTTCAGGCTCTTAGTCTTGATTGACACCAGTGAGTTCTCATCTCACTGAGTACCTGTGAAGTGTAAAATGACTAAGTACTAATCATAACCAAGACTAGCCTGACAAAGATAGATTAAGGCAAACATCTTTTCAGGGGCTTTGGGATCTTAATCAAAACTGACAATGTCCCAACAATTTCCCCCTTTTTGATGATGCCAAAACACTGAAAAGATCCTCAAAACATTTAGAGGAAATATGATAAACCTATCTATAAGATAAGACAGTGTTAGAGCAGTTCTTGATAAAGTAGAGAATTTAAATAAACAGCCAAAAAGACAATGAGTTTTTGTCTGTGGGCAAAAGTAATAAACTTTATTGATTGATGTGGAAATGGTTACAATGAATCTAGTCTATTACAAAGAAGCCTGTGAACACCTAGACTAATCTCATTTCAGGTTTGAGTCCATATCCTGCATAAACTCTTGCCTTTAGCTCGTCAAATCTCTTAGGTTGGTTCACATACCCTTCAGCTTTGGCTATCCTCAATACTTCCATCATGATGGCCTTTGTGTCATGCTTTTGAGTTCCAGGAACTAAGGGAGGAGCTCGAATGGTGAACTCAGGAGCCTTCACTTGAACTTGAGCTGCATTTGCCTCCTCCAAGATCTTCTGGAATAGCTCAGGATGATTATCCATCATGTAGTCAGTGAAGTGGGCATTGATATCATCAGTGTCGCACCATTTCTTCACAACATACCACAATCTAACAAATTCATCCCTCGCATCAGTCCAAAACTCCTTCAATGCCTCTGAGACGAACTCATCGACAAAAGCTTCCCTTACTCCTGATTCAGGCCTACTAACTTGAAGAATTGTTGATTTCCTAATTGTTGGCTTCTTCCTGTACTTCCTCGGCTCAGGCTTCGCCTTCTTCCTCCTTAGCAAGATGATCACTGCATCATCCAGTTCTCGTTGTTGAAGCTCAGTGATATCAGTCAGCTTCTCAACCTTCTTTTCCAAGATGCACATCTTCTCCTTCTGAGCAATTTCAGCTCTGCGCATAGCCTCAGATTTCTCAGGGTGATCTCCCCATGCTTCAGCACATAGCTCCGCCACCAACTCTCCTGAATAAGTGATGGGATTTTTCCTTGAGCTCATGGGGGAAGATCTCTGAACAGGCTCAGGTTGCTGCTTGGAAGGTTCATCAACCTTTGCCCTTGCCGCCTCCGCCTTCAACTTGGCAACAATCTCTCCTCCTTCCTTCTCCACTGCTGCCAACCTCGCTGACTTCCTCACCTTCAGCATATTCCCTTCAGGATTTGCTTCAGGATCGGCTAGAACAATTTTGCCTTAGTTGACTGCCTCAGATGCCTTAGGGCGGGATCTTTTCTTCTTCTTTTCCCCCTTTTTGGCATCATCATTGGCCTCGGATGGGAATGCGTCAGATCCGCTGTTGATTACGAAGGAGGCTAGGGAATGGACATCATTAATTCCCTCCTTCAATAACTCAACTCCCATTGAAATTCCAGTTCCTGCAAATGATACTGAACTGATTGCAGCTTGGACCTTCTTCGAAAAAGACCTCCATGGAGAGTTGGAGTCTTTGTTCAGCCTTCTCGATCTTCTCCTCCATCTGAGCGGATCGCTCATCTGCTTGGGTCAGTCTCTCGGCAATGTCCTTTGAAGTCTGAGCAATGCGTTCTGACTCCAGCTCAAACTTTGACGCTGAGCCAGAAATGGCCTGAGTGAATAGTGCTCCAGCCTGAGCTGCAAGCTTCTCCACAGCCTGATTAAGATCCTCCTTCCTTTGCTCATCCTTCTCAGCCAACTGCCTCAAGGTTTGCCTCAGCATTTTTTTGGTGCGCTTTCGCTCATTCCTCACTGACTTGGCCGTGTCAGTCATCGTTCTCTTCAACAAAATCAGCTCCCTGTTGGCAAGGGTGTTGTAAGCTGACTTTGTCCACTTGATGTGTTTTGCCAGGGCCTTGGAGTCTTCTTCCTTTTCAGCTTGTAGCCTCATTACTTCCTCCTGAAGTTCAGCTAGATTTTCTGTGGTTTTCTCCTTCTTGACCTCCACTATGCTTGTGAATTCAGCACGGCCGACCCCAGTTATTATCACATCTTCATCATCAACGGCCGCATCAGTGATTTGTGCATCAGAGATTGGCTGCTTTCCCTTGTCAGCCCCTGCGGCATCAGTCCCTTCTTCAAGGTGCACTGAAGGCAGTTGTGAAGTAGTCAAAGCCGTCTGCTCAGGCTCAGCTAAGCTAACTTGAACCTTAGGAGCAAGTCCCTCGGAACTGAGAGTCTCCTTGGATGCCTCAACATCTTCCTCTCTTGTCTCAGGGCAGGGAATCCCTTCATCGACAGATGTCTCATTGGCAGCAGAGATGTTCAAAACATCCTCAGCCACTGGTCCATCCTTGGCACCAGTGTCCCTTTCACCTTCCCCCTGAGCCTGAGGCTCAGAGATCATCTCATCAACTTCCTTTGCAGTCTTCTCCACTGCCTTCTCCATATCTCCACCCTGAGTTTCATCATCATCCTCATCATCCTTGTCTTCATCAGACCGGATGTCAGCCTTGCTCTTGGACATCATATCCGCCACTAACTGCTTCAGGTTGTCAAAGTTTAGAAGTTGAAGCCAGCTAGTCAGTCCAAAGAAGGAACAAATCTTGGCTTCCTCAGTCTCCCAGTGCTCCCAGCCACGAGCGTCCACTAGCAGATGTTGCTCCTGCATGTTTGATTATTTTAAGTCCAACCAAACCTTGAGCTCAATCACATACGCCAGCAGCTCATTGTATTTGTATAGCCCAGGCCAGCACTTTCCTGCCCATTCTGTGGCATTCCCCCTGAGAGTGTTCTCCAGAATCCCTCCCGCCATGTGTTCATCTAATTCCTCCTCCTCCACTTCGAGGAATTCATCCTCTTCAGCTGAAATAGATTTGGGACAGTCTTTGGGATTGGGGTATGATGGAAAGTCTGCGGGGTTTGGAAGATTTGTCTCGGCTAACTGATCAGGCTCATTCGTGGGTGAATTTGATGGCGCTGACTCAGTAGGATGATTTGGCTCTGTTTGGGGTGTTTCAGTGGGTTGAGAGGTAGGGTCAGGGTTGGAAGGTGTTTGTGTTTCAGGGTTTGGGGGTGTTTGAGTGGGTACTGTCTCAGGCTGCAACAACTCAGCCGTCTCGACAGATTTTCTCACTTCCTCCAAGTCAGAGGCTCCAGGAGAGCTTGACTTCTCCCTCTCACTCACCTCAGGCAGCTTCTTAGCAGGGGACTTTTTGGGTCCCTTCCTAAGCCTCTTCAGGGGCCTCTCTCCCTGAGCACCCTCCTTCCTGACGTCATCGTCAATTCCCTCAGCCTCTGACCCGGCCTTCTTGGGATCAGACTCAGTCCCTGATTTCGTGCTCTTCCCTGACAACACGACCCTTACCTTCTTCCTCTTCTCAGTCTTATCCACCTCAGGCTGCTCCACCTCCTCAGCTGCTACCTCCTCCTCACCTTCCTTACTCCTCTCAAGGAGGTCATCTACCCGTTCAATGAGACTGGTTGCCACTCTCTTGGCCTTACCAGCTGGCTTTTGGCCTGACCCTTTGCTTTCGCATTGGGATCAGTCAGCCCTAGCACTGAATAGGTATCACTCAGTGAGGAAAACATTACCTTCTTTAAGGAGAGACTGTCCTCAAAATCGAAGGTATACCCATGGCAGGCATGAGCAATCAGGATGGACATCCTCGTTCCGAATGGCAAGATGGCACTGACGGATATGTGCTTCTTCTCCTCATCTCGCTTTAGCTTGTCCAGTCCGGCCTGATGGAGTTGATCAAGGAAGAACTGCTCCCAGTTCGCTTCCACACCATCAACAATTGCTCCCATGAGTCTCAGCTTGGGCAGACTCAGTTGCTCGTGAGAGCCAGTTGCACCCATAACCATCTTGGACACCAAATCCACCAGAGCTCTGTACTCAGGTTTCAGCGTATTCTTGTTCTGTCGAGCCTTGAACTCTGATGACCCAGATTTGGTCCATTTCCCAAGGAGTTCTCCCTCTGAGTTCTCCTTATACGTTCTTGGGTTGATGCCTGAGAATGGCAGCTTGAAGACTTCCCTCACCGCCCTCGTGACGTCAATAGTGACCTCCTCTGAGTTGTAGAGAGGTTCGCCGTCCCCGTCCTTCTCTCCCGTCGGCTTAAGCGCAGTCACCTTTGTATAAATCTCCCCCTTCCGTAAGAACATATTTAAGTATGCTTCCACAACTGTTCTTGGGAGCACGGAAATGGGGCGGGTGGTGAAGTATGTTTCCAACCCAGCATCGGAAATCCACTTGAATACGGGTTTGATTTCCTCAACTGTAAGACAGATACCTTCCATGGAGATGACTTGCTCCATGTGTATCAGCTTGTTCTCGACAACGTCTACGATCTTGTCGGTTGTCCAGTTGGAATCAAGGAATGCCATTGTTTTGAAGGAAAGAGATTTTTTTTTGAAAATTCTGTGTTTGAGCAAGAGAAAGCTCAGTGTGTAGATGTGCGTTGTGTTTACGTAAAAACCTCAAATGGCACTCTTGATTGATAAGACTAAGTCAGTTACTCAAACGTGGGGTTGAGATTAATCCCTGAATTCGAAAGGTTTTGAAATGAGGGGCCAGGATTAATCTCAGCTTCAATCAAAACCCCATGTCAGTCATATTCCGTATAAAATGGACACATATATGAAAAAGTAATTGTAGCATTAAATGCTCCGTGCGCGTGGGTTTTAAATATGAAAAGACGTGCTTTTAATGAAAACGGAATGCATTTAATAAAGATTTTCAGGACGAAAGACTCAGGGAGACGCTTGAAATTCACACGAGTCAGGATAGAACTCATACCTGTCAGGGAGACATTGTAGCACCCTGATACCTCGCTGAGTCGAGTCTCGCCTGAGTTCCCCCTAGAACCCTACACTGACTGCTCTCCCGGATCTAAGAGTCCTTACTCTACTGACAGTTCCATAAACCTTGCTTCAGCCAGAGGCTTAGTCAAGATGTCAGCCCTTTGCCTGTCAGTGTGAATCTTCTCCATCCTAATATCTTTCTTCTCCACATGATCTCGAATGAAGTGATGCCTAATATCCACATGCTTTCACCTTGTGTGAAGCACTGAGTTCTGAGTAATTGCTATAGCACTATTGTTATCACAATAGATTGGAACCTGATTAGCAAATACTTGGTAGTCCCTCAACTGTTGCCTCAACCATAAAATCTGAGCACAACAACTACCTGCAGCCATATACTCAGCCTCAGTTGTGGATGGAGCCACTGAATTCTGCTTCTTACTAAACCACGAGATCAACTTACTTCCCAAAAACTGACATGTCCCTGAGGTTGATTTCCTATCAATCCTACAACCTCCATAGTCTGCATCTGAATAACTTGTCAGTTCTAGGTTGTCATCTGAAGGATACCATAGTCCCATATTGACTGTCCTTTTCAAATACTTAAGTATCCTCTTAGCAGCCTCCAAATGACTTCTCTTGGGATCAGACTGATACCTAGCACACACACCAACTGCAAACGTAATGTCAGGCCTACTTGCAGTCAGGTACAACAAAGAACCTATCAGTCCTCGATACTCAGTCTGATTTACTGAAGTCCCTTCAGTGTCAGGATCCATCTTCCAATTTGTGTTCATAGGGATCCTGGCTGGATTGCTGTTCTGAACACCAAACTTTTGAATCAAGTCTCTTGTATACTTGGCCTGATTTATGAAGATACCTTGATCAGTTTGCTTGACCTGCAATCCTAAGAAGAAGTTCATTTCTCCCATCATAGACATCTCAAATTTACCAGTCATCAACTTAGAGAATTTCTCACAGAGCTGATGATTTGGTGATCCAAATATTATGTCATCCACATAAATCTGGACCAAGAGAATGTCATCACCTTCAGTGATCCTGAACAATGTCCTATCCACAGTTCCCTTCTTGAACCCATGGTCTGTCAGGAATTGAGAGAGGGTATCATACCAAGCTCTTGGTGCTTGCTTAAGTCCATAGAGTGCTTTCTTCAAATGGTATACTCTGTCCCCAACCTCAAACCCGGGAGGTTGTTCAACATATACCTCTTCATTGAGTACACCATTCAGGAAGGCACTCTTGACATCCATTTGATACACCTTGAACTTCTTATATGTTGCATAGGCAAGGAATAACCTGATAGCTTCCAACCTAGCCACTGGAGCAAAAGTCTCATCATAATCTATTCCTTCAGATTGACAATACCCTTTTGCAACCAGTCTTGCCTTGTTCCTTACCACAACACCATTTTCATCCTTCTTGTTCTTAAAGACCCACTTGGTACCAATCACACCTTGATGCCTAGGTCTATCTACCAGTTCCCAAACCTGATTCCTTGTGAACTGATTCAACTCCTCTTGCATGGCAATGATCCAGTTCGAGTCAGTGAGAGCTTCTTCAATGTTCTAAGGCTCTTGCTCAGAGAGAAAGCAACAAAACAATGCACTCTCACCATGGAACCGTCTGGTCCTGACTCCCTCGGTTGGATCACCAATTATTTGATCAATGGGATGATCCTCTAACCATGTTCTTTTGCCAGGAGTTGTTCCTGAAGTACCTGCAATGTTAGTGTCTACAGGCTCATAAAATTCAGGAAATTGAACAAAAGGGGATGATCCTGAGTCTATACCAAATTGATTAACAAGCTCAATATCAGGGACATTGATTCCACCTTGATTAGGTGACTCAGGAACCGTCTCAGCTGCAACAACATCTTCATAGACGGTGCTTACCTCAGGTTGAGCCTGTTCCTCAGTCTGAGGCTCAACAATTCCTGATGTGCTGGGCTTAGGAGTGGCACCTGATTCATCATCCTGATCGTCATCATCATCCCATCTTGGAATTGGCACAGTTTTGACCTTGGGATCAGGTTGATTCTTCAAGCTCAGCCTTGTCACACTCCTTGTGACCTCCTCAGTGTCAGGGTTCAACACTTTTGCCCTAGACTCATTAGCAGATTCATCAAAGACAATAAGAGGTGATTCTTCCACAACAAGGGTCCTACAATTGTAAACTCTGAAGGCTTTACTAACTTCAGAATATCCTAAGAATATTCCTTCATCAGATTTGCTATCAAAGGCTTTCAATTGGGTCTTCCCATTGTTGAGGATGAAACATTTACAACCAAATACATGAAAATAAGAAATACGAGGTTTTCTCTTATTCCATGTCTCATATGGGGTCTGTGCATGTTGTTTGTTCAGCATGGATCTGTTCTGAGTGTAGCATGCAGTGTTGATTGCCTCAGCCCAGAATTTCTTAGGCAATCCTGACTCAGCCAGCATGGTCCTTGCTGCTTCCTTCAGTGTCATGTTCCTCCTTTCAGTGACACCATTCTGTTGTGGGGTTCTAGCTGCAGAAGTCTCATGAGCTATACCAAGTTCATTACAAAAGTCAGAAATATATGAATTTATAAACTCAGTACCCTTGTCAGATCTGATCTTAGTAATGGACTGATTCTTCTCATTGCTGAGTCTCCTGAGCAACTCTGGAAGCTTCACCTGTGTTTCCTTCTTATTCAACAGGAAAATAACCCAAGTATATCTAGAATAATCATCAATAACCACAAGGGTATATTTTCTACCATTCATACTCACAGGTGTTATGGGACCAAATGAATCCATGTGCAAGAGCTGAAGTATCCTGTCAGTGGAATAAGAAGCTTTCTCTTTGAATGATGCTCTGATCTGCTTCCCTTCCTGACAAGCTTTGCACACGTGATCTTTGCTAAAAACTTCATTAGGTAGACCATCAACAAGTGACTCTCTAGAAATTTTGTTAAGAATCTTGAAGTTCAGGTGGCTTAATCTTTTATGCCATAACCAACTGAGCTCTAGAGAGCTTTTAGCAACAAAACAAGTATTAGGAATAGTGCTGCTCCAATCAGCGAGATAAACGTTACCTTTCCTTATACCTGATAGAAGCACTTGTGTTGATTTGTCCTTGACTGAACATATATTCGATGAAAACTCAACACTGAAACCTTTGTCACAGAATTGACTTACTGACAATAGGTTATGCTTCAGTCCTTCCACAAAGGACACATTTTCCACTCTGACTGTACCTATTATCAAAACACCAAAACCTTTAGTAACACCTTTTGAGTTATCACCAAAGGTTACCTGTGGACCATCTTTAGCTTGATATTCTTGGAGAAGACTCTTCATTCCAGTCATGTGCCTTGAGCAACCATTGTCTAGGTACCAAACAGCTTTGATTGAGTCTCCTCTCCTCTTGTTGTGATCCACAGCCGCCTGCAAGCAATTCAGGCTTTAGGTACCCATTGGGTGTTGGGTCCTATCGTGTCAGCTGTACCCTTCGGGATCCAGACTTGCTTAACAACCCTGATTGCCTCAGAGTGGTAAATCTGTCTCCCTGAAACATCGACATACACAACTTTCTTCTTCTTTGCCTGAGAGGAAGATGGTGTATGAGTGCTAGACTTAGGCTTCACAGGAGCCTGAGTGGGTGCTTTTTGGGCAGGCTTCATGTTCTTCCTAGGTCTGGGTGCAGCAGGTCTTGGGCCTTGTTCTTGATAAGGACCCTGATTTCTATTCCCCCTAGGCAAGTGAGGGAATGGAAAACAGTTAAAGGCCTCAGGATGCCAAAACCATGGAGGTGTCATCATGTTTGGCCTTCCCTGTTGGTATTGCCAAGCATGATGGTACCCTTGCTGACCAGTCTGAGGGCTCTTGACCTGAGTCTTCCTCTGCTTTCGCTGAGGTTTTCCCTGGCCTGAGCTCTCAGGGGCTTCCTTAGGTTGCTTCGCCTTTCCCTTGGGTTTTGGCTTAGCTACCTTAGGAGCAACCCTGACTGTGTCAACGATTTCCTTGCCCTTATCAGTTTGACGGGCCTGGAGCACAACCTTAGGTGCACTCTGGCCTGTCTGAACAAATACCCTCTCAGTGTTGCTCCCTGAAGCAACATGAGACTGACCTTGTGAGGATTTCTTAGGAACATATCCAAGTCCCTTTTTCTCATTCCCAAGCATCTGGTTGCTATTTATTTCCTCTCTAGCCACTGAGGATTTATTCATTGCTGCAACCTTTTTCATGAGAGAGTCCTCACTCTTTTTCAGGATTTCATGTCTGGTAAAGAGGTCATCAAACTTACTCTTGAGTATTTTCAGTTCTTCCTTCCTGACCAACTCTTCCTCGGCCAATTCCTTCAGAATCTTCTCTCTTGGAAGACGCTCAGCATTGATCATATCAATTTCCAGAGTTAGTCTCACAATCTGAGCTGATTCTTTAAGGTCAGACTGAGTGAGTTGTTCATTCAGATTTTGAACCTCAGTACTCAATTTCTTGTTCTCCTCTACCAAGAAGACATTAGTTTCCTGCAGTCTGGAGAAATCAACCATCAATTGATCAAGGCAGATCTGAAGGTTCATTTCTCTAACTGACTCTGAGCTAAGCTCAGGATTTTGACCAGTGTAAGAAGCACAAACAGAATTTGATGTTACCTCAGGCTCATCCCTAGCCATCAGACAGACATCATCGTACTCGTCATCTGAGAAGAGTTCAGGTGACCTCTCAGTAGGACCGTCAGAGTCTGTTGCATCTTCAGCGAACATTGCTCTCCGATCAGCAGATCTTAGATCCCTAGTGGCTCTCCTTTCCTCTCTTTCCCTCGCACTCAGCTCCGGGCAGTCGTACTGATAGTGACCAATTTTGTTACAGTTGTAACATGCTACCTGCTCACTTACTCTTTCTTTTCTTGGTTCAGGGTTCCTCCTTGAGTCAGGATCCCTGGTTTTTGGTGAGCTTTCAGCCTTAGTTGGATATCTATCATCGCGAGTACGTCTCTGTTCGTCTCTTCTTTCAGGCTTTGGTTCAGAATATCTCCTTTCATCACCACGTTCTCTCCTCTAGTCAGTGTTCCTTCGCTCCTCATATCTCCTTGAGCTTTGGTGGGTTCCTTCAGGTTTCCTATCACGTGAGTCCTGATAAAACTTTTTATAACGACCAAACCTGGAATTGAGCTTGTCAAATCGTCTGGCCATCAGGCTGTACTCCTCAGTGAGTTCTTCCCTGCTCATCTCCATCAGTGACTTTGATGAAGAATTTGATGAGGGCTCAACAGGTTCAGACCTGGCCTTGAACGCCACACTTTTCTCAGGAGTTTTCTCCTTTACTTCCTCTTCTGACTGAACTTTCTTCTTTCTTTTGTTAAGATCGAATTCAAGCGCCTTGAGCTCTGAAAAAAGTAAAGCAGAAGTTATGTTACTCATATCCTGAGTGTTCTTAAGCATAATTACACTGTTATCCCATCTCTCAGGAAGGGCATTCAGGATCTTTGAAGCAACATCTCTCCTTGGGACATCCTTGTCCAGCATCACCAATTCATTCATCAACTTGATGAATCTAGATTCCATTTGATCTATGCTCTCGTCAGGCAGCATCTCGAACGCCTCGAATTTCTGTATGGCAATGTTTCTCTTATTCTCCTTGATCTTTTCAGATCCCTCACACATCCTTGTCAGCTCATCCCAAACCTCATTTGCCGTCTTTAAGTTCATCAGCCTAGCTGACTCCTCGAAGGGCACCGTATGCAAGATGATGTTTCTGGCGACGTTGTCAAGCCCCATCATCTTGATCTCATCAGTGGGCATATCCTTCCTTTCCTTAGGAATAGGTACACCAATATCGAGATCATCATATCCTCTCCCTCTGGTATTAGGGACAGTGATTTTGATCGGTCCTTCTCTAAGAACATGCGGCATCTGGTTATGGATGGCATCCAGACGTGCTTCTAATCTAAACTTCCAATAGACAAAGTTAGACACAGAGAACTCAGGTAACGAAGCTTCAAGTCTCCTCAAAGTCTTGATGATGCAAGTTTTATGAAAAGCAAACTCAGATCTGTTCAGTGACCACCAACAGTTTCTCCTCTGAAACTATTAGTATTCAAAGTCAGTGGTCTTTCGAACCACTACTCTGATACCACTTGTTGGTCCCGGTACAAGACTGAGGAATACGTGTATTGGGGGGGGGAATACACGTATACCAATTTTTCAATCTTAAAACTGACTGAGTCCCCTTTACTCAGAGTGGTAAAGAACTAGGAGCTGATAACACACCTACTGACTACACTTGGTGCGGGTCAGTTGGCTAACTATCAGTTCAAGTTCAGTGCGGAAATGTTTGAGCCCTGATAGTTTAAAGTCTTGTTTAGTTTGCTTTCTGAAAAACTTGTTTTACTCAATTCTGAATAGTGTTTAGTAGGGCAGTGCTCCTTTTTGAAGATCAGGCTGATTGATTCAAGCCTGATAAACCGAATGCAATGAATGAACAAGTAATATGGCAGGAATGCACAATATCAAAGCAATAAGAACACATCAAGTTTAACGTGGTTCAGAGTCTCAAGCTCCTACGTCCACGACCTGACTTAACAGGAAATCCACTCAAGGGATTCTTGTTTTTAACGTGCCAAGGTGCACCAAGACCAGCTAACCTCACTGATCTATACAAACTTCCTTACTAACACACTAACTGACTTACTCCCAACAAGCCTAACTTAGGGTTTTGGTTTCAGTTTGGATTCCAACTAAGTTGAGATTATCCTTACAAGACAAAGCTATGCTAAGGATAGGATAATCTCTCTAAGCTTAAGATAATGCTATTTAGCTCTTGGAATACAGAATAACTCTCGGTTGCTGAGAAACACTTGGGAAATTTAGATGGATTCGAGTGCTTCTCTTAAAGGCTGTATGCTTTGAATGCTTGAGAGTTTGAGTAGTTTCTGGCTTGGAAATTTCCCGTAACCTTGAATGGGTTCAAGGTCTTCTGTATTTATAGGTGATTTGAAAAACTATCCGTTGGAGAGATAGTCTTCTAGTCATCTATGTAGAGTGGCTTCAAACGGACATATCTTCATGCAGCAGCCGTCCTTGCATGGATTTGGTATTTGCATTAAATGCACATTAAATGCTTGCCCGTTGAATGTGCAGTCTGAATTCAGTCTTCATGTCAGGTTCCGTACGTGCGTGTCCTTCTCGGATTGGTCCACGTCATCAGGTTGGTGAGAATGTCAGAACTTATTCCTGAGCTTCAGGCTTGTCTTATTAAGTTCATTTTGTCTTGAGTCCACCAGTCTTGTCCTGACGCTGAAATTCCTTTTGCATTGCTTGGCTCTACTCCAAGTCTTCCCATAAACTCAGTGACATCCTGTTCCCTTCAGGATTGAGTTAGTAATGACCTCAGGGTCATACTCTTCATCACTGACACTTACACAGCCATCTTAGAGGACTGCCATAAGTTCAGGATGGTGCTCTTCGTCTTCAGGCTCTTAGTCTTGATTGACACCAGTGAGTTCTCCTCTCACTGAGTACCTGTGAAGTGTAAAATGACTAAGTACTAATCCTAACCAAGACTAGCCTGACAAAGATAGATTAAGGAAAACATCTTTTCAGGGGCTTTGGGATCTTAATCAAAACTGACAATGTCCCAACAAGGTCCTTCATACCTTTATCAACAAAAACCAAAACCTGGTGCACCCAAGCCAAATGGAAAGAATGTGAAGAAGGTTCATGTTCCTTCAAAGGCTGACATCCATAGAAAGTTTACTCCCAAGGCACCTAGGGAGATAACAATCTATGTAGATGTTTATGGAAGACAAATTAGCCAATCTAAAGTGATTAGAACTGTGAGGCAAATTTGGATTCCGAAAGGTACAGCTAACCTGGTAGGACCCAATACCAAATGGGTACCTAAAGCTTGATCTGTGTTTGCAGGGCTCAGTGGACCTCAACAAAGGAGAAGCTCTTAAATCTTCAGTCTGATACTTGGACAGTGGATGTTCTAGGCACATGACTGGCAACAAAGATCTCCTGACAGAATTTGTTGAGAAAGAAGGTCCACAAGTCACCTTTGGTGACAACTCACAAGGAGCCACTAAAGGTTATGGTACTTTAATCATTGGCTCAGTAAGGGTAAGCAATGTATCCTTTGTCAGTGGACTTAAGCATAATCTTCTGTCCATAAGTCAATTCTGTGATAAGGGATACAATGTTGAATTTTCATGTAACCTGTGTTTTGGTAAGAATATATCTTCACAATAGGTACTACTAATTGGGTCAAGAAAGGGTAATGTCTACCTTGCAGATTGGAAGTCTTGCACACCAAATGCATATCTTATTGCTAAGAGCTCAACTGACACTAATTGGTTATGGCACAAAAGGCTAAGTCATCTGAACTTCAAGATTATGAACAGAATAGCAAGACATGGACTGGTAGAAGGAATGCCAAATGAAGTATACAACAAAGAACATATATGTAAAGCCTGTCAGGAGGGAAAGCAAGTAAAGGCATCTTTCAAAAGCAAAGTAGCAACCTCTACTGAAAGAGTACTTCAACTGTTACATATGGATCTTTTTGGTCCAGTAACCCCTGTAAGTATCAATGGGAGAAAGTATACACTTGTTGTTGTTGATGATTTCTCCAGGTACACATGGGTGATATTCCTTGCAAGCAAAAAGGAGACTCAACTGAGGCTGCCAGAGCTCCTGAAGAAAGTTAGCAATAAGAAGAGCCTAAACATTGTAAAGATAAGATCAGATAAGGGCACTGCATTCATTAATTCTATTATATCTGATTACTGCAAAGAATTAGGTATTTCACATGAGACATCAGCTGCAAGAACTCCACAACAAAATGGAGTAGCTGAAAGAAGAAATAGAACTCTTAAGGAGGCAGCAAGGACAATGCTTGCAGAAGCTCAAGTTCCTAAAAGATTTTGGGCTGAAGCTATCAACACTGCCTGCCACACTCAAAATAGATCCATGGTAACCAAACATCAAGGAAAAACTCCATATGAATTATGGAATGGCAGAAAGCCACAGGTATCTTACCTTCATATTTTTGGTTGCAAGTGTTTCATTCACAACAATGGGAAAACTCAAGTGAAAGCTTTTGATAGCAAAGCTGATGAAGGAATTTTCTTAGGATATTCCCAAATCAGTAGAGCTTTCAGAGTTTACAACTGTAGAACTCTTGTTGTGGAAGAAACACCTCATGTGGTCTTTGATGAATCTACTTTTGAGTCAAGGAGTAAGGAGAATGAGGAGGTAATTAGCAAAAGACTAACCAGACTAAGTATCAAGTCTAAAGGTTATCCTGAGAATTGTGTTGATACATACATCCCAACATGGGACAATTTAGAAGATCAACAATTCAAGGAGGTTACCCAAAGTCAAACCACCCCTCAAAGCTCACCTGAGAGCTCTCCTGAACAAGCAACTGAACTGATGAACTCTATCCCAGTTCAAGAGGTAAGTAATGTCAATGAAGATGTGGTCACAGCTGAGACATTCACTGAACCTATCATTCAAGGGGGAACCAATGAAATTACCATTGAGAATGAGAATACCTTGAATGATGATTCAGGACTTCAACCCTCTGTTTTATTTCTTGAATTCGATTTCATTCCTATATCTAGTGACTCAACTTCAGATGAGTTAAACTCTACTGAAGGGCATCAGCCTAGGAGAACTTTGCTCTCATATCACCCTGTTGAGCAAATCCTAGGTGATCCTTCCTCAGGAGTCAAAACTAGAAGTTTTCATGGAGAAAGTGCCTTGTTTTGTTGTTTCTTATCAAACCAGGAACCATGTTCCATAGCAGAAGCACTTCAAGATTCAAACTGGATCATTGCCATGCAAGAAGAGCTCAACCAGTTCACAAGGAATCAAGTTTGGGAGTTGGTAGACAGACCATATCACTGCAATGTGATAGGAACCAAGTGGGTATTCGAGAACAAGAAGGATGAGAATGATATCATAGTCAGAAACAAGGCCAGGCTAGTTGCAAAGGGCTACTCTCAAGTTGAGGATTTGACTATGATGAAACATTTGCCCCAGTAGCCAGATTGGAGGCAATAAGGTTATTTCTTGCATATGCTGCTCACAAGAAATTCAAGGTGTACCAGATGGATGTTAAAAGTGCCTTCTTGAATGGAGTACTCAATGAAGAAGTCTATGTGGAGCAACCCCCAGGTTTTGAAGAAAGTCACAAAGTATATAGACTGAGGAAAGCTCTATATGGACTGAAACAGGCTCCAGGAGCTTGGTATGATACTTTGTCACAATTCCTTTTGGATCATGGTTTCACCAAAGAGAGAGTTGATAGGACTCTATTCAGGATCACAAAAGGAGAGGACACTTTGCTTGTTCAAATCTATGTGGATGATATCATTTTTGGTTGTCCCAACCAAGTCCTCTGTGAAAAGTTTTCTCAACTGATGAAGGGAAAATTTGAGATGTCTATGATGGGAGAAATGAATTTCTTCCTAGGACTTCAAGTTAAGCAGTCCCCTGAAGGAATCTTCATCAATCAAGCCAAATATACAAGGGAGCTGATCAACAAGTTTGGATGCCAGACCAGCAAAGTAGCAAGAGTTCCACTCAACACCAACACCAAAATGGAGCCAGATGAGGATGGTGAATCAGTAGACCAGACTCGTTACAGAGCCATCATTGGATCTCTACTATATCTCACAGCAAGCAGGCCTGATATCACATTTGCAGTTGGGATTTGTGCAAGATATCAAGCCAACCCCAAGAAAAGTCATCTGGAAGCTGCTAAGAGGATTCTCAGATACCTTAAAGGTACTGTGAATATGGGATTGTGGTATCCCTCAGATGACAATCTGGAACTCACAGGATACTCAGATGCTGATTATGGAGGATGTAGAATTGACAGGAAATCAACCTCAGGCACTTGTCAATTTTTGGAAAGTAAGCTGATTTCTTGGTTCTCCAAGAAACAAAACTCAGTAGCCACAAGCACTACTGAAGCTGAGTATATGGCAGCTGGAAGTTGTTGTGCTAAAATTCTTTGGCTAAGACAACAACTGAGAGATTACAACATTTTTGCCAATGAAGTCCCTATTTTCTGTGACAACAATAGTGCAATTGCTATTTCAGAAAATCCAGTTCTCCACACAAGATGCAAACATGTGGACATAAGGCATCATTTCATCAGAGATCATGTGGAGAAGAAGGACATCAAAATGCTCAAAATCCACACTGACAAACAGAAGGCAGATATCTTCACAAAACCCTTGGCTGAAGCAAGGTTTCAAGAGTTGTCAGTAGAGCTTGGACTCCTAGATCCAGGAGAGTAAAGAAAGGATTCAATCTCAGAAGAGTTACCTTCAACTCAGTGGAGGTTCATATTCAGAAGAGGATCTTTCTCAGAATAAGCTCCTCATCTCAGAAGAGGTCTGAATATCAGACGAGGTCGAACCTCAGTGGAGGTCAAAGTCTATACTTATGTTATTTTCAAATCCAAAGCCTCTTAGTTTTATATATATTTATTTGGGTTTCAAAACTTACTAATGAGTGCTTTCTGGGAAATTAAATCTTTTTCCACTGTTCCGAAGAGATTTTGGTATGGTAAGCATTTAATGCGCGTGGTACAAGTCAGACATGCTTTTTCAATTACCTATCTCACGCGCCCTAAAAGCCGGATGATGTGACCTTCCGGCTACCAACTTTTCCAATCCATGCCATCCATTTTAGGCGGTTCTTTTCTAACCGTCAAGATCTCTTAAAACCTCCCAACTATCTTTGCAACTGTCCACGACCTTTCACTCAAAATAATCTCAGACGTTGATTGCAGAATTTAATCTCACCGTTCATTACTCATATAAAAACCCCAAACGTTCGCTTGTAAACCTTTTCGAACACACTTTCTAGCAAACACTTACTATCTATCCCATACACTCTGCAAATTTTCTCTCGAACTCCTTTATTCAAATGGCTATACTAAATCTCAGTTTCCTTACCAACAAGGAAAACTTCTGGTATGAACCCATTGTGGTTTTTGATAATCCAGAGATTGAAACAAAACCTGAATTTGCCCATATCAAAGAAGCCCTAGATTTGCTAAAATCTGCTGGGTTAGAGAAATTTCTATCTGTTCATCCTACGAACTGCTTTGACAGGCAGGTTCTTGAGTTCTTCAATAATGTTTCCAACACTGATTCGAGGATCAAGTCTCATCTTATACTCCAGAGGAAGAAGAGAGTGATGAGGGATTATGTTGAGATTGTTGAACATCAGAAGATTAAGAAGGAGATCCGTGTCAGTGGTGATGATCTGAAGGAGTTATTCAATCTCCCCTCTGAAGGTCCGAATCCAGACACCTGCATCATGGATAAAGAGAAAGAATGGGTTGACACCATTATACAGAGGAAGGTCAAGTATAGCCCAACAATGAACAGAAATATACTCTTTCCAGTATATTATGTTCTTTGTGAGGTGGTGGGAAAATGTATCTTGGGAAACCAAGGAAGCACAGAACAGGTGAGCAAGCCAAAGCTCAGGTTGATGAAAGCTATTGTGGAGAGCAAGGAGAAGCCATACAACTGGCAACAGTTCTTTTTTAGAGCATTGAACAAGGAGCACTCAAAACTCCAACCTGACAAAACACCCCAGCTATCTAGTAAGCTCAACTTTGCAACCAAAATTTCTTATCTGATAGAGAACGTGGATCTGGGAGTGGACTGGATTCCAGATAGGAAATTGTTGGGACATTGTCAGTTTTGATTAAGATCCCAAAGCCCCTGAAAAGATGTTCGCCTTAATATGTCTGTGTCAGGCTAGTCTTGGTTAGGATTAGTGCTTAGTCTTTTTACACTTCACAGGTACTCAGTGAGAGGAGAACTCACTGGATACAATCAAGACTCAGAGCCTGAAGACGAAGAGCACCATCCTAAACTTATGGCAGTCTTCTAAGCTGGCTGAGTAAGTGTCAGTGATGAAGAGTATGACCCTGAGGTCATTACTAACTCAGTCCTGAAGGGAACAGGTTGTCACTGAGTTAATGGGAAGACTTGGAGTAGAGCCAAGCAATGCAAAAGGAATTTCAGCGTCAGGACAAGACCGGTGAGCTCAAGACAAAATGAACTTAATAAGACAAGCCTGAAGCCCAGGAATAAGTTCTGACATTCTCACCAACCTGATGACGTGGACCAATCCGAGGAGGACACGCACGTACAGAACCTGACATAAAGACTGAATTCAGACTGCATATTCAACGGGCAAGCATTTAATGTGCATTTAATGCAAATACCAAATCCATGCAAGGGCGGCTGCTGCATGGTGATATGTCCGTTTGAAGCCCCTCTACATAGGTGACTAGAAGGCTATCTCTCCAACGGATAGTTATTCAAACCACCTATAAATACAGAAGGCCTTGAGCCCATTCAAGGTTACGGGAAATTTCCAAGCCAGAAATTACTCAAACTCTCAAGCTTTCAAAGCATTCAGCCTTTAAAAGAAGCACTCGAAAACATTCAAATTTCCCAAGTGTTTCTTAGCAACCGAGAGTTATTCTGTATTCCAAGTGCTAAATAGAATTATCTTAAGCTTAGAGAGATTATCCAATCCATAGCTTAGCTTTGTCTTGTAAGGATAATCTCAACCTAGTTGGAATCCAAACTGAAACCAAAACCCTAAGATAGGCTTGTTGGGAGTAAGTCAGTTAGTGTGTTAGTAAGAGGAGTTTGTATAGATCAGTGAGGTAACTGATCTTGGTGCACCTTGGCACGTTAAAAACAAGAATCCCTTGAGTGGATTTCCTGTTAAGTCAGGCCGTGGACGTAGGAGCTTGAGACTCTGAACCACGTTAAACTCCTTGTGTTCTTACTGCTTTGATATTGTGCATTCGTGCCATATTACTCGTTCATTCATTGCATTCAAGTTTATCAGGTCTGAATCAATCAGCCTGATCTTCAAAAGAACACTGCCCTACTAAACACCTTTCAGATTTGAGTAAAACAAGTTTTCAGAAAGCAAACTAAACAAGACTTTAAACTATCAGGGCTCAAACATTTCCGCACTGAACTTGAACTGATAGTTAGCCAACTGACCCGCACCAAGTGTAGTCAGTGGGTGTATTATCAGCTCCTAGTTCTTTACCACTCTGAGTGAAGGGGACTCAGTCAGTTTTAAGTTTGAAAATTGGTATACGTGTATTCCCCCCCCCCATACACGTATTCCTCAGTCTTGTACCGGGACCAACAAGTGGTATCAGAGCAGTGGTTCGAAAGACCACTGACTTTGAATACTAATAGTTTCAGAGGAGAAACTGTTGGTGGTCACTGAACAGATCTGAGTTTGCTTTTCATAAAACTTGCATCATCATCATGACTTCGAGGAGACTTGAAGCTTCGTTACCTGAATTCTCTGTATCTAACTTTGTCTATTGGAAGTTCAGATTAGAGGCACATCTAGATGCCATCCATGACCAGATGCCGCGTGTACTCAGGGAAGGACCGATCAAGATCACTATTCCTAACGTCAGAGGACTGGGATACGATGATCTTGCGATTGGCGTGCAGGTTCCTAAGGAGAGGAAAGACATGACCAACGATGAAATCAAGATGGTGGGGCTTGACAACGTCGCCAGAAACATCATCTTGCATACGGTGCCTTTCGAGGAGTCAGCCAGGCTGATGAACCTAAAGACGGCAAAGGAGGTTTGGGATGAGCTGACCAGGATGTGCGAAGGGTCAGAAAAGATAAAGGAGAACAAGAGGAATATTGCCATTCAGAAATTCGAAGCGTTCGAGATGCTGCCTGATGAGAGCATAGATCAGATGGAGTCTAGATTCATCAAGTTGATGAATGAGTTGGTGATGTTGGACAAGGATGTCCCAAGGAGAGATGTTGCTTCAAAGATCCTGAATGCCCTTCCTGAGAGATGGGACAACAGTGTAATTATGCTTAAGAACACTCAGGATATGAGTAACATAACTTCTGCTTTACTTTTTTCAGAGCTCAAAGCGCTTGAATTTGATCTTAACAAAAGAAAGAAGAAAGTTCAGTCAGAAGAGGAAGTGAAGGAGAAAACTCCTGAGAAAAGTGTGGCGTTCAAGGCCAGGTCTGAACCTGTTGAGCCCTCATCAAATTCTTCATCAAAGTCACTGATGGAGATGAGCAGGGAAGAACTCGCTGAGGAGTACAGCCTGATGGCCAGACGATTTGACAAGCTCAATTCCAGGTTTGGTCGTTATAAAAAGTTTTATCAGGACTCACATGACTGGAAACCTGAAGGAACCCACCAAAGCTCGAGGAGATATGAGGAGCGAAGGAACACTGACCAGAGGAGAGAACGTGGTGATGAAAGGAGATATTCTGAACCAAAGCCCGAAAGAAGAGACGAACAGAGACGTACTCGCGATGATAGATATCCAACCAAGGCTGAAAGCTCACCAAGAACCAGGGAACCTGACTCAAGGAGGAACCCTGAACCAAGAAAAGAAAGAATAAGTGAGCAGGTAGCATGTTACAACTGTAACAAGATTGGTCACTATCAGTACGATTGCCCGGAGCTGAGTGCTAGGGAGAGAGAGGAAAGGAGAGCCACGAGGGATCTAAGATCTGCTGATCGGAGGGCTATGGTGGCTGAGGATGCAACAGACTCTGATGGTCCCACTGAAAGGTCACCTGAACTCTTCTCGGATGATGAGTACGATGATGTCTGCCTAATGGCTAGGGATGAGCCTGAGGTAACATCAAATTCTGTTTGTGCTTCTTACACTGGTCAAAATCCTGAGCTCAGCTCAGAGTCAGTTAGAGAAATGAACCTTCAGATCTGTCTTGATCAATTGATGGTTGATTTCTCCAGACTGCAGGAAACTAATGTCTTCTTGGTAGAGGAGAACAAGAAATAGAGTACTGAAGTTCAAAACCTGAATGAACAACTCACTCAGTCTGATCTCAAAGAATCAGCTCAGATTGTGAGACTAACTCAGGAAATTGATATGATCAATTCTGAGCGTCTCCCAAGAGAGAAAATTCTGAAGGAACTGGCTGAGAAAGAGCTGGTCAGGAAGGAAGAGTTGAAAGCACTTAAGAGTAAGTTTGATGACCTCTTTACCAGACATGAAATCCTGAAAAAGAGTGAGGACTCTCTCAAGAAAAAGGTTGCAGCAATGAATAAATCCTCAGTGGCTAGAGAGGAAATAAATAGCAACCAGATACTTGGGAACAAGAAAAAGGGACTTGGATATGTTCCTGAGAAATCCTCACAAGGTCAGTCTCATGTTGCTTCAGGGAGCAACACTGAGAGGGTATTTGTTCAGACAGGCCAGAGTGCACCTAAGGTTGTGCTCCAGGCCCGTCAAACTGATAAGGGCAAAGAAACTGTTGACACAGTCAGGGTTGCTCCTAAGGTAGCTAAGCCAAAACCCAAGGGAAAAGTGAAGCAACCTACGGAAGCCCCTGAGAGCTCAGGCCAGGGAAAACCTCAGCGAAAGCAGAGGAAGACTCAGGCCAAGAGCCCTCAGACTGGTCAGCGAGGGTACCATCATGCTTGGCAATACCAACAGGGAAGGCCAAACATGATGACACCCCCGTGGTTTTGGCATCCTGAGGCCTTTAACTGTTTTCCATTCCTTCACTTGCCTAGGGGGAATAGAAATCAGGGTCCTTATCAAGAACAAGGCCCAAGACCTGCTGCACCCAGACCTAGGAAGAACAGGAAGCCAGCCCAAAAGGCACCCACTCAGGCTCCTGCAAAGCCTAAGTCTAGCACCCATACACCATCTTCCTCTCAGGCTAAGAAGAAGAAAGTTGTGTATGTCGATGTTTCAGGGAGACAGATTCACCACTCTGAGGCAATCAGGGTTGTGAAGCAAGTCTGGATCCCGAAAGGTACAGCTGACACAATAGGACCCAACACCCAATGGGTACCTAAAGCCTGATTTGCTTACAGGCGGCTGTGGATCACAACAAGAGGAGAGAAGACTCAATCAAAGCTGTTTGGTACCTAGACAGTGGTTGCTCAAGGCACATGACTGGAATGAAGAGTCTTCTCCAAGAATATCAGGCTAAAGATGGTCCACAGGTAACCTTTGGTGATAACTCAAAAGGTGTTACTAAGGGTTTTGGTGTTCTAATTATAGGTACAGTCAGAGTGGAAAATGTGTCCTTTGTGGAAGGACTGAAGCATAACCTGCTGTCAGTAAGTCAATTATGTGACAAAGGGTTCTGTGTTGAGTTCTCATCGAATAAATGTTCAGTTAAGGACAAATCAACACAAGTGCTTCTATCAGGTATAAGGAAAGGTAACGTTTATCTCGCTGATTGGAGCAGCACTATTCCTAATACTTGTCTTGTTGCTAAAAGCTCTCTAGAGCTCAGTTGGTTATGGCATAAAAGATTAAGCCACCTGAACTTCAAGATTCTTAACAAAATTTCTAGACAGTCACTTGTTGATGGTCTACCTAATGAAGTTTTTAGCAAAGATCACGTGTGCAAATCTTGTCAGGAAGGGAAGCAGGTCAGAGCGTCATTCAAAGAAAAGGCTTCCTACTCCACTGACAGGATACTTCAGCTCTTGCACATGGATCTATTTGGTCCCATAACACCTGTGAGTATGAATGGTAGAAAATATACCCTTGTGGTTATTGATGATTATTCTAGATATACTTGGGTTATTTTCTTGTTGAATAAGAAGGAAACACAGGTAAAGCTTCCAGAGTTGCTCAGAAGACTCAGCAATGAGAAAAATCAGTCCATTACTAAGATCAGATCTGACAAGGGCACTGAATTTATAAATTCATATATTTCTGACTTTTATAATGAACTTGGTATAGCTCATGAGACTTCTGCAGCTAGAACCCCACAACAGAATGGTGTCGCTGAAAGGAGGAATCGGACACTGAAGGAAGCTGCAAGGACCATGCTGGCTGAGTCAGGATTGCCCAAGAAGTTTTGGGCTGAGGCAATCAACACTGCATGCTACACTCAGAACAGATCCATGCTGAACAAGCAACATGCTCAGACCCCATATGAGACATGGAACAAAAGAAAACCTCGTATTTCTTACTTTCATGTGTTTGGTTGTAAGTGCTTCATCCTCAACAATGGGAAGACCCAGTTGAAAGCCTTTGATAGCAAATCTGATGAAGGAATATTCTTGGGATATTCTGAAATTAGCAAAGCCGTCAGGGTTTACAATTGTAGGACCCTTGTTGTGGAAGAATCACCTCATGTTGTCTTTGATGAATCTGCTAATGAGTCTAGGGAAAAGGTGCTGAATCCTGACACTGAGGAGGTCACGAGGAGAGTGACAAGGCTGAGCTTGAAGAATCAACCTGATCCCAAGATCAAGACTGTGCCAATTCCCAGATGGGATGATGATGACGATCAGGATGATGAACCAAGTGCCACTCCTAAACCCAGCACATCAGGGATTGTTGAGCCTCAGACAGAGGAACAGGCTCAACCTGAGGTAAGTACCGTCTATGAAGATGCTGTTGCAGCTGAGACGGCTCCTGAGTCACCTCATCAAGGGGGAATCAATGTCCCTGACATTGAGCTTGTTAATCCCTTTGGTATAGACTCAGGATCATCCCCTTCTGTTCAATTTCCTGAATTTTATGAGCATGTGGACACTAACATTGCAGGTACTTCAGGAACAACTCCTGGAAAAAGAACTTGGTTAGAAGATCATCCCATTGATCAAATTATTGGTGATCCAACTGAGGGAGTCAGGACCAGACGGTTTCATGGTGAGAGTGCACTGTTCTGTTGCTTTCTCTCTGAGCAAGAGCCTCAGAACATTGAAGAAGCTCTCACTGACTCGAACTGGATCATTGCCATGCAAGAGGAGTTGAATCAGTTCACAAGGAATCAGGTTTGGGAACTGGTAGATAGACCTAGGCATCAAGGTGTGATTGGTACCAAGTGGGTCTTTAAGAACAAGAAGGATGAGAATGGTGTTGTGGTAAGGAACAAGGCTAGACTGGTTGCAAAAGGGTATTGTCAGTCTGAAGGAATAGACTATGATGAGACTTTTGCTCCAGTGGCTAGGTTGGAAGCTATCAGGTTGTTCCTTGCCTATGCGACATATAAGAAGTTCAAGGTGTATCAAATGGATGTCAAGAGTGCATTCTTGAATGGTGTACTCAATGAAGAGGTATATGTTGAACAACCTCCCGGGTTTGAGGTTGGAGATAGAGTATACCATTTGAAGAAAGCACTCTATGGACTTAAGCAAGCACCAAGAGCTTGGTATGATACCCTCTCTCAATTCCTGACTGATCATGGGTTCAAGAAGGGAACAGTGGATAGGACATTGTTCAGGATCACTGAAGGTGATGACATTCTCTTGGTCCAAATTTATGTGGATGACATAATATTTGGATCACCAAATCATCAGTTATGTGAGAAATTCTCTAAACTGATGACTGGTAAATTTGAGATGTCAATGATGGGAGAGATGAACTTCTTCTTAGGATTGCAGGTCAAGCAGACTGATCAAGGTATATTTATTAATCAGGCCAAGTATACAAGAGACTTGATTCATAAGTTTGGTGTTCAGAATAGCAATCCAACCAGGATCCCAATGAACACAAATTGGAAGATGGATCCTGACACTGAAGGGACTTCAGTGAATCAGACTGAGTATCGTGGGCTGATAGGTTCTTTACTGTACCTGACTGCAAGTAGGCCTGACATTACGTTTGCAGTTGGTGTGTGTGCTAGGTATCAGTCTGATCCCAAGAGAAGTCATTTGGAGGCTGCTAAGAGGATACTTAAGTATTTGAAAAGGACAGTTAATATGGGACTATGGTATCCTTCAGATGACAACCTTGAACTGACAGGGTATTCAGATGCAGATTATGGAGGTTGTAGGATTGATAGGAAATCAACCTCAGGGACATGTCAGTTTTTGGGAAGTAAGTTGATCTCGTGGTTTAGTAAGAAGCAGAATTCAGTGGCAACATCCACAACTGAAGCTGAGTATATGGCTGCAGGTAGTTGTTGTGCTCAGATCCTATGGTTGAGGCAACAGTTGAGGGACTACCAAGTGTTTGCTAATCAGGTTCCAATCTATTGTGATAACAATAGTGCAATAGCAATCACTCAGAACCCAGTGCTTCACACAAGGTGCAAGCATGTGGATATTAAACACCACTTCATTCGAGATCATGTGGAAAAGAAAGATATTAGGATGGAAAAGATTCACACTGATAGGCAAAGAGCTGACATCTTGACTAAGCCCTTGGCTGAAGCAAGGTTTATGGAACTATCAGTGGAATTGGGACTCTTAGATCCGGGAGAGCAGTCAGTGTAGGGTTCTAGGGGGAACTCAGGCCAGACTCGACTCAGCGAGGTATCAGGGTGCTACAATGTCTCCCTGACAGGTATGAGTTCTAACCTGACTCTTGTGAATCTCAAGCGTCTCCCTGAGTCATTCGTCCTGAAAATCTTTATTAAATGCATTCCGTTTTCATTAAAAGCGTGCCTTTTTATATTTAAACCCACGCGCACGGAGCATTTAATGCTACAGTTACTTTTTCATATACGTGTCCGTTTTATACGGAATATGACTGACTTGGGGTTTTAATTAAAACTGAGATTAATCCTGGCCTCTCATTTCAAAACCTTTCGAATTCAGGAATCAATCTCAACCCCACGTTTGAGTAACTGACTTAGTCTTATCAATCAAGGGTGCCATTTGAGGTCTTTACGCAAACACAACGCACAATTTGCACACTGAGTTTTCTCTTGCTCAAAAAAAAAAACACAGAATTTCTAAAACCTCTTTTTCAAAAACAATGGCATTCCTTAATTCCGACTGGACAACCGACAAGATCGTCGATGTTGTTGAGAAGAAGCTGGTACACATGGAGCAAGTCATCTCCATGGAAGGTATCTGTCTAACGGTTGAGGAAATCAAACCCGTTTTTAAATGGATTTCCGACGCCGGGTTGGAAACATACTTCACCACCCGCCCCATTTCCGTGCTCCCAAGAACAGTGGTGGAAGCTTATTTAAACATGTACTTGCGGAAGGGGGAAGTCTTCACAAAGGTGACTGCGCTAAAGCCAACGGGAGAAAAGAACGGCGACGGAGAGCCACTCTACGACTCGGAGGTGGTCACCATCAATCTCAGGCAGGCGGTGAGGGAAGTCTTCAAGCTGCCATTCTCAGGCATCAACCCCAGGACTTACAAGGAAAACTCGGAGGGAGAATTCCTTGGGAAATGGACCAAGTCAGGGTCTTCGGAGTTCAGGGCCCGTCAGAACAAGAGCACTCTGAAGCCGGAGTACAGGGCTCTGGTGGACTTGGTGTCCAAGATTGTGATGGGAGCAACTGGCTCTCACGAGCAGTTGAGTCTGCCCAAGCTGAGGCTCATGGGAGCAATCGCTGATGGAGTGGAAGCGAACTGGGAGCAGTTCTTCCTCGATCAACTCCATCTGGCGGGATTGGACAAGATCACGCGTGACAAGGAGAAGAAGCACATATCCGTCAGTGCCATCCTGCCATTTGGCACAAGATTGTCCATCCTGATTGCTCATGCGTGCCATGAGTACACTTTTGACTTTGAGGACACCCTTTCCTCAAAGAAGGTAATGTTTTCCTCACTAAGTGACACCTATTCAGTGCTAGGGCTGACTGATCCCAATGCGAAAGCAAAGGGTCAGGCCAGAAAGCCAGCTGGGAAGGCCAAGAGAGTGGCAACCAGCCTCATTGAAAAGGTGGATGAGCTCCTTGGGAGGAGTAAGGAGGCTGAGAAGGCTGCTGCTGAAGAGGTGGAGCAACCTGAGGTGGGCGTGGCTGAGAAGGAGAGGAGGGTGAAAATCGTGCTGTCAGGGAAGAGCACGAAGTCAGGGACTGAGTCAGATCCCAAGAAGGCCGGGACTGAGGCTGAGGGAACTGATGATGACGTCAGTAAGGAGGGTGCTCAGGGGGAGAGGCCCCTGAAGAGACTTAGGAAGGGAATAAAGAAGTCTCCTGCTAAGAAACTTCCTGAGTTGAGTGAGAGGGAGAAGTCAAGCTCTCCTGGAGCCTCTGACTTAAAGGAGGTAAGAAAGACTGTTGAGACGGCTGAGTCATTGCAGCCTGAGACAGCACCCACTCAAACACCCCCACATCCTGAAACCCAAACACCTTCTATCCCTGATCCCACACATCAAACTCCCCAACTCCCCCAACCTTCAGAGCCAAATTACCCTACTGAGTCAGTGCCCTCAACCTCACCTACAAATGAGCCTGACCAGTTAGCCGAGCCAAACCTTCCCAATCCCTCAGATTTTCCCTCATACCCCAACCCCAAAGACTGTCCCAAATCTATTTCAGCTGAAGAGGATGAGTTCCTTGAAATAGAGGAGGAGGAGCTGGATGAGCACATGGCGGGAGGTATACTGGAGAATACGCTCAGGGGGAATGCCACGGAGTGGGCAGGGAAGTGCTGGCCTAGGCTGTACAAATATACTGAATTGCTGGCATATGTGGTGGAGCTCAAAGTTTGGTTGGACTTCAAACAATCAAACATGCAGGAGCAACATATGCTGGTGGACGCTCGCGGCTGGGAGCATTGGGAGATGGAGGAGGCCAAGATTTGCTCATTCTTTGGCCTGACAAGCTGGCTTCAACTCTTGAACTTCGATAACCTGAAGCAGCTTGTGGCTGAAATGATGGCCAAAAGCAAGGCTGATCTTCTCTCCGTTGAAGAGAAAGAGGATGATGAGGAGGATGATGACGCTCAAGGTGGAGCTGTGGAAAAGGCAGTGGAGGAGACTGCTAGAGAAGTTGATGAGATGGACTCTGAGCCTCAGGCTCAGGGGGAAGGTGATAAGAACACTGGTGCCAAGGGTGGACCAGTGGCTGAGGATATTGTGAACATCTTAGCTGCCAATGAGACATCTGTCGATGAAGGGATTCCCTGCCCTGAGACACGAGAGGATGATGTTGAGGCATTCAAGGAGACTCTCAGTTCCGAAGGACAAGTTCCTAAGGTTCAAGTTAGCCTAGCCGAGCCTGAGGAGGCGGCTATGACTACTTCACAACTGCCTTCAGTGCACCTTGAAGAAGGGACTGATGCTGTAGGGGCTGACAAGGGAAAGCAGCCAATCACTGATGAGGCCGCTGATGATGAAGATGTGATCATAACCGGGGTCGGCCATGCTGAATTTACAAGCATAGTGGAGGTCAAACAGGAGAAAACCTCGGAAAATCTAGCTGAACTTCAGGAGGAAGTAATGAGGCTACGTGCTGAAAAAGATGAAGACTCCAAGGCCCTGGCGAAGCACATCAGGTGGACAAAGTCAGCTTACAACACCCTTGCTAACAGGGAGCTGATCTTGTTAAAGCGCACAATGACTGACACGGCCAAGTCAGTGAAGAATGAGAGGAAGCGCACAAAGAAGATGCTTAGAAACACTCTCAAGAAGCTTGAAGAGAGGGATGCGTTCAGGGACGAAAAGATGAATCAGGCAGTGGACAGGCTTGCAGTTCAGACTGGAGCTATTGTCACCCAGGCCTTGAAGGACTCAGCGTCCAAATTGGAGCTGGAGTCAGGGAAGCTGGATCGCACCTCTCAATCAGTGGCGGACGTTTTGGCTAAGGCCACTGAGGAGTCTGCGAAGATACTGACTGAGGTTAGCAGAGTCAGCGGTGAGTCCTTGAAGGTGGAAGAAAGGATCACCAAGGCTGAACAAAGTCTCCAACTCTCTATGGAGGTCTTTGAGAAGAAAGTCAATGCTGCCATCAGTTCCGTATCTTTTGCAGGGACTGGGATTTCAATGGGAGTTGAATTATTGAAGGAGGGAATCAACGATGTCCATTCCCTAGCCTCCTTCGTAATCAACAGCGAATCTGACGCATTCCCATCTGAGGCCAATGATGATGCCAAAAAGGGGGAAAAGAAGAAGAAAAGATCCCGCCCTGAGGCATCTGAGGCAGTTAGTCAAGGAGAGACCGTCCTAGCTGATCCTGAAGCCAATCCTGATGGAAATATTCTAAGGGTAAGGAAGTCAGCTAGGTTAGCGACCGTGGAGAAGGAAGGAGAACAATTAGTTGCCAAGCTGAGGGAGGAGGCAACAAAGGCAAAGGCTAATGAACCTTCAAAGCAACAACCTGAGCCAGTCCAAAGATCGTCACCCATGAGCTCAAGGAAGAATCCCATCACTTACTCAGGTGAGTTAGTTGCGGAGCTATGTGCTGAAGCATGGGGAGATCAACCTGAAAAGACTGAGGCTATGCGCAGAGCTGAAATTCCTCAGAAGGAGAAGATGCGCATTTTGGAGAAGAAGGTTGAAAAGCTGACTGACATCAATGAGCTTCAACAACGCGAACTAGATGATGCAGTGATCAGCTTGCTAAGGAGAAAGAAGGCGAAGCCTGAGCCAAGGAAGTACAGGAAGAAGCCAACAGTTAGGAAAGCAACAATTCTTCAAGTCAGTAGGCCAGAATCTGGAGCAAGGGAAGCTTTTGTTGATGAGTTCGTCTCAGAGACTTTGAAGGAGTTTTGGACTGATGCAAGGGATGAATTTGTCAGGCTATGGTTTGTTGTGAAGAAGTGGGGCGCCACTGACGATATTGATGCCCACTTCACTGACTATATGATGGACAATCATCCTGAGCTATTCCAGAAGATCTTGGAGGAGGCTGAGGCAGCTCAAGTTCAAGTGAAGGCTCCTGAGTTCACCATTCGAGCTCCTCCCTTGATTCCTGGAACTCAAAAGCATAACACTAAGGCCATAATGATGGAAGTCTTGAAGATAGCCAGAGCTGAAGGATATGTGAACCAACCTGGAAGACTTGACGAGCTAAAGGCAAGAGTTTATGCAGGATATGGACTCAAGCCTGAAATGAGATTAGTCTAGGTGTTCATAGGCTTCTTTGTAATAGATTAGATTCATTGTAATCATTTCCACATCTATCAATGAAATCTATTACTTTTTCCCACAGACAAAAACTCATTGTCTTTTTGGCTTGTTTAAATTCTGTACTTTATCAAGAATTGCTCTAACACTGTCTTATCTTATAGATAGGTTTGTCTTGTTTCCTCTAAGTATTTTGAGGATCTTTTCAGTGTTTTGGCATCATCAAAAAGGGGGAAATTGTTGGGACATTGTCAGTTTTGATTAAGATCCCAAAGCCCCTGAAAAGATGTTCGCCTTAATATGTCTGTGTCAGGCTAGTCTTGGTTAGGATTAGTGCTTAGTCTTTTTACACTTCACAGGTACTCAGTGAGAGGAGAACTCACTGGATACAATCAAGACTCAGAGCCTGAAGACGAAGAGCACCATCCTGAACTTATGGCAGTCTTCTAAGCTGGCTGAGTAAGTGTCAGTGATGAAGAGTATGACCCTGAGGTCATTACTAACTCAGTCCTGAAGGGAACAGGTTGTCACTGAGTTAATGGGAAGACTTGGAGTAGAGCCAAGCAATGCAAAAGGAATTTCAGCGTCAGGACAAGACCGGTGAGCTCAAGACAAAATGAACTTAATAAGACAAGCCTGAAGCTCAGGAATAAGTTCTGACATTCTCACCAACCTGATGACGTGGACCAATCCGAGGAGGACACGCACGTACAGAACCTGACATAAAGACTGAATTCAGACTGCATATTCAACGGGCAAGCATTTAATGTGCATTTAATGCAAATACCAAATCCATGCAAGGGCGGCTGCTGCATGGTGATATGTCCGTTTGAAGCCCCTCTACATAGGTGACTAGAAGGCTATCTCTCCAACGGATAGTTATTCAAACCACCTATAAATACAGAAGGCCTTGAGCCCATTCAAGGTTACGGGAAATTTCCAAGCCAGAAATTACTCAAACTCTCAAGCTTTCAAAGCATTCAGCCTTTAAAAGAAGCACTCGAAAATATTCAAATTTCCCAAGTGTTTCTTAGCAACCGAGAGTTATTCTGTATTCCAAGTGCTAAATAGAATTATCTTAAGCTTAGAGAGATTATCCAATCCATAGCTTAGCTTTGTCTTGTAAGGATAATCTCAACCTAGTTGGAATCCAAACTGAAACCAAAACCCTAAGATAGGCTTGTTGGGAGTAAGTCAGTTAGTGTGTTAGTAAGAGGAGTTTGTATAGATCAGTGAGGTAACTGATCTTGGTGCACCTTGGCACGTTAAAAACAAGAATCCCTTGAGTGGATTTCCTGTTAAGTCAGGCCGTGGACGTAGGAGCTTGAGACTCTGAACCACGTTAAACTCCTTGTGTTCTTACTGCTTTGATATTGTGCATTCGTGCCATATTACTCGTTCATTCATTGCATTCAAGTTTATCAGGTCTGAATCAATCAGCCTGATCTTCAAAAGAACACTGCCCTACTAAACACCTTTCAGATTTGAGTAAAACAAGTTTTCAGAAAGCAAACTAAACAAGACTTTAAACTATCAGGGCTCAAACATTTCCGCACTGAACTTGAACTGATAGTTAGCCAACTGACCCGCACCAAGTGTAGTCAGTGGGTGTATTATCAGCTCCTAGTTCTTTACCACTCTGAGTGAAGGGGACTCAGTCAGTTTTAAGTTTGAAAATTGGTATACGTGTATTCCCCCCCCCCATACACGTATTCCTCAGTCTTGTACCGGGACCAACAGAAATAGAGCAATCTCAAGGCCTTGTTCAAATCTGGAAAGGCCCTGGAGACAAGAATGATCAAGCCTGCTGAGGAGAGCCCAGAGGCAGTTGAGGAAGATGAGGCCAACCCTACTGAAGGGAAGAAAACCAAGCTAAAGAGGAGGCTGGTTAAACTGAGTGACAAGATGGCCTAGCACAAAGAAGCAGAGGCAGAGAAAGCCTCCTAAAAGAAGAAGAAGAAGTCTCCTGAGGCAGAGGAGGACAGTGCCTTCAAGAAGGTCAGAATCACCAACACCACTGATGAATCTTCATCAGGTAACCCAGACTCCTCCCCTAACATCATCTCAACTGAGTCTGACTCAGATGTTCCTGCACCCACCCCCGTCAAACCTAAAACCACTAAACCTCGCACTCCTGCCAAAACCAAACACATCTCCACATTACCCAAAACCCCCACTGATGACTCTCAACTGCCCAAAAGTGGATCCCAAACAACCCCCACTGACCCTATCCCAACCCCCTCTGAAAACATCCCCTCAACCCCTTCTGAACCTACTCCAACCCCAACCCCCACTGATCAAGACTCTACCTCCACTGATACTCTAAACCAAACCCCCACTGAACCAAACATTCCTAATTCTCACTCAACTCAACTGAAGTCTATCCCAGAAGAGCCAACCGAAAGCAGATCCCCTACCCCTTCCCTTCCTTCAGACAATGAAGAAGAGTACTCATTCCTAGATACTCTCAAGGATGAGGTAGCTTACTCTTTAGAGTCTAAATACCCTGAACTAGATCAATTCCCCACACTCAAAGACTTGTTCTTGAGACTGAGACTCATTGTCCATCTCAAGGATAGAAGACTTGGTGAAATCCTTCTAGCTGTAAGAGGCAGCAATGCAGAAGAGTGGAAGAAGGAGGAAGCTGAAGTGCTGCAATTTGCTGGGATGCACAAGACCAGACTTCTCTGTGATGAGAAGGTCTTTGAAAGTTTGGTCTTGGAGAAGATTGCAGAGGCAAAGAAGGAGGGAGAAAAGTCTGCTGATAGAGAAAAGCCAGCTGAACCCTCAGCTGAGAAGGAGGTGGAGAAGGAGAAGAGTGCAGAGGAGAAGGTAGTTGCATCTGAACTTGAAGGAGGTGCTTCACCTAAGAAAGGTGGTGGTGAAGCAGCCAAGGATGTATCCATGGCAAGGGATACCGAGGCTCAAAACTTGCCACAGGAGGGCTCAGTAGAGGTGTCTACTGAAGCTCTCCCACAACAGCCCTCAGTGGTGGCTTTAGAGTCAACTGAGGTGTCTGGAACTGGAGAAGTTGAAAAGGAGAGTGAAAAAGAAAAAGAGGTGGAAATCACTGCTGTGAAGAGTGGAGAGATAAGAGCAATCATCCCTGTAAAGGGTGAATTGGCTGAAAAAATAGCAGTTGAAAAGGAAAGTGAGAAAGAGAAAAGTAAGAAGAGTGAGGAGGAGGGAGTCCCCATGGAGATAGAGGCATCAGGAGATCTAGGTGGTGAGGTTGAGGGAGTTAGAACTAACACTTCTTGCAATGCAGGTACTCAAACCATTGAAGTTCCCTCAGTTGTGGTCAACCTAACTCCACTGAGTGATGTTGTTCACTCAATCAGAGAAGAAAGCCTTCCATCTCTTCAAACTCAGCTCAGGGAGGTCCAGGAGATTGTACAAGAGGAGGTAGATGAGATGGTTATTCTCTCATACCACATTGATGAACTCATGGAGTCCACAACTACATCACTTCAGAATCTCACACTTAAAGTTGAAGACTCTCAGCAAATGGTGATTGATGTAGTTGAGGGACAAAGTGTGTTAGTCATTGATGCCCTGAAGAAGCTGGAGAAGTCTGAAGAAGAGGCCAGGACCAAGTTCCTCAAAGACTCAGTAGAAAACGTATCCATCAACCTGAAGTCATCAGTGGAGGCCTTCTCAGAAGACCTACTTGGAGAGGTTGAAGGATTATGGAACTCTAAGATGTCTGAATTTGAGGTCAAGCATGCTGAGCTAGGAGCCAAACTGGGAGAGGTACTGAAGAAGGCAGCTGAAGACTTCCCAACACAAGAGAAAACTGATGTGCTGATCAATGAAAAGCTAGCGCAGTTTGTTCAATTTGGGCAGACATCTGGAGCTACTTTGGAAAGACTTGAAGATGAGGTAGACCATTGCTCAACTGAGCTGAAGGCATTGGCCCATGATCAACTGAAGCTCAACATCACGGTAGCTGAATGCATGATTAATACCGGAAAGGGGGAAAAGAGGATAAGTGCCAAGGACATGAAGGCTGATCCCAAGAATAAAATGAACATTATCCTTGAAACCCCTGACTTCGAGAAAGGCCAACAGGTGAAGAGCACCTTGAAGAAAGTTGATGCTGAAGCCCAGAAGATAGCAGAAGCCAAGAAAGGCAAGGAGACCTCCTCAGCTGACCTTTCAAAGTTCAAAGAGGAGCATCTAAAGGAGAAGGAGGAGAGAGCTGCGAAGAAGGGGGAAACTGCAAAGAGAAAGGCATCTGATGCCCTCTCAGCTGAGGTTGCCAAAAATACAAGAACCTCAGAGAGGTTGGCAGCTAAGTCCACAACCTCTACTGATGAAGTTCAGGTACTTCCTATTCTCAATCCTGAACCCTTATCTTCTGAACCTCCCAAGTCTGCACCCACAAAAGTCACAGAGCTCGCTGAGCTAATCAAAGAGGCTGGAGGAATGAATGAAAGAGCAAGGAAGCTAACAGCACAGCAGCAGGAGAGGAGAGATAAGGTGGTTGGAAAGATGGAAACAATTGCTGAGTTAGCTGAGAGAAAAAGAAAGGAGAGGCTAGCCACTTTTGACAAAACTACTTCTAAGAAATTCAGGAGTGGTTATCTAAAGTGGGCTGCTAAGCTGAAGAAAGACAAGATCACACCATCTCTGAACAGATTTCCTCATCATGATGCCTGGGTTCCTAAGAAGCTCAATGATGCTTGGGAGACTGCTAAAAGGGAATTTGTGTATTCCTTTTATGTCAGTGGAGAGTTAGGAAGGGACAATGCACAAGAAGTCTTCAACTCATGGTTGTTTGATGCCTATCCCAAACTCTATCCCGAGATCAGTGATGCTTGGAATGATGCCTTCCCTGATCAAGCTCTGAAGGCCCCTGAGCCAATCACCTACTGGCCTCCTCAAGATGCAACAGGTGTTGTTGATAGAGAAAGGATCACTGAAGAGTGGACATCCTTGTGTGAGCATCTTGGACTCAGAGGACATTCGAAGGAGATAATAGAGAGGAAGAACGAGCTGAAGATTAGAGTTTTCAAGCAATATGGACTTGAACCCATTTTCGAGTCCATCTGAGAAGGTTGTATCTTTTGCTGGGCATTTGTTTATAAGTCCCAGGTGTGTTTAAGTTTGAAACTTTTGAGAGTTGACTTCTGTAATATGTACTTCATCATTTTATTAATGGATTGAACTCTACTGATGTTTTGCCCAAGATAATATCTCATTATTATTTAGGCTTATGTACTTGAATGTTTTACTTACAAAATCTGTGAACTTTGAATGTCATCTGAAGAACCTCATCTGACAGAAAATATGTAATAAGATAGGTTCCGGCATAATCAAAAAGGGGGAAATTGTTGGGAAAATGTATAAGACTTAGGTTTTGATTAGATGCCAAAATGTTCCTCCTAAGTTGTTTTGTAAGTAAATTATTCAGTAGAGTTAGTACTTAGTTAAACAGTTCAACTGTTAAGGAACTGAAGTACAGTTAGTAATTGCAAGAGTGTATTTAAGAATGAAGTCTGCTGAAGATGAAGTCCACTGAAGTGAAGTCCGCTGAAGACAAGTGATCTGAGAATAAGTCTAAGTCTTGAATGTTTTCTAAGTACATTCTCACTAAGACTAAAACTATCAGGAGAGGACCAATGTCCACTGATGGGAACTAACAATGCACATTCAATGCTAAACATATTAAAAGCTGTTAGTTAATCTGGTTGGAACAAGGCAAAACGAATTTCAGTGAAGCTTACAATTAATGAAGGAATAAGAAGGTTCTCTCAGAGGAGTTCCACCTAAAGCAAGACAAGAATCTGGGCATGCAGACTTAAGGTCCAATGAGAAGATGACACGTCAGTGTACTTTACTGATAGCCGACCTGCCCCAGCCTGACAAGTACCAAAAGTCTTTCTCTAGCAATCTACAGTAAGTTGGTGAACAGGCATGGTCTTTCAGCCGTTTCTTGACAAGACTTAAAACTTCAAATAGAGCCGTTTGAGCCAATCAGATACAAGAAGACTTACTTGAGAAGATTCAAATCCAACGGGAAGATTTTCAAGGAAGCCTATAAATACAGAAGGACGTGCACATTTCCAAGTACGGGAAACTCACAAGATCAAAGCTATCTCTACATTCATAACAACTAAGAAGCACTCGAAATTACCTTTGTTTCCCAAGTGTTTCACATTTGTAGAGAGCCTAACAAACCTTCTGTAACCAAGCTTAAAAGCTATATCCAAATCTTAGAAAGAGATAATCCAATCCTAAGCCTTGAGCTAAACTTGTAAGGATTATCTCAAAATAGTTGGAACCAAAACCCTACTCAAAACCCTACTCAGTGTTTAGGTTGAGAGCTAGTGTTAAGTGGTGTTAGTAAGCTGATTGTTATATCAGTCTGAAAGCTGGTTTGTTTTGGGAACTAGGACCTGGAATTTCCTAGTGATCAATCATCCTAAGAGAGGATTAGTTGATCAGTGCACCTTGGCACTATAACACAAGGAATTCCAAGTGAAAAGAATTCTCCTGTTTGATCAGGACAGTGGACGTAGGAGATTCATCTCTGAACCACTTTATACCTTGTGTTCTTATTATCTGCTTTCCTAAGTGTGTGTTAATCTCAAAGTTTATCAAAGTAAAACGAGTTTTCTAAGGGCTCACTAATCCGCATCTGAAAGCTAATTAGATAGTAGTTCAACTGAAAGTCTTGAGCTTTCAGTGGAGGTATTATCTCAGTAAGCTTTCACAAAGTAACTCTCAGCAGACCTCAAGTCCACTGACGAGCTACTGTCTTAAGTAACCTGATAAGTTTTCAAGAAGTTTTAATTTGTAACAACAGGTGTATTCCCCCCCCATACACCTGTTTACTCGTTTCGGGACCAACAGCTTCTTGTTAGGGGATCCAAATATAATGTCATCAACATATATTTGGACCAGAAGGATGTCCTTTCCTTCTTCTTTCCTAAACAAGGTCCTATCAATTTTACCCTTAGTAAAACCATTGTCCAGAAGAAACTGAGATAGAGTGTCATACCATGCTCTGGGTGCTTGCTTCAGCCCATAAAAAGCTTTCTTAAGCTTAAACACCTTGTCACCTTGTTCAAAACCAGGAGGTTGTTCCACATACACTTCTTCAATGAGAATCCCATTAAGAAGGACAGATTTCACATCCATCTGGTATACTTTGAACTTCATGTGAGCAGCATATGCTAAGAATAATCTGATGGCTTCTAGTCTGGCAACATGAGCAAATGTCTCATCATAGTCTATTCCTTCAGACTGAGAATAACCCTGAGCCACTAGCCTTACCTTGTTCCTAGTAATGACATCATTCTCATCTTTCTTATTCTTGAAAACCCACTTAGTGCCTATCACCTTTTGATGTCTTAGTCTGTCTACCAACTCCCAAACATCCTGTCTGGTTAATTGATTCAATTCCTATTGCATAGCAACAATCCAATTTGAATCTTTCAGTGCTTCCTTGATATTCTTGGGCTCAATTAAGGATACATAGCAACTGAATAAGGCGGCTAAGTTAAGAGTTCTCCTAGTCTGAACACCCTTAGTTGGATCTCCAATTATAAGGTCATTAGGGTGATCAACCAGGGTCCTCCTTCCCGTGGCCTTACCTGATTGACCATCCTCTGCAGTACCTTGGTAAATATCACCACCTGCAGAAGAGTTTCCCCCTACAGGAGTTCCAACCTCCTCTGGTTCTGCTCCTTGTGAAGACTTCTTCTTCAGAGAACCAGAAGATGGGTCACCATCTGAATCTGAATCTGAGTCTGAATAAAGAATAGGTGGATTGACCTTGATTACTCTGGGTGTAGTCTGATTCTGAGTCTCTCCAGAAGACTTTAATTCCACATTGCACTCAACAACAGATTCATCAAAAACAACATGAGGTGTTTCCTCCACACAAAGTGAATTCTTATTAAAAACTATGAATGCTTTACTAGTGGTGGAATATCCTAAAAATATTCCATCTGCTACTTTAGCATCAAAAGTTTTTAATTTTGATTTCCCATTGTCATGGATGAAACACTTACATCTAAAAACATGAAAATATGAAACAGATGGGGTTTTACCTTTCCATACCTCATATGGAGTTTTATTATGTCTCTGGGCAACTAGGCATCTGTTCTGTGTATAACAAGCTGTATTGATAGCTTCTGCCCTAAAACCTTTGTGGTGTGTTGTACTCTGCTAGAAGAGTCCTTGCAGCTTCTTTAAGGGTTCTATTCCTCCTTTCTGCTACTCCATTTTGTTGGGGTGTTCTGGCAGCAGATGTCTCATGAAAAATCCCATTGTCCTTGCAGTAATCTGCAATGCGTGAATTCAGAAACTCTGTCCCTTTGTCACTTCTGATTCTGACTATGCTCTGGTTCTGCTCATTCTGAATCTGCTTAAAGAATTATGGCAGCTTAGTGATGGTTTCATTTTTCTTAAACAAGAACACTACCCAAGTGTATCTTGAAAAGTCATCTACTATCACCAAGGTGTACTTCCTTCCACTGAAGCTGAGAGGAGAAACAGGTCCATGTGAAGTAGTTGAAGTACTCTGGTTGTGGTTGTGCTCTGGACATCCTTAAAGGAGGTCTTGGGTTGCTTACCCTTCTGGCATGAACCACAAACCTGATCCTTCTTAAACACTTCATTAGGAAGACCTCGAATAAGACCTTTTCTGACAATCTTATTCAGTGTTTTGAAGTTAAGGTGGCTCAATCTCTTGTGCCATAACCAGCTGTCTTTTGTAGATTCTTTAGCTACCAGGCAAGCATTTCTTGGGCAACTGCTAAAATCTGCAAGATAAATGTTACCCTTCCTCAAGCCTATTAGCAAGATATCATTATAATCAGAAGAAAAGACAGTGCATGAATCACTAGAAAACTTCACTGAGTATCCCCTATCACAGAATTGGGATACTGAAAGCAGATTATGCTTGAGTCCTTCAACATAGTAGACTTCATCTACAGATACGCCATTGAAACTCAATTTCCCAACTCCTCTGGTGACTCCATAGTTGTTGTCACCAAACATCACTCTTGGTCCATTCATTGGCTTGAAATCCTGGAGATTGTCTTTCTGGAATGTCATGTGCTTGGAACATCCACTATCAATATACCACACATATTTGCTTGATAGTCCTTTCTCCAATGGGCTCTTATCATCCTGCAGAGAGATTAATTAGGTCCCCTACTGGTGCTGGGTCCTGATTGGTTAGTTGCAGGGTTTGTAGGAATCCAAAGATAAAGATCATCCCTTGCTGGATGAGGAGATCTTATCTTCCTTCCAAATCTATCTACCAGCACATGTCCTCTTAAAATGACATATTGAGCTACTGGTCTGATCAGAATACCTTTCCTATAAACAGGTCTAGTGTATCTTTTCTCAAATCTGGCCTTTGGAATGGCCTTCCTTAAAGACATGGTCTTAAAGGTCTGGTTGTAAGGGTACATCCTAGAAGAACCATATCTGGTGTCATAACTACCCAGATCAGTTGGTTTTCTATAGATGGGTCTGGAAGACCTCCCCTAGTTCTGAAAATTAGATCTATTCTGATGATAGAATTCCTTCTGAGTTTTCCTGTTCTGGAATCTTCTTGGAGCATTCCATCTTTGAGATCCCTGATTCTGATTGAGGTTCTCTGGTTTAGTATATCTCCTCTAATATCTCATATTCTGATTAGGTTTCTTCTTAGAGTCTCCTTTATGAGGTCCCACAATTTTCTTAGGTTCCACTCTTTTAAGATTCCTCTGAGGTTCCCTAATCGGTTTAGGCATCTGAACAGAACCATCAATCTTCATAGGTTCTCTTCACTGACTTTTATGCTCTAGAATTTTCTCTTCCAGAACATTCACCTCTTCTGGACTATATTCTGAATGATTAGCAGGGGGGTCCCATTTCCAACCAGGTCTGTGAACCACCATGCGATCATTACTAGAAAGATCCTCTTCATTCCAGAGCTCCACAAATTCACCAGCTCTTACAGACTTGTCTTTGGTAAAGCAATATTTATGGGATCTTTTAATGATTCTAGGATATCCTAAACCACTCTTATCATTTATGCGTTGAGAAGATCCTGATATAATAGATACAACATCTGGTTTCATGGAAGCTTCTCTGGGCATAGGTACCTCAATAGTTTGCTCAACTTGTTTTCCCTTGATAAGAATCTGGTATTTGGCTCTAAGCTCATTGAACTCTTCTACTTGAGAGTTCTTTTCCTTCATGAGTTGATCTACCAGAGTATCTCTTTCTGTGATCTTATCCTGAAGTTCAAAAACTTCTTTGGAATGATCTTTCATGAGTTCTCTGGTGGATTTTTGCTCATGAGATAAGGATTGAACTTCAGTTCTGAGCCTACCATTCTCTTTCTCAAGTTCTTGACATAATTGAACACAATTTTGGAGATCTGATAGCATTTGCTGTATATCAGACTCTCTGGAGTTACCAGATGAATTAGAGGATTCAGTATATTTGGAATTTGATAGGACTAAGGTAGATTCTTGTACCTCTGTGATGTCTGCCATCAGACATACATCATCATCAGATCCAAAATCAGAGGAAGAAGAATAGGAACTAGAATCCTCCTCTTCTGCTTCTGCCATCAAAGCTCTCTTGTCTGCATATCTCCTGTCCCTCTTGAGTCTTTTCTCTTCTCTTTCTCTAGGAGTCAATTGAGGACAATCATAACTGTAGTGACCAGGCTTGTTGCAGGTGTAGCAAGTGTTGTCTCCTCTGGAACTGGGGCTTAGATCTCTCCTCCTCTGGTTGTACTCTGCTCTGGCTGGACTACTCTCTCTCCACTGGTAGTCTGATCTGCCAGAACTGTCATCCCTCCTCTGGTAATCTGATCTCCCAGAGCTGCTATCTCTTCTCCTCTCTGGAGTTCTGAATCTGGTCTCTCTTGAGTCTCCAGATGTCTTTTCCTTGTCTGCAGGTTTGAAGGAGCTCTTCCTGTCTCTGGTAGATTCCTTCCAATGCTTTTTGTACCTGCCATACTTAGAACTCATCTTATCAAGTTTACGGGTTAGAAGTGCTACCTGCTCCTTGAGACTCATGTCATCTGCATCAGTAGACTCCTTTGGTTTGTCATCTGCCTTGATGGTAGAAAAAAATGCAACTCCTTTCTGACCAGAAGAGGAAACCTCTTCTGTTTGATCCTCTTCTTGAAGATCATATTCATAAGCTTTTAGATCAGATAACAGAAGATGATGATCCAGAGTGTTGAGATCCTTGCTATCTTTAATCACAGTCACTTTGATTCTCCACCTGCTGGTTAGTGAGCGCAATATTTTACTATTTATTTCTTTTTCAGAATAGGTCTTACCCAAGGCACTAGCCTTGTTAAGGAGATTTGTAAGGCACATATCCAGCTGGTAAATGGTCTCATCTGGTTTCATTTTGAAAGTGCCAAATGAGTGTTGAACAGCTTGGAGTTTGTTATCATTGATCTTCTCTGTTCCTTCACAGAGCAAGGCAAGTTTATCCCACATCTCCTTGGCAGTGGCACACGTTCTGACCTTTTCTATCACCTCCTTTGTGAGTGTGTTGATGATTTCAGTCCTTGCTACCTGGTCCAAATTGTAGAGTTTCCTTTCATCATTGTCAAGCTCATCTTTCTTCTTGAGAATTATTTGTCTGGGAACTCTGTCCTCTGCAGCTTTCTGGGCAGTTTCACTTGTTTCTTCTCTGGATTCTGACCTGCCACTATCAATAGGAGTCCAGTAAAATTTAATTGGGCCACTTTCTACCACATCTAGCATGCGGTGGTGAATAGCTCCAAGATGATTACTCATCATGAAGCTCCAGTGGCTGTAATCCTGAAAAGAGAATTCTGGTAACTTACGACTCTTATAAGAAGATTTTGCAGACATTTTTACTAAATTGATTTAGCAAAAATTTAACCAAAACACAATAAAGAGCAATAGATCTGCCCGGTGACCACCAAAAGCTTTACAAAGCAGTGGTCTTTGGACACACTGCTCTGATACCACTTGTTGGTCCCACTAGATTGATAAATTGCGGAAGCTTTAAAGTAAATGCCTTTGGCAAGGTTCTTTTTACAAGAGCACACTAAAATAAGCAAGAAATTAAATGCAGAAAACAGTAAATAAGACCGGATGTATAGTGGTTCGGATCTGAATATCCTACGTCCACTCTCCCTTGATCAAAGGGGTCTCACTATCCAACCAACAACCAACTTACTTACTGGAATTGTGAAGTACCAGTTCCTTCTTACAAACTCTTTAGATCTGACTTTGATCTAAAGACAACAGCCTTCAACCTTATCTTATAGATGAACAGGTTGAGGTCCAACTACTCCTTAAGAGTGAATATGTAAGTATGAACAGAATAAGAGTGCTATATGCTTGATAAACAAGAGCTTGGAATATGACTTCGTGCGCGTATGATTCTCTCTAGAGCTTTTTCTTGAGTCTGCACTCTTCTATTTATAGAGGTGATTAGAGTATAGCCGTTGGAGAGCTAATCCAATCAGATCCTCTATTTAAGGAAGCCTCAATCAATCAATTCCCTAATTGATTGATTGGGTTGGTGAGATCCTTGGATTGATTGACTTCAAATACTTTCCAATCCTGATCTTGTTGACTTGATTTGAATCACCAACGGTCAAGTGCTTCCAATGCCTAACTCTGATTCTCTCCAGAGAAGGCAAGACCAGACACTAGGCAACCTTGATGTCTTCTGGTCTAGATCTGGTTAAGAAACAGAATGCTCATCAGAATCAGGAGATGATTCTGAGCATCTTTTGTTTCACCAGACTCGTCTGGTCCGGACTCGTCTGGTCTGGAGAAAGGTTCTGCCTCTAGTCAGTCTCCTCTGATGAAGTCCTTTGATGGAGTCCTCTGGAAGGTCTTCTGGTCTGGCAGTTCCCCCTAGACTAAGTTCTAATCTAGTTCATCATTTGGCTAACAGGTCCAGATGGTCCTATTACATCTTCTGATTTGTTTTAACTCATCAAAACTATACAACATTTATCCTAACACTTACTGATGTCAATCAAGACTAAGAGTCTGAAGACAAAGAGCACCATCCTGAACCTACGGCTGTCTTTCTAAGTTGGCTGAGTAAGTGTCAGTGATGAAGAGTATGACCCTGAGGTCATTACTAACTCAGTCCTGAATGGAACAGGATGACACTGAGTAATGGGAAAAAGACTTGGAGTAGGGCCAAGCAATGCAAAAGGAATGTCAGCTTCAGGACAAGACCGTTGTGCTCAAGACAAGAAGAACTTAATAAGACAAGCCTAAAGCCCAGGAATGAGTTCTGACATTCTCACCAACCTGATGACGTGGACCAATCCAGGAAGGACACGCACGTACGGACCTGACATGAAGACTGACTTCAGACTGCACTTTCAACGGGCAAGCATTAAATGGAGCATTAAATGCAATTACCTAATCCATGCAAGGACGGCTGCTTCATGGGAGATATGTCCGTTGAACAAACCTACGTAGATGAATAGAAGGCTATCTCCTCCAATGGATAGTTTTCAAATCCATCTATAAATACAGAAGGCCTTGAACCCATTCAAGGTTACGAGAAATTTCCAAGCCAGAAATTACTCAAACTCTCAAGCATTCAAGCTTTCAGCATTCTAAAAGAAGCACTCGAAACCAGATAATTTCCCAAGTGTTTCTTAGATTAGTGAGAGTTACTCTGTATTCTACTGAGCGTTCAAGCCATATCTCAAGCTTAGAGTGATTATACATCCTTAGCATAGCTTAGCTTTGTAAGGATAATCACACCTTAGTTGGAATCCAAACTAAAACCAAAACCCTCTAGTCAGGTTTGTTGGTTGAAGTTGTTTAGTGAAGTTAGGAAGGAGTTTGTATAGGTCAGTGAGGTTAGCTGATCTTGGTGCACCTTGGCACGTTAAAACAAGTTAATCCCAAGTAGTGGATTATCCTGTTCAATCAGGATCGTGGACGTAGGAGCTTGAGTCTCTGAACCACGTTAAACTCCTTGTGTTCTTACTGCTTTGATATTGTTCTTAACTGCCATTTCATTAAGTCATTCATAGAATTTGTTTTCATCGGGCTTGAATCAATCAACCTGATCATCAACGTGAACACTGTCCTACTAATCACTATTTCAGAAAAGAGTAACCAAGTTTTTAGAAAGCAAACATAACAAGACTATAAACTTTCAGGGATCACGCATTTCTGCACTGAACTCAAGTTGATAGTTTGGCAACTGACCAACATTCAGTGTAGTCAGTAGGCCTGTTATCAACCCTGATTTCTTTATCACTCTGAGCAAGGGGATTTAGTCAGTTTGAAAGTGAAAAAATTGGTATACGTGTATTCCCCCCCATACACTTATTCCTCGGTCTTGTACCGGGACCAAAAAGTGGTATCAGAGCAGTAGTTCAAAAGACCACTGACTTTGAATACTAATAGTTTCAGAGGTGAAACTGTTGGTGGTCACTGAACAGATATGAGTTTTCTTTTCATAAAACTTGCATCATCATGACTTCGAGGAGACTTGAAGCTTCGTTACCTGAATTCTCTGTTTCTAACTTTGTCTACTAGAAGTTCAGACTTGAGGCACATCTAGATGCCATGACCAGATGCCACGCATTATCAGGGAAGGACCTATCAAGATCACCATTCCTAATATCAGAGGACTGAGGTATGAGCATCTTGACATTGGTGTACAGGCTCCTAAGGAGAGGAATGATATGACCAATGACGAGATCAAAATGGTGGGACAGGACAATGTGGCCAGAAATATCATCTTGAATACGGTGCCTTTCGAGGAGTCAGCAAGGTTGATGAACTTAAAGACGGCTAAGGAGGTATGGGATGAGCTGACCAGGATGTGCGAAGTGTCAGAAAATATAAAGGAGAACAAGAGGAATATTGCCATTCAGAAGTTCGAAGCATTCGAGTTGCTGCCTGATGAGACTATAGATTCGATGGAGTCAAGATTCATCAAGTTGATGAATGAGTTGGTGATGTTTGTTGGTCCCACTAGTTAGATTAATTGTGGAAGCTTAAGTTAAATGTCTTTCAAATTCTTTCTACAAGAGAACAATAATCAATAGGACAATAAGTAAAAGAAAGCAATAAAGAACACAAGATATATAGTGGTTCGGATTTGAATATCCTACGTCCACTCTCCCTTATATCCAAGGGGTCTCACTATCAACCAACTCACTTACTTACTTCACTGGAATTGGGAAGTACCAGTTCCTTCTTACAATCTCTTTAGATTTAACTTCAATCTAAAGATCAACAGCCAACAACCTTATCTAATAGATGAACAGGTTGAGGTTTCAATAACTCCTTAAGAGTAGATAAATATTATGAACAGTAAGAGTGCCTAGAATGAATATCAAAAGCTTGGATGGACTTATGCGCGTATATAGTCTCTCTAGAGCTTTTTCTTGAACTGCACTCTTGTATTTATAGAGGGGATTAGGGCTAGCCGTTGGAGGGCTAATCCATTCAGATCCTCTATTTAAGGAAGCCTCAATCAATCAATTCCCTAATTGATTGATTGGGTTGGTGGGATCCTTGGATTGATTATCTTCAAAACTTTCCAATCCTGATCTAGTTGACTTGATTTGAATCACCAACGGTCAATAGCTTCCTCGGCCTAACTCTGATTCTCTCCAGAGAAGGCAAGACCAGACACCAGGCAACCTCGGTGTCTTCTGGTCCTAATCTGGTGAACAACCAGAATACTCAGTAGAAACAGGAGATCACACTGAGCATCTTTTGTTCCACTAGACTCGTCTGGTTCGGACTCGTCTGGTCAGGGGAAGGTCCTCTGCCTCTGGTCAGGTCTCATCTGGTGAAGTCTTCTGGTGGAGTCCTCTGGTGAAGTCTTCTGGTCTGGCAGTTCCCCCTAGACTAAGTCCTAATCTAGATCATCATCTGGCTAACAGGTCCAGATGGTCCTATTACATTTTCTGGTTTGTTTTAACTCATCAAAACTAACAATTTTTATCCTAACAATTTCCCCCTTTTTGATGGAGTTAAAACACTACCAGAAATGATCACAAAGAAAACTTTAAGCAAGAAAACAGTAAAAGATAAGACCTTAGAATAGATCTTATCAGGCAAACAATTAAGACAACAAGAGGTTGTCTTTTGAACAGAGAAGATATGAATTTCATTAATGATAAAGATAGAGTGATTACAGATTAAAAGGCAAGACTGGTCCTAATCTAGGCATATCTTCTGTTATCTTTAGGCACCAGAAACCAGTCCAGAAACCTATCCTGGACGGCCTTCAACTCTGCAGAAGATGTTGGAGTGAAGTTCACCAACACCTTGGTCTTGTACAGCCTCTTCAGCTCGGCCCAATCAACCTGGTCTCCTGCCATCGGAGTGTTAAGATAAGTGAATTCAGGGGCAGTCACCTCCGGGTTGAACTCAATGGTAGAGTCCATTAATTGCTTGTACAGCTCTGCATCATAAGCTTGCATCCAGGTGTGAAAGGTTTTGTTGATCAGCTCATCATCCTCTGGTGCTGGCCTTTGGATATAGTGTTAGATGAACCAGAGAGTCTTTGCCTCCTTCCATTTCTCAATCAAAGGCATAGGCACAGTAGAGTCAAAAGACCCTTCTGTCCTGATTGGCAAAATGTTCATCACTTCAAAGGGAGCTTTCCTCCTCTGGCTAGAGCTTCCTGCACCAGAAGAAGCACATGTTTCTCTGCTCTTTTTGTTTTGCCTCCTAACATATCTGAGCCTCTGCTCTTCATCTATGTTCTTCCTGATCCTTGCTTGCTTCTCCTCTGGAGTCTCTTCCTTGTATCTCTTCTGAGCTTCTTCAACAACGGTCTCAAGGAAGCTTTTCTTGACTCTTCTGATCTTCTTCTTTGCAGGTCCAGAGATGGAGATTGGATCCTGCTCAGCTTCTGACTCCTCTTCTGCAGCAAGCTGCTTAGCCATGGAAAGAGATTTGAATTCCTCTTTCTTCTTCTTCTGCAACTCAGCCTGGGCTAATGTGTTCTCTAGCAGGTCCAGACGAGCTCCATGGCTGAAGAGAGTTTCATTAGTGGTCTTCGCTAGATCAGTTCTGGCCTTCTCTTCCCCCTTTTTAACTTCATCAAGGAGGGGCTCCACTACCTGCCTTATAAGATCAGGCAAGGCAGTGTTGGAGGAAGAGTGAAGATCACGTAGCTGCTTAGCCTCCTCCAGATAGGCTTTAGACTCTGCAACAAGTCTTTCCTGCTTTTCCAACATCTCCTGGAGAGAGTCTTTCATCTTAGCAGTTTCCAGCATTTGAGTGGCCAACTCAACTTTAAGCACTGAGACAGACCTCACCTGGTCCAGAACATATTCCTGGACCTGCCTCTAGCTTTCATGCACATCCATCTTTAAATAAAGACAGTCAGATTTGAATGCAGCTTTGGCAGAGGCAAAAACATCCTTGATCTGCTTCAAAAACTTCCTTCTCTCATCTTTAATCTGATGCTCAACTAGAGTAGGTGCCAAGTGCTGCATTGCCTTGGAGAATCTGCCAATTTGCTGGATTTGTTCATTGAAGAATAGTTTCATCTTCTGGAGGATAGCAGGAGTGACTTCAAAATCTTCTTCGTCTGAATATAACTCGGAAGGGAAGACAAAATGAGATCCAAACTTGTAAGAGGGGCCCTTTGGGGAGATCATAACACCCTGCTGGATGAGTAGAGTTCGAATCACCACCTTCGCTGCCTCAGGTGACTCTAGCTCTGCAGGATTTTGGATATTCAGCTTCTGCTTCAGCTCTATCTCCCAGGCAGTAAAGTTGGAGGGACCTATTTCTTCAAGCAAAAGCATCAGGTCCTCCACATCCTCAAGTCTGGCCTTGCTCCAGACCTTGGCATCAGTCAACTCTGCCAAAAGTGGTAAATGCTCCAGAAGAACTGGGAAATGCTCTCTTAGCCAGAGCTGAGCACTTACACTCATACTCTGCCTAATGGGACCCATCTCATCAGAAGAGAAGGTGAAGGGTTTGGGCCCAGAGGCAGAGGAAGAAGGTGCTAAGTTAGCAGGCTCAAGTGAAGCTTCCTCATCTTCACTATCATTGCTAGATAAACAGGTGGGAGAAAAGGAAGGGCCAAAGGATCCCAGAGCCATAGAAATGGTTGGATCCTGGCCTGTATGGGTTTGGGGAGGGTTAGGATTTTGTGAGGTAAAGGAGGAGGGGATGGGTTGTTCTGCACCAGATGAAGATGGGATCTCTGGTACAGAAGTTGGGGGTGAGGCGTTTGTGGGAAGATGTGTTTGAGAATTTGGGGGAGAAGGTGTTTGGGTAGGAACTGTTGAGGGAGTATATACGGGGGTATCTGGGAGAATCTGCTCTGGTGGAATAATAGGGTTACCAGAGGCAGATGGGGTTTGGGAATATTATCTGGGGGAGAGGTAGAGGGGGAGACAAGATTAATAGGGGTAGAAGATGGAAAGGAAGGGTTTACCTCTGCTGAGTCAACATCAGCAGGTACAGTATGCTCATGAACATCCTCCATCATCTGGGAAGCCTCATCAATGGCCTTCTCCAAGGCCTCTCCAAGATCAGAACCAGAGTCAGGATCTTGAAGAATGGCTCTCTTGGCCTTGTATTTCTTCACAAGAGGCTCAGCCTGTTCTTCCTCTTCGTCCTCTGATGGCTCATCCACCAGAAGGGTTTTCTTGGCCTTCCTGCTAGTCCTTGACTTCTTAGCAGAGCCTTTCCTGGCCTCCTCAGGCCTCTTCCTCTTGGCTGCTCCAGCCTTCTTAACAGCTGTTGGTCCCGTTTTTTCATTCACAAACAAAGACAATATGGGAAATTAGGAGAAATGTTTGTTTTAACACTGATGTTATGCAAGTCAGTAAAGCAATAAAGAACACAACAATGTAAAGTGGTTCGGAGGCCCAAGCTCCTACATCCACTGCCTGATTTAACAGGAAATCCACTACCCGGGATTCTTGTTTTTAACGTGCCAAGGTGCACTCACAACTGGACTCACACCCCTCTACAGAGCTGCCTCTCGAACTGGCCTCACATCCCTCTTCACTCAGGGACTGCCTCTCCTCACCTCACTGCAACACCTAACACTATTCTGGAAAGGGTTTAGTTTGGTTTGGTTCTCTCCAACTAGGTGAAGTTTTCCCTTACGTGGTTTTAGCCTCTGAGCTAAGGTTGGGAAAACCTCTCTAAGCTTAGGATGTATATGATAGGCTCGAGTATACAAACTGGAACACTCAAATATGACTATGAAGAATTCAATGTCAGTGTTCTTGATGGAGATGGTGCACCCTTATGACTCCCTCATGACTTGCACCGCTCTCGCACCACCAGCTCTTTTTCAAATGAAGCTTGAGTTTGTATTTATAGTTTGGATTTGAATGTTACCATTGGAGAGAGTAACATTCAAATCCAGACTATCTCTGGAGTGAAATTCTCCTTTTTACTAAAGTATGGCCTTTGTCAGCTTTTGTCAGATTTGCTGCCTTGACTTGATTGGTCCACGTGGACTGAGTCCAACGGCTCTTTTGTTCAGGGTACTTGATCAGGGTAGTCCTAACTTCAGGCGACTTGTCTCCAGCTGACTTGTAATCCTCTCAGGATACCTTTCTTCAGTAGACTTGAAGTCTTCTTAGGAACCATCATTGGATTTTAAGTCTTCTCAGTGGACTTCCTTCAGTAGACTTGAAGTCCACTCAGGGGAGTTGACATAAGGCTATTTGTCAAGCTTCCCAGCCTCATTAGCCTGACTCATTCAGGTCCTACTAGGCACAGCACTGATCCTCTCAATCATGCTCTTCACTGAGTAGTCCACTGACCAGCTTAGAAAGTCAGGTTTATACTCAGTGGGACTTCCTTCAGGCTTCTCTTCAGGTTCAGGTCTTCTGACATGGCTTCAGTCTGTTCTCTTTTTGATGTTATTTTGACTTCCTCAGGCTGTGTCAGTGAGTTCCCCCTCACTGAGTTCCTCTCAGTAGAGTTCCCCCTCAGCTGAGTTCCTCTCAGTAGGGTTCCCCCTCAGCTGAATTCTTCCTCCACTGATAACCTGTTCTCCTGAGAAACAACCTAGCCTGACCTGAAACTAAAAGATACTATCCTGACTGCTTTCAAACCTATTACATGTTGTTTTGGAAAATCATCAAAACTAAAATATCCCAACAGTGGTTTTCAATAACCCAGAAATTGAATCAAGACCGGAGTTCACACACATTAAGGAGGCCTTGGAGATGGTCAAAGCTACTGGATTGGAAAAGTTCTTATCAGTTCATCCTGAGAACTGTTTCGATAGGCAGGTTCTTGAGTTCTTCTACAATATATCCAACTCTGACTCAAGAATCAAGTCATGTCTATTCCTCCAAAGGAAGAAAAAGGTAGTACGAGATGATATGGAGGTTGTTGAGCACCAAAAGATCAGGAAGGAGATTCGGATCAGCGGTGATGATTTGAAAGAATTATTTGATCTCCCCTCTGAAGGTCCAAACCCAGATACATGTATTGCTGACAAAGAGGAGGACTGGGTATACACCATTATGCAAAAGAAGACGAAGTACAACCTCACTATGAATATAAGTGTACTTATTCCCGTATACAATGTCCTTTGTGAGATTGTTGGGAAATGTATATTGGGAAACCAGGGGAGCACGGAGCAAGTGAGCAAGCCCAAGCTGAGACTGATGAAAGCTATTGTTGAAAGCATGGAGAGGACCTACAACTGGCAGCAATTCTTCTTGAGAGCGCTGAATAAAGAGCACTCTAAATTCCAACCTGACAAAACTCCCCAATTGGCAAGTAAGCTAAATTTTGCCACAAAGATCTCTTACTTGATAGAAAATGTGGATGTGGGAGTAGACTGGATAAGGGATAGAAAGTGGAGTAACCTAAAGGCCTTGTTCAAATCTGGAAAGACCTTAGAAACGAGGATGATAAAGGCAGCAGTTGAAAGCCCTGAAGCGACAGAGGAGGAGGTGGAAGCTGGTTCTGCTGAGGGAAATAAGACCAAGCTGAAGAGGAGGCTGGTCAAACTTAGTGATAAAATGGCCCTACACAAGGAAGAGGAGGCACAGAAGGCCTCAAAGAAAGAGAAGAAGAGGTCTACTGAGGCTGAGAAGGAGAGTGCCTCTAAGAAGGTCAGAGTCACAAACTCTACTGATGAGTCTTCATCAGGTAACCCTGACTCTTCTCCGTATGTTATTTCAACTGAGTCTGACTCAGATGTACCTGCCCCTACCCCCATCAAACCCAAAACCTAACCCAGAACCCCTGTAAAAACAAAGAAAATCTCCTAAATGGCTAAAACCACCACTGAAGGCTCTCAACAGCCTGAAAGTGGATCCCAAACTATCATCCCCTCTGAGGCATCTGCTGAGGCATCCTCAACCCCTTCTGAACCCATTCCATCTAACCCCACTGAACTAAACCCCTCTGAATCCCAACCCCAAACCCCCTCTGAACCTATCCCTCCTGAAACCCATTCAAGTCACCTAGAGTCCATCCCAGAGAAACCCACTGATATCAGATCACCTACCCCTTCCCTCCCCTCAGACGATGAAGAAGAGTACTCCTTTTTGGATACTCTTAAAGATGAGGTGGCCTATTCTTTGGAGTCTAAATACCCTAAGCTTGATGGGTACCCCACCTTAAAAGCAATGTTTGTGAGACTAAGACTCCTTGTCTAGCTCAAAGACAAGAGATTAGGTGAGATCATGATGGCTGTCAGAGGTAGCAATGCTGATGAATGGAAGCAGGAGGAGATGGAGGTGATGAAGTTTGCTAGGATGACCAAAACCAGACTTCTCTGTGATGAGAAGATCTTTCAAAGTCTGGTTTTGGACAAACTAGCTGAGGCAAAGAAGAGTGAAGGAGGAGAAGAGGCAGAAAAAGAAGTTGAGAAGGTTATTGGTGCAAAAGTGGAGAAGCCAGTGGAGGTAGAGGAGGAAGTGAAAGAAAAAGAATAGGAGAAGGAAAAAGAGGAGGCAGAGCCCCAAAAGGAGGAAGGTACTTCACCACAGCAAGGTGGTGGTGAAGTAGCCAAGGATGTATCGTTGGCAAGAGATACTGAGGCACAAAATTTGCCACAGGAGAGCTCAGTAGAGGTGTCTACTGAAGTTCTCCCACAACAGCCCTCAGTGGTGACTACGGAGTCGGCTGAGGTGTCTGGAAAAGAAGGAGTTGGAAATGAAAAAGAGAAAGAAAATGAGGTTGAAATAATAAATGTTGTAAGTGGTGAAATTAGAGCAATCATTCCTGTAAAGGATGAATTGGCTGAAAAGAATTTAGTCGAAAAAGAAAAAGAGAGTGAGAAGAGTGAGGAGGAGGGAGCACAAATGGAGATAGATGTGTCAGGAGACTTAGGTTGTGAGAAAGAGGGGGAAAGGACTAACATTGTTTGTCATGCAGGTGTACAAACTGATGAAGTTCCCCCAGTCCAAGTCAACCTAACTCCACTGAGAGATGTTGTTCACTCACTTCAAAATGAAAAGCTTCCCTCTCTTCAAGCTCAACTGAGGGATGTTCAAGAAATTGTACAAGAAGAAGTGGATGAGATGGTCATCCTCTCAGACCATGTAGATGAAATGATGGAGTCCACAACCAAATCACTTCAGAACCTGACCCTAAAGATTGAAGATTCACAGCAAATGGTGCTGGATGTGGTTGAAGGTCAAAGTGTGCTGGTGATTGAGGGCCTGAAGAAGCTGGAACAAAAAGAAGAAGAAGCCAGAGCCCAATTTCTTAAGGATTCTGTGGAAAATGTGTCCATTAACCTAAAGTCCTCTGTTGAGGCTTTTTCAGCTGACCTTATTGGGAAGGTTGAAGGGTTATGGAATCAGAAGATGCTGGAGTTCGAAGCAAAGCATGATGAGCTGGGAGCCAAGCTAAGTGAAGTACTGAAGAAGGCGGCAGAGGACTTCCCTACCCAGGAGAAGACCAATGTCTTAATTGATGAAAAGTTGGCCCAGTTTGTGCGCTTTGGGCAAACAGCTGGAGCAACCTTGGAGAGGCTGGAGGATGAAGTTGATCATTGCTCCACCGAATTGAAGGCCCTTGCTCACGATCAGATGAAGTTAAACATAACTGTGGCCGAATGTATGATTAATGCCGGAAATGGGGAAAAGAGTGTAAGTGCTAAGGAAATGAAGCTGGACCCTAAGAACAAGATGAATATTATTCTTGAGACCCTTGAGTTTGAAAGAGGCCAACAAGTCAAGAGCACCTTAAAGAAGGTAGATGCTGAGGCCCGGAAGATTGCTGAAGCCAAGAAAGGGAAGGAGACCCCATCAGAAGATTTATCAAAGTTCAAGGAAGCTCACCTGAAGGAGAAAGAAGAAAGAGTTGCTCAGAAGGGAGAAACTACCAAAAGGAAGGCAACTGATGTCCTCTCAGCAGAGGTGGCCAAGAAGACCAGAACCTCAGGGAGGTTGGCTGCAAATTCCACTGGCTCAACTGAGTCAGTTGAGGTACTTTCTATTCTGAATCCTGATCCTATCTCTTCTGAAACTCCAAAATCTGCCCCCACCAGAGTTACAGAGCTCACTGAGCTAATCAAGGCGGCTGGGGGTATGAATGAAAGAGCCAAAAAGCTAACTGATCAACAGCAAGAAAGGAGAGACAAGGTTGTTGGGAAGATGGAATCCATTGCTGAGCTGGCAGAAAGGAAGAGGCAGGAGAGGTTAGCTATCTTTGACAAGTCCACATCAAAGAAGTTCAGAAACAGTTATCAAAGGTGCGCTGCAAAGCTAAAGAAAGACAAGGTAGCTCTCTCAAAGGCCAAGTTTCCTCACCATGATGCATGGGTGCCCAAGAGACTCAATGATGCTTGGGAAACTGCAAAAAGGGAGTTTGTGTATTCCTTTTATGTCAGTGGAGAATTGGGAAGTGATAATGCTCAAGAAGTATTCAACTCATGGTTGTTTGAAGCATACCCAAAGCTCTATCCTGAGATCAATGAGGCATGGAATGATAAATTCCCAGATCTTGCCTTGAAGGCTCCTGAGCAGATCATCTACTGGCCTCCTCAAGATGCAACTGGAGCAGTTGATAGAGATCGTATTACAGAAGAGTGGGTATCCTTATGTGAGCATCTTGGTCTCAAAGAACATACAAAAGAGGTGGTGGAGAGGAAAAATGAGCTGAAGATCAGAGTCTTCAAACAATATGGACTTGAACCTTTGTTTGAAACCATTTGAAGAAGTTAAGTGTTTTTTTTTTTTTTGCTGGGCATTTGTTTATAAGTCCAAGATGTTTTTGAACTTTTTGTTAGTAGACTTCATGTAAACTGTACTTATCATATTTCTCATGGAATGAAACTCTACTGATGTTTTTGCCCAAGATAATATCTTATTATCATTTAGGCTTATGTACTTGAATGTTTTTACTTACAAAATCATTGAACTTTTTATGTCATCTGAAGAACCTCATCTGAAAGAAGATATGTAATAAGATAGGTTCCGGAATAATCAAAAAGGGGGAAATTGTATAGACTTAAGTTTTGATTAAGATGCCAAAATATTTCTCCTAAGTTATTTGTAAGTAAAGTGTTCAGTAGAGTTAGTACTTAGTTAATTCAGTTCAAATGTTAAGGAACTGGAGTGTTGTTATAAATTTCTAGAGTGTATTGAAGAATGAAGTCCACTGAAGATGAAGTCCGCTGAAGACAAGTGATCTGAGAATTAGTCTAAGTCTTGAATGTTTTCTAAGTACATTCTCACTAAGACTAAAGCCATCAGGAGAGGACCAAGGTCCACTGATGAGAACTAACAAAGCACATTAAATGTTAAACACATTAAAAGCTGTTAGTTAATCTTAGTTGGAACAAGGCAAAACGAATTTCAGTGAAGCTTACAATAAATGAAGGAATAAGAAGGTTCTCTCAGAGGAGTTCCACCTTAAAACAAGACAGGATTCTGAGCAAGCAGACTGAACGGCCCAATGAGAAGATGACACGTAGGTGTACTCTACTGACAGTCGACCTGTCCTAGACTGACAAGTACCAAAAGTCTTTCCCTAGCTTTCCCCAGAAAGTTGGTGAATAGGCATGGTCTTTCAGCCGTTTCTTGACAAGACTTAAAGCTTCAAATAGAGTTGTTTGAACCAATCAGATACAAGAAGACTTACTTGAGAAGATACAAAACCAACGGGAAGATTTTCAAGGAAGCCTATAAATATAGAAGGACGTGCTCAGTTCTATGGACGGGAAACTCACAAGATCAAACCTATCTCTACATTCATAACCTTTTAGAAGCACTCGAAATTACCTTTATTTCCCAAGTGTTTCACATTTGTAGAGAGCATAACAAGCCTTCTGTAACCAAGCTTAAAAGCTATATCCAAACCTTAGAAAGAGATAATCCATCCTAAACCTTGAGCTAAACTGTAAGGATTATCTCACAACAGTTGGAACCAAAACCCTACTCAAAACCCTACTCAGTTGTTAGGTTGAGAGTTAGTGTTAAGTGGTGTTAGTAAGCTGATTATTTGTATCATTCTGAAAGCTGGTTTGTTTTGGGAACTAGGACCTGGAATTATCCTAGTGACCAATCATCCTAAGAGAGGATTAATTGATCAGTGCACCTTGGCACTATAACACAAGGAATTCCAAGTGAAAGGAATTCTCCTGTTTAATCAGGACAGTGGACGTAGGAGATTCATCTCTGAACCACTTTATACCTTGTGTACTTACTTTCTGCTATTTCTAAGTATATGTTATTCTCTCAAAGTTTATCAAGTAAAACGAGTTTTCTAAAGGGCTCACTAATCCGCATTTGAAAGCTAATTAGATAGTAGTTCAACTGAAAGTCTTGAGCTTTCAGTGGAGGTATTATCTCAGTAAGCTTTCATAAGTAATTCTCAGCAGACTTAAAGTCCACTGACGAGTTACTATCTGAAGTAACCTGTAAGTTTTCAAGAAGTTTAAATTTGTAACCACAGGTGTATTCCCCCCCCCCCCCTACACCTGTTTACTCGATTCGGGACCAACAACAACTATGGAGTCACCAGAGGTGTTGGAAAGTTGACCTTTAATGGCGTATCTGTAGATGAAGTCTACTATGTTGAAGGAATCAAGCATAATCTGCTTTCAGTATCCCAATTTTGTGACAAGGGATACTCAGTGAAGTTTTCTAGTGATTCTTGCACTGACTTTTCTTCTGGTTATAATGATATCTTACTTATAGGCTTGAGGAAGGGTACCATTTATCTTGCAGATTTTAGCAGTTGCCCAAGAAATGCTTGCCTGGTTGCAAAGGGATCTGCAGAAGACAGCTGGTTATGGCACAAGAGATTGAGTCATCTTAACTTCAAAACACTGAACAAGATTGCCAGAAAAGGTCTAATTTGAGGTCTTCCTAATGAGGTGTTTAAGAAGGATCAGGTTTGTGGTTCATGCCAGAAGGGTAAACAACCCAAGACTTCCTTTAAGGATGTCCAGAGCACAACCACAACCAGAGTACTTCAACTACTTCACATGGACCTGTTTGGACCTGTTTCTCCTCTTAGTTTCAGTGGAAGGAAGTATACCTTGGTGATAGTAGATGACTTTTCAAGATACACTTGGGTAGTGTTCTTGTTTAAGAAAAATTAAACTATCACTAAGCTGTCAGAGTTCTTCAAACAGATTCAGAATGAGCAGAACCAGAGCATAGTCAGGATCAGAAGTGATAAAGGGACAGAGTTTTTGAATTCACACATTGCAGAGTATTGCAAGGAACATAGAATTTTTCATGAGACATCTGTTGCGCGCCAGAACACCCTAACAGAATGGAGTAGCAGAAAGGAGGAACAGAACCCTTAAGGAAGCTGCAAGGACTCTTCTAGCAGAGTACAACACACCACAAAGGTTTTGGGCAGAAGCTATCAACACAGCCTGTTATACTCAGAACAGATGCCTAATTGCCCAGAGACATAGTAAGACTCCATATGAGGTATGGAAAGGTAAAACCCCATCTGTTTCATATTTTCATATTTTTGGATGTAAGTGTTTCATCCATGACAATGGGAAATCCAAATTAAAAACTTTTGATGCTAAAGTGGCAGATGGAATATTCTTAGGATATTCCAACACCAGTAAAGCATTTAGAGTTTTTAATAAGAATTCACTTTGTGTGAAAGAAACACCTCATGTTGTTTTTTATGAGTCTGATGTTGAGTGCAAGGTGGAATTAAAGTCTTCTGATGAGACACAGAATTAGACTACTCCCAGAGTAATCAAGGTCAATCCACCTATTCTTGATTCAGATTCAGATTCAGATAGTGACCCATCTTCTGGTTCTTTGAAGGAGAAGTCTTCACAAGGAGCAGAACCAGAAGAGGTTGGAACTCCTGTAGGGGGAAGCTCTCCTGCAGTTGGTGATAATCACCAAGGTACTGCAGCAGATGGTCAACCAGGGCAAGGCTCTGGAAAGGAGGACCCTGGTTGATTACCCCAATGACCTGATAATTGGAGATCCAACTAAGGGTGTCCAGACTAGAAGAAAGCTAAACTTAGCTGCCTTATTCAGTTGCTATGTTTCTCTTATAGAGCCCAAGAACATCAAGGAGGCACTGAAAGATTCAAATTGGATTGTTGCTATGCAAGAGGAGTTGAATCAATTCACCAGACAGGATGTTTGGGAGCTGGTAGACAGACCAAGACATCAAAAGGTGATAGGCACTAAGTGGGTTTTCAAGAATAAGAAAGATGAGAATGTTGTCATTACTAGGAACAAGGCAAGGCTAGTAGCTCAGGGCTATTCTCAGTCTGAAGGAATAGACTATGATGAGACTTTTGCTCCTGTTGCCAGACTAGAAGTCATCAGATTGTTTCTAGCATATGCTGCTCACATGAAGTTCAAAGTATACCTGATGGATGTGAAATCTGCCTTTCTTAATGGGATTCTCATTGAGGAAGTGTATGTGGAACAACCTCCTGGTTTTGAACAAGGTGACAAGGTGTTTAAGCTTAAGAAGGCTCTTTATGGGCTGAAGTAGGCACCCAGAGCATGGTATGACACTCTATCTCAGTTTCTTCTGGACAGTGTTTTTACTAAGGGTAAGATTGATAGGACCTTGTTTAGGAAAGAAGAAGGAAAGGACATCCTTCTTGTCCAAATATATATTTATGACATTATATTTGGATCCCCTAACAAGAAGTTGTGTGAGAAGTTTGGTGAACTCATGCAAAGCCAGTTTGAAATGTCTATGATGGGTGAGATGAATTATTTCTTAGGTTTGCAGGTGAAGCAATCAGAGAAGGGAATCTTCATCAATCAGGCTAAGTACATCAGAAACATGTTAGAGAAATTTGGAGTAGGATCTAGCAAAGCTGTCAAGATCCCTATGATGACAAATTTCAACATGGATACAGACTCAGTACAGGGCACTTATTGGTTCTCTTCTGTACTTGACTGCAAGCAGACCAGATATAACCTTTGTTGTTGGTGTGTGTGCCAGATTTCAAGCTAATCCTAAGAAAAGTCACTTAGAAGCAGCTAGGAAGATATTGAAGTATCTTAAAGGGACAGTGGATTTGGTGTTATGGTATCCTGCAGATGACAACTTAGAGTTAAGTGGTTATTCGTATTCAGATTATGGTGGGTGCAGAATTGATAGGAAATCTACTAATGGAACATGCCAATTTTTAGGGAATAAATTGGTATCTTGGTTTTCTAAGAAGCAGACTTCAGTTGCTACATCAACAACAGAATCAGAGTATATGGCCGCAGGCAGCTGTTGCTCACAACTACTCTGGATTAGTCAGTAGCTAAGGGACTACCAGATTAGAGCAAGGATATTCCAATCTTCTGTGATAGTAATAGTGCAATAGCAATCACCCAGAATCCAGTTCTTCATACCAGATGCAAACATGTTGATATAAGGCATCACTTCATAAGAGACCATGTTGAGAAGGGAGATATAAGGATGGAAAAGATTGCAACAGAGAAGCAGAGAGCAGATATTATGACTAAGCCTTTGGCTGAAACCAGATTCAGGGAGTTTGCTTTTGAGTTAGGATTATTAGATCCAGAGATAGAATTGATTTAGGGGGAACATCAGAGAAGTATCCTTTTGTTTCATTCTATTACATACTTTATTATGTCTTCAAACTAACATGCCTACAGGTTAGATATACCAGGGAAGTTACATCTCCCGATGAGGTATGTACCAGATGAGGTCTGTACCAGGTGAGGTACATCCCAGATGAGGTGCAGAGACTGATTCCAGAGAAATTCGGAGTCTAATCTGACCGGAACCAGATGGGTTTTCATCAGATGAGATGTAACACCAGCCTAACCATGGTATCATCTGGTTACAATACCAGGTGATAGGTATGTATTTACTTCTCTGGCCTCTGATCATTGGGATACACTTTTAAAATTAGTAAATACACTCAAAACATTTCATCTTCAGAGTGTATTTAATACTAGGGTAGAGGGCCTAGGCAATCATTTCGCTTTTTCTCTTAACTGCCACAAACCTCCCTCGAACCTAGTCCCAATGACCATGCCCACGCACCATATTAAATCTGTAACTTGCCTTTTAATCCTGGCCGCCAGATTTAATAACTGTGCAAAATGTCAATCAATTCAAAAATTGATTTTGTTCCCTAATTTAATTTGATTTTACACGCGTTCACACTTCATTAATTGTTCAAGCCACGCATCTTTCCCTATTTAAACCAAAACTTTTTCAATCTGTCCTTTCACGATTTCTTACTCTCAAACCCTAATCTTTCTCTGCAAGTTTTTCTCTCTCTCTCTCTCTCAAATTCCTCTTACAGACATGGCTCCCTTGTGCAACTTTGATCACGATTATGTGATGAAAAAGATGAAGTCAGAGATGGTGGTTGATTTCTACACCACCAAGTACCAAGAACCCAGCGGCGTTACCATCCTGGAACTTCTCCAGAAAGCAGGGGTGGAGAAGCTAATCTCGACTGTTCCAAAGAATTTAGGGACTTTGGATGGATATGCTGCCCAGTTCCTGGTTCGCATGAAGATCCACGATGATCATATCTCTTCCAAGATCGACAAGGAAGATGTGGTATTTTCAAAGCATGATTTTTGCCGGTTGTTCGAGAATATCTCTGTTGAAAGGGTAGATCCGTTGACATACAAGGAAGACGAGGCATTGGAGTCTTTCAAGCTTTTTGCCAGAAATTCATGCCAGAATTTGACCAAGGGGTTTTTAGATAAGCATTTGAGGCAGAAGTACAAGGTCTTATTTGACATTGTGGTCAAGATCTTGATGTGTGAGAGCCATAGCACAAATGCCATTTTCACTGGCAGGCTCTGTGTTATGAGGGCTTTATTTGATGGAGTAAAGTGAACTGGGCAGAGTTTTTCTGGGGTGTGTTGAGGAAGAACAGGGTGAAGGTGAAGAAGGAGGAGTGCCCTTCAAAGCCTAGGGAGTTGCAGTTCTGCTTGACTGCAAATGTGTCTTTAGGGACAAAGCTGACCATGATCTTGGACTCTCTGTTTCCAGAGAAGAAATGGAAGGATTCTTGGTGCAAAGCTTATCACAAGTCCAAGATCTTGTTCTCCAAGGATGGCCCTCTCCATGGTCATGCCGACTCAGATGGAGAACAAGCCATCCCTGCCCCTCCTCTTCAAGCAGTGCCTTCACCTGCTAAGGGGCAGAAGACAAAGATGAGCCAGAAGAAGAAGGCTGAGGCAACTGGTTCTTCAACTGTGGCATTCTCTGGTTCATCAGATGATGACCAGATGCCTCTTCAAGCTACATTGAAGAAGAAGGGTAAAAGTGAGGCTGCACAGAAGGCAGGAGCAGCCAAGAGGAAGCAGAGGCTAGATGATACCAGGAAAACCTCTACTAAGAAGCCCAGAACTTCAAGAAGGGCTAAGAAGACTCTTCTGGTGGATGAGCCATCAGAAGAAGAGGAAGAGGAAGCGGTAGAGGAGGTTGACCCTCTTAAGAGGAAGTCCAAGGCCAAGAGGGCCATTCTTCAAGAGTCAGATTCTAGATCTGATCTTGGGGATGCACTGGAGCAGGCCATTGATGAAGCTACTCTGTTGATGCAAGAATCAACTGCTCCAGTCTCACCTGTTCAGGTAAACCCTTCTGATCCCCCCTCTTTCCCCATTAATCTTGTAACCCCCACTACTTCTCCCCCAGAAACCCATACACTAAACCCCTCTCCTGCTCCTGGTGCCCCCAATCCTTCACCAGAGCAGCCCATACCAAATACTCCCATATACACTCCCTCCACCATCCCCACTCAAACACCCTCTCCCTCTCCATCTCACCTGCCTCTCCCAACAGATCCCTCACCCCCAGCCCCTGTACCAGAGGTGCCATCAACCTCCTCTGGTGCAGAACAACCCCTTCCACCCTCTTCCACCTCACAAATTCCCATCCCAGCCTCTGTACCAGAAGTTCCATCTACTTCTTCTGGTGCAGAACAACCTATTCCCTCAATCCCTACCTCACAAATCCCTATCCCTCCCCAATCTCACACTGAACAAGACCCCTCTGTTTCAATGGCATTGGGATTTACTGCTCCTCCTCCCTCTCCCACATGCCTATCTAGCGATGATAGTGAAGATGAGGATGCTTCACTTGAGCCTTAAAACTTAGCATCATCCTCCTCTGCCTCTGGGCCCAAACCCTTTACTTTCTCCTCAGCAGAAATGGGTCCCATTAGGCAGAGTATGAGTGTAAGTGCTCAGTTCTGGCTAAGAGAGCATTTCCCAATCCTTCTGGAGCACTTACCACTGCTGGCGGATCTGACTGATGCCAAGGTCTGGAGCAAGGCCAGACTTGAGGATGTAGAGGACCTGGTGCTATTGCTTGAAAAAATGACGGCCTCTACATTCACTGCCTGGGAGATAGATCTCAAGAGGAAGCTCAACATCCAGAATCCTGCGGGGCTTGTGACCCCAGAAGCAGCCAAGGTGTTGATCCGCACCTTGCTGATCCAGCAGGGAGTGATGATCTCCCCAGAGGGCCCCTCGTACAAATTTGGCCCTCACTTCACATTTCCTCCAGAGCTTTACTCTGATGAAGAGGACTTTGATGTTACTCCTGCTGTCCTCCAGAAGATGAAGTTGTTCTTTAATTAGCAAATCCAGCAGATCGACAGATTCTCCAAGGCAATGCAGCACTTGGCGCCTGCTCTGGTTGAGTACCAGATCAAGGATGAGAGACGGAAATTCCTGAAGCAGATCAAGGCTGTCTTTGCCTCTGCTAAAGCTACATTCAAATCTGACTGCCTCTATTTGAAGATGGATGTGCATGAGAGCCAAAGGCAGATCCAGCAGTATGTTCTGGACCAGGTGCGACCAGTTTCGGTGCTTAAAGTTGAAATGACTTCTCAGATGTTGGCAACTGCAAAGCTCAAGGACTCCCTCCAGGAGATGCTCGCTAAGCAGGAGAGGCTGGTTGTTGAATCTAAAGCCTACCTGGAGGAGGCCAGGCAGCTGCGTGATCTTCACTCTTCCTCCTCCACTGTCTTGTCTGATCTCATAAGGCAGGTGGTGCAGCCCCTATTTGATGAAGTTAAAAAGGGGGAAGAGCAGGCCAGAACTGATCTGGCGAAGACCACTCTTGAGACCCTATTCAGCCATGGTGCTCGTCTGGACCTGCTGGAGAACACTCTGGCCCAGGCTGAGCTGCAGAAGAAGAAGAAAGAAGAGTTGAAATCTCTTACCATAGCAAAGCAGCTGGCGGCAGAAGAGGAGTCCACAGATGCAGAGCAGGATCCTATCTCAGTTTCTGGTCCTGCTAAGAGGAAGATAAGGAAAGTGAAGAAGAGCTTCCTTGAATCTGTTATTGAAGAGGCAGGGAAGAGATTCAAGGAAGAGACGCCTGAAGAGAGGCAAGCAAGGATAAGGAAGATCATAGATGAAGAGCAGAGGCTCTGATATGTTAGGAGGCAGAACAAGAAGACCAGAGAAGCTGGCATCACTCCTGGTGCCAGTGGATCCAGCCAGAGAAGGAAGGCTCCTGTCGAAGTGATGGAGATTTTGCCACTCAGGACAGAAGGGTCTTTTGACTCTACTGTGCCTGTTCCTCTGATAGAGAAGTGGAGAGAAGCAAAGACCTTGTGGTTCATCCAGCACTACATCCAAAGGCCTCCACCAGAGGATGATGCTCTCATCAACAGAACCTTCCACTCCTGGATGAAGGCTCATGATGCTGATCTGTACAAGAAGCTAATGGATTCAACCATAGAGTTCAACCTGGAGGTGACTGCCCCTGAGTTTCACTACATCAACACTCCAATGGTTGGGGACCAGGTTGACTGGGCAGAATTGAAGAGATTATACAAGACCAAGGTGTTGGCGAATTTCACTCCAACATCTTCTGCTGAGCTGAAGGCCATCCAAGATTCGACTGGTTTCTGGTGCCTAAGGAGAATAGAAGATATTCCTAGAATAGGATTCTGAACTTAATGTAATCTGTAATCTTTTTATCCTTATTATTAATGAAACACCATATCTTCTCTGTCTAAAAGATAACTCCTTGTTGTCTTCTTGTTTGCCTGATAAGATCTATTCTAAGGTCTTATGCTTTACTTGTTTTTATGCTTAAGTGTTTTGTTTTTATCAGTTCTGGTCGTGTTTTAACTCCATCAAAAAGGGGAAATTGTTAGGATAAATGTTGTATAGTTTTGATGAGTTAAAACAACCCAGAAGATGTAATAGGACCATCTGGACCTGTTAGCTAGATGAGGATCTGGATTAGGACTTGATCTAGGGGAACTGCCAGACCAGAAGACTTCACCAGAAGACCTACCAGAAGACCTACCAGAGGACTTCACCAGAGGACTTCACCAGAGGACTCCACCAGAAGACTTCACCAGATGAGACTGACCAGAGGCAGAGGACCTTCCCCAGACCAGACGAGTCTGGTGAAATAAAAGATACTCAGAATCATCTCCTGATTCTGATGAGCATTCTGTTTCTCAACCAACTCTGGACCAGAAGACATCGAGGTTGCCTGGTGTCTGGTCCTGCCTTCTCTGGAGAGAATCAGAGTTAGGCATTGGAAGCATTTGACCGTTGGTGATTCAAAACAAGTCAACAAGATCAGATTGGAAAGTATTTGAAGACAATCAATCCAAGGATCCCACCAACCCAATCAATCAATTAGGGAATTGATTGATTGAAAGCTTCCTTAAATAGAGATCTGATTAGATTAGCTCTCCAACGGCTAAACCCTAATCACCTCTATAAATACAAGAGTGTAGACTCAAATAAAGGCTCTAGAATCTTATGCGCACGAAGTCATATTCCAAGCATTTGTCTTATCACGCACTTAGCACTCTTATTGTTCATACTTCATATTTACTCATACTCATAAAGGAGTAGTTGGATCTCAACCTGTTCATCTCTAAGAAAAGGTTGAAGGTTGTAGACTTTAGATCAAAGTTAGATATAAAGGGTTTGTAAGAAGGAACTGGTACTTCGCAATTCCAGTATGCAAGTGTGTTTGTTGGTTGGTTAGTGAGGCCCCTTTGTTGAAAAGAGAGAGTGGACGTAGGATCTTCTAATCCGAACCACTATAAATCTGGTCTTTTTACTGCTTTCTTTAATTACTATCTTGCTTTATTTATTGTGCTCTTATAAAGGACTTTGCTAAAGACATAGCCTTTAAAGCTTCCGCAATTAATCTATCTAGTGGGACCAACAGGGGACTTCTAACCTTATAGGCACATTTGCAGCTGGTATTTGAGACCTAGTCACTTCAGTAATATCAGTAAACGCATCATGTATCGAATATGCTACGTTATGAATATAAATGATTCGTTTTACTTCACTTTCACATTGTGAAGTTCGGGGATCAAATGAGAAAACATGGGGACAAACATAATACTTCCTGTCGTTCCTTTAGAAAATCCATTTTCTTATCTCTCCCTAACGATTGGAAGACTGTCTCATTATAGTGACGGTCTGCAAATCTAGTTGTAAGTAGATCGTCTGTCAAGGGTTCTAAATTGCAGATAATTATTGGGAATTTATATCCAACATAAATACTTAATCGTGTCTAAGAACCCATTTTAATGCATTGTGGGTACGTAATAGGCACATATATTGCACAACCAAATATGTGTAGATATAAAATGTTAGGCTTATATCCAGTTACCAACTGGTACACATAAATGACTGGTCATTTAGTGATGCATAAGTAAAGTTGCATGCAATATTGCATAACCCCAAGCAGAGATTGGCATGTTGGTGTGCATAACCATTATCTTAACCACCATTACTTTCTTTTAATGGTGGCCTCTGCGAGACCATTTTATGTAGCACGTGGGGTACCAGATGCTCTACATTGATCCTGATAGATATGCAATAATCATCAAATTATTTTGATGTAAACCTTGATTGCGTATTTAGGGTGGTGAGTCATAAAACGTACAATTTGTGCTAAAAGTTTTACATGCAAAATTTATTGTGGAGAGTAGAGCAACATGTGACCAGTATGTCGAAGTATAATCCAGAACCATAAATTACTTGAATGGCCCGCATTTTGGATGAATTGGTCCAAAAATATCATAGTTTATCCATTGTAAGAATGAATTATTTAGTTTTGTATCTTTAGCATAAACAAGTCTCAATGTTACTTTTGCTAAAGACAGGCTTTGCAAAATGAGTGATGCGCCTTTGATATTTGTAAGACAAAGTGAGATGTAGATAGTATATCTGGTACTTCAGAAAACAAAGATTGCAAAAAACAGCAACATGACCGATATCGTGCATCGTATATGATTTTCACCTTGTGAGTGTGTGTAGTGTTTTTCAGAGTAGTGTCAACTGAAATGTTGATAACATGTGTGTTGGGATATGTTTAGTTTTGATGGTTTTCCAAAACCATTTGTAATAGGTTTGAGAGCAGTCAGGATAGTATCTTTAGTTTTAGGCCAGGCTAGGTTATTTCTCAGTAGAATAGGTTGTCAGTTGAGAAGAACTCAGTTGAGGAAGCACTCAGTTGAGGGGGAACTCAGCAACACAGCCTGAGGAAATCAAGATGAAATCACAAGAAGAACTGACTTAAGCCAAGTTAGAGATCTGAACCTGAAGAGAAGCCTGAAGGATGTCCCACTGAGTATAAACCTGGCTGATCTAAGCTAAGTCAGTGGACTAGTCAGTGAAGAGCATGATCAGGAGGATCAGTGTTGTACCAAGTAGGCCCTGAAGGAGTCAGGCTACTGTGGTCAGGGAAGTTTGTCATTCAGCCTTATGACAAACTTCCTGGGAAGATCTTCAAGAGTCTACTGAAGGACAATTACACTGAAGACAGTCATGTCTACTAAAGATCATCAAGTCAGTGGAGGATAAGTCATCTGAAGTCAGTGCGCCCTGATCAAGCTCACTGAACCAAAGATCTGTTGGATTCAGTCTACGTGGATCAATCAAGTCAAGACAGCATATCTAACACTGACAAGGCCGCATTCCAAGAAAAGTAGGTAAAACCTATTAATTGTATAGATTCAAATGTAATTTCCTCCAATGGTTATATTTGAATCCACACTATATATACAAGCTCATAGTTGCGGTTTGAAGTGTGTGTGAGAAGAGAAAATCAACACCTACGAGCTGTGAAGGTGTGAGAGTTTAGTGCAGTTTCAAAGGGAGGTATAAGGAGGCATGTTTAACACCTTGTTCACTGACCATTAAGGTCTTCACAGATACATAAATGAGTGTTCAGCTTGTAACTCATAGCTTAGAGAGGTTTTCCCAATCTTAGCTTTAGGCTAACACATTGTAAGGGAAAACCTCACCTAGTTGGAGAAAACCTAACTGAAACCAAAACCCTACTTGTCAGGTTTGTTGGTGGAAGTTGTTGTTGAGTTAGGAAGGAAGAAAGCAAGATCTGAGTTGTAAAGATCTGGGTGCACCTTGGCACGTTAAAAGCAAAAATCCCAAGTTAGTGGATTTTCTGTTAAATCAGGTCCGTGGATGTAAGAGCTTGAGTCTCTGAACCACGTTAAACTGAGTGTTGTTTATTGTTTAAGTACTTACTAAAGTGTTGTGTAAAATCTGCTCACTGAGAGCATTGTTAAAGAAACTTTGGTTGAGTAATTTAGTCAAGGAGAACCAATCTCACTGACATGCTTAAGCAAGCACTCGAGAGTCCAGTATCTCAAGTCACTGCGTTGCTTAGAGCGTGAGTCTCCAAGTCTTCGCACTGACTTGGTAACTCAGCCTCTAAGCAGTGCAGTGACTTGAAGTGTAACCTTTCGAGTCACTGCCTTGTTCAGAGTCCGAGCTCACAAGTCACCACTGACTTAAGAGCTCTGTCTCTGAGCAATGCAGTGACTTGAGTGTTCACCCACTGAACTCTTTCAGGGTGCAATGCAAAGTTAAAAAAAAAATTCAAAATTCCCTTTTTTGGCCTTCGAAAATGGAACCATCAATGCGCGATAACACAAGACAGTTATGAACAGTTCTAAGCAGTTCTATGCAGTTCTAAGCAGCGGAAGTCATAAAACACCTTGCAAACGGAATTCAAAATTTTTCATAGACTTAAATAAAGTCTATGATGCCTCATGGCTAAAAGCTTCATTATAACCATGTAGTGATACAAACAAAGATCTAACATAGGATCTCAAAGTGAGGGTAAGGTGTAAATACACCGCCTAAATAGATCTATGATGACTAGAAAACTGATCACACTCAGACCCTAATCTAGTCTATATTCGATCCCAATACTGATAGGAGTGTTGCAGTGTTCGACCAACACAAAAGATAGTAATAATTGCCCTTCTACACTAGATGTACTTGAATACTTGATAGTGTAGCTCTCGTTTACTACTTCCTGGCTTATTTCCCCTGGTTTTTTCTTCGTACATCTTCTAGTATTTATAGATGCAGGATCAACCGGAAGTCACAATTACTAGATTAGTTTGGAAAGGCCTAGAAACAAACCTTCCACTAACTTCATAACCGCCCATGATGTATTTGATCTCCTCATTTGATAAGCGCAGCCGCGTGACCTGGAACATTCTAGGTCTTCAACCTGCGAACACAACATAGAACAAAACCATTAGTGTTAGGAGAAATGACAAATTTAGTAATGTTATCCAAAATGTTGCCTAAACATTTTTTACAACACTGGCATAACATTAACACATCCCATATTAAATTTCACTAAAAAAAGAAGAAGGATGTCCATATGAGTTCTTTAAAATATAGATCATCATTTCAATGTCTTTTTAAATCAGTATCACATACTTCATCATTGGTAACAACATATGATTCAAGAACAGTAGTAGGTTGCATTCCACTAGATTGACTTCTCAGTTTATCTAAGATGTGTTTTCTTTCACATTAATTAGATAAATATAAATTTCATTCTCATTGTATAATAATGTTGGCATATTATCTTTAAAACTTAAAAAGGTTTGATTAGCTCTTAATGCATATAAAATTTCTTTGATTTCAATAAGTGTATTGTTAGACATCAAGAATTTGACAGTTCTTCGCCTTTTTTAAGAAATCTTATATTCTGTTGAGTTTCAATTTGCGTTGAATGATTTATTTTTCATATATAATTCAGTAATTCGAATAAATTTCAAATTTCATAATAAACCAACATCATTAAAAGTAAGGTCTCGTATCATCGGTCTAATTAACTTTAAGACCAAAATATTTGTCCAAATAAAATGAAGAATTATGCATGAATAACCTTCTTGAAAAATAAGAATTTTATAAATAAATAAATCAAAATCAGGAGTATTCATTAATTGGACAAAGTCCTTGTTGTCATTAAAATCAACAACCGTGAGTTAAAATTTGAGGGATATTCCTCATCTTTTTCTTTATATTCTCCATACCTCATATAGTTGGTTGCTATTTGTGCTTGCATCACAATTTGATATGGTATCATCATGACCGCTAGGAGTATCACTATCTCCTTAATGTCTTCCAGTGGGAGAGCCACCACTATCCCACGTGGTGCATTATTCCCATATTCGTATGGAGTAATACGCCATGTCCCATTTTCTTTTGGGTTATTCCTATTGTTCCATTAACCAAAATCAACCTCGGGAATTTTCTTTGTCTCAGAAAGCCAAACATTATTGTCTCTCAGCTACTTGTAGCATGTTAATCAACTTAGTGGGTAAAGTGGAAATATATTTTTCTCTATATATTGCTTCATCTTCAGTGGTTTTCTTTTCACGGAAAGTAACGTGTGCTTTAAAGCCCAACATATCCTTATGGAAATTCGTGACCCTCATTTAGTTAAGTAAGTGGATTTCATTCCACTGAATTAACAGTTCTGAAATTAAAGATGTTTCTAAAACGTCCTTTCAGAATCTACCACAGTCCTTTGGGCGTTATAAATAGAAGACATATTCAACATAAAATGGGGTTTGATATGTTGCCTAAAAAAAGTAGGGCATTGACTTTGATCTTGTTAGACGGTTCTCAGTCTGCCTAAAGCAGATTTTGACATAGACAGCGATGAACATTTGAGCTTAGAGCTCGAAGATTTTGGAGACAAAGAGTGATTTACATAATTGGACATTATTATTATCTTGACTTGGGCATTGAGATTTGCCTTGCTTCATTTTGGACAAAAGCAATGAAATTTTGACTTCACCTTTTCCCAGAAGGCAGATGCACAGATTCAATTCTCTAATACCATCTCAATAAGATATCAATCGTTTATAGAAAATTCCTGAAGGATTGTATTCATCAACGAATATTTTATTGAAAAGAAATTACCGTTTATAAAAATCCCTGAAGGATTATATTCATCGACAAAATTTGAATAAAATCGATAGCAGAAAATATTGATAAATGAGGTGGTTGAGAATGAGTATTCCCCAAGCGAATCTCAGCATACCAGTTTTCTTGAAGCAAACATGAACATTAACAATGATATGACATTAAAGACTATGAGTTGTCAAGATACATAGTGTCATTATTTTGTGATTTTGTATGCATGTTATGACTATATGCTTTGTCATAATTAATATTTGCGAAAAATTACAACTCAATTACCGGATGTCTTTAACAACTCCAGCAGAGTTACTGAATCACATATTTATATAGAATATTCCCTTGTTAAAATTGATGTCCCTGAAGGACAAAATATTACAAGCTAATGAATCTAATGCACGCTTGAAGCGTGGAAAACCCCAGTAACAAAATTCAACCTCCTGAAGAGTTGTAGATGTAGTCTTAAAATCCAATTTAGATTCATACAAATTATAGCATGAGTGGTTAGTCCATCTAAAATAATAACGTGATATGTCTGATTTTGTCTAAGTTCATTGGCTATAACACGTCAAACCCTTTCGTAAATAAATTTATGGAATGTACAAAGGGTGAACTTAGAGTACGGCTGAATCGTACTAAAGTTGAAATTAAATCTCTCATTGTGGACTGATTATCCTAGTATGGGGACCATTTTGATAGTTAATGGCCATAATTAATGCTTTCACACGGTGGACTTATGTATGCTTGTTATCCACATGCAATCACGTTTTTGTCAAGCCTATTACAAAAATATTGAGCTTAGTTCTCATTTCTCAAATTATCAAATTAAATCCATTCAAATAGATAATGTCAGTGAGCTCACATTGACAACATTCAATGTTTATTATATGGCATTGAGAAATTAAAGTGAAGCATCAAGTCCCTTACGTCCACACCATAATGGTCTAGCTGAGTCACTAAGTTGATGCATCAAATTAATCGCTAGACCATTATTGCAAAATTTTAACTTCGCTATATGTTAGGGGCATGAAAATTACATGTAGCTACTCGAACTCAAATCTGACCCACTATATATCATTAGTACTACCCTCTACAACTAGTGCGCAGAAAATGACACATCATTTCTCATTTGCGAATATTTTATTGGGTAGTACGCGTACCACTACACACGTTAATCAGCCCTATTGGCTGACTGTATAATTGATGAAGAGTCTATTCTCGGCATTAGGGGGAGATTAGAATCTAAAAATTAAATAAATGCCGAGAAGTTTCCTTGAAGGAAACAGATCGAGATATTTTCCTTGAAGGAAAAAGACCAAGAAATTTCCCGGAAGGAAAAAGGACTTCGATATTTAGACTTATGCAATAGTTAAATTGAACTGGAAGTTCAAAAGATAAGTAACTTGCAATATATATAGCAAGTAATCTGCCAGATGCGTTTACCGACTACAAAGGTATGACTAAATTGCATATACTTGCTATAAATACACCCCAAAGGGTGGAGGTCCCAATGAAATCAAGTATACATGCCCCCACACGCTAGAAGCGTAAAAGACCTATAAAAGAAACAAACACACCTAGAATGAAAGCTAGAAAAATTGGTCAGTCAAACTTGAAATCTCCAGAAGAGATACGTCCAGAAGACTTGAAATCTCCAGAAGAGATTCGTCCTGAAGACGAAGAATCCTAGTAACAAAGAACGTGCAAAAAATTATCTAATACTAGGATTACGGAACGACCAGATCAAATACATAAGGAAAATAATGTGAATATGGTTAATATGAGATCAATAAATAAATACCGGAGAAACAATATAAAGTCATTGTCAACAACATATTTGTGCCCATAATTGCTCTTTCTAAAATCTGGATCTAGTACCTAAGTTGAGTGCTCGAAGCACTTTGATTTGGGTGCAATAAGGAAGAGGCAAAAATGTGGTAGAGCTAAACTCGCTAAAAATAAGGTTTGGTTCTATCATACGTACACTCGAAAAGTTATCCCTGTTGGATAATGAGTGTTTACATGAAAACCAAAATGAAAATAAGGTGGTGAGCGAGATTAATAGCTTTTGGATTTTCGCAGAAACTCATAGTTTTCACAGGGACCTATGATTGTTCGTGATCAAACATATTCTCCTGGTATGAACAAATAAAGTTCTGCTAATCACTGGCAGCTAAAATAAAATGCAGTTAATGGACCTTGTAAACCGCATATTTTATATGGTTATTACATGTCAATATTTATATCCCTGAAGGATTTAAGATTCTCCAGATGAGGAATGATAAAAACCGCAGTATGTATCGTACAAAACTGCGAAGGTCATTACATGATCTAAAAACAGTCAAATCAAATATAGTACGATCAACTTAGTGAATTCCTCCCAAAGAAGGAATATACAAATAATGAAGCTTTCCCTTGCGTATTTATAAAGAAATCGCAAAGTGGTTCTTGCATCATCTCCGTCTATGTTGATGACCTAAATATAATCGGAACATGTAAGAAGATTGAAGACTTTAGTTCAATCTTGAAATATGAATTCGAAATGAAAACCTTGGACAAAACCAAGTATAGTCTCGACCTGCTGATTCGAGTATTTCCCTGAAGGAAAATTAAATTTAAGTATTTCCCTGAAGGAAAATTAATTCGAGCAATTCCCTGAAGGAAAAATAAAAGCATTTCCCTGAAGGAAGATTAAATTTAAGTATTTCCCGGAAGGAAAATTAATTCGAGCATTTCCCTAAAGGAAAATGAATATGATATCTCCCTGAAGGACGAATGAATTTTATACACCAGTCAACCTACTTGAAAAAGGTTATTTAAGAGATCCCACATGGATAAATCTCATCCACTTAGTACTCCTATGGTAGTTCGATCCCTTGAAGTGGATAAGGACCCCCATTAGGCCCATAGAAGATACAATGGATATTCTAGGACCGTAAGTTCCTTATCTAAGCGTTATTTGGTGCATACTTTATCTCGCAAACTGCACCAAACCGAATATCTCATTTGCGGTAAATTTGCTTGTAAGATATAGCGCTTCTCCTACAAGGAGACATTGGAATGGTGTTAAGCACATTCTATGATATCTCAGACTGGTTATATTTTTTTTTGTGGTGATACTAAGATCCATTATATAATACATTCCCCACTGTAATCGATAAGGACAATGCAGTTTGCGTTGCATAAATAAGCAACGGGTACGTTAAGAGGAACTTAACGAAACATATTTCCCAAAATTCTTCTTCTCATACGAACTCCAGAAGAGTGATGAAATTACCATACAACATATGCGATCTAGTGACAATCCAGCAGATCTGTTCACTAAGTCCCCACCTACCTCTACTTTTGAAAAGTATTTTTATGGTATTGGGACGCGAAGACTTAGAAAGTTGTTGTCTTTAGGGGGAGTAACAATATCGAAACGATCCTGAAGATTGGATCCGAAAGATCAATAGTTGTACTCTTTCCCCAGTCGAATATTTTATTCTGGCAACCTAGTCTATGAAGTTTTTGACGAGACATGGACATTATGTCGTAATGTCCAAGGGGGAGTGTTGTAAATCTAGAAGATTTGATATGCCAAATCCAGAAGATGTGATGTGGACATTACTTATGGACAAAGTAGCCTGATAGGATTTAGGGTTTTGATATATATATATATATATCCATGTACACAATATTGTAATACACACATGTACATACACAGAAATATAGTGGAAAACTCTTGGCTTGGTATGCCCCCAGATGTAGTCATTCATGACAAATTGGGGAAACGAATCGGTGTTCCTGTTTACACTCTTTATTTTACAAAAATATACTACAATCCTAAAACCTAAAATACAAAATGAGGTGCAATAAATCCCATGATACTCTTTTCTACATTAGGTGGTCCCCACCATTTAACCAAAACCACATACTCATACAATTTGGTGGGCCCGCGTTTAAAGTCAGCTTCTTACAAAATTTGACACATTAATGACTGACTGATGCTTTTTTGCACATTTCCCGAAGCAAAATTCTGACCAAAATTCGGGTGTTTGTAAATTTTGAACATAAACATAAATTTTATGAACACAAATATAAAATATTTTGAACATAAAATATAAATATTTGAGAATTCAAGCAAATTCAAATTTGAGTTCAAAAATATTTATTTCATTATTAATTTGAGAATTACATCTAAAAAAATTTCAAAAGTATTACATATGAAAAAATGGGCATATACTGCCCAAAAATTTATGAACAGGCCTAAAAAAACAAAAAAGTGCACAAAGGCACAAAAAATATGAACAAACTCAAATTGATAAAAAAATAATGAACGGAGAGTCTTTTTCGTATTGGAGACTCCAGAAATCTTCATTCTACTTTGGATGCCTGAAACAAAAAACAACCACCGATCAAAACATAAAACATCCATACATCATCAATTTTCATATGCATTCAAACAACTTCTTTAACCTTACACGCATAGAAAAATGCATAATTAATTTAACCAACCCAACATCAATTTTCATATGCATAAAACATCCGTCATCATCAATTTTCATATACATTTAACCAACCCAGCATTATACAAATTGTAACAAACATAATTAATTTAGCACACACATAACATTACTTGTAGACAACTACATAAACCAATTCTGCCCTCACAAATTAATTTAGAATATATGCACAAATGCTCAATAGTACTCCAATTGTCTTTTCTTCTCAACAGATTTAAGGTAGTTCTTGCAATTACAAGAGATATGGTGTTCATAGGGAAGAAATGATTTTGTGCATTTTTTACAATCAACTACCTGTGAACCTGGTATGGCATTTTTGATGTGCGCAGCGGCGGCCAATTTTACAGTTCCTGGTGGCAGCTTCAAAGATGTCACGACAGTAGCGCTCCAGATTGGTGACAAAATCGGAAACCTTCAGATCTTCATTTTTTTTAAATCGGAAACCTTCCGAATCGGCCTTTGGCAACCTTTGAGAACAACTCCCCGCCTTCAACGTATTCCAAAATGGCTGCTCCGGCCAACGACCGCTGCAACCAACACAGCGCCGCCTTCTCCCCCTCACCAGCGCCGTCGTCGCCTCCCCCTCACCAGCGCCGTCGTTACCTCACCAACAGAGCCGTTGCTCACCCATCCCCTGTTCCAGATCGGAACCGCCACCTTCTCCTCCTCACGAGCGCCGCCGGCTCCCCGTCACAAGCGTCGTCGCCGCCTCACCAACAAAGCGCCGCCTCTCTCTCCCATTTGCACCAACACAGCGCCGCCTTCTCCCCCTCACGAGCGTCATCGTCGCCTCACCAACAAAGTCGCCGCTCGCCCATCCCCTGTCCCAGATTGGAACCACCGCCGACCCCTCCTCTCTCTCTCCAGCCACAGCGCCGCCGTCCTCACGTTGTCTCGATATCCACCTTCGGTCCTCACCTCCAAATGTGATCGTGAGAGAGAGGGATGAGGAGGTGGGTGGGTGGGTTTGGTATTTGAATTAGAGATAGAGGGGGGGAATTAATGGACGAAATGAATTATGAGACTTGGGGGAGAGAGAGAGAGAATATGGGTCCTACCATTTAAAATAAAATTTGACACATAAATGTATCAAACTGCTCCATGGAGTTTTTGATGTTGTATGATGCATTTAAGACTTAGGAATTATAGTGTTGTGTGTATTTCTTTTTTTTTAAATAAAAATATATTTTTTAATGCAAAATACAGAGTATATAAAACACCTCAACAAGATAGAGTTTAAAAACAATATGAAAACAGCGGTTCATTATTATCATGAAGCAAAGCAAGAACATTAGAAAACAAGGCCGTAATTTTTTTAATCAAACTAATTCAGGAGATTCATAACCCACTGTTCACTAACACGGGGACTCATTAAACCGTAATTTATATAAAAGCTTAAATTACAGAAATGGTTGCGCAATTTGCAACCACAAAATTACTTACTACACCCATCACTCAGTCAATCAATCATACAAAATAGTAAGTATTCATGTTCAAACGAAATCTTTAGCCTTCTCACGTATGAAGAAAAGGTAAGATGAATGACACGACGAGAAGACATGCTCCTATCGACCTATTCAATTCGTTCAAAATTCATCAACAACAAATATTGTACATGCAGCGATATTCTCTACACAAATCGGGCATTCGTGAGGCGAAATATGCACAATGTGATTTTCCGTTTCCTTGACTTTTCGTCGAATCAAAGCCAAAAGTAAAACATTGCCTGCATTATACACCAGTACATCAAAATATTAGAACAAGGTAAAAATGATCTTTTATGGCACTTCCATAATATACTATAGAAAGGGTGTGTTTTCAAAATATACGAATCACTTTTTTTCTTTTCAAAACCGCGAGTTATAGCTTTTGAAAGAAAAAGTGATTTTGTCTCGCTTTGTAAAGTTTGCAAACACCATCGAATAATGAAGAATGCGAGTAAAAGAATGACGATCACCTCGGATAGAGGAAATAAAGACGGCTCATCTATCACCGGGGGCTCCTTCATTTTTCGACACCTAATCTCAAATTGTAACAAATTCAGCTTCTCTCGGATCTCTTTCAACAATTGCATTTCCTCATCTCTTCTAACCAATTCAACTTCAACCCTTTCAACTTCAGATATCTCCGAACTCCGATTACCTCGAACGGTAGATTCAGAAACACTCGTCTCGGGCTGGACAAGAGCGCGATCAATAGCAGCAATGTCACTCGGTTTACACAAATTCTTCTCATTGTTAGTAGAATGAAACAATTTCTTTAACCAATCAGGCTCATTTTTGTCATACGACTTAACTACTTCAGTATGAACGCGATCTTTCTTTACAAGATCGTCACACCCCTTCTCCTTATCCCCCTTACCAATCGGTTCATAAGATCTCGAGTCCTCATCAGCTTGTGGAACTTCAAAAACATCATGAACCCTAGACGAAGAACTCGGGCAATCAACTTCACATCTTTCCGGCTCATTAGTTTTCTCCAGGTCAAGTGATTTCACCAAGTTTAGCTGTGGAGACGGCGGCCTCGTTTCATGCAAATTCCCCAAACTTGCCTGCGACGAAAAAGACGGAGACGCGTAGTTCGCTCCAGTTATCTCCATCACGCGTAGCTCCAACTCCCTTATTTGATCAGCATAAGAACTCACTGCTTTCTTCTCTGAATCAGAGACGACGCCGTTTGTTTCCACTCCCACATTATCATCCACATTCTTGGGCCCGAAATCCCTTTCCGGGCTCTCTCCGTCAACCTTCTTAGATTTGACGAGCAGGGGAGCCGAATTCCTCCTTACAAAGCGGGGAAAGTTGGCGTCGCGCTCGTTTCTGTGCATGAGGTTATCAGGTATCTTTACATCATCGTCATCGGGTTCGATCAGCCCGTAGCTCAACAGCTGATACTTGTAGGTTTGGAGTTGATAGTCCAAATCAGCCATCTCCATTTCCTTCTGAGTTATGACGTCTTCAATCACTGCAAAAGATTCCTCTGCATGGCACATCTTCTCCTCTGCTAATCTCTTGTACTGCTCTGCCTCCATTTTTACTGCAGCTTTTTCGCCTTGTAGACGTAATATTACGGATAAGGCTTCGCTAGCTGCTGTGGCGGAGGCTTCTCGTTCCGCTTCCAACTCATTGTAGAGTTTCTGGAGAAGCTTTTGTTGCGCAGAAAGCGCGTCCTTTAGAACAGCAATCTCCGATTGGGACATCATCGGGCTATAGTCGGCCATCAATGCGTCGTCTCAGCATTAAACGACTAAAAATTGTGTCTGGAAATTGAAACATAGTAAATAAAAAGATTAGAAACCATCCTTATTCATCACACGATTCAATTGTCTAGAAATTTTTTTTTTTTTTTTAAAAGTGCATGTATGATTGATCATATAATACACATATAACAAGAATTTTTTCTTACCTATTTCTCCGGTTAGAAGACGTGAAATATCTCCAACTCAAATCTTCCCTCTTTCTTTCCAAGATCAAGAAAATGAACCCCAGAAGGTTAAAAAAAAGGGGTGAGAAAACAGAGATTTCTTTGCAATCTTGTTTTTGTTAATTACAAGATATAATGGGCTTAAATTTCATGTGATCTTGATCTTAATCTGCCTCTAATGCATGCCACTTCTGTCGAAGAGGATAAAACAAAAGCATGCATTAGATTTTTGGCAGGGGAATTATGGCCTTGAATGTAGCTTAAGAATTTAATTTCAGATTTACAAACCAGGTTTACAACCATTAATTTTTTGAGGTGATTTTGATGTATGTGGTTGACCTGAGGGAAAATTATTAGTAAAATGGAACAAAAAGAATTTTTGTATAGCATATTAATTTTGCACACTGATTAATGTTATTATTGTAAATAATTGTGATGAGAACATTTGAAAAATTAAAATGATAGCAATGAATTTGAAATTCTAGGAATGATAATGAATTTCAAGTCCATTTATTGATATTACTCCGACATTTTAAATCCTTTAGTCCAAATACGTATTTGTATTGTACCACAGAGTGATAGAATCATATCATTAGATCTAGCATTCTTTTAACATTTTTACTTGCTATACTTTTACTAATAATTTTTTAAAACACCTTATTAAACGTAAATCATTCATTCTCACATTTTGAAATTCTATCATATGCTCTGCACTCGACGTCCATCTCTAATTAACAAAATTTGGACAGGTCTAAGGTAAGATCGTCTTATAAACGTGTTGAGTAAGAATTGAAAAAAGTTATCATTTTTCACCCGAATTCCATGCTATTTAAGACATCCTGCATCTTATGTTCCTTTAATTCCACCTCGTAGTTATCGACTTCGTGCCATACAACAAGCAATGTTAAAATGAACCATTTTGCAACGGAAAATCTGTAATCATAACAAGAGAGTAAATTGGAATTTCATCCCGTATTTTCTGGATTTGACGGATTTTAGTCCTGTACAAATTGATCTTCCCAATTAAATCTCATACTTTTAAAAAGATGCAACATTAGTTGAAAGTTATTTTATTATTATTTTAATAATAATAATATTATCCACATATGAAGTGGATAAGAGGGAGAGAAGTTACGGGACTTCCAATTCCATATATATGAGAAGTAGAGATAAAGATTTATCTATCAGTGAAATTGATTTTGAACTCTCTTCTGTAAATAATATTTCTCTCCCGATACACGGAAAAGAAGAATTCACTGACAGAATTCTTCATCATACACAAACGTATATATCATACATGTAATCAATACTAAAGGGCATTTACATTGTGGATTACGAATCAATTTGTGAATAAATTCACATAATTGAATTCTGACTGTGAGGATCACGGATACGTACGAAGAATCCAACCAGACTTGATTCATTCCGCTGCAAATTACGAGGTTGGTCGTTCCAACTTCCTTATTTATTATTAACGAAATCCAACATTGGTATCAGAGCCAATGCGTTGGGTTCTCGTATATGAAAAACTTGTGTGAGTACTGTATTTCTCAATTTTTTGGATTTTTTGAAACGGTGGAATTTGGCTATGAAATTTTTACTGTATGTAGCATATATGATGATATAAATGTCTGCAAAGTTTCGAATTTTTTGGTCAAGCCGTTTGTGAGAATTAAATCAGTCTTTGAGAAAATACAGTAACTTTGACTGTAAATTACGAACTGTATATAATGAGTCGTGATGATTTCATGTTACTGGATTAAAGTACATTGAAAGAGGATTTCATTGATATAAAGTTCGTGATTTTTGGTCAAGTAATGAGTGAGATATGATATTTGCAAGTTTCGTTGATTTTCTTAAAAAAAAAAAAAAATTTAAGAACAAAATTTTAGATCCGATTTTTCGAAACCAAATTGAACAAATTGGATTTTGTTCTAGTTACTGGATGAATCTACGTCTCATAAGGATTCCATCCATGTATTGTTTGTAAATTTTGGATGAGAAACGAGTAAGATATGAATTTTCAAAGTTTTTCCACGAATTGAGGTGTTTTTGTAAAGTTTCAGAAATTTTATGGGCTTGTTTTTTAGAATTAGATATTTTCAATGGGCCAAAACGCAATTTTTCAAAAATGTCGTGGTTGACCCGGTCAATAACAGTCAAATCGGACCGGACCAGGTCGAACCGGACCAAACAGGACCGGACCTGACCGAACCGAACCAGTCCAGACCGAACCGAACCGAGTTGAACCGGATACTGGACCGGTCGGGTGGGGTCAACGCCGGACCGCGGCCGCGCGTGGGGTTCACGCGCCGGCCGAGGGCGGACCGCGGCGGCGCGTGGGCTTCACGCGCCGGTCGACGGCGGACCGCGGTGGCGCGTGGGCTTCACGCGCCGGTCGACGGCGGACCACGCGGCGCGTGGGCTTCACGCGCCGGTTCGGCGTTGGTCGGTGGCGGCTGTCCTAAATTTTAAGCCGTGCGCTCATGCAATCTTGTTTTGGCTCGTTTGAGCTCATTTTAACTCCGTTTTTTGTGCCGAAAATTCCTATGCGCTCATTTTTCAGTGTAGAATGTTAATATGCAGAGTATGAAAGCATTTAAACTAGGAATTTTTTAAATGCTTGTTTATCAATTCAGATGAGAACCTAAATTAAATTGTTACACTTGTGAAATTAGCTGGTTACACTTAGAAATCATTTTTTTTGTGTATTTATGAGATTTGAATTCATGAGTTGATTTTTTTTTTAATGTTCAAATGGTTGCTCATTTTATTGATATTTGTCGAATAAGAAGTTCGATAGTGTTTCTGCATGTTAAAATCCTTGTGTAGATTCCTCATTTACATGACATAATAGTATTTGAACTAAGCATGTTTGAATACTGATTTATGTAAAGAAAGTGGGAGCCAATGGTTAGACTTGATTTCACTCGTGAATTTGCTTGATACGCTTTTGGAAATTTTGATTTCTTGAGCGTGAAAGAGAGCTGAGATTCATGTGTTAAAGTTTAACTGAAATTATCATGCTTTGTTGGCTGCTCATTTTTTTTAGGTATAATAATGAGGGAGATAGTTACTACACATGACCAGAGGGCAGGAGACGAAGTACTCCATGTGTTCTTAACTTATAAGATGAAGCCCGAACATAATTTAAGAGATCATCATCTAGTCCTTGCTGAACTTTATTTTCAATTATTGTCCCTGATGTGTAAAAATGTCATCCCGCTTCATTTGAAAGATGAAATTCAGAATCCAAAGACCTGGGCAAAAACCCTTCCTCCTTACTTAGAAAATGTCTATTGGAAGAAGTGGTCAGACTTAAAGGAAAAGCCCTCAGGTTACGTGATTATGAATCAAATCACCATTGATTCTGAAGCAGATGATAGAGGGAAATCACTTAGATCCGCGTGCTTGAGGATGGGGGGCATTCATCGATCCGATTTTCTTAGATTGATAGGTCGAAGTAAAAGTCGGATGAAGAATCCTCACATGGATCCTTTGGCTCGGGCAATCTACCGTGCAGGAACTAGAATACCAGACGTAGTTCGACGTGATAAATTGAATGAAAAGGTACAGTTTAGAGGGACCCCTTTCTCTTAAATTGTTAAAAGAAATACTGATTGAAACTTTGAGAGTTGATTATTGGTTTTTCCTATTTTCATATTAATTATGACTAAAAGTGGTTGTGATTAATTATTTTTTGAAATTGCATGTTAATTCATGTAGTTTAGTGGTAGTTCTAAGTTATTTGAATTGTTTTAAATACTTGAACTATGTTGTTTTTTGTGTTTTGGAGCTGAATCTGTTTAATGAGGATACTTTATGAGATTGATGATTAATAGCTTTAAGTTATTTTTCGATATCAAATTTCGTATCGAATTATTCAGATGTCAGTTAGCTTGACATAGAACAATATAATACATAAATGAACATTATTTTTAGAATCGTTTCTATTAAAAACCAAACAATGACCTCAACAACGATCATCGCTGAGTTAAACCAAATTGTAAAACTCAAAGGCGATATAGTAACATGTAGCGTCATATGGTATAATACATGTTCTTAGAGAACATGATGTGTTAGACACTATTAACCATGATGAAAAGTATTCTGATATAGAGATAATACTCAAAATGAAAACAATCTGGAAGGTTACCAGGCTTGGAATATTGAAAATTCCATAGCTAGTAAAATATTGGTAATTTTTTGTCAATGATGACATATTCCATGATTGTGAATCTTACCACCTATAATATCTGGGTATATTTAAAAGGAAAGTATGGTGACATTTCGTTTATGAGAAATATCGAATTCAGGATCTTATCCATTCACTTCTTAACAGTAGGGAACACTTAAGAGTCAACATGACTCTTGGTGAAAAAGTTGAAACTTTCACTCATACAGCTCATAACGTTGAGCTAAGAGACGAAGAATTTGAAACTTCAAAGTCTTTATTAAGTGTTCACGTTATATTTATTAGTTCTATAGGAGCTTCGGGCTCTGAATATAAAAGAAAATGGAAGGAAGGTGAAAATGATAAGCAGTCTCTAAGTGGGAGAGTTGCTATCAATCTTGATGTCAATCTTAAATCTAGGAAGATTAAAGAAAAATGCTAGACTGAAAATGGATAAGAGAGAAAATGACGTGTTTCAGTTGAAAAGAGCATGATCATTTTTTTTTCTCATGAATGTACTAAGTTCAGGAGAGACAAAGTAGTTCATTCCATTTTTTTGTTTCAAGCACAGTCATCTTTAGTAATGTGTTCTTAACTGAATCTTATCCTTGTGGATTATTGATTCAGAAATAGTAAATCATTGACTAAAGACTGCTGAGCATTAAGACGAGATGAAATTAAAGGAACTAAGCTCGAGTGAAGTCTTGGGACTTGTAAACTTGAGATTGACAATGGTCAATATTTTATATCGCATAGTCTTTTGTTTGCTCAAGAGATCACTCAGGATCTCACCATTGTATCTGATCTTCCATAGCTGGGATATGATTGACATTTTTTCTAAGAGACATGGTTATGATTAGTATGTGACGGCTGCTACATGTGGGTTTTACGCGCCAGCCACCAGCGGGTGAATGGCGGCGCGTAGTGCATATATGACATAAGTTATGGTATTAGACATATTTTTTCATGTTTTTAAATGGTTATGGACTGTAAGTGCACAATTATTTTAGTTATATGAAGTAAGTTCATGTACACTAAATGTTTGCTCCTCTAGCAATGCTTATGTAGACGATAACATTTTGACTTGCTAGATTAGGTCATGTTGTGCAAGATATGGTGAACTGACTTATAATAGAAGGATTATGATGTCCGTTCTTTAAAAGTCACGTTGTCAAATTGTGGAATATCTTGCTCATAAGTGACTAGAAAACCATTATAAAACAGTTATTGTAGATTCTTTATTGCAATTATTTCATTCTGATAAATATGATTCTATGAATGTCGATAAAAAAAATATATGGAACTTATTGTTTCTTCATTACCTTTGTTGATAATTTTTCACGTTTTTGATATGTCTGTCTTTAAATTCACATAAGTCCGAGACATTGGTTTGTTTTTTTGGACACTACCTAAATGAGATGTGAATGGAAGACATAACTTTAAAGGTTTTAAGAACCTATAGAGCACGTGAATATTTATCCAAACAAGTTAAGGGAACTGTGTAGTGAAAGAAGCATATTTCGACAATCATAAAAACTTTGTACACCATTACACAATGGTGTGACTTAAAGAAGTTTCTTGAAGATTGTTGGATGTGATGAGATCCAATTGAACTCTGGACACATGAATTGTCTGATCTAAGTAACCTTGGAATCTTGGGACCAATAGCTTGTGTACAAAACTATGCGAGTTAGTACTAAGAGTTGGGTCCAATGATAAATGCGTCTTAGTAAGATGCTTCGTTAAATCCAAAGGTTATGTGATGATTGAGTTGAAAATAGTACATTAGATAGAATCACATGATATCAATTTTCTTGGGAATTGAATTTTCTAGTAAGGCGCATTATTTGGATGTTAAACCACTATGAGATTAGAATAATCACTCTATCAGATCCAAGTGGGAGTGATTTAATGTGATTTTTAATAGATGCTTACCCATTAAAGATCAGATGGATCTTGATGAGAGTAATTATTTAGAGGAGATATCATCTACAGAATTTCACAGCATTTTAATCTCTTCAAATGTTAGGAAACATGTGCTTGAGAAGCATCATGATCTCCAAAAGATATGATAAATCTTTAGAGAATGAGAAACCTACAGACGTTTGTGAGGTTATATCTTGTTCTAGTAAAAGATTGATGAAATAAAGCAGTAGAAGAAGTTATAGAGGTGATGAAATCAAATCAAGTTTGAAAACTTGTAGTTTTTCATCGAGACACAAAATAGTTGAGAATGTGAATTCTCAAAAGTCAAAGATAGATCTCTTGAGGTGACCAAGTTCACATGGTAGAAAAGATTATACTCTAAAAGAGGATGTATTAATTTTTCTGGGAAATGTGAGTTGTACCTCGATTCGTCACAACTCTAGCTAAAGTAAATTATGATTTTGAATTACATAAAGATGGACGTTGAACATTGTATTTTCTCAACAGAGAGTTAGAAGAAGAAATCTATGTGTAAAGCAGTAGGATTCTTTCTTCAAGGAGGATAATGTTTGTAAGTTGAGGAAGTCAATTTACGTAATTAAACAATCCTCAAAGACAGTGGAACTGAGACTTTATAAATAATTGTCTCATTAACTTTGTTATAATAAACAAAGGCCACTGTAATTATGTTGAACGGTCCAAGGCAATTTTTTTTTTTGTTTTTGTAATTCTATCACTAGTTAATGATACATTGGCTGGAATTTTTAACAATGAGTATGTTTCTTGGTTAAAAGATTCATTGAATTCATTTTAGGAAGTTACTTGAGTTGTCTCAAAAGACATACATAAAGAGTCTTCTAAGAATGATTCAGAATGAACTTTGAGAACAAGTACATACTCATATTAATCAAGGGCGAGTCATTGAACTATAATTAGTGTCTGAGAACTCTAAATATGAAATGTTTAATACCATATAAAAATTGAAATTGGATGTCTGATGTTTGCTAAATTGTGCTTGCATCGAGACAATTGTTGAGTTATTTGTCTTGGTTAGCAGATATCAATTAATCTGGAAAAACACATTGAAGATAGTGTGAGAGATTTTGAGATATCTGAAGGGTACTTCATATTATTGTCTCAAGGAGATAATCTAGAATTAAAAGAATATACAGACAATAATTGGAATTTTATTTATATCCATCTGAATCACAATTCCAATTATGCCTTCTTGCTTAAGTGAGAAGCAATCTTAAGGCATAACATGAACTAGATCTGTATAGCACTGTCCACTAAGGAAGTCGAGATTGTGGCATGTGCATTTGCAGTCCAATATGTAGTTTGGTTGAGAGTTTTCTGGATATCTTTGAAAATAGTAAGCACTTCAAAGGAAGCTGTGATGATTCATTGTGGAATCAAACAGTCCAGTGGGAGCTGTAATTGTACATTATGGAATAAAACACTCCAGTGGGAGTTATTCCAATTCATTGTGAGAACAAAACGGCTAAAGCTTACTCTGAGTATTTCAAGTATCAAGAAAATCAAACATCTTAATATAAAGTTTGACTTTGTAAGGGTGTTACAAAGTAGAAATAAATATTTCCTAAAAGATTCTCTACTCGTTTATTGTTAGCAAATCCACTTGACAACACTTCCCAAGAGATGTTTAGGACATCTATGGTTAAAGTTCTTGCGTGGATTTGAACATGGTACGATGTAGATGTTAATGTTCCTGAAAAGTTTATGTATTGTGAATTATATGAAAAGTTCATATAATAGTATGTCAACAAGTAAAGATTAGCTCTCTCATACGAGTAATCGCCTCTTACATCTGAGTATGTGAAGAGATGAGATTATTTGAAAGATAATCGTAATAGATTTTACCACAAATCTATTTAACTTGTTACAAAGCTAAATCAATGGATTCCTTGACGAAAGTGGGAGGAAATCAAAGTTAAGTGTCGAGGATACACTTGAACTGTGATTTACACGATGTTAGATAAATAACTTTGATGACATACGTTTTCATTCTTGGAAGTTTAGACATCGTGACATGTGTTTCATACCACATGTGCTAAGTTGACCATAAGAAAATGAGAAAATTATCCCTAATTTCTCATTGTATGAGACCTTGAGGTTTGGATAAGCCTCTTATAAGTACCCTTAAGACTTTCTACAATATTTCTAAGTCTTCACTTTAGTGTTGCTACTTTAGCATGTTACCAATAGCTATAAATTATAATGGCGATACGGTGCATGTCTAGGAAAGCAGCTATAGTGGGAGTCTGTAGACATTTTGTGTGAAAGGAAGGACATCTTTATTAACACATTCTATTGTGTTCATTGACCGGTCAATCGAGTTGAGAACTTGATTATGAACAAATAGATTCGATAAAGGTTGAATATGCTCTAATAATTCCAGGGGATTGAAAGAGATATGTCAACTTGTGTTAATCGACAAGAGTTCTGGGGTATAACGAGAATTGAATTCTTCATATAAATCTGGTTGAGTTGCTATATATCCTTAACAAGTGTATAGCAAGAAAACTCATATTCTCGAGGGTCACACGATATATTTGCCTGTATGAATAAGTAATATGTGATGGTATAAATATGTGAAGTAAGCAAGTGTGAGACTCGAACTTCATATGTGAGTGGGAGATGAAAGTTATTTTATTATTATTTTAATAATAATAATATTATCCACATATGAAGTGGATAAGAGGGAGGGAAGTTACGGGACTTCCAATCCCATATATATGAGAAGTAGAAATAAAGATTTCTCTATCAGTGAAATTGATTTTGAACTCTCTTCTGTAAATAATATTTCTCTCCCGATACACGGAAAAGAAGAATTCACTGACAGAATTCTTCATCATACGCAAACGTATATATCATACATGTAATCAATACTAAAGGGCATTTACATTGTGGATTACGAATCAATTTGTGAATAAATTCACATAATTGAATTCTGACCGTGAGGATCACGGATACGTACGAAGAATCCAACCAGACTTGATTCATTCCGCTGCAAATTACGAGGTTGGTCGTTCCAACTTCCTTATTTATTATTAACGAAATCCAACATTAGTCATGTATTAATAAGATTGCAAATTTCTTGAATGTGCCTGCTCACGAGTTGCTGAAATTCTATGTAGCAACCGAGCTAATAACTTGGTGTCGTTTAAGTAGCAGAAACCTAACATATTAGTTTCAATTTTATAAAAATACTACTCCCCACAAAAATTTTACCCGTTTATTGTTGGGCACAATTTTTAATGAAAATTGATATTTTATGGAAAAAGTGGATAAAGTAAGGGCTTGTTTGTTTCGGGATTTAGGTGGGCTTGTGAAGTCATGACTTTACATCCACAAGATGTAAAGTCTTGGATGATAATAAAAGTGTGTTTTTTTTGGGATTTTAGTAGGGTAGGATTTTACTTTATGTCAAATCATGTGTAAAAGAAAAGTAGGATGCGTAAAAGAAAAGTATGAAATGGAGTGTAAGTGAGAGAAAAGTGATATTGTATTGGGATGAGTAATAATATTTTTAAATTGTATAAAGTGAATTGTATTGGGATGAATAATAATAGATATTTATAGGTGTGGTGAAGAATGGGATATAAAAACTGGATGTTACATCTCTAACTAGAATGGGCGGGGGCCGGAAAATCCTAGTCTTGTCCTTGTGAATCTCAAAACAAACAAGCCCTAAGAGTATTGTGGTGGGTATTGTGGGACCCATTTATTTGTTTGTGAGTGTAGTTTATTTCCAAAAGAGGAATGTGTAAAAATTTGGTGGACGGACAAAAAAGGAAAGCGGGTAAAAATTTGGTGGATGGAGGGGGTACAAATTAATTATCATCCTAAAATAAAAATTGTCAATATAGAACTAAAATTGCATCATTTTAAAATCCGCAACACCCAATAGATATGAAACAAAGTCTGCAATTTACTGAAAACACAAACTTTATCAAAATGCAAGAATCCATAATCAACTATCTTCTTCTGTCAAAAACATCTATATATTATTATCAAGAACCAAGAGTTCGTAGATGTAATGTGCTCCATCAGCGCAATTGTTAAGCCAACTACGAGATCATGGGAAACCCGATAACAGTAAATCAATAAACATAACCATACCAGACTTCTTGTTCTCTAATCTACAGGAACTTCAACTTCCATCTTCAGATCAGAATTGCCCAGAATCTGTGAGCAACGATAATATGTAACATGCGAAGATCTAAAAAAATCTTAAACTGAAACGAAAGAAAGAAAAGAGAAGAAAATTAACAACTGCACAGATAGGTTACTGATTTCTGCTGTTCATTTTACTACAGAAAGAAAATTATGGCATGTCGGGAAGCCCATCAACTAAACACGTTTGAATTTCGAAAGTTACCATTTACCAAATAAGCGTACACATAACGAAGAATACGCTCCAACATCTTACCAGCTCCATATAGCAATAATTTTCACAAAGATAGGGAAACATGGTCCATTTAAGCATCTTGTACTTAGCTAAATGATGGCTTTCGGAGATAATGAATCCTAGTGGTATCAGAAACAAGAAAGTTTGCAAATGTTTTCCATGTCATTCTGTCTAGTATCAAGGAAGTGGAGATTCACTCTTCTAGAAGAGTATATCCAAAAAGCTGATCTCTATGATTATCCTCACAGGAAAAGTCAAAGTGATCTGTGTACTGCTTAATAAATGATGTTTTATTAGACGATATCAAGCCAAATTTGGGGGCAGAGAGCTTAAATTCTACTTATAAGAATCGTGCAAGCTAGACAATGATTGCATTCACACGAGAGCTTTCAATAGATAAATGGGGATGGAACCGTGCTTTCATATTTCCTGAAAGCAGAACAACTTTCAAGTTGCCTCTGAATAGCCTAAAAAGGCAGTAATTGCATTTACCTTCATGAAGTCAGCTTGAACTAAGAGTGAATCCTTTTGATAACCGGCTTCCTCAAGAACATGAGTAAGAACTTTCTGTTTGAAAAGGATGCCATGAGAACATGAATTAGTCCTAGTCAACCATCTAACAGTTGGACCAAAAAAATAAATAATGGAGAAATAATAACCAATGAAAATTACAGGAAAGAATCAAGTAGAACACATTATCTAAAAAAAATTTGGCAGTCAAAATTAAGAAGATTAAATTTTGTGCATTCTATTTAGAAAGCATACAGATGTTTTTATTTTTTAAGGCCATAGGAAAATTCCCATTATAACACATAATCCCCCCAATACACTATCTACCCAAAAACAAAACAGCAAAATAAGAGAAGAAAGGAAGACTGAGCGACCGAGCCACTAAGATCTATGGAAAAGTACAAGGAGCCCAGGAACTCAACCTCTCTCTGCGGTTCAGATATAAATTGACCAGTCAAGTCCCGCAATATGTCAAGCATTTCATTGAAAGTAACCTTCCCATTTCCGTTATAGTCATAGACCTTAAAAATAACTGCACCAAAGAAATTTCATAAAACATCAGTGGACATTGGAAAACTGGATTTGGTGGCAAATAACTGAACCAAGACAGGAAGTTAATCTTTAAATCTTACATTCAACTTTTTTTTCCAAGCTTGCTCGAGAGCTGAAAGCAGATAGAAATGCTACAAATTCCTTGAAATTTAGCCCATCCAACATCCTTGACAATCTCTAGAAAATACAATGAAGAACACTGAAAAAGATAGTAATGGATATTACACATTATCTTAAGAAAATAAAGCACGTGGATTACTTGGCAATGGCATGTTTCATATTATTTCCGTAGTCAACCAGTTATCCTAGCTAGCAACTTTAATCACAATACCATCTTAGAAACATTCAACTGTATGCTCCATATTTAGACTGTCAAACATATAACTCATAGTAACTTGCATGTGATTTTCATTGGACTCTTGATATACATGAATGTAATGTAGAATGACTAACACATTTTTAGTAAAAGCTACAAATTGCTTCTGCTTGGAGAACCGACAACCGGTTTGGTGCTTTTTGCTTCCAATATTGAATCTATAATTTCCAACATAGCCTAAGTTTAATCCAACTCAAGAATTTGAGGGAACAAGAAATTTTTGTTTGTATTTAGGTGGTTAGAACGTCAGTTGAGTGGTGTCCATGATGTCCTCCAGACAAGATTTCCTTTGCAACCAATCCAGGATCAACTGAGCTAACTAATTGGATAATGTATTTTTAAATAACATGGTCAATCTTCCAAAACATATATTTTAACTCAAAATTGATCTGGAAATCTCAGTGAAAGCACAAATCACTCTTGAATGCTCATATGAAAATGTTTTTCTACCAACTCACTTGGGCAACACTAACATCAGAATATAAAAAAAAGGATAAGATGACTCCATTAATTTATTTCGATTCTCAATGTCAGAGTGGCATCATTAAAATTGAAAACGATACGATAACTCCCTCCAGAATGCACATTCAATTGGTTTAATTAGTCAATTAGACTATGAACAGTATCTTATAATGCTGAAGGAATTCTAAACAATATGATGATGGAAAATACGTGCAATGATTGAATGTTGTAAAATATCATAACACCATTAGAAAATTCGGTATTGCAGAAAAGTCCATATCCAGATGTGACTGGAACTACTAACCTGAGAAAGGGGATTGAGGACGAATTCAGGCACAGTCATAAACTCTTCAGCCGAAATAAATCCGCATCCCTTACGATCCAATTGACAGAATCTGTGGTACAGTGACACAATCTCCTGTTGCGAAACTACACGCACAATTCCGAGACTCAGAATTCAACAAAAAAAAAAACTAGAATTTATCGTGAATTTGCACTTGTATTGGTAATCGTTCACATTATCGGAATATACTGCTTAACATTAAAAGCAAAACACACACACAGACGCAATTCGCACGAAATTGAAATAATTACATGTGCAGAGCTGTTGGACCTCTTCAATGTCGTACTGACTGAGCACGGAGGAGCTGTTGCCCATTTTTCCTTTCCCTGTTGTCGATGTTGAGAAGAGAAATAAAAATAGAGTAGGGATTTGCAATGGAAATTTTGGAAGGAGAAGCTAGATTGATATCAACAATGGTGGATCGAGAATTAAAAGTGTTTGGTCAGAGTTCGAGAGGAGATTTAATTGAATTGCGTGCACTGCGATAGTTTGCAATTCGAGAAATGCGAAGATTGGTGACGTAATTACTTTCAAGAAATTTCATTTTACCCCTGTAAAAGTTTGGGTTTGTGGATTTGTTGTAAATCTAGAAGGTTTATAATTCCAAATGTAAAAAATTTGAGGTCAACATTACTAATGAATCAATAACCCAATGAATTTTATATCTTAGACTAGAAGATTTATAATTCCAAATATAGAAAATTTGATGGGGACATTACTAAGGGACCCAATAACCCAATGAACTTTATATCTTAGACTAGAATTTTATTCTTATAAATAGATTATTGTACTTATAATTGTAATTACTCATACACAAGAACATTAGTGAAACTTCTGACTTGGCTCGCCCCCAAACGTAATTGTTATCGACGAAATGGGTGAACAAATCTCGTCTTTTATTTTACGCACTTATTCACAACACATTATCAGCACGAATGTTCTCTTAATTTCAAGATCGCATTAGCCTCAATTCGAACCGATCGCATCCGTCAGAATTTATTTAGCGCTTGGCTGAGTATAGGCCAAAATCAAACGAAACGTCCAGTGATCCCTGAGGCAATGTCCCGCGTTCGTTCAGGCAAAATCCACTTGGGATTTTTGCTTCAAAGATTTTCCGCATCATGCCAGCCGCTTAATGATCATAAAGGCTTGCTAATTAATTTCTGGTAAAGCTTTACGTTTTTCCTTCAATTCCTTCATAAAGATAAAAGTTGGTAAGTTTCTTTTTAGATTCTCAAATTGTTTTCAATTTGTGAGAATCTGATGTTGCAATTCAAATTTAGTGCTACCATCATTGTTGGTAAGTAAGCTTACGAAAGCTTTGATTTTCACGTGGAATTGCTAATAAGTCTTCGTGTTTGAGTCCCCTTTTAGAATAGATACTTGTTCGGTTGATCTATCCACATGAGAATCTGTCCGAATCTAACCGATACGCCCTAAAATTAATTTTCTCAAAATCATGTAAATTAATTGTCGTATCGAATTGATTGATCCATGTGTTATATGTTTTACATGCACTAGAATTATTGCTTCGATTTTACTTCGTATTTGCGATAATTGGATCAATTTGTTTTTCAATTGAATTGAAAAATAAATTGAGTGTACGGCCGCCGCCCGGAGACGCACGGACGTTGCCCATCGTGCGCCAGCAGCCGCCGACCACGGACGATCGCCGCCACTGGCCGCCGCTCTCCGTTTGCTGCGTGCACCTCGCACCCCTTTCGTGCGTTCGTCGTCGCACGCGGCGACATGCCTCTTGAATCTCGTGAAACCCTAGCCCACTTTTGGGCTCATTTTTGGGCGTCACATAAATTCCGATTAATTTAATTTTTAATCTAAAATCCTGAAAATATTTCGTTAAATTTCGTTAATATACATAAAATATTTAGAAAGTTAAATTTGCTTGTTTATTAAGTCTGGAATTTTCTTTGAAATTATTTTCATGGATTAGTTCTCAAGGAATTATATATGAATATTTGTTTTCATATGCATGTCTTTATGATTTAATTATCTTACATGCATTATTACTCCCACACATAGTTTATTATTTATAGTCGCATGTTATGCCCGGGTAGGCGGCACCCGGTACTTGTCGGACCGTAATTTATGCTTTGGGCAGACGGTGCCCAAATTCTTGCTTCTATGTGCTCTAGAATAATCAAATAAATCCTTATTTCTCCGTTGTCAATAAATTGGTCACAACTCTTACCATGTCACTTTAAAATCATAGTGAAAATGTATGATACTACCATGAAAGAATTCGATGAGATTGCTCTCGATTGTAATAACTACCTGACATGGGCGCTAGATGTCGAGATCCATCTAGCCTTAAATGAGTTGAGCGAAACAATTCTCGAAGGTTCGAAATCCACTAACGCCCTGAAGGCGAAAGCGTTGATTTTTCTCATGAATCACCTGAGTGAGGAATTCATTATTCAGATCCTCATTTAGGGACCCCGGAATGTTGTGGAACTCCCTGTAGGACCGTTTTCAACAACAAAATGATATACTCCTCCCTCCGGTACAATACGATTGGTTGAGACTCTATTTCTAAGACCTTAAGTCTATAACGGAGTACAACTCTGCTTTGCACCGTATTGTAATCAAGCTGATGCAGAACAATCTGTCAACATTCCACGCTAGCAACCTTATACTCCAGCAGCATTATAGGGACAATTATATGATTGGTTGCAAACGTGGAAGGGGGAGTGAGAGTAAGATGATCTGGGCTAAAAGCAGAGGTTGTAGTACATCCGGTAGTCATAGAACCTCGTATTTCGATCTTCAAAAATCTGGCAATCAAGATAAGGTTGAGCAGTCCTGCTACAGATGCGGATGGAGAGGCCATTGGTCTCGCACGTGTCGCACTCCCAAGCACTTGGTTGAGGCTTATCAATAGCAGCAGAAGGATAACAAGGGGAAGGCCCCTAGAGTCGAATCTCACCATGTTAGCCTGCCTGAAGCAGACTTTGACCAAGACAACGTCGATCCTTTGGGCATCGAGCTCAAGAACTTTGGAAATGATGAGTGATTTGCGTATTTGATTGTTTTAGTACTTTATTTTAATTAAAATAATTTTATGGATCTTTTCTTTCGGATACTTTATTTTATGGATGATATTATGTTTTAGCTTCGATGTGTTTACCTTAACGTTGTCCATTAAATTTACTTGGATATTACTATACATGACTAGTAAACATATCAGCTATTAGGTTTGGGTTATTTCCTCTGGCATGATGGATTGAGATTGTGATTTATGTTTGGTAGATAGCGCTACCACTCATACAATTTTAAGAGATAGGAAGTATTTTCATAACTTGTTAAAACGTAAGGGGAGTATAACTACAATAGCAATGATAGTAGGTTGATAGTGGGCTCCAGAAGAGCTCTCATTGTCCTCCCCGTGGGTACCGAACTCATAATCAATAATGCTTTATTGTTTCCACAATCTAAGCGTACCCTGCTCAATTTTAAATATATAAGAAATAATGGTCATCTCATTGAAATTGAAACTGAGAACAATAATGAATACCTTTTGATGACTATTGCTCGTGGTAGCCATAAACAAGTTATAGAAAAACTTTCTTCCTTCTCTCCCGGATTGTACTATCCTTACATCCGACCGTCAAATCTCCATCTAGCCATGAGTATAAATTTTCATGACCCGAACTTCTTTAAATTATGGCATCAGCGGTTAAGTCATCCAGGACAATACATGATACGTAGGATTCTACCTAATTCAATTGGTAATAATAATTCGAATAATAGAATCCTTCATGTTGATGAATTTATTTGTGATGCATGTTCTAAGGGTAAGTTAATAGTGTGCCCGTCGCGCACTAAGGTTGGACTAGAGTCTCCGGTTTTCCTTGAACGAATTCAAGGAGATATTTGCGGACCGATCCACCCAGCATCAGGACCATTTCGGTATTTCATGGTCCTTATTGATGCCTCCACTAGATGGACATATGTCTGTTAGTTGTCTACCCGTAATCAAGCTCCTGCAGAGCTCATTGCGAAAAACTATCAAGCTTCGAGCTCAGTTCCCAGATTATCCAATCTATTCGCATGGATAATACTGCCGAGTTTACCTCGAGAGCTTTTACAGATTACTGTATGGCCTTAGGAATTAAAGTGGAGTATTCGGTCCCCTACGTCCATAATGGTCTTGCTGGGGCGCTAATAAAACTTATCAAACTAATCGCAAGACCATTACTTATGAACTCTAAACTACCAACTTCATGCTGGGGGCATGCAGTCCTGCATGCATCGCACTTAATACAAATCCGTCCAACTGCATATAATGATCATTCCCCCTACAATTAGTGCATGTGAAAGAATCTAACATTCCTCATCTGCGTATTTTCGGATGTGCGGTATATGTTCCGATAACATTACCAAAGCGGACCTCTATGGGCCCACAAAGGAAACTCGGTATTTACGTCGAATTTGACTCTCCATCTATCATGAAATACCTCGAGCCTTTGTCCGGGGATCAATTAACGGCCCGGTTCGCTGATTGCACGTTCGATGAAAATTACTTCCCGGCATTAGGGGGAGATCAGAATTCAAAATTGAATGAATGCCAGGAGCTTACGTGGAACGTAAGTAATCTTCAGTATCTAGATCCACACATTAATCAATCTGAACTAGAAGTTTAGAAGATCATTAACTTGCAAAATTTAGCAAACAATCTGCCAGACGCGTTCATTGACCATAGAGGTGTAACTAAATCGCATATACCTGCAGTAAATGCTCCCCAAAGGGTTGAGGTCCCAAGCAAAACAAGTACTCATGCCCCTACAAGCCATAAGCGTAAAGGACCCTCAAGAGATACTAGTACACCTAAACGAAAAGCTAGCAAAACTGGTCAGCCGAATGTAAAATCTCTAGAAGAGATTCGTCTAGATAACTCAAAGTCTCTAGAAGACGAGCATCCTAGAGATGAAGCACGTGCACAAAATATTCAATGCACTAGGACCGTGGAACGACCAGACCCAAATACAATGGAAAATGAGGAAGGTCTGGTTGACGTAAACGTCGAAGTCTCTGTGAACTTCACAGATATGGGAGAAACATATAATATAAATATTACTGTCGTCGACGACACATTTGCAGCGACATTTGCTCTTTCCATTAACGATCCGGATCCAGAACCCAAAACTATCGTTGAGTGCCGGAAGTGCTCCGATTGGCTAAAATGGAAAGAGACAATTGAAGCAGAGCTCGCATTGCTTAACAAAAGACAAGTATTTTACTCTTTCGTTCGTACACCCGCGCGCACTATCCCTGTAGGATATAAATGGATTTTTGTATACGAAAACAAAATGAGGACAATACTATGGAGAGGTATAAAGCGAGGCTTGTAGCTCAAGGGTTTTCGCAGAGACCCGGGATTGATTTCGATCAAACCTATTCTCCCGTCATGGACTCAATAACGTTCCGCTACTTGATATCTTTGGCAGTTAAAATGAATCTCCAGATGAGATTAATGGACGTAGTAACCGCATACTTATACGGATGACTTGATGTCGATATTTATATGAAAATCCCTGATGGATTTGACATCCCCCAGATGAGGGATGGTGAAAGTCGCAGTTTATATAGCATAAAACTGCAGAAGTTGTTGTATGGCCTGAAGCAATCGGGCCTCATGTGGTACAACCGACTTAGTGAATTCCTCCAGAAGAAGGAATACACATTCGATAAAACTTTCCCATGTGTATTCACGAAGAAAATGCAAAGTGGTTTTTACATCATATCCGTCTATGTTGATGACCTAAACATTATCGGAACATGCAAAGAGATTGCAGAAGCCAGTTCAATCTAGAAAGCTGAATTCGAAATGAAAGTCTTGGGTAAAACCAAGTACTGCCTCGGCCTGCAGATCGAGCATCTCCCAGAAGGAATTCTTATACATCAGTCGACCTACGTGAAAAAGGTATTGGAGATATTTCATATGGATAAATCTCATCCACTTAGCACCCCTATGGTTGTCCGATCTCTCGAAGTGGATAAGGACTCATTTAGACCAAGAGAAGATTCAGAAGAAATTCTGGGGCCAGAAGTTCCTTATCTTAGCATTGTTGGAGCACTACTCTATCCCGCAAATTGCACTCGGCCGGACATTGCATTTGCTGTCAATTTGCTTGCGAGATATAGCGCTTCTCCTACGAGGAGACATTTGAATGGTGTTAAGCATGTTCTACAGTATCTCCAAGTGACCCAAGATCTTGGATTGCTTTACCGTAAGGACCAAGACAAAACCTTAGTAGGTTATGCGGATGCTGGCTATTTGTCTGGTCCCTACAATGCCATATCCCAGACTGGTTACGTTTTTCTCTGTGGTGGTACCGCGATCTCATGGAGATCGGTTAAACAAACCATGGTTACCACGTCTTCAAACCACTCAGAGATAATAACTTTGTTTGAAGCCGCACGATAATGTGTTTGGTTAAGGTCCTTGGTAAAACACATTGGTGACTCGTGTGGTATCGCTAAAGGCGATACACCTCCCACCGTTAGATTTGAAGACAATGCCGCCTGCATCGCACAAATGAGTAATGGGTACGTCAAGGAAAACCTGACGAAACATATTTCACCTAAGTTTTTCTACCCATACGAACTCCAGAAGAGTGACGTGATTACCATTCAAAAGGTGTAATCTAGTAACAATCTAGCAGATCTGTTTACTAAGTCCTTACCTACGTCTACTTTTGAAAAGTACGTTCGTGGTATTGGGATGCAAAGACTCAAAGTGTTGTTGTCTTCAGGGTGAGCGGTAACCCCGAAATGAATCTAGAAGATTTGATCTAGAAGATCGATTACATTCCTCCCTAACTTATTATTTGGCCGATACCTAGCACGTGGAGTTTTTATGACAAGACATTTATGTTATGTCGTAATGTCCAATGGGGAGTGTTGTAAATCTAGAAGATTTATTATTCCAAATCTAGAAGATTTGATGTGGACATTACTAATGGACCAATAACCCAATGGACTTTATATTTTAGACTAGGGTTTTATTCTTATAAATAGACCTTTGTACTCATAATTGTAATTACTCATACACAAGAACATTAGTGAAACTCCTGGCTTGGCTAGCCCCCAGACATAGTCGTTATCGACGAACTGGGTGAACAAATCTCGTCTTTTATTTTACGCACTTATTCACAACAGGATTGTTTATTTTTTACTTGAATTTGAATTTAATTATTGAATGTCCACGAATTTTTATGAAAGGCTATACAAATTTTAACGACTTTAATAATATCTGTGTTAAGTTAGATTTTATCTAAATTGAGTACTAACATAAAAATTATATATTTATAAAACAAGCATTTAATAAAATAAGTTTATAATATCATTTAATAAAATAAGTTTAATTATAAATTTTAATTATATTTCCTCTAAATAAGTTTAATTATATTTCCTCTAAATTTTATAATATCATTTAATAAAATAAGTTTATTTACATATTTTTCATAAATATCAAGTGTGAAAATATAAATTACAATCAATTTATATATGCTAGCTCACGTTTTTTTTAATGAAAATGAATCGAACATCTTGAGTTTGTGTGTTTGTTTATATTAACAAACTTTAAATGAGCTAAGCAGTTTTCAAATTGATAATTTACGAATAAGTCGATTTGATTACATCCGAGACTATCTACTATTAGCCCGTTAAACGTTTGGGTGTCAGGACGTACTAGTGTGTGGTGTGTTCCGACTTGGCGGCATCAAATGGGAGTAGGTATTCGACGAAGTGATGGACGGTGCGCGCTTAGGTTGTATTCGAGACGGTTGTGGAGCAAGTCCTAGCACCGAGTGATGTGCACTTGGGCTAGACGGATTCGTCGAGTGTTGGCAGTGTGTGAATGTGTGGGTGTCGTATGCTGTTGGTCCCGTTTTTCGAATAAAAAATGTGGGAATTCAGGAGCAAATTTTTTTTTTTCAAAACCTTTTACCTCAGGGAGTTCAGCAAGAGTGAAGAGTTCTCAAGTCACCGCTCTGCTCAGAGGCTGAGCTACCAAGTCAGTGAGAAGGCTTGGAGACTCATGCTCTGAGCAAGGACAGTGACTTGAGAGATTACACTTCAAGTCACTGCTCTGCTTAGAGGCTGAGCTACCAAGTCAGTAAAGGCTTGGAGGCTCATGCTTTAAGCAAGACAGTGACTCGAGATACTGAACTCTCGAATGCGTTGCCTGAACTGGTCAGTGAGAGGAGTTCTACCTGACCTGAATATTTAACCAAAGTTCTTTTAACAATGCTCTCAGTGAGCAGATTTTCACAACACTTTAGTAAATACTTTAAAAGAGTAAACGCTCAGTTTAACGTGGTTCAGAGACTCAAGCTCTTACATCCACGTCATGATTTAACAGGAAATGCACTAACTCTGAATTCTTATTTTTAACGTGCCAAGGTGCACTTACAACTGGACTCACGCCACTCCCTGGGCTGCCCCTCCTTTCTAACTGACTTCCACCAACAAACCTAACTAGAGGGTTTTGGGTTCAGTTTGGTTTCTCCAACTAGGTTAGGTTTTCCTTTACAATGTGTTAGCCTAAAGCTAGATTAGAAAAACCTCTCTAAGCTATGAGTTACAAGCTGAACACTCATTTGTGTATATCTATGAACTCTAAAGTACAGTGTACAAGATGTGAATCGTGCCTCCTTATAACTCCCAAAATAATGCACTAAACACTCACACCTTCACAGCTCGTAGGTGTTGATTTTTCTACTCACACACAACACACTTGAATACGCAGCTATGAGCTTGTATTTATAGTGTGGATTCAAATGTAACCGTTGGAGGAAATTACCTTTGAATTCATACAATTAATGGTTTCAACCACTTTTCTAGGAATGCGGCCTTTGTCAGTGCCAGAGTTGCTGCCTCGTGCTGATTGGTCCACGTGGCCTGGATCCAACGGATCATTGACTCAGTGGGTTGACCAAGACCCACTGACTTTAGGTAGCTTCCTCCTTCACTGACCTGATGATCTTCAGTGGACTGAACGTCTTCAGTTTGGTTGTCCTTCAGAGACTGTTTAAAGATCATTCCAAGAAGTTTGTCATAAGGCTGAATGACAAACTTCCCTGACCACAGTAGCCTGAATCCTTCAGGGCCTACTTGGTGCAGCACTGATCCTCCTGATCATGCTCTTCACTGAGTGGTACACCTGACTTAGCTTAGATCAGCCTGGTTTACACTCAGTGGGACATCCTTCAGGTTTCTCTTCTGGTTCAGGTTTCTGACTTGGCTTCAGTCTGTTCTTTTGATGTCATCTTGATTTCCTCAGGCTGTGTTACTGAGTTCCCCCTCGCTGAGTTCCCCCTCAACTGAGTGTTCCCTCAACTGAGTTCTTCTCAACTGACAGCCTATTCTACTGAGACATAACCTAGCCTGGCCTGAAACAAAAGATACTATCCTGACTGCTTTCAACCCTATTACATGTTGTTTTGGAAAATCATCAAAACTAAAACATATCCCAACAATTTCCCCCTTTTTGATGATTCCAAAACTTCTAACCAAATAATTTTCTATTACAATAATAATGTCAGAGCACAGGTAATAGTTTGAAATATGCAGGAATTCCCATAGTTTAAAACATTTAAGATCTATTCGGTTGACCATTTTTCTTAACAAAACTGGATCAGTGGTCATGTGAACAACCCGCTCTGATACCAATTGTTGGTCCCGTTTTTCGAATACAAAATGTGGGAATTCAGGAGCAAATTTTTTTTTAAAACCTTTTACCTCAGGGAGTTCAGCAAGAGTGAAGATTTCTCAAGTCACCGCTTTGCTCAGAGGCTGAGCTACCAAGTCAGTGAGAAGGCTTGGAGACTCATGCTCTGAGCAAGGACAGTGACTTGAGAGATTACACTTCAAGTCACTGCTCTGCTTAGAGGCTGAGCTACCAAGTCAGTGAAGGCTTTGAGGCTCATGCTCTAAGCAAGGCAGTGACTCGAGATACTGAACTCTCGAGTGCGTTGCCAGAACTGGTCAGTGAGAGGAGTTCTCCCTAACCTGAATATTTAACCAAAGTTCTTTTAACAATGCTCTCAGTGAGCAGATTTTCACAACACTTTAGTAAATACTTTAAAAGAGTAAACACTCAGTTTAACGTGGTTCAGAGACTCAAGCTCTTACATCCACGGCCTGATTTAACAGGAAATCCACTAACTCTGGATTCTTATTTTTAACATGCCAAGGTGCACTTACAACTGGACTCACGCCACTCCCTGGGCTGCCCCTCCTTTCTAACTGACTTCCACCAACAAACCTAACTAGAGGGTTTTGGGTTCAGTTTGGTTTCTCCAACTAGGTGAGGTTTTCCTTTACAATGTGTTAGCCTAAAGCTAGATTAGGAAAACCTCTCTAAGCTATGAGTTACAAGCTGAACACTCATTTGTGTATATCTATAAACTCTAAAGTTCAGTGTACAAGATGTGAATCGTGCCTCCTTATTACTCCCAAAATAATGCACTAAACACTCACACATTCACAGCTCGTAGGTGTTGATTTTTCTCCTCACACACAACACACTAGAATACGCAGCTATGAGCTTGTATTTATAGTGTGGATTCAAATGTAACCGTTGGAGGAAATTACATTTGAATCCATATAATTAATGGTTTCAACCACTTTTCTTGGAATGCGGCCTTTGTCAGTGTCAGAGTTGCAACCTCGTGCCGATTGGTCCACGTGGCCTGAATCCAACGGATCTTTGACTCAGTGGATTGACCAAGACCCACTGACTTTAGGTAGCTTCCTCCTTCACTGACCTGATGAGGCTGAATAACAAACTTCCCTGACCACAGTAGCCTGACTCCTTCAGGGCCTACTTGGTGCAGCACTGATCCTCCTGATCATGCTCTTCACTGAGTGGTCCACCTGACTTAGCTTAGATCATCCTGGTTTACACTCAGTGGGACATCCTTCAGGTTTCTCTTCTGGTTCAGGTTTCTGACATGGCTTCAGTCTGTTCTTTTGATGTCATCTTGATTTCCTCAGGCTGTGTTGCTGAGTTCCCCCTCGCTGAGTTCCCCCTCAACTGAGTGTTCCCTCAACTAAGTTCTTCTTAACTGACAGCCTATTCTACTGAGACATAACCTAGCCTGGCCTGAAACAAAAGATACTATCCTGACTGCTTTCAACCCTATTACATGTTGTTTTGGAAAATCATCAAAACTAAAACATATCCCAACAATTTCCCCCTTTTTTATGATTCCAAAACTTCTAACCAAATAATTTTCTATTACAATAATAATATCAGAGCACAAGTAATAGTTTGAAATATGCAGGAATTCCCATAGTTTAAAACATTTAAGATCTATTCGGTTGACCATTTTTCTTAATAAAACTGAATCAGTGGTCATGTGAACATCCTGCTCTGATACCAATTGTTGGTCCCGTTTTTCGAATACAAAATGTGGAAATTCAGGAGCAAATTTTTTTTTTAAAACCTTTTACCTCAGGGAGTTCAGCAAGAGTGAAGAGTTCTCAAGTCACCGCTCTGCTCAAAGGCTGAGCTACCAAGTCAGTGAGAAGGCTTGGAGACTCATACTCTGAGCAAGGACAGTGACTTGAGAGATTACACTTCAAGTCACTGCTCTGCTTAAAGGCTGAGCTACCAGTCAGTGAAGGATTGGAGGCTCATGCTCTAAGCAAGGCAGTGACTCGAGATACTGAACTCTCGAATGCGTTGCCTGAACTGGGCAGTGATAGGAGTTCTCCCTGACCTGAATATTTAACCAAAGTTCTTTTAACAATGCTCTCAGTGAGCAGATTTTCACAACACTTTAGTAAATACTTTAAAAGAGTAAACACTCAGTTTAACGTGGTTCAGAGACTCAAGCTCTTACATCCACGGCTTGATTTAACAGGAAATCCACTAACTCTGGATTCTTATTTTTAACGTGCCGAGGTGCACTTACAACTGGACTCACGCCACTCCCTGGGCTGCCCCTCCTTTCTAACTGACTTCCACCAACAAACTCTAAAGTCCAGTGTACAAGATGTGAATCGTGCCTCCTTATAACTCCCAAAATAATGCACTAAACACTCACACCTTCACAGCTCGTAGGTGTTTATTTTTATCCTCACACACAACACACTTGAATACGCAGCTATGAGCTTGTATTTATAGTGTGGATTCAAATGTAACCGTTGGAGGAAATTACATTTGAATCCATACAATTAATGGTTTCATCCACTTTTCTTGGAATGCGGCCTTTGTCATGTCAGAGTTGCTGTCTCGTGCTGATTGGTCCACGTGGCCTGGATCCAACGGATCTTTAACTCAGTGGGTTGACCAAGACCCACTGACTTTAGGTAGCTTCCTCCTTCACTGACCTGATGATCTTCAGTGGACTGAACGTCTTCAGTGTTGTTGTCCTTCAGAGACTGTTTGAAGATCATTCCAAGAAGTTTATCATAAGGCTGAATGACAAACTTCCCTGACCACAGTAGCCTGACTCCTTCAGGGCCTACTTGGTGCAGCACTGATCCTCCTGATCATGCTCTTCACTGAGTGGTCCACCTGACTTAGCTTAGATCAGCCTTGTTTACACTCAGTGGGACATCCTTCAGGTTTCTCTTCTGGTTTAGGTTTCTGACTTGGCTTCAGTCTGTTCTTTTGATGTCATCTTGATTTCCTCAGGCTGTGTTGCTGAGTTCCCCCTCGCTGAGTTCCCCCTCAACTGAGTGTTCCCTCAACTGAGTTCTTCTCAACTGACAACCTATTCTACTGAGACATAACCTAGCCTGGCCTGAAACAAAAGATACTATCCTGACTGCTTTCAACCCTATTACATGTTGTTTTGGAAAATCATCAATACTAAAACATATCCCAACATATGCGCATGGGAGCATCTGGTAGCGCGAGTTGTGGGCGTGTGTGCGCGTGTTGTGTGGTCAGTGCGTGAGTGTGCACACTGGAAACACTCGGCGGGTGTCGTGTGTGCGCGCGAGGGCAACAATTGTGTTTGGGCTATGCGCACGGAGGGCGGTTGGCATGCATGTGCATGTGGGGCGTGCGTGTACAGAAGTTATTTGGTTGCATATTGTGTGCGTGCTGGAGCGGTTACCCACATCCAATGAGTGATGTGCGCCCGGGTGCGTGCGACGGGCAAATATTGGAGCGTTCGACCCGTCCACTTGATAAACTAAGCCTTGAGGATAGATAAGATCGGTCATGTGGGCAGTTCATGGAAAGTTAAATACGGTTTTGGGAAATATCGATCCTTCATGACATGTGCCGCACATCCGAAGTTTCCAGCCACTTCATGGAAACTTATCCAGTGGCGTGTTGTGCGCATGCTGGAGTGATTACGCACATCCAACGGGCGATATTCTCAGGGGTGCGTGCAATGGGCGGGTTCTAGAGAGTTCGACCCGTCCATTGTATAACTTGTAAGAAATAGGCACTGCAGATGGTTAAAAATAATGGAAATGGAAAATCGAGGCTCATGTTAGACACGATTTCCTTAAAACAAATTATGCCCTTCACTTTCGGTGCTAGTGAATCGTAGGACATTTTTTTCCCAGGGTACAACGATTAAGAGCAACAATATATCACAATATCTTGCTCGAGGCGAACTGAGAAGTTGCCCGACAATTATCACCGGAATAAAAAAGAATTTCGAGAACAAAACGAAAACAAGGAATATAGCAATTGACGAAAATAGTATCTGCATCTTTCTCAATACAATGTTTTCTACTTTTTCATCGTTATTCATCCTTATTTGAGGTGCTATTTATAGCCCTCGAAAAATGACCGTTGGAACGTAGCAATAATGGTTATAAAACCATAACCGTAACGTTTTGAAACTGTCGTAAGTCGTAACCATCATCCAAATAATAAACAAGTATTTCAGATGTAACTGTCACCTGAATAATGAACACTTATTTCAGGTTTAAAATTTAAAACCATTTTGAATTTATTCTTTTATCTGTTACAAACGGAAAATAAAATCAAGACAAAGCTTTTTGTTTTTCTTTTTTCCAATTTTTGCTTGCAAACAATTTTGAGGATTAATTTCTCATTCACACATTTTCTAACAATCCTCCACATGAATTGAAATTGATACAGATGCCGGTAGGTTTTTGGTGATACAAGTCAATGTTAGAAACTTGCATAGGATAGGTAGGTGTTACGCTTTGAACCTTCCCTTGTGAAACTATCAATTGTTTTGTGTAAACAATGGTGCACTTCACTCAAGTTCTTCCTGACAATTCTCAGTTCTCATGATTATGTTCGGTTTGGCAATGAACATCCGCCTGGATCTACAAGAGTTTATAGGAATACGTCTTACAATATTCCCTTTGAAGTGGCCCCACTTCTCTCTTTCATGGGTGATTCTTTTAAGGGTATTTCATAAACTCTTCTCAAATCATTAATAGTCATATGCTAATCCTCACAACATATCATTGTAACATCATTTAGGCAATGGGTTTCTAGGGATTAAATTTTTTTATCCCCCACAAAACAGTGATTTAGAGTTAGACAATTAGATTGTCCTTTTGAACCTAGTTTTTGGGATCTCCAGGCATTTAGGTAAGGTTTTCTTTCGTCTCAACTCTTATTCTCTAAGGCATTTAGACACATTCCTCTTGATGATGACAAAACTAACTCTCGATATTTAACCATTTGGTTAATGGATCCGCTATGTTATCTTTAGACCTCACATAGCCTATTTTGATAACCTCCTTAGAGAGTAGTTAATTTTTAACGGTATTATATCTAAGACGAATAGTCTAGACTTACCACTCACAAATTAGTTTGTGCACAAAATTAAACAAATGAAACTTGTTCTCATCTCATCCATCATTTCTCAACGCTTTAATCTTTAGATTATGTTGATTTTCAACTTCATTTTTATAAAGAACAAACTTATCAAAAGCTTCGGCTTTCCTAACCACCTCATATTCCAAACGAATCTATGGAGACCTCTTCTCCCCCACATTCGAAAGTATTTATGGTGAGAATTCATTCCCCAAATTCTAGTTGCAAGTCCATTTAATATTTCACCAAATATTAATTTGGATCAATCTAAAACAAAATAATTGGAAAACCAGATGTCTTGAAATCGCACTTCAAGTCCAAAAAAAATTTAATTTTGGTCAAAATACCAAATTAAATCCAATTTCTAATATGGCCGTAATTGCAACTTTTAACTCACAATAATTATCCATTAAATTATACAAGTCAAAACTTGTGAATTAGATTCACACCACTTGTGCTCTCTAGCACACATTCAAATGAGGCCTTAAATGCCACCATTTATTCGCGAGCAATTCTCAAGCGAAATTATATGATTCAAATATTTGGACTAAATCCAAATCACAATATTCGCAAGCACAATATATTTGATCCCGAATCAACTTTTAATTTGATATTAAAGGATCCAAAACAACATCCACAATATTACAAGGCCCAAAGTTCAATTAGTTTGGCCCACTATGAATTAATGATGTTTACAATCCAATGTAAATTCATAATTCACATAATTGAGCCCGTGAGATTTTGCCCTTCATGCAATTAACTAGCAGCCCAAACATACTAATTAAGATGGCTTTTTGCAACCCATTTAAAAGTAGCTACTCCCTCCGTCCCAACATTTTTTTGCACACAAAAAAGGGCACATATATTAAGAAAAACTTACTTTTTGAGTAAAGTAGTGACATGTGGGTAAATATGTGTATATTATTGTGAGTGTGCACGCAAATCAATGTTTCCTTTTTTAGAGTGTGCAAATAATCTTGGGACGGACAAAAAAGGAAAGTGTGCAAATAATGGTAAAACAGAGGGAGTATTAGTTTAGGCTCAAGAAATTAATCACCACCTTTAAATTCATCATCAGTCTTTTTGGCTGCTATTTAAATTCTGTATTTTATCAAGAACTGCTCTAACACTGACTTATCTTAGAGATAGGATTTTATATTTCCACTAAGTGTTTTGAGGATCTTTTCAGTGTTTTGACATCATCAAAAAGGGGGAAATTGTTGGGACATTGTCAGTTTTGATTAAGATCCCAAAGCCCCTGAAAAGATGTTATGCTATTGTTGTCAGGCTAGTCTTGGTTAGGATTTGTACTTAGTTATTTTACATTTCACGGTACTCAGTGAGAGGAGAACTCACTGATGTCAATCAAGACTAAGAGCCTGAAGATGAAGAGCACCATCCTGAACTTATGGCAGTCTTCTAAGCTGGCTGAGTAAGTGTCAGTGATGAAGAGTATGACCCTGAGGTCATTACTAACTCAGTCCTGAAGGGAACATGATGATACTAAGTTAATGGGAAAGTAGAGCCAAGCAATGCAAAAGGAATGTTAGCGTCAGGACAAGACCGTTGTGCTCGAGACAAAAAAAAAAAAACTTAATAAGACAAGCCTGAAGCCTAGGAATAAGTTCTGACATTCTCACCAACCTGATGACGTGGACCAATCCAGGAACGACACGCACGTATGGACCCTGACATGAAGACTGACTTCAGACTGCACATTCAACGGGCAAGCATTAAATGGTGCATTAAATGCAATTACCAAATCCATGCAAGGACGGCTGCTGCATGGGAAATATATCCGTTTGAACCACTCTACATAGATGACTAGAAGGCTATCATTCCAACGGATGGTTTTCTAAACACCTATAAATAAAGAAGGTCTTGAACCCATTCAAGATTACAGGAAATTTCCAAGCCAAAAATTACTCAAACTCTCAAGCATTCAAAGCATTCAGCCTTTAGAAGAAGCACTCGAAACCAGTTAAATTTCCCAAGTGTTTCTTAGTTACTGAGAGTTATTCTGTATTCCAAAGAGCGTACTAGCATTATCTTAAGCTTAGAGTGATTATCCCATCCTTAGCAAAGCCTTGTCTTGTAAGGATAATCACAACCTAGTTGGAATCCAAACTGAAACCAAAACCCTAAGTTAGGTTTGTTGGTAGTAAGTTCAGTTAGTGAGTTAGTAAGGAGTTGTATAGGTCAGTAAGGTTAGCTGATCTTGGTGCACCTTGGCACGTTAAAAACAAGAATCCCTTGAGTGAATTTCCTGTTAAATCAGGCCGTGGACGTAGGAGCTTGAGACTCTGAACCACGTTAAACTCCCTGTGTTCTTACTGCTTTGATATTTTGTGCATACCTGCCATATTAACTGATCATTCATAGCATTTGTTTTATTAGGCCTGAATCAATCAGCCTGATCCTCAAAAGAGCATTGCCCTACTAATCACTATTCAGAATTGAGTAAACAAGTTTTTCAGAAAGCAAACTAAACAAGACTGTAAACTATCAGGGCTCACGCATTTCCGCACTGAACTTGAATTGATAGTTAGTCAACTGACCCGCACTAAGTGTAGTCAGTGGGTATATTATCAGCTCTTAGTTCTTTATCACTCTGAGTAAAGGGGACTCAGTAAGGTTTAAGTTGAAAAATCGGTATACGTGTATTCCCCCCCCATAGACGTATTCATCAGTCTTGTACCGGGACCAACACCGCCCAGTATATATCAATATTTTCCTCAAATGACCAATTTATTAATTATGGCCCAAATATTCACGTTGAATCATCATCGTCTTCAGCGACCTGACCGGAGAAGACGCGTTCTGGACATCTACGTTGTTCGATCTTAGATAGGTTCTAACAAAGGCCAATATTAGGGACAGATTCGCCGCCATCTATGGCGTTCACGTTGATGCCGCCTCAAGCCGGTAAAGATATAGCGGTCGTCAATTCAAATCAGCACAGACCCGAGTGCTACCAGCGATTATGGGGTCACCAGGCAGAGCGGGATGAAGCCGCTAGATCTGCCGCCATGCAGTTTGTCTGCACCCACCAATTACCCCTCATGGCGGACATCTGACACCATCGAGGATGCAATTACAACAAAAAAGGCTTGCCGACCATCCCTCTCACGATGGGGATGCTCACTCACGGTGCGCCACCACGCCATCTCTCTTTCAGTGTCGTACCAAGAAATCAGTGCGGTCAAATCATGTGATTCATTTTTTTTCTACATTTGATGCAAAACAATTCGACATCCAACTTGCATCAACAAAAACTAGTAAATGCAAGAAATATAACAAAAATATAATAAATAAATAAATAAATTACAAAACATTTTGAATCAAACTTTCCTGATAAGATTCATGATCATGTGATTCTCATCGATTTATGCCAGCTATTAGCATAATAGTTGGGATTGAAATCGTAGCAGGACTCATTCTTCGTATAAACATAAAATATTGTCTTACGATTGTTTGATTATACTATTTCAGTTTTGCCAATCAACCATCTCAAATGATAATTTGTTTTAAGTTTGTAAGAAATAAACACGGTAGATGGTTGAAAATAATAGAAATGGAGAATCGAGGCTCGTGTTAGATAGGATTTCCTTAAAATAAATTATGTCATTTACTCTCGGTGCTAGTGAATCGTATAGGACATTTGTTTCCCAGGATCGACGATTAAGAGCAACAATATCTTGCTCGAGGCGAACTGAGAAGTTGCCCGACAATTATCACCGTAATTAGAAAGAATTTTGAGAATAAAACGAAAACACGAGGAATATAGCAATTGTGGGAAATAGTATCTGCATCTTTCTCAATTTAATATTTTTTACTTTTTTGTCGTTTTTCGTCCTCATTTGAGGTGTTATTTATAGCCCTCAAAAATGACAGTTGGAACATAGCAATAATGATCATAAAACCATAACTGAAATGTTTTGAAAGTATCGTAACTATCATCTAAATAATGAACAATTATTTCAGATGTAACCGTTACCTGAATAGTGAACAATTATTTCAGGTTCAAAAATTCAAAACCGTTTTGAATTTATTCCTTTATCCATTACAAACGGAAAATAAAATTGAGACGAAGCCTTTTGCTTTTTTCTTTTCCAATTTTGAGGAGCTCTCTTGTGAAATATTTCCCATGTGAAATATACCTAAAATAGGCAAATATTAAAAACATCATGGGTCGGGTCGCTCCAGATAAAAAAATTGCGGATTTTGGCCGGGTCGGGTCGGGTTTGATAGGGTTTTTCCAAAATCTCACGCAAGTCAAGTTTCAGGATTTTCGCTCCCAGTTTGTGTTACTGTATGGGCAAATGTATGTTACTATATGGGCAAATGTGTGTTACTAGTCATTAAAAAACATGGTTTTCTACTTTAAAATAACAATAATGACAAATATATATTTTTACAAGAACAAATATGTGTTTTTAATTTATTTCTCATCCCTTTAAATTTAAATTTATTGTTTTATATATTAAAACATATTTGCTTCAACAATAACATACATTTCCTCTAACATCAATACATTTTTGCTCCAAAGTTTGGCATATATAAGAAAAAGAAAGGACATTAACACATATTTGCAATAATACAAATTTGCTCTAACATTTACACACTTTGCTTAATAGTAACACATATTTCCTCTAACAGTAACACACATTTGCTCCAATAGTAACACATATTTTTAGTAACACACATTTACTCCAACTTTAACACACATTTGCAATCATACACATTTACTCTAACATTAACACACTTTGCTTCAATAGTAACACATATTTCTTCTAACAATAACATACATTTGCTTCAATAGTAACACATATTTTTAGTAATACACATTTACTCTTACTTTAACTCTCATTAGCAATAATACACATTTACTCCAACATTAACACACTTTGCTTCAATAGTAACACATATTTCCTCTAACAGTAACACACATTTGCTCCAATAGTAACACATATTTTAAGTAACACACATTTACTTTAACATTAACACACATTTGCAGTAACATATATTTACCCTAATAGTAACATACATTTGCTCCAATTGTAACACACATTTGTTATGACAGTAATACACATATGTAGTAACACACATTTCCTCCAATAGTAACGCACATTTGCTCTAATAGTAATATATATTTTTAGTAACACACATTTGTTACAATAGTAATACACGTTTCCTACAATAGTAACACACATTTGCTCCAATAGTAACACAAATTTTCAAAAAAAAAATCAAGATATTAGATCGAATGGGTGGTGTGCAAGGTTTGTTACGAGACTTTTGCATCCCTGTTAATATATTGGGGATTGGTTTGCAGAGGAAGGTTGAGGAGAGAATGAATTTTGGGATAGACTAAGGAGAGGGAGGGGAATTGGAGGTGGGAAATGTAGAGGGGTGGGGGGACAAGGCTGTTGGGATATTGAAATATGGGATGGGATATAGGATAGTGTGGGCTGTTGAACGAAAGCGAAGGGGAAGGGGGGGGGGGGGGGGGGGGGGGGGTGTTCAGGTTGATGCGCAAATTTGGTGGGTTGGGGAGGTTGAGGGGGATGGCAGGGGTTGCACTTGCAGGGAATTGGGTAGGGGGTAGGGGGTGGGGGACGGTGGTTGAAGAAACGGCGGAGTGTGAAGGGCGGTGATCGCGGTGGGCATGGCGGAGGTTGCGAGAGGAAGGGAAGGGAAAAGATGAAGATCCATTTTTTTAACATGGATTATTCTATGGATCTAGGATCCGCAGAATGCTTCATATAACAATTTGCGTCCAATTTTTTGTTACAACAATTTCAAGAATTAATTTCTCATTCATACATTTTCCAACATAACTAAGTCTTGGGAACAAATAAGATCGATTATGTGGGCAGTTCATGAGAAGTAGGGGTGGAATAGGTTAGGCTACCCGACAGGGGACTACGGCTCAACCTACTAAAGTCCAGCTTGGCTCGACTCGTTTAATAAATGAGTCAGACTCAAATTTTTTTAAAAGTAAATTCATTCAAATAGGCCAGATTTGAGTTTTTTTGTAAGTATTTTAAGCCCAATATTATTTAACTATATTAATATATATATATATATATATATATGTATGTATGTATAATATCATATAATAAATATTCTATATATATATATATATGTGTGTGTGTGTGTGTGTAAAAGTATTACTAAATATAAATTAAAATATTATTTGAATTTGTTATTATGCTATTATTTGATATTCCTTTGGTAAATTGTTTTTATTCTCCATTTTAAGACATAAACAGTTAATTTTTATGACTTAATGATAATATAATTTTTTTTTGGTACTCGGTATCCATCTCATCCAGCTCATTCTTTTAATGATAATATAATTATTGAATATATTTTGTAAACATGTTTAAAAAGGTCCTTAAAAGGCTTTTAGGTCAGACTTATTTATTAAAAAGGTGAGGTCAAGACTTTGAAAAAAGTCTATGACAGTTAACAGATCAGGTTTAAGCCCAAATATTAAATAGCTGACCCAAACCGTCCAAGCCTATTTTCTCCCGTAATGGGAAATTAAATGTGGTTTTGGGGAGAATTGTCCATGAATGGCTGGAAACTCCGGATGGACAAGACATGACATGAAAGATCATTCGATGGTGGTGCTTATTTATCCTAATGGTGGGAGATGTCCACCACAACCTTATCTATTTGTTAGTGCATGTATAAATAAATAGAGGTCATGAGATGCACGAAATCACTAGAGTGTGTGCATGTCTTGGTCAATATTCTTTTGTATAAATTGAGTGTAATGTAAAGGTTGCGAGTGAGTTTCCCGTATATTGTGGGGTGCTTCGGATGAGATCCCCTATTCCATAGCCATGTTCCACCTCTATTCTACTGTTAAATTGATGTCAAGCGTTCCACCTGGATTAAAATGGAAAATGAATCCACCTTCCATTTTATGAATACATATTTGTCTTTTCACAGTCATGAATAAAGAAAGAGAATTCCATGGACATCACCAAAATCTCGCTAATATGGGCGATGATTTCGGCTAAAAAGAGAGAAAAAATCTTTAAACTTTTTAGTCTTCATTGTAAAATATGAATTGGTCTAGGAACAATGATAATGTGGTACACAATATGTTTGCTTTAATGCCTAGATGATTAGTGTGAAAATTGCTTGAAATTCGTGTACTATTTTTGCCGAATTTAATTGGATTTCTTGCATTTATTTACATTAATTTGACCATTTGTGCTTAATTGTCGAGAAAGACATTTTTGTTATTTTTGCAGGAAATTGAATGATTTTTAGAAGAAAATACGAGCCTATAATTTTGTGAGGTCGAGCGAGGAGAAAAGTCGAGAAGGAAATGAATTGGGCTCATTTTAAATTCATGAAGTCGTGGCCCATTTCCATCTCAGAAAGTGCTGCCAATTTAATTGAAGCCCATAATCATAAAAGCCCATTGCCCATGTAATTCAAATTGATGAGTATGGTGGCCAAGTGAAGCAGCACTCACGCATGTGACCGAAGAAAGAAAGGAGCAAAACAAGCTGGGCCCCACCATTTCTAAAAGAAGAAAGATCAAACTTTGGTTAAGACTTTGAAAACCCATCTTCATCTTCCAGCTAAATACGAAGAGTGAGAAAGGAAGAGGCAAGGCATTTAGCTGCCATTTTCATTGGAAGAAAGAGCCATCATTTCACTCGCCGGAAGAAGCCGCCACACCCTAATTGAAGCAGCCTCACGCCTGGAAGCAGACTTCGCCGAAGCTTAAACGGCTGGGAATTCGCGTCGCCGGAGTCCATCGAAAATTGCAGAAGCTCGGGTCACCGGAATTCGAAGCCAGGAAATCTGTTTGAGCTGGAATTCGAAGCCTGCGATCGGAAATTGCAGAACTCGGTGCCGGAATTAATGGGCATCCCATGTCTGAAATTCGTGGCCAGAAATTCCAGAAAATTGTGATGAAGACGACGTCGTTTTCGGAATGAGTTGCACGACCAAGCTAAACCGAGCACGACCGTGCGCTTTCGCTACGGCTCGTGCGTAAAAATCGACGCACGACATGAAGAGCCGAGCACGACCGTGCCATTCCGCTACGGCTCGTGCTACAAAATTGGTGCACGATCAAGGTTATAGCCGCACGGTCGTGCGCAATAGAAAGACAAGTCGTGCAATATCTTTCTTTTGGGGTAATTTTTGCAATTTCTTGCATTCTCAAGGACTTCTTTGCAAATTTCGTCTCAAGCCCTCATTTCACACCATAAATACCCTAATTTCTCAGATTTTAGGAGAACACAATACCATACACCCCTTAGGGGGGCACATATATTTTCTAGGGCATTCTATTTGGGGAGAGCCCCTCTCCCCACACACAAACTTCTTCAACTCACTAGATAATTTTAATGTTTTCTTAGATTAGAATTAGTGGTTAATTTCAATTTCTTGTAAGGATTTATGCTTTTGAAGATCATTAGAGGTGATATCTTTATTTTATTTCATTGCTTTTATGGTTAATTTCATTTTTATTTGTTATTTTAGCTTATTAGCCATGGGTGTCTCTTCTAGAACCATGAGCTAATTCTCTTGCTTTGAGTGTTGAATCAATGTATGAAATTAGTGTGTTGATGGATTTATAGCTTTGATTATGCTTATTTCTTGATGTGAATGTTTCTATTGATGGGCTTTGTATGTCTCGATTAACTAGTTGATTTGATTAGCTTATGTATTTAATTTTGTGTATTGCAACGAGAGTTGGGTATGCATGATTAGTATTTAGGTGAAAGTTTTGACTAATTAATTTGAGTTAAATAGTAATCGGTTGCCCGAGAGGGGGTCGGTTGCTAGATCCCCCATCATTAGACATTAGGTATCTTAATTTGATAATTCGGGTACTTAGTGAAGGGGGAATTCTAGAGATGCATCGCGTGTTTTTAGATATTCACGATCTTAGGAGCTTATGGGGCATAATTAGGAATTGCTAGTTAGTCCACGTTGTTCACCTAGGCCTCAAAAGGGATTGGTCTACACACTTTTGTGATCGCTCTTAGCGAACATCTAGAAAAAGGCAATGATAGGTTGTGAATTTGTCAAACACACTAGTGGATTATATTGTGAAGACACTCGAAGCAATTTTCTCCCTCGCACTTCTTTAATCGGAAGTTAGTTTAATTGTTTAATTGCTTTTCTAGATTTAATTTTTGCATTAGTTTAATTTTCGAATGTCAACTGTCTCGTCACTATAGTACCATGCCGACGTACAACTTTGGGGCTCCACTGCACTCCTAAATCCTTTGGGTTCGATAACTACTTGGTCCTAGTCTACTTCACTACTACGACGATCCCGTACTCTTGCGGGGGAGTAGGAAAATATTTTTTGAAAAACTCCGACCAAGTCAATGGCGCCGTTGCCGGGGATTTAGTTGAGTGCCTTAAGTGGGACTTAGGGTTAGTTGAGTGGTACTAGTAGTGACATTTTATTGCTTTGTTTGTTTGTTTTATCTTTGTTTGAATTTAATATTTCTCGTTTTTGTAGGTGTGCTTTGCATGCGGAAGATGGAGGATATATACCTTTGGAAGACGGGCCATAACCAATCTAGCACGGTGTATCCTCCGGATCCTCACCCCTACCCATACTCTTATCCACCACAACAACCCCCAACCTACCAACAACCTTCTCCATATCATCAATATCCACAATATCCATATTACCCTTCTCCACAATACTCAAACTCATATACATATCCTTGTCTACCACAACAACAAGTAGATGGCCCCAACAATGGGAAGACTTTCGAGTACAACCCTCAAATTCAACAAGCTTCATCTCGTTATCAAGAGTGGGGAAACAAAGAGACTTGGTCTTATGCCGATTCAAGTTATGAATGTCAATATCTACAACGGTATGAAGAGACCGTGTCTTCTTTGTCCAAAGAAAGCCGAGTCCAATACAAAGAGATGATGGTAGCCATGTGGAAGGAAATGGAAGAAAGCGGTATGATGAATGCAAGGCTCGAATTCTTTAAACTTCATTGGGAGGAATTTGCCATCTTTTTGGAAAACGTATTAGAAGAGGGTGAAGAGGAAAGAATAGAAGAGGATGTGGATGGTGAATTTCAAGAAGAAGAATTTGAGGTGGAGAACGAATTTGATCGAGGATACGATGAAGAAGAAAAAATTGAAGAGGAAGTTGTGGAAGAGATCCGAGAAGTGACGAAAGAAGAAGAGGAAAGAGAAGAGAAGGACCCAAACGAGGAGAATGATGAAGGCAACAATCTCATTGGCAAAAGTGATCAAGAGGAATGTCCATTGATGGACTTGGGCAACCATGAGCAAGAAAATCAAGAAGCATCGAAAGAAGAGTTGAAGAGTGAAATGAGCATTTCTAAACCTTTAAACTTTTCAATTTGCACTTCACTTGATATTGTTGTTTCTATTGATTTCGTTTTACCTCTTGAGACTTTCAATCATAGGCAAGAAGTAGAGAAAAGTTTGGGCATCCTTGGGAAAAGAAGAAGAGGATGGAAGGAGAATATGGGAAACTTCATTGTGAAAAGATGCAAGAAGGATATGGGTGATTGGTCTACTTTCCATGAGCGTCTCCATGCTTATGAAGCTCAAAGATTGAGATACAATGGGAAGAATGACAAATATCCATGGCCATTTCGATGAGTGAAGTTTGAATTTCCGTTAATAAGTCCGGCAAAGGACATTAAAACTAGCGCTTAATGGGAGGCAACCCATTTTTACTTGCTTTCTTTTATTTTTGCATTGTTCTTTTAATTTTGCTTTTGCTTTTGTTTTGTCTAGGTGTTGGGGTCGTGTGTTGAGGCTCGGTGAGGATTTCGAGCTCTATGGAAAGACACGTGCTTGAGGGACACTTTAGGTACAAACACATTTACCTAAACTTAGACATGCTATGCAAAGTCTAAGTTTGGGGGGGTGTTCGTCTTTTTTTATGCATAATTTTTGAATTGCATCGATACACCCCCGTTTTTTAGAGCTTATTGGTAATCATTTTTGTTGGGAATTTTGGATTTAATTGCTTACATATACTTGTACATGAGTTTTGTCTTGACATATGAAGAATTGAGGGTGTGATGTTTTTCAAGAGACGTGCTTGATAGAAAATGTGAGCTTACTCAAGGAGCTTAACGTGGGGTGATCGTGTCTTGAAGAAGAAGATTGTGCTTGGTGCAAATTGGAGGTAGTATGCCCCAAACTTAGAATTGCTTAGCAATGTCTAAGTTTGGGGGGGTTTTTATTTTGGTTTTCATATTTTACATTGCACCGGCGCACGTGAGGCTTCACTTGTACATTGCACAGGCGCACGCCTCATTTTTGTAGAGTTTTGCTTATTCGAGTCTTTGATATACGTGTTGAGATTTGAGGGTGAAATGCTTTATAAGGGGTTTTGTGAGCTTATTGTCGAATTTTTGTGTGGCTTGCTTAATGTGGTGAATTGCTTGGTGAGTAGTTGGTTGCAAATCTCATTGTGGCACTATTTTTCCAAACTTTTAATTGCTTAGCAATGAAAAAGTTTGGGGGGTATGTTCGTTTTACAATTCCATTTGCACTAACTTACTTCGCTAAATTTTGAAAAAATTTGTGCTTAATTGTGGGCTTATTGTATATTTTTTAGTATATCCTTTGGAGTTAAGATTGTGTGGCTTGGTGTCGAAAAATCAATTGATGGTGATTGTTGGGTTTTTGAGATTTAGTTAAGCTTGATGGTATTGATTGAGACTTGCTTGTTTACTTGTTCATGTGATGATTGTGCTTGATTTTGTGCTCAATCCATGATTAGACAAGCCCGTGAGCTTTAGAGCCTTTAGACTTTCATATATTTTGGTCTAATTTCTTTCTTGTGAGTATCGTTCATGCTTGTGTGCTCTAGAACTTGTCAATTGTCTTGTTTGAGGCTACATTGAGTGTGAAATCTTTGAAAATTATATGAGGCCATCTTTGATTTGAAAAGTCACTTAGCCAAATGTTCCATACCAAATGAAATTTTTCCGTAGTTAGCCCTTTTGAGCCTATTGACCTATTTTCTTGGCAACCTACAAATTTAGCCAATTTATCCATTTTGTGAGCCTAATTTTTCCTATAAGCTAGTGGAGCTTGAATATGGATAGTGAGGTTGAATTGAGCTTAAATGTGAATTTGGTGGATGAGTTTGTGTGATAGTGAAAAAGAGAAAAAGATGAGTTGAAAAAATTGTACAAGAAAAAGATTGAATTGGTTTGTGAAAAAAGAAAAAAAAAATTGTGAGAAAACTCGATTGTGTACAAGAATTTGGTAGAGTTTCAAGTTCGAAAGGTGCTTGATAGTTGATGGTGAAGATGTGCTTGAAAAATGAGAACTAGTACATTGTTGGAGTTTGGAAATTTGAGTTGCAACTTGATCACTTGCGACCTTTTCTTTGAGAGTGTAGAGATGTACCATGACATTTTGACCTCTCGCTCCACTAGTTTACGAGTCACTTTATCCAAATTTCCCCACCTCGACCAAAGAGCCCAACATTACAACCAAATGCAAGTCCTCATTGATTCTTGGATTGATCACTTAGAAAGTAGTGGAGAATGTAGATGATTGGCAAGCCTATGGTAGTGCATTTGTGTGAATTGATTGTTGAGTGCATACATTCCTTGATACACTTTGAGTGATGAGTGAAACACTTACTTGAAATGATATTGTGGATTGAGCACTTGATCTTGCATTGATTTAAACATGACTTGTGAATTTGCTAGTTGATTTTTGGTACTTAAGAGTTTGACTAGATTGAAGGAACTTGACAATTGCTACATTATTTTTTTTGACACTCATTTCTCGCAATCCTCCCACTTGTTTATCTCTTTCGTTGCTCGGGGACGAGCAACACTTTAAGTTTGGGGGGGTGATTAGTGTGAAAATTGCTTGAAATTCGTGTACTATTTTTGCCGAATTTAATTGGATTTCTTGCATTTATTTACATTAATTTGACCATTTGTGCTTAATTGTCGAGAAAGGCATTTTTGTTATTTTTGCAGGAAATTGAATGATTTTTAGAAGAAAATACGAGCCTATAATTTTGTGAGGTCGAGCGAGGAGAAAAGTCGAGAAGGAAATGAATTGGGCTCATTTTAAATTCATGAAGTCGTGGCCCATTTCCATCTCAGAAAGTGCTGCCAATTTAATTGAAGCCCATAATCATAAAAGCCCATTGCCCATGTAATTCAAATTGATGAGTATGGTGGCCAAGTGAAGCAGCACTCACGCATGTGACCGAAGAAAGAAAGGAGCAAAACAAGCTGGGCCCCACCATTTCTAAAAGAAGAAAGGTCAAACTTTGGTTAAGACTTTGAAAACCCATCTTCATCTTCCAGCTAAATACGAAGAGTGAGAAAGGAAGAGGCAAGGCATTTAGCTGCCATTTTCATTGGAAGAAAGAGCCATCATTTCACTCGCCGGAAGAAGCCGCCACACCCTAATTGAAGCAGCCTCACGCCTGGAAGCAGACTTCGCCGAAGCTTAAACGGCTGGGAATTCGCGTCGCCGGAGTCCATCGAAAATTGCAGAAGCTCGGGTCACCGGAATTCGAAGCCAGGAAATCTGTTTGAGCTGGAATTCGAAGCCTGCGATCGGAAATTGCAGAACTCGGTGCCGGAATTAATGGGCATCCCATGTCTGAAATTCGTGGCCAGAAATTCCAGAAAATTGTGATGAAGACGACGTCGTTTTCGGAATGAGTTGCACGACCAAGCTAAACCGAGCACGACCGTGCGCTTTCGCTACGGCTCGTGCGTAAAAATCGACGCACGACATGAAGAGCCGAGCACGACCGTGCCATTCCGCTACGGCTCGTGCTACAAAATTGGTGCACGATCAAGGTTATAGCCGCACGGTCGTGCGCAATAGAAAGACAAGTCGTGCAATATCTTTCTTTTGGGGTAATTTTTGCAATTTCTTGCATTCTCAAGGACTTCTTTGCAAATTTCGTCTCAAGCCCTCATTTCACACCATAAATACCCTAATTTCTCAGATTTTAGGAGAACACAATACCATACACCCCTTAGGGGGGCACATATATTTTCTAGGGCATTCTATTTGGGGAGAGCCCCTCTCCCCACACACACACTTCTTCAACTCACTAGATAATTTTAATGTTTTCTTAGATTAGAATTAGTGGTTAATTTCAATTTCTTGTAAGGATTTATGCTTTTGAAGATCATTAGAGGTGATATCTTTATTTTATTTCATTGCTTTTATGGTTAATTTCATTTTTATTTGTTATTTTAGCTTATTAGCCATGGGTGTCTCTTCTAGAACCATGAGCTAATTCTCTTGCTTTGAGTGTTGAATCAATGTATGAAATTAGTGTGTTGATGGATTTATAGCTTTGATTATGCTTATTTCTTGATGTGAATGTTTCTATTGATGGGCTTTGTATGTCTCGATTAACTAGTTGATTTGATTAGCTTATGTATTTAATTTTGTGTATTGCAACGAGAGTTGGGTATGCATGATTAGTATTTAGGTGAAAGTTTTGACTAATTAATTTGAGTTAAATAGTAATCGGTTGCCCGAGAGGGGGTCGGTTGCTAGATCCCCCATCATTAGACATTAGGTATCTTAATTTGATAATTCGGGTACTTAGTGAAGGGGGAATTCTAGAGATGCATCGCGTGTTTTTAGATATTCACGATCTTAGGAGCTTATGGGGCATAATTAGGAATTGCTAGTTAGTCCACGTTGTTCACCTAGGCCTCAAAAGGGATTGGTCTACACACTTTTGTGATCGCTCTTAGCGAACATCTAGAAAAAGGCAATGATAGGTTGTGAATTTGTCAAACACACTAGTGGATTATATTGTGAAGACACTCGAAGCAATTTTCTCCCTCGCACTTCTTTAATCGGAAGTTAGTTTAATTGTTTAATTGCTTTTCTAGATTTAATTTTTGCATTAGTTTAATTTTCGAATGTCAACTGTCTCGTCACTATAGTACCATGCCGACGTACAACTTTGGGGCTCCACTGCACTCCTAAATCCTTTGGGTTCGATAACTACTTGGTCCTAGTCTACTTCACTACTACGACGATCCCGTACTCTTGCGGGGGAGTAGGAAAATATTTTTTGAAAAACTCCGACCAAGTCAATGGCGCCGTTGCCGGGGATTTAGTTGAGTGCCTTAAGTGGGACTTAGGGTTAGTTGAGTGGTACTAGTAGTGACATTTTATTGCTTTGTTTGTTTGTTTTATCTTTGTTTGAATTTAATATTTCTCGTTTTTGTAGGTGTGCTTTGCATGCGGAAGATGGAGGATATATACCTTTGGAAGACGGGCCATAACCAATCTAGCACGGTGTATCCTCCGGATCCTCACCCCTACCCATACTCTTATCCACCACAACAACCCCCAACCTACCAACAACCTTCTCCATATCATCAATATCCACAATATCCATATTACCCTTCTACACAATACTCAAACTCATATACATATCCTTGTCTACCACAACAACAAGTAGATGGCCCCAACAATGGGAAGACTTTCGAGTACAACCCTCAAATTCAACAAGCTTCATCTCGTTATCAAGAGTGGGGAAACAAAGAGACTTGGTCTTATGCCGATTCAAGTTATGAATGTCAATATCTACAACGGTATGAAGAGACCGTGTCTTCTTTGTCCAAAGAAAGCCGAGTCCAATACAAAGAGATGATGGTAGCCATGTGGAAGGAAATGGAAGAAAGCGGTATGATGAATGCAAGGCTCGAATTCTTTAAACTTCATTGGGAGGAATTTGCCATCTTTTTGGAAAACGTATTAGAAGAGGGTGAAGAGGAAAGAATAGAAGAGGATGTGGATGGTGAATTTCAAGAAGAAGAATTTGAGGTGGAGAACGAATTTGATCGAGGATACGATGAAGAAGAAAAAATTGAAGAGGAAGTTGTGGAAGAGATCCGAGAAGTGACGAAAGAAGAAGAGGAAAGAGAAGAGAAGGACCCAAACGAGGAGAATGATGAAGGCAACAATCTCATTGGCAAAAGTGATCAAGAGGAATGTCCATTGATGGACTTGGGCAACCATGAGCAAGAAAATCAAGAAGCATCGAAAGAAGAGTTGAAGAGTGAAATGAGCATTTCTAAACCTTTAAACTTTTCAATTTGCACTTCACTTGATATTGTTGTTTCTATTGATTTCGTTTTACCTCTTGAGACTTTCAATCATAGGCAAGAAGTAGAGAAAAGTTTGGGCATCCTTGGGAAAAGAAGAAGAGGATGGAAGGAGAATATGGGAAACTTCATTGTGAAAAGATGCAAGAAGGATATGGGTGATTGGTCTACTTTCCATGAGCGTCTCCATGCTTATGAAGCTCAAAGATTGAGATACAATGAGAAGAATGACAAATATCCATGGCCATTTCGATGAGTGAAGTTTGAATTTCCGTTAATAAGTCCGGCAAAGGACATTAAAACTAGCGCTTAATGGGAGGCAACCCATTTTTACTTGCTTTCTTTTATTTTTGCATTGTTCTTTTAATTTTGCTTTTGCTTTTGTTTTGTCTAGGTGTTGGGGTCGTGTGTTGAGGCTCGGTGAGGATTTCGAGCTCTATGGAAAGACACGTGCTTGAGGGACACTTTAGGTACAAACACATTTACCTAAACTTAGACATGCTATGCAAAGTCTAAGTTTGGGGGGGTGTTCATCTTTTTTTATGCATAATTTTTGAATTGCATCGATACACCCCCGTTTTTTAGAGCTTATTGGTAATCATTTTTGTTGGGAATTTTGGATTTAATTGCTTACATATACTTGTACATGAGTTTTGTCTTGACATATGAAGAATTGAGGGTGTGATGTTTTTCAAGAGACGTGCTTGATAGAAAATGTGAGCTTACTCAAGGAGCTTAACGTGGGGTGATCGTGTCTTGAAGAAGAAGATTGTGCTTGGTGCAAATTGGAGGTAGTATGCCCCAAACTTAGAATTGCTCAGCAATGTCTAAGTTTGGGGGGGTTTTTATTTTGGTTTTCATATTTTACATTGCACCGGCGCACGTGAGGCTTCACTTGTACATTGCACAGGCGCACGCCTCATTTTTGTAGAGTTTTGCTTATTCGAGTCTTTGATATACGTGTTGAGATTTGAGGGTGAAATGCTTTATAAGGGGTTTTGTGAGCTTATTGTCGAATTTTTGTGTGGCTTGCTTAATGTGGTGAATTGCTTGGTGAGTAGTTGGTTGCAAATCTCATTGTGGCACTATTTTTCCAAACTTTTAATTGCTTAGCAATGAAAAAGTTTGGGGGGTATGTTCGTTTTACAATTCCATTTGCACTAACTTACTTCGCTAAATTTTGAAAAAATTTGTGCTTAATTGTGGGCTTATTGTATATTTTTTAGTATATCCTTTGGAGTTAAGATTGTGTGGCTTGGTGTCGAAAAATCAATTGATGGTGATTGTTGGGTTTTTGAGATTTAGTTAAGCTTGATGGTATTGATTGAGACTTGCTTGTTTACTTGTTCATGTGATGATTGTGCTTGATTTTGTGCTCAATCCATGATTAGACAAGCCCGTGAGCTTTAGAGCCTTTAGACTTTCATATATTTTGGTCTAATTTCTTTCTTGTGAGTATCGTTCATGCTTGTGTGCTCTAGAACTTGTCAATTGTCTTGTTTGAGGCTACATTGAGTGTGAAATCTTTGAAAATGATATGAGGCCATCTTTGATTTGAAAAGTCACTTAGCCAAATGTTCCATACCAAATGAAATTTTTCCGTAGTTAGCCCTTTTGAGCCTATTGACCTATTTTCTTGGCAACCTACAAATTTAGCCAATTTATCCATTTTGTGAGCCTAATTTTTCCTATAAGCTAGTGGAGCTTGAATATGGATAGTGAGGTTGAATTGAGCTTAAATGTGAATTTGGTGGATGAGTTTGTGTGATAGTGAAAAAGAGAAAAAGATGAGTTGAAAAAATTGTACAAGAAAAAGATTGAATTGGTTTGTGAAAAAAGAAAAAAAAAATTGTGAGAAAACTCGATTGTGTACAAGAATTTGGTAGAGTTTCAAGTTCGAAAGGTGCTTGATAGTTGATGGTGAAGATGTGCTTGAAAAATGAGAACTAGTACATTGTTGGAGTTTGGAAATTTGAGTTGCAACTTGATCACTTGCGACCTTTTCTTTGAGAGTGTAGAGATGTACCATGACATTTTGACCTCTCGCTCCACTAGTTTACGAGTCACTTTATCCAAATTTCCCCACCTCGACCAAAGAGCCCAACATTACAACCAAATGCAAGTCCTCATTGATTCTTGGATTGATCACTTAGAAAGTAGTGGAGAATGTAGATGATTGGCAAGCCTATGGTAGTGCATTTGTGTGAATTGATTGTTGAGTGCATACATTCCTTGATACACTTTGAGTGATGAGTGAAACACTTACTTGAAATGATATTGTGGATTGAGCACTTGATCTTGCATTGATTTAAACATGACTTGTGAATTTGCTAGTTGATTTTTGGTACTTAAGAGTTTGACTAGATTGAAGGAACTTGACAATTGCTACATTATTTTTTTTGACACTCATTTCTCGCAATCCTCCCACTTGTTTATCTCTTTCGTTGCTCGGGGACGAGCAACACTTTAAGTTTGGGGGGGTGATTAGTGTGAAAATTGCTTGAAATTCGTGTACTATTTTTGCCGAATTTAATTGGATTTCTTGCATTTATTTACATTAATTTGACCATTTGTGCTTAATTGTCGAGAAAGGCATTTTTGTTATTTTTGCAGGAAATTGAATGATTTTTAGAAGAAAATACGAGCCTATAATTTTGTGAGGTCGAGCGAGGAGAAAAGTCGAGAAGGAAATGAATTGGGCTCATTTTAAATTCATGAAGTCGTGGCCCATTTCCATCTCAGAAAGTGCTGCCAATTTAATTGAAGCCCATAATCATAAAAGCCCATTGCCCATGTAATTCAAATTGATGAGTATGGTGGCCAAGTGAAGCAGCACTCACGCATGTGACCGAAGAAAGAAAGGAGCAAAACAAGCTGGGCCCCACCATTTCTAAAAGAAGAAAGGTCAAACTTTGGTTAAGACTTTGAAAACCCATCTTCATCTTCCAGCTAAATACGAAGAGTGAGAAAGGAAGAGGCAAGGCATTTAGCTGCCATTTTCATTGGAAGAAAGAGCCATCATTTCACTCGCCGGAAGAAGCCGCCACACCCTAATTGAAGCAGCCTCACGCCTGGAAGCAGACTTCGCCGAAGCTTAAACGGCTGGGAATTCGCGTCGCCGGAGTCCATCGAAAATTGCAGAAGCTCGGGTCACCGGAATTCGAAGCCAGGAAATCTGTTTGAGCTGGAATTCGAAGCCTGCGATCGGAAATTGCAGAACTCGGTGCCGGAATTAATGGGCATCCCATGTCTGAAATTCGTGGCCAGAAATTCCAGAAAATTGTGATGAAGACGACGTCGTTTTCGGAATGAGTTGCACGACCAAGCTAAACCGAGCACGACCGTGCGCTTTCGCTACGGCTCGTGCGTAAAAATCGACGCACGACATGAAGAGCCGAGCACGACCGTGCCATTCCGCTACGGCTCGTGCTACAAAATTGGTGCACGATCAAGGTTATAGCCGCACGGTCGTGCGCAATAGAAAGACAAGTCGTGCAATATCTTTCTTTTGGGGTAATTTTTGCAATTTCTTGCATTCTCAAGGACTTCTTTGCAAATTTCGTCTCAAGCCCTCATTTCACACCATAAATACCCTAATTTCTCAGATTTTAGGAGAACACAATACCATACACCCCTTAGGGGGGCACATATATTTTCTAGGGCATTCTATTTGGGGAGAGCCCCTCTCCCCACACACACACTTCTTCAACTCACTAGATAATTTTAATGTTTTTTCTTAGATTAGAATTAGTGGTTAATTTCAATTTCTTGTAAGGATTTATGCTTTTGAAGATCATTAGAGGTGATATCTTTATTTTATTTCATTGCTTTTATGGTTAATTTCATTTTTATTTGTTATTTTAGCTTATTAGCCATGGGTGTCTCTTCTAGAACCATGAGCTAATTCTCTTGCTTTGAGTGTTGAATCAATGTATGAAATTAGTGTGTTGATGGATTTATAGCTTTGATTATGCTTATTTCTTGATGTGAATGTTTCTATTGATGGGCTTTGTATGTCTCGATTAACTAGTTGATTTGATTAGCTTATGTATTTAATTTTGTGTATTGCAACGAGAGTTGGGTATGCATGATTAGTATTTAGGTGAAAGTTTTGACTAATTAATTTGAGTTAAATAGTAATCGGTTGCCCGAGAGGGGGTCGGTTGCTAGATCCCCCATCATTAGACATTAGGTATCTTAATTTGATAATTCGGGTACTTAGTGAAGGGGGAATTCTAGAGATGCATCGCGTGTTTTTAGATATTCACGATCTTAGGAGCTTATGGGGCATAATTAGGAATTGCTAGTTAGTCCACGTTGTTCACCTAGGCCTCAAAAGGGATTGGTCTACACACTTTTGTGATCACTCTTAGCGAACATCTAGAAAAAGGCAATGATAGGTTGTGAATTTGTCAAACACACTAGTGGATTATATTGTGAAGACACTCGAAGCAATTTTCTCCCTCGCACTTCTTTAATCGGAAGTTAGTTTAATTGTTTAATTGCTTTTCTAGATTTAATTTTTGCATTAGTTTAATTTTCGAATGTCAACTGTCTCGTCACTATAGTACCATGCCGACGTACAACTTTGGGGCTCCACTGCACTCCTAAATCCTTTGGGTTCGATAACTACTTGGTCCTAGTCTACTTCACTACTACGACGATCCCGTACTCTTGCGGGGGAGTAGGAAAATATTTTTTGAAAAACTCCGACCAAGTCACTAGATAAAAGTGAAAATTTAATTATGTTAGGAATCGAACTTGATTAAACAAGCTTTCAAAACTTGAAGATGAAAGATACACAATCGAATTAAGAAGAGAAATACGAAAGCGATGAAAAACGAATCAAGAAGAGGATTTACGTGGTTCGGTTTCAAAATCCACGGGATCAAAGCATAAATTTCAATAACACAATCGCCGGAATTACAGTTTACAGAGAAATCCCTCCTCGAAATATGATCGAAAATTACAGAAATAAACTTTCAACCCTAATTCAGACTGAGCTCACTCTCACAACTGTTTTCACTCAATTGATTAGAGGAGAATGTCGATCTGGAACTATTAAAGCAAAACCCCCAACTAATTTGAGATAACCGCTTCGAAATCCAGCTCAATCTGTCTTGCAATCGAATCCAAAACGCAGCATTCAAACTAACTAATCTAACGGCTCCTTGGTTTTGATTGGTTAGTTTGAATTCGACTGGTTTCCACACTTAACAGCCGGTTCTTCGATTTAAACCGGTTCTTGAACTGATTTGTCCGGTTCTGAACTCCTCCCAACAATTAGTATCAGATTAACAAACTAAGTTCACTTGCATCCACAAATCTCCACCTCAAGTACTTAGTGCAGTTCAAAATGTACTTATCATTTCCACTTCTCTTTATCCTTAGCCAATCCAGCTTGTTCCAAGCTTCACAAGCTCAGAACAGTATTTAAACTTGTTTCCAGGTAGAGCCTTAGTAAGCATGTCAGCTGCATTATCTTCTGTTTTCACTTTCTTGATGATCACAGCCCCCTTATCAATCATATCCCTTACAAAGTGGTATTTCACACTAATGTGTTTGACTCTATCATGGAAAACTTGGTGCTTCACAAGATGAATTGTACTCTGATTATCAAAGAAAATAGAGACTCTTCCTTGATTTACTCCGAATTCCTTCATAATGCCTTTCATCCAGATAGCTTCCTTTACTGCCTCAGTGACAGCCATGTATTCGGCTTCTGTTGTGGACAAAGCTACCACAGGTTGCAAAATAGATCTCCAGCTTATGGCTGTTCCATATAGAGTAAAGATGTAACCTGTTAGTGATCTCCTGGTGTCAATGCTTCCTGCAAAATCTGCATCTACATAACCTATGAGAGGGTCAATAATTTCAGAAGATCTTTCAAATACTAATCCAGAGTTTGAAGTTCCTCTTAGATATCTGAACACCCACTTCAATGCATCCCAATGGACCCTTCCTGGATTTGCCATGAACCTACTAACCATGCTCATAGCATAGGCTAGATCTGGCCTGCTACACACCATTGAGTACATTAGGCTTCCTACTCCGCTTGCATATGGAACACTGCTCATCTGTCTCCTCTCTTGATCAGATACTGGACATTGATCTTTAGACAACTTTAGATGTTGTCCTAATGGGGTATTCACAGGCTTTGCTTGATGCATAAAGTACTTTGCTAGTACCTTTTGAACATAAGAAAACTGAGTAAGAACCTGTTTTCCAGCAGCTCTATCTCTCACAATATCCATGCCTAGAATTCTCTTTGCCTCTCCTAAGTCCTTCATCTCAAAGGCCTTACTGAGCTTTCCCTTAATATCTTGAATCCTGGACAAGTTCTTGCTTGCTAGCAGCATATCATCAACATATAGTAACAAGTATGTGGTCACAACATCACTTATCCTTTCAAGATATACATAGTTGTCATAGGCACACCTCAAGAATCCAATGGATAGCATAAAGCTGTCAAACTTCTTATACCACTGTCTAGGACTTTGTTTTAAGCCATATAATGACTTCTTTAAGAGACATACCTTGTCCTCATTTCCCTTTGAAACAAAACCTTCTGGTTGTGTCATGTATATTGTTTCTTCAAGTTCTCCATGTAAGAATGCAGTCTTTGCATCTAACTGGTGAAGTTCTAGATCTTCCTGAGCAACTATAGCTAGCAACAACCTGATTGAACAATGTTTCACAACAGGTGCGAAAACTTCAGTGTAATCCACCCCTTCCTTCTGTGTGAATCCCCTAGCAACCAATCTAGTTTTAAATCTGACTTGCTCAGTTATTCCAACTTCCACTTTCCTCTTGAAGATCCATTTACAGCTAACTAACTTCTTGTTCTTAGGTTTCTCAACCAGTTCCCAGGTACTGTTCTTCTCCAAATATTGCAGTTCTTCCTGCATGGCCACTAACCATTTGTTGTTGTCAGCACTGGAAATTGCCTCCTCATAATTTCTTGGCTCCTGATATTCCACATTTTCAGCAGTAATGAGAGCATATGACACAAGATCAGCATGAGCATACCTTGTTGGAGGAGTGATAGTTCTTCTTACTCTATCTATTGCTAGCCTGTAGTCATTTAACTCTTCAGCTTGGTTTTCATCATGAACACCTTCTTCTTCAATTTCAGCTTCTGCTTGTGGTTCATCAGTTTGAGTATCTAATTGTTCTTTGTCAGAAACCTCCACCTCAAAAGGTGTACTCTCCTCTGTGTTGACATCTGTGCCCTGAGTTCTATTCTGGAATTTGTATCCCATTTCTTCTTCATGAAAAATAACATCTCTACTGATTATGCATCTTTTGTTCCCAGGTTCTAAGCACCACAGTCTATATCCTTTAACTCCTTTAGGGTAACCAACAAATATGCATTTCAGAGCCCTTGGTTCTAACTTGTCCTGCCTTACGTGAGCATATGTAGTGCACCCAAAAACCTTTAGATTTGAATAGTCAGAGAGCTTTCCATACCAGACCTCATCTGGTGTTTTCATATCAAGTACAGATGATGGAGACTTGTTGATCAAGTGACATGCTGTATTTACAGCTTCTCCCCAGAATGATCTTGGTAATTTTGCATCAGCCAACATGCACCTTACTCTCTCCAGTAAGGTTCTGTTCATCCTCTCAACAACTCCATTTTGCTGTGGGTTCAAAGGTACAGTTCTATGCCTTGTTATCCCTCTCTCCTTACAGAATGATTGAAATTCCTCAGAAAGATATTCTAACCCATTGTCAGTTCTCAGGTGCTTAAGCCTTTTTCCAAGTTTGTTCTCATACTCAGTGAGCCATTCCTTGAATTTACCAAAGGCATCACTCTTTTATTTTAAGATAAACACCCAGACCTTCCTTGAATAGCCATCAATTATGGTCATGTAGTATCTTCCTCCACTATGAGTCTCCACTCTAGCTGGTCCCCAGATGTCAGAGTGTACATAGTCAAACCTTTCTGTAGTTGAGTGTTTACCTTTTGCATATGGTTTCTTCTTGGCTTTTCCCATTACACACTGTTCACAGAACTGGAGTTTGGATATGTCTTTGGCAGGGAACACACCCTTCTTTGCTAGTTCTTGTAAACCCTTTTCTCCAATGTGAGCTAGCCTTTTGTGCCAAAGAGTAGCATCCCCCTTGCATATTGTTGCCCCAGAATTTCCAGTAACAGTCTCTCCTACTAGAGTATACAACCCATTTTTCTTTTCCCCTTTCATAACAATTTGGTTAGACTTAGTGACATTTATGATACCCTTCTCAGTGTTGAACTCATAGCCAATAGCATTTAGGGAACCAAGTGAGATCATGTTCCTTTTGAGATCTGGTATGTTGGGATATGTTTTAGTTTTGATGATTTTCCAAAACAACATGTAATAGGTTTGAAAGCAGTCAGGATAGTATCTTTTATTTCAGGTCAGGCTAGATTAGCTTTCAGTAGAATAGGCTGTTCAGTTGAGGGGGAACTCAGTGAGGGGGAACTCAGCAACACAGCCTGAAGATATCAAGATGACACCCAGAAGAACTGATTGAAGTCATGCTTGCAACCTGAACCATAAGAGAAGCCTGAAGGATGTCCCACTGAGTGTAAACCGGGCTGATCTAAGCTAAGTCAGGTAGACCACTCAGTGAAGAGCATGATCAGGAAGATCAGTGCTGCACCAAGTAGGCCCTGAAGGTGTCAGGCTACTGTGGTCAAGGAAGTTTGTCATTCAGCCTTATGACAAACTTCTTGGAATGATCTTCAAACAGTCTCTGAAGGACAACTACACTGAAGACGTTCAGTCCACTGAAGATCATCAGTCAGTGAAGGAGGAAGCTACCTAAAGTCAGTGGGTCTTAGTCAAACCCACTGAGTCAAAGATCCGTGAATCCAGGCCACGTGGACCAATCAGCACGAGGCAGCAACTCTGACACTGACAAAGGCCGAATTCCAAGAAAAGTGGTTGAAACAATTAATTGTACGGATTCAAATGTAATTTCCTCCAACGGTTACATTTGAATCCACACTATAAATACAAGCTCATAGCTTCGTTGTAAGGTGTGTGAAAGAAGAAAATAAACACCTACAAGCTGTGAGGGTGTGTTAGTTGTTAGGGAGTCATAAGGAAGTGTTACACACCCACGACACTGACCTTTAGGGTTATCACTTATATTCATTGAGTGTCAAGCTTGTAACTCTTAGCTTAGAGAGGTTTTCCTAATCTTAGCTTTAAGGCTAACACATTGTAAAGGAAAACCTCACCTAGTTGGAGAAAACCAAACCAAACTAAACCCTTTCAGAAGATTGTTAGGTTTGTAGTGAGGTGAGAAGAGGCAGCCCAGGGAGTGGCGTGAGTCCAGTTGTAAGTGCACCTTGGCACGTTAAAAACAAGAATCCAAGTTAGTGGATTTCCTGTTAAATCAGGCCGTGGATGTAAGAGCTTGAGTCTCTGAACCACGTTAAACTGAGCGTTGTTTATTGTCTAAGGACTTGCTAATTATTTGTAGTGTATGCTCTCTGAGTGTACTTGGAAAGTTTGAAAAGAAGATTAGCTAAGTATTTTAGTCAGGGAGAACCAATCTCACTGACAAGCTTAGGCTAGAACTCGAGAGTTCAGTCTCTCGAGTCACTGCCTTGTTAAGAGCCTGAGCTCACAAGTCAGTTTGGACTGACTTGAGTGCTCTGACTCTTAGCAACGCAGCGACTTGAGTATTCCGTCACTGAACTCAGTCAGGGTGCAAACTGTGTTTTATAACGCACTCGAGAGTTCAGCATCTCAAGCCACTGTCCCTGCTCAGAGCATGAGCCTCCAAGCCTTCTCACTGACTTGGTAACTCAGCCTCTGAGCAGAGCAGTGACTTGAGTATTACTCACTCTTGCTGAACTCCCTGAGGAAATGTTTTCAAAAAAAAATTTGTGCTCCTGAATTCCCATTTTGCTCTTAAAAAACGGGACCATCAATTGTTATCAGAGCGGGTTGTTCACATGACCACTGATCCAGTTTTGTTAAGAAAAATGGTCTACCGAACATATCTTAAACGTGTTAAACTATGGGAATTCCTGCATATTTCAAACTATTACTTATGTTCTGACATTATTCTTGTAATAGAAAATCATTTGGTTAGAAGTTTTGGAATCATCAAAAAGGGGGAAATTGTTGGGATATGTTTTAGTTTTGATGATTTTCCAAAACAACATGTAATAGGTTTGAAAGCAGTCAGGATAGTATCTTTTATTTCAGTTCAGACTAGATTAGCTTTCAGTAGAATAGATTGTTCAGTTGAGGGGGAACTCAGTGAGGGGGAACTAAGCAACACAGCCTGAAGATATCAAGATGACACCCAGAAGAACTGACTGAAGTCATGCTTGCAACCTGAACCAGAAGAGAAGCCTGAAGGATGTCCCACTGAGTGTAAACCGGGCTGATCTAAGCTAAGTCAGGTGGACCACTCAGTGAAGAGCATGATCAGGAAGATCTGTGCTGCACCAAGTAGGCCCTGAAGGTGTCAGGCTACTGTGGTCAGGGAAGTTTGTCATTCAGCCTTATGACAAACTTCTTGGAATGATCTTCAAACAGTCTCTGAAGGACAACTACACTGAAGACGTTCAGTCCACTGAAGATCATCAGTCAGTGAAGGAGGAAGCTACCTAAAGTCAGTGGGTCTTAGTCAAACCCACTGAGTCAAAGATCCGTGAATCCAGGCCACGTGGACCAATCAGCACGAGGCAGCAACTCTGACACTGACAAAGGCCGAATTCCAAGAAAAGTGGTTGAAACAATTAATTGTACGGATTCAAATGTAATTTCCTCCAACGGTTACATTTGAATCCACACTATAAATACAAGCTCATAGCTTCGTTGTAAGGTGTGTGAAAGAAGAAAATAAACACCTACAAGCTGTGAGGGTGTGTTAGTTGTTAGGGAGTCATAAGGAAGTGTTACACACCCACGACACTGACCTTTAGGGTTATCACTTATATTCATTGAGTGTCAAGCTTGTAACTCTTAGCTTAGAGAGGTTTTCCTAATCTTAGCTTTAAGGCTAACACATTGTAAAGGAAAACCTCACCTAGTTGGAGAAAACCAAACCAAACTAAACCCTTTCAGAAGATTGTTAGGTTTGTAGTGAGGTGAGGAGAGGCAGCCCAGGGAGTGGCGTGAGTCCAGTTGTAAGTGCACCTTGGCACTTTAAAAACAAGAATCCAAGTTAGTGGATTTCCTGTTAAATCAGGCCGTGGATGTAAGAGCTTGAGTCTCTGAACCACGTTAAACTGAGCGTTGTTTATTGTCTAAACACTTGCTAATTATTTGTAGTGTATGCTCTCTGAGTGTACTTGGAAAGTTTGAAAAGAAGATTAGCTAATTATTTTAGTCAGGGAGAACCAATCTCACTGACAAGCTTAGGCTAGCACTCGAGAGTTCAGTCTCTCGAGTCACTGCCTTGTTAAGAGCCTGAGCTCACAAGTCAGTTTGGACTGACTTGAGTGCTCTGACTCTTAGCAACGCAGTGACTTGAGTATTCCGTCACTGAACTCAGTCAGGATGCAAGCTGTGTTTTATAACGCACTCGAGAGTTCAGCATCTCAAGCCACTGTCCTTGCTCAGAGCATGAGCCTCCAAGCCTTCTCACTGACTTGGTAACTCAGCCTCTGAGCAGAGCAGTGACTTGAGTATTACTCACTCTTGCTGAACTCCCTGAGGAAATGTTTTCAAAAAAAATTTTGTGCTCCTGAATTCCCATTTTGCCCTTCGAAAACGGGACCATCATGGTACAAATCTGACATTTGTTAACAACCTGACCTTGCCATCAAACATTCTAATTTTGATGGATCCACTTCCCTTCACTCTACAGCTTTCATCATTACCAAGCAACACCAGGCCTCCATCATATAGTTTTAAGTCTCTAAACCAGTTCTGTCTAGGGCACATATGAAATGAGCATCCGGAATCAAGGACCCATTCATGTGAGAGAGCATTACTACTTACTGTCAAAGCCTCAGCACTTTCATAGACCTTTTCAACCACTGCAGCTTCACCCTTTTGGGGATCTTGAGGCTGTTTTTCTTTACCAGGGCAATCTTTCTTGAGATGCCCAACTTTATGACACTTGAATCACTTCCTCTTTTCCACAAAATCTTTGTTGTCTTGCTTAGAGAATTTCCCATCCTTCTTTTTCTGGAATTTCTTCTTGCAACCCCTTGAATTTCACATTCAATCGTTCTCCATCTTTAGAAGACTTCTTATCACCTTTAAGCTGTAAGAACTTGGTCTTAATAGCAGTTTGAATATCTTCAAAACTAAGTTGAGAATTAGTGCCAAACATCAGAGTGTCCTTGAAATTGTCCAAAGCTTTTGGCAATGAGTTTAACAGCATCAAAGCCTTATCATCATCCTCCAGCTTCACCTCTAAGTTTTCAAGATCATCCACAGACCGGTTGAATTCATCAAGTTGCTCACTCAAAGACTTCTCCTCTGTCATCTTGAAACTGAGAAGCTTCTGTTTCATATAAAGTTTATTTGAAACAGATTTTATCTGGTACAGATCTTCCAATTTCTTCCACAAGTCTATAGCCGTTTTCTCCTTTGACACTTCTCTCAAGGGTCTATCTCCTAAACACAGTATGATGGCACTATGGGCATTTTCAAGTATATGTGCCTTCTTTGTTTGAGCATCATTTGTGTTAGTTGAAGGGGAGGGTGGCCAGTCACTATCGGGCAACAGAGCTTTTGCCAATCCGTGTTGAATCAACAAAGCCTTCATCTTGATCTTCCACAGCCCAAAGTCATTCTTCCCAGTAAATTTCTCAATATCGAATTTCAGCGATCCCATCTTCTTCCAAGTTTCCCACAGACGGCGCCACTTGTTAGGAATCGAACTTGATTAAACAAGCTTTCAGAACTTGAAGATGAAAGATACACAATCGAATTAAGAAGAGAAATACGAAAGCGATGAAAAATGAATCAAGAAGAGGATTTACGTGGTTCGGTTTCAAAACCTACATCCACGGGATCAAAGCACAAATTTCACTAACACAATCGCCGGAATTACAGTTTACAGAGAAATCCCTCCTCGGAATATGATCGAAAATTACATAAATAAACTTTCAACCCTAATTCAGACTGAGCTCACTCTCACAACTGTTTTCACTCAATTGATTAGAGGAGAATGTCGATCTGGAACTATTAAAGCAAAACCCCCAACTAATTTGAGATAACCGCTTCGAAATCCATCTCAACCTGTCTTGCAATCGAATCCAAAACGCAGCATTCAAACTAACTAATCTAACGGCTCTTTGGTTTTGATTGGTTAGTTTGAATTCGGCCGGTTTCCACACTTAACAGCCGGTTCTTCGATTTAAACCGGTTCTTGAACTGATTCGTCCGGTTATGAACTCCTCCCAACAATTAGTATCAGATTAACAAACTAAGTTCACTTGCATCCACAAATTATGGTATATACATCAACTAAAGCTTATTCTTTTAAATAATTCTACATCATTTAATTGTCTTGGCAGAGTAGATGGTAAAATTAATTGGGAACTTAATTGGACAAAACTAATTATTATGACAGTTGCTGGGATATACAATGATACAACTTCCCTATCCTTTTGTGCCCTCATCATAGCATAGTATATTGATGCGGTCTGATTCAACATCACTGTTCCCTGTCTTCAAATTGGTGAACTGTGTTTGTTGATTATAGAGTTGTATCATAATTATGCGTTTGTGTGATTTTAACAGTTGCTAAAAAGTTTGAAGGATATAATATATGCAGTGTTTTGTAGGATATATGGATCTCACTCTGCTTTCTGAAAGTCTGTTCTGAATGTACAAATGGTGCAATTAACATCTTTGTGAGAAGACGAATCTGTTACCATAAATTATTATAGAAGATGATTTATTTTCCTTTCAAGTCATAACCCGCGGTTTAACTCATGTAGTTAGTGGGAACTAAAGGTGAGACACATGACATAAATCCAACGATTATGGAATAGGGGATCCCATCCGGTGTTGCTTTACATTCATCATATTCCGCTGGGTAAATGAATGTGATGCATGCTAGGCTCATGCATACTTGTTCCTAAACACTTAAACACGAGAGTTTGGTGAGGGAGTGAAACGTTGGTGCGTTTCTAGACGTTGTGTGGACATCGAATTCAGAGGGCTGATGGATTAGCGTGGGAGCGAGTTCATGCTGCACAAGACCAAATTTTATCGTCCGAATTAACCTTGTGGCACGTGCACCTACCATCATTCATGAGTTATATAAGTATTATTATTCATCAATTTATAAGTATATTTTTGTTAGACATGTGTAGATCGATACTTTCTTTGATCATGCCATCATGTAGGTGCAAAATTTTGTAATTGTAATTAAAAACCAAATTAACAGTGGCTTACAATTAATGTAAAACCGGAAGTTCTTTTTATTTCAGCAAAAATAATTTTCCTGTAATTCAGCAAATATTGAATTAGTTATGAAATGGTAAAAGTCATTGAGACATGACATAGTCTAACAAAACGACTTTGCTGGTTTCTCATTAAATGTAGTCTATTTTGTCCAGATATTGACTTGATTTGGCCCAATAACATGTCACTTTCAAATTATTATTTAAAAAACTATTATCATTTTTTTTCTTTTTGTAAATATATTACTAAAAAAAGGGTTGCGCAAGATATTTATATAAAAAAAATTAAGTGACATGTTTTCAAATGAAAAATTAAAAGTGTCATGTTATCTTATTTCCCAATAATATTTGCCATAAATCAAACAAATGTGCTCATAATTAAATTCTCTTTTTTCAAATAATAATTTATACTATTAATACTCCCTCCGTCCCCCAAAAGTATGGTCGTTTGTTTTTTACTAGTTTTAAAAAAACGTAGATAAAGGAATTAAGGGTATTTTGTGTATTGTGAGGTCATTTATGAGTTAAGTTGTTGTTTATGAGTGTAAAACCGATAATATGTGAAAATATATATTAAGTGATGGAGGAATAATGAAGAAAACAAAATTATTGAAAATCCAGAAAGTCTTACTTTTAGGGGACGGAGGTAATATTATTTATGTAATATTTTTTCAAGTGAGATCCTCAAAATTCTTCTGCAACCGTGTGAATAACTCAAGGAATTTTGCGGCACTATAAGAAAGTTTCATTGTGAATTAATGTTAAGATGTCGAGACTTATCCTAAATAATGTCAACATGCAGATGGCTAAGCGTTTTATTATTGACTACTCCTTCCGAGCAAAATGAGAATACAAAATTGAAACTGATCGTGGAATACTATTTTTATCTAGCAATTGTAAGTGCAATATACATACATTTTAAATAATATTATAAGTTCTTTTTAACTTTACAATCCCCTATTATACTAATAGGGAGTTTAAACTGATGATGTGTCGCCTTGAGAAGCATTTGGATGACGTGTCGCGTCTGTCATGTTATTATATAGTCCAATTAAAAAAATAATAATATGGCTTTGAACCTAGGACCTCTTACACAATTTTAAAATTATTTACCAATTAAGCTACTATAAAAATCTTTACATGCTTTGAATAACTAATTTCTATATTCCTTAAATTTATATAGTGTTGCAGTTTTTAATTTTTAAGGACGAGGGAAGAAGTCAAAGTCTACTTTTATATTATTTTTAATTTTATATAAAAAAAATGTCCAGTCTACATATTGTTGATATGTTTATACTTTAAAATCAACTTTATCAAAATTTACTCATCAATCTTCATAGTATCAAAATACAATTTATATTTTTTATAAATATTTATACGATTTAAACTTCAAATCTACATTTGAATAAAAGTATTAATCTACCTAGTATCAAAATACACATTTTTTTTTATAAATATTGTCAAGATTTAGACTTCAAATATACATTTTAATAAAAGTGAATAATGTTATTGGTGTAGTTAATCGTGAGATCTTTATATATATAAATTTTGTAAAAGTACAGTGTGAACAAATTTTACCATGAAATATATGTGAAGGTTATTTGTTATTTTATTAAATAATAATTTGTTATTTTATTAAATAATACTAGTTATTTTCATTAAAGGTATTAGTTGTTTTCACTAAAAAATTTAATTGTTTAGGTAAAGCTTATTAGTTGTTTAACTATAATGTATTAATGAATTGGTGTACCATAGTTACCATGAATATTATTCATATAATACCTTCTCATAATTTTTTATATCAAATATATAATTTAATAACTATTTGATATATTTTAATACTTCATATATTTTTTTTCAATTGAATATTTTTTAATCAATTTATATTTACTACTCTCTCCATCTCATACTCGATTGTCAATTTGTTCATGAAAAAGTTTGTCTAATACTAGATTGTACATTCCAAAAAATAATTAAAATAAACTACGTCTTTTTTCAACTATCCTCTCCCAAGTCTCAAAACCACATCTCATCTCATCTCATTAGATATTAGTTTTACCCATAAAGAAACATTTACTATAACCACAAAGTAAAAAAGAACTGAAATACTCTTACTTTATCTCTTCGAATACTAAAAAATAACTATCATATTAAATTTTATGTCAAAAGTTAATGAATAACCACGTATGAAATGGAAATTTTTCTTCATCAATATATATATATATATATATATATATATATATATATATATATATATATATTACGAGTGTAGCACAATAGTCCGCGTATTACGCGGGGGTTAATCTAGTATAAAATAAATTTCTAACTACTTTCCAACACACAATAACTCAACATAAATGCAACTAATATATATGCAATTATATTGAGTTATAGCACTTATTAAAGTTGATTTGACATAAAGTTCCCGCTTTATTATTTTAACTATATAAAATAATTAATAATTTTTCTTAATTATCTTATTCAGATCAGTGTGAAAATTAATTTGGGACGGAGGGAGTACAAGATTTTTCTTGTATTGGCAAGTTAAAACTCTCCCTATTTTGTACATATTAATAACTGTCCCTTATTTTTATTAAAGCGTATTAGTTATATTTACTGAATAATATTTATTATTTTTATTGAACAATATTATTTATATATCAGTTTTAATTAGTGCACTCAAGTGTTACCAGTTAACTTTTTAATTAAGTTATTACCTATCAGTATGCAAAATAAGTACTTATATATGATTCCTATTGAGCATGGTGGAAGAGTAATTTGTGAGTTCTTATATAACTTTTTTCAAATATAAAAGTAATAAAATATTTTAAAGTATAGTCCACGAGTTAAAGAAGGTATAAAAAATTTAATTTTATATTTTTTTTTTATAAATTTGAAATTTTAGATGGGAGAAATTATTTTTGCAAGGACATGCAATCTCAAACTCAATATGAAAATTAGGTATGTCTAGAAACATCAAGAATTTGGTTGTCTAAATTAACTCACGGCAACAATCATTTTACTCCTCACAAATGATGTCATTATGACATACTTTAACGCACGTACACAAATAAAGATTAGATACAAAGTAAATTATTAGGTTCAAACAATATAGTATGTAAATAGATTTAAAAGTATTTTTTTAATAATAATTAGGAGATGTCTTCAGTTAGTTACTCAGCTACCGTATGCATCTATTCAACTAGTTATTATCGAATTTTATACTACAAGTTTAGATTATTTTAATATTGCAAAATGTAATCAGTGGGTTGGTTCGGTGGTTTGTGGATGATACACCCTAGTGAAATTTAATTAGGTGAGAACGCATAGTATTGTTGACTTATTTATGTATGACTTATTTATGTATGGATTTCTCTTTCACATCTTCGTAAACAATTTCATGCAGTCGAAATCATGCAGTTGTGCAATATATTATTTTTAGGAAAAAACTTGTATAAGACCATCTCATAGCATGAGATAACACAAATTAACACCTACTTTTACCAAAGTGTTAATGAGTCAATATCCTACTTATACACATTCTCACTGTCTCATGCCATGAGACAATCTACCTATACTTATTTTTATTTTTCCTAAACTAAACTAAAACATCCCACGAATTAAACTATTATATCGGCAAATCTTATGTGAGACACATATGTTTTAATTTTATACCTCAAAGAAATGACAAAAGTACATATATTATCACTACAAAAAACGCGTTGATTAACGACAGGATTAGCGACAGATTATCCATCGCTAATCGTGATTAACGACGGACACTGACCCGTAGGCAAATTAACCATAGCTAATATTTACGACGGCTTTTGATGGTCGTCGTAAATTTACGACGGACAATAGCCGTCGTAGATATGACCCGTTAACGACCAGGCCGGGCAACAAATTTAACGACGGACTGAAGCCGTAGTTAATATTTGCCGATTTTCAATTTTTTAATCAGTCTGCTAAATATTTACGACGGACACAAAGCCGTCGTTAATTTATATTTTACGACGGACACGTGTCCTTCGTAAATCCCGAACCTGGAACAAAAAAAAGTGGCTTGTGTGGTTCGAACCCAGACCCCTGGGCACCCGGGGCGGGTGCGAACCACTGGGCCATTGACCTCCAAGATATAGACTCCTGCCCAACATCTATATTAGCCCTATTGGGCCTAGAACAATGAATACAAATTTCGCATCCAAGTGGAATCGAACCCATGACCTCTCTTGCACATAGAGAGGGCATGAACCATTAGGACACTTGCTTCTTTTGTTCGATTTCTTGCAACTAATTGTATATGTATCCAAATTGAGTCATTCTTTTTTTATTATTCATCAAATTAATTCTTTTTGTTTATAACTTGTTTTAATAAATGTTTTTACCAATTGTATTTTTTATTGTTTTGTAAATTTATTTAATTCGAAAAAACGCGTACTTAATATTATAATCTGTTCACTTGTACGTAATTAATTGTATATGTATTCAAATTGAGTCATTCTTTTTTTATTATTCATCAAATTAATTCATTTTCGTTTCTAACTTGTTTTAATAAATGTTGTTACCAATTGTATTTTTTTTTATTTTGTAAATTTATTTAATTGGAAAAAACGCGTAATTAATATTATAATTCGTTCACTTGTACGTAATTAATTGTATACGTATCCAAATTGAGTCATTATTTTTTTATTATTCATCAAATTAATTTATTTTCGTTTCTAACTTGTTTTAATTCGAATTTTGTTACCAATTGTATTTTTTTTGTTTTGTAAATTTATTTAATTCGAAAAACGCGTAATTAATTTTATAATTCGTTCACTTGTACGTAATTAATGTATACGTATCCAAATTGAGTCATTCTTTTTTTTATCATTCATCAAATTAATTTCTTTTCGTTTTTAACTTGTTTTAATTCGAATTTTGTTACCAATTGTATTTTTTTATTTTGCAAATTTATTTAATTCGAAAAACGCGTAATTAATATTATAATTCGTTCACTTGTACGTAATTAATTGTATACGTATCCAAATTGAGTCATTCTTTTCTTATTATTCATCAAATTAATTTCTTTTAGTTTCTAACTTGTTTTAATTCGAATTTTGTTACCAATTGTATTTTTTTTTGTTTTGTAAATTTATTTAATTCAAAAAACACGTAATTAATATTATAATCCGTTCACTTGTACGAAATTAATTGTATACGTATCCAAATTGAGTCATTCTTTTTTATTATTCATCAAATTAATTCTTTTTCATTTCTAACTTGTTTTAATTCAAATTTTGTTACCAATTATATGGATCATTTTATTTTGTAAAAATAACAAGATAATAAAACTTATAATAAAGTTGTTCAACAAAAAAAAAAAACAATTAAAGTTGTTCAGCGGAAAAAAAAACAATTAAAGTTGTTCAACAAAAAAAAGCAATTAAAGATAATAAAAATCAACACCCTGTATCATCGGAATCGAAACCGTGGTCCTCCCTCTCTTCATCCAACGGATTTTGCCTTTGGAGCTCCGGCGGAGGCGACGGGCTGCACCGGGAACGGCGGTGGTGGTATCTGTCCACCTAATGTGGAGTAAACCGTCCTCCACCAGTTGTTCATCTCCTCCACATTCTTTCGCTGCGCCTCCTCCTCCGCTGCTCGTCGCCTCCTATCGTACTCCAGCTGCACCTCAATCTGTGCTTGTCGTTGCGCCTCTCGCTGCTGGAGGAGCTCCATCTGCCTGACGACAGTCGAGAGCTGTCTCTCGATATCACTGGGATGAGAGTTGATGGAGGACTGGGAGGAGGATGAGCCGGGTCCACGAGATCGGAGTATGCTATTTTCAAAATTACCCAATCCAGTGAATCGCCCATTCTTAGGCTTAACGTGCTTAAAATAGAGCTCATTTTCAATGTCTACAGAGGGTGGGGGCATAGAGTCCGACCCTTCTTCCTGAGGCTGGGACTGAGACTGGGAGGCAAGGTCATCATGCATCCTCCTCTGCAAATTAACAACGCGTAATTAAATTAATAAATGAAATTTTAAAAAATAATACTAAAATTAATATTAAAAATAATACGTACGTGAATATCTGTGGTGCGGCCGTAGTTGACCTTCCGGTCTCCTCATCCTGCGGGTGGGCAAGCTGTAGTCTCTCAAAATGAGAGGGCTCACATCCATGCTCTCGCTCCTACAATTAAATATTTAGTAATTGAAAATTTTCACAACTTCATAAAAAGAATATATATATATATATATATACAGACTAGCCACTTACAAAATACAACCCGTGCTCATAAATGGATCGAGAACCGGCCCGATGTCGAGCAACCCCTTCTCCATCAGGGTCACTGTTACGATTCGTTTTGTTCTTCTGCAACTTCTCCTTGAACTCGTCGCAGTAGGCGAGAAATTGGGGCCACACATCCCGGCCCCTGTTGTCAGTCCCCATGTTCGTCGCCTTTCCTCCCTGAAACCAGGTCTTTCGAATGTTAAACATCAGGTTCCTGTATCGTTCGGCACATTTCAAGTAGAAGTTCCTCCACATCAGGGCCTCGTGCTCCGGTCTCCACACGACGAATTTCTGCAATTATACCTTAAAATCCTCAAAATATTATCGTCTCCTCGCTTCAGACACCAAACCCCAACTATAAGCAGTGGACTTGAATCCAACGGCCATGAAGGTGTCGGTTAAGTGAGTAGTCACCTCATATCGCGGGATCCAACTGCAACATTAAAGTTACAAAGTTAATAATATAATTAGGGTTTAATTAATAAATGTTGAAAGCTGAAAAGATTAAAACTTACGAATTCCCATGAGGCTCAACTAGAATCCGCGCCACCCCAGTGGGATGCTGGCGGGAGGAAGAAGATGATCCCTCGCCCGTCTGGGGTGTGGATGAGAACCCCTCAGGGGCGACAATCGGAGGTACAACGGGTCTAAGAGACCCCGCTCGTCTCCCTCTCCCTCTACCACGACCCCTCTCCTGGCTTTCTTCTCCACTCATCTAAAATAATCAATAAATAATAACATTCAATATATATTAACAAAATTAACATATAAAATCAATTTCTACAACTAAAACATATTAACAAAATTAACATATATAATCAATTAACAAAATTAACATATTCTATTGACATATATAATCAATTAACATAATTAGCAAATATAATCAATTTCTACAACTAAAACATATATTAACAAAATTAACATATATAATCAATTTCTACAACTAAAACATATATTAGCAAAATGAACATGTATAATCAATTTCTACAACTAAAACATATTAACAAAATTAATATATATTAACAAAATTAAGATATATAATCAATTTCTACAACTAAAACATATATTAACATACAATTAACGTATATGATTTCTAAAAAAATTGTAAAAAAAAAAAACACTAATAAAATGAAATTTAAACGGTAAAAAATTGAAAAACTTACGATTAAATAGTAGGGATTGACGAAAAACGAACTAGAATCGGAATGAATGAGTGCTCGTGGAAATCGCCCACTTCTTCTTCGAGTTTGCTCGGTTTTGCTCGGGTGAGAAATGAGCTCGCCGGAGGTGCCTATATATAGGCAAAAAAATTAACGACGGACATCAATCCGTCGCTAATATTGCCGCCTTTAGGCGCAAAACGACGTCGTTTTTTAAAATTAACGACGGACTTTCCTTCGCAAATGTTAAAATTAAAATTAACGACGGACTATGCCGTTGTTAATTAGTCTCCGGCAATAAATACTCGCCAGTTCTCGAAGAGTCGCGGCTCAACGGGCGGGAATTAACGACGGACTGTCCGTCGTAATATATTAAGTTGAATTTTACGACGGACTGTCCTTCGTAAATTTGTTGGCCACCACCGCTTTGCACCGAATCCGAAAGGGCGCGGTCAAACGGGTGGGAATTAATGACGGATAGTCCGCCATTAACTCCGTTTTAATATCTACGACGGCCATGTCCGTCGTTAATATCATTAATTAACGATGGATTTTAAAATTCTGTCGTTAATATTAAAATCGGACAAGTTTTGGTTGTTTTCCGTTACAAGGCCGTCGCTAATTTGTATAATTTTCCGTCGTTAAACGCAGCGTTTTTTGTAGTGTATGAACCAATTTAGTTGAAATTTGTTTGTATTTAATTTGTGTGTACTTTTAAACAACAAAATATTAGTTATTTAGTTTAATAATAATATTCCAGAAGAAGAAAAATAACTAACACCATTTTAAGTTGCACAAAATATTTAGTCTAAGCAAAATTATACAAAATTCCTTTTTAAATTTCTAAAGTGATTTTAAAGTTAAATTTTTTCTCCCTGATACGAATACAATGAGTATGTCTCTTGTGCACCGGGTGCATGTGGTGCACTCACTCAAAAGTTGAGTGTAAATTTTTTTATGTAATCAATCCACATTTTTCAGTATAATCAACCCACACTTTTCATTATAATCTATCCACATTTTTTAATGTAAATAGCCGCAATTGTTGAGTGAATGCATCGTGCACTAAGTGTGAGATGCAAATTAGTTTTTGTGATTATCTAATCATTTTATATTAAAACTAGTAAGTGTTTTTTTTTTTTTTTTTTTTTAAATCAGAGGTGATTGCATGTGAGTGTTTCACAGAAATAAGTTTTATGGAGTGATATATATTTGATTCGGTCAAATCATATTAATTCATTTTTCCCTTAATAATATTACTTCTCACAAATATTTCACGAATTCATTCGTGAAATGGTCTCCAAATAAAATTTTGTCTTTATATTGATTTAGTAAAAACTCCTATATAACTATAAATTCTTTAAACAAATTAATAATATTTAAATCTGTTATAATCCCATCATTATTTCCAAGAAATGATGGAGATAGATAACTAAATTACGTTTTTATAATGTTAACGGAACAAAGTCAATAAGTCATTGCTATTTGCTCGACCAATAATATATGTATTAAACTACAGCCGGCACGCGTTATCAAACATTCAAAGGAGTCAACTCGAGGAAGTTGGTATATCCTTTTGCAAAAGTCTACCGATCGAGTTTGAAAGCGTTTAATCCAACAACAAAACTTTGAATAAATTCGATTATATAAACTCAATCCGCATTTCCACTATTAATCAAATTCTTACATTCTTCTCATCACCAAAAACACAAACTCTCTGTACGTACGTGTTAATTTCAAGCTCTGCAGGGATGGCGGTAACAATGAAGGCCACTCACATGGTCCGGCCCGCCGAGCCCGGCCCGAACGATATCATGTACTTGAATTCATGCGATCAGATCAAAGACATCACGCACACACCTACAATCTACTTCTACCAGCATTCTTCAATTTTGGAATCTGTCGACGTCGTTTCGATACTGAAGGATTCCCTCAGCAAAGCATTGACGGTTTTTTACCCCCTTTCGGGCCGGTTAAACTGGTCGGAGAAGGGCGGCAGTAGGGTTGAGCTCCACTGCAATGGCAAGGGAGTTCCGATTTACGAGGCGGAGTCCGACGCCGCGGTGGAGGATTTCGGCGATTTTACTCCGACGACGGCGATCCAGGCGCTAATTCCCTCCGTCGATTATACCACTCCGATCGACGAGATTCCCATGGTTATAGTTCAGGTGACGAAATTCCGATGCGGTGGCCTTAGCATCGGGCTCGGAATCTCCCACGTGATGGCGGACGGACCGAGCGCGCTCCATTTCATCAACGAGTGGACAAAATTCGCGCGCGGATCTGGCCCTGTCGTCTCACCGTTCCTCGATCGGAAAATCGTGGAAAGCGGTAAAACGCCTAATTTGAAATTCGATCCGGCGGTGCTCCGTCCGCCGCCAACTTTGCTCGGCCAGGAGAACAGCCTCGACCAGCGGAAGAAACCTATCGGCGTCGCCTTCCTCTGCCTCAGTAAAATCCAGATTGAGAAACTCCGCAACAAGGCGAATCTTGATTTCGCCGCCGGCAACAGCCGCGGATTCAGCCGCTTCGAGGCCGTCGCCGCCCACATCTGGCGGTGCACCAGCAAAGCGCGCGGCCACGTCGCCGATCAGCAAACCAGCCTCCATTTCGTCGCTGATTTCCGCAACAAAATGCAACCGCCACTTCCCCCAAATTATTTCGGAAACGCGTTAATTCGAGTGGAGGCCTCTGACAAATCAGGAAATTTGCTAACAAACTCCATTGGAACGGCCTGCAAAAAGATCCGCGAATCTGTGGAGAAGGTGACAGATGATACCGTTAGAGGTTACTTGGAATATCTGAAAGAGTTGCCGGACGTTGGCCGTTTCCGATCGCTGGACAACAATGGCCGGCCCAAGGGAGACTTCTACGGCAACCCGAATTTGGCGATTATAAGCTGGACCGGTTTGCCGCTTTTCGGGGCTGATTTCGGGTGGGGAAATGAGATCCATTTGGGACCCGGCCCGATGGGGTTTGATGGAAAGACTTTCATTATTCCGGATCGGGAAGGGAGTGGTTCGTTCAACGTGGCAATATGGTTGCAGGAGGAGCATATGGGCGCTTTCAACAAGTGTTTTTATAATGATATTTAAATAAAGAAATAAAACGTTCGAAATTTAGGACATTGATGAATGTCTATGTTTTTAAATTATTTTTTGATCGGTTTAAATTTTTTTTTTTGCTATTGTTATAATCTGTAAATCATGATTTTGTCGTGCATTGGTGTTATTGAATTCACGATTCTATTTTGATAGTGGCTAAGGTCATTTCTAAGGCAAGTTATCAATTAATATCGATCCATATTTGTTATTTCATAGAGCTTAGGAAAACACCACTTTGCAGCTGAGTTGCACTTATAACTTATGTGTATCTTTTAACAATATAAATTATTTTTACTGTATAGTGTTAGCTGCTTTCATTAAAGAACACTCTCTCAATTTTATCTTTACTTTTACATATGATGTTGCACATTGTTGTTACCCGATTGATGATTTTGAAAGTTGTATGTGACTATGATCGGATAAAACAAGATAAAGAACTGAAATGTAAAGACTCTAAGGATTGCCGAGGGGTTTAGGCTCGGTCTTAAGTTATCTCTTTATTCGTGAACTCTTGGGCTCTATTTATAGTAACTCCTAGGTTACAAGTTATTGCCTTAACCATATTTTTCTGTATTTACAATGATTGCTAATGATTTGGTATCAATTGCTTGTGATTTGTCGTTGGTGTGAGGTGGCTCTTGCTGGCTGTATCCGCGGGCCGTCCTCGTCCAATAGGAGCATAGCAGCTAGCCCGCAGGTACTGCCCCACAGGGTGCCTTTCAGTCCTTTCCTGCGCCTGAAAACTCTGCACCTACTGCCGTTCTTTTCTCAGGCGCGGGTGCGATTGTAGGCTGGCGGTTGCGACCTTCTTATCCGCTAGTCCTCCAGCTGTCTTATCCGGGGCGGGCTTTATTTGAGCTCGTCCCAGCCCTTAAGGCGGGATCCTATCTTGACGCGGCCAGGGTGAGTCGAGCCGCTTGGGGCGGCGAGGTCACTTGGGAGAGCGAGGCAGCCGCCCGATGAAGCCGCTGGAGAGGCGAGGTCATGGATCGTGCGAGCTTGCTGTTGAGGTGAGGTCGCCTCAACCGTCGAGGTCGGGGTCGAATATTTTTTACCCCTACAACAATTGCCCCTCAGCTTGGTCGCCGAGGTGGGGAGGAGTCCAAGGTGACTTTTCGTTCTCGGTGAGAACCAGATTTTCCGCTTGGAAATCCCGTGATTGGGATCCTTCTGGGATCTCCATGATTCACATCAGTCCACGTGTCAAGGCGGGGTTAGAGCATTTTGAACGGTGACTGACGCGAGAGATTTTTTGGAAAGACGTCGATTCCATTGCCGCTATTATGAAGGGGCGTAATGATGGCCTGAAAAGCACCGGTCTCCTCGATTGGACGCGCCTTTATTGAAAAGATGCAATCTTTTATGGTCGCATCTGAAGGCGAAAGGTCGTCGCTTTTCAGTCGGTTTATTTGTAAATTTGCCCCCTTTAAAAGGGGGATCTCCTTCATTCTTTCAAATTTTTCGCTTCCCGCTTCTTATCTTTGCAACTCTTGAGTGAAAGTTTTCTTCTCCTAAGGTAATTTCTGATCTACATCTTTTCACAATTTTCAATTTAGTTAGTATGGTGGACGACAGAGCCAGTTCTTTCGGCCAATGAGATCGTCCACCGCTTCCGGCTTCCACCCCTGACACTCAGGGGTCGTCTGCCGGTAGCCCTCGATTGGCCAGTTTTGTTGATCCCTCCCCGCAGCCTGTCGGGGAGGGCCGCGAGGCCGGTGGGAACTTTGCCGAGACTGGGACCTCAGGGGATCCCGTGGCCGATGCCGGTGAGGAGAAGACCATCCTGGAGTATGCTCAAGATGAGGGGTCCTGCAACGAGCAAGTTTCCGTGGCCTATCAGGCCTGGGAGGAATTTATCGATCAAACTGTCGGTCCGCCTCCGGTCTTTGACTATACCGATTATTTGAGGTGGAAACCTTACGTGTTCCAGAGGTGAAACCCTAGGTCGGTCGTGAAGGCCAGGGAATCTAAATGGTTCGCCTCCCGAAGGGAGAGAGCGAGTTCTGTGACGGCCGCAGAGTTGGCCGCTTGGAGGATCCGGTGGGAGGTTCCGATTGACGTGCAACTTTATGCCCCTGACCCTCAGGAGAGGGCGGATCAGCCACCTCCTGGTATGATCGCCGTTACCTTCTATACCATGGAGGCGGGATTGCGCTTCCCTCTGCACCACAACCTGGTGCATCTCCTGAATTGCTGGGAACTCGCGTTGGCTCAGTTGCATCCTAACTCTTGGTACGCCATCCTCTCTTTCTTCACCCTGTTCGGCCGGCAACGGGTTTACTGGATGCCCACCCTGGGGAAGGTCAACTTTCTCTTCGGGATAAATGCCGAGACTCGGTATCCGGGGAATGTCTATGTCCAAGCCCGCCCGAATAGGACGTCCCTGGACAGGATTATCCTTGGGGTCCCGCCGAAGTTGCACAAATACGCGCATCGGTGGTTTTGGGTTACTGGTGCCTGGAGGCCGACGTACGCCTCTGGCCAGGAGATGGTTGTGCCCATGACGTTCCAATGGATGAAGAAGAGTAGGTCTCACCTGTCTTACTTTGAACACTTCGTACTGATATAATTTCCTTTCGTTTCCTTTGCAGGCTATCTGGCGCCCCGTCGTGAGTAACTGAATTGGGACTTCGATCTCGCGTTCCATCGGATTGAGAAAATTGCCGCCCTTCAACGCCAAACGGTTATCCTCAACACGGGTGGAGTGCGATGCCAAGCACGGTTCTTCCTGTATCCGCATCACTTAAACCAGGAGGCAGGTGTGTTGTGGTCGTTGCCATTGTGGTTGTCCTTGTTTCATAGTTGAATGACTCTGAATTGGCTACTTTCATATTTCTATTGTAGGGCCCGATTTTCGCGTATATTCTCGTTGCACTTCCCAAGTGATGTTGAGCGCGCCGGGAGTCTTTGCGACCATGCATCGCGGTCGTAGGGGACAAGGAGGTGCCCCAGTTCCACCGGTCGTACCCACACCCATTCCGGAGGGGGTCCCCCTCAGGTAGGTGAGTCCAGAAAGGACTTGCCCTGCCCCACCGTCTCCACCGTCCGCTCCCTTTAAACGGAGCTGCGGTGGTGATGGTAAGGAAGGAGGACCCCAAGGGTCGGGGAGCGACCCAAGGGAGAGATCAAAACGAAGGAGAACCCACAGGATTTTGCCTGTTGATGAAGATGAAGTGACTGAACTAGACGAGTCCGATGGCCTGAGCCCTGTGGACAAAGAGCCTGTTGATGCTAGCGTGCTGCCATGCGAACATGGCACGCCAGCCGCCGAGCCCGCCTAAGTAGATGGTGCGGGAACAGAGAGAGATGCCCCCGAGCCTGCCATGCCTGCCGCCGATCCGTCTGCCCCGTCGAGTTCTGCCCCACTGGCCTCTGCCCCGATTGGGCCCATTCTAGGTCGCGATCTTAAGCGTGTGCAGAGGTACGAGTCTAGACCTTCCATATACTTTTGACTCTATGCTTCGCTTTAATTTGGGTATCCATGTTGAACTTTGGTATTGCGTCTGTCCCTCAGATTGTTGGCCAATGACCCAGACCGTCCTGCCCCGATCGTTGATTTTCTAGCCTCCTACTGCGCCAGGTCCTCTGAGGGCTTACTCCTGCATCTTGCCCGAGCCATGTGGGACATCCCTTCAGCTTGGACTCACGAACTTGAGGCTATCGCTGTTCACCCATCCTCGAATAACTGCTTCTTCGTCATCCTTATTCTTTCCAGTCAGATGGCGACCATGGCGCAGCAGGCCATCTTCCGCCGCGACCAAGAGGTGGATGAGATTCTTGCCATCCGCCATCGTCTAGAGAGCCTTAGAGAAGGAACGATCCTCGCACCAATCTCGGCTGGATGGCAGAGTGAAAGAGTTGGAGGGCAAGATAACGTAGATGGAGGCATCTCGGAATGCCGAACTGGTGGAGGCGGACAGGCAGGGCCAGGAGAGGGGACGAGCGGCTGCCATGGCAATGTTGGAGAGAGAGGTATCCGACGCTCAGAAGTGCGGGATAGAGGTCGACCGGATCGAAGGGAGAGAGGCAGCAGCAGGTGAGATTCGTAGGTACCGGGTAGAGGCGCTGGAGGCGAAACATGCCAAAGAGAAGGCAGAGCGCGCCACAGAAGTGACGCAGAATGAGGTGGAAGCCCTCTAGCTCCAGGCTGCCAAGGACGTCGAGACCATCAAGGACCTGATTGCCGCCTCCGAGCGAGTGCGGGCCATGCAGGATGCCAGCCGGGATGATCCTTTTCTTGACCCTGCCCAGATCGGAGAATTTGCGTATTATAAGGCTTTTGTCGATTCTATCCGGGAGGTGAGGAAGGCTGTCTACCCGACTGCGGCAACAGAGGCTTACTTTCCTGAGTACGTTCTGGCTCATCGTCTTCACCCCTCGATCCCGTGCTATTTCAGGGACTTAGAGAGGGACTTTGGGGTGGATATGTCCTGGTGGCCCCTTCTGGACACTCTGTTGTATCCCGAGGATGCTGAAACTAGCCCGGCCGAGGTTGAGCCTGAGGATGGTGGTGCTCCCTCACTTGGTGGTTCCGGCGACCCTCCAGCTGCTGCTTGAAAAAGAGACTTATGTGCCCAGTGGGCATTTTTTACTTCTGTTGGCCGCATGTGGCCTTTTAAACAATTTAATTCCTGTCTTTGTACCCATTGGGCTTTTTGAACAATGTGTGGTCGTGTTTTGGCCTTTTTTTTATGTCTTATGCACAATTTGCTCTTGCCTTATGCATATTTTGTTTTGCCCCGTGGGCTTTTAACGTTACTTCGCTCAATATTTTTGTCTTATTCTTGCATATGGGTGAGTCGACTTTTGGGCTATAGCCCTTATGCTTGGTTGCATATGTCTCTGCGCTTCTTTCCTTTATACCCTGTTTGTGTTAGATTATTTCGCACATTTTTAAGGTTTCTAGGAAAAGAAAACGCTTCACCCGGGTCTTGTCATCGCCGGCTCCATCGCAGCATGGCGACTGCCAAGGCGGAAATTGAGAGGTTTTTGCTTGAACGGGAGCTAGCTCGCCGTGTGACTTCTGCCGTTTCACTTACAGCGGGTGGCGCCTTGATTAGTAAAAGCCTTTAATCAAGTCTAGCACCTCTGCCCTTTTTCGGTCCTCTCCCTTCTTCCTCTTAAAGGGTAAGGGTTTGGACCTACGAAGGCCTCTGTTTTTTGCTTGTTCAGGTCTCTCAAAACTGACTGAGTAAAAAAGAGAACTTTGTCTGAAACTAATATTTTCATTGATAGAAAAGACTTAGAGTTTACAAGTTGTTCCTACTGGTAAAACTTCTTGAGGTAACAACCGTTCCAGGAATACTGATCTGGGATGCCGTTCAGGTGTTCGAGCTGGTATGCCCCCTTGGGAAGGATTTTTGCGATGCGGAAAGGTCCTTCCCACTTAGGATCGAAAACTCCTCTAGGACCTTGGACTTTCTTTAGGACTAGGTCCCCTTCCGCGAACCTCCTTACTCGAACCTTAGAGTTGTAGAATTTTTTAGACCTTTGTTTGTATGCTGCGTTCCATAAATCTGATGTCAGCCTTCTCTCATCGAGCATGTCCAGATCTGCTCGCCTGGCTCTGTCATTATCCTCTGTGATTCCCTGCGAGGCCCTATGGCTGGGAATGGCGAGCCCGGATGGGATTACGACATCAGTTCCGAAAGCCAGGGCGAAAGGTGTTTCGCCGGTTGAATTTTTTGTCGTCGTCCTGTATGCCAGAGTACGCCTGGGAGCTCGCTAGCCCATTTCCCCTTCTTGTCTTTGAGCTTGGTTTTTATTGTATGTTTGAGGATTTTGTTGACGACTTCAACCTGTCCATTCGTCTGTGGGTGGTAGGGGTGGAGAAAGCTTTCTTGATTTTCCACTTTTCACAGAAATTTATCATGTCGAGCCCGTCGAAATGTTTCCCATTGTCGGAGACGATCACCTACGGGAGTCCGAAATGGCAAATTATATTTTTCCAGATAAAACTGATGATCTGGGCTTGGTCTATCTTGTTCAGAGGCTCGGCTTCGGCCCATTTAGTGAAGTAATCAACGACGACAACGATGAACTTCAGGCCCCCTGGGACAGCTGGGAGAAGTCCTATTAGGTCTACACCCCACTGGGCGAAAGGTCATGGGCTGTACATGGACGATAACAGCTCGGGAGACGTTTTGATGTTGGGCCCCCAGACCTGGCATTTACGGCAGGACCTGGCGAACTCGATTGCATCTTTTTTCAACGTCGGCCAAAAATATCTGTGTGATTCCCGCAGACACCTTCATGAACTTCTTTCATGGCTATTAATTCGTCCTTCGGCGTGATGCACTTAAGGAGAGGCATGCAAAAACTTCTTTTGTAAAACTGGTCATCGATGAGCACATACCTCGCCGCCCTTAGTTGCAGTTGGCGAGCCTTGACCTTGTCCGTCGGGAGGTCGCCATCCTGTAGGAAACGTGCGATCGAAGTCATCCAGTTCTCGCCTTGGGAGGCGATCACTGTGACTAGGATCCTGCTAATGGAGGGCTTTGCAAGTTTCAGTAATCTGATATTGGAGAGATCTGCTCCCCCCTATGAGGGGGTGAGCTTAGAAAGCACGTCTGCTTGGGAGTTCTGTTCCCTCGGTATTTGTTCAATGAGCACTTGATGGAACCGTTCACTGAGGCTGGCGACGTGCTCATGATACTTCGCCATTTGCTCACCCCTGGCTTCATATTCCCCTTTGATTTGGTTGACCACCAGCAAGGAATCCATGAAGATGTGGAGGAGGCGAGCCCCTACTGCTAGGGCTGTTCACGGAGTTCGGAGATTACCGAACTCGTACCGAAAAATTATGGACTTTTTTATTTTAACCGTACCGAAACCGAACAGAATATTTTTTTGGTATGGATCTGGATATTACCAAATTAACCATACCGAAAAATCGAATGTGACCGTACCGAACCGTACCGTACCATACCGTACCGAACCGAACCGAATAACCAAATTAAATATGTATTAAATTTAATCATTATTTATTTTTCATTTATCAAACATTATTATAATGTTATTGAATTCAAGTACAATTATACTATATCATAATTTATCCTCCTTTTCGGAACACAAACATCATAATCCCTCCCTCCCATAGTTGTTTTCTACATTACTATTTGCACAGATTTGAAGAAAAAAGTTGTTTATTAGTATTTAAAATGATAAAGTAATAAAATATATGCTTTTAGTTAGGAGTGCATAGAGAATATAATATTAAAATGTATTGTTGTTGTTTTGCAAAAAAATGAATGTAGCAATTGAGTATGAGACAAATATTTTTGACAATGTAGCAAACAACTTTGGGAGGGAGGGAGTATTATTTATCTTATTAAATTCTTAAAACGATAACTTATGTTTTGGTATATATCAAAATGATTTAAATTAATTTTTTGTTCTTTTATTTTTATTTTTCATGTATATTCATTTCTTACAAAAACTTGGATATGGTGTACCCTGTGTCAGGAATTACGATTAACTTGATTTTAATATTGCACTTTCCATTCACAAGATATGTTGGTCCCGAAACGAGTTACACAGGTGTATGGGGGGTGGAATACACCTGTTGTTACAAATTTAAAAATCTTTCTTTGACACTTATCAGATTTTACTTAAGACAATAGATCTTCAGTGGGCTTGGAGGTCTACTGAGATTTACTAATGAAAGCTTGCTGAGATATCAGCTCCACTGAAGGTTCAAGACTTTCAGTTGAGTTGCTATCTAATTAGCTTTCAGTTGCGGATTAGTGAGCCCTTAGGAAAAACTCGTTTTTCTTGATAAAACTTGTTTGAAACAACACACACTAAAGAATTAACAGAATATAAATGCACAAGATATAAAGTGGTTCAGAGATGAATCTCCTACGTCTACTGTCCTGATCAAACAGGAGAATTCCTTTCACTTTGGAATTCCTTGTGTTATAGTGCCAAGGTGCACTGATCAAACAATCCTCTCTTAGGATATTTGATCTCTAGGATAATTCCAGGTCCTAGTTCCCAAAATAACCAGCTTTTAGACTGATATAAATAATCAGCTTACTAACACCTCTTAACTCTAACTCTCAACCTAACTCTGGGTATGGTTTTGAGTAGGGTTTGGTTCCAACTGTTTGTGAGATAATCCTTACAGGTTAGCTCAAAGCTTAAGGATAGATTATCTCTTTCTAAGTTTTGGATATAGCTATAAGCTCAATTCGGAAGGTTTGATATACTCTCTACAAATTTGAAACACTTGGGAAACAAAGGTGATTTCGAGTGCTTCGTTATAAGTTATGAGTGTAGAGAATACTTTGTTCTTGTAAGTTTCCCATTTTTAGAAATGGGCACGACCTTCTGTATTTATAGACCTTCTTGAAAATCTTCCCGTTGGAGATAAATCTTCTCAAGTAAGTCTCTTGCATCTGATTGGTTCAAACGACTCTATTTAAGCTTTATGTCTTGTCAAGAAACGGCTGAAAGACCTTGCCTGTTACCAGCTCTCTGAAAAAACAAAAGCAAGACTTTTGGTACTTGTCAGTCTATGACAGGTCGGCTATCAGTAGGGTACACCTCATTTACTTATTGGGCCGCGCAGTCTACTTGCTCAGAGTCTTGTCTGGTTTTAAGGTGGAACTCGACTGAGAGAACCTTCTTTTTCCTTCATTTATTGCAAGCTTTACTGACATTCGAATTGCCTTATTCCAACCAGATTAACTAACAACTTTTAATGTGTTTAGTATTGAATGTGCATTGTTAGTCTTTATCAGTGGACTTTGATCCTCTACTGATGGTATAGCCTTAGTATGAATGTACTTAGAAAATATTCATAACTCTGGCTCCTTCTTCAGCTGACTTCTTCTTCAGTGGACTTCTTCAACTCTTAGATATACTTTACAATTTAGCAAATGCACTTCAGTTCCTTAACAGTTGAACTGACTAATTTTATTCTAACTCTACTGAATGTACTTTACTTACATTTGACTTAGGAGGAACCTTTTGGCATCTTAATCAAAATATAAGTCTATACAATTTCCCAACAATTTCCCCCTTTTTGATTATGCCGAAATCTATCTATTACATATTCTCTTTCAGTTGAGCTCATTCAGTTGGCATATATTTTCATGGAACTTTGTAAGTAAATATATTCAAGTACAAAGCCTAAATGATAATGAGATATTATCTTTGGCTGTAAGAACAATAGAGTTTTCATTTCATATCAAATCAAGTGCAAGACATATACAATGAGTCTACTGGAAGGTTCAAAACAAAAGAACAGCTGGGACTTATAAACAAATGCCCAGAAACACTTAACAGATTAGATGGACTCAAAGGTTGGCTCCAGAGCATATTGCTTGAATACTCTTATCTTCAGCTCTTTCTTCCTCTCCATGATCTCCTTTGAGACCCATGTACTCACAAAGAGAAACCCATTCACTGGTGATTCTTTCTCTATCTACTGTACCAGTAGCATCAGTTGGGGGCCAGTAGATGATGGGTTCAGGAGCCTTTAGAGCATGGTCTGGAAACTTGTCATTCCACGCTTAATTGATATCAGGGTAGAGCTTTGGATAAGATTCAAAAAGCCAATCATTGAACAAGTCTTGAGCATTTTCTTTTCCAAGTTCTCCACTGACATAGTAGGAGTAGACAAACTCCCTCTTGGTCGTCTCCCAAGTATCATTGAGCTTTTTGGGAACCCAAGTATCACGATGAGGGAATTTAGCATTTGAAGGCACCATCTACTCTTTCTTCATCCTTGCTGTCCACTTTTGATAGCCATTTCTGAACTTCTTAGAGGTGGTTTTATCAAAGGTTGCCAACCTTTCCTACTTCTTCCTCTCTGCAAGTTCAGCAATGGACTCAATTCTTTCAACAACTCTGTCCCTTCTTTCCTGCTGTTGAGCTGTTAGCTTCTGAGCTCTTTCATTCATCCCTCCTACTTCTTTGATCAGCTCAGTTAGCTCAGTCACTTGGGTTGGAGCAGACTTGGGGACTTCAGAGGAGATAGGCTCTAGTTTCAGTACAGGGATGATCTCAACTGAATCTTCAGTTGACTTTGCAGCCAACCTTTGAGAAGACCTAGTCTTCTTCACTACCTCAGCTGAGAGTGCATCAGTAGCCTTCCTCTTTGTTGTTTCTCCCTTCAGAGCAGCTCTCTCCTTTTTTTCTTTTTCAACATCTTCTTTAATCTTGGACAAGTCCTTCTCCTTCTGCACTTCTTTCCCTTTCACCAATTGGTTTCTTTTATCAGCCAACTGCTGGGCTTCCTTATTCACCTTCTTCATTGTATTCTTGATTTGCTGACTCCTGGCAAAATCATCAGTCTCAAGAATTATTTCCATTTGGTTGTTTGGATCCAGCTTCATCTGCTTTCCAGACACTAACTCTTCCCCCTTTTCGGTATTAATCATGAACTCCGCAATAGTGATGTTCATCTTCATTTGATCTTGTTCAACTGCCCTCAGTTGGGTTGAGCAGTGATCCATCTCATCCTCCAACCTTGCTAGTGTTGCTCCAGCTGTTTGGCCAAACTTGACAAATTGGTCAAGTTTTGCACTGATAATCACGTCTGTCTTTTCTTGGGTGGGGAAGTCTTCTGCTGCTTGCTTTAGTACATCCTTTAAGCTGGCCTTCATCTCCTTGTGCTTGGCCTCGAACTCAGTAACCTTCTTGTTCCACAACCCTTCAACTTTCTCCATAAGATCAGTTGAGAAAGCCTCTACTGAGGACTTTAGATTGATGGACATATTCTCCACTGAGTCTTCCAGAAATTTGGCCCTTGCTTCTTCCTCCTTCTTCTCCATTCTTTTGATGGCTTCAATCACCAGTACACTCTGCCCTTCTACCATATCTAAGACCATTTGTTGAGAATCTTCGACTTTTAGAGTTAAATTCTGGAGAGATAAGGTAGTAGATTCCATAAGCTCATCAATGTGATCTGAGAGAATGACTGTCTCATCCACATTTTCTTGAATAATCTCCTGCAGATCTCTCAGTTGAGCTTCAATGGATGGAAGTCTCACTTCCTCAACATTGCTGATGGCACGCTTTAGAGGACTTAGACTGAGAGTAGTCTTGGGTACCTCAAATGTTGGATTTTCTGCACATGAAGAAGGGTTAGCATATTCCCCCTCAAACTCACCTCCTAACCTAGCCTGCACATCTATTTTCATGCTTACTCCCTCAGTCTCCCTCTTCTCACTCTTATTCTCTTTCACATTTTCAACTATATTTTTTCCAGCCAATTCGCCCTTTACAGGAACGATTGCTCTTATATCTCCACTCACAACATTCGTGATTTCGACCTCCTTTTCTTTCTCACTCAACTTTTCAACTCCTTCACTTCCAGCCACCTCAGCTGACTCTAAAGCCACCACTGAGGGCTGTTGTGGAGTAGTTTCAGTAGACACCTCTACCGAACTACTCTTTGGCAAGTTTTGAGCCTCAATATCACTTGCCTCGGATACATCCTTGGCTACTTCACCAACACTTGGCACAGGTGAAGTACCTTTCTCCTCCACTGATACTTCTTCCTTCTCATCTTCAACAACTTTCTCATTCTCAATCTCAGTTGTTTTCTCCACTTTGTCCTCCTTTGACTTCCCTGCAGCAGCCCTGGCTTCATTCATCTTATCAAAGACTAAGCTTTGAAAGATTTTCTCATCACATAACAGCCTGGTTTTGGTGAGACCAGTGAACTTAAGCACCTCCTGCTCCTCCTTCTTCCACTCTTCCGCATTTCCTCCTCCTACTGCCAGCAATATCTCAGCCAGCCTTCTGTCCTTGAGTTGGACAAATAGCCTGACCCTTAAGAACATGGCTTTTAGGTCAGGATATTCATCCAGCTCTGGATACTTCGTCTCCAAAGAGTAGGCAACTTCATCCTTAAGAGTATCCAAGAAGGAATACTCTTCTTCATCATTAGATGGCAAATAGGGGGTGGGAGATCGTGGATCTGTGGGCTCCTCAGGAATGGTTTTAAGAGGTTCTGAGATGTTGGATTCAGTGTGGGTGGGGATTTGTTCAGTGAGGGTGGGAGTGGTCTCAGTAGGGTTTGGTTCAGTAGGGGGTTGTTCAATGGGGTTTTGGTCAGTGGGGGTTGTGGGAATTGGTTCAGTTGAGGTTTTAGAGGGGTTTTCTTTTGGGGATCCACTTTCAGGCTGTTGAGAGCCTTCAGTGGGGGTTTTTGATGATGTTGATAGCTTGGAAATTCGTTTGGTTTTGAGAGGTGTACGAGGTTTGGTTTTGATTTTGATTTTTATGGGGGTAGGGGCATCAGAATCGGTCTCAGATGATATGATGTTGGGAGAAGATTTAGGGTTACCTGATGAAGAGCCATCAGTAGGGGTTGACTTCCTTGTTTTCTTAGTGGTTTGAGTTGCTTCCTTCTCTGTCTCAGCAGCTCTCTTCTCCTTTCTTTTTGAGGTTTTTTCAGTGACCTCCTCTTTGTGCTTTGCCATCTTGTCACTCATCTTGACAAGTCTCCTCAGCTTGGTTTTTGATTTGTGTGAAAATTACTCGAAATTCATGCATTTAATTTGCCTATTTTAATTGGATTTTGTGTGATTATTTGGATTAATTTGATTGTTTGTGCTCAATAGTCGAGAAAGACGTGTTTGCTATTTTTGCAGGAAAAAGTATGATTTTTAGAAGAAATACGCGAAGAAAGAAATCAAGGAAGAGATTAAATGGAAGGTTTTTCAGCCCAAAATGATCGGCCCACTTGGAGAAAGATGAATGGCCCAATTGTTTGTACTGCAAGCCCATTTCTGTGGCCCAACTTGAATATGGAAGAGTTAAAAAAGTGGCTGCATACTCTTCATCTTTTACATCTCACGTGAACTACCAAGTAAAGAAAGGAAAGAAAGCATATGGACCCCACGCCTATTTTGACCACAGAAAGAAGAGGAAGAGCTTCTAATTCTCGCGCGGAATAGCTTCAATGCCGTAATTTGAAGAGAGCTGAAACGCACCGCCCGGAATCGAATCGGTTCACGCCGAGGAAGACACGTCTGGAAGAATTTTGTTGCAGGAATTCATGGAGGAAGCCGCGACCGGAAACTGGAGAAGCTTCAGAGTTGAACGAAGCAAGTAAATGCACGCCTCAAGCTCGCCGGGAAATTTGTTGAAGCTCGGAATTAGAAAGCCACCGGAATTACGAAGCCCATACCAGAAATCGAAGCTACCGCCATTAATTAAAGCTCCACGAAACGCCCGTGCCGGAAATTGCAGAAAAAGTGAAGAAGGAAGAGGACGTCTCGGCCGAGACAGACCAAGCCAAACCGATACCAACTCGCCAAACCGAGAAATTGGCTACGACATGAGAATATCGGTTAAGACCAGTTTGTACCGGCCGAGACAATGAAAGCCAAACCGATACAATTACTTCGGCCCTAGAATCTCGGTTAACAATTAAATGTCTCGGCCGAGATAAAACGTCCAAACCGAGATGAGATCGTGCCAAGTATTGACCCATAATGTGCGTAGCCTTATTTTGAGGCAATTTTGCAATTTTCCAGATTCTTCAGGGACTTATTTGCAAAATTCATCTCAAGCCCTCAATCCCACACTTTAAATACCCACCTTCATCAGATTTAGAGCAGATACAACAATACACAACACTCATAGCTTAGAATCCTAATTCCCCTATATTTTTTTCTTCTTTTCTTTTTATTTTTCTTTTGCATTTCTTTCAATTTCTAGCATAGATTAGCTTAGATTATGCTTTCAATTAGTAGTTTCTTTCAATTCAAGCAAGGATTATCAAGTTTTGTAGCTAAATCAACACTCAAGAGGTGACTTCTTTCCTTAATTTCATTTTCCTTTGGTTTAATTTCTTGTTTATGGATTATTGTTCTTTATTTCATATGAGTTTGTTTGATATTATGCTTAGTTAATTGTCTTGTGTTTGGTTGTTTGGATTTACATGGGTAATTGAGTATTTGATTTGATTTGTGATATCTATTCTAGTTGAAGGTCAATCTATTAGGATTATGGTCTTTGGTTGTTCGATTTCATGATTGCTCTTGTAATTCGTACTTAGATTGCGTGTTTATCGCAACGAGAGTTGGGTCGATGCATGATCTTGTATGGGTGTGAGTAATTTATGCAATTTGAGTAGATATTGAGGTATCGCAACGAGAGTTGGGTATCTTCATTAGAACCCCATATTTCCTACACTTGTTGCTTAATTGAGAAATTGGTGATAAGTGAGAAGATTAACTGTTGGTCCCACTAGTTAGATTAATTGCGGAAGCTTAAGTTAAATGTCTTAACAAATTCTTTTACAAGAGCACAAAAACCAATAAGAAAATAAGTAAATGAAAGCAGTAAATAACACCGGATATATAGTGGTTCGGATCTGAATATCCTACGTCCACTCTCCCTTTTATCCAAGGGGTCTCACTATCAACCAACCCACTTACTTACTCACTGGAATTGGGAAGTACCAGTTCCTTCTTACAAACTCTTTAGATTTAACTTCAATCTAAAGATCAACAACCTTCAACCTTATCTGGTAGATGAACAGGTTGAGGTTTCAACAACTCCTTAAGAGTAGATATATGTTATGAACAATAAGAGTGCTAAGAGTAATTATCAAAAGCTTGGATGGACTTATGCGCGTATGGTGTCTCTCTAGAGCTTTTTCTTGAACTGCACTCTTGTATTTATACAGGGGATTAGGGCTAGCCGTTGGAGGGCTAATCCAATCAGATCCTCTATTTAAGGAAGCCTCAATCAATCAATTCCCTAATTGATTGATTGGGTTGGTGGGATCCTTGGATTGATTATCTTCAAATACTTTCCAATCCTGATCTTGTTGACTTGATTTGAATCACCAACGGTCAATAGCTTCCTCTGCCTAACTCTGATTCTCTCCAGAGAAGGAAAGACCAGATACCAGGCAACCTCAGTGTCTTCTGGTCCTTATCTGGTCAACAACCAGAATACTCAGTAGAAACAGGGGATCAAACTGAGCATCTTTTGTTCAACCAGACTCGTCTGGTCCGGACTCGTCTGGTCTGGGGAAGGTCCTCTGCCTCTGGTCAGATCTCATCTGGTGAAGTCTTCTGGTGGAGTCCTCTGGTAAAGTCCTCTGGTGGGGTCTTCTGGTGACTCTTCTGGTGAAGTCTTCTGGTCTGGCAGTTCCCCCTAGACTAAGTCCTAATCTAAACCATCATCTGGCTAACAGGTCCAGATGGTCCTATTACATCTTCTGGTTTGTTTTAACTCATCAAAACTAACAACTTTTATCCTAACAATTTCCCCCTTTTTGATGGAGTTAAAACACTACCAGAACTGATAAAAAAGTAAACTTAAGCAAGAAAACAGTAAAGGGATAAGACCTTAAAATAGATCTTATCAGGCAAACAATTAAGACAACAAGAGGTTGTCTTTTGAACAGAGAAGATATGATACTTTCATTAATAATAAGGACAAAATGATTACAAGACACATTGAAGTTCAAGGTCCTATTCTAAGCATATCTTCTATTATCCTTGGGCACCAGGAACCAGTCAAGGAATCTGTCTTGAATGGCCTTCAGCTCTGCAGAGGATGTTGGGGTGAAATTCGCCAACACCTTAGTCTTGAACAATTTCTTCAACTCAAGCCAATCAACCTGGTCCCCTATCATGGGAGTGTTGAGATAATGAAACTCAGGGACTGTGACCTCCAGGTTGAACTCTATTGTTGAATCCATCAGCTGCTTGTAGAGCTCTGCATCAAAACTCTTCATCCACGAATGAAAGGTTCTGTTGATAAGTGCCTCATCCTCTGGAGGTGGCCTCTGGATATAGTGTTGAATGAACCAGAGAGTCTTGGCTTCTCTCCACTTTTCTATCAGAGGCACAGGCACAGTTGAGTCAAAGGACCCTTCTGTCCTGAGAGGCAAAATGTTCATTACTTCAACAGGAGCCTTCTTCTTCTGGCTTGAACCACTGGCACCAGAAGGAACACCAGCTTCTCTGGCCTTCTTGCTCTGCCTTCTAACATATCTGAGCCTCTGCTCTTCATCTATGTTCTTTCTAATCCTGGCTTGCTTCTCCTCTGGAGTCTCTTCCTTATATCTCTTTTCTGCTTCCTCCACAACTTCTTCTAGGAAGCTTTTCTTGACTTTTCTGATCTTTTTCTTAGCAGGTCCAGAGATAGAGATAGGGTCCTGTTCTGCTTCTGACTCTTCTTCTGCAGCAAGCTGCTTAGCCATAGTAAGAGATTTGAGCTCCTCTTTCTTCTTCTTCTGCAACTCTGCTTGGGCTAATGTGTTCTCTAGCAGATCCAGGCGCGCTCCATGGCTGAATAGAGTTTCATTGGTGGTCTTCGCCAGATCAGTTCTGGCCTTCTCTTCCCCCTTTTTAACTGCATCAAGAAGGGGCTCCACTACCTGCCTAATGAGATCAGGCAAGGCAGTGTTGGAGGAAGAGTGAAGATCACGGAGCTGCTTTGCCTCCTCCAGGTAGGCTTTAGATTCAGCAACAAGCCTTTCCTGCTTCTCGAACATCTCCTGGAGGGAATCCTTCAGCTTGGCAGTTTGGATCATCTGGCTGGCCATCTCAACCTTCAGCACAGAGACTGGCCTCATCTGCTCCATCACGTGCTCCTGGAGCTGCTTCTGGCTGTGCATAACATCCAGTTTGACAAAGAGGCCATTAGCCTTGAAAGAAGCTTTAACCTCAGCCAGAGTAGACTTGATCTGCTTCAGGAAGATCCTCCCCTCTTGCCTGATCTGATGCTCTATCATAGCAGGGGCCATGTGTTGAATTGCTTTGGAAAAATACCCAATCTGCATGATCTGCTCGGTGAAGAAAGTCTTCATCTTCTGGAGCACAGCAGGAGTCAAGTCAAAATCTTCCTCATCAGAGTAGAGCTCCGGAGGGAAAGTGAAATGGGGGCCAAATTTGTACGAGGGGCCCTCAGGAGAGATCATAACTCACCTCTGGATGAGCAGGGTGCGAATCAACACCTTCGCAGCCTCTGGTGTCTCTAGCTCTACTGGATTTTGAATATTAAGCTTCTGCTTGAGCTCTATCTCCCAGGCAGTGAATGTGGAGGGGGACATTTCTTCCAGCAGCATCATAAGGTCCTCCACATCCTCCAGTCTGGCCTTGCTCCAGACTTTGGCATCAGTCAACTCTGCCAAAAGTGGTAAGTGCTCCAGAAGAACTGGGAAATGCTCTCTTAGCCAGAGCTGAGCACTTACACTCATACTCTGCCTAATGGGACCCATTTCTGCAGATGAGAAAGTGAAGGGTGTGGGCCCAAAGGCAGAGGAGGAAGGTGCTAAGTTAGCAGGCTCAAGTGAAGCTTCCTCATCTTCACTATCATCGCTTGTTAAACAGGTGGGAGAAGGGGGAGGGGCAACGAATCCCAGAGCCATAGAAATGGTTGGGTCCTGGTCTGTATGGGTTTGGGGAGGGGTAGGATTTTGTGAGGTAAAAGTGGAGGGGATGGGTTGCTCTACACCAGATGAAGATGGGATCTCTGGTACAGAAGGTGGGATGGGAGTTTGTGAAGTGGAAGTGTTTGGAAGGGGAATTTTTGCACCAGAAGAGGTTGATGGCACCTCTGGTACAGAAGCTGGGGGAGAGGGGTTTGTGGGAAGATGTGTTTGGGAATTTGAGGGAGAAGGTGTTTGGGTAGGAATGGTTGAGGGAGTATATACGGGGGTATCTGGTCAAGTCTGCTCTGGTGTGGATATAGGAACACCAGGAGTCTGCTGAGTCAACATCAGCAGGTACAACATGCTCTGGAGCAGAGACATCCTCCATCATCTGAGAAGCCTCATCAATTGCCTTCTCCAAGGCCTCTCCAAGATCAGAACCAGAGTCTGAATCTTGAAACATGGCTCTCTTGGCCTTGGATTTCTTCTTAAGAGGCTCAACCTCTTCTTCCTCTTCTTCCTCTGATGGCTCATCCACCAGAAGGGTTTTCTTGGCCTTCCTGCTAGTCCTATGCTTCTTAGCAGAGCCTTTCTTGGCCTCCTCTGGCCTCTTCCTCTTGGCTGCTCCAGCCTTCTTAGTAGCCTCAGCTACTTCACCCTTCTTCTTCAGAATATTCAGAAGGGGAATCTGGTCCTCCTCCGAGGAACCAGAGAAGACAACCGTAGAGGAGCCAATTGGTGCAGCAGCTTTCTTTTGGGTCTTCTGCTTTGGCTGCTGCTTCTGCCCCTTTGCAGGTGAGGGTACTGCCTGTAGAGGAGGGACAGGGATGGCTTGCTCACCATCAGAATCAGGATGGCCATGAAGGGGACCATCCTTTGAAAAAAACACCTTAGACTTGTGAAATCCTCTGCACCAAGACTCCTTCCATTTCTTCTCTGGAAGCAAAGAGTCCAAAATTAGAGTAAGTTTCATTCCCAACGAAACATTTGCAGTAAAATAGAACTGCATCTCTCCTGGCTTGGAAGGACAAGCCTCCTTGTTCACCTTCACCTTGTTCTTTCTTAAAACTCCCCAAAAGAACTCTGCCCAATTGCATTGAACGCCGTCATACAGAGCCCTCATCACACACATTCGTCCATTAAAAATCGCATCCGTGTTGTGATTCTCATACATTAGAACCTTCACAACAATATAAAAAAGAACCTTGTATTTTTGCCTCAGATGCTTGTCTAAAAATCCCTTCGTGATGTTCTGGCAAGATGAACGAGCAAACAACTTGAAAGAACCCACAATATCGTCTTCCTTGTAGGTTAAAGGATCCACCCCTTCTGCCGAAATATTTCCAAATAGCGCACAGAAGTCATGCTTGGAAAACACCAAATCCTCCTTGTCAATCTTTGATGAAATGTGGTCTTCATTAATCTTCATACGGACCAGAAACTGGGCCGCATAACCATCCAGAGTTTGAAAATCCCTGGGGATTGTGGAAATCAGCCTTTCCACGCGGATCTCCTAAAAAATTCCAGAATAGCCAGTGCAGACGAGTTCTTGGTGGTGTAGAAGTCAACCACCATCTCCGTTTTTAGTTTCTTCATCATCAGTTCATGGTCGAAGTTGCACGGAGGGGCCATTTCTGTGAGAGAGAGAGGAAAGAGAGAAATACTTTGCAGAGAGAAGTTAGGGTTTTGAAAAATATGGAAACGTGAAAAGACAAATTGAAAAGAAATTTGATTTAAATAGGGAAATACGCGTAGCTTATTAATAAATGAAGTGAGAACGCGTGTAATAACAAATTTAATTTAGGGAACAAAATCAATTTTTGAATTGATTGACATATTGCACATTGATTAAATCTGATGGCCACGATGAAAGGCGAGATACAGATTTAATCTGGTGCGTTGGCGTGGTCATTGGGACTGGGCATAAAGGGTTTTGTGGCAGTCAAGACAAAAAGCAAAATGATTGCCTAGGCCCTATACCCTAGTCATAAATACACTCCGAAGTTGAAACGTTTTGAGTGTACTTACTAATTTGAAAGGTGTATCCCAATGATCAGAGGCCAGAGAAGTAAAGACATACCTGTCACCTGATATTGTAACCAGATGATACTACAATTAGGCTGGTGCTACATTTCCTCTGATTGAACTAATCTGGTCCTGGTCAAGAAGATTTTGGACAACTCTTGAATCTGACTCAGCACCTCATCTGGGACAAGTGTCACCTGGTGCATACCTCATCTGGAGACATAACTTCTCTGATATGTCTAATCTGCAGGTATGTTAGTTTTGAATAACTAAGAATAAGGTATAAATAAAGGATACTTCTCTGATGTTCCCCCTAAAACAAATCTGTCTCTGGATCCAACAGTCCTAACTCAAAAGCTAACTCTCTGAATCTAGTCTCAGCCAGAGGCTTAGTTAAAATATCTGCTCTCTGCTTCTCTGTTGCAATCTTTTCCATCCTTATATATCTCCCTTCTCAACATGATCTCTGATAAAAGGATGCCTTATATCAACATGTTTACACCAGGTATGAAAAACTGGATTCTGGGTGATTGCAATTGCACAATTACTATCACAGATTATAGGAATATCCTTAGCTCTAATCTGGTAGTCCCTAAGCTGTTGACTAATCCAGAGTAGTTGTGAACAACAGCTCCCTGCAGCCATGTACTCTGCTTCTGTTGTTGATGTAGCAACTGAAGTCTGCTTCTTAGAAAACCAGGATACCAATTTATTCCCTAAAAATTGGCATGTTCCACTTGTAGACTTCCTATCTATTCTGCATCCACCATAGTCTGAATCTGAATAACCACTCAACTCTAAGTTTTCATTTGCAGGATACCATAATCCTAAGTTCATTGTTCCCTTAAGATATTTCAATATCTTCCTAGCAGCTTCCAGATGACTTTTCTTGGGATTAGCTTGAAATATGGCACATACTCCTACAGCAAAAGTAATATCTGGTCTGCTTGCAGTCAGGTACAGAAGAGAACCAATAAGTGCTCTGTACTGAGTCTGGTCCACACTCTCTCCAGACTCATCTGGATCCATGTTGAAATTTGTCATCATAGGGATCTTGGCTGCTTTGCTAGATCCTACTCCAAATTTCTCTAACATGTTTCTGATGTACTTTGCCTGATTAATAAAAATTCTCTTCTCTGATTGCTTTACCTGCAAACCTAAAAAGTAATTCATTTCACCCATCCTGGACATCTCAAACTGACTCTGCATGAGCTCACCAAACTTCTCACACAGCTTCTTGTTAGGGGATCCAAATATAATGTCATCAACATATATTTGGACCAGAAGGATGTCCTTTCCCTCTTCTTTCCTAAACAAGGTCCTATCAATCTTACCCTTAGTAAAACCATTGTCCAGAAGAAATTGAGATAGAGTGTCATACCATGCTCTGGGTGCCTGCTTCAGCCCATAAAGAGCTTTCTTAAGCTTTAACACCTTGTCACCTTGTTCAAAACCAGGAGGTTGTTCCACATACACTTCCTCAATGAGAATCCCATTAAGAAATGCAGATTTCACATCCATCTGGTATACTTTGAACTTCATGTGAGCAGCATATGCTAAGAACAATCTGATGGCTTCTAGTCTGGCAACAGGAGCAAATGTCTCATCATAGTCTATTCCTTCAGACTGAGAATAGCCCTGGGCCACTAGCCTTGCCTTGTTCCTAGTAATGACATCATTCTCATCTTTCTTATTCTTGAAAACCCACTTAGTGCCTATCACCTTTTGATGTCTTGGTCTGTCTACCAGCTCCCAAACATCCTGTCTGGTGAATTGATTCAACTCCTCCTGCATGGCAACAATCCAATTTGAATCTTTCAGTACCTCCTTGATGTTCTTGGGCTCAATCAAGGACACATAGCAACTGAATAAGGCAGCTAAGTTAAGAGTTCTCCTAGTCTGGACACCCTTAATTGGATCTCCAAGGATCAGGTCATTGGGGTGATCAACCAGGGTCCTCCTTCCCATGGTCTTGCCTGGGTGATCATCTTCTGCAGTACCTTGGTGAGTATCACCACCTGCAAAAGAGCTTCCCCCTACAGGAGTTCCAACCTCTTCTGGTTCTGCTCCTTGTGAAGGCTTCTGCTTCAGAGAACCAGGAGATGGGTCATCATCTGAATCTGAATCTGAATCAAGAATAGGTGGATTGACTTTGATAACTCTGGGAATAGTCTGATTCTGGGTCTCATCAGAAGACTTAGAGTTCACCTTGCACTCAAAAGCAGATTCATCAAAAACAACATGAGGTGTTTCCTCCACACAAAGTGAATTCTTATTAAAAACTCTAAAAGCCTTACTGGTGTTGGAATATCCTAAAAATATTCCATCAGCCACTTTGGCATCAAAAGTTCTTAATTTAGATTTCCCATTGTCATGGATGAAACACTTACATCAAAAAACATAAAAATATGAAACAGATGGGGTTTTACCTTTCCATACCTCATATGGAGTCTTGTTATGTCTCTGGGCAATTAGGCATCTATTCTGAGTGTAGCAAGCTGTATTAATGGCCTCTGCCCAAAATCTCTGTGGAGTGTTGTACTCTGCCAGAAGTGTTCTTGCAGCTTCTTTGAGGGTCCTATTCCTCCTTTCTGCTACTCCATTTTGTTGGGGTGTTCTGGCAGCAGATGTCTCATGAAAAATCCCATGGTCCTTGCAGTAATCTGCAATGTGTGAATTCAAAAACTCTGTCCCTTTGTCACTTCTGATTCTGACTATGCCCTGGTTCTGCTCATTCTGTATCTGCTTGAAGAATTCTGGCAACTTTGTGATAGTTTCATTTTTCTTAAACAAGAACACTACCCAAGTTTATCTTGAAAAGTCATCTACTATCACCAAGGTGTACTTCCTTCCACTGAAACTAAGAGGAGAAACTGGTCCAAACAGGTCCATGTGAAGTAGTTGAAGTACTCTGGTTGTGGTTGTGCTCTGGACATCCTTAAAGGAAGTCTTGGGTTGTTTACCCTTCTGGCATGAACCACAAACCTAATTCTTCTTAAACACTTCATTAGGAAGACCTCGAATTAGACCTTTTCTGGCAATCTTATTCAGTGTTTTGAAGTTAAGATGACACAATCTCTTGTGCCAAATCCAGCTGTTCTCTGCAGATCCTTTTGCAACCAGGCAAGCATTTCTTGGGCAACTGCTAAAATCTGCAAGATAAATATTACCCTTCCTCAAGCCTATTAGCAAGATATCATTATAATCAGAAGAGAAAACAGTGCAAGAATCACTAGAGAACTTCACTGAGTATCCCCTGTCACAGAATTGGGATACTAAAAATAGATTATGCTTGAGTCCTTCAACATGGTAGACTTCATCTACAGATACTCCATTAAAGGCCAGCTTTCCAACTCCTCTGGTGACTCCATAGTTGTTGTCACCAAACATCACCCTTGGCCCATTCAATGGCTTGAAATCTTGGAGATTATCCTTCTGGAAGGTCATGTGCTTGGAACATCCACTATCAATGTACCAGACATGGTTGCTTGAAAGTCCTTTCTCCAATGGGCTCTTATCTACCTGCAGAGAAATCAATTAGGTCCCCTACTAGCGCTGGGTCCTGATTGGTTAGTTGCAGGTTTTGTAGGAATCCATAGATAAAGATCATCCCTTGTTGGATGAGGAGATCTTATCTTCCTTCCAAATCTATCTACCAGCACATGTCCTCTGACAATGACATATTGAGCTACTGGTCTGATAAGGACACATTTCCTATAAACAGGTATGGTGTACCTTTTCTCAAATCTGGCCTTTGGAATGACCTGCCTCAAAGACATGGTCTTAAAGGTCTGGTTGTAAGGGTACATCCTAGAAGAACCATCTCTGGTGTCATAGCTTCCCAGATCAGTTGGTTTTCTATAGATGGGTCTGGAAGACCACCTCTGGTTCGGAAAAGTAGACTTGTTCTGGTGGTTATAGTTCCTTTGAGTATACCTATTCTGGAATTGATTCTTCTGAGAAAATCGTCTCTGGGGTACCTGGTGCTGTTGAACATTGTTCCTTCTCTGGTAGTTCTTACTCTGGTTGGTATTCCCCTTTCTTGAGTGTTTCCCTTGAGGTCCCCTAATCTGGTTAGGTTCCCTTTGAGGATTTCTCTGGGGTCCTCCAATTTGAGTAAGTTCTACTCTTTGGGACTCATTGTTCACAGGACCATCAATCTTCAATGGTTCCCCTTGTTGACTCTTATTCTCTAGGATCTTCTCTTCCAGGACAGTCAATTCTTCTGGACCATATGTTATGTGATTAACAAAGTGATTCCTTTTCCAATCAGGATTGTGAACCACCTTGTAACCATTACCAGTTAAGTCTTTATCATCCCAGATTTCTACCAATTTACCAGCTCTTACAGACTTGTCTTTATTATAAAGCTATTTATGATTTTTAGTGGTAATTCCAGGATATCCTAAACCACTCTTATCATTAATGCGCTGAGAAGACTCTGATATGATAGATACAACAGATGGTATCTTAAGCTTCTCTGGGCATGGGTATCTCCTCTATGTTGTGAGCAACTTGTTTTCCCTTGATAAGAGTCTGGTACTTGGCTCTGAGTTCATTGATCTCATCTTCTTGAGAGTTCTTTTCTTTCACGAGTTGATCTACCAGAGTATCTCTTTCTGTGATCTTATCCTGAAGTTCAGAGACTTCTTTGGAATGATCTTTCATGAGTTCTCTGGTGGATTTATGCTCATGAAAGAGAGATTGAACTTCAGCTCTGAGCCTACCATTCTCTTTCTCAAGTTTTTGACAAAGTTGGACACAATTTTGGAGATTTGATAGCATTTGTTGCATATCAGACTCTCTGGAGTTACCAGATGAATTAGATGATTCAGTATATTTGGAATTAGATAAGCATAGGGTAGTTTCATTTACCTCAGTGATGTCTGCCATAAGACACACATCATCATCTGATCCGAAATCAGAAGAAGAAGAACTGGAACTAGTATCCTCTTCCTCTGCTTCTGCCAGCAATGCTCTCTTGTCTGCATATCTCCTATCTCTCTTGATCCTTTTCTCTTCTCTTTCCCTAGGAGTAAGTTGAGGACAATCATAACTGTAGTGACCAGTCTTGTTGCATGTGTAGCAGACATTGTCTCCTCTGGGACTAGGACTTGGCTCTCTCCTCCTCTGGTTGTAGTCTTATCTGGCTGGACTACTCTCTCTCCTCTGGTAGTCAGGTCTGCCAGAGCTACCATCCCTCCTCTGATAATCTGATCTCCCAGAGTTGCCAGGGTTGTCATCTCTCCTCCTCTCTGGAGTTCTGAATCTGGTCTCCTTTGAGTCTCCATATGTCTTTTCCTTTTCTGCAGGCTTGAAGGAACTCTTCCTGTCTCTGGTAGACTCCTTCCAATGCCTTTTGTACCTGCCATATTTTGAACTCATTTTATCTAATTTACGGGTTAGAAGTGCTACCTGCTCCTTGAGGCTCAAGTAATCTGCAGTAGACTCATTTGGCTTGACATCAGACTTAATAGTTGAAGAGAATGCAACACCTTTCTGACCAGAAGAGGAAACCTCTTCTGTTTGATCCTCCTCTTGAAGATCATACTCATAAGCTTTGAGATCAGACAACAGAAGATGATGATCCAGAGTGTTGAGATCCTTGTTGTCCTTGATCACAGTGACTTTAATTCTCCACCTGTTGGTTAGTGAACGCAAGATTTTACTATTAATTTCTTTTTCAGAATAGGTCTTACCTAAGGCACTAGCCTTGTTCAGGAGGTTTGTGAGACGCATATCCAGCTGGTCAATGGTCTCGTCTGGTTTCATCTTGAAAGTGTCAAACGAATGTTGAACAACTTGGAGCTTGTTGTCTTTAATCTTCTTTGTTCCCTCACAGAGAAGTGCAAGTTTGTCCCACATCTCCTTGGCAGTGGCACAGGTTCTGACCTTTTCTATCACTTCCTTGGTGAGTATGTTGATAATCTCGGTTCTTGCCACCTGGTCCAAGTTGTAGAGCTTTCTTTCATCGTTGTCAAGCTCATCTTTCTTTTTTAGGATTCTTTGCCTGGGGACTCTATCCTCTGCAGCTTTTTGGGCTGTTTCACTAGTTTCTTCCCTGGACTCTGACCTGCCACTATCAATAGGAGTCCAGTAAAATTGAATGGGTCCACTTTCTACCACATCTAACATGCGGTGGTGAATAGCTCCAAGATGATTGCTCATCATGAAGCTCCAGTGGCTGTAATCCTCGAAAGAGAATTCTGGAAGCTTACGGCTCTTGTAAGAAGATTTTGCAGATATTTTTGATAAAATTAGGGAAATAACAAGAACTTGAACAAAAGCACTAAAGAGCAATGGATCTGCCCGGTGACCACCAAAAGCTTTTCAAAGCAGTGGTCGTTGGACACACTGCTCTGATACCACTTGTTGGTCCCACTAGTTAGATTAATTGCGGAAGCTTAAGTTAAATATCTTAACAAATTCTTTTACAAGAGCACAAAAACTAATAAGAGAATAAGTAAATGAAAGCAGTAAATAACACCGGATATATAGTGGTTCGGATCTGAATATCCTACGTCCACTCTCCCTTTTATCCAAGGGGTCTCACTATCAACCAACTCACTTACTTACTCACTGGAATTGGGAAGTACAAGTTCCTTCTTACAAACTCTTTAGATTTAACTTCAATCTAAAGATCAACAGCCTTCAACCTTATCTGGTAGATGAACAGGTTGAGGTTTCAACAACTCCTTAAGAGTAGATATATGTTATGAACAATAAGAGTGCTAAGAGTAATTATCAAAAGCTTGGATGGACTTATGAGCGTATGGTGTCTCTCTAGAGCTTTTTCTTGAACTGCACTCTTGTATTTATAGAGGGGATTAGGGCTAGCCGTTGGAGGGCTAATCCAATCAGATCCTCTATTTAAGGAAGCCTCAATCAATCAATTCCCTAATTGATTGATTGTGTTGGTGGGATCCTTGGATTGATTACCTTCAAATACTTTCCAATCTTGATCTTGTTGACTTGATTTGAATCACCAACGGTCAATAGCTCCCTCTGCCTAACTCTGATTCTCTCCAGAGAAGGCAAGACCAGACACCAGGCAACCTCAGTGTCTTCTGGTCCTTATCTGGTCAACAACCAGAATACTCAGTAGAAACAGGGGATCAAACTGAGCATCTTTTGTTCAACCAGACTCGTTTGGTCTGGGGAAGGTCCTCTGCCTCTGGTCAGATCTCATCTGGTGAAGTCTTCTGGTGGAGTCCTCTGGTAAAGTCCTCTGGTGGGGTCTTCTGGTGACTCTTCTGGTGAAGTCTTCTGGTCTGGCAGTTCCCCCTAGACTAAGTCCTAATCTAAACCATCATCTGGCTAACAGGTCCAGATGGTCCTATTACATCTTCTGGTTTGTTTTAACTCATCAAAACTAACAACTTTTATCCTAACATTAACGATCCGATGTTTTCATTTGACGTGTTTACCTAGGCTTATCAAGTACGGTGAATACGTGATGTTTAGTGATTGCTTCTATAGTTGATCAGAAACTTGAATAGTTATTACTTATCGATCGTGTACTTGATTCTCATGTGATGAAGAACACCCGAACACGTCTCGTTTAATTATTGCGAAAATCCCTAAAATTAGTAATTGCTTATTGCTTTCATTTAGTTATTTTCTTTGAATTGTTTAGTTGCTTTCATTTGTGTTTTAATTTCGAGAAAACCCCAATCCTAAACCTTGATCAGCACTACAATTATGCGATAACGTATAGTATTAGGGCTACACTAGCCACTAGTCCCGTGGTTCGATATTTAATTTGGTCACTTGCCAACTATGACAACGATCTCGTACACTTGTGAGTGAGTTCAAATTTGTGCTTTAACAAATTTGGCAAACAGTTTTCTTTCCCTCAGTAGGGTTCATCTCCTCATTGTCCTCCTCTTCCTCTGGGCTGTCCTCACTCTCACTAAGTCTCCTTCCTTCCAGGGCTTTTTCAGATTTAAAAAGTGACTTTAAATTGCTCCACTTCCTGTCCTCCTTCCAGTCAACTCCAATATCTACATTCTCAATGAGGTATGAGATCTTTGTGGCATAGTTAAGCTTACTAGCCAATTGTGGTGTCTTCTCCGGTTGAAATTTCGTGCGCTCCTTGTTCAGTGCACGAAGGAAGAACTGTTGCCAGTTATATTCCTTATCTTTGTTTTCCACTATCGACTCGGCTTGTTCACTTGTTCTGGGCTCCCCTGGTTTGCAAGTATGCATTTCCCAACAATCTCACACAGTACGTTATATACTGGGAGAAGCACATTTCTGTTCATCATAGGGTGATACTTCACCTTCTTCTACAATATCGTGTACACCCACTCCTCCTCCTTATCCGCGATACAAGTATCCGGATTAGGGCCTTTTGATGGAAGATCAAACAGCTCCTTCAGATCTTCTCCGTCTAATTCGATCTTCTTCCTTACTTTCTGAAATTCAAGAAGCTCCTCTCCATCCCAAACAGTCTTCTTCTTCCTTTTCAGCATGACTTAAACTTAGTGTCGGTGTTGTTGACACTGAAGAAAAACTCTAGCACTTGCCTATCAAAACAGTTCTCAGGATAAACTGTTAGAAACTTTTCCAAACCAGCGGCTTTGACCATCTCCGAAGCCTCCTTGATGTGCCTGAACTCAGGCCTAGATTGGATTTCTGGGTTATCGAATAAGACAGTTGGTTCATACCAGAGATTGTCTTTGTTGGTAAGGTATTTGAGATTGATTTTTGCCATTTTAGGGATTGAATTTTGAAGAACTTTGAAGAATTTCACAGAGGGTTCTTAGAGAGAGATAGTGATTTAGGACTTGAGAGATTTCGAAAAGGTTTCAGAGACTGATTGGAAGCCTTTTATATCTGATATGAACTGTGAGATCAAAAGATTAATCAACGACTGTGGTTGATTCAGATGGGATCGTGGTTAGTTGAAAAGGTTGTGGGGATTTTTGAGGTATCTAGACGGTTGAAAAAGAACCGCCTAAAATGGAATGTGAAGATTAAGATAGTTGGTAGCCGGAAGGTCACATCATCCGACTTTTGAGGCGCGTGAGATAGGAAACTGAAAAAGGTTTTACTGACTTGTACAACGCGCATTAAATGCTCCATTTATCAAAATCTTTTCAAAACAGTGTAAAAAGATTTAATTTCACAGAAAGTACACATTAACATTTTTGAAAAAATTTCCTTTTTTAAAACAAAGAAGAATTCAGTTTTGAAACATATATAAGAGAGGATATGATCGACCTCGACTGAAATTGTACTTCCACTGAGATTTGTAACTTTTCTGAGATCTTTGACTCTACTAAAGTGATAACTCCACTGATTTGAAATCATCTCTTCTGAGATTTGATAGGACTTCTTTCTTACTCCCCTGGGTCCAGAAGTCCAAGCTCTACTGACAGTTCTTGAAACCTTGCTTCTGCCAAAGGTTTAGTAAATATATCTGCCTTTTGTTTGTCAGTGTGGATCTTGAGCATTTTGATATCCTTCTTCTCCACATGATCTCTAATGAAATGATGTCTGATATCCACATGTTTACATCTTGTGTGGAGAACTGGATTTTCTGAAATAGCAATGGCACTATTGTTGTCACAGAAAATAGGGACTTCATTAGCAAAGATGTTGTAATCTCTTAGTTGTTGTCTTAACCATAGGATTTGAGCACAACTTCCAGCTTCTATGTACTCAGCTTCAGTAGTGCTTGTGGCTACTGAACTTTGTTTCTTGGAAAACCAAGATATCAATTTACTTCCCAAAAATTAACAAGTGCCTGAGGTAGATTTTCTGTCAATTCTGCATCCTCCATAGTTTGCATCTGGTGAGTTCCAGATTATCATCTGAGGGATACCATAATCCTAAATTCACAGTACCCTTTAGGTATTTGAGAATCCTTTTAGCTGCCTCCAGATGACTCTTCTTTGGATTTGCTTGATATCTAGCACATATTCCAACAACAAATGTGATATCTGACCTTCTTGCTGTGAGATACAGTAGAGATCTAATGATTGCTCTGTAGTGAGTTTGGTCTACTGATTCACCATCTTCATCAGGTTCCATCTTTGTGTTGGTGTTGAGTGGAACTCTTGCAACCTTACTGTTTTGACATCCAAATTTGTTGATCAACTCCCTTGTATATTTGGCTTGATTGATAAAAAATCCTTTAGTGGACTGTTTGACTTGTAGTCCAAGGAAGAAATTCATTTCTCCCATCATTGACATCTCAAACTTTCCTTTCATCAGTTGAGAGAACTTTTCACAGAGGACTTGGTTTGGAGAACCAAAAATGATATCATCCACATAGATTTGCACCAATAGAGTGTTCTCTCCTTTTGTGATTCTGAAGAGAGTTCTATCTACTCTTCCTTTGATAAAACCATGATCAACTAAGAACTGAGATAAAGTATCATACCAAGCTCTTAGAGCCTGTTTCAGTCCATATAGAGCTTTTCTCAGTCTATATACTTTGTGATTTTCTTCAAAACCTGGGGGCTGCTCCACATACACTTCCTCATTGAGTACTCCATTCAAGAAAGCACTCTTGACATCCATTTGATACACCTTGAATCTCTTGTGAGCAGCATATGCAAGAAATAACCTTATTGCCTCCAATCTGGCCACCGGGGCAAATGTTTCATCATAGTCAAAACCTTCAACTTGAGAGTAGCCCTTTGCCACTAGCCTGGCTTTGTTTCTGACCATCACATTATTTTCATCCTTCTTATTCTTGAACACCCATTTGGTTCCAATCACATTGCAATGATATGGTCTGTCCACCAACTCCCATACTTGATTTCTTGTGAATTGGTTGAGTTCTTCTTGCATGGCAATGATCCAGTTTGAATCTTGAAGTGCCTTTTCAATGGAACTTGGTTCCTGGTTAGATAAGAAACAACAAAACAAAGCACTTTCTCCATGAAAACTTCTAGTTTTGACTCCCGAGGTAGGATCCCCTAGGATTTGCTCAACAGGGTGATCTGAGAGCAATGTTCTCCTAGACTGATGCCCTTCAGTAGAGGTTAACTCTTCTGAATTTGAGTCACTAGATACAGGAATGAATTCAAATTCAGGAAATAAAACAGAGGGTTGAAGTCCCGAGTCATCATTCAAGGTATTTTTATTCTCAATGATAGTGTCATTGGTTCCCCCTTGAATGATGGGCTCATTAGATATCTCAGCTGTGACCACATCTACATTGACATCTCTTACCTCTTGAACTGGGACGGTGTTCATCAGTTCAGTTGACTGGTCAGGAGACCTTTCAGTTGAGTTGTCAGGAGTGATCTTGGTCTGAGTATCTTTATTGAACTGTTGGTCATTGAGGTTATCCCAGGTTGGGATGTATGCATCAACACTGTTCTCAGGATAGCCTTTTGACTTGATACTCAGTCTAGTTAGTCTTTTGCTGATCACCTCCTCAGTCTCCTTTCTCCTGGACTCAAAGGTAGATTCATCAAAGACCACATGAGTTTTTTCTTCCACAACAAGGGTTCTACAGTTGTAAACTCTGAAAGCTCTATTGATTTGAGAATATCCTAAGAAAATTCCTTCATTAGCTTTACTGTCAAAAGTCTTCAGTTGAGTTTTCCCATTGTTGTAAATGAAACACTTGCAACAAAAAATGTGAAAGTAAGATACATGTAGCTTTCTGTCATTCCATAGCTCATATGGAGTTTTTCCTTGATGTTTGGTTACCATGGATCTATTCTGAGTATGGCAGGCAGTATTAATAGCTTCAGCCCAAAACCTTTTAGGAACTTGAGCTTCTGCAAGCATTATCCTTGCTGCCTCCTTAAGAGTCATATTTCTTCTTTCAGCTACTCCATTTTGTTGAGAAGTTCTTGCTGCTGAAGTCTCATTGGCTATACCTAACTCTTTGCAAAACTCAGATATTATAGAGTTAATGAATTGAGTACCCTTATCTGACCTTATTTTTACAATGTTCAGGCTCTTCTCATTGCTAACTTCTTTAGTAGTTCTGGCAGCCTGACTTGAGTTTCCTTCTTGTTTGCAAGGAATACCACCCATGTGTACCTGGAGAAGTCATCAACAACAACAAGTGTATATTTTCTCCCATTGATACTTACAGGGGTTACTGGACCAAAGAGATCCATATGCAACAGTTGAAGTACTCTGTCAGTAGATGTATCTACTTTGCTTTTGAAGGATGCTTTCACTTGCTTTCCCTCTTGATAGGCTTTGCAAATATGATCTTTGTTGTATACTTCCTTTGGCATTCCTTCTACCAGTGCATGTCTTGCTATCTTGTTCATCACCTTGAAGTTCAGATGACTTAGTCTCTTATGCCATATCCAATTTGTGTCAGTTGAGCTCTTTGCAATAAGGCATGCATTTGGTGTGCAAGACTTCCAATCTGCGAGATAGACATTTCCCTCTCTTGACCCAGTTAGTAGTACCTGTTGTGAAGATATATTCTTGACAAAACACAGGTTATATGGAAATTCAACATTGTATCCTTTATCACAAAACTGACTTATAGACAATAGGTTATGTTTAAGTCCACTGACATAGGATAAATTGTTAACTCTTACTGAGCCAATAATTAAAGTACCATAACCTTTGGTGGCTCTTTGTGAATTGTCACCAAAAGTGACCCGTGGACCCTCTTTCTCAATGAATTCTTTCAGGAGACTTTTGTTGCCAGTTATGTGCTTGGAACATGCACTGTCCAAGTACCAGACTGAAGATTTAAGAGCTTCTCCTTTGTTGAGGTCCACTGGGTCCTGCAGTCAAGATCAAGCTTTAGGTACCCATTTTGTGTTGGGTCCTACCAGGTTAGCTGTACCTTTCGGAATCCAAATTTATCTCACAGTTCTAATTAATTTAGAGTGGCTAATTTGTCTTCCATAAACATCTACATAGATAGTTACCTCCCTTGGTGCCTTAGGAGTAAACTGTCTATGGGTGTCAGCCTTTGAAGGAACAGAAACCTTCTTAACATTCTTCTTCTTAGGCTTGGGTGCACCTGGTTTCAGTCTTTGTTGATAAAGGTATTGAGAACCTTTTCCTTTAGGCACAAAAGGAATATGTTTTCTATATGAGTCATTCCTTGAGGAGTGCTCATGCCTGGATACTTTCAGTTGAGATTGCTTCATTTGAGAAGACCTCGACTGATAGTACCTCTGCTGAGTTCTAGATTGATTAGTCAACTGAGCCTTTCCAATTGGTTTTGGCTGAGTTGGACCTTTCTTTAGTTGAACTTCAGCTGGTCTTTTTCCTTTATCTAAAATCTGTGGTTGAAAGGTCACAGATTTTACAAATACTCTCTTTGTGCCACTTGAAGAAGCAATACTCAGAATACCTTCTGGAGGTTTTGGAATATAGCCTATTCCACACTTGTTATTAGGATTGATTTGAAAATTTTGGATCTCCTCTATTGCAAGAGAGGGTTTGTTAAGAGCATCAATCCTTTTTAACAAGGTCTCTTCAGATTTTTGTAAGACATCAATTTTTAGGAGAGATTCCTTTATTTGGCTTACTAGTTTTACATTTTCTTCAGTTAACCTTGTCTTAGATTTAGTGAGATCTTTGATCAGTTGATCTTTACCATTTCCTTGACTCTTGAGGATTTCCATCTCTTTTGTCAATTCAATAGTGGATCTTGCTGAGTTAAGATTTGCCTGATTCCCTGACTCAATTAACTTGGAGTTTTCACTCAAGAGTTTTTTATTTTCATTCTGGAGACATAAACTTGCTTCTTGCAACCTTGAGAAATCAATCATCAATTGTTCCAAAGCGGACTGAAGATTGAGTTCCTCTGTTGACTCTGAGCTGAGCTCAAGTGTGTGTCCTAAGGAAATGGATGATTTAGATTGTACCTCAGGTTCTTCCCTTACCATAAGGCACAAGTCATCATCACTGCTGTCAGAGAAGAGTCATTCAGATGACTCCAACTCTTCATCAACATCTTTAGCAACCATGACTTTCCTTTCTCCATATCTCATGTCTCTTTTGGCTTGCCTTTCTTTCCTTTCTTTTGTCCTCAGTTGAGGACAATCATATTGAAAGTGCCCAACCTTCTTGTACTGATAACATCTATTGGCATCATCATCCTTTTCTTCAGTAGACCCTCTAGGCTTTGATGATGATCCTTCAGCTTTGGAGTAGTTCTTGTACTCCTTCTTTTTCTACAGCTCAGTGGAGCTTTTCTTTCCTTCTCTTGTGTCTCTTTGAGGATAACTTCTTCTCTCACTGTTATCCCTGTAAAATATTTTATATTTGCCAAATCGACAGTTAAGCTTTTCAAACCTTCTAGTCATTAGGCTCAACTCCTCTTGCATCTCAGCTTTGCTTTGAGATTTACTTGCTTTTATACTCTTTTGTGACTTTGGGGACTTGGGCTCAGTTTCTTAGCTTTGAAGGCAACTTCCTTCACAGCTGAGGTCTCATCTGGAGCCCTTTTCCTATTAAGATCAAATTCATAAGCTTTTAACTCAGAGAATACCTGTTGCATAGACATGCTAGATAGGTCTTTGGCATTCTGCATCATTACTTAGTACACATCCCATCTTGAGGTCAGACCTCTCAGGATTTTTAAAGCAACTTCTCTTTTTGTATATACTTTACCAAGAGAGTTAATCTCATTCATTATATCAGTGAACCTCCCATCAAGTTGATCAATGGTCTCAGTTGGCTCCATGGTGAATTGCTCATACTTTTGAACAGCTACTGAGAGCTTGTTCTCTTTGATTTTGTCAGTACCCTCATACATAAGAGCACGAGTGTCCCAGAGCTCCTTTGCAGTCTGGTAATGGATCACTCTTCCTATTACTGAGCCTGGAATGGTGGTATAGAGAATGTTCACGGCTATGAAGTTGAGGTTGTGTCTCCTCCTTTCATCTACAGTGAAGTTGTCCTCATCCCATTCTTCTCTAGGATCTGCAATAGTTTCAGCTGTGGTTCTTGGGTTAGGAGTCATTAAAAAAAATGGACCTTTTGTGATGACTCTTAACATTTCATCATGCACACAAGCAATGTGTGCTCTCATCCTGATCTTCCAGAAATCATAATTTTCCACTGAGAACTGTGGAAGCTTGTGATGGGACATATGGTTAAGAGGATTGACTCCCATGTTGTTCTCTGCTGGTGGTGCTACCCTAGCTACATTGTCAGCCATAATATCCAAACAAGATTATCACAAGATCAATTCAGTTGACCAAATACAATTTACCTTTTGAGCACAAGGCATACTTGGAACAATGGTCTTTTGAACCACTGCTCTGATACCACTTGTTGGTCTCGAAAGGAGTTACACAGGTGTATGGGGGGGGGGGGGGGAATACACCTGTTGTTACAAATTTAAAAATCTTTCTTTGACACTTATCAGATTTTACTTAAGACAGTAGATCTTCAGTGGACTTGGAGGTCTGCTGAGATTTACTAATGAAAGCTTACTGAGATATTAGCTCCACTTAAGGTTCAAGACTTTCAGTTGAGTTGCTATCTAATTAGCTTTCAATTGCGGATTAGTGAGCCCTTAGGAAAAACTCGTTTTGCTTGATAAAACTTATTTGAAACAACACACACTAAAGAATTAACAAAATATAAATGCACAAGATATAAATTGGTTTAGAGATGAATCTCCTACGTCCACTGTCCTGATCAAACAGAAGAATTCCTTTCACTTTGGAATTCCTTGTATTATAGTGCCAAGGTGCACTGATCAAACAATCCTCTCTTAGGATATTTGATCCCTAGGATAATTCCAGGTACTAGTTCCCAAAATAACCAGCTTTCAGACTGATATCAATAATCATCTTACTAAGACCTCTTAAATCTAACTCTTAACCTAACTCTGGGTATGGTTTTGAGTACGGCTTGGTTCCAACTGTTTGTGAGATAATCCTTACAGGTTAGCTCAAAGCTTAAGGATGGATTATCTCTTTCTAAGGTTTGGATATAGCTATAAGCTCAATTACAGAAGGTTTGGTATACTCTCTACAAATTTGAAACACTTGGAAAACAAAGGTGATTTCGAGTGCTTCGTTATAAGTTATGAGTGTAGAGAATGCTTTGTTCTTGTACGTTTCCCGTTTTTAGAAATGGGCACGACCTTCTGTATTTATAGACCTTCTTGAAAATCTTCCCGTTGGAGATGAATTTTCTCAAGTAAGTCTCTTGCATTTGATTGGTTCTAACGACTCTATTTAAGCTTTATATCTTGTCAAGAAACGGCTGAAAGACCTTGCCTGTTACCAGCTCTCTGGAAAAACTAAAGTAAGACTTTTGGTACTTGTCAGTCTATGACAGGTCGGCTGTCAGCAGGGTACACCTACGTGTCATTTTCTTATTGGGCCGTGCAGTCTACCTACTCAGAGTCTTGTCTGGTTTTAAGCTGGAACTCGACTGAGAGAACCTTCTTATTCCTTCATTTATTGCAAGCTTTACTGACATTCGAATTACCTTGTTCCAACCAGATTAACTAATAGCTTTTAATGTGTTTAACATTGAATGTGCATTGTTAGTCTTCATCAGTGGACTTTGATCCTCTACTAATGATATAACCTTAGTATGAATGTACTTAGAAAACATTCATAACTCTGGCTCCTTCTTCAGCTGCCTTCTTCTTCAGTGGACTTCTTCAACTCTTAGATACACTTTACAATTTAGCAAATGCACTTCAGTTCCTTAACAGTTGGACTGTCTAATTCTATTTTAACTCTACTAAATATACTTTACTTACATTTGACTTAGGAGGAACCTTTTGACATCTTAATCAAAACATAAGTCTATACAATTTCCCAACAAGATATTTTAAAAGAATTTTTTAAAATATATTTTATATAATTTTAAATACTCTATTGGTGGTGATTTTGCATTAATTTTTTAACCATCCATTATAATATAATGTTTTATATTCGAACTTGTATATGTTTGATCGTGGTTGAAGTTGTGTGGTATTTGTGTGAGTGTGCATGCATCAATATGTTTTTTTAAAAAAATTGATCAAAAAAGGAGAGAATGATAAAAAAGGGTAAAAAAAATCCATTTTTTCGTTCCTTACTATATCGATCCGATCCAGTCTGTTTATTACCAAAAATCCATTTGGTACGGACACGGATATTTGGTACGGACACGGATATTTTCAAATATCCATTTTGGTCCGTACTGGTGAACAACCCTACCCACTGCCATTGCTAACTCTAACCCACTCACTAAAGCTTCGTATTCCGCTTCATTATTTGTAGCAAGGAAATTGAAATAAATTGCATTTGTGAAACACTGACCTTCTGGACCGATTAAAATGACACCTGCCCCCACACACGTGGAAGTTGACGATCCATCAACGTACAACTTCCACGGTGGATAGTTGATCTGGGACGGGTTGGGTAGGAATGTCAGCTCGACCATGAAATCGGCCAGAGTCTGCCCTTTGATAGCTGTGCGTGGTGCGAAAGAGATATTGTACTGGGCAATCTCGATCGGTCATTTCAGCATGCGCCCACTTGTGTCAGACCTATGTAGCACTTTTCTGAGGGGTAGAGTTGTCAGTACCTCTACCTGGTGGTTGAAAAAGTATGGCCTTATCTTGCGGACGCTCATGACCAGAGCGTAGGCGCGTGTATCTGGTCTCCGCATCATGGAGGACTTGGCTAACGTAGTAGATGGGGAGGTGGGCCTGTCCCTCTGCCCGCACCAGGACCGCGCTCAAAGCGACGTCTGAAGCCGCAAGGTAGAGGTACAACTTTTCCTCTTGGAGAGGTTTGACTAAAATCTGTGGGTTGTCGAGGTACTCCTTCAACTTCTAGAAGGCGAGCTGACTTTCTTTGTTCCATGAGAACATCTTGTCTTTGATGGTTGTAAAGAAAGGTTTGCTCTAGTCGCCCAACCTGGAAATGAATCTGTGAAGTGCGGCCAGGCAGCCCGTTAGTTGCTGCACTTTTTTGACACATCTTGGCTCTTGCATGTCCAGGATGGCATTGATCTTTGTGGGGTTTGCTTCGATCCCCCTCTGGCTGACGATGTGGCACAAAAACTTTCCCGATCCCACACCGAAGTTGCATTTCTTGGGGTTTAGCTTCATGTTGAAGGCCCTCAAAATCTAGAACGTCTCGGCGAGGTCTCAGAGATGATCTTCCTTCCTCAAACTTTTGACCATGATATCATCGATGTAAACCTCCATCGTGTTCCCGATCTGATTTGAGAACATTTTGTTCACTAATCGCTGATAGGTTGCTCCGGTGTTCTTCAGCCCGAAAGGCATCCCCCGCCAGCAGTACATATTCTTCTCAGTGTGGAAAAAAGTGTGTTTCATGTCCTCCTCCACCATCGGGATCTGGTGATACCCGGCGAAAGCATCCATGAAGGACATCATTTCGTGCCCGGCTGTTCCATCCACAAGATGGTCGATGTGCGGCATAGGGAAATGATCTTTTGGACACGCTGCATTCAGATCCGTGAAGTCGATGCAGAGCCTCCATGTGTTGTTAGCATTTTTCACGAGCACGGCGTTGGATACCCACTGCGGTTCACCCTCAGCCTGCTCTATCAGCTTGTTATCTAACAACTTCTTGACTTCCTTGGCTAGCACCGCATACTTATCAGGACCAAACTTTCGTCTATTCTGTGAGACGGGCTTTCTCTTAGGATCGATCTTTAGATGGTGGCAAGCATGTTTAGGACTTATCCCGACCATGTCCTGGTGCGACCACGCAAAGACGTTAATGCTCTTGCGGAGAAAGTTAATTAGGTCTTCCCTCATATCTACCGGAACCTATACCCCGATGGTGACTTCGAGGTCCGACCGTTCTGGGTTCATGGGGACTCGCTCCAGTTCTTCTAACGGTGAGGTTTGGCCCCCTTTTCTTGGATCCCACACTTCCTCCCTAGGGTCGAGGTCGATGGGGTGCGGTTCGAAACCGAGCCTTGGCTCTAGGTCATCCACCTCTATGACTTCGTCTCTAAGTCGGGTTTTGACTATGGCGAGTGGAAGTGTTGATTCCATGTTTTAGTTAGCCATTAAAATATCTACGCGAGAGTATAAAATTGCAGAATTGTAAAGTGGAGCAGATTAATTCAAACACATCCTTGCTATTGATTGGTTTCCTTTTACAGTACCGACTATCCCCTCGGGGGTTGGGAATTTCATACAGTAAAAGAAAGAAGAGGCTATTTGTTGGGACAATGTCAGTTTTGATTAGACCCCAAAGTCCCTGAAAAGATATTTTGCCTTAGTAGTCAGGCTAGTCTTGGTTAGATTTGTACTTAGTCTTTTTACAATTCACAGGAACTCAATGAGAGGAGTACTCATTGATGACAATCAAGACTGAAGCCTGAAGACTCAGAGCACCATCCTGAACTTACGCCAGTCTCTCTAAGCTGGCTGAGTAAGTGTCAGTGATGAAGAGTATGACCCTGAGGTTATTACTAACTCAGTCCTGAAGGGAACATGATGATACTGAGTAATGGGAAAAGACTTGGGGTAGGGCCAAGCAATGCAAAAGGAATGTCAGCGTCAGGACAAGACCGTTGTGCTAGAGATAAAAAGAACTTAATAAGAAAAGCCTAAAACCCAGGAATGAGTTCTGACATTCTCACCAACCTGATGATGTGGACCAATCCAGGAAGGACACGCACGTACGGACCTGACATGAAGACTGAATTCAGACTGCACTTTTCAACGGGCAAGCATTAAATGGAGCATTAAATGCAATTGCCAAATCCATGCAAGGATGGCTACTGCATGGGAGATATATCCGTTAAACAACTCTATGTAGATGATTAGAAGGTTATCCCTTCCAACGGATAGTTTTCAAATCCATCTATAAATACAGAAGGCCTTGAACCCATTCAAGGTTACGGGAAATTTCCAAGCCAAAAATTACTTAAACTCTTAAGCATTCAAGCACTCAGCATTAGAAAGAAGCACTCGAAAAACCTTGAATTTCCCAAGTGTTTCTTAGCAAAGAGAGTTATTCTATATTCCACTGAGCGAACCTAGTTATATCACAAGCTTAGAGTGATTATCTATCCTTAGCATAGCTTTGTCTTGTAAGGATAATCACAATCTTAGTTGGAAACAAAACTGAAACCAAAATCCTCCTGTTAGGTTCTTGGTTGAAGTTAGTTAGTGAGTTAGGAAGGAGTTTGTAAGGGTCAGTGAGTTAGCTGATCTGGGTGCACCTTGGCACGTTAAAAACAAGCTAATCCTTAGTGGATTATCCTGTTCAATCAGGACCATGGACATATGAGCTTGAGTCTTTGAACCACATTAAAATCCTTGTGTTCTTTACTGATTTGATATTGTTCTTATTGTTTATTCATTAAGTCATTCATTGCATTAGTTTTATCAGATTTGAATCAATCAGCCTGATCATTAACTTGAACACTGCCCTACTAATCACTACTTCAGAACTGAGTAATCAAGTTTTCAAAAAGAAAATATTAATAAGACTATAAACTTTCAGGGCTCACGCATTTCCGCACTGAACTCAAGTTGATATTTTAACAACTGACCAGCACCCAGTGTAGTTAGTAGGTGTGCTATCAACCCTGAGTTCTTTACCACTCTGAGCTAAGGGGAATCAGTCAGTTTGAAAGTTAGAAAAATTTGTATACGTGTATTCCCCCCCATACACGTATCCTTCAGTCTTGTACCGGGACCAACAAATGGTATCAGAGCAGTGGTTCAAAAGACCACTAACTTTGAATACTAATAGTTTCAGAGGTGAAACTATTGGTAGTCACTGAACAGACCTGAGTTTGCTTTTCATAAAAATTGCATCATCATGACTTCGAGGAGACTTGAACTTCATTGCCTGAATTCTCTGTTTCTAACTTTGTCTACTAGAAGTTTAGACTTGAGGCACATCTAGATGCCATCCATGACCAGATGCCGCATGTTATCAAGGAAGGACCTATCAAGATCACCATCCCAAATGTCAGAGGACTGGGGTATGATCCTCTTGACATTGGCGTACAGGTTCCTAAGGAGAGGAAAGATATGACCAATGATGAGATCAAAATGGTGGGACTGGACAATGTGGCCAGAAATATCATCTTGCATACGGTGCCTTTCGAGGAGTCAGCGAGGCTGATGAACTTAAAGATGGCTAAGGAGGTCTGGGATGAGGTTGACTAAGATGTGCGAAGAGTCAGAAAAGATAAAGGAGAACAAGAGAAATATTTCCATTCAGAAGTTTGAAGCATTCGAGATGCTGCCTGATGAGACTATAGATCAGATGGAGTCAAGATTCATCAAGTTGATGAATGAGTTGGTGATGTTGGATAAGGATGTTCCAAAGAGAGATGTTGCTTCTAAGGTCCTGAATGCCCTTCCTGAGAGATGGGACAACAGTGTAATTATGTTAAAGAACACTCAGGATATGAGTAACATAACTCCTGCTTTACTTTTTTCAGAGCTTAAAGCACTGGAATATGATCTCAACAAGAGAAAGAAGAAAGTTCAGCAAGAAGATGAAGAGAAAAAAAAAGCTCCTGAGAAAAGCGTGGCATTCAAAGCCAAGTCAGAACCTGTCGAGTCTTCATCAAAGTCACTGATGGAGATGAGTAAGGAAGAGCTTGCTGAGGAGTACAGCTTGATGGCCAGACGCTTTGAGAAACTTAATTTCAGGTTTGGTCCTTATAAGAAATATTCTCAGGATACTCGTGACAGGAAACCTGAAGGAACCCACCAAAGCTCATGGAGATATGAGGAAAGAAGGAACACTGACCAGAGAAGAGATCATGGCGATGAAAGAAGATATTCAGACCCAAAGCCCGATCGAAGAGATGAACAGAGACGTACTCGTGATGACAGGTACTAAGGCAAGACCGAAAGCTCATCTAGACCAAGGGAACCTGAATCAAGAAGGAATCCTGAGCCAAGAATGGAAAGAGGGGATGAGCAAGCTGCATGTTACAACTATAACAAGAATGGACACTACCAGTATGACTGCCCAGAGCTGAGTGCAAGGGAAAGAGAAGACAGGAGGGCCAAGAGAGACCAGAGGTACGCTGACCGGAGAGCCATGCTCGCTGGGGAAACTACAAACTCGGATGGTCCTGAGGTGAGGTCGCCTGAACTCTTTTCTGATGATAAGTACGATGATGTGTGTCTTATGGCTAGGAAAGAGCCTGAGGTAATGTCTAACTCTGTTTGTGGTTCATACACTGGTCAAAATCCTGAGCCCAGCTCAGAGTCAGCTAGAGAAATGAACCTTCAAATCTGTTTGGATCAATTAATGGTTGATTTCTCCAGGTTGCAGGAAATTAATATCTTTTTGGTAGAGGAGAACCAAAAATTGAGTACTGAGGTTCAAAAACTAAATGATCAACTCACTCAGTCAGATCTGAAAGAGTCAACTCAAATTGTGAGACTAACTCAGGAAATTGACATGATCAATGCTGATCGTCTCCCAAGAGAGAAGATTCTGAAAGAACTGGCTGATGAAGAGCTGGTCAGGAAGGAAGAGCTGAAGGTACTCAAGAGTAAGTTCGATGACCTCTTTGCCAGACATGAAATCCTGAAAATGAGTGAGGACTCTCTTAGGCAGAAGGTTGCAGCAAAGAATAAATCCTCAGTGGCTAGAGAGGAAATAAATAGCAGCCAGATGCTTGGGAATGAGAAAAAGGGACTTGGATATGTTCCTAAGAAATCCTCACATGGTCATTCTCATGTTGCTTCAGGGAGCAACACTGAGAGGGTTTTTGTTCAAGCAGGCTAGAATACAAAGAAGGTTGTACTCCAGGCCCGCCAGACTGATAAGACAAAGAAACTATTGACACAGTCAGGGTTGCCCCTAAGGTTGCTAAGCCAAAACCCAAGGGAAAGGCCAAGCAACCAAAGGAGGCCCTTGAGAGCTCAGGCCAGAGAAAACCTCAGCGAAAGCAGAGGACGACTCAGGCCAACAGCCATCAGACTGGCCAACGAGGGTATCATCATGCGTGTCAATACCAGCAGGAAAGGCTAAACATGATGACTCCCCCGTGGTTTTGGCATCCTGAGGCCTTTAATTGCTTTCCTTCCCTCACTTGCCTAGGGGGAACAGAAAACAGGGCCCTTATCAAGAACAAGCCCAGAGACCTGCTGCACCCAGGCCTAGGAAGAACAGGAGGCCAGCCCAAAAAACACCCACTCAGGCTCCTGTGAAGCCTAAGCTTAGCACTCATACACCATTTTTCTCTCAGGCTAAGAAGAAGAAAGTCGTGTATGTTGATATTTCAGGGAGACAGATTTACTACTCTGAGGCAATCAGGGTAGTGAAGCAAGTCTGGATCCCGAAGGGTACAACTGACACGATAGGACCCAATACCCAATGGGTACCTAAAGCCTGATTTGTTTGCAGGCGGCTGTGGATCACAACAAGAGGAGGGGAGACTCAACCAAGGCTGTTTGGTACCTAGACAGTGGTTGCTCAAGGCATATGACTGGAATGAAGAGTCTTCTCCAAGAATTTCAAGCTAAAGATGGTCCACAGGTAACCTTTGGTGATAACTCAAAAGGTTTTACTAAAGGTTTTGGTGTCTTGGTAATAGGTACGTTCAGAGTGGAGAATGTGTCCTTTGTGGAAGGACTGAAGCATAACCTGTTGTCAGTAAGCCAGTTTTGTGACAAAGGTTTCAGTGTTGAGTTCTCATCGAATATATGTTCAGTCAAGGACAAATCAACACAAGTGCTTCTATCATGTATTAGGAAAGATAACGTTTATCTCGCTGATTGGAGCAACACTATTCCCAATACTTGTTTTGTTGCTAAAAGCTCCTTAGAGCTCAGTTGGTTATGGCACAAAAGATTAAGCCATCTGAACTTCAAGATTCTTAACAAAATTTCAAGACAGTCACTTGTTGAAGGTCTACCTAATGAAGTTTTTAGTAAGGACCATGTGTGCAAAGCTTGTCAGGAAGGGAAGCAGGTCAGAGCATCATTCAAAGAGAAAGCTTCCTTCTCCACTGACAGGGTTCTTCAGCTTTTGCACATGGATTTATTTGGCCCTGTAACACCTGTGAGTATGAATGGTAGAAAATACACACCTGTGGTTATTGATGATTATTCTAGATATACTTGGGTTATTTTCTTGTTGAATAAAAAGGAAACACAGGTGAAGCTTCCAGAGTTGCTCAGAAGACTCAGCAATGAGAAGAATCAATCTATTACTAAGATCAGATCTGACAAGGGCACTGAATTTATAAATTCATATATTTCTGATTTCTGTAATGAACTTGGTATTGCTCATGAGACTTCTGCAGCTAGAACCCCACAACAAAATGTTATCACTGAAAGGAAGAACAGGATACTGAAGGAAGCTGCTAGGACCGTGCTGGCTGAGTCAGGATTGGCCAAGAAGTTTTGGGCTGAGGCAATCAACACTGCATGCTATACTCAGAACAGATCCATGCTGAACAAACAACATGCACATACCCCATATGAGACATGGAACAAGAGGAAGCCTCGCATTTCTTATTTTCATATTTTTTGTTGCAAGTGCTTCATCCTCAACAATGGGAAGACCCAGTTGAAAGCCTTTGATAGAAAATCTGATGAAGGAATATTCTTAGGATATTTTGAAATCAGTAAAGCCTTTAGAGTTTACAACTGTAGGACCCTTGTTGTGGAAGAATCACCACATGTTGTGTTTGATGAATCTATCACTGAGTCTAGGATAAGAGTGTTGAATCCTGACACTGAGGAGGTCACAAGGAGAGTGACAAGGCTAAGCTTAAAGAATCAGAATCAACCTGATCCAAAGGTCAAAACTATGCCAATTCCAAGATGGGATGATGATGACGATCAGGAAGATGACTCAAGAGCCACTCCTAAGCCCAGCGCATTAGGGACAGTTGAGCCTCAGACGGAGGATCAGGCTCAACCTGAGGTAAGCACCGTCTATGAAGATGCGGTCGCAGCTGAGACGGTTCCTGAGTTACCTCATCAAGGGGGAATCAATGTCCCAGACATTGAGTTGGTAAATCCCTTTGGTATAGACTCATGATCATCCCCTTCTATTCAATATCCTGAATTCGATGAACTTGTAGGCACTAACATTGCAGGTACTTCAGGAACAACTCCAGGTAAAAGAACATGGCTAAAGAGCCATCCCATTGACCATGTCATTGGTGATCCAAGCGAGGGAGTCAGGACCAGGCGGTTCCATGGTGAGAGCGCACTGTTCTGTTGCTTTTTCTCTGAGCAAGAACCTCAGAATATTGAAGAAGCTCTCATTGACTCGAACTGGATTATAGCCATGCAAGAGGAGTTGAATCAATTCACAAGGAATCAGGTTTGGGAACTGGTAGATAGACCTAGGCATCAAGGTATTATTGGTACCAAGTGGGTCTTCAAGAACAAGAAGGATGAGAATGGTGTTGTAGTAAGGAACAAGGCAAGATTGGTTGCAAAGGGGTATTGTCAGTCTGAAGGGATAGACTATGATGAGACCTTTGCTCCAGTGGCTAGGTTGGAAGCTATCAGGTTGTTCCTTGCATATGCAACATATAAGAAGTTTAAGGTGTATCAAATGGACGTCAAGTGTGTCTTCCTGAATGGTGTACTCCATGAAGAGGTATATGTTGAACAACCTCCCGGGTTTGAGGTTGGAGATAGAGTATACCATTTGAAGAAAGCACTCTATGGACTTAAGCAAGCTCCTAGAGCTTGGTATGATACCCTCTCTCAATTCCTGACTGACCACGGGTTTAGGAAGGGAACCGTGGATAGGACTTTGTTCAGGACCACTGAAGGTGATGACATTCTCCTGGTCCAGATTTATGTGGATGATATAATATTTGGATCACCAAATCATCAGCTCTGTGAGAAATTCTCTAAGTTGATGACTGGTAAATTTGAGATGTCAATGATGGGAGAGATGAACTTTTTTTAGGATTGCAGGTCAAGCAGACTGATCAAGGGATTTTCATTAATCAGACCAAGTATACAAGAGACTTGATTCAGAAGTTTGGAGTTCAGAATAGCAATCCAGCCAGGATCCTAATAAACACCAATTGGAAGATGGATCCCTATACTGAAGGAGCTTCAGTGAATCAGACTGAGTACCGAGGGCTGATAGGATCATTGTTGTACCTAACTGCAAGTAGGCCTGACATTACTTTTGCAGTTGGTGTGTGTGCTAGGTATCAGTCTAACCCCAAGAAAAGTCATTTGGAGGCTGCTAAGAGGATACTCAAGTATCTGAAAAGGATAGTTAATATGGGACTATGGTATCCTTCATATGACAACTTAGAACTGACTGGTTATTCAGATGCAGATTATGGAGGTTGCAGGATTGATAGGAAATCCACCTCAGGGACATGTCAGTTTTTGGTGAGTAAGTTGATCCCGTGGTTTAGTAAGAAACAGAATTCAGTGGCGACATCCACAACTGAGACTGAGTATATGGCTGCAGGTAGTTGTTGTGCTCAGATCCTATGGTTGAGGCAACAATTGAGAGACTACCAAGTATTTGCTAATGAGGTTCCAATCTATTGTGACAACAGTAGTGCTATAGCAATCACTCAGAACCCAGTGCTTCACACAATGTGCAAGCATATGGATATTAGGAATCACTTCATTCGAGACCATGTAGAGAAGAAGGACATTAGGATGGAGAAAATTCACACTGACAGGCAGAGAGCTGACATCTTGACTAAGCCTTTGGCTGAAGCAAGGTTTATAGAACTGTCAGTGGAGTTAGGACTCTTAGATCCGGGAGAGCAGTCAGTATAGGATCAAGGGGGAACTCAGGCTAAACTCGACTCAGCGAGGTATCAGGGTGCTACAATGTCTCCCTGACAGGTATGAGTTCAATCCTGACTCTTGTGAATTTAAAGCATCTCACTGAGTCCTTTGTCCTGAAAATCTTCATTAAATGCTGACCATTTTCATTTAAAATGCGCCTTTTCATATTTAAACCCATGCGTGTCGGAGCATTTAATGCACACAATTACTTTTTCATATACGTGTCCGTTTTATACGGAATATGACTGATTGGGGAAATGATTGATGCTGCGATCAATCCTGGCCCTTCATTTCAAAAAATTTCAAATTCAGGATTAATCTCAACCCCACGTCTGAGTAACTGTTCATTTCATATCAATCAAGAATGTCATTTGAGAAATTTACGCAAACACAAATGCACTAAGCACACTGAACTTTCTCTCGTTCAAATTTTCATCTTGCAAATTTCTCAAACCCTAATTCTCTAAATGGCATTCATTGGCATTCATTTCATCTTGTCCATGGATGGACCTAGCCAATCAGTTGCCGAAATACTTCCAGTCTTCAAATGGTTTACGGACACCAAGATGGAGAAATTTGTCACGAAGAAACTTACCTCTGTGCTTCCAAAGGCAGTGGTGGAAGCGTACTTGAATTTATTCACTCGCAAGGGTGAATTATTCACTAGAGTTACAGTCTTGGTGCCTACTGAGGAAAAGGACCAAGATGGTGAAGAGTTGTACAATGTGGAGACTCGGAATATTGACCTGAGGAAGACCGTGAAGGAGGTGTACGGACTTCCATGCTCTGGAATCAATCCCAGGACCTACAAGGAGAATAAGGAGGGTGAGCTCCTTAAGAATTGGACGAAAACTGGGTCGCCGGAGTTCAGGGCGAGGCAACATAAGGAGACACTCAAGCCTGAGTACCGTGCCATGGTGGATATCATCTCCAAAATGATTATGGGCACAACAGGGTCGCACGAGCAGCTGAGCCTACCAAAGCTGAGGATAATGGGGGCTTTGGTGTATGGCATTGAGGCAAATTGGGAGAAGCTCTTCATTGATCAAATAAGTCAGGCTGCTAGGGACAAACTGAAGAAGGATGAGGAGAGGAAACACATCTCAGTGGGAGTCATCCCCCCTTTTGGCATGAGATTGTCGATCCTGATAACTCACGCGTGTCAGGGCTGCACCTTTGACTGGGAGGATGACCTTTCATTCAAGAAGGTGATGTTCTCCACAGCAGCTGACACCTATGCCATCCTTGGCATCCCTGACCCTAATGGTCCTCCTAAGGGTCAGAAGAAGAAACCGGCTTCAAAGGGCAAGAAGGTGGTGCCTGCCTTGCTGGAGAAGGTGGAGAGTCTCCTGGAGAAAGGGAATGAGACTGAAGAGGAGATAGCAACTGAGAAGGAGGCTAAGAAGGAGAAAGAGGAGAAGGTTTTGGAAGAGAAGATAGCCAAGCTGAAGGTGGTGCTGAAGAGCAAGGTCACGGCTAAGGGAGTACGGAAAGGGACTGAGAAGGTCTCCAAGAAGGTCGTTTCTGAGGCTGAGGAGACTGACGATGGCATCAGATCAGGGGGAGAAGAGTTGGTGGATAGGCCTTTGAAGAGGCTGTGGAAAGGGCCTAAGAGATCTCCGGCTAAGAAGCTGAGGGAGATCAGTTCAATTCGGGAGGAGTCAAGCTCTCCAAGAGCCTCTGACTTGGAGCAAGTTAGAGAAATGATTGACACTACAGAGCTGCTGCAACCTGAGTCAAATCCCACTGAACCCCAACCCTCAACCGCACCCATCACTGAGCCTACCCCAACCCACCCTGACCAAACCTCTCACCCCACTAAACCTACCTTACCCTCATCAAATCCTGACCTCGCCCCTCCACAAAATGAGTCAGAGCCTATTACTACGTCCATCACTGAGTCTAACCAAAACCCAGAGCCAAACACTTCCACGACCAACCCTGAAGACTTCCCGTCTTACCCCAACCCAAAGACTGCCTCAAAACCACTACCGAAGGAGACTCAGCCGTTGAGTTTCTGGACATGGCGGAGGAGGAAGAGCTGGATGCCGGGTTGATGGGTAGCATGTACGAGAACACTCTCAGGGGGAACGCCTGTGAGTGGGCATCAAAGTGCTCACTGAGCTTGCATAGGTACAGGGAGCTATGCTCAAATGTTATTGAACTCAAAGTCTGGCTCGACTTCAAGCAGTCAAATATGCAGGAGTAGCATATGCTTGTCGATGCCAGCGGCTGGGAACACTGGGAGAAGGAGGAAGCCAGGCTTTGCTCTTATTTTCAGATCACCAGTTGGCTGTAGTTGCTAAACTTCGAAAATTTAAAGCAACTGGTTGATAGTCTGAAGGCTGGCATGCAGGAGAATTTTGAGGATGAGCCCAAGGATGATGAAGAGGATGATGATACTCAGGGTGGAGTAGATGAGAAGGAGGTGGAGGAAACTGCTAAGGAGATAGATGCAGTGGTCTCTAAGCCTAGTGCTCAGAGGGAAGGTGATTTTGGGACTGCGTCCAAGGGTGGAGCAGTTGATGGGACCAACAAGGTTGGTTCATCTACCAATGACACATCAGCCTGTGAAGGGATTCCCTGCCCTGAGGCAAAGGAGGATGATGTGGAGGCACCAAAGGAGACTCCTAGTTCTAAGGGTATCTTACCCAAAGTTCGAGATGGCTCAGCTGTTCCTGAGCAGACGGCTATGACCACTCAACAACTGCCTTCAGTGCACCCTAAAGAGGGGACTGATGCAGGGGCTGACAAGGGAAAGCAGTCAACGATGGAGGAGGAAGATGCTGATGATGAAGTGGTCATCACTGACATCCGGAGAGGCAACTTTACCAGTATCATCGAGGTAAAGCAAGAGAAGACTACAGAGAACTTGGCTGAGCTAAGGGAAGAGATCCAGAGGATCAGGGATGAAAAAGAAGAAGCAGCCAAGGCTCTCTGCAGGCATATCCGGTGGACCAAGTCAGCTTACAACACTCTCGCCAACAAAGAGCTTATCGCGCTGAAGAAGACTATGGTTGGCACTGCCAAGTCAGTGAGGCAAGAGAGGAGGAAGATGAAGAAGCAGTTCAAGCAGACGCTGACCCTGCTAGAAGAGAAACATGAGCAAAGAATGACTAAGGCAGTGGAGCTTCTGGCAAGTCAGGCTGGAGAGCTTTTCACAAAGGCCCTAAATGACTCAGTGGCCAAGCTGGCACTGGAGTCAGGGAAGATTGCTCAAATCTCTGAGAGTGTCACTCAGGGTTTGGCCAAGGCAGCTCAGGAGTCTGCCCGAATTATTTTAGAAGCCAACTGGATCAGCGAAGAGAGTGGGAAAGTGGAGGTAAGAATCACACGGGCTGAGGAGAAACTCCACACAAACATGGAGATTTTTGGAAAGAAGGTAGAGGCCACCATAGCCAGTGTTTCGTTCGCTGGATCTGGAATTGCGAATGGAATGGACATGTTGAAGGAAGGTGTGCTGGAGGTTCAGTCCTTAGCAACTTTCATAGTCAACAACGGGCAGGAGGTCCTCACGGAGGCTCTGCCTCAGGCCAAGGATGATGCCAAAAAAGGGGAAGAAAAGAAGAAAAGATCCCGCCATGAGGCATCGGAGGCTCAGTCTACTCCAAGGAAGTCAGCAAGGTTGGCTACAGGGGCAAAGGCTAATGATCCTTTTGTAGAATAAGTTCAAGCTCAACTTCCATCCATCCCTGAAGGAAGCTCAGAGCGCTCACCTCTTAGCACAAGGAAGAATCCGATTTCCTTAGACACCAATGAAGTGGCGTCCTTGTGCGAAGAAGCTTGGGGTATGCCCATGAGAAGAGTGAGGCTCAGCGCAGGACAGAAATTCCTGAAAAGGAGAAAATGCGCATCCTTGAGAAGAAGGTTGAGAAGCTTTCAGAGCTTACTAAACTTCAACAAAGGGAGTTGGATGATGGGATTCTGAGCATGCTGAGGAGGAAGAAGGCGAAGCCTGAGCCGAGAAAGTACAGAAAGAGGCCAACATCCAGGAAATCAACAATCCTTCTAGTCAGAAAGCCGGAGGTGACACTGAGGGAAGCTCTTGTCGATGAGTTCATCTCAGAGACTTTAAAAGAGTTTTGGGTTGATGCAAGGAATGAGTTCGTCAGACTACATAATGGACTACATGATGGTACGCAATGAAGAAATAGGGCGACACTGAAGACATCAATGCCCACTTCACTGACTACATGATGGACAACCACCATGAACTCATTCAGAAGATCATGGAGGAAGCTGACTGTTGGTCCCGAAACGAGTAAACAGGTGTATGGGGGGGGGGGGGGGAATACACCTGTGGTTACAAATTAAAACTTCTTTAAAACTTATCAGGTTACTTAAGACAGTAGCTCGTCAGTGGACTTGAGGTCTGCTGAGAGTTACTTTGTGAAAGCTTACTGAGATAATACCTCCACTGAAAGCACAAGACTTTCAGTTGAACTACTATCTAATTAGCTTTCAGATGCGGATTAGTGAGCCCTTAGAAAACTCGTTTTACTTTGATAAACTTTGAGATGAACACACACTTAGGAAATAGCAGAATGTAAGAACACAAGGTATAAAGTGGTTCAGAGATGAATCTCCTACGTCCACTGTCCTGATCAAACAGGAGAATTCCTTTCACTTGGAATTCCTTGTGTTATAGTGCCAAGGTGCACTGATCAACTAATCCTCTCTTAGGATGATTGATCACTAGGAATTTCCAGGTCCTAGTTCCCAAAACAAACCAGCTTTCAGACTGATACAACAATCAGCTTACTAACACCACTTAACACTAGCTCTCAACCTAAACACTGAGTAGGGTTTTGAGTAGGGTTTTGGTTCCAACTATTTTGAGATAATCCTTACAGGTTTAGCTCAAGGCTTAGGATTGGATTATCTCTTTCTAAGATTTGGATATAGCTTTTAAGCTTGGTTACAGAAGGTTTGTTAGGCTCTCTACAAATGTGAAACACTTGGGAAACAATGATAATTTCGAGTGCTTCTTAGTTGTTATGAATGTAGAGATAACTTTGATCTTGTGAGTTTCCCGTGCTTGGAAATGTGCACGTCCTTCTGTTTTTATAGGCTTCCTTGAAAATCTTCCCGTTGGATTTGAATCTTCTCAAGTAAGTCTTCTTGTATCTGATTGGCTCAAACGGCTCTATTTGAAGCTTTAAGTCTTGTCAAGAAATGGCTGAAAGACCATGCCTGTTCACCAACTTTCTGTAGATTGCTAGAGAAAGACTTTTGGTACTTGTCAGGCTGGGGCAGGTCGGCTGTCAGTAAGTACACTGACGTGTCATCTTCTCATTGGACCTTAAGTCTGCGTGCCCAGATTCTTGTCTTGCTTTAAGGTGGAACTCCTCTGAGAGAACCTTCTTATTCCTTCATTTATTGAAGCTTCACTGAAATTTATTTTGCCTTGTTCCAACCAGATTAACTAACAGTTTTGAATGTGTTTTAGCATTAACAGTACTTTGTTAGTTCTTTATCAGTGGACCTTTGTCCTCTCCTGATAGTTTAGTCTTAGTGAGAATGCACTTAGAAAACATTCAAGACTTAGACTTCTTTCTCAGATCACTTAGTCTTCAGCGGACTTTTACTTTCAGTGGACTTCATCTCCAGCAGACTTCATACTAAAATACACTCTAGTTTTTACTAACTGCACTCCAGTTCTTAACACTTTGAACTGTTTAACTAAACATTAACTCTACTGAATAATTTACTTACAAAACAACTTAGGAGGGACATGTTGGCATCTAATCAAAACATAAGTCTTATACATTTTCCCAACAATTTCCCCCTTTTTGATTATGTCGGAACCTATCTTAATACATATCTTCTTTCAGATGAGGTTCTTCAGATGACATTCAAAGTTCACAGATTTTGTAAGTAAACATATTCAAGTGCATAAGCCTAAATGATAATGAGATATTATCTTGGGCAAAACATCAGTAGAGTTCATTTCATTGAAAAATGATGAAGTACATATTACATGAAGTCAACTCTAAAAAATTTCAAACTTAAACACACCTGGGACTTATAAACAAATGCCCAGCAAAAGATACAACTTTCTCAGATGGACTCGAAAATAGGTTCAAGTCCATATTGCTTGAAAACTCTAATCTTCAGCTCATTCTTCCTCTCCATTATTTCCTTCGAATGTCCTCTGAGTCCAAGATGCTCACATAAGGATGTCCACTCTTCAGTGATCCTTTCTCTATCAACAGCACCTGTTGCATCTTGAGGAGGCCAGTAGGTGATTGGCTCAGGGGCCTTCAGAGCATGATCAGGGAATGCATCATTCCAAGCATCACTGATCTCGGGATAGAGTTTGGGATAGGCATCAAACAACCATGAGTTGAAGACTTCTTGTGCATTGTCCCTTCCTAACTCTCCACTGACATAAAAGGAATATACAAAGTCCCTTTTAGCAGTCTCCCAACCATCATTGAGCTTCTTAGGAACCCAGGCATCATGTTGAGGGAATCTGTTCTGAGATGGTATGATCTTGTCTTTCTTCAGTTTGGCAGCCCACTTTAGATAACCATTCCTGAACTTCTTAGAAGTAGTTTTATCAAATGTGGCTAGCCTCTCCTTTCTTTTTCTCTCTGCTAGCTCTGCAATGGTCTCTATCTTATCAACCACCTTATCTCTCCTCTCCTGCTGCTGGGCTGTTAGCTTCCTTGCTCTTTCATTCATACCTCCAGCCTCTTTAATTAGCTCAGCGAGCTCTGTGACTTTTGTGGGTGCAGACTTGGGAGGTTCAGAAGATAAGGGTTCAGGGTTGAGAATAGGAAGTACCTGAACTTCATCAGTAGAGGTTGTGGACTTAGCTGCCAACCTCCTTGAGGTTCTTGTCTTTTTGGCAACCTCTGCTGAGAGGGCTTCAGATGCCTTCCTCTTTGCAGTTTCCCCCTTCTTCGCAGCTCTCTCCTCCTTCTCCTTTAAATGCTCCTCCTTAAACTTTGAAAGGCCAGCTGAGGAGGTCCCCTTGCCTTTCTTGGATCCTGCTAACTGCTGAGCTTCAGCTTCAACTCTCTTCAAGGTGCTCTTCACCTGTTGGCCTTTTTCGAAGTCAGGGGTTCAAGGATAATGTTCATTTTATTCTTGGGATCAGCCTTCATGTCCTTCGCACTTATCCTCTTTTCCCCCTTTCCGGCATTAATCATACATTCAGCTACTGTGATGTTGAGCTTCAGTTGATCATGTACCAATGCCTTCAGCTCAGTTGAACAGTGATCTACCTCATCCTCAAGCCTTTCTAAAGTAGCCCCAGCAGTCTGCCCAAATTGAACAAACTGCGCAAGCTTTTCATTGATCAGCACATCAGTCTTCTCTTGAGTTGGGAAATCTTCAGCTGCCTTTTTCAGTACCTCTCCCAGTTTGGCTCCTAGCTCAGCATGCTTGGCCTCGAATTCAGACATCTTCAGGGCTTCAATGACTAACACACTTTGTCCCTCAACTACATCAATCACCATCTGCTGAGAGTCTTCAACTTTAAGTGTGAGATTCTGAAGTGATGTAGTTGTGGACTCCATGAGTTCATCAATGTGGTCTGTTAGAATGACCATCTCATCCACCTCCTCTTGTACAATCTCCTGGACCTCCCTGAGCTGAGTTTGAAGAGTTGGAAGGCTTTCTTCTTTGATAGAGTGAACAACATCACTCAGTGGAGTTAGGTTGACCTCAGCTGAGGGAACTTCAATGGTTTGAGTACCTGCATTGCAAGAAGTGTTAGTTTTAACTCCCTCAACCTCACAAACTAGATCTCCTGAAGCCTCTAACTCCATGGGGACTCCCTCCTCCCCACTCTTCTTACTTTCTTCCTCACTTTTCTTTTCAACTGCTATTTTTCCAGCCAATTCACCCTTTACAGGGATGATTGCTCTAATCTATCCACTCCTCACAGCAGTGATTTCCACCTCCTTTTCTTTTTCACTCTTTTTTTCAACTCCTTCAGTACCAGACACCTCAGTTGACTCTAAAGCCACCACTGAGGGCTGTTGTGGGAGAGCTTCAGTAGACACCTCTACTGAGCCCTCCTTTGGCAAGTTTTGAGCCTCAGTATCCCTTGCCTTGGATACATCCTTGGCTACCTCACCATCACCTTGCCTTAGTGAGGTACCTCCTTCTTGGACAGTTTCTTTCTCCTTCTCTTCCTCCCTTTCTTTTTCTCCTTCTACTTCAGCTATCACCTAAGTTGACTTCTCAATCTTACCACCATCATCCTTCTCTACCTCATCTCCCTTCTTAGCCTCAGCAATCTTTTCCATTACTAGACTCTCAAAAATCTTCTCATCACAGAGAAGTCTAGATTTGGTCATCCCAGCAAATTGCATCACCTCTATCTCCTCCTTTTTCCAGTCATCAGCATTGCTGCCTCTGACAGCCAGCAAAATCTCACCCAGTCTTCTGTCTTTGAGCTGGACAAGAAGTCTCAGTCTCAAGAATAATGCTTTCAGGGTGGGGTATTCTTCAAGCTCAGGGTACTTAGACTCTAAAGAGTATGCTACCTCATCCTTGAGAGTATCAAGGAAAGAGTACTCTTCTTCATCGTCTGAAGGAAGGGAAGGGGTAGGGGATCTGCTCTCTGTTGGCTCTTCTGGGATAGACTCCAGTTGAGTTGAATGAAATTCAGAAGGGTTTTGTTCAGATGAGGTTTGAGGTTGGGTTTCAGGTGAGGTTGGGTTTTGGTCAGTGGGGGTTGATGATGTGGGTTCAGATGGGGTTGAGGGAATGGGAATGGGTTCAGTAAGGTTTGATGGGGTGGTTTCAGTAGGGGTGGAGATGGGTTCAGTGGGGGTTGTTTGGGATTCACTTACTGGCTTTTGAGAGCCATCAGTGGGGGTTTTGGGTAGTGAGGAGATGCGTTTGGTTTTGGCAGCAGGAGTGCGAGGTTTAGTGGTTTTAGGTTTGACGGGGGTGGGTGAAGGAACATCTGAGTCAGACTCAGTTGAGATTAAGTTAGGGGAGGAGTCAGGGTTACCTGATGACGATTCATCAGTAGAGTCTGTGACTCTGACTTTCTTTGAGGCACTCTCCTGCTCTGCCTCAGAGGACCTCCTGCGTTCCTTCTTAGAGGCTTTCACTGCCTCGGCCTCCTTGTGCTGGGCCATCTTGTCACTTAATTTGACCAGCCTCCTCTTGAGCTTGGTCTTCTTCCCTTCAGTAGGGTTGGCCTCATCTTCCTCAACTGCCTCTGGGCTTTCCTCAGCAGGTTTGAGCATTCTTGTTTTCAGCGTTTTTCCAGACTTGAATAAGGTCTTCAAGTTACTCCACTTTCTCTCCTTTAACCAGTCTACTCCCACATCCACATTCTCAATTAAGTAAGAGATTTTAGTGGCAAAATTCAGCTTACTTGCCAACTGGGGAGTTTTGTCAGCCTGGAATTTTGAGTGTTCTCTGTTCAAGGTTCTCAAAAAGAACTGCTGCCAATTGTATGGCTTCTTCTTGCTCTCAATGATTGCCTTCATCAACCTGAGCTTCGGCTTGCTCACTTGCTCAGTACTTCCTTGGTTTCCCAAGATACATTTACCAACAATCTCGCAGAGGACATTGTATGCTGGTAATAGTAGGCTTCTGTTCATCGTGGGACTATATTTCCCCTTCTGCTCCATGATGGTGTAGACCCATTCCTCCTCCTTATACAAGATACAAGTATCTGGATTTGGGCCTTCAGATGGGAGCTCAAATAACTCCTTCAGATCATCTCCGCTTATCCTAATCTCCTTACCTATCTTCTGGTGCTCAACAACCTCCATATCGTCTCTCATCACCTTCTTCTTTCTTTGTACAAATAGACACGATTTGATCTTCGAGTTTGAGTTGGAGATGTTGTGGAAAAATTCAAGAACTTGCCTATCATAACAGTACTCTGGATGTACTGATAGAAATTTTTCTAAGCCAGTGGCTTTGACCATTTCCAAAGCCTCCTTAATGTGAGAGAACTCTGGTTTTGATTCAATTTCTGGGTTGTTGAAAAGGATTATTGGTTCATACCAGAAATTTTCTTTGTTGTTCAGAAACCCTAGGTTAATTTTGGTCATGGTTGTAAGTGGAATTTGAGAAAATTTGCAGGAAAAGGTTGAAGAGATAGTAAGTGTTTGCTTGGAAGTGTATTCGAAAAGGTTTACAAGCCGACGTTTGGGGTTTTTATATGAGTGAGGAACGGTGAGATTGAACAAAGAAATCAACATCTGAGATTGATTGGGTTTGAGATCGTGGGTAGTTGCAAGGTTTTAGTGGGGAGTTTTTAAGAAATCTTGACGGTTAGAAAATAACCGCCTAAATGAATGGTATGGATTGAGAGGGTTGGTAGTCGGAAGGTCATATCATTCGGCTTTTAGGTAAAGCTCATGGGCGCGTGAGATAGGTAATTGAAAAAGCATGTCTGACTTGTACCATGCGCATTAAATGCTTGCCATACCAAAATCTCTTCGGAACAGTGGAAAGATATTTAATTTTCCAGAAAGCACTCATTAGTAAGTTTTTGAAACCAATTAAATATATATAAAACTAAGAGGCTTTAACTTTGAAAAACACTAAGTATAAACTTTGACCTCCACTGAGGTTTGACCTCGTCTGATATTCAAACCTCTTCTGAGATGAGGAGCTTCTTCTGAGAAAGATCCTCTTCTGAATATGAACCTCCACTGAGTTGAAGGTAACTCTACTGAGATTAAATCCTTTCTTTACTCTCCTGGATCTAGGAGTCCAAGCTCCACTGACAGCTCTTGGAACCTTGCTTCAACTAAAGGTTTTGTGAAGATATCTGCCTTCTGCTTGTCAGTGTGGATTTTGAGCATTTTGATGTCCTTCTTCTCCACATGATCTCTGATGAAATGATGCCTTATATCCACATGTTTGCATCTTGTGTGGAGAACTGGATTTTCTGAAATAGCAATTGCACTATTGTTGTCACAGAAAATAGGGACTTCATTGGCAAAGATGTTGTAATCTCTCAGTTGTTGTCTTAGCCAAATAATTTGAGCACAACAACTTCCAGCTGCCATATACTCAGCTTCAGTAGTGCTTGTGGCTACTGAGTTTTGTTTCTTGGAAAACCAAGAAATCAGCTTACTTCCCAAGAATTGACAAGTGCCTGAGGTTGATTTCCTGTCAATTCTACATCCTCCATAATCAGCATCTGAGTATCCTGTGAGTTCCAGATTGTCATCTGAGGGATACCACAATCCCATATTCACAGTACCCTTAAGATATTTGAGAATCCTCTTAGCAGCTTCCAGATGACTTTTCTTGGGGTTGGCTTGATATCTTGCACAAATCCCAACTGCAAAAGTGATATCAGGCCTGCTTGCTGTGAGATACAGTAGAGATCCAATGATGGCTCTGTAATGAGTTTGGTCTACTGATTCTCCATCCTCATCTGGTTCCATCTTGGTGTTGGTGTTGAGTGGAGCTCTTGCAATCTTGCTGGTCTGGCATCCAAACTTGTTGATCAGCTCCCTTGTGTATTTGGCTTGATTGATGAAGATTCCTTCATGGGACTGCTTAACTTGAAGTCCTAAGAAGAAATTCATTTCTCCCATCATAGACATCTCAAATTTTCCCTTCATCAGTTGAGAAAACTTCTCACAGAGGACCTGGTTAGGACAACCAAAGATGATATCATCCACATAAATTTGAACCAGCAATGTGTCCTCTCCTTTTGTGATTCTGAAAAGTGTTCTATCAACTCTCCCTTTGATAAAACCATGATCCAAAAGGAATTGTAACAAAGTATCATACCAAGCTCTTGGAGCCTATTTCAGTCCATATAGAGCTTTCCTCAGTCTATATACTTTGTGACTTTCTTCAAAACCTGGGGGTTGCTCCACATAGACTTCTTCATTGAGTACTCCATTTAAGAAGGCACTTTTAACATCCATCTGGTACACCTTGAATTTCTTGTGAGCAGCATATGCAAGAAATAACCTTATTGCCTCCAATCTGGCTACTGGAGCAAAAATTTCATCATAGTCAAATCCTTCAACTTGTGAATAGCCCTTTGCAACTAGCGTGGCTTTGTTTCTGACTATGATATCATTCTCATCCTTCTTGTTCTTGAATACCCACTTGGTTCCTATCACATTGCAGTGATATGGTCTGTCCACCAACTCCCAGACTTGATTCCTTGTAAACTGGTTGAGCTCTTCTAGCATGGCAATAATCCAGTTGGAATCTTGAAGTGCTTCTGCTATGGAACTTGGTTCCTGGTTTGATAAGAAACAACAAAACAAAGCACTTTCACCATGAAAACTTCTAGTTTTGACTCCTGAGGAAGGATCACCTAGGATTTGCTCAACAGGGTGATCTGAGAGCCAAGTTCTTCTAGGCTGATGCCCTTCAGTAGAGTTTAACTCTTCTGAAGTTGAGTCACTAGATATTGGAATGAAATCAAATTCAGGAAATAAGACAGAGGGTTGAAGTCCTGAGTCATCATTCAAGGTATTTTCATTCTCAATGGTAATTTCATTGGTTCCCCCTTGAATGATGGGTTCAGTGAATGTCTCAGCTGTGACCACATCTTCATTGACATTGGTTACCTCTTAAACTGGGATAGTGTTCATCAGTTCAGTTACATCTTCAGGAGAGCTCTCAGGTGAGCTTTGAGGAGTGGTCTGATTTAGAGTGTCCTCTTTGAATTGTTGATCATTGAGGTTGTCCCAGGTTGGGATGAATGTATCAACACAATTCTCAGGATATCCTTTTGATTTGATACTCAGTCTAGTTATCCTTTTGCTTATCACATCCTCATTCTCCTTACTTCTGGACTCAAAAGTAGATTCATCAAATACCACATGAGGTGTTTCTTCCACAACAAGAGTTCTACAGTTGTAAACTCTGAAAGCTCTACTGATTTGGGAATATCCTAAGAAAATTCCTTCATCAGCTTTGCTATCAAAAGCTTTCAGTTGTGTTTTCCCATTGTTGTGAATGAAACACTTGCAACCAAAAATATGAAAGTAAGATACCTGTGGCTTTCTGCCATTCCATAACTCATATGGAGTTTTTCCTTGATGTTGGTTACCATGGATCTGTTTTGAGTGTGGCAGGCAGTATTAATAGCTTCAGCCCAGAATCTTTTAGGAACCTGAGCTTCAGCTAACATTGTCCTTGCTGCCTCCTTGAGAGTCCTATTTCTTCTTTCAGCTACTCCATTTTGTTGTGGAGTTCTTGCAGCTGATGTCTCATGAGAAATACCTAATTCTTTGCAATAATCAGATATAATAGAATTTATGAATTCAGTGCCCTTATCTGATCTTATCTTTACAATGTTCAGGCTCTTTTCATTGCTAACTTTCTTCAGGAGCTCTGGCAGTCTCAGTTGAGTCTCCTTTTTTGCTTGCAACAACAACAACAAGTGTATATTTTCTCCCATTGATACTTACAGGGGTTACTGGACCAAAAAGATCCATATGTAACAATTGAAGTACTCTGTCAGTAGAGGTTGCTACTTTGCTTTTGAAAGATGCCTTTACTTGCTTTCCCTCCTGACAGGCTTTACAGATATGTTCCTTATTGTATACTTCATTTGGCATTCCTTCTACCAGTCCATGTCTTGCTATCCTGTTCATCATCTTGAAGTTCAGATGACTTAGCCTTTTGTGCCATAACCAATTAGTGTCAGTTGAGCTCTTAGCTATAAGACATGCATTTGGTGTGCAAGACTTCCAATCTGCAAGATAGACATTTCCCTTTCTTGACCCAGTTAGTAATACCTGTTGTGAAGATACATTCTTAACAAACCACAGGTTACATGAAAATTCAACACTGTATCCCTTATCACAGAATTGACTTATGGACAGAAGATTATGCTTAAGTCCACTGACAAAGGATACATTGCTTACCCTTACTGAGCCAATAATTAAAGTACCATAACCTTTAGTGGCTCCTTATGAGTTGTCACCAAAGGTGACTTGTGGACCTTCTTTCTCAACAAATTCTGTCAGGAGATCTTTGTTGCCAGTCATGTGCCTAGAACATCCACTGTCCAAGTACCAGACTGATGATTTAAGAGCTTCTCCTTTGTTGAGGTCCACTGAGCCCTGCAATCACAGATCAAGCTTTAGGTACCCATTTGGTGTTGGGTCCTACCAGGTTAGTTGTACCTTTCGGAATCCAAATTTGCCTCACAGTTCTAATCACTTTAGATTGGCTAATTTGTCTTCCATAAACATCTACATAGATTGTTATCTCCCTAGGTGCCTTGGGAGTAAACTTTCTATGGGTGTCAGCCTTTGAAGGAACAAGAACCTTCTTCATATTCTTTCTCTTTGGCTTGGGTGCACCTGGTCTTGGTTTTTGTTGATAAAGGTATGAAGGACCTTTTTCTTTAGGCACAAAAGGACTAGGTCTTCCAATATGAGTCATTCCTTGAGGACTGCTCATGCCTGGGTGTTCTCAGCTGAGGTTGCTTCATCTGTGAAGACCACGGCTGATAGTACCTCTGCTGAGATCTAGTTTGATAAGTCACCTGAGCCTTTCCATTTGGTTTTGGCTTAGATTGACTTTTCTTTTGAATGATCTCAGCTGGTCTTTTTCCTTTATCCACAGTCTGTGGTTGAAATTTCACAGACTTGACAAAAACTCTCTTTGTGCCACTTGAAGAAGCAACACTTAGAGGACCTTCTGAAGGTTTTGGAATAAAGCCTATCCCACACTTGTTATTAGGATTGGTTTGAAAATTTTGGATCTCCTCTATGGCAAGAGAGGGTTTGTTTAGAGCATCAATCCTTTTTAGCAAGGTCTCTTCAGATTTTTGTAAGAAATCAATTTTCAGGAGAGAATCCTTTATTTGGCTTACCAATTTTAAGTTCTCTTCAGTTAACTTTGTCTTAGATTCATTGAGATCTTTTATCAGTTGATCTCTACCATTTCCTTGACTTCTGAGGGTTTCCACCTCTTTTGTCAGTTCAATGGTAGATTTGGTTGAGTTCAGATCTGCTTGATTCCCAGACTCTATTAACTTGGAGTTTTCACTCAAGAGTTGTTTGTTCTCATCTTGAAGACAGAGACTTGCTTCTTGCAACCTTGAGAAATCAATCATCAATTGTTCCAAAGCGGACTGAAGATTGAGTTCCTCAGTTGACTCTGAGCTTAGCTCAGGTGTGTGTTCTAGAGAAGTGGATGGTTTAGATTGTACCTCTGGTTCTTCTCTTGCCATGGGGCACATGTCATCTTCACTGCTATCAGAGAACAGTTCATCAGGTGACTCCAGATTTTCATCAACATCCCCAGCCATCATGGCTTTCCTTTCTCCATATCTTCTGTCTCTTTTGGCTTGCCTTTCCTTTCTTTCTTTAGTGCTCAGTTGAGGACAGTCATATTGAAAGTGCCCAATCTTCTTACGCTGAAAACACCTGCTGGCATCATCATTCTTTTCTTCAGTGGACTCTCTGGTCTTTGATGATGATCCTTCAGCCTTGGTGTAATGCTTGTATTCCTTCTTCTTTTCCAGCTCAGATGAGCTTTTCTCTCCTTCTCTGGTAGTCTATTGTGGATAACTTCTACCTTCCCTGTTATCCCTGTAAAATCTCTTATATTTGCCAAAGCGGCTGTTAAGTTGTTCAAACCTCCTAGCCATCAGGCTGAGTTCCTCCTGCATCTCAGCCTTGCTTTGTGACTTGCTTGCCTTTGTACTCTTCTGAGTCTTTGGGGATTTTGGCTCAGACTCCTTGGCTTTGAAGGCTACTCCCTTCTCAGCTGAGGTCTCATCAGGAGCCCTTTTCCTGTTCAGATCAAACTCATAAGCCTTGAGTTCAGAGAATACCTGTTGCATAGACATGCTGGATAGATCCTTGGTATTCTGCATCATCACAGAGTACACATCCCATCTTGAGGTTAGACCTCTCAGGATCTTTAAGGCAACCTCCCTCTTGGTATAGACTTTACCCAGAGAATTTATCTCATTCATGATGTCTGTGAACCTCCCATCATGCTGGTCTATGGTCTCAGTGGACTCCATGGTGAACTGCTCATACTTTTGAATAGCTACTGAAAGCTTGTTCTCCTTTATCTTGTCAGTTCCTTCACACATGAGAGCTAGAGTGTCCTATAGTTCCTTTGTAGTCTTGCAGTGGATCACTCTTCCCATTACAGAATCTGGAATAGTGGTGTAAAGAATGTTCATGGCTATGAAGTTGAGGTTGTTTCTCCTCCTCTCATCTGCAGTGAAGTTATCTTCATCTTTGGGTCATTCTTCTCTAGGATCTGCAATAGTTTCAGCTGTAGTTCTAGGGTTAGGTGTCATAAAAACAAATGGACCTTTAGTAATAACCCTTAACATTTCATCATGCACACAGGCAAGATGAACTCTCATTCTGATCATCCAGAAGTCATAGTTTTCCACTGAGAATTGTGGGAGCTTGTGATGAGACATATGGTTCAAGGGATTAACTCCCATGTTGTTCTCTGCTGGTGGTGCTACCCTAGCTGCATTGTCAGCCATAGTATAAAAACAAGTTTATCAAAAGATCAATTCAGGTGACCTTGAAAAAATACCTTTAAGCACAAGGTAACTTAGAACAATGGTCTTTTGAACCACTGCTCTGATACCAATTGTTGGTCCCGAAACGAGTAAACAGGTGTATGGGGGGGGGGGGGGAAATACACCTGTGGTTACAAATTAAAACTTCTTTAAAACTTATCAGGTTACTTAAGACAGTAGCTCGTCAGTGGACTTGAGGTCTGCTGAGAGTTACTTTGTGAAAGCTTACTGAGATAATACCTCCACTGAAAGCACAAGACTTTCAGTTGAACTACTATCTAATTAGCTTTCAGATGCGGATTAGTGAGCCCTTAGAAATCTCGTTTTACTTTGATAAACTTTGAGATGAACACACACTTAGGAAATAGCAGAATGTAAGAACACAAGGTATAAAGTGGTTCAGAGATGAATCTCCTACGTCCACTGTCCTGATCAAACAGGAGAATTCCGTTCACTTGGAATTCCTTGTGTTATAGTGCCAAGGTGCACTGATCAACTAATCCTCTCTTAGGATGATTGATCACTAGGAAATTCCAGGTCCTAGTTCCCAAAACAAACCAGCTTTCAGACTGATACAACAATCAGCTTACTAACACCACTTAACACTAGCTCTCAACCTAAACACTGAGTAGGGTTTTGAGTAGGGTTTTGGTTCCAACTATTTTGAGATAATCCTTACAGGTTTAGCTCAAGGCTTAGGATTGGATTATCTCTTTCTAAGATTTGGATATAGCTTTTAAGCTTGGTTACAGAAGGTTTGTCAGGCTCTCTACAAATGTGAAACACTTGGGAAACAATGATAATTTCGAGTGCTTCTTAGTTGTTATGAATGTAGAGATAACTTTGATCTTGTGAGTTTCCCGTGCTTGGAAATGTGCACGTCCTTCTGTATTTATAGGCTTCCTTGAAAATCTTCCCGTTGGATTTGAATCTTCTCAAGTAAGTCTTCTTGTATCTGATTGGCTCAAACGGCTCTATTTGAAGCTTTAAGTCTTGTCAAGAAATGGCTGAAAGACCATGCCTGTTCACCAACTTTCTGTAGATTGCTAGAGAAAGACTTTTGGTACTTGTCAGGCTGGGGCAGGTCGGCTGTCAGTAAGTACACTGACGTGTCATCTTCTCATTGGACCTTAAGTCTGCGTGCCCAGATTCTTGTCTTGCTTTAAGGTGGAACTCCTCTGAGAGAACCTTCTTATTCCTTCATTTATTGAAGCTTCACTGAAATTCATTTTGCCTTGTTCCAACCAGATTAACTAACAGTTTTGAATGTGTTTTAGCATTAACAGTACTTTGTTAGTTCTTTATCAGTGGACCTTTGTCCTCTCCTGATAGTTTAGTCTTAGTGAGAATGCACTTAGAAAACATTCAAGACTTAGACTTCTTTCTCAGATCACTTAGTCTTCAGCGGACTTTTACTTTCAGTGGACTTCATCTCCAGCAGACTTCATACTAAAATACACTCTAGTTTTTACTAACTGCACTCCAGTTCTTAACACTTTGAACTGTTTAACTAAACATTAACTCTACTAAATAATTTACTTACAAAACAACTTAGGAGGGACATGTTGGCATCTAATCAAAACATAAGTCTTATACATTTTCCCAACACTGACGCAGCCAAAGTCCAAGTGAAGGCTCCTGAGTTCATTGCTCGACCACCACCTCTAATCCCTGGAACAACCAAGCATGATACGAAGGCGATTATGTCTGAAGTGTTGAAGATAGCCAAGGCTGAAGGATATGTGAACCAACCTAAAAGAGTAGATGAGTTTAAGGTCAGAATCAATGCTGGTTATGGACTCGAGCCTGAAATGAGATTAGTTTAGGTGTTCACAACCTCTTGTAATAGATTAAGTCATTGTACTCAATTCTCATATTATCAATGAAATCTATTACTCTGCCCATAGATAAAAACTCATTGTCTTTCTTGGCTGTCATTTAAATTCCGTGCTTTATCAAGAATTGCTCTAACACTGACTTATCTTATAGATAGGACCTTGATTTTTCTCTAAGTGTTTTGAGGGTCTTTTCAGTGTTTTGGCATCATCAAAAAGGGGGAAATTGTTGGGACAATGTCAGTTTTAATTAGATCCCAAAGCGCCTGAAAAGATATTTTCCCTTAGTAGTCAGGCTAGTCTTGGTTAAATTTTTACTTAGTCTTTTTACAATTCACGGGAACTCAATGAGAGGAGTTCCCATTGATGACAATCAAGACTGAAGCCTGAAGACTCAGATCACCATCCTAAACTTACGACAGTCTCTCTAAGCTGGCTGAGTAAGTGTCAGTGATAAAGAGTGAGGTCATTACTAACTCAGTCCTGAAGGGAACAGGATGATACTGAGTAATATGAAAAGACTTAGAGTAGGGTCAAGCAATGCAAACGGAATGTCAGCGTCAGGACAAGACCGTTGTGCTCGAGATAAAAAGAACTTAATATGGCAAGCCTGAAGCCCAAGAATGAGTTCTGACATTCTCACCAATCTAATGACGTGGACCAATCCAGGAAGGACACGCACGTACGGACCTGACACGAAGACTGAATTCAGACTGCACTTTTCAACGGGCAAGCATTAAATGCAATTACCAAATCCATGCAAGGACGACTGCTGCATGGGAGATGTATCCGTTGAACAACTCTACGTAGATGACTAGAAGGCTATCTCTTCCAACGGATAATTTTCAAATCCATCTATAAATACAGAAGGCCTTGAACCCATTCAAGGTTATGGGAAATTTCCAAGCCAAAAATTTACTCAAACTCTCAAGCATTCAAGCACTCAGCGTTAGAAAGAAGCACTCGAAAAACCTTAAATTTCCCAAGTGTTTCTTAGCAAAGAGAGTTATTCTGTATTCCACTGAGCGAACTTAGTTATATCACAAGCTTGGAGTGATTATCTATCCTTAACATAGCTTTGTCTTGAAAGGATAATCACAATCTTAGTTGGAAACAAAACTGAAACCAAAACCCTCCTGTTAGGTTTGTTGGTTGAAGTCAGTTAGTGAGTTAGGAAGGAGTTTGTAAGGGTCAGTGAGTTAGCTGATCTGGATGCACCTTGACACGTTAAAAACAAGCTAATCCTTAGTGGATTATCCTGTTCAATCAGGACCGTGGACGTAGGAGCTTGAGTCTCTGAACCACGTTAAACTCCTTGTGTTCTTTACTGCTTTGATATTGTTCTTATTGTTTATTCATTAAGTCATTCATTGCATTAGTTTTATCAGGTTTAAATCAATCAACCTGATCATTAACTTGAACACTGCCCTACTAATCACTACTTCAGAACTGAGTAATCAAGTTTTCAAAAAGCAAACATTAACAAGATTATAAACTTTCAGGGCTCACACATTTCCGCACTGAACTCAAGTTGATAGTTTGCCAACTGACCAGCACTCAGTGCAGTTAGTAGGTATGTTATCAACCCTGAGTTCTTTACCACTCTGAGCTAAGGGTACTCGGTCAGTTTGAAAGTCAGAAAAATTTGTATACGTGTATTCCCCCCCCCATACACGTATTCTTTAGTCTTGTACCGGGACCAACACCATTGCTTCAAAAGTTTCCAGAAATGGGCATCCTAAGAACCCATTGTACATGTGAGGCCTATCAACTATCACGAACTCGAGCAGACGCGAGATCCTAACCTTCTCATCCTTGCAGCAGATGAGCTCCACCGGTAGCTTGATCCTCCCGTAAGCATTGACCAACGTATCTCCAAAACCCCTCAGCTAGGTTTCATACGGCTTGATGAAACTGGCTAGGTTGCCCAGCTGGTCCAGCGTGGATTTGAAGATGATGTTACAATAGCAGCCGTTGTCAACCAAGATGCGGTCGACAACCTTGCCCAGCAGATCTGCAGAAATGACCAAAGCGTCATTTTTTGGGCCAAGTATTCCTTCCCGATCGGTGTTTGTTAATGTGATCGGTAGGTTAGACGCTATTGCGAGCTCCGGCGGCGGGGTACTATTGGTCCCACTAAGTAGATATGTTGCAGAAGCTTTAAAGGATATGTCTTTAGCAAAGTACTTTTCACAAGAGCACAATAAATTAGCAAGAAAGTAAATAGAGAAAACAGTAAATAAGACCGGATGTATAGTGGTTTGGATCTGAATATCCTACGTCCACTCTTCCTTGATCAAAGGGGTCTCACTAACCAACCAACAACCAACTTTCTTACTGGAATTGTGAAGTACCAGTCCCTTCTTACAATTTCTTTAAATCTAACTTCGATCTAGAGTCTACAGCCTTCAACCTTATCTTATAGATGAACAGGTTGAGATCCAACAACTCCTTAAGAGTAAATATGAAAGTATGAGAAGAATAAGAGTGTTATATGCTTGATTATCAAAAGCTTGGAATATGACTTCGTGCGCGTAGGATTCTAGAGCTTTTCTTGTGACTGCACTCTTGTATTTATAGAGGTGATTAGGGTATAGCCATTGGAGAGCTAATCCAATCAGATCCTTTATTTAAGGAAGCTTCAATCAATCAATTCCCTAATTGATTGATTGGGTTGGTGAGATCCTTGGATTGATTGACTTCAAAACTTTCCAATCCTGGTCTTGTTGACTTGATTTAAATCACCAACGGTCAAATGCTTCCAATGCCTAACTCTGATTCTCTCCAGAGAAGGCAGGACCAGATACCAGGCAACTACGATGTCTTCTGGTCCAGATCTGATTAAGAAACAGAATGCTCATTAGAATCAGGAGATAATTCTGAGCATCTTTTGTTTCACCAGACTCGTCTGGTCCGGACTCATCTGGTCTGGGGAAGGTCCTCTGCCTCTGGTCAGTCTCATCTGGTGAAGTCTTCTGATGGAGTCCTCTGGTGAAGTCCTCTAGAAGGTCTTCTGGTAGGTCTTCTGGTGACTCTTCTGGTGAAGTCTTCTGGTCTGGCAGTTCCCCTTAGACTAAGTCCTAATCTAGTTCATCATCTGGCTAACAGGTCCAGATGGTCCTATTACATTTTCTAGTTTGTTTTAACTCATCAAAACTAACAACTTTTATCCTAACAATTTCCCCCTTTTTGATGGAGTTAAAACTTAACCAGAACTGATCAAAACATAAATACTTAAGCATAAAAAACAGTAAAGGGATAAGACCTTAAAATAGATCTTATCAGGCAAATAATAAGATAACAAGAGGTTGTCTTTTGAACAGAGATGATATGACTTTTCATTAATAATAGAGGACAAAAAGATTACAAGTTACATTTCAGAGTCATATACTATGCATATCTTCTGTTTTCCTTGGGCACCAGAAACCAATCAAGGAATTTGTCTTGAATGGCCTTCAACTCTGCAGAAGATGTTGGAGTGAAATTTGCCAACACCTTGGTCTTGTATAACTTCTTGAGTTCAGCCCAATCAACCTGGTCCCCTATCATTGGAGTGTTGAGATATTGGAATTCAGAGGCAGTGACCTCCAGGTTGAACTCAATGGTGGAGTCCATCAACTGCTTGTACAGACTTGCATCATATAACGTGGTTCAGAGTCTCAATACTCTTACATCCACGGCCTGATTTAACAGGAAATCCACTCCTGGGATTCTTGTTTTTAACGTGCCAAGGTGCACTTACAACTGGACTCACGCCCCTCCACGGAGCTGCCTCTCCTTACAAACAACTTACTCCCAACAAACCTAACTAGAGGGTTTTGGTTTCGGTTTGGTTTTCTCCAACTATGTGAGGTTTTCCCTTTACAATGTGTTAGCCAATAGCTAAGATAGGGAAAACCTCTCTAAGCCTAGAGTTACAAGCTGAACACTCAGATAATACATGTGAAGACCCTAATGGTCAGTGTTCTAGGTGTAAGATGTGCTTCCTTATATCTCCCTTTGAAACGCACAAAAACTCTCACACCCTCACAGCTCGTAGGTGTAGATTTTCTCCTCTCACACACACTTCAATCCGCAGCTGGAAGCTTGTATTTATAATGGGGATTCAAATGTATCCGTTGGAGGGAAGATACATTTGAATCCAACATTAAAGGGTTTCAACCACTTTTCTTGGAATTCGGCCTTTGTCAGTGTCAGAGTTGCTGCCTCGTGCTGATTGGTCCACGTGGCCTGGATTCACGGATCTTTGACTCAGTGGGTTGACCAAGATCCCACTGACTTTAGGTAGCTTCCTCCTTCACTGACAAGATGATCTTCAGTTGGACTGACTTGTCCTCAGTATAGTTGTCCTCCAAGGACTGTCTGAAGATCATTCCAAGAAGTTTGTCATAAGGCTGAATGACAAACTTCCCTGACCACAGTAGCCTGACTCTTTCAGGGCCTACTTGGCGCAGCACTGATCCACCTGATCAGGCTCTTCACTGAGTGGTCCACCAGACTTGGCTTAGATCAGCCTGACTTACACTCAGTGGGACATCCTTCAGGCTTCTCCATTGGTTCAGGTTGATGGCATGTCTTCAGTCAGCTCTTCTGGTTGTCATCTTGATATCTTCAGGCTGTGTTGAGAAGTTCCCCCTCGCTGAGTTCCCCCTCAACTGAGCAACCTATTCTACTAAGAGCTAACCTAGCCTGACCTGATCTAAAGGATACTATCCTGACTGCTTTCAAACCTATTACATGTTGTTTTGGAAAATCATCAAAACTAAACATATCCCAACACTTTACCTGTTTTATTTTCATGATCTTTGATCCTTGGTAACTCCTTAGTAGATTCTATATTGCCTTGTTCAGTTATTTCTACTGGAATTTCAACTGTTAAATATGGTTGTGGAGTTCTATCTGTAGAGTTTTCATCTTTTTGCAAATCTTTAATAATCTTTTGACTCTCTCTGTCTTCATTGTGTGGTTCATCAAACAAAACATGTGTAGACTCTTCCACAAGCATTGTCCTCTTATTAAACACTCTAAATGCTTTGCTTACCACTGAATATCCAAGAAAGAATCCTTCATCTGCCTTAGGGTCAAATGTTTTTAGATAATCTTTCTCATTGTTCAGAATGTAGCATTTACATCCAAAGATGTGAAAATAAGATATGTTACTGAAACCTTTCCATAGTTCATAAGGTGTCTTGGAATGTACTTTGTTGATTAAGCACCTGTTTTGTGTGTAATAAGAAGTATTGGTATCCTCAGCCCAAAAACTTTTAGGTAAATGAGCTTCAACTAACATGGTTCTAACAGCTTCTTTCAGAGTTCTATTTTTCCTTTCAGCCACACCATTTTGTTGAGGTGTTCTAGCTGCTGAATATTCATGATGAATTCCATGGAGAGAACAAAACTCCTCAATAACTTGATTTGTAAATTCAGTTCCTCTATCAGATCTGATTTTTACAATCTTCAAACCTTTCCCATTCTAAATTTTTCTCATAAGTTCAGGTAACCTTTGTAGAGTTTCAATCTTGAGTAATCATCTACAACCACAAGGGTATACTTTTTCCCACTAATACTGACTGGTTATATGGGTCCAAAAAGATCCATATGAAGCAGTTCCAGAACTTTGTTTGAGCCCATCAAAGATTTTGTTCTTAAAAGTCTTCTTTGTTTGCTTACCCTTTTGGCATGCATCACAAAGATGATCATTCTTGAACTTTGTCTCTGGTAGACCTCTTACAAGTCTGTTCTTTACAAGGTCATTCATGGTTTTGAAATTTATGTGATTCAGCCTTTTATACCAAAGCCAGCTTGTATCTGTAGAGTTGTTTGCTATAAAACAAACATTCTCTTCAGCTGAGCTCCATTCGACTATATACACATTTCCTTTTCTAGTACCACAAAGTTTGACTTGCTTTGTTTCAGCATCCTTAATCATGCATGAGTTTGGTGTAAAGTCACAATGTAGCCTTTGTCACAAAATTGACTCACACTTAGCAAATTATGTTTTAGTCCATCCATAAGATATACATCATTGATTTGAACATTTTCTCTTCTTATTGAGCCTGAACCTTTGGCAGTACCACTGACATTGTCACAAAAAACTACTCTAGGTCCATTTAGCTCTCTAAGGTTGGAAAATACTTCTTTATTACCTGTCATGTGCCTTGCACAACCACTATCAATATACCATATTTCCTTTGGAATGGTTGACAAATGTCCCTACAATACATGAAGAATTAGTGTTTAGGTATCCAAAGATTTGGATCTCCTCCAGTGACATTCTTAACCACCCAAGTTGGTTTTGCAATAGTTGGTCTTTTGCCCTTCTTGTATGGAACTTCCTGAGCAACTTTCTTGTCACTTGTAGACTTATTTCCATTCCAGAATTTGTTAAAATTCTCTTTTCTCTTAAAGTCTACATTTGCTTCCTGCTGCACAGTTGTTGTCTGTAGAGTTTGACTTGAAGTCTCTTCTTTACAGATTGATTTGATCTTGTTTGTGTACAGATTGTTCTTTTCTTCCAAATGTTGTTCATTTTCAATCTTTCCATAGATAATGTCAATAATCTTCTTTTGTTTCTCATCAGATAGATTTTTTACTAATCTTTGAACAGTTGGTTCCTCAAGTTCTTGTAGAAGAATGCTTTCTCTCTTGAATTCTTGTTGTTGTTTCACAATTGTAGGAACAAAATTTTCAAGATATTCCATCCAATCACATGGATTGTATCCAATGCCTGTCATATCTCCAGAAGGTTTTTGCTATAAAAGCATTTCCTTTAACTTTCTAGATGATTTACCATAGCATTCATATCTTTTAATGAAATAATCTCTCTCAGCTTCAACATTTAAGATAATGTTATCTTTCTTTGCAACTTCATTCTTGAGATCTATGCAGTCAGCAATTGTGCATGAAGCTTCTTCAACAAGTTCTTCATGACTCATTTTTAGATAATCAAATTCTTCTTGCAAATTACTCATTAAGGATAGCTTGTTTTTGTTTTCATTGGTTTCAGTAAGCAGTTCCTCAATTCTTTGCTTAAGTTTTTGATTTTCCACTAAAAGTTCATTATAATCACTTCTTATATAAAGCAGTCCTTCAAAACCATTTTGGAGCAAGTGAATCATATCACTGGAAGAAGCATTTTCAGTTAAAGAACTGGATGAGGATTGTACTTCTTCATCTTTTGCCCTAAGACAAATTAGTGCTTCATTGTCCTCAGAATCTGTGGACTCACACTCTGCAGTTGGGTGAGAAGAAGAAGAGGGACTTTCTTCTTCAGTCTTTTCAAACTCGGACAGTAGTGCTCTTATTCTTTCTTTATCTAACTTTTTCTTCTTTTCCATCCTTACAGCTTTCTCCTCTTTAGTGTACTTCTTTGCTTCAGGGTAGGGGCAACCCTTGATAAAATGTCCAGGTTTCCTGCAATTATAAAAAAAGATAAGTGGAGTTAGCAGCTGGTTTACTTGACTTACCTTCTTGCTTAGATAGATTCTTCTTCCAGTTGGCTTTCTTGGCAAATTTCCTAAATTGCTTGATCAATAAGGCCATCTTATCACTTTCTGAATCTGATTCTACAGTTGGGTTAGACTCTGCAGCCACAAGAGTTGTAACTTTTGAACTTGTTAAGTCCTTGTCTTTTATCCTGTCAATATCAAACTCAAAGGCTTTGAGGTCAGAAAACAATTCAAATGTAGAGACTTTGGATAAGTGTTGATCCCACTAGATTGATAAATTGCGGAAGCTTTAAAGTAAATATCTTTAGCAAAGTTCTTTTCACAAGAGCACAAAAATAAGCAATAAAGTAAATGCAGAAAGCAGTAAATAAGACCGGATGTATAGTGGTTCGAATCTGAATATCCTACGTCCACTCTCCCTTGATCAAAGGGGTCTCACTATCCAACCAACAACCAACTTTCTTACTGGAATTGTGAAGTACCAGTTCCTTCTTACAAACCCTTTAGATCTAACTTGATCTAAAGCCTTCAACCTATCTTGAAGATGAACAGGTTGAAATCCAATCAACTCCTTAAGAGTATATATGAAAGTATGAACAGAACAAGAGTGTTAACTCCTTGATAATCAAGAGCTTGGAATATGACTTCGTGCGCGTAGGATTCTATGGCTTTTCTTATAATTACACTCTTGTATTTATAGAGGTGATTAGGGTATAGTCGTTGGAGAGCTAATCCAATCAGATCCTCTATTTAGGGAAGCTTCAATCAATCAATTCCCTAATTGATTGATTGGGTTGGTGAGATCCTTGGATTGATTGACTTCAAACTTTCTAATCCTGATCTTGTTGACTTGATTTGAATCACCAACGGTCAAGTGCTTCCAATGCCTAACTCTGATTCTCTCCAGAAAAGGCAAGACCAGACACCAGGCAACCTGATGTCTTCTGGTCCTGATCTGGTTAAGAAACAGAATGCTCATCAGAATCAGGAGATGATTATGAGCATCTTTTGTTTCACAGACTCGTCTTGTCCGGACTCGTCTGGTCTGGGGAAAGTTCTCTGCCTCTGGTCAGTCTCTTCTGGTGAAGTCTTCAGGTGGAGTCCTCTGGTGAAGTCCTCTGGAAGATCTTCTGGTAGGTCTTCTGGTGACTCTTCTGGTGAAGTCTTCTGGTCTGGCAGTTCCCCCTAGACTAAGTCCTAATCTAGTTCATCATCTGGCTAACAGGTCCAGATGGTCCTATTACATTCTCTGGTTTGTTTTAACTCATCAAAACTATACAACATTTATCCTAACAATTTCCCCCTTTTTGATGGAGTTAAAACTTAACCAGAACTGGTCAAATAAAAGTACTTAAGCATAAAAGCAATAAAGGATAAGACCTTAGAATAGATCTTATCAGGCAAACAATTAAGACAACAAGAAGTTGTCTTTTGAACAGAGAAGATATGATATTTCATTAATAATGACAAAAGTGATTACAGATTACAATGCAATTCTGGTCCTATTCTAAGCATATCTTTTGTTCTCCTTGGGCACCAGGAACCAGTCAAGAAATCTGTCTTGAATGGCCTTCAACTCTGGAGAAGATGTTAGAGTGATATTTGCCAACACCTTAGTCTTGTACAACTTCTTCAGTTCAGCCCAATCAACCTGGTCCCCTATCATTGGAGTGTTAAGATAATGGAACTCAAGGGCAGTGACCTCCAGGTTGAACTCTATGGTGGAGTCCATCAGCTGCTTGTACAGACTTGCATCATAAGCCTTCATCCAAGAATGGGACGTCCTGTTGATGAGAGCTTCGTCCTCTGGTGGAGGCCTTTGGATGTAGTGCTGGATGAACCACAAAGTCTTGGCTTCTCTCCACTTCTCAATCAGAGGGACAGGCACAGTAGAGTCAAAGGACCCTTCTGTCCTGAGTGGCAAAATCTCCATCACTTCAACAAGCGATTTCCTTCTCTGGCTGGATCCACTAGCACCAGAAGAGATGCCAGTTTCTCTGGTCTTCTTATTCTGCCTCCTAACATATCGGAGCCTCTGCCCTTCATCTATGTTCTTCCTTATTCTGGCTTGCCTCTCTTCAGGCGTTTCTTCCCTGAATCTCTTCTCTGCCTCCTCAACTACTTCTTCTAGGAAGTTCTTCTTCACCTTTCTTATCTTCTTCTTTGCAGGTCCAGAAATTGAGCTGGGATCCTGCTCTGCTTCTGAGGACTCCTCTTCTGCCGCAAGTTGCTTTGCCATGGTAAGAGATTTGAGCTCTTCCTTCTTCTTCTTTTGCAGCTCGGCCTGGGCCAGAGTGTTCTCCAGCAGGTCCAGACGAGCACCATGGCTGAAGAGAGTCTCGTTCGTGGTCTTCGCCAGATCAGTTCTGGCCTTCTCTTTCCCCTTTTTAACTTCATCAACAAGGGGCTCCACCACCTGCCTAATGAGATCAGGCAAGACGGTGTTTGAGGAAGAGTGAAGATCACGCAGTTGCTTGGCCTCCTCCAGATAAGCTTTGGATTTCGCAACCAGCCTCTCCTGCTTTTCTAACATCTCCTGGAGGGAGTCCTTAAGCTTAGCAGTCTGCAGCATCTGGAAAGCCATCTCAACCTTCAAAACAGAAACTGGTCTCAGCTGCTCCAGCACATGCTCCTGGAGCTGCTTCTGGCTGTGCATAACATCCAGCTTAACAAGGAGGCCATTGGCTTTGAAGGAGGCTTTGGCAGCAGCAAAGGTGGACCTAATCTGCTTTGAGAAGATTTTTCTCTCCTGCCGGATCTGGTGCTCAATCATAGCAGGGGCCATATGTTGAATCACCTTGGAAAAGTGCCCAATCTGCATGATCTACTCATTGAAGAATGTCTTCATCTTTTGCAGCACGGTAGGAGTGACATCAAAGTCCTCATCATCAGGGTAGAGCTCTGTAGGGAAAGAGAAGTGAGGGCCAAATTTGTAGGAGGGGCCCTCAGGAGAGATCATAACTCCCCTCTAGATAAGCAGAGTGCGAATCAACACCTTGGCCGCCTCTGGGGTCTCAAGCTCTGCAGGATTCTGGATGTTGAGCTTCTTCTTGAGATCAATCTCCCAAGCAGTGAAATTGGGAGGACCCATTTCCTGAAGCAACAACATGAGGTCCTCCACATCTTCAAGTCTGGCCTTGCTCCAGACTTTGGCATCAGTTAGCTCTGCCAAGAGGGGTAAGTGCTCCAAAAGGATAGGAAAGTGCTCTCTTAGCCAGAGCTGAGCACTTACACTCATACTCTGCCTAATGGGACCCATTTCTACAGATGAGAAAATAAAAGGTCTGGGCCCAGAGACAGAGGAGGATGGTGCTAAGACCTCCGGCTCCAGTGAAGTATCCTCATCTTCACTATCATCGCTGGTCAGACGGGTGGGAGAAGGAGGGGCAGGGAAACCCAGAGCCATAGAGATGGATGGGTCCTGATATGTATGAGATTAGGGAGGGGTAGGGTTTTGAGAAGTAGAAGTTGAGGTAAGGGGTTGTTCTGCACCAGAAGAAGTAGGAGGCGCTTCTGGTACAGAAGCTGGGATTGGAATTTGTGAGGTGGAAGAGGGTGGTAGGGGAGGTTCAGCACCAGAAGTGGATGGCACCTCTGGTACAGGGGCTGAAGGGGAAGGATTAGTGGTAAGAGGTGTTTGGGAAGGTGGGGGAGAAGGTGTTTGGGTAGGTATGGTGGAGGGAGTGTATATGGGGGTATCAGGAAGGATCTGCTCTGGTGAAGCAATGTGGGCACCAGAGACAGAAGATGGGTTTTGGGGAGGGTTTTCTGGGGGAGAGGTTGATGGGGTAACAAGATTAATGGGGGTAGAGGTAGGGATAGGAGGGCTTACCTCAACAGATGGGACTGGAGCAGTGGAGTCTTGCATGATTCTGGCAGCTTCATCAATTGCCTGCTCCAGAGCATCTCCAAGATCAGATCTAGAATCTGACTCTTGAAGAATGGCCCTCTTGGCCCGAGATTTCTTCTTTTGAAGAGGTTCAACCTCTTCTTCCTCCTCCTCCTCTGATGGCTCATCCACCAGGAGTGTCTTCTGAACCCTTCTGCTGGTTCTGGGCTTCTTAGCGGATACCTTCTTGGCCTCCTCTGGCCTCTTTCGCTTGGCTGCCCCTGCCTTCTTGGCAGCTTCTTCACTATCACCCTTCTTCTTCTTCAACACATCAAGAAGGGGAATCTAGTCCTCCTCTGAGGAACCAGAGAAAGCAATGGTTGAAGAACCAGTTGCTTCAGCAGGCTTCTTCTTGCTTTGCTGCTTCTGCTGCTTCTACCCCTTTGCAGGTGAGGGAACTGCTTGAAGAGGAGGGACAGGGATGGCTTGCTCTCCATCAGAGTCAGGATGGCCATGAAGAGGATCATCCTTGGAGAAGAGGATCTTGGATTTGTGAAAGCCCTTGCACCAGGAATCTCTCCACTTTTTCTCTGGAAAGATTGAGTCTAAGATCAGAGTAAGCTTTATCCCTAGGGAGACATTAGCATTAAAGAAAAATTGCTGCTCCCCTGGCTTGCTGGGACACTCTTCCTTCTGCACTTTCAACTTGTTCTTCCTCAGCACCCCCCAGAAGAACTCTGTCCAATTGCATTGGGCACCATCCAGAATGGCCCTCATAACACAGAGCCTGCCAGTAAAGATGGCATCTGTGCTATGGCTCTCGCACATTAAAACCTTCACCACAATGTCAAAAAGCACCTTATACTTTTGCCTCAAATGCTTGTCTAGAAAGCCTTTCGTCAAGTTCTGACATGAAGATCTGGCAAAAACCTTGAATGACTCCAACGCTTCTCCTTCTTTATACTTCAAGGGGTCTACACCTTCCGAGGAAATGTTGCCAAATAAACTACAGAAATCAGCCTTCGAAAAGATGACATCCTCCTTATCAATCTTGGAGGAAAAGTGATCATCATGGATCTTCATTCTGACAAGAAGTTGGGCAGCGTACCCATCCACCGTGCGCAAGTCCTTGGGAATTTTGGAAATTAACTCCTCCACTCCAGATTGCCTGAGCAATTCCAAAATCTCCAGTGCTGCAAGATTCTTGGTGGAATAGAAATCCACCACCATTTCCGACTTCAACTTCTTGCAAACATACTCCGGATCGAAGTTGTACTTGGGTGCCATTTCTGTGAGAGAGAGAGAGAGAAAGAAAACTTGCAGAGAGAAATTAGGGCTTTTAAAAATAAGGAAACGTGAAAAGACAGATTGAAGAGAATTTTGATTTAAATAGAGCAAGACGCGTGGCTTGAACAATTAATGAAGTGTGAACGCGTGTAATTGCAAAATTTAATTTAGGGAACAAAATCAATTTTTGAATTGATTGACATATTGCACATTAATTAAATCTGATGGCTAAGATTAAAAGGTGAAATACAGATTTAATCTGGTGCGTAGGCGTGATCATTGGGACTGGGTATAAAGGGGTTTTGTGGCAGTCAAGGTAAAAAGCGAAATGATTGCCTAGGCTCTATACCTTCGTCTTAAATACACTCTGAAGTTGAAACGTTTTGGGTGTATTGAGTAATTTGAAAAGTGTATCCCAATGATCAGAGACCAGGGAAGTAAAAGCATACCTGTCACCTGATATTATAACCAGATGATACCACAGCTAGTCTGGTGTTACATCTCATCTGGTTCTAGTCCGAGAGGAATCCGGACTTTTCTGGAATCTTATTCAGCACCTCATCTGGGATGTACCTCAACTGGTACAAGTCTCATCTGGTGCATATCTCATCTGGAGATGTAAGTTCCCTGATATATCTAATATGCAGGCATGTTAGTTTTAAAAGACAAAGATTATGTGACAAAATTTAAACAAAGGATACTTCTCTGATGCTCCCCCTAAACCAAATCTGTCTCTGGATCCAATAAACCGAACTCAAATGATAATTCTCTGAATCTGGCTTCAGCCAAGGGCTTAGTCAGAATATCTGCTCTCTGCTTCTCTGTTGCAATCTTTTCCATCCTTATATCTCCCTTCTCAACATGGTCTCTGATGAAGTGATGCCTTATGTCAACATGTTTGCACCTGGTTTGAAGAACTGGATTCTGGGTGATTGCTATTGCACTATTGCTATCACAGAAGATTGGAATATCCTTGGTTCTAATCTGGTAGTCCCTAAGCTGTTGACTAATCCAGAGTAGTTGTGAACAACAGCTGCCTGCAGCCATATACTCTGCTTCTGTTGTTGAAGTAGCAACTGAAGTCTGCTTCTTAGAGAACCAAGATACCAATTTATTTCCTAAAAACTGGCATGTTCCACTTGTAGACTTCCTATCTATTCTGCACCCACCATAATCTGAATCTGAATAACCACTTAACTCTAAGTTGTCATCTGCAGGATACCATAATCCCAAATTCACTGTTCCCTTAAGATATTTCAATATCTTCCTTGCTGCTTCCAAATGACTTTTCTTAGGATTAGCTTGAAATCTGGCACACACACCTACAGCAAAAGTGATATTTGGTCTGCTTGCAGTCAGGTACAGAAGAGAACCAATGAGTGCTCTGTACTGAGTCTGGTCCACATTTTCTCCAGACTCATCTGGATCCATGTTGAAATTTATCATCATAGGGATCTTGGCTGCTTTGCTAGATCCTTTTCCAAATTTCTCTAACATGTTTCTGATGTACTTTGCCTGATTAATGAAGATTCCCTTCTCTGTTTGCTTTACCTGCAGACCTAAGAAGTAATTCATTTCTCCCATCATAGACATCTCAAACTGGCTCTGCATGAGTTCACCAAACTTCTCACACAGCTTCTTATTAGGGGATCCAAATATAATGTCATCAACATATATTTGGACCAGAAGGATGTCCTTTCCTTCTTCTTTCCTAAACAAGGTCCTATCAATCTTACCCTTAGTAAAACCATTGTCCAGAAGAAACTGAGATAGAGTATCATACCATTTTCTGGGTGCCTGCTTCAGCCCATAAAGAGCTTTCTTAAGCTTAAACACCTTGTCACCTTGTTCAAAACCAGGAGGTTGTTCCACATACACTTCCTCAATGAAAATCCCATTAAGAAAGGCAGATTTCACATCCATCTAGTATACTTTTAACTTCATATGAGCAGCATATGCTAAGAACAATCTAATGGCTTCTAGTCTGGCAACAGGAGCAAAAGTTTCATCATAGTCTATTCCTTCAGAATGAGAATAGCCCTGAGCCACTAGCCTTGCCTTGTTCCTAGTAATGACATCATTCTCATCTTTCTTATTCTTGAAAACCCACTTAGTGCCTATCACCTTTTGATGTCTTGGTCTGTCTACCAGCTCCCAAACATCCTGTATGGTGAATTGATTCAGCTCCTCTTGCATAGCAACAATCCAATTTGAATCTTTCAGTGCCTCCTTGATATTCTTGGGCTAAATTAAGGACACATAGCAACTGAATAAGGCAGCTAAGTTAAGAGTTCTCCTAGTCTGGACACCCTTAGTTGGATCTCCAATTATCAGGTCATTGGGATGATCAACCAGGGTCCTCCTTCCCGTGGCCTTGCCTGATTGACCATCCTCTACAGTACCTTGGTGAGTATTACCATCTACAGAAGAGCTTCCCCCTACAAGAGTTCCAACCTCTTCTGGTTCTGCTCCTTGTGAAGATTTCTTCTTCAGAGAACTAGTAGATGGGTTACCATCTGAGTCTGAATCAAGAATAGATGGGTTGACCTTGATTACTCTGGGAGTAGTCTGATTCTGTGTCTCAACAGAAGACTTTAATTCCACCTTGCACTCAACAGCAGATTCATCAAAAACAACATGAGGTGTTTCCTCCACACAAAGTGAATTCTTATTGAAAACTCTGAATGCTTTACTAGTAGTGGAATATCCTAAAAATATTTCATCTGCTACATTAGCATCAAAAGTTTTTAATTTTGATTTCCCATTGTCATGGATGAAACACTTGCATCCAAAAACATGAAAATATGAAACAGATGGGGTTTTACCTTTCCATACCTCATAAGGTGTCTTATTATGTCTCTGGGCAATTAGGTATCTGTTCTGTGTATAGCAAGCTGTGTTGATAGCTTCTGCCCAAAACCTTTTTGGTGTGTTGTACTCTGCCAGAAGTGTTCTTGCAGCTTCCTTAAGGGTTATATTCCTCCTTTCTGCTACTCCATTCTGTTGGGGTGTTCTGGCAGCAGATGTCTCATGAAAAATCCCATGTTCTTTGCAGTACTCTGCAATGTGTGAATTCAGAAACTCTGTCCCATTGTTACTTCTTGGGCAACTGCTAAAATCTGCAAGATAAATGTTACCCTTCCTCAAGCCTATTAGCAAGATATCATTATAATCAGAAGAAAAGACAGTGCATGAATCACTAGAAAACTTCATTGAGTATCCCCTGTCACAAAATAGGGATACTGAAAGTAAATTATGCTTGAGTCCTTCAACATAGTAGACTTCATCTACAGATACGCCATTGAAGCTCAATTTTCCAACACCTCTGGTGACTCCATAATTGTTGTCACCAAACATCACTCTTGGCCCATTCATTGGCTTGAAATCCTGGAGATGATCTTTCTGGAATGTCATATGCTTGGAACATCCACTATCAATGTATCACACATATTTGCTTGATAGTCCTTTCTCCAATGAGCTCTTGGCATCCTGCAGAGAAATCAATTAGGTCCCCTACTGGTGCTGGGACCTGATTGGTTAGTTGCAGGGTTTGTAGGATTCCAAAGATAAAGATCATCCCTTGCTGGATGAGGAGCTCTTATCTTCCTTCCAAATCTATCTACCAGCACATGTCCTCTTACAATGACATATTGAGCTACTGGTCTGATCAGAACACCTTTCCTATAAACAGGTCTAGTGTATCTTTTCTCAAATCTGGCCTTTGGAATGGCCTGCCTTAAAGACATGGTCTTAAAGGTCTGGTTGTAAGGGTACATCCTAGAAGAACCATCTCTGGTGTCATAACTACTCAGATCAGTTGGTTTTCTATAGATGGGTCTGGAAGACCTCCTCTGGTTCTGAAAGTTAGACCTTTTCTGGTGGTTATAGTTCCTTTGAGTATATCTGTTTTGGAATTGATTCCTCTGAGAAAACCGTCTCTGGGGTACTTGGTTCTGTTGAACATTGTTCCATCTCTGGTAGTTCCTATTCTGATTGGGATTCCCCCTTCTTGAGTGTCTCCTTTGAGGTTCCCTAATCTGGTTAGGTTCCCTTTGAGGATTCCTCTGAGGTCCTCCAATCTGAGTAAGTTCTACTCTTTGAGATTTATTGTTAACAGATCCATCGGCCTTCAAAAGTTCCCCTTGTTGACGTTTATTCTCAAGAATTCTCTCTTCCAGGACAGTCAACTCTTCTGGACCATATTCTATGTGATTAACAGAGTGATTCATTTTCCAATCAGGATTATGAACCACTTTGTAACCATTACCAGATGAGTCTTTTTCATTCCAGATTTCTACCAATTTACCAGATCTTACAAACTTATCTTTGTTGTAAAGATATTTATGAGTTTTGGTAGTAATTCCAGAATATCCTAAACCACTCTTATCATTTATGCGCTGAGAAGACTCTGAAATAATAGATACAACAGATGGTATCTTAGGAGCTTCTCTGGGCATGGGTATCTCTTCTATGGTTTGCTCAACTTGTTTTCCCTTGATAAGAGTCTGGTACTTGGCTCTAAGTTCATGGAACTCATCTTCCTGAGAGTTCTTTTCCTTCATGAGTTGATCTACCAAAGTATCTCTTTCTGTGATCTTATCCTAAAGTTCAGAGACTTCTTTGTAATGATCTTTCATGAGTTCTCTGGTGGTTTTTTGCTCATGGGAGAGGGATTGAACTTCAGCTCTGAGCCTACCATTTTCTTTCTCAAGTTTTTGACAGAGTTGAACACAATTTTGGAGATCTGATAGCATTTGTTGCATATCAGACTCTCTGGAGTTACCAGATGAATGAGATGATTCAGTATATTTGGAATTAGATAAGCATAGGGTAGTTTCATTTACCTCAGTGATGTCTGCCATAAGACATACATCATCATCTGATCCGAAATCAGAAGAAGAAGAACTGGAACTTGTATCCTCTTCCTCTGCTTCTGCCAGTAGTGCTCTCTTGTCTGCATATCTCATATCTCTCTTGAGTCTTTTCTCTTCTCTTTCTCTAGGAGTCAATTGAGGACAATCATAACTGTAGTGTCCTGGCTTGTTGCAGGTGTAACAGGTGTTATCTCCTCTGGGACTTGGACTTGGATCTCTCCTCCTCTGGTTGTACTCTATTCTGGCTGGAGTACTATCTCTTCTCTGGTAGTCAAATCTGCTAGAACTGCTATCCCTCCTCTGGTAATCTGATCTCCCAGAGCTGCTATCTCTTCTCCTCTCTGGAGTTCTGAATCTAGTCTCCCTTGAGTCTCTAGATTTTCTCTCTTTATCTGCAGCTTTGAAGGAACTCTTCCTGTCTCTGGTAGATTCCTTCCAGTGCTTTTTGTACCTGCCATATTTTGAAATCATTTTATCAAGTTTATGGGTTAGGAGTGCTACCTGTTCCTTGAGACTCAAATCATCTGCAGGAGACTCCTTTGGTTTGTCATCTATCTTGATGGTAGAGAAGAAGGCAACTCCTTTCTGCCCAGAAGAGGAAACCTCTTCTGTTTGATCCTCTTCTTGAAGATCATATTCGTAGGCTTTAAGATTAGATAACAGAAGATGATGATCCAGAGTGTTGAGATCCTTGCTATCTTTAATCACAGTCACTTTGATTCTCCACCTGCATGTTAGTGAACGCAGTATTTTACTATTTATTTCCTTTTCAGAGTAGGTCTTACCTAAGGCACTAGCCTTGTTGAGGAGATTTGTGTGACGCATATCCAGCTGGTCAATGGTCTCATCTGGTTTCATTTTGAAGGTATCAAATGAGTGTTGAACAGCTTGTAGTTTGTTGTCCTTGATCTTCTCTGTTCCCTCACAGAGTAGTGCAAGTTTGTCCCACATCTCCTTGGCAGTGGCACATGTTCTGACCTTTTCTATCACCTCTTTTGTGAGTGTGTTGATGATTTCAATCCTTGCCACCTGGTCTAGGTTGTATAGCTTTCTTTCATCTTTGTCAAGCTCATCTTTCTTCTTGAGGATCCTTTGTCTGGGAACTCTGTCCTCAGCAGCTTTCTGGGCAGTTTCACTTGTTTCTTCCCTGGACTCTGACCTGCCACTATCAATAGGAGTCCAGTAAAATTTAATTGGGCACTCTCTACCACATATAACATGCGGTGATGAATAGCTCCAAGATGATTACTCATCATGAAGCTCCAGTGGTTGTAATCCTCAAAGGAGAATTCTGGAAGCTTGCGGCTCTTATAAGAAGATTTTGGAGACATTCTTATCAAGAAAACTTAACAGAAATTTAACCAAAACACAATAAAGAGCAATGGATCTGCCCGGTGACCACCAAAAAGCTTTACAAAGCAGTGGTCTTTGGACACACTGCTCTGATACCACTTGTTGGTCCCACTAGATTGATAAATTGCGGAAGCTTTAAAGTAAATGTCTTTAGCAAAGTTCTTTTCACAAGAGCACAAAAATAAGCAATAAAGTAAATGCAGAAAGCAGTAAATAAGACCGGATGTATAGTGGTTCGGATCTGAATATCCTACGTCCACTCTCCCTTGATCAAAGGGGTCTCACTATCCAACCAACAACCAACTTTCTTACTGGAATTGTAAAGTACCAGTTCCTTCTTACAAACCCTTTAGATCTAACTTGATCTAAAGCCTTCAACCTTATCTTGAAGATGAACAGGTTGAAATCCAATCAACTCCTTAAGAGTAAATATGAAAGTATGAACAGAATAAGAGTGCTAACTCCTTGATAACCAAGAGCTTGGAATATGACTTCGTGCGCGTAGGATTCTAGGGATTTTCTTGTGATTGCACTCTTGTATTTATAGAGGTGATTAGGGTATAGCCGTTGGAGAGCTAATCCAATCAGATCCTCTATTTAGGGAAGCTTCAATCAATCAATTCCCTAATTGATTGATTGGGTTGGTGAGATCCTTGGATTGATTGACTTCAAACTTTCCAATCCTGATCTTGTTGACTTGATTTGAATCACCAACGGTCAAGTACTTCCAATGCCTAACTCTGATTCTCTCCAGAGAAGGCAAGACCAGACACCAGGCAACATGATGTCTTCTGGTCCTGATCTGGTTAAGAAACAAAATGCTCATCAGAATCAGAAGATGATTCTGAGCATCTTTTGTTTCACCAGACTCGTCTGGTCCGGACTCGTCTGGTCTGGGGAAAGTTCTCTGCCTCTGGTCAGTCTCTTCTGGTGAAGTCTTCTGGTGGAGTCCTCTGGTGAAGTCCTCTGGAAGATCTTCTGGTAGGTCTTCTGGTGACTCTTCTGGTGAAGTCTTCTGGTCTGGCAGTTCCCCCTAGACTAAGTCCTAATCTAGTTCATCATCTGGCTAACAGGTCCAGATGGTCCTATTACATTCTCTGGTTTGTTTTAACTCATCAAAACTATACAAAATTTATCCTAACAATTAGTCCTTTGATTCCCTCATAGCAACCACTTTCATGTCCCATTCAGATGGTAGGGCTCTTAGAACTTTCATATTCTTTTCCCTTTGAGAGTACTCTTTGATGGTCCCATTTTCGAATGCCAAAATGGGAATTTAGGAGAATTTTTTTTTAGACTTTGCATCGCACCCTGAATGAGTTCAGTGAGGGAACTCTCAAGTCACTGCATTGCTGAGAGTCAGAGGCATCAAGTCAGTGTGGTGACTTGAGGATTCAACCTCTCAACAAGACAGTGACTCGAGAGGTTACACCTCAAGTCAGTGCGTTGCTTAGAGGCTGAGTTACCAAGTCAGTGTGAAGACTTGGAGACTCGTGCTCTAAGAAACTCAGTGAATCGAGATATTGGACTCTCGAGTGCTTACTTAAGCATGTCAGTGAGATTTGTTCCCCCTGACTAAATTACTCAACCAAAGTTTCTTTAACAATGCTCTCAGTGAGCAGATTTTACACAACACTTTAGTAAGTACATAAACAATAAATAACACTCAGTTTAACGTGGTTCAGAGACTCAAGATCTTACATCCACGGGCCTGATTTAACAGGAAATCCACTAACTTGGGATTCTTGCTTTTAACGTGCCAAGGTGCCCCCAGATCTTTACAACTCAGATCTTGCTTTCTTCCTTCCTAACTCAACAACAAATTCCACCAACAAACCTGACAAGTAGGGTTTTGGTTTCAGTTAGGTTTTCTCCAACTAGGTGAGGTTTTCCCTTACAATGTGTTAGCCTAAAGCTAAGATTGGGAAAACCTCTCTAAGCTATGAGTTACAAGGTGAACACTCAATTTATATCTGTAAAGACCCTAATGGTCAGTGAACAAGGTGTAAGAAGTGCCTCCTTATATCTCCCATGAAACGCACTATCCTCTCACACCTTCACAGCTCGTAGGCGTTGATTTTTCTCATTCACACACCCTTCAAACCGCAGCTATGAGCTTGTATTTATAGTGTGGATCCAAATATTACCGTTGGAGGGAATAACATTTGAATCCAGACTGTCAGTAGGGAAACCTACTTTTCTTGGAATGCGGCCTTGTCAGTGTCGGATATGCTGTCTTGACTTGATTGGTCCACGTGGACTGAATCCAACGGATCTTTGGTTCAGTGAGCTTGATCAGGGCGCACTGACTTCAGATGGCTTATCCTCCACTGACTTGATGATCTTCAATAGACATGACTATCTTCAGTGTAGTTGTCCTTCAGTAGACTCTTGAAGATCTTTCCAGGAAGTTTGTCATAAGGCTGAATGACAAACTTCCCTGACCACAGTAGCCTGACTCCTCAGGGCCTACTTGGTACAGCACTGATCCTCCTGATCGTGCTCTTCACTGAGTAGTCCACTGACTTAGCTTAGATCAGCCAGGTTTATACTCAGTGGGACATCCTTCAGGCTTCTCTTCAGGTTCAGGTCTTCTGCCATGGCTTCAGTCAGTTCTTCTTGTGATGTCATCTTGATTTTCTCAGGCTGTGTTGCTGAGTTCCCCCTCGCCGAGTTCCCCCTCAACTGAGTGCTTCCTCAGCTGAGTTCTTCTCAACTGACAGCCTATTCTACTGAGAAATAACCTAGCCTAACCTGAAACTAAAGATACTATCCTGACTGCTTTCAAACCTATTACATGTGGTTTTGGAAATCATCAAAACTAAACATGTTGGTCCCGATTTTTCTTTCACAAACAAGGACAATATGGGAAATTAGGAGAAATTTTTGTTTTAACACTGATGTTATGCAAGTCAGTAAAGCAATAAAAAACACAACAATGTAAAGTGGTTCGGAGGCTCAAGCTCCTACATCCACTGCCTGATTTAACAGGAAATCCACTACCCGGGATTCTTGTTTTTAACGTGCCAAGGTGCACTCACAACTGGACTCACACCCCTCCGCGGAGCTGCCTCTCGAACTGGCCTCACATCCCTCTTCACTCAGGGACTGCCTCTCCTCACCTTGCTTCAACACCTAACACTATTCTTGAAAGGGTTTAGTTTGGTTTGGTTCTCTCCAACTAGGTGAGATTTTCCCTTACATGGTTTTAGCCTTTAAGCTAAGGTTGGGAAAATCTCTCTAAGCTTAGGATGTATATGATGAGCTCGAGTATACAAACTGGAACACTCAAATATGACTATGAAGAACTCAGGTCAGTGTTCTTGATGGAGATGGTGCCTCCTTATGCCTCCCTTGAAACGCACCACTCTCACATCAGCTCCTTGCTTATCCATAAATGAAGCTTGAGTTTGTATTTATAGTGTGGATTTGAATGTTACCGTTGGAGAGAGTAACATTCAAATCCAGACTATCTCTGGAGTGAAATTCTCCTTTTCAGTAAAGTATGGCCTTTGTCAGCTTTTGTCAGATTTGTTGCCTTGACTTGATTGGTCCACGTGGACTGAGTCCAACGGCTTTTTTGTTCAGGGTACTTGATCAGGGTAGTCCTGACTTCAGGCGACTTGTCTTCAGCTGACTTGTAATCCTCTCAGGATACCTTCCTTCAGTAGACTTGAAGTCCACTCAGAACTATGGGAATTTCTGCATATTTCAAATTATTACTTGTGTTCTGACATTATTCTTGTAATAGAAAATCATTTGGTTAGAAGTTTTGGAATCATCAAAAAGGGGGAAATTGTTGGGATATTTTAGTTTTGATGATTTTCCAAAACAACATGTAATAGGTTTGAAAGCAGTCAGGATAGTATCTTTTAGTTTCAGGTCAGGCTAGGTTGTTTCTCAGTAGAACAGGTTATCAGTGGAGGAAGAACTCAGTGAGGGGGAACTCTACTGAGAGGAACTCAGCTGAAGGGGGAACTCTACTGAGGGGGAACTCAGTGAGGGGGAACTCACTGATAGAGCATGAGGAAGTCAAGATGACATCAAGGAGAACGACTGAAGTCATGTCAGAAGACCTGAACCTGAAGAGAAGCCTGAAGGAAGTCCCACTGAGTATAAACCGGACTATTCTAAGCTGGTCAGTGGACTTACTCAGTGAAGAGCCTGATCAAGAGGATCAGTGCTGTGCCTAGTAGGACCTGAAGGAGTCAGGCTACTGAGGCTGGGAAGCTTGACAAATAGCCTGATGTCAACTCCCCTGAGTGGACTTCAAGTCTACTGAAGGAAGGTATCCTGAGAGGATTACAAGTCAGCTGAAGACAAGTCGCCTGAAGTCAGGACTACCCTGATCAAGTACCCTGAACAAAAGAGCCGTTGGACTCAGTCCACGTGGACCAATCAAGTCAAGGCAACAAATCTGACAAAAGCTGACAAAGGCCATACTTTACTGAAAAGGAGAATTTCACTCCAGAGATAGTCTGGATTTGAATGTTACTCTCTCCAACGGTAACATTCAAATCCACACTATAAATACAAACTCAAGCTTCATTTATGGATAAGCAAGGAGCTGATGTGAGAGTGGTGCGTTTCAAGGGAGGCATAAGGAGGCACCATCTCCATCAAGAACACTGACCTGAGTTCTTCATAGTCATATTTGAGTGTTCCAGTTTGTATACTCGAGCTCATCATATACATCCTAAGCTTAGAGAGATTTTCCCAACCTTAGCTTAAAGGCTAAAACCATGTAAGGGAAAATCTCACCTAGTTGGAGAGAACCAAACCAAACTAAACCCTTTCAAGAATAGTGTTAGGTGTTGAAGCAAGGTGAGGAGAGGCAGTCCCTGAGTGAAGAGGGATGTGAGGCCAGTTCGAGAGGCAGCTCCGCGGAGGGGTGTGAGTCCAGTTGTGAGTGCACCTTGGCACGTTAAAAACAAGAATCCCGGGTAGTGGATTTCCTGTTAAATCAGGCAGTGGATGTAGGAGCTTGAGCCTCCGAACCACTTTACATTGTTGTGTTTTTTATTGCTTTACTGACTTGCATAACATCAGTGTTAAAACAAAAATTTCTCCTAATTTCCCATATTGTCCTTGTTTGTGAAAGAAAAATCGGGACCAACAAAACATATCCCAACAATTTTCCCCTTTTTGATGATTTCAAAACTACTAACAATAATGATTTTCTATACAAGAGTAATGTCAGATCACCAAGTAATAGTTTGAAAAAATACAGAAATTCCCATAGTTTAAAACATTTAAGATCTGTTCGGTTGACCATTCTCTTAACAAAACTAGATCAGTGGTCATGTGAACAACCCGCTCTGATACCAATTGATGGTCCCATTTTCGAATGCCAAAATGGGAATTTAGGAGAATTTTTTTTATACTTTGCATCGCACCCTGAATGAGTTCAGTGAGGGAACTGTCAAGTCACTGTATTGCTGAGAGTCAGAGGCATCAAGTCAGTGTGGTGACTTGAGGATTCAGCCTCTCAACAAGACAGTAACTCGAGAGGTTACACCTCAAGTCACTGCGCTGCTTTCTTAACAAAACTGGATCAGTGGTCATGTGAACAACCTGCTCTGATACCAATTGATAGTCCTGTTTTCGAATGCCAAAATAGGAATTTAGGAGAACTTTTTTTTTAAACTTTGCATCGCACCCTGAATGAGTTCAGTGAGGGAACTCTCAAGTCACTGCATTGCTGAGAGTCAGAGGCATCAAGTCATTGTGATGACTTGAGGATTCAGCCTCTCAACAAGACAGTGACTCGAGAGGTTACACCTCAAGTCACTGCGCTACTTAGAGGCTGAGTTACCAAGTCAGTGTGAAGACTTGGAGACTCGTGCTCTATGCAACTCAGTGACTCGAGATACTGGACTCTCGAGTGCTTACTTAAGCATGTCGGTGAGATTTGTTCCCCCTGACTAAATTACTCAACCAAAGTTTCTTTAACAAAGCTCTCAGTGAGCAGATTTTACACAACACTTTAATAAGTACTTAAACAATAAACAACACTAAGTTTAACGTGGTTCAGAGGCTCAAGCTCTTACATCCACGGGCCTGATTTAACAGGAAATCCACTAACTTGGGATTCTTGTTTTTAACGTGCCAAGGTGCACCCAGATCTTTACAACTCAGATCTTGCTTTCTTCCTTCCTAACTCAACAACAACTTCCACCAACAAACCTGACAAGTAGGATTTTGGTTTCAGTTAGGTTTTCTCCAACTAGGTGAGGTTTTCCCTTACAATGTGTTAGCCTAAAGCTAAGATTGGGAAAACCTCTCTAAGTTATGAGTTACGAGCTGAAAACTCAATTTATATCTGTGAAGACCCTAATGGTCAGTGAACAAGGTGTAAGAAGTGCCTCCTTATATCTCCCATGAAACGCACTATCCTCTCACACCTTCACAGCTCGTAGGTGTTGATTTTTCTCATTCACACACCCTTCAAACCGCAGCTATGAGCTTGTATTTATAGTGTGGATGCAAATGTTACCGTTGGAGGGAATAACATTTGAATCCAGACTATCATTAGGGAAACCTACTTTTCTTGGAATGCGGCCTTGTCAGTGTCGGATATGCTGTCTTGACTTGATTGGTCCACATGGACTGAATCCAACGGATCTTTGGTTCAGTGAGCTTGATCAGGGCGCACTGACTTCAGATGGCTTATCCTCCACTGACTTGATGATCTTCAGTAGACATGACTGTCTTAAGTGTAGTTGTCCATCTGTAGACTCTTGAAGATCTTTCCAGGAAGTTTGTCATAAGGCTGAATGACAAACTTCCCTGACCACAGTAGCCTGACTCCTTCAGGGCCTACTTGGTACAGCACTGATCCTCCTGATCGTGCTCTTCACTAAGTAGTCCACTGACTTAGCTTAGATCAGCCAGGTTTATACTCAGTGGGACATCCTTCAGGCTTCTCTTCAGGTTCAGGTCTTCTGCCATGGCTTCAGTCAGTTCTTCTTGTGATGTCATCTTGATTTCCTCAGGCTGTGTTGCTGAGTTCCCCCTCGCCGAGTTCCCCCTCAACTGAGTGCTTCCTCAGCTGAGTTCTTCTCAACTGACAGCCTATTCTACTGAGAAATAACCTAGTCTGGCCTGAAACTAAAGATACTATCCTGACTGCTTTCAAACCTATTACATGTGGTTTTGGAAAATCATCAAAACTAAACATATCCCAACACTTTTTTCCAAGTAGCTCAAGCTTATTGAGAATCTCAATGAATTTTGAATCAAACTTTTCAAAAGTTTCTCCAGATTTTATCTTGAAGTTCTCAAATTTTTGGACAGCTATCGTGAGCTTATTCTCTTTAATTTGATCAGTTCCTTCACAGATCGTCTCAAGTTTCTCCCATATCTCTTTAGCAGTTTTGCAACTTTTTATCTTGCTTAACACAATTTTATCTAGGGAGTGATAAATAGTGTTTCTTGCAACATTGTCGAGGTTTGTTCTCCTCTTGTCTTCTTCAGTCCACTCCTTTCTGGGCTTTGGAATGATTTGGGCTAAGTCAGTCTGTTCACCTGCAGTGTTGGCTCTTTCTATCAAAATTGGACCATCCTCAATTATGGACCACATTTCATCATTCATAGCAGATAGGTGTGCTTGCATCCTTATTTTCCAGTCGTCATATTCATTTATAGAAAACATAGGCACTTTAGATTTCATCATTTTAGGAGCCATAATAGTATGCAAATATGATTTTTCAAAAACACTTTTGGATCTGGATTGAAAACTTTTGAAACTTGGTCAAAGCAGTGACAAGCCAACTGCTCTGATACCACTTGTTGGTCCCAAATGTGTATCAAGGTCTAGAGGGGGGTGAATAGACCTTGAGTTTTTAAAAACTTTGCTTTAAAAACTTTTTCTAAGTATACAGATCAAACTCTGCAGCTATAGAGTTTAAAACAAAAGGTTTGCAGCTGCAGATTTTCAAAATGCAAAGTCTATATAAAAAGATTCAAACACTTATGAAAGTAGATGTTGTGATACTATAGAGTATTTTCAACACCTTGTGCAGCGGAAATAAGTAAAGTGTGTGAAATGAAAAATCAAATGAACAAAGTCTTAGTTAAAAGATTCAAAGAATCTATAGCTGTAGTCTTTATAAGAATATTAAGCACACAAAGATTATAAATGAGATGAACTGAAATAAATAAAGATAATAGATACACAAATAATTCAAAGCAGTGGAGATGAACAAAATGTAAAAGAGCAAGGAGAGTTATAGTGGTTCAGAGGTGATGTAATCCTCCTACGTCTACTGTTACACTACAAAGGTGCCAAATTCACTAAGAATCTCCACACAGTCACAAAGTAGTTCCCCCTCAGACTAAGAATTTTCACACAGATCACTCTAGTCTAGGCAGAAACACAGGTTCACTCAGATACTCTCTCTTAATCTCACACAGAGTTACACTCACTAAGAAAAATATCTACTCTAGGTAGAATGCAGGGGTGTATATAGTGAGGGAACAACAACAAAGATAAATATAATAATCCTAACTTCTAAGTCCTAAACTTCTAATCTTTGAAGAACTGTAGACTATGAAAGTTGTACATATTGTGCAGATGCGCTTGAGAGCTTAGGGTTGTTGTTATTTTCCTCTGAGGTCTCCTCTCCTATTTATAGGAGTCTTCAGGGGTCCTCTAGCCGTTGGAGGAATTGTAAATTCAAAATAATTTCACCTCCAGCTTTGACTTCAGCTTAATTAAAGCTTCTTGTCATATAGCATTGTCCTTCGAGTAGTACAAATTGTCTTGTAGTGATGACTGCTCAAGGAGCAATTAATCACTGAGATACTTGTTTATATTGGCTAGTAATTAGCTCTGGTAAACACTGAGATGTTTCAAACTAAGTGAGTTAGTGTACAGAATGTACTACACTTAATTAATCCTACTAATCTCAAGTTTACAGCTAATTGTCTTTAACTCTGTAGATGTAGACTCTTCGGCTGTAGACTTGTTTTCAACTCTTCAGATGCAGACTTGTCTTGAGCTAACTGTAGGATCTGAATCCATCTTTGCAGATGTAGACTTTATCTTTTAAACTCTTTATATCTCTTTGTACCTGCAATGTTAGTTTCCACAATACACATATATGTTTTGACATTATCAAAATCAAAGTGAGAAAATCCTTAGGACAAAAATATCCTAACAGCGAGGTCATGGATCGTGTGAGCTAACTGTTGAGGTGAGGTCGCCTCAACCGTCGAGGTCGGGGTCGAATATTTTTTACCCTACAACACACACTTAAAAAAAGTATAGAAGTGTATATAATAATGATATTTTATATTTTATTGACTTTTGTGAGATAATTATTTTAATTTTTTATAATAAAAAAATAATTATGGGACGTCCAAATAAGACAAATATGAAAATAATCACGGAACGGAGAAAGTAGTAATTATTATTATTGAATAATATTAGTTTGGTATTATTAATTATTTCTACTAAAAAATATTAACTATTATAATTAAATATTATTAATTGTGCACCACCCGATACAAGTAGTTTACATTGTCCTTAAAAAAAATAGTTTGCATCGTATTAAATATCATGGGGATGGCTGTATTCGGATTTGGTTGGGCCAAGTCTGCTGCACCATGTGTATTTGAGATTTAGTGGATAATTTATCGATAAATGTGAAATTTTAGTCTTTACACTGACATCTATGGTGATAAATTGGGGATTCTCGATAGTTTTCTTCACCTAGAATTTATTTAGCTAAATTCAAATATTTGGACCCACAGATAGAATATAATGACGAACAAAATTTGAAATTGAGTTCTAAGGCAGTAACATATCAAATGTGTTTTTTGGTAAATTAATTTTTTATCAATAAACCATATTTTGGGCATGAGCAACAGTACCCAAAATATATAGCAGTACATCTTACAACAGATATCAAGTTCCACTTATCACTTGGATTGACACGAGACAGGTTACAAAAAAATCCCCTAGTACACTTCTTTAATCTTAGCATCCAAAAACTACTTTGGGATTCACCACCCATTCATCGTAAGAGATATTAGAACATCTCTTCTCTTTCTCCCTGAACCAATTCCATAATTTTACTTTCACCTCTCCGACTACCTTCTCTCTATCCACTTCTTCAATTTTAAAAAAATTTGCATTCCTCCACTTCCACAATATCCAAACAACACACTCCCATATGCAAGTCTCCACAACCTTACCATCCTTGCCCCGTAGAAAACTTCTAAAAAGGAAGATTATCCACATGAGAGGATGGTAATGTTGTCTCAATCCCACCCATTTACAATAATCCATCCAAACAAGATAAGATAAAGGGCACTAAAAAAAAATATGTTTTACCATTTCCTCGTTTTCTCCACACAACACACATGAAATATCATCACCATCATTTAGAATATTCCTCCTATGCAGATTCAGCTTTGAAGGCACTCTTTCTCCTATCACCCTCCAAGCATGGATCACCATCTTTGTGGGAGCTATTTTATTCCACACCAACGAGCAGCCTTCTTCAATTTGTCCGCCCGCACCCCCTCTTGTTTCCTTTTGAAAAAGCCAATCATACACCTCTTTTGTTTTGTAACTGCCCTGCACAGAGAATCTCCATCTCCAAGTGTCCGCAACTCCTTGTTTTAAGGTGTACCTGTTAACAACAACTAAGATATTGTTAAGCAAACTCTCCCCTCTCTCGGAAAGTGTACGTCTCCAACCACATTCCCAACTCCACACACCATCTCTCCACCTGCCCAATTCTCTAACTGTACAACTTTTATTTGCACAAGGTTGTATGGCCTAGGGAAATGAGACTTTATAGTACCCTCCATTGCCCACTCATCCTCCCAAAAATATGTACCCGCTCCCTCTCCAATTATTCTTTCCACCCCTTCTGCCCACCAGCCTCCCCAATTACCCCCAGCCGCCCTCAATACCTCACTTCACCACCCACTCACTCTAGAAGTAACCCTGCTACCTGATCTTACCCCCTCCCATTCCCAAGCATTCCCAAATTTTGACTCGATGACTTTCGCCCACAAGCTGTCCCTACTAGTGAAATATCTCCACAACCATTTTCTTAACATAACTCTATTAAAACACTCAATATTTCTAACCCCAAGCCCTCATTTTCTTTAGGTCTACACACTGTATCCTATTTTCCTATTTTTCTCACCCCCTCCCCCAAGAAAGGTTCTCTAAAGCATAATTATCTCATTCAAAATCTTCTTTGGAGCTCGATAGATGGACAAGTAGTACACAGGTAGAAAAGATAGAACCGCGTTAATCAGAGTCATCTTTCCCCAATGGAGATATTGGGTCTTTCCCACTTTCTCAACCTATTCCTAATTTTCTGCACAATACTTAACCAGTTCGATGCATTTCTGATAGCAGCCCCCACTTTAATGCCCAAGTAGTTGAAAGGAATTGTCCCCACCATGCATTTGAGTATTGCTGCCCATCTATCTAACTCTGTCTTCCCCCACATTCACTCCAAAAATACAACACGTATCCCGATTAATCCTGAGCCCCGAAGTCACCTCCACAATTTTGAAGAACCACCTAATGAACCAGATATTATCCTCTTTCGCTGTCCCCATAAAAAGTGTATCATTTGCAAAATATGTCTTAACATTTCATGTAAGAAATATCAAGTGTATATTCTTAACATTTCATGTAAGAAATATCAAGTGTATATTCTTAACATTTCATGTAAGAAATATGTCCAGAAAAATTTCAACTAAAATGAAACCATCTTTTATCAAATGGTAAAATATGGCAGTCGAGTATAATTCATATAGGCTGCTTTTCTTTTGAGATTTAGGTGTGCATACAAAATTATGACTTTATGTTAGGATATAGATTAGATGTTTTGAAGATGTTAAAACAAGAACTTATAATAGGACTAGCTGAACCTGTTAGTCAGCTACAGATTAGTCTAGGTCTAGAATAGGTCTTTGGTTAAGGGGGAAGAAATTTGTGCAGACCAGATGAGGTGACCAGAGAAGGTGACCAGATGAGAGGTGACCAGATGAGGTGTCCAGACCAGACCAGAAGAGTCTGACCAGAAGAGTCACCAGAGGAGCCTGACCAGAGGAGTCTGACCAGAGGAGTCTGCCAGAGGAGTCTGACCAGAGGAGTCTGCCAGAGGAGCCTGACCAGAGGAGTCTGACCAGAAGACCTCTCCCAGATGAGGTTCAGAGCAGAAGTGTTACCTGACCAGACAGAAGACCCCAGACCAGACGAGACCTGACCAGATGAGGGAGATGGATTAGTTCACCCACATGGAGGCTGCATGTAATCTGGAGACAATGAGACTTTGGAAATTCATGATGGAGAAGAAGGCAATCTGAAAGTCAACTGATGGAGGATTTGATTGATTGTTTGATTGAAAGTCAATCAATCATATAATCAATCTTTGATTGATTATATTCCTCCAATTATGGTTGTTTGAATTTCTAGCTTCCAACGGCTAGTTTATTCCACAACTATAAATAGGAGTGCTAGGATTAGTTCAACATAGAAGAGTCGCGCGAGAGCACACAACAAGAACACATGAACTCTTCCAATCACTCACCTTGTTCATTCAAGTTTATATACACTCTATTAGGAGTTTAGTTGGATTATTACTCAACCTGTTCATCTTGTTAGATAAGGTTGGTGTAAGTTGTAAGAAGGAGCTGGTACTTCCGAAATTCCAGTAGTAAGTAAGTTGGTTGGAGAGTGAGAAAGTCCCCTTAAGAGAAAGGGAGAGTGGACGTAGGACAAGTTGGTCCGAACCACTATAAATCTGGTGTTCTCTACTTTATGCTTTTAAGTTTTCTGCATCTTAATTTTAGCATTTAATTTTAAAGGGTTTTCTTAAAAATAAACTTAAAAACGCTTTCCGCTGGATAACCATTTTGGGACCAACACTTTACATCCACATGATGTAAAATCCGTGTTAAATAGCAAAAGTATGTGTTTGTTGTGGAATTTTTGTAGTGAAATTTTGTCTTATGTCAAATCATGTGAAAGAGTAAAGTAGGATGAGTAAGTGTAAAGTAGGAAAGAGAAAGTATGAGTGAGAGAAAAGTGATATGTGAGTAATATAATGAATTGTATTGAGAAGAGTAATAATATTTTTAAATTGTACAAAGTGAATTGTATTGGGAAGAGTAGTAATAGATTTTACACAAATTCTTTTATGTCACCTGAGTGCATAGTATGCACTTGCATTATGAGTCAGATTTCAAACCAATTTTCACTTTTCAAAGTTCTTTAAGTAAATTGGACTTTGAAAAGTATTGGACTAAAAATCCAAGTGCATGTTATGCACTTGAGTGCACACAAGAATCACTCAAGATTTTATAAGTATTTATAGGTGTGGATGGAGAATAAGATGAGAAAATTGGATTTTAAATTTCTAATTCAAATGGGAGGAAGGCCGGAAAGTCCAATTCTTGTCTGAGTGAATTTTAAAACAAACGCAACCATTAAGGGTTGTGACTTATGCGTTGTAGGAATTTAGGGGGCGTTTGGTTTGTTATAAGGAATGAGAATATGAATGGTAATGATAGCAATGGAGATTGAAATGAATATGGTTCATAAAATTATGAAGTTTAGTAGATGATAAGGAATGATTAATAAAATACTCCCTTGTCTTGTAGAAATTGTGAACTAGTTGTGCATACAATTTTCTTTTTAAATATAATAGTGATATATAAGTACATATATGTATATAATTTTGTGAGTGTATACTCAAATCAATATTTTTTTAAGTGCATAAATTATTGTGAAATAGAGGTAATAATAATTTAGAACATATAGTGAGGTTGTTGTTGTAAAAAGTTAATATTGAATTTTTAAAATTTAAATTAGGATTAATTATTGAAAGAATATTTGAGATTATGAGTATTACAAGGGAGGTACACCCACTGTATCAGAACTCGAGGGTTGCTTTTACTTAGTTACCCACGAGGATCAGTTCGAAAAGATTGCAATCAACTGTCTTATTCATCGTGATTGATAAACCATCAGCTACCAAAGGGAATAGGAAAGAAAATAAAGGATCTTCTTGCCTCAATCCACGTTCCAAATTAAAAGAATCTATAGGACTGCCATTCATAAGGATGGAAGTAATCGTCGAAGAAACACCGTGTAATCCACAATATCCATTTCTGATCAATATTGAAACTCCTCATAATATCTTCAAAGAAACCCCAATCCACCGAATTATATGCTTTGGCAAAATCAATCTTAAAGAGCAAATACTGGTTCTTTCTTTTCTTTGTATCTTCAATAATCTCATTCAAAATCACCACCAAATATAGGATTTGTCTATCGCCTACAAAAGCCGATTGGTGATCAAATATAATAGAATCAAGAACCTTACTCAACCTCCTTGCCAGAAAGAATCTTATAAATTCCTCCTACTAGCAAGACCGGCCTGTAATCGTGTAAAAGATGGATTAATTCCTTTTCCAAACTCATCTAAAAACTTCATGAAATCAGCCTTGTAGACCATCCGAAAATTGTTTGAAAAAGATAAAGTTGAAACCATCCTGCCCAGGGTGCTTAGAGATATTGTAATCATTAATTATTGTCGACACCTCCTCTTCAGTAAATGGAGCAATAAGCATTTGATTTTCAGCCTCTGAAATTTCCTTCCTAGCAAAATTAGCATCAATAATGGGTTTGTTGACTTTTTCTGCTTTTAAATGTTTCTTAAAGAATTAAAAAATATCTCTCTTAACCTCTGAAACTTCCTCTTTCCAGGAGCCGTCAATGAAAATACCAGGCATTTCATTCCTATTTCTTCTCATGTTGATGATATTGTGGAAAATACCAGAATTAGCATCCGAGTACTTTATCCACATGCACTTAGCTTTTTGCTTCAGAAGGTTGTCTTTTTGTTGAAGATCAATAATTAATGTTGCTATTGCCTCATTTCTGCACACAATTTCCTCCTCGGATAATCCCAACATCTCATCTATAACATCCAGGCTTCAGATTTCTTCTTTTCACTCCTCGATTCTTCTATCAATTACCCCAAAGTTCTTCTTGTTCCACTTCTTCAGTACGTTCTTCATTAATTTTTGCTTCTCTATTAGGAAATATCCTCTTCTAGCTTTCCTCCACGATTTCTCGGAATCCCGGATGTTGAATCTATGAGTTAATGAACCTGAATGGCTTGGGTCCCCAATATCTTTCAGAATCTTCAATGTGAATCGGATAGTAGTCGGAAATGGATCTTGCCATGCCATTTTGAACTGTGTTGGACCAAAATGATAGCCAATCATTGTTGACTAAAATTCAGTCCAATCTTCTATTGTATGTACCATATAGTCTGTAACATGTGTAAGTTCTACCATGCAGTGGTAGGTTAATCAAATTTGAATCACGTACGAGATCATCAAACGCCATAATATCAATCCTATTCGACACCATCATCCTACCTGCCCTCTCTAATTCCCTTCTAACAGAGTTAAAATCTCCAGCAAAATATATACAACAATTCTGATTTCGAGCAATAACCATCAACAGCCTCTCTTACAATACTAATCTCTCATTTAGGGGACAAAGGGCATAAACGTTAACAACACATCATTCAACTCTCTCATAACCCCAAAACCCATTAACCACAACTGCCCCTTTCAAATGCCAAATAGAAATAATACCCCCAGACCTTTCTTCAGATTCCCTAAATGCCCACACAAAATTACTAGCGCCCCATAAAGATCTACATAAATATTCATCAACAACTTATTTCTTAAATTCTTGAATATAGTAGAATCAACTCCTTGTTTGATATGCAAATCTTTGACCTCTCTCATTTTTGCTTTGCTCCCTAGACCTCTGATGTGTTGGGTTTTTAAAGGCACGAACACCATGTTCGGCGCAGCAGAAGAACACGATTCACCAACAACGAATCTGAAACATGGTTGTATAACATAAAACATAAAGGATAAATAACGATATATAAATCCTTACAACGATTTGTATGCGGAATCCTCAACTATAGTATCCATATAACGGCTTTCTACCAACCCGCATCGATATGCCAGCGTTGAATCTCGAGACGAATTTGCTAGGAAAATTCCAACTGGAGATTTTATGGAGAAATTATATATCTTGTGCGTTTTCGGAATTCTCATAAGACACATATTTATAGGGATTAACTTAGCTTAATTCCTAAGAAAGATATCGGGCTTAGCCCGTAATATAATCTCTACGGATTATATTTCCCTAGATATGTTCCTACGAATAATATCTTTACCATATCTATTATTCTTGTATAATAATATTCCAAATATTATTATTGGAATTTCATATTTAATTAAATCCAATTTAATTAAATAATAATAATAATTAATTACAAATTTAATTATTATTATTATATTCTCCTAAAATTAAATATTATATCCAATACAATATTTAATCAACCAACTATAATTGGTAAATGATCATTACTTATTGTGTGACCCATAGACCCTCATATATCGAGCGATTATTCAAACTAACGGTCTTAATTAAACCCTAGACAATAAATCAGATATTCTCAATATACGAGGTACGTTGCGAGGAAATCTGCAACTACCTGTAATATTGTAGGCTATTGTGATATCTTCCTTTCATTCGCGAATTCCCGATTAAGTCTTGAACATGATGAAGTGTCTATTCAAAAAACTTAATCATATTATCTCCAATCACTAATTGATCAAGTATATCACACTTAGCTACAAAGTCTAAGTTGATATGCGTCGGCCGATGACTTAGATCTAATTTTGATGAGAAGATAAGTATTCTCTCTAAGTCCACATTGAGGAATGAATCTTATTCTTGGCTCAACTACCACGCACATGCATTTCGTGATGAACCCAATTCATGCCATATCTACCCGTGGAAGGGTGCAAGCGTCGGTCATGGTCAAAGTTCATCACTCCACACATGTCGTGCGTATTGACCTCAAGTCAGAGGAGTATCACATCGCTCCCACTAACCGAGACACCAGTAAATATATTATGTGGAATTACATCAAACGGTTTCTCAGATGGGTATATCAATATCCTCTAAGGTATTTGTGCATCCATCATGAGATACCCGGTATCTCGTAGTAAGTGAGACCTTACTGCACTCTCTAAGAGTATGATGCAGATCGCACACCAATCTCAATTGCATCATCAATATCCCATTCTTGATGATCCTTGATCGGGGCTATTTGAGAATCATACTTAAGTCATCTGAGTTCTCACTCACTCAATGATAGTAGTGATTCATGGGAACACAAATAAGAATATATGCAAACAATCAAACATCATATTCAGATAAGTGTAATGTCATACATTTAATATTAAACCAATAATAATATTAAACAAAATCTGAATATTATCTTAGTATTATGTCCTTTCGATGGATTGTCTCTAGGACACTAACACTAACAATCTCCCACTTGGACTTGAGCCAATCACCTACATGTCTAACCCCTAGACCATCAAATGGCTAGTGTGTACATGAACAGTGAAAAAGATTTGCAAGATTATCCTTTATGTGAAATGTTTTAATTTCATTTCTCCCATCAATATGATCTCTTGGATCAAATGATAACGCCTCCGCACATGCTTAATTCTGTTATCAAATCTCGGTTTCTCTGCTGATGCAATCGCACCAATATTGTCACAATACAACTCTATTTGACAACTGGCACTCGGAACTACCCTTAGTTCTTTCAAGAACCTTAAAATCCAGAAAGCCTCAAAGGCTTCTGATACAGCAATGTACTTAGCTTCGATTGTTGAATCTGCGGTCAGATCTTGCTTGGAACTATTCCAACTTACCGCCCCGTCAATGAGATATCAGTATTAATTTGACTGTGATTTGTAATCTTCACAGTCTAAATGGAAACTCGCATCAGCATAGCCCATAACGACTAGCTCTTAGTGTCTTCCGTAGACAAGAACATGTTCTTTAGTACGCCTGAGGTACTTCATAACATTCTTGACAGCAATCCGGTGAGACTCACCTGGATTCTGCTGGTATGAACCAGTGATGTTGACAGCTTAAGCCACATTTGGCCTCGTGCAAGTCATGGCGTACATGATGGAACCCAATTGCAGATGCATATGGAACATCCTTATTGTGCTCGACATCAGCTTCGCTAGAAGGATAATCCTTCTTCGACAGCTTTATCCTATGATTTGCCGGTCGAGATCCTCTCTTAGAGTTCTCTATCGCAAAATGCTTCAACACCTTATCTACGTAGGTGGATTGTGACAGCCCTACCATCTTATTGGATCTATCCCTATGGATCTTGATCCCTAAGATGTAGCATGCCTCACCAAGATCCTTCATCATGAAGGTCTTTGATAACCAATCTTTCTCGGACTGCATTGACGGGATGTTATTTCCTATAATCAATATGTCATTGACATATACAACTATAAAGACAATACTCTTCTCGCTGCGTTTACGATAAACGCAAGGATCTTCCAAATTTCAGATGAAGACAAAGGATTTGACAGCTTCATCAAATTGGATATTCCAACTCCTAGAAGCTTTCTTCAATCCATAGATGGATCGTTTAAGCTTGCACACAAGATTAGATTTTAGCTTAGATATAAAACCCTCAGGTTGAGTCACAAACACTTCCTTATCAATGTTACCATTGAGGAAAACTGTTTTGACGTCCATCTACTAAAACTCATAATCGTGGTGTGCTGCTATCGCAAGTAAAATTTGAATGGACTTGATCTCAGCAACTGGTGAGAAAGTCTCATCATAGTCAATACCTCATGTCGACTATAATCTTTCGCCACCATCCTATCTTTATAGGTTTGTACTTTGCCATTTGCATCGGTCTTACGCCTGAAGACTCACTTGCAATCTATGGGTCTAACCCCTTTCTGGCAACTCAATTAAGTCATAGACTTAATTGGTGTACATTGAGTCCATCTCGGATTTCATGGCTTCATGCCACTTCTCTGAGTCAACATCTAATGTTGCTTCAGTATAAGTTCTAGGTTCGTCTTTATCCGGGATCTCCACGTTAACATGTTCCTCCACGAGGAACCTATAATACCTAGTGGGTGGATTACGAATCCTAGTCGACTTATGGAGTTGTGGTTGTGCAAGCTATACATTCTGATTGTGAAAATTTTATGGTGCAGCGACTTCATCATTGACCGGAGATCCCTCAAGAGCGACACTTTCAAAATGCCTCTTGAGCGGGAATTTGAACTATGTTATTCTCATTCAGCCCACTTGGAGGTTGTTGCGAAAGCAATGCAACTCCAATTACGCTCCTACTGGCTGAAAGAGGATCAACTAGTGATTAACTTCCACCATGAGAGTCGTTGAATGCTCCCACTGATTCTTTGTCATGTTGCTTTGACAAAACATCAGTCTCTATGTTAATTTGTGGTTCTTGAATCTCTTCAAGTTCTATCTTCTTACGACTTTGTTCCTTAAAGACGTACTCGTCTTCTAGGAACTTAGCTTGCCTAGAAACAATTATTGTTTGTTTCTCCGGTAGATAGAAGTGATATCCTCTTGTCTCCTTAGGATGTCCCACAAAATAACCATTTTCACCTTTGGATTCCAACTTATCAATTAGCAGATGGCTTCTTGCCATGCCATAGCTCGTATGGAGTCTGCTCAACTGATTTGGACGGAGTCCTATTCAGAATATAGATTGAGGTTTGTAATGCGTATCCCCATAAGAATGTTGAAAGAGAGGAAAAACTCATCATGGACCTTACCATGTTAAACAAGGTTCGATTTCTACTTTAGGACACACCGTTCATCTGAGGTGTTCCGGAAGGAGTCCATTGTGACTGGATCCCATGAAGCTTCAAGTAATCCATGAATTCATGGCTAAGGTACTCACCTCCTCGATCCGATCGAAGATTCTTTATACTCTTACCAAGTTATTTCTCTACTTCTGCCTTGTACCCCTTGAACTTCTCATACGATTCAGATTTGTGTTTCATGAGATACACGTATTCGTACCTTGAGTAATCGTCGGTAAAGGTGATGAAGTAGCCGAATTGACCCCTAGCTAGAGTGGGCAGTGGTCCACAAACATCGTTGCGAACCAACTCTAGAACTTCTTTGGCACGCACCCCTTTTCCCGGAAAAGGGGTTGTTGATCATCTTGCCCATGATACAAGATTCACAATCGCCATAAGACTCTAAGTCTAATGGGGTTAAGTAGTCCAACTTTCTTAACCTTGTGATTCTTTTCTCGTTTGCATGACCAAATCTACAATGCGACAAGTAATTCGGGTTTTCATGATTACTAAACTTGAGTCATCTTACTTTGTATATTAAGAACATCATGTCCATAACTCAACAAATGCCTAGCACTTTGAACTATTAGTGAACAAGTTTATCTTAATAATAACCATACTTATTCAAGAAGCTAAAACACCTTGTGTTTTCTATTGCACTGGGGCACACTTCCAATGCCCCTTTCTATTGCACTGGGGCACACTTCCTTATCAACCCGCTCTTACTTTTGAATTCCACATTTCGCCTTCAGGAAGTTGGGCTTGGATCCCTCTTAGCCTTACTCCTTCGCTTCTTCTCGCCTTTCGGGTCAGAAGAAGTAGAGGCACTCACCATGAGTACGGGCTTTTCCTTAGCAGTGGAAGACTCAAAAGTCTTAAGCATGTTATGAGGCTCCGGCATCGTCGCTTCCCTCTTCTTCATATTAAAATTTACTACGAAACTTAAAATATGAATCAGGGAGCAACTTGAGGATAGCACATGAGGTAAAATCTTCCCTCCTTTAGCTAATCGACATCTGAACAGATCTCTCATCACTTCATAAATCTCAAACGAGATCTAGAATCAAAGAGATCCTGCAAACGCTTAAGCATCTCAAAGGTATCCATTTTCTCATGTTGCCGTGCAATTCGGGAGTCATGCCGAGCAATCATAACATAGAGCTGGGAAACATCATCTTGATGCTTCTTCTGAGCTGTAAAGTCAAACGCTGCAACCTCAACTGAACCAGCCTCAGGGGTAAAGGGATTGTCGTGTCTAACACGTACTCAATCTCTTCTTGCCTTAGCACCAAACACACATTTTAGTGCTAGTCAGAAAATCTGGCCCAGCCAATTTGTTCGTTTCCAGAATATTTCTCAATGACAAGTTATTAATTTCAACAATTCTGCAGAAATAAATTAAAACAGGAATTAAACACATAATTCCTATGATCAATATTCAGCAACCAAAATAAACATGGCCTTTTAATTTATTTTGTCTCCATTATTTTCACATACTCAACGACCTCATCAGAAGAGTATGAATATATATCTAATATAAATCATAATGGACTAGGATCCACATTCCTACTATTACAATGACTGCTTGGGCTGAACATTGCAACAGCAAAATTGGTAGGTCTCTAAACCAATTGCCTCACGCAATTCCTAGTTGATTGAACCTAGTTCAATCGGATGTCACCTAATTCTCGTTTCCCTGCTTGGGCTGGTGAAACAGAATTAAATTGGTTTGCAACCATTAAGCGGCGACAAACATGTCCCTATAAAAGTCCCGTTAGATTAACATCCGAGCAAAAGACTTGGGCCTTAAATACTCATTGGAATAAAATCTCCTGTTTACTTTTAATTTTAATGGAAGACATCATTCAATGTAATGAAAAACCATATTTTAATGAGGAACATTTTAAAGGCGGGGTATTAATTGCTTAATTGAGATCCAACATGATAACAACATCACATTTGAGCAATTATTGGGCGCCGCCTACCAAAACATGACATGTGCGGACAAACATATATAGGGCACCGTCTACCCAAACATTTAATACGGTCCGATAAATATTGGGTGCCGCCTACCCAAATAATTTAATGCGGGCTATATAACTAATAATATAAATATCGATTCACATAAGCAGTTATACAAATGGGGAGCAACTAATCAAGTTCTCATGCTTTATTTCAAAAAATTAAATTTGCATAAGTAAAGCAAATATTAAATATTTAGCACATAAATCAAATAAACTTGCAAAATATTTAATAACACGTAAATTAAATAAACGTGCTTAACAATTAATTATCTGTAGGTAAAATATTGCTAAAATTAGAAATACTAACAAGCTCCAAGCTCTCGGTCAATTTCTAAAGTCTGTTTCAAAATTATTTTGCCCAAAAAATAATTTATTAAAATTCTAAATCTGGTCCAACCAAACAATTCTTTATTTTGATTTCCAGAATTTTAAGATATTAAGTGAAACCAAACAACTCTTTAGCAATTGTCAGAATTTACATATTTGACTCAGGTGTTAACCTACAATTTTCCAAAAGTTCCAAAATTGCTCATAGGTTCCTTGAGAATATCAAATTCACCAAACATGCCCCTAGGACATTAATTGCCAGCTGCTTCACGGCTCACCTAACAGGCAGCGATTCACGCCCCATCGTTCAAGTTTCCACCACCGACCTCCATGACCGCCTGCGCCTTCGATCTTGCACGTGATCGACGCCAATCACACCAGTAAGAACCCCGAGCATCCCACGGTTACCGACAATGATGTGAGGCGACGCCAATAGGCACATTTTGTGACCAGTGGTGGCTGGCGATTGAACGTTCGGTTGGAGCTGCTCACATAAGATCCGATTTGCGGCGGAGGTCCTCTCCAAGAGAAGATCAATGACAGCGCAACAGATAGATCCGGCCATCACGGACCGTCAACAGCGAACGCCCAGCGTCCCCCAGACATCACGAAATGGAGCCAAGCGCCTCCTTCCTAGTTCGAACAAACCCTCACGGCTCGCCCAGCGAGGGCTCGGAATCCAAGTCATCGCTGTTTTGTCGCCATGCCGAGCGCCACCTCATGGACGCCCACCGCCCCTGAGACCGCCAGTAATTTCGATCACCCGTATGTGACATCGATGCCCAGTGTCTCACGACTCTGGATATCGACCATCAACGTCGTTCGAATGATGGCCAAAGCCGTCGCCTGATCCAACCCACTACTTGACGCAACCGTGACCAAAAATCTCCGACGGACCCCTATCGTCCAAGGTGGCAGCTGCTGATTCATGGTCATAGTGTGATCGTAGCGGCCGAAATTGGCGTTGAAAAAGAAAGCCCAGTTCCCTTCGTTCAGTTTATCCGGTTCCCTTTTTTTTAAATAATTAAATCAAATTTAATTATTAAATAGACGTTTAACTTTACACCTAATCTCATAGTGATAGGTACGGGTACGAAACAATTTTGATTTCTAAGATCAGAACATGAAAGTTGATCTTAAAATCAAAAGAGTCTACCTAATATAATCCAATAGGAATACGAGGGTTTGGGCATAATAAAATTAAAAGTTATGCACATATTTTATCAACGAAAAATATACAAAATTATGTATACAACCGAGCCTGGAGCTCTAATACCACTGTTGGGTTTTAGAGACACGAACACCATGTTCGGCGCAGTAGAAGAACACGATTCACCAACAACGAATCTGAAACATGGTTGTATAACATAAAACATAAAGGATAAATAACGATATATAAATCCTTACAATGATTTGTACGCGGAATCCTCAACTATAGTATCCACGTAACGACTTTCTACCAACCATCATCGATATGCCAGCGTTGAATCTCAAGACGAATTTGCTAGGAAAATTTCAACTGGAGATTTTATGGAGAAATTATATTTCTTGTGTGTTTTCAGAATTCCCATAAGACACATATTTATAGGGATTAACTTAGCTTAATTTCTAAGCAAGATATCGGGCCTAGCCTGTAATATAATCTCTACGGATTATATTTCCCTAGATATGTTCCTACGAATAATATCTTTACCATATCTATTATTCTTGTATAATAATATTCCAAATATTATTATTGGGATTTCATATTTAATTAAATCCAATTTAATTAAATAATAATAATAATTCATTACAAAAATAATTATTATTATATTCTCCATAAATTAAATATTATATCCAATACAATATTTAATCAACCAACTATAATTGGTAAATGACCATTACGTGTTGTGTGACCCATAGGCCCTCGTATATCGAGCGATTAATCAAACTAACGGTCTTAATTGAACCCTAGACAATAAATCAGATATTCTCAATATACGAGGTACAACTACCTGTAATACTGTAGGCTATTGTGATATCTTCCTTTCATTTGCAAAATATGTCTTAACATTTCATGTAAGAAATATCAAGTGTTTATTCTTAACATTTCATGTAAAAAATATCAAGTGTATATTTTTAACATTTCATGTAAGAAATATGTCCAGACAAATTTCAACTAAAACGAAACCATCTTTTATCAAATGGTAAAATATGGCAGTCGAGTATAATTCATATAGGCTGCTTTTCTTTCGAGATTTAGGTGTGCATACAAAATTATGACTTTACATCCACATGATGTAAAATCCGTGTTAAATAGTAAAAGTATGTGTTTGTTGTGGAATTTTTGTAGTGAAATTTTGTCTTATGTCAAATCATGTGGAAGAGTGAAGTAGGATGAGTAAGTGTAAAGTAGGAAAGAGAAAGTATGAGTGAGAGAAAAGTGATATGTGAGTAATATAATGAATTGTATTGAGAAGAGTAATAATATTTTTTAATTGTACAAAGTGAATTGTATTGGGAAGAGTAATAATAGATTTTACAAAAATTCTTTTATGTCACCTGAGTGCATAGTATGCACTTGCATTATGAGTCAGATTTCAAACCAATTTTCACTTTTCAAAGTTCTTTAAGTAAATTGGACTTTGAAAAGTATTGGACTAAAAATTCAAGTGCATGTTATGCACTTGAGTGCACACAAGAATCACTCTAGATTTTATAAGTATTTATAGGTGTGGATTGAGAATAAGATGTGAAAATTGGATTTTAAATTTCTAATTCAAATGGGAGGAAGGCCGGAAAGTCCAATTCTTGTCTGAGTGGATCTTAAAACAAACGCAACCATTAAGGGTTGTGACTTATGCGTTGTAGGAATTTAGGGGGCGTTTGGTTTGTTATAAGGAATGAGATGATAAAATTATGATGTTTAGTAGATGATAAGGAATAATTAATAAAATACTCCCTTGTCTTGTAGAAATTGTGAACTAGTTGTGCATAAAATTTTCTTTTTAAATAAAATAGTGATATATAAGTACATATATGTATATATTTTTGTAAGTGTATACTCAAATCAATATTGATGGTCCCGTTTTCGAAGGGCAAAATGGGAATTCAGGAGCAAATTTTTTTTTTTTTTTTAAACCTTCGTGCCGCACCCTGACTGAGTTCAGTGATGGAATACTCAAGTCACTGCGTTGCTACGAGTCAGAGCACTCAAGTCAATGCAGCTGACCTTCGAGCTCAAGCTCGTAACAAGGCAGTGACTCGAGAGACTGAACTCTCGAGTGCTAGCCTGATTCAGTCAGTGAGATGAATCTCCCTGACTGAAATGCTTAACTAAAGTTTTCTTAACAAAGCTCTCAGTGAGCTGATTTTCACAATACTTTAGTAAATACTTTGAAAGATAAGTACGCTCAGTTTAACGTGGTTCAGAGACTCAAGCTCTTACATCCACGGCCTGATTTAACAGGAAATCCACTACTTGGGATTCTTGTTTTTAACGTGTCAAGGTGCACTTACAACTGGACTCACGCCACTCCCTGGGCTGCCTCTCCTCACCTCACTACAAGCCTAACAATCTTCTGAAAGGGTTTAGTTTGGTTTGGTTTTCTCCAACTAGGTGAGGTTTTCCTTTACAATGTGTTAGCCTTAAAGCTAAGATTAGGAAAACCTCTCTAAGCTACGAGTTACAAGCTTGACACTCAATTAATATAAGTGATAACCCTAAAGGTCAGTGTCGTGGGTGTGTAATACTTCCTTATGACTCCCTAACAACTAACACACCCTCACAGCTTGTAGGTGTTTATTTTCTTCTTTCACACAATACAACACACTTTACAACGAAGCTATGAGCTTGTATTTATAATGGGGATTCAAATGTATCCGTTGGATGGAAGATATATTTGAATCCAACATTTAATGGTTTCAACCACTTTTCTTGGAATTCGGCCTTTGTCAGTGTCAGAGTTGCTGCCTCGTGCTGATTGGTCCACGTGGCCTGGATTCACGGATCTTTGACTCAGTGGGTTGACCAAGACCCACTGACTTTAGGTAGCTTCCTCCTTCACTGACTGATGATCTTCAGTGGACTGAACGTCTTCAGTTTGGTTGTCCTTCAGAGACTGTTTGAAGATCACTCCAAGAAGTTTGTCATAAGGCTGAATGACAAACTTCCCTGACCACAGTAGCCTGACACCTTCAGGGCCTACTTGGTGCAGCACTGATCCTCCTGATCATGCTCTTCACTGAGTGGTCCACCTGACTTAGCTTAGATCAGCCTGGTTTACACTCAGTGGGACATCCTTCAGGTTTCTCTTCTAGTTCAGGTTGCAAGCATGACTTCAGTCCGTTCTTCTGGGTGTCATCTTGATGTCTTCAGGCTGTGTTACTGAGTTCCCCCTCAACTGAACAGCCTATTCTACTGAAAGCTAATCTAGCCTGACCTGAAACAAAAGATACTATCCTGACTGCTTTCAAACCTATTATATGTTATTTTGGAAAATCATCAAAACTAAAACATATCCCAACAATTTCCCCCTTTTTGATGATTCCAAAACTTCTAACCAAATGATTTTCTATTACAAGAATAATGTCAGAGCACAAGTAATAGTTTGAAATATGCAGGAATTCCCATTGTTTAAAACATTTAAGATCTGTTCGGTTGACCATTTTTCTTAACAAAATTGGATCAGTGGTCATGTGAACAACCCGCTCTGATACCAATTGATGGTCCCGTTTTCGAAGGGCAAAATGGGAATTCAGGAGCAAATTTTTTTTTTTTTTAAAACCTTCGTGCCGCACCCTGACTGAGTTCAGTGACGGAATACACAAGTCACTGCGTTGCTACGAGTCAGAGCACTCAAGTCAATGCAGCTGGCCTTCGAGCTCAAGCTCGTAACAAGGCAGTGACTCGAGAGACTGAACTCTCGAGTGCTAGCCTGATTCAGTCAGTGAGATGAATCTCCCTGACTGAAATGCTTAACTAAAGTTTTCTTAACAAAGCTCTCAGTGAGCTGATTTTCACAATACTTTAGTAAATACTTTGAAAGATAAGTACGCTCAGTTTAACGTGGTTCAGAGACTCAAGCTCTTACATCCACGGCCTAATTTAACAGGAAATCCACTACTTGGGATTCTTGTTTTTAACGTGCCAAGGTGCACTTACAACTGGACTCACGCCACTCCCTGGGTTGCCTCTCCTCACCTCACTACAAGCCTAACAATCTTCTGAAAGGGTTTAGTTTGGTTTGGTTTTCTCCAACTAGGTGAGGTTTTCCTTTACAATGTGTTAGCCTTAAAGCTAAGATTAGGAAAACCTCTCTAAGATAAGAGTTACAAGCTTGACACTCAATAAATATAAGTGATAACCCTAAAGGTCAGTGTCGTGGGTGTGTAATACTTCCTTATGACTTCCTAACAACTAACACACCCTCACAGCTTGTAGGTGTTTATTTTCTTCTTTCACACAATACAACACACTTTACAACGAAGCTATGAGCTTGTATTTATAATGGGGATTCAAATGTATCCGTTGGAGGGAAGATACATTTGAATCCAACATTTAATGGTTTCAACCACTTTTCTTGGAATTCGGCCTTTGTCAGTGTCAGAGTTGCTGCCTCGTGCTGATTGGTCCACGTGGCCTGGATTCACGGATCTTTGACTCAGTGGGTTGACCAAGACCCACTGACTTTAGGTAGCTTCCTCCTTCACTGACTGATGATCTTCAGTGGACTGAACGTCTTCAGTTTGGTTGTCCTTCAGAGACTGTTTGAAGATCACTCCAAGAAGTTTGTCATAAGGCTGAATGACAAACTTCCCTGACCACAGTAGCCTGACACCTTCAGGGCCTACTTGGTGCAGCACTGATCCTCCTGATCATGCTCTTCACTGAGTGGTCCACCTGACTTAGCTTAGATCAGCCTGGTTTACACTCAGTGGGACATCCTTCAGGTTTCTCTTCTAGTTCAGGTTGCAAGCATGACTTCAGTCAGTTCTTCTGGGTGTCATCTTGATGTCTTCAGGCTGTGTTACTGAGTTCCCCCTCAACTGAACAGCCTATTCTACTGAAAGCTAATCTAGCCTGACCTGAAACAAAAGATACTATCCTGACTGCTTTCAAACCTATTATATGTTGTTTTGGAAAATCATCAAAACTAAAACATATCCCAACAAATATTTTTTTTAAGTGCACAAATTATTGTGAAATAGAGGTAATAATAATTTAGAACATATAGTGAGGCTGTTGTAGTAAAAAATTAATATTGAACTTTTAAAATTTAAATTAGGATTAATTATTGAAAGAATATTTGAGATTATGAGTATTGCAAGGGAGGTACACCCACTGTATCAGAACTCGAGGGTTACTTTTACTTTGTTACCCACGAGGATCAGTTCGAAAAGATTACAATCAACTGTCTTATTCATCGTGATTGATAAACCATCAGCTACCAAAGGGAATAGGAAAGAAAATAAAGGATCTTCTTGCCTCAATCCACGTTCCAAATTAAAAGAATCTATAGGACTGCCATTCATAAGGATGGAAGTCATCGTCGAAGAAACACCGTGTAATCCACAATATCCATTTCTGATCAATATTGAAACTCCTCATAATATCTTCAAAGAAACCCCAGTCCACCGAATTATATGTTTTGGCAAAATCAATCTTAAAGAGCAAATACTGGTTCTTTCTTTTCTTTGTATCTTCAATAATCTCATTCAAAATCACCACCAAATCTAGGATTTGTCTATCGCCTACAAAAGCAGATTGGTGATCAAATATAATAGAATCAAGAACCTTACTCAACCTCCTTGCCATAAAGAATCTTATAAATTCCTCCTACTAGCATGACCGGTCTGTAATCGTGTAAAAGATGGATTAATTCCTTTTCCAAACTCATCCAAAAACTTCATGAAATCAGCCTTGTAGACCATCCCAAAATTGTTTGAAAAAGATAAAGTTGAAACCATCCGGCCCAGGGTGCTTAGAGATATTGTAATCATTAATTATTGTCGACGCCTCCTCTTTAGTAAATGGAGCAATAAGCATTTGATTTTCAGCCTCTGAAATTTCCTTCCTAGCAAAATTAGCATCAATAATGGGTTATTTGACTTTTTCTGCTTTTAAATGTTTCTTAAAGAATTAAAAAATGTCTCTCTTAACCTCTGAAACTTCCTCTTTCCAGGCGCCATCAATGAAAATACCAGGCATTTCGTTCCTATTTCTTCTCCTGTTGATGATATTGTGGAAAAGACCAGAATTAGCATCCGAGTACTTTATCCACCTGCACTTATCTTTTTGCTTCAGAAGGCTGTCTTTTTGTTGAAGATCAATAATTAATCTTGATATTGCCTCATTTCTGCACACAATTTCCTCCTCGGATAATCCCAACATATCATCTATAACATCCAGGCTTCAAATTTCTTCTTTTCACTCCTCGATTCTTCTATCAATTACCCAAAGTTCTTCTTGTTCCATTTCTTCAGTACGTTCTTCATTGATTTGAGCTTCTCTTTTAGGAAATATCCTCCCCACCGTTGCATCTCATGTTTCTTCTAGCTTTCCTCCACGATTTCTCGGAATCCCAGATGTTGAATCTAAGAGTTAATGAACCTGAATGACTTGGGTCCCCAATCTCTTTCAGAATCTTCAATGCGAATCGGATAGTAGTCGGAAATCGATCTTGCCATGCCTTTCTGAACTATGTTGGACCAAAATGATAGCCAATCATTGTTGACTAAAATTCAGTCCAATCTGCTCTTGCATGTACCATATAGTCTGTAACATGTGTAAGTTCTACCATGCAGTGGTAGGTTAATCAAATTTGAATCACGTACGAGATCATCAAACGCCATAATATCAATCCTATTCGACACCATCATCCTACCTGCCCTCTCTAATTCCCTTCTAATAGAGTTAAAATCTCCAGCAAAACATATACAACAATTCTAATTTCGAGCAATAACCATCAAGAGCCTCTCTTACAATACTAATCTCTCATTTAGGGGACAAAGGACATAAACGTTAACAACACATCATTCAACTCTCTCATAACCCCGAAACCCATTAACCACAACTGCCCCTTTCAAATGCCAAATAGAAATAATACCCCCAGACCTTTCTTCAGATTCCCTAAACGCCCACACAAAATTACTAGCGCCCCATAAAGATCTACATAAATATTCATCAACAACTTATTTCTTAAATTCTTGAATATAGCAAAATCAACACCTTGTTTGATATGCAACTCTTTGACCTCTCCAATTTTTGCTCTGCTCCCTAGACCTCTGATGTGTTGGGTTTTAAAGGCACGAACATCATGTTCGGCGCAGCAGAAGAACACGATTTACCAACAACGAATCTGAAACATGGTTGTATAACATAAAACATAAAGGATAAATAATGATATACAAATCCTTACAACGATTTGTACGCGGAATCCTCAACTATAGTATCCACATAACGGCTTTCTACCAACCCGCATCGATATGCCAGCGTTGAATCTCGGGACGAATTTGCTAGGAAAATTCCAACTGGAGATTTTATGGAGAAATTATATATCTTGTGCGTTTTCGGAATTCCCATAAGACACATATTTATATGGATTAACTTAGCTTAATTCCTAAGCAAGATATCGGGCCTAGCCCGTAATATAATCTCTACGGATTATATTTCCCTAGATATGTTCCTACGAATAATATCTTTACCATATCTATTATTCTTGCATAATAATATTCCAAATATTATTATTGGGATTTCATATTTAAATAAATCCAATTTAATTAAATAATAATAATAATTAATTAAAAATATAATTATTATTATATTCTCCATAAATTAAATATTATATTCAATACAATATTTAATCAACCAACTATAATTGGTAAATTACCATTACTTGTTGTGTGACCCATAGACCCTCGTATATCTAGCGATTAGTCAAACTAATGGTCTTAATTGAATCCTAGACAATAAATCAGACATTCTCAATATACGAGATACGTTGCGAGGAAATCTGCAACTACCTGTAATATTGTAGGTTATTGTGATATCTTCCTTTCATTCGAGAATACTCGATTAAGTCTTGAACATGATGAAGTGTCTATTCAAATAACTTAATCATATTATCTCCAATCACTAATTGATCAAGTATATCACACTTAGCCACAAAGTCTAAGTTGATATGCGTCGGCCGACGACATAGATCTAATTATGATGAGAAGACAAGTATTCTCTCTAAGTCCACATTGAGGAATGAATCCTATTCTTGGCTCAACTACACGCACATGCATTTCGTGATGAACCCAATCCATGCCATATCTACCCGTGGAAGGGTGCAAGCGTCGGTCATGGTCAAAGTTCATCACTCCACACATGTCGTGCGTATTGACCTCAAGTCAGAGGAGTATCACATCGCTCCCACTAACCGAGACACCCGTAGACACATTATGTGGAATTACATCAAACGGTTTCTCGGATGGGTATACCAATACCCTCTAAGGTATCTGTGCATCCATCATGAGATACCCGGTATCTCGTAGTAAGTGAGATCTTACTACACTCTCTAAGAGTATGATGCAGATCGCACACCAATCTCAATTGCATCATCAATATTCCATTCTTGATGATCCTTGATCGGGGCTATTTGAGAATCATACTTAGGTCATCTGAGTTCTCACTCACTCAATGACAATAGTGATTCATGGGAATACAAATAAAAATATATGCAAACAATCAAACATCATATTCAGATAAGTGTAATGCCATACATTTAATATTAAACCAATAATAATATTAAACCAAATCTGAATATTATCTTAGTATTATGTCCTTTCGATGGATTGTCTCTAAGACACTAACACTAACATGATGTTGTACTAAAGTATCTTCATTGGTGATATTCTTTCGGTGCTTCTTTACCTTGAATCTAGTCATCCCTGTTTCTGTTTCTTACAACTCCAACTATTTTTTGACCATTTAATCCTCTCCATTTGTTGTTAGGCCGAGGGATTTACCCCAGCTCCCACACCTTACTTGATTCGGCCTCCCCATGTGAACCTCAAATCTGCTTTTTCTTCTTCAACACTTATTTCCTTCTCATTTAGACTTTTCGTTTTTCATCCCGATCTGCTGAAGATACCATGTCAGATAAGAATGCCTTCAATTTTGCTTGCTCCTTCTTCTTCGATTCTTTTCTGGAGAGAGACTTAATTTTTCCAGTTCGTCTCTTCTCTAGTTCCAAAATACCACCAACTTTACCTTGTGCCGGAATCGAAGTGCTAGGATCAGGCAAACCATTTCTTTCTTCTCCCTTCTTGTTTGTGATCGAAATCCCTAGGCTAGATGCCAGTATTTTATCTCTCCCTCTCTCTGTCGCGTGTGTGACGGTTAGCATTCCCAAGAACAAGAAAGTGGGTTGTATCCATTCTGCCGACAAACACCTCGGGACTCCTACACCCGTCGTCTCTAGAGTTCTCATACCAGTGATCGTTGGAAAATTTCTTCTCTTGGTTCTTTCCTTCAAGAACCCCGCCATTGCTGGTTCAAGAAATGATGAGTAGTCTGATTCTTCCACTGAAGGAGGGGGCTCCGCTCCTGTTTGCATATTATTACCTTTACCACTACTTCTGCAAAGACAGAAGGGAGTTCTTTCGCTGCTCTCATCGTGAATTGTCTATCCTCAATAGTCACCAACATAAGAGTGTTAATTTCATTAAGATACGACACCGAAAGAAGAATTCTTGCAATATCCAACCTCCTCCTATTTTCAGTATCCGAATCCATTTGCACGAAAAAGCCTACTTAATTTTGAGTTTGCAATTTGAAAAAATCTCTTGTCCAGGCATGCAGGGGGACCCCAATCCATTGAGTCCAGACTCTTCTTTTCATCTTTTGTGACATACATATGCAGATCGCCACGGTCTAAACCAATCGAACCAATAATTTAGTCATTCATCCATTTCTTTAGCTGCCACCTCAAGAGAATTATTTCTTATATTTTGGATCAGAACTGCATTATCACCAACATATCTCACGTTAAACCAATTCCCACATTCGGCCCGGATTTCATCACTATTCTTTTCCCATAAAAAATCCTTCTTTAAAAGTCCTAGCAAACACTGCAACAACTAATTAGTTTCCTCCTCCCTGAGTGTGAACGAAAAGGATCCCTTCAGACTCCCGACTTTAACCATTGTACCAATTTCATTTATCAGTTTCTTATCTTTAGTAGCATCCAAATATGACATCCCACATTTATCTATTCCAGAGTTACTAGGAAAAAAGTTATGCAAAAATCTGTCCTCATTACTCTCTTTTTGACTCCTAAGAAATTTTGGGCTAAAGACTTGAAGTTTATAACGGTCGATCCACAAATTGTTCAACGTCTGGAGAGCCTCCTCAGTGCTTCTCACTTTTTTTCCCAAATTCGTACAAAATCGGAACTTTTGCTTGATTATCTCTTTTCTTTTGACAAAAGATTCCACCACTTCCTCAAACTCACTGAACTTCTCCTTCAAAGTCAAGGAACTACAATCCTCTGGAAAGTTGCGGAAGAAAAATGGTATAGTAAATCTATCATCCAAGTTCGACCTAACCCTAGTTGATACTCTGCTATCCCTTGTGTCCTGGTATTCATTTGTCCACCTACTCGGAACTCCACAGAGGGATGATTTCTGCCTCACCATTTTCGCTCGGAAAAGGTTAACCCACTGTTTACCTGAGATTTCACCCTCTTACCCCTAACCCTAGAATCACACTCTCCACCTCTCATTTTATGAAATTAAGCACACCCTAAGTTTGTTGTGCATTATATGCATTGTACCCACTGTCAACTTTAATAAATTTATTTTATCCAATCAATTAAAAAAAATTATCCACTTCCAATTTTGAGACATAAATACCCTTCATAAGTGGGTATACAAGTGTTTAAATTGAGACCCACTCATCCATCTCAATACCCATTCGTACCTAATGCATTATTTATATTTGGTACCTTGTGGTACCTAAACCAAGTATTTGGTATCCAATTTCAGATACCTACCTGAAATTGGATACCAAATCTTTGATACCTGAAATTGGGTATCAGATTTTTGGATTAGGTACCAATAGATACCAACTTTAAAAAAAAAAGTACCTATTTATACCAAAATTAAGGATTGAGTAATACTAGGTACCAATTTTTTTTTTTTTTTTTGGGTGGGGAGGATAGTAGGTCCACCATTTAGGATAGTGAGAGTTTAGTGGGTCATGTGGGTAAAGTAAAATTTTAATAAGGATATTAAAGTTGTTTTTTTAATGTCAAAGTGGCTGTAGATAATTTTTTTAAAAGTTAAAATGAGTAAAATAAATTTTAAAAAGTTGTGATGGGTATTCTAATTTTTTTTTTTCTTTCTATTTTTAAAAGAGTACTCCTCTCATCCCAGTGTAAACTTCACAATTCATATGGTGGGACTCCACAGAATTTGAGTATTAACACTTTATAAAATGGGATAGGAACAATTTAGGTAATTGAAGAAAAAAAAAAGTGAAGTGTAAGAATAATTAAAAGTAAAAATAGTGACAATAAAAATAAATAAAATGATGTATATGAAAAATTATTTGAAGGAAAGTGGTCACTTACTTTTCAAACTAAATGTGAAGTTTATTGTAGAATATTTAAAATAGAAAGATGAGAAGTTTAAAGTGGGACGGAAGTAGTATCAATTGTTTTTTTTTTTTTTTTCAATTGTATATTTGATTTGTGATGCATGCAAAAATAAGTTTTTTTTTTTTTTTATAGTACGTTTCAATGCACATACGACTTCGAAGAATAAATGAGAAAAAGACTAAGGGATTACAAATGTAAATATTTATGGTAATGTTTGATAATAAATGAGAAAAGACTTCTCAAGGGCTTATTAATGGTTAACAATCTTACAAATTTAACTAATTATGGTCTATGATTGAGAATAAATGTGAAAAAGACTTATCAAGGATTATTTTTAATAGGTAGTATCTAGCTGCTTCTATATAGGAGTATTACAATACGTGTAGTTAATTATGGTATTATGCTCGACAATAAATGAGAAAAAGACTTACCAAGGATTTTTCTATTGTTAACATGTTACGAATGTAACTATTTATAGTAGTATTATATTATGGTCGACAGCGGTGAAGGAAATTGTATGAATTTATGATCACTCGAAACAAGAAAATCCAATATTGTTATTATATGAGTTGATCTCTAATTTAAAAAAGGGTTAATTCCATATAAATTCACGACCTTTATACTTAGTATCAATTTAATCACGAACTTTTAGATTTTTGTAAAAAAACTCAACCTTTGATATTTGTTGCAATTTGATACACACTTTTTTTTTCCGGCCGGCAACCGATGATGTGGCTCGCCGGAGCGTGTGTCATCTTGCCACGTAGGATTACACATGTTTATTTTATTTATTTTTTTAAATCCACATCATAAATAACACTTACCATTTAAATAACATATTTCTACTTATAATTAAAATAACAACCAAATAAATTAAACAACAAAAAAATGAATCTCAAAACTAAGAAAGTAAAGAGAAATATTATATATAATTTATGTTGGTTGTTTAATTTATTTGGTTGTTATTTAAATTTTAAGTAGAAAGGTGTTATTGAAATTGTAAGTATTACTTGTGATGTGAATTTAAAAAATAAATAAAATAAACATGTATAATCCTACGTGGTAAGATGACACACGCTCCGGCAAGCTACATCATCGGTTGCCGGCCGGAAAAAAAAAAACGTGTATCAAATTGCAACAAATATCAAAGGTTGGGATTTTTTACAAAAATTTAAAAGTTCGTGATTAAATTGATACTAAGTATAAAGGTTGTGAATTTATATGAAATTAACCCTTTAAAAAATTACCGTGTAAATCATCCCAAAAAAAAAAAAGCTAAATTCTCAATTTCATTGATGCTTTCAGATCAACCATCTTATTTATTTGCCTGAATAGTATTACTTGTTGACATATATATTATTACGCTCCAGAGTAAGTGTTTTGTGATTAATCCGAGTTTATGTAATCTCTTTTTTATTAATATATATTACAGTGCAATTTGATAAAAAAGTTCGTATAAATTTTGTGTATAATCGTCTTACGATGAGATGACATATAAATTGGGCATGTCACATTAAAATTTTGAAAGGAATAATGTTAACTTATACTCCCTCCGTCCCCTATTAAACTTCACACTTTCCTATTTAGGACGTCCCACAATAAATTTCACACCCCAAATAAGGAAATAAAACACACTCACAATACCTACTTTAATTCAAAATACTCTTCACTCATTGGTTGAAAAAGTCAATAAAACAGTTTTTCTTAAAATTTGTGCCACTCAACCTGTGAAGTTTAATAGGGGACGGAGGGAGTACTAGTTTGTAAACCGTCTCACACAAACTTTTACCATAAAAATATACCTTGATGTGCAATGATAGCAAAATGTTTTGCAAACAGTTAAATTTCAAAAGCGTTGTCGTACCTTTGGGTGGGAGATGTGGTCACGCTCCTTGGAATTTATTTATTTTGTATTATATATGTATAATTTTTTTTATATATTTTTTTATTTCATAAAATATTATCATTTCACTCATTTTGGAATATTTTTTTTACCTTTTATACATTTCACTCCCTTTAGAACGAAATTTTAGATCTGTGACTGGTTGCTGTCACGTCTAAGTCATCCATTCCATGGGTATCACATACTGAACAAAAAGACTTTCTAAATTCATAAAGTGTTGGGAAGATTATACATAATAGATGAAAGCTCATTCAACAACGAATATTACAAAACGATCCAGTAATCCTAATAAGATGGTGTGGTTAAGTAAGCAAAATTTTCTATACACTCTAGTTTAAAAGATTTTTTTCCCGCAAATATTATTATTGTGCATACATCACAATTTAGAAAACAGTGACACTCGTAAACAGAAAATCTACAATATGCCCGCATGGGCGTAGCTCAGCTGGTTCCTGGGTGGCAGATTGCTACAAGGACGCAGGATCGAGCCCTGGCAGCCGCAGTGTGGGAGTTTTATCCCTCCAATGTGGGGGATAGCTCCTTGTGGGCACTAGGCACTGGTCCTCCCACCTAATGGGCGCAGGATCGAGCCCTGGCAGCCGCAATGTGGGAGTTTTATCCCTCCAATGTGGGGGATAGCTCCTTGTGGGCACCAGGCACTGGTCCTCCCACCTAATGGGCCGCTGAGTCACCATGATTTACTTTCTCCACCCAATCCTGTCGGGCCAGGGGGTGGGGGCCCTGGGGGCGAGGGCTTCGCCTTTTGCTACAAAGTAAATCTACAATATTCTTGTAAAGTATTTGGCATTACCACATATTAAAGTAATAAAAAAAATAGGGATACTAATGTATCAATCGCTTACAACTAGACAAAAATCAAGTTTTCAAAGACCATATACTCAGAAAAGAAGCACGTATTGCTGGGTTGAACAAAATATCGAAAAAAACGAATCAAACAAATGAATTCGGTTCGGTTTTTACAATAAAAGTCATTTTTGATATAATATTTTATAAATTCTATTTATTTGATTCGATCTGATTTTAACATAAAAAAATCGAATAAACCGAATTGTATATTAAAAATATTTAAAAAAAAATATTATATGTTACTGTATTAATTTATTAATATATGTAAATTATTTAACCTAAAATTAATCTCTAATACGCTATTATTACACAATTCACAACTCTTCTACTATTTTTTTTTTAAAGAAACATAATATATTACTATATTAAACATGTGTTAATGATTTTTGTTAAACTATTTAGTGTTGTAATAATTTGTGAAATTTGTAAACATCATTATAAACTTTGTTTCATTTTCTATCTCAATTTAATGTGTTTTCTGATGATGACTATATACTTAATTTTTTATATATATAAATATAAGTTTTTGGCTTTTTGCATAAAAACAGTAAATGATAGTTATTCAATCCAAAATAACCGAACTAAACCAATTTGGTTCAGTTTCACTTTTTAAATTTAAAATATTAATTTGTTCGATTCGGTCTAAAATCACGTTAAAACCGATCGAACGCTCACCCTTACGTGTTGCATCGTAGTCCATTTTTTCATCAACTTCGGTCACAAGACTCTCCTACAATTAGGGCATCATACAAAAACACTATTTGTTGTATTAGTATTGTTAAAGAAAAATAAACCGTGAACCGATTCGCTAAACTCAAACTTAGCCCATTTATATTTATAAACGAGTCGAACTCGTGAAATACTCAATTTACTAACGAGCCGGCTCGAGCTCGACTTGTTAGATTTGCTAGCAATTTTTTTTAATGTAATTGTATTGGACTAGTTAGACTAGGCTAGGCTCAATCCATTAGGCTCGAGTGGAGCTCTATTATTCATTCATAAATATTATCGAAACGAGTTCGACTTGACAAGTACTTGAATCAAGCTTGAACTTCAGTGCTCGAATCAACTCGAATAGCATACACTATGAACATTATATTCACGTTTATTGTATTTTAAACCTACTTAGGGTGCAAATTTAGAAAGCATAAACAGAAAAAAAATGGCACTGCGTAGTGTGATGATAAACCCTAAATATTATAAAATCAGCAACCTTTTATAACAAAAGTAACACTAACACACAAAAAATAAAGAAACACAAATAAATAAATTGGTGCAATATTTATAGACATCATACAATTTCATAGAAGCATTTCTTAAAGGCGGCCATGTGCTCTTCCTGCAACCATATTGCAATATTAAAGGAACCATCGCCGTCGTGGCTTGGGATGATGAAAGTTTTCCCATCAAATCCCATGGATCCCGGTCCCATGTGAATCTCCTTCCCCCATCCGAAATCCGTGCCGTACAGCGGCAGCGCCGTCCAGCTTATAATCGCCAGATTCGGATTTCCGTAGAAATCCCCCTTTGGCCGCCCGCTGTTGTCCAGAGATCTAAATCGCCCGACGTCAGGCAGCGATTTCAGGTAATCGAGGTAAGATCTCACTGTTTCGTCGGTTACTTTCTCCACGGCTTCGCGGATTTTCTTCGAGGCGGCGCCGATTGAGCTGGAGAGGAGGTTTTCCGATTTATCGGTGGCTTCAACGCGAATCAGGGCATTTCCGAAGAAATTTTTGGGGAGGGAGGGTTTGAGTTTGTTGCGGTAATCGGCGACGAAATGGAGGCTTGTAGGCTGATCAGCGACGTGGCCGCGCGCCTTGCTGGTGCATCGCCAGATGTGGGCGGCGACAGCTTCAAATCGGCTGTAGCCGCGGCCGCCACTGGCGGCGGCGTCGAAATCGAGATTCGCTTTGTTGCGGAGCTTTTCGATTTGTATTTTGCTCAGATTTAAAAAAGCGACGGTTATTGGCTTTTTCCGTTGCTCCTGGTTGTCTTCCTGGCCTATCAGAGACGGCGGCGGCCGGAGCACCGATGCGTCGAAAGGCGTCAAAACCTTGTCGGTTTCCGCCACTTTCCGGTCGAGGAATGGCGGAGAAATCGGCCCGGCGCCGCGCGCGATTTTTGCCCACTCGTCAACGAAATGAAGAGCGCTCGGACCGTCGGCCATGACGTGGGAAATCCCAAGCCCGATGCTAACTCCGCCACAACGGAATCTGGTAAGCTGCACTATAACCATCGGGATCTCGTCAATCGGAGTGGTGTAATCGACGGAGGGAATAAACGCCTGGATCTCCGGCGTGGGCGTGAAGTCGCCGAAATCATCTATCGCCGCTTCAGTCTCCGCCTCGAAAATCGGGACGCCTTTGCCGTTGCAGTGGAGTTCAACCCTGCTGCCGCCCTCCGCCGCCCAGTTGAGCCGCCCGGCGAGCGGGTAAAACAGCACCAGCGCCTTACTCAGCGACTCCTTCAGCCGGAAAACAGCGTCTCCGGCGTCCAAGGCGGGGGAGTTTCTGTAGAAGTAGATAGTGGGAGTGTGAGTTATGTCTTTGATTTGATCGCAAGCACTCAAGTATATAATCTTGTTCGGAGTCGGCTCTGCCGGACGTACCATGTGAGTAGCCTTGAGAGCCACCATTTTAGTGGAGGGAAATAGTGGAAACTAGGAAGAAAGGTCGTCGATTTTGGTTAGCTGAGCCTGACCTGAGAGAGTGAAAAAGAAGAAGGTTAAGGGAATATATAGGAAGAAAGTTTATACATCTTGGAAGGGTAGGTGCACAACTACTGGAATTTGTGAGAATTCCTTTTTATGATTGTTATTATTACTTTGACTAATATTTAAAAATTAGTATTCACGTGCAACCATTCAATGGACAAAAGCTTTTACACATTTAGGTGAAATATCGTATTATTCTTAGCATGGGTAATTCGGTTCTGTTGTGCACTACATGGTTGATGGTATTTATACTACTCCATACGTCTTCTATTAATTTCAAAACTGCTTTATTAACTATTTAAATAAACAAATGAACAATATTTAAAATGAAGTGAGTAGTGCTACAGTGTTTTATTTCTATTTTGGGGTATGAAAATTATTTTGAAAAGCCAAAAAAAAAAAAGTGAAGATTATTAGGGGATGTATGGAGTATTATATTTCTTTATTTATTCAGTGATATTATAATATTCATTTGACGATACAGTTACCTTTATAAATTAATATTGTAAAATGTCATGAGTATTAGTTAATAAAAGCAATAATATCATTAAATAAATATTATGGTATCAATTTTATATTATACACTATAGTATAATAAAACAATTTTTTATTATACTATTAGATCCAAAAATATATTATACTATAGAACAATTTTATTATATTATAGAGTAGTTTGTTATACTTTGATGGACCTCTTGTGCCATGTTTTATTTTGTAGACTTGTTTGTTTCATATCTTAAAAATGTAAATTAGAATGTATTTTTTTATTTTAATATTAGGAGGGGTTTGGGTTTGGAAGTGGACTTGGAGAAGGATGTTAACTAAAGAGAGATAATGAATTGCTTAATGTTCTTTTTTATGTGATTAATAGGTATCTTCCAAGATAAGGAGAATTAGACTATTGGAAATGGAACAAGGCTAGGAGTGGAGAATACAACGTTAAGGAAGCATACAACGGTTGATCAAAAGAAAACTTGGAGGGAATGCAGAGGAGAAGAAAGAGTTCAAAATAATTTGGAAGAACTGGGCGCCAAGGGCGGAGCCAGGAAAAATATTTAGGGTGGGCTGTACCTCTAAATATATATACGGGTTTGATTATTGGCTGGGCTAAAACATATATTTTTTTTTTTTACCTAGAAAAAAGAAGAAATTTTTAAAAGTTGGCTGGGCTGCAGCAGCCCAGCCAACTAGAAGATCCGCTCTTGTTGGGCGCCACCTAAGGTTCGTGTGCATGCTTGGAAAGTTACCAACTGGATTTTGCCAACTAGCAATTTGCTTCAACAAAGGAATATCATTTCGAGGTCGGTAAATAATATCTGTGTTTTTTGTAATATTGACGAAGAGACGATAACTCACATTCTCTTTGAATGTATTGTTTCACATTATTTTTGGATGAGGTGTGCAGATTGGTTGAAGTTACCTGTGGTACTGTCATCTAGCCCAAGATCCAATTTGCTCCAATGTTACGGTCTTGGATTGACAAAACGGGGAGAAGACTAACGACTAATGTATGGGAGTGTGATGTTTGACTACTTTGGAGAACGAGAAACGGATGTGTCTTTAGAGAGAAACATTTACAAGAATAATTTTTTTCAATGAGTTTAAGGTGAATTGCTGAAACTGAATGCAACACTACACGAAATACTGATCATAAATTCTCGGATTGGTTCAATAATCCGATCTCTGTCTTGTAGAAGAGTGATGTTGAGATTTTATTTAAGTTTGTTTTGGGAGCAAGATGTATCTCACACCTCGTGTACTGAATTTTTTTATAAGAAATTTTTCTTTATTAAAAAAATATATTAGGAGGAGGATAATACTTTTCAAATGAATTTGCACGTGACTGTTGGATGCACCTACCCACATGGTGGCTTAGTTATTGCCCCATAATCCTTGTAAAAGAAAAAATGTTATTGCCCCATAATACCATGCAATATTTTATTCAACTGACGGGGAAAGAAGAATCACGCGATGCGTAGGTCATAGGTTCGTGATGGAACTCATTTTATACACGTTTTTAGGGGATTTTTTTTAATTATATATATATATATATATATATATATATATATATATATATATATTATCCTCAGTTTTGAAAAGTGCATATATTTTTAAAGTGAAAATATGAATATGAGATTAAATCAAATAATGATAGCTTTATATTTTATTAACTTTTGTTAGAAAGAGTTATTTCCTTTTTTGAATATGAAAGTAATTGTGAAACGTGCAAATAAAACAACTATGAAAGTATTCGCGGAACGAATGGAGTACTATTATGCATATCAACAATTACTGTTAAAAATGCTTGATTTTTAAACAATGATAGTATATATTGATAAGTGAGATTTTGTGCGTGAATTATGTGCGGATTATTTTGTGATCAATATTTAGCTATACTTTTATATTTTTACTTATAATAATTTTTGGGTTTGTTTGGTACGCAATACAATGCCCCTAAATAGGCCCAAATCTCACCATATGTCATCGTTTGGTAGCAGTTAGAACACATTTTCTTTACCCGCTACATACTCCGACCCGCTATTTGAAGTACCTATTTCTGTCTTCATTTTACTGTTCTGGTGTGCATTACGTGAGACACCTCCCCCTATGTTTAACAATCTCACTTTGCACAGTAATTGAGAGAACAAATTAAATGACCAAATTGACCAAAACCCATTATATTTTCACACGATCTTCTTCCTCATGCGACATAACCATAAATCATTCTTCAGTGAATAACATAAATCAGAAAAAAAATAAAATTTTTGTTACCGTCTTACCTTCTCTTATGGCGGCGCGAGGCGGGGAGAGGGTTGCAGCAACGCGACGAGGAGGGGGAGATCGGCGGCAGCGCGAGGTGGGAAGAGAGCGGGGGAAACGCAACGAGAGGGAGATCGGGCAAAGAGGCGGCGACGCGAGGCGGGGAGGGAGATCGGGCGAAGCGGCGGCGGCGCGAGGCGGGGAGAGGGCTGGGGCAACGCGACGAGAGGGAGATCGGGCAAAGCGGCGGCGGCGCGAGGCGGGGGGAGGGATGGATTTTACGCAGGGATGAATTTTGTGGGGAAGGGATGAATTTTGCGTGGGGAGGGATTGATTTTTGTGGCATGTCCAATCAATAAACTCTTCCGGTTGCATCCTCCCTTCGAACTCCGGGATATCGATTTTGACATCATAATGTCTTCTGCGCTGGGGAATCTCTTGTCGCTGCCTTGTCGCAGATTCGTCACTTGATGCTTGGTCTCGGCCAAAAGGATTGACAATCACATGTTCATCTTCTGATTCATGAGGTTCACCGTTATGCTCCTGAGATTCATAACATTCAAGACGCTGCTGGAGTTGCTGCACTTGTCTCCGGAGATCATCCATATCTATGTCACGCAGGTCTCTTTGTCGAGTAGCAGGACCGTTGATATTCGGTCCGTTCCATCTACGACCAGCCATCGAAACCTTGTGCTCTGATACCAAATGACACGGTATCAGCAGAACAATTTCGGAGGTAACACAAGTGAGTTCTTGGAGTATTTATCTTACCGATTTGTCGAGATCCACAAAACAAATAGGTAAGAAGAATCATTCGCCACCCAATATGAAATCCACCAAAAGGGATAAGAGTTGAATTGATCAGAAGACTTTTCTTCACTAATCAAGATAAAAGGTATGAATTTCTTAATTTCCGAATTCTGCCTTCCATTGGATACAAGAGATGGTGTTTATAGATAATCATGGACATCACCCATGTATAGGAAATATAACTTGACTTAATAAAGACTCCTTGACACATATTTATTTGACCGACAAATGCATGAATTGGCTATTGGAACTCCTCTTTTGTTCATGTACTTCTTGACCTTAGTTAATGAAGATATTTAATTCATAGTTTGACTGTTGAATGCACTTAGAATGATTGTTGAATTCATGAACCTGAAATTAATGAAGACAGATTGCTTGCTGACCGTCCATTCCCTCTTCCAATTCTTCATTTTCGGTATCAGGTATCATTAATTTGAGTTCAAGAAAATTTAAAACAATTTTTTTTAACTCAGATTAATGATACTCCCGATAAGATTAATGATACTCCCGATAAGATTAATTATACTTTAAAATTATTTCATGATAAGCTTATCATGAACTATTTTCATATAATACTTTGCCTTATTATACATGTGATAAATTTCTCTCAAAATTCATAACTCACAATATGGATGCTCTAAAGCATTCGGGGAAGGACACCCACCTGAAGTGATACCTTTCTCATCCAAAATTGAGGAATGGGTGATTGGTGGAAAATATTTTTTTAATTTCAGATGAGTAAAATAGATTATAAAATTTTAAAATTAAATAGGTAAAATAACAAAGTTCAAGTAAAAAAAGACGTATTTAATTTGAACTCTTCATAAGACATAGTGATTCTGTCTGCATAAAACTGCAAATGAGTTGAGTCGAATTTAACGCATTAATATTCATGGGGGGATCCAGAAATTACTATTGAGGTGAGCTATAATACAATAAATTTAATTAGGGAAAATAGATTCAATTATTGAAAGTGAAACGGTAGACTAATTCATAAAATATTATACATAATATATAGAATTTGAGGGATATTTGCACTGGACTTCAGCCCAGTGCAAATAATGCATACATCCACCTTTGTAGATGTTCATGCTTGTTTGAAATGTTGTTGAGCTTTGATATTCATATTATAACTTGTCTGATACCTTGTTGACTCGAGTTCGAATGAACTTTAATCGAGCAGAACACGCGTCAAATTCGAGTAGTTTGACATTTTCACTTGTTTTATCTTTTTTAAATTATCAAGCACGAGTACGAGTCAAGCTTTAGGGTATCTAGAACATAATTTGAGTAAGTCTCTTATGCAACTTTAAAAAGTTACCTCTATTATTATTATTGAAAAATGAGGGTAACAAATGATAATTTTTCTATGATAATAAGGGTAACTTTTTAGTAACAATAAGAATAATTTAAAAAAAAAATTGAATTGCACAAAACACGAACACCTAATGCATACAAGATTAAACCCATAAATTTATGTTTAAATTTATTGGATATCAATTTTGAATGGAGTTCAAAGAATGTCATAATCACTTAGATTAATCACCTAATCAAAAGTTTAAACTTACATGCCAACTCCATGTAAAAGATAAATTTGCGTGTTAGACAAACAATAAAACGAATTTTGAATTAAATATTTTTTAATTTAGTCATTTTTAATCATTTTTCCTCATTTTTTTATTACTAACAAATAAATTTTGCTTGTGCAAAACGATCACACGTAATCTAAAAAAAATCAATTTTATTCATGATATTGACAAAGGAGAATTGGGGATAATAATTTAGCGATATGGGGCTGATTGAGATGATGCATCTGAAAAACTATACGCAGTTTACTCTGCCATTATGAACATTTTGGAGACGGCGGCGGATCTGTCGTTGCCGTTAACCTTTTTCGACATGTTCTGGATGGACTTCTATCCAGTTCGCCGCCTCCTTTTCTATGAATTTCAATGCTCGAAATCCGACTTTGTTGAGAGAATAATTCCCAATTTTAAGCGCTCTCTCGCACTCTCTCTCAAACACTTTCTTCCCTTCGCCGGTAATTTTGTTTATCCTTCGCCGTCAAGCCATCGGATGCCAGAGATTCAGTTCAGAAACGGCGACTCTGTTTCCGTGCTATTTGCAGAATCCGGCGACGATTTCAGTTATTTAGTCGGAAATCATCCCCGAAACGCTGGAAAATTCTACCCTCTTCTTCCTGAATTGCCTCCTGTTGTTTTAGTCGACGACTTCAGATTGATCCCAATTCTCGCCGTGAAAGTAACTCTGTTTCCGGAAATTGGCGTAAGCATCGGCCTCACCAACCTACACGTCGTCGGAGACGCTAGCACCACCGTCAGATTCATCAAATCATGGTCGTCAATTTGCAGATCTGGCGGGGATTCCGAGTTCTTAGCTAATAAGTCTCTTCACCCTTTGCACGCCAGGTGTTTGATAAATGTCCCTTATGGAAATTTAGCAGAAACGTACTGGAACTGTTTGAAACAAGTCGGATATAGGAATTCGCCTCAAATTTACCCCGAGAACAAAGTTCGAGTGACTTTCGTGATGCGAGAACCGATCATAAAAAAAGCTCAAAAATCAAGCAGAAATATTCATGGAGGCTGATTCGAGCCGTCGCGTTTCGACCTACACTGTATCCTGTGGATATGTGTGGAGTTGCTTGGCGAAATCAGGTGCCGCCATTGGAGAGGAGGACGGCACGGAGAGCTTCATTATTGCAGTAAATTACAGGTCCAGATTGGATCCTCCGTTGCCGGAAAACTACTTCGGCAATTGCATCGGGCCGTTGTTTGCCGAATCGCCGCGCTCTCAATTGATCGGCGATCGAGGGTTTCTGATTGCAGAGAAGTTGATCGGAGAGGCGATTAACACGCGATTCAGTTGCAGTAAGGAAGAAATCATGCGAAGTGCAGAAGATTGGCCGTCGGAGTTGAGAGATTTGAATTGGGCTCGAGCAATTGGGACGGCTGGATAGCCGCGGTTTGATGCTTATGATGCGGATTTCGGGTGGGGAAGGCCGATCAAGTTTGAATCGATCTCGATAGATTTTGATGGTAGCATGTCTGTTTGCAAATTGGGGAACGATTTGGAGATTGGATTATCCTTACCCAAGATCAGGATGGATGCTTTTGCAGGTATCTTCGATGATGGACTCAATGATCAACGACTGCATTTGGATACTACAGTCGAATCTATTAATAAAAGTTCGTCTTCTTTTTAATAAACAATCTTTTGCAGGTATATTTACCCAATCTCCCTCCATAAAAGTTCGTCTTCTTTTTAATAACTGGAAGTAAAATGACAGTCGAATCTATTAATACTTTAGTACAAGTATATATGTGTGATTTTATATCCAGACATAAGATCTATATTAACTTGAGTAAAACTAAAATCTTATTCAATTTATTAAAAGAACAAATAATATTTGAAAGATGAGTGATTCTAGGATGTATCCAAGTGCATATTATATGCACTTGGATTTTGTCCCCAATTTATAAATCAATTTTGACCTTTTAAGATCCATACAAAATTCGCGGATCTGGAACCGGGTCGGATATCTCCTTCTTCCATTGACGCGGGCATACTTTTGCAATCAATTAACGTTCCGAGGAGTCTGAGCTTACGCCGGAGACAAATCTATCTTCCTTCTTTTTTTGATGAGAAACACTTCTTCAGAAATGGAATTATATTCTAGTAGTGATGAGAATCATATGTTGCGCTGCGTTCTGTTCAAGAAATTGATGCGATCTCAAGGTCGATTTGTAAAAACGTTAGAGAAGGGATGCGAGAGTCGGCTGCTTCAAATTTTGAGTTTAGGAAATTTGTGTAATTAACCATTGTAATGCTAGTAATAGCCATTAATGTTGAGCCCTAGTGATGAGATAATCATGGACGGTCGAATTCCAAAAACACGTTTCTTCAATAAAAAGGCAGTGAAAAGGTTGAAACAGAGATTTCATCTGTAAAAGAAACGGGAGGGTTTGAGAGCAATGCTGCTTTGCACAGAGATGAGATTGCTGAAGAAGAAAAAAATGAAACTCTCAAGAGGAAAAATGAAGAGAAGAATCAACCCTGAACTAAGAAGTCTAAGGTTGCCCTTAAATCATCTTCTAGTTGATAATGATGATACACACGAAGAGTGATTCTGTTGCGGTAAAATAGCTTTCTTACTGTAATTTCTTGGTATGTAGTAGTTGGTAGATTGTGATGGTATCAATAGCATGAAAACTCATGTATTAATTTGAGATTCACGTTTTAACATTACTTCTTGCCGTTTAAGTATTTAAAAAAGAAAAAAAATTAATGAACATGAAAGCAGATTTACTTCCATCAAGTCTCCCAAAGACGATAAGAATTATGCCGTGGGGTTTACCCTTGTTATTATAGAGTAATTATTGAGGTATTGATAATTATAAGTTGGGGTATTGTTGATTATAACTTGGGTATTAGTGATTAAGTCTCGGGATATTGGTGAATAATTTTTTGGGGATATAACTTTGGGTATTGGTGATTATAACTTCAAGTATTGACGATTATAACTTCGGGTATTGGTACGAAGCGCGCACGACCTATTTGCGACCCGACTTATTGCCAGACCCGCGAATTTCGGTCGGGTTGGGCATGACCTGCGAATTTTTATTATTTGGTCAAAATTAATTTCAAATTGGGATCAAATTCCAAGTGCATGTTATGCACTTGGATGCACCCTAAAATTTGTGTTGAAAGATTTTCCACAAGATTTAAAAGTTTGACTCAATAATAAAGATTGTCATAAAGACGAGAAGTTCTAGCTAAAATATATGCTATAACATTCGCTCTACGGTGTACAATCAAAATCTTAATTAGAGATGCTCACGGTTTTGAAACCGCCGGTTCCAAAATTTTAGAAATCGGAACCAAAATCGAACCGTGGTCAAAGTGGTTTTGGTTCGGTTACGAACCAGCGGTTCCGATTCCGTCGATTCTTAATTTTTTTTTTCTTTTTTTGGTTTTTTTTTTCCTTTAAATTAAAGAATGCTTATTGTATTAGACGGAATTAATCACATGTCCACCGGTGGATATAATATTATATACCCACCGTGAATGTGTTAATGACACATAAACAGATATAAACAATTAATCAAAATAATAGTGGGCCCATTGCTTATGTGTCATTAACACATTCGCGATGGGTATATAATATTATGTCCACCAGTAGACATGTGATCATTTCCGCTGTACTAAATATGTAATTGATCTATTACAAAATATTACAAATTTAAAGTAATATAGATGATAAATTAAATTGAAAATACATTAGTAATTGAACTATTAAAATATAATTGAACTACTGCAAATTATTAACTTAAAATACGTATCTAATATCTATTATTACAAACTAATTGAACTATTATAAATTTATAAATTGAACTATTTCAAATTAATAATTACAACTTAATATATACTAATATTAATTAGAGATATTAGAGTAGTAATATAAAATTTTAGAATTGAGTGAAAATTGAGAAAGACGGAGAGAAAGTAATGCTTTGAATCATTTTGGGGTGAATTTTAGAGTGGAAATGAGTTAGTATTTATAGGTGAAAGTAATGAAAAAAAAAAATGGGCAGGAACCGCCGATTCCGGTTCTGAATTTGCTAGACCCAGAACCAAAAGCTTTCGAAACCGGATTGCATAATAAGCATCGAAGTTAGAGTAGTCATCTTCAATTGATCGGATTGCATAATAACCCTTTGGCAATTGCGAAAAGCTCCATAAAGACAATGTGTTCGACACCTATTTGATCTTCCATCTAATCCCCCAGTTATTCATAAGTTTGTGAATCTCATCTCTTCTTCCTAGCAAACACAGATCCGTGGAAGGACTTGGTGTTCAAATCCCCTTTCTATAGCTATAAGGTTTTGGCTTGTTGACACTAATGACGCTCTTCCATGACGAGAAGATGTGCTAACTTAATCCTGACTTCCTCCATACGAATCTGAGCCTCAGCGCATGCCACAGAGAAACAACGTTGAATATTTTTATTCTAATATTCTCAATTCTAGCATGCGACAAAGTCTCAAATAGAAAAGTTACATTTGGACTGCAAGTTCTAAATAACTCGTACAAAGCAAGAATTCCTTCCTGATCATTGTTCAAACGTTTCCTCTTTCGGATTTCATTAAGGGCAATATTGTCCACTTCACCACCTGCTGGTATTTTCCCCAAAACATGAATTTACCAAACACCTCCTAAAATGACTACTCCCTCCGTTCCACTTTTACTTTCCTATATGAAAGTTGCATATTTTTAAAGAAAAATGGAGTGTGGGTGTTTGGTTGAATAAAATAATGATAATTTTATGTTTTATTGACTTATATGAAAAATAATTATTTTTATTTTTTTAGTGTGAAAGTAATTGTAGAACGTTCTAATAAAATAAGTGTTAAGGTAATCATGGGAGGGAGGGAATAAAAGATTACGATGTGAAATGCAAAATTACAAAATGATGTAAATCTATCCACGCCACAAAAACAGTTAATTGATTCAAACATGAAGTTAACATAGTTAATAACATGCATGAATTCTTTTCTTGATCCATTAACTTTTTTATATGATCTTAAAATGTAAAGGTCAACCACACCCCACTACAAAATATGATCCCTTAACACATATAGTAACAAAAACTTTTTAGACTATTATGCCACTACAAAATTGACTTTATGTCACTGTGATGTGACATAAAGTTGGTTTTGTCGATTTGCATATACTATAACATGTTTGTGTGTACTATAATGTAATTATTTTTATCATAGTTGATTGTAATATACTATACTATTTTTATTTATATTATAATTATCTTCGATTGTACCATAATGTAATATAGTTATATTCAATATAATATAACTATTTTTGAAATTTATTTTCCCCCCTTCTTATATTTGAATTTCTTTTTTCCTTTTACATTTGATTTTTTTTAATATACTATACTATTTTTAAAAAATATTGTTGTATTCAATATTTATCATTTACCATATCTATTATCAATTTTATCAATAATATAATTTTTTAGAAAAACTGAAATTATTCACTTTGAATTTTCATTTATCAAAACCAATTCACCTCGGTGTACCATAACTGTATTTAGTGTACTATAGTTATATATAGTATACCATATACAGTGTACCAATCAAATTACAATTATGCTAGTATAGAAGAATTAAAAACAATCATGTTAAACAAAGTAAATAGCAATTTCATACACAATTAATTCAATACTTGCCATTTAATAGACATTTCATATACAGCTAATAAAAATAAATTATTATTCATCCCCCTCTTCACATCATCATCATCCTTCATAATTGCCCTTTTTCCAGAAAATTGACAAATTAAATTCACATCATCATCCTTCAAAAGAATCACACCTAATTTTCAAATTAAATTGACAAAAATCAGAAAATAGAGAAATAGCATTAGATCTGAAGGATCTGGAGAAAATAAAGAACCACGTCAGAAAATAGCAGTAACTTGTATCGCATCAGTGAAATCAGAAAATAGAGAAAATAGAAAATTAAATTGACAAGAATCACATCAGTTTCGAACCCAGATCTTGAGAATAGCAGTAGATCTGAAGGATCCGGCGACGATTTGACTGTCGATCTGCGTTGCCATCACCATAGATCTACCGCCATCAGAGTGGGAATTGCCACCATCAGAGCTGGACGGGTTCGCCACAACCAGATCCTTTCCGGTGGTGGTGGTTCGCCTCGATCTCGCTCAGATCCGTTCACGTGGAGCCCAACCGCCACCGAAGACAAATCACAGCAGCCACCACAGCCACTGTAACAACGACGCTGCCACCGCGATGGAAAACCTCCACCACCGCCGCATCACCACCCTCTTTCTCCACCAACGCTGCATCTGCCGGATTTCTTGTAGCCGCGGTCATGGCTATGTCCGTTGGCTTCTTTTGGCCGAATTTCTTGTAACGACAGCCATGGCTATGTCCGTCAGCTTAGAGAGAGAGTAGTGGTTTTAGAGTGAGAGAGACGAGAGTGGAGGAGTGGTTGAAATGGAGAGAGAGAGAGAGAGAGAGAGAGAGGGAGAGAGAGAGAAAATTCGGGTGAAATATTGGCTGAGGAGAGATAATTTTGAGGGATTGATATAATTTAAAAATTGGAAATGGAGAGAGAGAGAGAGATTTGACCGATTTTGTAGTGAATATGGATGAAATTGTAGTTGAATTAAATAGATTTTAAGTTTTGTTGTGATCCAAAACAAGGCACAAACTTATGTACTAGGGTGTGATTTTCCTAAATGTAAATAATCCATGATTCTTAAATCTTATGTATAACAGTGTGTACATATATGTAATTATAAATATATATATATATATATGTGTGTGTGTGTGTGTGTGTGTGCGCGCGCGCGCGTGTGTTATAAACACTATAGCAGCTGGATATCGATGACAAACACCTACTGCACTAATTGTGGTGCTTAAAATTAACAACATAACATTTCTTTGACTAGCTATTTTCTCAAAGTGATATTTTTAAGAAAAAATTCATATTAAGACCCAAATTTTAGATTATATCTCAATATAAGTACTCATTTTAAAAGTGTCTCAATTTAAGTCTAAATTTTTACTTTTTTTTCTCAATTCAAGATCCAACAAACAATTATTTTTTAAATTAAATTCATACAATATGGAAAAAATTAGAGAATTTGTTATGAAAAAAATCATTATTTTAAAAAAATTAACTTTTTTTTATTAATATAGTATACTAATCTTTATCATCATGTATTAGTTTAGTGTTTTAAAAAATATGACAACTAAGCATTTTAAAACTAAAACTAGCATTTATCCATATAATCTTTTCCCATCGTATATGATAAAATATTAGTTTTAATTTAATATCAAAATGCTAGTTATCATTTTTTGTAAACAATAAATTAAATTTTCCAACTAAAGTAATGCGCAGTGATAAAAAAAATAGAAATATACCTTATATTAATAAAAATAATGTTTTTAATTAATAAAGTTATTTTTATTTTTTATGAATGTCTCTAAATTTTTATTTTTTTCATAATGTATGAATTCAATTTTAAAAATAATTGTTTGCTGGGTTTTGAATTGAGATAATTTTTTTTAAAACAAATCTTAAATTGAGAAAAAAAAAATTGAGACTTAAATCGAGACACTTTTAAAATGAATACTTATATTGAGACATAACCTAAAATTTGGGTCTTGATATGATTTTCCCCTTTTTTTAACTACCCCATTCATGCATAGGGTCAAATATGTATATAAAATTTGAGTGAGTTACTGCTGCGCCCCCGGGGTATTTGTCAATCCTGGCAGTTAAATTTTGATCTTCACCGTCCGTTTTTAAGTCTAAAATATAGGGTCAAAGAACATAAATTGATAACAATATTTCTTGTCCGGTCTCTGTCTCCACCATCTTCGATTCCCAGTCGGGTTTTGCTCATATGATCCTTTCTTCCATTACAGTCCATTTCCGTTCAATTCTCTCCATTAATTCATTTCCGTCCATTTCCGTTCAATTCTCTCAATCAATTCATCCTCCCGAATATGTCTAGTTCCGGATGTCACAAATCGACGGCCAAATCCGCACAGTCGGATGCCTCGAGTTCGTCTATCGACCCTGGTGATCTACTTTGTGGGCACATGTTAAAGCCGGTAAAAGTTATTTCCATGAGCGACAAAAATCCTGGTCGGAGATTTATTCGTTGCCCTCTCCAATCGGTAACTCTTTCCCTTCGGTAATTTTGTTTGGTTTCCATCTTGTGTTAGTTCGTAGATACCTACAATTGTTTCTCTTATATTTGAGAGACTAATTTTTTCCCCAATTTCATTACTGTTGACCTAATTTCGCAATATATATATATATATATCACTATGTTGTACTTATTTTTTACTGAGCTTTATTTCATATGGGAATGTAGTCGCTGATTTTTCTTTCATTTTTACACCAATTTTGCAAAATATATACGCGTACACTATGTTTGTATTTTTTTAGACTGAGCTTTATTTCATCTGTTAATGCGTATTGGTAAAAATTTGTTTATTGATTTGCATTTTTTGTAGCGAACATCTTTTGCTGAAGTTTTTACTGTGTTTGTTCCTTCTATATACCGTTTTCTTTAGTGTGTTTCTTCAATTTAGTTGTGTTAATGAGTAATGTAGCCTTTATTTGTCTTTTGGTGATAGACTATTTATTTATTTATTCGAACTCCCTTTGTTGACTACTTGAAAAAAATATCAGTAGGTGATTTATAATATGGTTTCCTCTTCTTTCATCATATATCTGAGTAGGTCAATGATTGCAAATTTTAGTTGTGGATTGATGCTCCACTCCCACAATTCCAAAGGAATTTTGTTTTGAAGTTAAAGGCTGACCGGGATAAATTAAAGTATCAGTTGAATTGCAAGTTAGAGAAGGAGAAATACCTATATGAAAGGTTGCGTTTGAAGGACTCAGATCTTGCGGATATGGAAGGAACTAGTGATGAGATATGTTGTAGAATTGTCGATCTTGAATACCAGTTAGACAAGTATAAACATAAAGCTAAAGTTGAAGACAATGAGTTGAAAATGAATCTGTTGGAATATCTTCGAAAAAAAGATTTGGATATTCGGATAAAGAATCTCCAGTTAAAAATTCTTATATGTTGTGTTTTTCTTCTATTTTGCGTATTTGTTTCATCCTGTTGTAGGTTCTGTACATTCACCTTTCGCTTTGACAAGTTAATGTTGATGTATGTCCTCTATCCATGTTCTAAGTAACCTCTAGTAGTGGAACTTTAAGCCGTTTGTTAATGTTGATGTAGGTCCTCTATCCATGTTCTAAGTAACCTTTGGTAGTGGAACTTTAAGCCGTTTGCTTTTCTTTATGTTAGTAATTTGATTTGTAAATGTTCATTGCGATATGTGATTTGTATATTTTATTTTGAGAGAAGGGTCTACTGAATTATCTTAAATTTGGTTTTGATCATTTTGTTGAACAATTACCATAGTTGATTAAAGCACTTTGTGTTATATTTCCTCTGTAATGTATATCATGTTGTACTTATGAAATATAAGTTTTTTTTCTTCTTGACGCACAGTGTCTTGATAAGTAGTCATTCCTCTATTGTTTCGGTCATTTCTTACTCCTCATTTTTCTTTCCTATTCGGGTGTTAGTGTTTTGTCTTGTCTAAATAGTGTCTTTTATGTGTGCTGGGTGCAACATTATCCCCCAAGCACTATACATTGCAAAGTGAAGCCCTCCGTTTGGTTGTACAAAGTGATGTCTCTTAGTGTTGCTGCAGATCGATATTGACTTTTCAAAGATTTCACTCATGTTAATTGTTATGTATTTGATGGCTAATGTAGTTTATTACGTTAATGTTATGAACTCTAACAAGTTCACTATTTTTCACCCTTTTAAGAATGTTCACAAATCCCTTCAGTGTCGATATCTTTCCCCATACATTATTTGTTGGTTTTGTTGTTAATGTAGTTCTTATTAATTCCACCACGTCTTCCCTGTAACAGACTTAATTTGACTGTAAATGAATACAGTTCAAGTATTATACCAAAAAATGCACCAATAACAGTTCAAGTAGAATACATTACAAGCAAAACCGTACCTTATTCTACACAAGCAAAGGTGTTTTAAGTATTACATGCCCAAATAAAAGTATAACAATTCATCAGTTTATCTAATCCACCACCGTCACCACAAAAGTAAAATCAGAATGTTCATGCAAACGGAACTTGAGTTCTTTTCCCACCACCAACCGATTGTCCTCCAAGAACTTCGTCACATTTTCCTTCAACTTTGTTCGATAAGCTTCCTGTTTAATACCAACCTTCCAGCATCTTGCACCCATCATAACCTTAACTTTATCAACAGGTGTGTTCTTCAAAGAAGCACAAGTTCTCCAGAATTCTCGTGGGATTGGCTGAGAAAAACACACGTACATAGTTTATATATCCCTCAGTTCCTCACATTCGGCATGAATATAAGTAATTATTGTATGCATAATTCAGGTATTCAATTCACTCCCAATTATGAAAAGTATACAAGAATTTTGAGAATTATTTTTCCTCACACAATTTTTTGAGACTTTTTTGCAAGCAAATTTTTTAATATTTGTTGCATATCCAGGGAACCAGTAGTAAAGTTGTATTACAATAAGTAGTTGTGTTCCATGACCAAATTAAAACAAGTCCAACACCCGTGTTTATAAACAAATGAAGAACATCAAACCATTTGTCCAAACTTACACCTCAATTTTAAAGTATATAGGCATTTTTACACAATGATTTATAACCAATTTTTCTAGTGAATATCTCTTTCTTTTCTTTAATTATCCCTTTATATTACCTTCTTTGTATCTGATAACAAATGAAGTTTTACAACACAATCTGAAAATTGAATAACATATTCAAGACTAAACTTTTAATTTCCAATAAACATCTACTGCTATTTTAATTCACGTATACATTATAAAATAGACCATTGTAAATTGGAGATTCTAGTTTTGTCTATAAATACACCTACAGAGTTTTTGTTGCCATACAATACATTAGGGTCTGTTCAGTATAATGAATTAATTTACTAAATAGATTGGTCGCACAAAACAATTTCAATATTCAGTTCACTGAATATTAGTGTCAAAACTTCCTAAATTTCCTAAGTTTATATGTACTTGTGTATGGACATACAGATACAGTTATTTAACTGAATAACATACATCCATCTTTAAACATTTGCGTAGTAGAGACTTAAACAGGAACTTACCAGATATTTTTTATGAAATGGGTGTCTTGGATGATAATTTTGAAGTAATTTCCCTTATTCTCTTGGTCGGAACTTTCACCACGGCTGTTGTAATCTGGTGGAAGAATGATCTTGTTGAAGAGAATGTTGCCTTTGAGTTCAGTAATTGGTATCATGTCCTTATTGTCACCAGTATTTATGTGAGGAACTATTTTATAATGTCGTTGGTTGCATGTCTGATTAGTCGGGGAGCCTGGTTCTGCAAACCCTAAAACAGAACAATGCAAAGTGTTAAGAGTGCCAATAATATTCAAATTTAATGGGAAATCTTTATTTTCTTACCTGATATAGGAGACGATTCAAAATTCATGTACACGCCCACTCTTTCAAGACCTTCTAGATCGAATACTTCCACAGAAATCCTACTGCTATCTTGTTTTTCAAAGAGTAAAATTTCATCTTCATTAATGCAGTTTTGAGATATAAACCCTTTCCAGCCAGTTGTGAACCCTAAATTCCCATCGATTTCCTCCACCCGTACCTTCCACCTGTATAGATACCTATTTATAAGTGTTACCACCAGAGGTATCCTCCCTTAACCCTACATATTGAATTCTGGTGGGATTTTCTGAGAAAGAAACGAGAAGTTTCATGAACTAGATTTTTAAAAATAAATTAAATAGTACTACATATTTCGAGTTACTTATCAGGTGGGTATCCATTTTACTCGGGTCATATCTTTTTAAGAACTTACTTGCCTCCACATTTTGCACCCCTATCTTTCCACCGATGATTGTTGAATCGAAATCCATTTTCACAAGTGCAAGTGAAACGACACAAAAGGGGGAGCCTAGTTTTTCGGTAGAGCAAAAATGAGTGAATACGATTTTGGGCATATATTTTAGGCGATCCCTTTTTTAAATACTAGTCAGCCCTATTAGGTTAGTGTGTATTGACAAATTACAGGGTCTATTGGTTTTAGATTTCTCCATATTTTAAAACACTTTATATTTAATGAAAATCCGTTGTTATCCAATCAAGATTTTATGAACTTAAAAACAATGAACTAATATTTAATTTGGATTTTCAAGTTTTTTAAATATTCCATTCAAATCTATTGATATTAATTTGTCACTTTTACTATTTAAAAAAAAATCAGTTGGTATTAAAAAATATAAAGATTTTAAAGGATTGTTGTGTTAGATGTATTTTAGTGGATTTTGTAGTCCTTCTTATAAATACCAACAAACTCATTCAAACCCATTAAATTTTAGAGGACTTTTGAACTGAAATAGTAGGTGTGTTGAACTAATCGGTTCATTTAAGAAGAATGCAAAGTAATTTAAAATCAGAATCCAATTAATACTTATTTTGACCAATTTTGGTTTTTGGAAAATAAAATGACAAATGCATTTTTATAGAATAGAGGTTTTGTGCTAGGACATAAATGTATCTTTGCCTAAGTCCATTTTAAATTTTTCAGCGAAAATGACCAAAATTGATAAAATAAAAACTTACAGGACCTTTTATGGACTAGGATAAAGTTACAGGACCATTTGTGATTTTTTTCTCGACATAAAAGATAGGCACCTTTTTTGTCAATTTCGAGCAAGCATCTTGCTAATAAAAAAATGTATTATTGAAATATTATAAAATATAAGAGATAAAATAGTAAAAACATTTAATTAAAAATTAATCTAAAAAATTGTGAAGCAGTTATAAACATCATTTGTGAAGTATCTAAAAATATATTTTTCAAATTTTTTATTTATTCGATATAATTGATGGCAAACACCACATGATTGAAAATTGAGATTTTTTGCAATGTTAAATTTGTCTACACACACAACATATTACATGAATAACTAAGTAATTTGTTTTTATTACATGTAAACACTTCTCTATATATATGAGCCAGTTTTTTTTGTCAAAAAGTATTATCGATTCCGGTCATGCTGTATTTTACCCTTGTCCTAAGAGACTATGCAGTTTTATATTTTCCACATGTCACAAAAATAATATTCCGTAAAAAATATAAATTTCGAAAATGTATATGTTAGTCTTTTTTCTCTACATTGCCGGGAAAAAATGTGATAATTTCTACCTTTTTCAATTGTCTACAAAATTTTATTATTCATTTACAATACGTGCTTTAATGATCTGAAATTAAAAAAATTATTTACATTAACAATTAATTACTCCGTCATTTTATATTTTTTTTCTATCCATAAGAAAATAACAACTTTCTCATTAATGATGGTATCACAAATTTTGTAAACCAAAAACAATATACATATTTCTGATTAATTGTCTGCATAATATATATTTACTTGTAATCAATTTGAAAGATTTAATTGGTTCAATTCTAAAAAATAGGGTCTCTGAAAACTCAACAGACGCGTGTATTTCTATTTTTTTTTTCATAACATCACTCAGTGCATCCTCTTGCGGTTTCAATAATGATATTTTTAATATATTCTGACAAAGAGGTCCAGTGTCCATGGAGCATTTCGTTAGACGTTTCTTCATTCAGACTTGAAATTAGGGTTTTTGATAAGCAATTAAGGTTAACCTTATTTTCCAGAAATCTGATAAAATAAGTGTTATATGGTGAGTGTTTCAACCCAGACAAGTCTTCATGTCAGTTAGGGAAAACGGCATCTATTAGGAGTAACTAGGATTTTTTCTCCCTGCACATGAAAAAGTTCAACACTGGTTTATCCCTTTTTTTAAGTATACAATTTTAAAACAATCAATTTGCAATACGGCGTAATAGACACTATTGCGCAAATACAATAATCATTTATTTCAGAGACGTATTATGTACGTGAGGGAGTAGATATGTTTACTTAGACTCAAACAAATACATTCTTTAATAAGCTTAGCCCACTCCTTACGTTTCCTTATCAACTTCTACCCACTTCGGGTTAGTGGGTGAAAAAATATCAATTCAAACACATTTAGAATTAAACTAAATACATGAGTACATATTTTTATTTTAGAAATATATATTAAATACTATACAAATTATATTTACGAAAAGCTAATGTGGTCATAATAAATAATCTCTATTTCCTAGAAATTGGAAAACATAATATCCAAAATTACACACACAATTTTTTTATGATAAGTATTATATACACCTTCTATAATGTTCATCATTATTACATATTAATTCTTAAAGAAATAATATTAGTTTTATGAGATAATATTAATTCTTACAAGTATAGCGATCGTTGGTGAAAAATATTAACCTATTAAAAAAACCATATGATAAAGCATACACCACCCTTGTAGATCTAGGCTTAGATCAAACACATATTTCTTTTAAAAAATATTTAGAAAAAATTATATCAATAAATTTATAAATACGGAAATTATTGTTATAACTGCATAATAGAGAAAGGATAGTTATGACTGTTCTCACTTCCTACCTCCGAGTATGACTCGGTCAACATACATGTCAGCATTTTCTAACTCCCTATTAGCAATCTTAACAGCCTCTTTGGCCTCCAGGAGAGATTGTTCAAGTTGTTCACGGTCAGAATCCGATGCGCCTTCATCAGACTTAAGATCCCGAAGGGACTTCTTAATGTCCATGATTCGTCCTTCATGGAAACTTATTCTATCCAGAATAGCATTTTTCATCTTCGACACCAAATCAATCGCCTGCAGGTCCCTCTATAAAAATGTAAACTCCAAAAGAGTATCAATGGTTACTAATTGTTTCATTTTATTTCAAAATTATGTTTTAAAAATAAAATAATAGTACAAGGAGTAAGTACCTCAGCCTTCCTCGCTAAATCTGCTGCGATTTTTGCGCACCTCTGGCGGGGCTCAAAGTAAAGCAACATCTGAAGTTGTTCAAAGTCTTTCTTCCTATCTTCCTCCAACCACTTCATGAACGATTTATGATCCATTACAACTGAAAAATCACGGCAGCTATAATAGGGTGCAAGGGAAAAGACTGTTTAATCCCCTATTATACTAATAGGGAGTTTCTCATGCTTATGTGTCATCACGAGGTTCATTTTGCCTATGTGTTGTCGTGTAATTTATTTCACTTATGTGTCGTTCTTCGTGGAAGCCTACATGCCAATTTTATGAATCATATGTGTCATCTATGTGTATCGTCACAAGGTTCGTTTCGCTTATGTGTCATCTGAGGTTAAATTCGTGGAGGTCATACGTGCAAATTTTATGAATCATATGTGTCATCTAAGTGTCTTATTATACAATAAGGAATCTAAAAAAAAATGGTATCTACAAGGAGTTGAACCATAAACCTCATAAGTAATATTCATAATATTTACCAATTAACCTATGTTATGAACATGTTTAAAGTTTGAATACTATTATATATAACTTGAGTTTAGAAGAGTATATTATAAATTTTACTATGATTATACCAATTTACATTTTACTTAACTATATTTAGGATATCCTATATATAAAAAAATCTTATTGCATTAGTAATGCAACTAAGTAACTTAAGTATATTTAATTCTACATACTATTAATAATTTGATTAAATAAATTTTAAAAATTCTAAATATGTGAAATTTTAATGTTTAATTGTGTTATTTTTATTGTTTCACTACATTTGAGGATTTTTTATTTCAAATTTTTTATTAATTTCCAATAATTTTATGAATATTCTCTACATCTTTAGTTGTTTCAATCTGATATTTCGACTTGCACTTTTAGAAGAAGAAAAAAAATAAACGCATGAGAGTGAATTAGTACTTGGATTGGAAATCTCCCTACATAGAGGAAAACGTCTTAGGAGGCAAAGATAAGTATCTGATGCGTAGTTGAGAAAATTATATCATAATTTAAAATTGTATACTAAATAAAAATAAAATATTACATGATTTTTTTATAATAATATTGAAAATCGTAACTAAATTGAGATCAAGTCCGAAAGTCATGAATTAAAATGTTATCCCATAATTTTATGAATAGATATTATTTGAATATATTTATTATATAATATAATTATATTATTTTATGATAAACAAATTTATTTAAATATATATAATATTTATATAATTAATTTTTACAAAAATCCCGCGTGATACGCGGGCACTCATCTAGTGTTCAACTGTTACAAAGTAATTAAAAAAAAGAGTGGTTATATTTATAGAGGAAATTAGTGTGATTAATGAAGGAATAGTGGAAGTCGAAGTTCATCTGAGGAGACGACACTTTATGTTTCCGACGTGCAGTAATAATGATATAGACAAAATTAGTGGCATTAATGATGAAATAGTGGAAGTTGAAGTGAGGGGACGACACTGTATTTTCCAGACGTGCACTAATTTTGGACAGTTTGCGGTTGCACATTAAATGAGTACAATTATTAACCATTTGAAAAGAAAATTTTACTTTGCCCTTTTGTTTTACTCAAAAATAAAAAAATTAACAGTACAAGAAAATAATGAATTGCCTACAAAATTAGAATTACCTACAAAATTTTTCCAACAAAAATATTTGTAGTAAGAATTGCCTACAAAATTTACTAATTATGAAATATTCTACATTTCTCAACCTAGAAACAACTTGCCTATGGAATTAATCTTTCTACGAAATAAAATTACCAAGTATAATCTCTGATTAGGCGTGAAATTGTCATGATTCGTCACTCGAAATGCCCTAGTTTTGGTTGATTTTGTGAGTATTTAGAGTCATTTGAGTATCATTTTCATAAACTAATAAATTTTTCTCTTTGATGCTCATAGATGGATAGAGGGCGAAAAGAGGAGTTCGTAGGACTTTGAATCGACTCAAACGGACGCCCGGATGAGAAGATATCGAAGAAATACGAAAAGTACTAGTTCGAGGGAGCAAAAGTATCATTGGAGTGCACAAGCTAGAAGAGCTCGAGCACTAGTGCTCGAGCAGGTCGAGTATAGTGCACGAGAGATGCAAGTCGAGCACTTAGTACTCGAGTCGGTCGAGCAGTGTGCTCGAGTGGAATCCAGTCGTGCACTAGTGCACGACCACGTATGGTCGAGCACTTTTTGCTCTCGGGAAGAATGGGGTGCTCGAGTTGGTTTTGCTCGTGCACCTAGTGCACGAGTAAGTGCACGACCTGTCGCGTTTTGGCCCATTAACTCCCGATTCGACCCGTTGCTTATATATACCCCTTCCGAACACGTTTTAAGAACGACTTGATACCATACTACGTTTGGAGACTGAGTTTTGAGAGAGAGGAAGAGGAGAAGAGACGAGCAAGTTTATTTTTACGTTTTTTGAGGTTTTCTTACGAATTCAAGTCACGATTTTACTTTTTAGTTTCGTTTCTTCCTGTCTTTTGTTCTTAAATACGTTGAGACTTCGTTTTTTAATTAATTTTAGTTTATTCTTTTATATCTCAAAACCCTAGTTCATGTTCGATTTTTTCTTCGTTATAATTACTATGTTCATGTTCGTTACTTATTTAATTGCTTTAGTTTACGTTAAACCTATGTCTAGCTAAAACTCTTGCATGCTTGGGGTAAGATGAACTCGTAGAAGTAGGTTGTGGGTACGTAATTACAGTAACTTGTGACGTTAGGTTTTAATTCTCTTGGTTAATGAATTCTTAAAATTAATCTAGACTTTACTTTTGAATTTCGTTCGAAAGGTGTTAGAGAGAGGACGACCGTATCACTCTTTAACAACGAGTAGACTTAACTAGAGGGTTTAGGAAAGGCTAATTCATCTACCAGTTTAGCGAAGGAGGACGACCGCATCACCTTAGTTAAATCAGGGTCTCATTAATTAAGCACAATCTATTAACTTGTTAGTGGATTAGTGAAGTCGAGTGTTAGGGTAAAGTATTAGGGTTTAGAATCTTGAGCTTTCACCTTGCATTCTTTTACTTAGGTTATTTCTGGCGCGTCACAGTTATTTTGATTATGTACCTGCTCCGTTAGTATACGTAGGGATTCTTATCCTAAGCATCACCATCTCTTACTTGAAACCAACCCGTAGTTAATTCGTCTTCTTTAGTTCGTTAGTATAATTAGTTTATTTTAGTTGTTTTAATTAATCTTTCAAAAAACCCAAAAACATTACACTCATATTAGCTACGACGCGTAGATCTTCAGGGATCTGTTCGCATACACCCCATCTCGTGGGTTCGATATACTTGGCCGTTATACTTACTAATACTACAGTGAACCCGTTCGCTTGCGGGGAAGCGACTAGTAGAAGTTAGTGTAATTCGCTTCAAGTCAATGGCGCCGTTGCCGTGGATGGCGTTGTATACTTTTGAATAGGACTTGTAGATAGCTTAGTAGTTAGTAGTGAGTGATTTTATTTTCTATTTTTTTTATTATTTTGTGCATATTCGGCAGTTGCGTTTTGATTCTTCTGTTAGTGTTTCAGGTTTATGAGAACACGCTCACAAGGCAATACGAGCGAAGAGAGATTACCTGCAGATCCTGAGACAATAGCAAGAAGAAACCGAGCCTTCTTACGAAGGATGAACGCTGCCGGAGGGAAAGAACCAATGGACATCACTAATGAGTTGGACGATGTCGAGAATGAGTTCAATCAGGCATTGAACCGGGTTGACGGCACTGATGGCAATACTAGCAAGAATCAAGATCCGTTAGGAGAAAGCCAGAGCCAAAACCCGGGTACTCAGAACCAAAATAGCCCAGCTCATATCATGGTCCAAAATCCTCACAACAACCCTGTTTACCCACATCCTAACTTACCACAAAACAACTTACCCTATCCACCCTACCCATACCCACCGTATCCTTACCCACCATACCCGTATCCTCCACCTCCAGTTTACAATCAACCACCGGTTTACCAACCACCACCACCCCAGCAAGTACCCGTACCAGCTGCTAATCCTCAACACGTTCTGTAGAACGTAGATCAAAATCTGGCTATTCGAGGGAGGTTTGCAGCGCAGCCGCAACGATACTATGATGGAGTGGCATTGCCTCCTGTTGAGGTAAATAACTTCTCGATTTCCCCGGGAATTCTAAAGATGCTTACCGAGAATCAGTTCAAGGGGGTGATCGGGAAGGATAATCCTCATACACATCTGAGGAGTTTTCTAATGATAGCCTCCACTTTCAACTATAATGGCATGTCTGAAGATGCCAAGAGGCTTAGTGTTGGGATATTTAGTTTTGATGATTTTCCAAAACGACTTGTAATAGGATGTGTGCGGTCAGGATTGTCTTGTAAAGGTTCAGGTTAGGATAGTTTGTTTTCAGTTTACAGGTACTCTGTTGAGGGGGAACTCAGCGGACTCATAAACCTGAAGAAGTCAGAAGCCATCCAAGAGGAAACAAACTCAAGTCCCCTGAAGACCTGAAGACCGTCCTGAAGGAAGTCCCACTGAGTATAAACCTGACTTTCTAAGCTGGTCAGTGGACTACTCAGTGAAGAGCATGGTCATGAGGATCAGTGTTGTGCCGAGTAGATCCTGAAGGAGTCAGGCTACTGAGGAATGAGAGGCTGACAATTTGCCTTATGTCAACTCTCCTGAGTAGACTTAAAGTCCAATGAAGGAAGTCCAATGAAGGAAGTCTACTGAGAAAGTCTACTGAGAAACTCTCCTGAGTAGACTTAAAGTCCAATGAAGGAAGTCCAATGAAGAAAGTCTACTGAGAAAGTCTACTGAGAAACTCTCCTGAGTAGACTTAAAGTCCAATGAAGGAAGTCTACTGAGAAAGTCTACTGAGAAACTCTCCTGAGTAGACTTAAAGTCCAATGAAGGAAGTCCAGTGAGTAGACTTCAAGTCCAATGAAAGTTCCTAAGAAGACCTCAAGTCTACTGAAGAAAAGTATCCTAAGAGGACTTCAAGTCAGCTGAAGAGAAGTCACCTGAAGTCAGGACTACCCTGATCAAGTACCCTGAACAAAAGAGCCGTTGGACTCAGTCCACGTGGACCAATCAAGTCAAGGCAGCAAATCTGACAAAAGCTGACAAAGGCCATACTTTACTGAAAAGGAGAATTTCACTCCATAGATAGTCTGGATTTGAATGTTACTCTCTCCAACGGTAACATTCAAATCCACACTATAAATACAAACTCAAGCTTCATTTGTGAAGAAGCAAGGAGCTGATGTGAGAGTGGTGCGTTTCAAGGGAGGCATAAGGAGGCACCATCTCCATCAAGAACACTGACCTGAGTTCTTCATAGTCATATTTGAGTGTTCCAGTTTGTATACTCATCATATACATCCTAAGCTTAGAGAGATTTTCCCAACCTTAGCTTAAAGGCTAAAACCATGTAAGGGAAAATCTCACCTAGTTGGAGAGAACCAAACCAAACTAAACCCTTTCCAGAATAGTGTTAGGTGTTGCAGTGAGGTGAGGAGAGGCAGTCCCTGAGTGAAGAGGGATGTGAGGCCAGTGTGAGAGGCAGCTCCGCGGAGGGGTGTGAGTCCAGTTGTGAGTGCACCTTGGCACGTTAAAAACAAGAATCCCAGGTAGTGGATTTCCTGTTAAATCAGGCAGTGGATGTAGGAGCTTGAGCCTCCGAACCACTTTACATTGTTGTGTTCTTTATTGCTTTACTGACTTGCATAACATCAGTGTTAAAACAAAAATTTCTCCTAATTTCCCATATTGTCTTTGTTTGTGAATGAAAAAACGGGACCAACACTTAGGCTGTTCCCATTCTCATTGACGGGAATAGCAAAAGAGTGGTACGATAATACGCTCCCACGGGGAGGTGTAACCACATGGGCCGAGCTCGAGCGTCTGTTCCTCGAGCGGTTCTACCCTCCATCCAGAACGATTAAAGCAAGGATTGAGATCTCTTCCTTCCGCCAGAAGCAAGGAGAGGATCTACGTCAAGCGTGGGAGAGATACTCAAACATGCTGATAGAGTGCCCGCAGCACGGATACAATGAGGGAGATGTGATGGCATTTTTCTACAGTGGTGCCAACAAGGCCGGGCAAGACCATCTAGACGTCTGTGCTAGTGGCTCATTCCTGAATCAAGGAATAGAGAGGTGTAGAGAGATCGTAGACAACATTGTCACGAATGCCGGGGCTTAGAGTGTGGATGCAGACTTCCAAAGAGTGCATCAGGTTGAAGAGGGTGAAGGAACGAGAAGACTGTTGATGGCCATGATGGAAAAGATCAACAACCTCGAGTTGGGGAAGAATTTGGTTGGAGAGCATGCAGCAGAGAATGAGAGAGTAGACCAGCCAAGTGGACAGCAAGAGGTAGCCAATTACATGGGAGGTCCGTATTACAATCAGAATGGCTACCAAGGTGGAAATCAGTATGGAAGGCCTCCTTATGGTCAACCATTTGTACCTCCAGGCCCACAGCCACCTCAAAATCAATGGAGGAACACACAAGGGTATCAAGGAGGCCAGCAGCCTCCTCAAAACACATGGAGAAAGAACGAGAATTTCTCGTATGCTAACCCGAAGGCGGGTGTTACAGTTCCTCCGGGTGTTGACCCAGGTTCAAAGCCTCCGGGTGGAGAAGGCGGTGCATCAACTGAGGAGATGTTGAGAGCGATTCTACAGAAGGTGGAGGAAGGAAGTAAGAGGTTGTTATCCTTGGAGTACGATGTGAAAGAGTTGCATAAAAAGGGTGATCAACGTGATCAAGAGCTCCAGAAGATGAACGTGGAGTGGACTAGAACTCAACAAGAGAACAATCGAAGGTTCACTTCTATAGAGTTCCAGATGAGACAAATTGCAAAGTCGTTGAATAGAGAGCCGGGAAAATATCCTTCCATGCCGGATGGTAACCCGAAAGAGCATTGCAAGGCTATCCAGTTAAGAAGTGGAACCAACTATGAAGGTCCTCAGATGCCTGCTGATTCTGAGACGCTTCAAGTTGAGAAGTGGATAAAAAGTGAAGGGATAGAGAAGAAGGTTGAGGGTGAAAGCACTCAAGCGAGAAAAGAGCTTGAAGAGGAAGGCATTGAGAAGGGTGAGAGAGTTCCTAAGTGGAAGAAGGCAAAGGAAGCAAGGGAGAAAGGGAAAGAGACCGAGAAAGATGAATGGGGGGTACCCAAATCTGTGATACCCATCCCATATCCACAACGCTTCATGAAAAAGAAGCTTGATGAGAAATTCGCTAAGTTCCTTGATGTTTTTAAACAATTGCATATTAATATCCCTTTTTATGATGCTTTGGAACAGATGCCCAATTATGCAAAGTTTTTGAAGGACTTGATCGTGAAAAGGAGGCGAGTGGATGAGCCGAAGTTGGTACAGTTGAACCACGAGGTGAGTGCATTAGTGCACAAGGCGCTTCCTCCAAAGCTGAAGGATCCCGGGAGCTTCACCATTCTTTGTGATATTGGGAACGGGATCAAGAAAGGAGCGTTGTGCGACCTCTGAGCGAGCATTAATTTGATGCCATTGTCGCTTTTCAAGAAGTTGGAAGGTGGTGAACTTCAACCCACAATGATGACGCTTCAACTTGCCGACCGGTCTATTACTAGACCTCAAGGTGTGGTTGAAGACGTCCTAGTGAGAGTTGGAGATCACATTTTTCCAGCCGACTTTGTAGTGCTAGAGATGGAGGAAGATGAGCACGTGCCCCTGATCTTGGGAAGACCGTTCTTAGCTACGGCGGGGATGGTGCTAGACGTGGCAAATGGGAAGATTACATTGAAGGTTGATGATTAAGAAGTGAAGATTTCCCTATATGAAGCCATGAAGCACCCGAAGGAGGATGAGAGTTTGTATTGCATGGATGCAATTGATCCTCGTGTTAAAAAGACACCTCTTATCTCTAATCTTTCTCATGTTCATAATTTCGTTAATCCTTCACTTGATGAGTTAACCCATGAGCATTATCATCTGACTTATTTTGATAGGGATAAAGTGAAGAAATTGAAGGATGAAGAGGTGAAAAGTGTGGACGTGGTCCAGTTTGAAGGAAAAGAAGGAGTTAAGAAGGAAAAATCCAAATTCACGAACCTCTTTGGTAAGACGCCTCCAGATAAAGGTGAGAAGGAGTTGAGACCCATAACACTTGGGGACGAGAAGAAAGCAAAGGAGTTCATGATGGTGAGGCATCAAGGAAAGGAATGCAAGCACCACTCTTATGAGAATAAGGGAGGTATTTTTTAGTATAACGTCCCATAAGCTCCTTTGAGCTCGGTCCGGCATGAGGACCTTAAAAATAGCGCTGAATGAGAGACAACCTATTTTCATTTGCTTTTATTTGTTTTTAGTGTCTTATTATGTTATTAGGGTGTTGTTGAATCGTAAGTTTTAACCTCGTACGTGAGAGTTTGTTTTGTAGGCTTGTCTCGATGGAGTACTCAAAAGGGAGGAACTCAAGCAAGGGAGTGTGCAACGCTGTTGAGAGAAACTGAATTGTTTGGTTGAGGTAACCCACAACCCCAAACTTAGACCTCTTCGCAAGGTCGAAGTTTGGGGGGTGGAGTTTTTTTTTATGTTTCTTGTTACATTGCACCGGAGCACCCCTCATCTTTGAGTGTGTTTGGTTATTTGGTGCCTTGAGATGCTCCTTGAAGTGATTTTGATTTGAGTCGCTATTGCATATTTCATGCCTATCAATCATCTTATGCTTGTAGATTGCTATCTTTGAGTATGATTTGATGAGTAGAGTAGATTTGTGGATTTGAGTTAGGGACTCGTTTGTGTGAGTGTTTGAATGAGAGTTGATTTGAGAAAGAACTTGTATGCTTGTGAATTTTTCTTTTTGAGTGCTTGTGTGATAAGAGTAAGAATTCACTAGGACTAGCATGGATGTGAAAGCCGTGAGATTTGAGCCTTATGAGATTTTGATGCATGAATTAATCTCTTCGTTTGTGAGTGGATCGTCACCTTAGAGGATGCTAGAACTTGTGTGTGCTCTTGCTTCTTGATTGTGTCTAATTTGATATGCCGAATAGGATCTTAGGCCATCTTTGATTTTATTGAGTCACTTAGCCAAAATTTTCCTTACCATTGATATTTATCCCTTGTTAGCCCCTTTGAGCCTAAAGCCTATTTTATTTGCTAGCACATATGAACACTATTCCAAGTTCCTAAGCCTTTTTGTCCCAATTTGAGTGGAGAATAGGAAAAGTGTGAATGTGAAGGGATTGAATTGAGTTGAAAAAGGAAAATGTTGTTTGTTGAGTGAATATGAGAAGAAGGTGTGATGAAGTTATGAGATGTGGGAAAAAGAAAAAAAAATTGAGAATGAGCAAAAGAAAAAATGAGATCATGTGTTTGTGCGAAAAAAGAGAAAAAAAAATGAAGTGATTGAAAAAAAAATGAAAAGAGTGAGAAAGAAAAAAATTGAAGTATTGAGAGTATGGAATTGAAAGGGTGTTGATTGAACATGTTTGAAGTATTCTGTTCCTAATCTCGAAGTGCCAAAGTTTGATTTTCTATTCTCCATTCACGTTAGTCCCTTTACCCCATATTGTTATCCCACCTGTCCAAAGAGCCTACATTACAACCTTGAGAAAAGTCCTTTTTGATTCGGCATTGATATCTAGAATGTGGTCGGAGTTGAGAGTGCTTACAAACCTATGGCTGCCAACATGTGTGATTGATTGTTTGAGTGAGTCCCTTATCATTGTTATACACTTGTGAGGGAGTGAAACACATCGTTGAGTGCACATCCATGTTTAATCTTGATGGTTCTTGCTGTTTTTGCATGAGTATGATGAAGGAAGGTGAGTGAGTATACTTGTGATGCATCTTTGAAGCTCGAATTCATATACTTGCATGATTTGATTCTTTGACTCATTCCTAACAATTTCACTTGACTTATTATTTTGTTGCTTGAGGACAAGCAACATGGTAAGTTTGGGGGGTTGATTAGGCGTGAAATTGTCATGATTCGTCACTCGAAATGCCCTAGTTTTGGTTGATTTTGTGAGTATTTAGAGTCATTTGAGTATCATTTTCATAAACTAATAAATTTGTCTCTTTGATGCTCATAGATGGATAGAGGGCGAAAAGAGGAGTTCGTAGGACTTTGAATCGACTCAAACGGACGCCCGGATGAGAAGATATCGAAGAAATACGAAAAGTATTAGTTCGAGGGAGTAAAAGTATCATTGGAGTGCACAAGCTAGAAGAGCTCGAGCACTAGTGCTCGAGCAGGTCGAGTATAGTGCACGAGAGATGCAAGTCGAGCACTTAGTGCTCGAGTCGGTCGAGCAGTGTGCTCGAGTGGAATCCAGTCGTGCACTAGTGCACGACCACGTATGGTCGAGCACTTTTTACTCTCGGGAAGAATGGGGTGCTCGAGTTGGTTTTGCTCGTGCACCTAGTGCACGAGTAAGTGCACGACCTGCCGCGTTTTGGCCCATTAACTCCCGATTCGACCCGTTGCTTATATATACCCCTTTCGAACATGTTTTTAGAACGACTTGATACCATACTACGTTTGGAGACTGAGTTTTGAGAGAGAGGAAGAGGAGAAGAGAGGAGCAAGTTTATTTTTACGTTTTTTGAGGTTTTCTTACGAATTCAAGTCACGATTTTACTTTTTAGTTTTGTTTCTTCCTTTCTTTTGTTCTTAAATACGTTGAGATTTCGTTTTTTAATTAATTTCAGTTTATTCTTTTATATCTCAAAACCCTAGTTCATGTTCGATTTTTTCTTCGTTATAATTACTATGTTCATGTTCGTTACTTATTTAATTGCTTTAGTTTACGTTAAACCTATGTCTAGCTAAAACCCTTGCATGCTTGGGGTAGGATGAACTCGTAGAAGTAGGTTGTGGGTACGTAATTACAGTAACTTGTGACGTTAGGTTTTAATTCTCTTGGTTAATGAATTCTTAAAATTAATCTAGACTTTACTTTTGAATTTCGTTCGAAAGGTGTTAGAGAGAGGACGACCGTATCACTCTTTAACAACGAGTAGACTTAACTAGAGGGTTTAGGAAAGGCTAATTCATCTACCAGTTTAGCGAAGGAGGACGACCGCATCACCTTAGTTAAATCAGGGTCTCATTAATTAAGCACAATCTATTAACTTGTTAGTGGATTAGTGAAGTCGAGTGTTAGGGTAAAGTATTAGGGTTTAGAATCTTGAGCTTTCACCTTGCATTCTTTTACTTAGGTTATTTCTGGCGCGTCACAGTTATTTTGATTATGTACCTGCTCCGTTAGTATACGTAGGGATTCTTATCCTAAGCATCACCATCTCTTACTTGAAAACAACCCGTAGTTAATTCGTCTTCTTTAGTTCGTTAGTATAATTAGTTTATTTTAGTTGTTTTAATTAATCTTTCAAAAAACCCTAAAATATTACACTCATATTAGCTACGACGCGTAGATCTTCAGGGATCTGTTCGCATACACCCCATCTCGTGGGTTCGATATACTTGGCCGTTATACTTACTAATACTACAGTGAACTCGTTCGCTTGCGGGGAAGCGACTAGTAGAAGTTAGTGTAATTCATTTCAAGTCAATCTCCTACAAGTCATTTGCCTACAAAATTTTACCTAACACAATTTGACTACGAAATCTCCGTAGGTAAATTTTTTTGTAGGTGGGGAAAAAAATGCATATACAATTCGAATTTTTGTAGGCAATTCGTAGATAATCCCTACAACGAATTTTTTTATTGAAAACTTAGTTGCCATATTGCTTATTTTGAAAGTATTGTGATATTTCATTAAAAAAATTATTTGTTTTTAGGAGATTACATTAATTTTGAAGATATTAGTTATTTTCAATAAATTTACTCCCTCTCATCTTTTTTATTTTTCGTCAAAAAAATTTCTCCTATTTGTATTTAAATTTGCGTTCTAGCTTTTTTAATGTGAGAAATATGCCCTTATTCAACTCATCTTTGATATATAAAATCTTCCCCAATTAATATTGTTTGATTTTTCATTCTCAATGTTTGATGGATTGACAATATTCTACTCTTTTAAACTTCCACCGAATTGTCCAAAACATGGGTAATCTGGGCATAAGTTAATAAGCATGATCAATTAAAGGTTGATTATCATTTAATAAGTGTAATTTGGGCATATTTTTCCTTTGTTGGTATTTCTGCATAATCTCAAAACGACAAATAAAAAAACAGGAACGAGTATTAGTTTTTTATTTAACATTATTAAATGTTTTACTAGTGAGTATCAATGGTTTTATATAAAGTAGTCTAGTGTAGGCAACAATGATTCTAAGCAAGTGCATACCCTTGTTCTTATATAGGACTATCAAGTAAGTATAGATTGAAATTAGTACATACATGAATATTTGAAATGTATTATTTGCTTACATTAAAGAGTATTAGTTGTTTCAATTAAAAAGTGTGTCAAACCCTACTCAAAACTGGCAAACCCTAAATATAAATTAAAATATTAGTTGGTGCATGTGAAAACCATAAAAGTGTGGTAGTCCAGTGTTTAGATAAATGGTGAGAAAACAGATATGCCGATTGATGCCATAAAATAGTAAAAGTCCAAATGAGTTTTATGGATTAAAACCCCATTTGCTGCTTGAAATTAAGTTCCAATAAGTTCCATAAATGAACTGTTTGAAGACGGGGCATACTTAACTAAAACTATTCATTAGGTCCTAGTCTTACTTAATTAGTAAATTAAAACGGAGAAGAAAAGGTAGAGTAGCAATTACTGGTAATAAGAATTTCAATAAATTCAACACAAATTAATAGAAAATCAGTTTATGTCAACAAGCTGACATCCATAGTCAGGTCCTTCTCCCTCTCAACCAACTCAAACCTGATCTCATTGCCATCTCCCAAAACATTATCTTCCAAAGACCTCATCACATTTTCGGTGAGCCATACTCTGTTGGTCTCCTTCTTTAAACCAACTTTCCATAATTTCTCTCCCATCCTAAGTGTTACCTTACCACTTCAAGCCTGTTTTGAATACTCTATGGATCCCCAAAATTTGTGTAGTATGGGCTGAAAATAACAAATGAGATGGAAAAATAATATCATCAGTAAATAGGTTGTTATTGCTTCAATATATTCATACCACATTTAGTGTCCTGTGTTGTTTCAATTCGAATAAAAAAAATCAATTAAACATTAGTTGGATAAAGGTGTCTACATTCTATCCCAAATACACCACTACCCCACCAACACAACATTTGAGAAAGACCACCTCTACGAATATGTTGCTGCAAAGTTGGCTTCCAATTACCAAAGCCCATCTAATTCACATAAAATTCATGAGAATCCCATATTCCAAATAGTGAGTGTGCAAAAATAAATATAAGAAGCTGAAAAATGCTGAAATAGTACTCCCAATTATTTTGAGCAGATATTCGTAGTGGACTCACCTAACTCCCCCTCACCCCCCTATAGTAAGATATTATTCTTAGATTCTGGGTATAACCACAAATTAAAGATATTGGCTTATTCGAATACTATTCTTAAGGTTTATCTAACCTAAACTTTTGGCTGGTTAGAAAAAAACTTTTCCCTGATAAAAAGGAGACAACTAATTCCAGATATTCAAAAGAGGGAGGTATAAGTACATTGACATACCAAATACTTATTTGATAAATGAGTCTTGCTTATGATAATGTCGTAGAATATTAGTTGGCGAACACCAGTCTGATTTTTTACAACAATAACTTTCGTGGGAGCTACAGCCGCAAGCCTTGTAACATAAATTCACAATTTAATTCATTTAAACTTTTATGCTTGTAACACAGAACTTATGAGGTTTTAACCTGAAGTACTAGCAGATCCAGGACCGTTATATATATCAGGCTTTAGACAAGCAGTTACCCAAAAAATATCAACTTCGAGCTGAGCAAAGCCGGTTCTTTCAAAAATAATAAATTCCCCAAAATTTACACGGTTGTCAATAAGAAACTTGGTCCACCCTCCAGTCATCCAAAAATGGTCTTCCATGTATTCAACCTTAATCTCCCACGGGTATCTAAACTTATTCCTTAAAATAAACAGTCCGGGTATTTTCCATTTACGGTAATATCTCCGGAAAGCAATTGGAACTCTCTGGTAATATATATACGAGTCAAAAAGCAAACCAACAAAAATCCAAAAATAGCTCCCATCAAATATGAAAAAAAAACCCAAAATCGGAGGGACTGTAACAAAAAGATAAAAACACGTTGATGATCCACTTACCAATTTTTTGACATTGTTTGTTCGATATATATCCTGAAGAATTTAGGGTTAACGCCACCAAGCTCTTGCCAAATAATCTCCTGTGGGGTTTCCTCATCGGAACCGGAGTTGAAATTTTGCTTAGGGTTTTCATCATCTGAGCAAGTGAAATTTTTGTGGGGATTTTCCTTATCGGAGGAATTGATTTCAATTATATTTTTTAAGGAAGAAGCCATTTTTTGCGAGTCGAGAAAGGCAGAGATAGAGATAAATCAATGACCGGGATATGTGAAATAAATGGGGTTATATCGTATCTTTTTTTCTTTTGGCACAGAGGGAATAAGTTATTTTCATTGGTCCATCAATTGAACATATCTTTTGCATTCATTGCTTTTAGGCAGTTTGACAAGCATGCCTGAGAATGACATTTTGAACCTTTTATATTTTTTTTGGCTATTTGGGCCTGTTTGTAGTCAATTTAGAAGTAGAATGCATCGAGCCCATTTTTTTTACCTCTTTTGGGCATTCATTCGAACAATTAATTCAAAACTTCAAAATGATAGTCGTATTATTATAAGCCGAGTTTGTGAAAAAATTCAAAAGGGTATCCTACATTCAGTTTTTATGTGCAAAAATTATTAGACTATGTTTTATATGAAAAATGTTTAGGATAATCATATTATTCAATTGTTTTACATTATCGAATATTTGACCAGTAGTTAAGTGAATAACAAATACCACCATAATTAACTATTTCAGTGAAAACAAGTATTATCTCGTATTATCTATTGACTGCGACACCTTTAATACATTTTTTATCCTTGGTGTAATATTTAGACATCATTCATACAAATTTAAACGTTAATATTAATTACATTATATGGAATCAAATTTTCTAAATGGTTAGTGACAACGACTCCTATTTTCTAAAAAAATTATCACATAACAATACTTATTAAATGAAATTTTAAGGTTTTTAAAAGTTAAATAACCAATTATCAAACCTTCTGTTATCATACTTTCCACTTATAGATCTATGAAGACGAAAGATCCAAACATTAACAATTGTCTAACCACATTACGCAAGAAACACGTTAAGGCGACATTTCTCTTGAAAATAATTATGAAAGTCACATTTAATTTGTTGCAAGTGTGAAAAAAGTTTAACTCAGAGGTCTATGGTATATTTCAAAAAATCGCGTGTTATTAAACAAATTAAGCAAGTTACCAGAAATACAGTATATTTGTATAAATATACCTATCTAATATATTTATAATTTAGTCTTTTAGATTTTACTATAATTTTCAAACAGATAAAAGATTTTTTTTAGATTTGAACGAAACATACTCCTTCGTGTTAACTCTCCCCTTGCTTTTAGGAACAACATTAAAGAAGTGCAATTAATCATAGATATTGTACATGTGAAAAATGGAAAGAGAATAGAATAAAGTTTAATTTGTAACAACTTGATTGATGTCCAACAACTATATGAGATGATAATAGTGGGACCGACAACAATTGCAAAATTAGAAGTTAATATTGGGACTGAGTAGCTACAAAATACGACATCCGCAATCACATCTATATATTAACGAAATTGTGCACCTTAATATTGAAAAGTTACTAAAAAGTTAAAACTATTTTTTACCCTTAAACACATCACTAATAGGATCAAAGTTTGGCAAAATATGATAACCTGCAATTGTATTTAAACAACATCGAAGATTCGTGTTAAAACTTGACACGGTTGACCACCTTGTTGCATCCAAAACACATACCTTATCCATAGAAATTCTTGTTATACACCAACAGATATTCAATCAACAACTTCACAAGCCCTTTCACCGAACCATGTGTCGATTTTCAAAGTTTTACGATCAAACCAAGCTTCAGCACAAGCTTCGACATGACTTTGCCTTTTTATGTTGGCGGGTGATTCAAGAAGCCATATCAACACCTTCAGTCGAAGTTCTTGACTCATCTCCTATTGTCATCCATTTGAATTTTTTATTAGCTTATGTACGTAATGTGTTGCTATCTACTACTAACATTTTACTAAATAATATATATAATGAGATTCACATGCATTAATTCTATTGGTACTTGATTAATAACATGTTGATCTTGTCTGAATGCCTCATGTTTTGAATAACGAACACACCACAATCATATCTATAGCACAATGTGTTGAATAAATGAAAAACTAAGGCTTTATCTTTATAGTGTAAAAAAGGAAACTATATAAATATTAAAATAGCAAAGAGGATTTCAGGAAGAAGTCATATTACATGTTTTGTTGTGTCGGTCCCTGAATTTCTCTCACCACCCGATACATTTCAAAATCTAGATGATGTAGTCCCCCTTCTCTTACAAGCTCATTCGTCAGTTAAGGCTTATTGTGTCCCGCTTAGCTTCACGATATTCAGTTGTTGTTAAACATTTTTCAACATAATGACTAAGTAGAGATAAAGTCGATAACAAGTTTTAAACTTACCAATACTCTCACGGCTTCATATATTTCGTCTTCAATTAAAGACCCTTGGCCCCTCCCAAAATCCCAAATAAACCCTTTCATATGAGTCATGTCTATGTGTAGTAGAATGAAATGCCCGACACTTTTGCAGAAAATTGGTACAAAATTTGTATCATATTTAGTGCATTAGTGGTGTAAATAAACCTTGGCCACTAGTAGCCCAATTCATATATTTACTACAACTGCATTAAAAAAACATACACTTGCGCAATTCACCGCGTGACTGGTTTTTCGCTCCTTGATCTTCATTCTATTGAAGAATGATTGGAAGGCGACTTCATCTTTCAAGTTTATTTCCTATAATAATTTAATTTAAAATTAAAATGGAAAATTATAATGTCATAAACTTGATTTTATTATTTTAATATGCAACACAATTACCAGGCAAAACACAGAAAAGAACCAAACTTTGTTCATATTTTCAATAATACTTGGCTTCTTGTCGTTCACCTCCTCAAAGTTGAAATATCACACAAGAGGTCCAAAATCTGATATATATATATATCAATTCATATTATTTTTACATGTGTAGTTTAATTTAAAAAAATTGAACTACAAAATCGGTTACTGATTGGGAGAGCCAGATTGTAGGAACCAACATTATCAACTCATCTCTTGTTAGGTGTATGCCCTCCGTTGTAACCAAAACCTCACTAGATAATAACATTATATTAATTGATGCACCACCATAAAAAATCAAAAAGTATAAATCAATATATGATTTAAAGAGTGAATATTCCTTCCCAGCAGTGAGTTGTCCAAAGCATACGTTACAACCTTCATCATTAGTTGGACTTGAGCCTCTTCTTCTTGTATTTAAAACCCAATTTCTCACATGATGTCCAGAATTGATTGTTCTCACCCTTCTTATCAGTACAGGAATAATTCAATACAGTTTTACCGGCCACAGCTTGTTGATTTCCTCTGTTTAGGGTTGCTAATCCAGAGTCAATATCCTGTGATCAGTACAACATTGTTAGAAAAGTTTACCTTGAACAAATATTTATTATAACATGAAGTAGATAAATCGAAGTTATTTACCACGAGTCCATATCTGGACACCCTCTTAATCCCATCACTCTCTGCAGATCAAGAGGAACTTGCTTGACCGGTCTTCTTGAAGCACGATTAGTTTATAGGCAGCAACGTACTCATACTCTGTATAAAATATAACATATTAATTTAGTGAGGAATTATAGCATTTGATGTAGCCCCAAACATCTGTTCATTAATAGCAAACATTCAACAAATTAATATAAAATCTTAGAATGGATTTTAATCTCCTTTGATATACCGGTACCGGCATTTTGAAGATGTCAACTCCCTCATCTTCATTTTCCTCTTCAAGGTTAATGTATGTTTGGGTCGGTGTAACGGAGCTTCTTACTTTCGCCACAGATGATATCTATTAAGTACACGTAAAACTCATTATTAAACAACATTTATTAGTTAGCTAATTAAACAAATATTTCGTATTGAATCATGACATGTCTGAATGAAGGATGATTATTAACTACCTGAGCATTCTCCTTTACTTGTTTAATACTCGTATTGCAGTCAAACATGAAAACGTCTTTGGTTGGAAGTCTAACGTCTGGTTTTTATTTTTTCTGCAAACAGAGATTACGCATTATTTACGAGTGTACATTTCTAATTATTACGCATAATTATACTCATCTCATGCGTATAATACTCTATTGAAACCATACCTCGACAGTTCTAGTTTCCCCATGCATTTGGACAACTTTTGCAACGTTAATTGACAGTAAACCTTCCTTCAATTTTGTTTGACATTTTTCTTTAGCGCCTGAAGTTTTGGCTAATCTTTTCCTTTTTGTGTCTGTTGCAATTCCTGATGGATCGCGCCGGTGAAGGCGGTCCGTCCCCAAGATCGTTGTTGGGATACCAAACGTGTATAAACAATTAAAAACCTAAACATGCATCTAAAGACAAGTTTAGATTCGTTACCCTTGAAGACCGAGGCGTTGATTCCACTACTGATCTTCTAATCTGTCTCCCAACCTCGTTCGTACACCGGGTGGACGGCGAACTAGCGAACGTGGAGAAAAGTGCCTCCCAATTTCGTCTCTTCAAAAACCCTTGCTCACGAAATTCAGCTGCTCACGAAATTCTTTTAGTGCTAGGGTTTCAAAGAACGAAATTGAAGCCTTTATATAGGTTTCATGGGCCAGACTAGGGATCTGTTAGAAGGTATAGGTTTGGGCTCCTCATGGACCCAAATATTCTTATGTTCAGCCCAAAACATATATTTGGCCCGTGAACATTAATTCATTCCACTAGAGAATTAATGTTGCACTCCCGTCCTATCCCGAACCGAATCAGGGCTTCTATTAGACTCTATAATTCCCCGTGTTAAAGATATCGCACGTCCATTAATTATTAAAGCTTCTGACCGCTTTAATTAATTAACATCTATTATTCCTTGAGTAGTACCACTCAACCTTGTTGTCGTACGGATTAAATCCACCTGCAGGGTTTAATACGACAATCCTTTATGAGTTTCCTCAAGGGGACGTCATCAACCTGGATCACCAGGACACGGTGCCCTAATGCCAATAAATAGACATCGTGCAAACGGTGTCACTACCCAAAATACATAGTGCATTGAATCTAACAAGATTCTCACCCATAGTAAATCAAAGTAGTGAACAAGCGCTCCACATATCTAGATATCACAATTAGGGTTAAGAATTACAAGAGTCACCAAGACCTTTAGTTCTTCATAACAGTCAGAATAGAAGAACATGTCTTAACTGTGATCCATTCAATACGACATAGCGTACTAGTATGAACTAATGGCCAAGACAAGCCACTAACAAGTTCATACTACAACTTATACCAATAGTTATGTCCAGAACTATCTTAGTTGTGAATACTGTTTATATCTTATAAGGAACTGACAATGTGATCTTCTGTGTGACTACAAACCCACCACATTATCTACAATATAAGATAAATAGACATACAAGTAATACAAGCAATTAATAAGATTGCAATAATGTGAAAAACCATTTATTTCAGATAATAAGGAAATTGAATATATCCATAAAAGCCCAACAAAAGTTTGCTTTACAGTATACACCAACAATTCCTACGCTATTTACCCTTCTTTTCTTTAGGTCAGATTTGGGGGCCAACAACTCCAATGACCCACTCAATTTCTTAACATTTTCATTCAACTCTTCAACAGTACGCTGCATGTTTAAACCCCATCTCATGTTTGATGTATGCGACACTTCCACACACTTGCATACTGCTTCTTGTGTTTGACGTATTTTCCTCAAGTCCGAATTCGTACTCTCAACATAAGACTTGAAAACACTGCACATCTTCGCAATTGATCTGTAAAATTAGAACCCTCACCATCTCCATTGCCTTCCATTCCATCTTCTTGCTTTGAGAAACTTCTCATACTTAAGAAGTGTAGATTCCCCTGATTTTTAATTAGATATTTTTAGCATGTACGTGCAAATTAAAATAATTACATAAGCATAAAAAAAAAATAACACTATAAGTAAGACTGACTCTTAAGCTTACCACATTGCATCTCCACCATTTGTTCTTATTAATTTGTAGGGAAAGGAGTTGTTGCATTTGTGGATTCAAAATTCCTATATGAGCAAAACTATAAGCCCCACCGTACCACGTGGCTGCACAACGAGCAAATAGTACAGCTGCATAAAACAAAAGAATTCCAACTAATTAAAACCCTAAAATCTGGATACATAGGTTTTCAATGTAGTACATACTTACAATTCCGTATTTCTGCATGTATCTTGTAGTAGAAAAATTGATAAAGGACTAGATGTATACAAACTAGACTAAGTAGTTAGACCTTCTACATTATTCATGTCGGTTTAATGATTGTGTGTATCTATACCTAAACTATACCTATTATCAAAAATCTAATATTCTAAAAAATAACAATTTCATATAATTAAAACTATTACATATCCTTATATACGATTGAAACTATACTAAATTCCTTGTACTTTAAAAAAAAGTTAAATGTACATCCCATTTTAATTTTCGCATGCACCATGCTCCATTAAACACTGACACACACTAAAATAGTGTCACCATCAATAACATTCTACATAACTGCGGAATGAACAGATATTCGACCCAATAAAAAGAATATACGTACCTGCAGGAATATAACGCATCCGGTACTTCCATGCCTTATACTCTTGTCTTGGGCTTTGTATTTTTTCATATCGTAAAAATGACCTGCCCAGTTTTTATTCCTCACTAGCTCCAGCTTATCCAGAGAATATAAATAACCCACCTTAATCTCCATCTTCGTTGAAGGTCCCAGGACCAAAGCAAGAATGAAACAACGCGCCAAATCATCCGCTCCCAATTTCTTCTTCCGAAACAAATCTTCTTGATGGTCCCCCTTATTATTCTCCTTTCATTTGTTTGACTCACAAAGATATTCCTAATGAAACGAATATCTATCAGGTTACCATTCAACGACAACTCTTCATCTCCCTCTGGTACTCCCACGATCTTACTAAAATCCCCAGAAGTTAAGTTATACCTCTTTTCGCCGACCACTAGAGTGCGGGTATTAGTATCAAAAGAATTTACCAGATACAACATAAGTTCTTTGATGAAGCTGCATCCACGCAGCCTTAGTAACTCTGAAAAATCAGCACTTTCGATTTATCCGGCTATTGAGTAATCTAATTCTGAGACGAGTGTTTTGAACCTATCCATCGATATAATGGAGTGCAATGTATCTTTCACCTCCATCATAGACGTGCCTTCAAACACATTGATATTATCTTCAGGAGCCATGCATGGTGACCAAAATGAACCATCGTGGTCTAATATAGTTTCCCTCCTCTGGCTTGTCACAGTGATCAAATCCAATAGGTAATCGTCATCGGCAACAGGAGTATGAATAAATTCAAAATCATCCTCCACTGTATATCTGTTCAAAACAAGAGAAACAAATGTTAAAAAAGAGAGAGGGGTTTCACGATAGAGGGATGTTGGGTGTATAATCGAAATATATGTGATTTACACTTTTGATAGTTGATACAGTCAATAAGATTGGCCTGTGAAAAAGTACTCAGAATTAAAGGATCGAGTTTTGGAGTAGGGAAATGTGATGTGACCTATCTATATTGTAATGATTTTCTTTTCCTCTCGTACCCAATACGCAATTATGTAGACTCATGTATGAGATCTTTCGAATTCCTTGGTCCAGATTATTAGATATTGTTAAATGAAATCTCCAACTTAAGTTATTATCTTATGTTTAAAAAAAGAGCATACTAATTCTTTATAGTGGAAATTTTTATAATACATAAATCATTGAGAATAATATTACTTCAATTCGATAAATAAGTTCTTCTCTCCAATAAGTTACGTTTTTGCTATTTTTCAGTATTTGCCCTAATTCACCCAAAATTAAATTTAAAATTGTAAGACATTTATAACCACATAATGGATCTTTTAAATATTATTAGAATGTTATAAATATTGTTAGATAATATATTTTAGGGTATACATATGAATTAATTTAGATAATGGTGTCGTTTTTTATTAGAAAAAAAATCTGATATATTAAATAATTTAAGTTTTAAGCAATTGTTTAACACTACATTTATCGATGTCAATACATGTTGTCTTTTGAAAATTATGGCCATTAAATCATCACTTTCTTGCTCGATCACACTCAGAATTTTTGTAAACGGGCAGTGAGACAAGGAAAACCGAAGTCATATAAAATTTCTGAATTGTAGAAAAAAATTGAGGAATTTCTCTGCAACGGATCGAGAAAAACAGTATTACCATTGTTTAGAGTGAATAATTCGCTTATTGGTTCAGGTTATAGGGATTTGGGTTGGTATATTATTCTTTATTTATAGAGAACCCTGTGTAGTTTAGGGATATTTAAATATAGACTTTTGAAAACACTTTTCAATGCATATCAATACTCAATCTTTTGGGACCAATGGGATAATTTTGTGCTTTGTGTTCATCAAATGTTGAGTATTAGGTATCTCTCATGCCTTTTTACACAGCAAGTTTGATGAATAAATGAAATTTTACTGATAAAAAAAATTCAAATTCTACTAGGTATTTGATTAGGCGTGAAATTGTTATTATTTTTAGCTCGATCTGCCCGTGTTTTGAGTGATTTTGATGAGTATTTAGAGTCAATTGAGTACTATTTTCATGAACTAATGAATTTGCCTCTTTTATGCTCATAGATGGATAGATGGCAAAAAATAGAATTCGTAGGACTTTGAATCGACTCAAACGGATGCCCGGATGAGAAGATATTGAAGAAATATGAAAAGTATTAGTTCGAGCAAGCAAAAGTATCACTTGGAGGTGCTCAACCAAGTGGACTCAAGCACGAAGTGCTCAAGCACTCGAGCAGAGTGCTTGAGGGGATTCAAGCCGAGCACTAAGTGCTCGAGCATATGAGGTCGAGCACCTATGATTCTGTAAGAGAGAGAGCAATCGAGTAGGCTTCACTCGAGCGGTGTGCTCGATTAAGGAGAGCTCCAGTGGTTTTTAGAGTCTGGAAGATGTGAGTGCTCGAGTGCAATCACTCGAGCACTAGGCACTTGAGTACATGCTCAAGTAGAGCATTTTGTGGGATTTCTCGGCCTATAATGTTTTTAATTGGCTCATGCCTATATATACTTCGTCCCCAGCACGTTTTTGGACACCACTTCATACTTAGAGAGAGATTTTGATAGAAAGGAGCTTGGGAAATTTTAGCAAGAGGTTTTTCACGTGTAATCGAGGTTTTTGAACTACAAATTCATAGATTAGAGTTTATTTGGGTTATTTCTTTCTCAGAATACTTTTAGACCTAGTTTTCATTACTAATTGAGATTCATTTTTGAGACTTTGCTTTATTGATTTAAACCTAGTTTATGTTCTTGAGTTCTTCAACTAAATTCATCATGTTTATGTTTATTGTTCGTCAAATTACTTTCGTTTTCATAACTACCATGCTAGGCTAGAACCCTTGAATGCTTGGGGTAGGATGTTGGTACATAATTATGATAATTCGTGATGTTTAGTGCTAGTTCTCTTAATTAATTGAATTCTTAAAATAAACCCTAGAATTATCTTGAAATTGAGTACGAAAATTGTTAAAGAGAGGACTATCTGATCACTCTTTAATAACAAATAGGCTTAACAATAGGGTTTTAGAAGGGGTTTATAATCTACCAGTTTATCTAGGGAGGACGACCGCATCACCTTAGGTAAATAAGGGTCTCATTAATTAAGCATAATCTATATAACGTGTTTAGTGGGTTCGTGAAGTAGATTGATATGACGAAGTATTAGGGTTAATTCTTGAGCTTTTAGTCTTTCAATCTTGTGCTAGATTAGGGAAGCTGATTGCCTAGTTTTAGTACACTTAGGATTAATACCTGCACATCACGGTTATTTTAGCTATTGTACCAGCTCCGTTAGTATACGTAGGGATTCATATCCTGAGCATCACCATCTCATATTTTATTAAAACCTTAGTTATTCGTTTGATTTCATTACTTGCAATATTAGTGGTAAAATTTAGAGTAGTTTAATTCAATTCCTAAAACCGAACATCCATTCATATTAACTACGACGCATAAATTTCCAGGGCTCTATTCGCATACATACCTTCCCTTGGGTATGAATACTTGGTCCTTATACTTGCCAATACTACTGTGATCTCATACTCTTGTGGGGTAACTACTAGTATAACTAGTATTTTGTTTTAGTAGTTAGTAGTGAGTGCTTTTATTTTTTTATTTTATTAGTAGTCATCAGGCAGTTGCGATATTTCTTTTGGTATTTTAGGTATATGAAAACTCGCTCACAAGGAGAATCGAGCAAAGACCGAACAAAGTTAGACCCTGAGACAATCGCTAGAAGAAATAAAGCCTTCTATAGAAGGATGAACACTGCCGGTGGTGAGAACGACAACATGGACATAAGTAATGAGTTGGATGGAGTTGTAGCTAATTACAATCAGACAGTGGAACGGGTTGAGGGAGCTGTAGGAAATGGCAGTCAGAAGCAAGTCCCTTCAGGGGAAAGCTAGAGCCAAAACCCGGTCCCACAGCATCGAGACAACCCAGCTTAAAAACCAAGTCCCAAGTCCTCTAAACAACCCTGTCTACCCACAAAATAACCCACCTTACCTATACCCGTACCCACCATATCCTTATCCACCATACTACCCTTCACCGCCTACGTATAACCAACCTCCTATTCCACAAATACCTCTACCACCAATGTATCCTCAGCACGTTCCTCAGAACGCTGATCTTGGTATGGAAATCAGAGGAAGGTTTGAGGCGCAGCCTCAACGGTACTATGATGGTGTGGCAATGCCACCAGTGGAAGCAAATAACTTTTCTATCTCCCCAGGGATCCTGAAGATGCTAGTCGAGAATCAATTCAAGGGGGAGGTCGGGAAGGATAATCCTCATACTCACTTGAGGAATTTTCTGATGATTACCTCAACTTTCAACCATAATGGCATGTCTAAAGATGCCAAGAGGCTCAGGTTGTTCCAGTTCTTTCTAATTGGAATCACAAATGAGTGGTATGATAACACGCTCCCAAGGGTAGGTGTAACCACATGGGCCGAGCTCAAGCGTCTGTTCCTCAAGCGATTCTATCCTCCGTCTAGCACAATCAAAGCAAGGTAAGAGATCTCATCTTTCAAGCAGAAGTCAGGAGAGGAATTACGTCAGGCTTGGGAGAGGTTCTCTAATATGCTAATTGCTTGCCCGCAGCATGGGTACAATGATGGTGATATAATGGCTTATTTCTACTGTGGAGCCAGCAAGGCAGCTCAAGACCACCTCGATGCATGTGCTAGTAGAGCGTTCCTGAATTGTAGTGCAACTCGCTACAGAGAGATAGTAGAGAAAATTCTCAAGAATGCGGGGCAATGGAATGAGAATCAAGAGTTTCAGTGGGCTTATCAGATGGAAGAGAGTGAGGGTACTAGAAAGTTGTTGATGGCAATGATGGAGAAGATAAAAAATCTAGAGGTTGGACAAATTTTGAGTGGAGGGAATACTGGAATGAGTGAGAAAGTGGACCACACAACAAGCCAGCAAAAGGAGGTCAACTATATGGAGAGGCCTAATTACAATCAAGGGGGATACCAGCAAGGTGGCAACCAGCAAGGAAGACCTCTCTACGGTCAACCGTTTGTACCACCAAGTACACAACCTCCTCAAAATTAGTGGAGAAACAACCAAGGTTATCAAGGAGGCCAGCAGCCTCCTCAGAACCAATGGATGAAGAACGAGAATTTCTATTATGTCAATCCTAAGGCAGGAATAAATGTACCTCCGGGAGTAGATCCAGGTTCAAAACCCCCAGGTGGAGAAGGCGGTGCCTCCACCGAAGAGATGTTACGTGTTATTCTTCAGAAGGTAGAAGAAGGTAGTAAGAGGTTGTCCTCTTTGGAGTATGATGTTAAAGAATTGAACAAGAAGAGTGATCAGAGAGATCAAGAACTTCAAGGGAGAGACACGAATCTGAATAGAGCTCAACAAGAGAACAATAGGCGGTTCACTTCTATAGAGTACCAGATTAGCCAGATTGCAAAGTCACAGATGAGAGAGCCGGGTAAATATCCATCTATGCCCGAGACCAACCCGAAAGAGCAATTGAAGGCGATAGAATTGAGAAGTGGAACTAAATATGATGGACCTCAAATGCCTGTTCATCTTGAGGAGTTACATAAGGAGATTGAGATGGAGGGTCAAGAACATAAGAAAGATGGGGATGAGACAATTGAGGAAGGAGGTTGAGGTAGAAGATGCTGACAAAGGTAAAGACAGGGAGGAAGAGATTGAGGAAATTGAGAGAGTTCCAAAGTGGAAAAAGGCAAGAGAAGCAAGGAAGAACGTGAAAGAGACCGAGCGAGACGAATGTGGGGGGGGTACCCAAATCTATGATACCGGTCCCATATCTGCATCGATTCATGAAAAAGAAATTAGATGAAAAGTTCGCTAAGTTTCTTGATGTCTTTAAGAAATTGCATATTAACGTTCCTTTTTATGATGCTTTGGAACAGATGCCAAATTATGCTAAGTTCCTAAAGGACTTGATAGCTAAAAGGTGAAGAGTGGATGGGCCCGATCTTGTGCACTTGAACCAAGAGGTGAGTGCTATGGTGCACAAGGTGCTTTCTCCCAAGTTGAAGGATCTCGGAAGCTTTACGATCTTATGCAATATCGGGAATGGGATCAAGGAGGGAGCATTGTGTGATCCAGGGGCTAACATTAATTTGATACCTCTATCATTGTTCAAGAAGTTGGACGTGGGTGAACTTCAACCCACGATGATGATTTTCCAGCTTGCTGATAGGTCTATCACTAGACCTCAAGGAGTGGTGGAGGATGTTCTAGTGACAGTGGCAAATCAAGTTTTTCCCACCGACTTTGTGGTCCTCGATATGGAGGAAGATGAGCATGTACCCCTAATTTTGAGAAGACCATTCTTGGCGACAGCCGGGATGGTGCTAGATGTGGCCAATGGAAAGATCACGGTGAAAGTCAATGATCAAGAAGTGAAGATAGCGATTTACGAGGCAATGAAATACCCAATGAGAGATGAAAGTTGTCACTTCATTGATATCTTGGACACTTGTGTTGAAGACACACTTCTTGACCCTTGCTCCTTCTATGTTCATAATTATGATTATCCTATTCTCGATGAACTAACATATGATCTTTATAACCTTAATTATTTTGACAGCTTGAAAGAGAATGAGGATGTAAAGTTCATGGATGTGATGAAAGTTGAGGATGAGGAAGAATTAGATGCGGAGGATTCCACTTTTGAGAAGATGTTCGATAATGCACCACCATTGGAGGTGAAGAAGGAGTTGAAACCACTCCCGGATCACCTCAAGTACGCTTACTTAGATGATAGTGAGAAGTTCCCGGTAATTGTATCTTCCCTTTTATTTAATGATCAATTAGAGAGACCGCTAGTAGTGCTTTGTAAGCACAAATCTGCCATAGGTTGGTCAATTGCGGATATCAAGGGTATTAGTCCTTCTATTTGCATGCATATGATTAGATTAGAGAAGGGTACAAAGGCCATAGGACAAAATCTGCGTAGAGTGAATCCGGAGATACATGAGGTAATACATAAGGAGGTGTTGAAGCTGTTAGATAGTGATATAATTTTTGCTATTTCTGATAGTCCCTGGGTGAGTCCGTTACACGTAGTTGCTAAGAAGGAGGGTACCACGGTAATTAAAACTGAATCTAATGAATTGGTAGCCACTAGATTAGTGATAGGATGGCGTGTTTGTGTTGATTATAGAGAGTTGAACAAGGCAACGTGCAAGGATCACTTTCCTTTGCCGTTCCTTGATCAAATGATTGATAGATTAGGTGGTTTTGAGTATTATTGTTTCCTAGATGGGTATTCAGGATATAATCACATTATGATAGCGCCCGAGGATCAGGAGAAAACCACTTTCACCTGCTATTATGGTACTTTTGCCTTTAGAAGAATGTCATTTGGATTGTGTAATGCACCCACCACCTTTCAAAGGTGTATGATGGTTATTTTCCATGGCTTGATTGAGAAGATTATGGAGGTTTTCATGGACGACTTCTCCGTCTACGGGGAGTCTTTTGATAAGTGTCTAACCAATCTTGAAGTTGTGTTGAGCAGGTGTGAAGAGATGGACTTAGTGCTTAATTGGGAAAAATGTCACTTTATGGTGAAAGAGGGTATTGTTGTTGGACATCATGTGGCCTCGAAAGGTATCCAGGTTGACAAGGCGAAAGTGATAGCTATTGAGAAGCTTCATCCACCTTCAACCGAGATGAGGATTCGGTCATTTCTTGGCCATGCAGGGTTTTATAGACGCTTTATAAAAGACTTTTAACAAATTGCTAAACCCATTTCGCAGATTCTTAAAAAAGAAGTCGTCTTTGAGTTTACTAATGAGTGTTTAGTAGCTTTTAACAGGTTGAAAAAAGCATTGGTGAATGCTCCAATTCTCGTCACTCCGGATTGGTCAAGTCCTTTTGTGCTCATATGTGATGCTAGCGACTATGCTATGGGGGTTGCTTTGGGAAAAATACGAGATAAGCGGTTTCATGCTATTTATTATGCCTCGAAGATGTTGAATTCTGCTCAAGTGAACTACACTACTACCGAAAAGGAGCTATTGGCGGTCGTGTATACTTTTGATAAATTTCGACTCTACCTCGTAGGGAGGAAAATAATCGTATATACGGATCACGCAGTGATTCGGTATCTCATGAGCAAGAAGGGTGTAAAGCCCCGTCTCATTCGTTGGATCATATTACTCTAGGAGTTTGATGTTGAGATTCGAGATAAAAAAGAGAGTGAGAATGTGATAGTCGATCACCTCTCGAGGATGGAGCTTACCAAGGAGAACAAGGTAGAAGAGCGAGAGGTGAATGATGAGTTTCCGGATGAGAAGCTGTTTAGTTTGGGAGATGTCCTGGTGTACCGAGTTAAAGGTAAGGCCCCGTGGTTCGCTGATTATGCTAATTACTTAGCGAGTGGAGAGCTGTCAGCGGATATGGATGTGTTGCACCGAAAGGCGTTCTTGAAAAAGGTCCGGGAATTTATTTGGGATGACCCGTACTTGTTCAAAAGAGGGATAGATCTTTTGCTTAGAAGGTGTGTGCCCGAGGAGGAGTGGAGTGATATCATAAGGCATTGTCACGCTTTACCATGTGGAGGACATTTGGGTGGAGAGAAGACCGGTAGGAAGGTGCTTCAAGCGGGTTTCTATTGGCCTACTATATTGAAGGATTGCATGGAATGAGTGAAGAGATGTGACAAGTGCCAACGTTTCAGCTCTATTACTAAGAAGGACGAGATGCCATTGCATGTGTTTATGGAAGTAGAGGTATTTAACGTATGTGGGATTGATTTCATGGGTCTATTTCCTCCGAGTAATGGATTCTTATACATCCTTGTGTATGTTGATTACGTCTCGAAGTGGATTGAAGTTGTCCCTACTCGAGTGAATGACTCCCGTGTTGTGATTGACTTCTTGAGGAAGAATATTTTCTCTAGATATGGAGTGCCGAGAGCAAAGATTAGTGATGGGGGTAGTCACTTTGTGAACAAGTTAATAGAAAAGTTGTTGTCCAAATATGAGGTTAGTCATCGTGTCTCTACAACTTATCACCCTCAATCGAATGGTCTTGCTGAGGTGTCTAATCGACAAATTAAGGAGATTCTTGAGAAGACGGTGAGTGTTAGTAGGAAGGATTGAGCTATGAAGCTTGATGATGCACTATGGGCGTATAGGACAACTTTTAAGACTCATCTTGGTATGTCTCCGTACCAACTCGTTTTTTGGAAGGCGTGTCAATTGCCGGTTAAGCTTGAGCGCAAGGCATATTGGGCAATCAAAAAGCTGAATTTTGATAGTGCTATGGTGGGTGAGAAGAGACTACTTCAATTACATGAGTTGGAGGAGTTTCGAGATAGTGCATATGAAAGTGCCCGAATTTTCAAGGAGAAGACTAAAAGATGACATGATGCACGTTTGAGGAAGAAGGAGTTCCAAGTTGGTGATCAAGTCCTCGTGTTCAACTCGTGGATGAAGTTATTTGGTGGTAAGCTCAAATCCAAGTGGAATGGTCCTTACGTGGTGAAAAAGGTCTACAAGAGTGGATTTCTTGAAGTAGAGAAAGAGGATGGGAACGTGTTCATGGTGAACGGGCATCGAGTGAAGAAATTCTACAACTTCTCTTATGAGAGTAAGGGAGGTAACCTAGAGTCTCAAGTCCCGTGAGCTCTTTCGAGCTCGGTCCGGCATTAGGACCTTAAAAATAGCGCTGAGTGGGAGGCAACCCACTTTTATTTATTTTAGGTGTTTTTGTCTTCGTGTTTGTATTTGTGTGAATCGTAGCGTGTTAACCTCGTTATTGAGTATTTTTGTGTAAGCTTATCTTGTGGTGCAAGAGTGTTTGAAGGAGAGGCTTGAAGGATGCAATTCGAGAAGAGAAGGTGTGCCGAGTAAAAGAGCAATCAAAATTTGGTATTGAGGTAACCCCGAACCCTAAACATAGATCGCTTGGTAAAGTCAAAGTTTGAGGGGGTGGAGTTTTTATATGCCTTACATCTTGTGCATTGGTAGTGATTGGATTTCATTGTGAATTGAGTGCATGTACTCGTTCTACTCATCTTTTCAAACTTTTTATTGCGTAGCAAGAAAAAAGTTTGGGGTGTGTTTATTCGTACTTCAAGTGTTGTGCATGAGGTTCTTATGAAAAATTGGTCAATTTTTTTTTTAATATTGATGCATGAAGTGGGTTTGAATTGAATTGAGTGTGAGTATACCATTGTGTGGTGATTGGAATGGAGAAAAACACGTTGGAAGAGACCCCGACTCCTCGATCGAATGAGCGATCGGGCTTAAATCAAGGAGTTTTCCAGGTTAGTACTTGTGTTGGTCGTAAATTTTTCGAATTCGGGTAGGAAAAGTTGAAATTCTTGTTTTGATGTAAGTACTCGAGTATAAGAGGTCGAGCACTTGGTGCTCAAGGCCTCTCAGCTCGAGCACTTGGCTTTCTGCATGATTTGGGCGCTCGATAGGGACTCACTCGAGCACCAGGCGCTCGACCGCTCGAGCGGTGCGCTCAAGTTGAATCGAGTCGAGCACTAGGCGCTCGAGCTAACCCTACTCGAGCACTTCAGCTTCTATATATTTTGACCGCTCGACTGGTATCCACTCGAGCACGGGTCCAGCTCGAGCGATCCGGTTCGACTTAGCCCTAGCCCAGTTTTCCTACATCTATAAATACTTTCCACCACATTTTTCACACACTTTTCACGCACTAAAGGGGCGATTTTGAGCTGCTACATTCGGTTCTCCCCTCCCTTTCACTCATTCTCTCCATTTTTCACACAAATTCACCACAAGTTCTCGAATTCTTCACAAGAGGTATGTATTTCCTTACTCTCTTCTATCCTTTTTTTAGTGTTATCTTAGATTAGACATGATTTGGGTATGAAATTAAGGTTCTTGGTTTGGATGAAAATTTGGGGCTTTTTTATTTGCCCAATATTTCTTGATTTTTTGTTGCTTAAATATGCTTATAGGGTATGGGTTTGCTAGTTTTACTTCCAATTTTGTGATTGAATGAGTAGAATAGGCGAATTTCTTGAGAGAGAGCATGAATTATTGAAATATTGTGGGTATTGCTTATTGAGTTAATATTTGTGTGATTTGGATTGAATTGAGTAGTTTGATGATGTTGAATTGAGTCTTGAGCATGTAAATTACAAAATTTTGTGATGTTACTTCATGATAGACTTATACTTGGAGTTTTCTTGATGAATTTGGAGTATATTTGAGTTAAGTGATAGTGCTTTGAGATGAGAAAAACACCTTAATGTGAATTCTTGTGCACAAGTGAATGAATTTGAGATTGACTAGCTACTTGTGTTGATTTTAATTGTCATTGATATTCTTAAGTAGTAATTGTTTTGTTGCTTTGATGAATTAGGCTAATGGCTCCCCCTAAAAAGTATGAAGATAGATTGGTCGAAGGGGATGATTTACTTGCTTTGACTGCTAAGTTGACGAGGAAAGAGTTAATGCCCTCTCGTTGGAATGATTTGACATATGGAGAGAATTGGAACGCTCATGCCTACAGGTGGAATTTAGTGGCTGGAAAAGTTGAGAAGAATCGACGTCCCAATGTCGAGTTCATGAAGAACTTGGGGATTGAGGAGGAAGTCAAGAGAGTTTTTTAGAGGAGCAATATGCTAGAGTTCTATGAGATCCTGCTCACTATGGAGACCCATGCCGATTTGGTTGAGAAATTTTTAGCTTCAGTGGAGATGAATGGTGCCAGAAGTTTCAAATTTATGATCAGAAACCGGTGGTATTGTTATGATAGGGCTGCAGTCAACGTGGCCCTACACTTGCCTCAAACCGGAGATACCGGCCTCAGATCGAGCACATACAAAGCTGAGGAATTTTGGGAGCTCATCACTGGAGGGGTAGCCGGGAAGTACTCCTCCCAGAAGGCCTGAGCATCGACTATCCGGAATCTTGTTATCTGCTATATAGAGAGAATTTTGGGGAACACTATTTATGCCGATCAGAGATGGGCACGGTGACTTCGAGAGAGCTGTACAGGCTGTGGTGTTTGCTTCACCACAGGAAACATGATTTCGGAAGGGACTTCCTGGAGCTGCAAATCAAGGCCCCGTAGAAGTGTGGTACCAAGACATCGAGGATACGAGGCAGAGTTCTCATATGTGTCGTTTTGGAGAGCATGGAAATCGAGTCGGTAGCAAGTCCAGCTGTCGGAAAGGATTTAGACTTCGAACATATGTATCACACTTAGATGTGTGAATATTTGCTCGAAAAGTACTGCATCCTGTTCCGAGATGACGAGCTCTTTTCTTTGCCCAATCTGAAGTTGGTGACTCTCAAGTGTCTTAAAAAGGAGAATATCAGAATGGACGGGGAGCAGCACGTGAGAGTAATGGAGAGGTTTAAGGAGATTGGAAAGCAAGTGTCTATGGGATCAAAGGCCAAAGAAGAAGCAAAAACGTGGAGCTAGCACGAGCGGAGCCGGGACTAGCGGAGCTGGGACCAGCGGAGCTCGAGACTCATCTGAGGAAGAGGAGGACGAGTATGAGCACAGAGCCGACACTGATGAGGAGGAGGGGGAGAACACCGCTGAAGGAGGTCAAGGACCTCAAAATATGGAGTTTGAGGTGCCTGAAGCACCTGCTCCTCAGCCATGGTACCCGACCCAACTACAGTGGACGGGCATGGAACACGAGATCCAGACCCTCTGCACGGATGTCACTTATATTCGTGCGGCTCAGGACCGAATGGATGCTCAAACTGCTAGGTTGGATACTCGCACCACTAGGATGGAGGACCAGTTTTCTGATATGCATAGATGGATGGAGACGCTCTTTATCTCGCACCTTGGAGCTGATCATCAGAACTACCGTCCTCCGCCACCTCCGGATGCTTGGTCATGGGGACTCCCCCACATTCTTCTTTTATCTTTTTCCTATTTGTGCCTGTGACTATTTTTCCCTTTCTTATTTTGATTTTGATTTTGGGTTGTACTAATTCCTGACTGATTGAGCTGATGTTGTGAACTGCTTGATGTACTGTTCTACATTTCATACCTGTTGACTCACCTTGCTTATCTATTGTTGACTTTGAGAGTGATTTTATGAGTTGGTGTGTTGTGAAGTTGGGTTAGAATCTTAATTGTGTGAGTGTAGGAGTTAGAGTTGATTTAAGAGGGAACTCGTATACTTACGAACTTCCCTTTTGAATACTTGTGTGGTAAAAGTGAGAATTCACTAGGACTAGCATGGATGTGAAAACCGAGAGATTTGAGCCTTTTAGATTTTAAAATTCATTATGTTGATCTCTTCGTTTGTGGGTGGATCATCACCGTAGAGGGTGCTAGAACTTGTGTGTGCTCTCACTTCTTGATTGTGTTTAGTTTGAAATGCCGAAAATGATCTTAGGCCATCTTTGATTTGATTGAGTCACTTAGCCAAATTTTCCCTACCAATGACATTTATCCCTTGTTAGCCCGTTTGAGCCTTAGCCTGTTTATTTGCTAGCAAATTTGAACTTAACAAAATTCATAAACTCTTTTTGTCCCAATTTGAGTGGAGAATAGGAAAAGTTGTGAATGAGAAAATGGATCGAGTTGAGTTGAGAAAGGAGAATTATTAATGCTTGAGTGTATCTGAGAAGAAGGTGTGATGAGATTGTGAGTTGTGGGAAAGAACAAAAAATTGAGAATGAGCAAAAGAGATATGAGCTCATGTATGTGTGAAAGAAAAAAAAAAGTGAAGTGATTGAAAAAGTGAAACGAGTTAGAAAAAAAAATTGAAGTGTTGAGAGTAGTGGAATTGAAAAGTGTATTGCATAAAGATGATTGAAGTATTCTGTTCCTTGTCTTGAAGTACTGAAATTTGATTTCTTATTCTCCATTCACTTGAGTCACTTATCCCATTTCTTTACCCCACCTGTCCAAAGAGCCTACGTTACAACCTTTATAAAGTCCTTTTTTATTCAACATGGATTCTAGAGTATGGTCGAAGTTGAGAGTGCTTACAAGCCTATGGCTGTTGATATGTGTGATTGATTGATTGAGTGAGTCCCTTATTATTGATATACACTTGTGAGGGAGTGAAACACATCGTCGAGAGCACATTCATGTTTGATTTTGGTGGTTCATAATGTTTATGCATCAGTATGATGAAGGGGGAGAGTTTGTGTGTAGGTGGTCGATCTTTGAAGCTTGAGCTATATTACTTGCATGATTTGATTCTGTGATTTATTCTTAACAATTTCACTTGACTTATTATTTCATTGCTTGAGGACAAGCAATATGGTAAGTTTGTGGGGGTTGATTAGGCGTGAAATTGTTATGATTTTTAGCTCGATTTGCCCGTATTTTGAGTGATTTCGATGAGTATTTAGAGTAAATTGAGTACTATTTTCATGAACTAATGAATTTTCCTCTTTGATGCTCATAGATGGATAAAGGGCGAAAAATGGAGTTCGTAGGACTTTGAATCGGCTCAAACGGATGCCCGGATGAGAAAATATTGAAGAAATACTAAAATTATTAGTTCGAGCAAGCAAAAGTATCACTTGGAGGTGCTTGTTGGTCCCAAAAAGGTTATCCAGCGGAAAGCGTTTTGAAATATTTTTAATGAAACCTCTTTAAAGAAATGCTAAAAGTAAATGCAGAAATCTAAAAAGCATAAAGTAGAGAACACCGGATTTATAGTGGTTCGGACCAACTTGTCCTACGTCCACTCTCCCTTTCTCAAAAAGGGACTCTCTCTCCAACCAACTTACGAACTACTGGAATTGCGAAGTACCAGCTCCTTCGTACACTTGCTTACAACAACCATTCTAAGTGGTGAATAGGTTGAGTAAATCTCCAACTAAAAACTCCTAAAGAGTGTGTATACGTGAATGAACAAAGTTGAGTGATGGGAGAGTTCGTGTGTCTTTGTGCTCTTGCCCGATTCTTGTCTCTCTAATGAACTCAACTAAAAACACTCCTATTTATAGTTGTAGGAATTAACTAGCCGTTGGAAGCTAGAAATTCAAACAATCATAATTGGAGGAATATAATCAATCACAGATTGATTATTATCGATTGATTGATCTCCTCCATTGATTGGATCTTGCAAGATTGATAACAATCAGTTAATCAATCCTCCATCATTTGACTCTCCAGATTGCCTTCTTCTCTATCATTGATCTCCAAAATCTCCTCGTCTCCAGATTACTACGAAACCTCTAAGTGGGTGAACTAATCTATCTCCCTCATCTGGTATGGGGTCTTCTGGTCTGGTCTGGTGACATTTCTGCACAGAACCTCATCTGGGAGAGGTCTTCTGGCAGACTCCTCTGGTCAGACTCCTCTGGCAGACTCCTCTGGTCAGGCTCCTCTGGCAGACTCCTCTGGTCAGACTCCTCTGGTTAGGCTCCTCTTCTGGTCACCTCTCATCTGGTCACCTCTCATCAGGTCACCTCATCTGGTCTGCACAGATTTCTTCCCCCTTAACCAAAGACCTATTCTAGACCTAGACTAATCTGTAGCTGACTAACAGGTTCATCTAGTCCTATTACAAGTTCTTATTTTAACATCTTCAAAACATCTAATCTATATTGTTGGTCCCACTAGATAGATTAATTGCGGAAGCCTTTTTAACCGATATGTCTTTAGAAGAAATCCCTTTTTAAGACACAAATTATAATCAAACAAGTATTAAGGAAAGCAATAAATAACACCGTATATATAGTGGTTCGGATCTGAATATCCTACGTCCACTCTCCCTTGATCAAAGGGGTCTCACTATCCAACCAACAAACTCACTAACCACTGGAATTTCCGAAGTACCAGCACCTTCTTACAATCTCTTTAGATCTAACTTCGATCTAAAGACAGACTTACTCCAACCTTATCTAACAAGATGAACAGGTTGAGTATATAAACTCCTTACGAGTTGGATGAGTAATTAAGAACAAAAGTGAGTGCAAAAATGCGTAGTGATCAAAAGCTTAGTATGGCTATGTGCGCGTGAGGAATTCTAGAGCTTTTTCTTGAACTGCACTCTTGTATATATAGAGGGGATTAGGGCTAGCCGTTGGAGGGCTAATCCAATCAGATCCTCTATATAAGGAAGCCTCAATCAATCAATTCCCTAATTGATTGATTGGGTTGGTGGGATCCTTGGATTGATTATCTTCAAATACTTTCCAATCCTGATCTTGTTGACTTGATTTGAATCACCAACGGTCAATAGCTTCCTCTGCCTAACTCTGATTCTCTCCAGAGAAGGCAGGACCAGACACCAGGCAACCTCGGTGTCCTCTGGTCCAGAGTTGGTTAAGAAACAGATTACTCAGAAGAACCAGGATATGATTCTGAGTAACTTATGTTTCACCAGACTCGTCTGGTCGGAACTCGTCTGGTCAGGGAATGTTCTCTGCCTCTGGTCTTGATCTCTTCTGCTGAAGTCCTCTGGTGGAGTCCTCTGGTGAAGTCCTCTGGTGGGGTCTTCTGGTGACTCTTCTGGTGAGGTCTTCTGATCTGGCAGTTCCCCCTAGACTAAGTCCTAACTAATCCTCATCTGGCTAACAGGTCCAGATGGTCCTATTACATCTTCTGGTTTGTTTTAACTCATCAAAACTAACAATTTTTTATCCTAACAATTTCCCTCTTTTTGATGGAGTTAAAACACTACCAGAACTGATCAAAAGTAAACTTAAGCAAGAAAACAATAAAGGGATGAGACCTTAGAATAGATCTCATCAGGCAAATAATAAGACAACAAGGAGTTGTCTTTAGAACAAAGAAGATATGTATTTTTCATTAATAATCAGAGGATAAAATAATTACAGATTACATTGAAGTTCATAGTCCTATTCTAGGCATATCTTCTGTTCTCTTTAGGGACAAGAAACCAGTCAAGGAACCTATCCTGGACGGCCTTCAACTCTGCAGAAGATGTTGGGGTGAAATTCACCAACACCTTGGTCTTGTAAAGCTTCTTCAGTTCTGCCCAATCCACCTGGTTCCCATTCATGGGAGTATTAAGATAAGTAAATTCTGGAGCAGTCACCTCCAGGTTGAACTCAATTGTTGAATCCATTAGCTGCTTGTACAAGTCTGCATCATAGGCTTGCATCCAAGAATGGAAGGTTCTGTTGATCAGCTCATCATCTTCTGGTGCTGGCCTCTGGATATAATGCTGAATGAACCAGAGGGTCTTGGCTTCTCTCCATCTCTCAATCAGAGGAAACGGCACAGTAGAGTCAAAGGACCCTTCTGTCCTGAGTGGCAAGATGTTCATAACTTCCACATGAGCTTTCCTCTTCTGACCTGAGCCACCTGCACCAGAAGGAATACCAGCTTCTCTGGCCTTCTTGTTCTGCCTCTTAACATATCTGAGCCTCTGCTCTTCATCTATGTTCTTCCTGATTCTGGCTTGCCTCTCTTCTGGAGTCTCTTCCTTGTATCTCTTCTCTGCTTCTTCGACAACAGATTCAAGGAAACTCTTCTTTACTTTTCTAATCTTCCTCTTAGCAGGACCAGGAATGGTAGAAGGATCCTGCTCAGCTTCAGATGACTCTTCTTCTGCAGCAAGTTGTTTAGCCATAGAAAGAGACTTCAACTCTTCTTTCTTCTTCTTCTGCAACTCAGCCTGTGCCAATGTGTTCTCCAACAGGTCCAGACGAGCTCCATGGCTAAACAGAGTCTCATTGGTGGTCGTCGCCAGATCAGTTCTGGCCTTCTCTTCTCCCTTTTTAACTTAATCAAGGAGGGGCTCCACTACCTGCCTTATAAGATCAGGCAAGGCAGTGTTGGAGGAAGAGTGAAGATCACGAAGCTGCTTGGCTTCCTCCAGATAGGCCTTAGACTCTGCAACAAGTCTCTCTTGCTTCTCCAACATCTCCTGGAGGGAGTCCTTCAGCTTAGCAGTTTGAATCATCTGGCTGGCCATTTCTACTTTGAGTACAGAAACTGGCCTCATCTGCTCCAGCACGTGCTCCTGGAGCTGCTTCTGGCTGTGCATGACATCTAACTTGACAAATAAGCCATTAGCCTTGAATGAAGCTTTTACCTCTGCCAGAGAGGACTTGATCTGCTTCAGGAAGATTCTCCTCTCATGCCTAATCTGATGCTCTATCATAGCAGGGGCCATATGTTGGATTGCTTTGGAAAACCGCCCAATCTGCATAATTTGCTCATTGAAGAAGGCTTTCATCTTTTGGAGCACAGCAGGAGACATCTCAAAGTCCTCCTCGTCTGAATATAGCTCAGGAGGGAAAGAGAAATGAGGACCAAAGTTGTAGGAGAAGCCCTCTGGAGTGAGCATAACTCCTCTCTGGATAAGGAGAGTCTTGATGAGGATCTTGGCCGTCTCTGGTGTCTCCAACTCTGCTGGGTTTTGAATATTTAGCTTCTTCTTCAGCTCAATCTCCCAAGCAGTGAAGGTAGAGGGAGACATCTCCTCTAGCAGAAGCATGCGATCTTCAACATCCTGGAGTCTAGCCATACTCCAAACCTTGGCATCAGTCAGATCTGCCAGGAGGGGTGAGTGCTCCAACAAAATTGGAAACTGCTCTCTTAGCCAGAGCTGAGCACTCACACTCATACTCTGCCTAATGGGACCCATGTCATCAGAAGAGAATATAAAGGGTTTGGGCCCAGAGGCAGAGGAGGAAGGTGCTAAGTGAGCAGGCTCAAGTGAAGCTTCCTCATCTTCACTATCATCGCTTGTTAAACAGGTTGGGGAGGGGGGAGGGGCAGGGAATCCCAGAGCCATAGCAATGGTTGGGTCCTGATCTGTATGGGTTTGGGGAGGGTTGGGGTTTTGTGAAGTAGAGGTTGTAGGAAGGGGTTGTTCTGCACCAGAAGAGGAAGGAATATCTGGTACAGAGTGTGTAGGAGGGATCTGGGAGGAGGAAGAGTTTGAAGGGGGGACTTCTGCACCAGAGGAGGTTGAGTGTACCTCTGGTACAGAAGGTGGGGGAGAGGAGTTAGTGGGAAGATGTGTTTGGAAGTGTGGGGGAGAAGGTGTATGAGCAGGAATGGTAGAGGGTGTAAATATTGGGGTATCTGGGATAGTCTGCTCTGGTGGAAGAGTGGGGTTACCAGAGGCAGATGGGATTTGGGGAATGTTATCTGGGGGAGAGGTGGAAGGGGAAACAAGATTTATGGGGGGAGAAGATGGAATGGAGGGATTTACCTCTGCTGGGTCAACACCAGCAGGTATAGCCGTCTCTGGAGCATCCTCCATCATCTGGGAGGCCTCATCAATGGCCTTCTCCAAGGCCTCTCCAAGATCAGATCCAGAATCAGGATCTTGAAGAAGGGCTCTCTTGGCCTTGGATTTCCTCACAAGAGGCACTTCCTCTTCTTCCTCTTCTTCTTCTGATGGCTCATCCACCAGAAGGGTTTTCTTGGCCTTCCTGCTAATCTTAGACTTTTTAGCAGAGCCTCTCCTGGCCTCCTCTGGCCGCTTCCTCTTGGCTGCACCAGCCTTCTTTACAACTTTATCATCACCCTTCTTCTTAAGCACATCAAGAAGGGGAATCTGGTCCTCCTCTGAGGAACCAGAAAAGGCAACGGTTGAAGAACCAGTTGCTTCAGCAGCTTTCTTCTGTGTCTTCTGTTGCGGCTGCTTTCTCTGCCCCTTAGGAGGTGAGGGAATAGATTGAATAGGGGGGGCAGGGATGGCTTGCTCTCCATCAGAGTCGGCATGGCCTTGGAGAGGACCATCCTTGGAGAAGAGGATCTTGGACTTGTGATAACTGTGGCACCAAGATGACTTCCACTTCTTCTCTTGAAGGAGAGAATCCAGAATGAGAGTTAACTTAGTCCCCAAAGAGACATTTGCAGTGAAACAGAACTGCAACTCCCCTGGCTTGGAAGGACAAGGCTCCTTCTTCACTTTCAGCTTGTTCTTCCTCAAAACATCCCAGAAGAACTCCGCCCAATTACATTGCACACCATCATATAAAGCCCTCATCACACACATCCTACCATTGAAAATGGCATCTGTGCTGTGATTCTCACACATAAGTACTTTTACCATGATATCGAACAACACCTTGAACTTCTGCCTTAAATGCTTATCCACAAAGCCCTTTGTGATGTTCTGGCAGGAAGAACGAGCAAAAATCTTGAATGATCCAACGATATCATCCTCCTTGTACGTCAACGGATCCACTCCCACCGCAGAAATGTTCTCGAACAAAGCGCAGAAATCGTGCTTAGAAAACACCAAATCATCTTCACCAATCTTTGAAGAGATGTAATCCTCATGAATCTTCATACGAACCAGAAATTGGGCCGCATAACCGTCAAGGGTGCGAAAATCCTTGGGAACAGTGGAGATCAACTTCTCCACCCCTGCATTCTGGAACATCTCCAGAACCGACAGCACAACTGGATTCTTGGTGGTATAAAAGTCCACCACCATCTCCGTCTTAAGCTTTTTCATCATCAGGACATGATCGAAGTTGCACGGAGGAGCCATTACTGTGAAAGAGAGAGAGAGAGAGAAGCTTTGCAGAGAGAGGTTAGGGTTTGAAAGTATAGAAACGTGAAAGGACAGATTGAAAACAAAATTGATTTAAATAAAGTAATACGCGTGGCTTGAAAATTAAATGAAGTGTGAACGCGTGTTATTTCAAATTCAATTTAGGAAACAAAATCAATTTTAGCATTGATTGACATTTTGCACAGTGATTAAATCTGATGGCCACAATGAAAGGCAAGATACAGATTTAATCTGGTGCGTTGGCATAGTCATTGGGACTGGGCATAAAGGGGTTTTGTGGCAGTCAAGAGAAAAAGCGAAATGATTGCCTAGGCCCTATACCCTAGTCTTAAATACACTCCGAAGTTGAAAGGTTTTGAGTGTACTTACTAATTTAAAAAGTGTATCCCAATGATCAGAGACCAGAGTAGTAAAGACATACCTGTCACCTGATATTGTAACCAGATGAAACCACAGCTACATCTCCTCTGATGGAGCTCATCTGGTTCTGGTCAGAGAAGATTTTGGACAAATGACTCAGCACCTCATCTGGGACAAGTGTCACCTGGTGCATACCTCATCTGGTACCTTCTCTGATATATCTAATCTGTAGGTATGTTAGCTCAAGAAAATAAATATATGAAGAAAAGTAATGAAACAAGGATACTTCTCTGATGTTCCCCCTAAAACAAATCTGTCTCTGGATCCAACAAACCTAACTCAAAAGCTAACTCTCTGAATCTGGTCTCAGCCAAAGGCTTGGTTAAAATATCTGCTCTCTGCTTCTCTGTTGCAATCTTTTCCATCCTTATATCTCCCTTCTCAACATGATCTCTGATAAAATGATGCCTTATATCAACATGTTTACACCTGGTATGAAGAACTGGATTCTGGGTGATGGCTATGGCACTATTACTATCACAGAAAATAGGAATATCCTTGGCTCTAATCTGGTAATCCCTAAGCTGTTGACTAATCCAGAGAAGATGTGAGCAACAGCTCCCTGCAGCCATGTACTCTGCTTCTGTTGTTGATGTAGCAACTGAAGTCTGCTTCTTGGAAAACCAGGATACCAATTTATTCCCTAAAAATTGGCATGTTCCACTTGTAGATTTCCTATCTATTCTGCACCCACCATAGTCTGAATCCGAATAACCACTCAATTCTAAGTTGTCATCTGCAGGATACCATAATCCTAAATTCACAGTTCCCTTAAGATATTTCAATATCTTCCTAGCTGCTTCCAAGTGACTCTTCTTGGGGTTAGCTTGAAATCTGGCACAAACTCCTACAGCAAAAGTAATATCCGGTCTGCTTGCAGTCAGATACAAAAGAGAACCAATATGTGCTCTGTACTGAGTCTGGTCCACACTCTCTCCAGACTCATCTGGATCCATGTTGAAATTTGTCATCATAGGGATCTTGGCTGCCTTGCAAGATCCTATTCCAAATTTCTCTAACATGTTTCTGGTGTACTTTGCTTGATTAATAAAAATTCCCTTCTCTGATTGCTTAACCTGCAAACCCAAAAAGTAATTCATTTCTCCCATCATGGACATCTCAAACTGTCCCTGCATGAGCTCACCAAACTTCTCACACAGCTTCTTGTTAGGGGATCCAAATATGATGTCATCAACATATATTTGGACCAGAAGGATGTCCTTTCCTTCTTCTTTCCTAAACAAGGTTCTATCAATCTTACCCTTAGAAAAACCATTGTCCAGAAGAAACTGAGATAGAGTGTCATACCATGCTCTGGGTGCCTGCTTCAGCCCATAAAGAGCTTTCTTAAGCTTGAACACCTTGTCACCTTGTTCAAAACCAGGAGGTTGTTCCACATACACTTCCTCAATGAGAATCCCATTAAGAAAGGCAGATTTCACATCCATCTGGTATACTTTGAACTTCATGTGAGCAGCATATGCTAAGAACAATCTGATGGCTTCTAGTCTGGCAACAGGAGCAAATGTCTCATCATAGTCTATTCCTTCAGACTGAGAATAGCCCTGAGCCACTAGCCTTGCCTTGTTCCTAGTAATGACATCATTCTCATCTTTCTTATTCTTGAAGACCCACTTAGTGCCTATCACCTTTTGATGTCTTGGTCTGTCTACCAGCTCCCAAACATCCTGTCTGGTGAATTGATTCAACTCCTCTTGCATAGCAACAATCCAATTTGAATCTTTCAGTGCCTCCTTGATGTTCTTAGGCTCAATCAAGGACACATAGCAACTGAATAAGGCAGCTAAGTTAAGAGATCTCCTAGTCTGGACACCCTTAGTTAGATTTCCAAGGATTAGGTCATTGGGGTGATCAACCAGGGTCCTCCTTCCCGTGGTCTTGCCTGGTTGATCATCTTCTGCAGTACCTTGGTGATTATCACCACCTGCAGAAGAGCTTCCCCCTACAGGAGTTCCAACCTCTTCTGGTTCTGCTCCTTGTGAAGGCTGCTGCTTCAGAGAACCAGGAGATGGGTCATCATCTGAATCTGAATCTGAATCAAGAACAGGTGGATTGACTTTGATTACTCTGGGAGTAGTCTGATTCTGGGTCTCATCAGAAGACTTTAAGTCCACCTTTCCATACCTCATATGGGGTCTTATTGTGTCTCTGGGCAATCAGGCACCTGTTCTGAGTGTAACAAGCTGTATTGATGGCCTCTGCCCAAAATCTCTGTGGAGTGCTGTACTCTTCCAGAAGTGTTCTTGCAGCTTCTTTGAGAGTCATATTCCTCCTTTCTGCAACTCCATTTTGTTGAGGTGTTCTGGCAGCAGATGTCTCATGAAAAATCCCATGATCCTTGCAGTAATCTGCAATGTGTGAATTCAAAAACTCTGTTCCTTTGTCACTTCTGATCCTGACTATGCTCTGGTTCTGCTCATTCTGAATCTGCTTGAAGAACTCTGGCAGCTTAGTCATAGTTTCATTTTTCTTAAACAAGAACACTACCCAAGTGTATCTTGAAAAGTCATCTACTATTACTAAGGTGTACTTCCTTCCACTGAAACTAAGAGGAGAAATAGGTCCAAACAGGTCCATGTGAAGTAGTTGAAGTACTCTGGTTGTGGTTGTGCTCTGGACATCCTTAAAGGAAGTCTTGGGTTGTTTACCCTTCTGGCATGAACCACAAACCTGATCCTTCTTAAACACTTCATTAGGAAGACCTCGAATGAGACCTTTTCTGGCAATCTTGTTCAATGTTTTGAAGTTAAGATGACACAATCTCTTGTGCCAAATCCAGCTGTTCTCTGCAGATCCTTTAGCAACCAGGCAAGCATTTCTTGGGCAACTGCTAAAATCTGCAAGATAAATGTTACCCTTCCTCAAGCCTATTAGCAAAATATCATTATAATCAGAAGAGAAAACAGTGCATGAATCACTAGAAAACTTCACTGAGTATCCCTTGTCACAGAATTGGGATACTGAAAGCAGATTATGCTTGAGTCCTTCTACGTAGTAGACTTCATCTACAGATACTCCATTGAAGGTCAACTTTCCAACTCCTCTGGTGACTCCATAGTTGTTGTCACCAAACATCACTCTTGGTCCATTTAATGGCTTGAAATCTTGGAGATTATCCTTCTGGAAGGTCATGTGCTTGGAACATCCACTATCAATGTACCAGACATGATTGCTTGAAAATCCTTTCTCCAATGGACTCTTATCTACCTGCAGAGAAATCAATTAGGTCCCCTACTAGTGCTGGGTCCTGATTGGTTAGTTGCAGGTTTTGTAGGAATCCATAGATAAAGATCATCCCTTGATGGATGAGGAGATCTTATCTTCCTTTCAAATCTATCTACCAGTACATGTCCTCTTACTATGACATATTGAGCTACTGGTCTGATAAGGACACCTTTCTTATAAACAGGTCTGGTGTACCTTTTCTCAAATCTGGCCTTTGGAATGGCCTGCCTCAAAGACATGATCTTAAAGGTCTGGTTATAAGGGTACATCCTAGAAGAACCATCTCTGGTGTCATAACTACCCAGATCAGTTGGTTTTCTATAGATGGGTCTGGAAGACCTCCTCTGGTTCTGATAATTAGACTTGTTCTGGTGATTATAGTTCCTTTGAGTATACCTATTCTGGAATTGATTCCTCTGAGAGAATTGTCTCTGGGGTACCTGGTTCTGTTGAACATTGTTCCTTCTCTGGTAGTTGTTACTCTAATTGGTATTCCCCTTTCTTGAGTGTTTCCTTTGACGTCCCCTAATCTGTTTAGGTTCCCTTTGAGGATTTCTCTGGGGTCCTCCAATCTGAGTAATTTCTACTCCTTAGGACTCATTGTTCACAGAACCATCAATCTTAAATGGTTCCCCTTGTTGACACTTATTCTCTAGCATCTTCTCTTCCAGAACAGTCAACTCTTCTGGACCATTTGTTATGTGATTAACATAGTGATTCCTTTTCCAATCAGGATTGTGAACCACCTTGTAACCATTACCAGTTAAGTCTTTATCATTCCAGATTTCTACCAATTTACCAGCTCTTACAGACTTGTCTTTATTATAAAGGTATTTATGAGTTTTAGTGGTAATTCCAGAATATCCTAAACCACTCTTATCACAAATGCGCTGAGAAGACTCTGATATGATAGATACAACAGATGGTATCTTAGGAGCTTCTCTGGGCATAGGTATCTCCTCTATGTTGTGAGCAACTTGTTTTCCCTTGATAAGAGTCTGGTATTTGGCTCTGAGTTCATTGATCTCATCTTCTTGAGAGGTCCTTTCTTTCATGAGCTGATCTACCAGAGTATCTCTTTCTGTGATCTTATCCTGAAGTTCAGAGACTTCTTTGGAATGATCTTTCATGAGTTCTCTGGTGGATTTGTGCTCATGAGAGAGTGATTGAACTTCAGCTCTGAGCCTACCATTCACTTTCTCAAGTTTTTGACAAAGTTGGACACAATTTTGGAGATCTGATAGCATTTGTTGCATATCAGACTCTCTGGAGTTACCAGATGAATTAGAGGATTCAGTACATTTGGAATTTGATAAAACTAGAGTAGTTTCATTTACCTCAGTGATGTCTGCCATGAGACACACATCATCATCTAATCCAAAGTCAGAAGAAGAAGAACTGGAACTAGTATCTTCCTCCTCTGCTTCTGCCAGCAATGCTCTCTTATCTGCATATCTCTTATCTCTCTTGATTCGTTTCTCTTCTCTTTCCCTAGGAGTAAGCTGAGGACAATCATAACTGTAGTGACCAGTCTTGTTGCATGAGTAGCAGGCATTGTCTCCTCTGGGACTAGGACTTGGCTCTCTCCTCCTCTGGTTGTAGTCTGATCTGGCTGGACTACTTTCTCTCCTCTGGTAGTCAGGTCTGCCAGAGCTACCATCCCTCCTCTGATAATCTGATCTCCCAGAGTTGCCAGGGTTGTCATCTCTCCTCCTCTCTGGAGTTCTGAATCTGGTCTCCCTTGAGTCTCCAGATGTCTTCTCCTTCTCTGCAGGCTTGAAAGAACTCTTTCTATCTCTGGAAGATTCCTTCCAATGCCTTTTGTACCTGCCATACTTAGAACTCATTTTATCTAATTTTCGAGTTAGAAGTGCTACCTGCTCCTTGAGGCTCAAGTCATCTGCAGTAGACTCCTTTGGCTTGACATCATATTTGATGGTTGAAGAGAATGCAACACCTTTCTGACCAGAAGAGGAAACCTCTTCTGTTTGATCCTCCTCTTGAAGATCATACTCATAGGCTTTGAGATCAGACAACAGAAGATGATGATCCAGAGTATTGAGATCCTTGTTGTCCTTGATCACAGTGACTTTAATTCTCCACCTGCTTGTTAGTGAACGCAAGATTTTACTATTAATTTCTTTTTCAGAGTAGGTCTTACCTAAGGCACTAGCCTTGTTTAGAAGGTTTGTGAGACGCATGTCCAGCTGGTCAATGGTCTCGTCTGGTTTCATCTTGAAGGTGTCAAACGAGTGTTGAACAGCTTGGAGCTTGTTGTCTTTGATCTTCTCTGTTCCCTCACAGAGAAGTACGAGTTTGTCCCACATCTCCTTGGCAGTGGCACACGTTCTGACCTTTTCAATCACCTCTTTTGTAAGTGTGTTGATGATCTCTGTTCTTGCCACCTGGTCCAAGTTGTAGAGCTTTCTTTCATCATTATCAAGCTAATCTCTCTTTTTGAGAATTATTTGCCTGGGGACTCTATCCTCGGCAGCTTTTTGAGCAGCTTCACAGGAAACATGATTTCGGAAGGGACTTCCTGGAGCTGCAAATCAAGGCCCCGTAGAAGTGTGGTACCAAGACATCGAGGATACGAGGCAGAGTTCTCATATGTGTCATTTTGGAGAGCATGGAAATCGAGTCGGTAGCAAGTCCAGCTGTCGGAAAGGATTTAGACTTCGAACATATGTATTACACTTAGATGTGTGAATATTTGCTCGAAAAGTACTGCATCCTGTTCCGAGATGACGAGCTCTTTCCTTTGCCCAATCCGAAGTTGGTGACTCTCAAGTGTCTTAAAAAGGAGAATATCAGAATGGACGGGGAGCAGCACGTGAGAGTAATGGAGAGGTTTAAGGAGATTGGAAAGCAAGTGTCTATGGGATCAAAGGCCAAAGAAGAAGCAAAAACGTGGAGCTAGCACGAGCGGAGCCGGGACTAGCGGAGCTGGGACCAGTGGAGCTCGAGACTCATCTGAGGAAGAGGAGGACGAGTATGAGCACAGAGCCGACACTGATGAGGAGGAGGGGGAGAACACCGCTGAAGGAGGTCAAGGACCTCAAAATATGGAGTTTGAGGTGCCTGAAGCACCTGCTCCTCGGCCATGGTACCCGACCCAACTACAGTGGACGGGCATGGAACACGAGATCCAGACCCTCTGCACGGATGTCACTTATATTCGTGCGGCTCAGGACCGAATGGATGCTCAAACTGCTAGGTTGGATACTCGCACCACTAGGATGGAGGACCAGTTTTCTGATATGCATAGATGGATGGAGACGCTCTTTATCTCGCACCTTGGAGCTGATCATCAGAACTACCGTCCTCCGCCACCTCCGGATGCTTGGTCATGGGGACTCCCCCATATTCTTCTTTTATCTTTTTCCTATTTGTGCCTGTGACTATTTTTCCCTTTCATATTTTGATTTTGATTTTGGGTTGTACTAATTCTTGACTGATTGAGCTGATGTTGTGAACTGCTTGATGTACTGTTCTACATTTCATACCTGTTGACTCACCTTGCTTATCTATTGTTGACTTTGAGAGTGATTTTATGAGTTGGTGTGTTGTGAAGTTGGGTTAGAATCTTAATTGTGTGAGTGTAGGAGTTAGAGTTGATTTAAGAGGGAACTCGTATACTTACGAACTTCCCTTTTGAATACTTGTGTGGTAAAAGTGAGAATTCACTAGGACTAGCATGGATGTGAAAACCGAGAGATTTGAGCCTTTTAGATTTTAAAATTCATTATGTTGATCTCTTCGTTTGTGGGTGGATCATCACCGTAGAGGGTGCTAGAACTTGTGTGTGCTCTCACTTCTTGATTGTGTTTAGTTTGAAATGCCGAAAATGATCTTAGGCCATCTTTGATTTGATTGAGTCACTTAGCCAAATTTTCCCTACCAATGACATTTATCCCTTGTTAGCCCGTTTGAGCCTTAGCCTGTTTATTTGCTAGCAAATTTGAACTTAACAAAATTCATAAACTCTTTTTGTCCCAATTTGAGTGGAGAATAGGAAAAGTTGTGAATGAGAAAATGGATCGAGTTGAGTTGAGAAAGGAGAATTATTAATGCTTGAGTGTATCTGAGAAGAAGGTGTGATGAGATTGTGAGTTGTGGGAAAGAACAAAAATTTGAGAATGAGCAAAAGAGATATGAGCTCATGTATGTGTGAAAGAAAAAAAAAGTGAAGTGATTGAAAAAGTGAAACGAGTTAGAAAAAAAAATTGAAGTGTTGAGAGTAGTGGAATTGAAAAGTGTATTGCATAAAGATGATTGAAGTATTCTGTTCCTTGTCTTGAAGTACTGAAATTTGATTTCTTATTCTCCATTCACTTGAGTCACTTATCCCATATCTTTACCCCACCAGTCCAAAGAGCCTACGTTACAACCTTTATAAAGTCCTTTTTTATTCAACATGGATTCTAGAGTATGGTCGAAGTTGAGAGTGCTTACAAGCCTATGGCTGTTGATATGTGTGATTGATTGATTGAGTGAGTCCCTTATTATTGATATACACTTGTGAGGGAGTGAAACACATCGTCGAGAGCACATTCATGTTTGATTTTGGTGGTTCATAATGTTTATGCATCAGTATGATGAAGGGGGAGAGTTTGTGTGTAGGTGGTCGATCTTTGAAGCTTGAGCTATATTACTTGCATGATTTGATTCTGTGATTTATTCTTAACAATTTCACTTGACTTATTATTTCATTGCTTGAGGACAAGCAATATGGTAAGTTTGTGGGGGTTGATTAGGCGTGAAATTGTTATGATTTTTAGCTCGATTTGCCCGTATTTTGAGTGATTTCGATGAGTATTTAGAGTAAATTGAGTACTATTTTCATAAACTAATGAATTTTCCTCTTTGATGCTCATAGATGGATAAAGGGCAAAAAATGGAGTTCGTAGGACTTTGAATCGGCTCAAACGGATGCCCGGATGAGAAAATATTGAAGAAATACTAAAATTATTAGTTCGAGCAAGCAAAAGTATCACTTGGAGGTGCTTGTTGGTCCCAAAAAGGTTATCCAGCGGAAAGCGTTTTGAAATATTTTTAATGAAACCTCTTTAAAGAAATGCTAAAAGTAAATGCAGAAATCTAAAAAGCATAAAGTAGAGAACACCGGATTTATAGTGGTTCGGACCAACTTGTCCTACGTCCACTCTCCCTTTCTCAAAAAGGGACTCTCTCTCCAACCAACTTACGAACTACTGGAATTGCGAAGTACCAGCTCCTTCGTACACTTGCTTACAACAACCATTCTAAGTGGTGAATAGGTTGAGTAAATCTCCAACTAAAAACTCCTAAAGAGTGTATATACGTGAATGAACAAAGTTGAGTGATGGAAGAGTTCGTGTGTCTTTGTGCTCTTGCCCGATTCTTGTCTCTCTAATGAACTCAACTAAAAACACTCCTATTTATAGTTGTAGGAATTAACTAGCCGTTGGAAGCTAGAAATTCAAACAATCATAATTAGAGGAATATAATCAATCACAGATTGATTATTATCGATTGATTGATCTCCTCCATTGATTGGATCTTGCAAGATTGATAACAATCAGTTAATCAATCCTCCATCATTTGACTCTCCAGATTGCCTTCTTCTCTATCATTGATCTCCAAAATCTCCTCGTCTCCAGATTACTACGAAACCTCTAAGTGGGTGAACTAATCTATCTCCCTCATCTGGTCTGGGGTCTTCTGGTCTGGTCTGGTGACATTTCTGCACAGAACCTCATCTGGGAGAGGTCTTCTGGCAGACTCCTCTGGTCAGACTCCTCTGGCAGACTCCTCTGGTCAGGCTCCTCTGGCAGACTCCTCTGGTCAGACTCCTCTGGTTAGGCTCCTCTTCTGGTCACCTCTCATCAGGTCACCTCATCTGGTCTGCACAGATTTCTTCCCCCTTAACCAAAGACCTATTCTAGACCTAGACTAATCTGTAGCTGACTAACAGGTTCATCTAGTCCTATTACAAGTTCTTATTTTAACATCTTCAAAACATCTAATCTATATTGTTGGTCCCACTAGATAGATTAATTGCGGAAGCCTTTTTAACCGATATGTCTTTAGAAGAAATCCCTTTTTAAGACACAAATTATAATCAAACAAGTATTAAGGAAAGCAATAAATAACACCGTATATATAGTGGTTCGGATCTGAATATCCTACGTCCACTCTCCCTTGATCAAAGGGGTCTCACTATCCAACCAACAAACTCACTAACCACTAGAATTTCCGAAGTACCAGCACCTTCTTACAATCTCTTTAGATCTAACTTCGATCTAAAGACAGACTTACTCCAACCTTATCTAACAAGATGAACAGGTTGAGTATATAAACTCCTTACGAGTTGGATGAGTAATTAAGAACAAAAGTGAGTGCAAAAATGCGTAGTGATCAAAAGCTTAGTATGGCTATGTGCGCGTGAGGAATTCTAGAGCTTTTTCTTGAACTGCACTCTTGTATATATAGAGGGGATTAGGGCTAGCCATTGGAGGGCTAATCCAATCAGATCCTCTATATAAGGAAGCCTCAATCAATCAATTCCATAATTGATTGATTGGGTTGGTGGGATCCTTGGATTGATTATCTTCAAATACTTTCCAATCCTGATCTTGTTGACTTGATTTGAATCACCAACGGTCAATAGCTTCCTCTGCCTAACTCTGATTCTCTCCAGAGAAGGCAGGACCAGACACCAGGCAACCTCGGTGTCCTCTGGTCCAGAGTTGGTTAAGAAACAGATTACTCAGAAGAACCAGGATATGATTCTGAGTAACTTATGTTTCACCAGACTCGTCTGGTCGGAACTCGTCTGGTCAGGGAATGTTCTCTGCCTCTGGTCTTGATCTCTTCTACTGAAGTCCTCTGGTGGAGTCCTCTGGTGGGGTCTTCTGGTGACTCTTCTGGTGAGGTCTTCTGATCTGGCAGTTCCCCCTAGACTAAGTCCTAACTAATCCTCATCTGGCTAACAGGTCCAGATGGTCCTATTACATCTTCTGGTTTGTTTTAACTCATCAAAACTAATAATTTTTTATCCTAACATATATCCTAACAGTGCTCAAGCAAGTGGACTCGAGCACGAAGTGCTCAAGCACTCGAGCAGAGTGCTCGAGGGGATTCAAGTCGAGCACTAAGTGATCGAGCATATAAGGTCGAACACCTATGATTCTGTAAGAGAGAGAGCACTCGAGTAGGCTTCACTCGAGCGGTGTGCTCGAGTAGTCGCGGGTCGAGCACTAAGTGCTCGATTAAGGAGAGCTCGAGCAGTTTTTGGAGTCTGGAAGATGTGAGTGCTCGAGTGCAATCACTCGAGCACTGGGCGCTCGAGTACATGCTCAAGTCGAGTGTTTTGTGGGATTTCTTGGCCCATGATATTTTTAATCGGCCCATGCCTATATATACTTCGTCCCTAGCACATTTTTGGACACCACTTCATACTTAGAGAGGGATTTTGATAGAGTGGAGCTTGAGAAAGTTTAGCAAGATGTTTTTCACGTGTAAACGAGGTTTTTGAACTACGAATTCATAGATTAGAGTTTATTTTCGTTATTTCTTTCTCAGACACTTAATACTTTCAGACATAGTTTTCATTACTAATTGAGATTCGTTTTTTAGACTTTGCTTTATTGATTTAAACCTAGTTTATGTTCTTGAGTTCTTCAACTAAATTCATCAAGTTTATGTTTATTGTTCGTCAAATTGCTTTCATTTTCATAACTACCATGCTAGGCTAGAACCCTTGAATGTTTGGGTAGGATGAACTCGTAGAAGTAGGATGTTGGTACATAATTATGATAATTCGTGATGTTTAGTGCTAGTTCTCTTAATTAATTGAATTATTAAAATAAACCCTAGAATTATCTTGGAATTGAGTACAAAAATTGTTAGAGAGAGGACGATTTTATCACTCTTTAATAACGAATAGGCTTATAGATATGGTTTTAGAAGGGGTTTATAATCTACCGGTTTATCTAGGGAGGACTACCGCATAACCTTATATAAATAAGGGTCTCATTAATTAAGCACAATCCATATAACTTTTTTAGTGGATTCGTGAAGTAGGTTGATATGACAAAGTATTAGGGTTAATTCTTGAGCTTTTAGTCTTTCAATCTTGTGCTATATTAGGGAAGTTAATTGCCTAGTTTTAGAACACTTAGGATTAATACTTGCACATTGGTTAGGCGTGAAATTGTCATGATTCGTCACTCGAAATACCCTTGTTTTGATGGATTTATATGAGTATTTAGAGTCATTTGAGTATCATTTTCATAAACTAATGAATTTGTCTCTTTGATGCTCATAGATGGATAGAGAGAAAAAAGAGAAGTTCGTAGGACTTTGAATCGACTCAAACGGATGCCCGGATGAGAAGATATCGAAGAAATACGAAAAGTATTAGTTCGAGGGAGCAAAAGTATCATTGGAGTGCACAAGCAACGTGCACTCGTGCAGGGTGCACGAGCAGACGCGGGTCGTGCACGAGCAAAGTAGGTCGAGCACTTTTAGCTCTCTGGAAGAATTGGAGCTCACGACGGGGGTGAGCTCGTGCACAAGTGCACGAGCGTACGTGATTTTTGGCCCATTAACTCCCGATTCGACCCGTTGTCTATTTATACCCCGTAGGAGCACATTTTTACACACCACTTACCACCACTTGATACGATATTACTTTTAGAGTTAGTTTTTGGAGAAGAGGAGACGAGTAAGCTTGAGATTTACGTTTTTTGAGGTTTTCTTTACGAATTCATAGTACGATTTTGCTTTTTTAATTTCGTTTCTTAAGACTTTTGTTCGTTAATACTTTGAGACTTCATTTTCTTAATTCAAATTCAGTTCTTAGAATTAATTTTCTTTCAACCCTAGTTTATGTTTGATAATTTATTTGTTATAATCATTATGTTCATGTTCGTTATTTATTCAATTGTTCTTGTTTACGTAAAAACCATGTCAAGCTAAAACCCTTGCATGCTTAGGGTAGGATGAACTCGTAGAAGTAGATTGTGGGTACGTAATTAGGGTAATTCATGACGTTAGATTTTAATTCTCTTAATTAATGAATTCTTAAAATCAATCTTGACTTTATTCTTGAATTTCGTTCGAAAAGTGTTAGAGAGAGGACGATCTTATCACTCTTTGACAACGAGTAGACTTAATGAGAGGGTTTAGAAAGGGTTAATTAATCTACCGGTTTATCTAAGGAGGACGACCACATCACCTTAGTTTAAATTAGGGTCTCGTTAATTAAGCACGATCTATTAACTCATTAATAGATTAGTGAAGTCGATTGCTAGGATAAAGTATTAGGGTATTAACTCCTGCGCTTTCATCTTACAATCTTTACTTAGGTTATTTCTTGCGCGTCACGGTTATTTTGATTATGTACCGGCTCCGTTAGTATACGTAGGGATTCCTATCCTGAGCATCACCCTTTTATATTTGAGACAAAACACTTAGATAATTAACTCATTTCTTTCTTTTGCAATAGTAGAGTAGAATAGTTTAGATTTAATAATTTTCAATCCCCAAACATACACTCATACTAACTACGACGCGTAGATCTCCAGGGATCTATTCGCATACATACCTTCCCTTGGGTTCGATAATACTTGGTCGCTATACTTACTTATACTACAGTGAACCCGTACGCTTGCGGGGAATCCACTAGTAAAAGTTGGTATATTCGCTTTAAGTCACATATCACGGTTATTTTAGTTATTGTATCAGCTCCGTTAGTATACGTAGGGATTCCTATCCTGAGCATCACCATCTCATATTTTATTAAAACCTTAGTTATTCATTTGATTTCATTACTTGCAATATTAGTGGTAGAATTTAGAGTAGTTTAATTCAATTTCTAAAACCGAACATCCATTCATATTAACTACGACGCGTAGATTTACAGGGCTCTATTCGCATACATACCTTCCCTTGGGTACGATATACTTGGTCCTTATACTTGCCAATACTACTATGATCTCATACTCTTGTGGGGTAACTACTAGTATAACTAGTATTTTGTGAGCAAGTCAGTATTTGGGTAGAAATATATTGTTGTTGAAATATCTCCTTATATTTTACTAGCAATTTTATTTTGGAAAAATTATATATTTTTTTGTCCATATTACCCACACCCACACCAACACCAACACAAATCCTACCCAAAATATGGTTAACTATAAATATTGAAATTAAATTATACCATATTTAATGAAGATTAAAAATAATAAAGTGGGGAGGGGTGGTTATATATTTTTTACATCCTAGTCAGAAATTTGCATATAAATTATAACCACCCCTCCCCACTTTATTATTTTTAATCTTCATTAAATATGGTATAATTTAATTTCAATATTTATAGTTAACCACATTTTGGGTAGGATTTGTGTTGGTGTTGGTGTTGGTGTGGGTGTGAGTAATATGGACAAAAAAATATATAATTTTCCCAAAATAAAATTGCTAGTAAAATATAAGGAGATATTTCAACAACAATATATTTCTACCCAAATACCTAGTAAAATTCAATTTTTTTTTTATCAGTAAAATTTCATTTATTCATACTACAATTTTTTTTGGTATTTTTAAATTTAATATATGTATCATATTGGTCCCAAAAGATTGAGTATTGATATGCATTGAAAAGTGTTTTCAAAAGTTTATATTTAAATATCCCCAAACTACACAGGGTTCTCTATAAATAAAGAGTAATATACATCCTAATCAGAAATTTGCATATAAATTATAACCACCCCTCCCCACTTTATTATTTTTAATCTTCATTAAATATGGTATAATTTAATTTCAATATTTATAGTTACCCTCATTTTGGGTAGGATCTGTGTTGGTGTTGGTGTGGGTGTAGGTGTGAGTAATATGGACAAAAAAATATATAATTTTCCCAAAATAAATTTGCTAGTAAAATATAAGGAGATATTTCAACAACAATATATTTCTACCAAAATACCTAGTAGAATTCGAATTTTTTTTTATTGGTAAAATTTCATTTATTCATTTTATCAGTAAAATTTCATTTTTATCAATAAAATTTCATTTATTCATCCTACTAGAATTTTTTTTTGGTATTTTTAAAATTAAATGTATCTTATTGGTCCCAAAAGATTGAGTATTGATATGCATTGAAAAGTGTTTTCAAAAGTCTATATTTAAATATCCCCAAACTACACAGGGCTCTCTATAAATAAAGAGTAATATACATCCTAGTCAGAAATTTGCATATAAATTATAACCACCCCTCCCCACTTTATTATTTTTAATCTTCATTAAATATGGTATAATTTAATTTCAATATTTATAGTTACCCACATTTTGGGAAAATTGTTAGTAAAATATCTCCCATTATACTAATAGGGAGTTTTACTTGCTTATGTGTCGACCTATGGTTGATTTGGATGATGTGTCGTATTTTTATAAAGTTTAAAAATTTTGTAGATGATGTGTTATTGTTCTATTGGTTTGTGTTCAATATGTGGCATCCATGTGATATTTTAATGATGAGTCTAATTAAGAAAAATAAAATGATACAAGTTCGAACCTTGCACCTATTGCATAATTTTTAGTATTACCTACCAACTAAACTAATTTATAGATTTTTATATATTTTGAATAACTATTTAACTTATGTATCTCACTATATTTTATCAACTTATATATCTCATTATATTGATGAAGTAATTAATTAAATTTTAATAATTCTAAATACGTGAAAATTAATATTTTAATTAAATTATTCATATTGTCCTAAAACCAAATAATTTTATTTTATTTATTTAATCTTATCATTTTTTAATAAGCATTAGACCTTGAATTGCATGATGCACCTGAGTTGCACGAAAACTCCATATTAATATAATAGGGAATAAGAGATATTCAACATACTTTAATATGTTTGAAAGGAAATATATTATAGACAAACATATACAATTCTAAAAAAAAATTTAACTATACTTGAAGTACTTAATATATATATATATATATATATATATATATATATATATATATATATATATATATATATATATATATATATATAAGTATCTTGTGCATTAGGTGCAATATGCAATTCAAGTGTACTTTTAAAATACTAGTGATCGTAAATCCCGTGCTTCGCACGGTCGGAATTTGTTAAATAATTATTTAAACTATAATAATTACCAAATTTTAATTATAAAACTAAAAAACTACAAATTTTTTTTAAAGTATACCTAAATTTTTTCCTGAACTCAAATTATATACTTCTCATAAAAAAATTCATATTTCATTTATAATATTTAATACTTTAAAACAGTTTTATTATAAGTTTATCATTATTCATTTTCATATAAAATCTACTCCTGGGATAGAATATAAATTGGACCTAACACACTAATATTTCAACGTACGTGTATTTAAATTTGTATTATCTAATTCCATGAGACAATCTCACACAATTTTAAGCTATAGTTTAAATAATTAAACAATAATCTAAAATACAATTTAAAAAAAAATACATTTTCTTTTAAAAAGAAATAAATTAAATGTCAAGATCAAACATATAAGAGTAATTTATGACTTATTGAATATTTGTAAAAATTAATTTTATTGATTAAAAGAATGAGATGACACTCTACGAATAATTAAAAAATGGTAACCACTTTTTTTTTAACTACTTTTTTATTAAACTACAGCCCTACCCGCAATTCACACAGAAGTCATTTTCATTACTAAAATTTCAATATTATCCATTATATATATATTTATGTTTAATAAATGTCACAATATTTTAGGGCAATGATTTATAACAATTTTTTTAATACAATTTTTTTTATTATACATAAGTGTATTATTAAAAAATATTTATTTTCTTAAATAGGTTTGCATGTGATGGATCATAAGTTGGACATGACGTATTAACATTTTATGAGAGATGTGTGTTATTTTGCGCTAGTTTGTGAACCGTCTCACTGTGAAACCATCTCACACACGTTTTTTTTCTTATTTTTATTATAAAATATATATTTATAAAGAATAATAAATTATTTTATAATTCTTACCAACTCATTTTAGTGAAATTATGTGTCTTATATAAATTGTAAATAACCTAAACCTGTAAAGTTTAAAATTATTTACAAAATATTATATAATAACCACGAAAGGCATTAGAATATGCATCTTCTATGATCAATAGTTATAAGTTATAACATCAATTACTAATAAAGTTACAGTAATAAAAGAACACTCAAATATATTACTTATGTTAAATGTTTCACTATTTCTTAAAAAATATAGCAATATACAAAAGACTCAAACAATTTACATTAGTTTTTTAATAATTAATGATAAGTTTTTTGTAATTGATTTAATACAATATATGTATAGTATTTCATATCATTATGTACTAAATCAATTTTCTAACATATATTTAAACATTAACATCCATATAAAATAATAAATATTCGATAAAATAACAAATTATTATACTGTTGATGAAATTTATAAAAATAAATAAAAAAATATCCAACAAATGGACTCAATTATAAAGATCCAATCAAGCGGGCAAGTAATTTTTTTAAGAACCATAACTTTATGGTGACAAAATGAGAATTGTAACTGTTCGAGCTTGCAAAATGAAGATCATAACTCTTCAAGGTAGCAATTGAAGGACAATAACTTTTAAAAATAATAAATTCACGCCAAATTGGTTCGAACCAACCCTAATCAAAGCCAAATTCAGCCAATTAGCCCCACTTGATTTTAGTTTTTGACCTCAATTCATGACTTTTAAAATTATTGCTCTTAAATTATCCGTCCGGAGATTTAACATCCTAGGTTTGCCACCACCCTTAAGTTACAATCCTTAAAAAAAATCATATCAACCAGACAACCTTGGTATACAAAAAAAAAAAAATCATTCTTACTCTGATATCAATATCATTATACTTGTTAAAAATAATTTAATCATCTTTACAAAATCCTACACTCTATCAAATTTAAACCAAGATTTAGTGAGCAGAAGCATGCATAGATTCGTGCCACCAATAAATATGTATTGATAAGAAATTGGGCAAAATATCTAGTACTTCAATATAATAAAATCTGGTTCAATATCCAGTACTTTAAACATTATATCATTTCATACAAAGTCCAGTAATTTTACCAACATTTATTGGCTCTAATTTTTCTTCAACATAATTTTCAAATAATCAATTTGACTTTCAGTAAATTTATTTGGAGGAAAACTTAATTTCCTATGCATGGTAGTATTTTTTATTATTCAAACAGAAACTAATAAAAGAATATAATAAAAAGAAAAAAAAAGACTATCGCATTGACATTAAAAAAATATAATACGGATCAATAAATTACTTTGTTTTGGTGGTTTCTTTCACATTCAACTTTCAATCATTCTGTTTAATAGACACTCTTGTGTAAATATGTTAATCTTGATTTTTACCAATGGATTAAAGAGGTGGGGAAATAGATATTTTATGTGGTTTTATTGAAATTGAATAACATTAGTAGTTGAATATTTTCAGGGATGTACATGTATGTTGAATAAAATTATAATTTTATAATGGGTATATTTAGTACATATTATGAAATAAGATGGGTGAATTTTGAAGTAGGTGAACTTAGAGAAATAGTTGATGCTAAAACTACTCATTTTATAATTCTCTCCATATAATTGAGTTTGTTCAATTTGAAATTATTTATCATATAATATTGGACAACAACATAAGGTATTAGAACATATATATTTTTAATGACCAAGCTTTTAGTCAATTTAACACTCATCCTACTCATAACTAAAGTATAAATAAAAAACAAAAACACATTTAAAAAAAGATAAAACTTAGATACCAGGGGACATCAAAATCTATCAATCTTTTCAACATTAATAGGAAATTAATTGTAAAAATATTGAAACTGGATTGAATTAAATTGATATGGAAAAGTATATATACTCAACACGTAGATCTTCAAGTTTATATTTAAGGATAATAACTTATAGGGGTAAAATGAGGAACATAACTCTTCAGGTTGACAAATTAATGACAATAAATTAAAAAAGGTGGCAAATTGAGGCAAAATAAACCTAAAATATGGCAATTTCGCTCGATTTGACTTGGGTTCAAACTGAATATGACTCGATTTTGGTTAATTCGAACTGATTTGAGCTTAATTTGCCACTTTTAGAAGTCACGGTCTTTAAATTTTCAACTTAAGAAATTATTATCCTCAATTGTTTGCTTGAAAAGTTATGATCCTTATCTTGCCACTCCTACTAAGTTAGGGTCCTTGAAAAGAAATGTCCAATTAAAATTACAATTTGAAGCATACATAAAAAATTTGCAAAGGTGATTACATCAACTAAAATCAGTGATGCAGAATGGGGCTAGACGGCCTCCCATTATCCAATTTCTGCAAAATCAGTGGTTCTAGACATTTTTAGTCAAGGCCCCACCTATGTGGCTGTAGTCGACCGTAGGCGGTCCGACCATAGGTGTGCCTAAACGGCCCTATTATATAATAAAGAATTATAAATAAATAAATAAATTCTCTAGCGCTAGTTAGCTAGAAAACGTCCGATCACCGATTTCCGTCTTTTTCACCTTTGACCAAAATTTTAAAGATTTTACTACTGTTGGCATGAATGAAGTAGCAAACATATTTATATACACTAATAGCTATCATATACTCCCTTTGTCCCCTAATAAACTTCATACTTTTTTTTTGGACATCCTACACTAACTTTCATATCAAAAAATGGAAATAAACACTCTCACACTACTCACTTTATTCAAAATACTCTTCATTTATTGGTCCAAAAAGGTAATAAAACAGTTTTTCTTAAAAGTGTGTCACCCCACCTATGAAAATTAATAGATAAATTAATTTTGAGAGACTTAAAAGAAATAAATTGATGGATTTCGTATATCTTAGTGTCACATCCAATGCACCGTCGTTCAATATTGATCACAAAAAAATTGTGAAATAATTAGATAAACAAATTTATTGTAGTGTACCTTTGGTGAAAATTCATATCTTTGAAATAAGAACGAAGGTAATAAGTTATTATATGAAGATTGAGACTCTCCTTGTGATAATGTCATTTTAGGAATCGTGCTTTGAACAAAGATATGCACAAAATATACCTACAAAAAAAGAAGTGAGAACTTGTTGATATATTGCAGAAGAGACCGACATACATAAAAATAAGTCTTTTATTTGTAACTAACACTGTGTAGGGAGTTATTTTGGATGTCTATACAACTGAATAAGGTTTTTGTGGTTTATAAATATTATCTCCTATCACTAAAGCACAAGCATATTCACATTCTATCGACACAAATATATAATCATTTTCCTTGAAAACAAAATAGACTCTTTTAAGAAAAAATAGTGTATGATATAAGAATATAATTAATCACAACTTATATTAAATACCTTAATATTTTTGGACTCTTTGCAAGGTTTTTGGTGGTTTAGTTATGAGAGGGCGCTTGGTTAACAACACTTCAATGGTAATAGAAATGCAAATTTATTTTTCATCTATGTCCCCATAATAAAAATGATATGTTGGGGGAAAACTTGTTTCAATAGTGGTTGCATTGCTAGTGTCATGCCCCAATTAAGTGGACAACAAATATTTGTTGGTGGTTGTTGGTGGAGGAATAAAAGAGTGATTGATGAGGATGCTTGTAGGTGTGAAATATGATAATCAATGAGTAGTAATTATCTTATTTAGAGGGGGAGATAATGATTTTGTTTCAATAAACCATCATAACTGCACTGATTTTAAACTAATTTTCATTATCATTGAAGAATTGCTAATCAAATACCCCCTCAGGCTTTCACACCATCAATATAAGTCACCATCAATTGTGTAACATATCCAAATAACGAAACATAATACATGTTTTAAGATTCGTCTCAATTCTTATATTTTAGAATTTTTTTTATCTTTGGTTATAGTTGAAAGAACCAAGCAATTATACATTATAATATAATCTATAAAGAAGATAAAATACTTACGATTATATTAATTCGATAATTATTCAGTACATACGTATAGTCATAAATTAAAATTAAGAATATAATAACCCCAGAGAGTTGACCGGTGGTGTAGGGCGGACACTTAGGAGTGTGCTCCTCCATAGATTTGAAACCTTCAAGTTGCTATCATCTCTTGAGGGGGTAATTCATACAAAAGCAAAAATGTCCTGACTTTAAATGGGGCCCCCCGCAAGTGGATGGTGGATTGTGGGTCCCTTGAATTAGTCGAACCTTGAGCCAGATGCTGAGTCATAAAAAAAATCATGAATATTAAGATAAAAATTTGGTAAAAATAATAAATATTTATATCTCATATAGTACTACTACGACAATGTTTTAGAAGATGAAATGGGTAAAATAAATAGATTTGCTTATAAAAATATGTGTTCGAAGTACGAATTAAAGAATGTGGTTTTGATTTTGAGATGGTATAATTGAAAAAAATAAAATTCTTAAGAATTATGTGACATATGTATAAAGAAGTCTGTATATGGGAATTCATATAATTGTGTGTAATGAATAACACTTGTGTGGTACAGTTTCTTTTATGAATTAACTTTAATGATGATATTTAAGTTATATTTTTCTTTAATATTAACATTATTAGATTTGGTAAAAATTATTAACATGTTGTAAACTTGTAATCATTAACATGTAATGTGAAAATTTATATAAAATAGCAAAATAATCCAGAAGTAATTAAATTGAATAATAATTATTTAATAATACATATATATATATATATATATATATATTATGTTATAATGACAAAAATTTATGTGAGATCGTCTCATAATATGAGACCCATTTCAAAGAAGTGACTATTTTTTAATTAATAAGTGATGCATTTTAAGTTAAAAGTGAGTCATATAGTATTGGTCTCATCATACTATGAGACAGTCTCACACAAGACTTTTATTATAATTTAGTCACTGATTCATTGTCTATGTACACCAACAATCAATTGTGAACTTGAGTAGTTACTAATTATATTCATCAATCTTAATCTTAAAAATAAATTTCCTACCAACATATACATGGACAAACTCATTGAATTAGCCTTAGACCTAGAATCAAATTGAAGAATATGTGAATAAATTATGGAAAGTTGAAAAAGTGTATTATAAACAAAAATAACCTGACACATTAAGTACAAAATTTAATTATATTTAATGTAACTTATTACACAATAAATAATATTTTAAGAAAGGTTGATTTTACCTCATAAATACACAAACAATTATATAATTATGACTAAAACTAAAACTCTGATAATATATAAATTGTATTTCATTAGAATATATAATTACAAATTTTAGAACTCATATATAATTACTTCATAAATTGATTTTTTTATTTCATGAAATTAGAAGAGAAAATAAATGATTATACGTCAGAAACATAAGTCAATTAGAAAATACAATACTTGTAAAATTAAATTAAAATAACCTTAGCAAATTGAATGTTGCAAGGGACATAAGGAATATGAATTTTTGTTTCAATCTTAAACTTAGCTCCAATAAATTGGCATTCAACAAATTATAAACAAAACTTACGCACCTATAAACTATAACATTTAATAATTATATATTAAAATTACTAAAATTATACTTTTAGTAAATTGTTTAGATTCTCCATCCTTTTGAATCAGTTATTTGATATGTTTAATGAACTGAGTCTTCATGACTAATTTATAAAATTAACATACTAAAATTCAAAATGAGTTATAAATAAAATATAATATTAAATGGGAAATTTGTAAATATAAGATAATACACATTAATTAACTAAGTGAAAGCTGTAGAAAAATAGTTCTTCAATTTTTTTTTTCTAAAATGAAGATTTTGGAAGATAATATTAGAATATGATCATATATATTTACAATCTAATTAAATATCCTCTAGTAGATAAACTATAAATTATTTCAAATATAATTAATATTTTGGAGATAATAAAAAAAAAATAGATATATAAATTTTGTTGTGAACATCATATATATGGATCTACATTGACTTGTGCATCTTTTCAAATTAAAAATTATTAAAAAAATTATATATATATATATATATATATATATATATATATATATATTATTAAATGAGTGACTATTATAGGGATTTGGGGTTTTAGGATTTAATATCAAATCTCAATTGTGACATTACTGATTCAATTAATCTGTAAACAACAAAAAACAATAAAATCTGGAAACATGAGATATGATGCCTTAAAATATTTGACGAATATATTTTCAATATATAAGAACAATTGAAATACTTAGTCTTGTCATTGGTAATTTTCTCTTATAATTATTTTCAAAGAATAACTGATATTATTAATCAATGAATATAAAAAATCATAACCAACGAACAAAATTTTAGACATAAAAATAGAAATATTGGTTAATAATACCTTAATTTAAAAAAAAAAGCACGATGGATTAATCATTAATGATGTAATCTTAAAAAAAATGATGTTGGATTTGGAATTTTCAATTTTTTTAATACAATCAACCTTAAATCCGTAATTAGTGACTTAGTGTTATTCCTAAATGGAAAAAAAAATTAATTAGTAGATAAAGTTAAAAAATTATTTATTATATAAAAATATATATACTAATCTTCTTATATTACCTTGATATAAAAAAAAATTAATTAGTAAATATAAACAATATATGACTTAATTAATTTAACCTTCCGAAAATAGATTAGTAAAAATAATATTGATGGAAATTTATTAGGTAAATATAGACAAATAATTAATTTATCCATATGAATGACATTTATTAGGTAAATTAATATACACAATTATTAAATTGATCCTTAAAACTAATATTTCAACATCGCTAATTGAAATAAAAAAAAAATATATCCTTTGTCCAAATTACAAAAAAATGTGAAATTAAATAATACTCTCTTTGTCTATCTCATTTTATATATTCACATAAACCAGTTTTCTCATTAATTAGAATATCAAAACTATACCCATATATATTAAATTTCTACATAAAAAAAAATACTTATTAGGGGTATTTTATTAAAAAATAAACAATTTTTTTTTAAATATTATAAGTGGTAGAATTCTAAAACTAAAATGGATGTCAAGTCCATGGACTTACGGAAAACTATTTTCACCAAGTTAGGTGAGTGGAAATAATAAAAATTAAACTCTAAATTAAATTTAAAAGAAGGGATCAAAATACATGTGAATTAAAATTAGTCTTGAAGTCCAAAATAGTTGTGGCCTCAATCTTCATTTCCGTCCATCATCATCTTCATATCCTTCATCCCTCAATTTCTAAACTCTCGCAATCAAACTAATTTGACTATATACAAAATCATGTGTAACTTAGTGAAGTCTATATGTATTCACACACATTATTCAATGATTTGAAAATCCGATCAACATTGGTAACAAATATGATTCCCTATACTGATTCAAATATTTACCACAAATTTATATCCACTAAAAAATATTACACATGAATTCACTGATCTATATATCTCTAATCGGATAAAAAAGAACAATGAAACTAAAGAAACATGTTGAAAATCAACAAATGATGAAGGGTATAAATAGGAGGAAAAATATAAATGTTCCTAAAATTTTGGCAATTGATCCAACAAATAATTGGTTGCTAATTGGATCCTTGATTGACAAAATTTCCATATGTAGTAGGATATAAGAATGGACGGTTATGATGAGTTAGTGAATGAAAGATCAATGGCTCACAATCTCTCCCTCCAAAACTATTTATGGAATTCATTTTGCTATTATATATTTATGATTATGATTGTTTTTACGGAACATTTAGTGTTGTTGAAATTGAACAATTATGATTGGACAATCCTAATTGTTCAGTGTAAACAACTCTTATCATTCAGTATAGACAAATTATCTAAAAAAAAAAAAGTTGCATGGTGCACCTGGTACAAATAACACCTTAATATATTTTAAGAAAATTAATTTCAACCCGCGTATTACGCGGGGTTATGTTCTAGTAAGGAGATATTTCAACAACAATATATTTCTACCCAAATACCTAGTAGAATTCGAATTTTTTTATTTGTAAAATTTCATTTATTCATCAAACTTGCAGTGTACAAGGCATGAGAGATACCTATTACTCAACATTTGATGAACACAAAGCACAAAACTATTACACTCCGATAGCTAATCTAGAATTTTTTAGCCACTCTTGAAATTTAGATCACATACTTTTTTGTCCTTGCAAACGATCCAACTCCAAGTTCTGATCTTCAATTCTTCTACCACTTTCTTCCCCGAGAATTCCTGATTATTAAAAATCTTATTATTTCTCCCCTTCCAGAGCAACCAAATAACGCACTCCCAAATGCAAATGACCACTTTTTTTCTCTATTTCCATTGAGAAGGCTACTAAATTGTAATAGACTTAACAATGGAGTTGAAGGGAAAACTGACACTAGTAGAATTCAAATTATAAAATTTTGAATACGAATATCAAATTTTGAATACAAATATAAAATCGAACAAAAATAGTTTGATTCGTTTACAACCCTAACCTAATTTAGTTATCCATTTTTTACAAACAAATCCCCACATATAAAGTAAAAGTAATTCAATGTATAAAAAATACGAGTATTAAATAATGGTGTATATGTATTATTATACCTTAACAAACTAGACATAAAACATTTTTGCAGAATGAGTACGTACGTCAAATGGTACATGTGTCCGATCATTAAGTCCGAAATAAATTACATGCAACTACCGTTCATTAAGTCTGAAATAAATTACATGCAACTACCTTCATCGTAAACGGTGGAACATCTCTATTAAAACCCCTAGAACCACGTGTTTTTTATTAGCATCAGATAGTTGGAAATTTAGAATAAGGTATCCCGTATTAAATGGATGATATTATCTTCGAAGAGATGATGGCAAAGCACAAAAAAATAATGAAGATCGGAAAATATTCTTACGTATGCTGAGGAAGAAACTGCATGCTGCAGAATTGAATCCAACATCCGAAAGTATTGAAGAGGTACTTCATTAACACTTACATAAAATTGATCATTAATTATATTTCTTCTTTTTTACGGAGGACGTATTTGTTCATTTTGTTAAGTTGGTAGTTGTTGTCCTTAATGCAGTTAATTCCGATGGTTAAGGAAATGAACGTCATGAAATTGGAGACTAAGCGAGACTTGGTTAATTTGCACGAACATTTAATGAGAATGTACATAGAAGCACTTGAAATTGGAAAAGATGTGTTGCCGTGTGATAAAAAGGAGGAGTTGGAGAAATCCATTGACGAGTAGAAGGAAAAATTGCATGCAACGATGAATGAGAACAAAAAAGCGTTGATCAGCTTTTGATTGCAATATTCTTAGGTAATATTAAATGTTTGTATGATCACTTTTGTGCTGTCATATTAAGAATGTTTTCTAAATATTTATTTTTAGGAATATCATCTTCGTATTTCTAATGTCGAAAATGTTTGCTATTATCATATTTTGATCACCAAAGTGAAAACCCTTCCAACAAAGAGTTTTATTTTTTGGGCATGGTCTAGCTTTTTTTTATAGTCTTTGTTAATTATTCTTAATTGTAACACATACAACTATTATCCAATAATCTCAAATACAATGGTTTTGCACAATTAGTGTCCCATTAGTGTCTTACTTACATCCCAAAAAAAATTTAACACCTAGTACTCCATTCCCATAATAATTTGGTAGTCCAAATTCGGACCTATTGTTACTAATTTTTTTTTTTTATACTCTCATGTTTTGAAGAACACTAACTAGTTGCTAACATGGATTGTACGTGTATTTTTAATCTTTATTTTAATCATTAATTTGTATTTTCCAAAAAATTGATTTTTTTTAAATTGACATTAAATTTAAATTACGCCGTGTGCTTAGAAAAACTATTTATTAATAACTAACTTTTGAAATCAAACAAATATACTATGCAAGAGAAAACACAAATCGTAAGGAAGGGAAAACAACAAATAAATGTTAATCTCTCAATTTCAAAATAACCCCTCCATTTATTGAATGTGTAATCCCTTCATTTCAAAATAAATTTATTTGTAGTATTTTGTATCTTTTGCAAAATCAATGTTATTTTCGCACTTCTTTTTATTTTTTTTATTATTCATTAAAATATAGATGGTTTTGAACCAATAAATATTTAATAAAATATACAATTTTCATAGAGTTTTTTTGTTTTTTTTTTTTGGATAGAGTACAATTTTCATAGAGTTAATTATGATAATCTGGGCCTTGAAGAAGGAACTTAGGGAGTAATCCTTTAAGGGTAAAGATGTGTGTCCATATTCTGGACATCCAGAAACTAATTTTAGTAATATAATAAAGTATGAGAGTAGTGATAATAAAAAGTCAACCTTGAAATTTGTACCTCTTGAAAAGTATAAATAGAGAGAGAAACAATTTATAAAATTCACATTAACTCATCTTCTTTAAATAAGGGCGAGGGAGGATTTTAAGGGATTATTCAATTCAAAGTTTGTATTTTTATCATGAAATCTAATTTTACGATTCTAAAGAATTTTTAAAAATCTTATTTTATATAATTGAATGGTATTTGGATTATAAATTATTTTTTAAAATACTTTAAATAAATATTTTCTAAGAATCTGAATTTATTATTATTGGAATTTTTTTTTAAATTTTTAAACACAAATTCTTGTATGCAATGCACTTGGATTTTGAGTCAAATTTCAAATCAATTTTTACATTTAAAAGTTCATTAAATAAATTGAGCTTTGAAAAATTAAAATTATTTTAAAATTTGATTAAAAATCAAAGTGCATGTTATGCACTTGAATGCACACAAGAATCACTCTTTTAAAGAAATTATATTATATTATATTATATATATATATATATATATTTATTGATTATAAATATTAAATTTAAATATTTGAATGGGTCAAATGCGGGAGGGCAATGGGAAGGGGGTTATATTGCAGAATAAAAGGTTGCAGGGGAGAGAAAGAGAAGGGTTATTAATATTTTTAAAATAAATAGTAAATTTTAAGTTATTAAGATGGTTAGTGATTTTTTAATAGACATATATATGAACCAATTTTACTATAGTAGTGGAGTATGTATAGAGCGAAAATAGTTCATACATGAATTATTGAAGGGTGTCAGTTGTTTTCACTAAACTGTATTAGTTGATATTACTAAACAATATTAGTTATTTTCACTGAAGAGTCTTAGTTTATTTTCAATAAACAACTAATACTCTTAAGTGAATATAACTAATACCCTCAGTGAAAACTACTAATACTTTTTAGTAAAAACAACTAATATCCTTCCTTGGTTTATATATGAATCATTTTCACTCTATACTTAGTCATAGTAGTGATACTATCATTTGAGTCTCAGTTAACTCATGAAAATATTGAACAGTAAGTCGTAAACCACACATTCAATTGTATTGCTTTAAATTAAACTTTTCTCCAATATATATATTAAGAATTAGGATAATCACTCTTTATTAAGTCTCGACTATTTAGTTCATCGAATCAGAATAAAACCCTCTAGTGTATCACTCTAAATTAAAATTTTCTCCAAATCACCGTGTTTATATAATTTTTATTTTGTACTATAATTTAGTATGCAAGAAAAATAACATATGTAGTATCACTATCTTATGTGTCTCTGCTCTTTAGTTGCCCTGTCAGATGTGAAACAGTAAACCACAAATACTTTTGTACTACTCTACATCAAAATTTCTCTAAATTATATATCTATAAAGAAACATTAATATTAAACATTTTACGGTTGAATATAGTTCAAACTGAAAAATTCGTGAATCCTAACCAGATCATATTATTTTCAAAAAATTCGAGCAAAGGCAATATATTAAAGTTCACTCTAAGTTTGTGTTGCTATAAGGGCAAATATGTGTTACTATAAAGGTAAGTGTGTGATATTATAATGAAAAATACTTGTTTCGCATAAATATTATTTATTTTTGCATAAATAAATATTTTTCGTTATAGTCATACATGTAAGTTATCGAAAATATGTCACTAAAAGAACACAAATGTGTTGCATGGGTGCGGATGTGGGGTGCGGGAGCGATACGATACGGTAATACATTATTTTTTAAAATTTTAGGATACAATTCGACAAGAATATGTTTAATTATATTTATTTTATTATTTATAATACATGTAATAAACTAAGAAAACCTAAAGTTGGAGCTATCGGAAAGAACGCGAGCCGACATTTTCTCATTTCTTCTTTTGCACTCTTCTATACGTGAAACATAAACTAGAAGATATCTGGGATATATGTGTATTATTTGATTTGTTTGAGTTATTTATATTCTAATATTAAAATCTCTATAAAAAAAATTAAATTTTAAAATATTACAAAAATATACCCCCAAAATTAATAAATTTTGCAACAATACCCGCGATTCGATAATATGTATCCGATTCGTGTATCCCTGGAGGGGGATACGCCTCAATTACAACTAGCTGGACCGTGGAATCTTAAAATCGTAAACCAAAATACACTATTGCACCACTCTAAATTAAATGTTTATTTATTTTTATTTGCATTAAAATTAGATATGAAAAAAAAAATAGTGTCACTTTCTTATGAGTTTCGATTCACTAATAGGACTATCAAATCCTAAATAGCAAACTACAAAAATTATCCTACTTCTTTAATTTTAATATATCAGAATTACTATAATTATCTAAGTTTTATATATATTATAATTATATTCGCTAAATTATAGGTATAAGTAAGAGAGCAATTACATTTATCCGAAATCAAATAATTAAAAATGCATTAAAACAGGAGAATGTCCAATAAATATGTTAACGTAAATTTGAAAAGAAAAAATATTAAGAATATTTATAACATTTGAGAGTGTAATTAAATTATCTATATAAAAACAAATTGAAAGTATAGAATAAAATCAATCTGAAAATTCGTTTAGATATTGATATAGATAATATAATTTCTTCCACACAAGAAAATCAATATTAATTCCATTAGCAAAAAAAATTTAATACCAAAATAAATAATATAATAAAGTATGAGAGGAGTGATAATAAAAAGTTAACCTTGAAATTTGTACCACTTGAAAAGTATAAATCTATAATACTATTAAAAGTGGCTTAGGAATGTAAATCATTTTTGGACCTTTTTACCCCGGCCTTATTTTTTTGTTGCATTATTCCCCGCCTCTTCACTTTTCTTTACATTCATTTTCTTCCCATCCAATTATTACCTTTTCCTCCTCTTGGACCCTTTTCCAATTTCGTTGCTGCTACTCTGGATTCATAATCAATTTCCAAATCTCACTCGAAACTGGCCGGATTGGTTGTCGCCCGGCGGCGGCTCAGCGTCGTTCCCCCTCCTCTTCTATTTTTTTTTTTCATTCATTCTCTTCCCCATCCCAATGGTCCCTTTTTTCTCCTCTTCCCCCCTTTTCTGATTGGCGTCACTTCTCCAGGTACATGTTCAATCTCCAAAGCTCACTCAAATTTGGTCGAATCGGTCCTCGTCAGCGGCAACTCAACGTCGTTTCTCCGGCTAGGGCTGTAAATTTAGTTGGTGAGATGACGGATACATGGCTTGGTGGTGCTTATCGTGTTTTGTTATTGATTAGGGTTACAATGCTCTCAAAGACTTCTTAATTATTATGCTTGTTTGGAAAGACAAATATCGTGCTTTCGTAGTAATCTGTTGCTCAACTCTGCACAGTGATTAATTTTTATTTTAAATGCAGGCCAGTTTTTGTCTCAAGGTAATTGCTAATGTTATTTTTCTCCGGCGAATTAATAATTGTGTTGATTCCGCCGATAAGTTCTTATCTTCGTTTTAAATTTGGCATCATTTGTGTTTCCGACGAATTTGGCAGTGCACTCAACTGTTCTTGACTTTGTTATGTTATTGATTTGCTACAGTGCTACTCAGAATATGCCTTAGTTTTATATTTAATTTCAACACCGCCGGAGATTGACGATGGTTCAAGACTGGGAAAGTTTTGTTTTTTTACCCTTCTACTATTGATGTATATATTTTTTTAAAGGTACTATTGATGCTCATATTTTCATTATTCTTGTCTATTTTGACGCTCACATTAGGATTGTAGTTAACAAAATTCAACATTAGAATTTACTAATAATCATCTATCATGCAATATGACGAAACTGGCGAAAGATTCTATGTGGTTATCGATGATAAAATCAATGTTCACAAAGTCGAGAAAGCCAAATTAATTGAGCTTGATAATAAGAACTTAAGTCCCCTGTGCTACCCATGGCGCTGTAAGTTCTTATCTCTTTTATCTTTTTTTATTAATATATATTTGAGGTAGATAAATATATACATATTTTGGATATGGAGCAGAATGACTTATATTGGTTTTTTATTCCAGGAGATTTTGAATTTTGATAAGTTATCCTTTTCTGATCCTACTTGGAAACTTATCGTTTGTCGCTTGATAAGTTGATTGGATGTAGGCAGCAATGCAAATCAAGTTTTTCACTTAAACTATATTTTGTTAATTGAAAACTTTTAATTCTGCAAGTCATTATCTTCTTTGTAATTTGATATCCAGAATAGTTTAGAGAAAACTTTACTAAATGATATAAGACTTGTTTTTAGTAATTAAAAAAACAAGGCTTATATAGTGATGATAAAATACTGTCAGGGAGGATGAATCGGTGAGGCTCATAATTACATGGTGGCATTTCTCGGTAATTTTTTATTGTTCCTTGATAGGTTTGTCGCTCTATGGCCCATTTCTTTCGATTTTTTAGATTGAGTTGAAGAATGCAAATTTTAGTGAGGTTGATAATCTGGGGAATGGGTGTGTATTCTTGGCTACCAATTTTGCAATTTCTTGGTTGGTGGTTTACGAAATGGACGTTGGATCACATGAATCATGATGCTAAGTTTTTTTTTTTTTTGTTCAACTCTGCACAGTGATTAATTTTTTTATTCAATACAAGCCAGTTTGTCCATTCCACAAGACTTCTTTACTGATGATAAAGTACTATCAGGGAGGATGAATTGATGGGCTCTTAATTACTTGGTGGCGTTTCTGGGTAATGTTTTATTGTTTCTCAATAGATTTCTCTCTCTATGGCCCATTTCTTTTGATTTTTTAGATTGAGTTGAGGTTGATAATCTGGGGAATATGTGTGTATTCTTGGTCATCTATTTTTCAATTTCTAGGTGGATGGTTTACGAAATGGACGTTAGATCACATGAATCATGATGCTAATTTTTTTATTTTGTTACGCACTTTGTTACTATTATTCAAGTTGACTTTGTTACAAGATGATGAGTGTTGAGGCCAATGAAGTTCTCCTGATTATTCTACCGCCATATGGAGTCACAAAATTTGTGCCGCATTTCACTGATAGCTTTGGCAATGCCTCTTACATTGATTATGGTACACCTTTTTTCTTTCTTTTGAATTACTATTATTTTACATGTATTAGATTAGTGAATTGTGACACTTATATTTTTAGAATGTTTTCTACTATCGTGCATTGTTCTTTCTGGATCATGCCATTTCCATGTCTTAAATGAAAAGAATACATTGTCCTTTAATGTTATTATTTTGTTAATGAATTGACTACAAAATGATAAATGTTAATCTTTAGGAAGTTAAATTTGGATTAGTTTGAATCATAGTTAAAGAACTTATGTAAGGAGTTGATCAATAAAAAATTAGATAAATATTTTCTAATTCTTCAAATATGATATTTAGGCGATAAATATGGCCTGATGTCTCATTCACCTTTATTAAATAGGAACTGGCCATGAGACAAATTATTTTCCTAATTTTGAATGATATAGATGTTTTGTTTAATATTATTCGGTTTTGGACTGATGTACGGTAAATTCCAAAGGATTATACGAACATCTAGGTTGGTAGATCACAACAGTAAAGTTCTTAGATAGGGCATCTTATGAAATGTAGATCTCAGTTTTGAAAACTGCAGTTTTGATTACATAGAACACAGATTTGAATGATTGAATTGAGTATTTGACAATAGCATAGGAAGAAAATGAGAATAGTTGCGTCTATTATACAAGTAAATTACACTAATCATCTAAGTTTTAGTTGCTCTTATTGTTCTATTAATGTTGCTTACTGTTGAATATTGGATGGCCTTTGAAGCCATGGTCCAAGTGATATCCATGTCTTAAGTAAGATTAGTTTCACAATTTAGAGGGTGCTTGACTTAGCTTATAAGCTCTTTAAAACATCTTATAATTTGTTTAAGACCTTATAAACATTATCAATGTGTGACAAAATAAAATGTTCATCAACTTATAAGATCATAAAATAAGATCCTAACAACTTATAAGCTATAAAAGAATTATTATAAATTCTTAAAGATCTTATAAGTTGTATTAGTCAAACCCTTTAGCAACTTATAAGTTACTTAAAAATTACATCTTATAAGCTTTTAAAACAACTTATAAGATGTTAGAGCTTATAAGATGTTTCAAATAAGCTTAGCCGAACGGGCTCTTAGTGGAATGTGATTTCTGGCTAGGACTTGAACTGTGATTTTACAGAAAAACTGTATATTTTTTCATAATCATGTATAACATCAGGTTAATTTGTATAAAATGTTCTAAGATTTTCCTATTTCTAAAACCTTCTTTGTGCCATGCAATATCTTATCTATCTTTTTTATAATGCGAATTAGATCCTGCATCCCATCAAAGAGTGTTGTTATATCTTGTGATTTTAGTTTTTTTCTTCTTTTGAAAATATTACCCCCTTCTTAAAAAAAAGAAGAAGCTAAAAACACTTTATTTTCAACCACAACCTACTTTTGATTTTACTCTATAAAGAACAATTTCTATCACATTTTCAAAAGCACAATCAAATCTCCCTCTCACACCCCCCAATTGCAAATACCCCTAAAATATTACAACATAGAAATCTCCTAACTGTTTTGGATACAACAAACAAAATTTTGATTATAAAAGAATTGTCATTTGTGTGCTTTGTGGTCACAGAGATAGCAGAATGGTTCCTCGGGAACAAGTATCTTCCTAAGTATTCAGCCTATCAGTCGAGACGTTATGGCAATTCCAATGCAACCACGCCATTGCTTCAGTTGAGTCTCTTCGTGTCAGCTAACCAACGTGCTTTATTTTCATAAGATCCTATGTATTATCCATTGGCATCTTTTTCATTGTTCTTCATTGTCTTTTGTAGAGATTATCTGGGATGCTGGACGGGCTAAGTCTCAAGGAATTTTTAGCATTTCTATTTGCTTCCAGCACTCGAGCAAGCTTGGAAAAAAAAACTGAATGTAAGAGTTAAAGATTAACTTCCTATCTTGATTCAGTTATTTGCCGCCAAATCCAGTTTTCAATGTCCACTGATATTTATTGGAATTTCCTTGGTGCAATTATTTTCAAAGTTTACAACCATAACAAAAATGGGAAGGTTACTTTTCAGTTGTGATATTTGACACAATAACTCATCGACTAAATGGATAACTAAACTGGATATTATAAAAAGTTAGATATGAATTTGGGCTGATTTCCCCTTAGGCTTTAGGTAGCCGTGCACTTTGATGATTAAGGGTATTGATAAGGATTATTTCAAAGTATACAATATTATAACCCGTCCTAAAATTTTGAAAATACAAAAATAAAAAACTCCTTTCACAAAATTTCCTCTGGTATCATCATCTTCCTTCACCAAGAGTGCTCACCCGACAATAATTCAAATATTTTTTTGTTGTTAGACATGTCATCTCAAACCCAATGTTCAATAAAATGACTCAAACGAGGGCATAGAAGCCAAAACAAACTCCAAGTGATCGATCCATAATTATTTTGCAATAAAATTTTAAAATAAATTGCATCCCACGTGCAACGCACGTGGTTACCAACTAGTAGAGAGAGAAACAATTTAAAAAATTCATATTAACTCATCTTCTTTAAATAAGGGTATTTTACACCATTTGAATGAGTCAAAACATTAATATTACATAACTGCCATTTTCTGGATGTCCCTATTATGGACATTTAGTAGAGCTGGCAAAACGGGCGGGCCGGGCTGGCCCATTTGCATGTCGGGCCTATAAAATCCCAGCCCAGCCCGGCCCAATCCTAGCCCGCGGGCTAACGGGCCGGCCCGACCCATTTCAATTTTTTTTTTCTAATCTCAAAATAATGTTTGGTAGGGTTGAGGGGTTTCATATACAAAATTCCTTGTTATGGCATTAATGTTTAAAAAAAATTAAATATACAAAACTAAATATCATTTAAAAACTAAATATACAACACTAAATTCCGGCCGTCGGGCCAAGCCCATTTGGCCCGCCGGGCCGAGCCAAATACGGCCCGGTTTTTTTGGGCCTCTATTGTTTAGGCCCAGTCCAGCCCATGTGTCGGGCCCAAATCGCCACATTTAGTGCCACCCTTTCATTTTTGGCGCAGGTTATTTGCACTAGCCTCTTTGTTAAAAACACTACCGGATGAATACACTATTTTATTTTCGAACTTTTTTTTTCGAAATTCTTTCATTTTTTCGAACATTTTTTTCGAAAATAACTAAATTCACAATATTTCAGAAAAAAAATTCGAATTTTATGTTTATTTTCGAAATTTTTTGCCGAAAATGTTTTAATTTTTCAGAAAAATTGATAGTGTATTCATTCGGGTAGAGTATTTAACAAAGAAGCTAGTGCTAATAACCGTGGTCTTCATTTTTACTCACAATTTTACGCGTGAAATTCAGTGCCTAAAACCCCATCCAAAAATCTAAACCCCTGTTTTCGCACCTTATCAGATTTCTCCAGCAAACAATACTTCCGCGCAGTCCCTACAATGCCCATTACTTCCCTCAATCTTACTTTCTCCTTCTCAACGCACAACTCCCAAATCCCATTTCCAATTTCCAAACACTCCCTCAAATTCGCTCAATTTCTTCAAATAAATTGTGCTCAGAAAGCCAAAAGGAGAGGAAAATTGAGGTACCCATCGGAGAAAAAGAAGTTAAGAAAGCCCAAAAATCCCAAAACTGACGCTCCAACAACTTTAGAAGGCGTTTGGAGACTTTCCAGGCTAGGAGTTTCAGTTCATGACGACCCTGGAAAAGACTTCTGGGGTGTTTCCGAACCTCTGCTTAAAGAGATTGCCAATATTCTCGAATTTCCGGTGAGAATTATTGAATTTTGAAATTCTTTTAATTCCTATTTGTTGCGGACGGAAATTGTGTGTTTCTTGGGAATCTCCTTCCATCATGATTACTGTTATTTTGTCAAGTCAAATCTGTGTTTCGTTTTATTGAATCATATTTCTTATTACTATAGTTATTCAAATATATTTGCTATTTAAGTAATGAGCTTTAGCTCTTCGTTTCTGAATGCCTTGGTTTCGAATTAATTTTGCAGGTTGCTTCGATGTTGCCATCGGAGGCATTCAAGGTGGTTAGGAAATCCTTTGATGCAAGGAAGGTTTGCCTTTTTTCTTATATAACTATTTATACTTTTTGATTAATCATGTTATAATTATTTGAGCTACAGTTTTGCCAATTTTATGTGTTCTTATTCTTTGTGAGGAGTTTGTAACTATCCAGGTCATTTTGTTTGGCGAAGAAGTTGTTGATGATAAACTAATTAGGGTTCAGTTACCATAGTTTTTAATTTCGATGATTATATAGGAAAACCATAAGCTTATGCAGATAATGACCGTGTATATATGACTCGAAGGGCAAACACTAATCAAGGCTATGAACATAAGATAGTATTTATATTGAAGTGCTAGACTTTTTGCCTCTATTTCCTAGCCTTAGAGTGAATAGTGAATAGTGACTAGTGATACTTTGTCCCCAAAATGTCGAAAAACTCTTTTAAGTGAAAATGTAGAAAAAAAACAATGGAAACACTAAAGAAGTGAAAAAACATTGTTTATCATTGGATTTGAACCAACCTATGTTTTCTCACTTCTTTGGTGTTTCCTTTTTTTTTTTTTTTTTTTTAAATATTTTCACTAGGAGAGTTTTTTGACATTTTGGGGACGAAGGACATGGTTGCACTACTCACTCTAGGGCTAGGAAACAAATACAAAAAGTCTAGTCACTCTAATTTGACCTTCTTACTGATGAATTCCTAAATTTATAGAGCGTTAACATAAATGTTGGCCTTATTCTCTGAGCGGATCTAGATCTAATGGCCTTCCCATTGTAAATAATTAAATACGATATAATCCCGAGGGTGGTACATATTATGAATTTATAGAGCGTTAGCTTTAATGTTGGTCTTATCTTAGAGCGGGTCTAGATTTAATGGATTTCCGATTGTAATAATTTAACATGGCTTCATCCCTAGGGTGGTAGATTTTGTAAATGATTCGTATACCAAACATTAAAATTCCTTATATAATAGTTTACAAGTACGCTTATCTTTATTTCATTTGGTATTGAATTTCCAATTCATTTACTAATTAGAGAATTTTTTTTATAGTATTAATACTTTTTGTTCGACCTTATTTTCCAATGAGAGGATTCTTCAATTAAAAGAGTTGGACTTTGGTGCCCTGAGACTCTAAATACATTAGGTGACATAGTTGTATAAATTATGGATGTCAATGCACTTCATAGATCACATTTTCTCATAAAGAATGCAGGAAAATAATGCAGCCATGCACTAGGCGTGATGTGTCACCCCCCTCCCCCCACATTTATAAGTTTTCCTTTGTGCATACGTTGTTTGTTTAATTGCATCTCTTTTAATGTAACTTGATACATTTACTTTCAAGCTGATGCATCAGTTACAGAAGGAGCCAAAGTTTGTATATACTGTCGATATGGATGTTGATAAGCTTCTAAGTCTTGAGCCTCGTACCTGGGAGTTCCTTTCCGAATTGGAACCAAAGGATGGATTTCTAGAGTTTCTGCCTCAGGACCTTGCTTCTGGTGATTTGATTAGTATAATCCATGATCGCCAAAAGATAGATGCAGCCATATCTTCTAGCGAATCTTATGGGAAACCCAAAGTAGTAGTAGTTGGTAGTGGTCCCTCAGGATTGTTTGCGTCTCTTGTGCTTGCTGAAGTTGGTGCAGATGTTACACTCATAGAAAGAGGGGAGGCAGTTGAAAAAAGAGGACGTGACATTGGTGCTTTGGTAGTCCGTCGGACATTACAATTGGAGAGCAATTTTTGCTTCGGAGAGGTCATATCTTTATTCAATTTTAGTAATTCAAGATTTTTCTTGCGTCATTGGTTTTAATTTTGCAGCATCCTCATTCTTTCCTTGATCTCGTTATGCAACATGTCACCGAATCGCAAAATTTAAATGCACCAGAGGAGCAACTAATTAACAGCTCAAGCATTTAAATTACATAGGAATATAAGAAAATATTTTCTATTTCATTTTCATAGATTTGTATAGTTCATATACAACTTTAACAAATTCATGTCAAAAGGCAAAGGTGGCATACAAGTTCCTGGACCGAACCCATCTTGAACTGCTGAGAGAAACATTAATGCAATCCAACATGAAAATTAGTAGTCCAATTCTAACACAACTTTATCAGTTTGAATTAAAATGCAACAGATATCTTAGTTTATATATAACTTTTTGATTTATTTTGAGCATAACTCAAAACCATCCCGAAATCAACCGACGTTAGAACCCAGATCTATAGATGCTGTGTTCATCTAGTAGTATAATGCAGAATGGCTCGAGGCAATATCTAAATTTATTGTCTAATTTCAAATTGCTCGACTTAGCTCAATTCAAAGGTACCATATGTATTAAAGACTTATGCTTGACAGGGTGGTGCAGGTACTTGGAGTGATGGGAAGCTAGTAACCAGAATCGGAAGAAACAATAATAGTGTTTTGACTGTAAGTATTGAATGTATCATCTATTTGGTTCCTTCTACTTAAAAATGATGGACATTTTGCATCATTAGGTTCTGAACACTTTGGTTCATTTTGGAGCTCCACCGAGTATATTGGTTGATGGGAAACCTCATCTTGGAACTGACCGACTGGTCCCATTGCTAAAAAACTTTCGACAATACCTACAAAAGATGGGTGTGAGTCTCGTTATGGGTTGTGCAATCTCTATATAAAGAGATACTATAACTATAATAATGTTTAAATAGCTGAAAATGCTTGCTTAATCTCCCTATTTATGTTTGTCTTATGAATGTGCATAGGTGACAATCAAATTTGGGACGAGGGTAGATGATTTTGTGGTGAAGGATGAAAATGTTGTAGGTGTTGAAATTTCTGAGTCGAGAGACAGCTTCAATTCTAGTTGCCACAAGTTGGGATGTGATGCTGTAGTTCTTGCAGTGGGCCATTCTGCACGTGACACTTATCAAATGCTTCTTTCTCATAATGTGGATGTGGTTCAAAAAGATTTTGCTGTGAGTTTGACTAAATTGCCATGTATATTGTGTCTGGATTAAATATTCTGAAAAGACAAACCAAATTAGTTACTCCCTCTGCTACATATGAATGCAGACTTCATTTGAACTTCTCGACGAGTTCATAAGTTTAAATTTTTTTAATGTGTTTGAAAGTGATTTTGCATAGGAATATTTGCTATCATTTTAAACTATTCCCCTGAAGAAATAGGAGTCATAAATTTGTCAACTAAATATTGTAACTTTGTGTTTGCCTATTAGGAACAACAAAATATATAAAATGGTTTCATACAATTCTGTTTTAAATACCAGATTCTGCCTGATTATTTAAGTTTTTGTGGCTAGTTAAAGAGATTAGTTGCAGAATTAGGGACTAGGGACTTGTTTCTTTACCCAGCATACAATCACCGATCTTATTGTCCTATACATTTGATGAATGATGAATCAGTTGTACTTCTGGCAGTTAATATTGTTAAGCAATTGCAACAAATATGTTTAGCATAATTTCTTTTAACTTTACAGGTGGGCCTGCGGGTAGAGCATCCCCAACAATTGATAAATGATATACAGGTTCGTCGACTATAATGCTAATAATGGCGAATTTCACTTAATTATACGTCAATAAATTAAGGATTTCTTGATCTTTTATATTTGGGAACTCTTTCTACTATCAATTGCTTGATGAAATAAATGGGAGAAAACAGTAGAGTTTCATTTATAATTAGGTCCATGGCCCTTTGTTTTCTTGTTTGCTTTATTTATCGATGATTTGGCATGTGCTTGTAAACATAATGATGTGTATAATTTGCAGTATTCTGGATTAGCCAGTGAGGTACAGAATGGGCGTGGGAAAGTACCAGTAGCTGATTACCAGGTTGCTGAGTATGCCAATGCAAAACATGTGAATATACCGTCAAATATGGAGCCAATATCTCGTAATTGTTACTCCTTTTGCATGTGTCCAGGAGGCCAGGTACTGTAGCTTGTTTATCTTTTGCTTTTTCATTTATTTTCTTATAGAAATATACTAGACCATACAAAATCATTGAGAATCTTGATTTGCTGCATGCCACCTTATCGACAATTATGCGTGTCCAAAATAAGGTGTCGAAAAAGCCATATGGTTTAAATTGGTTGATGGATGAGAACAACCCATTAACCCCTATCTCATTTGTACTTGCTTGCTTATCACGATGACTTGTATTTGTTCAATAAAGCTCGTTTTCAACAGTGTGGCTGTATAACAGAAATTCCTGTTTATAATTTTACCTTCACGATTCAAAGCCACATCAAGTAATAAGCAGTTCACTGTTTATGCAGGTGGTTCTCACCAGCACCGATCCATCAGAACTTTGTATTAATGGCATGTCATTTTCTCGGCGCTCATCTAAGTGGGCCAATGCAGCACTTGTAGTAAATGTGTCGTCAAATGATTTCGAGGCTTTAAATTTGAATGGACCTCTGGCCGGGGTTGAATTTCAGGTACTTTTACATCTCTTAATCTTCATTCCTTCTCATTTAATATTCTTTTTCATGTTATGATTTTGTAAAACTATTCTGAACGAGCGACGCTTCTGTCTTTTTTATATGACAAAAACTTCTATGATTTAGTGATCTTGAAAAGAATAACGTATAAAATTAAGTTTTTTTTAAAACATGATATTTTGTATATGCTAAACAATATTACTTTACATATTAAAGACTATTACTTTGAAGACCTACTCTTTTTATATGTGTTTAAAATGCTCGTTCTACAGAGAATATTTGAGCAAAAGGCAGCTACGATGGGTGGTGGCGACTTTGTGGTTCCCGTGCAAACAGTTACTGATTTCCTGGACAACAGATTGTCAGGTGGAGCAGATATTTATCTCTCTCTCTCTCTCGTTCTACATTTTTCTGTAGTGTTTAATATCTGGAGAACTTATCTATCTAACATTATTTTGTAGTATCATCTGTACCTGCATCGAGCTACCGCTTAGGTGTAAAAGCTGCAAATCTTCACGAGTTATTTCCTCTTCATATTACTCAAGCTTTACAACTTGCTATTTCAAAGTTCAACGATGAGGTTTGATCTCATTCCTCTCACACATTTCTATTTTCGATCTGTGTGAACTAAACTGTAAACGTGGTTGCTATGATCATTCTTCCAGTTGCCTGGATTTGTCTCCACCAGTGCCCTTCTTCATGGAGTCGAGGTACAGCGCCTTCAAAATTCACCAACTGCTCAATTTTATTTTTCAGTTTTCGTGGTCGACAAAATGCTGATTTTGTGATTTGCATCATTCCAGACGAGGACTAGTTCTCCAGTCCAGATCAGCCGGAGAAGCGATACTTGGGAGAGCACGTCCTTGAAAGGGCTGTATCCCGTGGGAGAGGGAGCAGGATATGCCGGCGGAATTGTGAGCGCAGCTGTGGACGGCATGCTTGCCGGATTTGCCGTTGCGCGGAATCTTGGACTCTATGATGGAAGTGTAGATTCAGTTCTGGGCAAGGCTCAAAGTCCTGCATTTGTCAAATATTGATGCACCTTATTCAAGGAGCATGAGTAGATGCTATATCTGGTGAGTTACAGTTAGTGCATTATCAACTACTCGTTTACACAAACACAGAATATGTAAGAAAATATGAGTGCATAACCTACTCATCATTTTTTTGTTGCTAGATATGTAAATTGTATCTTAAGCCCCCTTGGTCTTGGTAGCCAAGGCAATAAAAGTAATACTATATGTTCTTTTATGGTGATTGGTAGCCAGAGAAACATCGTAATAAAAAGATGGATGACCCGTGAACATATCGACCTAGTAAATTACTTTGCCAAATCACTGCTGCTTTTTGCAATACAAATTCCAACCTCCTGTTTCGGTGGTAAGTTTTCCATAATTTTTTTTTGGGGGTGAGTTACTGTGGGGTTATGTTTTAAAAGCAGGGGTGGAGGTTGAACTGCATAGCCTCTGCGCTTTTGGTCGGACGAGTCAGATCGGGGTCTGAGCGTTAGTAAAGTGATTGAACCGTTATGATGTTATAATTATATAATATATAATTAAATATAAAATTTATAAATATATAAATATTTTTTCCATGTAATAATAAATCATATGTATAAATTATGACGAAAATCTAATAAACATACATCTAACATTTCAAATTAAAGTTCAATTTTAATCAAATATCAACATTACTAAAACAAGTCCACCAAATGTCATACAAACATCAAATGTAAAACCAAATTAACCAAATGTCATGTAAACATAAAATGTAAAATAAGTTCACAAAATGTCAACACCTACTAATAACAACATAAAAATATCTAATATGAAAGAACATCTAGATTAACACCACTAGAACAGGATCTCATGCTTTCAAATCCATACTTCGTCAAATCGATGTGATCGTTGAGTATATCTCTCTCAAAATTTTCATTATCTAGACAAAAAAAAAAAAAAAGCATAAATTAATATGTAAACTAAAATCTTATAGATAATGACTCAAATATAATATATGAACATATATTACCTTCTTGTGATTGTGGTACTTCATTAGTAGCAATTTCATTATCAAATTCTTCCAATATTGCATCATAATCAAGCTCTCCATTTGACACCTCGTCAATAATCCAAGCATCCACTTTATCAATGCACTCGTAATCAATCAGATCATATGTCTTGTGCATTTCTTTATTGTGCAAAAAAAAAAAAAAAAAAAAAAAAAAAATCTAGTTTCAAATATCAATAACCAATTGCACAATGATAAAATCATTAACAAAAAGTGAAAGATGAATATACCGATTTTTCAAACGCAAATTATAATGATTAAACACAAGTTCATTTAGTCTCTCATGCTCCAATCGAATTCTCTTTTTAGTATGAATCATCTCAAACACACTCCAGTTACGCTCACAACCGAAAGAAGACAAAGTTTGATTCAAAATTCTAATGGCAAGTTTTTGCAAGTGTGGTGCATCAATGCCAAATAGTCTCCACCATTCATCTAACATCATATGAAAAAAAAATTAATATAAACATTAGCAACAATAAATTGATTATACGAATAATGTATATAAAGTAACATACTGGAAGTAGTTGTTTTTGCTTCTTTCTTGGCCAACGAAATCCCAAAACTCTTTTTACCATCCGAAACATAGTAACTTCACTCATTATACCATTTGTCTTTGGGTGAAAATCTTGAATGATTTGAAGTAGACCTTTGTAAGCTTCCAGCTCATTACGAAGATTGCTATTTGGATCGTATTGGAATGCGGGATTCAACCAATATGCAGCTGCATGGAGACGCTTTCTCAATATTTTATCTCATCTTTTGTTGATGATATCAACAAATGGCTTGTACTTTGACTCTAGATTATTGAAAACCTCTGTTCCCCTAATTGCTCTAGACAACCCCTCATATACATAGCCCAACGAAAGTTTCTCATTGTCACAAATGCGCAATAACCTCATCAATGGTTCCATGATTTTCACAATAACAAGATAATTGTTCCAAAACCTTTGGTTTAACACGGTGTCTTTAACTCCTCTTCCTTTCTCAATCTTCAAGAACTTCTTAAAGACAGAACATATAACCATAGCTTCCAAATGTTCTTTATGATCATACAAACTTCTTAATGCAATAAAATTTATGTCAAATCGTGTAGCTCCAGGAGTAACAATTTCAGTCCAACCATGCCTTTGTCTCAACCAAGCAGGGGCCACTAATGATTATAAATGAAGGTGGTAATCCTAGAATCCAAAATAACACTCTTGAACTAAGTTCATTTTCCCAACATCTTCCAAAGTTAAATTAATAACATGAGCCGAACAAGGGGACCAATACACTCCAGGATATTTCTTATGAAGCAACTTTCCAGTTACTTTATTATCAGTAACTATATGAACCACATTCTTTTTACCCACCATGTCAACAATACTTGAGAAAAGATTGCACAGATTTTCAGCACTTGACACAATATCAGACACATTACATGATTTAAGAAAAGGTATACTGTTGACGATCAATTCTAATCTTGAAGATTAATGGCTGTTTTAGGCTGTTTTAGGTGGTTAATTGATCATCAAACAATTACGTGTGATTGATCACTAACGTAATTAGTGAATACGAATTTTCGGGTTTAGATGGATTAGAATCGTACTAAAGCTCACGTGTTTAAGTTCGATCGAAGGTTAATCGAGCTGCTTTAGATTCGTAATCGAAGTTTGGACGTGTATAATAATTTGTGCTTGTTTTATTTGCTGAAAAAATCTAAGTATTTATAGACTTTTGCCCAGCAGGAGGTGGCACGACTTTTGGCCGACCAAGCCTGCATGCTCGACACCTGTCCCTTGACTAATTTGACCTTATCTTAACTAAATTCTATCCTTATCTACTGGAATTGCTCGCAGTTAGGAGCTGTTCGTCACTTTGGACTTGTCCTTGAGGAGTCTTTAGTCTGATTCTGATGGTGTTTCATCTTGTTTAATTGTTATTTTGGCGCTATGGTTGGATCTGATCGGCAGGACGCCGTTTGAGCTCGTCATGTGGCGTTTGATTTGATTTTGTTCGCCTATGTGTCTTGATCGCATGTAGGTTTTGCTCGCCGGATATCTTGGGTAAATCATGTGTTAACTCCAGTTTAATTTTTGTGTGATTTGCGTTAATCCTGGTCGCCCAAATGTTGCTCCTGCTCGCCTATCAACAATTGCCCCCTTGCCGATCAATAAATTGTGAAGATGGTGAATGAGCACTTTTTGGGTTGGCAACTTTTAAGTGTCACTAGTGCGAGCAAGAATGTCCCTGGGGCGAGCAGCTTTTCACGGGCGGACAACATTGGTCGAGCAGACTCGGGTCGGGGACGGTTGGAATCCCAAGGTCTGGGCACGGCTCGAGGTGTGACGTGGGCGGAATGATTACTGTCGCCCACGCGCACACGATCCCGAGGCAACGCGCCTTCCCGCTTTGTCGGACAGGTGCTGCACGCGCCCAGAATTTGCAATTTGGTCCTTCCATTTTCAACTTTGTTCACCCGGTACCCCATTTTTCCAGAAGTATATAAGGAAATTTTTCTTCATTTTTTTCATTTTCACACTGTTTCTTAAGCGCGAATTCCTCTTTCTTCCTTCTTTCAAATTTCCGGCGATTGTTTCCAGCTTCCGGCGATCTTCAAACAACGTCAAGGTAGTTTTTTCTCTGCTTTTTTCTTCTCTTTCTTCTTTTCTTGCGTCGTGTGCGTTCTAGACTCACCGAAAATTCCTACTCCGCCGTGGAAAATTCCGAGCCGCCGTGTTCTTCCCTTGCCGGAATCTGCAAAACCCTAACATCCTCCCCTTAACTCATTGGATGGCGTCGCACTCTGAGACCGGTTCTTTTTCTCCCCGGAATCCTGAAAAACGGCCCGTCGAAGAGAATCTTCCTATAGTCAATTTGGAATCCGATCCCGAGACGGCTTCGATTGCACGCTCGGTCAATTCTGGAGCTCATCCCTCCGGGGAAAGAGAGGAGCGAGCAAATCCTGCTCGCCAGCTCTTAGAAGAGACGAGCTCGGACCTCCACGAAGACGAGGACGAAGAGGTCGAGGTACTTCAGTCGGTGAACCTTGACGAACTAACCTGGGCCTATCTCAAAGACATCAACTTCCCTGCGCCCAGACTGATCGAGTATCGGGTTCCAGTCGCGGTTGCTCGCCGTGTGAACTGGAATGAATACGAAAAGGAGCACTCCAACCGCTTCGTTATTCCTGCTCGCGGAGTACGGAAGCTAAAGGCGACCGAGTTCGCAGCGAGCTGTATCGTGTCCGCCATCACCGAGGAGAACTTGACCGAGATTCGGAGGGATTATAAGATTCCCTTTGACATCCCGATGTATGCTCCTTTGGTGGACGACAGAGCTGATCGCCCGCCACGCGGATTGACGGCGATCAACCTCGCCACCCTAAATGCTGGAGTTTCTTTGCCGTTGCACCCTTTGGTCGGCCAATTCTTACATGACGTGAACTTGGCTATCACCCAACTTACTCCCGTTGGGTGGATAAATCTGATGGCCCTGATGGTGATGTTCGCCCTGGAGGGGTATCCCAACAGGCTATCCACCGAGGAAGTTGGCTACCTGATGACGATGACCGGCTGCACTGGGGAAGAGGCGGGCTGGTACTATCTGAAGGCGCGACCAGGCCAAAAACTTGTCGAGGATATTCCTGGGAAAGTGCGAGATTGGAAGCATGACTGGTTCTGGATCGGAGGCGACTGGCGTGCTTTAGCTCGCTCTTCAGGGGGTTCTGAACGAATCGAGACCCCGGCGGAGTTTAGGGAATTAAAGCGTGAGTCTTACCTCTTCTATATCTTTGAAGTGGTTGGACTAATTTTAATTCTCTTTTTCCTTTGTTTCAGGTCCCAAGAACTTGGGGTGGCGAACTGTGAAGAATAGCATAAGCGATCAATTCCTGTTCGTTGCGTGTTTGATCGCCCTTCGTCGCCGAGAGGATCAAAGTATTGGCTATCTCTTCTCCGAGGATACACTGCGAGTTGCTCATCTCACGACCTATCCTCACCATCTCGAGGCTCTAGCTCGTATCCCAGAGGGTAAGTGTCTTCATGTTGGGCGAACAGATCTGGTCGGTCTTACACTTAGTATTAATTTGTTTTTCATGTCCTTTACAGATCAGCTCGCCTCAGTTGCGCTTCACCCTTCCTTCCTAGAGCTCGATAACCGTGTCTGGGAGATGCCGACCAAAAAAGGACGCAAGAAGTCGGATCCCCTCTCGAAGATCATCGCCCTTGCGGCCAAGGGTGGAAAAGGCGACCCTAGGCAAGCCGGAGGGTCGAGCTCAGCACAGCCTCCTGCCCTAGTGGCGAGTCCGCCCAAGACACTGGTCCCGAGGACGAAGAGACTTCTTCGCGGAGATGGCACTCCCGTCTCTGAGGCTGAAAAGGCAGCCAAACGAGCAAAGAGTGCTCAAGAAAAAGTAACCGTGGCTGTCCGACCATCTGAAGATGACAGCGAGCAAACTCCTTCTGTGGAGCGCCCCGGCGAGCAAGCTTTGGTCGTCACTACCCGTGAGGGTTCTGGCCCTTCATCCGACCCCACCTACCTCGGCTGGGATAAGGGTCGTCTTGACAGGTACAACCCTGCTCGCCCAGGACACTTAGCATCTTTTCTCATCTTATTCTTTACTAACTGAAAAATTTCTTTTCAGCTATTCGCCCGAGCAGTACCCAGGGCGATCTAAATTGGTGCATCGTTTTGCCTGCTCGAAGGTGCCGACCAACCTTCGTGAGATCCCGAACTCTTTTGTCCGCCGCGCCTCCGAGGTCGTTGCTCGTAGCTGGACCAAGGAGCTAAACGAGACCGTCAAGACACAGGCGCCTCGTGATAATGGCCGTCTGTGTCTTGTTGAGGCAGGCAACACCCTGGCGGCTGTGCAGCGTTTGGTCGACCAGGTTGAGGACCTTGAGAAAGACTCACGTCAGCATGCGGCCACCGTCAGCCGTATTGCTAAGGAGCGCGATGACGCTAAGGCTGAGGCGAAGAAGATTATCGCCGATCTTGAGAACAAAGCCAAAGCTCATCAGGTTAGCGAGCAGCGTGCCTTGGACCTGCACATCAAAGTCTCCGAGGAGCTGAAAATCAAGATGGCCGAGGTCGAGCAAATGCACGCAGAACTTGCTCGCGCACAGCAGCAGAAGGAGGTCGCCGAGAAATTCGCGACTGAGGCGACGGCCAAAATTGCGGACCTTGAAATTCAGCTCGCCAACTCCATTACAAGAGGAACTTATTCCTAAGATGGAGGTGAGCTCGATTCTTGGTTACGTAACTGGTTATGCGGAGAGCATCCGTATTGCCCATGAATTCAAGGCTGCCGCAGTTGTTGAGGAGATCGGCAAGGAGTTGTGCAACTTCGTCGAATCGAACCCTCCAGCCCCAGGCACAACTCTCCAAATTGGTGACCTGCCTGATTACGGAGTCAAACTTGACTTCCTTGGTCCTGAAATAATTATCACAAGTCCTCCCGAGGACGAGGAAGAAGATGAGGGTGATGCTGCGGAGGGCGAGCAAATCCTTCCTGCCGATCAAAGTGAAAGAGCTCTAAAAGAGCGTGCTGATGCTGAGGGATTAATCGCCGAGCTAACCCAGGTGGTCCCAGTTGATCCTGCCCTTGAAGGTTCTCCTCTTGAAGACCCCAAAGATGACAACATATCTCCTCCCGCCGGGCAAGGATCTTAGCGGACAGGATTAGCTAGGGACTTGTACTTTTTTTTTTTGTTGTAGTTGTTCGTCTTTTTTGTAATTTTTGGGCGATCAAGCCTTGTGTTCAATGAATATATTTTGCTTAATTGCTCGTCTTTTATCTTACATTAATTGTTCTTTGCATCTTTATCTGTGCTTCAACAATCTTAATGTAACTGGGCATTGTTCCTTAAGAACTTTTTTGGCCTTAGGATTTAACGGGCTTTTGGCCTTAGGCTATGTTCATTTAAAAACGAACAGCCTTCAAAGGGCTTGGTTGTATAATCAACTTGCGCCTTGAGCTTACATTTTTGCTTAAACGAACAACTTAATATTGAAAAGATCTTAAAAAATTACAAGTGCTGAAAGCGACCAAAAATGTAATCTTGTACTAGCTAGGTTGGATCTGCTCGACCAAGATAATGTTAAGCCTCCAACCAATAAAAAACATTATTTACTCCAGGAGTCAAAGTTGCTCGACTACTATACAATTTGTCAAGGCATCCTTTAGACTTCTTAAAAAGAAATAAAACCATATAAGATAGTGGCCTTCTAGCCCGCGACCGGACTTGACCCAATTCAACTCTGTTTGACCACTTATACTTGGTGAAAATTTAAAAAAATTAGGCAAGTTTTTGGATCCATCTTGTATCTTTGCCATTCCAGTTCGCCCAACGGACTTAGTAGCTCGCCCAACCCATCTTCACTCTTTCATGAGGCAAAACTGGTCGCCTACTGAAAGTATTTTCTTAGGTTAGCTGCATTCCAGGAATATTGGGCCGAGTTGCCATCTAAGTCTTCTATATCGTATGCTCCATTGGGTAACCTGTCTATTACCCTGTATGGGCCCTCCCAAGTCGGGCCAAATATGCCTGGAGGTGGGGCAAGCTTCTTTCTTAGAACGAGGTCACCAACTTCGAATTTTCTTATCTTGACTTGGGAATTATAGTAAAGCTCTGCTCTTTGCTTGTACGTGGCATTCTTTAGCTCAGCATGTAATCTTCTTTCTTCGAGCAAATCTGCTTCTGTGGCCAAAGCAGAATGATTTGCTTGTTCATCAAAGCTGGTCGTCCTGACTGTGTTAGTCTTTAATTCAATTGGTATCACCGCCTCTGTCCCGAAAGCCATTGCAAAAGGTGTTTCTCCGGTGCTTGACCTGGGAGAAACCCTATATGCCCACAGGACTTCCGGGAGTTTTTCTGACCAGCTACTTTTGCTTTCTGCCAGACGTATTTTCAATGTATGCTTGATGATCTTATTTACAGCTTCAACTTACCCGTTTGACTGGGGATGATAGGGAGTCGAATAGTGTTTCCTGATCCCCCATTTTGTACAGAAGTCTCTCAATTCCTTTCCGTCAAACTGCGGGCCATTATCTGTCACGATTGTTCGTGGAATTCCAAAGTGACAGATGATGTTCTGCCAGATGGAGTTGATCATGTTCTGTTGTGTAATTTTCACCATGGCCTTCGCTTCTGCCCACTTCGTATAATAATCGACTGCTATGACGGCAAATCGAACATTTCCCACTCCTACCGGGAAAGGACCAATAATGTCAATTCCCCATCTTGCAAATGGCCATGAACTATAAACCGATACAAGCTTCTGGGCCGGGGCATGGATACTTGGAGCAAAAACCTGACACTGGTGGCAAGCCTTGGCTAACTGGATTGTATCTTTCCGTAAGGTTGGCCAATAATAACCTTGCCTTACAGTCTTGTAGGCCAAAGCTTGCCCCCCAGTGTGATTTCCACAAACTCCAGAATGTATATCCTCCAGGACTGTCCTTCCTTGCCCCCTAGACAAACACTTGAGTAGCGGGAGTGAGAAGCCTCTTTTGTAAAGCTGTTCGTCTACCAGAGTATATCTAGTCGTTTGTTTCTTGATTCTTTCAGCTTTAAACGAGTTGCTTGGTAACTCCCCGTCTTTCAAGTATTTGGCTATAGGAGATCTCCAATCATTATCGTTGTTGTGTTCGACTACTTGGTTTACTTCGTAGTCCATTGTTGATGGTTGGACTTTTCTGGTAATGACAATGTCCGTCAGATCTGCTGGCCCATCGCTTGTTGCTAATCTTGCTAGGGCGTCAGCTTGTGTGTTGCTCGATCGTGGTATCTGCTGGATAAATACTTGGTCTAACAGAGATACCAAGTGAGCAACTATTCGTTGATACTCGATCATTTGCTCGTCTCTGGCCTCGTATTCACCTCGTACTTGGCTTACAATGAGTTGGGAGTGTCCAAAAATTTGGAGTCGTTTTACTCCAACTGCTAATGACAAGTGAAGACCTGCAATGAGGGCCTCATACTCAGCTTCATTGTTGGTGGCCATGAATTCAAATCTGACTGCTGAAGTGGATACTTGTCGGTCGGGACTGATGAGCACTATCCCTGCCCCCGAGGCCAGGTTTGTTGACGAACCATCCACATAAAGATGCCATGGGTGATCTAGCCCTCTCGTTGGATTTTGTGGGAAGGTTAATTCGACTATAAAGTCAGCTAACGCTTGTCCCTTAATCGCGGTTCGAGGTGCATATGTCACGCCAAACTGGCTTATCTCTATTGACCACTTCAAAAGACGGCCAGCGGTGTCGGGTCGGTGTAATATTTGTCTGAGTGGGAAAGTTGTCAATACTTCGACTTGATGATCGAAAAAGTATGGTCTTAATTTCCTGACACTCATGACAAGAGCATATGCCAGCTTTTCAGTTGGTGAGTACTTTATCTCAGCATCATGCATGGCCTGGCTGACATAGTAGATTGGCAGGTGAAACTTGCCATCCGCCCGAACTAACACCGAACTTATGGCCGTGTCGGACGCTGCCAGGTATAGATATAACTTTTCACCGGGAATTGGTTTTGACATAATTTTTACATCTCCCAGATATTCTTTCAATTGATCAAAGGCTTTCTGGCAATTTTCCGTCCAGGCAAAGTTGCCCTTTTTGATGGCCTCAAAAAATGGACGGCATTTATCTCCTGATCGTGATATGAACCTGTTTAAAGCGGCTAGGCATCCGGTCAACCTTTGCACTTCTTTAACAGAACGTGGTGGCTCCATATCGACGATCGCCTTTACTTTTGCTGGATTAGCTTCGATTCCGCGTTTGCTGACCAGATGGCCCAAGAATTTCCCAGAATGTACTCCAAAGCTACTTTTCTTTGGATTTAACTTCATATTGTATTTTCGGAGTATGTCGAATACCTGGGAAAAATGATGGAGGTGATCTTCATTCTGGGTACTCTTGACGACTATGTCGTCGATGTACACTTCCACCGTTTCCCCAATATGTTCGTCAAACATCTTGTTGATTAGCCTCTGGTAGGTTGCTCCAGCATTGATTAGACCAAACGGCATCCTCTTCCAGCATAACAAATTTTTGTTAGTATAAAAGGCCGTATTTTCTTGGTCGTCCGAGTGCATTGGAATCTGGTGGTATCCAGCGAAGGCATCCATGAATGTGAACATTTCATGACCGGCAGTACTGTCCACCAATTGATCGATGTGCGGGAGCGGAAAGTTATCCTTCGGGCATGCTGCATTAAGATCTGTAAAATCTATGCATAGCCTCCAGGTTCCGTTCGGCTTTCGTACCAGGACAGGATTTGCAACCCATTGTGGACATAACGCTTGTTTAATTAAATCGTTGTCCAACAACTTTTTGACTTCTTCGTTTAGAGCTTGATACTTGTCTGGTCCATATTTTCGCCGTTTCTGGTGGACAGGTTTTCGGACTGGGTTGATATTCAACCTGTGACAAGCATTCTTCGGATCGATTCCCACCATATCAGCATGGGACCATGCGAAGACGTCTAAGTTTGCCTTCAGAAAGTCCGTCATGCGCGTTCTGTAAGGCTCAGGGAGTTCAGACCCGATGTAAAGTTCAAGACTGTCACGCTCAGGATTAATCTTGATGGCCTCCAATTCTTCAACGGGAGTTGCCCGTCGTTTTTGCCCTTTCCATCGAGGGTCAACTATTGGTCCTTCCGGACTTAGTTCATCCTCGATGTCCATGGGTTCAACACCCAATCGGGGGTCAAAATCATCTGCGGGCTTTGTGTGAGACTCGGCCACCAAAGTTGGACTCCCCTGGTCATCATTTGGGCACGAACGGTCGGCTACGGGGGGTAACACCGCTTTTGGCTGGTTTTGCCCGTCGCCCTGCTGTGCCTGATCGCCCGTAGGAGAATGTTGGTCGTCAATGTCCATCTTATCGTTTTGGGCTCCAAGTATGTCCTCCAAAATTGAGGGTTCATTTTCGAGTTGACCAGTTGACGCTTCCATCATAGATACTTGTCCCTGTCTTGACTGAATTTGCAGAAGACATTCCCGAGCTTTTCTCTGGTCTTCTTTTACCGTGCCAACTCCACTTGCTGTTGGGAATTTTATGCAATAATGGTAAGTTGAACACGCGGCCCTGAATTCGTTTAAGAAAGGTCGACCCAGGAATCCATTGTATGACGATTCTTGATCGACGACCAGGAAATCCACCATTCTTGCGATATTCTTCTCAGGCTCTTTGACCGTCACAAGTTGCATAGCGAAAGTTACTATTCCCAACGGGATTGTCACAGCATTTCCGAATCCCAGGATACGGTGATTTGTGTCTCTGATGTAGCCTGCATAATCTCCCATTTGATCAAGTGTCTTTTTGAAAAGGACATTAGTGTAGGCTCCAGTATCCACCAGCAATCTATGCACCCTCGTTTCCATAATCTTGGCACAAATCACAAGCGAATCGTTGTGAGGGGTCAGTACTCCTTCCAAATCTCTGTCGGTAAAAGTTAATTCCGGTGTTTGCATAGTAGGTGGAATGACCCCCATTTCTTGTACATGTCCGATCGCTCGTAATTCTGCCTTTCTTTTCCGATTAGAAATTGGTGATCGTCCATCGGAATAACCGCCTATGGGTCCTGCAGGTTCCATCATCTGGATGTCTGGAACTGATCCCCCGGCAGGCGCCTGAACTGGTCGTCCAGCTCGATTCCGATGAGGTGTCTGGTCCTGGTCTTCTTCATCAGAATCTTCATCTCTGGTTCTCTTGCCGGGCAGTCTCTTCACAAACTCTGATAGCTTTCCCTCTTCGTAAAAACGCCACAACTGCTTTAGCAAGTCACGACATTCACTTGTAAAGTGTCCTACACTCTGGTGGTAGGCACAATATTTATTCTGGTTCAACTTGCTCGTTTCCTGACGTATCTTACGGGGAGGTGTTAGCAATTCTTTATCTCGGACACTATTATAAACTGTATCGATTGATACGGTAAGAATGTGGTTCAGTTTGTCTTTCAGCTCCGTTCCTTCGGTAAATACCTTCATGTTTTTGGGAGCTCGATAACCAGTTTCAGGCTTCTTCGCACCCTCTTTCTGCTCCCCTTTGTCGCCCATATCCTTCTGTAGGGCTTCATGCATGGAGACAAAAACACCTGCCCAATCCCGAAACTCGGCGTATGTCTTCGGGCATCTTAAGTGCACATCTTTCCAGAGTTCAGTGCCTTTCTTGAGTCCAGCTAGGACGGCTACAATCTTTGTATCTTCACTGACAGATTCTCCCTCTAACAAGACCTTGTCGAATCTTTCCAAATACGATCGGTCCGACTCGTTATCAGTTTGCTTCAAGTCGGATAACCGATGTCTTTGGGATAGATAAGACCCGGCCGTAGAGAAATGGGATAAGAACTCTTTGCCCAGCTGGGCAAACGAATGAATTGAAGCTGGTGGCAAGGCCGAAAACCACTTATGGACACGATCCCCGAGAGTTAAAGGAAAGTTTCTACATTGCGTTGCATCACTTGCCCCCATTGATACCATATAATTGGTATACTTCATCAGATGCACTCGGGGATCCGTCGTGCCCTCATATTGGATACTTGCTGGAAACTGGATCTTTTGTTGAATTGGAGCCTTCAGAATTACCACTGATAGGGGTGAGACCGGAAGAGTCGTGTTCCCATATCCTCTCTGTTGATCCAGCTGGCCCTGCATGCTTTCGATGGCCTTTCTCATGGAGGTGAGCTCCTCTAAGGATCCCCCCTGACTCTGTGGCTGTTCGGCGAGCAGAGGCGCACAGCCGTCTGTTCGCTCCAGTCCCACATTGGGAGCGGGAATCCCCTGGATTGGCCTCCTGGGATTGGGCTCTGCATTTGGGCCAAGGCGACCAAAAGCTGACCTAGTCAGCCGGTCAAGGACTGATTGGCGAGCAGGTACTGCGGCTGGGCGAGCTGCTCCAGCAGGGGGATGGACCTCCAGGATTCCCCGGCCACGTCGACCCAATCTTTCAAGAGCACTTTGGCGTGTGCCCTGACTTGCCGCCATGGCCGGGTTCTGAGTCGAACCTCCCTGACTGGCGGCCTCAATGTTCAATTTTTCTTTGCCTTTGGCCTTACGAGCTTGGGCGCTATCAGCTTCATTCAAATGATCCCCTCTAGCCTTATCATGTTCGCGAGTCTTTGTGGGGCTACCCCTTGCTCGCACATATGATGGGCCAGGTTGGGCTTGTTGTCTTTGTAAAGCCTGGAGCATGGCAATTGTACGCGCCACTTCGTCGGGGTTGCGGGCAATGGCGTCCAACTCTGGTGGTATTAACTGGCGAGCAACATTAGTTTGATTCTCTTGGTTGTTTCTGCTCGCCCTTGCTCGCCCACCAGCTTGGGACATTCGGGAGTGTGAATCCCGGGTTATATGTTGAGAACGTTGTGTCTCCCTTGATTGAGGCATTTTCACAGAAGATATCAAGTGTTGTTCTTAGTGTTCTTGAGTTTTTTCTTCAAAAACTCAAACTTGCTCTTCAATTCTGGGGTAATCTTCTCGTATTCAATGACTCGAAGGTTCGAACCCCCTCCTTCTAGCGCCAATTTGTTGACGATCAATTCTAATATTGAAGATTAATGGCTGTTTTAGGTGGTTAATTGATCATCAAATAATTACGTGTGATTGATCACTAACGTAATTAGTGAATACGAATTTTCGGGTTTAGATGGATTAGAATCGTACGAAAGCTCACGTGTTTAAGTTCGATCGAAGGTTAATCGAGCTGCTTTAGATTCGTAATCGAAGTTTGGACGTGTATAATAATTTGTGCTTGTTTTATTTGCTGAAAAAATCTAAGTATTTATAGACTTTTGCCCAGCAGGAGGTGGCACGACCTTTGGCCGACCAAGCCTGCATGCTCGACACCTGTCCCTTGACTAATTTGACCTTATCTTAACTAAATTCTATCCTTATCTACTGGACTTGCTCGCAGTTAGGAGCTGTTCGTCACTTTGGACTTGTCCTTGAGGAGTCTTTAGTCTGATTCTGATGGTGTTTCATCTTGTTTAATTGTTATTTTGGCGCTGTGGTTGGATCTGATCGGCAGGACGCCGTTTGAGCTCGTCATGTGGCGTTTGATTTGATTTTGTTCGCCTATGTGTCTTGATCGCATGTAGGTTTTGCTCGTCGGATATCTTGGGTAAATCATGTGTTAACTCCAGTTTAATTTTTGTGTGATTTGCGTTAATCCTGGTCGCCCAAATGTTGCTCCTGCTCGCCTATCAACATATGCCATCAGGAGAATACACCAAAAAGTTAATCAGTGATCTATGACTCTTATTAGTCCAACCATCACTATTATAGTGCACCCATACTCAGTCCACTGGGAACGGAGAGATTCAATGGTCAAGTGTACTTAAGTTTTTGCTTCTTTAAGCAATGACACTCTTAACACATGATAATTGGGACTGGTGTACCCATGACCCATGGATGATATCCTACTCATCATCGGCTTAAAGTATCTAGAGTTAACTGCATTCATGGGTATACAAGCATCATAAAACCATAAAGCTACGACCACAATATCATGTTTTCTTTCTTTATTATGCCATGATACTTGTATGCTAGGTTGAGTTAAATCTACCCCTGAACTTGAACCATCTTTCATGTAATTCTCTATGTTTTTTTTCCTTTTTTTCCTTACCACTATCATACACATTTGCATTTTCTTCTTCATCATTTGATTCATGCAAATTAGGTACATTCTTTTTCCATTTTTTAGCCTCTGCAATCTCTTTTAAATTCCCTTTCATCTGAATATGAAAATCATTGGGAACTTTAGGACAACTAATGATATTACCTGATTGACATGCTAAATGTTCTTTCATGTGATGTATTCCTCCCCATCTGTATGTTTTACCACAATAAATAAATCTAAATTTTTATTGGCACTATCTATTCCAGTTACCTCGCAATGCTTCCATGCCAAATCAACTTTTTGGCGAACATTTTGAGCACTACCACTACCACTCCTAGTCCTTGATTATTGTCCTCGTAGTTGTTGAGATTGTGTAGATTCAGTGTCCACCATGATCTGAAATATAAAAAAAATCATGAATAATGATTCTGTGTTACAACAATGAATAATAAAAAATTACGAGTTTTTCGTAAACTGCTCTATGTACCCCCACCCGACATTCTCAATACTAATTCTACAAAATAAATCATTAAAGTTTAACATGTATCTTCATTAAAGTTTTTTCATAAACTACTTTGCTTACTTCATTAAATGTATCTTCATTTCTTTTTAAGTTTTAACATAACAAAATCCATAACCATGTTTACTTCATTAAATATATCTACACTTCTCTGTTATTTTACCATAAGCAAATTCATTATAAATGATCTCAATTCACCACATCTGTAAGGAAGTACATTTAAGATGGTAAAGATCGAGATGCCAAAATCCTACAACGTCACACAAAATTTACCAAATTCAATATGAAATAGAAAAAAACATCAAGAAATTAAAAAATCATCCATTAACATTTAACACCCATTACTCAAGCTTTGCAATAAAGAATTTCATTATAAAAAACTTATTGGATGAAATAGAGGAGCAGTTGTGCGCCTCGCCAGAGGGAACCAGTCGAGCCCTCGCCGGAGGGAAAGTCGCGTGCACCCTCGCCGGAAGGGAGATGCTTGCTAGAGAGAAGAGGATAAAGGCGGCCGAACAGATCCGCAGAAGCAGAAATATGGCGCAAGAAAAAATGAGGAATAAAAAATACGAAGTCAATAATTCAATTAGGACCTCACTAAAATATTGCAAAAAAGACCTTTTTTTAAAATCTAACCAACCGCCGGATTGACCGGTCCAATCGGAGACCGGTTCAACCCGGTTTTACCACTTTTGGCCGGTTCGCAGCCGCTTCGGGAGGAGACCGGCCCAATGTCATTGAACTGTTCGCCGAGCTTGCCGAGTAGCGGTCCGACCCACTTCTTAAAATATAGATATGGGGTTGTTTTATTAACTTGTTGAAAAATCCTCCATGTCCCTCATATACAAAAAGTGATCCCCACAATATTCATTTTGTCTTTTATTCTCATTTTGAATTCTTCCCCCATTTTTAATTTGAATTTTCTTATAATTCATTCCCCACATTTTTCTCACATTATATATCCATTTTCCTTATACTAAAATTACTCACCTTTCCATATCCAATTTTCATTATTCCTTAGTGCAAATCAAAATAATTTGGAAACAAAACAAATAAACATTTATAATCTAAAATGAACTTGAAGTGTATCAAATAAAATTGCAGGAAATAAACTTTAAGTAGAATGACAACTATTTTATAGAAACAAGTCAAATTATGCACCACTCAACTTCTAAGTCTAAGTAGAAACAAAAAATGCAAATTTTATAACAGGAGCATACTCAGTGTCTAGAAAATCATATAAGAAAATAAAGTTAAAAAATGCATGCACAAAGTTCAGAATTTTATTATTAAGTTCAATTGTAATTTGGCTACAAGTTCAAATTTATATTATGAAAAAGTTCAAAATTATATTCTTCAACTGCATAACTTCAACTTCAAAATCATCACCACCATTTCCTCATCTGCATAAACCCATTCCACCATCTGCAAAATTAACATAACCAAATAAAAATTTGAACCCTTTTCAATTTTGAATTACCCAAAAGCATTCTTGTATACCATTTTCTAGAAATTAACAGAAATTGCATTTCATATTACTAATTTGAGTCTTCATCTCCAAAATCGTGACAAAATAGACATCTATTTCAAAAACCCCACTATAACTCACACAAATTATAAACATTAACAGAAAATTAAATTAACCCCACACAAATTAGAAACAGTACCCACAAAAATTTCGAATAGATGAAATTAACAACATTAACCCCACACAGATGGAGAACTTCGGCTCCGAGTTTCAGATCACGGTCGCTCTTGCTGACCGGAGACTGGTGATTGGCTTTCACAGATCGAGGGGTCGGCTTTTTCTTGGGGCCTCCAGCACCTCAAAATCCATGGGGTATTATTCCCTCCTCATCCTTGCCTTCCCTCTCCATCTTCTTCTCATCTCTACACCTACTCCTCACATTCTACTACGTGTAAAGAGAAGAGGATAATTTTTTTTCCAAAGATTCATGGGTTTATCGATCAAATGATATTTACAGAGAAGAGGAGGGGGACGTGAAGAGAGAGATGATATTTTTTTTTTCAAAAAAGGGCTGTTGGTTTGGTGAGGAAAGTGAAATTCGCAGCGGAAGAGAGACGATTAACCACACTGGAAGAAATATCCTTTTTAACACCCCATTCCTTAGCAGATATGAGATGAGATTTATTTGGGTGACGAGAGTTTTTCTGGGATTTAAAGAGAGAGATGACAGTTTTTTTGGGTGAAATCCACAGGGATTCAAAGAGAGATAATGGAGAGAGAATAATGGATGGTGAGAGAGAGAAATAATAAAATTAAGAAATATTTAATTGGGTGGAGTCCACTTTTGTTATTCATAGTAACTTGGGGAAAACTAACTACTCAAGAGTAAAATTTTCTAACAAAATGTACTCAGCAGGTAATTTTTCTTTTTTTGTTTTGTTTAAAAAAGTGTATTTATTTTTTAATGTGGTGGATCATGTGTTTACTTTTGTATAAAGTAATTGAGAGTTGTAAAAAGTATTGGCTGTTTAAAAAAAAACATTTGTTTATTGCTATATTGAGGGGACACTTGTTTCGAATTCTTCTATGGGAATGCGAATAAAAATTTATTTTCCATATTCGCCCTCGAAAATGTTGGAAGAATGATTGTCTTCATGGTGATTACATCATTAGTGTTGTGCTCTAGTTTTGGAAGAATTAGACAAAATGAGAGGTTGTTGGTTGTGGCATGGGGAATGATTGAGGGAGAGTATTATAAGAAGATAGAAATATAATCAAATGAGGTAATGATTACCTTATGTAAAAGGGAGGTGGATTATAAAAAAGATAAAAATATAATCAAATGAGGTAATGATTACCTTAATTAGAAGGAAAAATAGTGTTGTGGATCTTTTTTATTCTCATTAACCACTATAATTATCTTATATTTATTCTCATTTCCATTACTATTGAAGAATTTGCAAATCAAGCGCAACCTAAGTATTTTTTTTTTATGTAATGATAAACTTATCATGGGATGGACTGAGAACCTTTTAGTGAAAAAGAGGGAATATTGTTTGATAGGCTCTCTCCCACAATTGGTTATCATCACACTCCACCAACTGAAAGGCCAACAATACAATGTGGAAGTTCAAGATCTTCCTTAACAAAAAGATAATGTTCAATAGTGACCTAGAAAAGGATGAAAATGCTACATTTTTCCCTTCAATGCTTCTACTTCTTCTGATCTTGCAACATAATTTGTCCTTTTAACTCATTTTACGCATATTAAAAAAATATCATAGTATGACCTATTCACCTTTATTTAAGTGTAGTTTCTAGAATATTCAGTTTTTTTCTAGATTCTCTTTTTTCATGACTAAATATGTTCTAAAACGTGTTCTTTTCGATTTTCTCAAAATATATGAATCATTTAGAGCAACTTAATTTTAGTAAAGGCATTCGTGAAAGAATGATCAAAATTATCTCTTAAATTTTAAAAACAATAATTATTTATCGAATGGGGGGAGTATTGTTACTACTTCCGTCCATAAGTAAACTTCTCATATCTTTTTGTTGTTTTATTTACGAAAGAGTATTTTTTTATATAAATATATGGTGGGTCACATGTTAATCTTTTAGATAAAGTAATGAATAATGTTGAAAAATGAATGAAATGAAAGATATTTTTTTTGTAATATTGTGTGAATTTGAAGATTAAAGATTATATGAATTGAGTGTTGTTTTTGCCATTTATGAAATGAGAAACTTATTGTGGGACGACCTACAAAGGAAAGTGAGAAATTTACCCCGGGACGAAGGGAGTATTAGTTATTACATTCGAATTACAATTCTGAAAATTATCTATTTAATTTTGAAAATAATAATTCTTTAACTTATTCAATATTTTAAAAGTCTTTTGATATTTTTATATTAATTTTAAGTGTATATTGTTTCAAATAATTACAATTTTAACCCTAAAAATTAATCACGCAGTCAATAAACGGTCAATTAATGTCGTAACCAAATCCGATTAAGAAAATGTAGTCTGGTAACTACTTTTGATGAAGGTTTAAAATTAGTGACAAACATGAAATTTAGATAAATTTTGATGATTAATATTAAAAGTGTTAGAATTATTTTGAAACTGACAAAAATGAAAAGTTTGAAACAATTTTTGGGAGTATTAAAACCTATTTTTGCACTTTATTTCTCCAGCAACAAACACTTCGCACAACCCCAACAATGCTTGTTTATTTCCACAATCTTACTTTCTCCTTCACAAGACACAACTCCCATATTACAATCCAAACTTCCAAATATTCCGTCAATTTCTTCTAATAGAATGTGGTAAAAGGACATGAAAATTGAGGTATCATCGGAGATAAAACACATTAGGAAGCGTTTGGAGGCTTTCTAAGCTCGAGGTTTCTGTACGATGCTCAATTTCCAGTGAAAAGATTGAATTTTGAAATTCCTCTTTGTGTTGTTTGTATTTCCTATTTGTTACACAATTTGGTGGAATTATGTGTTTCTTGGGTATCTGACTATCTATTTCTATCATGAACGTTGTTATTTTGTCAATTTAAATGAACACAATTTGGTTTATCATGCTGTTTGTAATGTTTACTGAATTATATTTCTTAATTATTCGAATTAATTGCTGCTATTTACATAATGTGCTTTTGCTCACTGTTTCTTAATTCAGTAGGCTCAAATTAATTTTGAAGGTTGTTTCAATGTTGCCACCGGAGGCATTCAAGGTGGTTAGGAAATTTTTCATTCATCCTCCTGCCTTTTGTTTCTTATTTATACTTTTGGTGAATCGTTTTATAATTATTTGAGGTACAAAATTGAGCTCTGCAAATAGTCCACTTTTATGAGTGTTTATTCTATGTGAGGAGTTTGTAACTATTCTTGTCATTTTGTTGGGTGAAGAAGTTGATGATAAAATAATTAGGGTTCACTTTCCTATGCTAAATGGAGTAGTTTATTAGATTAAGTAAATATGGTTAGAGGAAAAGCATGAGTTTAGCTAAAAATGCCTGTGCACATATGATTTTAAATATAATCATTTGTGTTTTGTACATAGAGTAGCAAGTACTAATCAAAATTATGAATGTAATTTAGCATTTATTTTTTAGAGTGGCTAAACTTTTTGCCTATAATTTTTGGCCATAGAGTAAGTAGTGCAAACATATCCTTTGCCCCCGAAGTGTCGAAAAACTTTCCAAGTGAAAATGTAGAAAAAAACTATGAAAACACCAAAAAAGTTAGGAAATATTCTTTATTATCGGATCTGAACCAGTCAATTGAAGAAATGCATATACAGATAGTTCACGCACTACAAGCTGCAAATGCCCTCAAGTCGAAGCTTTCAAAAGTATCAGAGCCTTTATAAAATGAACATGTAATACACTGTGAGAGACTAACATATTACTGTAACTTCTCTCCAAAGAATTTAAAAAACAAACAAGCATTAAATAGACAACAAAATGCCCACACATTTGAGAAGGTCACAAATATATATGATTTGGAAAGACAGTAAGGTAATTCTAGATATATTAGCAACAATTCCAGTAAGGACTTTACTTCCTTTGCTTTTATTAACACTTTCAACCAAGATATTAAAATGTGGGAGCCATAGTACCATCAATTCATGCAACAAAAAATGTATTATTATTTCCCAGGTTTCATCTCTCTAGTGTCTTATGAATTTTGTGTTATCTCAATTTCTCATGAACCTAATGTAATGAAACTCGGTAAATTATTGTCAAGCCATATTAGTCCCAAAGTTATGTCATTCTAAAGGATGAAACAAGGTGCAAGTACTACTAAGGGTAAATTCATTTTCATTGCAGTGAATGATTATTCTGATAATACATGCAAATTGAAAGTGCAAAGAGCCAACACCAAGAAGATAACATTGACCTGTTGTTAAAGCTCTAATAATATATTGCTTACTGCTTTGTGCTATTATTTTCTATATTTGTGAGTAATCCTAAATTTCTTGTTATTTTAATTGCTATCAATAAAAGTCCAAAATTTTATATGTTGCATAGTTTGAAGTAGTGATGGTGTCATTGATATGTAAAAACCATGTTATGCTACAAATAAGAAAAAAATTCATAAATTAGTTAAGAGAAATCCAAATACATAAATTTGTCAACTTATTCCACAGTATGTATATTTCATTAATAAGAAATATGGTCATAATTACCTAAGAAAATATACAAATACATAAATCTACAAATTATTTTTGAAAAATTCATTGTTTTCTTAAGTTGATAACCTTCAACTGGATCAGTTTCAACAATAATGTCATAACATAAAATAGGTTTCTATAAAGAGTTCACATTCATTAACTTAACACTCATTGCTGATAATATTACAAAAGCTAATAATGAAGTATAAGTCAGTTTACAATGCTGAATTTAACAATATTATTTACCACGAGCACTAGGTTTCTGCAAAGTGTTTTCATTATTGATTTTTGCAATATTATGTGACTTGTTCTTCATTATTAGTTTCTGCAATATTATCAGCAAAACACACTTAATTGATGATTTTGGAAGTACTTGTAAAAATCTACTTTCAATTATGATTCCATTGTAGCAATTCATCTACTTGAAAATTATCAACTTCAGATAAAAAAAAATTATTAATAATAATTTGTTGAATTTATGTTTTTATTTTGTCTTCATTAATTATGAATCCTTTTCTTATCAATTAAATATACATATATCGTGTAATATTTTGAGGAATTTATGTATTTGATTTTTTTAAAAGTAATTTGTATTATTCTTTTTCTTAATAAGCCATTTATTTTACTAATTCTTTATTGTAGTATAATATGATTTTTATATATCAATAACATCATCAAATTTATTTTAAGCTATGCAACATATAAAAATTTTGAACTTTTATTGATTGAAATTGAAACAACATGAAATTTTAAAAATTGAGGGTTACTCCTATATAAAGAAAATAATAACACAAAACATTAAACAATATATGATTAAAGTTTTAGCATCAAGTCGATATCATCTTTATCTTCATTGAACTTGCTCGGTGTACTATTAATTATCCTTTGATAATCAGACTAATCTTTCTCTGCAATGACAATAGATTTTCCCTAAAAGTACTTGCACTTTCTTTCATCCTTTTTTGGAATGACATAAATTTGGGAGTGGTAGGGCTTATGCACATGCTACCCAATTTTGTTGCACCAGACTCGTGTGATATTGGGGAGACAAAATCTTGGAAGTCATGGTGATTTGTTTGTTTCTGCGCGAATTGAGGGTTTTGGGGCACCCCCAATTTAAGATCTTGGTTGAAAGAGTTAAAAAAAGCAAAAGGAGTAAAGCTATTATCGGAGTCGTTACCAGTACATCTAGAATTACCTTCATGTCCTAACAAAGCACGTCTCTTAGTGATCTTCTCAAATTTGTGGCCATTTTGATGTCCACCTAATGCTTGTTTGTTCGCGAACTTCTTTGTGCAGAAGTTGCAGTTGTAGTCTAGTTCCTCATTGTGTATCATATGCCCATCCTACATAGACCCCGATGCTTCTAAAGGCTCCAATTCAGATGCATGAATTATTTTTGGATGCATTTCCTCTAAAGTTTGGTTAAGATCAAATGATAAACAACATTTCCTCGTTTAGTTATTTTTTTCTACATTTTTAATTGGAGAATTTTTTGACATCTTGGAGACAAAGGACATAGTTGCACTACTCACTATAGGGCTTGGAACAAAGGCAAAAAGTCTAGCAACTCTAATTTCACCTTCCTACTGATGATGTCCTGAATTTATATAGTGTTAGCATTAATGTAGGTCTTACCCTTGGAGAGGACTGAATTTATATATCATTAGCATTAATGTAAGTTTTATCCCCAAAGCGAATCCAGCTTTAATGACCTTCCGATAGTAAAAATAATATATATAGTTTTATCCATGAACTATTTATGGACACATTTATTCTATAAATTGGTTAAGATCCAATGATAAATGATGTTTCCTCAAGTTATTGGTGTTTCAATTGTTTTCTTCTACATTTTTACTTGGAATGTTTTTAACATCTTAAGGAGAAATGAAATGGTTGCACTACTCACTATAGGGCTGGGAACAAAGGCAAAAAACCTAGCAACTCCAAACTAACCTTTATACTAGTGATGTCATGAACTTATAGAGTGTCATTAATATTGGTCTTATCCTCGAACTGGATTTATATAGTGTTAGCATTAATGTTAGTGTTAACCTCAAATCGGATCAAACTTTAATGGTTTTCCATTTAAGTAATAAATATGGCTAAATTCGTGAACTATTTGTGAATAAATTTCTTCTATAGATTGATTAAGATCCAATGATAAACAACATATTCTCACTTCATTGGTGTTTCCATTGTTTTTTCTACATTTTTACTTGGGGAGTTTTTCGACATCTTGGAGACAAAGGACATGGTTGCTCTACTCACTATATGGATAGAAATAAAGGCAAAATGTCTAACAACTCTAATTTTACCTTCTTCATGATGATGTCCTAAATCTATAGATTGTTATCATTAATATTGGTCTTATCCTAAGAGCGAACTAAATTTATACAACGATAGCATTAATGCTAGTCTTATCCTCAATGCGGATCCATGTTTAATGGCCTTCCGATAGTAATATAATAAATGCGGCTTAATCCATGACTTGTTTGTGGGCACATTTTCCTATAGATTTGTTAAGATAATATATGAACAATATTTTCTCACTTCATTGGTTTTCATTGTAATTCAACAATTTTACTTCAAGAGTTTTCCAACATTTTGGAGACAAAAGACATGATTGCAGTACTCACCATATGGCTAGGAACAAAGGCAAAAGGTCAAGAAACGCTAATTTTACCTTCCTACTGATGACGTCCTAAATTTATAAAGTGTTCGCATTAATATTGGTCTTATCCTCCGAGCGGACTAAATTTATACAAAGTTAGCATTAATATTAGTCTTATCCTCTAAGTGGATCCAACTTTTATGGCCTTGCAATAAAAACATTAATAAATACGGCTTAATCAGTGTACTTTTTGTGGACACATTTCTTCTATAGAGTGGTTAAGATCCAATGATAGACAATGTTTCCTCACTTCATTGGTGTTTTCATTGTTTGTTAGGGTTATACGTGAAAATATGCTTTTACTTTGTATAACCTATGTAGTAAACAATTATTTATGAGAATAAATCTTTTATTACTATTACTTGAAATATAAATGAATGTTATATATTGCAAACTGTTCAATATATAGTATGCGTTACATTGTAGTTACTGTGGTGATTCCAGATCACAGAAGATCGCATCTACAATTCCTTCTATATAAAAGTACAAATTCACGACATAGGTGGAATTGAACAATCCATCTTGTTGGTCCCACTAGTCAGTTTTAGAAAGAATGCGGAAGCTTAATTAAAACTCTTTTGCAAGATCTTTTTACTAGAGCACAAGTATAAACAAAATATAAATAATGAAAGTGATAAATAACACAAGATGTATAGTGGTTCGGATGTTAAAATCCTACGTCCACTCTTCCTTTTATCAAGGGGCCTTACTAAACAACTAACCAACTTACTACTTTAGGGAATTGAGAAGTACCAGATCCTTCTTACACTCTTTAGATCTAACTTCGAACTAATGCTTAACTAACTCCAACCTTCTCTATCAAGATGAACATGTTGAGTATTCCAACAACAAACTCCTTAAGAGTAGATATGAAACAAGAACTATAAGAGTGCTAATATGCTTGCGAGTAATAAAGCTAAAGTATGATCTTCGTGCGCGTAACTAGAGCTTTTCTTCAATGATGCACTCTTGTATTTATAGAGGTGATTAGGGTTTAGTCGTTTGAGAGCTAATCTAATCAGATCTCTATTTATGGAAGTTTCAATCAATCAATTCCCTAATTGATTGATTGGGTTGGTGAGATCCTTGGATTGATATCTGTTGGTCCCGAAACGAGTAAACAGGTGTATGGGGGGGGGGGGAATACACCTGTGGTTACAAATTAAAACTTCTTCAAAACTTATCAGGTTACTTAAGACAATAGCTCGTCAGTGGACTTGAGGTCTGCTGAGAGTTACTCTGTGAAAGCTTACTGAGATAATACCTCCACTGAAAGCACAAGACTTTCAGTTGAACTACTATCTAATTAGCTTTCAGATGCAGATTAGTGAGCCCTTTAGAAAACTCGTTTTACTTTGATAAACTTGAGATTAACACACACTTATGAAATAGCAGAATGTAAGTACACAAGATGTAAAGTGGTTCAGAGATAAATCTCCTACGTCCACTGGCCTGATCAAACAGGAGAATTCCTTTCACTTGGAATTCCTTGTGTTATAGTGCCAAGGTGCACTGATCAACTTTTCCTCTCTTAGGATGATTGATCACTAGGAAATTCCAGGTCCTAGTTCCCAAAACAAACCAGCTTTCAGACTGATACAACAATCAGCTTACTAACACCACTTAACACTAGCTCTCAACCTAAACACTGAGTAGGGTTTTGAGTAGGGTTTTGGTTCCAACTATTTTGAGATAATCCTTACAAGTTTAGCTCAATGCTTAGGATTGGATTATCTCTTTCTAAGATTTGGATATAGCTTTTAAGCTTGGTTACAGAAGGTTTGTTAGGCTCTCTACAACTGTGAAACACTTGGGAAACAATGATAAATTCGAGTGCTTCTAGATGGTTATGAATGTAGAGATAACTTTGATCTTGTAAGTTTCCCGTGCTTGTAAATGTGCACGTCCTTCTGTATTTATAGGCTTCCTTGAAAATCTTCCCGTTGGATTTGAATCTTCTCAAGTAAGTCTTCTTGTATCTGATTGGTTCAAACGGCTCTTTTTGAAGCTTTAAGTCTTGTCAAGAAACGGCTGCAAAACCATGCTTGTTCACCAACTTTCTGTAGATTGCTAGATGAAAGACTTTTGGTACTTGTCAGGCTGGGGTAGGTCGGCTGTCAGTAAAGTACACTGACGTGTCATCTTCTCATTGGACCTTAAGTCTGTATGCCCAGATTCTTGTCTTGCTTTAAGGTGGGACTCCTCTGAGAGAACCTTCTTATTCCTTCATTTATTGTAAGCTTCACTGAAATTCATTTTGCCTTGTTCCAACCAGATTAACTAACAGCTTTAAATATGTTTAGCATTAAATGTACTTTGTTAGTTTCTTTATCAGTGGATCTTCGTCCTCTACTGATAGATTTAGTTTTAGTGAGAATGTACTTAGAAAATATTCAAGACTTCGACTTCTTTCTCAGATCACTTATTCTTCAGCGGACTTCATCTCAGCGGACTTCGTACTAAAATACACTCTAGTTATTACTAACTGTACTCCAGTTCTTAACACTTAGAACTCTTTAATTTAAACTCTAACTCTACTGAATAATTTACTTACAAAACAACTTAGGAGGGACATGTTGGCATCTAATCAAAACAAGTCTTATACATTTTCCCAACAATTTCCCCCTTTTTGATTATGCCGGAACCTATCTTATTACATATCTTCTTTCAGATGAGGTTCTTCAGATGACATTCAAGGTTCACATATTTTGTAAGTAAAAAACATTCAAGTACATAAGCCTAAATGATAATGAGATATTATCTTGGGCAAACATCAGCAGAGTTCATTTCATTGAAAAAATGATGAAGTACAAATTACATGAAGTCAACTCTCAAAAAGTTTGAAACTTAAACACACCTGGGACTTAAAAACAAATGCCCAGCAAAAGATACAACTTTCTCAGATGGACTCAAAAAGAGGTTCAAGTCCATATTGCTTAAAGACTCTGATCTTCAGCTCATTCTTCCTCTCCATCATCTCCTTCGAATGTCCTCTGAGACCAAGATGCTCGCATAAGGATGTCCACTCTTCAGTGATCCTTTCTCTATCAACAGCACCTGTTGCATCTTGAGGAGGCCAGTAGGTGATTGGCTCAGGGGCCTTCAGAGCATGATCAGGGAAGGCATCATTCCAAGCACCACTGATCTCGGGATAGAGTTTGGGATAGGCATCAAACAACCATGAGTTGAAGACTTCTTGTGCATTGTCCCTTCCTAACTCTCCACTGACATAAAAGGAATAAACGAATTCCCTTTTAGCAGTCTCCCAAGCATCATTGAGCTTCTTAGGAACCCAGGCATCATGGTGAGGGAATCTGTTCTGAGACGGAGTGATCTTGTCTTTCTTCAGTTTGGCAGCCCACTTTAGATAACCACTTCTGAATTTCTTAGAAGTAGTTTTGTCAAAAGTGGCTAACCTCTCCTGCTTCTTCCTCTCAGCCAGTTCTGCAATGGTTTCCATCGTCCCAACCACCTTATCTCTCATCTCCTGCTGTTGGGCAGTTAGCTTTCTTGCTCTCTCGTTTATTCCTCCAGCTTCTTTGATTAGCTCAGTGAGCTCCGTGACTCGGGTGGGTGCAGACTTGGAAATTTCAGAAGATAAAGGATCAGGGTTAAGAATGGGAAGTACCTCAACTTCATCAGTAGAGGTTGTGGACTTAGCTGCCAACCTCCCTGAGGTTCTTGTCTTTTTAGCTACCTCTACTGAGAGTACATCAGTTGCCTTTCTCTTGGCAGGTTCCCCCTTCTTTGCAGCTCTCTCTTCCTTCTCCTTCAGATGAGCTTCCTTGAACTTTGTGAGGTCTTCTGATGTTGTCTCCTTGCCCTTCTTTTCTTCAGCCAGCTTCTGGGCCTCAGCATTAACTTTCTTGATGGTGCTTTTGATTTGTTGACTTCTCTCGAACTCCGGGGTCTCAAGGATGATTTGCATTTTGTTCCTTGGATCAGCCTTCAGCTCCTTAGAAGATATCCTTCTTTCCCCCTTTCCGGCATTAATCATGCACCCAGCCACAGTGATGTTTAGCTTCAACTGATCGTGAGCGATGGCTTTAAGTTCAGTAGAGCAGTGGTCAACTTCATCTTCCATTCGTTCTAGTGCAGCTCCAGCAGTTTGACCAAATTGCACAAATTGGGCCAGCTTCTCATCAATTAGCACATTGGTCTTTTCCTGAGTTGGGAAGTCCTCAACAGCCTTCTTGAGAACTTCACCAAGCTTGGCTCCAAGTTCTTCGTGCTTTGCCTCGAACTCCTGCATCTTCTGGTTCCATAACCCTTCAACCTTCCCAATAAGGTCGGGTGAGAAAGCTTCAACAGAAGACTTTAGGTTGATGGACACGTTCTCTACTGAGTCCTTCAGGAATTGAGTTCTGGCTTCTTCCTCCTTCTTCTCCAGGTTCTTCAGACCTTCTAGCATGAGAACACAGTTGCCTTCAACTAGGTCAGACACCATGTGAGTTGAGTCTTGCACCTTCAGGGTTAGATTTTGAAGTGAAGTAGTTGTTGACTCCATCAATTCATCAACATGGTCTGAGAGTATGACCATTTCGTCTACCTCCTCTTGGACAACTTCTTGAAGATCTCTCAGCTCAGTTTCAAGAGTAGGAAGTCTTTCATCTTGGAGTTTAAGCACTGCATCCCTCAGTGGAGTTAGGTTGACCTGGACTGGGGGGATCTCATTAGTTTGAGTACCTGCATTTAAGACAGTGTTAGTTCTTCCTCCCTCAATCTCACCACCTAAGTCACCTGTAACTTCTAACTCCATTGGAACTCCCTCCTCCTCACTCATCTTACTTCTCTCATCACTCTCCTTTTCAACTATGGTTTTTTCAGCCAATTCATCCTTTACAGGAATGATTGCTTTTATTTGACCACTCATAACTCCAGTGATTTCCACATCTTTCTCACCACCCTCAGTTTTTTCTTTCTCTTTTTCAACTCTTTCGATTCCAGACACCTCAGTTGACTCTAAAGTCACCACTGAGGGCTGTTGTGGGAGAATCTTAGTAGACACCTCTACTGGACTCTCCTGTGGCAAATTTTGAGCCTCAGTATCCCTTGCCTTGGATACATCCTTGGCTACCTCACCATCACCTTACCTTGGTGAGGTCCCTCCTCCTTGTACATTTTCTTCTTTCTCCTCCTCTTTCTCCTTCACCTCCTCTCCTTCAGCTATCACCTCAGCAATCTTCTCCATCACTAGACTCTCAAAAATTTTCTCATCACAGAGAAGTCTAGATTTGGTCATTCCAGCAAATTGCATCAACTCCATCTCCTCCTTTTTCCAGTTATCAGCATTGCTGCCTCTGACAGCCAGCAAGATCTCACCCTGTCTTCTGTCTTTGAGCTGGACAAGAAGTCTCAGTCTCAAGAATAATGCTTTCAGGGTTGGGTACCCATCAAGCTCAGGGTACTTAGACTCTAAAGAGTATGCAACTTCATCCTTGAGAGTATCAAGGAAAGAGTACTCTTCTTCATCGTCTGAAGGAAGGGAAGGGGTAGGGGATCTGCTTTCTGTTGGCTCTTCTGGGATAGACTCCAGTTGAGTTGGATGAATTTCAGGAGGGTTTAATTCAGATGAGGTTTGAGTGTCAGGTGAGGTTGTGTTTTGGTCAGTGGGGGTTGATGATGTGGGTTCAGCTGGGGTTGATGGAATGGGTTCAACAGGGTTTGATGGGGTGGTTTCAGTTGGGGTGGAGATGGGTTCAGTAGGGGTTGTTTGGGATCCACTTACTGGCTTTTGAGAGCCATCAGTGGGGGTTTTGGGTAATGAGGAGATGCGTTTGGTTTTGGCGGCAGGGGTGCGAGGTTTAGTGGTTTTAGGTTTGACGGGGGTGGGTGCAGGAACATCTGAGTCAGACTCAGTTGAGATAGTGTTGGGAGAAGAGGTAGGGTTACCTGATGAAGACTCATCAGTAGAGTCTGTGACTCTGACTTTCTTTGAGGCAACCTCCTTTTCTGCTTCAGAAGACCTCTTCTTCTCCTTCTTTGAGGCCTTCTCTGCCTCAGCCTCCTTATGTTGAGCCATTTTGTCACTCAACTTGACTAGCCTCCTCTTGAGCTTGGTCTTCTTCCCTTCAGCAGGGGCATCTTCCTCCTCCTCAACTGCCTCTGGGCTCTCCACAGCAGGCTTAATCATCCTCCCTTCAAGATTCTTTCCAGGCTTGAATAGGGCTTTCAAATTGCTCCATTTCCTATCAGGGATCCAATCCACTCCCAGGTCTACATTCTCTATCAAGTAAGAGATTTTTGTAGCATAATTGAGCTTACTTGATAGTTGGGGAGTTTTGTCTGGTTGGAGCTTTGAGTTCTCTTTGTTCAAGGCCCTCAGAAAGAATTGTTGCCAGTTGAAGGACCTTTCTTTGCTTTCCACAATGGCCTTCATCAGTCTGAGCTTTGGCTTGCTCACTTGCTCAGTACTTCCTTGGTTCCCAAGAATGCATTTACCCACAACTTCACACAGAACATTGTATACTGGCAGGAGTATACTTCTATTCATGGTTGGGCTATATTTCACCTTCCTCTGCATAATGGTATTAACCCATTCCTCCTCTTTTTCCACTATGCACGTGTCTGGATTGGGACCTTCAGAGGGAAGATCAAATAGCTCCTTCAGAACTTCTCCGCTCACACGAATCTCCTTCTTTATCTTTTGGTGCTCTGTGACTTCCATGTCATCTCTCATAACTTTCTTCTTCCTTTGCAAGATCAGATGAGACCTGATCCTTGTGTCTGAATTGGAGACATTGTTGTAGAATTCAAGAACCTGTCTGTCAAAACAGTTCTCTGGATGAACCGATAGAAATTTCTCTAACCCTGCAGATTTGAGCATATCTAGGGCTTCTTTGATATGGGCAAATTCAGGTTTTGTCTCAATTTCTGGGGTATCAAACACCACAATGGGTTCATACCAGAAGTTATCCTTATTGGTAAGGAAACTAAGATTAAGTTTAGCCATTTGAACAAGAGATGGGAAATTTGCAGAAGAGATAGTAGGTGCTTGCTTGGAAGTGTATTCGAAAAGGTTTGCAAGCTTAAGTTTGGGGTTTTTATAAGAGAAGTAAACGGTTGGATCTAATCCCGCAATCAACGACTGAGATTGATTTTAGTAAAAAGTCGTGGATAGATGAAAAGGGGGTAGTGGGGAGTTTTTGAAAGATCTAGACGGTTAGGAGTGAACCGTCAAATATGGATGGTATGGATTGAAAAGGTTGGTAGCCGGAAGGTCACATCATCCGGCTTTTAGGGCGCGTGAGATAGGTAATTGAAAAAGCATGTCTGACTTGTACCACGCGCATTAAATGCTTGCCATACCAAAATCTCTTCGGAACAGTGAAGAAAGATTTAATTTCCCAGAAAGCACTCATTAGTAAGTTTTTGAAACCAAATATATTCTTTAAAAACTAAGAGGCTTTAAATTTGAAACAATATAAGTAACAAGCTTTTGACCTCCACTGAGGTTTGACCTCGTCTGATATTCAAACCTCTTCTGAGATGAGGAGCTTCTTCTGAGAAGGATCCTCTACTGGATATGAACCTCCACTGAGATACCAACTGAGTTGAAGGTAACTCTTCTGAGATTCAATCCTTTATTTACTCTCCTGGATCTAGGAGTCCAAGCTCCACTGACAACTCTTGAAACCTTGCTTCAGCCAAAGGTTTAGTGAAGATATCTGCCTTCTGCTTGTCAGTGTGGATTTTGAGCATTTTGATGTCCTTCTTCTCCACATGATCTCTGATGAAGTGATGCCTTATATCCACATGTTTGCATCTTGTGTGGAGAACTGGATTTTCTGAAATAGCAATTGCACTATTGTTGTCACAGAAAATAGGGACTTCATTGGCAAAGATGTTGTAATCTCTCAGTTGTTGTCTTAGCCAAAGAATTTGAGCACAACAACTTCCAGCTGCCATATACTCTGCTTCAGTAGTACTTGTGGCTACTGAATTTTGTTTCTTGGAAAACCAAGAAATCAGCTTACTTCCCAAGAATTGACAAGTGCCTGAGGTTGATTTTCTATCAATTCTGCATCCTCCATAGTCAGCATCTGAGTATCCTGTGAGTTCCAGATTGTCATCTGAGGGATACCACAATCCCATATTCACAGTACCCTTAAGATATTTGAGAATCCTCTTAGCAGCTTCCAGATGACTTTTCTTGGGGTTGGCTTGATATCTTGCACAAATCCCAACTGCAAAAGTGATATCAGGCCTGCTTGCTGTGAGATACAGTAGAGATCCAATAATGGCTCTGTAGTGAGTCTAGTCTACTGATTCACCATCTTCATCTGGTTCCATCTTGGTGTTGGTGTTGAGTGGAACCCTTGCAACCTTGCTGGTCTGGCATCCAAACTTGTTGATCAGCTCCCTTGTGTATTTGTCTTGGTTGATGAAGATTCCTTCAGTGGACTGCTTGACTTGAAGTCCTAGGAAGAAATTCATTTCTCCCATCATTGACATCTCAAATTTTCCCTTCATCAGTTGAGAAAACTTCTCACAGAGGACTTGGTTAGGACAGCCAAAGATGATATCATCCACATAGATTTGAACCAGCAATGTGTCCTCTCCTTTTGTGATTCTGAAAAGTGTTCTATCAACTCTCCCTTTGATAAAACCATGATCCAAAAGGAATTGTGACAAAGTATCATACCAAGCTCTTGGAGCCTGTTTCAGTCCATATAGAGCTTTCCTCAGTCTATATACTTTGTGACTTTCTTCAAAACCTGGGGGTTGCTCCACATAGACTTCTTCATTGAGTACTCCATTTAAGAAGGCAATTTTAACATCCATCTGGTACACCTTGAATTTCTTGTGAGCAGCATAGGCAAGAAATAACCTTATTGCCTCCAATCTGGCTACTGGGGCAAATGTTTCATCATAGTCAAATCCTTCAACTTGAGAGTAGCCCTTTGCAACTAGCCTGGCCTTGTTTCTGACTATGATATCATTCTCATCCTTCTTGTTCTTGAATACCCACTTGGTTCCTATCACATTGCAGTGATATGGTCTGTCCACCAACTCCCATACTTGATTCCTTGTGAACTGGTTGAGCTCTTCTTGCATGGCAATAATCCAGTTGGAATCTTGAAGTGCTTCTGCTATGGAACTTGGTTCCTGGTTTGATAAGAAACAACAAAACAAAGCACTTTCACCATGAAAACTTATATTTTTGACTCCTGAGGTAGGATCACCTAGGATTTGCTCAACAGGGTGATCTGAGAGCCAAGTTCTCCTAGGCTGATGCCCTTCAGTAGAGTTTAACTCTTCTGAAGTTGAGTCACTAGATATTGGAATGAAATCGAATTCAGGAAATAAGACAGAGGGTTGAAGTCCTGAGTCATCATTCAAGGTATTTTCATTCTCAATGGTAATTTCATTGGTTCCCCCTTTAATGATGGTTTCAGTGAATGTCTCAGCTGTGACCACATCTTCATTGACATCGGTTACCTCTTGAACTGGGATGGTGTTCATCAGTTCAGTTACATCTTCAGGAGGGCTCTCAGGTGAGCTTTGAGGAGTGGTCTGATTTTGAGGGTCCTCTTTGAATTGTTGATCATTTAGGTTGTCCCAAGTTGGGATGAATGTATCAACACAAATCTCAGGATATACTTTTGATTTGATACTCAGTTTAGTTAGCCTTTTGCTTATCACATCCTCATTCTCCTTACTTCTCGACTCAAAAGTAGATTCATCAAATACCACATGAGGTGTTTCTTCCACAACAAGAGTTCTACAGTTGTAAACTCTGAAAGCTCTACTGATTTGGGAATATCCTAAGAAAATTCCTTCATCAGCTTTGCTATCAAAAGCTTTCAGTTGTGTTTTCCCATTGTTGTGAATGAAACACTTGCAACCAAAAATATGAAAGTAAGATACCTGTGGCTTTCTGCCATTCCATAACTCATATGGAGTTTTTCCTTGATGTTTGGTTACCATGGATCTGTTTTGAGTGTGGCAGGCAGTATTAATAGCTTCAGCCCAGAATCTTTTAGGAACCTGAGCTTCAGCTAACATTGTCCTTGCTGCCTCCTTGAGAGTCCTATTTCTTCTTTCAGCTACTCCATTTTGTTGTGGAGTTCTTGCAGCTGATGTCTCATGTGAAATACCTAATTCTTTGCAATAATCAGATATAATAGAATTTATGAATTCAGTGCCCTTATCTGATCTTATCTTTACAATGTTCAGGCTCTTTTCATTGCTAACTTTCTTCAGGAGCTCTGGCAGTCTCAGTTGAGTCTCCTTTTTGCTTGCAAGGAATATTACCCATGTGTACCTGGAGAAGTCATCAACAACAACAAGTGTATACTTTCTCCCATTAATACTTACAGAGGTTACTGGACCAAAAAGATCCATATGTAACAGTTGAAGTACTCTGTCAGTAGAGGTTGCTACTTTGCTTTTGAAGGATGCCTTTACTTGCTTCCCCTCCTGACAGGCTTTACAGATATGTTCTTTGTTATAAACTTCATTTGGCATTCCTTCTACCAGTCCATGTCTTGCTATCTTGTTCATCATCTTGAAGTTCAGATGACTTAGCCTTTTGTGCCACAACCAATTAGTGTCAGTTGAGCTCTTAGCAATAAGACATGCATTTGGTGTGCAAGACTTCCAATCTGCAAGATAGATATTTCCATTTCTTGACCCATTTAGTAATACCTGTTGTGAAGATACATTCTTAACAAAACATAGGTTACATGAAAATTCAACACTGTATCCCTTATCACAGAATTGACTTATGGACAGTAGATTATGCTTAAGTCCACTGACAAAGGATACATTGTTTACCCTTACTGAGCCAATAATTAAAGTACCATAACCTTTAGTGGCTCCTTGAGAGTTGTCACCAAAAGTGACTTGTGGACCTTCTTTCTCAACAAATTCTGTCAGGAGATCTTTGTTGCCAGTCATGTGCCTAGAACATCCACTGTCCAAATACCAGACCGATGATTTAAGAGCTTCTCCTTTGTTGAGGTCCACTGAGCCCTGCAATCACAGATCAAGCTTTAGGCACCCATTTGGTGTTGGGTCCTACAAGGTTAGCTGTACCTTTCGGAATCCAAATTTGCCTCACAGTTCTAATTACTTTAGATTGGCTAATTTGTCTTCCATAAACATCTACATAGATTGTTATCTCCCTAGGTGCCTTAGGAGTAAACTTTCTATGAGTGTCAGCCTTTGAAGGAACATGAACCTTCTTCACATTCTTTCTCTTTGGCTTGGGTGCACCTGGTCTTGGTTTTTGTTGATAAAGGTATGAAGGACCTTTTCCTTTAGACACAAAAGGACTAGGTCTTCCATATGAGTCATTCCATGAAGACTGCTCATGCCTGGGTGCTCTCAGCTGAGGTTGCTTCATCTGTGAAGACCTCGGCTGATAGTACCTCTGCTGAGATCTAGTCTGATAAGTTACCTGAGCCTTTCCATTTGGTTTTGGCTTAGATTGACTTTTCTTTTGAGTGATCTCAGCTGGTCTTTTTCCTTTATCCACAGTCTGTGGTTGAAATGTCACAGACTTGACAAAAACTCTCTTTGTGCCACTTGAAGAAGCAACACTCAGAGGACCTTCTGAAGGTTTTGGAATAAAGCCTATCCCACACTTGTTATTTGGATTGGTTTGAAAATTTCGGATCTCCTCTATGGCAAGAGAGGGTTTGTTTAGAGCATCAATCCTTTTTAACAATGTGTCTTCAGATTTTTGTAAGACATCAATTTTCAGGAGAGAATCCTTTATTTGGCTTACCAATTTTAAATTCTCTTCAGTTAACTTTGTCTTAGATTCATTGAGATCTTTTATCAGTTGATCTCTACCATTTCCTTGACTCCTGAGGGTTTCCACCTCTTTTGTCAGTTCAATGGTAGATTTGGCTGAGTTTAGATCTGCTTGATTCCCAGACTCAATTAACTTGGAGTTTTCACTCAAGAGTTGTTTGTTCTCATCTTGAAGACAAAAACTTGCTTCTTGCAACCTTGAGAAATCAATCATCAATTGTTCCAAAGCGGATTGAAGATTGAGATCCTCAGTTGACTCTGAGCTTAGCTCAGGTGTGTGTTCTAGAGAAATGGATGGTTTGGATTGTACCTCTGGTTCTTCTCTTGCCATGAGGCACATGTCATCTTCACTGCTGTCAGAGAACAGTTCATCAGGTGACTCCAGGTTTTCATCAACATCCCCAGCCATCATGGCTTTCCTTTCTCCATATCTTCTGTCTCTTTTGGCTTGCCTTTCTCTTCTTTCTTTTGTGCTCAGTTGAGGACAGTCATATTGAAAGTGCCCAATCTTTTTGCACTGAAAACACCTGTTGGCATCATCATTCTTTTCCTCAGTGGACTCTCTGGTCTTTGATGATGATCCTTCAGCCTTGGTGTAATTCTTGTATTCCTTCTTCTTTTCCAGCTCAGATGAACTTTTCTCTCCTTCTCTGGTAGTCTTTTGTGGATAACTTCTACCTTCCCTGTTATCCCTGTAAAATCTCTTATATTTGCCAAAGCGGCTGTTAAGTTGTTCAAACCTTCTAGCCACGAGGCTGAGTTCCTCCTGCATCTCAGCCTTGCTTTGAGACTTACCCGCCTTTGTACTCTTCTGAGGCTTTGGGGATTTTGGCTCAGACTCCTTAGCTTTGAAGGCAACTTCCTTCTCAGCTGGGGTCTCATCAGGAGCCCTTTTCCTGTTCAGATCAAACTCATAAGCCTTAAGTTCAGAGAATACCTGTTGCATAGACATGCTGGATAGATCCTTGGTATTCTGCATCATCACAGAGTACACATCCCATCTTGAGGTTAGACCTCTCAGGATCTTTAAGGCAACTTCTCTTTTGGTGTAGACCTTTCCCAGAGAATTTATCTCATTCATGATGTCAGTGAACCTCACATCAAGCTGGTCTATGGTCTCAGTGGACTCCATGGTGAACTGCTCATATTTTTGAACAGCTACTGAAAGCTTGTTCTCTTTTATCTTGTCAGTTCCTTCACACATGAGAGCAAGAGTGTCCCATAGTTCCTTTGCTGTCTTGCAGTGGATCACTCTTCCCATTACAGAATCTGGAATAGTGGTGTAGAGAATGTTCATGGCAATGAAGTTGAGGTTGTTTCTCCTCCTCTCATCTGCAGTGAAATTATCTTCATCTTTGGGCCATTCTTCTCTAGGATCTGCAATAGTTTCAGCTGTAGTTCTAGGGTTAGGTGTCATAAACACAAATGGACCTTTAGTAATAACCCTTAACATTTCATCATGCACACAGGCAAGATGAGCTCTCATTCTGATCTTCCAGAAATCATAGTTTTCCACTGAGAATTGTGGAAGCTTGTGATGAGACATATGGTTCAAGGGATTAACTCCCATGTTGTTCTCTGCTGGTGGTGCAACCCTAGCTGTGTTGTCAGCCATAGTATAAAAGCAAGTTTATCAAAAGATCAATTCAGGTGACCTTAATAAAATACCTTTAAACACAAGGTATACTTAGAACAATGGTCTTTTGAACCACTGCTTTGATACCAATTGTTGGTCCCGAAATGAGTAAACATGTGTATGGGGGGGGGGGGGGGGGGGAATACACCTGTGGCTACAAATTAAAACTTCTTCAAAACTTATCAGGTTACTTAAGACAATAGCTCGTCAGTGGACTTGAGGTCTGCTGAGAGTTACTCTGTGAAAGCTTACTGAGATAATACCTCCACTGAAAGCACAAGACTTTCAGTTGAACTACTATCTAATTAGCTTTCAGATGCGGATTAGTGAGCCCTTTAGAAAACTCGTTTTACTTTGATAAACTTGAGATTAACACACTTATGAAATAGCAGAATGTAAGTACACAAGATGTAAAGTGGTTCAGAGATAAATCTCCTACGTCCACTGGCCTGATCAAACAGGAGAATTCCTTTCACTTGGAATTCCTTGTGTTATAGTGCCAAGGTGCACTGATCAACTTTTCCTCTCTTAGGATGATTGATCACTAGGAAATTCCAGGTCCTAGTTCCCAAAACAAACCAGCTTTCAGACTGATACAATAATCAGCTTACTAACACCACTTAACACTAGCTCTCAACCTATACACTGAGTAGGGTTTTGAGTAGGGTTTTGGTTCCAACTATTTTGAGATAATCCTTACAAGTTTAGCTCAATGCTTAGGATTGGATTATCTCTTTCTAAGATTTGGATATAGCTTTTAAGCTTGGTTACAGAAGGTTTGTTAGGCTCTCTACAACTGTGAAACACTTGGGAAACAATGATAATTTCGAGTGCTTCTAGATGGTTATGAATGTAGAGATAGCTTTGATCTTGTGAGTTTCCCGTGCTTGTAAATGTGCACGTCCTTCTGTATTTATAGGCTTCCTTGAAAATCTTCCCGTTGGATTTGAATCTTCTCAAGTAAGTCTTCTTGTATCTGATTGGTTCAAACGGCTCTTTTTGAAGCTTTAAGTCTTGTCAAGAAACGGCTGCAAAATCATGCTTGTTCACCAACTTTCTGTAGATTGCTAGATGAAAGATTTTTGGTACTTGTCAGGCTGGGGTAGGTCGGCTGTCAGTAAAGTACACTGACGTGTCATCTTCTCATTGGACCTTAAGTCTGTATGCCCAGATTCTTGTCTTGCTTTAAGGTGGGACTCCTCTGAGAGAACCTTCTTATTCCTTCATTTATTGTAAGCTTCACTGAAATTCATTTTGCCTTGTTCCAACCAGATTAACTAACAGCTTTAAATATGTTTAGCATTAAATGTACTTTGTTAGTTTCTTTATCAGTGGACCTTCGTCCTCTACTGATAGATTTAGTTTTAGTGAGAATGTACTTAGAAAACATTCAAGACTTCGACTTCTTTCTCAGATCACTTATTCTTCAGCGGACTTCATCTCAACGGACTTCGTACTAAAATACACTCTAGTTATTACTAACTGTACTCCAGTTCTTAACACTTAGAACTGTTTAATTTAAACTCTAACTCTACTGAATAATTTACTTACAAAAAAACTTAGGAGGGACATGTTGGCATCTAATCAAAACAAGTCTTATACATTTTCCCAATAATATCTTCATTCTGACTTTCCAATCCGATCATGTTTGACTTCATTTAAATTACCAACGGTCAAATACTTCCAATGCACAACTCTGAATCTTCCAGAGTAGGCTGAACCAGACACTAGATGACCTCGAGGTCCTTGGTTAAGAACAAGAATACTCAGTAGAATCTAGAGATGATTTTGAGAAACTTTTGTTCCACCAGACTCGTCTGGTCTGGACTTGTCTGGTCTGGGGAAAGGTCTTCTGCCTCTGATGTGAACATCTTTGATGAAGTCTTCTGGTGGAGTCCTCTGGTGAAGTCTTCTGGTGGAGTCCTCTGATGGAGTCCTCTGGTGAAGTCTTCTGGTGACTCTTCTAGTGAAGTCTTCTGGTCTGGCAGTTCCCCCTAGACTAAGTCCTAATCTAGTTCTTCATCTGACTAACAGGTCCAGATGGTCCTATTACATCTTCTGGTTTGTTTAACTCATCAAAACTAACAATATTAATCCTAACAATTTCCCCATTTTTGATGAAGTTAAAACACTAACCATAACTGATAAAAAAGATAAGCAAGATAAACACTTAAGATAAGACCTTAGAATAGATCTTATCAGGCAAACAAGAAGACAATAAGAAGCTGTCTTAAGACAGAAGAGATATGATATTTCATTAATAAATCAGGACAGAAGAGTTTACAAATTACAATGCAAGTCTCTAAGCATATCTCCTGTTTTCCTTTGGCACCAGGAACCAGTCTAGGAATCTATCTTGAACAGTTTTGAGCTCTGCTGAGTTTACTGGAGTGAAATTCACCAACACCTTGGTCTTGTATAGCTTCTTTAACTCTACCTAATCAATCTGGTCCCCATTCATGGGAGTGTTGAGATAATGGAACTCTGGGGCAGTGACTTCCAGATTGAACTCAATGGTAGAGTCCATCAGCTTCTTGTACAGGTCTGCATCATAAGATTTCATCCAAGAATGGAAGGTTCTGTTGATCAATGCTTCATCCTCTGGAGGTGGCCTATGAATGTAATGCTGGATAAACCAGAGAGTTTTGGATTCTTTCCACCTTTCAATGAGTGGCACAGGCACAGTAGAGTCAAAGGACCCTTATGTCCTTAGAGGCAGGATATCCATCACATCAACATGAGCCTTCTTCCTCTGGCCTGAACCACTTGCAGCAGGGGTGAGACCTGCTTCTCTTGCTTTCTTATTCTGCTTCCTAACATATCTGAGCCTCTGCTCTTCATCTATGTTCTTCCTAACTCTGGCAAGTCTCTCCTCTGGAGTTTCTTCTTTGAATCACTTCTCAGCCTCCTCAACAACTTCCTCCAGGAAGCTCTTCTTCACTCTCCTGATTTTCCTCTTAGCAGGACCAGGGATAGACACAGGGTCCTGTTCAGAGTCCAATGATTCCTCTTATGCTGTGAGCTGCTTGGCTATAGCCAAAGATTTCAATTCTGCAGCTGAGCTTGTGCAAGAGTGTTCTCCAGCAGGTCCAGACGACCACCATGGTTGAAGAGGGTCTCGTTTGTGCTCTTCGCCAGATCAGTTCTGGCCCTCTCTTTCCCCTTTTTGACTTCATCAAATAAGGGCTGCACCATTTGCCTTATCAGATCAGGCAATTCAGTGGAGGAGGAAGAGTGAAGATCCTTCAGCTTCTTGGCTTCATCCAGATAAGCTTGAGCCTCAGCTACCAGGCGCTCCTGGTTTGCCAACATCTCCTGGAGGGAGTTCTTCAGTCTGGAAGTCTCAAGCATTTGAGAGGCTATTTCCACCTTCAGCACAGAGACATGACGCAGCTGGTCCAAAACATGCTCCTGCAACTGCTTCTGGCTCTCAATCACATCTAGTTTTAAAAAAAGGTCATTTTCCTTGAATGCGGCTTTAGCAGAAGCAAAGGTGGCCTTGATCTGCTTCAAGAATTTCTTCCTCTCTTCTTTTATCTGGTGCTCAATCATAGCAGGCGCCAGATGCTGCATTGCCTTGGAGAATCTGTCTATTTGCTGGATCTGCTCATTGAAGAACATCTTCATCTTCTGGAGGACAGCAGGAGATACATCAAAGTCCTCTTCATCAGAGTACAACTCTGGAGGGAAGGGGAACTGAGGGCCAAAAGAGTAGGAAGGGCCCTCTGGAGAGATCATGACTCCTCTCTGGATCAGAAGAGTCCTCACCACCACCTTTGCAGCTTCTGGAGATTCAAGCTCTGCTGGGTTTTGCAAGTTGAGCTTCTTCTTGATTTCAATCTCCCATGCAGCGAAGCCAGCTGTGGTAATCTTCTCCAGCAGCATGACCAAGTCCTCTACATCTTCCAATCTGGCTTTGCTCAAGACTTCGACATCGGTCAAGTCAGCCAGAAGGGGTAAGTGCTCCAGTAGGATGGGGAATTGCTCTCTTAGCCAGAGCTGAGCACTTACACTCATGCTCTTCCTGATGGGACCCATATCAGAATCGTTGAACGTGAAGGGTTTGGGCCCAGGGGCAGATGAGGATGAGGCTAAGTTTTTTGGCTCCAGTGAAGCATCTTGTAACGCCCCCACTTAAAATAGTATGGAAAATATGATGTGGCACAAGTAGGAACGTTACTAAAATAGTACTTTGTATTAAAATATACATACGCCACACATTTACACAGCGGAAGTAGTAAATAAGTATGATCGTAATTTAAGATACAAGCCAAAATTTAAAAATATTATTCTTGAACATATAAAGTCTTTAAGAAATCTTCACAGCCCGCCGAGTTCATTCGCCCACTTCAGAATCCACAGCATCTGTAAAAATTTAAAAGTGGAAGGGATAAGCGTTTGTAAACACTTAGTGGGAAATCTCTTGTTACTTGCACAAACTAAACATGAAATGCATATAACATGGAGCCCCCGGAGTTTCACCGGGTATATGCTTGGGTGGCGTGACCAACCCGTGGTGTCGGAATGACCGGACTATATGCTTGCCAACATAAAGTTGGACTTATATGTGGGGCCAGACTCAAAATTTAACATTCAACATTTAATAAGTGCAATTAAATAATAATAGAACACTCGGTGAAGAGCGAAGTGATTCCCCATCTTGCAGGTTTGTACCTACAAGTAAAATTTTTAAAATAAAAACATTGTTACTTATCCCTTCACTTTTGTAAATTGTAAGACTTGAATTCAATTTCAATACATATTCAAATATTGTATACTAACACACAAATATCAATTAAGTGTATAAAATCATCAAATAACAAGTTATAAATAAATATCGACTGTAAAAAATGTAACCGGACCATTTCGAACCTTTCATACAAAATTTCGATTTTGGTAGATTACACACCTAACTTTGAAAATTCATATTAAATTATCCGTACATCCAAAAATTATAAAATTTTAACAGTAAATTCCTAACTCAATAATGTTTATTAACATTGTTTCAGATTTCTCAAACTCTTTGCCAAACATCAAATATTTTGTAATGAATACACAGTAACATATTCTGGTCACTTAACTTCAAAAATTCACCATAAATCAACCACATGTCCAATACTCATGAAATTTTAACCATGAACTTCCAACTTCATTTAATTTATCAACATACTTTTTTTTCTATAAAAACCTAACCGATTATTCTCAGATTATAGCAAACTTCTACTGTTCCTGTAATTACGTCCAAAACCCTAGCTCTACTTCGAAAAATCACCACGAATTGAATACCAGTCCAAAAATTATTAAATTTGAAACCTAAGTTCCTTCACAAGTATATTTTCACATATAAAAATTGCAGAATTTTCCATCGAAAAATTGGATCAAAAACGAAATTCCTTCACAAGTTGTCAAGATTTTCGGTTTTCATGCATATATGAAGAACATAACATCTTAAACTCACTTTAAACCATATAATTTCATGATTTCTACTTATAAAGCATACATAATCAAGTATAAATATGATTTTGATCATAACTCATGAAGAAATTAAATTAAACATTCAAACATGAATTAAAAAATGTATAACATGCAAATTACTCATCAAAACTCATTTTCCTATCATTTAGTTCACATATCATGCATAAATTTCATACTACCACTTAAATAATTACTCAATCAAGAAGAGAAGCTTACTTAGAGATAGGTAGCTATAAGAAATCTTTTCTTCTCCTTTCTCAACTTCTAAGTATAAGAGTAGTAGTATTTGTGAAATTTTCTTTAAACTTTTTCTTATGAATATTTTTGCATGCAAGCTTATGTATTTATAGGGGAAAGATGTGCTTGGGGCTACTCAATTCCCCTCCTTAACCGCCATTTTAAGAAGTATGTGGAGAAGTTTGGATGATCTTAGGGGTTAAGCAAAAGTACACTTGTAATTCTTAAGTTAGTTGCTAATTTTGACTTTTCTTCCTAATTATTTTATCTTATCTTATCTTATCTTAATCTTAGTCTTGAAGCTTCTCTAATTCTCCTAACTTTATCCTAAAATTTCGAAAATTACAAGAAGTACAAGAGTAGTCTTGTATTTTGTAGAAATAACACATATATACTATGAATTTAATAAGTAGAAATTGTAATTATAGGATAATTCTAATAAAATTTACTTATACTATCTTATGAAATAAAATTAAAACTCTTCTAAGGCTCTAAATAATTATAAAGTCTATATACTAATCATAAAAATATATCGAGTAATCGATACGTAATTCGTTTCTTAAAGAAACGTTCATTTTTTAACTTATAACTTGTGAAATAAATTACTATACTTAAGGAATATATTAATTTCTATATCAAATACTTTAAGACATAAAATAAAGAGCATATAAAAATTATAAAGTCTCAAGAATAAGCATGTATTGAGCAAATAACACGTTAATTGTAAGTATCGAGTAAATAAAACACATAGACGTGCCTTGACATAAATTTGGATATAAATGCGTCACATTGATTCATGAAGAATTATAAAGCACTTAGTAAAGCAGATAAGAACATGAAAATCTAGGATATTACACATCCTCTTCTTCACTATCATCGCTGGTTAAACATGTGGGAGAGGAAGGAGGATCAAGGAATCCCAAGGTCATGGATGTTGAGGGATTTTGGTCAGGTTGAGTGGACGGAGGGGTAGGCATTTGAAGTTGGGAGGTGGAAGGCTGTTCTGTACCAGAAGAGGTCATTGGCACCTCTGGTATAGAGGCTATATGTGTGGGTGAAGGGTCTGTGGGTAGAGGTGTTTGAGAAGGAGTGTTAATGGGAGAGGTTGTTTATGTGGGAGGGGGAGTGTTTGGGATAGACTGCTCTGGTAGGGGTGATTGTAAACCAGAGGCAGAGGGTTGGGGTTGTGATTGGGTTTCTGATGGAGAGAGGGATGGGGAAATAAGATTAACAGGAGAAGGAATGGATGAGTTTACCTCAGCTGAGTCAACATCAGCTGGTACAGAGACCTTTGGAGCTGCAACATCCTCCATCAGTTGAGAAGCCTCTTCAAGGGCCAGCTCCAGAGCATCTCCCAGACCCGAGCCAGAATCTGGATCTTCTTGAAGAATAACCCTCTTGGCTCTTGGCTTCCTCTTCAAGGGTACATCCTACTCTTCTTCTTCTTCCTCCTCTGATGGCTCATCCACCAGGAGTGTTTTCTTCTTATCTGCCCTCCTCGAAGTTCTGGGCTTCTTATTAACTCCTCCTTGATCTTGCCTGGTTCTCTTCTTAGTAGGACCAGCTTTCTTAGCCTTAGGTGAAGTAACAACTTCTTCACCTCCTCCCTTCTGCTTCTTCAAAGTAGCTGTAAGGGGAATCTGGTCATCCTCTGATGAGCCAGAAATAACCAAATTGGAAGAAGCAGGAGTTGCATCCTTCTTCTTCAAAGACTTCTTCTTTCCTTTAGCAGGGGAAGACACGACTTGCAGGGGTTGGGCAGGGATGGCCCCTTCACCATTAGAATCTGAATGACCATGTAGAGGGTCATCCTTGTGAAATAAGATCTTGGATTTGTGGAAGCCTTTACACCAGGATGCCTTCAACACCTTGTCTGGAAATATAGAATCCAGAACAAGGGTCAACTTAGTTCCTATGGACACATTTGCATTAAACACAAACTGCAACTCTCCTGGCTTGCTGGGACAAGCTTCCCTCTGAACATTTGCTTTGTTCTTCCTCAAAACATCCCAGAAGAACTCAGCCCAATTGCATTGAACTCCATCAAAAATCGCCCTCATCACACACATACGCCCATTGAAAATGACATATGTACTGTGATTTTCACACATCAGTACTTTAACCACAATATCAAAAAGTACTTTGTATTTCTGGCGAAGATGCTTATCAAGAAATCCCTTCGTCAATGTCTGGCAAGAAGATCTGGCGAAGATCTTGAACAACTCAACAATCCCACTCTCCTTATATCTCAACGGATCAACGCCAGCGGAATAAATGTTCCCAAATAACTTGCAGAAATCGTGCTTCGAAAAGACCACTTCTTCTCCATCAATCTTGGAAGAAATATGATCATCATGAATCTTTATCCGCACCAAGAACTGTGCAACATATCCATCCAAAGTACGGAGGCCTTTGGGAATGGCAGAAATAAACTCTTCAACACCGGACTTGCGAAGTAATTCCAGAATCTCCAATGCAGCAGGGTTGTGAGTAGTGTAGAAATCGACGGCCATCTCCGTCTTCAACTTCTTGCATACGTAATCTGGATCAAAGTTGCATTTTGGTGCCACTTTTGTAAGAATAGAGAGAAAGATGGAAGGGTAGAGAGAAAACTGATTGCGCAGAGAGAAGTTAGGGTTTGAAGGTTTGAAAAAAAATAAAGAGACAAATATGAACAATTTTAGTTTATAAAAGAGATGTACGCGCGTATTTGAAATTAAATTGAAATGTACGCGTGGATTTAGCATTTAATTGAGAGGAAAAGACCAATTTGTCAATTGATTGACATTTTGCACTTTAATTAAATCTGATGGCCAGGATTGTATTGGTAAGTTACAGATTTAATTGTGTGCTGTCAAGAGAAAAAGCGAAATAATTGCCTAGGCCCAAGACCCTAGTTCTAAATACACTCTGAATATGAAACGTTTTGGGTGTACTTAGTAATTTAAAAGGTGTGTCCCAATGATCAGAGACAGAGAAGTAAATACATACCTATCATCTGGTATCGTAACCAGATGATACCTCAAGTAGTCTGATGTTACATCTCATCTAGTGAAGCTTTCTCTGGAGTCTGACAATGTACCTTACCTGGTACATAACTCATCTGAAGATATAACTTCTCTGGTATATCTAATCTGTAGACATGTTAGTATTTCAAGTGACATGAAAGAAGATAATTGAAATTCAAGGATACTTCTCTGGTATTCCCCCTAAACTAATTTTATCTCTGGATCCAACAATCCTAACTCAAAGGCTAACTCTCTGAATTTGGTCTCAGTCAAAGGCTTTGTGAGAATATCTGCTCTCTGCTCTCTGCTTCTCTGTAGCAATCTTTTCCATCCTTATATCTCCCATCTCCACATGATATCTGATGAAATGGTGTCTTATAGCAACATGTTTGCATCTGGTGTGAAGAACTGGATTCTGGGTGATGGCTATAGCACTGTTGCTATCACAAAATATTGGAATATCCTTAGCCCTAATCTGGTAGTCCCTAAGCTGCTGACTAATCCAGAGTAGTTGTGAACAACAGCTACCTGCGGCCATGTATTCTGCTTCTGTAGTTGATGTTGCAACTGAAGTCTGTTTCTTAGAGAACGAAGATACGCACTTATTCTCTAACAATTGACATGTTCCACTTGTAGTCTTCCTATCTATTCTGCACCCACCATAATCTGAATCCGAATAACCACTTAATTCTAAATTATCATCCGCAGGATACCATAAACCAAAATTAACTGTTCCATTAAGATATTTCAATATCTTCCTAGCTGCTTCCAGGTGACTCCTCTTAGGATTAGCTTGAAATCTGGCACAAACACCTACAACAAAAGTAATATCCAGTCTGCTTGCAGTCAAGTACATAAGAGAACCAATAAGTGCCCTATACTGAGTCTGGTCCACACTCTCTCCAGACTCATCTGGATCCATGTTGAAATTTGTCATCATAGGAATCTTGGCAGCCTTGCTAGATCCTACTCCAAATTTCTCTAACATGTTTCTGATGTACTTAGCTTGATTGATGAAAATTCCCTTCTCTGTCTGCCTTATCTGCAAACCTAAGAAATAGTTCATCTCACCCATCATGGACATTTCAAACTTGCTCTGCATGAGATCTCCAAATTTCTCACACAGCTTCTTGTTCGGGGATCCAAATATAATGTCATCAACATATATTTGAACCAGAAGGATGTCATTTCCTTCTTCTTTCCTAAACAAGGTCCTATCAATCATACCTCTAGTAAAATTATTGTCCAGAAGAAACTGAGATAGAGTGTCATACCATGCTCTGGGTGCCTGCTTAAGCCCATAAAGAGCCTTCTTAAGCTTATACACCTTGTCACCTTGTTCAAAACCAGGAGGTTGTTCCATATACGCTTCCTCAATGAGAATCCCATTAAGAAAGGTAGATTTCACATCCATCTGGTATACTTTGAACTTCATGTGAGTAGCATATGCTAGAAACAATCTGATGGCTTCTAGTCTGACAACAGGAGAAAATGTCTCATCATAGTCTATTCCTTCAGACTGAGAATAGCCCTGAGCCACTAGTCTTGCCTTGTTTCTAGTAATGGCATCATTCTCATCTTTCTTGTTCTTGAAAATCCACTTAGTGCCTATCACCTTTTGATGTCTTGGTCTATCTACCAGCTCCCAAATATCCTGTCTGGTGAATTGATTTAACTTCTCCTGCATTGCAACAATCTAATTTAAATCTTTCAGTGCTTCCTTGATGTTCTTGGGCTCAATCAAGGACACATAGCAACTGAACAAGGCAGCTAAGTTAAGAGTTCTCCTAGTCTGGACACCCTTTACTGGATCTCCTATAATTAACTCATTGGTGTGATCAACCAGGGTGTTCCTTCCCTTGGCCTTGCCTGATTGACCATCTACTGCAGTACCTTGGTGATTATCACCAACTGCAGGAGAGCTTCCCCTACAGGAGTTCCAACCTCTTCTGGTTCTGCACCTTGTGGAGGCTTCTGCTCCAGAGAACCCGAAGATGGGTCACCATCTGAATCTGAATCTGACTCTGAATCAAGAATAGGTGGATTGACTTTGATGACTCTGGGAGTAGTCTGATTCTGTGACTCTTCTGGAGACTGATTCCTTAAGTCCACATTGCACTCAAGAGTAGATTCATAAAAAACAACATGAGGTGTTTCTTCCACACAAAGAGAATTCCTATTAAAGACTCTATATGCCTTACTAGTGCTGGAATATCCTAAGAATATTCCATCTGCCACTTTAGCATCTAAGGTCTTTAACTTGGACTTCCCATTGTCATGAATGAAACACTTGCATCAAAAAACATGAAAGATTGAAACAAATGGGGTTTTACCTTTCCATACTTCATATGGTGTCTTACCGTGTCTCTGGGCAATGAGGCATCGGTTCTGGGTGAAACAAGTTGTGTTGATGGCTTCTGCCCAAAATCTCTGGGGTGTGTTGTGCTCTGCTAGAAGAGTTCTGGCAGCTTTCTTAAGGGTTCTATTTCTCCTTTCTGCTACTCCATTCTGTTGGGGTGTTCTAGCAACAGATGTCTCATGAAAAATTCCATTATCCTTACAGTACTCTGCAATGTGTGAATTCAAAAACTCTGTCCTTTTATCACTTCTGATCCTCACTATGCTCTGGTTCTGCTCATTCTGAATCTGCTTGAAAAATCTGGAAACTTAGTGATAGTTTTATTTTTTTAAACAAGAACACTACCCAAGTGTATCTTGAAAAGTCATCTACTATCACCATGGTGTACTTCCTCCCATTGAAACTAAGAGGTGAAATAGGTCCAAACAGGTCCATGTGAAGTAGTTGAAGTACTCTGGTTGTGGTTGTGCTCTGGACATCCTTAAAGGAGGTCTTGGGTTGTTTACCCTTCTGGCAGGAACCACAAACCTGATCCTTCTTGAACACTTCATTAGGAAGAACTCGAACTAGGCCCTTTCTGGCAATCTTGTTGAGTGCTTTGAAATTCAGGTGACTCAACCTCTTGTGCCAAAGCCAGCTGTTCTCTGCAGATCCTTTTGCAACCAGGCAAGTATTTCTGGGACAATTGTTGAAATCTGCAAGATAAATGTTACCTTTCCCCAAGCCAATAAGCAAGATATCATTACAATTAGAAGAAAAGACAGTGCATGAATCACTAGAGAACTTCACTGAGTATCCCTTGTCACAAAATTGGGATACAAAAAGTAGATTATGCTTGAGTCCTTCAACATAGTAGACTTCATCTACATATACGTCATTGAAGATCAATTTTCCAACTCCTCTGGTGACTCCAAAATTGTTGTCACCAAACATCACTCTTGGCCCATTCAGTGGCTTGAAATCCTGGAGATGATCTTTCTCAAAAGTCATGTCCTTGGAACATCTACTATCAATGTACCAGACACGGTTGCTTGAAAGTCCTTTCTCCAATGGGCTCTTGTCCTCCTGCAGAGAAATCAATTAGGTCCCCTATTAGTGCTGGGTCCTGATTAGTTAGTTGAAGGTTTTGTAGGAATCCATAGATAAAGATCATCCCTTTCTGGATGAGGAGATCTTATCTTCCTTCCAAATCTATCTACCAGTACATGTCCTCTGACAATGACAAATTGAGCTGCTAGTCTGATGAGAACACCTTTCATATACACTGGTCTGGTGTATCTCACCTCAAATCTGGCCCTTGGAATGGCCTGCTTCAAAGACATGGTCTTAAAGATCTGGTTATAAGGATACATCCTAGAAGAACCATCTCTGGTGTCATAACTACCCAGATCAGTTGGTTTTCTATAGATGGGTCTCTAGTTCTGATGAAAGTAAGACCTTTTCTGGTTATTATAGTTCCTTTGAGTGTATCTGTTCTGAAATTGATTCCTCGGAGAAAACCATCTTTGGGGTCCCTAGTTCTGATGATAGTTCTGTTGACCATTATTCCATCTCTGAGAGTTACTATTTTGATTGGAGTTCCCCCTTCTTGAGTATCTCCTCTGAGGTCCCCTATTCTGGTTAGGTTCCACTCTTTGAGGATTCTTCTGGGGTCCTCCATTCTGAGTAGGTCCTACTCTTTGAGGTTTAATGTTAACAGAGCCATCAATTTTCATTGGTTCCCTATTTTGACATTTAGTCTCTAGGTTTTTCTCTTCCAGAACAGTCAACTCTTCTGGACTATATTCTACATGATTAGCCGAGTAGTTCTTTTTCCATCCAGGTTTGTGAACTACTTTGTAACCATTACCAGTAGAATCTCTTTCATCCCAGATTTCTACCAATTCACCAGATCTTACAGACTTGTTTTTGTTATAATGATATTTATGAGATCTAGTGGTAATTCCAGAATATCCTAAACCACTCTTATCATTAATGCGCTGAGAAGACTGATATAATAGATACAACAGTTGGTATCTTTGGAGTTTCTCTGGGCATAGGTACTTCCTTTATAGTATCTACAACTTACTTTCCCTTGATAAGATATTGGTATTTGGCTTTTTCTCTTATGAGTTGATCTACCAGAGTATCTCTTTCTGTGATCTTATCCTGAAGTTCAGAGACTTCTTTGGAATAATCTTTCATGAGTTCTTTGGTGGATTTCTGCTCATGAGATAAAGATTGAGCTTCTGCTCTGAGCCTACCATTCTCCTTCTCAAGTTTCTGGCAAAATTGTACACAGTTCTGGAGATCTGATAGCATTTGCTGCATATCAGACTCTCTGGAGGTACCAGATGAGTGAGAGGATTCAGTATATTTGGAATTAGATAAGCACAAGGTAGATTCTTGTACCTCAGTGATGTCTGCCATGAGACATACATCATCATCAAATCCAAAGTCAGAAGAAGAAGAACTGGAACTAGTATCCTCCTCCTTTGCTTCTGCCAACAATGCTCTCTTGTCTGCATATCTCCTATCTCTCTTGAGTCTTTTCTCTTCTCTTTCTCTAGGAGTGAGTTGAGGACAATCATAAATGTAGTGACCTGGCTTGTTGCAAGTGTAGCATGTGTTGTCTCATCTGGGACTGGGACTAGGATCTTTCCTCCTCTGGTTGTATTCTAATCTGGCTGGACTACTCTCTCTCCTTTGATAGGCTGCTCTGCCAGAACTGCCATCTCTCCTCTGGTAGTCTGATCTGCCAGAGCTGCCATCTCCCCACTTTTCTTGTGACTTGAATCTGGTCTCCCTTGAGTCTCCAGATGACTTTTCTTTGTTTGCAGACTTGAAGGAACTCTTCCTATCTCTGGTAGATTCCTTACAGTATCTTTTGTACCTGCCATACTTGGAGCTCATTTTATCAAGTTTTCGAGTTAGAAGTGCTACCTGCTCCTTGAGGCTCATGTCATCTGCAATAGACTCCTTTACTTTTTCTTCAGTCTTTATAGTTGAAGAGAAAGCAACTCCTTTCTGACCAGAAGAAGAAATCTCCTATGATTGATCTTCTTCTTGTAGGTCATACTCGTAGGTCTTCAGATCAGATAGAAGAAGATGATGGTCCAGAGTGTTGAGGTCTTTGTTGTCCTTGATGACCGTGACTTTAATTCTCCACCTGCTCGTTAGTGATCTTAATATTTTACTATTAATTTCTTTTTTAGAGTAGGTTTTACCTAAGGCACTAGCCTTGTTAAGGAGGTTGGTGAGACGCATGTCCAGCTGGTCAATAGTCTCATCTGGCTTCATCTTGAATGTGTCAAATGAGTGTTGAACAACCTGGAGCTTGTTATCCTTTATCTTCTCTGTCCTTCGCAGAGCAGAGCTAACTTGTCCCACATCTCCTTGGCTGTAGCACAAGTTCTTACCTTCTCGATCACTTCTTTGGTGAGAATATTGATAATTTCAGTCCAAGCCACCTGGTCCAGGTTGTACAACTTCCCCTCATCGTTGTTTAACTCATCTCTTTTCTTGAGGATTCTTTGCCTGGGAACTCTATCTCCAGTTCTTTCCTCACCAGTAGCACTGGTTTCTTCTCTGGACTCTGATCTGCCATCATCAATAGGAGTCCAGTAAAATTATATTGGGCCATTTTTAACCACATCTAGCATGCAGTGATGAATAGCTCCAAAATGATTGCTCATCATGAAACTCCAATGGCTATAATCCTCAAAAGAGAATTCAGACAACTTGCGACTCTTGTAAGATGATTTTTGTTGGGACATTGTCAGTTTTGATTAAGATCCCAAAGCCCCTGAAAAGATGTTTGCCTTAATCTGTCTTTGTCAGGCTAGTCTTGATTAGGGTTAGTACTTAGTCATTTTACACTTCACAGGTACTCAGTGAGAGGAGAACTCACTTGAGACAATCAAGACTCAGAGCCTGAAGACGAAGAGCACCATCCTGAACTTATGGCAGTCCTCTAAGCTGGCTGAGCAAGTGTCAGTGATGAAGAGTATGACCCTGAGGTCATTACTAACTCAGTCCTGAAGGGAACATGATGTCACTGAGTTAATGGGAAGACTTGGAGTAGAGCCAAGCAATGCAAAAAGAATTTCAGCGTCAGGACAAGACTGGTGGTCTCAAGACAAAATGAACTTAATAAGACAAGCCTGAAGCTCAGGAATAAGTTCTGACATTCTCACCAACCTGATGACGTGGACCAATCCGAGTAGGACACGCACATACGGAACCTGACATGAAGACTGAATTCAGACTGCATATTCAACGGGCAAGCATTCAATGTGCATTTAATGCAAATACCAAATCCATGCAAGGACGGCTGCTGCATGAAGATATGTCCGTTTGAAGCCACTCTACATAGATGACTCGAAGGCTATCTCTCCAACGGATAGTTTTTCAAATCACCTATAAATACAGAAGACCTTGAACCCATTCAAGGTTACGGGAAATTTCCAAGCCAGAAATTACTCAAACTCTCAAGCATTCAACCCTTAAGAGAAGCACTCGAAACCTTCTAAATTTCCCAAGTGTTTCTTAGCAATTGAGAGTTATTCTGTATTCCAAGAGCTAATTAGAATTATCTTAAGCTTAGAGAGATTATCCATTCCTTAGCATAGCTTTGCCTTGTAAGGATAATCTCAACCTAGTTGGAATCCAAACTGAAACCAAAACCCTAAGTTAGGCTTGTTGGGAGTAAGTCAGTTAGAGTGTTAGTAAGTGGAGTTGTATAGATCAGTGAGGATAGCTGGTCTTGGTGCACCTTGGCACGTTAAAAACAAGAATCCCTTGAGTGGATTTCCTGTTAAGTCAGGCCGTGGACGTAGGAGCTTGAGACTCTGAACCACGTTAAACTCCTCGTGTTCTTTCTGCTTTGATATTGTGCATACTTACCATATTACTTGTTCATTCATTGCATTCAAGTTTATCAGGCCTGAATCAATCAGGCTGATCTTCATAAGAACACTGCCCTACTAAACACTATTTTGAATTGAGTAACACAGGTTTTTCAGAAAGCAAACTAAACAAGACTTTAAACTTTCAGGGCTCAAACATTTCCGCACTGAACTTGAACTGATAGTTAGCCAACTGACCCGCACCAAGTGTAGTCAGTAGGTGTGTTATCAGCTCCTAGTTCTTTACCACTCTGAGTAAAGGGGACTCAGTCAGTTTTAAGTTGAAAAAATGGTATACATGTATTCCCCCCCCATACACGTATTCCTCAGTCTTGTACCGGGACCAACAATTTTGTAGACATTTTGAATGAAATTCAAAGAATTTTAGCAAAAATATTAAAAAGAGCAATGGATCTGCCCAGTGACCACCAAAAGCTTTTCTAAGCAGTGGTCTAGGACACACTGCACTGATACCACTTGTTGGTTCCACTAGTCAGTTTTAGAAAGTATGCGAAAGCTTAATTAAAACTCTTTTGCAAGATCTTTTTACTAGAGCACAAGTATAAGCAAAATATAAATAATGAAAGTGATAAATAACACAAGATGTATAGTGGTTCGGATGTTAAAATCCTACGTCCACTCCTTTTATCAAGGGGCCTTACTAACCAACCAACCAACTTACTACTTTCTGGAATTGAGAAGTACTAGATCCTTCTTACACTCTTTAGATCTAACTTCGATCTAAAGCTTAACTTACTCCAACCTTCTCTATCAAGATGAACAGGTTGAGTATTCCAACAACAAACTCTTTAAGAGTAGATATGAAACAAGAACTATAAGAGTGCTAATATGCTTGCGAGTAATAAAGCTAAAGTATGATCTTCGTGCGCGTAACTAGAGCTTTTCTTCAATGATGCACTATTGTATTTATAGATGTGATTAGGGTTTAGCCGTTGGAGAGCTAATCTAATTAGATCTCTATTTATGGAAGCTTCAATCAATCAATTCCCTAATTGATTGATTGGGTTGGTGAGATCCTTGGATTGATATCTTTATTTTGACTTTCCAATCCGATCATGTTTAACGTCATTTGAATTACCAACGGTCAAATACTGTTGGTCCCACTAGTTAGATTAATTGCGGAAGCTTAAGTTAAATGTCTTTCAAATTCTTTTTACACGAGAACAAAACCCAATAAGAGAATAATTAAATGAAAGCAATAAAGAACACAAGATATATAGTGGTTCGGATTTGAATATCCTACGTCCACTCTCCCTTTATCCAAGGGGTCTCACTATCAACCAACTCACTTACTTACTCACTGGAATTGGGAAGTACCAGTTCCTTCTTACAAGCTCTTTAGATTTAACTTCAATCTAAAGATCAACAACCTTCAACTTTATCTGGTAGATGAACAGGTTGAGGTTTCAACAACTCCTTAAGAGTAGATGTATATTATGAACAATAAGAGTGCCTAGAGTGATTATCAAAAGCTTGGATGGACTTATGCGCGTATAGAGTCTCTCTAGAGCATTTTCTTGAACTGCACTCTTATATTTATAGAGGGGATTAGGACTAGCTGTTGGAGAGCTAATCCAATCAGATCCTCTATTTAAGGAAGCCTCAATCAATCAATTCCCTAATTGATTGATTGGGTTTGGTGGGATCCTTGGATTGATTATCTTCAAATACTTTCCAATCCTGATCTTGTTGACTTGATTTGAATCACCAACGGTCAAATGCTTCTTCTGCCAAACTCTGATTCTCAACAGAGAAGGCAAGACCAGATACCAGACAACCTAGGTGTCTTCTAGTCCTCATCTGGTCAGCAACCAGAATACTCAGTAGAATCAGGGGATCAAACTGAGCATCTTTTGTTCTACCAGACTCGTCTGGTCCGGACTTATCTGGTCTGGGGAAGGTCCTCTGCCTCTGGTCAGATCTCATTTGGTGAAGTCTTCTGGTGGAGTCCTCTGGTGAAGTCCTCTGGTGGGGTCTTCTGGTGACTCTTCTGGTGAAGTCTTCTGGTATGGCAGTTCCCCCTAGACTAAGTCCTAATCTAGATCATCATCTGGCTAACAGGTCCAGATAGTCCTATTACATCTTCTGGTTTGTTTTAACTCATCAAAACTAACAACTTTTATCCTAACAATTTCCCCATTTTTGATGGAGTTCAAACACTACCAGAACTGATCAAAAAGTAAAACTTAAGCATGAAACAGTAAAAATAAGACCTTAGAATAGATCTTATCGGGCAAACAATTAAGACAACAAGAGGTTGTCTTTTGAACAGAGAAGATATGATATTTTCATTGATAATAAGGACAAGATGATTACAAATTACATTGATGTTCAAAGCCCTCTTCTATGCATATCTCCTGTTTTCCTTGGGCACAAGGAACCAGTCAAGAAACCTATCCTGGACGGCCTTCAACTCTGCAGAAGATGTTGGAGTGAAGTTCACCAACACCTTGGTCTTGTACAGTCTCTTCAGCTCAGCCCAATCAACCTGGTCTCCTACCATGGGAGTGTTAAGATAAGTGAACTCAGGGGCAGTCACCTCCAGGTTGAACTCAATGGTAGAGTCCATCAATTGCTTGTACAACTCTGCATCATAAGCTTGCATCCAGGAGTGGAAGGTTCTGTTGATCAGCTCATCATCCTCTGGTGCTGGCCTCTGGATGTAATGTTGGATGAACCAGAGAGTCTTTGCCTCCTTCCATTTCTCAATCAAGGGCACAGGCACAGTAGAGTCAAAAGACCCTTCTGTCCTGAGAGGCAGAATGTTCATCACTTCAATGGGAGCTTTCCTCCTCTGGCTAGATCCACCTGCACCAGAAGAAGCACCAGCTTCTCTGCTCTTCTTGTTCTGCCTCCTAACATATCTGAGCCTCTGCTCTTCATCTATGTTCTTTCTAATCCTTGCCTGCTTCTCCTCTGGAGTCTCTTCTTTGTATCTCTTCTGAGCTTCTTCAACAACAGTCTCCAGGAAGCTCTTCTTGACTCTCCTGATCTTCCTCTTTGCAGGTCCAGAGATAGAGATTTGATCCTGCTCTGCTTCTGATGAATCCTCTTCTGCAGCAAGCTGCTTAGCCATGGTAAATGATTTGAATTCTTCTTTCTTCTTCTTCTGCAGCTCTGCTTGAGCCAAAGTGTTCTCTAGAAGATCCAGCCTCGCTCCATGGCTAAAAAGTGTTTCATTTGTGGTCTTCGCCAGATCAGTTCTGGCCTGCTCTTTCCCCTTTTTAACTGCATCAAGAAGGGGCTCCACTACCTGCCTAATGAGATCAGGCAAGGCAGTGTTGGAGGAAGAGTGAAGATCACGCAGCTGCTTTGCCTCCTCCAGGTAGGCTTTCAACTCTGCAACAAGCCTTTTCTGCTTCTCCAACATCTCTTGGAGGGAGTCCTTCAGCTTCGCAGTCTGAATCATCTGGCTGGCCATCTCAACTTTCAGCACAGAGACTGGCCTCATCTGCTCCATCACGTGCTCCTGGAGCTGCTTCTAATTGTGCATCACATCCAGCTTGACAAAGAGGCCATTGGCCTTGAAATAAGCTTTAACCTCGGCCAGAGTAGACTTGATCTGCTTCAGGAAGATCCTCCTCTCTAGCCTGATCTGATGCTCTATCATAGCAGGGGCCATGTGTTGAATAGCTTTGGAGAAGCGCCCAATCTGCATGATCTGCTCGTTGAAGAAGGCTTTCATCTTCTGGAGCACGGCAGGAGACATCTCAAAGTCTTCCTCATCTGAATAAAGCTCTGGAGGGAAGACAAAGTGAGGACCAAACTTGTAAGTGGGGCCCTCTGGAGTGAGCATTACCCCTCTCTGAATAAGCAGGGTGCGAATCAAGACTTTAGCAGCACCAGGGGTCTCCAGCTCTGTTGGGTTCTGTATGTTCATCCTCTTCTTCAGCTCAATCTCCCAAGCAGTGAAGTTGGAGGGACCCATTTCCTCAAGCAAAAGCATCAGGTCCTCCACATCTTTAAGTCTGGCTTTGCTCCAGACTTTGGCATCAGTAAGCTCTGCCAGAAGTGGTAAGTGCTCCAGAAGAACTGGGAAATGCTCTCTTAGCCAGAGCTGAGCACTTACACTCATACTCTGCCTAATGGGACCCATTTCTGCAGATGAGAAAGTGAAGGGTTTGGGCCCAGAGGCAGAGGAGGAAGGTGCTAAGTTAGCAGGCTCAAGTGAAGCTTCCTCATCTTCACTATCATCGCTTGTCAAACAGGTGGGAGAAGGGGGAGGGCCAACAAATCCCAGAGCCATAGAAATGGTCGGGTCCTGGTCTGTATGAGTTTGGGTAGGATTTTGTGAAGTAGAAGAGGAGGGGATGGGTTGCTCTGCACCAGAAGAGGATGGGATCTCTGGTACAGAAGGTGGGATGGGAGTTTGTGAAGTGGAAGGGTTTGGAAGGGGAATTTCTGCACCAGAAGAGGTTGATGGCACCTCTGGTACAAAAGCTGGGGGGGAGGGGTTTGTGAGAAGATGTGTTTGGGAATTTGGGGGAGAAGGTGTGTGGGTAGGAACGGTTGATGGAGTATATATGGGGGTATCTGGGAGAGTCTGCTCTGGTGGGACAATAGGGTTACCAGAAGCAGATGGAGTTTGGGGAAGGTTATCTGGGGGAGAGGTAGGGGGTGAAACAAGATTAATAGGGGTAGAAGAAGGAATGGAAGGGTTTACCTCTGCTGAGTCAACATCAGCAGGTACAACATGCTCTGGAGAAGAAGCATCCTCCACCATTTGAGAAGCTTCATCAATTGCCTTCTCCAAGGCCTCTCCAAGATCAGAGTCAGAGTCTGAATCTTGAAATATGGCCCTCTTGGCCTTGGATTTCCTCTTAAGAGGCTCAACCTCTTCTTCCTCTGATGGCTCATCCACCAGAAGGGTTTTCTTGGCCTTCCTGCTAGTCCTTGACTTCTTAGCAGAGCCTTTCCTGGCCTCCTCTGGCCTCTTCCTCTTGGCTGTTCCAGCCTTCTTGGTAGCCTCAGCTACTTCACCCTTCTTCTTCAGAATATTCAGAAGGGGAATCTGGTCCTCCTCCGAGGAACCAGAGAAGACAACCGTAGAGGAGCCAGTTGGTGCAGCAGCTTTCTTTTGGGTCTTCTGCTTGGGCTGCTGCTTCTGCCCTTTTGCAGGTGAGGGTACTGCCTGGAGAGGAGGGGCAGGGATGGCTTGCTCACCATCAGAATCAGGATGACCATGAAGGGGACCATCCTTTGAAAACAACACCTTGGACTTGTGAAATCCTCTGCACCAGGATTCCTTCCATCTCTTCTCTGGAAGCAATGAATCAAAGATCAGAGTAAGTTTCGTTCCCAACGAGACATTTGCAGTAAAGTAGAACTGCATCTCCCCTGGCTTGGAAGGACAAGCCTCCTTGTTCACTTTCACCTTATTCTTCCTCAAAACTCCCCAAAAGAACTCTGCCCAATTGCACTGAACGCCGTCATACAGATCCCGCATCACACACATTCTTCCTTTAAAAATCGCATCCGTGCTGTGATTCTCACACATCAGCACCTTCACCACAATATCAAAAAGTACCTTGTACTTTTGCCTCAGATGCTTATCCAAGAATCCCTTCGTTATATTCTGGCAAGAAGAACGAGCAAACAACTTGAAGGAACCCATAATATCGTCCTCCTTGTAGGTTAAAGGATCCACCCCTTCAGCCGAAATGTTCCCAAACAATGCACAGAAGTCATGCTTGGAAAACACCAAATCTTCCTTGTCAATCTTTGAAGAGATGTGGTCTTCATTAATCTTCATACGGACCAGAAACTGGGCCGCATAACCATCTAGGGTGTGAAGATCTCTGGGGACTATGGAGATCAACTTCTCGACGCCTGACCTCCTTAACAACTCCAAAATGGCCAGTGCAGAAGGATTCTTGGTGGTGTAAAAGTCAACCACCATCTCTGTTTTAAGTTTCTTCATCATCAATTCATGGTCAAAGTTGCACGGAGGGGCCATTTCTGTGAAAGAGAGAGAGAGAGCAATACTTTGCAGAGAGAAGTTAGGTTTTGTAAAAATATGGAAACGTGAAAAGACAAATTGAAAAGAAATTTGATTTAAATAGGGCAATACGCGTGGCTTGATTAATAAATGAAGTGTGAACGCGTGTAATAGCAAATTTAATTTAGGGAACAAAATCAATTTTTGAATTGATTGACATATTGCACATTGATTAAATCTGGTGGCCACGATGAAAGGCGAGATACAGATTTAATCTGGTGCGTTGGCATAGTCATTGGAACTGGGCATAAAGGGGTTTTGTGGCAGTCAAGAGAAAAAGCGAAATGATTGCCTAGGCCCTATACCCTAGTCTTAAATACACTCCGAAGTTGAAACATTTTGAGTGTACTTACTAATATGAAAAGTGTATCCCAATGATCAGAGGCCAGAGAAGTAAAAGCATACCTGTCACCTGATATTGTAACCAGATGATACCACAGCAAGTCTGGTGCTACATCTCCTCTGATGAAACTCATCTGGTCGTGGTCTGAGAAGACTCTGGACATTACTGGAATCTGACTCAGCACCTCATCTGGGACAAGTGTCACCTGGTGCATACCTCATCTGGAGATATAACTTCTCTGATATATCTAATCTGCAGGTATGTTCGTTTTAAAAGAAATTAAAGAATATGCAGTAAGACATAAAAAAAAGGATACTTCTCTGATGTTCCCCCTAAAACAAATCTGTCTCTGGATCCAACAATCCTAACTCAACAGCTAACTCTCTGAATCTGGTCTCAACCAAAGGCTTAGTTAAGATATCTGCTCTCTGCTTTTCTGTTGCAATCTTTTCCATCCTTATATCTCCTTTCTCAACATGATCTCTGATAAAATGATGCCTTATATCAACATGTTTACACCTGGTATGAAGAACTGGATTCTGGGTGATTGCAATTGCACTATTACTATCACAGAATATAGGAATATCCTTAGCTCTAATCTGGTAGTCCCTAAGCTGTTGACTAATCCAGAGTAGTTGTGAACAACAGCTCCCTGCAGCCATGTACTCCGCTTCTGTTGTTGATGTAGCAACTGAAGTCTGCTTCTTAGAAAACCAGGATACCAATTTATTCCCTAAAAATTGGCATGTTCCACTTGTAGACTTCCTATCTATTCTGCAACCACCATAGTCTGAATCTGAATAACCACTCAATTCCAAGTTGTCATCTGCAGGATACCATAATCCTAAATTCACTGTTCCCTTAAGATATTTCAGTATTTTCCTAGCTGCTTCCAAATGACTTTTCTTAGGATTAGCTTGAAATCTGGCACACACTCCTACTGCAAAAGTAATATCTGGTCTGCTTGCAGTCAGGTACAGAAGAGAACCAATAAGTGCTCTATACTGAGTCTGGTCCACACTCTCTCCAGACTCATCTGGATCCATGTTGAAATTTGTCATCATAGGGATCTTGGCTGCTTTGCTAGATCCTACTCCATATTTCTCTAACATGTTTCTGATGTACTTTACCTGATTAATAAAAATTCCCTTCTCTGATTGCTTTACCTGCAAACCTAAAAAGTAATTCATTTCACCCATCATGGACATCTCAAACTGACTCTGCATGAGCTCACCAAACTTCTCACACAGCTTCTTGTTAGGGGATCCAAATATAATATCATCAACATATATTTGGACCAGAAGGATGTCCTTTCCTTCTTCTTTCCTAAACAAGGTCCTATCAATCTTACCCTTAGAAAAACCATTGTCCAGAAGAAACTGAGATAGAGTGTCATACCATGCTCTGGGTGTCTGCTTCAGCCCATAAAGAGCTTTCTTAAGCTTGAACACCTTGTCACCTTGTTCAAAACCAGGAGGTTGTTCCACATACACTTCCTCAATGAGAATCCCATTAAGAAAGGCAGATTTCACATCCATCTGGTATACTTTGAACTTCATGTGAGCAGCATATGCTAGGAACAATCTGATGGCTTCTAGTCTGGCAACAGGAGCAAATGTCTCATCATAGTCTATTCCTTCAGACTGAGAATAGCCCTGGGCCACTAGCCTTGCCTTGTTCCTAGTAATGACATCATTCTCATCTTTCTTATTCTTGAAAACCCACTTAGTGCCTATCACCTTTTGATGTCTTGGTCTGTCTACCAGCTCCCAAACATCCTGTCTGGTGAATTGATTCAACTCCTCCTGCATAGCAACAATCCAATTTGAATCTTTCAGTGCCTCTTTGATATTCTTGGGCTCAATTAAGGACACATAGCAACTGAATAAGGCAGCTAAGTTAAGAGTTCTCCTAGTCTGGACACCCTTAGTTGGATCTCCTAAGATCAGGTCATTGGGGTGATCAACCAGGGTCCTCCTTCCCGTGGTCTTGCCTGGTTGATCATCTTCTGCAGTACCTTGGTGATTATCACCACCTGCAGAAGAGCTTCCCCCTACAGGAGTTCCAACCTCTTCTGGTTCTGCTCCTTGTGAAGGCTTCTGCTTCAGAGAACCAGAAGATGGGTCATCATCTGAATCTGAATCTGAATCAAGAATATGTGGATTGACTTTAATTACTCTGGGTGTAGTCTGATTCTGGGTCTCATCAGAAGACTTAGAGTCCACCTTGCACTCAAAAGCAGATTCATAAAAAACAACATGAGGTGTTTCCTCCACACAAAGTGAATTCTTATTAAAAACTCTAAAAGCTTTAATGGTGCTGGAATATCCCAAAAATATTCCATCAGCCACTTTAGCATCAAAGGTTCTTAATTTAGATTTTCCATTGTCATGGATGAAACACTTATAACCAAAAATATGAAAATATGAAACAGATGGGGTTTTACCTTTCCATACCTCATATGGAGTCTTATTATGTCTCTGGGCAATTAGACATCTGTTCTGAGTGTAGCAAGCTGTATTAATGGCCTCTGCCCAAAATCTCTGTGGAGTGTTGTATTCTGCCAGAAGTGTTCTTGCAGCTTCTTTGAGGGTCCTATTCCTCCTTTTTGCTACTCCATTTTGTTGGGGTGTTCTGGCAGCAGATGTCTCATGAAAAATCCCATGGTCCTTGCAGTAATCTGCAATGTGTGAATTCAAAAACTCTGTCCCTTTGTCACTTCTGATTCTGACTATGCTCTGGTTCTGCTCATTCTGAATCTGTTTGAAGAATTCTGACAGCTTAGTCATAGTTTCATTTTTCTTAAACAAGAACACTACCCAAGTGTATCTTGAAAAGTCATCCACTATCACCAAGGTGTACTTCCTTCCACTGAAACTAAGAGGAGAAACTGGTCCAAACAGGTCCATGTGAAGTAGTTGAAGCACTCTGGTTGTGGTTGTGCTCTGGACATCCTTAAAGGAATTCTTGGGTTGTTTACCCTTCTGGCATGAACCACAAACCTGATTCTTCTTAAACACTTCATTAGGAAGACCTCGAATTAGACCTTTTCTGGCAATCTTATTCAGTGTTTTGAAGTTAAGATGACACAATCTCCTGTGCCAAATCCAGTTTTTCTCTGTAAATCCTTTTGCAACCAGGCAAGCATTTCTTGGGCAACTGCTAAAATCTGCAAGATAAATGTTACCCTTCCTCAGGCCTATTAGCAAGATATCATTATAATCAGAAGAAAAGACAGTGCATGAATCACTAGAGAACTTCACTGAGAATCCCTTGTCACAGAATTGGGATACTGAGAGCAGATTATGCTTGAGTCCTTCAACATAGTAGACTTCATCTACAGATACTCCATTAAAAGTCAACTTTCCAACTCCTCTGGTGACTCCAAAGTTGTTGTCACCAAACATCACTCTTGGTCCATTTAATGGCTTGAAATCTTGGAGATTATCCTTCTGGAAGGTCATGTGCTTGGAACATCCACTATCAATGTACCAGACATGGTTGCTTGAAAGTCCTTTCTCCAATGGACTCTTATCTACCTGCAGAGAAATCAATTAGGTCCCCTACTAGTGCTGGGTCCTGATTGGTTAGTTGCAGGTTTTGTAGGAATCCATAGATAAAGATCATCCCTTGCTGGATGAGGAGATCTTATCTTCCTTCCAAATCTATCTACCAGCACATGTCCTCTTACAATGATATATTGAGCTACTGGTCTGATAAGGACACCTTTCCTATAAACAGGTCTGGTGTACCTTTTCTCAAATCTGGCCTTTGGAATGGCCTACCTCAAAGACATGGTCTTAAAGGTCTGGTTGTAAGGGTACATCCTAGAGGAACCATCTCTGGTGTCATAACTTCCCAGATCAGTTGGTTTTCTATAGATGGGTCTGGAAGACTTCCTCTGGTTCTGAAAAATAGAGTTGTTCTGGTGGTTATAGTTCCTTTGAGTATACCTATTCTGGAATTGATTCCTCTGAGAAAATCGTCTCTGGGGTACCTGGTGCTGTTGAACATTGTTCCTTCTCTGGTAGTTCTTACTCTGATTGGTATTCCCCTTTCTTGAGTGTTTCCCTTGAGGTCTCCTAATCTGGTTAGGTTCCCTTTGAGGATTTCTCTGGGGTCCTCCAATTTGAGTAAGTTCTACTCCTTGGGACTCATTGTTCACAGGACCATCAATCTTCAATGGTTCCTCTTGTTGACTCTTATTCTCTAGGATCTTCTCTTCCAGGTCAGTCAACTCTTCTGGACCATATGTTATGTGATTAACAGAGTGATTCCTTTTCCAATCAGGATTGTGAACCACCTTGTAACCATTACCAGTTAAGTCTTTATCATCCCAGATTTCTACCAATTTACCAGCTCTTACAGACTTGTCTTTATTATAAAGGTATTTATGAGTTTTAGTGGTAATTCCAGGATATCCTAAACCACTCTTATCATTAATGCGTTGAGAAGACTCTGATATGATAGATACAACAGATGGTATCTTAGGAGCTTCTCTGGGCATAGGTATCTCCTCTATGTTGTGAGCAACTTGTTTTCCCTTGATAAGAGTCTGGTATTTGACTCTGAGTTCATTGATCTCATCTTCTTGAGAATTCTTTTCTTTCATAAGTTGATCTACCAGAGTATCTCTTTCTGTGATCTTATCCTGAAGTTCAGAGACTTCTTTGGAATGATCTTTCATGAGTTCTCTGGTGGATTTATGCTCATGTGAGAGAGATTGAACTTCAGCTCTGAGCCTACCATTCTCTTTCTCAAGTTTTTGACAAAGTTGGACACAATTTTGGAGATCTGATAGCATTTGTTGCATATCAGACTCTCTGGAGTTACCAGATGAATTAGAGGATTCAGTATATTTGGAATTTGATAAGACTAGAGTAGTTTCATTTACCTCAGTGATGTCTGCCATAAGACACACATCATCATCTGATCCGAAATCAGAAGAAGAAGAACTGGAGCTAGTATCCTCCTCCTCCTCTGCTTCTGCCAGCAATGCTCTCTTGTCTGCATATCTCCTATCTCTCTTGATCCTTTTCTCTTCTCTTTCCCTAGGAGTAGGTTGAGGACAATCATAACTGTAGTGACCAGTCTTGTTGCATGTATAGCAGGCATTGTCTCCTCTGGGACTAGGACTTGGCTCTCTCCTCCTCTGGTTGTAGTCTGATCTGGCTGGACTACTCTCTCTCCTTTGGTTGTAGTCAGGTCTGCCAGAGCTACCATCCCTCCTTTGCTAATCTGATCTCCCAGAGTTGCCAGGGTTGTCATCTCTCCTCCTTTCTGGAGTTCTGAATATGGTCTCCCTTGAGTCTCCAGATGTCTTCTCCTTCTCTGCAGGCTTGAAGGAACTCTTCCTGTCTCTGGTAGATTCCTTCCAATGCCTTTTGTACCTGCCATATTTTGAACTCATTTTATCTAATTTACGAGTTAGAAGTGCTACCTGCTCCTTGAGGCTCAAGTCATCTGCATTAGACTCCTTTGGCTTGACATCATGCTTGATGGTTGAGGAGAATGCAACACCTTTCTGACCAGAAGAGGAAACCTTTTCTGTCTGATCCTCCTCTTGAAGATCATACTCATAGGCTTTGAGATCAGACAACAGAAGATGATGATCCAGAGTATTGAGATCCTTGTTGTCCTTGATCACAGTGACTTTAATTCTCCACCTGCTGGTTAGTGAACGCAATATTTTACTATTAATTTCCTTTTCAGAGTAGGTCTTACCTATGGCACTAGCCTTATTCAGGAGGTTTGTGAGACGCATGTCCAGCTGGTCAATGGTCTCGTCTGGTTTCATCTTGAAAGTGTCAAACGAGTGTTGAACAGCTTGGAGCTTGTTGTCTTTGATCTTCTCTGTTCCCTCACAGAGTATTGCAAGTTTGTCCCACATCTCCTTGGCAGTGACACACGTTCTGACCTTTTCAATCACCTCTTTAGTAAGTGTGTTTATGATCTCTGTTCTTGCCACCTGGTCTAAATTGTAGAGCTTTCTTTCATCGTTGTCAAGCTCATCTTTCTTTTTTAGGATTCTTTGCCTGGGGACTCTATCCTCTGCAGCTTTTTGGGCAGCTTCACTAGTTTCTTCCCTGGACTCTGACCTGCCACTATCAATAGGAGTCCAGTAAAATTGAATGGGGCCACTTTCTACCACATCTAACATGCGGTGGTGAATAGCTCCAAGATGATTGCTCATCATGAAGCTCCAGTGGCTGTAATCCTCGAAAGAGAATTCTGGAAGCTTACGGCTCTTGTAAGAAGATTTTGCAGACATTTTAGATAAAATTAGGGAAATAACAAGAATTTGAACAAAAGCACTAAAAAGCAATGGATCTGCCCGGTGACCACCAAAAGCTTTTCAAAGCAGTGGTCATTGGACACACTGCTCTGATACCACTTGTTGGTCCCACTAGTTAGATTAATTGCGGAAGCTTAAGTTAATATGTCTTTCAAATTCTTTTTACAAGAGAGCAACAACTCATAAGAGAATAAGTAAATCGAAAGCAATAAAGAACACAAGATATATAGTGGTTCGGATTTGAATATCCTACGTCCACTCTCCCTTTATCCAAGGGGTCTCACTATCAACCAACTCACACTTACTCACTGGAATTGGGAAGTACCAGTTCCTTCTTACAAGCTCTTTAGATTTAACTTCAATCTAAAGATCAACAACCTTCAACCTTATCTGGTAGATGAACAGGTTGAGGTTTCAACAACTCCTTAAGAGTAGATGTATATTATGAACAATAAGAGTGCCTAGAGTGATTATTAAAAGCTTGGATGGACTTATGCGCGTATAGAGTCTCTCTAGAGCTTTTTCTTGAACTGCACTCTTGTATTTATAGAGGGGATTAGGACTAGCTGTTGGAGAGCTAATCCAATCAGATCCTCTATTTAAGGAAGCCTCAATCAATCAATTCCCTAATTGATTGATTGGGTTTGGTGGGATCCTTGGATTGATTATCTTCAAATACTTTCCAATCCTGATCTTGTTGACTTGATTTGAATCACCAACGGTCAAATGCTTCTTCTGCCAAACTTTGATTCTCAACAGAGAAGGCAAGACCAGATACCAGGCAACCTAGGTGTCTTCTGGTCCTCATCTGGTCAGCAACCAGAATACTCAGTAGAATCAGGGGATCAAACTGAGCATCTTTTGTTCTACCAGACTCGTCTGGTCTGGGGAAGGTCCTCTGCCTCTGGTCAGATCTCATCTGGTGAAGTCTTCTGGTGGTGTCCTCTGGTGGGGTCTTCTGGTGACTCTTCTGGTGAAGTCTTCTGGTCTGGCAGTTCCCCCTAGACTAAGTCCTAATCTAGATCATCATCTGGCTAACAGGTCCAGATGGTCCTATTACATCTTCTGGTTTGTTTTAACTCATCAAAACTAACAACTTTTATCCTAACAAATACTTCCAATGCACAACTTTGAATCTTCCAGAGTAGGCTGAACCAGACACCAGATGACCTCGAGGTCCTCTGGTCCAGAGCCGGTTAAGAACCAGAATACTCAGTAGAATCTAGAGATGATTCTAAGCATCTTTTGTTCCACTAGACTCGTCTGGTCAGGGGAAAGGTCTTCTGCCTCTGATGTGAACATCTCTGATGAAGTCTTTTGGTGGAATCCTCTGGTGAAGTCTTCTGGTGGAGTATTCTGATGGAGTCCTCTAGTGAAGTCTTCTGGTGAAGTCTTCTGGTCTGGCAGTTCCCCCTAGACTAAGTCCTAATCTAGTTGCTCATCTGGCTAACAGGTCCAGATGGTCCTATTACATCTTCTGGTTTATTTAACTCATCAAAACTAATAATATTTATCCTAACACATCTTGAAAGGTTGTGTTGGGAAATTGTATAGGAATATGTTTTGATTAATATGTCAAAATATTCCTCCTAAGTCAATTGTAAGTAAATTATATTCAGTAGAGTTAGATTAGAATTAGCCAGTTCAAGTGTTAGGGAACTGAAGTGTAATTGCTAATTCTGAGAGTGTATTCTAAGAAGACATCCGCTGAAGACAAGTCCACTGAGAAGAAGTCATCTGAAGAAGACACCTTAAGTATAAATGTTTTCTAAGTACACTTATACTAAGGGAAGTACCATCAGTAGAGGAAAGGAAGCCTACTAATGAAGACTAACAAAGCACATTCAATGCTAAACACATTAAAAGTTGTTAGTTAATCTGTTTAGAACAAGGCAAATCAAATGTCAGTAAAGCTTGCAATAAATGAAGGAATAAGAAGGTTCTCTCAGTAGAGTTCCACCTTAAAACCAGACAAGACTCTGTGCAAAGTAACTATGCGGCCAAATGAGAAGTTGACACACCAGTGTACTCTACATACAGCCGACCTGTCACAGACTGACAAGTACCAAAAGTCATGCCTTACCTTTTTCAGAAAGCTGGTAGGAGGCAAAGTCTTTAAAACCGTTCTTGATAAGACATAAAGCTTAAATATAGTCATTTGAACTAATCAGATGCAAGACACTTACTTGAGAAGATTCATCTCTAACGGGAAGATTTTCAAGAAGGTCTAAAAATATAGAAGGTAGTGCAAATTATCACGCACAGGAAACTTAAAAAAACAAGCAATCTCTACATTCACAAATGCACAAACGAAGCACTCAAAATCACTCTAGTTTCCCAAGTGTTTCATTTATTGTAGAGAGCTTTACAAAACTGTTAGGATAAAAATTGTTAGTTTTGATGAGTTAAAACAAACCAGAAGATGTAATAGGACCATCTGGACCTGTTAGCCAGATGATGATCTAGATTAGGACTTAGTCTAGGGGGAACTGCTAGACCAGAAGACTTCACCAGAAGAGTCACCAGAAGACCCCACCAGAGGACTTCACCAGAGGACTCCACCAGAAGTCTTCACCAGATGAGCTTTGACCAGAGGCAGAGGACCTTCCCCAGACCAGACGAGTCTGGTAGAACAAAAGATGCTCAGTTTGATCCCCTGACTCTACTGAGTATTCTGGTTCTTGACCAGATGAGGACCAGAAGACACCGAGGTTGCCTGGTGTCTGGTCCTGCCTTCTCTGGAGAGAATCAGAGTTAGGCAGAGGAAGCTATTGACCGTTGGTGATTCAAATCAAGTCAACAAGATCAGGATTGGAAAGTATTTGAAGATAATCAATCCAAGGATCCCACCAACCCAATCAATCAATTAGGGAATTGATTGATTGAGGCTTCCTTATATAGAGGATCTGATTGGATTAGCCCTCCAACGGCTAGCCCTAATCCCCTCTATATATACAAGAGTGCAGTTCAAGAAAAAGCTCTAGAGACTCTACACGCGCATAAGTGATCCAAGCTTTTGATATTCATACCAAGCACTCTTACTGTTCATAATATTTATCTACTCTAAAGGAGTTACTCAAACCACAACCTGTTCATCTATTAGACAAGGTTGTTGGCTGGTTGATCTTTAGATTGAAGTCAAATCTAAAAAGGCTGTAAGAAGGAACTGGTACTTCCCAATTCCAGTAAGTAAGTTTGTGAGTTGGTTGGTAGTGAGACCCCTTGGTTATAAGGGAGAGTGGACGTATGATATTCAATCCGAACCACTATACATCTTGTGTTCTTTATTGCTTTACTTTACTTTTTGTTTGTTGATTATTTCCCTCTTGTAAAAGACTTTAAAAGACATTTAACTTAAGCTTCCGCAATTAATCTAACTAGTGGGACCAACAAGTGGTATCAGAGCAGTGTGTCCAACGACCACTGCTTTGTAAAGCTTTTGGTGGTCACCGGGCAGATCCATTGCTCTTAAAGTGCTTTTGTTCAAAGTTCTTGTTATTTTCCTAAACTTCTTATCACAATGTCTGCAAAATCTTCTTACAAGAGCCTTAAGCTCCCAAAATTCTCTTTTGAGGATTACAGCCACTGGAGTTTCATGATGAGCAATCATCTTGGAGCTATTCACCACCGCATGCTAGATGTGGTTGAAAGTGGCCCCATACAATTTTACTGGACTCCCATTGATAGTGGCAGGTCTGAGTCCAGAGAAGAAACTAGTGAAGCTGCCCAAAAAACTGCAGAGGATAGAGTCCCCAGGCAGAAAATCCTCAAAAAGAAAGATGAGCTTGATAATGATGAGAGAAAGCTATATAACCTGGACCAGGTGGCAAGAACCGAGATCATCAACACTCTCACCAAGGAAGTAATAGAGAAGGTCAGAACCTGTGTCACTGCAAATGAGATGTGGGATAAACTTGCACTTCTCTGCGAAGGAACAGAGAAGATTAAGGACAACAAGCTCCAAGCTGTTCAACACTCGTTTGACACCTTCAAGATGAAACCAGACGAGACCATTGACCAGCTGGACATGCGTCTCACAAACCTCCTGAACAAGGCTAGTGCCTTAGGTAAGACCTACTCTGAAAAAGAAATTAATAGTAAAATCTTGCGTTCACTAACAAGCAGGTGGAGAATTAAAGTCACTGTGATCAAGGACAACAAGGATCTCAATACTCTGGATCATCATCTTCCGTTGTCTGATCTCAAAGCTTACGAGTATGATCTTCAAGAGGAGGATCAAACAGAAGAGGTTTCCTCTTCTGGCCAGAAAGGAGTTGCATTCTCTTCAACTCTCAAGCCTGATGTAAAGCCAAAGGAGTCTACTGCAGATGACTTGAGCCTCAAGGAGCAGGTAGCACTCCTAACTCGTAAATTAGATAAAATGAGTTCAAAGTATGGCAGGTACAAAAGGCATTGGAAGGAGTCTACCAGAGACAGGAAGAGCTCTTTCAAGCCTGCAGAGAAGGAGAAGACATCTGGAGACTCAAGGGAGACTAGATTCAGAACTCCAGAGAGGAGGAGAGATGACAACCCTGGCAGCTCTGGGAGATCAGATTATCAGAGGAGGGATGGTAGCTCTGGCAGACCTGACTACCAGAGGAGAGAGAGTAGTCCAGCCAGATCAGACTATAACCAGAGGAGGAGAGAGCCAAGTGCTAGTCCCAGAGGAGACAATGCCTGCTACACATGCAACAAGACTGGTCACTACAATTATGATTGTCCTCAACTTACTCCTAGGGAAAGAGAAGAGAAGAGAAGAGAATCAAGAGAGACAGGAGATATACAGATAAGAGAGCCTTGCTAGCAGAAGCAGAGGAGGAGGATACTAGTTCCAGTTCTTCTTCTTCTGACTTTGGATCAGATGATGATGTGTGTCTCATGGCAGACATCACTGAGGTAAATGAAACTACTCTAGTTTTATCAAATTCCAAATGTACTGAATCCTCTAATTCATCTGGTAACTCCAGAGAGTCTGATATGCAACAAATGCTATCAGATCTCCAAAATTGTGTCCAACTTTGTCAAAAACTTGAGAAAGAGAATGGTAGGCTCAGAGCTGAAGTTCAATCTCTCTCTCATGAGCATAAATCCACCAGAGAACTCATGAAAGATCATTCCAAAGAAGTCTCTGAACTTCAGGATAAGATCACAGAAAGAGATACTCTGGTAGATCAACTCATGAAAGAAAAGAACTCTCAAGAAGATGAGATCACTGAACTCAGAGCCAAATACCAGACTCTTATGATGGGAAAACAAGTTGCTCACAACATAGAGGAGATACCTATGCCCAGAGAAGCTCCTAAGATACCATCTGTTGTATCTATCATATCAGAGTCTTCTCAGCGCATTAATGATAAGAGTGGTTTAGGATATCCTGGAATTACCACTAAAACTCATAAATACCTTTATAATAAAGACAAGTCTGTAAGAGCTGGTAAATTGGTAGAAATCTGGGATGATAAAGACTTAACTGGTAATGGTTACAAGGTGGTTCACAATCCTGACTGGAAAAGGAATCACTCTGTTAATCACATTACATATGGTCCAGAAGAGTTGACTGTTCTGGAAGAGAAGATGCTAGAGAATAAGTGTCAAAGAGGGGAACCATTAAAGATTGAGGGTTCTGTGAACAATGAGTCCCAAGGAGTAGAAATTACTCAAATTGGAGGACCCCAGAGAAATCCTCAAAGGGAACCTAAACAGATTAGGGGACCTCAAAGGAAACACTAAAGAAAGGGGAATACCAATCAGAGTAATAACTACCAGAGAAGGAACAGTGTTCAACAGCACCAGGTACCCCAGAGACATTTTTCTCAGAGGAATCAATTCCAGAATAGGTATACTCAAAGAAACTATAACCACCAGAGACAGTATAATTATCAGAACCAGAGGAGGTCTTCCAGACCCATCTATAGAAAACCAACTGATCTGGGTAGTTATGACACCAGAGATGGTTCTTCTAGGATGTACCCTTACAACCAGACCTTTAAGACCATGTCTTTGAGGCAGGCCATTCCAAAGGCCAGATTTGAGAAAAGGTACACCAGACCTGTTTATAGGAAAGGTGTCCTTATCAGACCAGTAGCTCAATATGTCATTGTCAGAGGACATGTGCTGGTAGATAGATTTGGAAGGAAGATAAGATCTCCTCATCCATCAAGGGATGATCTTTATCTATGGATTCCTACAAAACCTGCAACTAACCAATCAGGACCCAGCACTAGTAGGGGACCTAATTGATTTCTCTGCAGGTAGATAAGAGTCCATTGGAGAAAGGATTTTCAAGCAACCATGTCTGGTACATTGATAGTGGATGTTCCAAGCACATGACCTTCTAGAAAGATAATCTCCAAGATTTCAAGCCATTGAATGGACCAAGAGTGATGTTTGGTGACAACAATTATGGCATCACCAGAGGAGTTGGAAAGTTGACCTTCAATGGAGTCTCTGTAGAAGAAGTTTACTATGTTGAAGGACTCAAGCATAATCTGCTTTCAGTATCCCAATTCTGTGACAAGGGATACTCAGTGAAGTTTTCTAGTGATTCATGCACTGTTTTCTCTTCTGATTATAATGATATTTTGCTAATAGGCTTGAGGAAGGGTAACATTTATCTTGCAGATTTTAACAGTTGCCCAAGAAATGCTTGCCTAGTTGCAAAAGGATCTGCAGAGAATAGCTGGATTTGGCACAAGAGATTGTGTCATCTTAACTTCAAAACACTGAATAAGATTGCCAGAAAAGGTCTCATTCGAGGTCTTCCTAATGAAGTGTTTAAGAAGGATCAGGTTTGTGGTTCATGCCAGAAGGGTAAACAACCCAAGACTTCTTTTAAGGATGTCCAGAGCACAACCACAACCAGAGTACTTCAACTACTTCACATGGACCTGTTTGGACCTGTTTCTCCTCTTAGTTTCAGTGGAAGGAAGTACACCTTAGTGATAGTTGATGACTTTTCAAGATACACTTGGGTAGTGTTCTTGTTTAAGAAAAATGAAACTATGACTAAGCTGCCAGAGTTCTTCAAGCAGATTCAGAATGAGCAGAACCAGAGCATAGTCAGAATCAGAAGTGACAAAGGAACAGAGTTTTTGAATTCACACATTGCAGATTACTGCAAGGATCATGGGATTTTTCATGAGACATCTGCTGCCAGAACACCCCAACAAAATGGAGTAGCAGAAAGGAGGAATAGGACCCTCAAAGAAGCTGTAAGAACACTTCTGGCAGAATACAACACTCCACAGAGATTTTGGGCAGAGGCCATTAATACAGCTTGCTACACTCAGAACAGATGCCTGATTGCCCAGAGACATAATAAGACTCCATATGAGGTATGGAAAGGTAAAACCCCATCTGTTTCATACTTTCATGTTTTTGGATGTAAGTGTTTCATCCATGACAATGGGAAATCTAAATTAAGAACCTTTGATGCTAAAGTGGCTGATGGAATATTTTTAGGATATTCCAGCACCAGTAAAGCTTTTAGAGTTTTTAATAAGAATTCACTTTGTGTGGAGGAAACACCTCATGTTGTTTTTTATGAATCTACTTTTGAGTGCAAGGTGGAATCTAAGTCTTCAGATGAGACCCAGAATCAGACTACTCCCAGAATTATCAAGGTCAATCCACCTGTTCTTGACTCAGATTCAGATTCAGATGATGACCCATCTCCTGGTTCTCTGAAGCAGAAGCCTTCACAAGGAGCAGAACCAGAAGAGGTTGGAACTCCTGTAGGGGGAAGCTCTTCTGCAGGTGGTGATAATCATCAGGGTACTGCAGAAGATGATCAACCAGGCAAGACCACGGGAAGGAGGACCCTGGTTGATCACCCCAATGACCTAATCCTTGGAGATCCAACTAAGGGTGTCCAGACTAGGAGAACTCTTAACTTAGCTGCCTTATTCAGTTGCTATGTGTCCTTGATTGAGCACAAGAACATCAAGGAAGCACTGAAAGATTCAAATTGGATTGTTGCTATGCAGGATAAGTTGAATCAATTCACCAGACAGGATGTTTGGGAGCTGGTAGACAGACCACGACATCAAAAGGTGATAGGCACTAAGTGGGTTTTTAAAAATAAGAAAGATGAGAATGATGTCATTACTAGGAACAAGGCAAGGCTAGTGGCTCAGGGCTATTCTCAGTCTGAAGGAATAGACTATGATGAGACATTTGCTCCTGTTGCCAGACTAGAAGCCATCAGATTGTTCTTAGCATATGCTGCTCACATGAAGTTCAAAGTATACCAGATGGATGTGAAATCTGCCTTTCTTAATGGGATTCTCATTGAGGAAGTGTATGTGGAACAACCCCCTGGTTTTGAACAAGGAGACAAAGTGTTTAAGCTTAAGAAAGCTCTGTATGGGCTGAAGCAGGCACCCAGAGCATGGTATGACACTCTATCTCAATTTCTTCTGGACAATGGTTTTACTAAGGGTAAGATTGATAGAACCTTGTTTAGGAAAGAAGAAGAAAAGGACATCCTTCTGGTCCAAATATATGTTGATGACATCATATTTGGATCCCCTAACAAGAGGCTGTGTGAGAAGTTTGTTGAGCTCATGCAGGGACAGTTTGAGATGTCCATGATGGGAGAAATGAATTACTTTTTGGGTCTGCAGGTTAAGCAATCAGAGAAGGGAATTTTTATTAATCAAGCTAAATACACCAGAAACATGTTAGAGAAATTTTGAGTAGGATCTAGCAAAGCAGCCAAGATCCCTATGATGACAAATTTCAACATGGATCCAGATGAGTCTGGAGAGAGTGTGGACCAGACTCAGTACAGAGCACTTATTGGTTTTCTTTTGTACCTGACTGCAAGCAGACCAGATATTACCTTTGCCGTAGGTGTTTGTGCCAGATTTCAAGCTAACCCCAAGAAGACTCACTTGGAAGCAGCTAGGAAGATATTGAAGTATCTTAAGGGAATAGTGAATTTAGGATTATGGTATCCTGCAGATGACAATTTGGAATTGAGTGGTTATTCAGATTCAGACTATGGTGGATGCAGAATAGATAGGAAGTCTACAAGTGGAACATGCCAATTTTTAGGGAATAAATTGGTATCCTGGTTTTCTAAGAAGCAGACTTCAGTTGCTACATCAACAACAGAAGCAGAGTACATGGCTGCAGGGAGTTGTTGTTCACAACTACTTTGGATTAGTCAACAGCTTAGGGATTACCAGATTAGAGCCAAGGATATTCCTATATTCTGTGATAGTAATAGTGCCATTGCAATCACCCTGAATCCAGTTCTTCATACCAGATGTAAACATGTTGATATAAGACATCATTTTATCAGAGATCATGTTGAGAAGGGAGATATAAGGATGGAAAAGATTGCAACAGAGAAGCAGAGAGCAGATATCTTAACTAAGCCTTTGGCTGAAACCAGATTCAGAGAGTTAGCTTTTGAGTTAGGATTGTTGGATCCAGAGACAGATTTGTTTTAGGGGGAACATCAGAGAAGTATCCTTGTTTCATTACTTTTCTTCATATATTTATTTTCTTAAGCTAACATACCTGCAGATTAGATATTTCAGAGAGGTACCAGATGAGGTATGCACCAGGTGACACTTGTCCCAGATGAGGTGCTGAGTCAATTGTCCAAAATCTTCTCTGACCAGGACCAGATGAGCTCCATCAGAGGAGATGTAGCTGTGGTATCATCTGGTTACAATATCAGGTGACAGGTATGCCTTTACTTCTCTGGCCTCTGCTCATTGGGACACACTTTTCAAATTAGTAAGTACACTCAAAACCTTTCAACTTCGGAGTGTATTTAAGACTATGGTATAGGGCTTAGGCAATCATTTCGCTTTTTCTCTTGACTGCCACAAAACCCCTTTATGCCCCGTCCCAATGACTATGCCAACGCACCAGATTAAATCTGTATCTTGCCTTTCTTTGTGGCCATCGGATTTAATCACTGTGCAAAATGTCAATCAATTCAAATATTGATTTTGTTCCCTAATTTAATTTTGGTATTACACGCGTTCACACTTCATTTATTACTCGAGCCACGCGTATTACCCTATTTAAATCTAATTTTCTTACAATCTGTCCTTTCACGTTTTTCTACTTTCACACCCTAACCTCTCTCTGCAAAGTTCTTCTTTTCTCTCTCTCTCTCTTACAGATATGGCTCCCCCGTGTAATTTTGACCATGAATTAATGATGAAGAAACTGAAAACGGAGATGGTGGTTGATTTCTACACCACCAAGAACCCGTCTGCACTTGCTATTCTGGAACTATTGAGGAGATCCGGAGTTGAGAAGTTGATCTCCACCATTCCCATAGATTTTCGTACTCTTGACGGTTATGCGGCCCAGTTTTTGGTTCATATGAAGATCAACGAAGACCATATTTGTTGGTCCCGAAACGAGTAAACAGGTGTATGGGGGGGGAATACACCTGTTGTTACAAATTAAAACTTGTTCAAAACTTATCAGGTTACTTAAGACAGTAGCTCGTCAGTGGACTTGAGGTCTGCTGAGAGTTACTCTGTGAAAGCTTACTGAGATAATACCTCCACTGAAAGCACAAGACTTTCAGTTGAACTACTATCTAATTAGCTTTCAGATGCGGATTAGTGAGCCATTTAGAAAACTCGTTTTACTTTGATAAACTTGAGATTAACACACACCTATGAAATAGCAGAATGTAAGTACACAAGATGTAAAGTGGTTCAGAGATAAATCTCCTACGTCCACTGGCCTGATCAAACAGGAGAATTCCTTTCACTTGGAATTCCTTGTGTTATAGTGCCAAGGTGCACTGATCAACTTCTCCTCTCTTAGGATGATTGATCACTAGGAAATTCCAGGTCCTAGTTCCCAAAACAAACCAGCTTTCAGACTGATACAACAATCAGCTTACTAACACCACTTAACACTAGCTCTCAACCTAAACACTGAGTAGGGTTTTGAGTAGGGTTTTGGTTCCAACTATTTTGAGATAATCCTTACAAGTTTAGCTCAAGGCTTAGGATTGGATTATCTCTTTCTAAGATTTGGATATAGCTTTAAGCTTGGTTACAGAAGGTTTGTTAGGCTCTCTACAATTGTGAAACACTTGGGAAACAATGATAATTTCGAGTGCTTCTAGATGATTATGAATGTAGAGATAGCTTTGATCTTGTGAGTTTCCCGTGCTTGTAAATGTGCACGTCCTTCTGTATTTATAGGCTTCCTTGAAAATCTTCCCGTTGGATTTGAATCTTCTCAAGTAAGTCTTCTTGTATCTGATTGGTTCAAACGGCTCTATTTGAAGCTTTAAGTCTTGTCAAGAAACGGCTACAAAACCATGCTGTTCACCAACTTTCTGTAGATTGCTAGGTGAAAGACTTTTGGTACTTGTCAGGCTGGGGCAGGTCGGCTGTCAGTAAAGTACACTGACGTGTCATCTTTTCATTGGACCTTAAGTCTGTATGCCCAGATTCTTGTCTTGCTTTAAGGTGGAACTCCTCTGAGAGAACCTTCTTATTCCTTCATTTATTGTAAGCTTCACTGAAATTCATTTTGCCTTGTTCCAACCAGATTAACTAACAGCTTTAAATATGTTTAGCATTTAATGTACTTGTTAGTTTCTTTATCAGTGGACCTTCGTCCTCTACTGATAGATTTAGTCTTAGTGAGAATGTACTTAGAAAACATTCAAGACTTAGACTTCTTTCTCAGATCACTTAGTCTTCAGTGGACTTCACTTCAGCGGATTTCATCTTCAGTAGACTTCATACTAAAATACACTCTAGTTATTACTAACTGTACTCCAGTTCTTAACACTTTGAACTGTTGAACTAAACATTAACTCTACTGAATAATTTACTTACAAAACAACTTAGGAGGGACATGTTGGCATCTAATCAAAACATGTCTTATACATTTTCCCAACAATATTTCTACAAAAATTGACAAGAAAGATTTGGTGTTTTCCAAGCATGATTTCTGTGCCCTGTTTGGAAACATTTTGGCGGAAGGAGTGGATCCTTTAACCTACAAGGAGGATGATATTGTGGGTTCCTTCAAACTGTTTGCTCGTTCCTCTTGCCAGAATATCACGAAGGGATTTCTGGATAAGCATCTGAGGCAAAAGTACAAGGTACTTTTTGACATAGTTGTAAAAGTGTTGATGTGTGAGAATCACAGCACAGATACGATCTTTAATGGAAGAATGTGTGTGATGAGGGCTTTGTATGACGGAGTCCAATGCAATTGGGCAGAGTTCTTTTGGGGCGTCTTGAGGAAGAATAAAGCGAAAGTTAACAAGGAAGCTTGTCCTTCCCAGCCAGGGGAGATGCAGTTTTATTTCACTGCTAATGTTTCGTTGGGTACGAAACTTACCTTGATTTTGGACTACTTGCTTCCAGAGAAGAAATGGAAGGAGACTTGGTGCAAAGGATTTCACAAGTCTAAGGTGTTGTTCTCAAAGGATGGTCCCCTTCATGGCCATCCTGACTCTGATGGGGAGGAAGCCATCCCTGCCCCTCATATTCAATCTATTCCCTCTCCTGTAAAGGGGCAGAAGAGACAGCAGCAGCAGAAGACCCAGAAGAAAGCTGTTGAAGCAACTGGTTCCTCAACCATTGCTTTCTCTGGTTCCTCTGGGGAGGACCAGATCCCTCTTCTTGATGTACTGAGGAAGAAGAGTGAGGTTGCCAAGAAGGCAGGAGCTTCGAAGAGGAAGAGGCCAGAGGAGGCCAAGAAGAAATCTGCCAAGAAGCCAAGGACTGGCAGAAGAGCTCCCAAGAAAACCCTCCTGGTGGATGAGCCGTCAGAGGAGGAAGAAGAGGAAGAGATTGAGCCTCTTGTGAGGAAATCCAAGGCCAAGAGAGCCCTTCTTCAAGATCCTGACTCTGGATCTGATCTTGGAGAGGCCTTGGAAAAGGCTATTGAGGATGCCTCCCAGATGATGGAGGATGCTCCAGAGACTGTTGTACCTGCTGGTGTTGACCCAGCAGAGGTAAACCCTTCCCTTCAATCTTTTTTCCCCATTAATCTTGTCTCCCCCTCTACCTTTCCCCCAGATAATATTCCCCAAAACCCATCTGCCTCTGGTAACCCTATTGTTCCACCATAGCAGATTATCCCAGATACCCCAGTATATACTCCCTCTACCATTCATACCCAAACACCTTCTCCCCCATCTTCCCAAACACATCTTCCCACAAACCCCTCTCCCCCACCTTCTGTACCAGAGGTACCCTCAACCTCTTCTAGTGCAGAAATCCCCCCTCCAAACACTTCCACCTCCCAGATACCTCCTACACCTTCTGTACCAGATATTCCATCATCTTCTGGTGCAGAACAACCCATTCCTACACCCTCTACTTCACAAAATCCTAACCCTCCCCAAACCCATACAGACCAGGACCCAACCATTTCTATGGCTCTGGGATTCGTTGGCCCTCCCCCTTCTCCTACCTGTTTAACCAGCGATGATAGTGAAGATGAGGAAGCTTCACTTGAGCCTGCTGACTTAGCACCTTCCTCCTCTGCCTCTGGGCCCAAACCCTTCACTTTCTCATCTGCAGAAATGGGTCCCATTAGGCAGAGTATGAGTGTAAGTGCTCAGCTCTGGCTAAGAGAGCATTTCCCAGTTCTTCTGGAGCACTTACCACTTCTGGCAGAGCTTACTGATGCCAAGGTCTGGAGCAAGGCCAGACTTGAAGATGTGGAGGACCTAATGTTTTTGCTTGAGGAAATGGGTCCCTCCAACTTCACTGCTTGGGAGATTGAGCTAAAGCAGAGGCTGAATATTCAGAACCCAGCAGAGCTGGAGACTCCTGGTGCTGCTAAAATCTTGATTCGCACCCTGCTCATCCAGAGAGGAGTAATGCTCACTCCAGAGGGCCCCACTTACAAGTTTGGTCCTCATTTTGTCTTCCCTCCAGAGCTATATTCAGATGAGGAAGACTTTGAGATGTCTCCTGCCGTGCTCCAGAAGATGAAAGCTTTCTTCAATGAGCAAATCATGCAGATTGGGCACTTTTCAAAAGCTATTCAACATATGGCCCCTGCCATGATAGAGTACCAGATCAGGCATGAGAGGAGAATCTTCCTGAAGCAGTTAAAGTCTTCTCTGGCAGAGGTAAAAGCTTCTTTTAAGGCTAATGGCTTATTTGTCAAGCTGGATGTCATGCACAGCCGGAAGCAGCTACAGGAGCACGTGCTGGAGCAGTTGAGACCTGTCTTTGTGCTCAAAGTGGAGATGGCCAGCCAGATGATTCAAACTGCCAAGCTGAAAGACTCCCTCCAGGAGATGTTGGAGAAGCAAGAGAGACTTGTTGCAGAGTCTAAAGCTTACCTGGAGGAGGCCAAGCAGCTGCGTGATCTTCACTCTTCCTCCAACACTGCCTTGCCTGATCTTATAAGGCAGGTAGTGGATCCCCTCCTTGATGAAGTTAAAAAGGGGGAAGAGAAAGCCAGAACTGATCTGGCGAAGACCACAAATGAAACTCTCTTCAGCCATGGAGCTCGTCTGGACCTGCTGGAGAATACATTGGCCCAGGCTGAGTTGCAGAAGAAGAAGAAGGAAGAGCTCAAATCCCTTTCCATGGCTAAGCAGCTTGCTGCAGAAGAGGAGTCCGAAGCAGAGCAGGATCCAATTTCCATCTCTGGACCTGCAAAGAGAAAGATAAGGAAAGTAAAGAAGAGCTTTCTTGAATCTGTGGTTGAAGAAGCAGAGAAGAGATTCAAGGAAGAGTCGTCTGAAGAGAGGCAAGCAAGGATAAGGAAAAACATAGATGAAGAGCAGAGGCTCCGATATGTTAGAAGGCAAAATAAGAAGAGCAGAGAAGCTGGCATCACTCCTGGTGTTAGTGGATCCAGCCAGAAGAGAAAAGGGCCTGTTGAAGTCATGAACATCCTCCCTCTCAGGACAGAAGGGTCCTTTGACTCAACTGTTCCTGTGCCTTTGATAGAAAAATGGAGAGAAGCCAAGACTCTCTTGTTCATTCAACATTACATCCAGAGACCTCCACCAGAGGATGATGCTCTCATCAACAGGACTTTCCATTCTTGGATGCAGGCATATGATGCAGATTTGTACAAGCAGTTGATGGATTCAACTATTGAATTCAACCTGGAAGTCACTGCTCCTGAATTCCATTTTCTCAACACTCCAATGGCAGGTGACCAGGTTGATTGGGCTGAGCTGAAGAAACTGTACAAGACCAAGGTGTTGGCAAACTTCACTCCATCATCTTCTGCAGAGTTGAAGGCCATTCAAGATAGATTTCTTGACTGGTTTCTGGTGCCCAAAGACAACAGAAGATATGCTTAGAATAGGACCAGAAATGCATTGTAATCTGTATTCTTCTTTGTCCTTATTTTCAATGAAAATATCATATCTTCTCTGTTCAAAAGACAACCTCTTGTTGTCTTATTTGTTTGCCTGATAAGATCTATTCTAAGGTCTTATCCTTTAATGTTTTCTTGCTTAAGTTCATTATTCTTGATCAGTTCTGGTATGTTTTAACTCCATCAAAAATGGGGAAATTGTTAGGATAAAAATTGTTAGTTTTGATGAGTTAAAAAAAACCAGAAGATGTAATAGGACCATCTGGACCTGTTAGCCAGATGATGATCTAGATTAGGACTTAGTCTAGGGGGAACTGCCAGACCAGAAGACTTCACCAGAAGAGTCACCAGAAGACCCCACCAGAGGACTTCACCAGAGGACTCCACCAGAAGTCTTCACCAGATGAGCTTTGACCAGAGGCAGAGGACCTTCCCCAGACCAGACGAGTCCGGACCAGACGAGTCTGGTAGAACAAAAGATGCTCAGTTTGATCCCCTGACTCTACTGAGTATTCTGGTTCTTGACCAGATGAGGACCAGAAGACACCGAGGTTGCCTGGTGTCTGGTCCTGCCTTCTCTGGAGAGAATCAGAGCTAGGCAGAGGAAGCTATTGACCGTTGGTGATTCAAATCAAGTCAACATAATCAGGATTGGAAAGTATTTGAAGATAATCAATCCAAGGATCCCACCAATCCAATCAATCAATTAGGAAATTGTTTGATTGAGGCTTCCTTATATAGAGGATCTGATTGGATTAGCCCTCCAACGGCTAGCCCTAATCCCCTCTATATATACAAGAGTGCAGTTCAAGAAAAAGCTCTAGAGACTCTACATGCGCATAAGTGATCCAAGCTTTTGATATTCATACCATGCACTCTTACTGTTCATAATATTTATCTACTCTAAAGGAGTTACTCAAACCACAACCTGTTCATCTATTAGACAAGGTTGTTGGCTGGTTGATCTTTAGATTGAAGTCAAATCTAAAAAGGCTTTAAGAAGGAACTGGTACTTCCCAATTCCAGTAAGTAAGTTTGTGAGTTGGTTGGTAGTGAGACCCCTTAGTTATAAGGGAGAGTGGACATAGGATATTCAATCCGAACCACTATACATCTTGTGTTCTTTATTGCTTTACTTTACTTTTTGTTTGTTGATTATTGCCCTCTTGTAAAAGACTTTGAAGGACTTTTAACTTAAGCTTCCGCAATTAATCTAACTAGTGGGACCAACAAAAACCTTCTGTAAACAAGCTTAAAGCCATAACCAAAGCTTAGAAAGAGATAATCCATCCTTAAGCCTCTGATCTAAACTTGTAAGGATTATCTCACACAAGTTGGAACCAAAACCCTACTCAAAGCCCTACCCCAAGTTAGGTTGAGAGATAGAGTTAAGAGGTGTTAGTAAGCTGATTGTTGATATCAGTCTGAAAGCTGATTGTTTTGGGAACTAGGACCTGGAACTATCCTAGGGATCAAAATATCCTAAGAGAGGATTATTTGATCAGTGTACCTTGGCACTATAACACAAGGAATTCCAAGTGAAAGAAATTCTCCTGCTTGATCAAAACAGTGGACGTAGGAGATTCTTCCTTGAACCACTTTATATCTTGTGTACTTAATTTCTGTTATTTCTTAAGTGTGTGTTGAACAAACAAGTTTTTATAAAGTAAAACGAAGATTTCTTAAGGGCTCACTAATCCACAACTGAAAGCCAATTAGATAGCAACTCAATTGAAAGTCAAGAGCTTTCAGTGGAGCTGATATCTCAGTAAGCTTTCTTAAGTCAATCATCAGCAGACTTCCAAGTCAACTGAAGGTTCACTATTTTGAGTAAATCTGTCTTGTTAAAGAAATTTTTTTGAATTTATAACATCAGGTGTATTCCCCCCTATACACCTGTATAACTCGTTTCGGGACCAACAAGTGGTATCAGAGCAGTGGTTCAAAAGACCATTGTTCTAAGTATACATTTGTGCTTAAAAGGTAAATTATATTTTGGTCAACTGAATTGATCTTGTGATAATCTTGTTTATATACAATGACTAACAACACAGCTAGGGTTGCACCATCAGCAGAGAACAACATGGGAGTAAATCCTTTGAACCATATGTCCCATCACAAGCTTCCACAGTTCTCTGTGGAAAACTATTATTTCTGGAAAATCAGGATGAGAGCACATCTTGCTTGTGTTCATGATGAAATTCTCAGAGTCATAACAAAAGATCCATTTATTTTTATGACTCCTAACCCAAGAACAACAGCTGATAGTATTGCAGATACAAGAGAAGAATGGCCCAAAGATGAAGATTACTTTACTGCAGATGAAAGGAGGAGACACAACCTCAACTTCATAGCCATAAATATTCTCTACACCACCATCTTAGACTCAGTCATGGGAAGAGTGATCCATTGCCAAACTGCAAAGGAACTCAGGGACACTCTGGCTCTCATGTCTGAGGGTACTGATAAAATCAAAGAGAACAAGCTCTCAGTAGCTGTTCAATATTCACCATGGAGCCATCCGAGACCATTGATCAACTTGATAGGATGTTCACTTATATAATGAATGAAATTAATTCTCTTGGTAAAGTGTATACCAAAAGAGAAATTGCTTTAAAAATCCTAAGAGGTCTGACCTCAAGATGGGATGTGTACTCTGTGATGATGTAGAATACCAAAGATCTATCTAACATCTAACATGTCTATACAACAAGTATTCTCTAAGTTAAAAGCATATGAGTTTGATCTTAACAGGAAAAGGCTCCAGATGAGACCTCAGCTGAGAAGGGGGTTGCCTTCAAAGCTAAGGAGACTGAGCCCAAATCTCCAAAGCCACAAAAGAGTAAAAAAGTAAGTAAATCTCAAAGCAAAGCTGAGATGCAAGAGGAGCTCAGCCTAACGACTAGAAGGTTTGAAAAACTTAACAGTCGTTTTGGCAAATATAAAAGATTTTATAGGGATAACAGGGAAAGAAGAAGTTATCCTCAAAGAGACACAAGAGAAGGAGAGAAGAGCTCCACTAAGATGGAGAAAAAGAAGGAATAGAAGAACTACTCTAAAGTTGAAGGATCATCATCAAAGGCTAGAGAGTCTACTGAAGAGAAAGATGATGATGCCAATAGATGCTACCAGTGCAAGAAACTTGGCCATTTCCAGTACGACTATCCTCAACTGAGCACAAAAGAAAGAAAAGAAAGGCAAGCTAAAAGAGACAGAAGATACAGAGAGAGAAAAACTATGGTTGCTGAGGATAGGGATGCAGATTTGGAGTCTTTTGATGGACTATTTTTTTATAGCAGCGATGATGATCATTGCCTCATGGCAAGAGAAGAACCTGAGGTACAATCTAAACCATCTAATTCCTTAGGACACTCACTTGAGCTCAGCTCAGAGTCAACATGAGAACTTAATCTTCAGTCCACTTTGGAACAATTGATGATTGACTTCTCCAGGTTGCAAGAAGTAAGTTTCTGTCTCCAAGATGAGAACAATAAACTCTTAAGTGAAAACTCCAAGTTAATTGAGTCAGGGAATCAGGCTGATCTTAACTCATCCAAATCCACCATTGAATTGACAAAAGAGGTGGAAACCCTCAAAAGTCAAGTAAATGGTAAAGATCAATTGATAAATGTTGGTCCCACTAGATAGATTAATTGCGGAAGCCTTTATAACCAAAATGTCTTTAGAGAAAATCTTTTCTAAGAGCACAAATAATAAACAACAGGTATTAAAGAAAGCAATAAATAACACCGTATTTATAGTGGTTCGGATCTGAATATCCTACGTCCACTCTCCCTTGATCAAAGGGGTCTCACTATCCAACCAACAAACTCACTACTCACTGGAATTTCCGAAGTACCAGCACCTTCTTACAATCTCTTTAGATCTAACTTCGATCTAAAGACAAACTTACTCCAACCTTGTCTAACAAGATGAACAGGTTGAGTATATAAACTCCTTACGAGTTGGATGAGTAATTAAGAACAAAGTAAGTGCAAATGCGTAGTGATCAAAAAGCTTAGTATGCTATGTGCGCGTGTAGAGTCTCTAGAGCTTTTTCTTGAACTGCACTCTTGTATATATAGAGGGGATTAGGGCTAGCCGTTGGAGGGCTAATCCAATCAGATCCTCTATATAAGGAAGCCTCAATCAATCAATTCCCTAATTGATTGATTGGGTTGGTGGGATCCTTGGAATGATTATCTTCAAATACTTTCCAATCCTGATCTTGTTGACTTGATTTGAATCACCAACGGTCAATATCTTCCTCTGCCTAACTCTGATTCTCTCCAGAGAAGGCAGGACCAGACACCAGGCAACCTCGGTGTCTTCTGGTCCTCATCTGGTCAAGAACCAGAATACTCAGTAGAGTCAGGGGATCAAACTGAGCATCTTTTGTTCTACCAGACTCGTCTGGTCCGGACTCGTCTGGTCTGGGGAAGGTCCTCTGCCTCTGGTCAGTCTCATCTGGTGAAGTCTTCTGGTGGAGTCCTCTGGTGAAGTCCTCTGGAGGGGTCTTCTGGTGACTCTTCTGGTGAAGTCTTCTGGTCTGGCAGTTCCCCCTAGACTAAGTCCTAATCTAGATCATCATCTGGCTAACAGGTCCAGATGGTCCTATTACATCTTCTGGTTTGTTTAACTCATCAAAACTAACAAATTTTATCCTAACAATTTCCCCCTTTTTGATGGAGTTAAAACACTACCAGAACTGATCAAGAATACTACACTTAAGCAAGAAAACATATAAAAGGATAAGACCTTAGAATAGATCTTATCAGGCAAACAAATAAGACAACAAGGACAAAGAAGATATGAGATTTTCATTAATAATAAGGACAAAGAAGAATACAGATTACAATGCATTTCTGGTCCTATTCTAAGCATATCTTCTGTTGTCTTTGGGCACCAGAAACCAGTCAAGAAACCTGTCTTGAATGGCCTTCAACTCTGCAGAAGATGATGGGGTGAAGTTTGCCAACACCTTGGTCTTGTACAGTTTCTTCAGCTCAGCCCAATCAACCTGGTCTCCTGCCATTGGAGTGTTGAGAAAATGGAACTCAGGAGCAGTGACTTCCAGGTTGAATTCAATAGTTGAATCCATCAACTGCTTGTACAGATCTGCATCATATGCCTGCATCCAAGAATGGAAGGTCCTGTTGATGAGAGCATCATCCTCTGGTGGAGGTCTCTGGATGTAATGTTGAATGAACCAGAGAGTCTTGGCTTCTCTCCATTTTTCTATCAAAGGCACAGGAACAGTTGAGTCAAAGGACCCTTCTGTCCTGAGAGGGAGGATGTTCATAACTTCAACAGGCCCTTTTCTCTTCTGGCTGGATCCACTAGCACCAGGAGTAATGCCAGCTTCTCTGCTCTTCTTATTTTGCCTTCTAACATATCGGAGCCTCTGCTCTTCATCTATGTTTTTCCTTATCCTTGCTTGCCTCTCTTCAGGCGACTCTTCCTTGAATCTCTTCTCTGCTTCTTCAACCACAGATTCAAGGAAGCTCTTCTTTACTTTCCTTATCTTCCTCTTTGCAGGTCCAGAGATGGAAATTGGATCCTGCTCTGCCTCGGACTCCTCTTCTGCAGCAAGCTGCTTAGCCATGGAAAGAGATTTGAGCTCTTCCTTCTTCTTCTTCTGCAACTCAGCCTGGGCCAATGTATTCTCCAGCAGGTCCAGACGAGCTCCATGGCTGAAGAGAGTTTCATTTGTGGTCTTTGCCAGATCAGTTCTGGCCTTCTCTTCCCCCTTTTTAACTTCATCAAGGAGGGGCTCCACTACCTGCCTTATGAGATCAGGCAAGGCAGTGTTGGAGGAAGAGTGAAGATCACGCAGCTGCTTGGCCTCCTCCAGGTAAGCTTTAGACTCTGCAACAAGTCTCTCTTGCTTCTCCAACATCTCCTGGAGGGAGTCTTTCAGCTTTGCAGTCTGAATCATCTGGCTGGCCATCTCCACCTTGAGAACAAAGATTGGCCTCAACTGCTCCAGCACGTGCTCCTGGAGCTGCTTCTGGCTGTGCATGACATCTAGCTTGACAAATAGGCCATTAGCCTTGAAGGATGCTTTTACCTCTGCCAGAGAAGACTTGATCTGCTTCAGGAAGATTCTCCTCTCATGCTTGATCTGATGCTCTATCATAGCAGGGGCCATATGTTGAATTGCTTTGGAAAAGCGCCCTATCTACATGATCTGCTCGTTGAAGAAAGCCTTCATCTTCTGGAGCACAGCAAGAGACATCTCAAAGTCCTCCTCGTCTGAATATAGCTCAGGAGGGAAAGTTAAATGAGGACCAAAGTTGTAAGAGAAGCCCTCTGGAGTGAGCATAACTCCTCTCTGGATAAGGAGAGTCTTGATGAGGATCTTGGCCGCTTCTGGTGTCTCCAACTCTGCCGGATTTTGAATATTTAGCTTCTTCTTCAGCTCAATCTCCCAAGCAGTGAAGGTAGATGGAGACATCTCCTCTAGCAGAAGCATGAGATCTTCAACATTCTGGAGTCTAGCCATACTCCAAACCTTGACATCAGTCAGATCTGCCAGGAGGGATGAGTGCTCCAACAAAATTGGAAATTGCTCTCTTAGCCAGAGCTGAGCACTCACACTCATACTCTGCCTGATGGGGCCCATCTCATCAGAAGAGAAAAAGAAGGGTTTGGGCCCAGAGGCAGAGGAAGAAGGTGCTAAGTGACCAGGCTCAAGTGAAGCTTTCTCATCTTCACTATCATCGCTTGTTAAACAGGTTGGAGAGGGGGAAGGGGCAGGGAATCCCAGAATCATAGCAATGGTTGGGTCCTGATCTGTATGGGTTTGGGGAGGGTTAGGATTTTGTGAAGAAGAGGTGGTAGAAATGGGTTGTTCTGCACCAGAAGAGGAAGGAATATCTGGTACAGAATGTGTAGGAGGTGTCTGGGAGGTAGAAGTGTTTGGAGGGGGGATGTCTGCACCAGAAGAGGTTGAGGGTACCTCTGGTGTAGAAGGTGGGGGAGAGGGATCTGTGGGAAGATGTGTTTGGGAAATTGGGGGAGTGGGTGTTTGGGTAGGAATGGTAGAGGGAGTATATACTGGGGTATCTGGTATAATCTGCTCTGGTGGAACAATAGGGGTACCAGAGGCAGATGGGTTTTGGGGAATATTATCTGGGGGAGAGGTAGAGGGGGAGACAAGATTAATTGGGGAAAAAGATGGGAGGGAAGGGTTTACCTCTGCTGGGTCAACACCAGCAGGTACAGCAGACTCTGGAGCATCCTCCATCATCTAGGAGGCATCCTCAATTGCCTTTTCCAAGGCCTCTCCAAGATCAGATCCAGAGTCAGGATCCTGAAGAAGGGCTCTCTTGGCCTTGGATTTCCTCACAAGAGGCTCAATCTCTTCCTCTTCTTCCTCCTCTGACGGCTCATCCACCAGGAGGGATTTCTTGGGAGCTCTTCTGCCAGTCCTTGGCATCTTGGCAGATTTCTTCTTGGCCACCTCTGGCCTCTTCCTCTTTGGAGCTCCTGCCTTCTTGGCAACCTCACTCTTCTTCTTCAGTACATCAAGAAGAGGGATCTGGTCCTCCTCAGAGGAACCAGAGAAAGCAACGGTTGAGGAACCAGTTACTTTAGCAGCTTTCCTCTGGGTCTTCTGCTGCTGCTGCTGCTTCTGCCCCTTAGCAGGTGAGGGAATGGCTTGGAGGGGAGGAGCAGGGATGGCTTGCTCACCATCAGAATCAGGATGGCCATGAAGGGAACCATCCTTGGAGAACATAATCTTGGACTTATGAAAGCCCTTACACCAGGATTGTCTCCATTTCTTCTCTGGAAGGATCGAATCCAGAATTAGAGTGAGTTTTGTGCCCAATGATACATTAGCATTGAACATAAATTGTTGCTCTCCTGGCAACTGGGGGCATTCTTCCTTCTGGATTTTCACCTTGTTCTTCCTCAGCACCCCCCAGAAGAACTCAGCCCAGTTACATTGAACACCATCCAAAATGGCCCTCATAACACAGAGCCTGCCAACGAAGATGGCATCTGTGCTATGGCTCTCACACATGAGAATCTTTACCACAATGTCAAATAACACCTTATACTTCTGCCTAAGATGCTTGTCCAAGAAGCCCTTAGTAATATTCTGGCATGAATTTCTGGCAAACATCTTGAAGGATTCCAACGCCTCTCCTTCTTTGTACTTCAGTGGGTCCACACCTTCCGCAGAAAGGTTACCAAAAAGACCACAGAAGTCTGCCTTTGAGAAAACAACATCCTCTGAATCAATCTTGGATGAAATATAGTCTTCATGGATCTTCATCTGGATAAGAAACTGAGCAGCATATCCATCCAAGGTACGCAGATCCTTGGGAACCTTTGAGATCAACTCCTCCAGCCCAGAACGTCGGAGAAGTTCCAAAATCTCCAAAGCGGCCGGATTCTTAGTGGAATAGAAGTCCACCACCATTTCTGTCTTGAGTTTCTTGCAGACATAGTCTGGATCGAAATTGCACTTGGGTGCCATTACTGTGAAAGAGAGAAAGAGAAGGAGAGAGAATGCTTTGCAGAGAGAGGTTAGGGTTTGAAAGTATGGAAACGTGAAAGGACAGATTGAAAGGAAAATTGATTTAAATAGGGTAATACGTGTGGCTTGATTATTAAATGAAATGTGAACGCGTGTAATTTTAAATTTAATTGAGGAAACAAAATCAATTTTAGCATTGATTGACATTTTGCACAGTGATTAAATCCGATGGCCATGATGAAAGGCGAGATGCAGATTTAATCTGGTGCGTTGGCATAGTCATTGGGACGGGGCATAAAGGGGTTTTGTGGCAGTCAAGAGAAAAAGCGAAATGATTGCCTAGGCCCTATACCCTAGTCTTAAATACACTCCGAAGTTGAAACGTTTTGAGTGTACTTACTAATTTGAAAGGTGTATCCCAATGATCAGAGGCCAGAGAAGTAAAACCATACCTGTCACCTGATATTGTAACCAGATGATACCACAGCTAATCTGATGTGACATCTCCTCTGATGAAACTCATCTGGTCCTGGTCAGAGAAGATTTTGGACATTTGACTCAGCACCTTATCTGGGACAAGTGTCACCTGGTGCATGCCTCATCTGGTACATTCTCTGAAATGTCTAATCTGCAGGTATGTTGGTTTAAGAGAATAAATGAATATGCAATAAAGTAGAAATAAAGGATACTTCTCTGATGTTCCCCCTAAAGCAAATCTGTCTCTGGATCCAACAATCCTAATTCAAAGGCTAACTCTCTGAATCTGGTCTCAGCCAAAGGCTTAGTTAAGATATCTGCTCTCTGCTTCTCTGTTGCAATCTTTTCCATCCTTATATCTCCCTTCTCAACATGATCTCTGATAAAATGATACCTTATATCAACATGTTTACACCTGGTATGAAGAACTGGATTCTGGGTAATTGCAATGGCACTATTACTATCACAGAATATAGGAATATCCTTGGCTCTAATCTGGTAATCCCTAAGCTGTTGACTAATCCAAAGTAGTTGAGAACAACAGCTCCCTGCAGCCATGTACTCTGCTTCTGTTGTTGATGTAGCAACTGAAGTCTGCTTCTTAGAAAACCAGGATACCAATTTATTCCCTAGAAATTGGCATGTTCCACTTGTAGATTTCCTATCTATTCTGCATCCACTATAGTCTGAATCTGAATAACCACTCAATTCTAAATTGTCATCTGCAGGATACCATAAGCCTAAATTCACTGTTCCCTTAAGATATTTCAAAATCTTCCTTGCTGCTTCCAAGTGACTTTTCTTGGGGTTAGCTTGAAATCTGGCACAAACTCCAACAGCAAACGTAATATCTGGTCTGCTTGCAGTCAGGTACAGAAGAGAACCAATAAGTGCTCTGTACTGAGTCTGGTCCACACTCTCTCCAGACTCATCTGGATCCATGTTGAAATTTGTCATCATAGGGATTTTGGCTGCTTTGCAAGATCCTACTCCAAATTTCTCTAACATGTTTCTGGTGTACTTTGCCTGATTAATGAAGATTCCCTTCTCTGATTGCTTAACCTGCAAACCTAAAAAGTAATTCATTTCACCCATCATGGACATCTCAAACTGACTCTGCATGAGTTCACCAAACTTCTCACACATCTTCTTGTTAGGGGATCCAAATATAATGTCATCAATATATATTTGGACCAGAAGGATGTCCTTTCCTTCTTCTTTCCTAAACAAGGTCCTATCAATCTTACCCTTAGTAAAACCATTGTCCAGAAGAAATTGAGATAGAGTGTCATACCATGCTCTGGGTGCCTGCTTCAGCCCATAAAGAGCTTTCTTAAGCTTGAACACCTTGTCACCTTGTTCAAAACCAGGAGGTTGTTCCACATACACTTCCTCAATGAGAATCCCATTAAGAAAGGCAGATTTCACATCCATCTGGTATACTTTGAACTTCATGTGAGCAGCATATGCTAAGAACAATCTGATGGCTTCTAGTCTGGCAACAGGAGCAAATGTCTCATCGTGGTCTATTCCTTCAGACTGAGAGTAGCCCTGAGCCACTAGCCTTGCCTTGTTCCTAGTAATGACAGCATTCTCATCTTTCTTATTCTTGAAAACCCACTTAGTGCCTATCACCTTTTGATGTCTTGGTCTGTCTACCAGCTCCCAAACATCCTATCTGGTGAATTGATTCAACTCCTCTTGCATTGCAATAATCCAATTTGAATCTTTCAGTGCCTCCTTGATGTTCTTAGGCTCAATCAAGGACACATAGCAACTGAATAAGGCAGCTAAGTTAAGAGTTCTCCTAGTCTGGACACCCTTAGTTGGATCTCCAAGAATTAGGTCATTGGGGTGATCAACCAGGGTCCTCCTTCCCGTGGTCTTGCCTGGTTGATCATCATCTGCAGTACCTTGGTGATTATCACCACCTGCAGAAGAGCTTCCCCCTACAGGAGTTCCAGCCTCTTCTGGTTCTGCTCCTTGTGAAGGCTGCTGCTTCAGAGAACCAGGAGAAGGGTCGTCATCTGAATCTGAATCTGAATTAAGAACAGGTGGATTGACTTTGATTACTCTGGGAAAAGTCTGATTCTGGGTCTCATCAGAAGACTTTAAGTCCACCTTGCACTCAAAAGCAGATTCATCAAAAACAACATGAGGTGTTTCCTCCACACAAAGTGAATTCTTATTAAAAACTCTGAAAGCTTTACTGGTGCTGGAATATCCTAAAAATATTCCATCAGCCACTTTAGCATCAAAGGTTCTTAATTTAGATTTCCCATTGTCATGGATGAAACACTTACATCCAAAAACATGAAAGTATCAAACAGATGGGGTTTTACCTTTCCATACCTCATATGGAGTCTTATTATGTCTCTAGGCAATCAGGCATCTGTTCTGAGTGTAGCAAGCTGTATTGATGGCCTCTGCCCAAAATCTCTGTGGAGTGCTGTATTCTGCCAGAAGTGTTCTTGCAGCTTCTTTGAGGGTCCTATTCCTCCTTTCTGCAACTCCATTTTGTTGGGGTGTTCTGGCAGCAGATGTCTCATGAAAAATCCCATGATCCTTGCAGTAATCTGCAATGTGTGAATTCAAAAACTCTGTTCCTTTGTCACTTCTGATTCTGACTATGCTCTGGTTCTGCTCATTCTGAATCTGCTTGAAGAACTCTGGCAGCTTAGTAATAGTTTCATTTTTCTTAAACAAGAACACTACCCAAGTGTATCTTGAAAAGTCATCTACTATCACTAAGGTGTACTTCCTTCCACTGAAACTAAGAGGAGAAACAGGTCCAAACAGGTCCATGTGAAGTAGTTGAAGCACTCTGGTTGTGGTTGTGCTCTGGACATCCTTAAAGGAAGTCTTGGGTTGTTTACCCTTCTGGCATGAACCACAAACCTGATCCTTCTTAAACACTTCATTAGGAAGACCTCGAATGAGACCTTTTCTGGCAATCTTATTCAGTGTTTTGAAGTTAAGATGACACAATCTCTTGTGCCAAATCCAGCTATTCTCTGCAGATCCTTTTGCAACTAGGCAAGCATTTCTTGGGCAACTGTTAAAATCTGCAAGATAAATGTTACCCTTCCTCAAGCCTATTAGCAAAATATCATTATAATCAGAAGAGAAAACAGTGCATGAATCACTAGAAAACTTCACTGAGTATCCCTTGTCACAGAATTGGGATACTGAAAGTAGATTATGCTTGAGTCCTTCTACGTAGTAGACTTCATCTACAGATACTCCATTGAAGGTCAACTTTCCAACTCCTCTGGTGATGCCATTGTTGTTGTCACCAAACATCACTCTTGGTCCATTCAGTGGCTTGAGATCTTGGAGATTATCTTTCTGGAAGGTCATGTGCTTGGAACATCCACTACAATGTACCAGACATGGTTGCTTGAAAATCCTTTCTCCAATGGACTCTTATCTACCTGCAGAGAAATCAATTAGTTGCAGGTTTTGTAGGAATCCATAGATAAAGATCATCCCTTGATGGATGAGGGGATCTTATCTTTCTTCCAAATCTATCTACCAGCACATGTCCTCTGACAATGACATATTGAGCTACTGGTCTGATAAGGACACCTTTCCTATAAACAGGTCTGGTGTACTTTTTCTCAAATCTGGCCTTTGGAATGGCCTGCCTCAAAGACATGGTCTTAAAGGTCTGGTTGTAAGGGTACATCCTAGAAGAACCATCTCTGGTGTCATAACTACCCAGATCAGTTGGTTTTTTATAGATGGGTCTGGAAGACCTCCTCTGGTTCTGATAATTAGACTTGCTCTGGTGATTATAGTTCCTTTGAGTATACCTATTCTGGAATTGATTCCTCTGAGAAAATTGTATCTGGGGTACCTGGTTCTGTTGAACATTATTCCTTCTCTGGTAGTTGTTACTCTGATTGGTATTCCCCTTCCTTGAGTGTTTCCTTTGAGGTCCCCTAATCTGTTTAGGTTCCCTTTGAGGATTTCTCTGGGGTCCTCCAATTTGAGTAATTCCTACTCCTTGGGACTCATTGTTCACAGAACCATCAATCTTTAATGATTCCCCTTTTTGACACTTATTTTCTAGCATCTTCTCTTCCAGAACAGTCAACTCTTCTGGACCATTTGTTATGTGATTAACAGAGTGATTCCTTTTCCAGTCAGGATTGTGAACCACCTTGTAACCATTACCAGTTAAGTCTTTATCATCCCAGATTTCTACCAATTTACCAGCTCTTACAGACTTGTCTTTATTATAAAAGTATTTATGAGTTTTAGAGGAAATTCCAGAATATCCTAAACCACTCTTATCACAGATGCGCTGAGAAGACTCTGATATGATAGATACAACAGATGGTATCTTAGGAGCTTCTCTGGGCATAGGTATCTCCTCTATGTTGTGAGCAACTTGTTTTCCCTTGATAAGAGTCTGGTATTTGGCTCTGAGTTCATTTATCTCATCTTCTTGAGAGGTCCTTTCTTTCATGAGTTGATCTACCAGAGTATCTCTTTCTGTGATCTTATCCTGAAGTTCACAGACTTCTTTGGAATGATCTTTCATGAGTTCTCTGGTGGATTTGTGCTCATGAGAGAGTGATTGAACTTCAGCTCTGAGCCTACCATTCTCTTTCTCAAGTTTTTGACAAAGTTGGACACAATTTTGGAGATCTGATAGCATTTGTTGCATATCAGACTCTCTGGAGTTACCAGATGAATTAGAGGATTCAGTACATTTGGAATTTGATAAAACTAGAGTAGTTTCATTTACCTCAGTGATGTCTGCCATGAGACACACATCATCATCTGATCCAAAGTCAGAAGAAGAAGAACTGGAACTAGTATCCTCCTCCTCTGCTTCTGCCAGCAATGCTCTCTTATCTGCATATCTCCTATCTCTCTTGATTCTTTTCTCTTCTCTTTCCCTAGGAGTAAGCTGAGGACAATCATAACTGTAGTGACCAGTCTTGTTGCATGTGTAGCAGGCATTGTCTCCTCTGGGACTAGGACTTGGCTCTCTCCTCCTCTGGTTGTAGTCTGATCTGGCTGGACTACTTTCTCTCCTCTGGTAGTCAGGTCTCCCAGAGCTACCATCCTTCCTCTGATAATCTGATCTCTCAGAGCTGCCAGGGTTGTCATCTCTCCTCCTCTCTGGAGTTCTGAATCTGGTCTCCCTTGAGTCTCCAGATGTCTTCTCCTTCTCTGCAGGCTTGAAAGAACTCTTCCTGTCTCTGGTAGACTCCTTCCAATGGCTTTTGTACCTGCCATACTTTGAACTCATTTTATCTAATTTATGAGTAAGAAGTGCTACCTGCTCCTTGAGGCTCAAGTCATCTGCAGTAGACTCCTTTGGCTTGACATCAGGCTTGAGAGTTGAAGAGAATGCAACTCCTTTCTGGCCAGAAGAGGAAACCTCTTCTGTTTGATCCTCCTCTTGAAGATCATATTCGTAATCTTTGAGATCAGACAGCAGAAGATGATGATCCAGAGTATTGAGATCCTTGTTGTCCTTGATCACAGTAACTTTGATTCTCCACCTGCTAGTTAGTGAACGTAAAATTTTACTATTAATTTCCTTTTCAGAGTAGGTCTTACCTAAGGCACTAGCCTTGTTTAGGAGGTTTGTGAGGCGCATGTCAAGCTGGTCTATGGTCTCGTCTGGTTTCATTTTGAACGTATCAAACGAGTGTTGAACAGCCTGGAGCTTGTTATCTTTAATCTTCTCTGTTCCCTCGCAGAGAAGTGCAAGTTTGTCCCACATCTCCTTCGCAGTGAAACAGGTTCTGACCTTCTCTATTACCTCCTTGGTGAGAGTGTTGATAATCTCGGTTCTTGCCACCTGGTCCAGGTTATGTAGCTTTCTCTCATCGTTGTCAAGTTCTTCTTTCTTTCTAAGGATTCGTTGTCTGGGAACTCTATCCTCTGCAGCGTCGCTAGTTTCTTCTCTGGACTCTGACCTGCCACTATCAATAGGAGTCCAGTAAAATTTAATGGGGCCACTCTCTACCACATCTAACATGCGGTGGTGGATAGCTCCCAGATGATTACTCATCATGAAGCTCCAGTGGCTATAGTCCTCAAATGAGAACTCTGGTAATTTGCGACTCTTATAAGAAGATTTTGCAGACATTTTTAAATAAAATTTGGGAAATAATAAGAACTTTAACAAAAGTACTTTAAGAGCAATGGATCTGCCCGGTGACCACCAAAAGCTTTACAAAGCAGTGGTCGTTGGACACACTGCTCTGATACCACTTGTTGGTCCCACTAGATAGATTAATTGCGGAAGCCTTTATAACCAAAATGTCTTTAGAGAAAATCTTTTCTAAGAGCACAAATAATAAACAACAGGTATTAAAGAAAGCAATAAATAACACCGTATTTATAGTGGTTCGGATCTGAATATCCTACGTCCACTCTCCATTGATCAAAGGGGTCTCACTATCCAACCAACAAACTCACTAACCACTGGAATTTCCGAAGTACCAGCACCTTCTTACAATCTCTTTAGATCTAACTTCGATCTAAAGACAAACTTACTCCAACCTTGTCTAACAAGATGAACAGGTTGAGTATATAAACTCCTTACGAGTTGGATGAGTAATTAAGAACAAAGTAAGTGCAAATGAGTAGTGATCAAAATGCTTAGTATGCTATGTGCGCGTGTAGAGTCTCTAGAGCTTTTTCTTGAACTGCACTCTTGTATATATAGAGGGGATTAGGGCTAGCCGTTGGAGGGCTAATCCAATCAGATCCTCTATACAAGGAAGCCTCAATCAATCAATTCCCTAATTGATTGATTGGGTTGGTGGGATCCTTGGATTGATTATCTTCAAATACTTTCCAATCCTGATCTTGTTGACTTGATTTGAATCACCAACGGTCAATAGCTTCCTCTGCCTAACTCTGATTCTCTCCAGAGAAGGCAGGACCAGACACCAGGCAACCTCAGTGTCTTCTGGTCCTCATCTGGTCAAGAACCAGAATACTCATGATGGTCCCGTTTTTGAAGGGCAAAATGGGAATTCAGGAGCATATTTTTTTTTTAAAACTTTTCCTCAGGGAGTTCAGCAAGAGTGAGAAATACTCAAGTCACTGCGTTGCTGAGAGTTAGAGCTATCAAGTCAGTGATGAGACTTGAAAGCTCAGGCTCTCAACAAGGCAGTGACTCGAGAGACTGAACTCTCGAGTGCCACGCCTGATTTAGTCAGTGAGAAGGAATCTCCCTGACCTGAATGCTTAACTAAAGTTCCTTTTTAAACAATGCTCTCAGTGAGCAGATTTTTGCAATACTTTAGAAGAAAAGACATTCCAAATAATAACACTTGGTTTAACGTGGTTCGGAGACTCAAGCTCTTACATCCACGGCCTGATTTAACAGGAAATCCACTCCTTTGGATTCTTGTTTTTAACGTGCCAAGGTGCACTTACATCTGGACTCACGCCACTCCCTGGGCTGCCCTTCTCCTTCTAACAACTTACTCCCAACAAGCCTAACTTAGGGTTTTGGTTTCGGTTAAGGTTTTCTCCAACTAGGTGAGGTTTTCCCTTTACAATGTGTTAGCCAATAGCTAAGATAGGGAAAACCTCTCTAAGCCTAGAGTTACAAGCTGAGCACTCTTATGTATATATTTGTGAACTCTCAGTGTATAGATATGAGTAGAACCTCCTTATATCTCCCATGCACGTATGCTACTACTCACACTCTCAGCTCGTAGGTGTTTGTTTTTCTTACAAGATACAACAATACAACTCTTAAACAAAACAACACAACACACTCTATCAACAAGCCATGAGCTTGTATTTATAATGAGGATTCAAATGTATCCGTTGCAGAGGAAAATACATTTGAATCCAACATTAAATGGTTTCAACCACTTTTCTTGGAATTCGGCCTTTGTCAGTGTCAGAGTTGCTGCCTCGTGCTGATTGGTCCACGTGGCCTGGATTCACGGATCTTTGACTCAGTGGGTTGACCAAGATCCCACTGACTTTAGGTAGCTTCCTCCTTCACTGACTCTGATCTTCAGTGGACTGAACGTCTTCAGTTTGGTTTTCCTTCAGAGACTGTTTGAAGATCACTCCAAGAAGTTTGTCATAAGGCTGAATGACAAACTTCCCTGACCACAGTAGCCTGACACCTTCAGGGCCTACTTGGTGCAGCACTGATCCACCTGATCAGGCTCTTCACTGAGTGGTCCGCCAGACTTGGCTTAGAACAGCCTGACTTACACTCAGTGGGACTTCCTTCAGGCTTCTCTTCTGGTTCAGGTTGCTAGCATGGCTTCAGTCAGTTCTCCTTGGTGTCATCTTGATATCCTCAGGCTGTGTTGCAGAGTTCCCCCTCGCTGAGTTCCCCCTCAACTGAACAGCCTATTCTACTGAGAAATGACTTAGCCTGACCTGAAATAAAATATACTATCCTGACTGCTTTCAAACCTATTATATGTTGTTTTGGAAAATCATCAAAACTAAAACACATATCCCAACAACTCAGTAGAGTCAGGGGATCAAACTGAGCATCTTTTGTTCTACCAGACTCGTCTGGTCCGGACTCGTCTGGTCTGGGGAAGGTCCTCTGCCTCTGGTCAGTCTCATCTGGTGAAGTCTTCTGGTGGAGTCCTCTGGTGAAGTCCTCTGGAGGGGTCTTCTGGTGACTCTTCTGGTGAAGTCTTCTGGTCTGGCAGTTCCCCCTAGACTAAGTCCTAATCTAGATCATCATCTGGCTAACAGGTCCAGATGGTCCTATTACATCTTCTGGTTTGTTTTAACTCATCAAAACTAACAAATTTTATCCTAACAATAAAAGATCTTACTGAATCCCAGACAAGATTAACTGAAGAGAATATAAAGCTGGTAAGCCAAATAAAGGAATCTCTCCTGAAAATTGATGTTTTATATAAATCTGAAGAGACCTTGTTAAAAAGGATTGATGCTCTAAATAAACCCTCTCTTGCCATAGAGGAGATTCAAAACTTTCAAATCAATCCCAATAACAAGTGTGGAGTAGGTTATATTCCAAAACCTTCAGAAGGTCCTCTGAGTGTTGCTTCTTAAGTGCCACAAAGAGAATCCTTGTTAAATCTGTGGTCTTTCAACCACAAGTTTTGGATAAAGGAAAAAGACCAGCTGAGGTTCAACAAAAGGAAAGTCAAGCACAGCCAAAACCTTCTGGAAAGGCTCACTTGACTAATCAAAATAGAACTCAGCAGAGGTACTATCAGTCGAGGTCTTTACAAATGAAGCAACCTCAATTGAAAGCTTTTGGTCTTCCATCCAAAGGCCCCAATCCAGATACTTATATCGTGGATAAGGAGGAGGATTGAGTCCACACTATTATGCAGAAGAAGGTGAAGTATCATCCTACTCTCAATAGGAACTTACTTTTCCCAGTATACAATGTATTATGTGAGATTGTTGGGAAATGCATACTCGCAAACCAAGGGAGTCCAGAACAAGTGAACAAGCTTAAGCTCAATCTGATGAAGGCCATTTGTGAAAGTAAAGAAAAGGAGTACAACTGGCAACAGTTCTTCCTAAGGGCTCTGAACAAAGAACACACAAAATTTCAACCGGAAAAGGTAGAGCAACTGGCAAGCAAGCTCAACTATGCCACCAAAATTTCATACCTTATTGAGAACATTGATGTGGGTATTGACTGGAAGGAGGATAGGAAGTGGAGTAATCTGAAGTCACTCTTCAGACTAGGAAAGACGTTGGAAGGCAGGAGGATTAGTGACAGTGAGAAAAGTTTGGAGGAAGAGGAGGATGTGTCAGCTGAGGGAAATCCCACTGAAGGGAAGCAAACAAAATTAAGGAGGTCTGTCAAAGTGAGTGACAAGATGGCGTTACATAAGGAGGAGGTTGTTGTAAAGGCCTCCAAGAAGAAGGGAAAGAGATTTGTTGAGGCCGAGAAGGAAGTCACCACCACCACCACCAAGAAATTCAAGAAAATAACCTCTACTGATGATTCAGTGTCAGGTAACCCTGAATCTTCACCAACTCAATTATCTTCTGACATTGCTTCTGATGAACCCACCCTCATAAAAATCAAAACCAAACCCCGCACCCCAAAGAAAACCAAAAGGATCTAAAAAATCTCAAAAGCCCCCACTGAAGGCTCTCAACAGCCTGAAAGTGAATCCTCAAAAGAAACCACATCTGAACCCTCAAATGAACCCACCCAAGGTGAAACCCCTACTGAAACCACCACTGAAACCCCCCAGACTAAAGCCACAGATACTGAACCTACCCCTACTGAACCCACCTCTACTGACCCTACCCCCACTGAACCTAACCCCACCCTTGAAACCATACCTGAAGAATCCTACCCTATAGAACCTCAATCCCCCATTCATTCAGAGGCTTCTGAAGATGAAGAAGAGTATTCTTTTCTAGATACTCTTAAGGACGATGTGGCATATTCTCTAGAGTCTAAGTATCCAGAACTGGATGAATATCCTGACCTGAAGGCAATATTTTTTAGGGTCAAGCTACTTGTCCAACTTAAGGATAGAAGGTTGGCAGAAATATTATTGGCTTTAGGAGGATGGAAGGTTGAGGAGTGGAAGAAAGAGGAGCATGAGGTATTTGAGTTTATTGGTCTTTCTAAAACTAGGTTGTTATGTGATGAGAAATTTTTCCAAACCCTTGTCTTTGACAAGATTAATGAACTGAAGAACAAGAAGGAAGGAGGTGAGAAAGAGAAGGAGGCTGAAAGTGAGAAAGAGAAGGAAACTGAAGGTGAAAAGGAGAAGGATGAGGAAATTGTTGAGAAGGAAGGCATCTCACCTATGCAAGGTGATGGTGAGATGGCCAAGGACGTATCCGCTAAGGACGGGTCAACTGACCCCGAAGCATTGGTAAGGGATACTGAGGCACAAAATTTGCCTAAGAGTAGTTCAGTAGAGGTGCTGGAGACCTTTACTGAGACTACTCCACAACAGCCCTTAGTGGTGACTAAGGAGTCAACTGAGGTGTCTGGTACTGAAGGAGTTGAAAATTTGAGCTCAGAAAAAAAAAAGGTCAAAATTACTAAGGTTGTGAGTGGTGAGATAAGAGCAACCGTTCTTGTAAAGGGCGAATTGGCTGAAAAGAAAGAAGTTAAAAAATAGAGTGGGCTTGAGAGTGAGGGAGTTAATATGGAGGTAGATGTGCAAGTTGGGTTAGGAGGTGAGATTGAGGGGGAATTTGCTAACCCCTCTTTATGTGTAGGAAATCCAACCCAGGAGGAGGCCAAGACTGTTCCCAGTCTTAGTCCATTGAAGCTTGCCATCAGTAAAGTTGAAGAAGTCAGACTTCCCTCCATTGAGATTGTCTTTCTCTCAGACCACTTAGATGAAATGAAGGAGACTACTACCACCTCTCTCAGGAACATGACTCTTAAAGTTGAAGACTCTCAACAGATGGTGATAGATGTTGTTGAAGGACAAAGTGTACTGGTGATTGAAGCTATCAAAGACATGGAGAAGAAGGAGGAGGAAGCCAGAGCTAAGTTCCTTGAAGTGTCAGTAGAGAATGTCTCCAATGACCTAAAGTCCTCAGTAGAGGATTTCTCAACTAATCTTCTGGAGAAGGTTGAAGGGTTATGGGACAAAAAGTTAGCTGAATTTGAAGCAAAGAACGAGGAGATGAAGGAAAGCCTGAAGACAGTTTTGAAGCAGGCAGCTGAAGACTTCCCCACACAAGAGAAGACTGATGTGATAATCAGTGAAAAGCTTCCTCTCAGACGATCCTGCTGTTAGGATATAGATTAGATGTTTTGAAGATGTTAAAACAAGAACTTGTAATAGGACTAGCTGAACCTGTTAGTCAGCTACATATTAGTCTAGGTCTAGAATAGGTCTTTGGTTAAGGGGGAAGAAATCTGTGCAGACCAGAGAAGGTGACCAGAGAAGGTGACCAGAGGAGGTGACCAGATGAGGTGACCAGATAAGAGGTGACCAGATGAGATGTCCAGAGCAGAAGTGTCGCCAGAGCAGATGAGGTCCAGAGGAGTCTGACCAGATGAGCTTGGACCAGAGGAGTCTGACCAGAGGAGTCACCAGAAGACCCCACCAGAGGACTTCACCAGAGGACTCCCCAAAAGACCTCTCCCAGATGAGGACCAGAAGACCTCTCCCAGATGAGACCAGACCAGAAGACCCCAGACCAGACCAGACGAGAGACGGATTAGTTCACCTACCAGAAGCATCATTGTAATCTGGAGACAAGAAGACTTTGGAAATTCTTGATGGAGAAGAAAGCAATCTGGAGAGTCAACTGATGGAGGATCTGATTGATTGATTGCTTGATTGAAAGTCAACTAATCAATCATATAATCAATCTTTGATTGATTATATCCCTCCAATTATGGTTGTTTGAATTGCTAGCTCTCCAACGGCTAGTTAATTCACAACTATAAATAGGAGTGCTTGGATTAGTTCATTAGAGAAGAGTCGCGCGAGAGCACACAACAAGAACACACGAACTCTTCCAAACACTCACCTTGTTCATTAACGTTTATACACTCTATTAGGAGTTTAGTTGGATTATTACTCAACCTGTTCATCTGGTTAGATAAGGTTATTGTAAGTTGTAAGAAGGAACTGGTACTTTGGAAATTCCAGTCAGTAAGTGAGTAAGTTGGTTGGAGAGTGAGAAAGACCCCTTTGAAGAAAGGGAGAGTGGACGTAGGACAAGTTGGTCCGAACCACTATAAATCCGGTGTTCTCTACCTTTTCTGCATTTAAGTATTCTGCATCTTAATTTTAGCATTTCTTTAAAGGGTTTTCATTAAAATAAACTCTAAAACGCTTTCCGCTGGATAACCTTTTTGGGACCAACAAGTGGTATCAGAGCAGTGTGTCCTACAGACCACTGTTTTGAAATTATCTCGGTGGTCACCAGGGCAGATCCATATTTTTTTGAAAACCCAAATATTTGTTGTGCTAACAAATTTTGCAGAAAATGGGCTCAAAGAGATGCAGTAGAAGAGATACCAGGAGGTACTCCAAAAGGAGCCTAGCAGATGAGGAAGATGAGATATCCACTTCTGGTTCATCATCAAATTTTGGACCAGACGAAGAGATATGTCTGGTAACAGACGAGGTATGTGATCGAACTCCCTCTTCTTTTTCATCTTCTTCTTTTTCTGAACAATCAGAGGAGTCTGATATGCAGAAGATGCTATTAGATCTCCAAACTTCTATACAACTTTGTCAAAAGTTAGAAGAAGAGAACACAAAGTTGAAAGAAGAAAATCAGAAGCTTTCACAATGTTTTAGCAACCCAACTGATCTACCAGCTGAACAAGTTCAAACTCTGGTAGAAGAGTCCACTGACTTGAAAACCAGATGTGATGAACAAACTAAGCTAATAGAAAAGTTGCTTGCTGAAAACATTGAGAAAGATAATGAATATACTCTGCTGGAAGCTAAGTTCGATGAACTCTTCCATCAAAACAAGATTGTAAAAGATAGTGAGGACAAGCTCAAGCTGAGATTGGAGCAGCTGACTATAGCAAACAATGCTGTGTCACATATAGCTGCCTCATCTCAAAGAGAGCATGATAAAACAGGCCTTGGTTATACCAAACCTGAATCCTCACCTGTTCAGAAAGAAGAACAGACTAGTAATTTTATTGATAAGGGTAAAAGGCCAGCTGACCAGGCAACTCAGCCTAATGGGCAGATGAGTCCTAAAACTCAAAAACCCAAAAGGCAGAGGAGGAATTTTAAGAAGGGTTATACCCAGAATAAAAGACCTCAGCCAGGCCAGCAGAGTAGAAGACAATCTGGATCTTCTCAAAAGAGGCAGAACCAGATGACTCCTACTCACCTGCAGAAGACTTTCAAATCATCTGCCAGACCCGCTGGAACCTTTGATGGTTCTAGTAAAACTTATCCTTATCAAAAGAATTTCAAGTCTGTTGCCTTAAGACAAGTTATTCCTTCTACTGGACAAGCTCATAAGAGAAGAAGAGCCTCTAGAAGAAATAATCATGTCGAAGCTTCTTATGTTCAGTGTGTTTTTGTTGATATGTATGGAAGAAAGATAAGATCACCTGATCCAAAAAGGGATGATCTATTCTTGTGGCTTCCTAAATATTGTGCTAACCCCCCTGGACCCAGTAGGGTACCAAAAAGTTGATTGCCTGCAGATATACAAGAAGACCAGCTGATGTTTTGCCCCAATATCAGCTGAGCATACTTTGAGGGGGAAGATCAGTTGACCCAGCCTGCTAGATTCTCTATTCTCTTATTTTAAATTTTTCTTGTCTTGTTTTATTTAAGTTCTTCCAGTTTTAACATCATCAAAAAGGGGGAAATTGTTAGGATATAGATTAGATGTTTTGAAGATGTTAAAACAAGAACTTGTAATAGGACTAGCTGAACCTGTTAGTCAGCTACAGATTAGTCTAGGTCTAGAATAGGTCTTTGGTTAAGGGGGAAGAAATCTGTGCAGACCAGAGAAGGTACCAGAGAAGGTGACCAGAGAAGGTGACCAGAGGAGGTGACCAGATGAGGTGACCAGATAAGAGGTGACCAGATGAGATGTCCAGAGCAGAAGTGTCGCCAGAGCAGATGAGGTCCAGAGGAGTCTGACCAGATGAGCTTGGACCAGAGGAGTCACCAGAAGACCCCACCAGAGGACTTCACCAGAGGACTCCCCAGAAGACCTCTCCCAGATGAGGACCAGAAGACCTCTCCCAGATGAGACCAGACCAGAAGACCCCAGACCAGACCAGACGAGAGACGGATTAGTTCACCTACCAGAAGCATCATTGTAATCTGGAGACAAGAAGACTTTGGAAATTCTTGATGGAGAAGAAAGCAATCTGGAGAGTCAACTGATGGAGGATCTGATTGATTGATTGCTTGATTGAAAGTCAACTAATCAATCATATAATCAATCTTTGATTGATTATATCCCTCCAATTATGGTTGTTTGAATTGCTAGCTCTCAAACGGCTAGTTAATTCACAACTATAAATAGGAGTGCTTGGATTAGTTCATTAGAGAAGAGTCGCGCGAGAGCACACAACAAGAACACACGAACTCTTCCAAACACTCACCTTGTTCATTAACGTTTATACACTCTATTAGGAGTTTAGTTGGATTATTACTCAACCTGTTCATCTGGTTAGATAAGGTTGTTGTAAGTTGTAAGAAGGAACTGGTACTTCGGAAATTCCAGTCAGTAAGTGAGTAAGTTGGTTGGAGAGTGAGAAAGACCCCTTTGAAGAAAGGGAGAGTGGACGTAGGACAAGTTGGTCCGAACCACTATAAATCCGGTGTTCTCTACCTTTTCTGCATTTAAGTATTCTGCATCTTAATTTTAGCATTTCTTTAAAGGGTTTTCATTAAAATAAACTCTAAAACGCTTTCCGCTGGATAACCTTTTTGGAACCAACACCTGCCCTGGTCCATTTACCTTGACAAGACTGATGGGGGGAGTGCTGGAGAACTCCCTTAGGGGAAACGCCACTGAGTGGGCAGCTAAGTGCTGGCCCGGGCTGAACAAATACAAAGAACTACTGGCAAATGTTGTCGAACTTAAAGTCTGGTTAGAGTTCAAGCAATCCAATATGCAAGAACAACATTTGCTAGTGGATGCTCGTGGCTGGGAGCACTGGGAAACCGAGGAGGCCAGGTTGTGCTCTTACTTCGGACTAACTAGCTGGCTCCAACTGCTCAACTTTGAAAATCTGAAGGAGCTAGTCAATAGCCTGATGTCCAAGAGCAAGGCTGACATCCTGTATGAAGATGAGGAGGATAAGAATGATGATGAATATGCTCGGGGTGGAGCAATGGAGGAAGCCTTGGAGGAGACGGCTAGGGAAGTTGATGATATGATCTCTGAGCCTCAGGCTCAGGGGGAAGGTGAAAAGGACACTGGTGCCAAGGGTGGACCAGTGGCTGAGGATGTTTTGAACATCTCAGCCGTCGATGAGACATCTGTCGATGAAGGGATTCCCTGCCCTGAGACAAGAGAGAAAGATGTTGAGGCGTCTAAGGAGACTCCCAGTTCCGAAGGACAAGTTCCTAAGGTTCGGATATGGCATGGCTGAGCCTGAGCAGGCGGCCGTGACCACTCAACAACTGCCTTCAGTGCACCCTGAAGAGGGGACTGAAGATGCAGGGGCTGATAAGGGAAAACAACTAATCACTGATGAGGCCGTTGATGATGATGAGGATGTGCTGATAACTGGGGTCGGCCGTGCTGAATTCACAAGCATTGTAGAGGTCAAGAAGGAGAAAACCACTGAAAATCTAGCTGAACTTCAGGAGGAAGTGATGAGGCTACGCGCTGAAAAGGAAGACGACTCCAAGGCCCTGGCAAAACACATCAGGTGGACAAAGTCAGCTTACAACACCCTAGCCAACAGGGAGCTAATTTTATTGAAGAGGACAATGACTGACACGGCCAAGTCAGTGAGAAATGAGAGGAAGTGCACAAAGAAGATGCTAAGGAAGACTCTCAAGCAACTTGAGGAGAGGGATGCGATCAGGGATGACAAGTTAAATCAGGCAGTGGACAGACTTGCATTTTAGACTGGGGCCCTTGTCACTCAGGCCTTGAAGGACTCAGCGACCAAGCTAGAGCTGGAGTCAGGGAAGTTGGATCGAACCTCTCAGTCAGTTGCAGAAGTTTTGACTAAGGCCACTGAGGAGTCAGCAAAGATACTTGCTGAAGCTAGCAGAGTCAGCGGTGAGTCCTTGAAGGTGGAGGAAAGGATCACCAAGGCTGAACAAAGACTCCAACTCTTTATGGAGGTCTTTGAGAAGAAAGTAAATACTGCTATCAGTTCAGTATCGTTTGCAGGGACTGGAATCTCGATGGGAGTTGAACTACTGAAGGAGGGAATCAATGATGTCCATTCCCTAGCCTCCTTCGTAATCAACAGCGGATCTGACGCATTTCCATCTGGGGCCAATGATGATGCCAAAAAGGGGGAAAAGAAGAAGAAAAGATCCCGCCCTGAGGCATCTGAGGCAGTCAACCAAGGCGAAACAATTTAAACCGATCCTGAAGCCAATCCTGAAGGGAATGTGCTGAGGGTAAGGAAGTCAGCAAGGTTGGCGGAAGAAGAGAAGGAAGGAGAAGAGATTGTTGCCAGGCTGAAGGCGGAGGCAGCAAAGGCAAAGGCTGATGAACCTTCTAAGCAACCTGAGCCAGTTCAGAAGTCGTCTCCCATGAGCACAAGGAAGAACCCCATCACTTACTTGGTTGAGGCGGTGGCGGAATTATGCGCTGAAGCGTGGGGAGATCCATCTGAGAAATCTGAGGCTGTGCGCAGGGCAGAAATTGCACAAAAGGAGAAGATGCGCATCTTGGAGAAGAAGGTTGAAAAGTTGACTGACATCACTGAGCTTCAACAAAGAGAACTTGATGATGCGATGATCAGTCTGCTGAGGAGGAAGAAGGCGAAGCCTGAGCCTAGGAAGTACAGAAAGAGGCCTACAACAAGAAAATCAACAATTCTTGAAGTCAGAAGGCCGGAATCAGGATTAAGGGAAGCATATGTGGACGAGTTTATCTCCGAGGCACTGAAGGAGTTCTGGGCTAACGCGAAGGATGAGTTTGTGAAGTTGTGGTACGTTGTGAAGAAATGGGGCGACTCTGATGATATTGATGCCCACTTCACTGACTACATGATGGACAATCATCCTGAGCTGATCCAAAAAATCCTGGAGGAGGCTGAAGCAGCTCAAGTTCAGGTGAAGGCTCTTGAGTTCACTATTCGAGCTCCTCCATTGGTTTCTGGAACTCAGAAGCACAATACGAAGGCCATTATGATGGAAGTCTTGAAGATTGCCAAGGCTGAAGCGTACGTGAACCAACCTAGAAGACTTGATGAGTTGAAGGCAAGAGTCTATGCTGGCTATGGACTTGAACCTGAAATGAGATTAGTCTAGGTGTTCACAGCTTATTGTAATAGATTAGATTCATTGTAACCACATTCAGATCATTCAATGATATCTATTACTTTTGCCCACAGATAAAAACTCATTGTCTTTTTGGCTGTTATTTAAATTCTGTACTTTATCAAGAATTGCTCTAACACTGTCTTATCTTATAGATAGGGTCTCATATTTCCTCTAAGTGTTTTGAGGATCTTTTCAGTGTTTTGACATCATCAAAAAGGGGGAAATTGTTGGGACAATGTCAGTTTTGATTAGATCCCAAAGCCCCTGAAAAGATGTTTGCATTTTGTTTGTCAGGCTAGTCTTGGTTAGGTTTTGTACTTGGTCATTTTACATTTCACAGGTACTCAGTAAGAGGAGCACTTACTGATGACAATCAAGACTTAGAGCCTGAAGACAGTTTTACCATCCTGAACTTATGGCAGTCTCCTAAGCTGGCTGAGTAAGTCTCAGTGATGAAGAGTATGACCCTGAGGTCATTACTACTCAGTCCTGTAGGGAACAGGATGAAACTGAGTTTATGGGAAGACTTGGAGTAGAGTCAAGCAATGAAAAAGGAATGTCAGCGTCAGGACAAGACCGGTGAGCTCAAGACAGAAAGAACTTAATAAGACAAGCCTGAAGCCGGAAATAAGTTCTGACATTCTCACCAACCTGATGACGTGGACCAATCCTGGAAGGACACACACGTACGGAACCTGACAAGGAGACTGACTTCAGACTGCATTTTCAACGGGCAAGCATTTAATGTGCATTTAATGCAACTACCTAATTCCATGCAAGGACGGCTACTGCATGAAGATATGTCCGTTTGAAGCCACTCTACATAGATGACAAGAAAGGCTATCTCTCCAACAGATAGTTTTTCAAATAACCTATAAATACAGAAGACCTTGAACCCATTCAAGGTTACGGGAAATTTCCAAGCCAGAAATTACTCAAACTCTAAAGCACTCAAAGCATTCAGTCTTTAGAAGAAGCACTCGAAACCCTCTATATTTCCCAAGTGTTTCTTAGCAACTGAGAGTTAATCTGTTTTCCAAAGAGCATTCAAGCAATATCTTAAGCTTAGAGAGATTATCCAATCCTTAGCATAGCTTTGCCTTGTAAGGATAATCTCAACCTAGTTGGAATCCGAACTGAAACCAAAACCCTAAGTTAGGTTTGTTGGGAGTAAGTCAGTTAGTGAGTTAGTAAGGAAGTTTGTATAGATCAGTGAGGTTAGCTGGTCTTGGTGCACCTTGGCACGTTAAAAACAAGAATCCCTTGAGTGGATTTCCTGTTAAATCAGGCCGTGGACGTAGGAGCTTGAGTCTCTGAACCACGTTAAACTCCTTGTGTTCGTATTTGCTTTGATATTGTGCATACCTGACATATTACTTGTTCATTCATAAGCATTTGGTTTATCAGGTCTGAATCAATCAGCCTGATCCTCAAAAAGAGCACTGCCCTTATTAAACACTATTCAGAATTGAGTAAAACAAGTTTTTCAGAAAGCAAACTAAACAAGACTTTAAACTATCAGGGCTCACGCAATTCCACACTGAACTTGAGCTGATAGTTAGCCAACTGACCCGCACCAAGTGTAGTCAGTAGGTGTGTTATCAACTCCTAGTTCTTTACCACTCTGAGCAAAGGGGACTTGGTCAGGTTTTAAGTTTGAAAAATTGGTATACGTGTATTCCCCCCATACACGTATTCCCCAGTCTTGTGCCGGGACCAACAGGTTGGCTGCAAAGTCAACTGAGTCAGAGTCAGCTGAAGTCATTCCAGTCTTGAACCCAGAGCCTATCTCCTCTGAAGCTCCCAAGTCTACCCTAACCCGAGTAACTGAGTTAACTGAGCTGATTAAGCAAGCTGGAGGGATGAATGAGAGAGCAAGGAAGATGGCTGCCCAAGAAGAAGAAAGACTGAACAAGACTGTTGGGAAGACTGAATCTATAGCAGAGCTTGCTGAGATGAAGAAGTGAGAAAGTCTAGCAACTTTTGACAAATCAACCACGAAGAAATTCAAGAATGGATATCAGAAGTGGACTGCCAAGATGAAGAAGGAGAAGATGGCTCAGTCCAAGGCTAAGTATCCACACCATGACACCTGGGTTCCCAAGAAGCTGAATGGCAAATGGGAAGATGCCAAAAGAGAATTCGTTTACTCTTACTATGTTGTTGGAGAGCTTGGGAATGAGAATGCTCAAGACTTGTTCAATTACTGGCTTTTTAGATCCTACCCAGATCTTTACTCTGCAATCAGTGAGGCTTGGCACAATGCTTTCACAGATCATGCTCTGAAGGCTCCTGAACCTATCATCTACTGGCCCTCAGTTGATGCTACTGGTGCTGCAGATAGAGAGAGGACCACCAGTGAATAGGTGTGCTTATATGAGTACTTGGGTCTCAAAGGTCACTCAAAGGAGGTCATGGAAAGGAAGAATGAACTGAAGGTAAGAGTTTTTAATCAATATGGTCTGGAACCAATCTTTGATTCTATTTGAAATGTTCTTCAAGTGTTGTACTGGGCATTTGTTTATAAGTCCCAATTGTTGTTATTTTTTACTAAGTCAGTGGATGTGATGTACTTGTATATTTTTTTTTGAAGTGAAATGAAACTCTACTGTTCTTATGGCCCAAGATAATATCTCATTATCATTTAGGCTTTGCACTTGAATTTATTTACTTACAATTTTTTTAAGATATGCCAACTGAATGAGCTCAACTGAAAGAGACTGTGTAATAGATAGGTTTCGGCATAATAAAAAAAGGGGAAATTGTATAGGAATATGTTTTGATTAAGATGCCAAAATGTTCCTCCTAAGTCAATTGTAAGTAAATTATATTCAGTAGAGTTAGATTAAAATTAGTCAGTTCAAGTGTTAGGGAACTGAAGTGTAATTGCTAATTCTGAGAGTGTATTCTAAGAAGACATCCGCTGAAGACAAGTCCACTGAGAAGAAGTAATCTGAAGAAGACACCTTAAGTATAAATGTTTTCTAAGTACACTTATACTAAGGAAAGTACCATCAGTAGAGGAAAGGAAGCATACTGATGAATACTAACAAAGCACATTCAATGCTAAACACATTAAAAGCTGTTAGTTAATCTGGTTGGAACAAGGCAAATCGAATGTCAGTAAAGCCTGCAATAAATGAAGGAATAAGAAGGTTCTCTCAGTAGAGTTCCACCTTAAAACCAGACAAGACTCTGAGCAAAGTAATTATGCGGCCAAATGAGAAGTTGACATGTCAGTGTACTCTACTGACATCCGACTTGTCACAGACTGACAAGTACCAAAATTCATGCCTTAACTTTTTTAGAAAGCTGGTAGCAGGCAAAGTCTTTCAAGCCATTCTATATAAGACATAAAATTTAAATAGAGCCGTATGAACCAATAAGATGCAAGAGACTTACTTGAGAAGATTCATCTCCAACGAGAAGATTTTCAAGAAGGTCGTGCAAATTGTCATGCACGGGAAACTTCAAAAAAACAAGCAATCTCTACATTCATAAATGCACAAATGAAGCACTCAAAATCACTCTAGTTTCCCAAGTGTTTCATTTTTTGTAGAGAGCTTTACAAAACATTATGTAAACAAGCTTAAAGCCATAATTAAAGCTTAGAAAGAGATAATCCATCCTTAAGCCTCTGAGCTAAACTTGTAAGGATTATCTCACACAAGTTGGAACCAAACACCTACTCAAAGCCCTACCCCAAGTTAGGTTGAGAGATAGAGTTAAGAGGTGCTTGTAAGCTGATTGTTGATATCAGTCTGAAAGCTGGTTGTTTTGGGAACTAGGACCTGGAACTATCCTAGGGATCAAAATATCCTAAGAGATGATTATTTGATCAGTGCACCTTGGCACTATAACACAAGGAATTCCAAGTGAAAGGAATTCTCCTGTTTGATCAGGACAGTGGACGTAGGAGATTCTTCTCTGAACCACTTTATATCTTGTGTACTTAATTTCTATTATTTCTTAAGTGTGTGTTGATCAAATAAGTTCTTATAAAGTAAAACAAATATTTCTTAAGGGCTCACTAATCTGAAACTGAAAGCTAATTAGATAGCAACTCAACTGAAAGTCAAGAGCTTTCAGTGGAGCTGATATCTCAGTAAGCTTTCTTAAGTCAATCATCAGAAGACTTCCAAGTCAACTGAAGGTTCACAGTTTTGAGTAAATCTGTCTTGTTAAATAAAAATTTTGAATTTATAACATCAGGTGTATTCCCCCCTATACACCTGTATAACTCGTTTTGGGACCAACAGGTTGAGGTGCAGTTCTCAGATTGACCTGTCTTGATCAAAAGATTGCACTAGAATGTTTTGTATGTGCTGAAGAGGACCTACAGAGAAGATAAATTCTGTTGTGCTGAACGAAGAAGAATTGGACCTCAGTGGTTGTTAATTTCTTAATCTCTGTCACTTAAATATGGTTGTGTATGATTAATACTTATTGCTTTGATTCATGTTGGGTAGAATCATTGTGACTTCGATACCTTGTATTTTGGGTAATAATATTAATTGTTAGGCGCGGAGTCCAGCATCTCCCAGCCACGTCGGGTGCGATAAAGGCCCGGTGCGCCAAGTCCGGCGGAGGCTATTCGATCCGTGGCACTGCAGCTAGATATGGTTAAAGGAAATAAAGTAGCACCTCACTACAAGTCCGGGCTTTTAGTCTAGTGGCAAGCGCTTGATCCTACAATTGGTATCAGAGCACAGGTCACGAGTTCGAATCCCAGTGGAAGGCATTTGTTGGCCAAGAGGGCTGGCAGATGATGGAGGGGATTGTTGGGCGCAGAGTCCAGCATCTCCCAGCCACGTCGGGTGCGATAAAGGCCCGGTGCGCCAAGTTCGGCGGAGGCTATTTGATCCGTGGCGCTGCAGCTAGATAGGGTTAAAGGAAATAAAGTAGCACCTCACTACAAGTCCGGGCTTTTAGTCTAGTGGCAAGCGCTTGATCCTACATTAATTATACGACAGTTGCTAAGATTTAATACAGAGAAATGTGTGCAAGCACGTCTTGTGTGATTTGTCCCCTTGGTGGGCTCAGAAGCTTTATCATACCAATTCTTGCAAGTGGAAATTAGTTTTCGGGTATGGATAGTAATGTTGAGTTGTCTTTACTCCAAGGTACAAGATATCAATTAATTTAGAGTTGTTCAGAAGCTCAATTAATTAATGGACTAAATAATCTTAAACACGGGAAATGATAACCAGGAGCCCATATTATCGTAATATGGATTAAGATGGATTGTGCAGTATTAATTTAATAGTGATATTATTTAATATTAATTGGCTGAATTATATCGTGGCTCAATATTGAAAATTCAGAACCCATTGGAGGTACAATCTTAATTCTCCTAAAGGCCCCTCAAGTAGCCCAATAATAATAAGGTGATTAAAATAAAAGAAAAATATTGTTGCCTAATTTCCTATTTTTTCGAAAATTAAAAAGAATAGGGAAAAAAGATTTCTTTGAATTTTTTATGGAGTGAAGGTAGGTATTCTTGAAATACAAGATTATCTCGTTAATTCAAGAAATCTCCCACTTGATTCTTCATTAAAGAAATTTTTAAAAATTTTAATTTAATAAGAATAGGAAAGATTTTGTTGATTTTCTAGAAAAAATATGTATTCTTGGAATACAAGATTATCTCATAAATTCAAGAAGATCCAAAAGATCCAAATCTTGGATTCCCATTCCTTATTTTTTTTCAAAATTTGCCATAAAATAAGGAGGTGGAATTTTGTGGAATATTTAATTATGGAGAAAAGAATATATTAGATATATTCAAGATTTCTTGAAGATCAAGAAAGAGATTTTTCCCACTCTTTCACAGGCCTAAAAATTGGCCACCTTGCTATTATAAATAGGAAATTATCCTTTTCATCCCCAGTACAATTCCAAGTGTTGGAAAAATTAGAAATCCACAAAGTTGGTGCAACATATTTTTCTTATTCATGTTTATTTAATTTATTCGTGAGCACTCCCCTCCGGTGAATGAGTAAAGGGCTAAGGGAATACTTGAGAAGGCTTTTGGTTTGATTGTGATACTTTCCCATTTCTACTCAAAGGTTGTCACTACAAGAGGTACGTAATCGCAAAATTCCTAGATTTTCCGCTATAGGACTTTCATGGGATGGTTTTGTATGCATGATTGGTGAATTATTACTTGAATTAATTAGAATCAATTCATGCTAGTAATAATTGTATTTAAATTCGTAATTAATTTTCATCCCGAATAGATCCAAGCAAAGATTTCTCATCATTGTTTTCTCTACATGTTTACTTAGAGAGTTTTTTTACACCTTGGAGACAAAGGACATGGTTGACTACTCACAATAGGGTTAGGAACAAAGGCAAAGAGTCTTACAAATCTAATTTTCACCTTCCTACCAATGATGTACTGAATTTATAAAGTGTTAGCATTAATGTTGGTCTTATCCTCCGAGCGAACTAAATTTACAACGTTAGCATTATTAACGTCTTATCCTCAAAGCAGGTCAAGCTTTAATGACCTTCAAATATTAAAATATGTTGGTCCCACTAGTCAATATCTTGTGAAATGCGGAAGCTAAAATAATTAATCTTTTGTAAAACCCTTTAAGAGCACACAAAAATAATAAGGAATAAACAAGTAAAGCAGTAAATGAGATGAGATGTATAGTGGTTCTGATGTTAAAATCCTACGTCCACTCTCCCTTATCAAGGGCCCTTACTATCCAACCAACAACTCACGAACCACTGGAATTGACAAGTACCAGCACATTGTTACACACTTTAGATCTAGCTTCGATCTAAAGTTTTAACTCCAACCTTGTCTATCAAGATGAAAAGGTTGCGTATTGATTCCAACTATGAACTCCTTAATGAGTAGATGAGTAATAAGATCCTAAGACTGCTAGATTGCTTGAGTATAGTAAAAGCTTGAGAGTATTCTTCGTGCGCGTAACTAGAGATTTTCTTCATACTTGCACTTTTGTATTTATAGAGGTGATTAGGGTTTAGCCGTTGGAGAGCTAATCTAATCAGATCTCTATTTATGGAAGCTTCAACCCTAATTGATTTATTTGGTTGGTGAGATCCTTGGATTGCTATCTTCATTTGACTTTCCAATCTGATCAAGTTGACTTTATTCAAAACACCAACGGTCAAATGCTTCCTTTGCACAACTCTGATTCTTCTAGAGTAGGCTGAACCAGACACCAGATGACCCAGAGGTTCTCTGGTCCAGTGTCGGTTAAGAAACAGTTCTCCCTTAGAATCTGAAGATGATTCTAAGCTACTTTTATTTCACCAGACTCATCTGGTCTGGACTCATCTGGTCTGGGGAAAGGTCTTCTACCTCTGGACTTGATCTTTCCTGGTGAAGTCTTTTGGTGACTCTTCTGGCGAAGTCTTCTGGTCTGGCAGTTTCCCCTAGACTAAGTCCTAATCTACTTCCTCATCTGGCTAACAGGTCCAGATGGTCCAATTACAACTTCTGGTTTATTTTCTAACTCATCAAAACTAACAACATTTTTCCTAACAAATTTCCCCTTTTTGATGAAGTTAAAACAACACAAGAACTGATCAAAAGATAAGCATGAAAAGCACAGTAAGACAAGATCTTAAAATAGATCTTATCATGCAAACAATGAGACAACAAGAAGTTGTCTTTCATACAGAAAAGATAGAGACTTTTCATTAACAATCAGAACAGAAGGAATTACATATTACAAGGCAAAGTTTCTATTCTAAGCATATCTCCTATCATCCTTTGGCACGAGGAACCAGTCCAGAAAGCGATCTTGAACTGCTCTGAGCTCTGCAGAACTGGATGTAGTGAAGTCCTTGAGTATCTTGGTCTTGAACAACTTCTTGAGTTCCCCCCAATCAATCTGGTCTCCGTTCATTGGAGTGTTGAGATAGTGAAATTCAGGTGCAACCACTTCCAGATTAAATTGGACGGTGGAATCCATCAGTTGCTTGTAAAGATCAGAGTCGTAGGTCTTCATCCAGGTGTGGAATGTCCTGTTGATTAACTCTTCGTCTTCTAGTGGAGGCCTGCGGATGTAGTGCTGGATGAATCAGAGAGTCTTTGCGTCCTTCCACTGGTTAATCAACGGAACAGGTACAGTCGAATCAAAAGATCCTTCTATCCTGAGAGGTAGGACATCCATCACTTCAATGGGCTTCTTCTTCTTGCTTGAACTTCCACTGGCACTAGGAAGAGGGAGACCAGCTTCTCTTGCCTTCTTGTTCTGCCTTCGAACATATCCTAGTCTCTGCTCTTCATCGATATTCTTCCTTATCCTAGCAGCTTTCTCTTCTTCAGTTTCTTTTCTAAATCTCTCTCTGCTTCTTCTAATAAGGTCTTCTTCACCCTTCTTAACTTCTTCTTAGCAGGACCAGGAAAAGTCATTGGATCTAGTTCAGAATCCAGGTTCTCCTCATCTGCAGTAAGTTGCCTGGCCACTGCAATTGATTTGAGCTCATCCTTCTTCTTCTTCTTCTGGAGCTCAGCTTGAGCAAGAGTACTCTCCAACAGGTCCAGACGACCAGAATGGTTGAACAACATATCATTAGTACTATTTGCCAGATTAGTTCTGGCCTTTTCTTCCCCCTTTTTAACTTCATCAAGTAGGGTGTTAGGATATATATTGTATAGTTTTGATGAGTTAAAACAAACCAGAAGATGTAATAGGACCATCTGGACCTGTTAGCCAGATGATGATCTAGATTAGAACTTAGTCTAGGGGGAACTGCCAGACCAGAAGACTTCACCAGAAGAGTCACCAGAAGACCCCACCAGAGGACTTCACCAGAGAACTCCACCAGAAGACTTCACCAGATGAGATCTGACCAGAGGCAGAGGACCTTCCCCAGACCAGACGAGTCTGGTGGAACAAAAAATGCTCAGTTTGATCCCCTGTTTCTACTGAGTATTCTGGTTGTTAACCAGATCTGGACCAGAAGATACCGAGGTTGCCTGGTATCTGGTCTTGCCTTCTCTGGAGAGAATCAGAGTTAGGCAGAGGAAGCATTTGACTGTTGGTGATTCAAATAAAGTCAAACTAGATCGGATTGGAAAGTTATTGAAGTTAATCAATCTAAGGATCTCACCAACCCAATCAATCAATTAGGGAATTGATTGATTGGATTAGCTCTCCAACGGCTAACCCTAATCTCCTCTATAAATACAAGAATGCAGTATCAAGAAAAAGCTCTAGAGATCCTACGCGCACAAGTCACATTCCAAGCTTTTGATAATCACTCTTAGCACTCTTATTGTTCACATTACATATCTACTCTTAAGGAGTTGTTGGACTTTAACCTGTTCATCTCTAAGATAAGGTTGAAGGTTGCTTACTTTAGATTGTGGTTAGATCTAAAGGAGTTGTAAGAAGGAACTGGTACTTCGAAAATTCCAGTACGTAAGTAAGTTGGTTGGTTGATAGTGAGACCCCTTGGATAAAAGGGAGAGTGGACGTAGGATATTCAGATCTGAACCACTATATATCCAGTGTTATTTATTGCTTTTGTTTATTTAATCTCTTACTTGTTTTGGGCTCTTATAATAAGAAGTTTGTTAAGATATAAACTTAAAGCTTCCGCAATTAATCTATCTAGTGGGACCAACAAGTGGTATCAGAGCAGTGTGTCCAACGACCACTGCTTTGTAAAGCTTTTGGTGGTCACCGAGCAGATCCATTGCTCTTACTGTTTTTGTTAAAATTCTTGTTAAATCCTTATTTTAGTAAATATGTCTTCGAAATCTTCTTATAAGAGTCACAAACTGCCAGAATTCTCATTCGAGGATTATAGCCACTGGAGCTTCATGATGAGTAATCATCTTAGAGCTATTCATCACCACATGTTAGATGTGGTAGAAAGTGGCCCAATTCAATTTTACTGGACTCCCATTGATAGTGGCAGGTCAGAGTCCAGGGAAGAAACTAGTGAAACTGACCAGAAAGCTGCAGAGGACAGAGTCCCCAGGCAAAGAATCCTAAAAAAGAAAGATGAGCTTGACAATGATGAAAGAAAACTTTACAATCTGGACCAGGTGGCACAGACTGAGATTATCAACACACTCACCAAGGAAGTGATAGAGAAGGTCAGAACCTGTGCAACGACAAAGGAGATGTGGGATAAACTTGCCCTACTCTATGAAGAAACAGAGAAGATTAAAGATAACAAGCTCCAAGTTGTTCAACACTCATTTGACACCTTCAAGATGAAACCAGACGAGACTATTGACCAGCTGGATATGCGTCTCACAAACCTCCTGAACAAGGCTAGTGCCTTAGGTAAGACCTATTCAGAGAAAGAAATAAATAGTAAAATCTTGCGTTCACTAACCAGCAGGTGGAGAATCAAAGTCACTGTGATCAAGGACAACAAGGATCTCAACACTCTGGATCATCATCTTCTGTTGTCTGATCTCAAAGCTTATGAGTATGATCTTCAAGAGGAGGATCAAATAGAAGAGGTTTCCTCTTCAGGTCAGAAAGGAGTTGCATTCTCCTTAACTATCAAGACTGATGACAAGCCAAAGGAGTCTACTGCAGATAACTTGAGCCTCAAGGAGCAGGTAGCACTTCTAACCCGTAAATTGGATAAAATGAGTTAAAAATTTGGCAGGTACAAAAGGCATTGGAAGGAGTCTACTAGAGACAGGAGGAGTTCCTTCAAGCCTGCAGAAAAGGAGAAGACATCTGGAGACTCAAGGGAGACCAGATTCAGAACTCCAGAAAGGAGGAGAGATGAAAACCCTGGAAGCTCTGGGAGATCAGATTATCAGAGGAGGGACGGTAGCTCTGGCAGACCTGACTACCAGAGGAGAGATAGTAGTCCAGCCAGATCAGACTACAACCAGAGGAGGATAGAGCCAAGTCCTAGTCCTAGAGGAGACAATGCCTGCTACACATGCAACAAGACTGGTCACTACATCTATGATTGTCCTCAATTGACTCCTAGAGAAAGAGAAGAGAAAAGGATCAAGAGAGCACTACTGGCAGAAGCAGAGGAGGAAGATAAAAGTTCCAGTTCCTCTTGTTCTTCTGATTTCAGGTCTGATGATGATATATGTCTGATGGCAGACATCAATAAGGTACAAGAAACTATCTTAGTCTTATTAAATTCCAAATATACTGAATCCTCTAATTCATCTGGTAACTCCAGAGAGTCTGATATGCAGCAAATGCTATCAGATCTCCAAAATTGTGTTCAATTATGTCAAAAACCTGAGAAAGAGAATGGTAGGCTCAAAACTGAAGTTCAATCCTTATCTCATGAACAAAAATCCACCAGAGAACTCATGAAAGATCATTCCAAAGAAGTTTCTGAACTTCAGGATAAGATCATAGAAAGAGATACTCTGGTAGATCAACTCATGAAGGAAAATAACTCTCATGTAGAAGAGTTAAATGAGCTTAGAGCCAAATACCAGACTCTTATCAAGGGAAAACAAGTTGAGCAAAATATTGAGATACCTATGCCCAGAGAAGATTCCATGAAACCAGATGTTCTATCTATTATTTCAGGATCTTCTCAACGCATAAATGATAAAAGTGGTTTAGGATATCCTGGAATTATTAAAAGATCTCATAAATATTACTTTACCAAAGACAAGTCTATAAGATCTGGTGAACTTGTGGAACTCCGGAATGAAGAGGATCCTTCTGATCACATGGTGGTTCACAGACCTGGTTGGAAATGGGACCCCCCTGCTGATAATTCAAAACATAATCCAGAAGAGGTGAATGTTCTGGAAGGAAAAATTCTAGAGCATACAAGTCAGAAAAGAGAACCTATGAAGATTGATGGTTCTGTTCAGATGCCTAACCTGATTAGAGAACCTCAGAGGAATCCTAAAAGAGTGGAACCTAAGCAGATTAGGGGACCTAAAAAAGGAGACTCTAAGAGGAAACCTAATCAGAATAGGAGATACCAGAGAAGGTATACTAAACCAGAGAACCTCAATCAGAATCAGGGATCTCAAAGGTGGAATGCTCCAAGAAGATTCTAGAACAGGAAACCTCAGAAGGAACCCTATAATCAGAATAGATCCAATTTTCAGAACCAGAGGAGGTCTTCCAGACCCATCTATAGAAAACCAACTGATCTGGGTAGTTATGACACCAGAGATGGTTCTTCTAGGATGTACCCTTACAACCAGACCTTTAAGACCATGTCTTTGAGGCAGGCCATTCCAAAGGCCAGATTTGAGAAAAGGTACACCAGACCTGTTTATAAGAAAGGTGTCCTTATCAGACCAGTAGCTCAATATGTCATTGTAAGAGGACATGTTCTGGTAGATAGATTTAGAAGGAAGATAAGATCTCCTCATCCAGCAAGGGATGATCTTTATCTTTGGATTCCTACAAAACTTGCAACTAACCAATCAGGACCCAGCACTAGTAGGGGACCTAATTGATTTCTCTGCAGGTAGATAAGAGCCCAATGGAGAAAGGACTTTCAAGCAACCATGTCTGGTACATTGATAGTGGATGTTCCAAGCACATGACCTTCCAGAAAGATAATCTCCAAGGTTTCAAGCCATTGAATGGGCCAAGAGTGATGTTTGGTGACAACAACTATGGAGTCACCAGAGGAGTTGGAAAGTTGACCTTCATTGGAGTATCTGTAGATGAAGTCTATTATGTTGAAGGACTCAAGCATAATCTGCTTTCAGTATCCCAATTATGTGACAGGGGATACTCAGTGAAGTTCTCTAGTGATTCATGCACTGTCTTTTCTTCTGATTATAATGATATCTTGCTAATAGGCTTGAGGAAAGGTAACATTTATCTTGCAGATTTTAGCAGTTGCCCAAGAAATGTTTGCCTGGTTGCTAAAGGATCTGTAGAAGATAGCTGGTTATGGCACAAGAGATTGAGCCACCTTAACTTCAAGACACTGAATAAGATTGCCAGAAAAGGTCTCATTCGAGGTCTTCCTAATGAAGTGTTTAAGAAGGATCAGGTTTGTGGTTCATGCCAGAAGGGTAAACAACCCAAGAGTACTTCAACTACTTCACATGGACCTATTTGGACCTGTTTCTCCTCTTAGCTTCAGTGGAAGGAAGTACACCTTGGTGATAGTAGATGATTTCTCAAGATACACTTGGGTAGTGTTCTTGTTTAAGAAAAGTGAAACTATCACTAAGCTGCCAGAATTCTTCAAGCAGATTCAGAATGAGCAGAACCAGAGCATAGTCAGAATCAGAAGTGACAAGGGGACAGAGTTCTTGAATTCACACATTGCAGATTACTGCAAGGACAATGGGATTTTTCATGAGACATCTGCTGCCAGAACACCCCAACAAATTGGAGTTGCAGAGAGGAGGAATAGGACTCTCAAGGAAGCAGCAAGAACTCTTCTGGCAGAGTACAACACACCACAAAGGTTTTGGGCAGAGGCCATTAATACAGCTTGCTATACTCAGAACAGATGCCTAATTTCCCAGAGACATAATAAGACTCCATATGAGGTATGGAAAGGTAAAACCCATCTGTTTCATATTTTCATGTTTTTGGATGTAAGTATTTCATCCATGACAATGGGAAATCTAAATTAAAAACCTTTGATGCTAAAGTGGCAGATGGAATATTTTTAGGATACTCCAGCACCAGTAAAACATTTAGAGTTTTTAATAAGAATTCACTTTGTGTGGAGGAAACACCTCATGTTATTTTTTATGAATCTGCTTTTGAGTGCAAGGTGGATTCTAAGTCTTCTGATGAGACACAGAATCAGACTATTCCCAGGGTAATCAAGGTCACTCCACCTATTCTTGATTCAGACTCAGATTCAGATTCAGATGGTGACCCATCTTCTGGTTCTCTAAAGAAGAAGTCTTCACAAGGTGCAGAGCCAGAGGAGGTTGGAACTCCTGTAGGGGGAAGCTCTTCTGCAGGTGGTGATATTCACCAAGGTACTGAGGATGATCAATCAGGCAAGACCACGCGAAGGAGAACCCTGATTGATCACCCCAATGACCTGATTTTAGGAGATCCAACTAAGGTTGTCCAGACTAGGAGAACTCTTAACTTAGCTGCCTTATTCAGTTGTTATGTGTCTTTAATTGAGCCCAAGAATATCAAGGAAGCACTGAAGGATTCAAATTGGATTGTTGCAATGCAAGAGGAGTTGAAACAATTCACCAGACTGGATGTTTGGGAGCTGGTAGACAGACCAAGACATCAAAAGGTGATAGGCACTAAGTGGGTTTTCAAGAATAAGAAAGATGAGAATGATGTCATTACTAATAGCAAGGCAAGGCTAGTGGCTCAGGGCTATTCTCAGTCTGAAGGAATAGACTATGATGAGACATTTGCTCCTGTTGCCAGACTAGAAGCCATCAGATTGTTCTTAGCATATGCTGCTCACATGAAGTTCAAAGTATACCAGATGGATGTGAAATCTGCCTTTCTTAATGGGATTCTCGTTGAGGAAGTGTATGTGGAACAACCTCCTGGTTTTGAACAAGGTGACAAGGTGTTTAAGCTTAAGAAAGCTCTGTATGGGCTGAAGCAGGCACCCAGAGCATGGTATGACACTCTATCTCAGTTTCTTCTGGACAATGGTTTTACTAAGGGTAAGATTGATAGGACCTTGTTTAGGAAAGAAGAAGGAAAGGACATCCTTCTGGTCCAAATATATGTTGATGACATTATATTTGGATCCCCTAACAAGAAGCTGTGTGAGAAGTTTGGTGATCTCATGCAGAGTCAGTTTGAGATGTCTATGATGGGTGAAATGAATTATTTCTTAGGTTTGCAGGTAAAGCAACCAGAGAAGGGAATCTTCGTTAATCAGGCAAAGTACATCAGAAACATGTTAGAGAAATTTGGAATGGATCTAGCAAGGCAGCCAAGATTCCTATGATGACAAATTTCAACATGGATCCAGATGAGTCTGGAGAGAATGTGGACCAGACTCAGTACAGAGCACTCATTGGTTCTCTTCTGTATCTGACTGCAAGCAGACCAGATATTACTTTTGCAGTAGGAGTGTGTGTCAGATTTCAAGCTAATCCTAAGAAAAGTCATTTGGAAGCAGTTAGGAAGATATTGAAATATCTTAAGGGAACAGTGAATTTAGGATTATGGTATCCTGCAGATGACAACTTGGAGTTAAATGGTTATTCAGATTCAGACTATGGTGGATGCAGAATAAATTGGTATCTTGGTTTTCTAAGAAGCAGACTTCAGTTGCTACATCAACAACAGAAGCAGAGTACATGGCTGAAGGGAGCTGTTGTTCACAACTACTCTGGATTAGTCAACAACTTAGGGACTACCAGATTAGAGCCAAGGATATTCCTATATTCTGTGATAGTAATAGTGCAATTGCCATCACCCAGAATCCAGTTCTTCATACCAGGTGCAAACATGTTGATATAAGGCACCACTTTATCAGAGACCATGTTGAGAAGGGAGATATAAGGATGAAAAAGATTGCAACAGAGAAGCAGAGAGCAGATATTCTGACTAAGCCTTTGGCTGAGACTAGATTCAGAGAGTTAGCATTTGAGTTAGGTTTGTTGGATCCAGAGATAGATTTGTTTTAGGGGGAACATCAGAGAAGAAGTATCCTTCATTTCAATTTTACATACTTCATTATTTTCTCAACTAACATACCTGCAGATTAGAAATATCATAGAAGTTCCATCTCCAGATGAGGTATGCACCAGGTGACACTTGTACCAGATGAGATACATCCCAGATGAGGTGCTGAGTCAGATTCCAGAAAAGACCAGAGTCTTCTCTGATCAGAACCAGATGGATTTCCATCAGATGAGGTGTAACGCCAGACTAGTTGTGGTATCATCTGGTTACAATACCAGGTGACAGGTATGTTTTTACTTTTCTGGCCTCTGATCATTGGGATACACCTTTTATATTAATAAATACACCCAAAATGTTTCAACTTCAGAGTGTATTTAAGACTAGGGTATAGGGCCTAGGCACTCATTTCGCTTTTTCTCTTCACTGCCACAAATACCCCTTTATGCCCAGTCCCAATGACCACGCCTACGTACCAGATTAAATCTGTATTTTGCCTTTTAATCTTGGCCATCAGATTTAATTACTGTGCAAAATGTCAATCAATTCGAAAATTGATTTTGTTCCCTAATTTATATTTGGAAATTACACGCGTTCACTTCATTTATTGTTCTTACCACGCGTCTTGCCCTATATAAATCAAATTTCTTTTCAATCTGTCTTTTCACGTTTCCATATTTTCAAAGCCCTAACTTCTCTCTGCAAAGTTTCTCTCTCTCTCTCCCTCTCTCTCTCTCTCTCACAGCAATGGCCCCTCAGTGCAACTTCGATCATGAGTTGATGATGAAGAAGTTGAAAATGGAGATGGTGGTTGACTTCTACACCATGAAGAACCCTGTGGCGCTGTCAATTCTGGAGTTGCTCCAGAAAGCAGGGGTGGAGAAGTTGATTTCGTCGGTTCTAAGAAATTTTAGGACTTTGGACGGATATGCGGCCCAATTTCTGGTTCGTATGAAGATCCACGACGACTACATTTCATCCAAGATCGACCAAGATGATTTGGTGTTTTCCAAGCACGATTTTTGCGCGTTATTTGAAAACATTTCGGTAGAAAGGGTAGATCCACTGACGTATAAGGAAGATGAAGTTGTTGATTCATTCAAACTTTTTGCTAGATCTTCTTGCCAGAACATCACGAAAGGATTTTTAGATAAGCATTTAAGGCAGAAGTATAAGGTGTTGTTCGATATAGTGGTGAAGGTGCTTATGTGTGAAAATTACAGCACAGATGCCATTTTCAATGGCAGGATGTGTGTGATGCGAGCATTGTACGATGGAGTACAATGTAATTGGACGAAGTTCTTCTGGGATGTGTTGAGGAAGAACAAGTTGAAGGTGAAGAATGAGGCATGTCCTTCCATTCCAGGGGAGTTGCAGTTCTGTTTCACTGCAAATGTTTCGTTGGGAACGAAACTAACTTTGATTTTGGATTCATTGCTTCCGGAGTAGAAATGGAAGGAGTCCTGGTGCAGAGGATTCCATAAGTCCAAGATACTATTCTCCAAGGATGGTCCTCTCCATGGCCATGCCGACTCTGATGGAGAGCAAGCCATCCCTGCCCCCTCTCTTCAAGCAGTTCCCTCACCTGCTAAGGGGCAGAAGCAGCAGAAGAAGCAGCAGAGTAAGAAGAAGACTGCTGAGGCTACTGGTTCTTCAACCATAGCTTTCTCTGGCTCCTCGGAAGAGGACCAGATCCCCCTTCTTGATGTGCTGAAGAAAAAGGGCGATGATGATAAAGCTACTAAGAAGGCAGGAGCAGCTAAGACGAAGAGGCCAGAGGAGGCCAAGAGAGCATCTTCTAAGAAGCCTAGAACTAGCAGAAGGGCTAGGAAGACTCTTCTGGTGGATGAGCCATCAGAGGAAGAGGAGGAAGAAGTGGCAGAAGAGGTTGAGCCTCTTAAGAAGAAGCCCAGAGCCAAGAGAGCCATCTTGCAAGATCCAGATTCTGGTTCTGACTTGGGAGATGCCTTGGAACAGGCAATAGAGGAGGCTTCTTTGCTCATACCAGATGATCCAGAGATATCAGTTCCAGCTGGTGTTGACCCAGCTGAGGTAAACCCTTCTAACCCCTCCCCCATTAATCTTGTTACCCCCTCTACATCTCCCCCAGAAAACCTTTCCCAACATCCCCCCTCTGTTTCTGGTGCCCCCATTGCCTCACCAGAGCAGACCCTCCCAGATACCCCCATATATACTCCCTCCACCATACCTACTCAAACACCTTCTCCCCCACCTTCCCAAACACATCTTCCCACAAATCCCTCTCCCCCAGCCCCTGTACCAGAAGGGACATCTACTTCTGGTGCAGAACCCTCCATTCCTTCCCCTTCCACATCACAAATTCCAATCCCACCCTCTGTACCAGAGATCCCATCTACTTCTGGTGCAGAGCAACCCATTCCTTCACCCTCTACCTCCCAAAATCCAAACCCTCCCCAAACTCAAACAGATCAGAACTCTAACCTGAACCCTCTTTCCATGGCATTGGGATTCCCTGCCCTTCCCCTTCTCCCACATGCCTTACCAGCGATGATAGTGAAGATGAGGAAGCTTCACTTGAGCCTGATCACTTAGCACCTTCCTCCTCTGCCTCTGGGCCCAAACCCTTCACTTTCTCATCTGCAGAAATGGGTCCCATTAGGCAGAGTATGAGTGTGAGTGCTCAGCTCTGGCTAAGAGAGCAGTTTCCAATCTTATTGGAGCACTTACCATTATTGGTGGATCTGACTGACGCCAAGGTCTGGAGCAAGGCCAGATTAGAGGATGTGGAGGATCTGATGTTGTTGCTAGAAGAGATGACTCCCTCCACATTCACAGCCTGGGAGATAGAGCTAAAAAAGAAGATGAATATCCAAAATCCAGCGGAGCTAGAGATACCAGAGGCAGCGAAGGTGTTGATTCGTACTTTGCTCATCCAGAGAGGAGTAATGCTCACTCCTGAGGGCTTCTCATACAATTTTGGCCCTCACTTCTCATTTCCTCCAGAGCTCTACTTTGATGAGAAAGATTTTGATATGTCTCCTGCCGTGCTCCAGAAGATGAAGACTTTCTTCAATGAGCAAATCATGCAGATTGGGCGTTTTTCTAAGGCTATTCAACATATGGCCCCTGCTATGATAGAGCACCAGATTCGGCAGGAGAGGAGGATTTTCCTTAAGCAGACCAAGTCTACTCTTGCTGAAGTTAAAGCTTCTTTTAAGGCAAATGGTCTTTTTGTGAAGTTGGATGTGATGCACAGCCAGAAACAGCTCCAGGAGCACGTGCTGGAGCAGATGAGGCCAGTTTCTGTGTTGAAAGTTGAGTTGGCCACTCAAATGCTGCAGACTGCTAAGCTCAAGGACTCCCTCCAGGAGATGTTAGAGAAGCAGGAGAAGCTGGTTGCAGAATCCAAGGCTTACCTGGAGGAGGCTAAGCAACTTCGTGATCTTCACTCTTCCTCCAACACTGCCTTGCCTGATCTCATAAGGCAGGTAGTGGAGCCCCTCCTTGATGAAGTTAAAAAGGGGGAAGAGAAGGCCAGAACTGATCTGGCGAAGACCACCAATGAGACACTCTTTAGCCATGGTGCTCGTCTGGACCTGCTGGAGAATACTTTGGTCCAGGCTGAGCTGCAGAAGAAGAAGAAGGAAGAGCTCAAATCTCTTACCATGGCTAAGCAGCTTGCTGGAGAAGATGAATCCTCAGAAGCAGAGCAGGATCCCATTTCAATCTCTGGACCTGCTAAGAGGAAGTTTAGGAAAGTCAAGAAGAGCTTCCTTGAATCTGTTGTTGAAGAAGCTCAGAAGAGATATAAGGAAGAGACTCCAGAGGAGAAGCAAGCTAGGATAAGGAAAAACATAGATGAAGAGCAGAGGCTCAGATATGTTAGGAGGCAGAACAAGAAGACTAGGGAAGCTGGTGTTCCTTCTGGTGCAGGTGGATCTAGCCAGAGGAGGAAAGCTCCTATTGAGGTGATGAACATTTTTCCTCTCAGGACAGAAGGGTCTTTTGACTCTACTGTGCCTGTGCCTTTGATTGAGAAATGGAAGGAGGCAAAGACTCTCTGGTTCATTCAACACTATATCCAGAGGCCAGCACCAGAAGATGATGAGCTGATCAACAGAACCTTTCACTCTTGGATGCAAGCTTATGATGCAGATCTGTACAAGCAATTGATGGATTCTACCATTGAATTCAACCTGGAGGTGACTGCTCCTGAGTTTACCTATCTCAACACTCCTATGAATGGGAACCAGGTTGATTGGGCAGAGCTGAAGAGATTGTACAAGACCAAGGTGTTGGTGAATTTCACTCCAACATCTTCTGCAGAGTTGAAGGCCGTCCAGGATAGGTTCCTTGACTGGTTTCTTGTGCCTAAAGAGAACAGGAGATATGCATAGAATAGGACTCTGATCTTCAATGTACACTACAAGAAAAAAGAGGTTTTACAACGGTTCAAAACCATCGTCTCTCGAAAAAAATAGCCGATGTAGAAGATGACGTTGTAGTAGGTGGGTATAAATAGATGACGGTTAACAGGCCGTCGTATTTCCTCAATTACTACAACGGTCAAGAACAGTTGTGTATACGTATTCAAATATGTTGTTGTAGCATAATAATTTCATAAATATTGGGATAGACAACAGTGGTAAACCGTTGTTATTCTTTAACACATACAACGCCTTATAACAGTTGTTTTTCTTTAAAAAAGAAGTTGTCGTACCATATATTTTTTTTAAATTTCAAGGAAAGACAATGTTTATTAACCATTGTCTCTTCATGTTAACTACATCGTATTTGGACCGTTGTCTTTCCATTTAAATACACATTAGATATTTCATAAATTTCTTGGATATACAACAGTTATAAACAATTGTCTATTTATATTTACTACATCAATTTTGAACCTTTGTTTTCATAAATATGAGCTATATTGTATTTTTTATATTTCAATTACGTAAATATATAATAAAACTTGTAATATATTTTCAATACAAAATTTAAGCAAAAATAACCATAATACCATCAACATTCATTCCAAATACTAGACAATCATTATATAATAGAAGTTCATAAAAGTGTTCCACACCATCGACAAAATACCATAATGTTGACAAAAGTTTAAAGTACTAATTAAATGAATGCCTTAACATTCAATTACAAAAATTTCAATCAACTTGTGCATTTTTCTTCTGTGCCCAGCAATATTCATGCACCCTTTTTGCAGCTCTTGTCACTACATTGAAAAATGAATAATATTTTAGCAAACAAACAAAACAAATTAATCTTCATATTGAAACAAATTAAACCATTGCAGCTCAAGTATTAATTCCAAGAAAAAAACTAAAAAGTAGCTAAACAAACCTCGATCTATTCAGACATATTTTTTTGAATGAATTCAGCCCGCATTTCATCTATTTCCTTTAAAGAGTAAGCTGTAGTGTTTGGAAACTAAAAAAAAAAAGAATGATATCAAATATATATTAATTAAACACTTATAACACATGCAATACTGGAAAATAATATAGGCATTACCAATGACTGCAGTGAAGACATTGTCACTTGACCATTAAATTCAAATATTTGTTTCAGAAAGCAAAGAACGTAGAAGCCGCATTGGTAACAATCAGGCTGTCTAGGGACCTAGATATGGAAAACACAAAATATGCAATTAATGTATAGTATAAACAATCAACATACTGGCTACTATATAGTTTTCTTTATGTACCTTCAGCGTCTTCCAAATGATGGATTTCTTACAATTCTTCTGCAATCCCACATCATTCAATCTTAAAGCCCTTCACGTTTTGAAAAATATGTGATCAACAAAACAACTACTTATAATTTTCATATATAAAATGGTCGGATAACATAAAAAGATCAACTTACAAATCAACTACTTTCTTCCACACTTGATCTACTTTGCGACTACAGAGAGGATCCAGATAACAAACCTCTAACTTGTGTGGGTCAATCACAGTCAAAATCCATTGCTCACTGATGAACACACACATTAAATATAGAACAAATATTATACCTCACTACCAATAAAAAAAAGACCTGATTATGTAACAAGAAATTGGGTATTTGATTAATACTTACACTATATTACATGGCACCAAAAGTAGCTCATCAGAAGATATTTCAATCAGCCTTGATGAAAGATTGCGTGCTCTTCGATCAATATCGCTAGTTTGAAATTTGTGTCCAGGGTAAGGTCCTAATTCGTTTGGATCTGCAAATTTGAACCTACCAACTTTGTCCTCACAAGTAGACCACTTATCAAACAGGTACCTACCATTTATTAATTAACAAGTTATAAAAGAAAGCAATAAATATGTAGTGGGTTCTAAAAAAATTAGTATATATTGATTACCATATGTAAACCACAATGCTCGAGCATGATATTGGCTTTAGTCGATAAAAAGTGTCTACATCATCCAAGTCAAGATGGACAACTACGTCACGGCCAAAGATTTCTTTATCTACTGTAAAGCTAATGTTATTGTTAGTGGCACTTAGAAGCTTCACGTAACAATAAAGGCCGTTGAGAGCTGTGGGGACAGTAGATGGATCCAATGTTTGCTTCTTAAATTTCTTAGCCTTTTTTTTCTCAACCGTCTAAAAATAAAAGTAAGTAAGATATTGTTCTTTGCTAGCTATGTTTTAAATTGATTATAATTAAAAAAAAAACTAACCTTTTTTTGTAAAGATACTAAGTGTATAGGCCAAGCCACAAGTGAGCCAATAGCATCACTTACAGTCAGAGTTTCGTCGTTCGGAAATGGTAAATGAGCAGCCCCAACCACAACTAGATCAATGGTTACAAGCATGCAATTTCTAGGCAATTTCTTGCCATGAATAACTTCATTTCCATTAGCTTTTACCACAATTCCAAGTGCTACAATATCTGATTTGGGCACCAACCTCAACTCCACAAGTTTACCCTGTATGACAATTATGATAAATAATTACAGAACTCAACAAATACAACTTATCATACACATGCTTTAAGTTATATTTACATGTACGAAAGGATCACGGTCAAAGATCATCATCTCCGCTGCTGCTGAATTCTCTTTTGCTGCTGCTGCTTCTTCATGAGAAGGGCTATTTCCATTACGATTCTCGTCTTCGTCTGCTGCTGCTTCATGAGAAGAGAGAACTTCATCAGGATTCTCTTCTACATCTTCCTTATTATATTTTCCCTTAACCGAACAACTTCCCCTCCCTTCAGACTTAATGGTGCTCCCTCGTGTTTAAAAAATTACAGCCTCAAGTCTTGCTATGCGTTCATCAAGTGCAACATTTTTTTCTCTTTGAAGCTCCAACTCTTTTTGGAGAATCTCTTCTCTATTTGTCACACTGTGTAAACTGTGGTAATAATATGCCGACTGACTGATGCAGCCTCCCACTCCCCTCACGCGTCCACCATGTTCTTTTGAATTAAGTACTCGTGTAAGGATGCCTTGTTTGGCGTCTGATACATGTGAGGAGTTGGTTTTACTCTCATCAACATACTGAGCCTACAATGTACCAGATTTCAGTCAAATAGGGGCCAGATATAACACAAACCCAGACTGTAAGGGCAGGGCAATGATACACTCACTTTGTTTAATATAGTTAACATGGGTATTTGCCAAGTAGTCCTAACAGTCTCATTGTTTAACCATATACTGTAAACTAGTATAAAAACATCCTTAACCAAGTTGTCTAAAGTGGGACCTCCAATGGACTACATTAATTCCACACCACTATAATGTACATTGTTAGCTTTTCTTATTTCTCTTTCTAGATGATGAAAATTCAGTCACCAAAAGTGGAGTGTATATATCTAAAACTTTTAAACGGAAGAATGATGTTTCCATATGCAAGTGTCACTAGTCCTTGAAGAAAGTCTTGTGAAGAAATGATGGAATGGTAAATTTTTTACAAGATATATAGTGACAAATTATAAGATGAATAGATTTTCAAGTGTAGATTTCCTTGAGAAACAGATTCCAAATTTTCAAGTGCAGATATGCAAACAAAGAAACAGAAAGCCACAAAATCTGGAATGCCATTTCCAAAGTGCAGATTTTCAAGTGCAGGGAGGCAGTATAGCAGATTTCGTCATATCAACAGTTAAAAACTCAGCTTTTGAACAAAAGTGTTGCTTACAATTAGTGCAACTTTTTCTTTCAATTCTTCCCCCTCAATAAGTCCTTGTTTGTTTTTCCGTCCTTCTACCCACAACAAAGATCTATCAACATCACGATCTCCAGATAATAGCGATGGCTACATAGACAATCAATAAATTAAAACACTAAGTACAAATTTCAAACTCCAAGAAATTAATTACCTAAACATTAACTTACATTTTCCTCAGCAAAACCCACATAACCTTTACGAGATAGACGGTGTGGAAATCTATTTTGGGCTCGTATATTTTTCTGTTTATTTCTCTTTTGCTGTATAATAAAAAAAATATAAATGAATAACTAATAGTTCAACATTAGTAAATGACATAATACTAATAGCTTACCAAGAATTCTGGTGACAACCGACTGATCACAAACTGACTCCAAGCAGCTGCTTTAATATTCGGATAAGGCTCTGGCGGTGTATTCATCAAAATGGGGTCATGTTGTCTTTTGTACACGAAGCGCTCACCAAGGAATGACTTGAATTGTCTCCATTTAGTTCCACATGACATCATGCAAGCTTTTCTATTGCAATCTTTAACAATAAATGCTAGCTAAAAAACCATACAAAATAATATTAATTTTTAATACATTTTAAAAGAGTAGAAAAACAAAAAAATAGCAGCTTACTTTTACTGAATCTCATATTTGATCTTTCACTTCTATCGGGACTTCCTTCCAATGATCATAGTTAATATCCACCTTATCCCGAACTAAAACCCCGAGGTAGCTAGCATATTCGGATTTTGAGTCACCTACAGGCTGTCCCAATAAATTGAATTTGACAACTTTTCTCAGACCTTTCCTTCTAAGCCTTTCAAGTTTACTCATAGCTGTTGGCCCTCGTGTAACAATAGTCCGTTCACCTTTGGTCTCTTTGTTTCCCTTCTTTACTACTACTTCCTCAGACTCTCTCTCACTCTCATCAGTGGTGGGGGGCTCTTCATGTTTAGTGGGTGTTTTTAATATCTCAGCACCTCTTTGCTTAATAGGTCTACCACCTTTGGCCTTTTTCTTTCCCCTCTTTACTACTACTTCCTCATGCTCTCTCTCACTCTCATCAGTGGTGGGGGCCTCTTCATGTTTAGTGGGTGTTTTCTTTAACCCTCTTCGCTTAAAAGTCATACTACTCTTGGTCTTTCTCTTCCCCCCGTTTTCTACTACTTCCTCATGCTCTCTCTCACTCTCATCACTTGGGGAGGCCTCTTCATATTTCGTGGGTGATTTTTTATCAGCACCTTCACCAGTTACTTTGAGCTTTTTGCGAGGTGCCATTAATCATAACCAAACCTGAAAACACAAAGACCTAAATGGGTTAGCCAAAGTCCAATGCAGTAATACATACAAGTGAATAAAATAGAAGTCATTTTTGTGCATAAAATACAAACAAGTCAATTTATATGAAAAAATACTAACAAGCAGTCTATTAATATATTAAAAATTACCAAGGAATTTAAGTGTTTGGATTTTCAATCCAAATCTTCTCAAAATCTTTACGTAGCAATGGTGGTTCATAATCATCTGAGGTATCAGGATCATTTCCATGTAGCCCTTCGGTAAAACATTGATGGTGGATTGAAGTCTCATCATACTCCTCATCATTTGGGTAATCAAAATAATCCCTATTAGGAGTTGTAAGCACAACCGACCATGTTGCATCCTTAGGATCCTCAATATAAAAAACTTTTTTAGCTAAACTATCTAAGATAAATGAATCATTTTTGTAGCCAATCTTCTTCAGGTTTACCAACGTGAAACCAAAATCATCTACCTTACAACCATTTCTATTATCCACCCAAATACACTTTAGCAATGGTATACGAAAGAGAGAGTAATCCAATTCCCATATTTCTTCAATAACACCATAGAACACCATATCAGCCATAATGGGATTTTTATCCTTCGCACTAGAGATTTGCAATGTCTTTGCAACTAAGCTAACTCCTGAATTTTGAGTAGCTCGCACACTATCACACTCTTTCGTATGATAAGTAACCCCATTAATAGAGTAACTTTGATATTTCAGCACCTTGTTGTTAGGCCCTTGTGCAAACCTAATTACCCTTTCTGATATTTGGTTCTTGGGCAGTTTCCTTTCCTTCACAACCTATATTACATAATTTATCAAACAAGAGTTGTTCATAGAAATAAAGACCTAATTTGTGTGATGTAAGAGTAAATAGTAGTGGTACTTACACGCTCACTCAACCAACTAATAAACAGCTTATTGTGTTGATCATGTAACCATTTTTGTGGCTTACGACTGTAAGATGATCTCAACTGCTCCATGTGCTCACTAAAAAAGTATTCAAATAACTTAATTAGAATTTAAGCAATTCCCTAGAATTAACTATAGGCTGAACCACTTACTTGATGTATGGATCTATCTCTACGTCATTTGTCAATACATGAAGATGTGCTTGGTGTAATTCGTCACGACTGAGGATGTGTACCTTTGGATTTGACAAAGGCTTAGTGAGTTCATCATGCTCAGGCCTCTGTGGAAGTCCAGCAGTGTTCATATTCCATAAATGATCGGAAGAAAATTCCACTGCCTCTTCTGCAATGTAACATTCAGCCATACATCCTTCAGTGTGATTGCAATTTCGGACATAACCCTTGAGAACTTTCATATACCTTTCGAAGGGGTACATCCATCTATACCAAACCGGCCCACAAAGTCTTAACTCTCGCACAAGATGCACCATTAAATGAATCATGATATCAAAGAAAGAAGGTGGGAAATACTTCTCAAGTTCGCACAATGTTATCACAATCTCTCTTTTTTATTGTTCACATTACATATCTACTCTTAAGGAGTTGTTGAACTTTAACCTGTTCATCTCTAAGATAAGGTTGAAGGTTGATTACTTTAGATTGTGGTTAGATCTAAAGGAGTTGTAAGAAGGAACTGGTACTTCGAAAATTCCAGTATGTAAGTAAGTTGGTTGGTTGATAGTGAGACCCCTTGGATAAAAGGGAGAGTGGACGTAGGATATTCAGATCCGAACCACTATATATACGGTGTTATTTATTGCTTTCGTTTATTTTATCTCTTACTTGTCCTGTGCTCTTATAAAAAGAAGTTTGTTAAGACATAAACTTAAAGCTTCCGCAATTAATCTATCTAGTGGGACAAACCTATTCATCACATAGAAGGGTTGTTGTAAACCACTGTACGAAGGAGCTGGTACTTCCAAATTCCAGTAGTAAGTAAGTTGGTTGGTGAGTGAGACCTCTTTGGTGAAAGGGAGTGTGGACGTAGGATCATTTATCCGAACTACTATAAGAATTCTCGTGTCTCTTTTATTTACTGGTTTTATTTTCAATTACTACATAATTTATTTTAGCACTTTAAAATAGATTTTTCTTAACATTAAGTATAAAACGCTTTCCGCTAATAATATTTTTGGGACCAACATCTACCGATACCGATATTTTCAACCTTGACTAAGATATTACACTAGTGCATTTTGATGCGTTGAATTGGACCTACATCGAGATTATTTTTCTATGCTGACTTAAAAGAAAATTTAAAACTCCGTGGTTAATTATTTCTTAATTTATATCACTTAATCAGGACCGTATATAATAATTTATACTGCTTTGTTTTATTATGGGTAGAGAGTCAATCGGATTCAATACTTTGTATTTTGGGCAATATTATTAATTATACGACAATTGCTAAGGCAAATAAAGGTAAATTTATTAAAAAAGAAAAAGAAAAAGGTACGAGTTTCCCCACATCCCGGGGGAAAAGGCTCAAAACAAAAGAAACAGGAACTCATTTAAAACCTTGTATTAAACCCCCATTGGAGCAATTAAACAAGGAAAAATAAATTCCAACATAAAAAGATACCAACAAGGGTTGTATGAAAAAAAAACAGGGAAACTCCCTAGAGAATACTAATCAGGATGTCTTTTTTTCCAGGCCACCACATTAGCTAACTCTTGTTGCACTCGTGCCCGTGCATCCTCAGTCTTAATACAGAAAATCGTATCTTGGAATGTCAAGTTCATTATGTCCCCGAGGTGGGCTCAAAATGTTTATCATATCAAATCTGGCTAGTGGATTAATTTCTGGTATGATAATATTGTTGAGATGTCCTTACTCCAAGGAATAAAATATATTAATTGATTAAAAACGTTTAGTGGCTTAAATTAATTAATGGGCATTGAAATCTTAAACACGAAAAATAATAATCGGGAGCCATATTTCGTAATATGGGTTAGGATAGGTAGTGCAATGTTAATTCTATAGTGGAGTGAATTAATATTAATGAGCTAGAATAATATTGGCTCAATATTGGTTTCTAGGCTAATTGAGAGATCAAATCCTATTTCTCTTAAAGGCCCCTTGAGTAGTCCATGAAAATCCTATTAACCAAGGCGATTAAAATATAAGAATTATTATTTTTTTGCATGATTATTGGAGAGAGAAAGAAATATATGGAAAGAATATATATGAGGATTAATATATATGGAAATTCCTACACAAAAGTAAATAAATCATGTCATATGTTGGAGATATTTCTTTGTCTCCAATAAACAATCCAAATTTTCGGCCACTATGTAATACACAAGGGGTTGATTGCTGTTGGTCCCACTAGATAGATAAATTGCGGAAGCTTTAAAGAGTATGTCTTTTGGCAAGATCTTTTATAAGAGCACTAAGAAAATTAAAGTTAGAATTGAATAAAGCAGTAAATGGACCAGATATATAGTGGTTCGGATTTGAATATCCTACGTCCACTCTCACTTTTACCAAAGGGGTCTCACTATCCAACCAACAACCAACTTGCTTACTGGAATTTCGAAGTACCAGTTCCTTCTTATAAACTGTTGGTCCCACTAGGTTGATAAATTGTGGAAGCTTAAGTTGAATGTCTTAGACAAATTCTTTTTACAAGAGCACAAAACCAATAAGAGAATAAGTAAATGAAAGCAATAAATAACACCGTTCGGATCTGAATATCCTACGTCCACTCTCCCTTGATCAAAGGGGTCTCACTAACCAACCAACAGCCAACTTACTCACTGGAATTGTGAATCCTTCTTACAAACTCTTTAGATCTAACTTCGATCTAAAGATCAATAGCCTTCAACCTTATCTTGTAGATGAACAGGTTGAGGTCTAACAACTCCTTAAGAGTAGATATATAATGTGAACAATAAGAGTGCTAAGAGTGATTATCAAAAGCTTGGATTGTGACTTATGCGCGTAGGGTCTCTCTCTAGAGCTTTTTCTTGAACTGCACTCTTGTATTTATAGAGGGGATTTAGGAAATAGTCGTTGGAGAGCTAATCCAATCAGATCCTCTATTTAGGGAAGCTTCAATCAATCAATTCCCTAATTGATTGATTGGGTTGGTGGGATCCTTGGATTGATTGACTTCAAGACTTTCCAATCCTGAACTTGTTGACTTGAATTGAATCACCAACAGTCAAATGCTTCCTCTGCCTAACTCTGATTCTCTCCAGAGAAGGCAAGACCAGACACCAGGCAACCTCGATGTCTTCTGGTCCTAATCTGGTTAATAACTAGAATACTCAGTAGAAACAGGGGATCAAACTGAGCATCTTTTGTTCTACCAGACTCGTCTGGTCTGGACTCGTCTGGTCTGGGGAAGATCCTCTACCTCTGGTCAGATCTCATCTGGTGAAGCCTTCTGGTGGAGTCCTCTGGTGAAGTTCTCTGGTGGGGTCTTCTGGTGACTCTTCTGGTGAAGTCTTCTGGTCTGGCAGTTCCCCCTAGACTAAGTCCTAATCTAGATCATCATCTGGCTAACAGGTCCAGATGGTCCTATTACATCTTCTGGTTTATTTTAACTCATCAAAACTATAAAACTTTTATCCTAACAATTTCCCCCTTTTTGATGAAGTTAAAACACTACCAGAACTGATCAAAACATAAGACTTAAGCATGAAAACAGTAAAGGACAAGACCTTAGAATAGATCTTATCAGGAAAACAATTAAGACAACAAGAGGTTGTCTTTTGAATATAGATGATATGATATTTTCATTAATAATAAGGACAAGATGATTACAAGATACATTGAAGTTCAGAGTCCTATTCTATGCATATCTCCTGTTTTCCTTGGGCACAAGGAACCAGTCAAGGAACCTATCCTGGACGGCCTTCAACTCTGGAGAAGATGTTGGAGTGAAGTTCACCAACACCTTTGTCTTGTACAATCTCTTCAGCTCAGCCCAATCAACCTGGTCTCCTACCATGGGAGTGTTAAGATAAGTAAACTCAGGAGCAGTCACCTCCAGGTTGAACTCAATGGTAGAGTCCATCAATTACTTGAACAAATCTGCATCATAAGCTTGCATCCAGGTGTGAAAGGTTCTGTTGATTAGCTCATCATCCTCTGGTGCTGGCCTCTGGATATAATGTTGAATGAACTAGAGAGTCTTTGCCTCCTTCCATTTCTCAATCAAGGGAACTGTTAGGATAAAAAATTTGTTAGTTTTGATGAGTTAAAACAAACCAGAAGATGTAATAGGACCATCTGGACCTGTTAGCCAGATGATGATCTAGATTAGGACTTAGTCTAGGGGGAACTGCCAGACCAGAAGACCTCACCAGAAGAGTCACCAGAAGACCCCACCAGAGGACTTCACCAGAGGACTCCACCAGAGGACTTCAGCAGAAGAGATCAAGACCAGAGGCAGAGTACCTTCCCCAGACCAGACGAGTCCGGACCAGACGAGTCTGGTGGAACAAAAGATGCTCAGTTTGATCCCCTTATCCTACTGAGTATTCTGGTTGTTCACCAGATAAGGACCAGAAGACATCGAGGTTGCCTGGTGTCTGGTCCTGCCTTCTCTGGAGAGAATCAGAGTTAGGCAATTGGAAGCATTGACCGTTGGTGATTCAAATCAAGTCAAACAAGATTGGATTGAGAAGATATGAAGACAATCAAGATCTCACCAACCCAATCAATCAATTAGGGAATTGATTGATTGAAGCTTCCATATATAGAGGATCTGATTGGATTAGCCTCCCAACGGCTATGTCCCTAATCCCCTCTATATATACTTGAGTGCAGATCAAGAAAAAGCTCTAGAGAATCATTCACGCGCATATAGCCATACAAAAGCTTGTGATCACTACGCATATTGCACTCACATTTTGTTCTTATTTACTCATCTACTCGTAAGGAGTTTATACACTCAACCTGTTCATCTTGTTAAGATAAGGTTGGAGTGAGTATCTTTAGATCGAAGTTAGATCTAAAGAGTTTGTAAGAAGGTGCTGGTACTTCAGAAATTCCAGTGAGTAAGTTTGTGAGTTGGTTGTTAGTGAGACCCCTTGGTGATAAGGGAGAGTGGACGTAGGATATTTATCCGAACCACTATATATCTTGTGTCTTTTATTGCTTTATTTTAAATATTGTTTATTGATCTCTTATAAAAGATTTTGGAAAGACATTATTACATAAGCTTCCGCAATTAATCTATCGAGTGGGACCAACAAGTGGTATCAGAGCAGTGTGTCCACGACCACTGCTTTGAAAAGCTTTTGGTGGTCACCGGGCAGATCCATTGCTCTTTCGTGTTTTTATTCAAGTTCTTGTTATTTCCCTAAATTTCTTATCAATATGTCTTCGAAATCTTCTTATAAGAGTCGTAAGCTTCCAGAATTCTCTTTTGAGGATTATAGCCACTGGAGCTTCATGATGAGTAATCATCTTGGAGCTATTCACCACCGCATGTTAGATGTGGTTGAAAGTGGCCCCATTAAATTTTATTGGACTCCTATTGATAGTGGCAGGTCTGAGTCCAGAGAAGAAACTAGCGACGCTGCAGAGGATAGAGTTCCCAGACAACGAATCCTAAAAAAGAAAGACGAACTTGACAACGATGAGAGAAAGCTACATAACCTGGACCAGGTGGCGAGGACTGAGATTATCAACACTCTTACTAAAGAAGTTATTGAAAAGGTCAGGACGTGCACCACTGCAAAAGAGATGTGGGACAAGTTAGCTCTGCTCTGTGAAGGAACAGAGAAGATTAAAGATAACAAGCTCCAAGCTGTTCAACACTCTTTTGACACATTTAAGATGAAACCAGACGAGACCATTGACCAGCTGGACATGCATCTCACGAATCTCTTGAACAAGGCTAGTGCCTTAGGTAAGACCTATTCTGAAAAAGAGATTAATAGTAAAATATTACGTTCACTAACAAGCAGGTGGAGAATTAAAGTCACTGTGATCAAGGACAACAAGGATCTCAACACTCTGAATCACCATCTTCTGTTGTCTGATCTCAAAGCTTACGAATATGATCTTCAAGAGGAGGATCAAACAGAAGAGGTTTCCTCTTCTGGCCAGAAAGGAGTTGCATTCTCTTCAACTCTCAAATCTGATGCCATGCCAAAGGAGTCTACTGCAGATGACTTGAGCCTCAAGGAGCAGGTAGCACTTCTAACTCATAAATTAGACAAAATGAGTTCAAAATATGGCAGGTACAAGAGGCATTGGAAGGAGTCTACCATAAACAGGAAGAGTTCTTTCAAGCCTGCAGAGAAGGAGAAAACATCTGGAGACTCAAGGGAGACCAGATTCAGAACTCCAGAGAGGAGGAGAGATGACAACCCTGGCAGCTCTGGGAGATCAGATCATCAGAGGAGGGATGGTAGCTCTGGCAGACCTGACTACCAGAGGAGAGAAAGTAGCCCTGCCAGATCAGACTACAACCAGAGGAGGAGAGAGCCAAGTCCTAGTCCCAGAGGAGACAATGCCTGCTACACATGCAACAAGACTGGTCACTACAGTTATGATTGTCCTCAGCTTACTCCTAGGGAAAGAGAAGAGAAAAGAATCAAGAGATATAGGAGATATGCAGATAAGAGAGCACTGCTGGCAGAAGCAGAGGAGGAGGATACTAGTTCCAGTTCTTCTTCTTCTGACTTTGGATCAGATGATGATGTGTGTCTCATGGCAGACATCACTGAGGTAAATGAAACTACTCTTGTTTTATCTAATTCCAAATGTACTGAATCCTCTAATTCATCTGGTAACTCCAGAGAGTCTGATATGCAACAAATGCTATCAGATCTCCAAAATTGTGTCCAACTCTGTCAAAAACTTGAGAAAGAGAATGGTAGGCTCAGAGCAGAAGTTCAATCTCTCTCTCATGAGCACAAATCCACCAGAGAACTCATGAAAGATCATTCCAAAGAAGTCTCTGAACTTCAGGATAAGATCACAGAAAGAGATACTCTGGTAGATCAACTCATGAAAGAAAGGAATTCTCAAGAGGATGAGATCACTGAACTCAGAGCCAAATACCAAACTCTTATCAAGGGAAAACAAGTTGTCCACAACATAGAGGAGATACCTATGCCCAGAGAAGCTCCTAAGATACCATCTGTTGTATCTATCATATCAGAGTCTTCTCAGCGTATTTGTGATAAGAGTGGTTTAGGATATTCTGGAATTACCACTAAGACTCACAAGTACTTTTATAACAAAGACAAGTCTGTAAGAGCTGGTAAAGTGGTAGATATCTGGAATGATAAAGACTTAACTGGTAATGGTTACAAGGTGGTTCACAATCCTGATTGGAAAAAGAATCACTCTGTTAATCACTTAACTAATGGTCCAGAAGAGTTGACTACTCTGGAAGAGAAGATGCTAGAGAATAAATGTCAAAAAGGGGAACCATTAAAGATTAATGGTTCTGTGAACAATGAGTCCCAAGGAGTAGGAATTACTCAAATTGGAGGACCCCAGAGAAATCCTCAAAGGGAACCTAAACAGATTAGGGGACCTCAAAGGAAACACTCAAAAAGGGGGAATACCAATCAGAGTAATAACTACCAGAGAAGGAACAATGTTCAACAGAACCAGGTACCCCAGAGACAATTTTCTCAGAAAAATCAATTCCAGAATAGGTATACTCAAAGGAACTATAATCACCAGAACAGGTCTAATTATCAGAACCAGAGGAGGTCTTCCAGACCCATCTATAGAAAACCAACTGATCTGGGAAGTTATGACACCAGAGATGGTTCTTCTAGGATGTACCCTTATAACCAGACCTTTAAGACCATGTCTTTGAGGCAGGCCATTCCAAAGGCCAGATTTGAGAAAAGGTACACCAGACCTGTTTATAGGAAAGGTGTCCTTATCAGACCAGTAGCTCAATATGTCATAGTAAGAGGACATGTACTGGTAGATAGATTTGGAAGGAAGATAAGATCTCCTCATCCATCAAGAGATGGTCTTTATCTATGGATTCCTACAAAACCTGCAACTAACCAATCAGGACCCAGCACTAGTAGGGGACCTAATTAATCTCTCTGCAGGTAGATAAGAGTCCATTGGAGATAGGATTTTCAAGCAACCATGTCTGGTACATTGATAGTGGATGTTCCAAGCACATGACATTCCAGAAGGATAATCTCCAAGATTTCAAACCATTAAATGGACCAAGAGTGATGTTTGGTGACAACAACTATGGAGTCACCAGAGGAGTTGGAAAGTTGACCTTCAATGGAGTATCTGTAGATGAAGTCTACTACGTAGAAGGACTCAAGCATAATCTGCTTTCAGTATCCCAATTCTGTGACAAGGGATACTCAGTGAAGTTTTCTAGTGATTCATGCACTGTTTTCTCTTCTGATTATAATGATATCTTGCTAATAGGCTTGAGGAAGGGTAACATTTATCTTGCAGATTTTAGCAGTTGCCCAAGGAATGCTTGCCTGGTTGCTAAAGGATCTGCAGAGAACAGCTGGATTTGGCACAAGAGATTGTGTCATCTTAACTTCAAAACATTGAACAAGATTGCCAGAAAGCGTCTCATTCGAGGTCTTCCAAATGAAGTGTTTAAGAAGGATCAGGTTTGTGGTTCATGCCAGAAGGGTAAACAACCCAAGACTTCCTTCAAGGATGTCCAAAGCACAACCACAACCAGAGTACTTCAACTACTTCACATGGACCTGTTTGGACCTGTTTCTCCTCTTAGTTTCAGTGGTAGGAAGTACACCTTAGTAATAGTAGATGACTTTTCAAGATACACTTGGGTAGTGTTCTTGTTTAAGAAAAATGAAACTATAACTAAGCTGCCAGAGTTCTTCAAGCAGATTCAGAATGAGCAGAACCAGAGCATAGTCAGGATCAGAAGTGACAAAGGAACAGAGTTTTTGAATTCACATATTGCAGATTATTGCAAGGATCATGGGATTTTTCATGAGACATCTGCTGCCAGAACACCTCAACAAAATGGAGTTGCAGAAAGGAGGAATATGACTTTCAAAGAAGCTGCAAGAACACTTCTGGCAGAGTACAGCACTCCACAGAGATTTTGGGCAGAGGCCATCAATACAGCTTGTTACACTCAGAACAGGTGCCTGATTGCCCAGAGACACAATAAGACCCCATATGAGGTATGGAAAGGTAAAACCCCATCTGTTTCATATTTTCATGTTTTTGGATGTAAGTGTTTCATCCATGACAATGGGAAATCTAAATTAAGAACCTTTGATGCTAAAGTGGCTGATGGAATATTTTTGGGATATTCCAGCACCAGTAAAGCTTTTAGAGTTTTTTAATAAGAATTCACTTTGTGTGGAGGAAACACCTCATGTTGTTTTTTATGAATCTACTTTTGAGTACAAGGTGGATCCTAAGTCTTCAGATGAGACCCAGAATCAGACTACACCCAGAGTTATCAAGGTCAATCCACCTATTCTTGATTCAGATTCAGATTCAGATGAGGACCCATCTCCTGGTTCTCTGAAGCAGCAGCCTTCACAAGGAGCAGAACCAGAAGAGGTTGGAACTCCTGTAGGGGGAAGCTCTTCTGCAGGTGGTGATAATCACCAAGGTACTGCAGAAGATGATCACCCAGGCAAGACCACGGGAAGGAGGACCCTGGTTGATCACCCCAATGACTTGATCTTAGGAGATCCAACTAAGGGTGTCCAGACTAGGAGAACTATTAACTTAGCTGCCTTATTCAGTTGCTATGTGTCCTTGATTGAGCCCAAGAACATCAAGGAGGCACTGAAAGATTCAAATTGGATTGTGGCTATGCAGGAGGAATTGAATCAATTCACCAGACAGGATGTTTGGGAGCTGGTAGACAGACCAAGACATCAAAAGGTGATAGGCACTAAGTGGGTTTTCAAAAATAAAAAAGATGAGAATGATGTCATTACTAGGAACAAGGCAAGGCTAGTGGCCCAGGGCTATTCTCAGTCTGAAGGAATAGACTATGATGAGACTTTTGCTCCTGTTGCCAGACTAGAAGCTATCAGATTGTTCTTAGCATATGCTGCTCACATGAAGTTCAAAGTATACCAGATGGATGTGAAATCTGCCTTTCTTAATGGGATTCTCATTGAGGAAGTGTATGTTGAACAACCTCCTGGTTTTGAACAAGGTGACAAGGTGTTTAAGCTTAAGAAAGCTCTTTATGGGCTGAAGCAGGCACCCAGAGCATGGTATGACACTCTATCTCAATTTCTTCTGGACAATGGTTTTACTAAAGGTAAGATTGATAGGACCTTGTTTAGGAAAGAAGAAGGAAAGGACATCCTTCTGGTCCAAATATATGTTGATGACATCATATTTGGATCCCCTAACAAGAAGCTGTGTGAGAAGTTTGGTGAGCTCATGCAGGGACAGTTTGAGATGTCCATGATGGGAGAATTGAATTACTTTTTGGGTTTGCAGGTTAAGCAATCAGAGAAGGGAATTTTTATTAATCAAGCTAAGTACACCAGAAACATGTTAGAGAAATTTGGAATAGGATCTAGCAGAGCAGCCAAGATCCCTATGATGACAAATTTCAACATGGATCCAGATGAGTCTGGAGAGAGTGTGGACCAGACTCAGTACAGAGCACTTATTGGTTCTCTTTTGTATCTGACTGCAAGCAGACCAGATATTACCTTTGCTGTAGGAGTTTGTGCCAGATTTCAAGCTAATCCCAAGAAAAGTCACTTGGAAGCAGCTAAGAAAATATTGAAATACCTTAAGGGAACTGTGAATTTAGGATTATGGTATCCTGCAGATGACAATTTAGAATTAAGTGGTTATTCAGATTCAGACTATGGTGGGTGCAGAATAGATAGGAAATCTACAAGTGGTACATGCCAATTTTTAGGGAACAAATTGGTATCCTGGTTTTCCAAGAAGCAGACTTCAGTTGCTACATCAACAACAGAAGCAGAGTACTTGGCTGCAGGGAGTTGTTGTTCTCAACTTCTTTGGATTAGTCAACAGCTTAGGGACTACCAGATTAGAGCTAAGGATATTCCTATTTTCTGTGACAGTAATAGTGCCATTGCAATCACCCAGAATCCAGTTCTTCATACCAGATGCAAACATGTTGATATAAGGCATCATTTTATCAGAGATCATGTTGAGAAGGGAGATATAAGGATGGAAAAGATTGCAACAGAGAGGCAGAGAGCAGATATTTTAACCAAGCCTTTGGCTGAGACCAGATTCAGAGAGTTAGCCTTTGAGTTAGGATTGTTGGATCCAGAGACAGATTTGATTTAGGGGGAACATCAGAGAAGTATCCTTACTTTATTAATTTTCTTCAAAAATTCTCTTTATGCTAACATACCTGCATATTAGATATATCAGAGAGGGTATACTTCCAGATGAGGTATACACCAGGTGACACTAATCCCAGATGAGGTGCTGAGTCAGAGATATGCCCAACATCTTTACTGACCAGGACCAGATGAGTTCCATCAGATGAGAAGTATCACCAGACTAGTTGTGGTATCATCTGGTTACAAAATCAGGTGACATGTATGTCTTTTCTACTCTGGCCTCTGATCATTGGGATACACTTTTCAAATTAGTAAGTACACTCCAAACCTTTCAACTTCGAAGTGTATTTAAGACTAGGGTATAGGGCCTAGGCAATCATTTCGCTTTTTCTCTTGACTGCCACAAAACCCCTTTATGCCCAGTCCCAATGACTATGCCAACGCACCAGATTAAATCTGTATCTCGCCTTTCATCATGGCCATCGGATTTAATCACTGTGCAAAATGTCAATCAATTCTAAAATTGATTTTGTTTCCTAAATTGAATTTGAAACAACACGCGTTCACACTTCATTTAATTTTCAAGCCACGCGTACTACTCTATTTAAATCAATTTTGTTTTCAATCTGTCCTTTCACGTTTCCATACTATTCAAACCCTAACTTCTCTCTGCAAAGCATTCTCTCTCTCTCTCTCTCTTTCACAGTTATGGCACCCAAATGCAATTTCGATCCAGACTATGTCTGCAAGAAGCTCAAGTCAGAAATGGTGGTGGACTTCTATTCCACTAAGAATCCGGCCGCTTTGGAGATTTTGGAACTTCTCCGACGTTCTGGGCTGGAGGAGTTGATCTCAAAGGTTCCCAAGGATCTGCGTACCTTGGATGGATATGCTGCACAGTTTCTTATCCGGATGAAGATCCATGAAGACTATATTTCTTCCAAGATTGATTCAGAGGATCTTGTTTTCTCTAAGGCAGACTTCTGTGGTCTTTTTGGTAACCTTTCTGCGGAAGGTGTGGACCCACTGAAGTACAGAGAAGGAGAGGCGTTGGAATCCTTCAAGATGTTTGCCAGAAATTCATGCCAGAATATTACCAAGGGTTTCTTGGACAAGCATCTTAGGCAGAAGTATAAGGTGCTTTTTGACATTGTGGTGAAGATTCTCATGTGTGAGAGCCATAGCACAGATGCCATCTTCGTTGGCAGGCTCTGTGTTATGAGGGCCATTCTGGATGGTGTTCAATGTAACTGGGCTGAGTTCTTCTGGGGGGTGCTGAGGAAGAACAAGGTGAAAATACTGAAGGAAGAATGCCCCCAGTTGCCAGGAGAGCAACAATTTGTGTTCAATGCTAATGTTTCATTGGGCACAAAACTCACTCTAATTCTGGATTCGATTCTTCCAGAGAAGAAATGGAGACAATCCTGGTGTAAGGGCTTTCATAAGTCCAAGATTATGTTCTCCAAGGATGGTCCTCTCCATGGCCATCCTGATTCTGATGGTGAGCAAGCCATCCCTGCTCCTCCCCTTCAAGCCATTCCCTCACCTGCTAAGGGGCAGAAGCAGCAGCAGCAGCAGAAGACACAGAAGAAAGCTGCTGCAGCAACTGGTTCTTCGGCCGTTGCCTTTTCTGGTTCCTCAGAGGAGGACCAGATCCCTCTTCTTGATGTACTGAAGAAGAAGAGTGAGGTTGCCAAGAAGGCAGGAGCTTCAAAAAGGAAGAGGCCAGAGGAGGCCAAGAAGAAATCTGCCAAGGACTGGCAGAGGAGCTCCCAAGAAAACCCTTCTGGTGGATGAGCCATCAGAAGAGGAAGAGGAGGAAGATGAAGTGCCTCTTGTGAGGAAATCCAAGGCCAAGAGAGCCCTTCTGCAAGATTCAGACTCTGGATCTGATCTTGGAGAGGCCTTGGAGAAGGCCATTGAGGATGCCACCCAGATGATGGAGGATGCTCCAGAGCCTGTTATGCCTGCTGGTGTTGACCCAGCAGAGGTAAACCCTTCCTTTCCCTCTTCCTCCCCCATAAATCTTGTTTCCCCTTCTACCTCTCCCCCAGATAACATTCCCCAAACCCCATCTGCCTCTGGTAACCCCATTCTTCAACCAGAGCAGACTATCCCAGATACCCCCATCTATACTCCCTCTACCATTCCTACACAAACACCTTCTCCCCCAAATTTCCAAACACATATTCCCACTAACCCCTCTCCCCCACCTTCTGTATCAGAGGTACCTCAACCTCCTCTGGTGCAGAAGTCCCCCCTTCAAACACTTCCACCTACCAAATCCCTCCTACACATTCTGTACCAGATATCCCTTCCTCTTCTGGTGCAGAGCAACCAATCCCCACCACCTCTACTTCACAAAATCCAAACCCTCCCCAAACCCATACAGACCAGGACCCAACCATTTCTATGGCTCTGGGATTCGCTGGCCCTCCCCGCTCTCCAACCTGTTTATCCAGCGATGATAGTGAAGATGAGGAAGCTTCACTTGAGCCTGTTGACTTAGCCCCTTCCTCCTCTGCCTCTGGGCCCAAACCCTTCACTTTCTCATCTGCAGAAATGGGTCCCATTAGGCAGAGTATGAGTGTAAGTGCTCAGCTCTGGCTAAGAGAGCATTTTCCAATTCTTCTGGAGCACTTACCACTTCTGGCAGAGCTTACTGATACCAAGGTCTGGAGCAAGGCCAGACTTGAAGATGTGGAGGACCTGGTGCTTTTGCTTGAGGAAATGGGTGCCTCCAACTTCACTGCTTGGGAGATTGAGCTGAAGCAGAAAATGAACATTCAGAACCCAGCAGAGCTGGAGACTCCTGGTGCAGCCAAAGTCTTAATTCGCACCTTGCTCATCCAAAGAGGAGTCATGCTCACTCCAGAGGGCCCCACTTACAAGTTTGGTCCTCACTTTGTCTTCCCTCCAGAGCTTTATTCAGACGAGGAGGACTTTGAGATGTCTCCTGCTGTGCTCCAGAAGATGAAGGCTTTCTTCAACGAGCAGATCATGCAGATAGGGCGTTTTTCCAAAGCAATCCAACATATGGCCCCTGCTATGATTGAGCATCAGATTAAGCAAGAGAGGAAAATCTTCCTGAAGCAGATCAAATCTTCTCTGGCAGAGGTCAAAGCTTCGTTCAAGGCTAATGGCTTGTTTGTCAAGCTAGATGTTATGCACAGCCAGAAGCAGCTCCAGGAGCATGTGATGGAGCAGATGAGGCCAGTTTCTGTACTCAAAGTGGAAATGGCCAGCCAGATGATTCAGACTGCTAGACTGAAGGACTCCCTCCAGGAGATGTTGGAGAAGCAAGAGAGACTTGTTGCAGAGTCTAAGGCTTACCTGGAGGAGGCCAAGCAGCTTCGTGATCTTCACTCTTCCTCCAACACTGCCTTGCCTGATCTCATAAGGCAGGTAGTGGAGCCCCTCCTTGATGAAGTTAAAAAGGGGGAAGAGAAGGCCAGAACTGATCTGGCGAAGACCACCAATGAGACTCTGTTTAGCCATGGAGCTCGTCTGGACCTGTTGGAGAACACTCTGGCCCAGGCTGAGTTGCAGAAGAAGAAGAAAGAAGAGTTGAAATCTCTATCTATGGCTAAACAACTTGCTGCAGAAGAAGAGTCATCTGAAGCTGAGCAGGATCCTTCTACCATTCCTGGTCCTGCTAAGAGGAAGATTAGAAAAGTAAAGAAGAGTTTCCTTGAATCTGTTGTCGAAGAAGCAGAGAAGAGATACAAGGAAGAGACTCCAGAGGAGAGGCAAGCCAGAATCAGGAAGAACATAGATGAAGAGCAGAGGCTCAGATATGTTAGGAGACAGAACAAGAAGGCCAGAGAAGCTGGTATTCCTTCTGGTGCAGGTGGCTCAAGTCAGAAGAGGAAAGCTCCTGTGGAGGTTATGAACATCTTGCCACTAAGGACAGAAGGGTCTTTTGACTCTACTGTGCCTTATCCTCTGATTGAGAGATGGAGAGAAGCCAAGACCCTCTGGTTCATTCAGCATTATATCCAGAGGCCAGCACCAGAAGATGATGAGCTAATCAACAGAACCTTCCATTCTTGGATGCAAGCCTATGATGCAGACTTGTACAAGCAGCTGATGGATTCAACCATTGAGTTCAACCTGGAGGTGACTGCTCCTGAATTTACTTATCTTAACACTCCCATGATTGGGAACCAGGTGGATTGGGCAGAACTGAAGAAGCTTTACAAGACCAAGGTGTTGGTGAATTTCACCCCAAAATCTTCTGCAGAGTTGAAGGCCGTCCAGGATAGGTTTCTTGACTGGTTTCTTGTCCCTAAAGAGAACAGAAGATATGCCTAGAATAGGACAATGAACTTCAATGTAATTTGTAATTATTTTGTCCTCTGATTATTAATGAAAAATACATATCTTCTCTGTTCTAAAGACAACTCCTTGTTGTCTTATTATTTGCCTGATGAGATCTATTCTAAGGTCTCATCCCTTTATTGTTTTCTTGCTTAAGTTTTACTTTTGATCAGTTCTGGTAATGTTTTAACTCCATCAAAAAGGGGGAAATTGTTAGGATAAAAAATTTGTTAGTTTTGATGAGTTAAAACAAACCAGAAGATGTAATAGGACCATCTGGACCTGTTAGCCAGATGATGATCTAGATTAGGACTTAGTCTAGGGGGAACTGCCAGACCAGAAGACCTCACCAGAAGAGTCACCAGAAGACCCCACCAGAGGACTTCACCAGAGGACTCCACCAGAGGACTTCAGCAGAAGAGATCAAGACCAGAGGCAGAGTACCTTCCCCAGACCAGACGAGTCCGGACCAGACGAGTCTGGTGGAACAAAAGATGCTCAGTTTGATCCCCTTATCCTACTGAGTATTCTGGCTGTTCACCAGATAAGGACCAGAAGACATCGAGGTTGCCTGGTGTCTGGTCCTGCCTTCTCTGGAGAGAATCAGAGTTAGGCAATTGGAAGCATTGACCGTTGGTGATTCAAATCAAGTCAAACAAGATTGGATTGAGAAGATATGAAGACAATCAAGATCTCACCAACCCAATCAATCAATTAGGGAATTGATTGATTGAAGCTTCCATATATAGAGGATCTGATTGGATTAGCCTCCCAACGGCTATGTCCCTAATCCCCTCTATATATACTTGAGTGCAGATCAAGAAAAAGCTCTAGAGAATCATTCATGCGCATATAGCCATACAAAAGCTTGTGATCACTACGCATATTGCACTCACATTTTGTTCTTATTTACTCATCTACTCGTAAGGAGTTTATACACTCAACCTGTTCATCTTGTTAAGATAAGGTTGGAGTGAGTATCTTTAGATCGAAGTTAGATCTAAAGAGTTTGTAAGAAGGTGCTGGTACTTCAGAAATTCCAGTGAGTAAGTTTGTGAGTTGGTTGTTAGTGAGACCCCTTGGTGATAAGGGAGAGTGGACGTAGGATATTTATCCGAACCACTATATATCTTGTGTCTTTTATCGCTTTATTTTAAATATTGTTTATTGATCTCTTATAAAAGATTTTGGAAAGACATTATTACATAAGCTTCCGCAATTAATCTATCGAGTGGGACCAACAGGAACAGGCACAGTAGAGTCAAAAGACCCTTCTGTCCTGAGAGGCAGAATGTTCATCACCTCAATAGGAGCTTTCCTCCTCTGACTAGATCCACCTGCACCAGAAGGAGCACCAGCTTCTCTGCTCTTCTTATTTTGCCTCCTAACATATCTGAGCCTCTGCTCTTCATCTATGTTCTTTCTGATCCTTGCCTGCTTCTCCTCTGGAGTCTCTTCCTTGTATCTCTTCTGAGCTTCTTCAACAACTGTCTCAAGGAAGATTTTCTTGACTCTCCTGATCTTTCTCTTTGCAGGTCCAGAGATTGAAATGGGATCTTGCTCTGCTTCTGATGAATCCTCTTCTGCAGCAAGCTGCTTAGCCATGGTAAGTGATTTGAATTCCTCTTTCTTCTTCTTCTGCAGCTCTGCCTGGGCCAATGTGTTCTCTAGCAGGTCCAGACGAGCACCATGGCTAAAGAGTGTCTCATTTGTGGTCTTCGCCAGATCAGTTCTGGCCTTCTCTTCCCCCTTTTTAACTTCATCGAGGAGGGGCTGCACTACCTGCCTTATAAGAGCAGGCAACGCAGTGTTGGAGGAAGAGTGAAGATCACGCAGCTGCTTTGCCTCCTCCAGGTAGGCTTTAGATTCAGCAACAAACCTTTCCTGCTTCTCTAACATCTCCTGGAGGGAGTCCTTCAGCTTAGCAGTCTGGATCATCTGGCTGGCCATCTCAACCTTCAGCACAGAGACTGGCCTCATCTGCTCCAGCACGTGCTCCTGGAGCTGCTTCTGGCTGTGCATAACATCCAGCTTTACAAAAAGGCCATTTGCCTTGAATGAGGCCTTGACTTCAGCCAGAGTAGATTTGATCTGCTTAAGGAAAATCTTCCTCTCCTGCCTGATCTGATGCTCTATCATAGCAGGGGCCATGTGTTGAATTGCTTTGGAGAAGCGCCCTATCCGCATGATTTGTTCATTAAAGAACGTCTTCATCTTCTGGAGCACGGCAGGAGACATATCAAAGTCTTCCTCGTCTGAATACAGCTCTGGAGGGAAGACAGAGTGAGGCCCAAACTTGTAAGTAGGGCCCTCTGGAGTGAGCATTACCCCTCTCTGAATGAGAAGGGTGCGAATCAAGATCTTGGCTGCACCAGGGGTCTCCAGCTCAGCTGGGTTCTGAATATTCATCTTCTGCTTCAGCTCAATCTCCCAAGCAGTGAAGTTGGAGGGACCCATTTCCTCAAGCAACAGCATGAGGTCCTCCACATCTTCAAGTCTGGCTTTGCTCCAGACCTTGGCATCAGTCAACTCTGCCAGAAGTGGTAAGTGCTCCAAAAGGATTGGGAAATGCTCTCTTTGCCAGAGCTGAGCACTTACACTCATACTCTGCCTAATGGGACCCATTTCTGCAGATGAGAAAGTGAAGGGTTTGGGCCCAGAGGCAGAGGAGGAAGGTGCTAAGTTAGCAGGCTCAAGTGAAGCTTCCTCATCTTCACTATCATCGCTTGTTAAATAGGTGGGAGAAGGGGCAGGGGCAGGGAATCCTAGAGCCATAGAAATGGTTGGGTCCTGGTCTGTATGGGTTTGGGGAGGGGTAGGATTTTGAGAGGTGGAGGTGGAAGGAATGGGTTGCTCTGCACCAGAAGAAGTTGGGATCTCTGTAACAGAGGGTGGGAATGGTATTTGTGAAGTGGAAGTGTTTGGAAGAGGAATATCTGCACCAGAAGAGGTTGATGGCACCTCTGGTACAGAAGCTGGGGGAGAGGGATATGTATTTAGAGGTATTTGGGAAGGTGGAGGAGAAGGTGTTTGAGGAATGGCTGAAGTAGTGTAAATTGGTGTGTCTGGTAAGGTCTGCTCTGGTGAAGATATAGGGGCACCAGGAGCAGAGGATATGGGGTGTGTTTGGATGTCTGGTGGTGAAGTAGTGGGGGTAATTAGGTTAACATGAGCGGGGGGGGGGGGGGGAGGGGGGAAAGAGGATGGGTTGGAAGGGTTTACCTCTGCTGAGTCAACATCAGCAGGTACAACATGCTCTGGAGCAGAAGCATCCTCCATCATCTGAGAAGCTTCATAAATTGCCTTCTCCAAGGCCTCTCCAAGATCAGAGCCAGAGTCTGACTCTTGAAGAATGGCTCTCTTGGCCTTGGATTTCTTCTTAAGAGGTTCAACCTCTTCTTCCTCTGATGGCTCATCCACCAGAAGAGTTTTCTTGGCCTTCCTGCTAGTTCTTTGCTTCTTAGCAGAGCCTCTCTTGGCCTCCTCTGGCCTCTTCCTCTTGGCTGCTCCAGCCTTCTTAGTAGCCTCAACCACTTCACCCTTCTTCTTCAAAACATTCAGAAGGGGAATCTGGTCCTCCTCCGAGGAACCAGAGAAGACAACTGTTGAGGAACCAGTTGCTCCAGTAGCTTGCTTTTGGGACTTCTGCTTCTGCTGCTGCTTTTGCTGCTTTTGCCCCTTAGCAGGTGAGGGAATAGCTTGAAGGGGAGGGGCAGGAATAGCTTCTTCTCCATCAGAATCAGGATGGCCATGAAGAGGACCATCCTTTGAAAATAAAACCTTAGACTTGTGAAACCCTCTGCACCAAGACTCCTTCCATTTCTTCTCTGGAAGCAATGTGTCCAAAATCAGAGTCAGTTTCGTTCCCAACGAAACATTAGCAGTGAAGTAGTATTGCAACTCCCCTGGCTGTGAAGGGCAAGCCTCCTTCTTCACCTTCAATCTGTTCTTCCTCAAAACATTCCAAAAGAATTCAACCCAATTGCACTGAACTCCATCATACAGGGCACGCATCACACACATCCTGCCGTTGAAAATTGCATCTGTGCTGTGATTTTCACACATCAGCACCTTCACTACAATATCAAAAAGAACCTTGAATTTCTGCCTCAAATGCTTATCTAAATATCCTTTCGTGATGTTCTTACAAGAGGATCGAGCAAAAATCTTGAAAGAACCAACAATATCATCCTCCTTGTACGTTAAAGGATCTACGCCTTCTGCCGAAATGTTCTCAAATAGCGCACAGAAATCCTGCTTGGAAAACACCAGATCCTCTTTGTCAATCTTTGAAGAAATGTGGTCGTCATGAATCTTCATACGGACCAGAAACTGGGCCGCATAACCGTCTAGAGTGCGAAGATCTCTGGGGACTGTGGAAATCAACTTCTCTACGCCGGACCTTCTTAGTAACTCCAAAATAGCCAGCGCAGATGGATTCTTGGTGGTGTAGAAGTCAACCACCATCTCCGTTTTCAATTTCTTCATCATCAGTTCATGATCGAAGTTGCACGAAGGGGCCATTTCTGTGAGAGAGGGAGAGAGAGATACTTCACAGAGAGAAGTTAGGGCTTTGAAAATATGGAAACTTGAAAAGACGGATTGAATGGAATTTTGATTTAAAAGGGCAAGACGCGTGGCTTGATTAATAAATGAAGTGTGAACGCGTGTAATAGCAAATTTAATTTAGGGAACAAAATCAATTTTTGAATTGATTGACATATTGCACATCGATTAAATCTGATGGCCACGATGAAAGGCGAGATACAGATTTAATCTGGTGCGTATGCGTGGTCATTGGGACTGGGTATAAAGGGGTTTTGTGGCAGTCAAGAGAAAAAGCAAAATGATTTCCTAGGCCCTATACCCTAGTCTTAAATACACTCCGAAGTTGAAGCGTTTTGAGTGTACTTACTAATTTGAAAGGTGTATCCCAATGATCAGAGGCCAGAAAAGTAATGACATACCTTTCACCTGATATTGTAACCAGATGATACCACAGCTAGTCTGGTGTTACATCTCCTCTGATGGAACCCATCTGGTCCTGGTCAGAGAAGACTTTGGACATTTCTGGAATCTGACTCAGCACAACATCTGGGACAAGTGTCACCTGGTGCATACCTCATCTGGAGATATAACTTCTCTGATATGTCTAATCTGCAGGTATGTTAGTTTTAAATAACAAAGAATATGCAGTAAGGTATAACTAAAGGATACTTCTCTGATGTTCCCCCTAAAACAAATCGGTCTCTGGATCCAATAAGCCCAACTCAAAAGCTAACTCTCTGAATCTGGTCTCAGCCAAAGGCTTAGTTAAGATATCTGCTCTCTGCTTCTCTGTTGCAATCTTTTCCATCCTTATATCTCCCTTCTCAACATGATCTCTGATAAACTGATGCCTTATATCAACATGTTTACATCTGGTGTTAGGATAAAAATTGTTAGTTTTGATGAGTTAAAACAAACCAGAAGATGTAATAGGACCATCTGGACCTGTTAGCCAGATGATGATCTAGATTAGGACTTAGTCTAGGGGGAACTGCCAGACCAGAAGACTTCACCAGAAGAGTCACCAGAAGACTCCACCAGAAGACTTCACCAGATGAGATCTGACCAGAGGCAGAGGACCTTCCCCAGACCAGACGAGTCTGGTGTTACAAAAGATGCTCAGTTTGATCTCCTGTTTCTACTGAGTATTCTGGTTGTTCACCAGATTAGGACCAGAAGACACCGAGGTTGCCTGGTGTCTGGTCTTGCCTTCTCTGGAGAGAATCAGAGTTAGGCAGAGGAAGTTATTGACCGTTGGTGATTCAAATCAAGTCAACAAGATCAGGATTGGAAAGTTCTGAAGATAATCAATCCAAGGATCCCACCAACCCAATCAATCAATTAGAGAATTGATTTATTGAGGCTTCCTTAAATAGAGGATCTGATTGGATTAGCTCTCCAACGGCTTGCCCTAATCCCCTCTATAAATTCAAGAGTGCAGTTCAAGAAATAGCTCTAGAGAGACTACATACGCGCATAAGTCTATCTAAGCTTTTGATATTCATTCTAGGCACTCTTATTGTTCATAATATCTATCTACTCTTAAGGAGTTGTTGAAACCTCAACTTGTTCATCTACCAGATAAGGTTGTTGGCTGTTGATCTTTAGATTGAAATCAAATCTAAAGAGGTTGCAAGAAGGAACTGGTACTTCCCAATTCCAGTGAGTAAGTAAGTAAGTTGGTTGATAGTGAGACCCCTTGGATCAAAGGGAGAGTGGACGTAGGATATTCTAATCCGAACCACTATATATCTTGTGTTCTTAATTGCTTTCGATTTACTTATTCTCTTATGAGTTGTTGCTCTCTTGTAAAAAGAATTTGAAAGACATATTAACTTAAGCTTCCGCAATCAATCTAACTAGTGTGACCAACAAGTGGTATCAGAGCAGTGTGTCCAACGACCACTGCTTTGAAAAGCTTTTGGTGGTCACCGGGCAGATCCATTGCTCTTTAGTGCTTTTGTTCAAGTTCTTGTTATTTCCCTTAATTTTATCAAAATGTCTGAAAAATCTTCTTACAAGAGCCGTAAGCTCCCAGAATTCTCTTTTGAGGATTTCAGCCACTGGAGCTTCATGATGAGCAATTATCTTGGAGCTATTCACCACCGCATGTTAGATGTGGTAGAAAGTGGCCCCATTCAATTTTACTGGACTCCTATTGATAGTGGCAGGTCAGAGTCCAGAGAAGAAACTAGTGAAGCTGCCCAGAAAACTGCAGAGGATAGAGTCCCCAGGTAAAGAATCCTCAAAAAGAAAGATGAGCTTGATAATGATGAAAGAAAGCTCTACAACTTGGACCAGGTGGCAAGAACAGATATCATCAACACACTTACTAAAGAGGTGATTGAAAAGGTCAGAACGTGTGCCACTGCCAAGGAGATGTGGGACAAACTGGCACTACTCTGTGAGGGAATATAGAAGATCAAAGACAACAAGCTCCAAGCTGTTCAACACTCATTTGATACCTTCTAGATAAAACCAGACGAGACCATTGACCAGCTGGACATGCGTCTCACAAATCTCCTGAATAAGGCTAGTGCCTTAGGTAAGACCTACTCTGAAAAGGAAATTAATAGTAAGATCTTGCGTTCACTAACCAGCAGGTGGAGAATTAAAGTCACTGTAATCAAGGACAACAAGGATCTCAATACTCTGGATCATCATCTTCTGTTGTCTGATCTCAAAGCCTATGAGTATGATCTTCAAGATGAGGATCAAACAGAAGAGGTTTCCTCTTCTGGTCAGAAAGGTGTTGCATTCTCTTCAACCATCAAGCCTGATGTCAAGCCAAAGGAGTCTACTGCATATGACTTGAGCCTCAAGGAGCAGGTAGCACTTCTAACTCGTAAATTAGATAAAATGAGTTCAAAATATGGCAGGTACAAAAGGCATTGGAAGGAATCTACCAGAGATAGAAAGAGTTCCTTCAAGCCTGCAGAGAAGGAGAAGACATCTGGAGACTCAAGGGAGACCAGATTCAGAACTCCAGAGAGGAGGAGAGATGACAACCCTGGCAACTCTGGGAGATCAAATTATCACAGGAGGGATGGTAGCTCATGCAGACCTGACTACCAGAGGAGAGAGAGTAGTCCAACCAGATCAGAAACTACAACCAGAGGAGGAGAGAGCCAAGTCCTAGTCCCAGAGGAGACAATGCCTGCTACACATGCAACAAGACTGGTCACTACAGTTATAATTGTCCTCAACTCACTCCTAGGGAAAGAGAAGAGAAAAGGATCAAGAGAGATAGGAGATATGCAGATAAGAGAGCATTGCTGGCAGAAGCAGAAGAAGAGGATACTAGTTCCAGTTCCTCTTCTTCTGATTTCGGATCAGATGATGATGTGTGTCTTATGGCAGACATCACTGAGGTAAATGAAACTACTCTAGTCTTATCAAATTCCAAATGTACTGAATCCTCTAATTCATCTAGTAACTCCAGAGAGTCTGATATGCAACAAATGCAATCAGATCTCCAAAATTGTGTCCAACTCTGTCAAAAACTTGAGAAAGAGAATGGTAGGCTCAGAGCTGAAGTTCAATCTCTCTCTCATGAGCATAAATCCACCAGAGAACTCATGAAAGATCATTCTAAAGAGGTCTCTAAACTTCAGGATAAGATCACAGAAAGAGATACTCTGGTAGATCAACTCATGAAAGAAAAGAACTCTCAAGAAGATGAGATCAATTAACTCAGAGCCAAATACCAGACTCTTATCAAGGGAAAACAAGTTGCTCACAACATAGAGGAGATACCCATGCCCAGAGAAGCTCCTAAGATACCATCTATTGTATCTATCATATCAGAGTCTTCTCAGTGCATTAGTGATAAGAGTGGTTTAGGATATGCTGGAATTACCACTAAAACTCATAAATACCTTTATAATAAAGACAAGTCTGTAAGAGTTGGTAAATTGGTAGAAATCAGGGATGATAAAGACTTAACTGGTAATGGTTACAAGGTGGTTCACAATCCTGATTGGAAAAGGAATCACTCTGTTAATCACATAACATATGGTCCAGAAGAGTTGACTGTCCTGGAAGAGAAGATGCTAGAAAATAAGTGTCAACAAGGGGAACCATTGAAGATTGATGGTTTTGTGAACATTGAGTCCCAAGGAGTAGAACTTACTCAAATTGGAGGACCCCAGAGAAATCGTCAAAGGGAACCTAACCAGATTAGGGGACCTCAAAGGAAACACTCAAGAAAGGGGAATAACAATCAGAGTAAGACCTACTAGAGAAGGAACAATGTTCAACAGCACCAGGTACCCCAGAGACAATTTTCTCAGAGGAATCAATTCCAGAATAGGTATACTCAAAGGAACTATAACCACCAGACCAGGTCTAATTCTCAGAACCAGAGGAGGTCTTCCAGACCCATCTATAGAAAACCAACTTATCTGGGAAGTTATGACACCAGGGATGGTTCTTCTAGGATGTACCCTTACAACCAGACCTTTAAGACCATGTCTTTGAGGCAGGCCATTCCAAAGGCCAGATTTGAGAAAAGGTGCACCAGACCTGTTTATAGGAAAGGTGTCCTTATCAGACCAGTAGCTCAATATGTCATTGTCAGAGGACATGTGCTGGTAGATAGATTTGGAAGGAAGATAAGATCTCCTCATCCAACAAGGGATGATCTTTATCTATGGATTCCTACAAAACCTGCAACTAACCAATCAGGACCCAGCACTAGTAGGGGACCTAATTTATTTCTCTGCAGGTAGATAAGAGTCCATTGGAGAAAGGACTTTCAAGCAACCATGTCTGATACATTGATAGTGGATGTTACAAGCACATGACCTTCCAGAAGGATAATCTCCAAGATTTCAAGCCTTTGAATGGACCAAGAGTGATGTTTGGTGACAAGAACTATGGAGTCACCAGAGAAGTTGGATAGTTGACCTTCAATGGAGTATCTGTAAATAAAGTCTACTATGTAGAAGGACTCAAGCATAATCTGCTTTAAGTATCCCAATTCTGTGACAAGGGATACTCAGTGAAGTTTTCTAGTGATTCATGCACTGTTTTCTCTTCTGATTATAATGATATCTTGCTAATAGGCTTGAGGAAGGGTAACATTTATCTTGCAGATTTTAGCAGTTGCCCAAGAAATGCTTGCCTGGTTGCAAAAGGATCTGCAGAGAACAGCTGGATTTGGCACAAGAGATTGTGTCATCTTAACTTCAAAACACTGAATAAGATTGCCAGAAAATGTCTCATTCGAGGTCTTCCTAATGAAGTGTTTAAGAAGAAACAGGTTTGTGGTTCATGCCAGAAGGGTAAACAACCCAAGACTTCCTTTAAGGATGTCCAGAGCACAACCACAACCAGAATACTTCAACTACTTCACATGGACCTGTTTGGACCTGTTTCTCCTCTTAGTTTCAGTGGAAGGAAGTACACCTTGGTGATAGTAGATGACTTTTCAAGATATACTTGGGTAGTGTTCTTGTTTAAGAAAAATGAAACTATCACTAAGCTGCCAGAGTTCTTCAAGCAGATTCAGAATGAGCAGAACCAGAGCATAGTCAGAATCAGAAGTGATAAAGGAATAGAGTTTTTGAATTCACACATTGCAAATTACTGCAAGGATCATGGGATTTTTCATGAGACATCTGCTGCCAGAACACCCCAACAAAATGGAGTAGCAGAAATGAGGAATAGGACTCTCAAAGAAGCTGCAAGAACACTTCTGGCAGAATACAACACTCCACAAAGATTTTGGGCAGAGGCCATTAATACAACCTGCTATACTCAGAACAGGTGCCTGTTTGCCCAGAGACATAATAAGACTCCATATGAGGTGTGGAAAGGTAAAACCCCATCTGTTTCATATTTTCATGTTTTTGGATGTAATTGTTTCATCCATGACAATGGGAAATCTAAATTAAGAACCTTTGATGCTAAAGTGGCTGATGGAATATTTTTAGGATATTCCAGCACCAGTAAAGCTTTTAGAGTTTTTAATAAGAATTCACTTTGTGTGGAGGAAACACCTTATGTTGTTTTTTATGAATCTACTTTTGAGTGCAAGGTGGACTCTAAGTCTTCGGATGAGACCCAGAATCAGACTACACCCAGAGTTATCAAAGTCAATCCACCTATTCTTGATTCAGATTCAGATTCAGATGATGACCCATCTCCTGGTTCTCTGAAGACTAAGTCTTCGCAAGGAGCAGAACCAGAAGAGGTTGGAGCTCCTGTAGAGGGAAGCTCTTCTGCAGGTGGTGATAATCACCAAGGTACTACAGAAGATGATCAACCTGGCAAGACCACGGGAAGGAGGACCCTGGTTGATCACCCCAATGACCTGATCTTAGGAGATCCAACTAAGGGTGTCCAGACTAGGAGAACTCTTAACTTAGTTGCCTTATTCAGTTGCTATGTGTCCTTGATTGAGCCCAAGAACATCAAGGAGGCACTGAAAGATTCAAATTGGATTGTTGCTATGCAGGAGGAGTTGAATCAATTCACCAGACAGGATGTTTGGGAGCTGGTAGACAGACCAAGACATCAAAAGGTGATAGGCACTAAGTGGGGTTTCAAGAATAAGAAAGATGAGAATGATGTCATTACTAGGAACAAGGCAAGGCTAGTGGCCCAGGGCTATTCTCAGTCTGAGGGAATAGACTATGATGAGACTTTTGCTCCTGTTGCCAGACTAGAAGCCATCAGATTGTTCTTAGCATATGCTGCTCACATGAAGTTCAAAGTATACCAGATGGATGTGAAATCTGCCTTTCTTAATGGGATTCTCATTGAGGAAGTGTATGTGGAACAACCTCCTGGTTTTGAACAAGGTGACAAGGTGTTTAAGCTTAAGAAAGCTCTTTATGGGCTGAAGCAGGCACCCAGAGCATGGTATGACACTCTATCTCAATTTCTTCTGGAGAATGGTTTTACTAAGGGTAAGATTGATAGGACCTTGTTTAGGAAAGAAGAAGGAAGGGACATCCTTCTGGTCCAAATATATGTTGATGACATTATATTTGGATCCCCTAACAAGAAGCTGTGTGAGAGGTTTGGTGAGCTCATGCAAAGTCAGTTTGAGATGTCCATGATAGGAGAAATGAATTACTTTTTAGGTTTGCAGGTTAAGCAATCAGAGAAGGGAATTTTTATTAACCAGGCAAAGTACACCAGAAACATGTTAGAGAAATTTGGAGTAGGATCTAGCAAAGCAGCCAAGATCCCTATGATGACAAATTTCAACATGGATCCAGATGAGTTTGGAGAGAGTGTGGACCAGACTCAGTACAGAGCACTCATTGGTTCTCTTCTGTACCTGACTGCAAGCAGACCAGATATTACTTTTGCTGTAGGAGTTTGTGCCAGATTTCAAGCTAATCCCAAGAAGAGTCACTTGGAAGCAGCTAGGAAGATATTGAAATATCTTAAGGGAACAGTGAACCTAGGAATATGGTATCCTGCAGATGATAACTTAGAGTTGAGTGGTTATTCAGATTCAGACTATGGTGGATGCAGAATAGATAGGAAATCTACAAGTGGAACATGCCAATTTTTAGGGAATAAATTGGTATATTGGTTTTCTAAGAAGCAGACTTCAGTTGCTACATCAATAACAGAAGCAGAGTACATGGCTGCAGGGAGTTGTTGTTCACAACTTCTCTGGATTAGTCAACAGCTTAGGGATTACCAGATTAGAGCTAAGGATATTCCTATTTTCTGTGATAGTAATAGTACAATTGCAATCACCCAGAATCCAGTTCTTCATACCAGGTGCAAACATGTTGATATAAGACATCATTTTATCAGAGATCATGTTGAGAAGGGAGATATAAGGATGGAAAAGATTGCAACAGAAAAGCAGAGAGCAAATATCTTAACTAAGCCTTTGGCTGAGACCAGATTCAGAGAGTTAGCTTTTAAGTTAGGATTGTTGGATCCAGAGACAGATTTGTTTTAGGGGGAACAACAGAGAAGTATCCTTTGTTTCATTACTTTACTTCATATATTTATTCTCAAACTAACATACCTGCAGATTAGACATATCAGAGAAGTTATATCTCCAGATGGGGTATGCATCAGGTAACACTTGTCCCAGATGAGGTGCTGAGTCAAATTCAAGAAATGTCCAAAGTCTTCTCTGACCAGGACCAGATGAGTCGAATCAGAGTAGATTTAACACCAGACTAATTGTGGTATCATCTGGTTACAATATCAGGTGACAGGTGTGTCTTTACTTCTCTGACCTCTGATCATTGGGATACACCTTTCAAATTAGTAAGTACACTCAAAACGTTTCAACTTCGGAGTGTATTTAAGAATAGGGTATAGGGCCTAGGCAATCATTTTGCTTTTTCTCTTGACTGCCACAAAACCCCTTTATGCCCAGTCCCAATGACTATGCCAACGTACCAGATTAAATCTGTATCTCGCCTTTCATCGTGGCCATCAAATTTAATCAATGTGCAATATGTAAATCAATTCGAAAATTGATTTTGTTCCCTAAATTAAATTTGCTAATACACGCGTTCACACTTCATTTATTAATCAAGCCACGCGTATTGCCCTATTTAAATTAAAATTCTACTCAATCTATCCTTTCACGATTCATATCTTTTCAAACCCTAACTTGTTTCTCTACAAGTTCTCTCTCTCTCTCTCTCTCTCTCTTACACAGAAATGGCTCCTCCGTGCAACTTCGATCATGTTCTTATGATGAAAAAGCTAAAGACGGAGATGGTGGTGGACTTTTATACCACCAAGAACCCTGTTGTGCTGTCGATTCTGGAGATGCTCCAGAGAGCAGGGGTGGAGAAGTTGATCTCCACAGTCCCCAAGGACTTTCGCACTATTGACGGATATGCGGCCCAGTTGTTGGTTCGTATGAAGATCCACGAGGACCATATTTCTTCCAAGATTGATGAAAATGATTTGGTGTTCTCTAAGCACGATTTTTGCGCTTTATTCGAGAACATTTCTGTAGTGGGAGTGGATCCTTTGACGTACAAGGAGGATAATATCATTGGTTCCTTCAAGATTTTTGCTCGATCTTCTTGCCAGAATATCACGAAGGGGTGTTTGGACAAACATTTAAGGCATAAGTACAAGGTGTTGTTCGATATAGTTGTAAAGGTGCTTATGTGTGAGAATCACAGCACAGATGCCATTTTCAACGGCAGGATGTGTGTGATGAGGGCATTATATGACGGCGTTCAATGCAATTGGGCGGAGTTCTTCTGGAATGTGTTGAGGAAGAACAGATTGAAGGTGAAGAAGGAACCTTGTCCTTCCAAGCCAGGGGAGTTGCAGTTCTTCTTCACTGCAAATGTTTCATTGGGAACTAAGTTGACTCTTATTCTGGATTCTCTCCTTCCAGAGAAGAAGTGGAAAGCATCTTGGTGCCATGGTTATCACAAATCCAAGATCCTCTTCTCCAAGGATGGCCCTCTCCATGGCCATGCCGACTCTGATGGAGAGCAAGCCATCCCTGCCCCTCCTATTCAATCTATTCCCTCTCCTGCAAAGGGGCAGAAAAAGCAGCAGCAGAAGCAGCAGACCCAGAAGAAAGCTGCTGAAGCAACTGGTTCCTCAACCATTGCTTTCTCTGGTTCCTCAGAGGAGGACCAGATTCCTCTTCTTGATGTCTTGAAGAAGAATAGTGAAGTAGCTGAGGCTACCAAGAAGGCTGGAGCAGCCAAGAGGAAGCAGCCAGAGGAGGCCAGGAGAGGCTCTGCTAAAAAGCGACGGACTAGCAGGAAGGCCAAGAAAACCCTTCTGGTGGATGAGCCATCAGAGGACGAAGAGGAAGAAGAGGCTGAGCCTCTTGTGAAGAAATCCAAGGCCAAGAGAGCCATTCTTCAAGATCCTGACTCTGGATCTGATCTTGGAGAGGCCTTGGAGAAGGCCATTGATGAGGCTTCCCAGATGATGGAGGATGCTCCAGAGCATGTTGTTCCTGCTGGTGTTGACTCAGCTGAGGTAAACCCTTCCTCTATACCCTCCTCTACCCCTATTAACCTTGTTACCCCTACTGCTTCCCCACCAGACACCCAAACACAACCCATTTCATCTGCTCCTGGTCTTTCTTTATCTTCACCAGAGCAGACTCTCCCAGACACCCCCACTTTCACTACTTCAACCATCCCTCAAACACCTTCTCCCCCACCTTCCCATATACCTTTAAACACTTTTCCCTCTCCCCCAGCTTCTGTACCAGAGGTGCCCTCAACCTCTTCTGGTGCAGGGATCCCCCCTCCAAACACTTCCACATCCCAAATACCACCTACACCTTATGTACCAGAGATCCCGCCTTCTTCTGGTGCAGAGCAACCCATCTCCTCCACTTCTACCTCACAAAATCCTACCCCTCCCCAAACCCATTCAGACCAGGACCCAACCATTTCTATGGCTCTGGGATTCCCTGCCCCTCCCCCTTCTCCCACCTGTTTAACCAGCGATGATAGTGAAGATGAGGAAGCTTCACTTGAGCCTGCTAACTTAGCACTTTTCTCCTCTGCCTCTGGGCCCAAACCCTTCATCTTCTCTACTGATAAGATGGGTCCCATCAGGCAGAGTATGAGTGTGAGTGCTCAGCTCTGGCTAAGAGAGCAATTTCCAATTTTGTTGGAGCACTCACCCCTCCTAGCAGATCTGACGGATGCTAAGGTTTGGAGTATAGCCAGACTCCAGGATGTTGAAGATCTTATGCTTCTATTGGAAGAGATGTCTCCCTCTGCCTTCACTGCGTGGGAGATTGAGCTGAAGAAGAAGTTGAATATTCAAAACCCAGCAGAGTTGGAGACACCAGAGGCGGCCAAGGTCCTCATCAAAACTCTCCTGATCCAGAGAGGAATTATGCTCACGCCAGAGGGCTTCTCTTACAACTTTGGTCCTCATTTCACCTTCCCTCCAGAGCTGTATTCTGATGAGGAGGACTTTGACTTGACTCCGGCTGTGCTCTGGAAGATGAAAGCATTCTTCAATGAGCAGATCATGCAGATAGGGCGCTTCTCAAAAGCTATTCAACACATGGCCCCTGCTATGATAGAGCATCAGATCAGGCAGGAGAGGAGGATCTTCCTGAAGCAGATCAAGTCCTCTCTGGCAGAAGTTAAAGCTTCCTTCAAGGCCAATGGCCTCTTTTTTTAAATTGGATGTCATGCACAGCCAGAAGTAGCTCCAGGAGCACGTGCTGGAGCAGATGAGGCCAGTCTCTGTGCTAAAAGTTGAGATGGCCAGCCAGATGATCCAAACTGCCAAGCTGAAGGACTCCCTCCAGGAGATGTTAGAGAAGTAGGAAAGGCTTGTTGCAGAGTCGAAAGCCTACCTGGAGGAGGCAAATCAGCTGCGTGATCTTTACTCTTCCTCCAACACTGCCTTGCCTGATCTTATAAGGCAGGTAGTGGAGCCCTTCCTTGATGAAGTTAAAAAGGGGGAAGAGAAGGCCAGAACTGATCTGGCGAAGACCACCAATGAAACACTTTTTAGCCATGGAGCGCGCCTGGATCTGCTAGAGAACACACTGGCTCAAGCAGAGTTGCAGAAGAAGAAGAAAGAGGAGTTCAAATCTCTTTCCATGGCTAAGCAGCTTGCTGTAGAAGAGGAGTCAGAAGCTGAGCAGGATCCAATCTCCATCTCTGGACCTGCAAAGAAGAAGATCAGAAGAGATACAAGGAAGAGACTCCAGAGGAGAAGCAGGCAAGGATCAGGAAGAACATAGATGAAGAGCCGAGGCTCAGATATGTTAGGAGGCAAAACAAGAAGAGCAGAGAAGCAGGTGCTTCTTCTGGTGCAGGTGGCTCTAGCCAGAGGAAAAAAGCCCCCATTGAATTGATGAACATTCTGCCTCTCAGGACAGAAGGGTCTTTTGACTCTACTGTGTCTGTGCCCTTGATTGAGAAATGGAAGGTGGCAAAGACTCTCTGGTTCATCCAACACTATATCCAGAGGCCAACACCAGAGGATGATGAGCTGATCAACAAAACCTTTCACACCTGGATGAAAGCTTATGATGCAGAGCTGTACAAGCAATTGATGGACTCTACCATTGAGTTCAACCTGGAGGTGACTGCCCCTGAGTTCACTTATCTTAACACTCCCATGGCAGGAGACCAGGTTGATTGGGCTGAGCTGAAGAGACTGTACAAGACCAAGGTGTTGGTGAACTTCACTCCAACATCTTCTGTAGAGTTGAAGGCCGTCCAGGATAGGTTTCTGGACTGGTTTCTGGTGCCTAAAGATAACAGAAGATATGCCTAGATTAGGACCAGACTTGCATTGTAATCTGTAATCATTCTATCTTTATCATTAATGAAATTCATATCTTCTCTGTTCAAAAGACAACCTCTTGTTGTCTTAATTGTTTGCCTGATAAGATCTATTCTAAGGTCTTATCTTTTACTGTTTTCTTGCTTAAGTCTTACTTTGTGATCAGTTCTGGTTGTGTTTTAACTCCATCAAAAAGGGGGAAATTGTTAGGATAAAAATTGTTAGTTTTGATGAGTTAAAACAAACCAGAAGATGTAATAGGACCATCTGGACCTGTTAGCCAGATGATGATCTAGATTAGAACTTAGTCTAGGGGGAACTGCCAGACCAGAAGACTTCACCAGAAGAGTCACCAGAAGACTCCACCAGAAGAATTCACCAGATGAGATCTGACCAGAGGCAGAGGACCTTCCCCAGACCAGACGAGTCTGGTGTTACAAAAGATGCTCAGTTTGATCTCCTGTTTCTACTGAGTATTCTGGTTGTTCACCAGATTAGGACCAGAAGACACCGATGTTGCCTGGTGTCTTGTCTTGCCTTCTCTGGAGAGAATCAGAGTTAGGCAGAGGAAGATATTGACCGTTGGTGATTCAAATCAGGTCAACAAGATCAGGATTGGAAAGTTCTGAAGATAATCAATCCAAGGATCCCACCAACCCAATCAATCAATTAGAGAATTGATCTGATTGGATTAGCTCTCCAACGGCTTGCCCTAATCCCCTCTATAAATTCAAGAGTGCAGTTCAAGAAAAAGCTCTAGAGAGACTACATACGCGCATAAGTCTATCCAAGCTTCTGATATTCCTTCTAGGCACTCTTATTGTTCATAATATCTATCTACTCATAAGGAGTTGTTGAAACCTCAACCTATTCATCTACCAGATAAGGTTGTTGGCTGTTGATCTTTAGATTGAAATCAAATCTAAAGAGGTTGTAAGAAAGAACTGGTACTTCCCAATTCCAGTGAGTAAGTAAGTAAGTTGGTTGATAGTGAGACCCTTTGGATCAAAGGGAGAGTGGACGTAGGATATTCTAATCCGAACCACCATATATCTTGTGTTCTTAATTGCTTTCGATTTACTTATTCTCTTATGAGTTGTTGCTCTCTTGTAAAAAGAATTTTAAAGACATATTAACTTAAGCTTCCGCAATCAATCTAACTAGTGGGACCAACATCTGGTATGAAGAACTGGATTCTGGGTGATTGCTATGGCACTATTGCTATCACAGAAAATAGGAATATCCTTGGCTCTAATCTGGTAGTCCCTAAGCTGTTGACTAATCCAGAGTAGTTGAGAACAACAGCTCCCTGCAGCCATGTACTCTGCTTCTGTTGTTGATGTAGCAACTGAAGTCTGCTTCTTAGAAAACCAGGAAACCAATTTATTCCCTAAAAATTGGCATGTTCCACTTGTAGACTTTCTATCTATTCTGCATCCACCATAGTCTGAATCCGAATAACCACTTAATTCTAAGTTGTCATCTGCAGGATACCATAATCCTAAATTCACTGTTCCCTTAAGATATTTCAATATCTTCCTAGCTGCTTCCAAATGACTTTTCTTAGGATTTGCTTGAAATCTGGCACACACTCCTACAACAAAAGTAATATCTGGTCTGCTTGCAGTCAGGTACAGAAGAGAACCAATAAGTGCTTTTTACTGAGTCTGGTCCACACTCTCTCCAGACTCATCTGGATCCATGTTGAAATTTGTCATCATAGGAATCTTGGCTGCTTTGCTAGATCCTACTCCAAATTTCTTTAACATGTTTCTGATGTACTTTGCCTGATTTATGAAAATTCCCTTCTCTGATTGCTTTACCTGCAAACCTAAAAAGTAAGTCATTTCACCCATCATGGACATCTCAAACTGACTCTGCATGAGCTCACCAAACTTCTCACACAGCTTCTTGTTAGGGGATCCAAATATAATGTCATCAACATATATTTGGACCAGAAGGATGTCCTTTCCTTCTTCTTTCCTAAACAAGGTCCTATCAATCTTACCCTTAGAAAAACCATTGTCCAGAAGAAACTGAGATAGAGTGTCATACCATGCTCTGGGTGCCTGCTTCAGCCCATAAAGAGCTTTCTTAAGCTTAAACACCTTGTCACCTTATTCAAAACCAGGAGGTTGTTCCACATACACTTCCTCAATGAGAATCCCATTAAGAAAGGCAGATTTCACATCCATCTGGTATACTTTGAACTTCATGTGAGCAGCATGTGCTAAGAACAATCTGATGGCTTCTAGTCTGGCAACAGGAGCAAATGTCTGATCATAGTCTATTCCTTCAGACTGAGAATAGCCCTGAGCTACTAGCCTTGCCTTGTTCCTAGTAATGACATCATTCTCATCTTTCTTATTCTTGAAAACCCACTTAGTGCCTATCACCTTTTGATGTCTTGGTCTGTCTACCAGCTCCAAAACATCCTGTCTGGTGAATTGATTCAACTCCTCCTGCATAGCAACAATCCAATTTGAATCTTTCAGTGCCTCCTTGATGTTCTTGGGCTCAATCAAGGACACATAGCAACTGAATAAGGCAGCTAAGTTAAGAGTTCTCCTAGTCTGGACACCCTTAGTTGGATCTCCAAGGATCAGGTCATTGGGGTGATCAACCAGGGTCCTCCTTCCCGTGGTCTTGCCTGGTTGATCATCTTCTGCAGTACCCTGGTGATTATCACCACCTGCAGAATAGCTTCCCCCTACAGGAGTTCCAACCTCTTCTGGTTCTGCTCCTTGTGAAGGCTTCTGCTTCAGAGAACCAGGAGATGGGTCGTCATCTGAATCTGAATCTGAATCAAGAATAGGTGGATTGACTTTGATTACTCTTGGAATAGTCTGATTCTGGGTCTCATCAGAAGACTTAGAGTCCACCTTGCACTCAAAAGCAGATTCATCAAAAACAACATGAGGTGTTTCCTCCACACAAAGTGAATTCTTATTAAAAACTCTAAAAACTTTACTGGTGCTGGAATATCCTAAGAATATTCCATCTGTCACTTTAGCATCAAAGGTTTTTAATTTTGATTTCCCATTGTCATGGATGAAACACTTGCATCCAAATACATGAAAGTATGAAACAGATGGGGTTTTACCTTTCCATACCTCATATGGAGTCTTATTATGTCTCTGGGCAATTAGGCATCTGTTCTGAGAGTAGCAAGCTGTATTAATGGCTTCTGCCCAAAACCTTTGTGGAGTATTGTACTCTGCCAGAAGAGTTCTTGCAGCCTCTTTAAGGGTTCTATTCCTCCTTTCTTCTACTCCATTTTGTTGGGGTGTTCTGGCAGCAGATGTCTCATGAAAAATCCCACGGTCCTTGCAGTAATCTGCAATGTGTGAATTCAAAAACTCTGTCCCTTTATCACTTCTGATTCTGACTATGCTCTGGTTCTGCTTATTCTGAATCTGCTTGAAGAATTCTGGCAGCTTAGTGATAGTTTCATTTTTCTTAAACAAGAACACTACCCAAGTGTATCTTGAAAAGTCATCTACTATCACCAAGGTGTACTTCCTTCCACTGAAACTAAGAGGAGAAACAGGTCCAAACAGGTCCATGTGAAGTAGTTGAAGTACTCTGGTTGTGGTTGTGCTCTGGACATCCTTAAAGGAAGTCTTGGGCAGTTTACCCTTCTGGCAGGAACCACAAACCTGATCCTTCTTAAACACTTCATTAGGAAGACCTCGAATGAGACCTTTTATGGCAATCTTATTCAGTGTCTTGAAGTTAAGGTGACACAATCTCTTGTGCCAAATCCAGCTGTTCTCTGCAGATCCTTTTGCAACCAGGCAAGCATTTCTTGGGCAACTACTAAAATCTGCAAGATAAATGTTACCCTTCCTCAAGCCTATTAGCAAGATATCATTATAATCAGAAGAAAAGACAGTGCATCAATCTTCATAGTTTCTCTTTTCTGACTTGTATGCTCTAGAATTTTTTCTTCCAGAACATTCACCTCTTCTGGATTATGTTTTGAACTATCAGCAGGGGGGTCCCATTTCCAACCAGGTCTGTGAACCATCATGCGATCAGAAGGATCCTCTTCATTCCGGAGTTCCACAAATTCACCAGATCTTATAGACTTGTCTTTAGTAAAGCAATATTTATGAGATCTTTTAATAATTCCAGGATATCCTAAACCACTCTTATCATTTATGCGTTGAGAAGATCCTGAAATAATAGATAGAACATCTGGTTTCAAGGAATCTTCTCTGGGCACAGGTAACTCAATAGTTTGCTCAACTTGTTTTCCCTTGATAAGAGTCTGGTATTTGGCTCTAAGCTCATTGAGCTCATCCTCCTGAGATTTCTTTTCCTTCATGATTTGATCTACCAGAGTATCTCTTTCTTTGATCTTATCCTGAAGTTCAGAGACTTCTTTGGAATGATCTTTCATGAGTTCTCTGGTGGATTTTTGTTCATGAGATAAGGATTGAACTTCAGTTCTGAGCCAACCATTCTCTTTCTCAAGTTTTTGACATAATTGAACACAATTTTGGAGATCTGATAGCATTTGCTGCATATCAAACTCTCTGGAGTTACCAGATGAATTAGAGGATTCAGTATATTTGGAATTTGGTAAAACTAAGGTAGTTTCTTGTACCTCATTGATGTCTGCCATCAGACATACATCATCATCAGACCCGAAATCAGAAGAAGAAGAACTGGAACTAGTATCCTCCTCCTCTGCTTCTGCCAGCAATGCTCTCTTGTCTGCATATCTCCTATCTCTGTTGATCCTTTTCTCTTCTCTTTTTCTAGGAGTAAGTTGAGGACAATCATAACTGTAGTGACCAGTCTTGTTGCATGTGTAGCAGGCATTGTCTCCTCTGGGACTAGGACTTGGCTCTCTCCTCCTCGGGTTGTAGTCTGATCTGGCTGGACTACTCTCTCTCCTTTGGTAGTCAGATCTGCCAGAGCTACCATCCCTCCTCTGATAATCTGATCTTCCAGAGCTGCCAGGGTTGTCATCTCTCCTCCTTTCTGGAGTTCTGAATCTGGTCTCCCTTGAGTCTCCAGATGTCTTCTCCTTTTCTGCAAGCTTGAAGGAACTTTTCCTGTCTCTGGTAGACTCCTTCCAATGCCTTTTGTACCCGCCATATTTTGAACTCATTTTATCTAATTTACGGGTTAGAAGTGCTACCTGCTCCTTGAGGCTCAAGTCATCTGCAGTAGACTCCTTTGGCTTGATAGTTGAAGAGAATGCAACACCTTTCTGACCAGAAGAGGAGACCTTTTCTGTTTGATCCTCCTCTTGAAGGTCATACTCATAAGCTTTGAGATCAGACAACAGAAGATGATGATCCAGAGTGTTGAGATCCTTGTTGTCCTTGATCACAGTGACTTTAATTCTCCACCTGCTGGTTAGTGAACGCAATATTTTACTATTTATTTCTTTCTCTGAATAGGTCTTACCTAATGCACTAGCCTTGTTAAGGAGGTTTGTGAGACGCATATCCAGCTGGTCAATGGCCTCGTCTGGTTTCATCTTGAAAGTGTCAAACGAGTGTTGAACAGCTTGGAGCTTGTTGTCTTTAATCTTCTCTGTTCCCTCACAGAGTAGTGCAAGTTTGTCCCACATCTCCTTGGCAGTGGCACACGTTCTGACCTTTTCAATCACCTCTTTAGTAAGTGTGTTGATGATCTCGGTTCTTGCCACCTGGTCCAAGTTGTAAAGCTTTCTTTCATCGTTGTCAAGCTCATCTTTCGTTTTGAGGATTCTTTGCCTGGGGACTCTGTCCTCTGCAGCTTTCTGGGCAGTTTCACTCGTTTCTTCCCTGGACTCTAACCTGCCACTATCAATAGGAGTCCAGTAAAATTTAATTGGGCCACTTTCTACCACATCTAACATGCGGTGATGAATAGCTCCAAGATGATTGCTCATCATGAAACTCCAGTGGTTGTAGTCCTCGAAAGAGAATTCTGGAAGCTTACGACTCTTGTAAGAAGATTTTGCAGACATTTTGACAAAAATAAGGATTTAACAAGAATTTGAACAAAAACAATAAAGAGCAATGGATCTGCCCGGTGACCACCAAAAGCTTTTCAAAGAAGTGGTCGTTGGACACACTGCTCTGATACCACTTGTTGGTCCCACTAGGTTGAAAAATTTCGGAAGCTTAAGTTGAATGTCTTAGACAAATTCTTTTTACAAGAGCACAAAACCAATAAGAGAATAAGTAAATAAAAGCAATAAATAACACCGGATATATAGTGGTTCGGATCTGAATATCCTACGTCCAATCTCCCTTGATCAAAGGGGTCTCACTAACCAACCAACAGCCAACTTACTCACTGGAATTGTGAAGTACCAGTTCCTTCTTAAAAACTCTTTAGATCTAACTTCGATCTAAAGATCAATAGCCTTCAACCTTATCTTGTAGATGAACAGGTTGAGGTCTAACAACTCCTTAAGAGTAGATATATAATGTGAACAATAAGAGTGCTAAGAGTGATTATCAAAAGCTTGGATTGTGACTTATGCGCATAGGGTCTCTCTCTAGAGCTTTTTCTTGAACTGCACTCTTGTATTTATAGAGGGGATTTAGGAAATAGCCGTTGGAGAGCTAATCCAATCAGATCCTCTATTTAGGGAAGCTTCAATCAATCAATTCCCTAATTGATTGATTGGGTTGGTGGGATCCTTGGATTGATTGACTTCAAGACTTTCCAATCCTGATCTTATTGACTTGAATTGAATCACCAACGGTCAAATGCTTCCTCTACCTAACTCTGATTCTCTCCAGGGAAGGCAAGACCAGATACCAGGCAACCTCGGTGTCTTCTGGTCCTAATCTGGTTAACAACCAGAAAACTCAGTAGAAACAGGGGATCAAACTGAGCATCTTTTGTTCTACCAGACTCGTCTGGTACGAACTCGTCTGGTCTGGGGAAGATCCTCTGCCTCTGGTCAGATCTCATCTGGTGAAGCCTTCAGGTGGAGTCCTCTGGTGAAGTCCTTTGGTGGGGTCTTCTGGTGAAGTTTTCAGGTCTGGCAGTTCCCCCTAGACTAAGTCCTAATCTAGATCATCATCTGGCTAACAGGTCCAGATGGTCCTATTACATCTTCTGGTTTGTTTTAACTCATCAAAACTATACAACTTTTATCCTAACACAAACCCTTTAGATCTAACTTGATCTAAAGTCTACAGCCTTCAACCTTCTCTTAAAGATGAACAGGTTGAGATCCAACAACTCCTTAAGAGTAAGTATGAAAGTAAGAATAAGAAAGAGTGATATATGCGTGATAATCAAAAGCTTGGAATGTGACTTTGTTCTAGAGCTTTTCTTGAGACTGCACTCTTGTATTTATAGAGGTGATTAGGGTTTAGCCATTGGAGAGCTAATCTAATCAGATCCTCTATTTAAGGAAGCTTCAATCAATCAATTCCCTAATTGATTGATTGGGTTGGTGAGATCCTTGGATTGATTATCTACAAATACTTTCCAATCCGATCTTATTGACTTGATTTAAATCACCAACGGTCAAGTGCTTCCAATGCCTAACTCTGATTCTCTCCAGAGAAGGCAAGACCAGACACCAGGCAACCTTGATGTCTTCTAGTCCAGATCTGGTTAAGAAACAGAATGCTCATCAGAGTCAGAGGATGATTCTGAGCATCTTTTGTTTCACCAGACTCGTCTGGTCCGGACTCGTCTGGTCTGGGGAAGGTTCTCTGCCTCTGGTCAGTCTCATCTGGTGAAGTCTTCTGGTGGAGTCCTCTGGTGAAGTCCTCTAGAAGATCTTCTGGTAGGTCTTCTGGTGACTCTTCTGGTGAAGTCTTCTGGTCTGGCAGTTCCCCCTAGAGTAAGTCCTAATTTAGTTCATCATCTGGCTAATAGGCCCAGATGGTCCTATTACATCTTCTGGTTTGTTTTAACTCATCAAAACTATACAACTTTTATCCTAACAATTTCCCCCTTTTGATGGAGTTAAAACATTACCAGAACTGATCAAAACAGAATGTAAGCAAGAAAAACAATAAAGGGATAAGACCTTAGAATAGATCTTATTAGGCAAACAATTAAGACAACAAGAAGTTGTCTTTAGAACAGAGAAGATATGATTTTTCATTACTAATAGAGGACAAAAGATTACATGTTACAATGAATATCAGAGTCCTAATCTATGCATATCTTCTATTTTCCTTGGGCACCAGAAACCAATCAAGGAATCTGTCTTGAACAGCCTTGAGCTCAGCAGAAGATGTTGCAGTGAAATTCACCAACACCTTGGTCTTGAATAACTTCTTCAACTCTAGCCAATCAACCTGGTCCCCAAGCATAGGAGTGTTGAGATAATGGAACTTAGGGGTTGTGACTTCCAGGTTGAACTCTATGGTAGAATCCATTAGCTACTTGTAAAGCTCTGCATCATAGGCCTTCATCCAGGAGTGGAAAGTTCTATTGATAAATGTATCATCCTCTGGTGGTGGCCTCTGGATGTAGTGTTGAATGAACCACAGAGTCTTGGTATCCTTCCACTTGTTGATAAGAGGTACAGGTACAATAGAGTCAAAGGACCCTTCTGTCCTAAGTGGCAAGATGTTCATTACTTCAACAGGAGCCTTCTTCTTTTGACTGGATCCACTGGCACCAGAAGGAACACCAGCTTCTCTGGCCTTCTTGTTCTGCCTCCTAAAATATCTGAGCCTCTGCCCTTCATCTATGTTCTTCCTTATTCTTGCTTGCCTCTGTTCAGGTGTTTCTTCCTTGAACCTTTTCTCTGCATCCTCAACTACTTCTTCAAGAAAGCTCTTCTTCACCTTCCTTATCTTCCTCTTAGCAGGTCCAGAAATTGAGATAGGATCCTGCTCTGCTTCTGAAGACTCCTCTTCTGCCGCAAGCTGCTTTGCCATGGTAAGAGATTTCAACTCCTCTTTCTTCTTCTTCTGCAGCTCAGCCTGGGCCAAAGTGTTCTCCAGCAGGTCCAGGCGAGCACCATGGCTGAAGAGAGTCTCATTTATGGTCTTCGCCAGATCAGTTGTGGCCTTCTATTCCCCCTTTTTAACTTCATCAATAAGGGGTTGTACCACCTGCCTAATGAGATCAGGCAAGGCAGTGTTGGAGGAAGAGTCAAGATCACGCAGTTGCTTGGCTTCCTCCAGATAGCCTTTTGACTCAGCAACTAGTCTCTCCTGCTTTTCTAACATCTCCTGGATGGAGTCCTTCATCTTTGCAGTCTGCAACATCTGGGAAGCTATCTCCACCTTCAACACAGAAACTGGCCTCAGCTGCTCCAGCACATGCTCCTGGAGCTGTTTCTGGCTGTGCATCACATCCAGTTTTACAAAAAGTCCATTAAACTTAAAAGAGGTTTTGGCAGCTGCAAAGGTAGACTTTATCTGGTTCAAAAATATCTTCCTCTCCTGCTGGATCTGGTGCTCAATCATAGCAGGGGCCATATGTTGAATTGCCTTAGAAAAGCGACCAATCTGCATGATCTGCTCATTGAAGAAAGTCTTCATCTTTTGCAGCACAACAGGAGTTACATCAAAGTCCTCCTCATCAGAGTAGAGCTCTGGAGGGAAAGTGAAGTGAGGGCCAAATTTGTATGAGGGGCCCTCAGGAGAGATCATAACTCCTCTCTGAATCAACAAGGTGCAGATCAACACCTTGGCTGCCTCAGGTTCTCAAGCTCAGCAGGATTCTGGATGTTCATCTTTTTCTTGAGCTCTATCTCCCAGGCAGTGAATGTGGAGGGAATCATTTCTTCTAGCAGCATCATCAGGTCCTCCACATCCTCTAGTCTGGCCTTGCTCCAGACTTTGGCGTCAGTCAGATCCGCCAACAGTGGTAAGCGCTCCAAAAGAATTGGAAAGTGCTCTCTTAGCCAGAGCTGAGCACTTACATTCATACTCTGCCTAATGGGACCCATGTCTGCAGATGAGAACATAAAGGGTTTGGGCCCAGAGGCAGAGGAGGATGGTGCTAAGACCTCCGGCTCCAGTGAAGCATCCTCTTCTTCACTATCATCGCTGGTCAGACAGGTGGGAGAGGGAGGGGGAGCAACAAATCCCAAGGACATGGAAGAGGGGGGAATCTGGTCAGTGTGAGATTGGGGAGGGGTGGGAATTTGTGAGGTAGAGGTAGAGGGTAAAGGTTGTTCTGCACTAGAGGAAGATGGTACCTCTGGTACAGGAGCTGGGGGGGGAGGGGTTAGTGAGAAGAGGGATTTGGGAAGAGGGGGAGAGGGAGTTTGTGTAGGGATGGTGGAGGGAGTGTATATGGGGGTATCAGGTAGGGTCTGCTCTGGTGAAGCAATGGGGGCACCAGAAGCAGTTGGGAGATTCTGAGTTTGAGTTTCTGGGGGTAACAAGATTAATGGGGGTAGAGGTTGGGATAGGTGGGTTTACCTCATCAGACGGGATTGGAGCAGTGGAGTCTTGCATGATTCTGGCAGCTTCATCAATCGCCTGCTCCAGTGCATCTCCAAGATCAGATCCAGAATCTGACTCTTGAAGAATGACCCTCTTGGCCTTGGACTTCTTCTTTAGAGGCTCATCCTCTTCTGCTTCTTCCTCATCATCGTCTGGCTCATCCACCAGAAGAGTACTCTTGCTCCGTCTAGAAGTTCTAGGCTTTTTAGCAGAAGCTTTTCTTGCATCATCTGGCCTCTGCTTCCTCTTGGCAGCAACTTTCTTAGCAGCCTCTCCTCCACCACCTTTCTTCTTCAAGGTAGCTTGAAGAGGAATCTGGTCATTATCTGATGAACCAGAAAATGCCATGGTTGAAGAACCAGTCGCCTCAGCCTTCTTCTTTGGCTGGCTCTTCTGGGTCATCTGCCTCTTAGCAGGTGAAGGCACTACTTGGAGAGGAGGGGCAGAAATGGCCTGTTCTCCATCAGAGTCGGCATGGCCATGGAGAGGGCCATCCTTGGAGAACAAAATCTTGGATTTGTGAAACCCTCTGCACCAAGACTCTTTCCATCTCTTCTCTGGAAGCAACGAATCCAGAATAAGAGTCAGTTTCATTCCCAACGAAACATTTGCAGTGAAACAGAACTGCAATTCCCCTGGCATGGAAGGGCAAGCCTCCTTCTTCACTTTCAATTTGTTCTTCCTCAAAACATCCCAGAAGAATTCCGCCCAGTTGCCTTGCACTCCATCATACAATGCCCTCATCACACACATCCTTCAATTGAAAATTGCATCCATGCTGTGATTTTCACACATCAACACTTTCACCACTATGTCAAAAAATACCTTGTATTTCTTCCTCAAATGCTTGTCCAGAAAGCCCTTCGTCAAATTCTGGCAAAAAGATCTGGAAAATATCTTGAAGGATTTAAATATCTCATCCTCCTTGTACGTCAGTGGATCTACCCCTTCTGCAGATAGATTCTCAAACAACGCACAGAAATCGTGCTTGGAAAATACTAAATCATCCTGGTCGATCTTGGATGATATGTGGTCTTCATGAATCTTCATGCGAACCAGAAATTGGGCCGCATAACCGTCCAAAGTGCGAAAATCCCTGGGAACTGTAGAGATCAACTTCTCTACGTCGGATCTCCGTAGTAGTTCCAAAATAGCCAACGACGTCGGGTTCTTGGTGGTGTAAAAGTCAACCACCATCTCTGTCTTCAACTTCTTCATCACCAACTCATGATCGAAGTTGCACTTGGGGGACATGTCTGAAAAAAAAATTGAGAGAGAGAAAAACTTGCAGAGAGAGGTTAGGGTTTGAGTGTAAGAAAACTTGAAAAGACAGATTAGATATTTCGGTTTTAAATAGGAGAGAACGCGTGGATATGAAAATTAATGAAGTGTGAACGCGTGTGATGTTTAAATTTAATTTAGAGAACACAATAAATTTATGAATTGATTGACATATTGCACTGTGTTAAATCTGACGGCCACGATTAAAAGGCAAGTTATAGATTTAATCTAGTGCGTGGGCATGGTCATTGGGACTGGGATCGAGGGGGTTTTGTGGCAGTCAAGAGAAAAAGAGAAATGATTGCCTAGGCCCTCTACCCTAGTTTTAAATACACCCTGAAGTTGAAATGTTTTGAGTGTATTTACTAATTTTGAAAGTGTATCCCAATGATCAGAGGCCAGAAAAGTAAAAGCATACCTGTCACCTGGTATTATAACCAGATGATACCAAAGCTAGTCTGGTGTTACATCTCATCTGATGGAAACCTATCTGGTTCTGGTCAGAGAAGACTTAGGACTTTTCTGGAATCTGATTTAGGACCTCATCTGGGATGTACCTCATCTGGTACAGGCCTCATCTGGTACATATCTCATCTGGAGATGTAACTTCCCTGATATATCTAGCCTGTAGGCATGTGAGTTTGAAAATAAATATAGTAAGTAATAGAATGAAACAAGGATACTTCTCTGATGTTCCCACTAAACCAAATCTGTCTCTGGATCCAATAAACCTAACTCAAATGCTAGCTCTCTGAATCTGGTCTCAGCCAAAGGCTTAGTCAGAATATCTGCTTTTTGCTTCTCTGTTGCAATCTTTTCCATCCGTATATCTCCCTTCTCAACATGGTCTCTGATAAAGTGATGTCTTATATCAACATTTTTGCATCTGGTGTGAAGAACTGGGTTCTGGGTGATTGCAATTGCACTGTTGCTATCACAGAATATTGGAATATCCTTAGCTCTAATCTGGTAGTCCTTAAGATGTTGACTAATCCAGAGTAGTTGTGAACAGCTCCCTGTAGCCATGTACTCTGCTTCTGTTGTTGATGTAGCAACTGAAGTCTGCTTCTTAGAAAACCAAGATACCAATTTATTCCCTAAAAATTGGCATGTTCCACTTGTAGACTTCCTATCTATTCTGCACCCACCATAATCTGAATCCGAATAACCACTTAACTCTAAGTTGCCATCTGTAGGATACCATAACCCCAAATTCACTGTCCCCTTAAGATATTTCAATATCTTCCTAGCTACTTCCAAATGACTTTTCTTAGGATTAGCTTGAAATCTGGCACACACACAAACTGCAAAGGTAATATCTGGTCTGCTTGCAGTCAAGTATAGAAGAGAACCAATAAGTGCTATGTACTGAGTCTGGTCCACACTCTCTCAAGACTCATCTGGATCCATGTTGAAATTTGTCATCATAGGGATCTTGGCTGCTTTGCTAGATCCTATTCCAAATTTCTCTAACATGTTTCCGATGTACTTTGCCTGATTGATGAAAATTCCCTTCGCTGATTGTTTTACCTGCAAACCTAAGAAATAATTCATCTCACCCATCATGGACATCTCAAACTGGCTCTGCATGAGTTCTCCAAACTTATCACACAGCTTCTTGTTAGGGGATCCAAATATAAAGTCATCAACATATATTTGGGCCAGAAGGATGTCCTTTCCTTCTTCTTTCCTAAACAAGGTCCTATCAATCTTACCCTTAGTAAAACCTTTGTCCAGAAGAAACTGAGATAGAGTGTCATACCATGCTCTGGGTGTCTGCTTCAGCCCATAAAGAGCTTTCTTAAGCTTAAACACCTTGTCACCTTGTTCAAAACCAGGAGGTTGTTCCACATACACTTCCTCAATGAGAATCCCATTAAGAAAGACAGATTTCACATCCATCTGGTATACTTGGATCTTCATGTGAGCTGCATATGCTAAGAACAATCTAATGGCTTCTAGTCTGGCAACAGGAGCAAATATCTCATCATAGTCTATTCCTTCAGACTGAGAATAGCCCTGAGCTTCTAGTCTGGCAACAGGAGCAAATGTCTCAACATGGGGTGTTTCCTCCACACAAAGTGAATTCTTATTAAAAACTCTGAATGCTTTACTAGTGGTGGAATATCCTAAAAATATTCCACCTGCTACTTTAACATCAAAAGTTTTTAATTTTGATTTCCCATTGTCATGAATGAAACACTTGCAACCAAAAACATGAAAATATGAAACAGATGGGGTTTTACCTTTCCATACCTTATATGGAGTCTTGCTATGTCTCTGGGAAATTAGGCATCTTTTCTGGGTATAACAGGCTGTATTGATAGCTTCTGCCCAAAACCTTTGTGGTGTGTTGTACTCTACTAGAAGAGTCCTTCAGCTTCCTTAAGGGTTCTATTCCTCCTTTCTGCTACTCTATTTTGTTGGGGTGTTCTGGCAGGAGATGTCTCATGAAAAATCCCATGATCCTTGCAGTAATCTGCAATGTGTGAATTCAAGAACGCTGTCCCTTTGTCACTTCTGATCCTGACTATGCTCTGGTTCTGCTCATTTTGAATCTTCTTGAAGAATTCTGGCAGCTTAGTGATAGTTTTATTTTTCTTAAACAAGAACACTACCCAAGTGTATCTTGAAAAGTCATCTACTATCATCAAGGTGTACTTCCTTCCACTGAAACTAAGAGGAGAAACTGGTCCAAACAGGTCCATGTGAAGTAGTTGAAGTACTCTGGTTGTGGTTGTGCTCTGGACATCCTTAAAGGAGGTCTTGGGTTGTTTACCCTTCTGGCATGAACCGCAAACCTGATCCTTCTTAAACACTTCATTGGGAAGACCTCGAATAAGACCTTTTCTGGCAATCTTATTCAGTGTTTTGAAGTTAAGGTGGCTCAATCTCTTGTGCCATAACCAGCTATCTTCTGCAGATCCTTTAGCAACCAGGCAAGCATTTCTTGGGCAACTGCTAAAATCTGCAAGATAAATGTTACCCTTCCTCAAGCTTATATGCAAAATGTCATTATAATCAGAAGAAAAGACAGTGCATGAATCACTAGAGAACTTCACTGAGTATCCCCTGTCACAAAATTGGGATACTGAAAGCAGATTATGCTTGAGTCCTTCAACGTAGTAGACTTCATCTACATATACTCCATTAAAAGTCAACTTTCCAACACCTCTGGTGACTCCATAGTTGTTGTCACAAAACATCACTCTTGGCCCATTCATTGGCTTGAAATCCTGGAGATGATCTTTCTGGAATGTCATGTGCTTGGAACATCCACTATCAATGTACCACACATGTTTGCTTGAGAGTCCTTTCTCAAATGGGCTCTTATCATCCTGCAGAGAAATCAATTAGGTACCCTACTAGAGCTGGGTCCTAATTGGTTAGTTGCAGGTTTTCTATAGATGGGTCTCTGGTTTTGATGAAAATTGAACCTTTTCTGGTGGTTATAGTTCCTCTGAGTATATCTGTTCTGGAAATAATTCCTCTGAGAAAACCATCTCTTGGGTACCTGGTTCTGTTGAACATTGTTCCATCTCTGGTAGTTCCTATTCTGATTGGAATTCCCCCTTCTTGAGTGTCTCATTTGAGGTCCCCTAATCTGGTTAGGTTCCCTTTGAGGATTCCTCTGGGGTCCTTCAATCTGAGTAAGTTCTACTATTTGAGATTTATTGTTAACAGATCCATCAACCTTCAATAGTTCCCCTAGTTGACGTTTATTCTCAAGGATTCTCTCTTCCAGGACAGTCAACTCTTCTGGACCATATTCTATGTGATTAACAGAGTGATTCCTTTTCCAACCAGGATTGTGAACCACTTTGTAACCATTACCAGTTGAGTCTTTTTCATCCCAGATTTCTACCAATTTACCAGATCTTATAGACTTATCTTTGTTGTAAAGATATTTATGAGTTTTGGTAGTAATTCCAGAATATCCTAAACCACTCTTATCATTAATGCGCTGAGAAGACTCTGATATAATAGATACAACAGATTGTATCTTAGGAGCTTCTCTGGGCATGGGTATCTCTTCTATGGTTTGCTCAACTTGTTTTCCCTTGATAAGAGTCTGGTACTTTGCTCTAAGTTCATTGAACTCATCTTCCTTAGAGTTCTTTTCTTTCATGTGTTGATCTACCAGAGTATCTCTTTCTGTGATCTTATCCTGAAGTTCAGAGACTTTTTTGGAATGATCTTTCATGAGTTCTCTGGTGGATTTTTGCTCATGAGAGAGGGATTGAACTTCAGCTCTGAGCCTACCATTTTTATTCTCAAGTTTTTGACATAGTTGAACACAATTTTGGAGATCTGATAGCATTTGTTGCATATTAGACTCTTTGGAGTTACTAGATGAATGAGATGATTCAGTATATTTGGAATTAGATAAGCATAAGGTAGTTTCATTTACCTTAGTGATGTCTGCCATAAGACATACATCATCATCAGATCCGAAATCAGAAGAAGAAGAACTGGAACTAGTATCCTCTTCCTCTGCTTCTGCCAGTAGTGCTCTCTTGTCAGCATATCTCCTATCTCTCTTGAGTCTTTTCTCTTCTCTTTCTCTAGGAATCAATTGAGGACAATCATAGCTGTAGTGACCAGGCTTGTTGCAGGTGTAGCAAGTGTTGTCACCTCTGGGACTGGGTCTTGGATCTCTCCTCCTCTGGTTGTACTCTGCTCTGGCTGGACTACTCTCTCTCCTATGGTAGTCTGGTCTGCTAGAACTGTCATCCCTCCTCTGGTAATCTGATCTTCCAGAGCTGCTATCTCTCCTCCTCTCTGGAGTTCTAAAACTGGTCTCCCTTGAGTCTCCAAATATCTTTTCTTTGTCAGCAGACTTGAAGGAACTTTTCCTGTCTCTGGTAGATTCCTTCCAGTGCTTTTTGTACCTGCCATATTTTGAACTCATCTTATCAAGTTTACGGGATAAAAGTGCTACCTGCTCCTTGAGGCTTAAGTCATCTACAGTAGACTCCTTTGGCTTTTCATCTGTCTTGATAGTTGAGGAAAATGCAACTCCTTTCTGGCCAGAAGAGAAAACCTCCTCTGTTTGATCCTTCTATTGAAGATTATACTCGTAAGCTTTGAGATCAGACAGCAGGAGATGGTGATCCAGAGTGTTGAGATCTTTACTATTTTTAATCACAGTCACTTTGATTCTCCACCTGCTGGTTAGTGAATGCAAAATTTTACTATTAATTTCCTTCTCTGAATAAGTCTTACCTAAGGCACTAGCCTTGTTGAGAAGATTTGTAAGGCGCATATCCAGCTGGCCAATGGTCTCGTCTGGTTTCATCTTAAATGTGTCAAACGAGTGTTGAACAACTTGGAGTTTGTTGTCCTTAATCTTCTTTGTTCCTTCACAGAGCAAGGCGAGTTTATCCCACATTTCCTTTGCAGTGGCACAAGTTCTGACTTTCTCTATCACCTCCTTAGTGAGTGTGTTGATAATTTCAGTCCTTGCCACCTATTCCAGATTGTATAGCTTCCTTTCATCATTGTCAAGCTCATCTTTCTTCTTGAGGGTCCTCTGTCTGGGAACTTTGTCCTCAGCAGTTTTCTGGGCAGTTTCACTTGTTTCTTCTCTGGACTCTGACCTGCCACTATCAATAGGAGTCCAGTAAAATTTAATTGGGCCACTCTCTACCACATCTAACATGTGGTGATGAATAGCTCCAAGATAATTACTCATCATGAAGCTCCAGTGGCTGTAATCCTCAAAGGAGAATTCTGGAAGCTTGCGACTCTTATAAGAAGATTTTGGAGACATTTTTACTAAATACGGATTTAACAAGAAATTTGATCAAACACAATTAAGAGCAATGGATCTACCCGGTGACCACCAAAAAGCTTTACAAAGCAGTGGTCTTTGGACACACTGCTCTGATACCACTTGTTGGTCCCACTAGATAGATAAATTGCGGAAGCTTTAAAGAATATGTCTTTTGGCAAGATCTTTTATAAGAGCACTAAGAAAATTAAAGACAGAATTGAATAAAGCAGTAAATGGACCAGATATATAGTGGTTTGGATTTGAATATCCTACGTCCACTCTCCCTTTTACCAAAGGGGTCTCACTATCCAACCAACAACCAACTTGCTTACATGAATTTCGAAGTACCAGTTCCTTCTTACAAACCCTTTAGATCTAACTTGATCTAAAGTCTACAGCCTTCAACCTTCTCTTAAAGATGAACAGGTTGAGATCTAACTTGATCTAAAGTCTACAGCCTTCAACCTTCTCTTAAAGATGAACAGGTTGAGATCCAACAACTCCTTAAGAGTGAGTATGAATGTAAGAACTAGAAAGAGTGTTATATACGTGATAATCAAAAGCTTGGAATGTGACTTTGTGCGTGTAGGATTCTAGAGCTTTTCTTGAGACTACACTCTTGTATTTATAGAGGTGATTAGGGTTTAGCCGTTGGAGAGCTAATCTAATTAGATCATCTATTTAAGGAAGCTTCAATCAATCAATTCCTTAATTGATTGATTGGGTTGGTGAGATCCTTAGATTGATTATTGATGGTCCCGTTTTCGAAGGGTAAAATGGGAATTCAGGAGCAAATTTTTTTTTTGAAAACCTTTCCCTCAGGGAGTTCAGCAAGAGTGAATAATACTCAAGTCACTGCATTGCTACGAGTCACAGCACTCAAATCAGTGCAGCTATCTTGCGAGCTCAGTCTCGTAACAAGGCAGTGACTCGAGAGGTTTCACTTCAAGTCACTACTCTGCTAAGAGGCTGAACTACCAGGTTAGTGAGACTTGGAGGCTTATGCTCTTAGCAGGGTAGTGACTCGAGATGCTGAACCCTCGAGTGCGTTGCCTGAGTTGGTCAGTGAGAGGATTCTCCCTGACCTGAATATTTAACCAAAGTTTCCTTTTTAAGCAGTGCTCTCAGTGAGCAGATTTTCACAGTACTTTAGTAAATACTTTTAAAGAAACGAACGCTCAGTTTAACGTGGTTCAGAGGCTCAAGCTCCTACGTCCACGGCCTGATTTAACAGGAAATCCACTAAGTCTGGATTCTTGTTTTTAACGTGCCAAGGTGCACTAACAACTGGACTCACGCCACTCCCTGGGCTGCCCCTTCTTACTAACTAACTTCCACCAACAAACCTAACTAGAGGGTTTTGGTTTCAGTTTGGTTTCTCCAACCATGTGAGGTTTTCTGTTGGTCCCACTAGATAGATTAATTGCGGAAGCTTTAAGTTTATGTCTTAACAAACTTCTTATTATAAGAGCACAAAACAAGTAAGAGATTAAATAAACGAAAGCAATAAATAACACCGGATATATAGTGGTTCGGATCTGAATATCCTACGTCCACTCTCCCTTTTATCCAAGGGGTCTCACTATCAACCAACCAACTTACTTACGTACTGGAATTTTCGAAGTACCAGTTCCTTCTTACAACTCCTTTAGATCTAACCACAATCTAAAGTAAGCAACCTTCAACCTTATCTTAGAGATGAACAGGTTAAAGACCAATAACTCCTTAAGAGTAGATATGTAATGTGAACAATAAGAGTGCTAAGAGTGATCATCAAAAGCTTGGAATGTGACTTGTGCGCGTAGGAGTCTCTAGAGCTTTTTCTTGTGACTGCACTCTTGTATTTATAGAGGAGATTAGGGTATAGCCGTTGGAGAGCTAATCCAATCAGATCCTCTATTTAAGGAAGCTTCAATCAATCAATTCCCTAATTGATTGATTGGGTTGGTGAGATCCTTGGATTGATTAACTTCAATAACTTTCCAATCTGATCTAGTTTGACTTGATTTGAATCACCAACGGTCAAATGTTTCCTTTGCCTAACTCTGATTCTCTCCAGAGAAGGCAAGACCAGACACCAGGTAACCTCGGTGTCTTGTGGTCCAGATCTGGTTAACAACCAGAATACTCAGTAGAAACAGTGGATCAAACTGAGCATCTTTTGTTCCACCAGACTCGTCTGGTCTGGGGAAGGTCCTCTACCTCTAGTCAGATCTCATCTGGTGAAGTCTTCTGGTGGAGTCCTCTGGTGAAGTCCTCTGGTGGGATCTTCTGGTGACTCTTCTGGTGAAGTCTTCTGGTCTGGCAGTTTCCCCTAGACTAAGTCCTAATCTAGATCATCATCTGGCTAACAGGTCTAGATGGTCCTATTACATCTTCTGGTTTATTTTAACTCATCAAAACTATACAATATTTATCCTAACAATTTCCCCCTTTTTGATGGAGTTAAAACAACAACCAGAACTGATCAAAACCAGAATATAAGCAAGAAAAACTGTAAAGGGATAAGACCTTAGAATAGATCTTATCAGGCAAACAATAAGACAACAAGGAGCTGTCTTTGAGACAGAGAATATATGATTTCCATTGATACATAAGAATAGAATGATTATAGATTACATTGAAGATCAGAGTCCTATTCTATGCATATCTTCTGTTCTCTTTAGGCACAAGAAACCAGTCAAGGAACCTATCCTGGACGGCCTTCAACTCTGTAGAAGATGTTGGAGTAAAATTCACCAACACCTTGGTCTTGTATAATCTCTTCAGCTCTGCCCAATCAACCTGGTTTCCATTAATAGGAGTGTTGAGATAGGTAAACTCAGGAGCAGTCACCTCCAGGTTGAATTCAATGGTAGAATCCATCAATTGCTTGTACAGATCTGCATCATAAGCTTGCATCCAAGAGTGAAAGGTTCTGTTGATCAGCTCATCATCCTCTGGTGCTGGCCTCTGGATATAGTGTTGAATGAACCAGAGAGTCTTTGCCTCCTTCCATTTCTCAATCAAAGGCACAGGCACAGTAGAGTCAAAAGACCCTTCTGTCCTGAGAGGCAAAATGTTCATCACCTCAATAGGAGCTTTCCTCCTCTGACTAGATCCACCTGCACCAGAAGGAATACCAGTTTCTCTGGTCTTCTTGTTCTGTCTCCTAATATATCTGAGCCTCTTCTCTTCATCTATGTTTTTCCTTATCCTAGCTTGCTTCTCCTCTGGAGTCTCTTCCTTATATCTCTTCTGAGCTTCTTCAACAACAGATTCAAGGAAGCTCTTCTTGACTTTCCTAAACTTCCTCTTAGCAGGTCCAGAGATTGAAATGGGATCCTGCTCTGCTTCTAAGGATTTCTCTTCTGTAGCAAGCTGCTTAGCCATGGTGAGAGATTTGAACTCTTCCTTCTTCATCTTCTGCAGCTCAGCCTGGACCAAAGTGTTCTCCAGCAGGTCTAGACGAGCACCATGGCTAAAGAGTGTGTCATTTGTGGTCTTCGCCAGATCAGTTCTGGCCTTCTCTTCCCCCTTTTTAACTTCATCAAGGAGGGGCTCCACTACCTGCCTTATGAGATCAGGCAAGGCAGTATTGGAGGAAGAGTGCAAATCACGCAGCTGCTTTGCTTCCTCCAGGTAAGCCTTGGATTCGGCAACTAGCTTCTCCTGCTTCTCTAACATCTCCTGGAGGGAGTCCTTGAGCTTAGCAGTCTGCAGTATTTGAGTGGCCAACTCAACTTTTAACATAAAAACTGGCCTCATCTGCTCCAGCACGTGCTCCTGGAGCTGTTTTTGGCTGTGCATCACATCCAACTTCACAAAAAGACCATTTGCCTTAAAAGAAGCTTTAACTTCAGCAAGAGTAGACTTGATCTGCTTAAGGAAAATCCTCCTCTCCTGCCGAATCTGGTGCTCTATCATAGCAGGGGCCATATGTTGAATAGCCTTAGAAAACCGCCCAATCTGCATGATTTGCTCATTGAAGAAAGTCTTCATCTTCTGGAGCACGGCAGGAGATATATCAAAATCTTCCTCATCAGAGTAGAGCTCTGGAGGAAATGAGAAATGAGGGCCAAAATTGTATTAGAAGCCCTCAGGAGTGAGCATTACTCCTCTCTGGATGAGCAAAGTACGAATCAACACCTTCGCTGCCTCTGGTGTCTCTAGCTCCGCTGGATTTTGGATATTCATCTTTTTTTTGAGCTCTATCTCCCAGGCTGTGAATGTGGAGGGAGTCATCTCTTCTAGCAGCAGCATCAAATCCTCCACATCCTCTAATCTGGCCTTGCTCCAGACCTTGGCGTCAGTCAGATCCGCTAATAATGGTAAGTGCTCCAATAAGATTGGAAATTGCTCTCTTAGCCAGAGCTGAGCACTCACACTCATACTCTGCCTAATGGGACCCATTTCTGCAGATGAGAAAGTGAAGGGTTTGGGCCCAGAGGCAGAGGAGGAAGGTGCTAAGTGAGCAGGCTCAAGTGAAGCTTCCTCATCTTCACTATCATCGCTGGTAAGGCTTGTGGGAGAGGGGGGAGGGGTAGGGAATCCCAATGCCATAGAAAGAGGGTTCAAGTTGGAGTTCTGATCTGATTGAGTTTGGGGAGGGTTTAGATTTTGTGAGGTAGAGGGTAAAGGAATGGGTTGCTCTGCACCAGAATTAGCTGGGATCTCTGGTACAGAGGGTGGGATTGGAATTTGTGATGTGGAAGGGGAGGGAATGGAGGGTTCTGCACCAGAAGTAGATGTCTCTTATGGTACAGGGGCTAGGGGAGAGGGATTTGTGGGAAGATGTGTTTGGGAAGGTGGGGGAGAAGGTGTTTGAGGGATGGCTGAAGTAGTGTATATAGGTGTATCTGGTAAGGTCTGCTCTGGTGAGGCAGTAGGGGCACCAGGAGCAGTCTCGGGGTGATGAGTATGTGTTTCTGGGGGAGAGGTAGTGGGGGTAACAAGATTAATGGGGGAAGGGTTAGAAGCATTTACCTCAGCTAGGTCAACACCAGCTGGAACTGATACCTCTGGATCATCTGGTATAAGCAAAGAAGCCTCCTCTATTGCCTGTTCCAAGGCATCTCCCAGGTCAGAGCCAGAGTCTGGATCTTGCAAGATGGCTTTCTTGGCTCTGGGCTTCTTCTTAAGAGGCTCAACCTCTCCTGCCACTTCTTTCTCCTCTTCTTCTGATGGCTCATCCACCAGAAGAGTCTTTCTAGCTCTTCTGCTAGTTCTGTGCTTCTTAGCAGATGCTCTCTTGGCCTCTTCTGGCCTCTTCCTCTTAGCTGCTCCTGCCTTCTTAGCAGCTTTATCATCATCACCCTTCCTCTTCAGCACATCAAGAAGGGGGATCTGGTCCTCCTCCGAGGAGCCAGAGAAAGCTATGGTTGAAGAACCAGTAGCCTCAGCAGTCTTCTTCTTACTCTGCTGCTTCTTCTGCAGCTTCTGCCCCTTTGCAGGTGGGGGTACTGCTTGAAGAGGGGGGCAGGGATGGCTTGCTCTCCATCAGAGTCGGCATGACCATGGAGAGGACCATCCTTGGAGAATAGTATCTTGGACTTATGGAATCCTCTGCACCAGGACTCCTTCCATATCTTCTCCGGAAGCAATGAATCCAAAATCAAAATTAGTTTCGTTCCAACGAAACATTTGCAGTGAAACAGAACTGCAACTCCCCTGGCTGGGAAGAACAAGCCTCCTTCTTCACCTTCAACTTGTTCTTCCTCAACACATCCCAGAAGAACTTCGTCCAATTACATTATACTCCATCGTACAATGCTCGTATCACACACATCCTGCCATTGAAAATGGCATCTGTGCTGTGATTTTCACACATAAGCACCTTCACCACTATATCGAGCAGCACCTTATACTTCTGCCTTAAATGCTTATCTAAAAATCCTTTCATGATGTTCTAGCAAGAAGATCTAGCAAAAAGTTTGAATGAATTAATAATTTCATCTTCCTTATAAGTCAGTGGATCTACCCCTTCTGCCGAAATATTTTCAAATAACGCACAGAAATCGTGCTTGGAAAACACCAAATCATCTTGGTCGATCTTTGATGAAATGTAGTTGTCGTGGATCTTCATACGAACCAGAAATTGGGCCGCATATCCGTCCAAAGTCCTAAAATTTCTTGGAACCGTCGAAATCAACTTCTCCACCCCTACTTTCTGGAGTAACTCTAGAATCGACAGCGCCACAGGGTTCTTCGTGGTGTAGAAGTCAACCACCATCTCTGTTTTCAACTTCTTCATCATCAACTCATGATCGAAGTTGCACGGAGGGGCCATTGCTGTGTGTGAGAGAGAGAGAGAGAGAGAGAGAAACTTTGCAAAGAGAAGTTAGGGCTTTGAAAATATGGAAACGTGAAAAGACAGATTGAAAAGAAATTTGATTTAAATAGAGTAATACGCGTGGTATGAACAGTAAATGAATTTAACACGTGTAATTTCCAAATATAAATTAGGGAACAAAATCAATTTTCGAATTGATTGACATATTGCATAGTAATTAAATCTGATGGCCAAGACTAAAGGGCGAAATACAGATTTAATCTGGTGCGTGGGCGTGGTCATTGGGAATGGGCATAAAGGGGTTTTGTGGCAGTCAATGTAAAAAGCGAAATGATTGCCTAGGCTCTATACCCGTGGTTTAAATACACTCTGAATTTGAAATGTTTTAGGTGCATTTACCAAGTTGAAAGGTGTATCCCAATGATCAGAGGCCAGAAAGGTAAATACATACCTGTCACCTGGTATTGTAACCAGATGATACCACAGTTGGTCTGGTGTTACATCTCATCTGATGGAAACTCATCTGGTTCTGATCAGAGAAGACTCCGGACTTTTCTAGAATCTGACTCAGCACTTCATCTGGGATGTACCTCATCTGGTGCAAACCTCATCTGGAGATGTAACTTCTCTGATATGTCTAACCTGTAGGTATGTTAGTTGAGAAAATAATGAAGTATGTAAAATTGAAATGAAGGATACTTCTTCTCTGATGTTCCCCCTAAACCAAATCTGTCTCTGGATCCAACAAACCTAACTCAAAAGCTAACTCTCTGAATCTGGTTTCAGCAAAAGGCTTAGTCAGAATATCTGTTCTCTGCTTCTCTGTTGCAATCTTTTTCATCCTTATATCTCCCTTCTCAACATGATCTCTGATAAAATGATGCGTTATATCAACATGTTTGCATCTGGTGTGAAGAACTGGATTCTGGGTGATTGCTATGACACTATTGCTATCACAGAAGATTGGAATATACTTAGCTCTAATCTGGTAGTCCCTAAACTATTGACTAATCCAGAGTAGTTGTGAACAACAGCTTCCTGCAGCCATATACTCTGCTTCTGTTGTTGATGTAGCAACTGAAGTCCGCTTCTTAGAAAACCAAGATACCAATTTATTCCTTAAAAATTGGCATGTTCCACTTGTAGACTTCCTATCTATTCTGCATCCACCATAATCAGAATCCGAATAACCACTTAACTCTAAGTTGTCATCTGCAGGATACCATAATCCTAAATTCACTGTTCCCTTGAGATATTTCAATATCTTTCTGGCTGCTTCCAAGTGACTTTTCTTAGGATTAGCTTGAAATCTGGCACACACTCCTACTGCAAAAGTGATATCTGGTCTGCTTGCAGTTAGGTACAGAAGAGAACAAATAAGTCCTCTGTACTGAGTCTGGTCCACACTCTCTCCAGACTCATCTGGGTCCATGTTGAAATTTGTCATCATAGGGATCTTGGCTGCTTTGCTAGATCCTACTCCAAATTTCTCTAACATGTTTCTGATGTACTTTGCCTGATTTATGAAAATTCCCTTCTCTGATTGCTTTACCTGCAAACCTAAGAAATAATTTATTTCACCCATCATAGACATCTCAAACTGGCTCTGCATAAGATCACCAAACTTCTCACACAACTTCTTGTTAGGAGATCCAAATATAATGTCATCAACATATATTTGGACCAGAAGGATGTCCTTTCCTTCTTCTTTCCTAAACAAGGACCTATCAATCTTACCCTTAGAAAAACCATTGTCCAGAAGAAATTGAGATAGAGTGTCATACCATGCTCTGGGTGCCTGCTTCAGCCCATAAAGAGCTTTCTTAAACACTTTGTCACCTTGTTCAAAACCAGGAGGTTGTTCCACATACACTTCCTCAATGAGAATCCCATTAAGAAAGGCAGATTTCACATCCATCTGGTATACTTTGAACTTCATGTGAGCAGCATATGCTAAGAACAATCTGATGGCTTCTAGTCTGGCTACAGGAGCAAATGTTTCATCATAGTCTATTCCTTCAGACTGAGAATAGCCCTGAGCCACTAGCCTTGCCTTGTTCCTAGTAATGACATCATTCTCATCTTTCTTATTCTTGAAAACCCACTTAGTGCCTATCACCTTTTGATGTCTTGGTCTGTCTACCAGCTCCCAAACATCCTGTCTGGTGAATTGATTCAACTCCTCTTGCTTGGAAACAATCCAATTTGAATCTTTCAGTGCTTCCCTGATGTTCTTGGGCTCAATTAAGGACACATAGCAACTGAATAAGGCAGCTAAGTTAAGAGTTCTCCTAGTCTGGACACCCTTAGTTGGATCTCCTAAAATCAGGTCATTGGGGGGATCAATCAGGGTTCTCCTTCCCGTGGTCTTACCTGATTGACCATCTGTTGTAGGCCCTTGGTGATTATCACCAACTACATGAGAGCTTCCCCCTAGAGGAGTTCCAACTTCTTCTGGTTCTGCTCCTTGTGAAGACTTCTGCTTCAGAGAACCAGGAGATGGGTCAACAACTGAATCTCAGTCTGAATCAAGAATGGGTGGATTGACTTTGATTACTCTGGGAGTGGTCTGATTCTGGGTCTCATCAGAAGACTTAGAGTCCACCTTGCACTCTAAAGCAGATTCATAAAAAACAACATGAAGTGTTTCCTCCACAAAAAGTGAATTCTTATTAAAAACTCTAAAAGCTTTACTGGTGCTGGAATATCCTAAAAATATTCCATCTGCCACTTTAGCATCAAAGGTTTTTAATTTAGATTTCCCATTGTCATGGATGAAACACTTACATCCAAAAACATGAAAATATGAAACAGATGGGGTTTTACCTTTCCATACCTCATATGGAGTCTTATTATGTCTCTGGGCAATTAGGCTTATGTTCTGAGTATAGCAAGCTGTATTAATGGCCTCTGCCCAAAACCTTTGTGGTGTGTTGTACTCTGCCAGAAGAGTTCTTGCAGCTTCCTTGAGAGTCCTATTCCTCCTCTCTGCTACTCCATTTTGTTGGGGTGTTCTGGCAGCAGATGTCTCATGAAAGATCCCATGGTCCTTGCAATAATCTGCAATATGTGAATTCAAAAACTCTGTCCCCTTGTCACTTCTGATTCTGATTATGCTCTGGTTCTGCTCATTCTGAATCTGCTTGAAGAACTTTGGCAGCTTAGTGGTAGTTTCATTTTTCTTAAACAAGAACACTACCCAAGTGTATCTTGAAAAGTCATCTACTATCACCAAGGTGTACTTCCTACCACTGAAACTAAGAGGAGAAACAGGTCCAAACAGGTCTATGTGAAGTAGTTCAAGTACTCTGGTTGTGGTTGTGCTCTGGACATCCTTAAAGGAAGTCTTGGATTGTTTACCCTTCTGGCATGAACCACAAACCCGATTCTTCTTAAACACTTCATTAGGAATACCTCGAATTAGACCTTTTCAGGCAATCTTGTTCAGTGTTTTGAAGTTCAGATGACACAATCTCTTGTGCCAAATCCAGCTGTTCTCTGCAGATCCTTTTGCAACCAGGCAAGCATTTCTTGGGCAACTGCTAAAATCTGCAAGATAAATGTTACCCTTTCTCAAGCCTATTTGCAAGATATCATTATAATCAGAAGAAAAGGCAGTGCATGAATCACTAGAGAACTTCACTGAGTATCCCCTATCACAGAATTGGGATACTGAAAGCAGATTATGCTTGAATCCTTCGACATAATAGACTTCATCTACAGATACGCCATTAAAAGTCAACTTTCCAACTCCTCTGGTGACTCCATAATTGTTGTCACCAAACATCACTCTTGGCCCATTCATTGGCTTGAAATCTTGGAGATTATCTTTCTGGAAGGTCATGTGCTTGGAACATCCACTATCAATGTACCAGACATGGTTGCTTGATAGTCCTTTCTCCAATGGGCTCTTATCTACCTACAGAGAAATCAATTAGGTCCCCTACTAGTGTTGGGTCCTGATTGGTTAGTTGCAAGTTTTGTAGGAATCCAAAGATAAAAATCATCCCTTCCTAGATGAGGAGATCTTATCTTCCTTCCAAATCTATCTACCAGAACATGTCCTCTAACAATGACATATTGAGCTACTGGTCTGATAAGAATACCTTTCCTATAAACAGGTCTGGTGTATCTTTTCTCAAATCTGGCCTTTGGAATGGCCTGCCTCAAAGACATGGTCTTAAAGGTCTGGTTGTAAGGGTACATCCTAGAAGAACCATCTTTGGTGTCATAACTACCCAGATCAGTTGTTTTTCTATAGATGGGTCTGGAAGACCTACTCTGGTTCTGAAAATTTGATCTATTCTGATGATAGGATTCCTTCTGAGGTTTCCTGTTCTGGAATCTTTTTGGAGCATTCCACCTTTGAGATCCCTGATTCTGATTGAGGTTTCCTGGTTCAGTATATCTCCTCTGATATCCCCTATTCTGATTAGGTTTCCTCTTAGAGTCTCCTTTTTGAGGTCCCCTAATCTGTTTAGGTTCCACTCCTTTAGGATTTCTCTGAGGTTCTCTAATCAGATTAGGCATCTGAACAGAACCATCAATCTTCTTAGGTTCTCTTTTCTGACTTGTATGCTCTAGAATTTTTTCTTCCAGAACATTCACCTCTTCTGGATTATATTTTGAATTATCAGTAGGGGGGTCCCATTTCCAACCAGGTCTGTGAACCACCATGCGATCAGAAGGATCCTCTTCATTCCGGAGATCGACAAATTCACCAGATCTTATAGACTTGTCTTTGGTAATGCAATAATTATGAGATCTTTTAATAATTCCAGGATATCCTAAACCACTCTTATCATTTATGCGTTGAGAAGATCTTGAAATAATAGATAGAACATCTGGTTTCATGGAATCTTCTCTGGGCATAGGTATCTCAATATTTTGCTCAACTTGTTTTCCCTTGATAAGAGTCTGGTATTTGGCTCTAAGCTCATTTAACTCTTCTACATGAGAGTTATTTTCCTTCATGAGTTGATCTACCAGAGTATCTCTTTCTGTGATCTTATCCTGAAGTTCAGAAACTTCTTTGGAATGATCTTTCATGCGTTCTCTGGTGGATTTTTGTTCATGAGATAAAAATTGAACTTCAGTTCTGAGCCTACCATTCTCTTTCTCAAGTTTTTGACATAATTGAACACAATTTTGGAGATCTGATAGCATTTGCTGCATATCAAACTCTCTGGAGTTACCAGATGAATTAGAGGATTCAGTATATTTGGAATTTGATAAGACTAAGGTAGTTTCTTGTACCTCATTGATGTCTGCCATCAGACATACATCATCATTAGACCCGAAATTAGAAGAAGAGGAACTGGAACTTGTATTTTCCTCCTCTGCTTCTGCCAGTAATGCTCTCTTGTTAGTATATCTCCTATCTCTCTTGATCCTTTTCTCTTCTCTTTCTCTAGGAGTCAATTGAGGACAATCATAGCTGTAGTGACCAGGCTTGTTGCAGGTGTAACAGGTGTTATCTTCTCTGGGACTGGGGCTTGGATCCCTCCTTCTCTGGTTGAACTCTGCTCTGGCTGGACTACTCTCTCTCCTCTGGTAGTCTGGTCTGCCAGAACTACCATCCCTCCTCTGGTAATCTGATCTCCTAGAGATGCTATCTCTTCTCCTCTCTGGAGTTCTGAATCTGGTCTCCCTTGAGTCTCCAGATTTTCTCTCCTTTTCTGCAGCTTTGAAGGAACTCTTCCTGTCTCTGGTAGATTCCTTCCAGTGCTTTTTGTACCTGCCATATTTTGAGCTCATTTTATCCAATTTACGAGTTAGGAGTGCTACATGTTCCTTGAGACTCAGATCATCTGTAGGAGACTCCTTTGGTTTGTCATCTGTCTTGATGGTAGAGGAGAAGGCAACTCCCTTCTGAACAGAAGAGGAAACCTCTTCTGTTTGATCCTCCTCTTGAAGATCATATTCATAGGCTTTAAGATCAGACAACAGAAGATGATGATCTAGAGTGTTGAGATCCTTGTTGTCCTTGATCACAATGACTTTGATTCTCCACCTGCTGGTTAGTGAACGCAATATTTTACTATTTATTTCTTTCTCTGAATAGGTCTTACCTAAGGCACTAGCCTTGTTCAGGAGGTTTGTGAGACGCAAATCCAGCTGGTCAATGGTCTCGTCTGGTTTCATCTTCAAAGTGTCAAACGAGTGTTGAACAGCTTGGAGCTTGTTATCTTTAATCTTCTCTGTTTCCTCACAGAGTAGTGCAAGTTTGTCCCACATCTCCTTAGCAGTGGCACACGTTCTGACCTTCTCTATCACCTCCTTGGTAAGTGTGTTGATGATCTCAGTCCGTGCCACCTGGTCCAGGTTGTAAAGTTTTCTTTCATCGTTGTCGAGCTCATCTTTCTTTTTTAGGATTCTTTGCCTGGGGACTCTGTCCTCTGCAGCTTTCTGGGCAGTTTCACTTGTTTCTTCCCTGGACTCTGACCTGCCACTATCAATAGGCGTCCAGTAAAATTTAATTGGGCCACTTTCTACCACATCCAACATGCGGTGATGAATAGCTCCAAGATGATTACTCATCATGAAGCTCCAGTGGCTATAATCCTCGAATGAGAATTCTGGCAGTTTGCGACTCTTATAAGAAGATTTCGAAGACATATTTACTAAAATAAAGGATTTACCAAGAATTTGAACAAAAACAATAAAGAGCAATGGATTTTCCCGGTGACCACCAAAAGCTTTATAAAGCAGTGGTCGTTGGATACACTGCTCTGATACCACTTGTTGGTCCCACTAGATAGATTAATTGCGGAAGCTTTAAGTTTATGTCTTAACAAACTTCTTATTATAAGAGCACAAAACAAGTAAGAGATTAAATAAACGAAAGCAATAAATAACACCGGATATATAGTGGTTCGGATCTGAATATCCTACGTCCACTCTCCCTTTTATCCAAGGGGTCTTACTATCAACCAACCAACTTACTTACGTACTGGAATTTTTGAAGTACCAGTTCCATCTTACAACTCCTTTAGATCTAACCACAATCTAAAGTAAGCAACCTTCAACCTTATCTTAGAGATGAACAGGTTAAAGTCCAATAACTCCTTAAGAGTAGATATGTAATGTGAACAATAAGAGTGCTAAGAGTGATTATCAAAATCTTGGAATGTGAGTTGTGCGCGTAGGAGTCTCTAGAGCTTTTTCTTGTGACTGCACTCTTGTATTTATAGAGGAGATTAGGGTATAGCCGTTGGAGAGCTAATCCAATCAGATCCTCTATTTAAGGAAGCTTCAATCAATCAATTCCCTAATTGATTGATTGGGTTGGTGAGATCCTTGGATTGATTAACTTCAATAACTTTCCAATCCGATCTAGTTTGACTTGATTTGAATCACCAACGGTCAAATGCTTCCTTTACCTAACTCTGATTCTCTCTAGAGAAGGCAAGACCAGACACCAGGCAACCTCGGTGTCTTCTGGTCCAGATCTGGTTAACAACCAGAATACTCAGTAGAAATAGGGGATCAAACTGAGCATCTTTTGTTCCACCAGACTCGTCTGGTCTGGACTCGTCTAGTCTGGGGAAGGTCCTCTGCCTCTGGTCAGATCTCATCTGGTGAAGTCCTCTGGTGGAGTCCTCTGGTGAAGTCCTCTGGTGGGATCTTCTGGTGACTCTTCTGGTGAAGTCTTCTGGTCTGGCAGTTCCCCCTAGACTAAGTCCTAATCTAGATCATCATCTGGCTAACAGGTCCAGATGGTCCTATTACATCTTCTGGTTTGTTTTAACTCATCAAAACTATACAATATTTATCCTAACATTTTCCTTTACAATGTGTTACCCTAAAGCTAAGATTAGGAAAACCTCTCTAAGCTATGAGTTACAAGCTTGACACTCAAAGTATATAAGTGATAACCTAAAGGTCAGTATCGTGGGTGTGAGCAACACTTCCTTATGACTCTTTAACAACTCACACACTCTTATAGCTTGTAGGTGTTGATTTTTCTTTCTTCACACACAACACAACACACTTGAATACGCAGCTATGAGCTTGTATTTATAGTGTAGATTCAAATGTAATAGTTGGAGGAAATTACATTTGAATCCATACAATTAATGGTTTCAACCACTTTTCTTGGAATGCGGCCTTGTCAGTGTCAGAGTTGCTGCCTCGTGCTGATTGGTCCACGTGGCCTGGATTCACGGATCTTTGACTCAGTGGGTTGAACAAGACCCACTGACTTTAGGTAGCTTCCTCCTTCACTGAATGATGATCTTCAGTGGACTGAACGTCTTCAGTGTAGTTGTCCTTCAGAGACTGTTTGAAGATCACTCCAAGAAGTTTGTCATAAGGCTTAATGACAAACTTCTCTGACCACAGTAGCCTGACTCCTTCAGGGCCTACTTGGTGCAGCACTGATCCTCCTGATCATGCTCTTCACTGAGTGGTCCACCTGACTTAGCTTAGATCAGCCCTGTTTATACTCAGTGGGACATCCTTCAGGCTTCTCTTCTGGTTCAGGTCTCTGGCATGGCTTCAGTCAGTTCTTCTTGGAGTCATCTTGATATTCTCAGGCTGTGTTGCAGAGTTCCCCCTTGCTGAGTTCCCCCTCAACTGAACAGCCTATTCTACTGAAAGCTAACCTAGCCTGACCTGAAACAAAAGATACTATCCTGACTACTTTCAACCCTATTACATGTTTTGGAAAATCATCTAAACTAAATCATATCCCAACAATTATCTTCAAATACTTTCCAATCCGATCTTGTTGACTTGATTTAAATCACCAACGGTCAAGTGCTTCCAATGCCTAACTCTGATTCTCTCCAGAGAAGGCAAGACCAGACACCAGGCAACCTTGATGTCTTCTGGTCCAGATCTGGTTAAGAAACAGAATGCTCATCAGAGTTAGAGGATGATTCAGAGCATCTTTTATTTCACCAGACCCGTCTGGTCCAGACTCGTCTGGTCTGGGGAAGGTTCTCTGCCTCTGGTCAGTCTCATCTGGTGAAGTCTTCTGGTGGAGTCCTCTGGTGAAGTCCTCTGGAAGATCTTCTGGTAGGTCTTCTGGTGACTCTTCTGGTGAAGTCTTCTGGTCTGGCAGTTCCCCCTAGACTAAGTCCTAGTCTAGTTCATCATCTGGCTAACAGGTCCAGATGGTCCTATTACATCTTCTGGTTTGTTTTGACTCATCAAAACTATACAACTTTTATCCTAACAACTACTTTTCTAATATAAATACCCCAATGTCATTCACGACAGGGGTGGTCTTGATGAATTTATGTATTTGTATTTTTCTTTAAGTAGGTTTTTCATTCCTTCTCTTTTGAATTAATGCATTCTATAACAAGACATATATTTACTTTACTAATTTTTAGTATAGCATGATTTTAACATATCAATGATGTTATATAAAAATATATTTCAAACTACAATGCATATAAAAAAATTAGATTTTTATTGATAGCAATTGAAATAATAAAAATTTTAAATTGAGGACTATTCCGAGATTTAGAAAATAACAACACAAAACATTAAACATTATATGCTTAAAGTTTTAGTGACAAGTCGATGCCATCTTTATCTTCATTGCGTATACTGTCTGCACTCTTGATTACCCTGTAATAATCTGAATGATCATTCTCTGCAATGACAGAGGATTTTTCCTTAGAAGTACTTGCACTTTGTTCCACTCTTTTTTGGAATGACATAAATTTGGGAGTGGTGGGGATATCCAATTCCATAGCACCAGATTCATGAGACATTGGAGAGACGAAACCTGGAAAGTCATCATCTTGGTCGAAAGAGTTAAGAAAATTAAATGGAGTGAAGCTGTTATAGGAGTCAGTACATCTAGAACTACCTTCATGCCCTTCCAAAGCACGTTTTTTGGCGACCTTCCCAGATTTGTGGGCATTTTGATGTCCACTCAATTCTTCTTTGTTAGTAAACTTCTTTAGGCAGAAGTTACAATAGTATCCAAGTTCTTCATAGTGTATCAGATGCTCATCCTGCATAGGCATCGATGCCTCCGAAGACTTCAATCTGGGCACTTGAACTACTTGTGGATACATTTCTTCTACAGTTAGATTTAGATCTAACGATAGACAGCGTTTTTTAACTTCCTTGTTGTTTCTATTGTTTTTTTCAATATTTTCATTTGCAGAGTTTTTTGACATCTTAAGATGAAGGGGATGGTTGCTCTACTCGCTCTTGGGCTAGGAAACAAAGACAAAAAAATCTAGCAACTCTGATTTGATCTTCCTAATGATGAATTCCTGAATTTATACAACCTTAGCATTAATGTTGGTCTTATCCTCAGGGTGGATCCAGCTTTAATGGTCTTCCGATAGTAAACTAATAAATACGGCTTAATCTCGAGGGTGATAAATTTTGTAATGATTTGTATACCAGACGTTAAGATTGTCTCTTTATTTTTTAGTATCGGTGTCTAGCTCTTTGACCGACTAATTTGGGAGACCCATAACCCACCATCCACTAGCGGGGGATCTTATTTCAAGCCAGAGTTTAGCTCTGTATGGACTGATCCATCTCAGGAATTGATCTAGTGGATTTCGAACCTGAGACCTATAGAGCATCACACTCCTAAATGATTTTGAAGATACTCATCCTCATATGTTTTGAGACTTTTTTATGGACATAATTTCCCAATGCAAGGATTCACTTGGAGAGTATTTCAACATCATGGGAACAAATAACATGGTTGAATGAATTTCTAGATTTATACATCGTTAGCATTAATATCCTTAGAGCGGATCCAACTTTAATGACCTTTTGATAGTAAATAAATAAATACGGCTTAATCCTGGGTGTGGTAAATTTTCTAAATGTTTTGTATACCAAACGTTAAGATTATTTCAAATTTAATAGGATATTGGTTCGCTCATCTTTATTTCGAAGACCAACTTATTTACAGTTGTTTAAAGACTTTTTCCTGGGCCGAATCTCCCAATGCAAGGATTCACTTGGAGAGTTATTGACATCTTTAAGACAAAGGACATGATTGCACTATTCACTCTAGGGCTAAGAAACAAAGATAAAAAGTTTATCTCTAATTTGACCTTTTTAAAGATGAATTCCTGAATTTATACAGCGTTATCATTAATATTGGTCTTATCATCGGAACGGAACCAACTTTAATGGCCTTGATAATAAAATAATAAATAGGGCTTAATCTCGAGGGTGATAAATTTTATAAATGATTCATATATCAGGCATTAAAATTATTCATAATTTATTAGTTTGCTGGAACACATATCTTTATTTCAAAAACCAATTCATTTAGAGTTGTTTTAAAACTTTTTGTTAGACTAAATTATCCAATGCAAGGTATCACTTGGAAAGTTTTTCGACATCTTTGGGACAAATGACATGATTGCACTACTCTCTCTAAATAGGGCTAGGAAACAAAGGAAAATGTCTAGTAACTCTAATTTGACCTTCCTACTGATGAATTCCTATATTTATACATCGTTAATATTTATGTTGATCTTATCCTCATAGGGGATCCAACTTTAAGGGTCATTTCGAGTAAAATAACAAATACAGCTTAATCCTGAGAGTGGTAAATTTCAAAGACCAACTATTACAGTTGTTTTAAGAATTTTTTTTGGATCGAATGCCCCAATGCAAGGATTATTTATTTAATGAGTTGGTCTCTGATACACAAATGAGTACCTTTCAAAAAGCATGCGTCAGTTGTACCGTGCAATTAGTGTATATAAGTTTTTGTCATATAAATATAGCATGCGACTATTCATACCAGGATTTTTGCTCAATATACATCATATTATAAACAAAAATTAGCACCATACTATCATATGCAATAGTAAAGTGAGTATTATTAATAGCTCCAATAAATATATCCTTAATGTAAAAAAAATATTGTTGATTATCGGTTCTAATCTTATGGATTAGTGGCTATTTTTAACCGAAATTAAGATCACCAAACAATTTTGTCTGATTGATTACTGCCGTTTATAGTAAGTACGATAGATCGGATAAGAGAATGATAAATACGTGTATTGATTACGTACTTATTTCGTATATGTGCATTTTGTGGTGTATGAGTGTGTGTATGGAGATTTTTTTGTATTTGAACTTATTTTTCACTAATGGAGAGCAGCTTATTTATACAAGTCACCAAGTAGGTGGTGGACAAGACTTATGGACTTCCAAGCTTGCATGCTTGACATGTGTCCTTTTGACTCATTTGACCTTATCTAAACTGAAACTTAGTTACAAAGTTTTCATTTGGGTCTTATCTCGTCCCCAGAGCTGGTCATCTGTGCTTTCTTTGTTGATCTCCATCTCGTATTTTGCATTGTAAGTTGTTCGCCTCTTGGGAATTATGGGTGAAAAGTTGTTTGCCCATCATTTCATCATGGATTAGATAATCTGGATCTTTATCTTTAGTAGGAGTTGTTCGCATAGAAACTGTTCGTCGAGTACGTTGGTGGACACTAAATACACTCTTCTGATTGATTGATACACCACCCTTTCGTCTTACTTGTTTGTCATCCATGGCTTGATTAGTTAGTGCCATAATCCCTGCTTATGCTCCAAGACCTGTTCGCCTAAAGCCAAATGTTGTTCGCCTATCCAAAATTGCCCCATAGCCTGTCTTCATGTTGGATTGGACGAGTAACTGAGGTCAGGATATTATCTTGTATAGGTATTAGGTCGAACAGCGTATCCTGGGGCGAGCTACTTTTGTGCGACCTTTTATTTTTCGAGACTGGGGCTTGTTCGAGGGATGACGTGGGCGGCATGATTATGCGTCGCCCACGCGCATGTCATTCCAAGGCTACGTGACTCCTTATTTGTAATTAGGTCCTTTGATTGTTGATTTAGCTCATAATTAACCCTGTTTTCTTATCTTTTGACCCTATTTTTTTTTAAATTCGGGTTTTACCCTATTTTCTCGTGGGGTATTAATATGGGAGGGAAATAAAAAATTTCCCACTTTCCACCATTAATTTTGAAAATTCCGGCATCCATCACAATCTCCGGCGACTTCTCATCTTTTCCGATGGCTTCTTGCAATCTGACGGTTGCTTTGCATTCCAAGGTATTACACTTCACTCTTCCATTCTTTTACTCTCTTGTTTTCTTTTTCGTTAAACCGCGATCGCCAAATACCGCCGTCTTTCGCTGCCGTTGCTTGTCGCCGCCATCCGCCGTGTTTTTTATCTTTTGGGGCCCATTATACCATCTTTATATCTCCCTCTCTATTGTTTTTTTAAAAAAAAACTCCATGTCCTCCTCTCATTCTAGCAACGAAAACCCTGTACTAACCCTTGAACAACACCCTCTCGAAATAACACCATTCGAAGGCTAACCTCCATTCGAAATCTCATTATAGATGGACCAAAACGTCGAGTCCGTTGTTAGGTCAGTGGATAGTGGTGCTCGCCAATCCGGTAGGGAGGTCATCGAAATTGTTCAAAGGGAATCGAGCGAGGAGGAATCATCAAGTTCTTAATCTGAAGAAGAATCTGATCCCGAATTTGACGAACTGACCTAGAAGTTCTTGGAGAGGATAGGGTTTTCTAGCCCTAATTTGATGGAGAATGAGATTCCCACTACAGTTTCTCGTCCATTTGAGTGGCGAGCATATGCAGAAGAGTATGCGAACAACTTTCCACCCCTGCTAAGACAAGTTTTGAAATTGGAGAGAAATGAGTATCAGGCGAGCAGGATCAGGAGTATAGATTGCAAAGACGAGCTCAAGTTGATACGGGAGACTTACAAGATCCCATATGATATTCATATGTGGGCTCCCAAAAAAAAGGAGAGAGATGATCGCCCTTAGCCCGTTTGCACGTTGATCAACATTGATACGATGATCGCGGGTTTGATGTTGCCCCTGCCCCCAATTGTTGGTCGATTCCTGGAGGCGACCAACTTGGCCATCACCCAAATTACTCCCATCAGTTGGATGAACTTACTTGTGATAATGAGTTTGTTCGCCTTGGAGGGGTACGTTGATCGCATCACCCCGGATGAAGCCAATTACATTATGATGATCAACAAATGCTCGATTGACGAGGATGGGTATTACTACTTGAAAGCTCGCCCCGGGCTAAAAGTGGTTGAGGAAGTGTCGAACAAGATCCGAGACTGGAAGGAGCACTTTTTCTTTATATTGGGAGATTGGCGAGTTGCGGTTGACCCACATGGTGGTGGTTCACGAATTAACTATCCCGCTGCCTACGACAAAATTAAACGTAAGATAGTTCCTCCCCATAGTTGTAGTGTATGGGGCTAATTTAACTCTTTTGATTTGTTCGCAGGTCCTCGATTACTCAAGTGGAACACTGAGGAGGAGGAGGAGATTGGCTCAGTGGTTACCCTATGCAATCGAGCTGATTGGACGATCGACTATCTGAACGAGAAGAAATACAAAAAAGCTGCTCGCTTTTACACTTATCCTCATCATCTCGAGGCTCGAGCCGAGGTGCCCCCAGGTATAGAACTTGTTCGCTTTATACTTTCTACTTGAATACTTGCTCGTCTTATACTTTTTCATTTATTTCTCGTCTTACTAACATTTTTTTATAGCCGAGCAAGTTACCGTAGTTGTTCCTCCGTGCTTTGGACTTCTTGAACAAAGGGTCCACGAGATGTCGCCTGCCAGGGGGAAGAAAGTTAAGGGAGATCCTCCATCCAAGGTCATCTCCTTGGTTACAAGAACTTCCGGAGCACAAGCTGTCCCTGCCCCTACTGCCCCATCTCCATCTCTGGGACCACAATCTCCACCTCCCCACGGATCCAAGAGGCTCAAACGAGCTGATGGCTCTGTTGTTATTTCCACTCAATATCCCACAGACAAAGGAAAGGAAAATGTAGGAACCATAGTTGCTCGTTGATCGAGCGAGGAACCTGCTTGCCACCCATCCTCAGAGGTGGTTAGGCATGGAGGAAAAGGGACCAAGAGCACTGAGGTGTGAGCTAGGGGCCCCGAGGACCTTTCATACTTGGGCTGGAATGACCTTAAGTATTCTGAGTGAGTTGTGACCCTCTACTTTTGACTTATGAATTTCTTCAATAATTTTCTAACTCTTTTCATTCCTTTGTTCGCAGATACCGGGAAGCTGATCATCCCAAGCGAGCTAAGGCTGTCCACCAGTTCGCTTGTTCCAAGTCCCCTACTTCTTTCTGGGATATCCCCGGTGACCATGTTCGTCGAGCAATTGAAATAGTTTCTTGCGTCTGGACCAAGCCTCTGGACCAGGCCATGCAAGCTCAAGGGGCGGTAGAAAATTTCCATATTTCCATAATTCAAGCAGCCACCTCGCTCGTCACCACCCAGTGTGGGTTAGCTCAACTTGCTGAAGTTGAGGGAGCTGATCGCCGCCACGTGCCTACTCTTCGGCAGTTGTTAGGATAAAAGTTGTTTAGTTTTGATGAGTTAAAACAAACCAGAAGATGTAATAGGACCATCTGGACCTGTTAGCCAGATGAGAAAATAGATTAGGACATAGTCTAGGGGGAACTGCCAGACCAGAAGACTTCACCAGAAGAGTCACCAGAAGGCCCCACCAGAGGACTTCACCAGAGGACTCCACCAGAAGACTTCATCAGAAGAGACTGACCAGAGGCAGAGGACCTTCCCCAGACCAGACGAGTCCGGACCGAACGAGTCTGGTGAAACAAAAGATGCTCAGAATCATCTCCTGATTCTATTGAGTATTATGCTTCTTAACCAACTCTGGACCAGAAGACATCGAGGTTGCCTGGTGTCTGGTCCTGCCTTCTCTGCAAGAATCAGAGTTGGGCATTGGAAGCATTTGACCGTTGTTGTTTCAAAGCAAGTCAAACAATATTGGATTGGAAAAAATTTAAAGTCAATCAATCCAAGGATCTCACCAACCCAATAAAATCAATTAGGGAATTAATTGAGTAGAAGATTCCTTAAATAAAGATCTGATTAGATTAGCTCTCCAACGGCTAACCCTAATCTCCTCTATAAATACAAGAGTGCGGTTTCAAAGAAAGGCTCTAGAGAACTCTCACGCGCACGAAGTCATTTCCAAGCCTTTGTTCTTATCACGCTAAAAACACTCTTATCTTGTTCATAAATCTATTCACTCCTTAAGGAGTTATTGAATCTCAACCTGTTCATCTGTTAAGACAAGGTTGAAGATTGTAAGGCTTTAGACCGAAGTTAGATCTAAAGATTATTGTAAGAAGGAACTGGTACTTCACAATTCCAGTACGCAAGTTGTTGGTTGGTTGGTAGTAAGGCCCCTTTGAATAAGGGAGAGTGGACGTAGGATTGTTTATCCGAACTACTATATATCCTGTCTTATTTATTGTTTTCCTTTCATATTACTTATCTTTTAGTGCTCTTATAAATGATTTTGTTAAAGACTTACCTTTAAAGCTTCCACAATTAATCTATCAAGTGGGACCAACAAGTGGTATCAGAGCAGTGTGTCCTAGACCACTGCTTTGTAAAGCTTTTTGGTGGTCACCGGGCAGATCCATTGCTCTTTATTATTTTTGGTTAAATTCCTGTTAAATCCTTTTAGAAAAATGTCTTCAAAATCTTCTTACAAGAGCCGTAAGTTACCGGAATTCTCTTTCGAGGATTATAGCCACTAGAGCTTCATGATGAGTAATCATCTTGGAGCTATCCACCACTGTTGGTCCCGAACGAGTAAACAGGTGTATGGGGGGGGGGAATACACCTGTGATTACAAATTGAAACTTCTTTAAAACTTAACAGGTTACTTAAGACAGTAGCTCGTCAGTGGACTTGAGGTCTGCTGAGAGTTACTCTGTGAAAGCTTACTGAGATAATACCTCCACTGAAAGCATAAGACTTTCAGTTGAACTACTATCTAATTAGCTTTCAGATGCGGATTAGTGAGCCCTTTTAGAAAACTCGTTTTACTTTGATAAACTTGAGATTAACACACACTTATGAAATAGCAGAATGTAAGTACACAAGATGTAAAGTGGTTCAGAGATAAATCTCCTACGTCCACTGGCCTGATCAAACAGGAGAATTCCTTTCACTTGGAATTCCTTGTGTTATAGTGCCAAGGTGCACTGATCAACTTTTCCTCTCTTAGGATGATTGATCACTAGGAAATTCCAGGTCCTAGTTCCCAAAACAAACCAGCTTTCAGACTGATACAACAATCAGCTTACTAACACCACTTAACACTAGCTCTCAACCTAAACACTGAGTAGGGTTTTGAGTAGGGTTTTGGTTCCAACTATTTTGAGATAATCCTTACAAGTTTAGCTCAAGGCTTAGGATTGGGTTATCTCTTTCTAAGGTTTGGATATAGCTTTAAGCTTGGTTACAGAAGGTTTGTTAGTTTCTCTACAATTGTGAAACACTTGGGAAACAATGATAATTTCGAGTGTTTCTAGATAGTTATGAATGTAGAGATAGCTTTGATCTTGTGAGTTTCCCGTGCTTGTAAAATGTGCACGTCCTTCTGTATTTATAGGCTTCCTTGAAAATCTTCCCGTTGGATTTGAATCTTCTCAAGTAAGTCTTCTTGTATCTGATTGGTTCAAACGGCTCTATTTGAAGCTTTAGGTCTTGTCAAGAAACGGCTGCAAAACCATGCCTGTTCACCAACTTTCTGTAGATTGCTAGGAGAAAGACTTTTGGTACTTGTCAGGCTGGGACAGGTCGGCTGTCAGTAAGGTACACTGACGTGTCATCTTCTCATTGGACCTTAAGTCTGTATGCCCAGATTCTTGTCTTGCTTTAAGGTGGAACTCCTCTGATGAGAACCTTCTTATTCCTTCATTTATTGTAAGCTTCACTGATATTCATTTTGCCTTGTTCCAACCAGATTTAACTAACAGCTTTAAATATGTTTAGCATTAAATGTACTTTGTTAGTTCCCATCAGTAGACCTTCGTCCTCTACTGATAGATTTAGTCTTAGTGAGAATGTACTTAGAAAACATTCAAGACTTAGACTTCTTTCTCAGATCACTTAGTCTTCAGCGGACTTCACTTCAGCAGACTTCATACTAAAATACACTCTAGTTTTTACTAACTGCACTTCAGTTCTTAACACTTAGAACTGTTTAATTTAAACTCTAACTCTACTGAATAATTTACTTACAAACAACTTAGGGAGGGACATGTTGGCATCTAATCAAAATAAGTCTTATACATTTTCCCAACAATTTCCCCCTTTTTGATTATGCCGGAACCTATCTTATTACATATCTTCTTCTAGATGAGGTTCTTCAGATGACATTCAAAGTTCACAGTTTTTGTAAGTAAAACATTCAAGTACATAAGCCTAAATGATAATGAGATATTATCTTGGGCAAAACATCAGCAGAGTTCCTTTCATTGAAAAAATATGAAGTACAAATTACATGAAGTCAACTCTCAAAAAGTTTCAAACTTAAAAACATCTGGGACTTATAAACAAATGCCCAGCAAAAGATACAACTTTCTCAGATGGACTCAAAAAGAGGTTCAAGTCCATATTGCTTAAAGACTCTAATCTTCAGCTCATTCTTCCTTTCCATCATCTCCTTGGAATGTCCTCTGAGACCAAGGTGTTCACATAAGGATGTCCACTCTTCAGTGATCCTTTCTCTATCAACAGCTCCTGTTGCATCTTGAGGAGGCCAGTATGTGATTGGCTCAGGGGCCTTCAGAGCATGATCTGGGAAGGCATCATTCCAAGCATCACAGATCTCGGGATAGAGTTTGGGATAGGCATCAAACAACCATGAGTTGAAGACTTCTTGTGCATTGTCCCTTCCTAACTCTCCACTGACATAGAAGGAATATACAAAGTCCCTTTTTGCAGTCTCCCAAGCATCATTGAGCTTCTTAGGAACCCAGGCATCGTGGTGAGGGAATCTGTTCTGAGATGGTGTGATCTTGTCTTTCTTCAGTTTGGCAGCCCACTTAAGATAACCACTTCTGAACTTTTTAGAAGTAGTTTTGTCAAAAGTGGCTAACCTCTCCTGTTTCTTCCTCTCAGCCAGTTCTGCAATGGTTTCCATCTTCCCAACCACCTTATCTCTCCTCTCCTGCTGTTGGGCTGTTAGCTTCCTTGCTCTCTCGTTCATTCCACCAGCCTCTTTGATTAGCTCAGTGAGCTCCGTGACTCGGGTGGGTGCAGATTTGGGAATTTCAGAAGACAAAGGATCAGGGTTAAGAATGGGAAGTACCTCAACTTCATCAGTAGAGGTTGTGGACTTAGCTGCCAACCTCCCTGAGGTTCTTGTCTTTTTAGCAACCTCTGCTGAGAGTACATCAGTTGCCTTCCTCTTGGCAGGTTCCCCCTTCTTTGCAGCTCTCTCTTCCTTCTCCTTCAGATGAGCTTCCTTGAACTTTGAGAGGTCCACTGATGCCGTCTCCTTTCCCTTCTTTTCCTCAGCCAGCTTCTGGGCCTCAGCATCAACTTTCTTTATGGTGCTTTTGATTTGTTGACCTTTCTCGAACTCCGGGGTTTCAAAGATGATTTGCATTTTGTTCCTTGGATCAGCCTTCAGCTCTGTAGAAGATATCAATCTTTCCCCCTTTCCGGCATTAATCATGCACTCAGCCACAGTGATGTTTAACTTCATCTGATCGTGAGCGATGGCCTTCAGTTCAGTCGAGCAGTGGTCAACTTCATCTTCCATCCTTTCCAGTGCAGCTCCAGCAGTTTGACCAAATTGCACAAATTGGGCCAGTTTCTCATCGATTAGCACATTGGTCTTTTCTTGAGTTGGGAAGTCCTCAGCAGCCTTCTTGAGAACTTCACCAAGCTTGGCTCCGAGTTCTTCGTGCTTTGCCTCGAACTCCTGCATCTTCTGGTTCCACAACCCTTCAACTTTCCCAACAAGGTCAGCTGAGAAAGCTTCAACAGAAGACTTTAGGTTGATGGACACGTTCTCCACTGAGTTCTTCAGGAATTGAGCTCTGGCTTCTTCCTCCTTCTTCTCCAGATCTTTCAGAGCCTCAATGACTAGCACACTTTGTCCCTCAACTACATCAATTACCATCTGCTGTGAGTCTTCAACTTTCAGTGTGAGATTTTGAAGTGATGTAGTTGTGGACTCCATGAGTTCGTCAATGTGATCTGAGAGTATGATCATTTCGTCTACCTCCTCTTGGACAACTTCTTGGACATCTTTCAGCTGAGTTTCAAGAGCAGGGATTCTTTCTTCTTGAAGTTTAATCACTTCATCCTTCAGGGGAGTTAGGTTGATCTGGACTGAGGGGATCTCATCAGTTTGGGTACCTGCATTTAAGACAGTGTTAGTTTTTCCTCCCTCAATCTCACAACCTAGATCTCCTGAAGTCTCTAACTCCATTGGAACTCCCTCCTCCTCACTCAGCTTACTTCTTTCATCACTCTTATTTTCAACTAAGATTTTTTCAGCCAATGCATCCTTTACAGGAATGATTGCTTTTATTTGGCCACTCACAACTCCTGTGATTTCAACATCTCTTTCAGCACCCTCATCTTTTTCTTTTTCTTTTTCAACTCCTTCTATTCCAGTCACCTCAGTTGACTCTGAAGCCACCACTGAGGGCTGTTGTGGGAGAATCTCAGTAGACACCTCTACTGGACTCTCCTGTGGCAAATTTTGAGCCTCAGTATCCCTTGCCTTGGATACATCCTTGGCTACCTCACCATCACCTAGCCTTGGTGAGGTCCCTCCTCCTTGTACATTTTCCTCCATCTCTTTCTCCTTCTCCTCCTCTGCTTCAGCAACCACATCAGCTGACTTCTTAGCCTCAGCTATCTTCTCCATCACCAGACTCTCAAAAAATTTCTCATCACAGAGAAGTCTGGATTTGGTCATCCCTGCAAACTGCAACACCTCCATCTCCTCCTTCTTCCAATCATCGACATTGCTGCCTCTGACTGCCAATAGAATTTCTCCTAGCCTCCTATCTTTGAGCTGGACAAGGAGTCTCAGCCTCAAGAATAAAGCCTTGAGAGTGGGGAAGTTGTCAAGTTCAGGGTACTTAGACTCCAAAGAGTAAGCAACCTCATCCTTAAGGGTGTCTAAGAATGAGTACTCTTCTTCATCGTCTGAAGGAAGGGAAGGGGTAGGGGATCTGATATCAGTGGGTTCTTCTGGAATAGATTCCAGGTGAGTTGAGGTTTGGGTTTCAGGAGGGTTAGTTTCAGAAGAGGTTTGAGTGTCAGGTGAGGTTGGGTTTTGGTCAGTGGGGGTTGAGGGAATGGGTTCAGTAGGATTTGATGGGGTGGTTTCAGTTGGGGTGGAGATGAGTTCAGTGGGGGTTTGAGTTTGAGATCCACTGGCTGGCTTTTGAGAGCCATCAGTGGGGGTTTGAGTGTGAGTTATTTTGGAGATGCGTTTGGTTTTGGCTACAGGGGTGCGAGGTTTGGTCTTGGGTTTAATAGGAGTAGGAGCAGGAACATCTGAGTCAGACTCAGTTGAGATAGTGTTGGGGGAAGAGGTAGGGTTACCTGATGAAGACTCATCAGTAGAGTCTGTGACTCTGACTTTCTTCAAAGCAGCCTCTTTCACTGCTTCAGAAGACCTCTTTTTCTCCTTCCTTGAGGCCTTCTCTGCCACAGCCTCCTTATGTTGAGCCATTTTGTCACTCAACTTTACCAGTCTCTTTTTCAGCTTAGTTTTCTTCCCCTCAGCTGGGGTATCTTCCTCCTCCTCTACTGCCTCTGGGCTTTCCACAACAGGCTTAATCATCCTAGCCTCCAGAGTCTTTCCAGACTTGAATAAAATCTTTAGATTGCTCCATTTCCTGTCAGGGATCCAATCTACGCCCAAATCTACATTCTCTATCAAGTAAGAGATTTTTGTTGCGTAGTTTAGCTTACTTGATAGTTGGGAAGTTTTGTCGGGTTGAAACTTTGAATGCTCCTTATTCAAGGCCCTCAGAAAGAACTGCTGCCAGTTGTATGGCCTTTCCTTGCTTTCAACAATCGCCTTCATCAGCCTGAGCTTTGGCTTGCTCACTTGCTCAGTACTCCCTTGGTTTCCCAAAATACACTTACTCACAATTTCACAGAGAACATTGTAAACTGGCAGGAGTTCACTTCTGTTCATTGTTGGAGTGTATGGTACCTTCCTCTGCATTATGGTTTTGACCCATTCTTCCTCCTTCTCCACAATGCACGTGTCTGGATTGGGACCTTCAGAAGGAAGATCAAAAAGCTCCTTCAGGACATCTCCGCTTACACGAATCTCCTTCTTTATCTTCTGGTGTTCAATGACCTCCATGTCATCCCTCATAACTTTCTTCTTCCTTTGCAAGATCAGATGAGACCTGATCTTTGTATCTGAGTTGGAGACATTGTTGTAGAAATCAAGAACCTGTCTGTCAAAACAGTTCTCTGGATGAACAGATAGGAATTTCTCTAACCCAGCACTTTTTATCATTTCAAGGGCCTCTTTGATGTGAGCGTACTCTGGTCTGGACTCAATTTCTGGGTTATCAAAAACCACGATGGGTTCATACCAGAAGTTATCTTTTTGGGTAAGGAAACTGAGATTTAGTTTCGCCATTTGAACAAGAGGGTTTGAGAGAACAAATTACAGAGTAAGATAGTAAGTGTTTGCTTGGAAGTGTATTTGAAAAGGTTTACAAGCTTAAGGTTGGGGATTTTATATCAGAAATAAACGGTTAGATCTAATTTCACAATCAACGTCTGAGATTGAATGATTTTGAGATCGTGGATAGTTGCAGGGTTTAGTGGGGGGTTTTAAGAAATCTTGACGGTTTAGAAAAGAACCGCCTAATTGAATGGTATGGATTGAAAAGGTTGGTAACCGGAAGGTCACATCATCCGGCTTTTAGAGCGCGTGAGATAGGTAATTGAAAAAGTATGTCTGACTTGTACCACGCGCATTAAATGCTTGCCATACCAAAATCTCTTCGGAACAGTGGAAAGAGATTTAGTTTTCCAGAAAGCACTCATTAGTAAATATATTGAAACCAATTAAAATATATATAACACTAAGAGGCTTTATCTTTGAAAATAACATAAGTATAGACTTGACCTCTACTGAGGTTCGACCTCGTCTGATATATAGATCTCTTCTGAGATGGGGAGCTTCTTCTGAGAGAAGATCCTCTTCTGAGTATGAACCTCCACTGAGTTGAAGGTAACTCTACTGAGATTCAATCCTTTCTTTACTCTCCTGGATCTAGGAGTCCAAGCTCCACTGACAACTCTTGAAACCTTGCTTCAGCCAAAGGTTTAGTGAAGATATCTGCCTTCTGCTTGTCAGTGTGGATTTTGAGCATCTTGATGTCCTTCTTCTCCACATGATCTCTTATGAAGTGATGCCTTATATCCACATGTTTGCATCTTGTGTGGAGAACTGGATTTTCTGAAATAGCAATTGCACTATTGTTGTCACAGAAAATAGGGACTTCATTGGCAAAGATGTTGTAATCTCTCAGTTGTTGTCTTAGCCAAAGAATTTGAGCACAACAACTTCCAGCTGCCATATACTCAGCTTCAGTAGTGCTTGTGGCTACTGAATTTTGTTTCTTGGAGAACCAAGAAATCAGTTTACTTCCCAAGAATTGACAAGTGCCTGAGGTTGATTTTCTATCAATTCTGCATCCTCCATAGTCAGCATCTGAGTATCCTGTGAGTTCTAGATTGTCATCTGAGGGATACCACAATCCCATATTCACAGTACCCTTAAGATATTTGAGAATCCTCTTGGCAGCTTCCAGGTGACTTTTCTTGGGATTGGCTTGATATCTAGCACAAATGCCAACTGCAAATGTGATATCAGGCCTGCTTGCTGTGAGATACAGTAGAGATCCAATAATGGCTCTGTAGGAAGTCTGGTCTACTGATTCTCCATCCTCATCTGGTTCCATCTTGGTGTTGGTGTTGAGTGGAACTCTTGCAACCTTGCTGGTCTGGCATCCAAACTTGTTGATCAGCTCCCTTGTGTATTTGGCTTGGTTGATGAAGATTCCTTCAGTGGACTGCTTGACTTGAAGTCCTAGGAAGAAATTCATTTCTCCCATCATAGACATCTCAAACTTTCCCTTCATCAGTTGAGAAAACTTCTCACAGAGGACTTGGTTAGGACAACCAAAGATGATATCATCCACATAAATTTGAACCAGCAATGTGTCCTCTCCTTTCGTGATTCTGAAAAGTGTTCTATCAACTCTCCCTTTGATAAAACCATGATCCAAAAGGAATTGAGACAAAGTATCATACCAAGCTCTTGGAGCCTGTTTCAGTCCATATAGAGCTTTCCTCAGTCTATATACTTTGTGACTTTCTTCAAAACCTGGGGGTTGCTCCACATAGACTTCTTCATTGAGTACTCCATTCAAGAAGGCACTTTTAACATCCATCTGGTACACCTTGAATTTCTTGTGAGCAGCATATGCAAGAAATAACCTTATTGCCTCCAATCTGGCTACTGGAGCAAATGTTTCATCATAGTCAAATCCTTCAACTTGAGAGTAGCCCTTTGCAACTAGCCTGGCCTTGTTTCTGACTATGATATCATTCTCATCCTTCTTGTTTTTGAATACCCACTTGGTTCCTATCACATTGCAGTGATATGGTCTGTCCACCAACTCCCATACTTGGTTCCTTGTGAACTGGTTGAGCTCTTCTTGCATGGCAATGATCCAGTTGGAATCTTGAAGTGCTTCTACTATGGAACTTGGTTCCTGGTTTGATAAGAAACAACAAAACAAAGCACTTTCACCATGAAAACTTCTAGTTTTGACTCCTGAGGAAGGATCACCTAGGATTTGCTCAACAGGGTGATCTGAGAGCCAAGTCCTCCTAGGCTGATGCCCTTCAGTTGAGTTTAACTCTTCTGAAGTTGAGTCACTAGATATTGGAATGAAATCGAATTCAGGAAATAAGACAGAGGGTTGAAGTCCTGAGTCATCATTCAAGGTATTTTCATTCTCAATGGTAATTTCATTGGTTCCCCCTTGAATAATGGGTTCAGAGAATGTCTCAGCTGTGACCACATCTTCATTGACATTGGTTACCTCTTGAACTGGGATGTTGTTCATCAGTTCAGTTACATCTTCAGGAGAGCTCTCAGGTGAGCTTTGAGGAGTGGTCTGATTTTGAGTGTCCTCTTTGAATTGTTGATCATTGAGGTTGTCCCAGGTTGGGATGAATGTATCAACAGAATTCTCAGGATATCCTTTTGATTTGATACTCAGTCTAGTTAGCCTTTTGCTTATCACATCCTCAGTCTCCTTACTTCTGGACTCAAAAGTAGATTCATCAAATACCACATGAGGTGTTTCTTCCACAACAAGAGTTCTACGGTTGTAAAATCTGAAAGCTCTACTGATTTGGGAATATCCTAAGAAAATTCCTTCATCAGCTTTGCTATCAAAAGCTTTCAGTTGAGTTTTCCCATTGTTGTGAATGAAACACTTGCAACCAAAAATATGAAAGTAAGATACCTGTGGCTTTCTGCCATTCCATAACTCATATGGAGTTTTTCCTTGATGTTTGGTTACCATGGATCTGTTTTGAGTGTGGCAGGCAATATTAATAGCTTCAGCCCAGAATCTTTTAGGAACCTGAGCTTCAGCTAACATTGTCCTTGCTGCCTCCTTGAGAGTCCTATTTCTTCTTTCAGCTACTCCATTTTGTTGTGGAGTTCTTGCAGCTGATGTCTCATGAAAGATACCTAATTCTTTACAATAATCAGATATGATAGAATTTATGAATTCAGTGCCCTTATCTGATCTTATCTTTACAATGTTCAGGCTCTTTTCATTGCTAACTTTCTTCAGGAGCTCTGGCAGTCTCAGTTGAGTCTCCTTTTTGCTTGCAAGGAATATCACCCATGTGTACCTGGAGAAGTCATCAACAACAACAAGTGTATACTTTCTCCCATTTATACTTACAGGGGTTACTGGACCAAAAAGATCCATATGTAATAGTTGAAGTACTCTGTCAGTAGAGGTTGCTACTTTGCTTTTGAAAGATGCTTTTACTTGCTTCCCCTCCTGACAGGCTTTACATATATGTTCTTTATTGTATACTTCATTTGGCATTCCTTCTACCAGTCCATGTCTTGCTATCCTGTTCATCATCTTGAAGTTCAGATGACTTAGCCTTTTGTGCCACAACCAATTAGTGTCAGTTGAGCTTTTGGCAATAAGACATGCATTTGGTGTGCAAGACTTCCAATCTGCAAGATAGATATTTCCCTTTCTTGACCCAGTTAGTAATACCTGTTGTGAAGATATATTCTTAACAAAACACAGGTTACATGAAAATTCAACACTGTATCCCTTATCACCGAATTGACTTATGGACAGAAGATTATGCTTAAGTCCACTGACAAAGGATACATTGCTTACTCTTACTGAGCCAATTATTAAAGTACCATAACCTCTAGTGGCTCCTTGAGAGTTGTCACCAAAGGTGACTTGTGGACCTTCCTTCTCAACAAATTATGTCAGGAGATCTTTGTTGCCAGTCATGTGCCTAGAACATCCACTGTCCAAGTACCAGACTGATGATTTAAGAGCTTCTCCTTTGTTGAGGTCCACTGAGCCCTGCAATCACAGATCAAGCTTTAGGTACCCATTTGGTGTTGGGTCCTACAAGGTTAGCTGTACCTTTCGGAATCCAAATTTGCCTCACAGTTCTAATTATTTTAGATTGGCTAATTTGTCTTCCATAAACATCTACATAGATTGTTATCTCCATGGGTGCCTTGGGAGTAAACTTTCTATGGGTGTCAGCCTTTGAAGGAACAGGAACCTTCTTCACATTCTTTCTCTTTGGCTTGGGTGCACCTGGTCTTGGTTTTTGTTGATAAAGGTATGAAGGACCTTTTCCTTTAGGCACAAAAGGACTAGGTCTTCCATATGAGTCATTCCTTGAGGACTGCTCATGCCTGGGTGTTCTCAGCTGGGGTTGCTTCATCTGTGAAGACCTCGGCTGATAGTACCTCTGCTTTGATCTATTTTGATAAGTCACCTGAGCCTTTCCATTTGGTTTTGGCTTAGATTGACTTTTCTTTTGTGTGATCTCAGCTGGTCTTTTTCCTTTATCTACAGTCTGTGGTTGAAATGTCACAGACCTAACAAAAACTCTCTTTGTGCCACTTGAAGAAGCAACACTCAGAGGACCTTCTGAAGGTTTTGGAATAAAGCCTATCCCACACTTGTTATTTGGATTGGTTTGAAAACTTTGGATCTCCTCTATGGCAAGAGAGGGTTTGTTTAGAGCATCAATCCTTTTTAACAAGGTCTCTTCAGATTTTTGTAAGACATCAATTTTCAGGAGAGAATCCTTTATTTGGCTTACCAATTTTAAATTCTCTTCAGTTAACTTTGTTTTAGATTCATTGAGATCTTTTATCAGTTGATCTCTACCATTTCCTTGACTCCTGAGGGTTTCCACCTCTTTTGTCAGTTCAATGGTAGATTTGGCTGAGTTCAGATCTTTTTGATTCCCAGACTCGATTAACTTGGAGTTTTCACTCAAGAGTTGTTTGTTCTCATCTTGAAGACAGAAACTTGCTTCTTGCAACCTTGAGAAATCAATCATCAAATGTTCCAAGGCGGACTGAAGATTGAGTTCCTCAGTTGACTCTGAGCTTAGCTCAGGTGTGTGTTCTAGAGAAATGGATGGTTTTGATTGTACCTCTGGTTCTTCTCTTGCCATGAGGCACATGTCATCTTCACTGCTGTCAGAGAACAGTTCATCAGGTGACTCCAGGTTTTCATCAACATCCTCAGCCATCATGGCTTTCCTTTCTCCATATCTTCTGTCTCTTTTGGCTTGCCTTTCTCTTCTTTCTTTAGTGCTCAGTTGAGGACAATCATATTGAAAGTGCCCAATCTTCTTGCACTGAAAACACCTGTTGGCATCATCATTCTTTTCTTCAGTGGACTCTCTGGTCTTTGATGATGAACCTTCAGCCTTGGTGTAATTCTTGTATTCCTTCTTCTTTTCCCGCTCAGATGAGCTTTTCTCTCCTTCTCTGGTAGTCTTTTGTGGATAACTTCTACCTTCCCTGTTATCCCTGTAAAATCTCTTATATTTGCCAAAGTGGCTGTTAAGTTGTTCAAACCTTCTAGCCATCAGGCTGAGTTCCTCCTGCATCTCAGCCTTGCTTTGAGACTTACTTGCCTTTGAACTCTTCTGAGGCTTTGGGGATTTTGGCTCAGGCTCCTTAGCTTTGAAGGCAACTTCCTTCTCAGCTGAGGTCTCATCAGGAGCCCTTTTCCTGTTCAGATCAAACTCATAAGCCTTAAGTTCAGAGAATACCTGTTGCATAGACATGCTGGATAGATCCTTGGTATTCTGCATCATCACAGAGTACACATCCCATCTTGAGGTTAGACCTCTCAGGATCTTTAAGGCAACTTCTCTTTTGGTGTAGACCTTTCCCAGAGAATTAATCTCATTCATGATGTCAGTGAACCTCCCATCAAGCTGGTCTATGGTTTCAGTGGACTCCATGGTGAACTGCTCATACTTTTGAACAGCTACTGAAAGCTTGTTCTCTTTTATTTTGTCAGTTCCTTCACACATGAGAGCAAGAGTGTCCCATAGTTCCTTTGCTGTCTTGCAGTGGATCACTCTTCCCATTACAGAGTCTGGAATAGTGGTGTAGAGAATGTTCATGGCAATGAAGTTGAGGTTGTTTCTCCTCCTCTCATCTGCAGTGAAATTATCTTCATCTTTGGGCCATTCTTCTCTAGGATCTGCAATAGTTTCAGCTGTAGTTCTAGGGTTAGGTGTCATAAACACAAATGGACCTTTAGTAATAACCCTTAACATTTCATCATGCACACAGGCAAGATGAGCTCTCATTCTGATTTTCCAGAAGTCATAGTTTTCCACTGAGAATTGTGGAAGCTTGTGATGAGACATATGGTTCAAGGGATTAACTCCCATGTTGTTCTCTGCAGGTGGTGCAACCCTAGCTGTGTTGTCAGCCATAGAATAAAAACAAGTTTATCAAAAGATCAATTCAGGTGACCTTATAAAAATACCTTTGAGCACAAGGTATACTTAGAACAATGGTCTTTTGAACCACTGCTCTGATACCAATTGTTGGTCCCGAACGAGTAAACAGGTGTATGGGGGGGGGGAATACACCTGTGATTACAAATTGAAACTTCTTTAAAACTTAACAGGTTACTTAAGACAGTAGCTCGTCAGTGGACTTGAGGTCTGCTGAGAGTTACTCTGTGAAAGCTTACTGAGATAATACCTCCACTGAAAGCACAAGACTTTCAGTTGAACTACTATCTAATTAGCTTTCAGATGCGGATTAGTGAGCCCTTTTAGAAAACTCGTTTTACTTTGATAAACTTGAGATTAACACACACTTATGAAATAGCAGAATGTAAGTACACAAGATGTAAAGTGGTTCAGAGATAAATCTCCTACGTCCACTGGCCTGATCAAACAGGAGAATTCCTTTCACTTGGAATTCCTTGTGTTATAGTGCCAAGGTGCACTGATCAACTTTTCCTCTCTTAGGATGATTGATCACTAGGAAATTCCAGGTCCTAGTTCCCAAAACAAACCAGCTTTTAGACTGATACAACAATCAGCTTACTAACACCACTTAACACTAGCTCTCAACCTAAACACTGAGTAGGGTTTTGAGTAGGGTTTTGGTTCCAACTATTTTGAGATAATTCTTACAAGTTTAGCTCAAGGCTTAGGATTGGATTATCTCTTTCTAAGGTTTGGATATAGCTTTAAGCTTGGTTACAGAAGGTTTGTTAGTTTCTCTACAATTGTGAAACACTTGGGAAACAATGATAATTTCGAGTGTTTCTAGATAGTTATGAATGTAGAGATAGCTTTGATCTTGTGAGTTTCCCGTGCTTGTAAAATGTGCACGTCCTTCTGTATTTATAGGCTTCCTTGAAAATCTTCCCGTTGGATTTGAATCTTCTCAAGTAAGTCTTCTTGTATCTGATTGGTTCAAACGGCTCTATTTGAAGCTTTAGGTCTTGTCAAGAAACGGCTGCAAAACCATGCCTGTTCACCAACTTTCTGTAGATTGCTAGGAGAAAGACTTTTGGTACTTGTCAGGCTGGGACAGGTCGGCTGTCAGTAAGGTACACTGACGTGTCATCTTCTCATTGGACCTTAAGTCTGTATGCCCAGATTCTTGTCTTGCTTTAAGGTGGAACTCCTCTGATGAGAACCTTCTTATTCCTTCATTTATTGTAAGCTTCACTGATATTCATTTTGCCTTGTTCCAACCAGATTTAACTAACAGCTTTAAATATGTTTAGCATTAAATGTACTTTGTTAGTTCCCATCAGTGGACCTTCGTCCTCTACTGATAGATTTAGTCTTAGTGAGAATGTACTTAGAAAACATTCAAGACTTAGACTTCTTTCTCAGATCACTTAGTCTTCAGCGGACTTCACTTCAGCAGACTTCATACTAAAATACACTCTAGTTTTTACTAACTGCACTTCAGTTCTTAACACTTAGAACTGTTTAATTTAAACTCTAACTCTACTGAATAATTTACTTACAAACAACTTAGGGAGGGACATGTTGGCATCTAATCAAAATAAGTCTTATACATTTTCCCAACAACCACCGCATGTTATATGTGGCAGAAAGTGGCCCAATCAAATTTTACTGGACTCCCATTGATGATGGCAGGTCTGAATCCAGGGTAGAAACCAGTGAATCTGCAGAGGAGAGAACACGTGAACGAGTTGCAAGACAGAAGATATTAAAGAAAAAGGATGAGCTTGACAATGATGAGAGGAAATTATACAACTTGGACCAGGTGGCAAGGACAGAGATCATAAATACTCTCACAAAGGAGGTGATTGAAAAGGTCAGAACATGTGCCACAGCCAAGGAGATGTGGGACAAGTTGGTATTGCTCTGTGAGGGAACAGAGAAGACCAAGGACAACAAGCTTCAGGTTGTTCAACACTCATTTGACACTTTCAAAATGAAACCAGATGAGACAATTGACCAGCTGGATATACGTCTCACTAATCTCCTCAACAAGGCTAGTGCCTTAGGTAAGACCTATTCTGAGAAAGAAATAAATAGTAAAATATTACGAGCACTAACCAGCAGGTGGAGAATCAAAATCGCCGTGATTAAAGACAACAAGGATCTCAACACTCTGGATCATCATCTTCTGTTGTCTGATCTCAAAGCATATGAATATGATCTTCAAGAGGAGGATCAAACAGAAGAGGTTTCCTCTTCTGGTCAGAAAGGAGTTGTTTTCTCCTCAACTATCAAGTTAGATGACAAGCCAAAGGAGTCTGCTGCAGATGACCTGAGTCTCAAGGAGCAGGTAACCCTTCTAACTCGTAAACTTGATAAAATGAGTTCAAAATATGGCAGGTACAAAAAGCACTGGAAGGAATCTACCAGAGATAGGAAGAGTTCCTTCAAGCCTGCTGATAAGGAAAAGACATCTGGAGACTCAAGGGAGACCAAATTTAGAACTCCAGAGAGGAGGAGAGATGACAGCTCTGGCAGATCAGATTACCAGAGGAGAGATAGCAGTTCTGGCAGACCTGACTACCAGAGGAGAGAGAGTAGTCCAGCCAGATCAGAATACAACCAGAGGAGGAGAGATCCATGTCCCAGTCCCAGAGGAGACAACACATGCTATACTTGCTACAAGCCAGGTCACTACAGTTATGATTGTCCTCAACTAACTCCTAGGGAAAGAGAAGAGAAAAGAATCAAGAGAGATAGGAGATATGCAGACAAGAGAGCACTACTGGCAGAAGCAGAGGAAGAGGATACCAGCTCAAGTTCTTCTTCTTCTAATTTTGGATCTGATGATGATGTATGTCTCATGGAAGACATCACTGAGGTACAACAAACAAACTTATGCTTATCTAATTCCAAATATACTGAATCTTCTCATTCATCTGGTAACTCCAGAGAGTCTGATATGCAGCAAATGCTATCAGATCTCCAAAATTGTGTTCAATTATGTCAAAAACTTGAGAAAGAGAATTGTAGGCTCAGAGCTGAAGTTCAATCCTTATCTCATGAGCAAAAATCCACCAGAGAACTCATGAAAGATCATTCCAAAGAGGTCTCTGAACTTCAGGATAAGATCACAGAAAAAGATACTCTGGTAGACCAGCTCATGAAAGAAAAGAACTCTCAGGAAGATGAGTTCAATGAAATTAGAGCCAAATACCAGACTCTTATCAAGGGAAAACAGATTGAACAAACCATTGAGGAGATACCTATGCCCAGAGAGGCTCCAAAGATACCAACTGTTGTATCTATTATATCAGAGTCTTCTCAGCGCATAAATGATAAGAGTGGTTTGGGATATTCTGGAATTGTAAAAAGATCCCATAAATATCACTTAAACAAAAACATGTCTTTTAGTTTGTTGAAATCTGGGATGAAAAAGACTCTACTGGTAATGGTTACAAAGTAGTTCACAATCCTATTTGGAAAAGGAACTACTCTGATAATCATCTAGAATATAGTCCAAAAGAGTTGACTGAATTGGAAGAGAAAATTCTAGAGACTAAATGTCTAAATGGGGAAACAATGACAATTGAAGGTTCTGCTCTCCTAAAACCTCAAAGAGTAAGATCTAATCAGATGAGAGGACCTCAGATAAATTCTCAAAGAGTTGAACCTAAGCAGATTAGAGGATCTCAGAGGAGACACTAAAAAAGGGGAATGTCAATCGGACAAGGAATACTCAAAGAAGGAATTTTGGACAACATAACTATCATCAGAACCAGGGACCCCAGAGACTATTTTCTCAGAAAAATCAATTTCAGAACAGATACACTCAGAGAACTATAATCACCAGAGAAGGTCTAGTTTTCATCAGAACCAGAGACCCATCTATAGAAAACCAACTGACCTGGGTAGTTATGACACCAGAGATGGTTCTTCTAGGATGTATCCTTACAACCAGACCTTTAAGACCATGTCTTTGAAGCAGGCCATTCCAAGGGCCAGATTTGCGAAAAGATACACCAGACCTGTTTACAGAAAAAGTGTTCTTTTCTGACCAGTAGCTCAATATGTCATTGTCAGAGGATATGTGCTGGTAGATAGATTTGGAAGGAAGATAATATCTCCTCATCCAGCAAGGGATGATCTTTATCTTTGGATTTCTACAAAACCTGCAACTAACCAATCAGGACCCAGCTATAGTAGGGGACCTAATTGATCTCTCTGCAGGAGGATAAGAGCCCATTGGAGAAAGGATTTTCAAGAAACCATGTCTGGTACATTGATAGTGGATGTTCCAAGCACATGACATTTGAGAAAGATCATCTCCAGAATTTCAAGCCACTGAATGGGCCAAGAGTGATGTTTGATGATAAAAACTATGGAGTCACCAGAGGCGTTGGAAAGCTGACCTTTAATGGTGTATATGTAGATGAAGTCTACTATGTTGAAGGACTCAAGCATAATCCGCTTTCAGTATCCCAATTCTGTGACAAGGGATACTCGGTGAAGTTTTCTAATGATTCATGCACTGTCTTTTCTTCTGATTATAATGATATCTTGCTTATAGGCTTGAGGAAGGGTAACATTTATCTTGCAGATTTTAGCAGTTGCCCAAGAAATGCTTGCCTGGTTGCAAAGGGATCTGTAGAAGACAGTTGTTTATGGCACAGGAGATTGAGCCATCTTAACTTCAAAGCACTAAACAAGATTGCCAGAAAAGGTCTAGTTCGAGGTCTTCCTAATGAAGTGTTTAAGAAGAATCGGGTTTGTGGTTCATGCAAGAAAGGTAAATAACCCAAGACTTCCTTTAAGGATGTCCAGAGCACAACCACAACCAGAGTACTTCAACTACTTCACATGGACCTGTTTCTCCTCTTAGTTTCAGTAGCAGGAAGTACACCTTGGTGATAGTAGTGACTTTTCAAGATACACTTGGGTAGTGTTCTTGTTCAAGAAAAATAAAACTATCACTAAGCTGCCAGAGTTCTTCAAGCAGATTCAGAATGAGCAGAACCAGAGCATAGTAAGGATCAGAAGTGATAAAGGGACAGAGTTTTTGAATTCACACATTGCAGAGTATTGCAAGGACCATGGGATTTTTCATGAGACATCTGCTGCCAGAACACCCCAACAGAATGGAGTAGCAGAAAGGAGGAACATAACCCTCAAGGAAGCTGCAAGGACTCTTCTAGCAGAGTACAACACACCACAGAGATTTTGGGAAGAACCTATCAACACAGCCTGTTACACTCAGAACAGATGCTTAATTGCCCAGAGACATAGTAAAACTCCATATGAGTCTTCTGATGAGAAACAGAATCAGACTACTCCAAGAGTAATCATCGCCTTTTCACTTATTCTTAATTCAGATTCAGATGATGGCCCATTTTCTGGTTCTCTGAAGCAGAAGCCATCACAAGGAGCAGGACCAGAAGAGGTTGGAACTCCTGTAGGGGGGAAGCTCTCCTGTAGTTGGTGATAATCACCAAGGTAATACAGCAGATGGTCAATCAGGTAAGACCATGGGAAGGAGGACCCTGGTTGATCACCCCAATGACCTGATAATTGGAGATCCAACTAAGGGTGTCCAGACTATGAGAACTCTTCTTATTTAGTTGTTATGTGTCCTTGATTGAGCCCAAGAATATCAAGGAAGTACTGAAAGATTCAAATTGGATTGTTGCCATTGAAGAGGAGTTGAATCAATTCACTAGACAGGATGTTTGGGAGCTGGTAGACAGACCAAGACATCAAAAGGTGATAGACACTAAGTGGGTTTTCAAAATTAAGAAAGATGAGAATGATCTCATTACTAGGAACAAGGCAAGGCTAGTGGCTCAGGGCTATTCTCAGTCTGAAGGAATAGACTATGATGAGACATTTGCTCCTGTTGCCAGACTAGAAGTCATCCGATTGTTTCTAGCATATGCTGCTCACATGAAGTTCAAAGTATACCAGATGGATGTGAAATCTGCCATTCTTAATGGGATTCTCATTGAGGAAGTGTATGTGGAATAACCTCCTAGTTTTGAACAAGGTGAGAAGGTGTTTAAGCTTAAGAAGGCTCTTTATGGGATGAAGCAGGCACCCAGAGCATGGTATGACACTCTATCTCAGTTTCTTCTGGACAATGGTTTTACTAAGGGTAAGATTGATAGGACCTTATTTAGGAAAGAAGAAGGAAATGACATCCTTCTGGTCCAAATATATGTTGATGACATTATATTTGGATCCCCTAACAAGAAGCTGTGTGAGAAGTTTGGTGAACTCATGCAGAGTAAGTTTGAAATGTCTATGATGGGTGAGATGAATTATTTCTTGGGTTTGCAGGTAAAGCAATCAGAAACATGTTAGAGAAATTTGGAGTAGGGGGAACTGCCAGACCAGAAGACTTCACCAGAAGAGTCACCAGAAGACCCCACCAGAGGACTTCACCAGAGGACTCCACCAGAAGACTTCATCAGAAGAGACTGACCAGAGGCAGAGGACCTTCCCCAGACCAGACGAGTCCGGACCAGACGAGTCTGGTGAAATAAAAGATGCTCAGAATCATCTCCTGATTCTACTGAGTATTATGCTTCTTAACCAACTCAGGACCAGAAGACATCGAGGTTGCCTGGTGTCTGGTCCTGCCTTCTCTGCAAGAATCAGAGTTAGGCATTGGAAGCATTTGACCGTTGGTGTTTCATTATCTCAACACTCCAATGGCAGGAGACCAGGTTGATTGGGCTGAATTGAAGAAACTGTACAAGACAAAGGTGTTGGTGAATTTTACTCCAACATATTCTGCAGAGTTGAAGGCCATTCAAGACAGGTTTCTTGACTGGTTTCTGGTGCCTAAAGATAACAGAAGACATGCCTAGATTAGGACCAGACTTGCTTTGTAATCTGTAATCTCTTTTATCCTTATTATTAATGAAAATCATATCTTCTCTGTCTCAAAGACAACTCCTTCTTGTCTTATTGTTTGTCTGATAAGATCTATTCTAAGGTCTTATCCCTTTATTGTTTTCTTGCTTATTTTCTGTTTTTGATCAGTTCTGGTAGTGTTTTAACTTCATCAAAAAGGGGGAAATTATTAGGAAAATTATTGTATAGTTTTGATGAGTTAAAACAAACAAAAAGATGTAATAGGACCATCTGGACCTGTTAGCCAGATGATGATCTAGATTAGGACTTAGTCTAGGGGGAACTGCCAGACCAGAAGACTTCACCAGAAGAGTCACCAGAAGACCCCACCTGAGGAATTCACCAGAGGACTCCACCAGAAGACTTCATCAGAATAGACTGACCAAAGGCAGAGGACCTTCCCCAGACCAGACGAGTCTGGTGAAATAAAAGATGCTCAGAATCATTTCCTGATTCTACTGAGTATTATGCTTCTTAACCAACTCTGGACCAGAAGACATCGAGGTTGCCTGGTGTCTGGTCCTGCCTTCTCTGCAAGAATTAGAGTTAGGCATTGGAAGCATTTGACCGTTGGTGTTTCATTATCTCAACACTCCAATGGCAGGAGACCAGGTTGATTGGGCTGAATTGAAGAAAATGTACAAGACAAAAGTGTTGGTGAATTTTACTCCAACATCTTCTGCAGAGTTGAAGGCCATTCAAGACAGGTTTCTTGACTGGTTTCTGGTGCCTAAAGATAACAGAAGACATGTCTAGATTAGGACCAGACTTGCTTTGTAATCTGTAATCTCTTTTATCCTTATTATTAATGGAAATCATATCTTCTCTGTCTCAAAGACAACTCCTTGTTGTCTTATTGTTTGTCTGATAAGATCTACTCTAAGGTCTTATCCCTTTATTGTTTTCTTGCTTATTTTCTGTTTTTGATCAGTTCTGGTAGTGTTTTAACTTCATCAAAAAGGGGGAAATTATTAGGAAAATTATTGTATAGTTTTGATGAGTTAAAACAAACCAGAAGATGTAATAGGACCATCTGGACCTGTTAGCCAGATGATGATCTAGATTAGGACTTAGTCTAGGGGGAACTACCAGACCAGAAGACTTCACCAGAAGAGTCACCAGAAGACCCCACCTGAGGAATTCACCAGAGGACTCCACCAGAAGACTTCATCAGAATAGACTGACCAGAGGGAGAGGACCTTCCCCAGACCAGACGAGTCTGGTGAAATAAAAGATGCTCAGAATCATCTCCTGATTCTTCTGAGTATTATGCTTCTTAACCAACTCTGGACCAGAAGACATCGAGGTTGCCTGGTGTCTGGTCCTGCCTTCTCTGCAAGAATCAGAGTTAGGCATTGGAAGCATTTGACCGTTGGTGTTTCATTATCTCAACACTCCAATGGCAGGAGACCAGGTTGATTGGGCTGAATTGAAGAAACTGTACAAGACAAAGGTGTTGGTGAATTTCACTCCAACATCTTCTGCAGAGTTGAAGGCCATTCAAGACAGGTTTCTTGACTGGTTTCTGGTGCCTAAAGATAACAGAAGACATGCCTAGATTAGGACCAGACTTGCTTTGTAATCTGTAATCTCTTTTATACTTATTATTAATGAAAATCATATCTTCTCTGTCTCAAAGACAACTCCTTGTTGTCTTATTGTTTGCCTGATAAGATCTACTCTAAGGTCTTATCCCTTTATTGTTTTCTTGCTTATTTTCTGTTTTTGATCAGTTCTGGTAGTGTTTTAACTTCATCAAAAAGGGGGAAATTATTAGGAAAATTATTGTATAGTTTTGATGAGTTAAAACAAACCAGAAGATGTAATAGGACCATCTGGACCTGTTAGCCAGATGATGATCTAGATTAGGACTTAGTCTAGGGGGAACTGCCAGACCAGAAGACTTCACCAGAAGAGTCACCAGAAGACCCCACCTGAGGAATTCACCAGAGGACTCCACCAGAAGACTTCATCAGAATAGACTGACCAGAGGCAGAGGACCTTCCCCAGACCAGACGAGTCTGGTGAAATAAAATATGCTCAGAATCATCTCCTGATTCTACTGAGTATTATGCTTCTTAACCAACTCTGGACCAGAAGACATCGAGGTTGCCTGGTGTCTGGTCCTGCCTTCTCTGCAAGAATCAGAGTTAGGCATTGGAAGCATTTGACCGTTGGTGTTTCAAATCAAGTCAAACAAGATTGGATTGGAAAGAATTTAAAGTCAATCAATCCAAGGATCTCACCAACCCAATCAATCAATTAGGGAATTGATTGATTAGAAGTTTCCTTAAATAAAGATCTGATTAGATTAACTCTCCAATGACTAACCCTAATCTCCTCTATAAATACAAGAGTGCAGTTTCAAAGAAAGGCTCTAGAGAACTCTCACGTACACGAAGTCATTTCCAAGCCTTAGTTCTTATCATGTTAAAAGCACTCTTATCTTGTTCATAACTCTATTCACTCATTAAGGAGTTATTGAATCTCAACCTGTTCATCTGTTAAGACAAGGTTGAAGATTGTAAGGCTTTAGATCAAAGTTAGATCTAAAGATTATTGTAAGAAGGAACTGGTACTTTACAATTCCAGTACGCAAGTTGTTGGTTGGTTGGTAGTAAGGCCCCTTTGTATAAGGGAGAGTGGACGTGGGATTGTTATATCCGAACCACTATATATCCGGTCTTATTTATTGATTTCCTTCATATTACTTATCTTTTAGTGCTCTTATACAAGATTTTGTTAAAGACTTAACTTTAAAGCTTCCGCAATTAATCTATCAAGTGGGACCAACAATAGTTAACTGAAGAGAAAGATGGCATAATTAACCAGTACAACACCAAAATTACTCGCCTCAATAACCAGCTCAAACTTGCCAATGAGACCGAGCAGAAATAGGTCGAGGCATATCAAGTTGTCACACCCTACTTCTCAAGGTACTATTTTATAGTTAAAGTACCATATTTTATAAATATTCGCTTGAGTGTGAACTTTTCCAAATCTTAAACTTTTTTTTTTAGAGAAAGTGAATCTAAATCTTTTCTTAGCGGAAATGTAAATATTTTTAACGTGCGCAAATCCAAAATAATAATAATTAACGCAACATAAAAATACAATCTACTTGTGAAAATATTATCAATCATCATTAAAACATTAATTGAAAACAAGAGTCAATAAAATAAAGTTATCGTCCATAAGACTGAAATCCACATACTACTAATAAAAATTTCTTTGGCCTTTTATTAAAAAAATAAAGCTTGAAATCTTAAAACACACTTACAAACACCCCAGACAGAAAAACACTATTTTTAAAGGGTCATTTTACTACTATTTACTAAAGTAGCTAGTACTTGACAAGAAAATTTTAAAAAATGAATTTTAGAAAATAAAACTTTGCACATAATACGCTTGACAAGCATACACACTCTAACACTCAAAAAATATACTAAATACCCAAAATACACCTTTAACCAATATATTAATAAAAATACTACAAAAGTTATAAACAATAATTTTTGCCCACAAGTTAGAATTTTCTTAGAAAATCACACAATTCACACTAGTTTTCATAAAAGCCCAAAAACACACTAATTACTTTTTATACGAAAATACCAATTTATCTTCTAAATGTGTGAATTACATAAAATATAATACCCATGCATGAACCTCTATCAACACAAAATACACTTTATATTATTTGTATGCATAAAAAATTAAACCAACTAAAACCAACATGTAGCACAAGTAATACCATAAAATAAAGAAATATCCAAAAATCATGAATACTCATTAAAATGTCCCAAAAATATCCAAAGTCCTTTCAAAGTCTAACAAGTTTCAAAATCCAAACCAAACCATGAATTAATACGTTTCAAAAATCATCCTTTAGATAAAAAAAATACCACTTTAAATAAAATCTTCAATTCTTCATCTTTTTTTTTCCAAGTCTGCACCACTCATTCCCTCGGCTTTCTCCTTCGTTTTTCATCCTGAAAATTGTAAATGGAAAGGGTGAGTACGAAATAATTTCGTACACAGTGGGGAATAAAATTTGAGCTTCAAATTAGACACGTAACCGGGTATCTTCTTTTCTTCATACAATGACCACAAAGGCTATTGTACACACATCTCTCACGAACCACTTCGGGCTTGAAATTCGTATAAACATGATACATGCACACAATATACATGCATATCTAAAGTGTAAATAAAATTCCCCACCTTTTAAACCTTACAAAATTTGATGTTCGAACACGGATGAAAAAAAGTATACGATATGCACACTTTCACTAAGCCCCTTTCTTTTGCTAATCCTCAATACTTCCTCATCATTTCGGACACATGAACAACCTTCATACAATATAATCATCACTTAGAAAATTCTATAAAAGAAGAAGATAATCTTACTTCCAAACTTAAAGGATTAAATAAGAAATCGCCCTAAATAGCCTTACCAAACCTTCAATTCATTTAGCACTATGAAAACACCACAAACTTAGGACGAATCAACTTGCAAATACACGTCCTAACGCCTTCAAACTCACAGCCAACTTGTATCTCACGGCCACACTTGAATTATTCGAACATACTTTCCTATATTTCTCTCTTTGTTGGATGAACTTTTCACACTCTTCTCTCTACTTCCTCACATTCAACCTCACAAATTTTTCCTCTCTTTTGCTTAGTTTTGGACGGCCAAAAGTGAGTAAAATATCACTCTTGTAACCCCCCTTACATGCCTTTATATTTCATCCTTTAATTCCACATTTGTGACCTCTTAATAACTTCATAACTTACACTTTTATGCCCATTTTTAAGCAAAAACGTCCAACCCCTCTCATCTAAGTCAAAAGTCCTCTTAATACTCTTAATACCCTTTGAAAAATTCCTACAAACAAGTTAGTAACCGACCCCTAAAAAAATGTAACATAAAGCCCTTAATTCTTGAATTTAACCACCCAATTGTAACATATGTGGCCAATAAATCTCCTTATAACTCCTTGCCTTTTAAAAACATATAACTCCCAAGTCACTTCGTCGTGCCCATGTCTACTCCAATGAACTTTCACGAGCAATACGTCCCTATTTCTGAGCTGATGAACTTTCGTATCTAGAACCTCTACCGGTACTTCTTCATATGTTAGACCTTCATCGATTTCCAACTATGAAAAGTCCACTACATGACTAGGATCATGCACGTACTTCCTCAACATAGATACATGGAATACATCGTGCACAGCTGACAAACATGGCGGTAGAGCTAATCTATACGCCAAATCTCCAATTCGCTCTAAAATCTCGAATGGTCCGATGAATCTAGGTTGCAACTTCCCTTTTCGTACGAAACGTACCACTCCTCGAGTCGGTGATACTTTCAGGAATACTTCCTCTCCAAGTTCAAAGGACACAGACTTCCTCCTCCGATCGGCGTAAGACTTTTGCCGATCTTGAGCCACTTGAATTCTTTCCCGGATTTTGTCTATAACTGTAACCGTTCTTTCCACAATCTCGGGCCCCAACATTCTTCTTTCGCCAACTTCGTCCCAATATAGTGGAGATCTGCACTTTTGTCCGTACAACGCCTCATATGGAGTCATTCCAATCGTCGCCTGAAAACTGTTATTGTACGCAAACTCTACTAAAGGTAGATATTCTTCCCATCCTCCGCCGAAATCCAAAATGCAGGCTCTAAGCATATCCTCAAGCGTCTGAATAGTTCTTTCCGACTGACCATCTGTTTGAGGATGATAAGCCGTACTGAAGTTCAATCTCATTCCCATTGCAGCTTGTAGTCCTTTCCAAAACTGGGAAGTAAAACGGGAATCCCTATCTGACACTATAGAAACGGGTACTCCATGCAATCTTACAATCTCTCGAATGTACAACTGGGCCAACTGTTCCATACTGTTCGTCATCTTCATAGGTAAAAAGTGGGCAGACTTAGTCAATCTATCCACTATTACCCAGATAGCCTGATTTCCCTTCGCTGACCTAGGTAATCCGACCACAAAATCCATCGTGATGTGCTCCCATTTCCACTGAGGAATTTCTAATGGTTTCATCAACCCCGAAGGTCGTTGATGCTCGGCTTTCACTTGCTGGCAGGTTAAACACTTTTCCACATGCGCACCTATATCATTCTTCATGTTCTTCCACCAAAACTGAGCTCGTAAGTCCCGATACATCTTGGTTCCACCCGGATGTACCGTGTAAAGCGAACTATGAGCTTCCTCTATTATCTCCTTCTTCAGCTCACTCTCATCCGGAACGCACAATCTTCCACTATACATTAATGCTCCATCATCTGTGACTACAAAGTTTTGACCAACTCCATCAATAACCCGCTTGCGCATTTTCTCTAAATTGCTGCTTCCAAAACTTTTGCTGGCTTCACGATTTCCAACCTTATCTTTTCAAACTCTCTCACCAGATCATCCTGTGTCCTCAATAGATAACTCAACTCGCCTCTTCCTTTGCGACTCAAAGCATCTTCTACCACATTCGCCTTCCCCGGATGGTAGTTGATACTGCAATCGTAGTCTTTCACTAACTCTAACCATCTTCTTTGCATCATATTCAATTCCTTTTATGTGAATATATACTTCAAACTTTTGTGATCTGTATATATCTCACACTTGGTCCCGTACAGATAATGTCTCCAGATCTTCAAAGCGTGCACCACTGCAGCCATCTCTAGATCGTGAGTAGGGTAGTTTAACTCATGTGTCTTCAAATGCCTCGATGCATAAGCTACAACTCTTCCGTGCTGCATAAGTACACAACCCAATCCTTGCTTAGATGCATCACTGTAAACCACGAATCCCTTCGTAACTTCAGGAATAAGTAACACTAGCGCAGACACTAGCCTTTTCTTCAGTTCCTGGAAGCTCTCCTCACACTCCCGAGACCATGCAAACTTCACACCTTTCCGAGTTAAGTGAGTCATTGGGGATGCCAACCTGGCGAACCCCTCAATAAATCTCCGATAATACCCCGCCAAACCCAGAAAACTACGAATTTCCATAACATTAGTCGGCGTCTTCCACTCGCTCACAGCTTCAACTTTCGCTGGATCTACCTCCACACCTTGTGCTGTAATCACGTGTCCCAGAAATGCTACTCTGTCTAACCAGAACTCGCACTTCTTGAACTTTGCATACAGCTTCTCTCTACGCAATACTTCCAAAACAGTCCTTAAATGCTCCACATGTTCCACTTCACCTTTGGAGTAGATTAGAATGTCATCTATGAAGACGATGACAAACTTATCTAAGTAGGGGTGAAACACTCGGTTCATTTAGTCCATGAATACTGCAGGCGTATTACTAAGTCTGAATGGCATCACTACAAACTCGTAGTGCCCATATCTTGTTCGGAACGCGGTCTTTGGCCTATCCTCTTCCCTTACTTTCAGCTGGTGATAACCCGACATCAAATCAATCTTGGAGAATACTCCTGACCTTTTCAACTGGTCAAATAAGTCCTCGATTCTTGGTAACGGATACTTGTTATTAATAGTAAGCCGGTTCAACTCCCTGTAATCAATGCACATCCTCATAGATCCGTCCTTCTTCTTTACAAATAGCACAGGCGCACCCCAAGGTGATACACTAGGCTGGATGTACTTCTTGTCCAGCAGCTCTTATAACTGGACCTTTGATTAGGCGTGAAATTGTCATGATTCGTCACTGGAAATGCCCTAGTTTTTGTCACTCGTAGGACTTTGAATCGACTCAAACGGATGCCCGGATGAGAAGATATCGAAGAAATATGAAAAGTGCTAGTTCGAGGGAGCAAAAGTATCATTGGAGTGCACAAGCTAGAGGAGCTCGAGCACAAGTGCTCGAGTAGTCGTGCAATGTGCACGAGTTGAAGGTGGTCGTGCACCCCTGCACGAGTGCTCGTGCAGGGCACTCGAGCAATGCATGTGCTCGTGCACTAGTGCACGAGCTAGGCTGGTCGTGCAGTTTTGGCTCTCTGGATGATTTAGTGTGCTCGAGTTGAAGGTTCTAGTGCACTAGTGCACGAGCAGTGCACGAGCAAGCGCGGAATTTTGGCCCATGAGATCCCGACTCGACCCGTTGCTTATATATACCACCCCGAACATGCTTTGAGAAGAACACACATGAATTATCACGAATAAGATCACTTTAGACTTAGTTTTGAGAGAGAGAAAGAGGAGCAAGCTTTAGTTTTACGTTTAAGGGTTTTCCTTTACGAATTCACATAACGGTTTTACTTTTTAGTTTAGTTTCTTCTTACCTTTGTTAATGAACATGTTCAAATTTCGTCTTATTAATTTAATTTTAGCTCTTAAATTTATTTTCTTTCAAAACCCTAGTTCATGCTTTCTAATTTTTCAATTCAATTCATCATGTGTATGTTCTTCACTTCGTCAATTGCTTTTGCTATCGTTATAACCATGTCCGGCTAAAACCCTTGCATGCTTAGGGTAGGATGAACTCGTAGAAGTAGGTTGTGGGTACGTAATTAGGGTAACTTGTGACGTTAGGTTTTAATTCTCTTAATTAATGAATTCTTAAAATTAATCTCAACTTTACTTTTGAATTTCATTCGAAAAGTATTAGAGAGAGGACGACCGTATCACTCCTTAACAACGAGTAGACTTAACGAGAGGATTTAGAAAGGGTTAATTCATCTACCAGTTTAGCGAAGGAGGACGACCGCATCACCTTAGTTAAATTAGGGTCTCATTAATTAAGCACAATATATTAACTTGTTAGTGGATTAGTGAAGTCGAGTGTTAGGGTAAAGTATTAGGGTTTAGAATCTTGAGCTTTTATCTTGTATTCTTTTACTTAGGTTATTTCTTGCATGTCACGGTTATTTTGATTATGTACATGCTCCGTTAGTATACGTAGGGATTCCTATCCTGAGCATCACCATCTCTTACTTGAACACAATCCTAAGTTAATTCGCCTTTTTCAGTATTTTAGTTTAATTAGTTTATTTTAGTTTCAATTAATCTTTCAAAAAATCCAAAAACATTTAACTCATATTAACTACGACGCCTAGATTTTCAGGGATCTATTTGCATACACTTCATCCTTTGGGTTCGATATACTTGGTCATTATACTTACTCATACTACAGTGAACTCGTACGCTTGCGAGGAATCTACTAGTAGAAGTTAGAATTTTCGGTTCAAGTCAACCTTTAACTCTTCTAGTTCCCTTGGCGCCATTCGAAACAGGGGTGGCTCCGGGAACCAAATCGATGGTAAACTCCACTTGTCGATCAGAAGGTATTCCAGGTAACTCCTCTGGAAACACATCTGGGTATTCACGTACAACTCGTATATCTTCTAGCTTCAGCTTTTGTTCACCCATCACGTGTACCCGATAACCCTGACACCCCTCTTTCCTTAACATCTTTACCGCTTTCATAGCTGTTGTTGGGACATTGTCAGTTTTGATTAAGATCCCAAAGCCCCTGAAAAGATGATTTGCCTTTTTTTTTGTCTTTTTCAGGCTAGTCTTAGTTAGGTTTTGTACTTAGTCATTTTACACTTCACAGGTACTCAGTAAGAGGAGCACTTACTGATGACAATCAAGACTTAGGGCCTGAAGACAAAGTTTACCATCCTGAACATATGGCAGTCTTCTAAGCTGGCTGAGTAAGTCTCAGCGATGAAGAGTATGACCCTGAGGTCATTTACTACTCAGTCCTGAAGGGAACAGGAGGATACTGAGTTTATGGGAAGACTGGTAGTAGAGCCAAGCAATGCAAAAAGAATGTCAGCGTCAGGACAAGACCGGTGAGCTCAAGACAAAAAGAACTTAATAAGACTAGCCTGAAGCTCAGGAATAAGTTCTGACATTCTCACCAACCTAATGACGTGGACCAATCCTGGAAGGACACGCACGTACGGAACCCGACAGAAGACTGAATTCAGACTGCACTTTCAACGGGCAAGCATTTAATGTGCATTTAATGCATATACCTAATTCCATGCAACGACGGCTGCTGCATGAAGATATGTCCGTTTGAAGCCACTCTACATAGATGAAAAGAAAGGCTATCTCTCCAACGGATAGTTTTTCAAATCACCTATAAATACAGAAGGCCTTGAACCCATTCAAGGTTACGGGAAATTTCTAAGCCTGAAATTACTCAAACTCTCAAGCATTAAAAAACATTCAGCCTTAGAAGAAGCACTCGAAACCATTTAAATTTTCCAAGTGTTTCTTAGCTACCGAGAGTCATTCTGTCTTCCAATTAGCGAACTAGCATTATCTTAAGCTTAGAGAGATTATCCAATCCTTGGCATAACTTTGCCTTGTAAGGATAATCTCAACTTAGTTGGAATCCAAACTGAAACCAAAACCCTAAGTTAGGTTTGTTGGGAGTAAGTCAGTTAGTGAGTTAATAAGAGGAGTTGTATAGATCAGTGAGGTTAGCTGGTCTTGGTGCACCTTGGCACGTTAAAATCAAGAATCCCTTGAGTAGATTTCCTGTTAAATCAGGCCGTGGACGTAGGAGCTTGAGTCTCTGAACCACGTTAAACTCCTTTTGTTCTTATTGCTTTGTTATTGCGCATACCTGCCATATTACTTGTTCATTCATAAGCATTTGATTTATCAGGCCTGAATCAATCAGCCTTATCGTTAAAAAGAGCACTGCCCTACTAATCACTATTCAGAATTGAGTAAACAAGTTTTTCAGAAAGCAAACTAAACAAGACTTTAAACTATCAGGGCTCACGCATTTCCGCACTGACTTGAATCGATAGTTAGCCAACTGACCCGCACCAATTGTAGTCAAGTAGGTGTGTTATCAGCTCCTAGTTCTTTACCACTGTGAGTAAAGGGGACTCAGTTAGGTTTTAAGTTTGCAAATTTGTGTACGTGTATTCCCCTCCCCTCCCCCATACACGTATTCCTCAGTCTTGTACCGGGACCAACAAGTGGTATCAGAGCAGTGGTTCAAAAGACCACTAACTTTGAATACTAATAGTTTCAGAGGAGAAATTGTTGGTGGTCACTGAATAGATCTGAGTTTGCTTTTCATAAAACTTGCATCATCATGACTTCGAGGAGACTTGAAGCTTCATTAACTGAATTCTCTGTATCTAACTTTGTCTATTGGAAGTTCAGATTAGAAGCGCATCTTGATGCCATCCATGACCAGATGCCGCGTGTTCTCAGTGAGGGACCAATCAAGATCACTATTCCCAATGTCAGAGGACTGGGATATGAGCACCTTGAGATTGGCGTGCAGGTTCCAAAAGAAAGGAAAGACATGACCAACAATGAAATCAAGATGGTGGGACTGGACAACGTTGCCAGAAACATTATTTTGCATACAGTGCCCTTCGAGGAGTCAGCCAGGCTGATGAACTTAAAGTCGACAAAGGAGGTTTGGGATGAGCTGACTAGGATGTGCGAGGGGTCAGAAAAGATAAAGGAGAACAAGAGAAACATTGCCATTCAGAAGTTCGAAGCGTTCGAGATGCTGCCTGATGAGACAATCGATCAAATGGAGTCAAGGTTCATCAAATTGATGAATGAGTTGGTGATGCTGGACAAGGATGTCCCAAAGAGAGATGTTGCTTCAAAGATCCTGAATGCCCTTCCTGAGAGATGGGATAATAGTGTAATTATGCTTAAGAACACTCAGGATATGAGTAACATAACTTCTGCTTTACTTTTTTCAGAGCTAAAGGCACTGGAATATGATCTTAATAAAAGAAAGAAGAAAGTTCAGCCAGAAGAGGAAGAAAAGGAGAAATCTCCTGAGTAAAGTGTGGCCTTCAAGGCCAGGTCTGAACCTGTTGAGTCTTCATCAAAGTCACTGATGGAGATGAGCAAGGAAGAACATGCTGAGGAGTACAGCCTGATGGCCAGACGCATTAATAAGCTTAATTCCAGGTTTGGTCGTTATAAGAAATTTTATCAGGACTCACGTGACAGGAAACCTGAAGGAACCCACCAAAGCTCAAGAAGATATGAGGAAAGGAGAAACACTGACCAGAGGAGAGATCGTGGCGAAGAAAGAAGATATTCAGATCCGAAGCCCGATCGCAGAGATGAACAGAGACGTACTCATGATGACAAGCACTCAGGAAAGACTGAAAGCTCATCAAGACAGAGGGAACCTGACTCAAGGAGGAACCCTGAACCAAGGAGAGAAAGAGGAGATGAGAAACCAACATGTTACACCTGTAACAAGAGCGGGCACTATCAGTATGATTGTCCGAAGCTGAGTGCAAGGGAAAGAGAGGACAGGAGGGCCAAGAGAGACTAGAGATTTGCTGACGGGAGAGTCGTGCTCGCTGAGGATGCAACTGACTCTGATGGTCCTGAGGAAAGGTCACCTGAACTCTTTTCTGATGATGAGTACGATGATGTTTGCCTGATGGCAAGGGAGGAACCTGAGGTAACATCTAACTCTGTATGTGGTTCCTACACTGGTCAAAATCCTGAGCTAAGCTTAGAGTCAGTCAGAGAAATGAACCTTCAGATCTGCATGGATCAATTGATGGTTGATTTCTCCAGATTACAGGAAACTAATGTCTTCTTGGTAGAGGAGAACAAGAAATTGAATACTGAGGTTCAAAACCTGAATGATCTACTCACTCAGTCTGATCTTAAAGAATCAGCTCAGATTGTGAGACTAACTCAGGAGATTGATTTAATCAATGTTGAGCGTCTCCCAAGAGAGAAAATTCTGAAGGAACTGACTGATGAAGAGTTGGTCAGGAAGGAAGAACTGAAACTACATAAGAGTAAGTTTGATGGCCTCTACCAGACATGAAATCCTGAAAAAGAGTGAGGACTCTCTCAAGAAAAAGGTTGCAGCAATGAATAAATCCTCAGTGGCTAGAGAGGAAATAAATAGCAGCCAGATGCTTGGGAATGAGAAAAAGGGACTTGGATATGTTCCTAAGAAATCCTCACAAGGTCAATCTCATGTTGCTTCAGGGAGCAACACTGAGAGGGTATTTGTTCAGGCAGGCCAGAGTGCACCCAAAGTTGTACTCCAGGCCCGTCAAACTGATAAGGGCAAGGAAACTATTGACACAGTCAGGGTTGCCCCTAAGGTAGCTAAGCCAAAACCCAAGTGAAAGGCAAAGCAACCTAAGGAGGCCCCTGAGAGCTCAGGCCAGGGAAAGCCTCAGCGAAAGCAGAGGAAGACACTGGCCAAGAGCCCTCAGACTGGTCAGCGAGGGCACCATCATGCTTGGCAATACCAACAGGGAAGGCTAAACATGATGACACCCCCATGGTTTTGGCATCCTGAGGCCTTTAACTGTTTTTCATTCCCTCACTTGCCTAGGGGGAATAGAACACAGGGCCCTTATCAAGAACAAGGCCCAAGACCTGCTGCACCCAGACCTAGGAAGAACAGGAAGCCAGCCCAAAAGGCACCCACTCAGGCTCCTGTGAAGCCTAAGTCTAGCACTCATACACCATCTTCCTCTCCGGCAATGAAGAAGAAAGTTATGTATGTTGATGTTTCGGGGAGACATATTTACCACTCTGAGGCAATCAGGGTTGTTAAGCAAGTCTGGATCCCGAAGGGTACAGCTGACACAATAGGACCCAACACCCAATGGGTACCTAAAGCCTGATTTGATTGCAGGCGGCTGTGGATCACAACAAGAGGAGAGGAGACTCAATCAAAGCTGTTTGGTACCTAGACAGTGGTTGCTCAAGGCACATGACTAGAACGAAGTGTCTTCTCTAAGAATACCAAGCTAAAGATGGTCCACAGGTAACCTTTGGTGATAACTCAAAAGGTGTTACTAAAGGTTTTGGTGTCTTAATAATAGGTACAGTCAGAGTGGAAAATGTGTCCTTTGTGGAAGGACCGAAGCATAACTCAGTGTTGAGTTCTCATCAAATATATGTTCAGTCAAGGACAAATTAACACAAGTGCTTCTATCAGGTATCAGGAAAGGTAACGTTTATCTCGCTGACTGGAGCAGCACTATTCCTAATACTTGTTTTATTGCTAAAAGCTCTCTAGAGCTCAGTTGGTTATGGCATAAAAGATTAAGCCACCTGAACTTCAAGATTCTTAACAAAATTTCTAGACAGTCACTTGTTGAAGGTCTATGTAATGAAGTTTTTAACAAAGATCATGTGTGCAAAGCTTGTCAGGAAGGGAAGCAGGTCAGAGCATCATTCAAAGAGAAAGCTTCTCATTCCACTGACAGGATTCTTCAGCTCTTGCACATGGATTTGTTTGGTCCCATAACACCTGTGAGTATGAATGGTAGGAAATATACCCTTGTGGTTATTGATGATTACTCTAGATATACTTGGGTTATTTTCTTGTTGAATAAGAAGAAGACACGGGTGAAGCTTCCAGAGTTGCTCAGGAGACTCAACAATGAGAAGAATCAGTCCATTACTAAGATCAGATCTGACAAGGGCACTGAATTTATAAATTCATATATTTCTGACTTTTGTAATGAACTTGGTATAGCTCATGAGACTTCTGCAGCTAGAACCCCACAGCAGAATGGTTTCGCTGAAAGGAGGAATAAGACACTGAAGGAAGCTGCTAGGACCATGCTGGCAGAGTCAGGATTGCCCAAGAAATTCTGGGTAGAGGCAATCAACACTGTATGCTACACTCAGAACAGATCCATGCTAAACAAACAACATGCACATACCCCATATGAGACATGGAATAAAAGGAAACCTCGTATTTCTTATTTTCTTGTATTTGGTTGTAAGTGCTTCATCCTCAACAATGGGAAGACCCAATTGAAACCTTTTGATAGCAAATCTGATGAAGGAATATTCTTAGGATATTCTGAAGTTAGTAAAGCCTTCAGAGTTTACAATTGTAGGACCCTTGTTGTGGAAGAATCACCACATATTATTTTTTATGAATCTGCTAATGAGTCTAGGATAAAAATGTTGAATCCTGACACTGAGGAGGTCACAAAGAGTGTGACAAGGCTGAGCTTAAAGAATCAACCTGATCCAAAGGTCAAAACTGTACCAATTCTAAGATGGGATGATGACGATGATCAGGATAATGAATCAAGTGCCACTCCTAAGCCCAGCACATCAGGGATTGTTGAGCCTCAGACTGAGGAACAGGTTCAACCTGAGGTAAGTACTGTCTATGAAGACGCTGTTGCAGCTGAGACAGTTCCTGAGTCACCTCATCAAGGGGGAATCAATGTCCCTGACATTGAGCTTGTTAATCCCTTTGGTATAGACTCAGGATCATCCCCTTCTGTTCAATTCCCAGAATTTTATGAGCCTGTAGATACTAACATTGCAGGTACTTCAGGAACAACTCCTGGCAAGAGAACATGGCTAGAGGATCATCCCATTGATCAAATCATTGGTGATCCAACTGAGGGAGTCAGGACCAGACGGTTCCATGGTGAGAGCGCATTGTTCTATTGCTTTCTCTCTGAGCAAGAGCCTCAGAACATTGAAGAAGCTCTCACTGACTCGAACTGGATCATTGCCATGCAAGAGGAGTTGAATCAGTTCACAAGGAATCAGGTTTGGGAACTGGTAGATAGACCTAGGCATCAAGGAGTAATTGGTACCAAGTGGGTCTTCAAGAATAAGAAGGATGAGAATGGTGTTGTGGTAAGGAACAAGGCTAGACTGGTTGCAAAAGGGTATTGTCAATCTGAGGTAATAGACTACGATGAGACTTTTGCTCCATGGCTAGGTTGGAAGCTATCAGATTGTTCCTTGCATATGCAACATATAAGAAGTTCAAGGTGTATCAAATGGATGTCAAGAGTGCCTTCCTGAATGGTGTACTCAATGAAGAGGTATATGTTGAACAACCTCCCGTGTTTGGGGTTGGAGATAGAGTATACCATTTGAAGAAAGCGCTCTATGGACTTAAGCAAGCACCAAGAGCTTGATATGATACCCTCTCTCAATTCCTGACAGACCATGGGTTCAAGAAGGGAACTGTGGATAGAACACTGTTCAAGATCACTGAAGGTGATGACATTCTCTTGGTCCAGATTTATGTGGATGACATAATATTTGGATCACCAAATCATCAGCTCTGTGAGAAATTCTCTAAGCTGATGACTGGTAAATTTGAGATGTCAATGATGGGAGAGATGAACTTCTTCTTAGAATTGCAGGTCAAGCAGACTGATCAAGGTATCTTCATTAATTAGGCCAAGTATACAAGAGACTTGATTCATAAGTTTGGTGTTCAAAACAACAATCCAGCCAGGATCCCTATGAACACAAATTGGAAGATGGATCCTGACATTGAAGGGACTTCAGTGAATCAGACTGAGTACCGAGGGCTAATAGGTTCTTTGTTGTAGTTGGTGTGTGTGCTAGGTATCAGTCTGATCCCAAGAGAAGTCATTTGGAGGCTGCTAAGAGGATACTTAAGTATATGAAAAGGACAGTCAATATGGGACTATGGAATCCTTCAGATGACAACTTAGAACTGACAGGTTATTCAGATGCAGATTATGGAGGTTGTAGGATTGATAGGAAATCAACCTCAGGGACATGTGAGTTTTTGGGAAGTAAGTTGATCTCTTGGTTTAGTAAGAAGCAGAATTCAGTGGCTACATCCACAACTGAGGCTGAGTATATGGCTGCAGGTAGTTGTTGTGCTTAGATATTATGGTTGAGGCAACAGTTGAGGGACTACCAAGTATTTGCTAATGAGGTTCCAATCTATTGTGACAACAATAGTGCTATAGCAATTACTCATAACCCAGTACTTCACACAAGGTGCAAGCATGTGGACATTAGACATCACTTCATTCGAGATCACGTGGAAAATGACATTAGGATGGAGAAGATTCACACTGACAGGCAAAGAGCTGACATCTTGACTAAGCCTTTGGCTGAAGTAAGGTTTATGGAACTGTCGGTAGAGTTAGGACTCTTAGATCCAGGAGAGCAGTCAGTGTAGGGTTCTAGGGGGAACTCAGGCCAGACTCGACTCAGCGAGGTATCAGGGTGCTACAATGTCTCCCTGACAGGTATGAGTTCTATCCTGACTCTTGTGAATACCAAGCGTCTCTCTGAGTCCTTCGTCCTAAAAATCTTTATTAAATGCATTCTGTTTTCATTAAAAGTACGCCTTTTCACATTTAAACCCACGCGCAGCGGAGCATTTAATCAATAGTGCCATTGGAGGTCTTTACGCAAACATAAAGCACATCTGCACACTGAGTATTCTCCTGCTCAAAATTTTCACAGATTTTCTAAAAACCTCTCTTTCAAAATCAATGGCACTTCTCGATAACAAGCTGGTACACATGGAGCAAGTAATCTCCATGGAAGGTGCTTGTCTTACAGTGGAGAAAATCAAACCAGTGTTTAATTGGATTTCCAAAGTTGGGTTGGAAACATACTTCACCATGCGCCCTATCTCCATACTTCCAAGGACGGTCGTAGAAGCCTACTTCAATATGTTTCTGCGCAAGGGGGAACTTTTCACGAAGGTGACCGCGCTCAAACAAACGGGAGAGAAAGACGGCGACGACGAACCTCTCTATAACTCAGAGGTGGTTGACATTGACATTCGGAAGGCTGTCAAGGAGGTCTTTGCATTGCCTTCCTCAGGGATCAATCCCAGGTTCTTCAAGGAGAATGCGGAGGGAGAATTCCTTAAGAAGTGGACCAAGACTGGCTCCCCTGAGTTCAGAGCCCGTCAGAACAAGAGTACTCTGAAGCCTGAGTACAGAGCTCTTGTGGACTTGGTGTCCAAGGTGGTAATGGGATCCACTGGCTCTCATGAGCAGCTGAGCTTGCCCAAGCTGAGGATAATGGGGGCTATAGTTGATGGAGTGGAAGCAAACTAGGAGCAGTTATTTCTTGATCAACTCCATCAGGCTAGACTGGACAAGCTGAAGCAGGATGAGGAGAAGAAGCACATTTCTGTCAGTGTCATCCTGCCCTTTGGAACGAGGATGTCCATCCTGATTGCTCATGTCTGCCATGAGTACACCTTCGACTTCGAGGATAATCTTTCCTCCAAGAAGGTGATGTTTACTTCAACGAGTGACACTTACTCGATGCTAGAGCTGACTGATCCCAATGCTAAGGCAAAGGGTCAGGCTAAAAAGCCAGCTGGGAAGACCAAGAATGTGGCAACCAGCCTCATTGAGAGGGTGGATGACCTCTTTGAAAGGAGTAAGGAGGCTGAGGTGTCTGCCGCTGAGAGAGAGGAGGCTCAGCCTGCAGTGGAGGATGTGGAGAAGAGGAAGAAGGTGAAGATAGTGCTGTCAGGGAAGAGCACTAAATCTGGGACTGAGTCTGATCCCAAGAGAGCCGAATCTGAGGCTGAGGGAACTGACGATGACGTCAGGAAGGAGAGTGATCAGGGGGAGAGGCCTTTGAAGAGACTTAGGAAGGGAGTCAGAAAGTCCCCTGCTAAGAGACTGCCTGTAGTAAGTGAGAGGGAGAAGTCAAGCTCTCCTAGAGCCTCTGACTTGGAGGAGTTGAGAAAATCTATCGAGACAGCTGAGTTGTTACAGCCTGAGATAGTACCCACTCATTCACCCACTCACCCTGAAACCCAAACACCAACCAACCCTGACCCCACACCTCAACCAACCATCTCACCCCAAACAGCCGAGCCCAATATCCCAGAGTCAGTGTCGTCACCTCAGAGGCTTGACCAACCATCAGATCCCACCATTCCCAACCCTGAAGATTCTCCACTTACCCCAACCCAAAAGATTTCCATAAAGCCACTTCAATTGAAGAGGATGACTTCCTGGAAGTGGAGGAGGAGGAATTGGATGAGCATATGGCAGGAGGCATTCTGGAGAATACCCTAAGGGGGAACGCTACTGAATGGGCCTCCAAGTGCTGGCCAAGGCTAACTAAGTATGGAGAGCTTGCTTCCAACGTCATTAAGCTCAAAGTCTGGTTGGAGTTTAAGCAATCCAACATGCAGGAGCAGCACAAGCTAGTCGATGCTCATGGATGGGAGCACTGGGAGAATGAGGAGGCAAGATTATGCTCTTATTTTGGAATGACTAGCTGGCTTCAACTGTTGAATTTTGAAAACCTGAGGAAGCTAGTCAATGACTTAATGTCCAAGAGTAAGGCTGATCTTCTTTCAGATGGTGAGGAAGATAAGGGTGGAGAGGATGACGAAGATGCTCAGGGTGGAGCTTCGGAAAAAGCTGAGGAGGTTGATGTGATGGTCCCTGAGTCTCAGACTCAGAAGGAAGGTGTGAAAGACACTGGTGCCAAGGGTGGACCAGTGGCTAAGGATGTTTTGAACATCTCAGCCGCCGATGAGACATATGTCGATGAAGGGATTCCCTGCCCTGAGACAAGGGAGAAAGATGTTGAGGCATCCAAGGAGACTCCCAGTTCCGAAGGACTAGTTCCTAAGGTTCGAGATGGCTTGGTTGAGCCTGAGCAGGCGACCATGACCACTCAACAACTGCCTTCAGTGCACCCTGAAGAGGGGACTGAGGATGCAGGGGCTGACAAGGGAAAATAGCCTGCCACTGATGAGGCCGAAGATGGTGATGAGGATGTGATCATAACTGGGGTCGGCCGAGCTAAATTCACAAGCATTGTGGAGGTCAAAAAGGAGAAAACCACTGAAAATCTAGCTGAGCTTCAGGAGGAAGTGATGAGGCTACGCGCTGAGAAAGAAGAGGACTCCAAGGCCCTAGCAAAACACATCTGATGGACTAAATCAGCTTACAACACCCTTGCCAATAAGGAGTTGATTTTTCTCAAGAGAATGATGACTGACATGGCCAAGTCAGTGAGGACTGAAAGGAAGCGCACCAAGAAGATGCTGAGACAAACCTTGAAGCAGTTGGCTGAGAAGGATGAGTAAAGGAAGGAAGATCTCAATCAGGCCGTGGAGAATCTTGCAGCTCAGGCTGGAGCCCTATTCACTCAAGCCATTACGGACTCAACGTCCAAGTTGGAGCTGGAGTCAGGACGAATTGCTCAGACTTCGAAAGATATTGCTGAGAGGCTGACTCAAGCAGATGATCGATCCGCCAGGGTGGAGGAGAGGATCGAGCAAGCTGAACAAAGACTCCAACTCTCCATGGAGGTCTTTGAGAAGAAGGTGAATGCTGCAATCAGATCTGTTTCTTTTGCAGGAACTGGTATCTCGATGGGAGTTAACTTACTGAAGGAGGGAATCAATGATGTTCATTCCCTAGCCTCTTTCGTAATTAACAGCGGATCTGACGCATTCCTATCCGGGGCCAATGATGATGCCAAAAAGGGGGAAAAGAAGAAGAAAAGATCCCGCCCTGAGGCATCTGAGGCAGTCAACCAAGGCGAAACATTTCAAGCTGATCCTGATGCCAATCCTGAAGGGAATGTGCTGACAGTAAGGAAGTCAGCAAGGTTGGCAGCAGTAGAGAAGGAAGGGGAGGAAATTGTTGCCAGGCTGAAGGCAGAGGCAGCAAAGAAGGCGAGGGCTAATGAACCTTCTAAAGAACTCCAAGTATCCAAGCAACCTGAGTCAGTTCAGAAATCTCCCCCCATGAACACAAGGAAGAACCCCATCACTTACTCTGGGAGATGGTGGCGGAATTATGCGCTGAGGCGTGGGGGACACCTTCTGAAAAGACTGAGGCTATACGCAGGGCTAAGATTGTACAGAAAGAAAAGATGCATATCTTGGAGAAGAAAGTGGAGAAGCTGACTGATATCACTGAGCTTCAATAAAGGGAACTCGATGATGCAGTTATCAGTCTGCTTAGGAGAAAGAAGGTGAAGCCTGAGCCTAGGAAGTACAGAAAGAGGCCTACAACAAGAAAATCAACAATTCTTCAAGTCAGAAGGCCGAAGTCAGGATTAAGGGAAGCCTATGTCGACGAGTTCATCTCCGAGGCACTGAAGGAGTTCTGGGCTGACGCGAAGGATGAGTTTGTGAAGTTGTGGTATGTTGTGAAGAAATGGGGAGACACTGATGATATCAATGCCCACTTCACTGACTACATGATGGACAATCATCCTGAATTGATCCAAAAGATACTGGAGGAGGCTGAAGCAGCTCAAGTCCAGGTGAAGGCTCCTGAGTTCACGATTCGAGCTCCTCCCTTAGTTCCTGGAACATAGAAGCACAATACAAAGGCCATTATGATTGAAGTTTTGAAGATTGCCAAGGCTGAAGGGTACGTGAATCAACCTAGCAGACTTGACGAGTTAAAGACAAGAGTCTATGAAGGATATGGACTTGAACCTGAAATGATATTAGTCTAGGTGTTCACAGCTTCTTGTAATAGATTAGATTCATTGTAATCACCTTCACATCAATCAATGAAATCTATTACTTTTGCCCACAGACAAAAACTCATTGTCTTTTTGGTTGTTATTTAAATTATGTACTTTATCAAGAATTGCTTTAACACTGCCTTATCTTATAGATAGGTTCTTATATTTCCTCGATATGTTTTGAGGATCTTTTTAGTGTTTTGGCATCATCAAAAAGGGGGAAATTGTTGGGACATTATCAGTTTTTATTAAGATCCTAAAGCCCCTGAAAAGATGATTTACCTTCTGTTTGTCTTTTTCAGGCTAGTCTTGGTTAGGTTTTGTACTTAGTCATTTTACACTTCACAGGTACTCAGTAAGAGGAGCACTTACTGATGACAATCAAGACTAAGGGCCTGAAGACAAAGTTTACCATCCTAAACTTATGGCAGTCTTCTAAGCTGGCTGAGTAAGTCTCAACGATGAAGAGTATGACCCTGAGGTCATTTACTACTCAGTCCTGAAGGGAACAGGAGGATACTGAGTTTATGGGAAGACTTGGAGTAGAGTCAAGCAATGCAAAAAGAATGTCAGCGTCAGGACAAGACCGGTGAGCTCAAGACAAAAAGAACTTAATAAGACTAGCCTGAAGCCCAGGAATAAGTTCTGACATTCTCACCAACCTAATGACGTGGACCAATCCTGGAAGGACACGCACGTACGGAACCTGACAGAAGACTGAATTCAGACTGCACTTTCAACGGGCAAGCATTTAATGTGCATTTAATGCATATACCTAATTCCATGCAAGGACGGCTGCTGCATGAAGATATGTCCGTTTGAAGCCACTCTACATAGATGAAAAGAAAGGCTATCTCTCCAATGGATAGTTTTTCAAATCACCTATAAATACAGAAGGTCTTGAACCCATTCAAGGTTACGGGAAATTTCCAAGCCAGAAATTACTCAAACTCTCAAGCATTCAAAAGCATTCAGCCTTAGAAGAAGCACTCGAAACCATCTAAATTTTCCAAGTGTTTCTTAGCTACTGAGAGTCATTCTGTATTCCAAAGAGCGTACTAGCATTATCTTAAGCTTAGAGAGATTATCCAATCCTTGGCATAGCTTTGCCTTGTAAGGATAATCTTAACTTAGTTGGAATCTAAACTGAAACCAAAACCCTAAGTTAGGTTTGTTGGGAGTAAGTCAGTTAGTGAGTTCGTAAGAGGAGTTCTATAGATCAGTGAGGTTAGCTGGTCTTGGTGCACCTTGGCATGTTAAAAATAAGAATCTCTTGAGTGGATTTCCTGTTAAATCAGGTCGTGGACGTAGGAGCTTGAGTCTCTGAACCACGTTAAACTCCTTGTGTTCTTATTGCTTTGATATTACGCATACCTGCCATATTACTTGTTCATTCATAAGCATTTGATTTATCAGGCCTGAATCAATCAGTCTGATCGTTAAAAAGAGCACTGCCCTACTAATCATTATTCAGAATTGAGTAAACAAGTTTTTCAGAAAGTAAACTAAACAAGACTTTAAACTATCAGGGCTCACGCATTTCCGCACTGAACTTGAATTGATGGTTAGCCAATTGACCCGCACCAAGTGTAGGCAGCAGGTCTGTTATCAGCTCCTAGTTCTTTACCACTCTGAGTAAAGGGGACTCAGTTAGGTTTTAAGTTTGAAAATCGGTATACGTGTATTCCCCCCCCCCCCCCCACATACATGTATTCCTCAGTCTTGTACCGGGACCAACAGTTGTTACTATCAGGTTTCCCTTCTTCAGCCTTGACCCGAAATAAACTAGCTCTTCACCAGACGGAAGTTTCAACACTACTTCCCTCTTTCCACAATCAATAGTAGCTTGATACTCTTCTAACCAATCCATACCAAAAATAATGTCGAACAACTCCATCTCTATCACGTGCATATAACCCGCTAAAGTTCGCTCACAAATCTGAATCTCCAGATTTTTTACTACTCTATCAGTGTGAAATGTCCTACCGGAAGGTAGACTAACTTCCAAGGCTTCCGTGGCGTCAGTTACCCGACAACCAACCTTGCTACAACACTTAGAAGACATAAAATAATGTGTTGCCCCGGTGTCAAACAGTGCAACTATAGGTACTCCATTAATTGAAAGCATACCTGCCAACGTATCTTGTTGTTTCCCACTTCAGCTTGCCCCAGACGATCCACTAGGCCCCGATGGTCCTTCAAGAGCAAACACCATTGCCTGCATCTTAGGTGTTGCCTCCTGAATTCTAAGTGGCGGGGGTGGTGGACTCCTGGGTAAAGGTGATGGTAGAGTAGGGCACTGCAACGCTATATGCCCCGGGTGCTTGCACAGAAAACATTTTCCTTCAGACACTCTCCTATGTGGTATCTTCTACTGTCCGCACACCATCGTTGTCCCATCTGCTGACTCGGTCTCGCTGCCCCGGAACCCTAATTCTGTGCAGGATCCCGAGTCTGCACACCCGGATCCGGACCAGCTCCGAATCTTCAATTTTTATTGGGTCCTTCAAAACGACTAGGACCCGACCACGGCCTCTTGCCTCCCACATTTACCCGAACATTTGCTCCAACATCAATCCTCTGACTTGCAGCGATTCTCTCAGCTCTAGAGAAAGCCTCCACATACAATAGATCACCCTGTCCCGATAATATTCCTAGGATTTCTGGTCCCAAACCTCGAATAAATCTCAGCACTCTCTTTGATTCAGTGTCAATAAGGTGTTGGGCATACCTTTCTAACTGGCTGAATCTAAGCTCATACTCAGCCACCGTGGAATTTCCTTGCTTCAGCTCAAGGAACTCCGTCTCCTTACTATCCCTATAAGATTGGGGATAGTATCTCTCCATCACGATCTCCTTAAAACGATCCCATGTCAACTCTTCTCTTTCCTTCTCGGACCGAATTCTCCAATAGTTTTCCAACCAGTGGTCGGTATCTTCGACCAACTGGAAGGATACGCAAGCAATCCTTTGAGCGTTTGTACATTGAATCGGACTAAAAATTCTCTCCATGGATCGGAACCATCTCTCCACTTTGTCCGGTCCATCCCTTCCATTAAAGGTGGAAGGTTTGAACCTCCGAAATTGCTCAACTACTTGTACTGTACTAACTGCCACAGGTTGGACAGCCACCACTTCTTGTGATACTGGTGCAACCTCTTGTACCTCAGGTTCTCCTGGCTCAACTGGTACCTCAGGCTCAGCAGGTGCCTCAGGTACATCAGGCACATTCGGTGCAGTAGGTGCTTCAGGAGCAGCTGGTGCATTCGCTCGACCTCTTCTATTCCGTACACGTAAACTTCTTCTAGGAGGCATCTAAATCAAGAGGGTACCCTAAAGTAAGCCCAAATATTCAATTTATAGTAATATTTCTAAAATCCCAAAACTTTGAGTTCAACTTATCTCTAGAACTCGCCATTTATGCATCATTTCATTCACATACTTAATCCATGCCTCTAGTTGAATACTTAGGTTCATAATTCCCATATCATGCCTTTCAATTTCTAGCACTTATCATACTTTCAAAGCAGTCCTAGTGTGCATACCATATCATTCTTTGTAATTTATCAAGTTGCTCATACATATCAAAACTTTTTATTTTGCTCATATACTTCAATCATTCTTTCATTCGTGCATCATTTTATGGATAAAATAAATGCACTTTCATTTGCATGCGTGCATTTTATAACCTCACATAAAACATTTATTGAGCAAAATCTTCAAAACATAGTATGAGCTTAAATATAATTCATATGCATAACATCATATGTATCAAAACATTTACTTGTATCATGTAATAACTTTAAATATTAAAACATTTCCAACACTTTTGCAAACCTGGAGGAGCCGTTGCAGGAGATAAGTGGTGGACTTGCTTCACACGTTCTTTTAAAATCTTAGACTTTCATACTTTCAAAATAAAATTTTCACAACTTTTGTACTTTGAAAACATTTTAGCAAGTCTACAGAATCATAAACTTGCTCTGATACCATACTGTCACACCCTACTTCTCAAGGTACTATTTTATAGTTAAAGTACCATATTTTATAAATATTCGCTTAGGTGTGAACTTTTCCAAATCTTAAACTTTTTTTTAGAGAAAGTGAATCTAAATCTTTTCTTAGCAGAAACGTAAACATTTTTAACGTGCACAAATCCAAAATAATAATAATTAACGCAACATAAAAATATAATCTACTTGTGAAAATATTATCAACCATCATTAAAGGTCCAGAGGAGCACCACTCATTCCCTCGGCTTTCTCCTTCGTTTTTCATCCTGAAAATTGTAAATGGAAAGGGTGAGTACGAAATAATTTCGTACACAGTGGGTGTTGGTCCCACTAGATTGATAAATTGCGGAAGCTTTAAAGTAAATGCCTTTGGCAAAGTTCTTTTCACAAGAGAAAACTAAAATAACCAAGAAATTAAATGCAGAAAACAGTAAATAAGACCGGATATATAGTGGTTCGGATCTGAATATCCTACGTCCACTCTCCCTTGATCAAAGGGGTCTCACTATCCAACCAACAACCAACTTACTTAGTGGAATTGTGAAGTACCAGTTCCTTCTTACAAACTCTTTAGATCTAACTTCGATCTAAAGACAACAGCCTTCAACCTTATCTTATAGATGAACAGGTTGAGGTCCAACTACTCCTTAAGAGTGAATGTGTAAGTATGAACAGAATAAGAGTTCTATGTGCTTGATAAACAAGAGCTTGGAATGTATCTTCGTGCGCGTATGATTATCTCTAGCCCTTTTTCTTGAGATTGCACTCTGTATTTGTAGAGGTGATTAAGGAATAGCCATTGGAGAGCTAATCCAATCAGATCCTCTATTTAGGGAAGCTTCAATCAATCAATTCCCTAATTGATTGATTGGGTTGGTGAGTTCCTTGGATTGATTGACTTCAAGACTTTCCAATCCTGATCTTGTTGACTTGATTTGAATCACCAACGGTCAATAGCTTCCAATGCCAAACTCTGATTCTCTCCAGAGAAGGCAATACCAGACAACAGGCAACCAAGATGTCTTCTGGTCCTGATCTGGTTAAGAAACATAATGCTCATCAGAATAAGGAGTTGATTCTGAGCATCTTTTGTTTCACCAGACTCGTTTGGTCCAGACTCGTCTGGTCTGGGGAAAGTTCTCTGCCTCTGGTCAGTCTCATCTGGTGAAGTCCTCTGGTGGAGTCCTCTGGTGAGTCTTCTGGTGACTCTTCTTTTGAGGTCTTCTGGTCTGGAAATTCCCCCTAGACTAAGTCCTATTCTAGTTCATCATCTGGCTAACAGGTCCAAATGGTCCTATTACATTTTCTGGTTTGTTTTTAACTCATCAAAACTATACAACTTTTATCCTAACAGTGGGAAATAAAATTTAAACTTCAAATTAGACACGTAACCGTGTATCTTCTTTTCTTCATACAATGACCACAAAGGCTATTGTACACACATCTCTCACGAACCACTTCGGGGTTCGGAATTCGTATAAACATGATACATGCACACAGTATACATGCATATCTAAAGTGTAAATAAAATTCCCCACCTTTTAAACCTTACAAAATTGGATGTTCGAACACGGATGAAAAAAAGTATACCATATGCACACTTTCACTAAGCCCCTTTTTTTTTTTTCTAATCCTCAATACTTCCTCATCATTTCGGACACATGAACAACCTTCATACAATATAATCATCACTTAGAAAATTCTATAAAAGAAGAAGATAATCTTACTTCCAAACTTAAAGGATTAAATAAGAAATCACCCTAAATAGCCTTACCAAACCTTCAATTTGTTTAGCACTATGAAAACACCACGAACTTAGGATGAATCAACTTGCAAATACACGTCCTAACGCCTTCAAACTCACAACGAACTTGTATCTCACGGCCACACTTGAATTATTCGAACATACTTTCCTATTTTTCTCTCTTTGTTGGATGAACTTTTCACACTCTTCTCTCTATTTCCTCACACTCAACCTCACGAATTATTCCTCTCTTTTGCTGAGTTTTGGACGGTCAAAAGTGAGTAAAATATCACTCTTGTAACCCCCTTACATGCCTTTAAATTTCAGCCTTTAATTCCACCTTTGTAACCTCCTAATAACTTCATAACCTACACTTTTATGCCCATTTTTAAGCAAAAACGTCCAGCCCCTCTCATCTAAGTCAAAAGTCCTCATAATACTCTTAATACCCTTTGAAAAATTCCTACAAACAAGTTAGTAACCGACCCCTAAAGAAAATGTAACATAAAGCCCTTAATTCTTGAATTTAACCACCCAATTGTAACCTATGTGGCCAATAAATCTCCTTATAACTTCTTGCCTTTTAAAAACATATAACTCCCTCCTACACAACTACAAAAACGGCCAAGAGGAAGGGAAAAGGGAAAAAAAACTGCCCTTTTTAATTGTTAGTAACGTTTCTCCTTAAAACGTACACTTAATGGACCGAAACCGAAAACACAATTACACCTCTTAAAAAAATCTAAAATCCCTATATAAATACATCTATAATTTCGGTCCATGCTACTAAAAAGTAAGTCACAACTTTAATTAATTTCAACACTTCACTTAAAAACTTAAATCCAAAGTAAAACTAAACCATAAATCATCTAATACTTAAATAAATTCCGGGTGTTACATCCTACACCCCTTAAAACAAATTTCATCCTCGAAATTTAAGAAGCGAAACATACCTATCACAAAAATCCCGAAATTTTTGCTCTTAGCTCATCTTCACGCTCCCAAGTCGCTTCGGCGTGCCCATGTCTACTCCAACGAACATTCACGAGCAATACGTCCCTATTTCTGAGCTGATGAACTTTCGTATCTAGAACCTCTACCGGTACTTCTTCATATGTTAGACCTTCATCGATTTCCAACTCTGAAAAGTCCACTACATGACTAGGATCATGCACGTACTTCCTCAACATAGATACATGGAATACATCGTGCACAACTGACAAACTTGGCGGTAGAGCTAATCTATACGCCAAATCTCCAATTCACTCTAAAATCTCGAATGGTCCGATGAATCTAGGTTGCAACTTCCCTTTTCGTCTGAAACGTACCACTCCTCGAGTCGGTGATACTTTCAGGAATACTTTCTCTCCAAGTTCAAAGGATACAGATTTTCTCCTCCGATCGGCGTAAGACTTTTGCCGATCTTGAGCCACTCGAATTCTTTCCCGGATTTTGTCTGTAACTATAACCGTTCTTTCCACAATCTCGGGCCCCAACATTCTTCTTTCGCCAACTTCGTCCCAATATAGTGGAGATCTACACTTTCGTCCGTACAACGCCTCATATGGAGCCATTCCAATCGTCGCCTGAAAACTGTTATTGTACGCAAACTCTACTAAAGGTAGATATTCTTCCCATCCTCCACCAAAATCCAAAACGCAGGTTGTAAGCATATGCTCAAGCGTCTGAATAGTTCTTTTCGACTGACCATCTGTTTGAGGATGATAATCCGTACTGAAGTTCAATCTCGTTCCCATCGCAGCTTGTAGTCCTTTCCAAAACTGGGAAGTAAAACGGGAATCCCTATCTGACACTATAGAAACGGGTACTCCATACAATCTTACAATCTCTCGAATGTACAACTGGGCCAACTGTTCCATACTGTTCATCATCTTCATAGGTAAAAAGTGGGCAGACTTAGTCAATCTATCCACTATTACCCAGATAGCCTGATTTCCCTTCGCTGACCTAGGTAATCCGACCACAAAATCCATCGTGATGTGCTCCCATTTCCACTGAGGAATTTCTAATGGTTTCATCAACCCCGAAGGTCGTTGATGCTCGGCTTTCACTAGCTGGCAGGTTAAACACTTTTCCATATGCGCACCTATATCATTCTTCATGTTCTTCCACCAAAACTGAGCTCATAAGTCCTGATATATCTTGGTTCCACCCGGATGTACCGTGTAAAGCGAACTATGAGCTTCCTCTAATATCTCCTTCTTCGGCTCACTCTCATCCGGCACGCACAATCTTCCGCTATACATTAATGCTCCATCATCTGCGACTACAAAGTTTTGACCAACTCCATCAATAACCCGCTTGCGCATTTTCTCTAAAAATGCATCTCCCTTCTGCGCATCGACGACTCTGCTTCTCAAAATTGATTGAACCTGCATCGCCAAAATTGTTGCTTCCAAAACTTTTGCTGGCTTCACGATTCCAACCTCATCTTTTCGAACTCTCTCACCAAATCATCTTGTGTCGTCAATAGACAACTCAACTCGCCTCTTCCTTTGCGACTCAAAGCATCTGCTACCAAGTTCGCCTTCCCCGGATGGTAGTTGATACTGCAATCGTAGTCTTTCACTAACTCTAACCATCTTCTTTGCCTCATATTCAATTTCTTTTGTGTGAATATATACTTCAAACTTTTGTGATCCGTATATATCTCACACTTGGTCCCGTACAGATAATGTCTCCAGATCTTCAAAGTGTGCACCACTGCAGCCAACTCTAGATCGTGAGTAGGGTAGTTTAACTCATGTGTCTTCAACTGCCTCGATGCATAAGCTACAACTCTTCCATGTTGCATAAGTACACAACCCAATCCTTGCTTAGATACATCACTGTAAACCACGAATCCCACCGCAACTTCAGGAATAACTAACACTGGCGCAGACACTAGCCTTTTCTTCAGTTCCTGGAAGCTCTCCTCACACTCCCGAGACCATACAAACTTCACACCTTTCCGAGTTAAGTAAGTCATTGGGGATGCCAACCTGGCGAACCCCTCAATAAATCTCCGATAATACCCCGCCAAACCCAGAAAACTGTGAATTTCCGTAACATTGGTCGGCGTCTTCTACTCGCTCACAGCTTCAACTTTCGCTGGATCTACCTCCACACCTTGTGCTGTAATCACATATCCCAGAAATGCTACTCTGTCTAACCAGAACTCATACTTCTTGAACTTTGTATACAACTTCTCTCTACGCAATACTTCCAAAACAGTCCTTAAATGCTCCTCATGTTCCACTTCACCTTTGGAGTAGATTAGAATGTCATCTATGAAGACGATGACAAACTTATCTAAGTAGGGGTGAAACACTCGGTTCATTAAGTCCATGAATACTACAGGCGCATTACTAAGTCCGAATGGCATCACTACAAACTCGTAGTGCCCATATCTTATTCGGAATGCGGTCTTCGGCCTATCCTCTTCCCTTACTTCCAGCTGGTGATAACCCGACATCAAATCAATCTTGGAGAATGCTCTTGACCCTTTCAACTGGTCGAATAAGTCCTCGATTCTTGGTAATGGATACTTTTTCTTAATAGGAAGCTGGTTCAACTCCCTGTAATCAATGCACATCCTCATAGATCCGTCCTTCTTCTTTACAAATAGCATAGGCGCACCCCAAGGTGATACACTAGGCTGGATGTACTTCTTGTCCAGCAGCTCTTGTAACTGGACCTTTAGCTCTTCTAGTTCCTTTGGCGCCATTCGATAAGGTGCTTTCGAAACTGGGGCGGCTCCGGGCACCAAATCGATGGTAAACTCCACTTGTCGATCAGAAGGTATTCCAGGTAACTCGTTTGGAAACACATCTGGGTACTCACGTACAACTCGTACATCTTCTAGCTTCAGCTTTTGTTCACCCATCACGTGTACCAGATAACCTTGACACCCCTCCTTCCTTAGCATCTTTACCGCTTTCATAGCTGTTACTATCAGGTTTCCCTTCTTCAGCCTTGACCCGAAATAAACTAGCTCTTCACCCTACGGAAGTTTCAACACTACTTCCTTCTTTAAACAATAAATAGTAGCTTGATACTCTTCTAACCAATCCATACCAAAAATAATGCCGAACAACTCCATCTCTATCACGTGCATATAACCCACTAAAGTTAGCTCACAAATCTGAATCTCTAGATTTTCTACTACTCTATCAGTGTGAAAAGTCCTACCGAAAGGTAGACTAACTTCCAAGGCTTCCGTGGCGTCAGTTACCCAACAACCAACCTTGCTACAACACTTAGAAGACATAAAAGAATGTGTTGCCCCGGTGTCAAACAGTGCAAATATAGGTACTCCATTAATTGAAAGCATACCTGCCAACGTATCTGGTTGTTTCCCACTTCCGCTTGCCCCAGACGATCCACTAGGCCCCGATGGTCCTTCAAGAGCAAACACCCTTGCCTGCGTCTTAGGTGTTGCCTCCTGAATTCTAAGTGGCGGGGGTGGTGGATTCCTGGGTAAAGGTGATGGTAGAGTAGGACACTGCAACGCTATATGCCCCGGCTGCTTGCACCGAAAATATTTCCCCTTCAAACACTCTCCTAAGTGGTATCTTCTACAGTCCGCACACCATCATTGTCCCGTCTACTGACTTGGTCTCACTGCCCCGGAACCCTGATTCTGTGCAGGACCCCGAGTCTGCGCACCCGGACCAGCTCCGAATCTTCTATTTTTATTGGGTCCTTCAAAATGACTAGGACCCGACAACGGCCTCTTGCCGCCCACATTTACCCTAACATTTTCTCCAACATCAATCCTCTGACTTGCAGCGATTCTCTCAGCTCTAGAGAAAGCCTCCACATACGATAGATCACCCTATCCAGATAACATTCCTCGGATTTCTGGTCTCAAGCCTCGAATGAATTTCAATACTCTCTTTGATTCAGTGTCAACAAGGTGTTGGTCATACCTTGCTAACTGGCTGAATCTAAGCTCATACTCAGCCACTGTGGAATTTCCTTGCTTCAGCTCAAGGAACTCCGTCTCCTTACTATCCCTATAAGATTGGGGATAGTATCTCTCCATCACGATCTCCTTAAAATGATCCCATGTCAACTCTTCTCTTTCCTTCTCGACCCGAATCCTCCAATAGCTTTCCCACCAGTGGTCGGCATCTTCGACCAACTGGAAGGATACGCAAGCAATCCTTTGAGCATCTGTACACTGAATCAGACTAAAAATTCTCTCCATGGATCGGAACCATCTCTCCACTTTGTCCGGTCCATTCCTTCTATTAAAGGTGGAAGGTTTGAACCTCCGAAATTGCTCAACTACTTGTACTGTACTAACTGCCTCAGGTTGGACAGCCACCACTTCTTATGCTACTGGTGCAACCTCTTGTACCTCAGGTTCTCCTGGTTCAACTGGTACCTCAGGCTCAGCAGGTGCCTCAGGTACATCAGGCACATTCGGTGCAGCAGGTGCTTCAGGAGCAGCTGGTGCATTCGCCCGACCTCTTCTACTCCGTACATGTAAACTTCTTCTAGGAGGCATCTAAATCAAGAGGGTACCCTAAAGTAAGCCCAAAATATTCAATTTATAGTAATATTTCTAAAATCCCAAAACTTTGAGTTCAACTTATCTCTAAAATTCACCATATATGCATCATTTCATTCACATACTTAATTCATGCCTCAAGTTGAATACTTAGGTTCATAATTCCCATATCATGCCCTTCAATTTCTAGCACTTATCATACTTTCATAGCAGTCCTAGTGTGCATACCATATCATTCTTTGTAATTTATCAAGTTGCCCATACATATCAAAACTTTTTATTTTGCTCATATACTTCAATCATTCTTTCATTCGTGCATCATTTTATGGATAAAATAAATGCACTTTCATTTGCATGCATGCATTTTATAACCTCACATAAAACATTTATTGAGCAAAATCTTCAAACCATAGTATGAGCTTAAATATAATTCATATGCATAACATCATATGTATCAAAACATTTACTTGTATCACTTAATAACTTTAAATATTAAAATATTTCGAACACTTTTGCAAACCTAGAGGAGTCGTTGCAGGAGATAAGTGGTGGACTTGCTTCAAACGTTCTTTTAAAATCTTAGACTTTCATACTTTCAAAATAAAAATTTCACAACTTTTGTACTTTGAAAACATTTTAGCAAGTCTACAGAATTGTAAACCTGCTCTGATACTATACTTTCACACCCTACTTCTCAAGGTACTATTTTATATTTAAAGTACCATATTTTATAAATATTCGTTTGAGTGTGAACTTTTCCAAATCTTAAACTTTTTTTTAGAGAAAGTGAATCTAAATCTTTTCTTAGCGGAAACGTAAACATTTTTAACGTTCGCAAATCCAAAATAATAATAATTAACGCAACATAAAAATATAATCTACTTGAGAAAATATTATCAACCATCATTAAAGGTCCAGAGCACCACTCATTCCCTCGGCTTTCTCCTTCGTTTTTCATCCTAAAAATTATAAATGGAAAAGGTGAGTACGAAATAATTTCATACACAGTGGGGAATAAAATTTAAACTTCAAATTAAACACGTAACCGGATATCTTCTTTTCTTCATACAATGACCACAAAGGCTATTGTACACACATCTCTCACGAACCACTTTGGGGCTCGGAATTCGTATAAACATGATACATGCACACAGTATACATGCATATCTAAAGTGTAAATAAAATTCCCCACCTTTTAAACTTACAAAATTTGATGTTCGAACACGGATGAAAAAAAAGTATACGATATGCACACTTTCACTAAGCCCCTTTCTTTTGCTAATCCTAAATACTTCCTTATCATTTCGGACACATGAACAACCTTCATACAATATAATCATCACTTAGAAAATTCTATAAAAGAAGAAGATAATCTTACTTCCAAACTTAAAGGATTAAATAAGAAATCACCCTAAATAGCCTTACTAAACCTTCAATTCGTTTAGCACTATGAAAACACCACAAACTTAGAACGAATCAACTTGCAAATACACGTCATAATGCCTTCAAACTCACAGCCAACTTGTATCTCACGGCCACTCTTGAATTATTCGAACATACTTTCCTATTTTTCTCTCTTTGTTGGATGAACTTTTCACACTCTTCTCTCTACTTCCTCACACTCAACCTCATGAATTGTTCCTCTCTTTTGCTGAGTTTTGGACGGCCAAAAGTGAGTAAAATATCATTCTTGTAACCCCCCTTACATGCCTTTAAATTTCAGCCTTTAATTCCACCTTTGTAACCTCCTAATAACTTCATAACTTACACTTTTATGCCCATTTTTAAGCAAAAATATCCAGCCCCTCTCATCTAAGTCAAAAGTCATCTTAATACTCTTAATACCCTTTGAAAAATTCCTACAAACAAGTTAGTAACCGACCCCTAAAGAAAATGTAACATAAAGCCCTTAATTCTTGAATTTAACCACCCAATTGTAACCTATGTGGCCAATAAATCTCCTTATAACTTCTTGCCTTTTAAAAACATATAACTCCCTCCTACACAACTACACACACAGCCAAAAGGAAGGGAAAAGGAAAAAAAAACTGCCTTTTTTAATTGTTGGTGTTGGGATATTTTAGTTTTGATAATTTTCCAAAACAACATGTAATAGGTTTGAAAGCAGTCAGGATAGTATCTTTTAGTTTCAGGTCAGGCTAGGTTGTTTCTCAGGAGAACAGGTTATCAGTGGAGGAAGAACTCAGCTGAGGGGGAACCCTACTGAGAGGAACTCAGCTGAGGGGGAACTCTACTGAGAGGAACTCAGTGAGGGGGAACTCACTGACACAGCCTGAGGAAGTCAAAATAACATCAAAAAGAGAACAGACTGAAGCCATGTCAGAAGACCTGAACCTGAAGAGAAGCCTGAAGGAAGTCCCACTGAGTATAAACCTGACTTTCTAAGCTGGTCAGTGGACTACTCAGTGAAGAGCATGATTGAGAGGATCAGTGTTGTGCCTAGTAGGACCTGAAGGAGTCAGGCTACTGAGGCTGGGAAGCTTGACAAATAGCCTTATGTCAACTCCCCTGAGTGGACTTCAAGTCTACTGAAGGAAGTCCACTGAGAAGACTTAAAGTCCAATGATGGTTCCTAAGAAGACTTCAAGTCTACTGAAGAAAGGTATCCTGAGAGGATTACAAGTCAGCTGAAGACAAGTCGCCTGAAGTCAGGACTACCCTGATCAAGTACCCTGAAGAAAAGAGCCGTTGGACTCAGTCCACGTGGACCAATCAAGTCAAGGCAGCGAATCTGACAAAAGCTGACAAGGCAATACTTCACTGAAAAGGAGAATTTCACTCCAGAGATAGTCTGGATTTGAATGTTACTTTCTCCAACGGTAACATTCAAATCCAAACTATAAATACAAACTCAAGCTTCATTTGAAAAAGAGCTGGTGGTGCGAGAGCGGTGCAAGTCATGAGGGAGTCATAAGGGTGCACCATCTCCATCAAGAACACTGACATTGAATTCTTCATAGTCATATTTGAGTGTTCCAGTTTGTATACTCGAGCCTATCATATACATCCTAAGCTTAGAGAGGTTTTCCCAACCTTAGCTCAGAGGCTAAAACCATGTAAGGGAAAACCTCACCTAGTTGGAGAGAACCAAACCAAACTAAACCCTTTCCAGAATAGTGTTAGGTGTTGCAGTGAGGTGAGGAGAGGCAGTCCCTGAGTGAAGAGGGATGTGAGGCCAGTTCGAGAGGCAGCTCCGTAGAGGGGTGTGAGTCCAGTTGTGAGTGCACCTTGGCACGTTAAAAACAAGAATCCCGGGTAGTGGATTTCCTGTTAAATCAGGCAGTGGATGTAGGAGCTTGAGCCTCCGAACCACTTTACATTGTTGTGTTCTTTATTGCTTTACTGACTTGCATAACATCAGTGTTAAAACAAAAATTTCTCCTAATTTCCCATATTGTCTTTGTTTGTGAATGAAAAAATGGGACCAACAATTGGTATCAGAGCGGGTTGTTCACATGACCACTGATCCAGTTTTGTTAAGAAAAATGGTCAACCGAACAGATCTTAAATGTTTTAAACTATGGGAATTTCTGCATATTTCATATTATTACTTGTGTTCTGACATCATTCTTGTAATAGAAAATCTTTTTGTTAGAAGTTTTGGAATCATCAAAAAGGGGGAAATTGTTGGGATATTTTAGTTTTGATGATTTTCCAAAACAACATGTAATAGGTTTGAAAGCAGTCAGGATAGTATCTTTTAGTTTCAGGTCAGGCTAGGTTGTTTCTCAGGAGAACAGGTTATCAGTGGAGGAAGAACTCAGCTGAGGGGGAACCCTACTGAGAGGAACTCAGCTGAGGGGGAACTCTACTGAGAGGAACTCAGTGAGGGGGAACTCACTGACACAGCCTGAGGAAGTCAAAATAACATAAAAAAGAGAACAGACTGAAGCCATGACAGAAGACCTGAACCTGAAGAGAAGCCTGAAGGAAGTCCCACTGAGTATAAACCTGACTTTCTAAGCTGGTCAGTGGACTACTCAGTGAAGAGCATGATTGAGAGGATCAGTGCTGTGCCTAGTAGGACCTGAAGGAGTCAGGCTACTGAGGCTGGGAAGCTTGACAAATAGACTTATGTCAACTCCCCTGAGTGGACTTCAAGTCTACTGAAGAAAGTCCACTGAGAAGACTTAAAGTCCAATGATGGTTCCTAAGAAGACTTCAAGTCTACTGAAGAAAGGTATCCTGAGAGGATTACAAGTCAGCTGAAGACAAGTCGCCTGAAGTCAGGACTACCCTGATCAAGTACCCTGAAGAAAAGAGCCGTTGGACTCAGTCCACGTGGACCAATCAAGTCAAGGCAGCGAATCTGACAAAAGCTGACAAGGCAATACTTCACTGAAAAGGAGAATTTCACTCCAGAGATAGTCTGGATTTGAATGTTACTTTCTCCAACGGTAACATTCAAATCCAAACTATAAATACAAACTCAAGCTTCATTTGAAAAAGAGCTGGTGGTGCGAGAGCGGTGCAAGTCATGAGGGAGTCATAAGGGTGCACCATCTCCATCAAGAACACTGACATTGAATTCTTCATAGTCATATTTGAGTGTTCCAGTTTGTATACTCGAGCCTATCATATACATCCTAAGCTTAGAGAGGTTTACCCAACCTTAGCTCAGAGGCTAAAACCATGTAAGGGAAAACCTCACCTAGTTGGAGAGAACCAAACCAAACTAAACCCTTTCCAGAATAGTGTTAGGTGTTACAGTGAGGTGAGGAGAGGCAGTCCCTGAGTGAAGAGGGATGTGAGGCCAGTTCGAGAGGCAGCTCCGTAGAGGGGTGTGAGTCCAGTTGTGAGTGCACCTTGGCACGTTAAAAACAAGAATCCCGGGTAGTGGATTTCCTGTTAAATCAGGCAGTGGATGTAGGAGCTTGAGCCTCCGAACCACTTTACATTGTTGTGTTCTTTATTGCTTTACTGACTTGCATAACATCAGTGTTAAAACAAAAATTTCTCCTAATTTCCCATATTGTCTTTGTTTGTGAATGAAAAAATGGGACCAACAATTGGTATCAGAGCGGGTTGTTCACATGACCACTGATCCAGTTTTGTTAAGAAAAATGGTCAACCGAACAGATCTTAAATGTTTTAAACTATGGGAATTTCTGCATATTTCATATTATTACTTGTGTTCTGACATCATTCTTGTAATAGAAAATCTTTTTGTTAGAAGTTTTGGAATCATCAAAAAGGGGGAAATTGTTGGGATATTTTAGTTTTGATGATTTTCCAAAACAACATGTAATAGGTTTGAAAGCAGTCAGGATAGTATCTTTTAGTTTCAGGTCAGGCTAGGTTGTTTCTCAGGAGAACAGGTTATCAGTGGAGGAAGAACTCAGCTGAGGGGGAACCCTACTGAGAGGAACTCAGCTGAGGGGGAACTCTACTGAGAGGAACTCAGTGAGGGGGAACTCACTGACACAGCCTGAGGAAGTCAAAATAACATAAAAAAGAGAACAGACTGAAGCCATGACAGAAGACCTGAACCTGAAGAGAAGCCTGAAGGAAGTCCCACTGAGTATAAACCTGACTTTCTAAGCTGGTCAGTGGACTACTCAGTGAAGAGCATGATTGAGAGGATCAGTGCTGTGCCTAGTAGGACCTGAAGGAGTCAGGCTACTGAGGCTGGGAAGCTTGACAAATAGACTTATGTCAACTCCCCTGAGTGGACTTCAAGTCTACTGAAGGAAGTCCACTGAGAAGACTTAAAGTCCAATGATGGTTCCTAAGAAGACTTCAAGTCTACTGAAGAAAGGTATCCTGAGAGGATTACAAGTCAGCTGAAGACAAGTCGCCTGAAGTCAGGACTACCCTGATCAAGTACCCTGAAGAAAAGAGCCGTTGGACTCAGTCCACGTGGACCAATCAAGTCAAGGCAGCGAATCTGACAAAAGCTGACAAGGCAATACTTCACTGAAAAGGAGAATTTCACTCCAGAGATAGTCTGGATTTGAATGTTACTTTCTCCAACGGTAACATTCAAATCCAAACTATAAATACAAACTCAAGCTTCATTTGAAAAAGAGCTGGTGGTGCGAGAGCGGTGCAAGTCATGAGGGAGTCATAAGGGTGCACCATCTCCATCAAGAACACTGACATTGAATTCTTCATAGTCATATTTGAGTGTTCCAGTTTGTATACTCGAGCCTATCATATACATCCTAAGCTTAGAGAGGTTTTCCCAACCTTAGCTCAGAGGCTAAAACCATGTAAGGGAAAACCTCACCTAGTTGGAGAGAACCAAACCAAACTAAACCCTTTCCAGAATAGTGTTAGGTGTTGCAGTGAGGTGAGGAGAGGCAGTCCCTGAGTGAAGAGGGATGTGAGGCCAGTTCGAGAGGCAGCTCCGTAGAGGGGTGTGAGTCCAGTTGTGAGTGCACCTTGGCACGTTAAAAACAAGAATCCCGGGTAGTGGATTTCCTGTTAAATCAGGCAGTGGATGTAGGAGCTTGAGCCTCCGAACCACTTTACATTGTTGTGTTCTTTATTGCTTTACTGACTTGCATAACATCAGTGTTAAAATAAAAATTTCTCCTAATTTCCCATATTGTCTTTGTTTGTGAATGAAAAAACGGGACCAACAGTTGGTAACGTTTCTCCTTAAAACGTACACTTAATGGACCAAAACCGAAAACACAATTACACCTCTTTAAAAAAATCTAAAATCCCTAAATAAATACATCTATAATTTCGGTCCATGCTACTAGAAAGTAAGTCACAACTTTAATTAATTTCAAAACACTTCACTTAAAAACTTAAATCCAAAGTAAAACTAAACCATAAATCATCTAATACTTAAATAAATTTCGGGTGTTACACAAGTGCTCTCTGCCGAACTAAAGGCCAAAGAAACTGAGATTGCCACTTCCCAAGCTGGAGGCTAAAGTTGCTCGCATTCGCAAGGGATCATTTGGGATGCTAACCCAGGCTGAATTTGATGCCCATCTTAGGTCTTGCTCAAATCTGGGCTACATATGTGCTTATGCTGACTGTATTCGTTCAGTCAGTACGCATAATGTCCCCTAGATCATTACAGAGGACATTGGCCAAGACTTAACCGAGTTCCTTGAAGTCTATCCTCCTGTACCAGGATCAATCCTCCAGTTAGGCGATATGGTTGATTATGGGATCAAGTTGGACTTTCTCGATCCCAGTATTACTCTGGTTTATCACCCGGCTACAGAAGAAGGAGGTGATGAGGGCAAGCATGCTGCAGAGGGCGACCAAGCTGCTGCTGGAGATGAACAAAAGGCGGCTGAAGACTTGGTCGCCGAAGTGCTAGTGGATAATCCTGCCGACCAGGTCCAAGACCCAGTCCCTACTGAGCAGAGGCAAGAATGGGTCGTAGGATATTTTTGTCTTTCATCTTTTTGATGTAATTGTTGTTTGCTTCTTCATGGAGCTTTTTGTACTCTTTTTGGGCTTCAAAGCCTTCATTTAAAGAATTATCTTTTTTCCTCGTCATTTCTTCATATGTTAATTGCTTTACATTTATTTCAATGCTTTGCAATATTAACACATGTAATTGGGCTTTGCTCGATTTGAACTTTTCCTTTAATAAATAGAATAAGGGTTTAGCCTTAGGCTTTGCTTCTTTAAAAAATGAACAGTCTTTCAATAGCTTAGATCCTTATAATTGGACTTGAGCTTAGATTTTCTTTCTGAATGAACAACTATCCTTGCATTAATCTACAAAATTTACAAGTGTAAAAATATTGTTCATCACTAACATATATACTCTGATGAATAACTCTGAACATCCGCAAAAATAATTACAAGTGTAAAATAGTTGTTCGTTTATAATAAATTTTGTCGAACAACTTTTTCATCAACCTGAACCTGGCTACAATCTATGTTGTTCGACCTATACATCATACTGAACAACTTTTTGTACAATACTTAGCAAAAATTTTAAAAAAATTGGCAAGTTTTTGGCTTACTTGCACATGTTAAGACTTGCTCACCCGGGTAAGGAACTTGTTTGCCTTACTGGTAGTACTTCTTTAGATGAACTGTGTTCCAGGAGTATTGGGCCGAATTGCCCTTCATGTCTTCAGTGTCATAGACACCATTGGGTAACTTGTCTGTTACCCTGTATAGGCCCTCCCAAGTCGGTCCGAATACACCTGGAGGTGGGGCGACCAACTTTCGTAGAACTAAATCACCAACTTTGAATTCCCTAACTTTGTCATGGGATTTGTAATAACGCTCTGCTCGCTGCTTGTAAGTAGCATTTTTAGCTCGACATTCAATTTTTTTCCTCGAGCATATCTAATTCAGCTGCCAAAGCAGAGTTGTTCACCTCTTCATCAAAGTTGGTCATTCGAATTGTCTTGGTCTTTAGCTCAATTGGGATAACAACGTCTGTTCTGAAAGCTAATGCGAATGGTGTTTCTCCGGTGCTAGACCTGGGAGAAACTCTGTATACTCATAAAACTTCTGGGAGCTCTTCAGACCAGTTGTTAGGATAAAAATTTGTTAGTTTTGATGAGTTAAAACAAACCAGAAGATGTAATAGGACCATCTGGACCTGTTAGCCAGATGATGATCTAGATTAGGACTTAGTCTAGGGGGAACTGCCAGACCAGAAGACCTCACCAGAAGAGTCACCAGAAGACCCCTCCAGAGGACTTCACCAGAGGACTCCACCAGAGGACTTCAGCAGAGGAGATCAGACCAGAGGCAGAGGACCTTCCCCAGACCAGACGAGTCTGGTGGAACAAAAGATGCTCAGTTTGATCCCCTTATCCTACTGAGTATTCTGGCTGTTCACCAGATAAGGACCAGAAGACACCGAGGTTGCCTGGTGTCTGGTCCTGCCTTCTCTGGAGAGAATCAGAGTTAGGCAATTGGAAGCATTGACCGTTGGTGATTCAAATCAAGTCAAAACAAGATTGGATTGAGAAGATATGAAGACAATCAATCAAGATCTCACCAACCCAATCAATCAATTAGGGAATTGATTGATTGAAGCTTCCATATATAGAGGATCTGATTGGATTAGCCTCCCAACGGCTATGTCCCTAATCCCCTCTATATATACTTGAGTGCAGATCAAGAAAAAGCTCTAGAGAAGTATTCACGCGCATATAGCCATACAAAAGCTTGTGATCACTACGCATATTGCACTCACATTTTGTTCTTATTTACTCATCTACTCGTAAGGAGTTTATACACTCAACCTGTTCATCTTGTTAAGATAAGGTTGGAGTGAGTATCTTTAGATCGAAGTTAGATCTAAAGAGTTTGTAAGAAGGTGCTGGTACTTCAGAAATTCCAGTGAGTAAGTTTGTGAGTTGGTTGTTAGTGAGACCCCTTGGTGATAAGGGAGAGTGGACGTAGGATATTTATCCGAACCACTATATATCTTGTGTCTTTTATTGCTTTACTTTAATTATTGTTAATTGCTCTTTTATAAAAGATTTTGGAAAGACATTATTACATAAGCTTCCGCAATTAATCTATCGAGTGGGACCAACAAGTGGTATCAGAGCAGTGTGTCCACGACCACTGCTTTGAAAAGCTTTTGGTGGTCACCGAGCAGATCCATTGCTCTTTCGTGTTTTTATTCAAGTTCTTGTTATTTCCCTAAATTTCTTATCAATATGTCTTCGAAATCTTCTTATAAGAGTCGTAAGCTTCCAGAATTCTCTTTTGAGGATTATAGCCACTGGAGCTTCATGATGAGTAATCATCTTGGAGCTATTCATCACCGCATGTTAGATGTGGTTGAAAGTGGCCCCATTAAATTTTACTGGACTCCTATTAATAGTGGCAGGTCTGAGTCCAGAGAAGAAACTAGCGACGCTGCAGAGGATAGAGTTCCCAGACAACGAATCCTCAAAAAGAAAGACGAACTTGACAACGATGAGAGAAAGCTACATAACCTGGACCAGGTGGCGAGGACTGAGATTATCAACACTCTTACTAAAGAAGTCATTGAAAAGGTCAGGACGTGCACCACTGCAAAAGAGATGTGGGACAAGTTAGCTCTGCTCTGTGAAGGAACAGAGAAGATTAAAGATAACAAGCTCCAAGCTGTTCAACACTCTTTTGATACATTTAAGATGAAACCAGACGAGACCATTGACCAGCTGGACATGCGTCTCACGAATCTCTTGAACAAGGCTAGTGCCTTAGGTAAGACCTATTCTGAAAAAGAGATTAATAGTAAAATATTACGTTCACTAACAAGCAGGTGGAGAATTAAAGTCACTGTGATCAAGGACAACAAGGATCTCAACACTCTGGATCACCATCTTCTGTTGTCTGATCTCAAGGCTTACGAATATGATCTTCAAGAGGAGGATCAAACAGAAGAGGTTTCCTCTTCTGGCCAGAAAGGAGTTGCATTCTCTTCAACTCTCAAATCTGATGCCATGCCAAAGGAGTCTACTGCAGATGACTTGAGCCTCAAGGAGCAGGTAGCACTTCTAACTCATAAATTAGACAAAATGAGTTCAAAATATGGCAGGTACAAGAGGCATTGGAAGGAGTCTACCAGAAACAGGAAGAGTTCTTTCAAGCCTGCAGAGAAGGAGAGAACATCTGGAGACTCAAGGGAGACCAGATTCAGAACTCCAGAGAGGAGGAGAGATGACAACCCTGGCAGCTCTGGGAGATCAGATCATCAGAGGAGGGATGGTAGCTCTGGCAGACCTGACTACCAGAGGAGAGAAAGTAGCCCTGCCAGATCAGACTACAACCAGAGGAGGAGAGAGCCAAGTCCTAGTCCCAGAGGAGACAATGCCTGCTACACATGCAACAAGACTGGTCACTACAGTTATGATTGTCCTCAGCTTACTCCTAGGGAAAGAGAAGAGAAAAGAATCAAGAGAGATAGGAGATATGCAGATAAGAGAGCACTGCTGGCAGAAGCAGAGGAGGAGGATACTAGTTCCAGTTCTTCTTCTTCTGACTTTGGATCAGATGATGATGTGTGTCTCATGGCAGACATCACTGAGGTAAATGAAACTACTCTTGTTTTATCTAATTCCAAATGTACTGAATCCTCTAATTCATCTGGTAACTCCAGAGAGTCTGATATGCAACAAATGCTATCAGATCTCCAAAATTGTGTCCAACTCTGTCAAAAACTTGAGAAAGAGAATGGTAGGCTCAGAGCAGAAGTTCAATCTCTCTCTCATGAGCACAAATCCACCAGAGAACTCATGAAAGATCATTCCAAAGAAGTCTCTGCACTTCAGGATAAGATCACAGAAAGAGATACTCTGGTAGATCAACTCATGAAAGAAAGGAATTCTCAAGAGGATGAGATCACTGAACTCAGAGCCAAATACCAAACTCTTATCAAGGGAAAACAAGTTGTCCACAACATAGAGGAGATACCTATGCCCAGAGAAGCTCCTAAGATACCATCTGTTGTATCTATAATATCAGAGTCTTCTCAGCGCATTTGTGATAAGAGTGGTTTAGGATATTCTGGAATTACCACTAAAACTCACAAGTACTTTTATAACAAAGACAAGTCTGTAAGAGCTGGTAAAGTGGTAGAAATCTGGAATGATAAAGACTTAACTGGTAATGGTTACAAGGTGGTTCACAATTCTGATTGGAAAAGGAATCACTCTGTTAATCACTTAACTAATGGTCCAGAAGAGTTGACTACTCTGGAAGAGAAGATGCTTGAGAATAAGTGTCAAAAAGGGGAACCATTAAAGATTAATGGTTCTGTGAACAATGAGTCCCAAGGAGTAGGACTTACTCAAATTGGAGGACCCCAGAGAAATCCTCAAAGGGAACCTAAACAGATTAGGGGACCTCAAAGGAAACACTCAAAAAGGGGGAATACCAATCAGAGTAATAACTACCAGAGAAGGAACAATGTTCAACAGAACCAGGTACCCCAGAGACAATTTTCTCAGAAGAATCAATTCCAGAATAGGTATAATCAAAGGAACTATAATCACCAGAACAGGTCTAATTATCAGAACCAGAGGAGGTCTTCCAGACCCATCTATAGAAAACCAACTGATCTGGGAAGTTATGACACCAGAGATGGTTCTTCTAGGATGTACCCTTATAACCAGACCTTTAAGACCATGTCTTTGAGGCAGGCCATTCCAAAGGCCAGATTTGAGAAAAGGTACACCAGACCTGTTTATAGGAAAGGTGTCCTTATCAGACCAGTAGCTCAATATGTCATAGTAAGAGGACATGTACTGGTAGATAGATTTGGAAGGAAGATAAGATCTCCTCATCCATCAAGAGATGATCTTTATCTATGGATTCCTACAAAACCTGCAACTAACCAATCAGGACCCAGCACTAGTAGGGGACCTAATTAATCTCTCTGCAGGTAGATAAGAGTCCATTGGAGAAAGGATTTTCAAGCAACCATGTCTGGTACATTGATAGTGGATGTTCCAAGCACATGACATTCCAGAAGGATAATCTCCAAGATTTCAAGCCATTAAATGGACCAAGAGTGATGTTTGGTGACAACAACTATGGAGTCACCAGAGGAGTTGGAAAGTTGACCTTCAATGGAGTATCTGTAGATGAAGTCTACTACGTAGAAGGACTCAAGCATAATCTGCTTTCAGTATCCCAATTCTGTGACAAGGGATACTCAGTGAAGTTTTCTAGTGATTCATGCACTGTTTTCTCTTCTGATTATAATGATATCTTGCTAATAGGCTTGAGGAAGGGTAACATTTATCTTGCAGATTTTAGCAGTTGCCCAAGGAATGCTTGCCTGGTTGCTAAAGGATCTGCAGAGAACAGCTGGATTTGGCACAAGAGATTATGTCATCTTAACTTCAAAACATTGAACAAGATTGCCAGAAAAGGTCTCATTCGAGGTCTTCCTAATGAAGTGTTTAAGAAGGATCAGGTTTGTGGTTCATGCCAGAAGGGTAAACAACCCAAGACTTCCTTTAAGGATGTCCAGAGCACAACCACAACCAGAGTACTTCAACTACTTCACATGGACCTGTTTGGACCTGTTTCTCCTCTTAGTTTCAGTGGAAGGAAGTACACCTTAGTAATAGTAGATGACTTTTCAAGATACACTTGGGTAGTGTTCTTGTTTAAGAAAAATGAAACTATAACTAAGCTGCCAGAGTTCTTCAAGCAGATTCAGAATGAGCAGAACCAGAGCATTGTCAAGATCAGAAGTGACAAAGGAACAGAGTTTTTGAATTCACATATTGCAGATTATTGCAAGGATCATGGGATTTTTCATGAGACATCTGCTGCCAGAACACCTCAACAAAATGGAGTTGCAGAAAGGAGGAATAGGACTCTCAAAGAAGCTGCAAGAACACTTCTAGCAGAGTATAGCACTCCACAGAGATTTTGGGCAGAGGCCATCAATACAGCTTGTTACACTCAGAACAGGTGCCTGATTGCCCAGAGACACAATAAGACCCCATATGAGGTATGGAAAGGTAAAACCCCATATGTTTCATATTTTCATGTTTTTGGATGTAAGTGTTTCATCCATGACAATGGGAAATCTAAATTAAGAACCTTTGATGCTAAAGTGGCTGATGGAATATTTTTGGGATATTCCAGCACCAGTAAAGCTTTTAGAGTTTTTAATAAGAATTCACTTTGTGTGGAGGAAACACCTCATGTTGTTTTTGATGAATCTACTTTTGAGTACAAGGTGGATTCTAAGTCTTCAGATGAGACCCAGAATCAGACTACACCCAGAGTTATCAAGGTCAATCCACCTATTCTTGATTCAGATTCAGATTCAGATGAGGACCCATCTCCTGGTTCTCTGAAGCAGCAGCCTTCACAAGGAGCAGAACCAGAAGAGGTTGGAACTCCTGTAGGGGGAAGCTCTTCTGCAGGTGGTGATAATCACCAAGGTACTGCAGAAGATGATCACCCAGGCAAGACCACGGAAAGGAGGACCCTGGTTGATCACCCCAATGACCTGATCTTAGGAGATCCAACTAAGGGTGTCCAGACTAGGAGAACTATTAACTTAGCTGCCTTATTCAGTTGCTATGTGTCCTTGATTGAGCCCAAGAACATCAAGGAGGCACTGAAAGATTCAAATTGGATTGTGGCTATGCAGGAGGAATTGAATCAATTCACCAGACAGGATGTTTGGGAGCTGGTAGACAGACCAAGACATCAAAAGGTGATAGGCACTAAGTGGGTTTTCAAAAATAAGAAAGATGAGAATGATGTCATTACTAGGAACAAGGCAAGGCTAGTGGCCCAGGGCTATTCTCAGTCTGAAGGAATAGACTATGATGAGACTTTTGCTCCTGTTGCCAGACTAGAAGCCATCAGATTGTTCTTAGCATATGCTGCTCACATGAAGTTCAAAGTATACCAGATGGATGTGAAATCTGCCTTTCTTAATGGGATTCTCATTGAGGAAGTGTATGTTGAACAACCTCCTGGTTTTGAACAAGGTGACAAGGTGTTTAAGCTTAAGAAAGCTCTTTATGGGCTGAAGCAGGCACCCAGAGCATGGTATGACACTCTATCTCAATTTCTTCTGGACAATGGTTTTACTAAAGGTAAAATTGATAGGACCTTGTTTAGGAAAGAAGAAGGAAAGGACATCCTTCTGGTCCAAATATATGTTGATGACATCATATTTGGATCCCCTAACAAGAAGCTGTGTGAGAAGTTTGGTGAGCTCATGCAGGGACAGTTTGAGATGTCCATGATGGGAGAATTGAATTACTTTTTGGGTTTGCAGGTTAAGCAATCAGAGAAGGGAATTTTTATTAATCAAGCTAAGTACACCAGAAACATGTTAGAAAAATTTGGAATAGGATCTAGCAGAGCAGCCAAGATCCCTATGATGACAAATTTCAACATGGATCCAGATGAGTCTGGAGAGAGTGTGGACCAGACTCAGTACAGAGCACTTATTGGTTCTCTTTTGTATCTGACTGCAAGCAGACCATATATTACCTTTGCTGTAGGAGTTTGTGCCAGATTTCAAGCTAATCCCAAGAAGAGTCACTTGGAAGCAGCTAAGAAAATATTGAAATACCTTAAGGGAACTGTGAATTTAGGATTATGGTATCCTGCAGATGACAATTTAGAATTAAGTGGCTATTCAGATTCAGACTATGGTGGGTGCAGAATAGATAGGAAATCTACAAGTGGTACATGCCAATTTTTAGGGAACAAATTGGTATCCTGGTTTTCCAAGAAGCAGACTTCAGTTGCTACATCAACAACAGAAGCAGAGTACATGGCTGCAGGGAGTTGTTGTTCTCAACTACTTTGGATTAGTCAACAACTTAGGGACTACCAGATTAGAGCTAAGGATATTCCTATTTTCTGTGACAGTAATAGTGCCATTGCAATCACCCAGAATCCAGTTCTTCATACCAGATGCAAACATGTTGATATAAGGCATCATTTTATCAGAGATCATGTTGAGAAGGGAGATATAAGGATGGAAAAGATTGCGACAGAGAGGCAGAGAGCAGATATTCTAACCAAGCCTTTGGCTGAGACCAGATTCAGAGAGTTAGCCTTTGAGTTAGGATTGTTGGATCCAGAGACAGATTTGATTTAGGGGGAATATCATCAGAGAAGTTTCCTTATTTTATTAATTCTCTTCATAAAATTTTCTTTATGCTAACATACCTGCAGATTAGGTATATCAGAGAGGGTATACTTCCAGATGAGGTATACACCTGGTGACACTAATCCCAGATGAGGTGCTGAGTCAGAAATATGTCCAAAGTCTTTATTGACCAGGACCAGATAAATTCCATCAGAGGAGAAGTATCACCAGACTAGTTGTGGTATCATCTGGTTACAAAATCAGGTGACAGGTATGTCTTTTCTACTCTGGCCTCTGATCATTGGGATACACTTTTCAAATTAGTAAGTACACTCAAAACCTTTCAACTTCGGAGTGTATTTAAGACTAGGGTATAGGGCCTAGGCAATCATTTCGCTTTTTCTCGACTGCCACAAAACCCCTTTATGCCCAGTCCCAATGACTATGCCAACGCACCAGATTAAATCTGTATCTTGCCGTTCATCGTGGCCATCAGATTTAATCACTGTGCAAAATGCCAATCAATGCTAAAATTGATTTTGTTTCTTAAATTGAATTTGAAACAACACGCGTTCACATTTCATTTAATTTTCAAGCCACGCGTACTACTCTATTTAAATCAATTTTGTTTTCAATCTGTCCTTTCACGTTTCCATACTATTCAAACCCTAACTTCTCTCTGCAAAGCATTCTCTCTCTCTCTCTCTCTTTCACAGTTATGGCACCCAAGTGCAATTACGATCCAGACTATGTCTGCAAAAAGCTCAAGTCAGAAATGGTGGTGGACTTCTATTCCACTAAGAATCCGGCCGCTTTGGAGATTTTGGAACTTCTCCGACGTTCTGGGCTGGAGGAGTTGATCTCAAAGGTTCCCAAGGATCTGCGTACCTTGGATGGATATGCTGCACAGTTTCTTATCCGGATGAAGATCCATGAAGACTATATTTCTTCCAAGATTGATTCAGAGGATCTTGTTTTCTCTAAGGCAGACTTCTGTGGTCTTTTTGGTAACCTTTCTGCGGAAGGTGTGGACCCACTGAAGTACAGAGAAGGAGAGGCGTTGGAATCCTTTAAGATGTTTGCCAGAAATTCATGCCAGAATATTACCAAGGGTTTCTTGGACAAGCATCTTAGGCAGAAGTATAAGGTGTTTTTTGATATTGTAGTGAAGATTCTCATGTGTGAGAGCCATAGCACAGATGCCATCTTCGTTGGCAGGCTCTGTGTTATGAGGGCCATTCTGGATGGTGTTCAATGTAACTGGGCTGAGTTCTTCTGGGGGGTGCTGAGGAAGAACAAGGTGAAAATACAGAAGGAAGAATGCCCCCAGTTGCCAGGAGAGCAACAATTTGTGTTCAATGCTAATGTTTCATTGGGCACAAAACTCACTCTAATTCTGGATTCGATTCTTCCAGAGAAGAAATGGAGACAATCCTGGTGTAAGGGCTTTCATAAGTCCAAGATTATGTTCTCCAAGGATGGTCCTCTCCATGGCCATCCTGATTCTGATGGTGAGCAAGCCATCCCTGCTCCTCCCCTTCAAGCCATTCCCTCACCTGCTAAGGGGCAGAAGCAGCAGCAGCAGCAGAAGACACAGAAGAAAGCTGCTGCAGCAACTGGTTCTTCAGCCGTTGCCTTTTCTGGTTCCTCAGAGGAGGACCAGATCCCTCTTCTTGATGTACTGAAGAAGAAGAGTGAGGTTGCCAAGAAGGCAGGAGCTTCAAAGAGGAAGAGGCCAGAGGAGGCCAAGAAGAAATCTGCCAAGATGCCAAGGACTGGCAGAGGAGCTCCCAAGAAAACCCTTCTGGTGGATGAGCCATCAGAAGAGGAAGAGGAAGAAGATGAAGTGCCTCTTGTGAGGAAATCCAAGGCCAAGAGAGCCCTTCTTCAAGATTCAGACTCTGGATCTGATCTTGGAGAGGCCTTGGAGAAGGCCATTGAGGATGCCACCCAGATGATGGAGGATGCTCCAGAGCCTGTTATGCCTGCTGGTGTTGACCCAGCAGAGGTAAACCCTTCCTTTCCCTCTTCCTCCCCCATAAATCTTGTTTCCCCTTCTACCTCTCCCCCAGATAACATTCCCCAAACCCCATCTGCCTCTGGTAACCCCATTCTTCCACCAGAGCAGACTATCCCAGATACCCCCATCTATACTCCCTCTACCATTCCTACACAAACACCTTCTCCCCCAAATTTCCAAACACATATCCCCACTAACCCTTCTCCCCCACCTTCTATATCAGAGGTACCCTCAACCTCCTCTGGTGCAGAAGTCCCCCCTTCAAACACTTCCACCTACCAAATCCCTCCTACCCATTCTGTACCAGATATTCCTTCCTCTTCTGGTGCAGAGCAACCAATCCCTACCACCTCTACTTCACAAAATCCAAACCCTCCCCAAACCCATACAGACCAGGACCCAACCATTTCTATGGCTCTGGGATTCGTTGGCCCTCCCCCCTCCCCAACCTGTTTAACCAGCGATGATAGTGAAGATGAGGAAGCTTCACTTGAGCCTGTTGACTTAGCCCCTTCCTCCTCTGCCTCTGGGCCCAAACCCTTCACTTTCTCATCTGCAGAAATGGGTCCCATTAGGCAGAGTATGAGTGTAAGTGCTCAGCTCTGGCTAAGAGAGCATTTTCCAGTTCTTCTGGAGCACTTACCACTTCTGGCAGAGCTTACTGATGCCAAGGTCTGGAGCAAGGCCAGACTTGAAGATGTGGAGGACCTGGTGCTATTGCTTGAGGAAATGGGTGCCTCCAACTTCACTGCCTGGGAGATTGAGCTGAAGCAGAAAATGAACATTCAGAACCCAGCAGAGCTGGAGACCCCTGGTGCAGCCAAAATCTTGATTCGCACCCTGCTCATCCAGAGAGGAGTTATGCTCACTCCAGAGGGCCCCACTTACAAGTTTGGTCCTCACTTTGTCTTCCCTCCAGAGCTTTATTCAGACGAGGAGGACTTTGAGATGTCTCCTGCTGTGCTCCAGAAGATGAAGGCTTTCTTCAACGAGCAGATCATGCAGATAGGGCGCTTTTCCAAAGCAATCCAACATATGGCCCCTGCTATGATTGAGCATCAGATTAAGCAAGAGAGGAAAATCTTCCTGAAGCAGATCAAATCATCTCTGGCAGAGGTTAAAGCTTCGTTCAAGGCTAATGGCTTGTTTGTCAAGCTAGATGTTATGCACAGCCAGAAGCAGCTCCAGGAGCATGTGATGGAGCAGATGAGGCCAGTTTCTGTACTCAAAGTGGAAATGGCCAGCCAGATGATTCAGACTGCTAGACTGAAGGACTCCCTCCAGGAGATGTTGGAGAAGCAAGAGAGACTTATTGCAGAGTCTAAGGCTTACCTGGAGGAGGCCAAGCAGCTTCGTGATCTTCACTCTTCCTCCAACACTGCCTTGCCTGATCTCATAAGGCAGGTAGTGGAGCCCCTCCTTGATGAAGTTAAAAAGGGGGAAGAGAAGGCCAGAACTGATCTGGCGAAGACCACCAATGAGACTCTGTTTAGCCATGGAGCTCGTCTGGACCTGTTGGAGAACACTCTGGCCCAGGCTGAGTTGCAGAAGAAGAAGAAAGAAGAGTTGAAATCTCTATCTATGGCTAAACAACTTGCTGCAGAAGAAGAGTCATCTGAAGCTGAGCAGGATCCTTCTACCATTCCTGGTCCTGCTAAGAGGAAGATTAGAAAAGTAAAGAAGAGTTTCCTTGAATCTGTTGTCGAAGAAGCAGAGAAGAGATACAAGGAAGAGACTCCAGAGGAGAGGCAAGCCAGAATCAGGAAGAACATAGATGAAGAGCAGAGGCTCAGATATGTTAGGAGACAGAACAAGAAGGCCAGAGAAGCTGGTATTCCTTCTGGTGCAGGTGGCTCAGGACAGAAGAGGAAAGCTCCTGTGGAGGTTATGAACATCTTGCCACTAAGGACAGAAGGGTCTTTTGACTCTACTGTGCCTTATCCTCTGATTGAGAGATGGAGAGAAGCCAAGACCCTCTGGTTCATTCAGCATTATATCCAGAGGCCAGCACCAGAAGATGATGAGCTAATCAACATAACCTTCCATTCTTGGATGCAAGCCTATGATGCAGACTTGTACAAGCAGCTGATGGATTCAACCATTGAGTTCAACCTGGAGGTGACTGCTCCTGAATTTACTTATCTTAACACTCCCATGATTGGGAACCAGGTGGATTGGGCAGAACTGAAGAAGCTTTACAAGACCAAGGTGTTGGTGAATTTCACCCCAACATCTTCTGCAGAGTTGAAGGCCGTCCAGGATAGGTTCCTTGACTGGTTTCTTGTCCCTAAAGAGAACAGAAGATATGCCTAGAATAGGACAATGAACTTCAATGTAATCTGTAATATTTTGTCCTCTGATTATTAATGAAAAATACATATCTTCTCTGTTCTAAAGACAACTCCTTGTTGTCTAATTATTTGCCTGATGAGATCTATTCTAAGGTCTCATCCCTTTATTGTTTTCTTGCTTAAGTTTTACTTTTGATCAGTTCTGGTAGTGTTTTAACTCCATCAAAAAGGGGGAAATTGTTAGGATAAAAATTTGTTAGTTTTTATGAGTTAAAACAAACCAGAAGATGTAATAGGACCATCTGGACCTGTTAGCCAGATGATGATCTAGATTAGGACTTAGTCTAGGGGGAACTGCCAGACCAGAAGACCTCACCAGAAGAGTCACCAGAAGACCCCTCCAGAGGACTTCACCAGAGGACTCCACTAGAGGACTTCAGCAGAGGAGATCAGACCAGAGGCAGAGGACCTTCCCCAGACCAGACGAGTCCGGACCAGACGAGTCTGGTGGAACAAAAGATGCTCAGTTTGATCCCCTTATCCTACTGAGTATTCTGGCTGTTCACCAGATAAGGACCAGAAGACACCGAGGTTGCCTGGTGTCTGGTCCTGCCTTCTCTGGAGAGAATCAGAGTTAGGCAATTGGAAGCATTGACCGTTGGTGATTCAAATCAAGTCAAAACAAGATTGGATTGAGAAGATATGAAGACAATCAATCAAGATCTCACCAACCCAATCAATCAATTAGGGAATTGATTGATTGAAGCTTCCATATATAGAGGATCTGATTGGATTAGCCTCCCAACGGCTATGTCCCTAATCCCCTCTATATATACTTGAGTGCAGATCAAGAAAAAGCTCTAGAGAAGTATTCACGCGCATATAGCCATACAAAAGCTTGTGATCACTACGCATATTGCACTCACATTTTGTTCTTATTTACTCATCTACTCGTAAGGAGTTTATACACTCAACCTGTTCATCTTGTTAAGATAAGGTTGGAGTGAGTATCTTTAGATCGAAGTTAGATCTAAAGAGTTTGTAAGAAGGTGCTGGTACTTCAGAAATTCCAGTGAGTAAGTTTGTGAGTTGGTTGTTAGTGAGACCCCTTGGTGATAAGGGAGAGTGGACGTAGGATATTTATCCGAACCACTATATATCTTGTGTCTTTTATTGCTTTACTTTAATTATTGTTAATTGCTCTTTTATAAAAGATTTTGGAAAGACATTATTACATAAGCTTCCGCAATTAATCTATCGAGTGGGACCAACACCAGTTACCCTTGCTCTCCGTCAATCGTATCTTTAGCACATGCTTGATTATTTTATTGACGGCTTCAACTTGACCATTAGATTGGGGTGATACGAGGTAGAATAATGCTTTCTGATGCCCCACTTAGTGCAGAAGTCCCTCAGTTCCTTTCAATCACACTACAGACCGTTGTCTGTCACAAATGTTCTTCCAAATGAAGTTGATCATCTTCTGCTGTGTAATCTTGTCCAGAGCTTCGGCTTTCACCCACTTCGTATAATAGTCGACTGCCACAAAGGCAAATCGAACACTGCCTTTCCCCAGAGAAAAAGGTCCAATTATGTCCATCCTCCATCTCACAAATGGCCAAGGACTATAAACTGAAATGAGCTCTTGGACCGGAGTGTGAATATTTGGGGCAAAAAGCTAGCATCGGTGGTAGGTATTGGCTACCTTGATTGCATCTTGTCGCAAGGTTGGCCAATAATAACCTTGTCTGATAGTCTTGTATGCTAAAGCTTGCTCCTCAGTGTGGTTTCCACACACTCCGGCATGTATCTCTTCGAGTATAGCTCTTCCTTGCCCCCTAAGCAAACACTTGAGAAGTGGAAGAGAGATTCCCCTTTTGTAAAGCTGCTCGCCCACCAGGGCATACCTGGCTGCTCATCTGGTTAACTTAGCAGCTTCAAAAGGGTTACTTGGTTGTTCTCCATTTCTCAAGTATTTGACAATTTCTGTTCCCCAGTCATAATCTTCTGGTTGTTCGTCAAGCTGATTGACTTTATAGTTGGTTGTCAGCGGGTTGAACATTTTAGTGATAACAACGTCAGACAACTCTGCTGGGCCTTCACTTGTTGCTAGTCGAACCAATGTATTTGTTTGAGTATTGTTCGCCCTAAGCACTTGTTCAATGAATACTTGGTCTAGCAGTGACATAAGGTGAGCAATTATTCTTTGATAGTCTATCATTTTTTCATCTTTGGCCTCATATTCACCTCGAACTTGATTGATGATTAATTGAGAATCGCCAAATACGTGTAATCGTCTAACACCCACAATAAGTGATAAGTGCAGACCAACAATTAAAGCGTCATACTCGGCATCGTTACTTGTGGCCAAAAACTTGAATCTGATTGCCGAGGTGAAAACCTATCTGTCGAGGCTTATAAGAACAACACCTGCCCCCGAGCCCATGTTTGTGGATGACCCGTCAATATAGAGATGACAGAGGTGATCAAGTCCTCTCGTCGGATCTGGGGGAAAAGTTAATTCGACTATAAAGTTGGCTAATGTTTGACCCTTGATCGCCGTTCAAGGAGCATAAGTTATCCCGAATTGGATAATCTCCAGTGACCACTTGAGTAGGCGACCAGCTGTATTTGGGCGGTGTAAAATTTGTTTGAGTGGGAAGGTTGTTAGCACTTCGACTTGATGATCAAAGAAGTATGGCCTTAACTTTCTAACACTCATAACAAGTGCGTATGCCAGCTTTTCCATCTGAGAATACTTGATCTCCGCTTCATGCAATGTTTGGCAGACATAATAAATTGGTTGATGGAATTTTCCATTTGCTCGTACTAGCACAGAGCTGATCACCACTTTGGATGCTGCTAGGTATAGATATAGCTTCTCTCCTGGGATGGGTTTTGACTGAATTTTCACATCTCACAGGTAGTCTTTTTATTGTTTGAATGCTCTCTGGCAGCTTCCTGTCTATAAGAACTTTCCTTTCTTGATGGCTTCAAAGAATGGATGGAATTTATCTCCTGATCGGGATATGAACCAATTCAACGCTGCTAGGCAACCTATCAGTCTTTGAACTTCTTTTACTGATCGAGGAGGTTGGATATCCACGATTGTTTTCACTTTTATGGGGTTGGCTTCAATCCCCCGTTGACTAACAAGATGGCCCAGGAATTTCCCCGAATGGACCTCAAAGCTGCTTTTATTTGGGTTCAGCTTCATGCTGTATTGTCGGAGAATGTTAAACACCTGGGTAAGATGTTGGAGGTGGTCTTCCTTCTTGGGACTTTTTACTACTATGCCATCAACATACACCTCCACCATCACTCTGATATGTTCATCGAACATTTTTTCATCAGCCTTTGATATGTTGCTCCCACATTGATTAGTCCAAATGATATTCTTTTCCAGTATAATATGTTTTTGTTTGTGTAGAACGCCGTGTTTTATTTATCATCGGGATGCATGGGAATTTGATGGTAGCCAGCAAATGCATCCATGAATGTCAACATTTTATGTCCTGCGGTGCTGTCCACCAACTGATCAATGTGCGGAAGGGGAAAATTATACTTCGGGCAGGCTGGATTCAGATCAGTGAAGTCTATGCATAGCCTACAGGTTCCATTTGGCTTCCGCACTAAGACTGGATTTGCTATCCACTTTGGGTAAAGAGCTTGTCGGATAAGGTCATTGTCAAGCAACTTTCTGACTTCTTCATTGAGGGTTTGGTATTTATCCGGTCAATATTTTTATCTTTTTTTATGGACTGGCTTCTTTGTCGGATTGATATTGAGCCGATGGCAGGCATGCTTAGAATCGATCCCCACCGTGTCTGTATGTGACCATGAAAAAATATCTAGATTAGCCTTGAGGAATTCTGCCATCCGAGTTCTGTAAGGCTCTGGGAGCTTAGACCCGATGTAGAGTCTAGATCCTCATTTTTTGGATTAACTTTGAGGGCTTCTAGCTCTTCGACTTGAGTTGCTCGTCATTTTTGTCCTTTCCAACGGGGATCTATTATCGGTCCCTCAAGGTTAAAATTATTTTCGATGTCCATTAGGTCATCTTCAAGGCGGGGTTCCAGGTCATCTGCTTGCCTTGTTTCAATGTTGTTCGCTGAATTATGGCCCTCCAGGTCATTGACAAAGGGTTGCTCATCAAGGTTTGTGTGCTGCTCGGCTGGTACAGGAATTTCTACTTCTAGCACAGGTTGTTCGCCATTGGGTAAGAGTTGCTTGCTCCGGATAGGGGTCTACCCGTCTAACTCCATATGGTCTTCTCTAGAATCCAGTATGTCGTCTAGAACAGATGGCTCATCTGTTGGGTAGCTGGTGGACGCTTCTCTTATTGACACTCTTTTTTCGTTAGACTGGAGTTGGAGGAGGCATTCTCTTGCTTTCTTTTGATCTCCCTTCAAGGTCCTGCGTCTTTTGAAGTTGGAAATTTTATACAGTAATAGTAAGTTAAAACTGCCACTTTAATTCATTCAAAAAAGGGCGACCAAGGAACCCGTTGTAGGTAGATTGTTGATCTACGATCAAAAACTCTACCATTCTAGTTAATCTCCTCTCCGAGTCCTCGGTCGATACAAGTCTAACAGACAACTTTATTATCCCTAGCGCAACAGTTACAACATCACCAAAATCTAGTATTCTATGATTACAATCTTTGATGTAGCTCGTATAGTCTCCAAGTTGGTCGATCATAATTTTGAAGATAATTTTGGTGTAGGCTCCAGTGTCGATCAGCAAGTGATGTACCTTAGTCCCCATTATGTTTGCACATTTGACAGGAGAATCATTGTGGGAGGTAAGGATCCTATCCAGATCTTTTTCATTGAATGTCAACTCCGGAAGTTGTTTGATCGTGGGGTTGACTCCCATCTCCTGAACCTGAGCTCAGCTTTCCTCTTTTTTTTTAATATTGGGGCTCGTCCATCTGAGAATCCTCCAACGGGGCTGGACGACTCCAACATCAAGATTTCCCTGGTCGGACCTGCTGCTGCGGCTGGGGCTGGTCTCCTGGGCTTATTGCTCCTGATGGGTTGTTCATCATCTTCATCATCGGAGCTTTGATTGTTGTTAGCCTGGGGTCTTTTGCCAGGTTGCCTCTTAACAAAGTCGGACAACTTGCCCTCCTCGTACAACTGCCAAAGTTGCTTAAGCAAGTCTCTACACTCACTCGTAAAGTGCCCACATTTTGATGGTAGGCACAATATTTGTTTGGGTTTAACTTGCTAGCTTCCTGACGGATCTTTCTCGATGTGGAGAGGAACTCCTTCTCCTTTACGTTGTTGTGCACCGTGTCAATAGACACGGTGAGCACCTGGTTCAACTTTTCCTTCAACTCCATCCCTTCATTGAAAGCTTTCATATTCTTCGAGACTCGGTAGCCGGTTCTGCCGGGTTTCTTTGGATTTTCCTTCTTGTCTACTTTACTATCTCCCAGGTTTGTTTATAACGCCTTGTGCATGGAGACAAAGATGCCGGCCTGATTCTTGAACTCCATATAGTTCTTTGGGCATTTTAGATGCACTTTCTTCCATAGATCTGTGCCCTTTTTTAACCCGGCCATAACGGCCACAATGTTTGTATCTTCACTAACCGGCTCCCCCTCTAGCAGCACTTTATCGAACCTTTCCAAAAAAGACCGGCCCAATTCATCATCAGATTATTTAAGGTCAGACAACCAATATTTTTTGGAAAGGTACGATCCAGCTGTAGAGAAATAGTAGAGGAATTCCCGACCCTGTTGGGCAAAAGAATGTATTGATGCTGGTGGCATGGCAGAGAACCATTTGTACACCCGATCCCCTAATGTAATGGATTTTTTTTGGAATTGTGTGGCATCAATTGCCCCCATGACGATCATATAATCAAAGTATTTAGTTAAATGAACTCGGGGGTCGGTCGTGCCTTCATACTGGATGCTTGCCAAGAATTGGATCTTTTTCTGGATTGGGGCCTTCAGAATTATGGGTGACAGTGGTGAAGCCGGCATGCTGGTCGTCCCCATTCCCTTTGCAAGTCTAACAGGCCTTGCATATTTTTAATCGCTTTTCTCAAGGCTGTTAACTCATCCAGAGATACCCCCTGACTTGGAGGTTATTCGGCGAGCAAATGTGCATGACCCTCTACTTATCGCAGTCCCTCACTCGAAGGGGGTATATTGTGAGCAGGTCTTCTTGGGTTGCTCACCGCATTTGGTCCCAAACGTTCAAAGGCTGATCTGGATAATCTTTTGTGCACTGAAGGGCGAGCTGGTATCGGAGCTGCTCACCCCTCCTCTACTCTTTGGCGAGCAGCTTCTTGATGGGGTTAGGGTCGGCCCAGCCTATCCAGAACACTGGGTCGTGAAGTCCCATGACTTGACTCAGTTGTTCGGCTGGAAACAGACTCTGTTTGGCCTTCCATCCATTCAATCATCTTTGTTTTGCCTTTGGCCCTTTGAACTTGGGCATTGTCTGCCTCGTTTTGTTCCTCGTCGCGGACTGCCCTGAGCCTAGGTGTCTCAACAGACCTTGATCAGGCTCTTACTTGTGAGGAGTCAGGTTGTTCTTGTTGTTTCTATAAGGCTTGCAAAGCAGCTATGGTTCGAGCTAGCTCGCCAGGGTTGCTAGTCAATGCTTCCAATTCTGGAGGTATAGCGTGCATCACGACTGATGGTTTAGCTTTATTCGTTGGTCATGGATCTTGTGCCCGCCGACCAGCTGAAGAGGCTCTAGTCTGTGGAGTCCTAGTTGAGGGGTAAGAGAGTTGGGTATCCTTAGACTGAGGCATGTTGATTATGATTTTACTTGATTCTTCAAATCTTCAAATCTCCAAATGCTTGATTGAAGAACACCTAGAACACTTTCTTTGAATTTATAAAGAAAAACTCAAGAACTTCTTCAAATCTTCAAGTTCTTGACTTGAATCCTTTGCAATCTAATATGAATTGAAGGTTCGACACCCTCCTTCTAGCACTAATTTGTTGATGATCGGTTCTAATCTTGTGGAATAGTGGTTGTTTTTAACCGAAATTAAGATCACCAAATAATTTAGTGTGATTGATTACTGCCATTTATAGTAAATACGATAGATCGGATAAGAAAATAATAAATACGTGTATTGATTATGTATGTATTTCGTATGTGTGTGTTTTTTGGTGTATGAGTGTGTGTAGGGAGAATTTTTTGTATTTGAACTTATTTTTCATTAATGGAGAGAAGTTTATTTATACAGGTCACCAAGTAGGTGGTGGATAAGACTTATGGACCAAGTAGGTGGTGGACAAGACTTATGGACTTCCAAGCTTGCATGCTTAACATGTGTCCTTTTGACTCATTTGACCTTATCTAAACTGAAACTTAGTTACAAAGTCTTCATTTAGGTCTTATCTCGTCCTCAGAGTTGGTCGTCTGTGCTTTGTTTGTTGATCTATATCTCGTGCTTTGCATTGTAAGTTGTTCGCCTCTTGGGAATGATGGGTGAAAAGTTGTTCGCCCATCATTTCATCATGAATTAGACAATCTGGATCTTTATCTTTAGTGGGAGTTGTTCGCATAGAAGTTGTTCATCGAGTACGTTGGTGGACACTACATACACTCTTCCGATTAATTGATACACCACCCTTTCGTCATACTTGTTCGTCATTTGTAGCTTGATTAGTTAGTGCCATAATCCCTGCTTATGCTCCAAGACCTGTTCACCTAAAGCCAAATATTGTTCGCCTATCAACATATACTAGGCATTCACTTATACTAGTCAAAATTGCAAATGGTTCAACAAATTGATTTGTTAGTGGAGAACATAAGATTGAACCTAGAATGTCCTTGTATACAAAGTTGAAAAGGAAAACCAGAAATGAAGTTCTTCTTCTCATTTAATGATTAATCTATTGATGTATACAGTTACCATGCTACTGCAAGTTAAAAATATGGTGGGATTTAACTATTAGGCCTCGTTTGGTAGCCGAGAAAGACCTCTGAAATAAACGGAATCAGACCAATCCCCGCGTTTGGTAGCCTTCAAACCTTTCACGCTGGCCCTTGAAAACGTCGGCCTACGAAATTAAATCACGAAAATCATTGTAGCTCTTCGTAAGCCCCATCGCGTCTCTAGCTACCGATTTGTTTTCTCGGCCAAAACTTTCATTATTCATTTTCTTATTTTAACACACAACCGCAGTTCCTAAATCTCATTCTACCCTTGACCTTCCTCTGTCCTTTCGAAATCGACCAGATTTCACCATTGTTCATCATCAAGAAATCACCAGTCCGCCAAATCGTGATCCATTGTACCAGTCCACACAAGAAATCATCAACCCTAGCCCTAGATCGAGAATTTATGGTCGATTCCAGAAATTTTTCACAACAGGATCGAATTTGAAGGTGGGCTTGGGAGGTCGTGTGCATCGTCAATGGCGGAAAAGTTCTAGAGCTGGAATAAAAATCGCCTGCGTTGGAACGATTCAATTCACCAATTGTTGAAACGGACGGTGATTCAAATGGCATGTCTCCAATCGACAACTTCAATGGCGGAAGGTTCCTGGAAATTTAAACTCCGTCTCGTCTTCTCCAAATGAAAAGCTTCAATCACCGTTCGTTTGCATTTTACTTTTTTTAAAATATCAACTTTGACTCTTCATTGCCAATTTTAAATATCCTTTAATGGATGTCTTCTCCAAATGCGGATCTACCAAACAAAAGAATTGAATTTTGAATCTCCTTTAATGGATGTTTTCGGATCTACCAAACGGGTGCATTTGTTTCCAATCGTGACTACCAAACGCCAGATTTAACCTTTACTGGGCCGCATCCCAAATCCATTTACTTACGGCTCATCTGGGTTCTTTTCACAACAGGGCTACCAAACTGGTTCTTAAAGTCATGGATCTAATGGTTGCCATCATCATTCTGAAAGTTGCCTAGAGTTATCTCCACTGCTACAGCGCCTCCTCACTTCCCCAGCTGCTCTATTTTATTTTCGAGTAGGTCTTGTGTGAGACTGTATCATGGCATACAACAATAGAAATGAGGTAGAATTTAAGTATTGGTGCATTAACACTTTGGTAGAGATGGGTGTTAATTTGTATTGTCTCATGCTGTGAGACGGTCTCATGCGAGTTTTTGTCTTTTTAGTTTTCCTCATCAGATTTAATGGCTAGGAAATTTCCAAAATGAAATGTGTAGTCGAAATTGCCTACAAAATTTTCTAATTATATAAACATCTTTATTTCTTACAAACAAATAAATCTTTGTAGGCAAAATATCAGTGGACAAATTGTTTGTAGGTATTTTCTAGGCAAATTATTTATAGATTGACTAATAAAGATGTCTACATGATTAGAAAATTTTGTAGGCAATTCTTATTTGAAAATTTTGTAATGATATAAAAATAAAAATCACAAGCAATTCTTGGTCTCTATGATGAAAGTGTTTAAGAGCATGTTTGGCTGAATATTAAGCTATTTGAAACAGCTTATAAGTACTCTCAGAGTGTTTAATAAAATAAGATGCGCAAGTGCTTATAAGATCATAAAATAAGCTCCTAATTGCATATAAGTTGTAAAAAAATAAGTTATGATTTCTCAACTAATTTTGCTAACCACCCCCATCCCCAACCACCCACCCCACTCTAGAACCACCCCACCCCTACCTACTTCTACCTTAACATAATAAGTAATATTTTATATTAAAATTAATATTTAAAATATATTTATTAAAAATTCTCAAAAATCTTATAAGTTGTAATAGCCAAACAATTTAAAAAATTATGATACTTAAAAATTACTTCTTAAAAGTTCTTTAAATAGCTTTTAAAATGTTAGAGCTTATAAGATGATATAACTGGTGAATTATAGATGGTACATTATCGGTTAATTACTTGTTTACACACAGGCTCACACATACACGTAGGAGTGAGCAAAACACCGAAAAAGCCAAAAAATCAAACCGAACCAAATAATTCGGTTTGATTTTTTACAATGAAATTAGGTTTTTTATTTTAATATTTAATAAATTCGGTTTATTTGGTTTGGTCCGATTTTAACACTTAAAAAACCAAAAAATTGAATAAACCGAATTACATACTAAAAATATTTATAAAGTATTTTATATCACTATATTTATTTATTAGTATATGTAAATCATATTGTTAGGATAAAAGTTGTTAGTTTTGAAGAGTTAAAACAGACCAGAAGATGTAATAGGACCATCTGGACCTGTTAGCCAGATGAGGAACTAGATTATGACTTAGTCTAGGGGGAACTGCCAGACCAGAAGACTTCACTAAAAGAGTCACCAGAAGACCTACCAGAAGACCTTCCAGAGGACTTTACCAGAGGACTCCACCAGAAGACTTCATCAGAGAAGACTGGCAAGAGGTAGAGGACCTTCCCCAGACCAGACGAGTCCGGACCAGACGAGTCTGGTGAAACAAAAGATGCTTAGAATCATCTCCTGATTCTCCTGAGTAATCTGTTTCTTAACCAACTCTAGACCAGAAGATATTGAGGTTGCCTGGTGTCTGGTCCTGCCTTCTCTTGAGAGAATCAGAGTTAGGCATTGGAAGCATTTGACCGTTGGTGATTCAAATCAAAGTCAACAAGATCGGATTGGACATTTTTGAAGTCAATCAATCCAAGGATCCCACCAACCCAATCAATCAATTAGGGAATTGATTGATTGAAAGCTTCCTTAAATAGAGATCTGATTAGATTAGCTCTCCAACGGCTAATTCCTAATCACCTCTATAAATACAAGAGTGCAGACTCAAAGAAAGGCTCTAGAATCTTACGCGCACGAAGTCATATTCCAAGCCTTAGTTTTATCACGCACTTAGCACTCTAATTGTTCATACTTTCATATATACTCAAAAAGGAGTAATTGGATCTCAACCTGCTCATCTCTAAGAAAAGGTTGAAGGTTGTAGACTTTAGATCGAAGTTAGATCTAAAGGGTTTGTAAGAAGGAACTGGTACTTCGCAATTCCAGTACGCAAGTGTGTTTGTTGGTTGGTTAGTGAGGCCCCTTTGTTGAAAAGGGAGAGTGGACGTAGGATCTTCTAATCCGAACCACTATAAATCTGGTCTATTTACTGCTTTCTTTAATTATTGTCTTGTTTATTAATTGTGCTCTTATAAAAGGACTTTGCTAAAGACATAACCATTAAAGCTTCGGCAATATATCTACTTAGTGGGACCAACAAGTGGTATCAGAGCAGTGTGTCCAAGACCACTGCTTTGTAAAGATTTTTGGTGGTCACCGGGCAGATCCATTGCTCTTTATTGTGTTTAGTTAATTTTTTTTTAAATTGGTAAAAATGTCTCCAAAATCTTCATATAAGAGTCGTAAGTTACCAGAATTCTCCTTTGAGGATTACAGCCACTGGAGCTTCATGATGAGTAATCATCTTGGAGCTATCCACCACCGCATGTTAGATGTGGTAGAAAGTGGCCCAATCAAATTTTACTGGGCTCCTATTGATGATGGCAGGTCTGAGTCCAGGGCAGAAACAAGTGAATCTGCAGAGGAGAGAACTGGCGACTGAGTCGCTAGACAGAGGATACTAAAGAAGAAAGACGAGCTTGACAATGATGAAAGGAAATTGTATAACCTAGACCAGGTGGCAAGGACTGAAATCATCAACACACGCACAAAGGAGGTGATTGAAAAGGTCAGAACATGTGTCACTGCCAAGGAGATGTGGGACAAATTTGCATTGCTCTGTGAGGGAACAAAGAAGATCAAGGACAACAAACTCCAAATTGTTCAACACTCGTTTGACACCTTCAAGATGAAACCAGATGAGACCATTAAACAGCTGGATATGCATCTCACAAATCTCCTTAACAAGGCTAGTGCCTTAGGTAAGACCTATTCAGAGAAAGAAATCAATAGTAAAATTTTGCGTTCACTAACCAGCAGGTGGAGAATCAAAGTGACTGTGATTAAAGACAACAAGGATTTCAACACTCTGGATCATCATCTTCTATTATCTGATCTCAAAGCTTACGAGTATGATCATCAAGAGGAGGATCAAACAGAAGAGGTTTCCTCTTCTGGCCAGAAAGGAGTTGCATTTTCCTCAACCATCAAGACAGATGATAAGCCAAAGGAGTCTACTGCAGATGACTTAAGTCTCAAGGAGCAGGTAGCACTTCTAACCCGTAAACTTGATAAGATGAGTTCTATATATGGCAGGTATAAAAAGCATTGGAAGGAATCTACTAGAGATAGGAAGACTTCTTTCAAAGCTGCAGATAAAGAGAAGACATCTGGAGACTCTAGGGAGTCCAGATTCAGAACTCCAGAGAGGAGGAGAGATGGCAGCTCTGGGAGATCAGATTACCAGAGGAGAGATGGCGGCTCTGGGAGATCAGATTACCAGAGGAGGGATGGTAGTTCTAGCAGACCTGACTACCAAAGGAGAGAGAGTAGTTCCGCCAGAACAGATTACAACCAGAGGAGGAGAGATTCAAGTCCCAGTCCCAGAGGAGACAACACATGCTACACTTGCAACAAGCCAGGCCACTACAGCTATAGTTGTCCTCAGTTGACTAGAGAAAGAGAAGAGAAAAGACTCAAGAGAGATAGGAGATATGCAGACAAGAGAGCACTACTGGCAGAAGCAGAAGAGGAGGATACTAGTTCCAGTTCTTCTTCTTCTGATTTCGGATCTGATGATGATGTATGTCTTATGGCAGGCATCACTGAGGTAAATGAACCTACCTTATGCTTATCTAATTCCAAATATACTGAATCCTCTCATTCATCTAGTGTTTCCAGAGAGTCTGATATGCAGCAGATGCTATCAGATCTCCAAAATTGTGTTCAACTTTGCCAAAAGCTTGAAAAAGAAAATGGTAGGCTAAGAGCTGAAGTTCAGTCTCTATCTAATGAGCAAAAATCTACCAGAGAACTTATAAAAGACCATTCTAAAGAAGTCTTTGAACTTCAAGAAAAGGTCATAGAAAGAGATACTCTGGTAGACCAGCTCATGAAAGAGAAAAACTCTCAGGTAGAAGAGTTCAATAAGCTCAAGGTCAAATACCAATATCTTATCAAGGGTAAGCAAGTTGAACAACCTGTCATGGAAGTCCCAAAGACCATAGAAGCTCCAACTGTTGTATCCATGATACAAGGAATTCTCAAAGGATACATGATAAGAGTGGTTTAGGATATTCTGGAATTACGACCAGATCTACTAATTTTTTATGCAATAAAGGCAAATTGTCTGAAAGATCTGGTGAAGTGGTAGAAATCTGGAATGAAAAGGATCCAAAAGGAAAAGGTTACAGAGTAGTTAAAACCCATAATTGGAACAAAGACTGTCTGCTGACCATATAGATGATGTTCCAAATGAGTTCACTGAATTGGAAGAGGAAATCTTAGAGCATAAACGTCAGATAGAAGAACCTATGAGGATTGATGGTTCTGTTCATATGCCTAACCAGATTAGGAGACCTAAGAGGAAACCTAAAAGAGTGGAACCTAAGCAAATTAGGGGACCTCAGAAAGGAAACTCTAAAAGGAAACCTAATCAAAATAGGAGATATTAGAGGAGATATACTGAACCAGAGAACCTCAATCAGACTCAGGGATCTCAAAGGAGGTATGCTCAAAGAGGATTCCAGAACAGGAATACTCAGAAGGAATTTCATCATCAGAATAGACCCAATTTTCAGAACCAGAGGAGGTCTTCCAGACCCATCTAAAGAAAACCAACTTATCTGGGTAGTTATGACACCAGAGATGGTTCTTCTAGGATGTGCCCTTACAACCAGACCTTTAAGACTATGTCTTTAAGGCAGGCCAGATTTGAGATAAGGTACACCAGACCTGTTTATAGGAAAGGTGTTCTTATCAGGCCAGTAGCTCAATATGTCATTGTTAGAGGACATGTGCTGGTAGATAGATTTTGAAGAAAGATAAGATCTCCTCATCCAGCAATGGGTGATCTTTATCTTTGGATTCCTACAAAACGTGAAACTAACCAATCAGGACCCAGCTCTAGTAGGGGACCTAATTGATTTCTCTGCAGGAGAATAAGAGCCCATTGGAGAAAGGTTATTCAAGAAATCATGTCTGGTACATTGATAGTGGATGTTCCAAGCACATGACATTCCAAAAAGATCATCTCCAGGATTTCAAGCCACTGAATGGGCAAAGAGTGATGTTTGGTGAAAACAACTTGGAGTCACCAGAGGCGTTGGAAAGTTGACCTTTAATAATGTATTTGTAGATGAAGTCTACTATGTTGAAGGACTCAAGCATAATCTGCTTTCAGTATCCCAATTTTGTGACAAGGGATACTCAGTGAAGTTTTCTAGTGATTCATGCACTGTCTTTTCTTCTGATTATAATGATATCTTGCTTATAGGCTTGAGGAAGGGTAATATTTATCTTGCAGATTTTAGAAGTTGCCCAAGAAATGCTTGCCTGGTTGCTAAAGGATCTACAGAAGACAGGCGGTTATGGCACAAGAGATTGAGCCATCTTAACTTCAAAACACTGAACAAGATTGCCAGAAAAGGTCTAATTCGAGGCCTTCCTAATGAGGTGTTTAAGAAGGATCAGGTTTGTGGTTCATGCCAGAAGGGTAAACAACCCAAGACCTCCTTCAAGGATGTCCAGAGCACAACCATAACCAGAGTACTTCAACTACTTCACATGGACCTGTTTGGACCTGTTTCTCCTCTTAGTTTCAGTGGAAGGAAGTACACCGTGGTGATAGTAGATGACTTTTCAAGATACACTGGGGTAGTGTTCTTGTTTAAGAAAAATAAAACTATCACTTAGCTGCCAGAGTTCTTCAAACAGATCCAGAATGAGCAGAACTATAGCATAGTCAGGATCAGAAGTGACAATGGGACAGAGTTTTTGAATTCACACATTGCAGAGTATTGCAAGGAACATGGTATTTTTCATGAGACATCTGCTGCCAGAACCCCCCAACAGAATGGAGTAGCAGAAAGGAGGAATATAACCCTTAAGAAAGCTGCAAGGACTCTTCTAGCATAGTACAACACACCATAGAGGTTTTGGGCAGAAGCTATCAACACAGCCTGTTATACTCAGCCTAATTGCCCAGAGACAAAGTAAGACTCCATATGAGGTGTGGAAAGGTAAAACCCCATCTGTTTCATATTTTCATGTTTTTGGATATAGGTGTTTCATTCATGACAATGGGAAATCCAAATTAATAACTTTTGATGCTAAAGTGGCAGATGGAATATTTTTAGGATATTCCAACACCAGTAAAGCATTTAGTGTTTTTAATAAGAATTCACTTTGTGTGGAGGAAACACCTCATGTTGTTTTTTATGAATCTACCTTCGAGTGCAAGGTGGACTTAAAGTCTTCAGATGAGACAAAGAATCAGACTACTCCCAGAGTAATAAAAGTCAATCCACATGTTCTTAACTCAGATTCAGATTCAGATGATGACCCATCTTTTGCTTCTCTGAAGCAGAAGCCTTCACAAAAAGAAGAACCAGAAGAAGTTGGAACTCCTGTAGGGGGAAGCTCTCCTGCAGTTGGTGATAATCACCAAGGTACTGCAGCAGATAGTCAACCAAGCAAGGCCACGGGTAGGAGGACCCTGGTTGATCACCCCAATGACCTAATAATTGGAGATCCAGCTAATGGTGTCCAGACTAGGAGAACTCTTAACTTAGCTGTCTTATTCAGTTGCTATGTGTCCTTGATTGAGCCCAAGAACATCAAGGAGGCACTGAAAGATTTAAATTGGATTGTTGCTATGCAAGAGGAGTTGAATCAATTCACCAGGCAGGATGTTTGGGAGCTGGTAGACAGACCAAGACATCAAAAGGTGATAGGCACTAAGTGGGTTTTCAAGAATAAGAAAGATGAGACTGATGTCATTACTAGAAACAAGGCAAGGCTAGTGGCTCAGGGCTATTTCCAGTCTAAAGGAATAGACTATGATGAGACTTTTGCTCCTGTTGCTAGACTAGAAGCTATTAGATTGTTTCTAGCATATGTTGCTCACATGAAGTTCAAAGTATACCAGATGGATGTTAAATCTGCATTTCTTAATGGGATTCTCATTGAGGAAGTGTATGTGGAACAACCTTCTGGTTTTAAACAAGGTGACAAGGTGTTTAAGCTTAAGAAAGCTCTTTATGGGCTAAAGCAGGCACCCAGAGCATGGTACAACACTCTATCTCAGTTTCTTCTGGACAATGGTTTTACTAAAGGTAAGATTGATAGGACCTTGTTTAGAAAAGAAGAAGGAAAGGACATCCTTCTGGTCCAAATATATGTTGATGACATTATATTTGGATCCCCTAACAAGAAGTTGTGTGAGAAGTTTGGTGAACTCATGCAGAGTCAGTTTGAAGTGTCAATGATAGGTGAGATGAATTATTTCTTAGGTCTGCAGGTAAAGCAATCAGAGAAGGGAATCTTCATAAATCAGGCAAAGTACATCAAAAACATGTTAGAGAAATTTGGAATAGGATCTAGCAAAGCAGCCAAGATTCCTATGATGACAAATTTCAACATGGATCCAGATAAGTCTGGAGAAAGTGTGGATCAGACTCAGTACAGGGCACTTATTGGTTCTCTTCTGTACCTGACTGCAAGCAGACCAGATATAACCTTTGCTATTGGTGTGTGACTTGAAGCGATGATACTAACTTCTACTAGTCGCTTCCCCGCAAGCGGACAGGTTCACTGTAGTATAAGTACGTATAATGACCAAGTATTATCGAACCCAAGGGATGGAGTGTATGCGAATAGATCCCTGAAGATCTACGCGTCGTAGCTAATATGAGTGTAATGTTTTTAGGTTTTTTGGAAGATTAATTTTAAGCTAGAATAAACTAATTAAACTAACGAACGAAAGAAACGATTAAACTAAGGGTTGTGTTCAAGTAAGAGATGGTGATGCTTAGGATAGGAATCCCCACGTATACTAACGGAGCAGGTACATAATCAAAATAACTGTGACGCGCAAGAAATAACCTAAGTAAAAGAATGCAAGGTGAAAGCTCAAGATTCTAAACCCTAATACTTTACCCTAACACTCGACTTCACTTATCCAATAACAAGTTAATAGATTGTGCTTAATTAATGAGACCCTAATTTAACTAAGGTGATGCGGTCGTCCTCCTTCGCTAAACTGGTAGATGAATTAACCCTTTCTAAACCCTCTAGTTAAGTCTACTCGTTGTTAAAGAGTGATACGGTCGTCCTCTCTCTAACACTTTTCGAACGAAATTCAAAAGTAAAGTTAAGATTAATTTTAAGAATTCATTAATCAAGAGAATTAAAACCTAACGTCACAAGTTACCCTAATTACGTACCCACAACCTACTTCTACGAGTTCATCCTAACCCAAGCATGCAAGGGTTTAGCTAGACATGGCTATAACGATAACGAAAACAATAAAAGAAACAACGAACATAAACATGATGAATTGAAGAAAGAAAATATAAAACATGAACTAGGGTTTAAAGAAATAAATACTAAGAACTGAATTTGAATTGATAAAAACGAAGTTTAAAGCGTTAAAGTAATCAAGCTAATTAAAAGGAACTAAGAAACGAAAAGAAACTAAGAATTCGTATGAAAAACCTCAACAAAATGTAAAGTAAAGCTTGCTCGTCTCTTCTCCTCTTTCTCTCTCTAAAAACTAAGTCTAAAAGTGATTCGGTATGTTTTGGATGATGTCCCCCCTTTAAAAAACGAGTTTGGAGAGGTATATATAGGTCACGGACCGAAACGGGAGTTAATGGGCCGAAAAAATGCATCCGGAGGCAAAAATATGCAAATGCTCGAGCTAGCACACGCTCGAGCGGTCCCATTCGAGCATATAGGTCGAATGAAACAGGTGCTCGAGCGCTCCCGCTCGAGCTGGTCGAATGGCGAAATTTTTCTGCAAGTTTTTGGTCATTCGAGCAACACGTTCGAGCGGTGGCGCTCGAGTTGCTCGAGTGGTCGAGCACTTTTCAGCAGCAGTACACTTGTTCGTAAAATCTTCATATCTCCTCAACCGGGAGTCCGTTTTGGCCGATTCAAAATCCTACGAACTCCTCTTTTCGCCCTCTATCTATCTATAAACATCAAAGAGACAAATTAATTAGTTTATGAAAATGATACTCATTTGACTCCAAATACTAATCGAAAACACTCAAAACATGAGCAAATCGGGCACCAAAACATAACAATTTCACGTCTAATCAACCCCCCCAAACTTACCATGTTGCTTGTCAAGTGAAATTGTTAGGAATGAGTCAAAGGATCAAATCATGCAAGCAAATGAACTCGAGCTTCAAAGATCAATCACAAGTATACTCACTCACCTTCCCTCATCGTACTCATGCAACAATAACAAGAAACACCAAGATCAAACATGGATGTGCACTCTACGATGTGTTTCGCTCCCTCACAAGTGTATATCAATGATAAAGGGACTCACTCAATCAATCAATCACTCAAATTGGCAGCCATAGGCTTGTAAGCGCTCTTAACTCCGACCATACTCTAGAAATCAATGCCGAATCAAAAAGGACTTTTCTCAAGGTGGTAATGTAGGCTCTTTGGACGGGTGGAATAACAATATGGTAAAGTGACTCAAGTGAATGGAGAATAGAAAATCAGACTTCGGTACTTCGAGATTAGGAACAGACTACTTCAAACAGATTCAATCAACACACTTTCAATTCCAATGCTCTCAACACTTCAATTTTTTTTCTTTCTCACTATTTCACTTTTCTTTTCAATCACTTCACTTTTTTTTTCTTTTTCGCACAAACACATGAGCTCATTTTTTCTCTTTTGCACATTCTCAATTTTTTTTCTCTTTTTCCCACATCTCATAACTTCATCACACCTTCTTCTCATATTCACTCAACAACAATCTTTTCCTTTTTCAACACAATTCACTCCCTTCACATTCACACTTTCCTATTCTCCACTCAAATTGGGACCAAAAGGCTTAGGAATTGGAATAGTGTTCATATGTGCTAGCAAATAAAATCGGCTTTAGGCTCAAAGGGGCTAACAAGGGATTCAATGTCATTGGTAAGGACAAATTTGGCTAAGTGACTCAATAAAATCAAAGATGGCCTAAGATCCTATTCGGCATATCAAACTAGACACAATCAAGAAGCAAGAGCACACACAAGTTCTAGCATCCTCTAAGGTGATGATTAACTCACAAACGAAGAGATTCATATATCGAAATCTTATAAGGCTCAAATCTCACAGCTTTCACATCCATGCTAGTCCTAGTGAATTCTCACTCTCATCACACAAGTACTCAAAAAGAAAAATGATGGTCCCGTTTTCGAAGGGCAAAATGGGAATTCAGGAGCAAATTTTTTTTTTTTAAACCATTTCCTCAGGGAGTTCAGCAAGAGTGAGAAATACTCAAGTCACTGCTCTGCTCAGAGGCTGAGTTACCAAGTCAGTGAGAGGGCTTGGAGACTCATGCTCTGAGCAAGGACAGTGGCTTGAGATGCTGAACTCTCGAGTGCGTTATCAGATCACAGCTTGCACCCTGAGCAAGTTCAGTGACGAAATGCTCAAGTCACTGCGTTGCTGAGAGTCAGAGCTATCAAGTCAGAGATGAGACTTGAAAGCTCAGGCTCTCAACAAGGCAGTGACTCGAGAGACTGAACTCTCGAGTGCCTTGCCTGATTTAGTCAGTGAGATGGGATCTCCCTGACCTGAAATGCTTAACTAAAGTTCCTTTTAAACAATGCTCTCAGTGAGCAGACTTTCGCAATACTTTAGAAGAAAAGACATTCCAAATAATAACACTTGATTTAACGTGGTTCAGAGACTCAAGCTCTTACATCCACGGCCTGATTTAACAGGAAATCCACTCCTTTGGATTCTTGTTTTTAACGTGCCAAGGTGCACTTACAACTGGACTCACGCCACTCCCTGGGCTGCCCTTCTCCTCACTTACTACCAACAAACCTGACTAGAGGGTTTTGGTTTCAGTTAGGTTTTCTCCAACTAGGTGAGGTTTTCCCTTTACAATGTGTTAGCCAATAGCTAAGATAGGGAAAACCTCTCTAAGCCTAGAGTTACAAGCTGAACACTCATATGTGTATATTCGAAGACCCTAATGGTCAGTGTTTAAGATGTGAGTAAACCCTCCTTATAACTCCCATGCACGTATGCTACTACCCACACCCTCACAGCTCGTAGGTGTTTGTTTTCTTACAATTCTTACAACAACACAACACACTCTATCAACAAGCCATGAGCTTGTATTTATAATGGGGATTCAAATGTATCCGTTGGAGAGGAAATACATTTGAATCCAGCATTAAATGGTTTCAACCACTTTTCTTGGAATGCGGCCTTTGTCAGTGTCAGAGTTGCTGCCTCGTGCTGATTGGTCCACGTGGCCTGGATTCACGGATCTTTGACTCAGTGGGTTTGACTAAGACCCACTGACTTTAGGTAGTTTTCTCCTTCACTGACAGGATGATCTTCAGTTGGACTGACTCGTCCTCAGTGTAGTTGTCCTTTAAGGACTGTGAAGATCACTCCAAGAAGTTTGTCATAAGGCTGAATGACAAACTTCCCTGACCACAGTAGCCTGACTCCTTCAGGCCTACTTGGTGCAGCACTGATCCTCCTGATCAGGCTCTTCACTGAGTGGTCCATCAGACTTGGCTTAGATCAGCCTGACTTGCACTCAGTGGGACATCCTTCAGGCTTCTCTTCAGGTTCAGGTCTTTCTTCATTGGCTTCAGTCAGTTCTTCTTGGTGTCATCTTGATATCCTCAGGCTGTGTTGCAGAGTTCCCCCTCACTGAGTTCCCCCTCAACTGAACAGCCTATTCTACTGAGAAATAACCTAGCCTGACCTGAAACTAAAGATACAATCCTGACTGCTTTCAAACCTATTACATGTTGTTTTGGAAAATCATCAAAACTAAAACATATCCCAACAAAAAATTCACAAGCATACAAGTTCTCTCTCAAATCCACTCTAGCTCCACTACTCACACAAAAGAGTCCCTAACTCAAATCCACAAATCTACTCTACTCATCAAATCATGCTCAAAGATAGCAATAAACAAGCATAAGATGATTGATAGGCATGAAATATGCAATAGCGACTCAGATCAAAATCACCCCAAGGAGCATCTCAAGGTAGCAAATAACCAAACACACTCAAAGATAAGGGGTGCTCCGGTGCAATGTAACAAGAAACATAAAAAAAACTCCACCCCCCAAACTTCGACCTTGCGAAGAGGTCTAAGTTTGGGGTTGTGGGTTACCTCAACCAAACAATTCGGTTTCTCTCAAACGTAGCACACTCCTTGGTCTCGAGGTGGTTCCTTCAATCTCCACGTATTTGGCACTCCTTCGATACAAGCCTACAAAATGAACTCTCAAGTACGAGGTTAAAACTTACGATTCAACAACACCCTAATAACATAATAAGACACTAAAAATAAATGACAACAAATAAAAATGGATTGCCTCCCATTCAGCGCTATTTTTAAGGTCCTCATGCCGGACCGAGCTTAAAGGAGCTTATGGGACATCATACTCAAAAATACCTCCCTTACTCTCATAAGAGTGGTGCTTGCATTCCTTTCCTTGATGCCCTACCATCATGAGCTCTTTTGCTTCCTTCTCATCCCCAAGTGTTATGGGTCTGAACTCCTTCTCACATTTATCTGGAGGAGTCTTACCAAACAGGTTCTTGAATTTGGATTTTTTCTTCTTAACTCCTCATTTTCCCTCAAACTGGACCACGTCCACACTTTTCACCTCTTCCTCCTTCAACTTCTTCTTTTTATCCCTATCAACATAATCACGATCATAATGCACATTGGTTAAATCATCAAGTGAAGGATTATAAAATTCATGAATATGAGAAGGATTAGGGATAGGAGGTGTGTCTTCAACACTAGGATCAATGGAATCCATGCAATACAAACTCTCATCCTCCTTCGGGTGCTTCATGGCTTCATATAGGGAAATCTTCACTTCTTGATCATCGACCTTCAACGTAATCTTCCCCTTTGCCACGTCTAGCACCATCCCCGCCGTAGCTAAGAACGGTCTTCCCAAAATTAGGGGCACGTGCTCATCTTCCTCCATCTCTAGCACTACAAAGTCGGCTGGAAAAATGTGATCTCCAACTCTCACGAGGACGTCTTCAACAACTGTTAGGATATAGATTAGATGTTTTGAAGATGTTAAAACAAGAACTTATAATAGGACTAGCTGAACCAGTTAGTCAGCTACAGATTAGTCTAGGTCTAGAATAGGTCTTTGGTTAAGGGGGAAGAAATCTGTGCAGACCAGAGAAGGTACCAGAGAAGGTGACCAGAGAAGGTGACCAGAGAAGGTGACCAGATGAGGTGACCAGATGAGAGGTGACCAGATGAGATGTCCAGAGCAGAGGGGTCACCAGAGCAGATGAGGTCCAGAGGAGTCTGACCAGATGAGCTTGGACCAGAGGAGTCTGACCAGATGAGCTTGGACCAGAGGAGTCTGACCAGATGAGCTTGGACCAGAGGAGTCTGACCAGATGAGCTTGGACCAGAGGAGTCTGACCAGATGAGCTTGGACCAGAGGAGTCACCAGAAGACCTCTCCCAGATGAGACCAGACCAGAAGACCCCAGACCAGACCAGACGAGAGACGGATTAGTTCACCCTCCCTGTAGCTTCGTAGTAATCTGTAGACAAGAAGACTTTGGAGATCCTTGATGGAGAAGAAGGTAATCTGGAGAAGTCAACTGATGGAGGATCTGATTGATTGATTGCTTGATTGAAGTCAACTAATCAATCATATAATCAATCTTTGATTGATTATATCCCTCCAATTATGGTTGTTTGAATTGCTAGCTCTCCAACGGCTAGTTAATTCTCACAACTATAAATATGAGTGTTGTGATGAGTTCATTAGAGGAGTCGCGCGAGAGCACACCAAGAACACACGAACTCTTCCAATCACTCACCTTTGTCCTTTCTAGTTTATATACACTCTTTAGGAGTTTAGTTGGATTATTACTCAACCTGTTCATCTTGTTAGATAAGGTTGTTGTAAGGTGTAAGAAGGAGCTGGTACTTCGGAAATTCCAGTAAGTAAGTGAGTAAGTTGGAGAGTGAGAAAGACCCCTTTGGAGAAAGGGAGAGTGGACGTAGGACAAGTTAGTCCGAACCACTATAAATCTGGGTGTTCTTTATTTTCTGCATTTAGTTTTCTGTATTTCTTTTAGCACTTAATTTAAAAGGGTTTTCATTAAAAATAAACTTAAAAACGCTTTCCGCTGGATAACCTTTTTGGGACCAACAAGTGGTATCAGAGCAGTGTGTCCTACAGACCACTGTTTTGAAATTATTTTGGTGGTCACCAGGGCAGATCCATTCTTTTGAAAACCCAAATATTTGTTGTGCTAACAAATTTTGCAGAAATGGGCTCAAAAAGATGCAGTAGAAGAGACACCAGGAGATACTCCAAAAGAAGCTTAGCAGATGAGGAAGAAGAGGTATCCACTTCTGGTTCATCATCCAATTATGGACCAGACGAAGAGATATGTCTTATGACAGATGAGGTATGTAATCGAACTCCCTCTTCTTCTTCTCATTCTTCTTTTTCTGAACAATCAGAGGAGTCTTTTACGCAAAATTTGCTATTAGATCTCCAAAAATCTATACAACTTTGTCAAAAATTGGAAGAAGAGAACACAAAGTTGAAAGCAGAAAATCAGAAGCTTTCACAATGTTTTGGCAACCCAACTGATCTACCAGCTGAACAGGTTCAAACACTGGTAGAAGAGTCCACTGACTTGAAAACCAGATGTGATGAACAAACTAAGCTGATAGAAAAGCTGCTTGTTGAAAACATTGAGAAAGATAATGAATATACTCTGCTGAAAGCTAAGTTCGATGAACTCTTCCATCAAAACAAAATTGTAAGAGAAAGTGAGGACAAGCTCAAGATGAGAGTGGAGCAGCTGACTATAGCAAACAATGCTGTGTCACATATAGCTGCATCATCTCAAAGAGAGCATGATAAAACAGGCCTTGGTTATTCCAAACCTGAATCCTCACATGTTCAGAAAGAAGAACAGCCTAGAAATTTTATTGATAAGGGCAAGAGGCCAGCTGACCAGGCAACTCAGCCTAATGGGCAGATGAGTACTGAAACTCAAAAACCCAAAAGGCAGAGGAGGAAATTTAATAAGGGTTATACCCAGAATAAAATACCTCAGCCAGGCCAGCAGAGTAGAAGACAGTCTGGATCTTCTCAAAAGAAGCAGAACCAGATGACTCCTACTCACCTGCAGAGGACTTTCAAGTCACCTGCCAGACCAGCTGGAACCTTTGATGGTTCTAGTAAGACTTACCCATATCAAAAGAATTTCAAGTCTGTTGCATTAAGACAAGTTACTTCTTCTACTGGACAAGCTCATAAGAGAAGAAGAGCCTCTAGAAGAAATAACCATGTCGAAGCTTCTTATGTTCAGTGTGTTTTTGTGGATATATATGGAAGAAAGATAAGATCACCTGATCCAAAAAGGGATGATCTATTCTTGTGGCTTCCTAAATATTGTGCTAACCCCCCTGGACCCAGTAGGGTACCAAAAAGTTGATTGCCTGCAGATACACAAGAAGACCAGCTGATGTTTTGCCCCAACATCAGCTGAGCATACTTTGAGGGGGAAGATCAGTTGACCCAGTCTGCTAGAATCTCTATTTAGATATTTCAAATTTTCTTGTCTTGTTTTATTTTAAGTTCTTCCAGTTTTAACATCATCAAAAAGGGGGAAATTGTTAGGATATAGATTAGATGTTTTGAAGATGTTAAAACAAGAACTTATAATAGGACTAGCTGAACCTGTTAGTCAGCTACAGATTAGTCTAGGTCTAGAATAGGTCTTTCGTTAAGGGGGAAGAAATCTGTGCAGACCAGAGAAGGTACCAGAGAAGGTGACCAGAGAAGGTGACCAGAGAAGGTGACCAGAGAAGGTGACCAGATGAGGTGACCAGATGAGAGGTGACCAGATGAGATGTCCAGAGCAGAGGGGTCACCAGAGCAGATGAGGTCCAGAGGAGTCTGACCAGATGAGCTTGGACCAGAGGAGTCTGACCAGATGAGCTTGGACCAGAGGAGTCTGACCAGATGAGCTTGGACCAGAGGAGTCTGACCAGAGGAGTCACCAGAAGACCTCTCCCAGATGAGACCAGACCAGAAGACCCCAGACCAGACCAGACGAGAGACGGATTAGTTCACCCTCCCTGTAGCTTCGTAGTAATCTGTAGACAAGAAGACTTTGGAGATCCTTGATGGAGAAGAAGGTAATCTGGAGAAGTCAACTGATGGAGGATCTGATTGATTGATTGCTTGATTGAAGTCAACTAATCAATCATATAATCAATATTTGATTGATTATATCCCTCCAATTATGGTTGTTTGAATTGCTAGCTCTCCAACGGCTAGTTAATTCTCACAACTATAAATATGAGTGTTGTGATGAGTTCATTAGAGGAGTCGCGCGAGAGCACACCAAGAACACACGAACTCTTCCAATCACTCACCTTTGTCCTTTCTAGTTTATATACACTCTTTAGGAGTTTAGTTGGATTATTACTCAACCTGTTCATCTTGTTAGATAAGGTTGTTGTAAGGTGTAAGAAGGAGCTGGTACTTCGGAAATTCCAGTAAGTAAGTGAGTAAGTTGGAGAGTGAGAAAGACCCCTTTGGAGAAAGGGAGAGTGGACGTAGGACAAGTTAGTCCGAACCACTATAAATCCGGGTGTTCTTTATTTTCTGCATTTAGTTTTCTGTATTTCTTTTAGCACTTAATTTAAAAGGGTTTTCATTAAAAATAAACTTAAAAACGCTTTCCGCTGGATAACCTTTTTGGGACCAACAACAACACCTTGAGGTCTCGTGATAGACCGGTCGGCAAGTTGAAGCATCATCATTGTGGGTTGAAGTTCAACACCTTCCAACTTCTTGAAAAGCGACAAGGGCATGAGATTTATGCTCGCTCCGAGGTCGCACAACGCTCCCTTCTTGATCCCGTTCCCGATATCACAAAGAATGGTGAAGCTCCCGGGATCCTTCAGCTTTGGAGAAAGCGCCTTGTGCATTAATGCACTCACCTCATGGTTCAGCTGCACCAACTTCGGCTCATCCACTCGCCGTCTTTTCACGATCAAGTCCTTTAGAAACTTTGCATAGTTGGGCATCTGTTCCAAAGCATCATAAAAAGGGATATTAATATGCAATTGTTTAAATACATCAAGGAATTTAGTGAATTTCTCATCAAACTTCTTTTTCATGAAGCGTTGTGGATATGGGACGGGTATCACAGATTTGGCTACTCCCCATTCATCTTTCTCGGTCTCCTTCACTTTCTCCCTTGCTTCATTTGCCTTCTTCCACTTAGGAACTCTCTCAACCTTCTCAAGGCCTTCTTCTTCAAGCTCTTTGCTCGCTTGAGTGCTTTCACCCTCTACCTTCTTCTCAGCTTTTACCTCTTCAATCTCATCTCTATCTTGGGGCGTCTCAGAATCAGCAGGCATCTGAGGACCTTCATAGTTGGTTCCACTTCTAAGCTGGATCATCTTGCAATGCTCTTTCGGGTTTCCCTCCGGCATGGAAGGATACTTACCCGGCTCCCTATTCAATGACTTTGCAATCTGGCTCATCTGGAACTCTATAGAAGTGAACCTCTGATGGTTCTCTTGTTGAGTTCTCGTCCACTCAACGTTCATCTTCTGGAGCTCTTGATCACGCTGATCACCCTTTTTATCCAACTCTTTCACATCGTACTCCAAGGATGACAATCTCTTACTTCCTTCCTCCACCTTCTGTAGAATCGCTCTCAATATCTCCTCAGTTGATGCACCGCCTTCTCCACCCGGAGGCTTTGAACCTGGGTCAACACCCGCAGGAACTGTAACACCCGCCTTCGGGTTAGCATATGAGAAATTCTCGTTCTTTCTCCATGTGTTTTGAGGAGGCTGCTGGCCTCCTTGATACCCTTGTGTGTTCCTCCATTGATTTTGAGGTGGCTGTGGGCCTGGAGGTACAAATGGTTGGCCATAAGGAGGCCTTCCATACTGATTTCCACCTTGGTAGCCATTCTGATTGTAATACGGACCTCCCATGTAATTGGCTACCTCTTGTTGTCCACTTGGCTGGTCTACTCTCTCATTCTCTGTTGCATGCTCTCCAACCAAATTCTTCCCCAACTCGAGGTTGTTGATCTTTTCCATCATGGCCATCAACAGCCTTCTCGTTCCTTCACCCTCTTCAATCTGATTAACTCTTTGGAAATCTGCATCCACGTTCCAAGCCCCGGCATTCGTGACAATGTTGTCCACGATCTCTCTACACCTCACTATTCCTTGATTAAGGAATGATCCACTAGCACAGGCGTCTAGATGGCCTTGGCCAGCCTTGCTGGCTCCACTATAGAAGAACGCCATAATATCTCCCTCATTGTACCCGTGCTGCGGGCACTCGATCAGCATGTTTGAGTATCTCTCCCACACTTGGCGTAAATCCTCTCCTGACTTCTGGCGAAAGGAAGAGATCTCAATTCTTGCTTTAATTGTTCTGGATGGAGGGTAGAACCGCTCGAGGAACAGACGCTCGAGCTCGGCCCAAGTGGTAATACCTCCCCGTGGAAGCGTATTATCGTACCACTCTTTAGCTATTCCCGTCAGTGAGAATGGGAACAACCTAAGCCTCTTGGCATCTTCAGACATGCCATTATAGTTGAACGTGGAGGCTATCATTAGAAAACTCCTCAGATGTGTATGAGGATTCTCCTTCCCGATCACCCCCTTGAACTGGTTCTCTGTAAGCAGCTTTAAAATTCCTGGGGAAATCAAGAAGTTATTTACCTCAACAGGTGGCAATGCCACTCCATCATAGTACCGTTGTGGCTGCGCTGCAAACCTCCCTCGAATAGCCATATGTCGATCTACGTTCTGAGGAACGTGTTGAGGATTAGCAGCAGGTACGGGTACTTGTTGGGGTGGTGGTTGGTAAACAGGTGGTTGATTGAAAACGGAGGTGGAGGATACGGGTATGGTGGGTAAGGATAAGGTGGGTATGGGTAGGGTGGATAGGGTAAGTTATTTTGTGGTAAGTTAGGATGTGGGTAAGCAGGGTTGTTATGAGGATTCTGGACCATGTTATGAGCTGGGCTATTTTGGTTCTGAGTACCCGGGTTTTGGTTCTGGCTCTCTCCTAACGGATCTTGATTCTTACTGGTGTTGCCATCAGTGCCGACAACCCGGTTCAATACCTGATTAAACTCATTCTTGACATCGTCCAACTCATTAGTGATGTCCATCGATTCTTTCCCTCCGGCAGCGTTCATCCTTCGTAAGAAGGCTCAGTTTCTTCTTGCTATTGTCTCAGGATCTGTAGGTAACCTTTCTTCGCTCGTATTGCCTTGCGAGCGTGTTCTCATAAACCTGAAATACTAACAAGAGAATCAAAACGCAACTGCCGAATATATACGAAATAATAAAAAAAAACAGAAAAGTAAAATCACTCACTACTAACTACTAAGCTATCGACAAGTCTTATTCAAAAAGCATACAACGCCATCCCCGGCAAAGGCGCCATTGACTTGAAGCGATGATACTAACTTCTACTAGTCGTTTCCCCGCAAGCGGACGGGTTCACTGTAGTATAAGTACGTATAATGACCAAGTATTATCGAACCCAAGGGATGGAGTGTATGCGAATAGATCCCTGAAGATCTACGCGTCGTAGCTAATATGAGTGTAATGTTTTTGGGTTTTTTGAAAGATTAATTTTAAGCTAGAATAAACTAATTAAACTAACGAACGAAATAAACGATTAAACTAAGGGTTGTGTTCAAGTAAAAGATGGTGATGCTTAGGATAGGAATCCCCACGTATACTAACGGAGCAGGTACATAATCACAATAACTGTGACGCGCAAGAAATAACCTAAGTAAAAGAATGCAAGGTGAAAGCTCAAGATTCTAAACCCTAATACCTTACCCTAACACTCGACTTCACTAATCCACTAACAAGTTAATAGATTGTGCTTAATAAATGAGACCCTAATTTAACTAAGGTGATGTGGTCGTCCTCCTTCGCTAAACTGGTAGATGAATTAACCCTTTCTAAACCCTCTAGTTAAGACTACTCATTGTTAAAGAGTGATACGGTCATCCTCTCTCTAACACTTTTCGAACGAAATTCAAAAGTAAAGTTAAGATTAATTTTAAGAATTCATTAATCAAGAGAATTAAAACCTAACGTCACAAGTTACCCTAATTACGTACCCACAACCTACTTCTACGAGTTCATCCTAACCCAACCATGCAAGGGTTTAGCTAGACATGGCTATAACAATAACGAAAACAATAAAAGAAATAACGAACATAAACATGATGAATTGAAGAAAGAAAATATGAAACATGAAATAGGGTTTAAAGAAATAAATACTAAGAACTGAATTTGAATTGATAAAAATGAAGTTTAAAGCGTTAAAGTAATCAATCTAATTAAAAGGAACTAAGAAACGAAAAGAAACTAAGAATTCGTATGAAAAACCTCAACAAAATGTAAAGTAAAGCTTGCTCGTCTCTTCTCCTCTTTCTCTCTCTAAAAACTAAGTCTAAAAGTTATTCGGTATGTTTTGGATGATGTCCCCCCTTCAAAAAACGAGTTTGGAGAGGTATATATAGGTCACGGGCCGAAACGGGAGTTAATGGGCCGAAAAAACGCATCCGGAGGCAAAAATATGCAAATGCTCGAGCTAGCACACGCTCGAGCGGTCCCATTCGAGCATATAGGTCGAATGAAACAGGTGCTCGCTCGAGCGCTCCCGCTCGAGCTGGTCGAATGGCGAAATTTTTCTGCAAGTTTTTGGTCATTCGAGCAACACGCTCGAGCGGTGGCGCTCGAGTTGCTCGAGTGGTCGAGCACTTTTCAGCAGCAGTACACTTGTTCGTAAAATCTTCATATCTCCTCAACCGGGAGTCCGTTTTGGCCGATTCAAAATCCTACGAACTCCTATTTTTGCCCTCTATCTATCTATGAACATCAAAGAGACAAATTCATTAGTTTATGAAAATGATACTCATTTGACTCCAAACACTAATCGAAAACACTCAAAACATGAGCAAATCGGGCACCAAAACATAACAATTTCATGCCTAATCAGTGTGTGTGCCAGATTTCAAGCTAATCCTAAGAAAAGTAACTTGGAAGCATCTAGAAAGATATTGAAATATCTTAAGGGAACAGTGAATTTAGGGTTGTGGTATCCAGCAGATGACAACTTAGAGTTAAGTGGTTATTCGGATTCAGATTATGGTGGGTGCAGAATAGATAGGAAGTCTACAAGTGGAACATGCCAATTTTTAGGGAATAAATTGCTATCTTGGTTTTCAAAGAAGCAAACTTCAGTTGCTACATCAACAGCAGAAGCAAAGTATATGGCCGCAGAAAGCTGTTATTCTCAACTACTCTGGATTAGTCAGCAGCTAAGGGACTACCAGATTAGAGCTAAGGATATTCCAATCTTCTGTGATAGTAATAGTGCAATAGCAATCACCCAGAATCCAGTTCTTCATACCAGATGCAAACATGTTGATATAAGGCATCACTTCATAAGAGACCATGTTGAGAAGGGAGATATAAGGATGGAAAAGATTGCAACAGAGAAGCAGAGAGCAGATATGCTGACTAAGCCTTTGGCTGAAACCAGATTCAGAGAGTTAGCTTTTGAGTTAGGATTATTAGATCCAGAGACAGATTTGGTTTAGGGGGAACATCAGAGAAGTATCCTTTGTTTCATTCTATTACATACTTTATTATGTCTTCAAACTAACATGCCTACAGGTTAGATATACCAGGGAAGTTACATCTCCAGATGAGGTATGTACCAGATGAGATATATACCAGGTGAGGTACATCCCAGATAAGGTGCAGAGACTGATTCCAGAGAAATCCGGAGTCTAATCTGACCAGAACCAGATGAGTTTTCATCAGATGAGATGTAACACCAGACTAACCATGGTATCATCTGGTTATAATACCAGGTGGCATGTATGTATTTACTTCTCTGGCCTCTGATCATTGGGATACACTTTTCAAATTAGTAAATACACTTAAAACGTTTCATCTTCAGAGCGTATTTAAGACTAGGGTAGAGGGCCTAGGCAATCATTTCGCTTTTTATCTTGACTGCCACAAACCTCCCTCAATCCCAGTCCCAATGACCATGCCCACGCACCATATTAAATCTGTAACTTGCCTGTTAATCCTGGCCGTCAGATTTAATAACTGTGCAAAATGTCAATCAATTCAAAAATTGATTTTGTTCCCTAATTTAAATTTGATTTTACACGCGTTCACACTTTATTAATTGTTCAAGCCACGCGTCTTGCCCTATTTAAACCAAAACTTTTTCAATCTGTCCTTTCACGATTTCTTACTCTCAAACTCTAATCTCTCTCTGCAAGTTTTTCTCTCTCTCTCTCTCTCTCTCAAATTCCTCTTACAAATATGGCTCCCTTGTGCAACTTTGATCACGATTATGTGATGAAAAAGATGAAGTCAGAGATGGTGGTTGATTTCTATACAACCAAGAACCCAGCGGCATTGGCCATCCTGGAACTTCTCCAGAAAGCAGGGGTGGAGAAGTTAATCTCAACAATTCCAAGGAATTTCAGGACCTTGGATGGATATGCAGCCCAGTTTCTGGTTCGCATGAAGATCCACGATAACCATATTTCCTCCAAGATCGACAAGGAGGATATGGTATTCTCAAAGCATGACTTTTACCGACTGTTCAAGAATATTTCTGCTGAAGGAGTGGACCCATTGACTTACAAGGAATATGAGGCGTTGGAGTCTTTCAAGCTTTTTGCCAGGAGTTCATGCCAGAATCTGACCAAGGGGTTTTTGGATAAGCACTTGAGGCAGAAGTACAAGATCTTGTTTGACATTGTGGTCAAGATCTTGATGTGTGAGTGTTGGTCCCAAAAAGGTTATCCAGCGGAAAGCGTTTTGAGTTTATTTTTAAGAAAACCCTTTTAAATTAAGTGCTAAAAGAAAAGTGCAGAAAAATTAAAAGCATAAAGTAGAGAACACCAGATTTATAGTGGTTCGGATATAACGATCCTACGTCCACTCTCCCTTTCTCCAAATGGGACTTTCTCTCTCTCCAACCAACTAAACCACTGGAATTGCGAAGTACCAGCTCCTTCGTATAACTTACACCAACCTTTCAAGATGAACAGGTTAATTATAAGATCCAACTGGAACTCCTAAAGAGTATATAAACGTTAATGAACAAGGTGAGTGTTTGGAAGAGTTCGTGTGTTCTTGTTGTGTGCTCTCGCGCGACTCTTATCTCATGAACTAATCCAAGCACTCCTATTTATAGTTGTGAATTAACTAGCCGTTGGAAGCTAGAAATTCAAACAACCATAATTGGAGGAATATAATCAATCAAAGATGGATTATATGATTGATTAGTTGACTTCAATCAATCAATCAAATCCTCCATCAGATGACTCTCTAGATTGCCTTCATCTCCATCAATGATCTCCAAAATCTACTTGTCTCCAGATTACATGCAACCTCCATGTGGGTGAACTAATCCGTCTCCCTCATCTGGTTTGGACTCGTCTGGTCTGGGGTCTCATCTGGTCAGGTAACACTTCTGCTCTGAACCTCATCTGGTCAGAGTCCTCTGGCAGACTCCTCTGGTCAGGCTCCTCTGACAGACTCCTCTGGTCAGACTCCTCTGGTCAGACTCCTCTGGCAGACTCCTCTGGTCAGACTCCTCTGGCAGACTCCTCTGGTCAGACTCATCTGGTCACCTTCTCTGGTCAGCACAGATTTCTTCCCCCTTAACCAAAGACCTATCCTAGACCTAGGCTAATCTGTAGCTGACTAACAGGTTCAGCTAGTCCTATTAAGTTCTTGTTTTAACATCTTCAAAACATCTAATCTATATTCTAACAATTTCCCCCTTTTTGATGATGTTAAAACTGAAAGAACTTAAATAAAACAAGACAAGAAAATATTGAAATAACAAATAGAGATTCTAGCAGGCTGGGTCAACTGATCTTCCCCCTCAAAGTATGCTCAGCTGATATTGGGGCAAAACATCAGCTGGTCTTCTTGTGTATCTGTAGGCAATCAACTTTTTGGTACCCTTCTAGGTCCAGGGGGGTTAGCACAATTTTTAGGAAGCCACAAGAATAGATCATCCCTTTTTTAATCAGGTGATCTTATCTTTCTTCCATATATATCCACAAAAACACACTGAACATAAGAAGCTTCGACATGGTTATTTCTTCTAGAGGCTCTTCTTCTCTTATGAGCTTGTCCAGTAAAAGGAATAACTTGTCTTAATGCAACAGTCTTGAAATTTTGTTGATAAGGATAAGTCTTGCTAGAAACATCAAAAGTTCCAGTTGGTCTGGCAGATGACTTAAAGGTCTTCTGCAGGTGAGTAGAAGTCATCTGGTTTTGCCTCTTTTGAGAAGATCCAGATTGTCTTCTATTCTGCTGGCCTGGCTGGGGTCTTTTATTCTAGGTATAACCCTTCTTAAAATTCCTCCTCTGCCTTTTGGGTTTTTGAGTTTTAGAACTCATCTGCCCATTAGGCTGAGTTGCCTGGTCAGCTGACCTCTTGCCCTTATCAATAAAATTTCTAGGTTGTTCTTCTTTTTGAACATGTGAGGATTCAGGTTTGGAATAACCAAGGCCTGTTTTATCATGCTCTCTTTGAGATGAGGCAGCTATGTGTGACACAGCATTGCTTGCTGTAGTCAGCTGCTCCAGTCTCATTTTGAGCTTGTCCTCACTTTCTCTTACAATTTTGTTTTGATGGAAGAGTTCATCAAACTTAGCTTTTAGCAGGTTATATTCATTGTCTTTCTCAATGTTTTCAACAACCAACCTTTCTATCAGCTTAACTTGTTCAATACACCTGGTTGTCAAGTCAGAAGACTCTTCAACTAGTGTATGATTTTGTTCAGCTGGTAGATTAGCTGAGTTGCCTAAACATTGTGAAAGCTTCTGATTTTCTGCTTTTAGCTTTGAGTTCTCATCTTCCAATTTTTGACAAAGTTGTATAGATTTTTGGAGATCTAATAGCAGAGTTTGCGTATAAGACTCCTCTGATTGTTCAGAAAAAGAAGAATAAGAAGAAGAAGAGGGAATTCGATTGCATACCTCATCTGTCACAAGACATATCTCTTCGTCTGGTCCATAATTAGATGATGAACCAGAAGTGGATACCTCTTCTTCCTCATCTGCGAAGCTCCTTTTGGAGTAACTCCTAGTGTTTCTTTTTCTGCTTCTCTTCGAGCCCATTTCTGCAACAATTGTTAGCACAACAAATATTTGGGTTTTCAAAAAAATGGATCTGCCCTGGTGACCACCGAGATGATTTCAAAACAGTGGTCTGTAAGACACACTGCTCTGATACCACTTGTTGGTCCCAAAAAGGTTATCCAGCGGAAAGCGTTTTGAGTTTATTTTTAAGAAAATCCTTTTAAATTAAGTGCTAAAAGAAAAGTGCAGAAAAATTAAAAGCATAAAGTAGAGAACACCAGATTTATAGTGGTTCGGATATAACGATCCTACGTCCACTCTCCCTTTCTCCAAAGGGGACTTTCTCTCTCTCCAACCAACTAAACCACTGGAATTGCGAAGTACCAGCTCCTTCGTACAACTTACACCAACCTTTCAAGATGAACAGGTTAATTATAAGATCCAACTGGAACTCCTAAAGAGTATATAAACGTTAATGAACAAGGTGAGTGTTTGGAAGAGTTCGTGTGTTCTTGTTGTGTGCTCTCGCGCGACTCTTATCTCATGAACTAATCCAAGCACTCCTATTTATAGTTGTGAATTAACTAGCCGTTGGAAGCTAGAAATTCAAACAACCATAATTGGAGGAATATAATCAATCAAAGATTGATTATATGATTGATTAGTTGACTTCAATCAATCAATCAAATCCTCCATCAGATGACTCTCTAGATTGCCTTCATCTCCATCAATGATCTCCAAAATCTACTTGTCTCCAGATTACATGCAGCCTCCATGTGGGTGAACTAATCCGTCTCCCTCATCTGGTCTGGACTCGTCTGGTCTGGGGTCTCATCTGGTCAGGTAACACTTCTGCTCTGAACCTCATCTGGTCAGAGTCCTCTGGCAGACTCCTCTGGTCAGGCTCCTCTGACAGACTCCTCTGGTCAGACTCCTCTGGTCAGACTCCTCTGGCAGACTCCTCTGGCAGACTCCTCTGGTCAGACTCCTCTGGTCAGACTCCTTTGGCAGACTCCTCTGGCAGACTCCTCTGGTCAGACTCATCTGGTCACCTTCTCTGGTCACATTCTCTGGTCAGCACAGATTTCTTCCCCCTTAACCAAAGACCTATCCTAGACCTAGGCTAATCTGTAGCTGACTAACAGGTTCAGCTAGTCCTATTAAGTTCTTGTTTTAACATCTTCAAAACATCTAATCTATATCCTAACAGTGAGAGCCATAGCACAGATGCCATCTTCACTGGCAGGCTCTGTGTTATGAGGGCCTTGTTTGATGGAGTGAAGTGTAACTGGGCAGAGTTTTTCTGGGGAGTGTTGAGGAAGAACCGGGTGAAGGTGAAGAAGGAGGAGTGCCCTTCAAAGCCTGGGGAGTTGCAGTTCTGCTTGACTGCAAATGTGTCTTTAGGGACGAAGCTGACCCTGATCTTGGACTCTCTGTTTCCAGAGAAGAAATGGAAGGATTCTTGGTGCAAAGCTTATCACAAGTCCAAGATCCTGTTCTCCAAGGATGGCCCTCTCCATGGCCATGCTGATTCTGATGGAGAACAAGCCATCCCTGCCCCTCCTCTCCAAGCAGTGCCTTCGCCTGCTAAGGGGCAGAAGACAAAGAAGAGCCAGAAGAAGAAGGCTAAGGCAACTGGTTCTTTAATTGTGGCGTTCTCTGGTTCATCAGATGATGACCAGATCCCTCTTCAAGCTGCATTGAAGAAGAAGGGTGCAAGTGAGGCTGCACAGAAGGCAGGAGCAGCCAAGAGGAAGCAGAGGCCAGAGGATGTTGCCAGGAAAGCCTCTGCTAAGAAACCCAGAACTTAAAGAAGGGGGAAGAAAACTCTGCTGGTGGATGAGCCAACAGACGACGAGGAATCTGAGGAAGAGGTTCCTCTGGTGAAGAAGTCCAAGGCCAAGAGGGCCATTCTTCAAGAGTCAGGCTATGGTTCTGATCTTGGAGATGCACTGGAGCAGGCGATTGATGAAGCCGCTAGAATTATGCAAGAATCAACTGCTCCAGTCTCTGATGAGGTAAACCCATCTATCTCCTCTTCTACTCCTGTTAACCTTGTTACCCCCACTACTTCTCCCCCAGAAACCCATACACTAAACCCCTCCCATGCTCCTGGTGCCCCCATCTCTTCACCAGAGCAGCCATTACCTGATACCCTCATATACACTCCCTCCACCATTCCCACTCAAACCCCCTCTCCCCCTTTCTCACAAATACCTCTCCCCACATACCCCTCTCCCCTTTTCTCACAAATACCTCTCCTCACATACCCTCTTCCACCTCACAACTTCATATCCCAGCTCCTGTACCAGAGGTCTCATCAACCTCTTCTAGTGCAGAGCAACCCATTCCCTCAATCTCTACCTCACAAATCCCTACCCCTCCCCAATCTCACACTGAACAAGACCCCTCTGTTTCCTTGGCAATGGGATTCCCTGCCCCTCCCTCTTCTCCCACATGTCTATCTAGCAATGATAGTGAAGATGAGGATGCTTCACTTGAGCCTGAAAACTTAGCACCATCCTCCTCTGCCTCTGGGCCCAAACCCTTTATTTTCTCATCTGCAGAAATAGGTCCCATTAGGCAGAGTATGAGTGTAAGTTCTCAGCTCTGGCGAAGAGAGCATTTCCCTATCCTATTGGAGCACTTACAACTTTTGGCTGATCTAACTGACGCCAAAGTCTGGAGCAAGGCCAGACTAGAGGATGTAGAGGACCTGATGTTATTGCTTGAAGAAATGAGTCTATCTACATTCACTGCCTGGGAGATTGATCTCAAGAGGAAGCTTAACATCCAGAATCCTGCTGAACTTGAGACCCCAGAAGCAGCCAAGGTGTTGATCCGCACCTTGCTGATCCAGTAGGGAGTGATGATCTCCCCAGAGGGCCCCTCGTACAAATTTGGCCCTCACTTCACATTTCCTCCAGAGCTCTACTCTGATGAAGAGGACTTTGATGTCACTCCTGCTGTCCTCCAGAAGATGAAGCTGTTCTTTAATGAGCAAATCCAGCAGATCGGCAGATTCTCCAAGGCAATGCAGCTTCTGGTGCCTGCTCTGGTTGAGCACCAGATCAAGGATGAGAGAAGGAAATTCCTGAAGCAAATCAAGGATGTATTTGCCTCTGCTAAAGCTGCATTCAAGTCTGACTGACTCTACCTGAAGATGGATGTGCATGAGAGCCAGAGGCAGATTCAGCAGTATGCTCTAGACCAGGTGCGACCAATTTCTGTGCTTAAAGTTGAACTGGCTTCTCAGATGTTGGAGACTGCAAAACTCAAGGATTCACTCCAGGAGATGTTAGCCAAGCAGGAGGGACTAGTTGCTGAATCTAAAGCCTACCTGGAGGAGGCCAGGCAGCTGCATGATCTTCACTCTTCCTCCTCTACTGCCTTGCCTGATCTCATAAGGCATGTGGTGCAGCCCCTATTTGATGAAGTTAAAAAGGGGGAAGAGCAGGCCAGAACTGATCTGGCGAAGACCACTCATGAGACCCTATTTAGCCATGGTGCTCGTCTGGACCTGCTGGAGAACACTCTAGCCCAGGCTGAGCTGCAGAAGAAGAAGAAAGAAGAGTTGAAATCTCTTACCATGGCAAAGCAGCTGGCGGCAGAAGAGGAGTCCACAGATGCAGTGTTGGGAAAATAGGGATTCCCGGAATCTATTCGGGGTGAAATTTAAATACGAATTTAAATTCAATTATTACTAGCATGAATTAATCCTAATTAATTCAAATAATAATTCCAACAACAAATTTAACATCATGCATGTTGAATTAATTCACATAAAATCTAGGCGGAATAAACAAGAATTTATGTGACTTACGTACCTCTTGTAGAATTGGCCTTTGAATAAACGGGACAATCACGATCACGTTTTATCAACCCAAAAACCTTCTCAAGTATTTCCCTTTCGCCTTACTTGATCACCGGTGGGAGATGCTTTCAAGTAATTTAAATAACTAAGGAAAAAGAAAAATATATATGCTCTTGATTTTTCCAACATATGGAATTATGTATTTGGGGATGAAATAATCACCCCCTATTTATAGATGAGGTGGCCGAAAATTTGAGTATTTTATGGGCCTGGAGAAAATCTTTTCTTAGTCTCTAAGAAATCTTGAATATATCTCATATATTATTTTCTCCATAATAAAATATTCCACAAAAATTTCACTCACCTTATAAACTCATTATTTTCGAAAATTTCAATTAAAGATCCCAAGATTTGGATCTTCTTGAATATATGAGATAATCTTGTATTCCAAGAATACATATCTTACATAATATCTTTCCAAGAAAATCAACAAAATCTTCTCTTTTATTGACATCATATTTTCAAAAATTAGCATGAAAAATCAGCATATAATTATCTTTTTATTTTAATCGCCTTATCATTATTGGGCTACTTAATGGGCTACTTGAGGGGCCTTTAAGGAGAATTAAGATTGGACCTCCTAATGGACTTCTGAATTTCAATATTGAGCCCCAATATAATCCAATCCATTAGTATTAATTATTACCACTAATAAATTAATATTGTACTATCCATCTTAATCCATATTACGATAATATGGGCTCCCGGTTATTATTTCCCGCGTTTATGATTATCAAGTCCATTAATTAATTAAGCTTCTAAATAGCTCTAAATTAATTAATATATTTCACCTTAGAGTAAAGACAGCTCAACATTATTATCTGTACCGAAGAAACTAATTCTTCATTTGCAAGATTTGGTACGATAAAACTTCTGAGCCCACCAAGGGGACTAATCACACGAGCCGTACTCGCACGCATTTCTCCGTATTAAATCTTAGCAACCGTTGTATATTTAATATTACTGCCCAAAGCACAAGGTTCGAAATCACGATGATTCTCACCCAACATGAATCAAAGCAGTAACCATTAAGCACACACGGTCCTATTTAAGTGACAGAGATTAAGAAATCAACAACCACTGAGGTCTAATTCTTCACACTTCAAAACAGAAGAATTTATCCTCGTTGTAGGTCCTCTTCAACACATACTAAATGTGCTAGTGCAATCTCTTAGTCAAGACAGACCAATATGAGACTTACACATTGACCTTTCAAGGCGGATTGTTCAATTCCACCTAGGTCGTGAAAATGTACGTTTAGTTACAAGGAAACTGTTAATGTTATCTTCCGTGATCGGGCTGTTTGCAATAAATATTCAACATTCAATCATATCTAAAGCATATGTGATAAAAGAATTATTCTCATAAACAAGTGTTTGATACACGAGTTATACAAAGTAAAAGCATACTTTCACGTATAACTCCAACAATCTCCCACGTATACTTAAAGTCTGTTTTTTAGTATAGATCATGCATGTCTTAGTGTAGTAGCTCTTACGTGACATCTCATGTCAACCTACACTAACCTAATAATTCCTCCCACTTATACTTAAAGCAGATTGGCAATAGTCTTGACTCTCATTCCATCCACATGTCTCTCGAATGTATTCAGAGGTAGACCCTTTGTGAATGGATTTTCTAGGTTGTCCCCGATGCATATCTTTGCCACCTATTTATCTCCTCTCTTAACGATTTCTCGTATAAGATGGTATTTTCTTTCTATGTGTTTGCTAGCCTTGTGGGCTCTCGGTTCCTTTGAATTTGCAACTGCTCCTGCACAATGATTGTGATGGGCAAATTCGGAACAACGTCCAAGTCCACTAAGATGTACTTGAGCCAAACCGCTTCTTTCGTTGCTTCACAAGCAGTTACTTATTCGGCTTTTATGGTCGAATCGGCGATGCATTTTTGCAAATCGCTTCTCCATGTTATGGCTCCTTCTCCCATGCAAAACACACTACCCGAGGTAGATATTCTAGATTCTACATCTGATTGGAAATTTGAGTCCGTGCATCCCATGGGAATTAGACTGTCTGACTGTTAAATCAGCATTTCATACCAAGTTCTTTTCAGAAACTAAAGAACGCATTTAATTGCAATCTAATGTGCTTTCTCAGGGTTACTTTGATACCTTGCCATCATGCCCACGACAAAGCAGATATCCGGTCTCGTACACAACGTTGCATACATAAGACTTTCTACGTCCGAAATGTACGGAACGTCTTTCATGTCATCTATCTCCACTTGCATCTTAGGGTATATTTCTTTGGATAGATGGATTTTGTGCCTAAAAGGTACAAAACCTTTGTTGGAATCTTGCATGTTGTATCACTTCAAAACAGTGTCTTTGTATGAAACTTGCGATAAGCCCAACATCCTCTTCTTGCGATCGCGAGTGACCTTGATCCCAAGGATGTGACCGGTTTCCCCTAAGTCCTTCATATCAAATTATTTTGACAGTCATACCCTTACGTCTGACAATACCTTTACATTGTTTCCAATGAGTAGAATATCGTCCACGTATAATACTAAGAATACCACCGCAGTTCCGTCACGCTTATATACACACAACTTTCGAACTCGTTTTGATCAAACCCATAAGACTTAATCACTTGATCAAAACACTGGTTCCAAGTACGCGATGCTTGTTTAAGTACATAAATGGATCTCTTAAGCTTTCATACGAGGTGCTCTTGGCCTTTTTCAATGAAAACTTTTGGGCTGTTGCATATAGATCCCGTCAAGACTTCCGTTTAAGGAAAGCCATCTTGACATCCATTTGCCAAATCTCGTAATCTAGGTGCGCAGCGATCGACAAGAGAATATGGATGGACTTAAGCATAGCTACAGGCGAAAAAGTCTCCTCATAGTCGATCCCTTTTTTTAGTATACCCTTTGGCCACTAGCCTTGCTTTGAAGGTCTCAACCCTTCCGTCCGGTCCTCTTTTCCTCTTGTACACCAACTTGCATCCAATGGGTTCTACCCCATTGGGTGGTTCGACCAACTCCCACACTTGATTATGATCCATCGAACCCATCTCGATTTCCATTGTTGTTTGCCACGACTCCGCGTCTTTGTCTTGGGTTGCCTTGTCATATGTCCATGGGTCTGATTCATCACCGGGAATTAAATTCGAAGATTCTCCTATTCCCATGAATATCTTGGATTGCCTAGCAATCCTCCCACTGCGACGGGGTTCCGGTTGTGAAGGTGTGACGTGTGGTATATCATCTTGTATACTTGGTATAGGAGTTCGTCTAAGGTAATATCACTTCTGGGCTTTCTTTGTTCTTATAGTCTTCCTCCAAAAATTTAAAGTATGTACTAATCACGGTCTTTTGATCCTTGGGACTATAGAACATACACTCTTTCGTTCCCGCAGGGTATCCTATAAACAGCCTTAATTCCGAACGTGGATCCACCTTACCGGCTTCCTTGTCTAGCACGTATGCCGGACAACCCCAAATCTGCAAATGTCTTAGACTGGGCTTGCGCCCAGTCCACAATTCCATTGGGGTTTTAGGAATCGATTTGGATGGCACCAAGTTTAGAATGTAAGCCGTTGTTTCCAAGGCGTTACCCCAAAACGATTTGGCTAAATCCGAATAACTTATCATGGATCTGACCATCTCTAAAAGAATCTGGTTTCTTCGTTCCGCCACACCGTTCTGTTGAGGGGTTCCCGGTGTGGTTAACTGGGATACGATCCCTTCGTCCGATAAGTAGTTCAAGAATTCATCGCTGAGGTATTCGCCTCCATGATCTGATAGTAGAAACTTGATACTCTTTTCCCTATATTTCTCGGCTTTGGCCTTAAACTCCTTGAACTTATCAAAAGTTTCAGACTTATGCCTCATAAGGTAAATATACCCATATCTCGAGTAATCGTCAATGATACTCATACCCCATTCTCGCTTTGATCGTCATTGGACCACACACATCGGTATGAACGAGTTCTAACACTTCTGTAGCTATATTCCCCTTGGCTCCAAATGCCCTCTTGGTCATATTACCCTCTAAACAGGATTCACAAGTTGGAAACGATTCGACTTGGAATGATTCCAAGGATCCGTCTTTCACCATTCTCTCTATCCATTTTAGATTAATATGACCTAGTCTAAGATGCCATAGAAGTGTTTCGTTCATCTCCGAATAACGTTTTCTTTTATTACTCGAAATGATCGACATGTTATTAGATTCATTATTTATGAGTGGTGTGCCCAATTATTGGTATAAAGATCATTCAACAATGTTCCGGAACAGATAAACTCATCGTTTCAAGAAATAATAACATCCTTATTAAAAGAAACTGAGTATCTATTCAAAACAGTTTAGAAATTGAAGATTGAGTTCTTTCTAAACTAGGAACATGAACAACTTCTCTCAACACCATAACTCTATCTTCAAAAGATAGGCGCACTTCTCCCACTGCTTCAGCTGCCACTCTCATAGCATTGCCCGATGTGATGGGGATCTCATTTCCGTTAAGTCGTTGGGTTAGCTTGAACCTATGAAACAAATGTGATCAGTAGCTCTCGTATCCACTATCCACGAATAGACAGCATACGCCATTTCACAAGTTTCGACGACTAGGGTGTGTGAATTACCTAACTTTCCTAGCCTCTTAGGCTTGGAACAGACATACCTCCATTGTCCTCTCTCACCGCAACTAAAACACTTCCCCTTCGATGCTAGCCTTTGCATTTGCCTTTCGCAACAATTAGATTTGCTTGGATCCGGCCTTTGGTTCTCTTCCTCTTTTTTCCTCCCTTGGGACCAAAAGAGGTAGACGGACCATTAGCCACCATAGCACTAGACTGGTGCTCCATTATCACCTCCACCGAAACTAAAGCTTGCAAGAGCTCGGGCAAACGACTTGTCCGTTCATTCATCTGACAGATCAGATGAAACTGCTCAAAGTTTCTCGGTAGAGAATGGTATATGAAATCAACCTGAGAAGGGACATCAAAATCCACACCAAGTACTTCCAACTTGTTAAGGTATGCCATTATCTCGAGAACGTGCTCCCTCACGAGCATTCCTTCCACCATTTCCAACTTGACCGAGTCATGTTTGGTGAACTGATTAGTGTTAGGATAAATGTGGTATAGTTTCGATGAGTTAAAATAAACCAGAAAATGTAATAGGACCATCTGGACCTGTTAGCCAGATGATGAACTAGATTAGGACTTAGTCTAGGGGGAACTGCCAGACCAGAAGACTTCACCAGAAGAGTCACCAGAAGACCTACCAGAAGATCTTCCAGAGGACTTCACCAGAGGACTCCACCAAAAGACTTCATCAGATGAGACTGACCAGAGGCAGAGAACCTTCCCCAGACCAGACGAGTTCGGACCAGACGTATCTGGTGAAACAAAAGATGCTCAGAATCATCCCCTGACTCTGATGAGCATTCTGTTTCTTAACCAGATCTGGACCACAAGACATCAAGGTTGCCTGGTGTCTGGTCTTGCCTCCTCTGGAGAGAATCAGGGTTAGGCATTGGAAGCACTTGACCGTTGGTGATTTAAATCAAGTCAACAAGATCAGATTGGAAAGTATTTGAAGATAATCAATCCAAGGATCTCACCAACCCAATCAATCAATTAGGGAATTGATTGATTGAAGCTTCCTTAAATAGAGGATCTGATTAGATTAGCTCTCCAATGGCTATACCCTAATCACCTCTATAAATACAAAAGTGCAGACTCAAGAAAAGCTCAAGAATCCTACGCGCACAAAGTCACATTCCAAGCTTTTGATTATCACGCATATAGCACCCTTTTTGTTCTTACTTTCATACTCACTCTTAAGGAGTTGTTGGATCTCAACCTGTTCATCTTTAAGAGAAGGTTGAAGGCTGTAGACTTTAGATCAAGTTAGATCTAAAGGGTTTGTAAGAAGGAACTGGTACTTTGAAATTCCAATAAGTAAGTTCGTTGTTGGTTGGATAGTGAGACCCCTTTGGTAAAAGGGAGAGTGGACGTAGGATATTCAAATCTGAACCACTATATATCTGGTCCATTTACTGCTTTATTCAATTTTGTCTTTAATTTTCTTAGTGCTCTTATAAAAGATCTTGCCAAAAGACATATCCTTTAAAGCTTCCGCAATTTATCTATCTAGTGGGACCAATAATTAGTCATGGGATTCTGATGTGAAAACATCTCTTCAAGGCTTTCCATGATTTCAACAGCGGATACAATGTCTTCATGAATGCGCCTCAAATCCTCAGACAGAGATTTCAAGACGATACACTTCATGTGTTCATTGTCACGCTGTCAATCATAAACTGCCTTTTCCCATTGCTTGACTTATCATTAGGCTTGCCGGGTTTATTAACGTGAATAACCCAATTGTGTTTTCGTGCAGTAAGGACAAATTTAAAATTACATTTCCAATCGATATAATTCTCTCCAAAAAGTTTATTAACTTTAAGTATATTAAACAGTGGATTAAAAGGTTGCGACATGATGAAATGAGAATAAAACATACATTCATATTAATATCTAGAAAAATATGAAATTATCACATAATTCGATCACATCAATTATATTGAAACCTTAAAACAATATAATTATGCATCAGCCAACATCTCGAAACAATTTAAATGCGCCACGAGGGGTGGTCTATACATTTAAACACATTCAAGCGGATCACAAACTTAAAAGTTACAAATCCTTAATTCAAAATTAATAGTTGGCTCCCACTTTTACCACCTAAAAATTGACAGGGACTCCGAGGGGAGTAAGTTAATATCAATTTCTTATGCCTAAGTAATAACCATAATTAAATACAGGATTATTATTTCGCTTTGAGCAAGCCACTCGTGGTGAGGGTCAATACCGCCACTAGTAATAATCCACAATCATCCTTTCGGAATTTATTCATGTGAAATCCGTCCTTTTGGCCGATCCGAGGGGGAAATGTACTCCAAAAGAACTTCACAAATAAATAAATTATAGAGGCCAAATTAATCCAATTTTAATATCCGGAATAAAATTTCGATTAAAGAAGCATACTTAGTAATTTTCGAAAGTAAGGTTTTTCTTGGACAATAAAATTCATGCAAACACATATTAACAAATAATAATAAGTGCACGAAATAAAACATCCATCAAAATAAAATTAAACACATTGGAGCACTCAAATCCAATTGTCACGGTTTAATTTCTTCACGCCTTGATACGAAATATCGTCCTTGTTGCTTTCCATCGTTCGTCTCGACACGGTCCCACTCGAACAGCAACACTTCATCAAAAATATCTTCGTTTGGGGTTCAGCACGATGTTTAAAATCACACAAAAAAATAAAAACTAAAATTTAAAATTTCACGGCCCGAGATACGGCGCGCGTCGGCCCACGGGATGGGCCGCGCACCTCTCGGCACGACCGCCGAGCGCCGAGTGCCGAGAGGCGGCGCCTCGCGCGCGCGCTCGTGCTCCTCGGCTCGCCCGTCGTGCACGGCACCGTGCGCCTTGCGCACTCCGTGCACCGGGTTTCGTCGTACGTTCTTGTTTTTTCACCCCATGCATGATTTTACGTTCATGCATGCGACGTCCTGGTACGCCGTCTTTAATTCTTCATTCTTCGTCTCAATCCGGTTTCAATTTATTTACAAAAAATAAATACTAGATCTAGACTAGTCTATTACAATGATCAAATCAAAATAAAAACAACTAATCTACACGTGGATTTTCTCACGAGAAAAACAAATTCGAATGAAACGAATTAAAATAAATTAATTCACACGCATGAAAAAAAAATAAACATTATAACCATGACAATTGGATACCTGCAAAAAAGATCTAGCAATTCTACTATCCAATTTCAATTTAATATCTAACAATTTAAATTCCAATTTAAAGATCAGAGCCCGAAACCGTGGCTCTGATACCAGTTTTCGGAAAATAGGGGTGCCCGGAATCTATTCGGGATGAAATTTAAATACGAATTTAAATTCAATTATTACTAGCATGAATTAATCCTAATTAATTCAAATAATAATTCCAACAACAAATTTAACATCATGCATGTTGAATTAATTCACATAAAATCTAGGCGGAATAAACAAGAATTTATGTGACTTACGTACCTCTTGTAGAATTGGCCTTTGAATAAACGGGACAATCACGATCACGCTTTATCAACCCAAAAACCTTCTCAAGTATTTCCCTTTCGCCTTACTTGATCACCGGTGGGAGATGCTTTCAAGTAATTTAAATAACTAAGGAAAAAGAAAAATATATATGCTCTTGATTTTTCCAACACATGGAATTATGTACTTGAGGATGAAATAATCACCTCCTATTTATAGATGAGGTGGCCGAAAATTTGAGTATTTTATGGGCCTAGAGAAAATCTTTTCTTAGTCTCTAAGAAATCTTGAATATATCTCATATATTATTTTCTCCATAATAAAATATTCCACAAAAATCTCACTCACCTTATAAACTCATTATTTTCAAAAATTTCAATTAAAGATCCCAAGATTTGTATCTTCTTGAATATATGAGATAATCTTGTATTCCAAGAATACATATCTTCCATAATATCTTTCCAAGCAAATCAACAAAATCTTCTCTTTTATTGACATCATATTTTCAAAAATTAGCATGAAAAATCAGCATATAATTATCTTTTTATTTTAACCACCTTATCATTATTGGGCTACTTAATGGGCTACTTGAGGGGCCTTTAAGGAGATTTAAGATTGGACCTCCTAATGGACTTCTGAATTTCAATATTGAGCCCCAATATAATTCAATCCATTAATATTAATTATTACCACTAATAAATTAATATTGCACTATCCATCTTAATCCATATTACGATAATATGCGCTCCCGGCTATTATTTCCCGCGTTTAAGATAATCAAGTCCATTAATTAATTAAGCTTCTGAATAGCTCTAAATTAATTAATGTATTTCACCTTGGAGTAAAGACAGCTCAACATTATTATCTGTACTGAAGAAACTAATTCTTCACTTGCAAGATTTGGTACGATAAAACTTCTGAGCCCACCAAGGGGACTAATCACACGAGTTGTACTCGTACGCGTTTCTCCGTATTATATCTTAGCAACCGTCGTATGATTAATATTACTGCCCAAAGCACAAGGTTCGAAGTCACGATGATTCTCACCCAACATGAATCAAAGCAGTATCCATTAAGCACACACGGTCCTATTTAAGTGACGGAGATTAAGAAATCAACAACCACTGAGGTCTAATTCTTCACACTTCAGAACAAAAGAATTTATCCTCACTGTAGGTCCTCTTCAACACATACTAAATGTGCGAGTGCAATCTCTTAGTCAAGACAGACCAATCTGAGACTTACACATCAACCTTTCACGGCGGATTGTTCAATTCCACCTAGGTCGTGAAAATGTACATTTAGTTACAAGGAAACTTTTAATGTTATCTTCCGTGATCGGGTATCACCACATTAACTACAATGTAACTAGTACTATTATGAACTGTTTGCAATAAATATTCAACATTCAATCATATCTAAAGCATATGCGATAAAAGAATTATTCTCATAAACAAGTGTTTGATACACGAGTTATACAAAGTAAAAGCATACTTTCACGTATAACTCTAACATGCAGAGTAGGATCCTATCTCAGTTTCTGGTCCTGCCAAGAGGAAGATAAGGAAAGTGAAGAAGAGCTTCCTTGAATCTGTTGTTGAAGAAGCAGAGAAGAGATTCAAGGAAGAGACGCCTAAAGAGAGGCAAGCAAGGATAAAGAAGAACATAGATGAAGAGCAGAGGCTCCGATATGTTTGGAGGCAGAACAAGAAGACCAGAGAAGCTGATGTTCCTTCTAGTGCCAGTGGATCCAGCCAGAGAAGGAAGGCTCCTGTCGAAGTGATGGAGATTTTACCACTCAGGACAGAAGGGTCTTTTAACTCTACTGTGCATGTTCCTCTGATAGAGAAGTGGAGAGAAGCAAAGACCTTATGGTTTATCCAGCACTACATCCAAAGGCCTCCACCAGAGGATGATGCTTTCATCAACAGAACCTTCCACTCCTGGATGAAGGCCTATGATTCTAATCTGTACAAGAAGCTAATGGATTCAATCATAGAGTTCAACCTGGAGGTGATTGCCCCTGAGTTCCACTACCTCAACACTCCAATGGTTGGGGACCAGGTTGATTGGGCAGAATTGAAGAGATTATACAAGACCAAGGTGTTGGCGAATTTCACTCCAACATCTTCTGCTGAGCTGAAGGCCATCCAAGATAGATTCTTCGACTGGTTTTTGGTGCCTAAAGAGAACAGAAGATATGCCTAGAATAGGATTTTGGACTTAATGTAATCTGTAATCCTTTTATCCTTATTATTAATGGAACATCATATCTTCTCTGTCTAAAAGACAACTCCTTGTTGTCTTCTTGTTTGCCTGATAAGATCTATTCTAAGGGCTTATCATTTTATTGTTTTTATGCTTAAGTATTTTATTTTTTATCAGTTCTGGTTGTGTTTTTACTCCATCAAAAAGGGGGAAATTGTTAGGATAAAAGTTGTTAGTTTTGAAGAGTTAAAACAAACCAGAAGATGTACTAGGACAATCTGGACCTGTTAGCCAGATGAGGAACCAGATTAGGACTTAGTCTAGGGGGAACTGCCAGACCAGAAGACTTCACTAGAAGAGTCACCAGAAGACCTTCCAGAGGACTCCACCAGAAGACTTCATCAGAGGAGACTGACCAGAGGCAGAGGACCTTCTCCAGACCAGACGAGTCTGGTGAAACAAAAGATGCTCAGAATCATCTCCTGATTCTCCTGAGTAATCTGTTTCTTAACAAACTCTGGACCAGAAGACATTGAGGTTGTCTGGTGTCTGGTCCTACCTTCTCTTGAGAGAATCAGAGTTAGGCATTGGAAGCATTTGACCGTTGGTGATTCAAATCAAAGTCAACAAGATCGGATTGGAAAGTTTTGAAGTCAATCAATCCAAGGATCCCACCAACCCAATCAATCAATTAGGGAATTGATTGATTGAAAGTTTCCTTAAATAGAGATCTGATTAGATTAGCTCTCCAACGGCTAATTCCTAATCACCTCTATAAATACAAGAGTGCAGACTCAAAGAAAGGCTCTAGAATCTTACGCGCACAAAGTCATATTCCAAGCCTTAGTTTTATCACGCACTTAGCACACTAATTGTTCATACTTTCATATATACTCAAAAAGGAGTAATTGGATCTCAACCTGTTCATCTCTAAGAAAAGGTTGAAGGTTGTAGACTTTAGATTGAAGTTAGATTTAAAGGGTTTGTAAGAAGGAACTGGTACTTCGCAATTCTAGTACGCAATTGTGTTTGTTGTTGGTTAGTGAGGCCCCTTTGTTGAAAAGGGAGAGTGGACGTAGGATCTTCTAATCCGAACCACTATAAATCTGGTTTATTTACTGCTTTCTTTAATTACTGTCTTGTTTATTTATTGTGCTCTTATAAAAGGACGTTGCTAAAGATATAACCTTTAAAGCTTCCGCAATATATTTTGGGACATTGTCAGTTTTGATTAAGATCCCAAAGCCCCTGAAAAGATGATTGCCTTAATCTGTCTTTGTCAGGCTAGTCTTGGTTAGGATTAGTACTTTGTCATTTTACACTTCACAGGTACTCAGTGAGAGGAGAACTCACTGGAGACAATCAAGACTCAGAGCCTGAAGATGAAAAGCACCATCCTGAACTTATGGCAGTCCTCTAAGCTGGCTGAGTAAGTGTCAGTGATGAAGAGTATGACCCTGAGGTCATTACTAACTCAGTCCTGAAGGGAACAGGATGTCACTGAGTTAATGGGAAGACTTGGAGTAGAGCCAAGCAATGCAAAAGGAATTTCAGCGTCAGGACAAGACTGGTGGGCTCAAGACAAAATGAACTTAATAAGACAAGCCTGAAGCTCAGGAATAAGTACTGACATTCTCACCAACCTGATGACGTGGACCAATCCGAGAAGGACACGCAGACTGCATATTCAAAAGAGCACTGCCCTACTAAACAGACATGAAGACTGAATTCAGACTGCATATTCAACGGGCAAGCATTTAATGTGCATTTAATGCAAATACCAAATCCATGCAAGGACGGCTGCTGCATGAAGATATGTCCGTTTGAAGCCACTCTACATAGATGACTAGAAGGTTATCTCTCCAACGGATAGTTATTCAAATCACCTATAAATACAGAAGGCCTTGAACCCATTCAAGGTTACGGGAAATTTCCAAGTCAGAAATTACTCAAACTCTCAAGCATTCAAAAGCATTCAACCATTAAGAGAAGCACTCGAAACCTTCTAAATTTCCCAAGTGTTTCTCAGCAATTGAGAGTTATTCTGTATTCCAAGAGCTAATTAGAATTATCTTAAGCTTAGAGAGATTATCCAATCCTTAGCACAGCTTTGCCTTGTAAGGATAATCTCAACTTAGTTGGAATCCAAACTGAAACCAAAACCCTAAGTTAGGCTTGTTGGGAGTAAGTCAGTTAGAGTGTTAGTAAGTGGAGTTATATAGATCAGTGAGGATAGCTGGTCTTGGTGCACCTTGGCACGTTAAAAACAAGAATCCCTTGAGTTGATTTCCTGTTAAGTCAGGCCGTGGACGTAGGAGCTTGAGTCTCTGAACCACGTTAAACTCCTTGTGTTCTTACTGCTTTGATATTGTGCATACTTGCTATATTACTTGTTCATTCATCGCATTCAAGTTTATCAGGTCTGAATCAATCAGGCTGATCTTCAAAAGAGCACTGCCCTACTAAACACCTTTCAGATTTGAGTAAAACAAGTTTTTCAGAAAGCAAACTAAACAAGACTTTAAACTTTCAGGGCTTAAACATTTCCGCACTGAACTTGAACTGATAGTTAGCCAACTGACCCGCACCAAGTGTAGTCAGTAGGTATATTATCAGCTCCTAGTTCTTTACCACTCTGAGTAAAGGGGACTCAGTCAGTTTTAAGTTAGAAAAATTGGTATACGTGTATTCCCCCCCCATACACGTATTCCTCAGTCTTGTACCGGGACCAACAAGTGGTATCAGAGCAGTGGTTCGAAAGACCACTGACTTTGAATACTAATAGTTTCAGAGGAGAAACTGTTGGTGGTCACTGAACAGATCTGAGTTTGCTTTTCATAAAACTTGCATCATCATGACTTCGAGGAGACTTGAAGCTTCGTTACCTGAATTCTCTGTGTGTAACTTTGTCTATTGGAAGTTCAGATTAGAAGCACATCTAGATGCCATCCATGATCAGATGCCGCATGTTCTCAGGGAAGGACCGATCAAAATCACTGTCCCTAACACCAGAGGGAGAGGATATGATGATCTCGATATTGGTGTACCTATTTCTAAGGAAAGGAAGGATATGACCACTGATGAGATCAAGATGATGGGGCATGACAACGTCGCCAGAAACATCATCCTGCATACGGTGCCCTTCGAGGAGTCAGCTAGGCTGATGAACTTAAAGACGGCAAAGGAGGTCTGGGATGAGCTGACAAGGATGTGTGAGGGATCTGAAAAGATCAAGGAGAACAAGAGAAACATTGCCATTCAGAAATTCGAGGCGTTCGAGATGCTGCCTGACGAGAGCATAGATCAAATGGAGTCTAGATTCATCAAGCTGATGAATGAGTTGGTGATGATGGACAAGGATGTCCCAAGGAGAGATGTTGCTTCAAAGATCCTGAATGCCCTTCCTGAGAGATGGGACAACAGTGTAATTATGCTTAAGAACACTCAGGATATGAGTAACATAACTTCTGCTTTACTTTTTTCAGAGCTCAAAGCGCTTGAATTTGACCTTAACAAAAGAAAGAAGAAAGTACAGTCAGAAGAGGAAGTGAAGGAGAAAACTCCTGAGAAAAGTGTGGCGTTCAAGGCCAGGTCTGAACCTGTTGAGCCCTCATCAAATTCTTCATCAAAGTCACTGATGGAGATGAGCAGGGAAGAACTCGCTGAGGAGTACAGCCTGATGGCCAGACGATTCGACAAGCTCAATTCCAGGTTTGGTCGTTATAAAAAGTTTTATCAGGACTCACGTGACAGGAAACCTGAAGGAACCCACCAAAGCTCGAGGAGATATGAGGAGCGAAGGAACACTGACCAGAGGAGAGAACGTGGTGATGAAAGGAGATATTCTGAACCAAAACCTGAAAGAAGAGACGAACAAAGACGTACTCGCGATGATAGATATCCAACCAAGACTGAAAGCTCACCAAGAACCAGGGAACCTGACTCAAGGAGGAACCCTGAACCAAGAAGAGAAAGAGTAAGTGAGCAGGTAGCATGTTACAACTGTAACAAGATTGGTCACTATCAGTACGACTGCCCGGAGCTGAGTGCAAGGGAGAGAGAGGAAATGAGAGCCACTAGGGATCTAAGATCTGCTGATCGGAGAGCGATGGTCGCTGAAGATGCAACAGATTCTGACGGTCCTGCTGAAAGGTCACCTGAACTCTTCTCAGATGACGAGTACGATGATGTCTGTCTGATGGCTAGGGATGAGCCTGAGGTAACATCAAATTATGTTTGTGCTTCTTACACTGGTCAAAATCCTGAGCTTAGCTCAGAGTCAGTTAGAGAAATGAACCTTCAGATCTGTCTTGATCAATTGATGGTTGATTTCTCCAGACTGTAGGAAACTAATGTCTTCTTGGTAGAGGAGAACAAGAAATTGAGTACTGAAGTTCAAAACCTGAATGAACAACTTACTCAGTCTGATCTTAAAGAATCAGCTCAAATTGTGAGACTAACTCAGGAGATTGATTTAATCAATGCTGAGCGTCTTCCAAGAGAGAAGATCCTGAAGGAACTGGCTGAGGAAGAGCTGAAAGCACTTAAGAGTAAGTTTGATGACCTCTTTACCAGACATGAAATCCTGAAAAAGAGTGAGGACTCTATCAAGAAAAAGGTTGCAGCAATGAATAAATCCTCAGTGGCTAGAGAGGAAATAAATAGCAACCAGATACTTGGGAACAAGAAAAAGGGACTTGGATATGTTCCTGAGAAATCCTCACAAGGTCAGTCTCATGTTGCTTCAGGGAGCAACACTGAGAGGGTATTTGTTCAGACAGGCCAGAGTGCACCTAAGGTTGTGCTCCAGGCCCGTCAAACTGATAAGGGCAAGGAAACCGTTGACACAGTCAGGGTTGCTCTTAAGGTAGCTAAGCCAAAACCCAAGGGAAAGGCAAAGCAACCTACGGAAGTCCCTGAGAGCTCAGGCCAGGGAAAACCTCAGCGAAAGCAGAGGAAGACTCAGGCTAAGAGCCCTCAGACTGGTTAGCAAGGGTACCATCATGCTTGGCAATACCAACAGGGAAGGCCAAACATGATGACACCCCCGTGGTTTTGGCATCCTGAGGCCTTTAACTGTTTTCCATCCCCTCACTTGCCTAGGGGGAATAGAAATCAGTGTCCTTATCAAGAACAAGGCCCAAGACCTGCTGCACCCAGACCTAGGAAGAACAGGAAGCCAGCCCAAAAGGCACCCACTCAGGCTCCTGTGAAGCCTAAGTCTAACAATCATACACCATCTTCCTCTAAGGCAAAGAAGAAGAAAGTTGTGTATGTCGATATTTCAGGGAGACAGATTTACCACTCTGAGGCAATCAGGGTTGTGAAGCAAGTCTGGATCCCGAAGGGTACAGCTGACACAATAGGACCCAACACCCAATGGGTACATAAAGCCTGATTTGCTTGCAGGCGGCTGTGGATCACAACAAGAGGAGAGGAGACTCAATCAAAGCTGTTTGGTACCTAGACAGTGGTTGCTCAAGGCACGTGACTGGAATGAAGAGTCTTCTCCAAGAGTATCAAGCTAAAGATGGTCCACAGGTAACCTTTGGTGATAACTCAAAAGGTGTTACTAAAGGTTTTGGTGTTCTAATTATAGGTACAGTCAGAGTGGAAAATGTGTCCTTTGTGGAAGGACTGAAGCATAACCTGCTGTCAGTAAGTCAATTCTGTGACAAAGGGTTCAGTGTTGAGTTCTCATCAAATACATGTTCAGTCAAGGACAAATCAACACAGGTGCTTCTATCAGGTATAAGAAAAGGTAACGTTTATCTCGCTGATTGGAGCAGCACTATTCCTAATACTTGTCTTGTTGCTAAAAGCTCTCTAGAGCTCAGTTGGTTATGGCATAAAAGATTAAGCCACCTGAACTTCAAGATTCTTAACAAAATTTCTAGACAGTCACTTGTTGATGGTCTACCTAATGAAGTGTTTAGCAAAGACCACGTGTGCAAAGCTTGTCAGGAAGGGAAGCAGGTCAGAGCGTCATTCAAAGAGAAAGCTTCCTACTCCACTGACAGGATACTTCAGCTCTTGCACATGGATCTATTTGGTCCCATAACACCTGTGAGTATGAATGGTAGAAAATATACCCTTGTGGTTATTGATGATTATTCTAGATATACTTGGGTCATTTTCTTGTTAAATAAGAAGGAAACACAGGTGAAGCTTCCAGAGTTGCTCAGGAGACTCAGCAATGAGAAGAATCAGTCCATTACTAAGATCAGATCTGACAAGGGCACTGAATTTATAAATTCATATATTTCTGACTTCTGTAATGAACTTGGTATAGCTCATGAGACTTCTGCAGCTAGAACCCCACAACAGAATGGTGTCGCTGAAAGAATGAACAGGACACTGAAGGAGTCTGCAAGGACCATGCTGGCTGAGTCAGGATTGCCCAAGAAATTCTGGGCTGAGGCAATCAACACTGCATGCTACACTCAGAACAGATCCATGATGAACAAACAACATGCTCAAACCCCATATGAGACATGGAACAAAAGGAAACCTCGTATTTCTTATTTTCATGTATTTGGTTGTAAGTGCTTCATCCTCAACAATGGGAAGACCCAGTTGAAAGCCTTTGATAGCAAATCTGATGAAGGAATATTCTTAGGATATTCTGAAGTTAGTAAAGCCTTCAGGGTTTACAATTGTAGGACCCTTGTTGTGGAAGAATCACCTCATGTTGTCTTTGATGAATCTGCTAATGAGTCTAGGGCAAAGGTGTTGAATCCTGATACTGAGGAGGTCACAAGGAGTGTGACAAGGCTGAGCTTGAAGAATCAACCTGATCCCAAGATCAAAACTGTGCCAATTCCTAGATGGGATGATGATGACGATCAGGATGATGAATCAGGTGCCACTCCTAAGCCCAGCACATCAGGGATTGTTGAGCCTCAAACTGAGGAACAGGCTCAACCTGAGGTAAGCACCGTCTATGAAGATGTTGTTGCAGCTGAGACGGTTCCTGAGTCACCTCATCAAGGGAGAATCAATGTCCCTGACATTGAACTTATTAATCCCTTTGGCATAGACTCAGGATCATCCCCTTCTGTTCAATTTCCTGAATTTTATGAGCCTGTAGACACTAACATTGCAGGTACTTCAGGAACAACTCCTGGCAAGAGAACTTGGTTAGAAGATCATCCCATTGATCAAATCATTGGTGATCCAACTGAGGGAGTCAGGACCAGACGGTTCCATGGTGAGAGTGCATTGTTCTGTTGCTTTCTCTCTGAGCAAGAGCCTCAGAACATTGAAGAAGCTCTCACTGACTCGAACTGGATCATTGCCATGCAAGAGGAGTTGAATCAGTTCACAAGGAATCAGGTTTGGGGACTGGTAGATAGACCTAGGCATCAAGGTGTGATTGGTACCAAGTGGGTCTTCAAGAACAAGAAGGATGAGAATGGTGTTGTGGTAAGGAACAAGGCTAGACTGGTTGCAAAAGGGTATTGTCAGTCTGAAGGAATAGACTATGATGAGACTTTTGCTCCAGTGGCTAGGTTGGAAGCTATCAGGTTGTTCCTTGCATATGCAACATACAAGAAGTTCAAGGTGTATCAAATGGATGTCAAGAGTGCCTTCCTGAATGGTGTACTCAATGAAGAGGTATATGTTGAACAACCTCCCGGGTTTGAGGTTGGAGATAGAGTATACCACTTGAAGAAAGCACTCTATGGACTTAAGCAAGCACCAAGAGCTTGGTATGATACCCTCTCTCAATTCCTGATAGATCATGGGTTCAAGAAGGGAACTGTGGATAGGACTTTGTTCAGGATCACTGAAGGTGATGACATTCTCTTGGTCCAGATTTATGTGGATGACATAATATTTGGATCACCAAATCATCAGCTCTGTGAGAAATTCTCTAAGTTGATGACTGGTAAATTTGAGATGTCCATGATGGGAGAGATGAACTTCTTCTTAGGATTGCAGGTCAAGCAGACTGATCAAGGTATATTCATTAATCAGGCCAAGTATACAAGAGACTTGATTCATAAGTTTGGTGTTCAGAATAGCAATCTAGCCAGGATCCCAATGAACACAAATTGGAAGATGGATCCTGACACTGAAGGGACTTCAGTAAATCAGACTGAGTATCGTGGGCTGATAGGTTCTTTATTGTACCTGACTGCAAGTAGGCCTGACATTACGTTTGCAGTTGGTGTGTGTGCTAGGTATCAGTCTGATCCCAAGAAAAGTCATTTGGAGGCTGCTAAGAGGATACTTAAGTATTTGAAAAGAATAGTCAATATGGGACTATGGTATCCTTCAGATGACAACTTCGAACTGACAGGTTATTCAGATGCAGATTATGGAGGTTGTAGGATTGATAGGAAATCAACCTCAGGGACATGTCAGTTTTTGGGAAGTAAGTTGATCTCGTGGTTTAGTAAGAAGCAGAATTCAGTGGCGACATCCACAACTGAGGCTGAGTATATGGCTGCAGGTAGTTGTTGCGCTCAGATTTTATGGTTAAGGCAACAGTTGAGGGACTACCAAGTGTTTGCTAATCAGGTTCCAATCTATTATGATAACAATAGTGCTATAGCAATTACTCAGAACCCAGTGCTTCACACAAGGTGCAAGCATGTGGATATTAAACACCACTTCATTCGAGATCATGTGGAGAAGAAAGACATTAGGATGGAGAAGATTCACACTGACAGGCAAAGAGCTGACATCTTGACTAAGCCTCTGGCTGAAGCAAGGTTTATGGAACTGTCAGTGGAGTTAGGACTCTTAGATCCGGGAGAGCAGTCAGCGTAGGGTTCTAGGGGGAACTCAGGCCAGACTCGACTCAGCGAGGTATCAGGGTGCTACAATGTCTCCCTGACATGTATGAGTTCTAACCTGACTCTTGTGAATTTCAAGCGTCTCCCTGAGTCCTTCGTCCTGAAAATCTTTATTAAATGCATTCCGTTCTCATTAAAAGCGCGTTTTTTCATATTTAAACCCACGCGCACTGAGAATTTAATGCTCAGTTACTTTTTCATATACGTGTCCGTTTTATACGGAATATGACTGACATGGGACTTTAATTGAAGCTGAGATTAATCCTGGCCCCTCATTTCAAAACCTTTCGAATTCAGGGATCAATCTCAACCCCACGTTTGAGTAACTGACTTAGTCTTATCAATCAAGAGTGCCATTTGAGGTTTTTACGCAAACACAACGCACAATCTGCACACTGAGTTTTCTCTTGCTCAAACACAGAAATTTCAAAAACCTTTTCTTTCAAAACAATGGCATTCCTTGATTCCAGCTGGACAACCGACAAGATCGTCGACGTTGTCGAGAAGAAACTGGTACACATGGAGCAAGTCATCTCCATGGAAGGTATCTGTCTTACGGTTGAGGAAATCAAACCCGTATTTAAATGGATTTCCGATGCCGGGTTGGAAACATACTTCACCACCCGCCCTATTTCCGTGCTCCCAAGAACAGTTGTGGAAGCATATTTGAATATGTTCTTGCGGAAGGGGGAAGTTTTCACAAAGGTGACTGCGTTGAAGCCGACGGGAGAGAAGGACGGCGACAGAGAGCCTCTTTACAACACGGAGGTGGTCACTATCAACTTCAGGCAGGCGGTGAGGGAAGTCTTCAAGCTGCCATTCTCAGGCATCAACCCAAGAACATACAAGGAGAACTCAGAGGGAGAGTTTCTTGGGAAATGGACCAAGTCAGGGTCATCGGAGTTCAGGGCTCGCCAGAACAAGAGTACGTTAAAGCCTGAGTATAGAACTCTGGTGGACTTGGTATCCAAGATGGTGATGGGCGCAACTGGCTCTCACGAGCAATTGAGTCTGCCCAAGCTGAGACTCATGGGAGCTATCGTTGATGGAGTAGAAGCGAACTGAGAGCAGCTCTTCCTCGATCAACTCCATCAGGCAGGATTGGACAAACTTACGCGTGACGAGGAGAAGAAGCACATTTCCGTCAGTGCCATCTTGCCTTTCGGCACGAGGATGTCCATCCTGATTGCTCATGCTTGCCATGGGTATACCTTCGACTTCGAGGATAGTCTCTCCTCGAAGAAGGTAATGTTTTCCTCACTGAGTGATACTTATTCAGTGCTAGGGCTGACTGATCCCAATGCGAAAGCAAAGGGTCAGGCCAAAAGGCCAGCTGGTAAGGCCAAGAGAGTGGCAACCAGTCTCATTGAACAGGTAGATGAGCTCCTTGAGAGGAGTAGGGAGAGTGAGGAGGTTGCTGCTGAAGAGGTGGAGCAGCCTGAGGTGGAGTTGGCTGAGAAGAGGAAGAAGGTAAGGGTCGTGCTGGCAGGGAAGAGCACGAAGTCAGGGACTGAGTCTGATCCCAAGAAGGTCGGGTCTGAGGCTGAGGGAACTGACGATGACGTCAGAAAGGAGGGTGCTCAGGAAGAGAGGCCCCTGAAGAGACTTAGGAAGGGAATAAAGAAATCCCCTGCTAAGAAACTACCTGAAGTGAGTGAGAGGGAGAAGTCAAGCTCTCCTGGAGCCTCTGACTTGGAGGAAGTGAGAAAGACTGTCGAGACGGCTGAGTCGTTGCAGCCTGAGACAGCACCCACTCAAACACCCCCATACTCTGATACCCAAACACCTTCCATCCCTGACCTCACACCTCAAACTCCCCAACCACCCCAAATCTCAGTGCCAAATCATCCTACTGAGTCAGCGCCTTCAACTTCACACATAAATGAGCCTGACCAGTCAGCCAAGCCAAATATTCCAAACCCCTCAGACTTTCCCTCATACCCCAATCCCAAGGACTGCCCCAAATCCATTCCAACTGAAGAGGATGATTTCCTTGAATTGGAGGAGGAGGAACTGGATGAACACATGGCAGGAGGGATACTGGAGAACACCCTCAGGGGGAACGCCACAGAATGGGCAGGGAAGTGCTGGCCTGGGCTATACAAGTACACTGAGCTGCTGGCGTATGTGATTGAGCTCAAAGTTTGGTTGGACTTCAAACAATCAAACATGCAGGAGCAACATATGCTGGTGGATGCTCGTGGCTGGGAGCACTGGGAGGCGGAAGAGGCCAAGACTTGCTCGTTCTTTGGACTTACTAGCTGGCTTCAACTCTTGAACTTTGACAACCTGAAGCAGCTAGTGGCTAAAATGATGTCCAAGAGCAAGGCTGACCTCCTATCTGATGACGAAAAGGAGGATGAGGATGATGAAGGAGCTCAGGGTGGAGACCTGGAGAAGGCAGTGGAGGAGACTGCACAGGAAATTGGTGAGATGAACTCTGAGCCTCAGGCTCAGGGGGAAGGTGATAAGAACACTAGTGCCAAGGGTGGACCAGTGGCTGAGGATGTTGTGAACATCTCAGCTGCCAATGAAACATCTGTCAATGAAGGGATTCCCTGCCCTGAGACAAGAGAGGAAGATGTTGAGGCATTCAAGGAGACTCTCAGTTCCGAGGGACTTGTTCCTAAGGTTCAAGTTAGCTTAGCTGAGCCTGAGGAGGCGGCTATGACTACTTCACAACTGCCTTCAGTGCACCTTGAAGAAGGGACTGATGCTGCAGGGGCTGACAAGGGAAAGCAGCCAATCACTGATGCGGCCGTTGATGATGAGGATGTGATCATAACCGGGGTCGGACGTGCTGAATTCACAAGCATAGTGGAGGTCAAGCAGGAGAAAACCTCAGAAAATCTAGCTGAACTTCAGGAGGAGGTAATGAGGCTACGAGCTGAGAAGGAAGAAGACTCCAAGGCCCTGGCGAAGCATATCAGGTGGACAAAGTCAGCTTACAACACCCTTGCTAACAGAGAGCTGATTTTGTTAAAGAAAACGATGACTGACACGGTCAAGTCAGTGAGGAATGAGAGGAAGCGCACCAAGAAGATGCTTAGGAACACTCTCAAGAAGCTTGAAGAGAGGGATGCGTTCAGGGACGAGAAGATGAATCAGGCAGTGGACAGGCTTGCAGTTCAGACTGGAGCTATTGTCACTCAGGCCTTGAAGGACTCAGCGTCCAAACTGGAGCTGGAGTCAGGGAGGATGGATCGCACCTCTCAGTCAGTGGCAGACACTTTGGCAAAGGCCACTGAGGAGTCAGCAAGGATACTAACTGAGGTCAGCAAAGTCAGCGGTGAGTCCTTGAAGGTGGAGGAAAGGATCACCAAGGCTGAACAAAGACTCCAACTCTCTATGGAGGTCTTTGAAAAGAAAGTCAATGCTGCTATCAGTTCAGTTTCTTACGCAGGCACTGGGATTGCCACGGGAGTTGAGATGCTGAAGGAGGGCGTTTTGGAAGTTCAATCCTTAGCCTCCTTTGTCATCAACAGTGGAGCCGAGTCACTCCCATCCCAGGCCAATGATGATGCCAAAAAGGGGGAAAAGAAGAAGAAAAGATCCCGCCCTGAGGCATCGGAGGCAGTCAACCAAGGTGAGACCGTTCTAGCTGACCCTGAAGCCAATCCTGAAGGAAACATTTTAAGGGTGAGGACGTCAGCTAGGTTAGCGGCGGTGGAAAAGGAATGAGAGGGAATTGTTGCCCAGCTGAGGGAGGAGGCAACAAAGGCAAAGGCTAATGAACCTTCCAAGCAACAACCTGAGCCAGTTCAGAGATCGTCTCCCATGAGCTCAAGGAAGAATCCCATCACTTACTCAGGTGAGTTGGTTGCGGAGCTATGTGCTGAAGCGTGGGGAGATCAATCTGAGAAATCTGAGGCTATGCGCAGAGCTGAAATTGCTCAGAAGGAGAAGATGTGCATCTTAGAGAAGAAGGTTGAGAAGCTGACGGATATCACTGAGCTTCAACAACGAGAACTAGATGATGCAGTGATCAGCTTGCTAAGGAGGAAGAAGGCGAAGCCTGAGCCAAGGAAGTACAGGAAGAAGCCAACAGTTAGGATATCAACAATTCTTCAAGTCAGAAGGCCAGAATCAGGAGCAAGGGAAGCTTTTGTTGATGAGTTCGTCTCAGAGACATTGAAGGAGTTTTGGACTGATGCAAGGGATGAATTTGTTAGATTGTGGTTTGTTGTGAAGAAGTGGGGCGACACTGACGATATCAATGCCCACTTCACTGACTACATGATGGACAATCATCCTGAGCTATTCCAGAAGATCTTGGAGGAGGCTGAGGCAGCTCAAGTTCAAGTGAAGGCTCCTGAGTTCACCATTCGAGCTCCTCCCTTGGTTCCTGGAACTCAAAAGCATGATACAAAGGCCATTATGATGGAAGTCTTGAAGATAGCCAAAGCTGAAGGGTACGTGAATCAACCTGGAAGACTTGACGAGCTGAAGGCAAGAGTTTATGCAGGATATGGACTCAAGCCTGAAATGAGATTAGTCTAGGTGTTCACAGGCTTCTTTGTAATAGATTAGATTCATTGTAATCATTTCCACATCAATAAATGAAATCTATTACTTTTGCCCACAGACAAAAACTCATTGTCTTTTTTGCTGTTGTTTAAAATTTTGTACTTTATCAAGAATTGCTCTAACACTGTCTTATCTTATAGATAGGTTTATCTTGTTTCCTCTAAGTGTTTTGAGGATCTTTTCAGTGTTTTGGCATCATCAAAAAGGGGGAAATTGTTGGGACATTGTCAGTTTTGATTAAGATCCCAAAGCCCCTGAAAAGATGATTGCCTTAATCTGTCTTTGTCAGGCTAGTCTTGGTTAGGATTAGTACTTTGTCATTTTACACTTCACAGGTACTCAGTGAGAGGAGAACTCACTGGAGACAATCAAGACTCAGAGCCTGAAGACGAAGAGCACCATCCTGAACTTATGGCAGTCCTCTAAGCTGGCTGAGTAAGTGTCAGTGATGAAGAGTATGACCCTGAGGTCATTACTAACTCAGTCCTGAAGGGAACAGGATGTCACTGAGTTAATGGGAAGACTTGGAGTAGAGCCAAGCAATGCAAAAGGAATTTCAGCGTCAGGACAAGACTGGTGGGCTCAAGACAAAATGAACTTAATAAGACAAGCCTGAAGCTCAGGAATAAGTTCTGACCTTCTCACCAACCTGATGACGTGGACCAATCCGAGAAGGACACGCACGTACGGAACCTGACATGAAGACTGAATTCAGACTGAATATTCAACGGGTAAGCATTTAATGTGCATTTAATGCAAATACCAAATCCATGCAAGGACGGCTGCTGCATGAAGATATGTCTGTTTGAAGCCACTCTACATAGATGACTAGAAGGCTATCTCTCCAACGGATAGTTATTCAAATCACCTATAAATACAGAAGGCCTTTAACCCATTCAAGGTTACGGGAAATTTCCAAGCCATAAATACAGAAGGCCTTGAACCCATTCAAGGTTACGGGAAATTTCCAAGCCAGAAATTACTCAAACTCTCAAGCATCCAAAAGCATTCAACCATTAAGAGAAGCACTCGAAACCTTCTAAATTTCCCAAGTGTTTCTCAGCAATTGAGAGTTATTCTGTATTCCAAGAGCTAATTAGAATTATCTTAAGCTTAGAGAGATTATCCAATCCTTAGCACAGCTTTGCCTTGTAAGGATAATCTCAACTTAGTTGGAATCCAAACTGAAACCAAAACCCTAAGTTAGGCTTGTTGGGAGTAAGTCAGTTAGAGTGTTAGTAAGTGGAGTTGTATAGATCAGTGAGGATAGCTGGTCTTGGTGGATTTCCTGTTAAGTCAGGCCGTGGACGTAGGAGCTTGAGTCTCTGAACCACGTTAAACTCCTTGTGTTCTTACTGCTTTGATATTGTGCATACTTGCTATATTACTTGTTCATTCATCGCATTCAAGTTTATCAGGTCTGAATCAATCAGGCTGATCTTCAAAAGAGCACTGCCCTACTAAACACCTTTCAGATTTGAGTAAAACAAGTTTTTCAGAAAGCAAACTAAACAAGACTTTAAACTTTCAGGGCTCAAACATTTCCGCACTGAACTTGAACTGATAGTTAGCCAACTGACCCGCACCAAGTGTAGTCAGTAGGTATATTATCAGCTCCTAGTTCTTTACCACTCTGAGTAAAGGGGACTCAGTCAGTTTTAAGTTAGAAAAATTGGTATACGTGTATTCCCCCCCCCCCATACACGTATTCCTCAGTCTTGTACCGGGACCAACAATATATCTACTTAGTGGGACCAACACACACACACACACATATATATATATATATATATATATATATATTTGAAACTGGCCTTAAATTAATCACTAGTAAGTCTAGTATGCAATTATCACACAATTCACAACTCTTGTACAAAAATAATTAATAATAGTTGTCCAATCCGATATAACTGAATCGAAATATTTCGGTTCGGTTCGATTCGATTTTGATTGTTAAATTTAAAATATCGATTTGCTCATTTTGGTTCAAAATCACACCAAAACTGACTGAACCGACCGTACACTCACCCCTACATACACGTATGAGTGTGTGCAAATTATATATTATACCAGGTGTTTTGAATGCTTAATATACTTTTTTTAGCTCGATAGGTAATGATATCTTTACATTCTTTTTAACTTACCACAGTTGCTGCTCTTTCAGTCAGATTGCGCTTAGATAGAGTCATTTGAAATTCAAGGGCTTTAAAAATGAACGGATTTAAAAATCTATATTTCAAATGATATAGTTTTGCTAAGTATTTAAAACTCCTCTATTTTGAACTAGGATTAAAGTTAAGTCATTGAAATCTATTCATTTGAATATGTTACCTGAACAAGTGGAGTGGATTTAAGTTGTGGATTTAAAATTCATAGTTCAAATCTCCCTATCCAAACACTTTATTTAACTAGAACTCTCCAGATTTTAAAATTTGGATTGTTAAGACCTAAATTTATTTTAAAATTTCAAATTATCTCACTTTATTTAATAACACTATAACGAATTGTCTAAACTCCAACATTAATAAATATTATAATTAGAAAATTATTATTCAGTAAATCTTCAAGGAAAATATATCGGTTAGGAAAATTTAAATAAGTGGAATTTATGAATATTGGAAAATATTATGAATATATATATATATATATATATATATATGTGTGTGTGTGTGTGTGATTAAAGGGACCTAATTTACGGATATTTTCACCCTCAAAATTTAGTACTTCACCCCAAAAAATTTGTCTGAGAATTTTTTTAGAACATTTGTCATTTGTTCGAAAAAATGATTAGAACATTATGTCATTTTAGATATTTTTGCGGGGATGAATAATGTTCTAATCATTTTTTCGAACAAATGAAAAATATTTAAAAAAATCTCGAACAAAAATTTGTGGGGTGGGGGTGTGGAGTGGAGTGAAGTACTAAATTATGGGGGTGAAAATATCCGTACCTTTTAAGGAAGGGGCAATTTCTTTTTAGCCATGGTGTATATGTAATATATCAAAAAGGCCCTACCCATTTCAAAAAATTCTTTTTTAGCCATTTTGGCATGTTCCAAATTCTTTTTTAGCCATTTTGGTATTGTTCAAGACTAAAATACCCTTAACTTAAAATTTCAGACCCTCCTGACCGAGCTGCCCTTGGCTAAAAAAGAATTCATTCGCACCTAATTTTCTATCTCTATCTTCTCTTTACCAAATTCAATGTCACCATTTCTTTGGTCTTAGTTTGCACTTTCCAATCTCTACATTTGTTTTCGTTCTAATTGAGTCCTTCTAGGAATTATTTTGGAATGGGAAACAGAGGTTATGGAAGAATGCTGGGGGGAATAGTAATTCCAGCGGAGCCTATGATAATCCTTTCTTACGAAAATTTTCCGGCGAGTTCCGAAGTTGTGACGCATCGGCAACATCGGGGATAGCGATACAAGATAACAATACAACTAATTTGGGATTTTTAGGTTTGAGATTGTCAATTTAGGAGTGCAATTAGGGTTTTTCATTTGAAAATTATGTTGTAGACGAAATGTTTGATAAAATGACTGTGAGACATAAATATCAATTCAATAAAGTAATCAATTTATCTTCATAAAGTTAGAAACCCATGTACGTTGGTCACTTCTACCTGGCCTAAAAATTGAGAGTTCTTGAACCCTTTTTTTTTATCGGGTTCATGGTAACTTGAAGAATAATAAAGATAATTCAGAAACTAAAAGATTAATTTTTCTATTGGTGATGAATATTAGTGAGTTGAAAGTGTTTGATAAATTGCCTGAATGAAAAATTACTTGGTTTTGCTATGCCATGTTTGTTTCAATAGGCAGTTATTGTTAAAGTTATTTTCCCTGCTTACTACACTGAATATAGTTGTTTATAATTGGGTGAATGAGAAGGAAAAACGAGGCAACATTGTTTATATATTATGATTGACATGTTGGTATATTGTTTAGCAACACTTTTAAATTTTTAACTTGGTTTCTCAAGCATTTCCTTTTGAAAAATTAGTCTTATGTAAAAGCAGTTACGAACACCTCAATTTCATCTCACTCCAGCGCAATCACATTCATCCTCTCCACGCTATTTCCCGACCGTCAATGACCTTCACCAGTAGCTATTTCGAGCTCCGCCAACAGTCGTGCTTCCGAGCATCTTCAATCCGATAACGAGTTACCAACTCTATTTGTGAGTAAATATTCTTATTACTTGTTAATCCTAATTTCAATTTCAGTTTCTAAAGTGATAGAATGAAGGTGTTTTATTCTGCATCATTTGATATTGGGGAATGAATTCTATTAACTTTACACTGATAATTTGATATGATAATATCATGATTGTTATATATATATGTGTGTGTTTTGGGGAATAATTATTATTTTTGTTTAACTAAATGCATGGTCGTGGGGCATGATTGCTATGTATATATGTGTGTGCGTGCGCGCTTTAGATAGACAAGAGTTTAGAGGATGATGGGTGATAATATTATTTTCTGATTTTGTGAATGTGAATTTAGTTATTCTTGCTGATAGGAAGATGCCCAATGTTCTGATACTTCCCTTGAATGCGGACTACATTGAAGAAGTATGGATGTGCGATAATGTGTTTGAACAAGAACAATAAACTTTATCTTTTGTAAGAATCCATGTTGCTAAATACACACTTTAAAGACAAAAATGAAACTGGTGAAATGTGTTTAAAGACAAATTAGGCACCGATTTTTCGGTTCAAGAACGAGTTTATCATCTAAAGTTTGTCTTTTTTTTTCTTTTTTTTTTTTTTGCTTTTTAACCAAAGCTGAGGTAATTTTATGCCAGTTTTGAGGACAGTGGAAAATGCTTATATTCTAGTTTGGTGAAAATGGTGGGTTTACTTTATAAATTGTGATTCTGAGGACTACATTTTGGGAGTTAGTTGTTTGGTAATAATGCAGTGTGTGTTTAAAGTGTGAATACATGTGAGAATGTAAAGGGTGTTAAACAAATTTAGGCATAGCTGAATTAAGGTAACTCTTTTTTTTCTTTTCTTTCTGCTTATTTTAATGTTATAGCTCTGTTTATGAATACAAAGCTTCTATTCTGTGTCCAATATGTACTTGAGATTTTACTTTGAGATGATTGTTTTATGGACTGATTTTAACTGCACATTCAATTGCAAATAAGAAGTTAATGATTGAATATTTGAACATTTGATCTCCCAAATGATAGTATGCAATTCTATAAATTATTTAGATGTGGATGAAGATGAGGCTGGTTCGAATATGAGAGCAAATCGTTTTTCACCGAGGAGAATGAGGGAGATGCGACTGAGGTCACTTGCTTAGAGAAGAATCGTTCAGAACACAAAGAAGTTGGTTTTGAACGGCGGATATCTAATTTGGATTAGACAATAGTTCAAGATTGAAGTCCTAATATTTGTAAAATTAATCTCATTTTGTTAGTCATCATAGATTTAAATATAAATTGTTGAGTTTACACAATTTGTGGTGATTTGCGGTGTTTTTTTTTTTTTTTTGTAAAACTCTTTATTGATTATAGTGGAGTTTTGGTGTCCACAATCCATAACTTTTACTCCTCACATTGAGAGATTTTGCAGGTAAACGTTGTATGTGTTATTTTTCTTTTTCCATATTGATATGAATTATTATTTACGTTTCGTCTAAATAATAAATACTCCTTCCATTTCATTCTTGTTTGCTATTTATCCATACCTAACTTTATTTTATTCCTTTTGTTGCATGTTTATTTATGGGAACATAAAATGCACATGTGGAATGGGCAGTTTAAAAAGGGAGTACATGTGGAATGAGGTGGAACGAGGTGAAAATTAAAACTACAGTAGGTATCATTTAATAAAACAACTTGATTATAAGTAATATCACTACACAACAAATTAGGGGGACATCAAACGCTAAGATTAAATGCATGTGGAATAGACAGTTTAGAAATGGAGTACATGTGAAATAGACAGTTTAGAAATGGAGTACATGTGGAATGAGGTGGAACGAGATGGAAATTAAAACTACAGTAGGTATCCTTTAATAAAACAACTTGATTATAAGTTAATATCACTACACAACCAATTAGGGGGACATCAAACGCTAAGATTAAATGCATGTGGAATAGACAGTTTATAAATGGAGTACATGTGGAATAGACAGTTTAAAAATTGAGTACATGTGGAATGAGGTGAAACGAGGTGGAGATTAACGCTATAATAGGTAACATTTAGTTATCACTTAACATCATTACACTGCCAATTAGGGGAACATCAAACGGCACATGTGGAATGCACAATTTAGAACTTGAGTACAGGTGTAATTAGGTGAAAAGAGGTGGAGATTAACACTATAATAGGTACCATTTAATTATCACTTGATATCATTACACTGCCAATTAGGGGAACATCAAACGACACATGTGGAGTGCACAGTTTAGAACTTGAGTACATGTGGAATTAGGTGGAAATTAACCTTACAATAAGTACCATCTAATAAAATAATTTTTAATACATTACTTCATACCATTACACAACCGATTAATTAGGGAACATCAAATGACCATATTAAACACATGTGGAATAGACAGTTTAGAACTGGAGTACATGTGGAATGTTGTGGAATGTTGTGGAATGAGGTGAAAATTAATCCGAATACAATTTTTGCATAGTTCAATTCAGATTAAAGGACCTCCACACCAAAATATTAGATCAATCACACCGCTCCCAGGGTAACAGATATGGGGTATTGTCTATCGTGTAGTGTTTTAGGCTTGAACCGTCTATCATTTAATCTTAAGAACCCCTTTTCACCTATCTACAAGTGTAATTGCATGTTCCACCTAATTCCACACATACTCCATGTTAAAAAACTTCATTCCACCACTAAAAAAAAAACTCTTTGTTTCAACACATGAAATCTATAATCTTCATTTTTTTTAATATATTAGTGGAACGAAGGTTTTATACGTGTAGTACATGTGGAATGGAATGGAGCATGCAATTACACTTGGGGATAAGTGAAAAAGGATTCTTAAGATTGTATCTTGTTCTTCTTTACTAATTGTATCTTAAATAAATATAAATTCAGTAGCACAAGAAGAAACTGACAATACAAAGTGATTATTTCCATTTAAAAATTGAGGAAATAAGGTTAAAGCCTAATTTCAACATTATTTGTATCTTGAATAAATATCAATGACAAACATAAATGGAAGCGCCAAAAAATATTGTAATAAAGGTCAAGAAAATAGAATTAAAACAAAATACTTTTATCATAAAACTAAGTCATGAAATCAAAATGTATAAATACAACCTATTTGAAAACGGACGAAAAAAGGAAGTGTGCAAGTAACTTGTAGTAAAATAAGATTTTTTTAATGAAACTAATACTATCGAGCTAATACATTTTAATGAAACATAATATTGTTTAAAAATACACACAAAATGCAAACTAGTTGCATAGTATAACTGGTTTATATACTATTTTGTCACAGATACTTGCACTTCTGATTTATATACTATTTTGTCACAGATTGCGGGAGGTCATTAATCCAATGAGTAGATGCACCACCATGCTGATGATTGTTCTCATCAGGTCATAATCATCCCTAATAAAATAATGGACGACCAGTTAGCGCATAGCCGTAGTATCTCTTACTACTGAAAGATATGATAATATCATCACAAGCATAAGAATATTAAAGATGATTAAATTATAACATGTAGGTAGTCTGATAGTAACCTAATATATAAAGTACAAAAATATATATGAAAAGAACATGTGTACAACATATGGAAATAATTAAAAGAAGGAAACATCAGTCAATTGCAAGATGATAAGTGATGATATTCCTACTTGAGCTCCACCCTTTGCAACTCTTTTCTGGCTAACAAAGTCCATTAATGAGTGACTATAGGAGCATGAGAGCATCCTTAGGAGCACCTAAAACAAAGTGGGCATTTAATTCAACTATAAACTTTGAAACATTATTTCCAATACATATTCTCAAATATTATTTCAGGGTCTACATATTTGTCAAAAATTAAAACCCAGTAATAGTGCAATTATAAGCATGCAATCAGAAGACAAAAAAAATTAAATTATTTAATCTTTAGCAGCCTAAGTAATTTAAGTTGTGAGGGACTAAGATTTGCACAACTTGAGCCGCCAAGGTTTGAAAAGATAAAATTGCATTAATATTTATTTTTGTTGCAAAGCATCTCACTACATAAAAAATAGAACATATTTTCCAAGAGTTCATCAGTGTTTACCTCACAAATTCCAGTCTTTGTATATTGAATATGCATGTAAGAATACACGAAAATATTTCAATAATTAGAACGGTTCCAAAAATCTTACTCAATAAAATTACAGTTGGCATAAAGATGCTAGTGCCGCCTATTCCAGGTGGAATTGCATCCAGAAATATCATATATCAAGGAAAGAAGTCAAAGTCCACTTTCATTCACCTTTGGGGAGTAAGAAAAGATTCACACCTCTACAACTACTTAGAGGAAAGTTGTTTTCGTTTCCAAAACGGCTAATTAACCCAACATGAATAAGGCTTTGAACCTCTACTTAGTGGAAAAGCGAATCAGAAGCACCCTTTAGCATAGAGAAAAGTATTTTTTATCACCTGATTAGTGTGATAATTTCTTGAAATTCGTGCATTTATATTGCCTATTTTATTGGATTTCGTGTGATTATGTGCATTAATTTATCACATTTGTGCTTAATTGTCGAAAAAGGTATTTTTGTTCATTGTGTAGGAAAATGAGTGAAATATGGTAAAGACTAAAGATGAGTCGAGCAAGGACATTCAAAGGAAGAAGAAGCAAGTCAAAATACAAGTTGGAATGCAAAGAAGAAGCAAAACATGCCAAAAAAGTGTCCATAACGGTTTGTACACATTGTACCGGCCGAGACATATGCACATAAACCGGTATTTTGGCTACGGCATCAAAATACCAGTTTGCACACTTCATACCGGCCGATACAAACCTCCCAAACCGGTACAAGGTGCTACAGGACCTCCATACCGGTTTGCAACCATTCATACCGGCCGATATCAACCTCCCAAACCGATACGGATCTCCTCTGCTCGCGAAAAATCTGAAATTTCAACTTTCGGAGGACTTAAATGCAATTTCGGCCAAGGGCTTTCTAACCCACATATAAATACCTTTTTCCCTGACTCTACACTCAGTTTTTCAAGGGCTTTAGAACCCTAATCCCCTATAATAGTTTTTTTCCTTTTCATTTTTTCTTTTGCATTTTCTTCAATTTCTAGTATAGATTAGCTTAGATTATGCTTTCAATTAGTAGTTTCTTTCAATTCAAGCAAGGATTCTCAAGTTTTGTAGCTAAATCAATTTCCAAGAGGTGACTTATTTACTTAATTTCATTTGCCTTTGGTTTATTTTCATGTTCATGGATTATTTTTCTTTATTTCATATGAGCTTGTTTGCTATGATGATTAGCTAATTGTCTTGTGTTTGGGTGTTTTGATTTACATGGGTAATTGAGTATTTGATTTGATTTGTGATATCTATTCTAGTTGAAGGTCAATCTATGAGGATTATGGACTTTGATTGTTCGATTTCATGATTGCTCTTGTAATTCGTATTTAGATTATGTGTTTATCACAATGAGAGTTGGGTCGATGCATGATCTTGTATGGGTGTGAGTGATTTATGCGATTTGAGTGGATATTGAGGTATCGCAACGAGAGTTGGGTATTTTCATTAGAACCCCATATTTCCTACACTTGTTGCTTAATTGAGAAATTGGTGATAAGTGAGAAGATTAACGATCCGATGTTTTCATTTGACGTGTTTACCTAGGCTTATCTAGTACGGTGAATATGTGATGTTTAGTGATTGCTTCTATAGTTGATCGAAACTTGAATAGTTATTACTTTTCGATCGTGTACTTGATTCTCATGTGATGATGAACACCCGAACACATCTCGTTTTTATTGTTAGAAAATCCCTGAAAATTATTTATTGCTTTCATTTTGTTAAATTGCTTTGATTTGTTTAGTTGCTTTCATTTGTGTTTTAATTTCGAGAAATCCCCGTTCCTAAAATATTGATCCGCACTACAATTACGCGACGACGTATAGTATTAGGGCTACACTAGCCACTAGTCCCGTGGTTCGATATTTAACTTGGTCAATTGCCTTACTATAACAACGATCTCGTACACTTGCGAGTGAGTTCGAATTTGTGCTTTAACAAATTTGGCAAACAAATTTAACCTAATAAGGTAAGGGAATCAGTCAAGAGGTGGGATATGGCTCTAAATAGAGTAGTTAAATTGTCCAATCCAAGCAAATGATTGAATTGGCCTTAGGCCTAACCTTACGAGTGTACCAGTATACCCTTATTTGATCAGGGAATGACTTCATAAGAAATTCATCCAGTAGCTGTAACAAGGAGCTTAAGCCAGGGATTTCGTTGATACAAGCTTTCCAGTATTAGCTAGCCTACTGCTTTTCCGTTCTAATGCTCCCAGTATATGTATTCTCTGCAAAAAAGAGAAAGATAATACTATAAGAAATAAAATCAAGCACCTCCTAATGCTCCCAATTCCTAACAAATCAAACCAACACCTCCAGATATTGAAGTAGAAACTCTAATTTCTCAACTCCTAATGCCAATACAGAATGATAATAAACCATATGATCATCAACAACCAATAACTCTTTCAGGCTATATATCGAATACCTGGCGTGCACAACGTGTTCAGAAATGTCCAATAGCAAAGCAATGACAGAAAAATGAAATTATCACCTCACTATTAATAAACGTAACACAGACTAGGAACTCGGGTTGTGTTGGTCATCGGAGGAGAACGAATTACCGGTCAGAATGGGGTGAGTGCGTAGGAGGAGGAGAACAAATTTCTGGCCAGAGTTGGGTGTGTGTGTCATCGGAGATAACAAATTTCTGCCCGAACCAAGCTATCAACGAGGGCCTTTGACCCTAGTTACTCCATGGCCATCGACAATGATGGGAAATATTGAGTGGCGAGAATGAGAGTCGGGCTAGCCGCGCCGGACTCTAACGACACCTCTTTGAAGAAGAAATGGGTTACACAAAAGAGCAACTTCTAGCTCGCTCGTAGGTTGATTTTTTTACTCATTAATTTTTCTCTGCAATTACATTTCTTGTAAGCGTAACAATTGAGCAATTGTTTGTCATAAGATGGGGAAAAAATTCGGAGAAAAATTTAGTAATTTAATGGCAGAATTTTATTTAATTTTACTTACTTGTTCTATTCGGAAGGAAATGTGAGTCTTTTGGAGTAGGGATTCTGCATCTGGGTTTTTATTGAAGCAATTGACTATGAATTTATCCTCTTGTTCTTCTCCAATTTCTTATGCGTTTTCATTTATAGAAGATGAGAAATTTCTAAAAAATCAACTGAAAGGGGCTTCTATAATACTTATGAAGGGAGATTCTCAAAGGTAAAACGGCGGTAGTGGCGGCGGTCATGAAAGAGTCGGCAAAGAAGCTAGCTAGGGCAAGAGTAAATGTGGAAAATTCTAATAAGAAACTCAAATAGAGTTAGAGGAGATAAAATTAAATCGGGCAGAAGATCGATTTGGGGCAACATAGATTTGGAAACTAAAATTTTAAGTTTAAAGGGCATTATAGTCTTTTTAAGTCCAAAATGGCTAAAAAAGAAGTTTTCAAAATAGCTAGGGCATATTGTATACATTGACAATACACCCAGGTTAAAATTGACAATTTCCTCTTTAAGGAATGATGCTGAGGCCCAATCTTGGTTGTTTGAATTTGGGTAGCCCCATCCAATTATAGTTGGGCTTAATTTGGTAAACTCCTTTGTTATACTTTACAAGAAGAAGTCAAAGAATGCACCCATAAGGCCAAAATATTTGTACGACTGTTTAATTAGGACGTTATAAACCAAATAAATATATCTATATAAATTTCTTCATCGTTGTTAAATCATCATTATACTAATCGGAAGTTTGTTCTACTTATGTATTGCTAGTTGATTCTACTTATGTATCGTGATTGATTTTGCATATATATCATTTGATTCTGCCTATGTGGCATGCTCGTAAAAAATCCTACATAACTATAATTTATGATGTTAATCAATTAAGCTAAACTATAAATGTAAATAAAGTAGGAATATCTATTAAATATAACTTGAGTCTATACAAATATATTAAATTGAATTTGAGTAATTAAATTTAAAACTCTAATTATATGAAACTTTAATATTTAATTAACTAATCTTTATTGTCTCATTGTATTTGAATTTTTTTTATTTAGAAAATGCTTATTTTTTAAAATAAATAAAAATAGAACAAAGTATATTAAATCATTTTAAATTTTTTATTGATTAAATGATTAATTAATTTTTAAAAAAATCTAATAATTTAAATTTTTAACATTTAATTGGTGGATTTTTATTGTCTAGAAAACACAAAGCAACATAATTTTAATTATTTAAATTTTTTAAAATCAAATCGAATTTAAAAATCATAATCATATTGACTTAATGTATTTAATATGTGACATTATATTTAGATATATTTATTATGTAATATAATTATATAATTTTACAGTGAACAAATTTATTATATTCTATATATATATATATATATATATATATATATATATATATATATATATTTTGCATTATATATAATTGAAATTTTACAAAAAATTTCACATATATTTACCGTGAAATATTATATTTGGATTCACCTGACGGACCTAACGTGTAGTGGGCTCTAGCCTCTGTTACACTAAGTACAAATTAATTCAATTTTGGCTGGTTGCTTAAATATTATACTACGACTATTTATTAAGAACTCTATAAAACATTTAAAATATCATATAATAATTAATTTACCTTTATTTAAGTTTATTAACCATTAGAATGTTCATTTTTCTAAGAATGTGTTCATTTGTATTCTCCAAATGCATATGAATAATTTGGTTTTCAAGCAAAAGACTAACACAAATTCTTGTATGCACTATAATGCACGTGCACTTGAATTTTAAATTCACTTTTAATTTTTTCAATTAAAAATATAAAATTAAAAAATAATTAGGGTATTGTTGATTATTGATTAGGGTATTATTATTTATTTCTCGTGATATTACCGATTACTACTTGGGGTAGTGTTAGTGTTTGGTATATTGTTGATTATTGTTTAGGGTATTACTAATTTAAAAACACATAGTACCAACCGAACTGCATATTTTTTCAATTGATTTTTTAAATTCAAGGGTACATCATGCACTTGGGTACACATAAAAATCAGCCAAAGAACAAGTATGATGCATTTAGAGAAATTTAATTTAGAAGTGTATATAAGGATATTTGTGAAAGAACAATGAACATTATCTCTTAAAAAAAATTAAATGATAAATATTTTGGGATAATTTTTTTTGTTTTGTATTTATATTGAACCGGAGGTCGCATTGTTTATTACTTTTAAAACACAAATCTTTTAAATAAAACTATACACTTTTATTTTGCATCCAAGTTGCATGGTATAGGTTCGTACATAATGTTTAGCTAAATAGTACTAATAACAGTGATGATAATTAGTAGCATTGCCATGATTTCTTAGATAATTAACATCTATAAATATAATGATGGGTCGGAATTAATATTCCCACCTCAATAATTTCATAAACATATTAATGCGCTTCACCTACCCAGTGAGGATAACAATAATCTCAATGGTCATGAGATCTAACAACGGTCATATTTCAACAGCAAAGTAAAAAAATTATCAAAAAATTATGTTGAAAAGAAAATCACTTATCAACGAAAATTCATGTGTATTTTTAGATGATATTAGTTAATTTTATTAAATGGTATTACTATATATTTTCGTTAAATTGTATTATTATACTTGTACAATTATACCTTATAATGAAATGAATAATATTGTAAATTTGTTTCACCTGATTAATTCATCATTAATTTACTTTGTCAAATAAAAAATATCATAAATTTATTTACTTGGGGTTGGTATTAATGGAGAACGCGAGAACCATAAAAAGAATTTTGAGGAATATGGAGATAATTTCTGTCATGAAAGTTAATATCGAGAAGTATTATTTCTATGGGGTGAATGTGGATGATCGAAAACTAAATGAAATGGTTGAAGTATTGGCTTGCAAGTTACGCAAGCTGCCTCTTTCTAATCTAGGTATGAAAGTGAGAATGCAGCACAATAAGATTTCAGAGTGGGATGGAGTGATTAAAAAAATCAAGAGACGCCTACAGAGCTGGAAAGATAAAAAAATTTCATTTGGGGGCAGATAGGGATGTAAACGAGCCGAGCCGTATACTATCAAGCTCGAGCTCGACTCGGTTGGATTTTTTTGGGCTCGAGTTCAGCTCGTTTTGATTTTTTTAGGCTCGAGCTCGGTTCATATGCAAATTTTTAAGCTCGCGAATAGCTCGAGCGCGGATCGAAAAAAAGCTCGTTTTCAAATTAATCAAGCATAATTTGAACTCGAGCTCGAATAACTAGGCTCGAAAGACTCGGTTCCAAAAGCTCGGCTTGAAAGGCTCGACTCGAAAAGCTAATTAAAATTTAAAAATTATATAAAAATAACACATTTAAACTATGTCTAATTAAAAACATAGTAGTACATGATAATAAAAATATCATCCAAACAAAGACCAACAACTAATTCGAAAGCTAAACAAAGACAATTAATGGTTTAAAATAAATTTATCTCAAATAACACACAATAATACTATGTTACATGCTTATGGATATTTTTAAAAAACATTTATATAAAAATAAAAAAGAAATTAAACGAGCCTGTTCGCGATCTTATAAACGGGTCTATTCACAAGCCTATTTGTGAGATCCGTAAATGAGCTTTTTTGCGAGCCTATTCGCGAGCCCGTAAACGAGCCTGTTCGCGAGCTTTTGAGTCGAATACCATCAGGCTCGAGCTCGACTTGATAAAAATTGAGCTCAAAATCGGGCTCGAGCTCGGCTCGTGAAACTTAACAAACAAATTCAAACGAATATCTTTCTAGTCGAGACCCGAATAGCTTGCGAACAACTTAGTTTAATTACATCCCTAGGGGAATAATTACTTTATTAAACTCGGTCTTGTCTTTCCTACCGATTTATTATATGTCCTTCTTTCAACCTCCATTTTTTTTAGTGAGACGGAGAGTTTGCAAAGGAATTTCCTATGGGTGGAATAGAGCGTTCAAGTAATGTGAAATGAGTGAAATATAGTATTGTTGTATGCAAATCAAAGAATTTGAGGAGGGGGGAAGGGGGGGTTCTGAATATTTAATAGTGCATTATTGGGTAAGTGGATGTGGCATTTTTTGAATGAAAAGAAGAGTCTTTGGGCTAAGGTCATTGAGTCAAAATATGGGGAGTCTTGGGGGATGTGGTTGTATAGCGTCGCTAGGGGGACTATGGGAAGTTGTTGGGTTGGTGGAGGGATATTGTGAAAATCACGTTTGGGACAGAGGAAGAGTGGTTTCATGGGGGTCTTGAAAGAGTAATTGGGGATAGGAGAAGGGCAAAAATTTGGTTAGATGGATAGTGTGGGGAGGTTTCGTTTATAGATAAATTTTCAAGACTTTATAATTTGAGTCTAGATAAAGAATGGAAGGTGAGCTACATGGGGGCTTGGGTGGGGGAGATGTGGAAATGGAGTTGGAGATGGAGGCGTCCACTCTTTGATAGAGAAGTTAATATTCTTGTTTCTGAATTAAACAAGTGCACTCTGAAGGATGAGATTCCAGACTCTTGGAACTGGAGGCGAGATGCGAAAGGATTGTACACTAAAAAGATTTCTTATAATACATTGGCAGGAGTGAATAAACTGGGGCAGATGTCACAAGATGAAAAACGGGCGTACAAATTGACATGGAGTAAGCTAGTGCCTCCAAAAGTCGAAGCACATGGGTGGTGAGTGAAAAAGAGGAGAATACCAGTGAAGACAGAAGTGCACAGAAGAGGAGTTCTTAAACCGAATGTAGATTTGAGGTGTGTTCTTTGTGGCAATTGGGAGGAAACCGTAAATCATACTCCCTCCGTCCACTAAGGCCTCCTTTGGTGTACAAGATTGGGCCGCGATTGCTAATTAATCTTGGCTATAAATTGTTTGGTTTGTTATTTAAGATAAAGCCAAGTGCCCTTCCCTAAATATTGTTACGATCTGATATTTCATAAGGAGAAAATGGTCTGATTTTCTATCTAATCTTAATAGTACTTTTTAGGAATGAGTAAAATGTCCAAGTTTGATATGTTGGCAAGGATAATCTTGTAATTTTATGGGTAGAATACCAACTATTCAAATACGAAAATTTCACACATTACACCATTGGTTGGTGTAAACCAAATGCCTCAATTAATAATCCCAACTACTTAATCGGACAAAATTGCTTAGTTATCTTCTCTCACATATAAATAATGAACACTACCAAAGGAGGCCTAAAAGTATGCACTATTTTCTGCACGTGGTTTAATGCAATATGTCGGAGGGTTTTTTGGGGTCTTGTGAGGTTTAATTATGAATAAAATGATTGTTTATTGTAAGTATGCATAATATACATTCCATAAACAATCACTTTATGCATAAATGGACCTCACAAGACCCCTAAATACCCCCGACATTTTGCATTAAATCACGGGTTGAAAAGTATGCATATTTTTAGTGGGCATATGGAGTATATTTTGAACGTGAGATATCGTATAAGGTGTGGATGGAGGTTTATAATTTGTTTGGTATCGTAACAGTTTGTTCACTTGGAACCGATATGAAATTTACTTGCTCATTGTTATATGACAAAGAAAAAGAGAAGCAAAATGGAGGTAGTTGCTATGTGGTTAGGAGTTGTGTGGTGATATGGAATTTGAGGAATGAGATTGTGTTTAGAAATGATGGGATAGCAATGAAGAAATTTGTTAAAGAACTAAAAGTAAAAATATGATATTGGGTAAGTACTAAAGATCCAACTTTTCCTAATTACACTTTTGATAACCTTAGATTCGTGTTAAGATTTCTTGTATAAATATTGATATACTTGAGTATGTCTCATACCCCCTCATTTCTTACACAAAATTCTTGAATTTTCTCATAAAACAAAATTATAAATTTATTTACACATATCCCTTTAAGTAATACTTCTATATTAAAGGACAGACAAACATCATTCCAAATGATTTATGTTTCCAAGAATCAAGAGCCCACATGAATTTTCATTTCAAGCAGTACTTTGGTTTGCTAAAGGGTTGTCTAAACCTTCATAAAGGGACAAATAGTGGGTACAAGAAACAAACTTTTAATCATAGAAAAAAAATGAAAAAGAAAAGAAAAGAAAAAAACCCAAAATATTTGGTAAGAACATGTGTCCTAATTGATTTTTGTCCTTCGATTGTTGGCACATGACTACATTCTATCGTCTGGCTTTGGCCCTCCACACATTTAATGTCCATTCTTTCTGCACTTATTTATCCATTCTTTTCAAGACTAATTATACCAAACAAATTATTTAAAATAATAACAAGGGAATTAAAACTTAGGAGAATTATTAGTCTAGGTTATCAAAATTGTAATGAAAATCACATCAATGTCCAAACGCTACCAAGTAAGTATGAGGCAGTTGGGTCGTTTATTTCTTTTGTACGGTACTGCAATTTTGTGATTCATTTTAATAATTAACACTATATTTTGCAATAAAATCTATTTCACTATTTTACATGAATATAAGATAAAACAGTATATAATGTTAATATCAACGAGCTTCTGATTATTAATGGTCGTCGATAAACCATTTTCGCTAAAATATAATGTCTCATTTCCATAAAGCTTATTAGCTTAAGAAAGAATATAATTCAAACGAGAACAAATGGTTATCGAGAAAGATTTTCATAAGAATTGTATTAGAAAAAATTGATTAATGCAAGTGCTTTGATTTATATCTTAACTAATCATAAGCCTCTATCGAGTTAATTCCTCTTAATTAAGTGCCATTATAAAAACAATGATTATAAAAAAAATGGTACCAAAAAAAAAATGTAAGTAGATTTAACATTAAAAAAATATTAATAAAGATGAAATTTGTGATGTAGGGACATAAACTGTCCACAACATCACATGCTTCTTCATCATGACGTTGGCTGCAATTTGGGTATTTTTCTTTTGCTTATTTTGGGACAAGCGTATTACTTTAGATATATATTGGACTTTAATTTTAGGGGTAGGGTTAATATTCTTTTGTTTATTTATTTAGATTTATTTATTAGTATTTTTCAAGAAATCATTTGCAATGTCTCAAGGAAGGGAGGTCAAAAAGCACAGTGGAGGTCCGAATTGGCCCATTTGTTGCAGTTTGATATCAGTCATTAATATTTTAAACAACAAAACAATTTAGCAGCCAACGAAATTCTTTAATTGTAACAATTATTATTTTAGTCCAGACAACAGAATTTGCTCTCATTTAATTACTTTGGAACTAGGTGTAGCTGAGTGGAGGTGTAACTTTTATTAGTCAAATGCTAGATAATTGCTATTCTAAATTAAAAGTAATATTTTTTTTAGTCCACGAAAAATATTGAAATGGATTTGGAATTCATAATTAAAAAAATTAATTACTTTTATTGAATGAATTTGAAACTCAATTTTTTTAACCATACTATATATATTTGGATATATTAGTGAAATTGAATCTAGTTTAATTGTTTTTTTTTTTTAATCGTTCATTTCTACAAAATAAGCACTTCATTTTTTTTTTTTTTTAAAGCAAGGAAATTTATATTGAAGTATCACAAGAACACTGGTGTTTAGAAAGCTTAACCACAGAATCCGACAAACCACTCGAACAATGAGGACACTCAACTAATCGAATTCTTATAAGATTTCAGAAAGTTTTTAAAAATAGAACATTTTCCAAACTATGTAGGATGTAGCTATATATATTGTGTTTTATTTTATTGATGGGCATCACAAGTGCACAATGCATTTAATTTTTCAAATTTCAAAGGTTTAATGGTTATGTATAAATATTGCACTTTTTCAGTTTGTTCACAAATCTTTATCTCACTTGAGTTTATTATAGTTATAATTATATTGACAAATTTTTAGCTTTTATTAAAATTTATTTTAACATTAAATTTTTAACATATGTTTAAATTCCTAATAAATATTTTAAATTCTTATATCTCTTCTATTCTCACCCAAACATATAATATGTCACCAAGTGAATTCATGAGACTAACATTCAGAAAGAAATTATAGGTAGGAATTACCTACCTTTTATAGTTAAATATGTATTGGAAAAAAAAAAACTTATGTGCAATTAGCGTAATTTTAACCTCATTTTGGATAATTTAATGGGTTATAGAATCCATAAAAAAAGGAAATGAAGAACATTAGTTTATATCGTACAATATTAAGGAGTACTTTTTAGCTTCTACAAAAAAAAAAAAAATACTTGTTTTAGCACTTGTAATTCAAAATTGGTAGGCCAAAATTTTACTCAATATATATATATAAATATATGTATATATATATATAAATTTATATTAAATTGTTTTCTTTCCATACAACTTAATTGTTTTTTTTTCTTCCTAAATACAACTCAATTCTGTGTTTCTTTTTTGCAAAATATTATGTTGTTCTATTTGCATCGGTAATAATATTATTTATAAAAAATTATATATTATTCTGAAAGCTAATGTTATTAATGGTAAAAATTAATATTATTAGCTAGTGGAGTGCGGTATACAAAATGTATTTAATATTTTCTATTTATTTGCTCTATTAGGTTAGGGATGATGACATATGAGATATAGATGGAGATGGAAAAAGAATGATGGAATAACACAATAAATAGTAAATTTGTGTTTGGTTAGAGATGGAGAAATAAAGTGAGACAAAGTTTTATGTCAAATCTAAATTGATGTTGTAATATTTTATTATTATCAGTTAGTGATAAAATGAGGAGAGATAATAAGAAAAGGTAGGAGAGATAATAAGTGTGTGGTAGAAAAGTTAAAAAGGAGATGAGTGAGAAAAAATTGATGTAATAGTATAAAGTAGGGTGAATGAGTATTTGAATGGGGACACACGTGTGTTCATCCAAAATTGGATGAGATGTTCTCATCCCTAACCAAACATTAAAGTTGGAGTAGATTTTATATGAAAGTGATTCATGATTTTAATATTGTTTGTTAAATTCTTGATACTTTGAATGTGTTTATGAAAACTTGGTGATGGTCCCGGTTTTCGAAGGGCAAAATGGGAATTCAGGAGCACAAAACAAATTTTTTTTTTTAAAACCATTTCCTCAGGGAGTCCAGCATGAGTGAGAAATACTCAAGTCACTGCTCTGCTCAGAGGCTGAGTTACCAAGTCAGAGAGAAGGCTTGGAGACTCATACTCTGAGCAAGGACAGTGGCTTGAGAAGCTGAACTCTAGAGTGCGTTATCAAAACACAGCTTGCACCCTGAGCAAGTTCAGTGACGAAATACTCAAGTCACTGCGTTGCTGAGAGTCAGAGCTATCAAGTCAGAGATGAGACTTGAAAGCTCAGGCTCTCAACAAGGCAGTGACTCGAGAGACTGAACTCTCGAGTGCCATGCCTGATTTAGTCAGTGAGATGGAATCTCCCTGACCTGAAATGCTTAACCAAAGTTCCTTTTAAACAATGCTCTCAGTGAGCAGATTTTCGCAATACTTTAGAAGAAAAGACATTCCAGATAATAACACTTGGTTTAACGTGGTTCGGAGACTCAAGCTCTTACATCCACGGCCTGATTTAACAGGAAATCCACTCCTTTGGATTCTTGTTTTTAACGTGCCAAGGTGCACTTACAACTGGACTCACGCCGCTCTCTGGGCTGCCCTTCTCCTTCTAACAACTTACTCCCAACAAGCCTGACTAGAGGGTTTTGGTTTCGGTTAGGGATTTCTCCAACTAGGTGAGGTTTTCCCTTTACAATGTGTTAGCCAATAGCTAAGATAGGGAAAACCTCTCTAAGCCTAGAGTTACAAGCTGAACACTCTTTATGTATATATTTGTGAACTCTCAAGATCAGTGTATAAGATGTGAGTAGAACCTCCTTATATCTCCCATGCACGTATGCTACTACTCACACTCCCTCAGCTCGTAGGTGTTTGTTTTCTTTTGATTTTCTTACAATAATCTACCAACACAACACACTCTAACAACAAGCTATGAGCTTGTATTTATAATGGGGATTCAAATGTATCCGTTGGAGAGGAAAATACATTTGAATCCAGCATTAAATGGTTTCAACCACTTTTCTTGGAATGCGGCCTTGTCAGTGTCAGATTTACCGCCTTGTGCTGATTGGTCCACGTGGCCTGAATTCACGGATCTTTGACTCAGTAGGTTTGACTAAGACCCACTGACTTTAGGTAGCTTTCTCCTTCACTGACTCTGATCTTCAGTGGACTGACTCGTCCTCAGTGCAGTTGTCCTTCAGAGACTGTTTGAAGATCACTCCAAGAAGTTTGTCATAAGGCTGAATGACAAACTTCCCTGACCACAGTAGCCTGACTCCTTCAGGGCCTACTTGGTGCAGCACTGATCCACCTGATCAGGCTCTTCACTGAGTGGTCCATCAGACTTGGCTTAGATCAGCCTGACTTACACTCAGTGGGACATCCTTCAGGCTTCTCCATTGGTTCAGGTTGATGGCATGTCTTCAGTCAGCTCTACTGGTTGTCATCTTGATATCTTCAGGCTGTGTTGAGAAGTTCCCCCTCGCTGAGTTCCCCCTCAACTGAGCAACCTATTCTACTGAGAGCTAACCTAGCCTGACCTGATCTAAAGGATACTATCCTGACTGCTTTCAAACCTATTACATGTTGTTTTGGAAAATCATCAAAACTAAAACATATCCCAACACTTGGTACTTCAAATTTAAACGTTATAATATTGTACATTTTGTTTTAAATATGAATAATTTATATAGTAAAAAAATTAATTGCTATTAATACATTTGAAAAATAATATGATATATTTGACCATAATTTTTGTTAAAGGTGTTCTTAATACTTTATTTTTTTCTAAACAATTTCATAATAAACATTATATTAATCATGTTCATAGATGGGGGCGTTTGGTACAAATTCTTTAATAGTAATAATAATGAAATTTAATTTTACATATGCCCCTTAATAAAAATGATATGTTGGGAGAATGATTGTCTCAATGGTGATTGCATTACTAGTTTCATTCTTATGCCCCACTTTAATATAAAAGTGGACAATCAATGATTATTGGTTGGAAGAATAGGGATGACGATTGAGGAGGAAGATTGTATGAGGCAAAAGATAATCAAAATCAAATAGTAATTAATTTACTTAAAAATAGAGATAATAATTTTATTTTTATTAACCATCGTAATTATATTTATTTTTATTCTCGTTTTTATTGTCATCCAAGAATAACAAACTTAGAGCCCCTAAATCTTTACCCGCCTTTTATTGTGTTAGTGGAGAATTTTGGACTTCCAATTCCACACTTTTCAGCTTACTTTGTGCAATCTGGTACCCTAAGATTGCGTCCATTCGTCAATTCTTCAAAGAAGTCAAGAAAAGTGCACACTCATCATGGTCTGCCCTAAGTTTTCTCAAATGGGTAGGCCACAAACCAAACTAAATATTAGTATGTGATTTATATATGTAAGATTATGGATCATGTTGACCAATGGTTTGAGTTCGATTAAATAAATAATAAAACAAATTAATATGTTTGTACATTTGATTTTTTTTTTTAAGCTATACACATATTAAAATAAAAATAACTATTTAATTCACGGCAACTTTTATTAACCCCACCCCCACCCGAATTCCACATAGTAGTGATTGCCGGAAGTGGAATATATAGAAGTTCTCATTTGAACTTTATTTTTTAAGTAATAGGGTTATGAATACATAGTTACTATATCAATTATCACTATTTTTAAAAAATACTTAATTTTTAAATAGTGATAATGTATACACCTAACAATGATACTTGAAAAATATGAGTTCACGTGAACTCGATTTTTTCAACTATCAATGTTATGTATATACACTATTATCACTATACGCCAATCAACTATTAATATTTTTTTTTTTTAAAGAGTTGATTCTTAAATTTTTAACAATGGTAATTAATATACATAATAATAATATTAAAAAAAAGAAATTCACATAAATTCGAGTTAACAAGTGACCCATCCACTCAAACTTAGGCAGATCCGCCAACTTTGTGATTGATCCCCTAGTTAATTCTTGTTCTGTTGAGTAATAAGAAACTCTGAATTGCTATACATAACTCTATATACTTTGACTAATCAAGATTTATGAGAGTAAGTATAGATGAGTTCAATGTTAATAGCCATGCAATACACGCTCTTTTTTTATAAATAAACAATTTATTAGGCAACCGTATATATTAATTAATTTCACACCCCACTACAAGTTCGAATTTTTACTAAAAAAAAAAAAATCATGGTATTAAACTCAATAGGCTCACATTGTCCGCACATCCTGAATTTAAACCCATTACATTATATACTTATAAGTAAGGGAAAATATAAGAAACTATACTAATAAAATAATTTCACTTTCATAATTTGTGAGTCAGTTGAATATTCGTGGCAAGAGTTAATTACGCATAAAAAACATCATACTGATGAACAAAAATAAAATACAGCAAAAAAATGTAGACAATTGTGTTATAATATATAACATGTATTAAAACATAAGATAACATAAGGTGGTTCATTAGAAATTACAAAGTCATGCATAGTGACACTCAAGATTTAAGTTGAATTATTATATAGAATAAAAATATGTTACCATATTCACAAATTAAAATGTGCTACTACATGGTCCATCCTTGTCACTAAAAATAATTGTTGGGCTGAGGATAGTGTAATGGATATTTGGCTCAAACGAATTAAAAATCTTTGAGGCTCATATCTCACTTCACTTCTTCCTCCCCGTTGTCAGCGTATCTCCAATTGATTGCGTAATCCCAATTACTATCAATTTTATTCTTGATTGATGATGAAATTTTTGTCTTGTTTGGCTATAAATATTTGGGGATTGCTATTATTTGAGGTGTGGCGTTTAAAATGTTTCTAGTGAGTAGTCCCAAAAACTTTGTGATATTTGTGGGAGAGGGGGAGAAGGGGTTTGGTTTGTGTGCCTACACCGTCGGTCTGGACGAGGAAACCTGAGCACGCTAAAATCCTCACTCTCACAGTGGAGAAGACGGTGGCATCGATTCTCATCATTGGTATCAAGAGTTGGGTTCCCCCGTCAGTCGTCTTCCTCCATTTGTCTGATCCTCTACTGCCGCCATCAAGATCTGATTCTACCCAGCGCTACCTCTGTGCGCAGCCACTTCTGTCTGTTGGAGTTATATGTGAAAGTATGCTTTTACTTTGTATAACTCATGTATTAAACACTTATTTATGAGAATAAATCTTTTATCACATTTGCTTTAGTTATGATTGAATGTTGAATATCTATTGCAAACCGTTCAATATATAGTACATGTTACATTGTAGTTAGTGTGGTGATACCCGATCACGGAAGATCACATTAACAGTTTTCCTTGTAACTAAACGTACAAATTCACGACCCAGGTGGAATTGAACAATCCGCCGTGAAAGGTCGATGTGTATATCTCAGATTGGCCTGACTTGACCAAGAGATTGCACTAGCACATTTAGTATGTGTTGAAGAGGACATACAACGAGGATAAATTCTTCTGTTCTGATATGTGAAGAACTTGACCTCAGTGGTTATTGATTTCTTAATCTCCGTCACTTAAATAGGACTGTGTGTGCTTAATGGTTACTGCTTTGATTCATGTTGGGTGCGAATCATCGTGACTTCAAACCTTGTGCTTTGGGCAGTAATATTAATCATACGACGGTTGCTAAGGTTTAATACGGAGAAACACGTGCGAGTACGGTTCGTGTGATTTTTCCCCTTGGTGGGCTCAGAAGTTTTATTGTACCAAATCTTGCAAGTGAAGAATTAGTTTCTTCGGTACGGATAATAATGTTGAGTTGTCTTTACTCCAAGATGAAATATGTTAATTAATTTAGAGCTATTCAGAAGCTCAATTAACTAATGGACTAGATAATGTTAAACGCGGTAAATAATAACCGGGAGCCCATATTATCGTATTATGGATTAAGATGGATAGTGCAATATTAATTTATTAGTGGTACTAATTAATATTAATGTGTTGAATTATATTGGGGCTCAATATTGAAATTCAGAAGCCCATTGGAGGTCCAATCTTAATTCTCCTAAAGGCACCTCAAGTAGTCCAATAAGTAGCCCGATAATAATAAGGTGATTAAAATAAAAGAAAATTATTATTGCTGATTTTTTGCTTATAATTTTCGAAATTTATAGATATGGTAGAGAAAAGATTTGTTGATTTTTTTGGAAAGATATTATGGAACATATGTATTCTTGGAATACAAGATTATCTCATAAATTCAAGAAGATCCAAATCTAGTTTATTTCTCCCATGAATTTCAAAAATCTCATATATTAGGGAGGTGAGATTTTTATGGAATATTTTATTATGGAGAAAAGAATATATGAGATATATTCAAGATTTCTTAGAGGTCAATAAAAAGATTTTATCCCCCCTATTCCATATGCAAATTTTGAAATTCCTAGTCCTATATATAGGAGATGATTATTTCATCTCCTGTTTACAGTTTCACAGTGTTGAAAAAAAATCAGCAATAATATTTTTTTCTTTCTTCCTTGCTATTCTAATTGCTTGTGAGCACTTCCCACCGGTGAACAAATAAGGTGAAAGGGACATACTTGAGAAGATCTTTTGGTTGATAGCACGATCGTGATAGTCCCGTTATTATCAAAGACCATATCTACAAGAGGTACGTAGTCACATAATCTCTTAGTTTTCCGCCATAGATTTTATGTGAATTAATTCAACATGCATGATGATAAAATTGTTGTTGGAATTATTATTTGAATTAATTAGGATTAATTCATGCTAGTAATAATTGAATTTAAATTCGTATTTAATTATCATCCTGAATAGATTCCCGGCACCCCTATTTTCCCAACACTGTCAGCCATCGAGCAGCACCGCTGATTAACGAGAAAGAGACGTGTACCCACCGTAGGTGAGTCTGATCCGCTAGCCAATGAACCAGACCAAATTCTAATCGCCGATTTACATGAATAGATTCGGCGACCTAGGTGTGTTGTTGTCGTTGTTTGTTTCCAGGCCCACATCGTGCGCAACAAGTAAGTAAGATAAGGAGGTAAGTTTGTTTCTTTCTTCTATCAAATTGTTTGAAAAATTTTAGTATTAGAAATTAGTCAAACTATTGACAGAGGTAAATGGCTGGCAAATCCTAAGTTTTATCTTTTCAAATTACATTTATCTTAAGTATAGCACAGAGTAAATTCCAGATACACATCACTTGAAAGAATAAGGTGTCCGTATTATTTTTTGGAATTTTTTTACTGGTGACTTTCTATATGGTTATATGGAATTCTTACCATAGGATTCCGCTCTGGTATAAAACCTTATTCCTAAATTTTTATCATTTTTTCGTAGTGTAACCGCTTACCGCGGGTTGTTTGTTTGAGATTTGTTTACAATAGATTCTAGGTTTATTTGTTGAACATGTTCTTTGTGGATTTGTTATACCTTTGTGTTATTATTTCCGCTTAGTTGTTTTAAAATAACTTCTTCGTTCATTTATGGTTTGATCCCTTTTAATGGAAAATTCGACTTTGCTATGTGGAAACATAATATAAAGTGAGTTTTGATTTAACAACGTGTTTATAAAGCGGTTGATTTTTCTTTTCCTGCTGGCATGTCTGATGATAAAAAGATTGAAATGAATGAATTTGCTCTGAGTGCTATTTTTTCTGAATTTGTCTGATAGTGTAATAAGAAGGTTGGTACAATGGATGATGCTAGTAAACTTTGGAATAAGTTGCATGAATTATATACTGAAACCTCCTTGCCTAGTAAACTTTTTTTGCTCGAAAAATTCTTTAGGTTCAAGTTAGACTTGGACAAAGACATAAAATACGAATTTAGATGAGTTTACTAAACTTATTTAGGATATTAAGCAGACTTGAAACAAACATATTGATGAGTATACCCTATTATTTTGTTGAATACTATTCCCGATTTATATAGTGATGTGAAATCAGTGATCAAATATGGTAGAAATAATATTACTCTTGAAGTGGTAGTAAACAGCCTGAAGAGTAAGAAAATGGATTTGAAACAAAACGGGGGTAGTAATAATTCAGGTGAACATGTCTTGCATGTTAGGGGAAAGGGTGGTAATAAGCGTCATGATTTTGATGATGAGAACGATGAGTCTAGTAGTAAGTCGAATTCTCGCGGTAAGCTTAAGCATAGAGTTAGGAAGTGCTACAATTGTGGTGACCCTGGTCACAAAATTAGAGAGTGCACTAAGCCTAATAAGAATCAGAAAGATCGTGCTAATATGGCTACTGTTGAAGAGAAAGATGACTTTGGTGATGTTTATATGGTTGGTCATGTGCTTTGAGTTTGCATGTGCGTCTTTGTGGTTATGATTATGCTTTGTGAAATCATGTTTCTTTGTGCTTTGTGAAATCATGGTTTATGCTTAGCTTGAGTCTTTTGCATATCTATGGTGATCCTTTGTGTCTTTGTGTTCATTTTCATTGTGTTTTGTGTTGCATGCTTAGTATCTTTATGTGGTTTATTTGCTCTGTGGGTGCTTTGAGTGAGGTGGAGCACTTGTCTTTGTGGTTGAGCTCTTATGTATATGAACTAACTTTGTATTTTTTCTTTTGCAGGAGCGGGAACTACCTTTGAATGTGTTCTTTTGCAGGTACATGAGAGCGGATTGGGCGATGAAGAACTTTTGTTTATTTCCTAAATAAGTGGCGGTGTATTGGTGCTAGACCAAATAGGTGGAAATTTTTAGGCTGAGGATAGGGTAATGGGTATTTGACCCAAGTGAATTAAAAATCTCTAAGGCCCATATATCAGTTCTCTTCTCCGTCTCTCCCCGTTGTCAGCGTATCTTCAATTGATTGCGTAGTCCCAATTAATATCAATCTTCTTCTTGATTGATGCTGGAATTTTTGTGTTGCTTGGCTATAAATATTTGGGGATTGCTATTGTTTGAGGTGTGGCGTACAAAACGATTCTAGTGAGTAGTCCTAGAAACTTTGTGATACTAGTGGGAGAGCGAGAGAAGGGGTTTTGTTTGTGTGCCTACACCGCCAATTGAGATGAGGAAACCTAAGTAAAACCCTCACTCTCACGGTGGAGAAAAAGGCGGCATCAATTCCCAACAATAACATATCACAATTTTTTTCTTAAGAGTTAAAACATTATCACTTTTCAATTTTTGGCCAATGGACGAGTTTCTCTCCTAATGAATTATATTTGTTGTAAATCCAGTAGATTTAATATACCAAATTCGGAAGATTTGATGCGGACATTACTTATGGGCCTAATAACCTAAACATGCTTTAGGGATTAGATTATGGTTTCTCTATTATAAATAGATCCCTGTACTCAGTATTGTATACACACAGAAATATTAGTGAAAACTCCTGGCTTTGTAGGCCACCAGACGTAGTCGTTAATGACGAAATGGGTAAACAAACCGGTGTCTCTATTTTGCATTTATATTTTAAAACATGTTATCAGCACGAATGTTCTACCCACAAAGTTTCACATCATCATGTTCCTTCGCAATTGTTATGCCGGAAGCGGTAAATATCTTAGCCCAAAGTTATCTACTTCAAATATACTAGTGATCGTCCTACCCGTGCTTCGCACGACGGAATTTGTTACAAATTTTCAAATATATTAATAATTTTTATTATAATTTAAAAAATTTAATTACTACAATTTTTTTTAACAAAACTATGACTAAATTCTTTTTTTTTTTATTAAGATCAATGATACTTCTGGTAAAAAAATTTGATGCTCACAATTCAATATTTCTATATAAGCTTTAATTTCAACATATAATCTAAAATCTTTGTTTTAGCATGAGTCTTATTTGTCAGGCTAACCATTTTTTTAATTCAATGTAATGTGAATATTGGTAATTAAAAGTTTAATGTGAATACTTTAATAAAAAACATAAATTTTATACATACTTTAATATATATGTAAAAAAAATTACATGCAACGAACAAATCTATTATACATATTCTGAATAATGTATTCAGTAATCAATTCAGACTATTTACACTGAAAACTAATATTTGATTAAACTAAAAAGTAAATTAGATTAAATTAGTATCCTTTACAGTAAACACTAATTCAATGTGAACCTTTAAATGTATCATAAATACATTTAACAGTGCAATTAACTTATACTTTTAAGTGTAAATAATTTCACTGTTGACTGAGTGTATTGTGCACCTAGTACATAATGAGTTCAACCGTTTATCTGGCAACAAACATTACTTGGAAAGTACAAAATATTTGACACAATACATCCATAATTATATTCCTCTTCCCAAGAAATATCCATGATAAGACTATCAATTGTAGTGGTTAATAATTACTTTGTTATATTTAAAAACTTCAGCTTTTGTATTCCTCATAAATCAACCAAAAATAATACTATATAAAACTATGAATTGATTGGATTTCACTATATGTGTGTCTCTCTCTTACCATTCAAACATAAACACCATTCAACTTCAATTCTAGAAGTATCTATTCAATCGTCTCTCTCCTGAAGACGAAGCAAGGTTAATAATGCTTGGTAGAATAAGTCGAACACAAAGAAAGAAATAAAAACATTTTTACAATTCTTAATTGATTTTACAACAGGACACACATCCATTAATGGTTAGTACACTCTCCATTCTGTTATAAATTTTGATTTTCGTTTCTCCATTTTATAGATTATATGTCTCCCCGATTATTAATCAAAACCACAGTACCAAAATTTGATGATTTGTGCTTTTATGAACTAATTAGGCATCAAGCAATCAAATTACACCAATAGTTCACTTACATGTTGGATTAAAGTCGCCAGGAAGATAACCCCCATAAAAGAAAGTGCAGATCTATTTGTACCAACAATAATTGAAGTTTTGATTCGTCAACTCCAGAACATCAAAGTGCAAGATTAAGGTACTCATTTCATCATGCATGTCTATTATAATTAACCTTGTTTGTTTTAAAAAAAAGTTCTTTAAAAAATAAGATTAATGAATCAATACTGAGATTTGATTGATTTAAAAAAAAATCGACCACAAACTTAAGCACAATTTAGAAATTAAGATCCCACAGAAGAGTCGAAGATGCGAGAAACATAGCGAAGACGAATCAAAATGGACTTGAACTTGTTCGAAGACCAAGCGAAATAGAGTATAAATGGTAAGTATGATAATCTCACCTTATACAATTAGAAGTTGATTATGAAATTGGATTTTATTTAAAAAATAAATATCCCACTGACTATAAAAATTCTTTTGCATGTCTACTTATTAATAATATAAAAACCGTAAAAATATTTTCAAGTTTTGAATGAAATGTCCATATATTTTTGAAACCTAATTCAAGTGTAAATCCTATGCAAACTTTGCAGAAAAATAAAAAATTTGAAACAGAAAACTAAGCAATAATAATATTTGAAAAATATTTGAATGCTTAATCAGATCCATAAAAATAAAGAAAAAGAAAAAAAGCTAGAAAATGAATGCTTCTTATGTAGTTTAGTATTTTTGTTATTTCTATTTTGAATTCACCATCTTCAATTTCTGCTGCTAATTGATATTATTTAAAAAAAAAGGCTCAAAGAAAGTTAAAAGGTCATCATCAACTACACTTAATCCAATAGAAACGAAAGTGTGGCAAGCAGAGTAGATACACTGGAGGAAGAAAAGAGCTTTTGAGCGACTGTTCAAGTTTCAGTAACTTTCACAAGCTGCACTTTGTTCGAAAGATGTCCGAGGTACTACCTTTTTGCTTTTTTAATCAGCCATGCTCTGTATCTCTACATATAGATATGCATGTTATCCTTGAATAATGTTGATTAATGAAATATTATTCTTTTGAATAAATTGAAAATAAAATTAATTATACAAACTTACCACAGACATTAAGGTTATGTTCTTTTTGGGTTTTAAGTGAATTTTAAAAACCGACTTTTGAAACCCAGTGGTTTTTGTAATCTATGGGATTTTTAAAATCTGTGAACTTTGTTCTTGAGTAGGGTAGGTTTTATATCAAATATGTAAAAGTTAAGGAGTATTGTATAAGTTATTCATAGGGTTGTAGGATTATGATTTCATAAACCTAATTTTAGAATCCAAACTATAATGAATTTTAAATTAAAAAAAATCAAAATCCAGGTTTTGAAAACTAAAAAAAGAACATAGCATAAGTATTTGGGATATAAGATTCGGATTCCCAACTCCTCTCAAAATGTCATTTCAATGATAACCTCAAAAATATTTTAGATAGATCATATTATGTTGTCAATATAATTTATATATACAACACACAAATACCAAAGAATAATAACCTTAAAAAATAAAAATAATCTAAGAATAAGTAATACACCATAATTAGGCAAAATTAATTTTATAATTTAAAAAATTCTAAACACATTGCATGTGTAATATAATACAACCACAAAATACCAATTTAAAATAAAATGAAAAAACTCTATATGTAGAAATATATTAAACACGACAATTTATGAAAATAAATATTAATATTATTATTAAAAAATAATTGACACCATAACTAAAGATATAATAAACATAACATCCCATAACCATCCATATAGACATAACACCCTATAGAATCATCCTCGAAAGATAAAAAAACAAAAACATGGGAAATATCAATTTTTTCATCGATCTCCTTATAGAAATAGATTTTATCAGTTTTCTTCAAAGAAACACTCAACGCCACAAATTTTCAATTATCATAGAGACGCATAAAAACAGAATATCTACTATGAGATTCTATGAAACGATTTAAAAATTTCTCAATTGACTGCACTTTTCAACTGAATAGTAAGACTAAAAATCCAAAATCATTAACTGCATTCCTTGGAAGATTCTGCAATAGAAAGAATAATATATTTAAATTAGAAATATATATACTTTTCCAAAAATTGTATATAAACTTTCTAAAAAATATTTTTTCCTAGAAAAATAAGATATAAAATATAATTAATGCGTACTAAAAGATACATAAACTCAAATTGAAGGCAACACACAAAAACTTGAGAATGATAATCTCTAGGAAAGATAATTGAAATAGAACAATGTTGTGTTATAACATATAAAATAACATTAAACAAAAAGATATACGTAACAAACGGACAGAGACAAAGTAAAATGTAAAAATACCGTGATTAACATAGTGAGACCACGCAACAACCTCATAGTTATTGTCTATATAAAAACTGACATTAAATATTTGAATACCATAATATAATAAAATTAAATATTTAACTCTATTATAACAATTGAATTCATTATGCCATTTTTTTTTAACTTTCAACTGAAGTCCATTTTCCTTCACTGAATTCATTATATTTGTAATTTCAGTAAGAATAAATTTTAGTTATGCATCCAATTAAATATAAATCTAACTAACAACGTTTAACTTTAGTATTATTGCATTTCACATAAAACTTAATGATTTCACAAGCATTCAATGATTCTAATACTACTTCAAAACAATCAATTAATTTCAGCTAAAACTTCTGAAGAAAAAAAATTAAATATCATATAATTGACCAAAAATATTTTGTCAATGTTCAAATAAAAAGTAATTAAAATTGTATAAATATATAATAGAAAGAACAATAGACTATATAACACATTAACATTAAAAAAAGGGCTTAATTGCACAATAAATCACAAACGTTGTGGTTTTTATCAATTCCAACATTTTTTTGCAATTTAATACACCGTCTGTTTACTTTTTGTGTTAAAGATTCAACACGACATATATCCAGAGATTGGGTCATAAAGTGGAATACTAAAAATGACACATATAATTTCATGTGAACATATCGAGGATAGGCAGCAAAGTTCTGTTTTGCTAATTGAACTATTTAAATCGATTGATTGTGCATAAAAGACCAGCAGCTAAAGAATTATCACCATTAAATGAATCACTTGTTCAACCTCAAGAAAAAAAGAGTATATTTTTTATGTTCTTTGCTATTAAGTTTTATTCATTTGATAACCTCAAACTTTCTCAAAATCTTCATTCTCTACAAACAATTGCAATATCCCTTTAGCACCCACGTGAGATTTTCCATTGAATTCAATAAATGGAAAAGATTAAGGCTCCGTTTGGTGGGGATAATGATTATAAGGTAATGAGTATTAAAGTGATTGAAGTGTCATTCACGTAGGGAGTAATGAATGAAAAGTCATTTTACAATTAAATTATTACTCATTTTCAATTTTATAACAATGTATTGATAATATTAAACAATACTAATAAAATCATTCTCATTGTTTAATGTTGAGAGGGATGCGCTCCATTTGCCCAATCCATTAGCCACGCAAAATAAAGAATTAGGAATATTCATTGAATGAAATGAAGTACAAATTGACTCAATGATGAGTAATACTTCTCTAATTTTTGGAGACCTCTTTTCGATGAATTCCAAGGATGAGGCGTATTGGTAATTAAGCATTGGACATGTTATTCCGCAATGAAACCTAAAATGAAAGAGAACATTTTGGAATTTTGGATGAAGACAACTCAACTGTTAACTAAATTGCTAACTATTTTGAAATTGAGATTGAAAATTATAAAACATATCATAATTTGAGAAGAAAAAAAATAACATTGAGCTTGGTTTGAGACCGCTGTTAATTTGAACCTTAATATAAGACAATTTCTTAAATTCAGGTCTTCATATCTTTTTCTTTTTTCTTTGCAATTTAATACACTTTTCTATTTTTTACAATTCGATGCATATGATAATTTTCCTGTAACAATTAAATAATGTGGTTGTTAAAAAATACTACATAGAGTACACGTAGTTGCCAACATATTTTTTTTTTAAATATTAAAAATAATGTCTTTAAAATACATTTTTAACTTAAGAATCCACATAATTTCTAAAATTTAAAACGTATTTTATAAATATTATTTTCATTTTTTTTAAGTTTGTTGGTGTCTAACTGGTCATTTATGTGACATTTTTAACAATAACGTCATTTAATTGTTCCAAAAAAATTATATGTTTCAAATTGCAAAACTTAAAAGATGGTATATAAAATTCCAAAGGAAAAAAGATATGTTTTAATTGATAAAAATGAAAAATGTCATGGTTTTTTTATATTTTAAATTAACCCTTAAAAAGATATAATGCATATCAATAAATTGCCTTACTTTGTAGGTTATTTTTACACCCAATTGTAATCTTTCTCTAGTCTCTACCTAATAGGCACATTTGTATCAAGAAGAACAATCTTATGTTTATAGTTATCTACCTCATGACCTATTCTGGTTCAAAATAAATTAATCCATATTTATTTCGACAGAAATTAATCCTTAAAAAGATATAATGCATATCAATAAATTGCCTTACTTTGTAGGTTATTTTTACACCCAATTGTAATCTTTCTCTAGTCTCTACCTAATAGGCACATTTGTATCAAGAAGAACAATCTTATGTTTATAGTTATCTACCTCACGACCTATTCTGGTTCAAAATAAATTAATCCATATTTATTTCGATAGAAATTAACTCTTAAAAAGATATAATGCATATCAATAAATTGTCTTACTTTGTAGATTATTTTTACACTCAATTGTAATCTTTCTCTAGTCTCTACCTAATAGGCACATTTGTATCAAGAAGAACAATCTTATGTTTATAGTTATCTACCTCATGACCTATTCTAGTTCAAAATAAATTAATCCATATTTATTTCGACAGTTACCTCATTCATTATCACCTTGGTACAATTGAAAGACTAATCAAATCTCCATAAATCAAGAAAATATCAAATTATTCCTAATATATAAAAAAAAAAATCAAATCACAACTAACATGCATATTATTATACTGTAGAATTCCGCGACATGAACTTTTTTTTTAAAGGTAATCAATTAACCACACTGCAGCCAGAACCGCAACCACCACAATAGGAAAACACCGGAACCGCAACCACCACAATAGGGGAACACCACCCCACCACAAGAGGGAAATAAATTCCCTCTCCATGTCTCGAACCACCACAATAGGGGAACACCACCCCACCACAAGGGGGAAATAAATTATCTCTCCATGTCTCGAACCCAAGACCTCTAGGGTTTTAAGTGGTGACCTCAACCAATTGAGCTACCAACACTTGACGATGATTAATTTGTTAATAGTAAACTAATATGCATAATTACGTGAGGGGAATTGAAAAATAGTTAGAATTTTATTTTGAATATACTAAAAAAATTTGGAAGATAAACAATATCAAGAGAAACAGGTGTAGTTAGAAATTCTGTTGCGATTATCATATCTTTAAATTTATTGTGTAGAATTTTCTGGACTATATATTAAAATTTTAATAAAACGTTATATGATTTCTTTTTCCTTTTCATTGACTGACATTATATGAATTTATTGAAACGTGGAAGATGGAAATATGAATCTATATTACTCACTTTAGGTTTGAATTGTCACATAAAATTAGGAGACTTGATGGACATAATTTTTAATTAGTTCCTATAATTTCGCTAATAATAAAAAATATTTCAGTTTTACAGCAACCACAATTTATCGCTGATACAATCTCATTCACCAAGATCCAAGACTGTGATTTTTTTTTTTTGGATTATAATAATATGTGTGAAAGTTATGCTAAACAAAATATATGTGATTTATTCAAATGTGCAAGATAAAAAGATGAATCACATATTACATAAATGAACAATATACATACAATTTTTTATTTATTTATAATATTAATGAAAAACAATTGACACATTATGCGATGGTTTAGGGGACTCATACAATGTTGTTCAAGCATGAAAGATAAAAATTTTAACTAATTTTTAGAATGTTAAATATGAAAATTTATTAATTTAGAACTTATAATTTTTCTTACCATCTATTCATTTATAAGTTATTGTAGCCGGACTTATAAATTTATTTAATTTTTTCTTTCGAAATTGACCATGTTAAAAAAAATGCAATAACTATTAATTTTAATATGAAGTTTTTACAACAATTTTATTTTCATTCCATCATATATTTTAGGGCACGCCTATTAACACCCACTATAATACTTTGTTCACCCACTACTAAATTAATCCACCATGTATATTGCTTATTTTTTTATTTTTTCTTAATACATCCTCCTTAAAATTTACAACTATAACCTTAATATAATATTTCATCATTTATTATATATACACACCCATCAATTTGAAATTAAATAAATAGCACATCAACAATTTTTTTTTAATTGAACCACCTCTTCCTGCCGTTTAAAAAAAACCACAATTCCTTTTATTTTCATGCGTACCAATTTATAGATAAACAAAAATATTTTAATCTCATTTAAATTATGTCTTTATAATTTATACTTTTAGGATTATACCTTTTTTTTCTTTTTTTTTTTAATGGTGCAACTGTATGTGAAAAGAATAAAAAAAATTACGTGAATTCTGAGATTTTTGGGATGATGTTGAAAGCATGAGTGTTTAATAAAATAATGTTTATTTTTTATAAAGGGTATATTAATATTTTTATTAAACATATATATTTTTTATTAAAAAGTGGGTGAAAAAAACATTTTCATGTGGGTGAATAGCAACGCCCTATATTTTATTCTTTTCCAATTTGAGTACGCTACCCATGTACTTATCTAAATTTCCACTTATCACAAAGCCATAAATTTCTTCAAAATCACATTAGCTGCATTGAATCCACGTGTCCCTACCGTGCCACACAAACTTACAACACATGCAACGTTTCTTTACAAATACGTACATATTATATATATATATATATATATATATATATGTATAATGTGCATCTTTTTTCTTTCTTTCTTTCAAGATTTTAATACTAAATCACAACTTTCTTTCAACCTCAACCTCTGCAAAATGTCGTCAATTTTATCTTTAATCTCATCAAATTTCTTTAAAAAAAAACTCAATCAATCCTCTAAATTTCCCAACAATTCCCAAGCAAAGATTAGCAATGGCTCAATTTGGTAAACATCCACGTTCATTCGCTACATTCCGGGTAACGGGTCAAGCCCATGACCCGATATACGTACCCGGAAAATCACCGCCGGAGATTCCGACAGTGTCACCGCAACACAACCCCGGCATCCCACCGGAGATGCCACAGGCCCAATATTCCGGAGTTCAATCCAACTTCTCCATCACGCCTGGGCCTGGCCCAGAATTCCCGGGCCCACCAGACCCAATTCCTTCGAAGCCCGAACCGAAATGGACCCCCACGACAGCCCAAGGTTGTACCCCCTCATGGGCCTGACATCGACCCTCCGAAGCCCCCGGAGCCCAGCCCATCGAATTGATCCAGTCCGATACTTTACATGCCGTAATTAAGTAAGTTTTGAGATACAGAGTAATTATAGGACATCTTTTATTGACATAATAATAAAAAAAAGATAGAATAATATAAAAAACATATCTATCTCACCTTTAAAAAAAGAAAAAGAAGAACTAAACTAATCCCCTACAATTATGCACATGATTCATGGGAGTTCGGATTTGATAAAACTAACAAATTACTCCACCATCGATTTAAACTAAACTAAAGAGAAAAAATTCAACTTAAATGCTAAAAATCAATTGGGTCTCAACACAGAAGTTGACATTTACCCTTTTATATTCATTTTGCCATCGACTCTATGAAGCATTTGCAGTATTCATTCCTTTGTTTCATTTCTTTTAGGACTCTCCAACTTTTTCGATCATTCATTTAACTTCGTTGCTCCATTATCCTCATTTCATTTTCTCTTGCAGAGGAAGGCAACTGCGATCGGTTTCTTCCGCTGATCAAGACCGCCTAGCATGTTGAGTATCAAAGGCGGTCAACAGAGCCTAGTAACCTTCGAACCTGGAATTTATAAATATACAATGAAAATTCTTACAAATAGAATGAAATTTTTTACATTCATTAATACAAATCCAATATAAAGAAAAACAAAAAGATATTATAAAAAAAATACGTCTATATGCTTAGATAAACAAAGAAGATCGCCTCCGTTGTCAATTTCAATCCAATATAAATCACCAATATATCATGATTTCGGTTCCCACGCACATAAAAAAACCCGACTAATTCAAAAGCCACAATCATCACCAATATTTCATGCTTTCGGTTCCCACGCACATCCAAAAAAGAGAACATCAATAAACAAAGAAAATCTCCTCCCTCACACGAAAAATACAATTACGGTAACTTGATTCGGCAATACAATTACGGTAATCTACGATTAATATACAATTTACAACTAAATTCTATAAAATACGAACACTACCAACCGAATCACCAAATACGTCTGCAAAATACAATCTACGATGAATATACAATTTACAACTGAATTCTATAAAATATGAACCCTACCAACCGAATCACCAAATACATCCTGCACAATACAATCGAAGGAGAAGAATATCTGATCCACGTCAATAACGCCACACAAACAGCAGGACAAATCCATGACCAAGGATGCTGGAAACGATATCAAAGAGAACACTATATATAGCTATAATTGAAGCGAAACGTCCGCTTAAATCAAGGTAATCAAAAGAAAGAGATAAAAAACATACCATAAAAACATGCAACCTATAAACGAACGGCCAAGATGAAAGTATGAAGATCAAATCAATGGACAGTGAAAGTTCCCGCTCAAAACAAAAAATGGAATATTATGTTGTATTATATATTTATAGATATGATACTATATTATTTAATTATATTTATTGTTTTGTGAAACTTGCCTAACCTCTTAATTAGCGTGATTCCCGATGGCTTTTATTCCTTAGCCGAAGGATTTTTCTCTTTTGTTCAGAGATATAGAAAGTAATTAGCCTTATGTTGGTCGCTGTCCCAGTCGACGTGAATTATGGTTTGACTATGGCGAGCTGATTTTTGCACCGCCAACATTTCAAGTGAAGAAGTATTCCGTCTGTGTTAAGGATGGAGATATTGATGAATAATAAGATATTCGAAACCCATGCTGTTGCCTCCACATCATCGGTGGCGTTAGGCACTGCTGCGATCAAACCCCGCATCTCCTCTTCCCAGCACCGTCTGTACCACGCCAAAGCGCCGCCGCCGATATCCACCTGGCGCAGCCCGCGAAAGAGCACCGCCGAGCGTCGCTCTCCTTTTGCCTGATGCCGCCCCTCGCCATTACATCGCTGCCCTGTTGGTGGTTTCAGGCGCGGAGCTGGTAGGGATTTGCTCAATTCATCTCTTTGATTGATGAACTGTGCAGCGGAGTCCACAAAGGACTGCGAACATGGCCCATGCAACTATTTGAAAATGAAAGTTTTCTCTTTGGGCCGGTTTATAAACTAAGAGGGTGTTTGGTTAAGCTTATTTAAAACATCTTATAAGCTCTAACATCTTATAAGTTGTTTTAAGAGCTTATAAGATTTAATTTTTAAGTAGCTTATAAGTTGCTAAAGTGTTTGGCTAATACAACTTATAAGATCTTTGATAATTTATAAAAAATATTTTTTAAATTTATAAAAAATAATTTTTTCTATTTTTTATCTTGAGGTGGGGATGGGGTGGTTTCAGGGTGAGGTGGGTAGTTGGGGTGGAGGTGGTTAGAAAAATAAGTTGGGAAATCTCAACTTATTTTTTTACAGCTTATAAGATGTTAGGAGCTTATTTTATGATCTTATAAGCTGTTAAACATCTTATTTTGTCAAACACATTGATAGTATTTATAAGCTCTTAAACAACTTACAGGATATTTTAAGGAGCTTATAAGCTCAGCCAAACACCCTCTTAATTGGGTCTTCTTTTTAATTAATTAAGCTGAATTTTTCAATTAATTAACCTGAGCTTCTTTGATTATTTTATCTTGGGCCAGTCTTTGATTAATTTATTTTTAGGCCTTTAATTTTAATAAAGTATGAGAACTTGTATAATTATTCATGCGCATTAAAATTTAAATCGTCTCTTGGAATTTACTAATTTATTTCGTGTTGAGTTTTCTTTTGGACTCGATACCTATATGGTTGCTCCACCCACTTGAGACGTGTCTAAGGCTGCCCGATGCTAGCCGAATCCATCAACAGATATTTCAAAATCCTTACCATAGTGTTCCGCTCTAGTAAAGTGACTTAATTCCCTTTTAAATTTCAGCAGTTAGAACCGCTTGTAGCGAAATAGGCTTGGGAATTATTTGCTATAGAAATTAGGATTTATGTGAAAAATCTTTATGCACCTATTATTGTCTTTGCTGTTAATTTAATTCATTCAAACAAATGCCCTGAATTTTCGTACACAACTTTGTCTGAAGCAAACATGAGGATTGACTAAAATTCGAACTTGAATAGTTGCTCCTACTTGTATAACTATTTATGTGAATAAAATTTACATTATAGTCCGCATATATTGTCTGGGTAGGCGGCACCCAGTATTTTTCGGACTGTAAATCATGTTTGGATAGACGGCACTCAGTATTTGCTCCTTTGTGATTGAGCATGTAAATTAAATCTTCTTTCTCCCTTGTTAATAAAAATTCAAATCGTATGTCTTACCATGTCCATTCAAAACATAGTGATAATGCTTGGTATTACTAAGAGAGAATTTAATGAGCTTGCTCTCAATGGTAATAACTACGTGACATGGGTCATAGATGTTGAGATTCATCTAGTCTCATCCTATATAATTAAGCGGAATCATTGTCCATGGTCCAAAATCCACTGATGCCCAAAAGGCCAAAGCTTTGATTTATCCCAGGTACCACCTTAATCAGGACTTGAAATATGAGTACCTTACTGAGATGGACCTTAACACTTTATGGAAATTCCGGAAGGATTGTTTTTATCAACAAAATGATATAATCCCTCGAGGACAATACGATTGGTTGAATCTCCATTTTCAAGATTTAAATATATAAACGGGGTGCAATCCTACCTTGCATCGTATTGTACCTCAATTAAAATTATGCCAACAGCAAATTACTGAGGCCGAGTTGATACATAAAATCTTATCAACATTCCATGCTAGTAACCTTGTACTCCAGCAGCAGTACACCTCTCACTCAGAGCTAATTTCTGCACTTTTAGTGGCAGAAAAAAACAACCTACTTCTGATGAGAAATCACAATACTAGACTGGTTGACCCATAAACAGTGCCTAAAGCACATGTTGTAGCTCAAGGGAGCCTGAGTGGGCGTAAGCGTGGAAGGGAAGAAATCTGCAAACCCAAGTACTTGATTGAGGCTTATCGAAAGATACAAAAGGACAACAAGGGCATGGCCCCCCAGGGTGAATCTCACCATGTCAGTCTGCCTAAAGCAGATTTTAACATAGACAACGATGATCTTTTGAGCTTAGAGCTCGAAGATTTTGGAGACAAAGAGTGATTTACAAAACTGGACATTATTAGTATCTTGACTTGAGCTTTGAGATTCGTCTAACTTCATTTGGGACAAATGTAATGAAATTTGAACTCCATCTTTGCCCAGAAGGCAGATACACTGATTAAATTCCCCAATACCATTTCAATAAGATATCAATTGTTTATGAAAAATCCTTGAAGGATCATATTCATCGTCATTTATAAAGATCCCTGAAGTATTATATTTTTATCGTCGTTTATAAAAATCCCTAAAGGATTATATTCATCAATCGTTTATAAAAATCCCTGAAGGATTATATTCATCGTCGTTTATAAAAATCCTTGAAGGATTATATTCATCAATCGTTTATAAAAATCCCTGAAGAATTATATTCTTCGTCGTTTATAAAAATACCTGAAGGATTATATTCATTGAAGTTTATAAAAATTCCTGAAGGATTATATTAATCGATAAAATTTGAATAATATCGATAGAAGAAAATATCGATAGATGAAAAGTATGGACGATGTCAAATAATTGTTGAGGTGGTCGAGACCGAGTATTCCCCAAGCGAATCTCAGCATACTAGTTTGCCTGAAGCAAACATGAATAATGTCAGTGACATAACTTTAAAGACTATGAGTTGTCAAGATACATAGTGTCATTATTTTGTGATTTTTATGCATGTTATGACTATTTGCTTTGTCATGATTAATATTTACAAAAAATTACAACTCAATTACCGGATGTCTTTAACAACTCCAGCAAAGTTACCGAATCTCATATTTATATTGAATATTCCCGCTTAAAATTTATGTCCCTAAAGGACAAAGTAACACATGCCAATGAATCTAAAGCACGCCTGAAACATGAAAGACCTTACTAACAGAATCCAACCTCCTGACGAGTTGTAGATGTGGTTATAAAATCCAATTTAGATTCATACATATTATAGCATGAGCGGTTAGTCCATCTAAAATAATAATGTGATATATTAGATTTTGTCTAAGTTCATTGGCTATAACATGTCAAACCCTTTCGTAAATAAATTTATATGGCATGTACAAAGGGTGAACTTAGAGTACGGCTGAATCCTACTAAAGTTGGAATTAAATCTCCTATTTTTAGAATGGTTTCATTGAGATTTTTGTGGACTGATTATCCTAGTATGTGGACCATTTTGGTAGTTAATGGTCATGTTGTGTGATGAATAATCCGTGTAAGACGAGGCTAGACCAAAGCAAGGTAGTCGAGGTAGAAGCCAAAGAGTCAAAAGAAATGTGATAAAAGCTCTAAGGGCCCTCCCACCTGATCGCCGCCTCAGTATCCAGGGTTAGGCAAGAGGATGTTCACTACTCGACCAGTCTTGGCCTCGGCTAAAGATGAGGACCGTGGCAGTACATTCGTCTCCACCTCGGCATGAAGGCCAAGGTAAGAAGAACTGACCGGCCTCGGTCAGACCCAAAGGCAGGTACGGGCCCACATGATAGAATTTACCTTAAGTAAAGGCATATAATGGGCTTGGTAACGTGTAAGGGCAAAGAGTTGCCCACCTAGGCATATAGGCCGACAAGGGAGCCACGTGTTTGATCTTATCTTAAGAAGAGCCAAATCCAGACACCATCAGACAATCATTCCTCTTCAAGTACGAGGAACAGTAAATCGGCACCTACTTCAGAGGGACATGTCATACTTATGGCAGGAAATCCCACGATTGTAGGAAGAAGTACAGGCAGATTTCCACGTGGCCGACTCTCATTGGGCCGAGCTCACCAACTCAAAGGGTCTCGGCCCATACATCAAAATTAGGGTCAGCCCGAGCATTTAATGTTGGGCTGCCCGAATTAAGCTAGGTCAGCCCAAGGGCATGTCCTTGGGTTATAAATACTTGCTCATTAGTAATAAATACACCTACCCCTTCAAGCCCAAGTCTACAAAAAGACTTGGCAAATCTTCTAGCATTTACTACTTTCTGATATCATTTATTGCTAAGGCCTCAAGCCATTAATATCCATATCTCATTAAATCTCTAAGTTCGTTACTCGACCCAAAAGCCACATTAATCGTATTAAGATATATATATCGAGTAACAACAATTGGCGCTAGAGGGAGGATAGTCAACCCTTATACTCAAGTCAAAATAGTCGAAGAGCACTCACTGTTCTTCGTCCAAAAGAGAAAAAACCCACCCCGGGGTAAACTACCTCGAAAAAAGACCTACGTGGTTCTAAGTGAGAGCCACGAAGGCACACGCCGACCAGAGAGATCGGTGGCTCGGACGCCAGGTCCATTTTTAGCAGCCTAGGAGGCGAATCCTGGGCGCAATCCGCCCCTGAGTCCGAGTCAGAGACCTTCACGAGGTCTTCGAAGTATCCAGCCCCAAGGGAGGGGGCACCATGTAATACCCTAGACTTTCATAATCTTATCTGCTTTACTAAATGCTTTATAATTCTATATGAATCTATGTGATGCATTTACATCCAAAATTCATGCCAAGGCACGTTTATGTGTTTTATTTGCTCGATATTTACAATTAACGTATTATTTGCTCAATACATGCTTATTCTTGAGACTTTATAATTTTTATATGTTCTTTATTTTATGTCTTAAAGTATTTGATATAGAAATTAATATAGTCCTTAAGTCTAGTGATTTATTTCACAAGTTATAAGTTGAAAAATGAACGTTTCTTCAAGAAACGAATTACGTATCGATTGCTCGATATTTTTTATGATTAGTATATAGACTTTATAATTTATTTAGAGCCTTAGAAGAGTTTTAATTTTATTTTATAAGATAGTATAAGTAATTTTATGCATAATGTATCTTAAAATCATTAAATAAATTAGAAAAATCATAATTTCTTCTATTTTTTTTTTAAATTCAAAGCCTACATGTGTCTTAACTATAAGACACAAGATATCTCTTGAAACCTCCATAAATTTCGAAAATAGAAGATAAGTTAGGAAGAGGGGTGAAGTTTCAAGAGTTAAGGGTCAAAATTTGAAGAATAAAAGTCAAAATTAGCTACTAATTGTAAGATGCCATGTGTTTAATGGCTTAACCTCCAAAATCATCCAATTTCCTCCACACTCTTCCTTGAAGTCGGTCCTAAGGGGTTTGGAGTAGCCTCCAAGCATGGTTCCATCTATAAATACATGAGCTTTCATGCAAAATTAATCATAAGAAAAAAAAGTTTAAAGAAAAATACTACTACTCTTATACTTAGAAGTTGAGAAAGGAGAAGAAGAGATTTCTTGTAGCTACCTATCTCTAAGTAAGCTTCTCTTCTTGTTTGAGTAATTATTTAAGTGGTAGTATGAAGTTTATGCATGATATGTTAATTAATTGATAGGAAAATGAGTTTTGATGAGTAAATTTGCATGTTATCCATGTTTTACTTCATGTGTGAATGTTTAATTCAATTTCTTCATGATTTATGATCAAAATCATGTTTATTATTTGATTATATATGCTTTAGAAGTATAAATCATGAAATTATATGGTTTAAAGTGAGTTTAAAATGTTATGTTCTTCATGTATGCATGAAAACTGAAAAGTTGGACAACTTGTGAAGGAATTTCGTTTTTGATCCAATTTGTCGGTGGAAAATTCTGAAATTTTTATATGTGAAAATAGACTTGTGAAAGAACTTAGGTTTCAAATTTCATAAATTTTGGACTGGTATTCAATTCTTGGTGATTTTTCAAAGTAGAGCTAGGGTTTTGGACGAAATTACAGGAACAGTAGAAGTTTACTATGATCTGAGAATAATTGGTTAGGTTTTTATAGAAAAACAAAGTATGTTGATAAATTACATGAAGTTGGGAGTTCGTGGTTAAAATTTCATGAGTATTGGACATGTGTTTGATTTATGGTGAATTTTTAAATTAAGTTACCAGAATCTGTTATTGTGTGTTCATTATTAAATATTTGATGTTTGGTAAAGAGTTTGAGAAATCTGAAAATATGGTAATAAACTTTATTGAGTTGTTAATATACTGTTAAAATTTCATAATTTTTGGACGTATTAATAATTTAATATGAATTTTCAAATTTAAGCGTGTAATCTGCCAAAATTGAATTTTGTGTGAAAGGTTCGAAATGGTCCGGTTATATTTTTACAGTCGATATTTATTTATAACTTGATATTTGATGATTTTATACACTTAATTGATATATGTGTGTTAGTATACAATATTTGAATATGTATGGAGATTTGAATTCAAGTCTTACAATTTACAAAAGTGAAGGGATAAGTAACAATGTTTCTATTTTAAAAATTTTACTTGTAGGTACAAACCTGCAAGGTGGGGAATCACTTCGCTCTTCATCGAGTGTTCTATTATTATTTAATTGTACTTATTAAATGTCGAATGTTAAATTTTGAGTCTGACCCGCTATCGACTGGCCCCACATATAAGTCCAACTTTATGTTGGCAAGCATATAGTCCGGTCGTTCCGGCACCACGGGTTGGTCACGCCACCCAAGCATATACCCGGTGAAACTCCGGGGGCTCACATATTATAAAAATTTGATGTTTAGTTTGTGCAATTAACAAGAGGTTTCCCACTAAGTGTTTTCAAGCACTTATCCCTTTCACTTTAAATTTTTACAGATGCTATGGATCCGGACGTGGGCGAATGAACTCGGCAGGCTGTGAAGTTTCTTAAAGACTTTATATTTTCAAGAATAATAATTTAAATTTTGAGTTTGTAACTTAAGCTACGATCATACTTATTTACTACTTCCGCTGTGTAAATGTGTGTCGTGTGTATATTTTAATACAAATTACTATTTTAGTAACGTTTCTACTTGTGCCACATCATATTTTTCGTACTATTTTAAGTGGGGGCGCTACACACCAGCCGAGGCAACACAGGCGCACCTCCCAACGGTGCGTAGGTAGCTCGAGGGGGCACAAAGCTCCCCCATAGAGCGTCGTGTCTCTACACACGAATGTTTGGTCCCCGAGGTTACCCTCCGTGCCGAGGGTAGCCAGGCGGCCATCATCACCACACTCCAGCGACGCTTAAGCGAAATAGAAAATAAGATGGAGAGCAAGAACTTTCCGTCTAAAAGATCCAACATCGGCAGGGAGCCTCTGTCCGTGGAAATCGAGGAGGCCTACGTCCAGGAGAAGATCACACCTCCCCAAACACCCCTATACAAGGGGAGGATAAATCCAGAGACACACCTGGGAAAATACTGAATTTACATGATGGGCCGAGGCGCAACTGACGACACGAAGTGTCGCTTATTCCCCATTTCCTTGGGCGAGTTAGCGCACAAGTGGTACGTCAATCTGCCCTCCCATTCCATTACAAACTTCGCCGACCTGAACGAAAAATTCATCACCTACTTTGCGGCCAAGATAGACAGGCCCGAAGGACGCCATAGGTTGATGAACATCAAATAAGCGGACACCGAGGCTGACGAGGCGTACATCGACCGCTTCGATGAAATCATCCTTACTAGAGAACCCATCAGTGACGAGCTCTCCCTACACTCTACTCTCAACGGCTTTGCCGCACTCTTCCCCATGTTCAGGCACTTGTCCAAGAAACTCCCCACGATGTATGCTGAATTCAAGGGGAGAGCCAGAAAGATGATCACCCACTAGAAGCTTCTGGCGCAGAGGATGGGAACTCCCAAGGCCGAGGCCATGGCCACGGCCCCAAAAGCGGGAGTAGGGAAAATGCCCAAATCCTCCCCCAACACAGGAGGAACCCGTCGGCCCCATGCCAAACGAGAAACAGGGTGCCGGACACATTCAAAAAATGGGCCAACGAGACTGACGAGCAGTTGCTCTAGATCTTAACCCAGACTCCGGTATTTATTTTCAATGTCATTCAGCACGACGACCTGCTGGCCAAGCCGAGACATGTCCACAATAAGGGACGTGTAGACAGGGCAAAGTGGTGCGCCTACCACGATGCCGTGAGGCACAACACGAGTGAATGCCGAGACCTCCTCCTACAGCTGTGGAAGCTGTTCGAGGATGGAAAACTCAACGACTTCGTCAAGAAGCCGGCAAACCCAGCCCCCTACAACCCTGAACAGAACAGGGGACATCCCCATCAGCAAAGGCCATAGGCGGCAAGATAAGCCCCTCCCGTCGCACATGTCGAAGACAAGGATGATGACGAAGAAGAAGATGATGTCCCACCACTCCGGACTAGGGGACGCGTGAACATGCTCCATGGGGGAGGAACCCTTGGAGGTCTTATCCCGGTCTCGACCATGTCGAACCGCAAGAGGAAGATCGAGATCAAGGCATTTGAGAATGTCCACGCAATCTCTATTGGTGTATACTGTAAAGTAAACTTTTGTTGGGCTTTTATGGATATATTCGATTTCCTTATTATCTGAAATAAATGGTTTTTCACATTATTGCAATCTTATTAATTGCTTGTATTACTTGTATGTCTGTTTATCTTATATTGTAGATAATGTGGTGGGTTTGTAGTCACACAGAAGATCACATTGTCAGTTCCTTATAAGATATAAACAGGTTTCACAACTGAGATAGTTCTGGACATAACTATTAGTATAAGTTGTAGTATGAACTTGTTAGTGGCTTGTCTTGGCCATTAGTTCATACTAGTACGCTCTGTCGTATTGAATGGATCACAGTTAAGACATGTTCTTCTATTCTAACTGTTATGAAGAACTAAAGGTCTTTGTGACTCTTGTAATTCTTAACCCTAATTGTGATATCTAGATATGTGGAGCGCTTGTTCACTACTTTGATTTACTATGGGTGAGAATCTTGTTAGATTCAACGCACTATGTATTTTGGGTAGTGATATCGTTTGCACGATGTCTATTTATTGACATTAAGGCACCGTGTCCTGGTGATCCAGGTTGATGACGTCCCCTTGAGGAAACTCATAAAGGATTGTCGTATTAAACCCTGCAGGTGGATTATATCCGTACGACAACAAGGTTGAGTGGTACTACTCAAGGAATAATAGATGTTAATTAATTAAAGCGGTCAGGAGCTTTAATAATTAATGGATGTGCGATATCTTTAACACGGGGAATTATAGAGTCTAATAGAAGCCCTGATTCGGTTCGGGATAGGATGGGAGTGCAACATTAATTCTCTAGTGGAATGAATTAATGTTCACGGGCCAAATAAATGTTCTGGGCTGAACATAAGAGTATTTGGGTCCGTGAGGAGCCCAAACCCTATACCTTCTAACAGATCCCTAGTCTGGCCCATGAAACTTAAGGAGTCTATATAAAGGCTTCAATTTCGTGTTTAAAATCCTAGCACTCTGAGATAAAACGTGCAGCAGCCGAAATTCGTGAGTGGGGTTGAGAGGGAGACGAAATTGTGAGGCACTTTTCTCCACGTTCGCTAGTTCGCCATCCACCCGGTGTACGAACGAGGTTGGGAGACAGACTAGAAGATCAGTAGTGGAATCAACACCTCGGTCTTCAAGGGTAACAGATCTAAACTTGTCTTTAGATGCATGTTTAGGTCTTTAATTGTTTATACACGTTTGGTATCCCAACAACGATCTTGGGGACGGACCGCCTTCACCGGCGCGTTCCATCAAATGGTATCAGAGCCAAGGATTCGTGGATTGTTGGCTCTGCCTGAAACATGTATTTTTTTTCTGGTTTTCTGTTATTGTGGTTTTAGATCGTTTCTCTATCGCAACCCTTGTGTGATTTTGTAATCGTTTTTCTCACCAGATAATAAGTGTGGGTAGTATAGGTTTCTTTTACAATAGATCACTGTATTAGGGTTTCATTCGCTTGTATTAGTTGTATTATATGATCACAAGAGCGGGCGATGTCGGATGGAGGATGTGGAAACGGATTTCAGGTTTCTCGTGTTAAAGGTTTTTTGGCCCTAGACGGTGACGTTCACTGTTTTGGCCATAACTTTTGACTCGGGAGTCCATTTTCTGCAAGTAAGCCCATTTCAGAAACCTCGTGAAGTTATCTACAGACTTCACTGCTATGCTATGACCCCCTGTGTCGAGAGCTAATTCAATCATCTTGATGAAGTTTTCTGCCAGTTTAGTTCGGGTGACGTGAATTCGAGCCGTTGAGACCATTTCTTGCTTTGCGTGAGAGGCCGATGTGAGGCATCCGTCCGCGCCCTTTATTTATCATTGTAATAGCTTTGATAGACTATTTTTTATATGTTTTAGAAGGGGTTGCGATAGATATGCATTTATTTACGCTTTTATTTATCGTTTTATGGCATGTTTGTATTTTATAATCTTTTTATTATAATCTGCTATGCCTGCAAATAATCTTCATTTTTAAATGACTAAGTGAGTAGAATTTAATTTAATTAATTCATTGGCCTCCACAATTGGTCTTTAAGTAAGGTGATTGTTGCTCGTGGGACCTTGGGAGTCTCCCCCTAACGGATGCAACATTCACAAGCTTACTAGTTAAGACTTCTAATCAAAATGTTTTAATCTTTAGATGAAGTGTGTGATCATCCCCAACGGATGTATTATTCATGAGTTCATCAGTTAAGATTAGTGCAAGATAACTGTAGTGAATTATTTACTGGCGATGTGTTCTTGGTATGAGCCCGTCAATAGTGAATAATTTTGCTTACAGTTAAATTGTGGTCATCACTTAGATGTGAATTTTGATATAACCCCCCAACGGGGTCCCTGTTCTAATTCACATGGCCAGTTAAGGTCCGACTATTAATTTCATTCGTCATAAAGATAAGTTGACGTGATATTGAAATTAAAGATTTGGTGTCTGGTTAATGAACACATGCGTAAATGACCATCCTAACGTGGCTTGCGTGTGTGTTTGTTGGGCTGTTGGAGGTTGTGTTAAATGTTGGTTTTGAAGGTTTCCAATATTTTATGCTTTAATTTATGTGATATTAATGCTTGCTTGCATTTAATTTATTTCAGATTTAATAAGATGACGTTCAACCCGCTTATGGTTATTTTAAAAGAAAATAAGCTTACTGGTCTGAATTATTTGGATTGGAAGAGAAATCTGGACATTGTTCTAGTTGCAGATGAGTACAAGTTTGTGCTCAATACTCCTGCTCCTGCCGATCTGGCACCCGATTCCACTGAAGAGCAAAAGGAGGCTCATAAGAAGTGGCACAAGGCTGATGAGATGGCTCGTTGTTACATTTTGGCCTCTATGTCAAATGTTTTACAACAGCAGCATCAAAACATGCCTACTGCCACACATATGATGTTGAGCCTAAAAGAGCTTTTTGGTGAGAAAGATAGGGCTGCCCGTTTTGAGGCTATGAGGAAAATTATGACTACCTCTATGCCAGAGGGAGCGTTGGTGAGGGACCACTGTCTCAAGATGATGGAATATCTGAATGAGATAGAGGTACTCGGGGGAGAAATCGACGGTGATGCCAAGGTCGATATGATCCTCAACTCGCTCCCAAAATCCTTTGAAAACTTCCGTTTGAACATAATCATGAGTAAGAAGGGCTATACTGTAGCTGAGCTTCTTGCGGAGTTGGTTGCGGCGGAAGGTCTCATGGGTAAGGCTCCACAAGCCCATGTTTCTGTTCAGGCTGGATCTTCTTCGTCCAAGGACGGGAAGAAGAAAAAGCCTTCTCAGAAAAAGGCTGGTGGAAGTAGTGGTGGAAGCAGTGGGAGCAAGGTTTTGGCGCCTTCTGGTGGCGTGAAAAAGTCGAAAGGCAAATGCTTCAAGTGCAACAAGACAGGACATTGGAAGCCTGATTTTCCTCTCCTGAAAAAGGATAACTCTGGTACGTCTCTTGCTCTAGTTGTTGAAACATGCTTTGCGGCTTGTTCTGCCCTTTCTTGGGTAGTAGATACAGGAGCCACTGATCATGTTTGTTATACCTTGCAGGGGTTTCTGCAAACAAGGCAACTGAGTGAGGGCGAGATTACTATCAGTTTGGGCAATGCTACGACTGTAGCAGTGGTCGCAGTGGGAGATGTGCACTTATATTTTTCTAATTCTGTTTTAGTATTAAAGAACGTTTTGTACGTGCCGAGTTTTCGGAAGAATTTAATTTCTGTTTCGAAGTTGTTTTTGGATGGATGCTCAGTTGTTTTTAATGACAAAGTTGTTATTATGAGAAATGACTTTTTAATCTGTTCTGGCACGTTAGAAAATAGTCTTTACACTATTACTTGTGCATATCGTACTATGACTGAAACTCATTCATCATCATCAAATAAGAGAAAAGAACCTTCAAAGATGAATCAAACATATCTTTGGCACCTAAGACTAGGTCATGTCAATCTGAGAAGAATTCAAAGACTTGTAAGTAGTGGTTCTTTGGAGTCTCTCCAAGTGGAACCATTCTCTGTCTGCGAATCCTGCTTGGAAGGCAAGATGACTTCAAGGCCTTTTAAGGCCAAGGGGAATAGGGCCAGTGATGTGTTAGAATTGATTCACTCTGATTTGTGTGGGCCTATGTCTGTTCAAGCTAGAGGTGGTTTTGAGTATTTCGTCGCTTTCATTGATGATTACTCAAGATATGGGTACATCTATCTGATGCGCCACAAGTCTGAATGCTTTGGCAAGTTCAAAGAATTTAAGGCAGAAGTGGAGAACCGTCATGGTAAGAGTATCAAGTCACTACGATCTGATCGTGGTGGCGAATACCTTAGTAATGAATTTAGGCAATACTTATTAGAGAATGGGATTACATCCCAGCTCACTGCGCCTGGTACACCCCAACAGAATGGCGTAGATGAAAGAAGGGACTCTATTAGAAATGGTGAGATCAATGATGTGTTATGCTTCATTACCTACCTCGTTTTGGGGATATGCCTTGGAAATAGCGGCGTACCTTCTAAATTACGTACCTTCTAAAGCGGTTCCAAAAACTCCGATTGAACTGTGGTCTGGGCGAAAGCCTAGTCTCAACCACATTCGCATTTGGGGTTGTCCAGCACATGTGCTGGATAAGGAAACTGATAAGTTGGCACCTAGAACTGAAGTACGGTTGTTTGTAGGATATCCTAAGGGAACAAAAGGTGGTTATTTTTATAGTCCTAAAGATCAGAGGGTGATAGTCAGTACTAATGCCCAATTTTTAGAGGAAGACTATATGAATGAGCATAAGTCCAATAGTGAGATCATTCTCAATGAGTTAAGGGGAGACAATGGCACACCGAGTGTGCAAGAGGAAATACCACAAGAGACTGCACAACGTGATTACTCTGATGAACCTTTGCATGCATTGCCTCATCGTAGTGGGAGGTTTGTACGTCAACCTAATCGTTTCATGTTTGTGGGAGAGTCTGTGGACTTAATTCCAAGCGATGAACATGATGATAACGATCCCTGGACTTACAAAGTGGCAATTCAAGACAAAGATGCAGAGTCTTGGCACAAGTCTATGGATTCAGAAATTGAATCTATGGATGCTATGGAAGTGTACGACCTAAGCGAACTTCCCCATGGCAAAGAAGTCATCGGGTGTAAGTGGGTCTACAGACGTAAGAGAGGATCTGATGGGAAGGTTATTGCCTTTAAAGCAAGGTTGGTGGCAAAGGGTTTTACCCAGAAAGAAGGAATCGACTATGACGAGACCTTCTCACCAGTAGCCATGCTAAAATCGATCCGGATTCTCTTATCCATAGCTAATCACATGAACTATGAGGTTTGGCAAATGGATGTTAAGACAGCTTTCCTTAATGTAAATCTGAATAAGGACATCTACATGCGGCAACCTGAGGGTTATGTGAAGAAAGGCCAAGAGCATCTGGTCTGGAAGCTGAAAAAGTCCCTTTATGGGCTAAAGCAAGCTTCCAGGTCTTGGAACATTCGTTTTGATGAGGTGATCAAATCTTTTGGATTTGAACAATGTCAAAATGAAAGTTGTGTGTATAAGAAGAGTAACGGAGACGTCGTGGTATTCTTAGTATTGTACGTAGATGATATTCTTCTCATTGGCAACAATGTGAAAGTATTATCAGACATAAAGGTGTGGCTTTCAGAGCAGTTTCAAATGAAGGATTTGGGAGATGCATCGTACATTCTTGGTATAAAGGTCATTCGTGATCGGAAAAAGAGAATGTTGTGTTTATCTCAAGCATCTTACATTGATACTGTGATTGCTCGTTTCAACATGCAAAACTCAAAGAAGGGTTTACTACCTTTTAGACATGGAGTTCCCTTATCTAAGGATATGTGTCCTAAGACACAGAAGGAGATAGAGGAGATGGCTAAGGTTCCTTATGCTTCGGCTGTAGGAAGCCTTATGTATGCGATGTTGTGTACGAGGCCTGATATTTGCTATGCAGTCGGCATGGTAGCAAGATATCAGTCTAACCCTGGTCAAGGACATTGGACTGCTGTCAAGCATATTCTCAAGTACTTGAAAAGGACTCGAGATTATATGCTGGTATACCAGTCAGATAGTATTGTTCCTTTGGGTTATACTGATTCGGATTTCCAAGCTGATCTAGATGAACGGAAGTCTACCTCGGGTTATGTGTTTGTGTTGGGAGGCGGAGCCATATCTTGGAGAAGTGTGAAGCAGAAATGCATCGCGGACTCCACTATGGAGGCCGAGTACGTAGCTGCCTCGGAGGCTGCCAAAGAGGCTGTTTGGCTACGTAATTTCCTTTTGGACTTGGAGGTGTCCAAGAGTATGCCAAGGTGTATCACTGTTTATTGTGATAACGCGGGTGCAGTGGCAAACTCAAAGGAACCTAGAGCCCATAAAGCGAGTAAACACATAGAGCGGAAGTACCACATTATACGAGACATCGTAAATCGAGGAGACTTGGCTGTAGTTAAAATTGCATCGTTGAACAACCTGGCTGATCCTTTCACAAAGACTCTGGGAATGAAAGTTTTTTAGCAGCATGTGGAAGGTCTTAATTTACGATGTATACCAGCTAGACTTTAAGTATAAGTGGGAGAATTGATATGTCTTTATGTGTATACTAAAAGTTTAGCTTTAGTATAAGTGGGAGATTGTTGGTGTATACTGTAAAGCAAACTTTTGTTGGGCTTTTATGGATATATTCGATTTCCTTATTATCTGAAATAAATGGTTTTTCACATTATTGCAATCTTATTAATTGCTTGTATTACTTGTATGTCTGTTTATCTTATATTGTAGATAATGTGGTGGGTTTGTAGTCACACAGAAGATCACATTGTCAGTTCCTTATAAGATATAAACAGGTTTCACAACTGAGATAGTTCTGGACATAAATATTGGTATAAGTTGTAGTATGAACTTGTTAGTGGCTTGTCTTGGCCATTAGTTCATACTAGTACGCTCTGTCGTATTGAATGGATCACAATTAAGACATGTTCTTCTATTCTAACTGTTATGAAGAACTAAAGGTCTTTGTGACTCTTGTAATTCTTAACCCTAATTGTGATATCTAGATATGTGGAGCGCTTGTTCACTACTTTGATTTACTATGGGTGAGAATCTTGTTAGATTCAACGCACTATGTATTTTGGGTAGTGACATCGTTTGCACGATGTCTATTTATTGACATTAAGGCACCGTGTCCTGGTGATCCAGGTTGATGACGTCCCCTTGAGGAAACTCATAAAGGATTGTCGTATTAAACCCTGCAGGTGGATTATATCCGTACGACAACAAGGTTGAGTGGTACTACTCAAGGAATAATAGATGTTAATTAATTAAAGCGGTCAGGAGCTTTAATAATTAATGGATGTGCGATATCTTTAACACGGGGAATTATAGAGTCTAATAGAAGCCCTGATTCGGTTCGGGATAGGATGGGAGTGCAACATTAATTCTCTAGTGGAATGAATTAATGTTCACGGGCCAAATAAATGTTTTGGGCTGAACATAAGAGTATTTGGGTCCGTGAGGAGCCTAAACCCTATACCTTCTAACAGATCCCTAGTCTGGCCCATGAAACTTAAGGAGTCTATATAAAGGCTTCAATTTCGTGTTTAAAACCCTAGCACTCTGAGATAAAACGTGCAGCAGCCGAAATTCGTAAGTTGGGTTGAGAGGGAGACGAAATTGTGAGGCACTTTTCTCCACGTTCGCTAGTTCACCGTCCACCCGGTGTACGAACGAGGTTGGGAGACAGACTAGAAGATCAGTAGTGGAATCAATACCTCGGTCTTCAAGGGTAACGGATCTAAACTTGTCTTTAGATGCATGTTTAGGTCTTTAATTGTTTATACACGTTTGGTATCCCAACAACGATCTTGGGGACGGACCGCCTTCACCGGCGCGTTCCATCAATCTCCCCTCCAGAGCCAACCATCTCCAAAACTTCTGTGATCACCTTCACTAATGCTGATCAGGAAGGGGCTCTCTGCCCAAAGAATGACGCCCTCGTCATCTCCACCAAGATCCTCGGCATCACCATTGATCGTCTGCTAGTGGACAATGGTTACTTCTGCAATATTATCTTCAAGTCGGCGCTCGGCATACATCAATTCATTCAACACTGTACTCCGAGGCTTCGGAGACACCATCGTCTAAGCCTATGGAAGAATCAAGTTGTCCGTGGAGCTCGTCTGCCATGAGAAGGAAGAGACGAAGATAACTAGACAGTTAGACTTTATAATAGTTGATCAGCCAAACATCTATAATGACTTTCTAGGTGCAACGCCCCGGAATTCAGAAAGTTGACCTTTGAGGTCACAATGTCCTAAACCCGAGTCATCACTTAGTGAACCATAAAAACTGAACCGGAAAATTTCTTTATGAAAGGTAAAATAATAAATATAATTTTACAGATGCAGCGGAAGAACTTAACATGATATTTATTTGAGAAAACATCAGTTTTTTACTTAATAAAAATCATCATCCCATTACTTAATAAGAAAACATCCCGACGAGTCCTGGGTATGACTCTCGAGGTATTAGTGACAAAAGATTAACAGTAGTATTAAAATAGCATAATGTCTCAATCTTTATAAAAGCAGTTTATTTAATTAATAAACGGGAGTGGGAAGTAGTCATCTACGGCAGCTCCCGGACCTCAGCATCATAACCTAAGAATGTATAGAGAGGGGCGTGAGATAAAATCTCAGCGGGTAACCTGTATGCTGTTATATAGATTGTCAGGAGATCCAAAATTATAATACTTTTAAGATTTTCAACTTTTCAGTTGGTTCATTATAATTTTTGGTCACGTGTATTCGCTTTCTTTAACATAAAACTTATAAACACAGATTTAGAACAAAGTATTCATATGGCCCGAAGGCCCATCATTCATATGGCTCAAAGGCCCATCAATCATATGGCTCAAAGGCCCATCAATCTCCTTTCTTATTCATATGGGGGGCACCAGTGGCATTTCCACCGCGTCCTTGTCCCTAAAAATATGGGGGCAGTGGTACTCTTTCAACCACATCCTTATCTCTGTTGAGGGGGCACCGATAGCGACTCTACCGCATCCTTGTCCCTTAAAGTTTGGGGGCACTGGTACTCTTTCAACCACATCCTTATCCCTGTTTGGGGGGCACCGGTAGCGACTCCACCGCGTCCTTGTCCCTTCCGTCCTTATCCCTCCATCAGCTTCCCTTACAACTTTCACATAGTTCACAAATCACATACCACATGCTCACATTGTTATAATCGCATACTCGCATTCACATTCATAAGATTGTTCATGTCTTTTACTGATATTCATTACGTTTGTTTCAGAAAACTGACAACAGTCCATATAACATTAACTAGCTATACAGATAGTGTCACCCACCTGGAAACTTTTAGAGGTAAAGCTTAACTTCTTGATTGCTTAGAACACGGGCGACCTCCGAGCTTCCGAGCTAACCCCACTTTACCTAACACAGTCCGTTCATTTAGTCATCGTTCATTCTTTTAGTTTATTACTCAACTTCGCATCATACTTAGGGCTTTTCGGTTATAGAAGAATATTTACTTCATTAGAACAGCCCTAGGGTTCTTGTTCAAGTTCAAGGAGGGCGTTGAAACTTGTTCATTCGGGTAGTAAGGTTACTCTAATTCAATACGGGTCCATCGGTTGGGGTTTTGGGTCATCCGGGTTCATTCAACACTCAGAAGCAAGTAAAACACTAAAAAACATTCTTGGACAAGTAAAAACAAATCATTTATATACCTAAACATGCTTGTTTATAAAAGTATCACTTATTCCTTCTTTCTGGTGCTAGTTATTTTACAAAAGATATACATACATGTATTAACTGAAAAAGGCATTTATACTTACTGGAAAATTATGAAATTTTAGTATGTTATACAACGGATGATATGGAACAAATTCAATTAAGGGCACCAAGTCATTTTAGCAATGTAAATAGGGTAAATTTGCATTTGAAATCAGAACAGCAAGACATTCGTCAAAATAGTGTACATTGAGGTTTAAAAATCATATCTAACAGTAGGTTCATTCAAAAATCATGAAATTAGAATATGTTATATAGAACTTAAAAATTAACATTTTTTATTTAGAAACCTAAGTCATTTGAATTACGAAACATTACCAGATGTTTGATAGAAAAGAGGTTTATAACATAGTTTGTCATACAATGCATGCTTTACTTAAAAATCCATAACTTATTGTAAAATTAATCAAAATAAACCATGTATTTTACATAGAATTATAGACTCAGTGGAAAATATCTCCAAATTTTTCTAAGATTTTTAAACACTTATAAAAGGGCTAATTGAATTTTTGAAAACAAAGAATCAACCTCAGTCAAGTATTTACCACATAGTATTAAAACGGGTATATCTCATTATATTTTACACAAAATGCTAGGATATTTGGATATGTCTTAAAATACAACAATGGAAACATCCTCAAATTTTTCTATAATCTTATCACTTTTTTAAATAGGCAAAAAAGTTAAATAGAGTCGCTGCTCCCAATTTCGCACGGTTTCAAGCATATATATTTCCATGAATTTATTCTCCCCCAATATAGATCAGATGACCACAAAAGTTTCACAGTTTCTTATATACATCAAATACTACATTCAGGTAATTTTTCATAATTTTTAAACATCAATAAAGGTCTGAAATGGGTTCGTAAAAAAGGGGGCAGTAGCTAACCCGGGTAGAAACAAACATTGTCGAACTTTCACATACATGATCATATAAGCTCAAAATCGTGGAAAATCTTAAACCCAAACCTCATACATCATTCTTACAGTTTAACTAAGTTTGGGAAAGGTTCTTAACATGCCATTTCTAAGGGTTTCATGCCCGAAACAAAATATGATCAACGTATTAAGAGAAATGGGTTTATAGGGCTTACCCTTGTAGTTTTCCTCTCTTTCTTGAAGATTAGGAACCAAAGATAAAAAACCTAGCTTCTAACACTCCCTTGACTTCAAGATGGTGGGGAAATACTCCTCCTAGGTGGTGGTGGTGTAGGCCAAGAGGGGGAGGAGAGGAGAGGGCTCCTTCTCCTTCTACTCTCACTTCTAACTTTCTCTCTTCCTTTCTTTCTTTTCTCTCTTGAGTGCAAGAACTAATGTGGAAAATGAAAGGGGTTTGGAGGGGTATATATAGGATGAAAAGGGGAGGGTTGGCTGATCATAAGGAGAGGGGAGAGGGTGATGTGTTCTTGTGTGTATTAAACATAAGAGTTATGAGATGGGATGGGACGGGACATAGGATTAGGGTAGGCTTTAGGATATCATTACATGTACTTCTACTTACTATGGCTGAAAAAATGGGTCAAAGGTGCAGGTTTTTACTGTTTTGGGGCTGCCATTTATGGTAGTCCCGATTCTAGACGCGATTTTGGCTTCGACAGTGTATTTTTGATATTTTTCGGTTCGGTTTTTGGTTCCAAAATTTAATTCAAACATACCGTTAAATTCGTATGATTTTTGTGGTTCATATAAATGTTCTTATTCATCAATTTGAATTCTTTAAATTTTTATTATAAAAAGTTGACCCGTTTTACGGATAAAACTCAAAAAGTGCTAGTAGGATTTTTCGGCTCGAAATGCTCGTCTGTCACCTGAAAAATTAGAACTTGCATACACATATATTTAAACCAAGAATTTCATTTAAACACATTAAAATTAAATCATGAGAACCCTAATTTGGTTTCGGGTCGTTACACTAGGTCTTCCTTTTCTTGAAACTTTTGAGGCAGTTGCCTCGTCCTACTTTTACTGTATCAAGTTCCCCACTACGGAGGGCTTAGTTGGCATGGTAAAAGGGGACCAAAAAATGGCTAGAAAATATTTGAACTACTCGTGCCTCTTTTTAAATTTTGCACTTAGTTTTAATATCAATGTAATCTCGGGCCTCGACCCAGTGTTATCCCAAGAGGCCGAGACTCCAATGGAAATAGATCGTGGTCTCATCCAAGTCGTTGATGACCCCATGGAACCCAGAATCAGCTTCGAGCCAATAGTGGTTGAATTCGATCCACGAGGCGAATAACTAGATCCTAGAGAGACCGCTCCCATAGAGGAGTTGGAAAGAGTCTTCATGGATCTGGCCCAGCCTAGTCTCGAAGTATCAATGGGGACCAACATCCCGCCAGACTTAAGGATTGAGATCCTCGAATTTATGAAGAAGAGCAACGACGTCTTTGCATGGGATCATAGCGACATGGTTGACATTGACCTAAAGCACGTCTGCCACCACTTGAAGATTGACCCCAAAAGAAAATCAGTCGCTCAGAAGAGAAGGAAGTTCAGGTCCGAGAAGTACGAAGCCCTAGGTAACGAGGTCAGAAAGCTCCTCAAGAACAAACTGATCGAGCCGGCGCAAGACCACCCACCATAGGTTTCAAACCCCGTCCTTATCAAGAAAGTGAACGATGCTTGGAGGCTCTGTATCGACTTCACGGACTTAAACTCGGCATGCCCCAAGGACTACTTCCCGATGCTACACACCGATCATTTAGTGGATAGCGTGGCAGGCCACGAGATGATGTCCTTCATAGATTCTTTCGCCGGCTACCACCAAATCCCCATGGCCGCGTAGGACGTCAAACACACCTCTTTTCACACTGAAAAAATATGTACTCATGGACGAGGATGTCTTTCGGATTGAAGAATGACGGGGCAACATACCAAAGGTTAGTGAACATCATGTTTGCCGACCAAATAAGAAAGACAATGGAGGTCTATATCAACGACATCGTGGTCAAGAGCATGAGGAAGGAAGACCACCTCCCGGGCCTCGCCAAGGCCTTCAAAATACTGAGAGCTTACAACATGAAGCTCAACCCAAAGAAGTGCCACTTCGGCATCAGCAAGGGAAAATTCCTAGGCCACATCGTCAACCAGAGGAGCATGGAGGCTAACCCATCCAAAATCAAGGAAATCATTGACATGACGGAGCTGAGGAAGGTACGCCAAGTTCAGGTGCTGACTGGACGACTGGCCGCGCTAAACAGGTTTATTTCAAGGATAGGTGACAAGAGCAAGCCATTCTTTTCCACCATCAAAGAAAAAATTTTATCTTGGAATAGAGAGAGTCAATTGGCATTTATCAAGCTAAAGGAGTACCTGGCCAACCCCAAGATCTTGGCCAAACTAATTCCAGGAGAGAAGTTCTTCTCTATCTAGCCGCATTCGACAGCGCTCTAAGCGCCATGTTGGTATGGGCCGAGGGGCAAGACCACTTGCCAATATACTACGTAAGCCAAGTCCTACACGAAGCCGAGGTCAGGTACTCCCCTTTGGAAAAGATTGCCTACGCTTTAGTCATGAGCATTAGGAAATTGAGGCCTTATTTCTTCGATCATCAAGTTGAGGTCTTGACGACCCTACCTCTTCGGTAAATGCTACATCACCCAGACACTAGTGGGCGCTTGATCAAATGGTCTTTGGAGGTGTCTCAGTACGGGGTCACCTACGCACCCAGAACCGCCATCAAGGGCCAGACACTCGCTGACTTCATCGTGGAGTTGACTTACCCTCCACACCCATCCTAGATAAACCACCCGGCTTGGAAGCTATACGTGGACGGCTCCTTGACAAGCACATGTGTCGGGGCGGGGATCATCTTGATGGGGCCAGATAGACAGTGTTTCACCAATGCCATCAAATTTTCATTCCAGACCACAAACAATGAAGCGGAGTATGAGTCTCTAATTGGCGGCCTCGACCTAGCCATCGTCGTCGGGGTCTGGAGACTTAACATCTTCATGGACTTGCTTTTGGTGGTGAACCAGCTGACGGGGGAGTACGAGGTGCAAGGCGAGCAAATGATTAAATATCACGAGCACGCCATCAAGCTGTGCAAGAAGTTCCACCAGGTCTATATTGAGCAAAACCTGAGGGAACAAAACTCGCAGGCCGACACTCTATCCAAGATCTTCCAACCGACCTTTCCAACATCAATCTAACCAAGCTACATGCCCCCTCCATAAACCAGCAACTAGTGGCACCAGTCGAGGACGAGGCACCAAACTGGATGACGCCAATCCTAGCATACTTGAAGGACGACACCCTGCCAGGAGACCGTGTTCAGTCTCAACAGTTGGAGCTTAGGGCGACGAGGTACACGATCGTTAATGACCTGCTATACAAAAGGAGTTTCACCTTACCCCTTCTCAAATGTATCACCCCGGAGCAAGGAAAGCTCATCTTCGACACAATCCACAGCGGAATCTGTGAAAATCATGCCGGAGGGCAATCCATGTACCACAAAACTTTGAGACAGTGCTATTTTTTGGATTAGCATACGCCAAGATGCGATTGCCTATGCCAAATCCTGACACCAATGTCAAATAATGGCACCAAACATCAAGGTGGCACCGAAAAGCCTCACGTTGATGTTCATCCCGTGGCCATTCGCCCAATGGGGAATAGACCTCATAGGCCCAATGCCCACAGTGCGGGGGGAAAGAAGGTTCGTCGTGGTCGTGGTAGACTACTTCACCAAATGGGTCAAGACAGAGGCTTTGACCACCATTGACCAGGCCCAAATCATCAAGTTCATATGGAGGAACATCATATGTCGATTTGGTCTTCCCCAAATAATTATTTCCGACAACGAAAAATAATTCGACGGCCTGGAAGTGATGGAATTCTGTGAGAAGTGGAATATTAAAAGGAATTTCTCCACACCGTACCATCCGCAATCCAACGGACAGGTCGAGGCGATCAACAAAATCCTCAAGCATATGATCAAGGCGAAGTTGGACGAGGCCAAAGGCAAATGGGCAGCCTGCTTACCTGAGGTACTTTGGTCCTACAGGACGACATTAAGAAACTCGATGGGCGAGTCCCATTTCGCTCTAGCTTTCAGAACAAAAGCCGTCATCCCTTCTGAGATTGTAGTACCGAGCCATCGAACGTCGCAGGTCATCACGGAAGAAAACGATGAGGCCAGAAGGGCCGACCTGGATGTACTAGAAGAAAGAAGGCTCTCGTCCGCTTTGAAGAACGAAGATTACAAAAAGAAATCAAAAAAATTCTTCAACTCCAAAGTCAAGGTCAGACAATTCTCCATCGATGACCTCGTCCTGAAAAAGATCCGACCCAACTCGAAGGTCCCCCTCAGCCCGAATTGGAAAGGCCCATTTCGAGTTGCAAAGTTCTTGGTGAACGGGGCATACGAGTTGGAGTGTCTAGATGGCGTCCTAGATCAATACCCTTGGAATGCCATCAACCTCAAAAAATACTACCAATAAGCTAATTTTGTAACTCAGTTGGAATAAACAAAGTTTGATTTTCCAATTCAACTCTCCTTTTTGTAGCACAAAGTCCCTTCTCGAGGTCATGCCTGGATTAGGGCACAGAGCCGAGATCGAGGTCTAACCCTTGGCCAAAGCAAAATCAAAGCCCCATATGAGGTTATACTTTGTATGGGGCACAGAGTTATGAAATGAGACCCGTGATCATCCAGGATTTAACCCCGTCCAAGGGCCATACCTGGGGGGATAAAAGACCCTCGTCGAGGAACCACCTCAGAGGGCAAAAGCCCTAGGTCAAACAAGATCTTGACCTAGACATGTAAGAATCTTTAAGAGGTCAAGCCTTCCTAGAGCATAAGACCAATCACGATGATATGCGTCGCGATGGCATTAAGTCCCCGGACGAGACAAGATCTCAAAGGGGAAAAAGTCGCATCGAGCAAAAGACTTCCGAGGACCATATAGATCCGAGGTGAGCATCAACAACTAGACCTTTTGAGGCAGTCATGTTACACCCATACTCTTTAAGGGGCCAAGCCTCCCTAGAGCACTAAGACCAATTACGAGGACATGCCTCGTAATGGCATAAAAGTCCCCGGACGAGATGAGATCTCAAAGGGGAAAAAGACTCCTAACGAGGTCAAACTTATAGGCGAGCGCTAACATACAAGCCTTTTAAGGCGGTATAGTTAAAGACGAGGTCCAGCCTCGCAAATTGTCCAGACCCTTGACGAGGCAAGACCTCGAGGGTAATTGACTAGGAGGAACCCAACATACTTCCTGTCTCGTCAATTTAAAATTCGTTAAAGAAAGACAGTCGAGATCCTCACTTAGAAATGGGGCCACTCAAGTTGGAATTCTCACTCTTTTCATTAACTAAATCAAAACTAGTCGAAACAGGAAACAAACCACAAACTTGAGCTAAGAAAAACACAATTAATGCTGAAAGAGCAAAAGAGATATAATCATTAATAAGATTAAAACAATACACGAGGTGGCCATAAAGGGCAATTATATTGTCAAAGCAAAGAAATGAAATTAAAAAGGCCTATCCTACTCGACAACGGTAGGGGCAGTCCCATCTGCGACCAAGACAACCGGGGTAGTTTCATCAATGGTCAAGGCTACTTGGGTGGTCTCAGCGTCGGCGGCAGTAGTAGGGGCATCAGCAACGGCTCCTCCATCGGTGGTGGCAGGTTGATCTTCTTCTTTGCCCCCATCTTCGGGAGATTCAGGAGGGCCCTCTCCCGACATCAAAAGTCTGGAGTGATCCAGCCACCAGCTGAGGTCGATCCCCATTTCCTTCCCAAGGTCGAGACAATCGACATAAATGTCGCCATGTAGAGGATGGGAAAGGACATAGTCCCGGAAGAACTGAGCCAACTCGTCGAGAGGATGCCCGGCCTTATGCAGCACCCGAAGCAAATCTGAGATGGCCAAGTAATAGGAGTAGTTGGTGGTCTAGGCTGGATCACTCAAGGTGTCATACTATTCTGGAGAGAGAGCTATTTTCTTCTTGAACTCCTCGACCATCTCCTTGGCCGAAGCGAGCTCGTTCCGAATCAGGGCCATCTCCTGGCCAGCTTTCTGTGCCTCGGCTTCTGCCACAAGGGCCCTCTCCTCGGCCTCCATCCACCTCTTCTCTGCTGCTTTTTTCTTCTCAGCCAGCCTGGTCGAGGCCTCCGCCTCCCGGCGCAGCTTGGCCTCCATTGCCTAACGGCCGCCTCTTGCCTTTCCTTCATCGAGAAGGCGAGGGTGGCCTCATTCTCCTTCTAGGTAAGAGCGGCGCTCATCACTGAGGCCGCCTTCAGCATCAGCGCCTGGGAAAGGTAGAGGTTGGAATGCCCATTGTTGCTGGCCATGGCGCCGTCCAGCTCTAAGTCCCAAGCCTGGGGGATATCCCGTATCGTCCGCCGAAGGCAGGCGGGAAGTGACTCAAGATCACGGGCAAACTTGGACCCCACGAAGTCTAAGACATGGGTCGAGGGGTTGGGATCTGACTTGAAGAGAAAATACTAACTTTCTACTAGTAGTTTCCCCGCAAGCGTACGGGTTCACTGTAGTATAAGTAAGTATAGCGACCAAGTATATCGTACCTAAGTGAAAGATTGTATGCGAATAGATCCCTGAAGATCTACGCGTTGTAATTAATATGAGTGTATATTTTTGGTTTTTTTAAAATTAATTAAAAGAAACTAAATTATTCTACGAATGCAAAAAAGAAAATTAAACTAAGAACGTGATTAGGCGTGAAATTGTCATGATTCGTCACTCGAAATGCCCTAATTCTGGCCGATTTTGTCGAGTATTTGGAGTCAATTGAGCATTATTTCTCTACATTGATGAATTTGTCTCTTTAATGCTCGTAGGTGAATCGAGGGTGAAGAACGGAGTTCGTAGGACTTTGAATCGACTCAAACGGATGCCCGGATGAGAAGATATCGAAGGAATACGATTGGTGTTAGTGTTGAAGAAGAAAAATACTAGTTGGAGCTATTTTGGGGGTCATTCGAGTGAACCACTCGAGCACGTTGCTCGAGCGCCCAAAATATACAGAAAATTTCGAGCGCTCGAGCGTGTGGCTCGAGCGCCCCAATTATACAGAAGATTTTCACCGCTCGAGCGCCTGTGTCATTCGAGCTCCATGCTCGAGCACGACCGCTCGAGCAGGTCTGATCGAGCACCTTCATGTTTGGCGTTTTAAAAGGCGTTTTTCGGCCCATGAGTTCACGATTCGGTCCGTTGCATATATATACTCGTCTCAAGCTCGTTTTGGAGAGAGACCACACATCACTTGATAGATTTTGACTTTTAGAGTTTGTTTTTGGAGAGGAAGGAGAGAAGCAAGCTTTACGTTTATGTTTTTTAGGTTTTCGTTACGAATTCATATTACGATCTTACTTTATAGTTTCGTTTCTTTATATTTTTATTCTTGAACACGTTGAGACTTCTTTTCTTGAGTTAATTTAAGTTTATTCTTTTATTTCGTTAAACCCTAGTTTATGTTTGATCTCTTCTTCGTCTTAATTATCATGTTCATGTTCGTTACTTATTCAATTGCTATTATTTACGTAAAACCTATGTCTAGCTAAAACCCTTGCATGCTTGGGGTAGGATGAACTCGTAGAAGTAGGTTGTGGTTACGTAATTAGGGTAACTTGTGACGTTAGGTTTTAATTCTCTTGATTAACGAATTCTTAAAATTAATCTTAACTTTGCTTTTGAATTTCGTTCGAAAAGTGTTAGAGAGAGGACGACCGTATCACTCTTTAACAACGAGTAGACTTAACTAGAGGGTTTAGAAAGGGTTAATTCATCTACCAGTTTAGCGAAGGAGGACGACCGCATCACCTTAGTTAAATTAGGGTCTCATTAATTAAGCACAATCTATTAACTTGTTAGTGGATTAGTGAAGTCGAGTGTTAGGGTAAAGTATTAGGGTTTAGAATCTTGAGCTTTCACCTTGCATTCTTTTACTTAGGTTATTTCTTGCGCGTCACAGTTATTTTGATTATGTACCTGCTCCGTTAGTATACGTAGGGATTCCTATCCTAAGAAGCACCATCTCTCATTCAAAAACAACCCTTCGATTCTTAGTTTAATTTTGCGTTTTGCATTCCTAGGATAATTTTAGTCTTTTAATTAATCTTTCAAAAAACCCAAAAACATTACACTCATATTAGCTACGACGCGTAGATCTACAGGGATCTGTTCGCATACACTCCATCTCGTGGGTTCGATATACTTGGTCATTATACTTACTCATACTACAGTGAACCCGTCCGCTTGCGGGGAAGCGACTAGTAGAAGTTAGTATATATCGCTTTAAGTCAGAACATAAGGTGTGTTTTCAAATATGTGATGGTGATGCTCAGGATAGGAATTCCTACGTATACTAACGGAGCAGGTACATAATCAAAATAACCGTAACATGCAAGAAATAACCTAAGTAAAAGAATTGTAGGATGAAAGCTCAAGAATTCAAACCCTAATACTTTATCCTAACAATCGACTTCACGAATCCACTAACAAGTTAATAGATTGTGCTTAATTAATGAGACTTTAATTTAACTAAGGTGATGCGGTCGTCCTCTCTAGATAAACCGGTAGATTAATTAACCCTTTCTAAACCCTCTCATTAAGTCTACTAATTGTTAAAGAGTGATAAGATCGTCCTCTCCCTAACACTTTTCGAACGAAATTCAAAGGTAAAGTTAAGATTGATTTTAAGAATTCATTTATTAAGAGAATTAAAACTAAACGTCACGAATTACCCTAATTACGTACCCACATCCTACTTCTACGAGTTCATCCTACCCCAAGCATACAAGGGTTTTAGCTAGACATAATTTTTACGGAAACAAGAATAATTGAAGAAGTAACGAGCATGAACATAATAATTTTAACTAAGAAATTATCAAACATAAACTAGGGTTTAAAGAAATAATTGCTAAGAACTGAAATTAAATTAATAAAACGAAGTCTCAATGTATTCAAGAACAAAGGTCTAAAAGAAAGAAACTAAAAATCAAAATCCGAACGATGAATTCGTAAGTAAAACCTCAAATACGTAAAAATAAAGCTTGCTCGTCTCTTCTTCTCTTTCTCTCTCCAAAAACTAACTCCAAAAGCGATATGGTGTCAAGTGGTATGTGGTAATCCTAAAAAATGAGTTTGGAATGAGTATATATAAGCGTCGGGCCGAATAGGGAACTCATGGGCCGAAAAATACATCCGGAGGTAAAAATAGGATAGTTGTCGAGCAGCTCGAGCAGGGGCGCTCAAGCATGTAGCTCGAATGGTCCAATCGGTCAAGCGCTAGCGCTCGAGTGCTCTCGCTCGAGCACTTTTCAGCAGCAGTACACTTGTTCGTAAAATCTTCATATCTCCTCAACCGGGAGTCCGTTTTGGCCGATTCAAAGTCCTACGAACTCCTATTTTCACCTTCTATCCATCTATGAAATCCAAAGTGATAAATTAATGATTTTATAAAAATTATACTCATTTAACTCCAAACACTCATCGAAAACACTCAAAACATGGGCAAATCGGGCACCAAAACATAACAATTTCACGCCTAATCAGGATCGTCCTCCATGCTACTGGAAAAAGTAGAAAAAGTTAGCATCAGTAGGAGAAATACACTTAAAAGATAAAGATTGACAAAGCGAAGGATCAACCTGGCCACACGGTCGTGGTCTCGTTCTAGGTAGGACCGGTCTAGCATCTCCCCCGGTATCCACCTCAGGCTGCTAGTTGCACTCATCGTCGTGCCTTCGTCAAGGCAGGTCTTCTTCAGAGGCAGAGAATCATCCACCTCGATGACCTTGCGGTCATCGGCGCCTCGGCTCCTCTACAACGGGGGCTGAGGAGGGGTCTCCCCTGTAGCAGGGGCAGCGACAGTCATCATCATCAGAACCAAGGCGGTGGGAATCTCAACCTGCTCTCTAGGCGTAGCAGGAAGGGCCAGGGACCTCTTCGACCCTTTCTTCTTCTTGCCGACGAGGGCCTTCATCCGAGCCAAAGGATCTGGCATCTCTACAGTAAGCTCGGGCGGACAAGCCAGGTAGAGGGGATAGTCGCCTACAAGATGAAGAAAGAGGAGTTAGAAGAGATATCCTCATCTAGCTAAGTAAACACTGATAAAAATAAACACTTACGAGAGGGTTGCTGAAGATGTCGAGGATAGCAAAAAAGCAGAGACTCAAGCCATTTATTCTCTGTAAGCAAGATCCGATAATGCCACTCTTGATGGTCCACTAGATCAACTTTGGCGAGGACGAGGCAGAAATCGAACGAAAGCTCTTCCCTCCTTGGCACCAAGTAACCTGCAAACAAGTAAAGTATTAGATCAGTACGAGACGAGCAAGTTAGTTTCAAGGACTTACTATCTTGTTTATTCACAAATTTGTTAGGGATGTCCACATCAACATTGCCTCGGCCAGACTTCCACCGTCCCAACACCCAGAACCAGTGCTCGTCCTTGATGTGCACTTTGGTCGGCAAGTCGAAGACAAAATTCTCATAGCGATGTTTGACATGGACGATTCCATGTTTTTTGGCTCCTTCGCCAAGCCGTACAAATACTTCATCTCTCTGGTCGTCGGCATGTGATATAGACGGTGGAGGCCAAAGAGAACGAGGTGCCGATCAGGGTGCGCCAGGAATTAACGCTAAACTGGAGTGGGGCCAGTCCCTAGGTATTTAAGAAATTAGTGACGGTTGGGTAAAGCGGGAAGCGAAGACCTGCATCCATGATATCATAGAAAATAACTACCATACCCGACGAAGATTGGTCGGCCCTTTCGTCTTTGTCCGGGACATAGAAGTGCACGTCTATGGGGACTTGGAAGGTCCTTCGCCAATCCTTGAGATTTCTCTCAGTGACTGTGCTTTGGATCCCATTCCAGTAAAACCTTGTCATGGTGGGGGTCAAAAACTAGAACGCCTCGCGCCTCGAACGATCATAGGGGCACGATGCCATATAGTAATCATGAATGAAGTCTGGCCCCAGTCTCGACCGTCTGTCCATAAAGGCCGCCCACATTGTATAACCCCGCTCGATCTTCTCGACCCTCTTTTTCCAAAAGGCAAGATCCTCTACCCTTTTGGCCGCGGCTTCAGCCTCTTCCCTCTCAGTCTGATCGCGGGCCTCGAGGTCTTTAATGATACGGCTCGCCTCGGCAAGGATGTCCTGGCCGACGGGCTCATTTGCTCCACCATCGCGTGCGGAGGCGTTGCCAGAAATAGATGAACCGCCACCGGGGGCATACAATGGTGGCGCCACCTCCACCGCGGGCACCAGACCAAAAACCCTCTCGAGTCCATCCTAGTCAGTCAAGGAGAAGGGGTTCCTCCCAACGAGTCCCCGTTGTAGCCACCGCCGGAGCTCACCAACCCCATGGCCGGAATCGAAAGATGACACTCCTTGATCCATGGTCCTCTCCAAAATCAAAAATGAAAAGAAGAAAAGAGGATGAGTTGAAACTTACCAAAAGAAGACCGGTGATCGCACAAACGAAGTAGCCAGAGAAATCGCGCAAGAGAAGTATTGAAACAACTAGGAAGATTCGGAGCGGGAAGCAAGATTTTTGAAATAAAGAGCCACTCCCACTTTTTATAGGGGACGGAGAGGTCGAAGTGCAATTACCTTTCCCCGGCTGCGGGGGTCGAGGCGAGAGAAATAAAAATCCAAGGATCGCGGAAGAAATGCATCCCAGACACGGGGGCACTAGAACCAGGCGCGACCTTTCGATGGGGCGCGTCCAACCCCAGCGCGCACGTTCCCAAGAAAGGCATAACCATTGCCTATAAGTAGGGCAACACGTCTGGGGCAGACGAAATGCCTCTTTCCAAGAGGATTTCCCATCACCCTTGCCCGGCTGTCAACATCCCATGACGAGGGCAAGTATCTTCCCATCCAATCCGTCTCGACGCAGACAAAGAGCTTTTGACTCGTCCCAAGGATACCTTAGAACAAGTCGAGGGGAAATTGTTGTGTGATGAATAATCCGCTTAAGACGGGGCTAGACCAAAGTAAGGTAGCCGAGGTCGAAGCCAAAGAGTCAAAAGAAATGTGATAAAAGCTCCAAGTGCCCTCCCGCCTGATCACCGCCTAGGTATCCAGGGTTAGGCCAGAAGATGTCCGTTGCTCGACCAGTCTTGGCCTCGGCCAAGGATGAGGACCGTGGCAGTACATTCGTCTCCACCTGGCATGAAAGCCGAGGTAAGAAGAACTGGCTGGCCTCGGCCAGACCCAAAGACTGGCACGGGCCCACATGATAGAGTTTACCTTAAGTAAAGGTAAATGCGGGGCTTGGCAACACGTAAGGGAAAAGAGTGGCCCATCTCGGCATATAGGCCGACGAGAGAGCCACGTGTTTGGTCTTATCTTATGAAGAGCCAAATCCAGACGCCATCAGACAATCATTCCTCTTCAAGTATGAGGAACAGTAAAACGACACCTAATTCAGAGGGACATGCCATACTTATGGCGGGAAATCCCATAATTGTAGGAAGGAGTACAAGCAGTTTTCCATGTGGTCGGCTCTCATTGGGCCGAGCTCACCAACTCGAAGGGCCTCGGTCCATACATCAAAATTAAGGCCACCCCGAGCATTTAATGATGGCTGCACGAAATACTTGGGCTATAAATACTTGCTCATTAGCAATAAATACACCATACCCCTTCAAGCCCAAGTCTACAAAAAGACTTGGCAAATCTTCTAGCATTTACTACTTTATGTTATCATTTATTGCTAAAGGCCTCAAGCTATTAATAACCATATCTCATTAGATCTCTAAGTTCGTTACTCGACTCAAAAGCTACATTAATCATATTAAGATACATATTTCGAGTGACAATAGGCCATAATTAATGCTTTCACACGGTGGACTTATGTATGCTCGTTATCCACCTGCAATTACGTTTTTTCCAAGCCTATTGCAAAACTATTGATCTTAGTTCTCATTTTCCAAATTATCAAATTAAATCCATTCGAATGGATAATGCCAGTAAGCTCACATTGACTGCATTCAATGTTTATTATATGGCATTTGGAAATTAAAATGAAGCATTAAGTCCCTTACGTCTACACCATAATGGTCTAGCTGAGTCCCTAATTTGATGCATCAAACTAATCGCTAAACTGTTACTGCAAAAATTCCAACTTAGCTACATGTTAGGGGCATGAAATTTACATGTAGCTACTCGAATTTAAATCCGACACACTGCATATCATTAGTACTCTCCTCTACAACTAGTGCACAAAAAATGATACATCATTTCCCACCTGCGAACATTCTATCATACAGTACGCGTACCACCACAACATGTCAGCAACCCTGTTGGTTGACTGCATAATTGATGAAAAGTCTATTCTCGACATTAGGGGAAGACTAGAATCCAAAAATCAAATGAATGCCTAGAAGTTTTCCCGAAGGAAACGCATCGATATATTTTCCTTGAAGTAAAAAGACCAAGAAATTTCCCCGAAGGAAAAAAGATCCTCGATATTTAGACTCATGCACTAGTTAAACTGAACTTGAAGTTCAAAAGATAAGTAACTTGCAATATATAGCAAGTAATCTGCCAGATACATTTACTGACCACAAAGGTGTATAGGTCCCAATGAAAATGAGTATACATGCCCCCACACGCCGGAAGCGTGAAGGACCTATAAAAGAAACATACACACCTCGAACAAAAGCTAGAAAAACTGGTCAGTCAGACTTGAAATCTCCAGAAGAGATACGTCCAGAAGACTTGAAATCTCCAGAAGAGATTCGTCCTGAAGACAAAGAATTTTAGTAACAAAGCACGTGCACAAAATGATCTAATACTAGAATTGCGGAACGACCAGATCAAATACATAAGGGAAATGATGTGAATCTGGTTAATGTGAGATCAATAAATAAATATCGGAGAAACAATATAAATTCGTTGTCGACAACATATTTGTGTCCACAACTGCTCTTTCTAAAATCTGGATCCAGTACCTAAATTGAGTGCCCGAAGCACTTTAATTTAGGTGCAATAAGGAATAAGCAAAAGTGTGGCAGAGCTAAACTCGCTAATAATAAGTTTTGGTTACGTACACTTGAAGAGTTATCCCTGTAGGATAATGAGTGTTTACATGAAAACCAAAATAAGGTGGTGAGCGAGATTAATAGTTTTAGGGTTTTCGCAGAAACCCATGGTTCTCACAGAGACCCATGATTATTTGTGATCAAACATATTCTCCTGGTATCAACAAACAAAGTTCCGCTAATCACTGGCAGCTAAAATAAAAAGCAGTTAATGGACCTTGTAAACCGCATATTTTATGGTTATTACATACCAATATTTATATCCCTGATGGATTTAAGATTCCCCAGAAGAGGAATGATGAAAACCACAGTATGTATAGTACAAAATTGTGAAGGTCATTACATGATCTAGAAACAGTCGGATCAAATATGGTATGATCGACTTAGTGAATTCCTCCTGAAGAAGGAATATACAAACAATATAGTTTTCCCTTACGTAGAAATCGCAAAGTGGTTTTTGCATTATATCCATATATGTTGACGATCTAAATATAATCGGAACATGCAAAGATATTGAAGAAGCCACTTCAATCTGAAAGTTGAATTCGAAATGAAAATTTTGGATAAAACCAAGAATATCTCCAGAAGAGATACGTCCAGAAGACTTGAAATCTCCAGAAGAGATTCGTCCTGAAGACAAAGAATTTTAGTAACAAAGCACGTGCACAAAATGATCTAATACTAGAATTACGGAATGACCAGATCAAATACATAAGGGAAATAATATGAATCTGGTTACTGTGAGATCAATAAATAAATATCGGAGAAACAATATAAATTTGTTGTCGACAACATATCTGTGTCCACAACTGCTCTTTCTAAAATCTGGATCCAGTACCTAAATTGAGTGCCCGAAGCACTTTGATTTAGGTGCAATAAGGAAGAAGCAAAAGTGTGGCAGAGCTAAACTCGCTAATAATAAGTTTTGGTTACGTACACTCGAAGAGTTATCCCTGTAGGATAATGAGTGTTTACATGAAAACCAAAATAAGGTGGTGAACGAGATTAATAGTTTTAGGGTTTTCGCAGAAACCCATGGTTTTCACAGAGACCCATGATTATTTGTGATCAAACATATTCTTCTGGTATCAACAAACAAAGTTCCGCTAATTACTGGCAGTTAAAATAAAATGCAGTTAATGGACCTTGTAAACCACATATTTTATGGTTGTTACATACCAATATTTATATCCCTGGTGGATTTAAGATTCCCCAGAAGAGGAATGATGAAAACCGCAGTATGTATAGTACAAAATTGCGAAGGTCATTACATGATCTAAAAATAGTCGGATCAATTATGGTATGATAGACTTAGTGAATTCCTCCTGAAGAAGGAATATACAAACAATATAGCTTTCCCTTGCATAGAAATCGCAAAAAGGTTTTTGCATTATATCCATATATGTTGACGATCTAAATATAATTGGAACATGCAAAGAGATTAAAGAAGTCACTTCAATCTGAAAGCTGAATTCGAAATGAAAATCTTGGATAAAACAAGTATAGTCTCGACCTGCTGATTCGAGAATTTCCCGGAAGGAAAAATAAAAGCATTTTTCTGAAGGAAAATTAAAGTATTTCTCGGAAGGAAAATTAATTCGAGCATTTTCCTAAAGGAAAAAATGAATATGATATCTCCCTAAAGGACGAATGAATTTTATACACTAGTCAACCTACTTGAAAATATTATTTGAGAGATCCTACATGGATAAATTTCAACCACTTAGTACACCTATGGTAGTTCGATCCCTTGAAGTGGATAAGAACTCATTTTGTCCCAAAGAAGATACAGTGGATATCCTAGGAACGGAAGTTCTTTATCTAAGCGCTACTTTGTGCATACCCTATCTCACAAACTGCACAAGTCCGGACATCGCATTTGCGATAAATTTGCTTGCGAGATATAGCGCTTCTCCCAGAAGGAGACATTGGAATGATGTTAAACACATTCTATGATAACTCAGACTGGTTATATTTTTCTTTGTGATGATATTGTGATCTCATGGAGATCCATTAAACAACACATTCCCCACTGTAATTGATGAAGACAACGCAATTTGTGTTGCACAAAATGAACAACGTGTACGTTAAGAAGAACTTAACGAAATATATTTTCCCGAAAATCTTCTTCTCATACGAACTCCAGAAGAGTGATATAATTACCATACAACATGTGCGAACTAGTGACAATCACGATCTAGCAGATATATTCACTAAGTCTCTACCTACCTCTACTTTTGAAAAGTATGTTTATGGCATTTGGATGTGAAGACTTAGAAAGTTGTTATCTTCAGGGGGAGTAACAACATCGAAATAATCTTGAAGATTGGATCTGGAAGATCAATAATTGCACTCCTTCCTAGCTAAACATTTTTATCGCTACCTAGCATGTGGAGTTTTTCTGACGAGACATATACGTTGTGCCGTAATGTCCAAGGGGGAGTGTTGTAAATCCAGTAGATTTAATACACCAAATCCGGAAGATTTGATGTGGACATTACTTATGAGTCTGATAACCTAAACATGCTTTAGGGATTAGATTAGGGGCCCCGCATGGGCGTAGCTCAGCTGGTTCCTGGGTGGCAGATTGCTACAAGGACGCAGGATCGAGCCCTGACAGCCGCAGTGTGGGAGTTTTATCCCTCCAATGTGGGGGATAGCTCCTTGTGGGCACCAGGCACTGGTCCTCCCACCTAATGGGCCGCTGAGTCACCATGATTTACTTCCTCCACCCAATCCTGTCGGGCCAGGGGGTGGGGGCCCTGGGGGCGAGGGCTTCGTCTTTTGCTACAAGGGATTAGATTAGGATTTCTCTATTATAAATAGATCATTGTACTCAGTATTGTATACACACATAAATATTAGTGAAAACTCCTGGCTTGGTACGCGCCCAGACGTAGTCGTTATCGGCGAATTGGGTAAACAAACCGGTGTCTATATTTTGCGCTTATATTTTACAACAATATTTTCTACTAATTGAGTTAAATGACAATTAATTAAAAGGAGTTTCATTTCGCATGCTGAAATATGTGAACTTGTTCATTTGACAAAAGATAAATTAGATGAAACAGTCTCATAAAAATTAAGACTTAATTAATCTCACGCTGCATTATAGTCCATTTATTCTAAATGAAAGTATCATATGGCTTCTATGACATACAACTCATCTTTTAGTTGGATTATAATTACCATTCAAATTCTCGGTGGTTCATACAAATCATGATCATTCAATTCAACAGAGTGTTTTGTATAAAAGTGGTCCGGCTGAGCAGAAAATGGTGAATTATGTGATTGATCCAAAACAATCATTCTGAATAATCCTTTTCATACCCCCCACGTCGAAAAGAAACAGAATTACAAAAAGAAAAAGCGAGAAGAAAATAATGGAATTATGCAGGTGAATCTTGAATATACACAAAGAAATATATCTGAGAATATATATAATTTAGACCTCCACAATAAATAAATAAATAAAGTTCCAACCGTTGCTTCATTTCTTGCCTTTCCTTTGGTATCAATGATATTATGTTGAAACTGATCATTGTGTATAATCAAATGGTTCATTTAGTTGCACTCCTTTTATTCTCCAATTAAATTAATTAATATATATGTATTGAGAACACGATAAATCTTAGAGAAAATATTCTGTAATCCAGTTTCACCATAACATTTATTTGTATTTTATATGTGATTTTTTAAATGGAGAAATTATTTTACTAGAATTTTTTTTTTTTATCAGTAAAAGTTTCCATTCCACCCAAATTTAATAATCGTGTAATAGTTATTAGTTAACAAATTACATGAAAGAAGAAAATCACAGGTAAGTCTTATGCGGAGACTCGATCCAAAAAATGTAAATGAGAAATTCGTGATTATAGTACTTATACTCGAACACTACTGTTATAATCAGATAGTGAAGGGTTGAAATTAATTTTTCTATAGCTTAATGAGGCCTCGATTAACTTAAATTTTTTCCTTGGATGGGATAGGTAATTAATTTGTAATCCATCTTATGAATTTGTTTGATGATGAGCTCTTGACTCTTCTGATTTAATTTATGTTGTGAAATGAGATCTAATTAATTAATTATTCGAATAAAAATTATGTTTTTTTTTTCAAAAAGATTACGGTTAGGAAGTTATATGATCTTATCAAAAGGGACATGTTGTTTGTGAATTAATGAAGCTTAATTTATTACAGACCTATATTACCTTATATCTTCATACGTGTGGTTTCAACTTTGAAAAGTTGCATCTCCTCAAAGAAGAAGTCATAAAGATTATAACTCTTGTAGCTAGATCTTAATTAATGGTTTAAAAGGATGTTTGGCTTAAGATTATCTTGAAAATCTTTTTATTAACTATTATTATTATTATTTTAAAAGATAATCAAGTTATTGAATTAGTTCTTGGTATAAAATAAGATGTCAAATCATTTAAAAGAAATCTTTAGTTGCACCGTACAATTAATGCATATAAGACGCTATTTTCGAAAAATTTGATTTGTGTTTCTATTTTTTTCGAATGGAAAATAAATTAAATTAAAAGATCCAGAGATTAATCAATCTTAAATGAGTAAGTTTTATATGAAAATGGTTCATAATAAATTTATCATAAAATTATTTTAAAGTATTGAATATTTGATTAGGAGTATCAAAAAGTTTATCAGAAGTATAATTAATTTGGATTCAAGAAAATTTACAACAATTACAATATTTAATATCATTGACCCAAATTAATGATACTCATGATGAGATTTTTAATACTCTTAATTAAATATTTGATACTTTAAAACAATTTCATTATAAATTTATCATGAATTATTTTCATACAATATTTTGCCTTTTAACTTGTAAGCATATATGATCGGAGTACGTAATATTTGTTTTTTTTTTTTTCATATAAGTCGAATAGGATTTAAAAAAATAAAAAAGGTAATCATCAAATACTTTAGAAGCAGATAAGCTGAAACGAAACACATTCTTAGAAATTTATTTGTAATTGAAGACTCTCGACCTATAAAATCCCTTCGAGTATATTTTTTGATATTTAAAATATTAAATTAAAATTTTAATTTCAAATAAATGTAGAGCTGGTATGAGATACACTATTGATTGCCGAACATAGAAGACAAAGGAAGAAAACAATCACTATTATTATTATATTTTCTTTAAAAAAAATTGATGAGTTGTACACATAAACAAGATATGATTTAGACAAATCAAATTTCCTTCCGAAAATAAAATGTCGAAGCTATATAATAATAATATGATAGTGATAGTTCAATTTTATTACACTATATTACAAGTTTCTTACATGAGTACCATTTCTCTTTGTCCACTGCACGATAATGAAAGTTGATATAGTTTATTAATTGTTTGGAAGGAATATTAAAGTTTGCTTAAATTATAAATTAAATACTATGTACAGTAATAATCCCATTGCACGTCATCAAAACTCACGAGCTCAATTTTCTTGTTCGAATTTTTTTATTCAATGACAATTAATTTTGATAAATTATTCTTGTAAAAACCCATTTTAAAAATAATAGTATAAATTTTACTTGGAAAAGGTTGAAGAGGCGCTTTGTGTTGTAAAGGGTTCTACAAAGAATCGAGCCCTACTTTCTACCATGGTTAATGGCCTACGGGTTCAAATTCATTTAGGTTTGTTTCTTATTTTAAATTTTCCTAAATTATTTCATTTATTATTTTGCGTTTCCTATGAATTTATTGTGAAAATTGGTTTAAATAAAAGGGTTCAAACTCTTAGTTTGACTATTTTTTTTAGAATGAAAACGTTAGTTTTTTGGAAAACAAAAATAACGAGGTTGTTCTACTCGCGGAGTAGATGAACGTGGTATATTTAATATCTCAAAACCGATTTTCGGTGAGTGAGAATTTAATTTGGGAAGTTGTAGGATAATTCACTTGTATTGAATCAATTTAATGGGAAATGGAAAATGAAGTTTCATCCCACATTGGAAAATTACAAGGAAAGTTCCTAGTATATAAGAAGGAAAATATTCATGTTCTTCAAATTGGTACATGGGGACCCTAACCTTGGACCACACGTGCGCCTCGCCCGAGCTCGCGTCCGAGCCCGTGGGTCGTGGCAATTGGGCTTTGGAGCCTACCTATATTTTTAGAGTACTAAAAATATGAAAAGACTTAATACCTTTTTGGACCGAACCGTTTGGGTGGCCCATTTGGATTTGGATCGGCCCACGAACATGATTACTACACTCCAGAATTCATCTGGATTATTCCGTCTTGCTTCCCAAGAAAGAGAAACGCAGTTTCTCTCCCACTACATAACGTGGGTACTCCATGATCTCCACGTACTCCTTTACAGCACCCTTCATCTGCAGTCAGATTTCCGCCTATATATACCCCTCTATATCCAGACTTTCGGAACACTTACAACCTTCGAATTTCGAGTTCTCAGAAAGTCTTTCGCAGTATATTTTTTCGTTCAGTTCGAAATTCTAATTTCGTTCGCCGAAAGTTTATACACGGTGTTATTACCGATAAATACTGTTGAACCGTTTTACCTTTGGAGACATGTACGCACGATACCGTAAACACTATACGGTGCGTATTCAGTCTTGCGGGAAAATGATTTTCCTTGACTCGGTTTTTTCCTTTTACGAATGCATTTCGTATTTCTGTTCTTATCCTTTCATTGCAGTATACGAGATACACACCAGAAACAACAATCGCAAGACTGAATACTTTCTTTCTTCTCGTATACTGAAATGTCGAACCACGATTCTGATAACGATATGGATACAACACCTTCGACGTTGTTACCCCTACTGTTAACGCCAAAGATCCTGCTGCTACCACTAACTCTACTGTTGTACCAACTAGACATCCTACGGATGGACCGGTACCTACGGGTACAGCAACGACTCAGGCTGGTAACCCGGTTCCTACTGTGGGGACCTCCTCGGGTAATCAGGTACCTACTGATATCCAATTTGGAAACTTTGGCAGCACTCTTGCTGAGTGGTTGAATGTCAATCCCTTCGTGGGAAATTCCAATGCCAATCCCTTCGTGGGAAACTCTAATGGCAATCTCTTCGTGGGAAACTCCAGCATTAATCCCTTCGTGGGAAACTCAAGTGTTAATCCCTTCGGGGGAAATTTCGGCAGCAATCCTTTCGTAGGAAATGCCGGTATCAATCCTTTTTTGGCAACCAACCAGGCCTCCCTCCCAGTGATTGTTAGGCCTGTTGTGGTGAAATGAGAGAAACCCGAAAAGTTTTCGGGTAATGACTTCAAGAGGTGGCAAAAGAAGATGCACTTCTATTTGACCACCATCTCTTTGGTGAAATACGTCAAGGAGGATAGCCCGAATCCTCCCGCAGAAGATGTTGATCGGGAAACCAGGATTGCCTATGATACTTGGGTCCATGATGACTATCTATGCAGGAATTACATCCTGAATGGACTATCTGATGCCCTCTGTGATGTATATGATGAATATCCGACTTCTAAAGCCTTGTGGGAGTCTTTGGAGAAGAAGTATAAAATCGAAGATGCGGTTACTAAGAAGTTCGTCATCTCCGCTTTGTACAACTTCAAAATGGAAGATAACAAATCTGTTGTCGAACAGGTCCAAAAGCTGCAAGTGGTGTTTCACAACATTGCAGTATAGGGGATGGAGCTGCCTGAGCCCTTTCAGGTAGCCACTGTGATTGACAAATTGCCTTCGTCTTGGATGGAGTTTAAGTACTACCTCAAGCACAAGCGAAAGTAAGTGACCATGGAGGATCTTGTTACCCGACTCCAGATCGAGGAGGATAACAAGAAAAGAGAGAAGAAGGGGCCCACTGCTTCTATCGAGGCAAAGGCAAACCTGATGGAGAAAGGTGAGCCATCGAAGAGGAGGAAGCGTCAGGACGACAAAGGCAAAGGCAAGGCTGTTGCTGCTGCTCCTGCCCCGAAGAAATTCAGTGGGAAATGCTACAACTGTGGCAAACCCAATCATCGGGCCGCTGATTGTTGTCAGCCCAAGAAGGACGAAAAAGGAAAGAAAAACTCCATGAACGTTGCTGAATGTAAGCTCACAGAGATGGATATGCCTGTTGTAGTGACCGAGGTCAATGTGGTGGACAAGAAGAAGAAGTGGTTTGTGGACACTGGTGCCACCTGTCACATTTGCTCGGAGAAACCTGCATTCTCCACTTATTCTCCTGCTGCGGGGAGAAAGCTCTACATGGGAAACCAAGCCTCGTCTGAAGCGGCTGGTGTAGGAACGGTGGTGATCAAGCTGGCATCGGGAAATGAGCTCAAGTTGAAGGATGTGTTGCATGTCCCAGACATCCGGAAGAACCTCATTTATGGCTCCTTATTAGTTAGTAACCCATTTTAAGCTAGTGTCTGAGTCCAATGGCGTGGCATCTTTCTAGGGAAAGGTTACCTCTAGAACGGTCTTTTTAAGATGTCAGTCATGATTGTAAGCCATAAAGACACAAACACTACTATCAATGAAAATACTTCAGTTTCCGTTTATATCGCTGAGTGTTCCTCTTTATGAAATTTTAGATTAGGACATGTTAATCTAAATTCTATAAAACGTTTGGTAAATTTAGATTTACTTAAAATTGAAAATGTGAATACATCCAAAAGATGTGAAACATGTGTTGAAGCAAAAATTGCTAAACTACCATTTAAAACTGTTGAAAGGAACACAACCCCCATAGAATTAATTCACACGGATGTATGTGATTTAAAATTCGTGCAAACTAGAGGAGGGAAAAAATATTTTATTAATTTTATTGATGACTGCAAGAGATTCTGCTACATTTACTTACTATGAAGTAAAGATGAAGCTATTGAAGCTTTTAAAAACTATAAAAGTTAAGTAGAGAATCAATTGAACACTAGAATTAAAGCAATTTGTAGTGATAGAGGTGGAGAGTATGTGGCTCCGTTTGAATAATTATGTGCTGAATCGAGCATAATACATCAAACTACAGTTCCCTACTCACCTCAATCAAATGGTATTGCGGAGAGGAAAAATCGAACATTGAAAGAGATGATGAATGTAATGTTGATTAGCTCGGGTTTACCTCAAAATATATTGGGGGGAAGCTATTCTGTCAGCTAACCACATTTTGAACAAAATTCCACTTAAGACTCAAGATAAGACTCCTTATGAGTTATGAAAAAATCGCAAACCATCTTACAAATACCTCAAAGTGTGGGGGTGTTTGGCTAAGGTTGAAGTGTCACTTCCTAAACAAGTGAAAATTGGGCCTAAGACGGTCGACGCGATCTTTATAGGATACGTCTTCCATAATAGTGCCTATCGGTTCTTGATTCACAAATAAAAAATACCCGATATGACAGTAGGTACTACAATAGAATCAAGGAATGTTGTTTTCTTTGAAAATGTGTTCCCGTGTAAGGACAAAGAAGAAGTGAGTTTAAATAAGCGAACTCATGAGGAATCAAGTGAAGTTGCAGGTCCTTCCACTCAGCAGAGTGAAGAACCCAGACGCAGTAAACGAGCTAGAATTGATAAGACCTATGGTCCAGACTTCATCATGTATGTGTTAGAAGAAGAAGAACCTCGGACTATCAAAGAAGCTCTCTCCAGACCAGATGTACCTCTTTGGAAATAAGCAATAAACAGTGAATATGATTCGATTCTGCAAAATCATACATGGGAGTTGGTTGACCTCCCTAAAGGTTGTAAGACACTAGGATGTAAGTGGATCCTTAAAAGAAAGTACAAAGCAGATGGATCTATTGATAAGTATAAAGCTCGTTGGTTGCAAAGGGTTTTAACAAAGAGAATGGTATGATTTCTTTGACACCTATTCACCGGTTACAAGGATTACATCCATTCATGTACTTATCGCGATTGCTGCTTTGCATAATCTCGAAATACTCCAGATGGATGTAAAGACTGTTTTCCTTAACGGTGAGATAGATGCTGAAATATACATGAATCAACCAGAGGGTTATGTTGTACCCGGGAATGAGAAAAAGGTTTGTAAACTCGTTCAATTGTTGTATGGACTTAGACAAGCTCCTATACAGTGGCATTTGAAATTTGACAATATTATGTTGTCTAATGGATTTCAAATTAACGAATGTGATAAGTGTGTATATGTGAAAGATACACCAAATGAATTTGTTATCGTATGCTTATATGTCGATGACATGTTAATCATAGGTAACAACTCAAATGTGATAGTTAATACAAAAAATATGTTAAAGAAAAATTTTGACATGAAAGATATGGGTTTAGCAGACGTGATTCTAGGAATCAAAATAGAGAGAACTTCAAATGGAATTTCTTTAACACAATCTCATTATGTTGAGAAAGTCTTGAAGAAATTCAAAGCATTTGATGATCCACCTGCTAAAACTACACTGGAACAAAATGTTCATCTGAAGAAGAATAGAGGTGAACTAGTGAATCAGTTAGAATATGCAAGGATCATTGGAAGCGTGATGTACATTACAAATTGCACACGTCCTGATCTTGCATGCTCTGTGAACAAACTAAGTAGGTATACGAGCAATCCAGGTCATGAACATTGGAAAGCTCTTAAAAGGGTCTTGAGATACTTAAAGTATACTCTTGATTTTGGACTACACTACATGAGACATCCAGCTGTACTTGAAGGGTACAGTGATGCTAATTGGATATCCGATAGTAAAGACCCGTTCTCAACTAGTGGATATGTATTCACTATTGGAGGAGCAGTCGTATCGTGGAAATCCACAAAGCAGACGTGTATTGCCCGTTCCACAATGGAATTTGAGTTCATCGCTTTAGATCAAGCTGGTGAAGAAGCAGAGTGGCTTCATAACTTTTTGGAAGACATTCCTTGTTGGAACAAACCGGTACCATCTGTAATGGTACACTGTGACTGTCAAGCTGCTATTGTAGAGCTTTGAGAAGTATGTATAACGGAAAGTCGAGACATATTTGTCGTCGACATAACTCCGGTAGACATTTGATCTCAACTGATATTATAACAATTGATTATGTAAGATCAATTGATAACATAGCAGATCCGCTCACGAAGAGTTTAAACCGAAATCAAATGAATAAGCTGATAGAGGGAATGGGTCTAAAATCCACAAATAAAACTAAAACAGTGGTAACCCAACCATGATGACTAGAGATCCCAAGAACTTGGTTCAAAAAGGAAAACTAAGCTGTGAATGTTAGTTGTACAACACTTGAAAATTATTACCATTCCTGACAGCACTGTGTCAAGTGTTAGTAGACCCGTGAGTTGTGGTAGAGGATAAGTCGTTGACTTTTAATGATTCCTACAAGTCCAAGTGGGACTGAGTATGACGGGATACTCGAGATCACCTATATAAATGAGAAGTGAGGGCCGCTTCGACCAAACATTTATGAATACAAAGGGCGCCCAGGGCCAAAATGGATAAAAACGTGAGAACATATCGGAATCGAGTCTGACTTGTGTCTGCACTATCTGTAAGGTATACACTAAGGAGGATTAGTTCAAGGCATCGTGTCCACTAAACCGCCGGTATACCCGATGGTGCCGGACTACGGAAAGTTCAAAGCCATTGGCTACTTATCTAGAAGCAATGAGGTCTCAAACGAGCTGAACGAAGAGCCTGACTCTGTATAGGTGCAATTCTCACTCATTTGGGAGATTGTTGGAAATTGGTTTAAATAAAAGGGTTCATACCCTAAGTTTGAATAATTTTTTTAGGAATGAAAATGTTAGTTTTTTGGAAAACAAAAATAACGAGGTTGTTCTACTCGCGGAGTAGATGAACGTGGTATATTTAATATCTCAAAATTGATTTTCGGTGAGTGGGAAATTAATTTGGAAAGTTCTAGGATAATTCAATTGTATTGAATAAATTCCATGGGAAATGGAAAATGAAGTTTCATCCCACATTGGAAAATTACAAGGAAATTTCTAAGTATATAAGAAAAAAAATATTCATGTTCTTCAAATTGGTACATGGGGACCCTAACCATGGACCATACACGCATGCCAGTGCCCCGCCCGAGCCCGGGTCCGTGGGTCGTGATTCTTGGTTCTTGGCAATTGGGCTTTGAGGCCTACCTATATTTTTAGAGTACCAAAAATATGAAAAGACCTATTTTTTGGACCGAACCGTTTGGGTGGCCCATCTGGATTTGGATCGGCCCACGAACATGATTAATACACTCCAGAATTCATCTGGATTATTCCGTCTTGCTTCCCAAGAAAGAGAAACGCAGTTTCTCTCCCACTACAGAACGTGAGTACTCCATGATCTCCACGTACTCCTCTACAGCACCCCTCATCTGCAGTCAGATTTCCGCCTATATATACCCCTATATATCCAGACTTTCAGAACGCTTACGACCTTCGAATTTTCGAGTTCTCAGAAAGCCTTTCGCAGTATATTTTTCCATTTAATTCGAAATTCCGATTTCATTCGCCAAAAGTTTATACACGGTGGTGCTACCGGTATATACTGTTAAACCATTTTAACTTTTTAGACTTGTACGCACGATACCGTAAGCACTATACGGGGCATATTCAGTCTTGCGGGGAAATAATTTTCCTTGACTCGGTTTTCCCTTTACGAATTCGTTTTGTATTTCTGTTCTTATCCTTTCATTGCAGTATACGAGATACACACCAGAAACAACATTTATTTGCTTATAAATGCTGTCTATTTGTGTCCTATTATTATTTTAGAATACTCGATCAATATTTTTTTGTCCTCTAAAAATAATCGGTCAATATATTAAGAGGGTGTTTGGCTGAGCTTATTTGAAACACTTTATAAGCTCTAACATCTTATAAGTTGTTTTAAGAGCTTATAAGAAGTAATTTTTAAGTAGCTTATAGGTTGCTATAGTGTTTGGCTAATACAACTTATAAGATCTTTGATAATTTATAACAAATATTTTTTAAATTTATAAAAAATAATTTTTTTTCTATTTTTTATCTTGAGGTGGGGTGGGTGGGGGCTGGGGAGGGGTGGGGCGGTTCCAGGGTGAGGTGGATGATTGTGGTGGAGATGGTTAGGAAAATAAGTTAGGAAATCCCAACTTATTTTTTTACAGCTTATAAGATATTAGGAGCTTATTTTATGATCTTATAAGCTGTTAAACATCTTATTTTGCCAAACACATTAGTAGTACTTATAAGCTCTTAAACAACTTATAAGATGTTTTAAGTAGCTTATAAGTTCAGTCAAACACCCTCTAAAATTCATGTAAGATTGCACTCTACATCCTATAGATTTGCTAGAGTTGAAAGGTTCAATTCCTAAATATCCAAGTCATTATGAATCCAACACATTTTAATAGGTTTGTTGTGGCTATTCAACTAAAATTTACCGATAATGGCCTCAAACTAAATAACATTAAAAAACAACTGGTCAAAAAATTCATATAGAATTTGCAATTTTACTTAGCTTGGTTCAAGGATTTAAATTTGGTCTGAATTCACACGAGTGTATTTATTAGGCTTGTTGAGGTCATGACTCGTGATCTCTGAACAGCTAAATTAATCAATAAATAACTCAAAATAAATTAAAGGATAATAAAAAGGGGAATAGCAAAAAAAAAAAAAAAAAAAGTTTATTATCCATATCCCAAAAAAGAAAAAGAAAAAAATAACCACCTTGTGGTTTCTCAATTACTTCCAAGATTCATCAATTTTCCAGGGCTTGAACTGTTGAACACCAACTTATTCTGAAGTTATAGCATATAAAGACAGACACATTGTTAAATTTGTATTATTGGTACTCGGACTTCTTCATCAATCAAAATAGGTTAAGAAGTTTTTTTTTTTTTTCATGATGGTGATAGAAAACATCTTTTACGTTGATAGGAGAGAAATCCAAGTTTCCAATTAAAATTTCCACCCTGTAAGCGTAGATATGAAATAAATAGAAATTTTAAATTTTATGAACAAAATTTTGTATCTAATCTTATTTGTTCATGTAAGTTGAAATAAAAAAATATGACCTAAATATAAGGGTGGAGATTCTAAGTATACCAGATCATCTCACACTAGATTGTTGATATACATACTTTCATGTAAAATTTGTTTATAATATAAACTTGAAAAAATTGTATTATGTGAATAATATTCACAGTATAATTTGTTTGAAGGACATTAATAATTTACATTAAAGGTATCAGTGAATTGCACTTAACATATCAATTTTAAGGGTATTAATTATTTTCACTAAAAATATTAGTTAAATTGGTATTAGTTATTATCACTAAAACTATGTTCTTTTTGAATTTTAAGTGACTTTTTTAAAATAAGTGGGGTTTTTTTTTTTATAAATCCATGGGGATTTTAAAAATCTATGTTCTTTTTAATTTTAAGTAAGGTATGTTTTAACTTTATAATATAAAAGTAAAAAAAATGTTGTATATGTTATTTATAGGGTTCTAGGATTAGGATTTAAAAAATCTAATTTTAAATCCCAAACTAGAATGAATTTTTAAAAGCAAAATCCAAATTCGAATTTTTAAAACCCAAAAATAAAAAAAACATAACCTAAAAGAATTAGTAGTTTCAACATAATGTATTAGTAATTATTCACAGTAATAGTTACTGCGAATATCATTCACATAATATTTTGTCTAAAGTTAATACCGTTACATGTATTTATTGATATCACTGAACTTATAAACTAACACAAAATCTTCTATGAACAAGTTTCGTAATATGAATTTTTACCATTAAATGTATTTACTGATACTATTACATGAATCCATTGATACTATTAGACTTATAAACTGAAATCACAATATAAAATATTATGGTATCAGTGAATGTATGTAATGATACCAGTGAATGCATGTAAAGGTGTCAGTTTCATACTATGAACACATTTTACAAAAACTATACTCATAAACTAATATCACCGTACAAATATTATGGTACCAGTATGGTATCCTATGATGCACGGATTCTTTTAAAAATATCACAATGTAGTATCGGATTCGCACCCGCCCCTTAAAAAGGGTGCGGTTCTTGAATCCACGAATCGGATTTTCCACGTGGCGAATCCATTAACGGATACTTGAATCCTTCTCGCGAATCCTACTCATTAAGCATTAAATATGTTATTTCAATTGAATTTTATTATATAATATAATTTAAATTGTGACACTCGTTGTATATTGAAATCATTGTAATGATGTACTCCCTCCGTCCATGAGTAAACTTCCCACTTTCCTTTTCGGGCCGTCCACGAGTAAGTTTCCCATTCCATAAATGGAAATAACAACACTCTATTATATATAAACTTTAACCTTCAAACTCACACAATATTACAAAAATGCCACTCATTCACTTTACTTTTCAACACTATTCATTACTTTATCCCAAAAGTCAACATGTGGCCCACCATATATTAATAAACAAATACACTTTCTTAAACCATTCAACAAAAAGAAGTGGGAAACTTACTCGTGGACGGAGGGAGTATATATTAGGCTAATGGAACTTGAATTGATTTTTTGTTACTTAATTATATTAAATATGTTTATGTTTGAAAATGTGAATTATATATATTGGATTTACAAAATTTTAAAATATATTTATTTTTTTAGATATTATATATAATAAAATATAAATAAACATACGTATTCTTAGTGAATCGCACCTTAAATTTTTTTAAAATTCGTATCCCTAAACCCGTATCGTATCGTCCCAGCACATGTGCAACATAGATGGTATCACAACAATATAAATTGTTATAGTATTTGTGAATTTATATAATAGTATTAGTAAATATAATATATGTAATACTATCAATTTAATGCTATAAACAGATTTCAGAATGACTCCTGTGGATATGTATAATATCTTGTCACCTGCTGATTGTAATCCGTATAGATAATATGAAATTGATCGAGTCATGATTTGATTCAAGTCACGACCTATCGAAAAAAAAAGATAAGGTGATTTAATTTTCTTTTTGCACGATTAATTTTGTTAATAATAAAATGGTTCAATTGAATACTCATCAAAAAATAATTATGGGTGGAGGAGTTTGAAAATTGGGATCGAGTCAGATCATGACCTAATAAAACATGTGCACACGTACTTAGCATTTTTTATGATTAATAATATAATCTTTTACACACTAATGAATGTATAAATCAAATTGAATTTTCTCTAATAAAATAGAATCTCAGATTAAAAGGGAAAAAATATAAATTAAAAAGTGGGTTATGTGTAAATCTATTTTATTATTTACATGTTTTGCAACTAATATGTCTTAATAAAATAATTAATATTATTAATAAATACACAAAAAATTGCAAAGTAATATCACGGTTAAATTGATTTACACAAGGCTTTGTCTATAAAGAGGCAAAATTTACTGTGCACGTTTTGTTTACCGGTTATATTTTTTAATCGTATTAATTATTTTATTAAAAGAATTAATTTAATTATAGTATTATAAAATAAAACAACTAATGCCACTATAAATTATACAATAAAATCACTCTAATACGAACCCCACCCATCCCCGTCCCCACCCTTACTTCTCTCAAACTCAATTTCTAACTTACTTTCATGAAAAAAAGAAGACCAAATAATTTTTCAATCTTCCAAAAACTCTCATTTACAGTATATACCTACTTTCTAGAAAACTACACCTCTCAAAAAGAAAATTATCTCCCTCTTTTAACCCTCCAGTTGACCTAACCCTGCACCCCCAACCAATCCAGTGTCAACGAATACGAGGAAACGCCAGGGGCAATTCTGTCCATATATTGCGTAGAAAATTGAGAAATATAATGACGAAAAGTACGCTAATAAAATATAATTCATTAAGTAATTAGGTGGCGCGAAAACAACAACCGCCGCCGCCCTCTCGTCCTCCGCTCTATATTTCAGTCGTCTCTTAAACTGAATCTTCCTCTATCTATTTTTTCCCTATTTTCTTATCTATTTTTATTTATTAAATTTATTTATATTTTATATTGAAAATAGTTGCGGTTATCTCTTTATATTAAACAAATTCTCAAATTTCTCTCGTAATTCCGAAAAATCAATCTTCTACTTTACCGGGAAATATACAGGTACTTTGCTTTTACTATGTCTTTGATTACGAGTAGCAGTCGATTTTTTCTTTTCTTTTTGTTTGGAGTTTCAAATTTGAACCAGTTTGTGTTTTTGAGTAATTTGGGTGAAGTCGTTCCGATAATCCGACTTTGCTCTGAAATCGACTGAAGTTTGTTGAAAAGTCGAAAATGATGGAGTAGTAATTTCTCTCTCTTCGATTGAATTTCTAGGGGTTTTTTAACTATAAACTATATGGAAGAATTTGAGCGTTTGATTGGTGTTCTGGTGGGGAATTTTGGTGATTTTGTTAACACAGAGTGATGGTTCTCTTTTTTCCTTTTTGATGATGTTAAGCTTCTTTGATGGAGATTGCATAAGAATATGAATACCACTGTGTTGGCAAATTTAGGAACAAAACCTGACAAAGCGCAGCAGAAATTTATTGTTTCACGCATTTATTCATGTCAAATTCCTCCATAGGTTTAATTTTCGGCGTTCTATTAAACTAGGAGTATGATTCTGCATCGATTGCTGTTCCTACATCCACAAAAAAGGAGCGCTACAGGTCAAAAGCAGAATTGTTTTTTTTTTTTTTAATTTTTTAATGATGTTTCTTTATTACTATAAGATAATGGTAAATAATGATTAGTTTAACTATTTGATTTTTGTTGATATGTGAATTCTGTTAACTCTGAGTCCATGGGGATGGACAATTGTCTCTACCTGCACGTGGTCTCCATTGCTCTATTCCCATTGTGTGTTTAGTTTTCTAATTTTCAAGTTTTATTATGAATAAAATTAGTGACTCATTTTCTTTGGTTGGGAGTATTGTACTGCAATAAATGAACAAGGTATTGACAAGAAAACAAAATGGTGATGAAATTCATGAATCTTGTTGGTTCCGAGAAAGTCCTGTTTGTTCCAAGAAAGTGTATAATTTCGCTTGATTCCAAGATGAACTTGTACTCTAGATTCACCTTTGTGTTTTTATTTTTTGACTTCTCGTTTACAGTGAGAGAAATGCATTGTATGTGAGAGCATTCAATCGCAATTAATCACATCTATGCATGTTTGTGTGTTGAGAGGGAGGGGGGCCGTTGGTGGAGGTGTCACTCTCAATGAATTCCCTTTCATGAAAAGGAATTTGTGGGGAACAGAGGGGCAAGCCAGAGGGGCTAATGTGAGTCTTACTTACTCAGTGTGTGTGTGTGTGTGAATTGCATATGTAGCTCCAGCCGTGCTAGCCATGGCATTCTCGTGAGACAGACAAAGGTTGGGGACCGATTACATAAAATGAAGGCTATAAGTGAAATAAAATATCTCTGAAAAAGAAAAAGCAAGAGAGAGCATTCTTATCAACCTCTCCCTTTTTTTCTCTTTCTACTGCGATAAATTCACTGGCTTTTCTGATTGTAATCGTGACAGTAATTTGTAACTGCTGGTGTTTCTTTATCTATGGATTGAGCTAGCTGATTACATACTCGGTCTTTGGTTAGGGGTCGGGTTTCCAGATAAAACCTAGCTGTATTTTTGCTGAAAAATTATCAAATTCAGTTGTTTGCGATCTGTTATCTGTAAAGATGTATTCTTTTGGGCATCTTTTCCTTTATCGCCATGCCTAATTCTTCTTTTCCCTGCTTTCCTATCTGTGGTATTTTACTTTCCTCTGTGCATTTGTCTGGCAGATTTTGATTGGAAAAGATCTCCCTTTAGAGGCATTGGTTGAATGGTCAATAGATTAATTGGGTTCAGTGAAAGCCTGTGTAAAGTATGTTCATGGTTGTTATAGTTGAAAGAAGACATTAATGAGGTCTAACGTGCCCAGTTTGGATGGATATATATAAGTCTGAGATTGGTTTTGGGAAGCAATCATCTACAGCAGCAACCACAAGACCTCCTCTTGTTTCAGCTGATAACAAAAATGGAATTACCCGGAGGTCTCAAACCAGAGAAGTTAGTTCTAGGTATAGATCACCCACACCATTGGGAGCCCGTGGTCCACAACGATGCCCTTCACCCAATGCCCGAAGGACATCATCAGCATCAACTGTGTGTGTGCCAAAGAGAGCTATATCAGCTGAAAGAAAACGCCCTTCAACACCATCATCACCAACCAGTCCATCTCAATCAACACCGATCCATGATACAACTGCAGAGATACCATTGACACCAAGAAAGATGTTGAGTGATAAATTGCCTAAGTCTTTATGGCCATCAACAATGCGAAGTCCCAATGCTTCTATTCAATCTGATAATCCTATTGGTAAGAGAGATAAAACAGTTTCTCGTACTCTGTCTGATCGCACTTTGAGGCCACCATCGAATTTAGCTCGAAAAAGTGAAACACCTTACTCAGGAAAGTCCACACCAGAGAGAAAGAGGAGCCCACTAAAAGGAAAGAATTCAGCTGATCAGTTGGAGAATTCTAAACCTGTTGACAGTTTACATGCTCTTCGAGTAGATCAACATCGATGGCCTAGCAGAACAAGTGGGAAAACATCCACTTCTCTTAATAGAAGTGATGTTACTGATAAGGTGAACAAAACTTCAGTGTCCTATTCTAGACCTGCTTCACCTTCCATTAGGAGATCATCTCTAGATGGGACAAGCAAACTTTTACATAAATCTTCAAGTGATGTTTTAATGCTAATGTCTCGTGTTGAGAGTGGAAAAGAGATGTCATGTAGAAGTTCAGTTGATGATGGTTCACTAAGGATACAGAGGACCTGCTCTTCGAGTTCATCAGATAGAACGTTGCTGATGAATGCAGCAGCTCGGGCTCTGTCTTTGCCAACCCCTGGGTCAAGGCCGCCGTCACCCTCAGTGTCTAGAGGGATCAGTCCTTCTCGACCCAGGGTTGGTACCCCTTCTTCTAGAGGAACTAGTCCTGCTCGAGTAAGACCGTCGACCCCATCCAGACAATCTCTGAGTTCATCTTCAGGTTTTAGTTTTATTGCAGACATTAAGAAAGGAAAGAAGGCTACAAATAATATTGAGGATGTCCATCAGTTGAGGCTGTTGTATAATAGACATTTGCAATGGCGGTATGCAAATGCCAGAACTAAGACTGCATTGCATTCTCAAAAGACAAAAGCAGAGGTTTGAGTCTCTGTTTTGGAACATAAGCCTTTAAATCTTCTTCTGTATATGTTATATTTCAGGTTGTTCGCATCTTCTTGTATCTTTGCTAAATGTGTCGTACTATTGAGTTCTAGAATTTATTCTTAGTTGCATGTATTGCTAATTTTGGTCCCCTTTTATCCATCTTGTTGGTAGAATATGATTAGGGTTTGCTTTTAGCTAGCTTTTAACTTGAGCATATAAGATAATGCTGCACTTTCGACCATGGCTGTGACTTTAATTTGAGGAATTAAATCTCTGTAACTGCTTACTCTTTTCTCTGGTATTTGATACAAATTCATTTGTTCCTAATTAACTTGATTTTGATGGTGCAGAAAATGCTGTACAACACATGGAGGATAATTGTTGATCTGTCAGATTCCGTAAGGGAGAAAAGGTCCAACCTCCAGCAGCTGAAGCTTAAGTTGAAGCTTTACTCCATCATGGTCAACCAAGTAGGATCTCCAACTACAGTAACATCACTATTGATCTTTTCAAAATGGATACCTACTTCGTATATGGTTTCCTGTTTTACAGATATGAGGTTTCAAATGATGCATCTCTTTTCAATTTGGTTTAACAACTGGAAGCACAGTGAAAAACCAAGTATGAACACAATATCCGAAAATTTAGCCAGCTAAACACATATTTTATCGATCCATATCTTTGAGAATTGAGGAAGACTTATAACTAGAAAAGTTAATTTGGAGAAAGTAAGTAGCTTTATATTGGATCACTATGAATTAGCATAGAAGTCAATCTGTAGGGAAGCCATGTTGGATAGAAAATCGAAGAGGAATAAGATTTCACTCAGATTCTCGAATGAATTAAGATAATAAGTGATATTAGAAGGATCATGTCAATCAGAGGATTTCAGTGATAGTCTATAAGACTTCTGATCGTTGCTGATTAAACTGTTGGATAGGTTTGATGATCACCAGAGTGAATAGCCCTGCCTCAACTAATTTAAATTCATGTAGAAATCTTGAATTAATGAGGCTTCTCTGGGGTTCAAGTGTTTCTGATAATTTTCTATTTTATTCATTCATTATATTCTCAGGAAAACTTGGTTGGCCAATGTGTGTGGATTTTACTTTCTGTCTAATTAATAGTATAATTCTAATTATATTCTGTATTTTAAAGTTGTCTCGTCTCTTTTTAGCAAAATCCATTACCATCATATCTAACAGAAGTATTCATTGATGATGCGCTGTATTTCTGTGTCTACCAGTTGGCACCACATTTACACTTTAAGTTTCCTAGATATCTAATTAATTGCAATTTCTGATTCCATGTGCACCTTTATATCTTAGTCCCTTTACTGTAAGTGACATTCATAGTTCATCAACATCTTATTATTGGAATTCAACTTGCTCAGGTGATGTTACTTGATGAGTGGGCTTCAATTGAGAGGGACCATACCAACTCATTAACCTGCTCCATCCAAGATCTGCAGGCCAGCACTCTCCGCATTCCACTAACTGAAGGAGCAAGAGTATGGCAGTTGACTAACTCTTGACACCCAATTTTGTGAAAGAGTGAATTCCTAAATCTTTCTGTTATTTTCAGGGAGATATTAAATCTGTTACAGCAGCTGTGTGCTCCGCCCTTGATGTGATGAAGGCGATGGGTGCCTCATTAAGTTCCGTTCTTTTAAAGGTGACATCTTTTATATGTACCTTAGTTAGTCTACCATATGCAATTCATCCTCTCTCTCTCTCTCTCTCTCTCTCTTATTTTACATATTTTTTGTTAATACAGATGCAGGGGATGAACTGCCTGGTCTCGGAACTTGCTGATGTGGCAGCACGAGAAAGAGCCATGCTTAATGAATGTACATCGGTCTTTGGTTCTTCAGCTGCATTGCAGGTAAGAGATGCAGTTCAAGTTTACATGCAATCTTTGTTGACATTAGGCGTTGCTTTATGTTTAAATGATATGTTATGGTTTAGGACATGAGGTACATTTCTGTGAGACAGTTGAACATAGTGAATAAGTTTGAAAGAAAAATTTAAACTGGGTAGCAAAGATTGTAAAGTTTGATCAATTATATATACGTCACATCTAACATTACATAATCCCACACAAGAATGTGTCAGGATGTAAATGATGAACTAGCATTTACTTGAGCAGGTGGAGGAACACAGCCTTAGGACCCATCTGTTACAGATGAAACAAACTCGGAGGGAAGATGGCCCGTCTATATTTGGATATTAAGATCGATCAAGATTTTCCCACGTGATGATGCTAACCGCCATGACTATGACAATTTTTTTGTTTGTGGAGTATATATGATGTCTCTCCTCACCTTTTTAGTAGTTTTATTTATTTATATTTATTTTCATATAGTTAAAAAAAAAGGTAGTAATTAGGTAATTATTTTCTTTCCGTTCATAGTGTAGTCTACTGGCTAGAGTAGAGTTTCTTTGTCGTCCCTTGTATTTGTTTTGTAAAAAGCGTTGAAATATATCGAGTTCTCCAATGCCTTTTACGGCTTTAATTTTTTAAAAAAAATTTATGTATCATTATTTTAGGGGAAATTACAAATTGGTTCAAAAAATGGATTATAATTATAAATTGGTTCAAAATATTTTCAGACATATATTTTATAATTCTGTGCAAATATTATTCATGTGTTTATGTAATGCTTTGAACAAATTTATAATTAGGGTACCTTAGTTAATTGTCATGTTTAATTTGTCAAATAAAATTGGTTTGAAAGTTAATATATTGTTTCTTTACATTGTGTAGTTTGGCACTTTTAAAATTAAATTTTGAATTTGAATATGTTTGAGAAAAACATGTTCAGCAAATGATGTTGTAGCACATCTTGTGAGTCTATCTGATCAAGATGAGTGGACGGCCCGTTGGACCAAAGACGCGAATCCATTAGATTTACATCAAAATATATATTTTATATTCTTTTAGGTCAAAATTCATAAAAATGATTAATTGCAAAATAATTCACGAATTTTACCGGTTTTATCAATTATAACATGAACTTTTAAACGTTGCAATTTTATACACGAACTAATTTACTGTTGCAATTTGATGCATGGTATAAATTTTCAGCGATACTTACACGTACGTGGCAAGCGGAACTGTCACAAAGAACACGTCACACGCCATGCTAGATGTCAAATCTACAAGAAAAAGTATTTTTTATCATCCAACCTAGACGTCAATAACGATTTTGAGTTAAAATTCTTGTACCTAAATAGACTCTAACAAAATGTACCACATAAATAGCTGGAAGTGCTTGAATTAACTAGTTTTAATGAATTATAAACGTTGGTGTTGTCTAGTTATATAGAAAGAAATGTATTTGGCGTGTGATGTGACGTGCTCGAATTTAGTAGTTTTGAAATATTAAAAAGAAAAAAGTTTTTTCGTGCATTGACATCTGACGTGGTGTGTGACGTATTTTTTGTGACAGTTTTGGTGGACATGTAAGCATAAGTATCACAAGAAATTGACACCATGTATTGAATTGCAACAGTAAATTAGTTCGTATAAAAATTATTGAAATTTTTAAAAGTTCATATTGTAATTGATAAAGACTATAAAGTTCGTAAATTATTTTGCAATCAATCCAAATAAAAATGAGTAACTATTGATGAGAATCAGAATGACAATATCAGTTCTAGTGTGCACTTGAGTGTATGGCACTTGAATTTTTTTTAAAATACCCCAAGAAGAAATCAGCTAATACCACAATATAGCATCAGTAATAGCCCAAGAAGGCATCAGTAATACCCCAATAACAAAAATAAAATAAAATACAATTTCGTGTGTTTGTGTGTGTTTTGAAAAAATCAAAATTGAAACTAAAATTGAGCTTAAAATTTGCATTTATTCACTTGAATGCATGCTTAGAATTTGTGCCATAAGAAACATGGGAGGATTTTACCTGTGCAACCAAAATCGTTTCTCTATTCTCACGTCCCTCAATCTGCGTCACGTAAATATTGAAATTGTTACTTTATAGATGCGCTTACTCCGTAAAATCGAACATGGCACACTTCGTGGTTAAAGATTACACTTCGTGGTTAAAGATTCACATTTAGATTAATGTTATGCGTTGAGTGCGTAAGGTGTATCTACCCAGAACTAAGCCATCGTGTATCAGTTTTACAAAATCAATAAAATAACTACCTTCCCTCTCGATTTCTCTCTCGATTCCGATCACGCCATCGCTGAATTTCTTTGAATCTCCGATTAAGCTCAACTTCTAGTTACAGTGGTATCAGAGAAAATGTTCCTTCTCCGATTACCTGTGCAATTATCATAACAATGGTGAGTAATTCTGACAGAATTAATTCGTTGGAGAACAACTTTTTGATGCTTGAATCTCAGCTCAATGAGGTTTGTCAGGAGCATCAACAACTGCAATAAGAGCAAACAAACACTAAGGATGAGCTAATTCGTAGCAAGGAGGAAATGATCCGTCGATTTGAAAACCAATCGAAGGATTCGGAGCTGTTTCAACAACAGATGTTAGAAATGGTTAGGCAAATTGGAGCTAACACCACGGATAAAGGCAAAGCTCTAGCTGTGAATTCCGACAACGAATTCATTAGATCGCCACGTGATGTTGGTGATAACATGAATAAAGGAGCTTTGGGAAAATCTAACGGGCGAAACGAGGCTGGTCTATTGCCTACTCCTATGCGTGATCCAACTCCAGGAATACCTTTACACCATGGAAATGATGCTCCGCAAGCTGGTTGATTAGGCGTGAAATTGTTATGTTTTGGTGCCCGGTTTGCCCATATTTTGAGTGTTTTTTTATGAGTGTTTGGAGTCATTTGAGTATCATTTCTATAAACTGATGAATTTATCTCTTTGGTTTTCATAGATGGATAGAGGGTGAAAAGAGGAGTTCGTAGGACATTGAATCGGCCAAAACGGACTCCCGGTTGAGGAGATATGAAGATTTTACGAACATGTGTACATCTGCCGAAAAGTGCTCGAGCTCAATAGGTCGTGCACTCAATGCACGAGTGGTCGTGCACTGTGCACGAGTGGAATCAGGTCGTGCACTAAGTGCACAACCTATACTCGAGCAAATGCGTATTTGTTGGAGTTATACGTGAAAGTATGCTTTTACTTTGTATAACTCGTGTATCAAACACTTGTTTTATGAGAATAATTCTTTTATCGCATATGCTTTAGTTATGATTGAATGTTGAATATCTATTGCAAATCGTTCAATATATGGTACTTGTTACATTGTAGTTAATGTGGTGATACCCGATCACGGAAGACAACATTAACAGTCTCCTTGTAACTAAACGTACATTTTCACGACCCAGGTGGAATTGAACAATCCGCCATGAAAGATCGATGTGTAAGTCTCAGATTGGTCTGTCTTGACTAAGAGATTGCACTAGCACATTTAGTATGTGTTGAAGAGGACCTACAGCGAGAATAAATTCTTCTGTTCTGAAATGTGAAGAATTAGACCTCAGTGGTTGTTGATTTCTTAATCTCCGTCACTTAAATAGGACCGTGTGTGCTTGATGGTTACTGCTTTGATTCATGTTGGGTGAGAATCATTGTGACTTCGAACCTTGTGCTTTGGGCAGTAATATTAATCATACGACGGTTGCTAAGATTTAATACGGAGAAACGCGTGCGAGTACGGCTCGTGTGATTAGTCCCCTTGGTGGGCTCAGAAGTTTTATCGTACCAAATCTTGCAAGTGAAGAATCAGTTTCTTCGGTACGGATAATAATGTTGAGCTGTCTTTACTCCAAGGTGAAATATATTAATTAATTTAGAGCTATTCAGAAGCTTAATTAATTAATGGACTTGATAATCTTAAACGTGGGAAATAATAACCGGGAGCCCATATTATCGTAATATGATTAAGATGGATAGTGCAATATTAATTTATTAGTGGTAATAATTAATATTAATGGATTGAATTATATTGGGGCTCAATATTGAAATTTAGAAGTCCATTAGGAGGTCCAATCTTAATTCTCCTTAAAGGCCCCTCAAGTAGCCCATTAAGTAGTCCAATAATGATAAGGTGATTAAAATAAAAAGATAATATAATGCTGATTTTTCTTCATTAATTTTCGAAAATAAGAAGTTAGGAAGAGAAAAGATTTTGTTGATTTTCTTGGAAATATATTATGGAAGATAAGTATTCTTGGAATACAAGATTATCTCATATATTCAAGAAGATCCAAATCTTGGATTTTCTTCTTAAAGTTTTTGAGAATTACAAGTTAAATATGAGAGTGAGATTTTTATGGAATATTTTATTTTGGAGAAAAGAATATATGAGATATATTCAAGATTTCTTAGAGACTAAGAAAAGATTTTCTCCAAGCCTAAAATATTGTAAATTTCGGCCACCTCCATATTATAAATAGGGGATGATTATTTCATCCCCAAATACATAATTCCATGTGTTGGAAAAATCAAGAGCATAGATATTTTTCTTTTTCCTTATATATTTAAATTATTCGAAAGCATCTCCTACCGGTGATCGAATAAGGCGAAAGGGAAATACTTGAGAAGGTTTTTGGATTGATAAAACGCGTACGTGTTTGTCCCGTTTTATTCAAAGACCAAGTTCTACGAGAGGTACGTAAGTCACATATTTTCTTGTTTATTCCGTCATAGATTATATGTGAATTAATTCAACATGCATGATGTTGGTCCCGAAACGAGTAAACAGGTGTATGAGGGGGGGGGGGGAATACACCTGTGATTACAAATTAAAACTTCTTCAAAACTTATCAGGTTACTTAAGACAATAGCTCGTCAGTGGACTTGAGGTCTGCTGAGAGTTATTCTGTGAAAGCTTACTGAGATAATACCTCCACTGAAAGCACAAGACTTTCAGTTGAACTACTATCTAATTAGCTTTCAGATGCGGATTAGTGAGCCCTTTAGAAAACTCGTTTTACTTTGATAAACTTGAGATTAATATACACTTATGAAATAGCAGAATGTAAGTACACAAGATGTAAAGTGGTTCAGAGATAAATCTCCTACGTCCACTGGCCTGATCAAACAGGAGAATTCCTTTCAGTTGGAATTCCTTGTGTTATAGTGCCAAGGTGCACTGATCAACTTCTCCTCTCTTAGGATGATTGATCACTAGGAAATTCCAGGTCCTAGTTCCCAAAACAAACCAGCTTTCAGACTGATACAACAATCAGCTTACTAACACCACTTAACACTAGCTCTCAACCTAAACACTGAGTAGGGTTTTGAGTAGGGTTTTGGTTCCAACTATTTTGAGATAATCCTTACAAGTTTTAGCTCAATGCTTAGGATTGGATTATCTCTTTCTAAGATTTGGATATAGCTTTAAGCTTGGTTACAGAAGGTTTGTTAGGCTCTCTACAATTGTGAAACACTTAGGAAACAATGATAATTTCGAGTGCTTCTGGATGATTATGAATGTAGAGATAGCTTTGATCTTGTGAGTTTCCCGTGCTTGTAAATGTGCACGTCCTTCTGTATTTATAGGCTTCCTTGAAAATCTTCCCGTTGGATTTGAATCTTCTCAAGTAAGTCTTCTTGTATCTGATTGGTTCAAACGGCTCTATTTGAAGCTTTAAGTCTTGTCAAGAAACGGCTGCAAAACCATGCTGTTCACCAACCTTCTATAGATTGCTAGGTGAAAGACTTTCGGTACTTGTCAGGCTGGGGCAGGTCGGCTGTCAGTAAAGTACACTGACGTGTCATCTTTTCATTGGACCTTAAGTCTGTATGCCCAGATTCTTGTCTTGCTTTAAGGTGGAACTCCTCTGAGAGAACCTTCTTATTCCTTCATTTATTGTAAGCTTCATTGAAATTCATTTTGCCTTGTTCCAACCGGATTAACTAACAGCTTTAAATATGTTTAGCATTCAATGTACTTGTTAGTTTCTTTATCAGTGGACCTTCGTCCTCTACTGATAGATTTAGTCTTAGTGAGAATGTACTTAGAAAACATTCAAGACTTAGACTTCTTCACAGATCACTTAGTCTTCAGTGGACTTCACTTCAGCGGACTTTATCTTCAGCAAACTTCATACTAAAATACACTCTAGTTATTACTAACTGTACTCCAGTTCTTAACACTTAGAACTGTTGAACTAAACATTAACTCTACTGAATAATTTACTTACAAAACACCTTAGGAGGGACATGTTGGCATCTAATCAAAACAAGTCTTATACATTTTCCCAACAATTTCCCCCTTTTTGATTATGCCGGAACCTATCTTATATCTTCTTCCAGATGAGGTTCTTCAGATGACATTCAAAGTTCACAGATTTTGTAAGTAAAAACATTCAAGTACATAAGCCTAAATGATAATGAGATATTATCTTGGGCAAACATCAGCAGAGTTCATTTCATTGAAAAATGATGAAGTACAAATTACATGAAGTCAACTCTCAAAAAGTTTCAAACTTAAACACACCTAGGACTTATAAACAAATGTCCAGCAAAAGATACAACTTTCTCAGATGGACTCAAAAAGAGGTTCAAGTCCATATTGCTTAAAGACTTTGATCTTCAGCTCATTCTTCCTCTCCATCATCTCCTTGGAATGTCCTCTGAGACCAAGATGCTCGCATAAGGACGTCCACTCTTCAGTGATCCTTTCTCTATCAACAGCTCCTGTTGCATCTTGAGGAGGCCAGTATGTGATTGGCTCAGGGGCCTTCAGAGCATGATCTGGGAAGGCATCATTCCAAGCATCACTGATCTCGGGATAGAGTTTGGGATAGGCATCAAACAACCATGAGTTGAAGACTTCTTGTGCATTGTCCCTTCCTAACTCTCCACTGACATAGAAGGAATATACAAAGTCCCTTTTTGCAGTCTCCCAAGCATCATTGAGCTTCTTAGGAACCCAGGCATCGTGGTGAGGGAATCTGTTCTGAGATGGTGTGATCTTGTCTTTCTTCAGTTTGGCAGCCCACTTAAGATAACCACTTCTGAACTTTTTAGAAGTAGTTTTGTCAAAAGTGGCTAACCTCTCCTGCTTCTTCCTCTCAGCCAGTTCTGCAATGGTTTCCATCTTCCCAACCACCTTATCTCTCCTCTCCTGCTGCTGGGCAGTTAGCTTCCTTGTTCTTTCGTTCATTCCCCCAGCCTCTTTGATTAGCTCAGTGAGCTCCGTAACTCGGGTGGGTGCAGACTTGGGAATTTCAGAAGATAAAGGATCAGGGTTAAGAATGGGAAGTACCTCAACTTCATCAGTAGAGGTTGTGGACTTAGCTGCCAACCTCCCTGAGGTTCTTGTCTTTTTAGCAACCTCTGCTGAGAGTACATCAGTTGCCTTTCTCTTGGCAGGTTCCCCCTTCTTTGCAGCTCTCTCTTCCTTCTCCTTCAGATGAGATTCCTTGAACTTTGAGAGATCCACTGATGCAGTCTCCTTGCCATTCTTTTCCTCAGCCAGCTTCTGGGCTTCAGCATCAACTTTCTTGATGGTGCTTTTGATTTGTTGACCTTTCTCGAACTCCGGGGCCTCAAAGATGATTTGCATTTTGTTCCTTGGATCAGCCTTCAGTTCCTTAGAGGATATCAATCTTTCCCCCTTTCCGGCATTAATCATGCACTCAGCCACAGTGATGTTTAACTTCATCTGATCGTGAGCGATGGCCTTAAGTTCAGTCGAGCAGTGGTCAACTTCATCTTCCATTCTTTCCAGTGCAGCTCCAGCAGTTTGACCAAATTGCACAAATTGGGCCAGTTTCTCATTGATTAGCACATTGGTCTTCTCCTGAGTTGGGAAGTCCTCAGCAGCCTTCTTGAGAACTTCACCAAGCTTGGCTCCGAGTTCTTCGTGCTTTGCCTCGAACTCCTGCATCTTTTGGTTCCACAACCCTTCAACCTTTCCAACAAGGTCGGCTGAGAAAGCTTCAACAGAAGACTTTAGGTTGTTGGACACGTTCTCCACTGAGTCCTTCAGGAATTGAGTTCTGGCTTCCTCCTCCTTCTTCTCCAGATCTTTCAGAGCCTCAATGACTAGCACACTTTGTCCCTCAACTACATCAATTACCATCTGCTGTGAGTCTTCAACTTTCAGTGTGAGATTTTGAAGTGATGTAGTTGTGGACTCCATGAGTTCGTCAATGTGGTCTGAGAGTATGATCATTTCGTCTACCTCCTCTTGTACAATTTCTTGAACATCTCTCAGCTGAGTTTCAAGAGCAGGGAGCCTTTCTTCTTGAAGTTTGAGCACTTCATCCTTCAGGGGAGTTAGGTTGACCTGGACTGAGGGGATCTCATCAGTTTGAGTACCTGCATTTAAGACAGTGTTAGATCTTGCTCCCTCAATCTCACCACCTAAGTCACCTGTAACTTCTACCTCCATTGGAACTCCCTCCTCCTCACTCAGCTTACTTCTCTCATCACTCTCTTTTTCAACTATTTGTTTTTCAGCCAATTCACCCTTTACAGGGATGATTGCTTTTATTTGGCCACTCACAATTCCAGTGATTTCAACATCCTTTTCAGCACCCTCAACTTTTTCTTTCTCTTTTTCAACTCCTTCTATTCCAGTCACCTCAGTTGACTCTGAAGCCACCACTGAGGGCTGTTGTGGGAGAATCTCAGTAGACACCTCTACTGGACTCTCCTGTGGCAAATTTTGAGCCTCAGTATCCCTTGCCTTGGATACATCCTTGGCTACCTCACCATCACCTTGCCTTGGTGAGGTCCCTCCTCCTTGTACATTTTCCACATTCTCCTCCTCTTTCTCCTTCACCTCCTCTCCTTCAGCTACCAATTCAGCTGATTTCTCTTGCTCACCACCATCAGCTTTCTCCACCTCAGTTGCCTTCTTAGCCTCAGCCATCTTCTCCATCACCAGACTCTAAAAAATGTTCTCATCACAGAGAAGTCTGGATTTGGTCATCCCTGCAAACTGCAACACCTCCACCTCCTCCTTCTTCCAATCATCAGCATTGCTGCCTCTGACTGCCAGTAGAATTTCTCCTAGCCTCCTATCTTTGAGCTGGACAAGGAGTCTCAGTCTCAAGAATAATGCTTTCAGGGTTGGGTACCCATCAAGCTCAGGGTACTTAGACTCCAAAGAGTAAGCAACCTCATCCTTAAGGGTGTCTAAGAATGAGTACTCTTCTTCATCGTCTGAAGGAAGGGAAGGGGTAGGGGATCTGATATCAGTTGGCTCTTCTGGGATAGACTCCAGTTGAGTTGGATGTATTTCAGAAGGGTTTGGTTCAGATGAGGTTTGAGCTTGGGTATCAGGTGAGGTTGGGTTTTGGTCAGTGGGGGTTGATGATGTGGGTTCAGATGGGGTTGTTTCAGTAGGGGTGGAGATGGGTTCAGTGGGGTTTGTTTGGGATCCACTTTTAGGCTGTTGAGAGCCTTCAGTGGGGGTTTGAGGGTGAGTTATTTTGGAGATGCGTTTGGTTTTGGCGGCAGGGGTGCGAGGTTTAGTGGTTTTAGGTTTAATAGGGGTAGGAGCAGGAACATCTGAGTCAGACTCAGTTGAGATAGTGTTGGGAGAAGAGGTAGGGTTACCTGATGAAGACTCATCAGTAGAGTCTGTGATTCTGACTTTCTTCGAAGCAGCCTCCTTCTCTGCTTCAGAAGACCTCTTCTTCTCCTTCCTTGAGGCCTTCTCTGCCACAGCCTCCTTATGTTGAGCCATTTTGTCACTCAACTTTACCAATCTCCTTTTCAGCTTTGTTTTCTTTCCCTCAGCAGGGGTATCTTCTTCCTCCTCAATTGCCTCTGGGCTTTCCACAGCAGGCTTAATCATCCTTGCCTCCAGAGTCTTTCCAGACTTGAATAAAATCTTTAGATTGCTCCATTTCCTATCAGGGATCCAATCCACTCCCAGATCTACATTTTCTATCAAGTAAGAGATTTTTGTTGCATAGTTTAGCTTACTTGATAGTTGAGGAGATTTGTCAGGTTGAAACTTTGAGTGCTCCTTATTCAAGGCCCTCAGAAAGAACTGCTGCCAATTGTATGGCTTTTCTTTGCTCTCAACTATCGCCTTCATCAGCCTGAGCTTTGGCTTGCTCACTTGCTCAGTACTCCCTTGGTTTCCCAAGATACATTTACTCACAACTTCACAGAGAACATTGTAAACTGGCAGGAGTTCACTTCTGTTCATTGTTGGAGTGTATGGTACCTTCCTTTGCATTATGGTTTTGACCCATTCTTCCTCTTTCTCCACAATGCACGTGTCTGGATTGGGACCTTCAGAAGGGAGATCAAAAAGTTCCTTCAGAACTTCTCCGCTCACACGAATCTCCTTCTTTATCTTTTGGTGCTCTGTGACCTCCATGTTATCTCTCATAACTTTCTTCTTCCTTTGTAAGATCAGATGAGACTTGATCCTTGTATCTGAGTTGGAGACATTGTTGTAGAATTCAAGAACCTGTCTGTCAAAACAGTTTTCTGGATGAACGGATAGAAATTTCTCTAACCCAGCACTTTTTATCATTTCAAGGGCTTCTTTGATGTGAGCATACTCGGGTCTGGACTCAATTTCTGGGTTATTAAAAACCACGATGGGTTCATACCAGAAGTTATATTTATGGGTAAGGAAACTAAGATTTAACTTTGCCATTTGAATAAGAGGGTTTGAGAGAAACGATTTGCAGAGAGTTGGGAAAAAAAAAGTAAGTGTTTGCTTTGGAAGTGTATTCGAAAAGGTTTACAAATGATCGTTTGGAGTTTTTATATGAGTAATGAATGGTGAGATCGAACAAAGAGATCAACGCCTGAGATTGATCGTGTTTGAGATCGTGGATAGTTGCAAGGTTTAGTGGGGGGGTTTTAAGAAATCTTGACGGTTAGAAAAGAACCGCCTAATATGAATGGTATGGATTTAAAAAGTTGGTAGCCGGAAGGTCACATCATCCGGCTTTTAGGGCGCGTGAGATAGGTAATTGAAAAAGCATGTCTGACTTGTACCACGCGCATTAAATGCTTGCCATACCAAAATCTCTTCGGAACAGTGGAAAGAGATTTAATTTTTCAGAAAGCACTCATTAGTAAATATATTGAAACCAATTAAAAAATATATAAAACTAAGAGGCTTTAGCTTTGAAAATAACATAAGTATAAACTTGACCTCCACTGAGGTTCGACCTCGTCTGATATTAAGGTCTCTTCTGAGTATGAATCTCCACTGAGTTGAAGGTAACTCTACTGAGATTCAATCCCTTCTTTTACTCTCCTGGATCTAGGAGTCCAAGCTCCACTGACAATTCTTGAAACCTTGCTTCAGCCAAAGGTTTAGTGAAGATATCTGCCTTCTGCTTGTCAGTGTGGATTTTGAGCATTTTGATGTCCTTCTTCTCCACATGATCTCTGATGAAGTGATGCCTTATATCCACATGTTTGCATCTTGTGTGGAGAACTGGATTTTCTGAAATAGCAATTGCACTATTGTTGTCACAGAAAATAGGGACTTCATTGGCAAAGATGTTGTAATCTCTCAGTTGTTGTCTTAGCCAAAGAATTTGAGCACAACAACTTCCAGCTGCCATATACTCAGCTTCAGTAGTGCTTGTGGCTACTGAATTTTGTTTCTTGGAAAACCAAGAAATCAGTTTACTTCCCAAGAATTGACAAGTGCCTGAGGTTGATTTTCTATCAATTCTGCATCCACCATAGTCAGCATCTGAGTATCCTGTGAGTTCTAGATTGTCATCTGAGGGATACCACAATCCCATATTCACAGTACCCTTAAGATATTTGAGAATTCTCTTGGCAGCTTCCAGATGACTTTTCTTGGGGTTGGCTTGATATCTTGCACAAATCCCAACTGCAAAAGTGATATCAGGCCTGCTTGCTGTGAGATACAGTAGAGATCCAATAATGGCTCGGTAGGAAGTCTGGTCTACTGATTCTCCATCCTCATCTGGTTCCATTTTGGTGTTGGTGTTGAGTGGAACTCTTGCAACCTTGCTGGTATGGCATCCAAACTTGTTGATCAGCTCCCTTGTGTATTTGGCTTGGTTGATGAAGATTCCTTCAGTGGACTGCTTGACTTGAAGTCCTAGGAAGAAATTCATTTCTCCCATCATAGACATCTCAAACTTTCCCTTCATCAGTTGAGAAAATTTCTCACAGAGGACTTGGTTAGGACATCCAAAAATGATATCATCCACATAAATTTGAACCAGCAATGTGTCCTCTCCTTTTGTGATTCTGAAAAGTGTTCTATCAACTCTCCCTTTGATAAAACCATGATCCAAAAGGAATTGTGACAAAGTATCATACCAAGCTCTTGGAGCCTGTTTCAGTCCATATAGAGCTTTCCTCAGTCTATATACTTTGTGACTTTCTTCAAAACCTGGGGGTTGCTCCACATAGACCTCTTCATTGAGTACTCCATTCAAGAAGGCACTTTTAACATCCATCTGGTACACCTTGAATTTCTTGTGAGCAGCATATGCAAGAAATAACCTTATTGCCTCCAATCTGGCTACTGGAGCAAATGTTTCATCATAGTCAAATCCTTCAACTTGAGAGTAGCCCTTTGCAACTAGCCTGGCCTTGTTTCTGACTATGATATCATTCTCATCCTTCTTGTTCTTGAATACCCACTTGGTTCCTATCACATTGCAGTGATATGGTCTGTCCACCAACTCCCATACTTGATTCCTTGTGAACTGGTTGAGCTCTTCTTGAATGGCAATAATCCAGTTGGAATCTTGAAGTGCTTCTGCTATGGAGCTTGGTTCCTGGTTTGATAAGAAACAACAAAACAAAGCACTTTCACCATGAAAACTTCTAGTTTTGACTCCTGAGGTAGGATCACCTAGGATTTGCTCAACAGGGTGATCTGAGAGCCAAGTTCTCCTAGGCTGATGCCCTTCAGTAGAGTTTAACTCTTCTGATGTTGAGTCACTAGATATTGGAATGAAATCGAATTCAGGAAATAAGACAGAGGGTTGAAGTCCTGAGTCATCATTCAAGGTATTTTCATTCTCAATGGTAATTTCATTGGTTCCCCCTTGAATGATAGTTTCAGTGAATGTCTCAGCTGTGACCACATCTTCATTGACATTGGTTACCTCTTGAACTGGGATGGTGTTCATCAGTTCAGTTACATCTTCAGGAGGGCTCTCAGGTGAGCTTTGAGGAGTGGTCTTATTTTGAGTGTCCTCTTTGAATTGTTGATCATTGAGGTTGTCCCAAGTTGGGATGAATGTATCAACACAATTCTCAAGATATCCTTTTGATTTGATACTCAGTCTAGTTAGCCTTTTGCTTATCACATCCTCATTCTCCTTACTTCTGGACTCAAAGGTAGACTCATCAAATACCACATGAGGTGTTTCTTCCACAACAAGAGTTCTACAGTTGTAAACTCTGAAAGCTCTACTGATTTGGGAATATCCTAAGAAAATTCCTTCATCAGCTTTGCTATCAAAAGCTTTCAGTTGAGTTTTCCCATTGTTGTGAATGAAACACTTGCAACCAAAAATATGAAAGTAAGATACCTGTGGCTTTCTGCCATTCCATAACTCATATGGAGTTTTTCCTTGATGTTTGGTTACCATGGATCTGTTTTGAGTGTGGCAGGCAGTATTAATAGCTTCAGCCCAGAATCTTTTAGGAACCTGAGCTTCAGCTAACATTGTCCTTGCTGCCTTCTTGAGAGTCCTATTTCTTCTTTCAGCTACTCCATTTTGTTGTGGAGTTCTTGCAGCTGATGTCTCATGAAAAATACCTAATTCTTTGCAATAATCAGATATAATAGAATTTATGAATTCAGTGCCCTTATCTGATCTTATCTTTACAATGTTCAGGCTCTTTTCATTGCTAACTTTCTTCAGGAGCTCTGGCAGTCTCAGTTGAGTCTCCTTTTTGCTTGCAAGGAATATCACCCATGTGTACCTGGAGAAGTCATCTACAACAACAAGTGTATATTTTCTCCCATTGATACTTACAGGGGTTACTGGACCAAAAAGATCCATATGTAATAGTTGAAGTACTCTGTCAGTAGAGGTTGCTACTTTGCTTTTGAAAGATGCCTTTACTTGCTTCCCCTCCTGACAGGCTTTACAGATATGTTCTTTGTTGTAAACTTCATTTGGCATTCCTTCTACCAGTCCATGTCTTGCTATCCTGTTCATCATCTTGAAGTTCAGATGACTTAGCCTTTTATGCCATAACCAATTAGTGTCAGTTGAGCTCTTAGCTATAAGACATGCATTTGGTGTGCAAGACTTCCAATCTGCAAGATAGACATTTCCCTTTCTTGACCCAGTTAGTAATACCTGTTGTGAAGATACATTCTTAACAAAACACAGGTTACATGAAAATTCAACACTGTATCCCTTATCACAGAATTGACTTATGGACAGTAGATTATGCTTAAGTCCACTGACAAATGGTACATTGCTTACTCTTACTGAGCCAATAATTAAAGTACCATAACCTCTAGTGGCTCCTTGAGAGTTGTCACCAAAAGTGACTTGTGGACCTTCCTTCTCAACAAATTCTGTCAGGAGATCTTTGTTGCCAGTCATGTGCCTAGAACATCCACTGTCCAAGTACCAGACTGATGATATAAGAGCTTCTCCTTTGTTGAGGTCCACTGAGCCCTGCAATCACAGATCAAGCTTTAGGTACCCATTTGGTGTTGGGTCCTACAAGGTTAGCTGTACCTTTCGGAATCCAAATTTGCCTCACAGTTCTAATCACTTTAGATTGGCTAATTTGTCTTCCATAAACATCTACATAGGTTGTTATCTCCCTAGGTGCTTTGGGAGTAAACTTTCTATGGGTGTCAGCCTTTGAAGGAACAGGAACCTTCTTCACATTCTTTCTCTTTGGCTTGGGTGCACCTGGTCTTGGTTTTTGTTTATAAAGGTATGAAGGACCTTTTCCTTTAGGCACAAAAGGACTAGGTCTTTCATATGAGTCATTCCTTGAGGACTGCTCATGCCTGGGTGTTCTCAGCTGAGGTTGCTTCATCTGTGAAGACCTCGGCTGATAGTACCTCTGCTGAGATCTAGTCTGATAAGTCACCTGAGCCTTTCCATTTGGTTTTGGCCTAGATTGACTTTTCTTTTGAGTGATCTCAGCTGGTCTTTTTCCTTTATCCACAGTCTGTGGTTGAAATGTCACAGACTTGACAAAAACTCTCTTTGTGCCACTTGAAGAAGCAACACTCAGAGGACCTTCTGAAGGTTTTGGAATAAAGCCTATCCCACACTTGTTATTTGGATTGGTTTGAAAATTTTGGATCTCCTCTATGGCAAGAGAGGGTTTGTTTAGAGCATCAATCCTTTTTAACAAAGTCTCTTCAGATTTTTGTAAGACATCAATTTTCAGGAGAGAATCCTTTATTTGGCTTACCAATTTTAAATTCTCTTCAGTTAACTTTGTCTTAGATTCATTGAGATCTTTTATCAGTTGATCTCTACCATTTCCTTGACTTCTGAGGATTTCCACCTCTTTTGTCAGTTCAATGGTAGATTTGGCTGGGTTCAGATCTGCTTGATTCCCAGACTTAATTAACTTGGAGTTTTCACTCAAGAGTTGTTTGTTCTCATCTTGAAGACAGAAACTTGCTTCTTGCAACCTTGAGAAATCAATCATCAATTGTTCCAAGGCGGACTGAAGATTGAGTTCCTCAGTTGACTCTGAGCTTAGCTCAGGTGTGTGTTCTAGAGAAATGGATGGTTTAGATTGTACCTCTGGTTCTTCTCTTGCCATGAGGCACATGTCATCTTCACTGCTGTCAGAGAACAGTTCATCAGGCGATTCCAGGTTTTCATCAACATCCCCAGCCATCATGGCTTTCCTTTCTCCATATCTTCTGTCTCTTTTGGCTTGCCTTTCTCTTCTTTCTTTTGTGCTCAGTTGAGGACAGACATATTGAAAGTGCCCAATCTTTTTGCACTGAAAACACCTGTTGGCATCATCATTCTTTTCCTCAGTGGAATCTCTGGTCTTTGATGATGATCCTTCAGCCTTGGTGTAATTCTTGTATTCCTTCGTCTTTTCCAGCTCAGATGAGCTTTTCTCTCCTTCTCTGGTAGTCTTTTGTGGATAACTTCTACCTTCCCTGTTATCCCTGTAAAATCTCTTATATTTGCCAAAGCGGCTGTTAAGTTGTTCAAACCTTCTAGCCATGAGGCTGAGTTCCTCCTGCATCTCAGCCTTGCTTTGAGACTTGCTTGCCTTTGTACTCTTCTGAGGCTTTGGAGATTTTGGCTCAGACTCCTTAGCTTTGAAGGCGACTCCCTTCTCAGCTGAGGTCTCATCAGGAGCCCTTTTCCTGTTCAGATCAAACTCATAAGCCTTAAGTTCAGAGAATACCTGTTGCATAGACATGCTGGATAGATCCTTGGTATTCTGCATCATTACAGAGTACACATCCCATCTTGAGGTTAGACCTCTCAGGATCTTTAAGGCAACTTCTCTTTTGGTGTAGACCTTTCCCAGAGAATTTATCTCATTCATGATGTCAGTGAACCTCCCATCAAGCTGGTCTATGGTCTCAGTGGACTCCATGGTGAACTGCTCATATTTTTGAACAGCTACTGAAAGCTTGTTCTCTTTTATCTTGTCAGTTCCTTCACACATGAGAGCCAGAGTGTCCCATAGTTCCTTTGCTGTCTTGCAGTGGATCACTCTTCCCATTACAGAATCTGGAATAGTGGTGTAGAGAATGTTCATGGCAATGAAGTTGAGGTTGTTTCTCCTCCTCTCATCTGCAGTGAAATTATCTTCATCTTTGGGCCATTCTTCTCTAGGATCTGCAATAGTTTCAGCTGTAGTTCTAGGGTTAGGTGTCATAAACACAAATGGACCTTTAGTAATAACCCTTAACATTTCATCATGCACACAGGCAAGATGAGCTCTCATTCTGATCTTCCAGAAATCATAGTTTTCCACTGAGAATTGTGGAAGCTTGTGATGAGACATATGGTTCAAGGGATTAACTCCCATGTTGTTCTCTGCTGGTGGTGCAACCCTAGCTGTGTTGTCAGCCATATTATAAAAGCAAGTTTATCAAAAGATCAATTCAGGTGACCTTAATAAAATACCTTTAAGCACAAGGTATACTTAGAACAATGGTCTTTTGAACAACTGCTCTGATACCAATTGTTGGTCCCGAAACGAGTAAACAGGTGTATGGGGGGGGGGAATACACCTGTGATTACAAATTAAAACTTCTTCAAAACTTATCAGGTTACTTAAGACAATAGCTCGTCAGTGGACTTGAGGTCTGCTGAGAGTTATTCTGTGAAAGCTTACTGAGATAATACCTCCACTGAAAGCACAAGACTTTCAGTTGAACTACTATCTAATTAGCTTTCAGATGCGGATTAGTGAGCCCTTTAGAAAACTCATTTTACTTTGATAAACTTGAGATTAATATACACTTATAAAATAGCAGAATGTAAGTACACAAGATGTAAAGTGGTTCAGAGATAAATCTCCTACGTCCACTGGCCTGATCAAACAGGAGAATTCCTTTCACTTGGAATTCCTTGTGTTATAGTCCCAAGGTGCACTGATCAACTTCTCCTCTCTTAGGATGATTGATCACTAGGAAATTCCAGGTCCTAGTTCCCAAAACAAACCAGCTTTCAGACTGATACAACAATCAGCTTACTAACACCACTTAACACTAGCTCTCAACCTAAACACTGAGTAGGGTTTTGAGTAGGGTTTTGGTTCCAACTATTTTGAGATAATCCTTACAAGTTTTAGCTCAATGCTTAGGATTGGATTATCTCTTTCTAAGATTTGGATATAGCTTTAAGCTTGGTTACAGAAGGTTTGTTAGGCTCTCTACAATTGTGAAACACTTGGGAAACAATGATAATTTCGAGTGCTTCTGGATGATTATGAATGTAGAGATAGCTTTGATCTTGTGAGTTTCCCGTGCTTGTAAATATGCACGTCCTTCTGTATTTATAGGCTTCCTTGAAAATCTTCCCGTTGGATTTGAATCTTCTCAAGTAAGTCTTCTTGTATCTGATTGGTTCAAACGGCTCTATTTGAAGCTTTAAGTCTTGTCAAGAAACGGCTGCAAAACCATGCTGTTCACCAACCTTCTATAGATTGCTAGGTGAAAGACTTTTGGTACTTGTCAGGCTGGGGCAGGTCGGCTGTCAGTAAAGTACACTGACGTGTCATCTTTTCATTGGACCTTAAGTCTGTATGCCCAGATTCTTGTCTTGCTTTAAGGTGGAACTCCTCTGAGAGAACCTTCTTATTTCTTCATTTATTGTAAGCTTCATTGAAATTCATTTTGCCTTGTTCCAACCGGATTAACTAACAGCTTTAAATATGTTTAGCATTCAATGTACTTGTTAGTTTCTTTATCAGTGGACCTTCGTCCTCTACTGATAGATTTAGTCTTAGTGAGAATGTACTTAGAAAACATTCAAGACTTAGACTTCTTCACAGATCACTTAGTCTTCAGTGGACTTCACTTCAGCGGACTTTATCTTCAGCAGACTTCATACTAAAATACACTCTAGTTATTACTAACTGTACTCCAGTTCTTAACACTTAGAACTGTTGAACTAAACATTAACTCTACTGAATAATTTACTTACAAAACACCTTAGGAAGGACATGTTGGCATCTAATCAAAACAAGTCTTATACATTTGGCCCAAAAATGCCCAAATTCGATCCCAAGCCTATTTATACCTTTTTCCAAGCATATCAACACATACGAACACATATTTTTACATATTTTGAGCGAGGAGAAAGCTTGAGAATGAGTTTTGAAAAATTTTATACGTTGTGTTGGGACATTGTCAGCTTTGATTAAGATCCCAAAGCCCCTGAAAAGATGTTTGCCTTAATCTGTCTTTGTCAGGCTAGTCTTGATTAGGATTAGTACTTAGTCATTTTACACTTCACAGGTGCTCAGTGAGAGGAGAACTCACTGGTGTCAATCAAGACTAAGAGCCTGAAGACGAAGAGCACCATCCTGAACTTATGGCAGTCCTCTAAGCTGGCTGAGTAAGTGTCAGCGATGAAGAGTATGACCCTGAGGTCATTACTAACTCAGTCCTGAAGGGAACAGGATGTCACTGAGTTTATGGGAAGACTTGGAGTAGAGCCAAGCAATGCAAAAGGAATTTCAGCGTCAGGACAAGACTGGTGGGCTCAAGACAAAATGAACTTAATAAGACAAGCCTGAAGCTCAGGAATAAGTTCTGACATTCTCACCAACCTGATGATGTGGACCAATCCGAGAAGGACACGCACGTACGGAACCTAACATGAAGACTGAATTCAGACTACACATTCAACGGACAAGCATTTAATGTGCATTTAATGCAAATACCAAATCCATGCAAGGACGGCTGCTGCATAAAGATATGTCCGTTTGAAGCCACTCTACATAGATGACTAGAAGGCTATCTCTCCAACGGATAGTTTTTCAAATCACCTATAAATACAGAAGACCTTGAACCCATTCAAGGTTACGGGAAATTTCGAAGCCAGAAATTACTCAAACTCTCAAGCATTCAAAGCATACAGCCTTTAAAAGAAGCACTCGAAAACATCTAAATTTCCCAAGTGCTTCTTAGCAATCGAGAGTTATTCTGTATTCCAAGAGCTGAATAGCATTATCTTAAGCTTAGAGAGATTATAAAATCCTTAGCATAGCTTTGCCTTGTAAGGATAATCTCAACTTAGTTGGAATCCAAACTGAAACCAAAACCCTAAGTTAGGCTTGTTGGGAGTAAGTCAGTTAGTGTGTTAGTAAGGAAGTTTGTATAGATCAGTGAGGTTAGCTGGTCTTGGTGCACCTTGGCACGTTAAAAACAAGAATCCCTTGAGTGGATTTCCTGTTAAGTCAGGCCGTGGACGTAGGAGCTTGAGACTCTGAACCACGTTAAACTCCCTGTGTTCTTACTGCCTTGATATTGTGCATACTTGACATATTACTTGTTCATTCATTGCATTCAGTTTATCAGGCCTGAATCAATCAGGCTGATCTTCAAAAAGAACACTGCCCTACTAAACACCTTTCAGAATTGAGTAAAACAAGTTTTTCAGAAAGCAAACTAAACAAGACTTTAAACTATCAGGGCTCAAACATTTCCGCACTGAACTTGAACTGATAGTTAGCCAACTGACCCGCACCAAGTGTAGTCAGTAGGTGTGTTATCAGCTCCTGGTTCTTTACCACTCTGAGTAAAGGGGACTCAGTCAGTTTTAAGGTTGAAAAATTGGTATACGTGTATTCCCCCCCCCCCATACACGTATTCCTCAGTCTTGTACCGGGGCCAACAAGTGGTATCAGAGCAGTGGTTCGAAAGACCACTGACTTTGAATACTAATAGTTTCAGAGGAGAAACTGTTGGTGGTCACTGAACAGATCTGAGTTTGCTTTTCATAAAACTTGCATCATCATGACTTCGAGGAGACTTGAAGCTTTGCTACCTGAATTCTCTGTAACTAACTTTGTCTATTGGAAGTTCAGATTAGAAGCACATATAGATGCCATCCATGACCAGATGTCGCATGTTCTCAGGGAAGGACCGATCAAAATCACTGTCCCTAATACCCGAGGGAGAGGATATGTAATGGATCGCGCCGGTGAAGGCGGTCCGTCCCCAAGATCGTTGTTGGGATACCAAACGTGTATAAACAATTAAAGACCTAAACATGCATCTAAAGACAAGTTTAGATCCGTTACCCTTGAAGACAGAGGCGTTGATTCCACTACTGATCTTCTAATCTGTCTCCCAACCTCGTTCGTACACCGGGTGGACGGCGAACTAGCGAACGTGGAGAAAAGTGCCTCCCAATTTCGTCTCTTCAAAAACCCTTGCTCACGAAATTCAGCTGCTCACGAAATTCTTTTAGTGCTAGGGTTTCAAAGAACGAAATTGAAGCCTTTATATAGGTTTCATGGGCCAGACTAGGGATCTGTTAGAAGGTATAGGTTTGGGCTCCTCATGGACCCAAATATTCTTATGTTCAGCCCAGAACATATATTTGGCCCGTGAACATTAATTCATTCCACTAGAGAATTAATGTTGCACTCCCGTCCTATCCCGAACCGAATCAGGGCTTCTATTAGACTCTATAATTCCCCGTGTTAAAGATATCGCACGTCCATTAATTATTAAAGCTTCTGACCGCTTTAATTAATTAACATCTATTATTCCTTGAGTAGTACCACTCAACCTTGTTGTCGTACGGATTAAATCCACCTGCAGGGTTTAATACGACAATCATTTATGAGTTTCCTCAAGGGGACGTCATCAACCTGGATCACCAGGACACGGTGCCCTAATGCCAATAAATAGACATCGTGCAAACGATGTCACTACCCAAAATACATAGTGCATTGAATCTAACAAGATTCTCACCCATAGTAAATCAAAGTAGTGAACAAGCGCTCCACATATCTAGATATCACAATTAGGGTTAATAATTACAAGAGTCACCAAGACCTTTAGTTCTTCATAACAGTCAGAATAGAAGAACATGTCTTAACTGTGATCCATTCAATACGACATAGCGTACTAGTATGAACTAATGGCCAAGACAAGCCACTAACAAGTTCATACTACAACTTATACCAATAGTTATGTCCAGAACTATCTTAGTTGTGAATACTGTTTATATCTTATAAGGAACTGACAATGTGATCTTCTGTGTGACTACAAACCCACCACATTATCTACAATATAAGATAAATAGACATACAAGTAATACAAGCAATTAATAAGATTGCAATAATGTGAAAAACCATTTATTTCAGATAATAAGGAAATTGAATATATCCATAAAAGCCCAACAAAAGTTTGCTTTACAGTATACACCAACAATATGATGATCTCGATATTGGTGTACCTATTCCTAAGGAAAGGAAGGATATGACCACTGATGAGATCAAGATGATGGGGCTTGACAACGTCGCCAGAAACATCATCTTGCATACGGTGCCCTTCGAGGAGTCAGCTAGGCTGATGAACTTAAAGACGGCAAATGAGGTTTGGGATGAGCTGACAAGGATGTGTGAGGGATCTGAAAAGATCAAGGAGAACAAGAGAAACATTGCCATACAGAAATTCGAGGCGTTCGAGATGCTGCCTGACGAGAGCATAGATCAAATGGAGTCTAGATTCATCAAGTTGATGAATGAGTTGGTGATGCTGGACAAGGATGTTGCTTCAAAAATCCTAAATGCCCTTCCTGAGAGATGGGATAATAGTGTAATTATGCTTAAGAACACTCAGGATATGAGTAACATAACTTCTGCTTTACTTTTTTCAGAGCTCAAAGCACTTGAATTTGATCTTAACAAAAGAAAGAAGAAAATTCAGTCAGAAGAGGAAGTGAAGGAGAAAACTCCTGAGAAAAGTGTGGCGTTCAAGGCCAGGTCTGAACCTGTTGAGCCCTCATCAAATTCTTCATCAAAGTCACTGATGGAGATGAGCAGGGAAGAACTCGCTGAGGAGTACAGCCTGATGGCCAGACGATTTGACAAGCTCAATTCCAGGTTTGGTTGTTATAAAAAGTTTTATCAGGACTCACGTGACAGGAAACCTGAAGGAACCCACCAAAGCTCAAGGAGATATGAGGAGCGAAGGAATACTGACCAGAGGAGAGAACGTGGTGATGAAAGGAGATATTCTGAACCAAAGCCTGAAAAAAGAGACGAACAGAGACGTACTCGTGATGATAGATACCCAACCAAGGCTGAAAGCTCACCAAGAACCAGGGAACCTGACTCAAGGAGAAACCCTGAACCAAGAAAAGAAAGAGTAAGTGAGCAGGTAGCATGTTACAACTGTAACAAGATTGGTCACTATCAGTACGACTGCCCGGAGCTGAGTGCGAGGGAGAGAGAGGAAAGGAGAGCCACTAGGGATCTAAGGTCTGCTGATCAGAGAGCAATGTTCGCTGAAGATGCAACAGACTCTGACGGTCCTGCTGAGAGGTCACCTGAACTCTTCTCAGATGACGAGTACGATGATGTCTGTCTGATGGCTAGGGATGAGCCTGAGGTAACATCAAATTCTGTTTGTGCTTCTTACACTGGTCAAAATCCTGAGCTTAGCTCAGAGTCAGTTAGAGAAATGAACCTTCAGATCTGCCTTGATCAATTGATGGTTGATTTCTCCAGACTGCAGGAAACTAATGTCTTCTTGGTAGAGGAGAACAAGAAATTGAGTACTGAGGTTCACAACCTGAACGAACAGCTCACTCAGTCTGATCTTAAAGAATCAGCTCAAATTGTGAGACTAACTCAGGAGATTGATTTAGTCAATGCTGAGCGTCTTCCAAGAGAGAAGATTCTGAAGGAACTGGCTGAGGAAGAGCTGGTCAGGAAGGAAGAACTAAAAGTACTTAAGAGTAAGTTTGATGACCTCTATACCAGACATGAAATCCTGAAAAAGAGTGAGGACTCTCTCAAGAAAAAGGTTGCAGCAATGAATAAATCCTCAGTGGCTAGAGAGGAAATAAATAGAAACCAGATGCTTGGGAACAAGAAAAAGGGACTTGGATATGTTCCTGAGAAATCCTCACAAGGTCAGTCTCATGTTGCTTCAGGGAGCAACACTGAGAGGGTATTTGTTCAGACAGGCCAGAGTGCACCTAAGGTTGTGCCCCAGGCCCGTCAAACTGATAAGGACAAGGAAACCGTTGACACAGTCAGGGTTGCTCCTAAGGTAGCCAAGCCAAAACCCAAGGGAAAGGCGAAGCAACCTAAGGAAGCCCCTCAGAGCTCAGGCCAGGGAAAACCTCAGCGAAAGCAGAGGAAGACTCAGGCCAAGAGCCCTCAGACTGGTCAGCAAGGGTACCATCATGCTTGGCAATACCAACAGGGAAGGCCAAATATGATGACACCCCCGTGGTTTTGGCATCCTGAGGCCTTTAACTGTTTTCCATTCCCTCACTTGCCTAGGGGGAATAGAAATCAGGGCCCTTATCAAGAACAAGGCTAAGACCTGCTGCACCCAGACATAGGAAGAACAGGAAGCCTGCCCAAAAGGCACCCACTCAGGTTCCTGTGAAGCCTAAGTCTAGCACTCATACACCATCTTCCTCTCAGGCTAAGAAGAAGAAAGTGGTGTATGTCGATATTTCAGGGAGACAGATTTACCACTCTGAGGCAATCAGGGTTGTTAAGCAAGTCTGGATCCCGAAGGGTACAACTGACACGATAGGACCCAACACCCAATGGGTACCTAAAGCCTGAATTGCTTGCAGGCGGCTGTAGATCACAACAAGAGGAGAGGAGACTCAATCAAAGCTGTTTGGTACCTAGACAGTGGTTGCTCAAGGCACATGACTGGAATGAAGAGTCTTCTCCAAGAATATCAAGCTAAAGACGGTCCACAGGTAACCTTTGGTGATAACTCAAAAGGTGTTACTAAAGGTTTTGGTGTTTTGATAATAGGTACAGTCAGAGTGGAAAATGTGTCCTTTGTGGAAGGACTGAAGTACAACCTGTTGTCAGTAAGTCAATTCTGTGACAAAGGTTTCAGTGTTGAGTTTTCATCGAATATATGTTCAGTCAAGGACAAATCAACACAAGTGCTTCTATCAGGTATAAGGAAAGGTAACGTTTATCTCGCTGATTGGAGCAGCACTATTCCTAATACTTGTTTTGTTGCTAAAAGCTCTCTAGAGCTCAGTTGGTTATGGCATAAAAGATTAAGCCACCTGAACTTCAAGATTCTTAACAAAATCTCTAGACAATCACTTGTTGATGGTCTACTTAATGAAGTTTTTAGCAAAGATCACGTGTGCAAAGCTTGTCAGGAAGGGAAGCAGGTCAGAGCATCATTCAAAGAGAAAGCTTCCTATTCCACTGACAGGATACTTCAGCTCTTGCACATGGATTTATTTGGTCCCATAACACCTGTGAGTATGAATGGTAGAAAATATACCCTTGTGGTTATTGATGATTATTCTAGATATACTTGGGTTATTTTCCTGTTGAATAAGAAGGAAACACAGGTGAAGCTTCCAGAGTTGCTCAGGAGACTCAGCAATGAGAAGAATCAGTCCATTACTGAGTTGCTCAGGAGACTCAGCAATGAGAAGAATCAGTCCATTACTAAGATCAGATCTGACAAGGGCACTGAATTTATAAATTCATATATTTTTTACTTTTGTAATGAACTTGGTATAGCTCATGAGACTTCTGCAGCTAGAACCCCACAACAGAATGGTGTCGCTGAAAGGAGGAACAGGACACTGAAGGAAGCAGCAAGGACCATGCTGGCTGAGTCAGGATTGCCTAAGAAATTCTGGGCTGAGGCAATCAACACTGCATGCTACACTCAGAACAGATCCATGCTGAACAAACAACATGCTCAGACCCCATATGAGACATGGAACAAAAGGAAACCTCGTATTTCTTACTTTCATGTATTTGGTTGTAAGTGCTTCATCCTCAACAATGGAAAGACCCAATTGAAAGCCTTTGATAGCAAATCTGATGAAGGAATATTCTTAGGATATTCTGAAGTTAGTAAAGCCTTCAGGGTTTACAATTGTAGGACCCTTGTTGTGGAAGAATCACCTCATGTTGTCTTTGATGAATCTGCTAATGAGTCTAGGGCGAAGGTGTTGAATCCTGACACTGAGGAGGTCACAAGGAGTGTGACAAGGCTGAGCTTGAAGAATCAACCTGATCCTAAGATCAAGACTGTGCCAATTCCAAGATGGGATGATGATGACAATCAGGATGAGGAATCAGGTGCCACTCCTAAGCCCAGCACATCAGGGATTGTTGAGCCTCAGACTGAGGAACAGGCTCAACCTGAGGTAAGCACCGTCTATGAAGATGTTGTTGCAGCTGAGACGGTTCCTGAGTCACCTAATCAAGGGGGAATCAATGTCCCTGACATTGAGCTTGTTAATCCCTTTGGTATAGACTCAGGATCATCCCCTTATGTTCAATTTCCTGAATTTTATGAGTCTGTAGACACTAACATTGCAGGTACTTCAGGAACAACTCCTGGCAAAAGAATATGGTTAGAGGATCATCCCATTGATCAAATCATTGGTGATCCAACTGAGGGAGTCAGGACCAGACGGTTCCATGGTGAGAGTGCATTGTTCTGTTATTTTCTCTCTGAGCAAGAGCCTCAGAACATTGAAGAAGCTCTCACTGACTCGAACTGGATCATTGCCATGCAAGAGGAGTTGAATCAGTTCACAAGGAATCAGGTTTGGGAACTGGTAGATAGACCTAGGCATCAAGGTGTGGTTGGTACCAAGTGGGTCTTTAAGAACAAGAAGGATGAAAATGGTGTTGTGGTAAGGAACAAGGCAAGACTGGTTGCAAAAGGGTATTGTCAATCTGAAGGAATAGATTATGATGAGACTTTTGCTCCAGTGGCTAGGTTGGAAGCTATCAGGTTATTCCTTGCCTATGCAACATATAAGAAGTTCAAGGTGTATCAAATGGATGTCAAGAGTGTCTTCCTGAATGGTGTACTCAATGAAGAGGTATATGTTGAACAACCTCCCGGGTTTGAGGTTGGAGATAGAGTATACCATTTGAAGAAAGCACTCTATGGACTTAAGCAAGCACCAAGAGCTTGGTATGATACCCTCTCTCAATTCCTAACAGACCATGGGTTCAAGAAGGGAACTGTGGATAGGACATTGTTCAGGATCACTGAAGGTGATGACATTCTCTTGGTCCAGATTTATGTGGATGACATAATATTTGGATCACCAAATCATCAGCTCTGTGAGAAATTCTCTAAGTTGATGACTGGTAAATTTGAGATGTCCATGATGGGAGAAATGAATTTCTTCTTAGGATTGCAGGTCAAGCAGACTGATCAAGGTATCTTCATAAATCAGGCCAAGTATACAAGAGACTTGATTCATAAGTTTGGTGTTCAGAACAGCAATCCAGCCAGGATCCCTATGAACACAAATTCGAAGATGGATCCTGACACTGAAGGGACTTCAGTAAATCAGACTGAGTATCGAGGGCTGATAGGTTCTTTGTTGTACCTGACTGCAAGTAGGCCTGACATTACGTTTGCAGTTGGTGTGTGTGCTAGGTATCAGTCTGATCCCAAGAGAAGTAATTTGGAGGCTGCTAAGAGGATACTTAAGTATTTGAAAAGGACAGTAAATATGGGACTATGGTATCCTTCAGATGACAACTTAGAACTGACAGGTTATTCAGATGCAGACTATGGAGGTTGTAGGATTGATAGGAAATCAACCTCAGGGACATGTCAGTTTTTGGGAAGTAAGTTGATCTCGTGGTTTAGTAAGAAGCAGAATTCAGTGGCTACATCCACAACTGAGGCTGAGTATATGGCTGCAGGTAGTTGTTGTGCTCAGATTTTATGGTTGAGGCAACAGTTGAGGGACTACCAAGTATTTGCTAATCAGGTTCCAATCTATTGTGATAACAATAGTGCTATAGCAATTACTCAGAACCCAGTGCTTCACACAAGATGCAAGCATGTGGATATTAGACATCACTTCATTCGAGATCATGTGGAGAAGATTCACACTGACAGGCAAAGAGCTGACATCTTGACTAAGCCTCTGGCTGAAGCAAGGTTTATGGAACTGTCAGTGGAGTTAGGACTCTTAAATCCGGGAGAGCAGTCAGTGTAGGGTTCTAGGGGGAACTCAGGCCAGACTCGACTCAGCGAGGTATCAGGGTGCTACAATGTCTCCCTGACAGGTATGAGTTCTATCCTGACTCGTGTGAATTTCAAGCGTCTCCCTGAGTCTTTCGTCGTGAAAATCTTTATTAAATGCTTTCTGTTTTCATTAAAAGCGCGCCTTTTCATATTTAAAACCCACGCGCACGGAGCATTTAATGCTACAGTTACTTTTTCATATACGTGTCCGTTTTATACGGAATATGACTGACATGGGGTTTTGATTGAAGCTGAGATTAATCGAGGCCCCTTATTTCAAAACCTTTCGAATTCAGGGATTAATCTCAACCCCACGTTTGAGTAACTGACTTAGTCTTATCAATCAAGAGTGTCATTTGAGGTTTTTTACACAAACACAACGCACATCTGCACACTGAGTTTTCTCTTGCTCAAACACAGAATTTTCAAGAAAAATCCCTTCTTTCAAAATAATGGCATTCCTTGATTCCAACTGGACAACCGACAAGATCGTGGACGTTGTCGAGAACAAGCTGATACACATGGAGCAAGTCATCTCCATGGAAGGTATCTGCCTTACAGTTGAGGAAATCAAACCCGTATTTAAGTGGATTTTAGATGCTGGGTTGGAAACATACTTCACCACCCGCCCCATTGCCGTGCTCCCAAGAACAGTTGTGGAAGCATACTTAAATATGTTCTTATGGAAGGGGGAGATTTATACGAAGGTGACTGCGCTTAAGCCGACGGGAGAGAAGGACGGTGACGGCGAACCTCTCTACAACTCAGAGGAGGTCACTATTGACGTCAGGAGGGCGGTGAGGGAAGTCTTCAAGTTTCCATTCTCAGGCATCAACCCAAGAACGTATAAGGAGAACTCGGAGGGAGGACTTCTTGGGAAATGGACCAAGTCTGGGTCATCAGAGTTCAAGGCTCGTCAGAATAAGAATACGTTAAAGCCTGAGTACAGAGCTCTGGTGGATTTGGTGTCCAAGATGGTGATGGGTGCAACTAGCTCTCACGAGCAACTGAGTCTGCCCAAGCTGAGACTCATGGGAGCAATTGTTGATGGAGTAGAAGCGAACTGGAAGCAGTTCTTCCTTGATCAACTCCATCAGGCCGGACTGGACAAGCTAAAGCGAGATGAGGAGAAGAAGCACATTTCCGTCAGTGCCATCTTGCCATTCAGAACGCGGATGTCCATTCTGATTGCTCATGCCTGCCATGGGTATACCTTCGATTTTGAGGACAGTCTCTCCTCAAAGAAGGTAATGTTTTCCTCACTGAGTGATACCTATTCAGTGCTAGGGCTGACTGATCCCAATGCGAAAGCAAAGGGTCAGGCCAAAAAACCAGCTGGTAAGGCCAAGAGAGTGGCAACCAGTCTCATTGAACGGGTAGATGACCTACTTGAGAGGAGTAAGGAAGGTGAGGAGGAGGCAGCTGCTGAGGAGGTGGAGCAGCCTGAGGTGGATAAGACTGAGAAGAGGAAGAAGGTAAGGGTCGTGCTGTCAGGGAAGAGCACGAAATCAGGGACTGAGTCTGATCCCAAGAAGGCCGGGTCAGAGGCTGAGGGAACTGACGATGACGTCAGGAAGGAGGGTGCTCAGGGAGAGAGGCCCCTGAAGAGGCTTAGGAAGGGACCCAAAAAGTCCCCTGCTAAGAAGCTGCCTGAGGTGAGTGAGAGGGAGAAGTCAAGCTCTCCTGGAGCCTCTGACTTGGAGGAAGTGAGAAAATCTGTCGAGACGGCTGAGATGTTGCAGCCTGAGACAGTACCCACTCAAACACCCCCAAACCCTGAAACACAAACACCTTCCAACCCTGACCCTACCTCTCAACACCCTGAAACACCCCAAACAGAGCCAAATCATCCTACTGAGTCAGCGCCATCACATTCACCCACGAATGAGCTTGATCAGTCAGCCGAGACAAACCTTCCGGACCCTGTAGACTTTCCATCATACCCCAATCCCAAAGACTATCCCAAATCCATTTCAGCTGAAGAGGATGAATTCCTCGAAGTGGAGGAGGAGGAACTAGATGAACACATGGCGGGAGGGATTCTAGAGAACACTCTCAGGGGGAATGCCACAGAATGGGCAGGAAAGTGTTGGCCTGGGCTATACAAATACAATGAGCTGCTGGCATATGTGATCGAGCTCAAGGTTTGGTTGGACTTCAAACAATCAAACATGCAGGAGCAACATCTGCTAGTGGACGCTCGTGGCTGGGAGCACTGGGAGACTGAGGAAGCCAAGATTTGCTCCTTCTTTGGACTGACTAGCTGGCTTCAACTTCTAAACTTTGATAACCTGAAGCAGTTAGTGGCTGATATGATGTCCAAGAGCAAGGCTGACATCCGGTCTGATGAAGAGAAGGATGATGAGGATGATGATGAAGCTCAGGGTGGAGATATGGAGAAGGCAGTGGAGGAGACTGCGAAGGAAGTTGATGAGATGATCTCTGAGCCTCAGGCTCAGGGGGAAGGTGAAAAGGACACTGGTGCCAAGGGTGGACCAGTGGCTGAGGATGTTTTGAACATCTCAGCTGCCAATGAGACATCTGTCGATGAAGGGATTCCCTGCCCTGAGACAAGAGAGGAAGATGTTGAGGCATCCAAGGAGACTCTCAGTTCCGAGGGACTTGTTCCTAAGGTTCAAGATAGCTTAGCTGAGCCTGAGGAGGTGGCTATGACTACTTCACAACTGCCTTCAGTGCACCTTGAAGAGGGGACTGATGACGCAGGGGCTGACAAGGGAAAGAAGCCAATCACTGATGCGGCCGTTGATGATGAAGATGTGATAATAACTGGGGTCGGCCGTGCTGAATTCACGAGCATAGTGGAGGTCAAGAGGGAGAAAACCACAGAAAATCTAGCTGAACTTCAGGAGGAAGTAATGAGGTTACGAGCTGAAAAGGAAGAAGACTCCAAGGCCCTGGCAAAACACATCAAGTGGACAAAGTCAGCCTACAATACCCTTGCCAATAGGGAGCTGATTTTGTTGAAGAGAACGATGACTGACACGGCCAAGTCAGTGAGGAATGAGCGAAAGCGCACCAAAAAGATGCTGAGGCAAACCTTGAGGCGGTTGGCTGAGAAGGATGAGCAAAGGAAGGATGATCTTAATCAGGCTGTGGAGAAGCTTGCAGCTCAGGCTGAAGCACTATTCACTCAGGCCATTTCTGGCTCAGCGTCAAAGTTTGAGCTGGAGTCAGAACGCATTGCTCAGAATTCAAAGGACATTGCTGAGAGACTAACCCAAGCAGATGAGCGATCTACTCTGGTGGGGGAGAAGATAGAGAAGGTTGATCAAAGACTCCAACTCTCCATGGAGGTCTTTGAGCAGAAGGTCCAAGCTGCAATCAGTTCAGTATCATTTGCAGGAACTGGAATTTCGATGGGAGTTGAATTATTGAAGGAGGGAATTAATGATGTCCATTCCCTGGCCTCCTTCGTAATCAACAGCGGATCTAATGCATTCCCATCCGAGGCCAATGATGATGCCAAAAAGGGGGAAAAGAAGAAGAAAAGATCCCGCCCTAAGGCATCTGAGGCAGTCAACCAAGGCGAAATTGTTCTAGCCGATCCTGAAGCAAATCCTGAAGGAAATGTGCTGAGGGTGAGGAAGTCAGCGAGGTTGGCAGCAGTGGAGAAGGAAGGAGGAGAGATTGTTGCCAAATTGAAGGCGGAGGCAGCAAGGGCAAAGGCTGATGAACCTTCCAAGCAACAACCTGAGCCTGTTCAGAGATCTTCCCCCATGAGCTCAAGGAAGAATCCCATCACTTACTCAGGGGAGTTGGTGGCAGAGCTATGTGCTGAAGCATGGGGAAATCGCTCAGAGAAATCTGAGGCTATGCACAGAGCTGAAATTGCTCAGAAGGAGAAGATGCGCATCTTGGAGAAGAAGGTTGAGAAGCTGATTGATATCAATGAGCTTCAACAACGAGAGCTGGATGACGCAGTGATCAGCTTGCTAAGAAGGAAGAAGGCGAAGCCTGAGCCGAGGAAGTACAGGAAGAAGCCAACAGTTAGGAAATCAACAATTCTTCAAGTCAGAAGGCCTGAATCAGGAGTAAGGGAAGCTTTTGTCGATGAGTTCGTCTCAGAGGCATTGAAGGAGTTTTGGACTGATGCAAGGGATGAATTTGTTAGATTATGGTATGTTGTGAAGAAGTGGGGCGACACTGATGATATCAATGCCCACTTCACTGACTACATGATGGATAATCATCCTGAGCTATTCCAGAAGATCTTGGAGGAGGCTGATGCAGCTCAAGTTCAAGTGAAGGCTCCTGAGTTCACCATTCGAGCTCCTCCCTTAGTTCCTGGAACTCAAAAGCATGACACAAAGGCCATCATGATGGAAGTATTGAGGATAGCCAAAGCTGAAGGATACGTGAACCAACCTGGGAGACTTGACGAGCTGAAGGCAAGAGTCTATGCAGGATATGGACTCAAACCTGAAATGAGATTAGTCTAGGTGTTCACAGGCTTCTTTGTAACAGACTAGATTCATTGTAACCATTTCCACATCAATCAATGAAGTCTATTACTTTTGCCCACAGACAAAAACTCATTGTCTTTTTGGCTGTTTGTTTTAAATTCTGTACTTCATCAAGAACTGCTCTAACACTGTCTTATCTTATAGATAGGTTTATCATATTTCCTCTAAATGTTTTGAGGATCTTTTCAGTGTTTTGGCATCATCAAAAAGGGGGAAATTGTTGGGACATTGTCAGTTTTGATTAAGATCCCAAAGCCCCTGAAAAGATGTTTGCCTTAATCTGTCTTTGTCAGGCTAGTCTTGATTAGGATTAGTACTTAGTCATTTTACACTTCACAGGTGCTCAGTGAGAGGAGAACTCACTGGTGTCAATCAAGACTAAGAGCCTGAAGACGAAGAGCAACATCCTGAACTTATGGCAGTCCTCTAAGCTGGCTGAGTAAGTGTCAGCGATGAAGAGTATGACCCTGAGGTCATTACTAACTCAGTCCTGAAGGGAACAGGATGTCACTGAGTTTATGGGAAGACTTGGAGTAGAGCCAAGCAATGCAAAAGGAATTTCAGCGTCAGGACAAGACTGGTGGGCTCAAGACAAAATGAACTTAATAAGACAAGCCTGAAGCTCACCAACCTGATGACGTGGACCAATCCGAGAAGGACACGCACGTACGGAACCTGACATGAAGACTGAATTCAGACTACACATTCAACGGACAAGCATTTAATGTGCATTTAATGCAAATACCAAATCCATGCAAGGACGGCTACTGCATGAAGATATGTCCGTTTGAAGCCACTCTACATAGATGACTAGAAGGCTATCTCTCCAACGGATAGTTTTTCAAATCACCTATAAATACAGAAGACCTTGAACCCATTCAAGGTTACGGGAAATTTCCAAGCCAGAAATTACTCAAACTCTCAAGCATTCAAAGCATACAGCCTTTAAAAGAAGCACTCGAAAACATCTAAATTTCCCAAGTGCTTCTTAGCAATCGAGAGTTATTCTGTATTCCAAGAGCTGAATAGCATTATCTTAAGCTTAGAGAGATTATCCAATCCTTAGCATAGCTTTGCCTTGTAAGGATAATCTCAACTTAGTTGGAATCCAAACTGAAACCAAAACCCTAAGTTAGGCTTATTGGGAGTAAGTCAGTTAGTGTGTTAGTAAGGAAGTTTGTATAGATCAGTGAGGTTGGCTGGTCTTGGTGCACCTTGGCACGTTAAAAACAAGAATCCCTTGAGTGGATTTCCTGTTAAGTCAGGCCGTGGACGTAGGAGCTTGAGACTCTGAACCACGTTAAACTCCCTGTGTTCTTACTGCCTTGATATTGTGCATACATGACATATTACTTGTTCATTCATTGCATTCAGTTTATCAGGCCTGAATCAATCAGACTGATCTTCAAAAAGAACACTGCCCTACTAAACACCTTTCAGAATTGAGTAAAACAAGTTTTTCAGAAAGCAAACTAAACAAGACTTTAAACTATCAGGGCTCAAACACTTCCGCACTGAACTTGAACTGATAGTTAGCCAACTGACCCGCACCAAGTGTAGTCAGTAGGTGTGTTATCAGCTCCTGGTTCTTTACCACTCTGAGTAAAGGGGACTCAGTCAGTTTTAAGGTTGAAAAATTGGTATACGTGTATTCCCCCCCCCCCCCCCACATACACGTATTCCTCAGTCTTGTACCGGGGCCAACACGTTGTAATCGAGGTTTTAATTTACGAATTCTTAGTTTTAATATTTCTTTTGAACGTATTAGATTAATTCTTTCTTTCTTTACTCTTTGAGTCGATAAACCCTAGTTTTTTAGATATATATAGATTTCTTTGGAGATTTTAATTTGTTCTTTCGTTTATGTTCTTGATTTCTTTCGTTAATTTAATTATGCATATGATTATTGTTCTTGTGATTGCTTTTATTATTCAAACCACCATGTTAGGCTAGAACCCTTGCATGCTTAGGATAGGATGAACTCGTAGAAGTAGGATGTTGGTACGTAATTAGGATAACCCGTGATGCTTAGTTTTAATTCTCTCAATTAATTGAATTCTTAAAATAAACCCTACAATTATCTTGAAATTGAGTTCGAAAATTGTTAGAGAGAGGACGACCGTATCACTCTTTAATAATGAATAGACTTAACTAGAGGGTTTTAGAAGGGGTTTATAATCTATCGGTTTATCTAGGGAGGACGACCGCATCACCTAAGGTAAATAAGGGTCTCAATAATTAAGCACAATCCATATAACTTGTTTAGTGGATTAGTGAAGTAGGTTGATTTGACGAAGTATTAGGGGTAATTCTTGAGCTTTTAGTCTTTCAATCTCGTGATAGATTAGGGAAGTTGATTGCTTAGTTTTAGTGCACTTAGGATTAATACTTGCACATCACGATTATTTTAGTTATCGTACCAACTCCGTTAGTATACGTAGGAATTCCTATCCTGAGCATCTCTATCTCATATTCGAAAACACACGTCTACAATCTTAGTTTGATTTTCCTTTTTGCATTCATAGAGTAATTTAGTTTAGATTATATTTCTTTTAAAAAAACCCAAAAACATACACTCATATTAACTACGACGCGTAGATCTTCAGAGATCTGTTCGCATACATACCTTCTCTTGGGTTCGATAATACTTGGTACCTATACTTGCCAATACTACAGTGAACCCGTACTCTTGCGGGGAAACTACTAGTAGAAAGTTAGTATTTTCGGTTCAAGTCAATGGTGCCGTTGCCGGGGATGGCGATGTATGTCATTTGAATAGGACTTGTAGATAGCTTAGTAGTTAGTAGTGAGTGCTTTATTTTTCTGTTTTATTCTTACTCGTTCGGCAGTTGTATTTTGATTCTTTTGTTAGTGTTTCAGGTTTATGAAAACACTCTCACAAGGAGATACGAGTGAAGAGAGACTACAGCTAGATCCTGAGACAATAGCAAGAAGAAACTTAGCCTTTTTAAGAAGGATGAATGCTGCCGAAGGAGAGAACGAAAACATGGACATCAGTAATGAGTTGGATGATGCTGCACCAGAGTTCAATCAGGCAGTGGAACGGGTTGAGGGCACTGGAGGAACTAACAGTCAGAATCAAGTTCTGTTAGGGGAAAGCCAGAGCCAAAACCCGGGTACACAGAACGTAAACAATCTAGCTCATAACCTTGTCCAATATCCACAGAACAACTTCCCACAATACAACTTACCTTACCCTTACCCATACCTACCATATCCTTATCCACCATACCCGTACCCTCCACCTCCAATTTACAACCAACCACTAGTCTATCAACCACCACCAGTCCAACAAGTACCCGTACCACCTGTTATTCCTCAGCACGTTCCTCAGAATGTCGATCAGAACATGGCTATTCGAGGAAGGTTTGCGGCACAACCGCAACGATATTATGATGGAGTGGCATTGCTTCCTGTAGAGGCAAACAACTTCACAATTTCCCCTGGAATTCTAAAGCTACTTACCGAGAATCAATTCAAGGGGGAGGTTGGGAAGGAGAATCCTCATATTCATCTGAGGAGTTTTCTGATGTTCGCATCCACGTTCAATTATAACGGCATGTTTGAAGATGCCAAGAGGCTCAGGCTGTTCCCATTCTCTTTAACGGGAATAGCAAAGGAGTGGTACGATAACACGCTCCCACGGGGAGGTGTAACTACATGGGCCGAGCTCGAGCGTCTGTTCCTCGAGCAATTCTATCCTCCATCTAGAACCATTAGAGCAAGGATAGAGATCTCTTCTTCCTGCTAGAAGCCAGGAGAAGACTTATGTCAAGCGTGGGAGAGATACTCCAACATGTTGATTGAGTGCCTGCAGCACAAGTACAATGAGGGAGATATCATGGCATTCTTCTATAGTGGAGCCAGCAAAGCTGGTCAAGCCTATCTTGACGCGTGTGCTAATGGAGCGTTTCTGAATCATGGTACAACTAGATGCAGAGAAATCGTAGATAATATTGTTACGAATGCCGGGCAATAGAACGAGGACCCAGAATTTCAGAGAGCTTGTAAGTTGGAGGAGAATGTGGGAACGAGGAAGCTATTGATGGCGATGATGGAGAAGATAAGTAACATCGAGATGGGACAAAATCTGGTTGGAGGGAATGTAGCAGTGAGTGAGAAAGTGGACCAACCCACGAGTCAGCAAGAGGAGGCCAACTATATGGGAAGGCCTAACTATCCACAAGGCGGGTATCCACAAGACGGCAATCAATTTGGATGGCCTTCGTATGGCCAACCATTTGTACCACCTAGTCCGCAACCTCCTCAAAATCAATGGAGGAATACCCAAGGATATCAAGACGACCAACAACCTCCTCAGAACCAATGGAGGAAGAACGAGAATTTTTCATATGCCAATCCGAAGGCCGGAATTACAGTTCCTCTAGGGGTTGATCCAGGTTCAAAACTCCCGGGTGGAGAAGGCGGTTCCTCAACTGAGGAGATGTTGAGAGTGATCCTCCAAAAGGTGGAGGAAGGAAGCAAAAGATTATCTTCTTTGGAGTATGATGTGAAGGAGTTACACAAGAAAGGTGATCTGCGTGATCAAGAACTTCAGAAGAGAGATGTGGAGCTGAATAGAATTCAGCAAGAGAATAATAGGAGGTTCACTTCGATGGAGTACCAGATGAGCCAGATTGCAAAATCATTGGGAAGAGAGTCGGGTAAGTATCCTTCTATGCCGGAGGGGAACCCGAAAGAGCATTGCAAGGCGATCCAGTTAAGAAGTGGAACCAACTATGATGGTCCCCAGATGCCTGCTGATTCTGAGACACCCCAAGGAAACATTGAGATAGAGAGGAAAGAGCCTAAGAAGGATATAAATGAAATTGAGGAGGTAGGAGTTGAGAAGAAGATATAGGGTGAAGGGACTCAAGAGAGCAAAGAGCCTGAAGAGGAAGGCATTGAGAAGATTGAGAGAGTTCCTAAGTGGAAGAAGGCAAATGAAGCAAGAGAGAAAGTGAAAGAGACCGAGCGTGATGAATGAAGGGTACCTAAATCGGTGATACCCGTCCCGTATCCACAACGCTTCATGAAGAAAAAGCTTGATGAGAAATTCGCTAAATTCCTTGATGTTTTTAAGAAATTGCATATTAACATTCCTTTTTATGATGCTTTGGAACAAATGCCGAATTATGCCAAATTCCTGAAGGACTTAATTGCGAAGAGACGGAGAGTTGATGAGCCCAAGTTGGTGCAGCTGAACCATGAGGTGAGTGCATTAGTGCACAAGGCGCTTCCCCCGAAGTTGAATGATCCCGAGAGTTTCACGATCTTAAGGGATATCGGGAATGGAGTTAAGAAGGGAGCATTATACGACCTTGGAGCGAGCATTAATCGGATGCCATTTTCGCTATTCAAGAAGTTAGAAGGTGGAGAACTTCAGCCAACAATGATGACGCTTCAACTTGCCGACCGGTCTATTACTCGACCTCAAGGTGTAGTTGAAGACGTCCTCATGAAAGTTGGGGATCATATTTTTCCAGCCGACTTTGTAGTGCTTCGATATGGAGGAAGATGAGCGAGTGCCTTTGATCTTGGGAAGACCATTTTTGGAAACGGCCGGGATGGTGCTAGATGTGGCAAATGGGAAGATAACATTGACAGTTGATGATCAAGAGATAAAAATCTCCCTATATGAGGCCATGAAACACCCGAAGGAGGATGAGAGTTGTTATTGCATGGATGCCATTGATCCTTGTGTTGAAGACACACCTCATATCTCTAACCTTCCTTATATACATGATATTGATAATCTTTCACTTGATGATTTAAACCATGAGCATTATGATCTTGATTGTTTTGATAGGGATAAAGGGAAGAAGTTGAAGGATGAAGAAGTGGAAAGTGTGGACGTGGTCCAGTTGGAAAGGAAAGGAGGAGTTAAGAAGAAAAAGTCCAAATTCAAGAAATTGCTTAGTAAAATTCCTTCAGATAAAGGCAAGAAGAAGTTGAGACCCCACCACTTGAGGATAAGAAGGAAGCAAAGGAACTCATGATGAAGTGGAATCAAGGAAAGGAATTCAACCACCACTCTTATGAGAGTAAGGGAGGTAAATTTGAGTATCATGTCCCATAAGCTCCTTTGAGCTCGGTCCGGCATGAGGACCTTAAAAATAGCGCTGAATGGGAGGCAACCCATTTTTATTTTCTTTTGAGTGTTTTATGTTATTAGGGTGTTGTTTTGAATCGTAAGTTTTAACCTCGTACTTGAGAGTTTATTTTGTAGGCTTGTCTCGAAGGAGTAAAGGTATCATGGAGTTATTCAAATTGAAGGGACCAACTCGAGACAAGAGAGTGTGCCAAGTTGTTAAGAGAAACTAAATTACTTGGATGAGGTAACCACCACACCAAACTTAGACCACTTCACAAGGTCAAAGTTTGGGGGGTGGAGTATTTATGTGTTTTATTACATTGCACAGGCGCACACCCTCTCTTTGAGTTGAGTTTGGTTATATATTGTTCTTTGAGCTGATATTGATGTGATGTGGTACTACATATTTCATGCCTATCAATCATTTTATGCTTGTTGATTGCTATCTTTGAGTGTGAGTATGAGTTAGTGATTTGTGGAGTTGAGTGAGAGTCTGAATTGTGTGAGTGTAGGAGTTAGAGTTGATTTGAGAGGGAACTCGTATGCTTGCAAACTTTCCTTTTGAGTACTTGTGTGATGAGAGTGAGAATTCACTAGGACTAGCATGGATGTGAAAGCCGTGAGATTTGAGCCTTTTGAGATTAAGATGCATGAATTGATCTCTTCGTTTGTGAGTGAGTCGTCACCTTAGAGGATGCTAGAACTTGTGTGTGCTCTCGCTTCTTGATTGTGTCTAGTTTGATATGCCGAATGTGATCTTAGGCCATCTTTGATTTGTTGAGTCACTTAGCCTAAATAAGCCTACCAATGACATTTATCTCTTGTTAGCCTATTTGAGTCTTAGCCTATTTTATTTGCTAGCACATTTTAACACTTATCCAAATTCCTAAATTCTTATTTTCCCAATTTGAGTGGAGAATAGAAAAAGTGTGAATGAAGAGGGTTTAAGTTGAGAGAAGGAATTATGGTGGTTGAGTTGTGATAAAAGAAGGGTGTGATGAAGTTTTGAGTTGTGGGAAAGACCAAAAATTTGAGAATGAGCAAAAGAAAATATGAGCTCATGTGAGTTGTGTAAAACAGAAAAAAAAAAAGTTGAGTGATTGAAAAAAGTGAAAAGAGTTGAAAAAAAATTGAGGTGGAGAGTAAAGGAACTGATGTGCATTATGTGAAGATGTTAAAGAAGTATGTTCCTTGTATCGAAGTACCAAAGTTTGATTTTCTATTCTCCATTCACTTGAGTCACTTATCCCATATAATTACCCCACCCGTCCAAAGAGCCTACATTACAACCTTAAGAAAGTCCTTTTTGATTCGACATTGATTTCTAGAGTATGGTCGAAGTTGAAAGTGCTTACAACTTTATGGCTGTTGATATGTGTGATTGATTGATAGAGTGAGTCCCTTATCATTGATATACACTTGTGAGGGAGTGAAACACATCGTTGAGTGTACATCCATATTTGATCTTGGTGTTTCTTGTTGTTATTGCATGAGTATGATGAAGGGATGAGTTTGTGTACGTGTGAACGATCTTTGAAGCTTGATCTCTGTTACTTGCATGATTTAGTTCTTGATTCATTCCTAACAATTTCACTTGACTTATTATTCGTTGCTTGAGAACAAGCAACATGGTAAGTTTTGGGGGGTTGATTAGGCGTGAAATTGTTATGTTTTGGTGCCCGATTTGCCCATGTTTTGAGTATTTTTTATGAGTATTTGGAGTCATTTGAGTATCATTTCTATAAACTGATTAATTTTTATCTATGGTTTTCATAGATGGGTAGAGGGTGAAAAGAGGAGTTCGTAGGACTTTGAATGGGCCAAAACGGACTCCCGGTTGAGGAGATATGAAGATTTTACGAACATGTGTACAACTGCCGAAAAGTGCTCGAGCTCAATTGGTCGTGCACTCAGTGCACGAGTGGTCGTGTACTGTGCACGAGTGGAATCAGGTCGTGCACTTAGTGCTCGACCTATACTCGAGCAAATGCATATTTTGGCCCAAAAATGCCCAAATTCGATCCCAAGCCTATTTATACCTTTTTCCAAGCATATCAACACATACGAACACATATTTTTACATATTTTGAGCGAGGAGAAAGCTTGGGAAGGAGTTTTGAAGAATTTTATACGTTGTAATTGAGGTTTTAATTTATGAATTCTTAGTTTTAGTATTTCTTTTGAACGTATTAGATTAATTCTTTCTTTCTTTACTCTTTGAGTCGATAAACCCTAGTTTTTCAGATTTATATAGATTTCTTTGGAGACTTTAATTTGTTCTTTCGTTTATGTTCTTGATTTCTTTCGTTAATTTAATTATGCATATGATAATTGTTCTTGTGATTGCTTTTATTAGTCAAACCACCATGTTAGGCTAGAACCCTTGCATGCTTAGAATAGGATGAACTCGTAGAAGTAGGATGTTGATACGTAATTAGGACAACTCGTGATGCTTTGTTTTAATTCTCTTAATTAATTGAATTCTTAAAATAAACCCTACAATTATTTTGGAATTGAGTACGAAAATTGTTAGAGAGAGGACGACCGTATCATTCTTTAATAACGAATAGGCTTAACTAGTGGGTTTTAGAAGGGGTTTATAATCTACCGGTTTATCTAGGGAGGACGACCGCATCACCTTAGGTAAATAAGGGTCTCAATAATTAAGCACGATCCATATAACTTGATCCATAAAACCATCAGGAGAGGACCAAGATCCACTGATGAGAACTAACAAAGCACATTCAATGCTAAACATATTAAAAGCTGTTAGTTAATCTGGTTAGAACAAGGCAAAACGAATTTCAATGAAGCTTACAATAAATTAGGGGTGGCAATTGCGAACACGACACGATAGCACGACACGAATCCGACACGAATATTGCGGGTTAGTGTTGATCTTATTGGGTTAGTGTCCTTATCGGGTCGACACGATAAGAACACGAAAATTTCGTGGCGAGTTAGTGTCGGATTAGTGTCAACACGCTAAACACGATAAAATTAATGGATAACCCATTAACCTGTTAACAACCCGTTAAGCACGAACATGATAGTGACACGAAATAACACATAACACGATAGTGACACGAAATATATTTTAATAATATTTTTACAAAAACAATAATATATATTTTTTTCTTATAATTATTACTAATTTTATATTATTATAATTAAGAAATTTAAATGAATTAATGAATCAAAAAATATCTGAAAGTCTGGAACATTTTGTAGCCCTAGAATTCCATTTTCATTCCAATTTCCAAATCCGCCGATCTGCTCCTCTTCTCTCTTGTCTTCACAACGCGTCGCCCACGGGCCACAAGTCCACAACCCACCGCCGGTCTTTACTGGCGCACACAGTCGGCCGCGCCACCGCTCGCACTCGGCCGCACGACGCTCGCATTCGGTAACGCTCGCATCCAGTGCACGACGCTCGCACTTGGCCGCTGACGCTCGCGCTCGGGTGCAAGCTCAGCTCCTCTCTTCTTTAGTCGGCCACATAGTCCCAGCCACCGTCGTCCGTCGCCGCTTCAGCTCCTCTCTTCTCAGGTAGTTTTACTCATTTTTTAATTCCATACTTACATACTTCTTCTTGTCTTTAAAATGGGGCATTTTGAGGGAAAATTAAAGAAAGTTGAAACAATCTGGAAGTTTAGATTTGTACTTAGAATTCATGTATTACAAAAGCTGGAGAAATATGATTGGGATATTGATTGGGTCTTGATTCTAACGAAGAAGTAGAGTCGAGAGATTTGGAATTTGATTGGGTCTTTCTTTAACCGTGACTGTGAGTGAGATATTGAAATGGGCATAATCAATTTAAGGGTTTATGGGAGTATGAAATATTCGGTATTCCATATTTCTTTGACTGTGACTGTGTTGATTCAAATTCAGAATTCGGTATTTTGTTTCTTCTAGCAAGATGTACATTTATGTACGTGATTTTGCATTAGATATGTTAATTGTAAGTTTCAAAATTGTAACACATATTCTGTAACATAAGTTGTAGCATGTTAAGTAGAATTTGATAAATGAAAATACTACAAACAAGACAAACCTCAGTTCGGCAGTTTGTTAATGTCTGGGGTAGATGTATAATCAGGCATTCCTATGGTCATCAGGCCACAAAACTCAAGGTTAGGGCAGTTAGTACTAACATGTTTGGCGAGCTCTATATCTGAATCTCTGAATTTTTGCAGGTTATATTATAATGTCTAGGGTTGACACAAATGATGGTGAGAGGGTAACAGAGGTGGAAGTAGATTCCAGCCCTAGAAACGCAACCGAGCAGCCAGATCAAAGCGCAAAACCACCACTACAAAATAAAAGGAAAAAAAAGTCAAATGTTTGGACTCATTTTATTGTTACTGAGACTCGGGCTGATGGGTTTAAAACATGGAAGTGCAAATATTGTGGACATATCTATAGTAAAATCTCTAGTAGAACTGGAACAGGAAATATGAGTCGTCATCTTCTTGTTTGTCCTAGGAGAAGCACTCGTGATGTTGGGCAAATGATGGTTGCTAAGATTGGACAGTCCTCTAAATTTGATGATGCATACTTTCGTGAGTTGTGCTCTGCAGTGGTTGTGCATGATTTGCCTTTTAGTTTTATTGAGTATAAATGCATTAAAATGGCTTTTGAGTACCTTCGTCCCGACCTCAACTTGATTTCTAGGAACACATTGAAAGCTGATGTCTTGAAAATTTTTGAAAGGGAAAAAAGAAGAATTAGGGCTATGCTAGAGATGGCACCTGGTAGAATATGTTTAACATCTGATTGTTGGAGTTCAATTACTACTGATGGTTACATCACGTTGACAGCTCATTTTATTGATATGGATTGGGTCTTACAAAAGAGGGTGTTGAATTTTTCTCTTATGCCATCTCCACACACTGGTGCTGCACTATCCAATAAGTTGCTTTCTATGTTGTCTGGGTGGGGGATTAAGATGAAATTATTTTCATTAACTTTGGATAATGCTTCTTCGAATGATGTGTGTGCTGATTTTTTTATTACACAACTGAAACTGAATGATGCACTCATTTCCAATGGGGAGTTTTTCCATATTCGTTGTTGTGCGCATATTATTAATTTGGTGGTCCAAGATGGCTTAAAAGATATTGATGGGGTGGTTGTTAAGATTCGTGAAAGCGTCAAATTTGTTCGGAGATCACAAATGAGGAAACAAATTTTTTTTGAATGTGTAGGCATGGTACCATCTTTGAGTGATAAGAAAGGGTTGAGGCAAGATGTGCCTACTAGATGGAATTCTACGTTTATGATGTTTGATAGTGCTTTGTACTATAAAAAAGCATTCATGAATTTACAATTGATTGAGCCCAACTATTTGAACTGTCCTTCTTCAATTGAATGGGATAAAGTAGAGAAGATCCGTAATTTTTTGGGTGTGTTTTATGAGGTTTCCAACTTGTTTAGTGGGAGTTTGTACCCAACTGCCAACTTGTATTTCCGTCCAATTGTCGCATGCTATGCTTCTTTGATAAAAAGTAGAGACAGCGGGGATGAGTATATCAAGAAAATGGCAACAATGATGTTGGTAAAGTTTGAGAAATATTGGTTAAATTTCAGCTTGATCTTGACAATAGCTGTTGTCTTTGATCCTCGATACAAACTGCAATTCGTTGATTTTTCTTATAAGAAGTTGTATGGAGCTGATTCTACCCAATATATGCAAGTTAAGGAAAAATTGTTTGCACTCTTTGAAGAGTATTCCAAACTATGTGATAATCAAGTTAGAGGTGATACGGATTCAAAGAACTCTTCGGGTGTTCCATTTGAAAGTGAAATGTCGACGGCTATGGCTGAGGTAATCACTAATTAATTTATTTTTCTTTAAGTTTGCTGTTTTTTTTATTATTACTGTTATTTATTTTTGACATATCTTCATTGTAGGAATTTAGTGAATTCGATACTGAGTTTGGATTGAGCCAACAAAAATCACAGTTGGAACTTTACTTGGAGGAACCACAAATGGATGTGAAGGCTAATCTTGACATACTCAATTATTGGAAAGGAAATCAATATAGGTATCCACAAGTTGCTCATATGGCTCGTGATATATTGAGCATACCTATAACTACAGTGGCTTCAGAGTCAACGTTTAGTGTTAGTGGAAGAGTGTTAGACCAGTATCGAAGTACGCTCAAACCAAGCACGGTGGAAGCAATAATTTGTACTAGAGATTGGTTGTATGGAGATGGAGGTATATCTTTTTACTAATATTAGCTAATTAATATAAAACAATGTGTTAATTTTTTATATTATTTTTTTTAGTTCTTGAGAAGCAACAACCAATTGATGAATTGCTTGAAGATGTGTTGGATAATACATCTGATATTTCGACTCAATGTTCTACCCTTTCATCATGAAAGGTAAACTTTAAAGTGTTTTCTTATTTTATTTTTTTGGGATTTGTCATTTATTAAGTTTTACTAAATTAATTATATATTGAATTGTAGGTGAGCTATTGTACTGAGCTGAGCTTTGTCGATGTGAAAGCAATTCTGATGTTGAAGTGGAAATTGGAGTGATGATTCTTCTTTTGTGTGTTTTGAAACTTTGGTTTATCATTTGATTTCTAAAACTTTGGTTTGTAGTATGAGACTTTAATTATTATGTTGGATAAATTATGCATTTGGTATTTTGGTTTGTAATCGTTTTGGATAGAATATGCTTTCTATGAACATTTGTAGTTTTTTGTGTTGAAATTTTAAATTTAGCCATTTTTTTATCAGGTTTATATCGTGTTCGTGTCGATACTGAATGAATCGTGTTGTTATCGTGTCGTGTTGACACAGAATGAATAGTGTCGTTATCGTGTCGTGTCGACACGGAATGAATTGTGTTGTTATCGTGTCGTCTCGACACTAACACAAAAAATATCGTGTTGTTATCATGTCGTGTCGTGTCGATACGAATTTTATCGTGTTCGTGTCGTGTCGGCACGGATCCTTATCGTGTCGTGTTAGTGTCGAGGCTTATCGTGTCGTGTCACTATCGTGTCGACACGAAATCCGATCCGTTAGCACGAATTGCCACCCCTACAATAAATGAAGGAATAAGAAGGTTCTCTCAGAGGAGTTCCACCTTAAAGCAAGACAAGAATCTGGGCAAGCAGACTGAAGGTCCAATGAGAAGATGACACGTCAGTGTACTTTACTGATAGCCGACCTGCTCCAGACTGACAAGTACCAAAAGTCTTTTCCTAGCAATCTACAGAAAGTTGGTGAACAGGCGTGGTCTTTCAGCCGTTTCTTGACAAGACTTAAAGTTTCAAATAGAGCCGTTTGAGCCAATCAGATACAAGAAGACTTACTTGAGAAGATTCAAATCCAACGGGAAGATTTTCAAGGAAGCCTATAAATACAAAAGGACGTGCTCATGTCTATGCACGGGAAACTCACAAGATCAAAGCTATCTCTACATTCATAACAACTAGAAGCACTCGAAATTACCATTGTTTCCCAAGTGTTTCACATTTGTAGAGAGCCTAACAAACCTTCTGTAACCAAGCTTAAAAGCTATATCCAAATATTAGAAAGAGATAATCCAATCCTAAGCCTTGAGCTAAATTTGTAAGGATTATCTCAAAATATTTGGAACCAAATCCCTACTCAAAACCCTACTCAATATTTAGGTTGAGAGCTAGTGTTAAGTGGTGTTAGTAAGCTGCTTGTTGTATCAGTCTGAAAGCTGGTTTGTTTTGGGAACTAGGACCTGGAATTTACTAGTGATCAATCATCCTAAGAGAGGATTAATTGATCAGTGCACTTTGGCACTATAACACAAGGAATTCCAAGTGAAAGGAATTCTCCTGTTTGATCAGGACAGTGGACGTAGGAGATTCTTCTCTGAACCACTTTATATCTTGTGTACTTACTTTCTGCTATTTCCTAAGTGTGTGTTAATCTCAAAGTTTATCAAAGTAAAACGAGTTTTCTAAAGGGTTCACTAATCCGTATCTGAAAGCTAGTTAGATAGTGTTTCAACTGAAAGTCTTGAGCTTTCAGTGGAGGTATTATCTCAGTAAGCTTTCACAAAGTAACTCTCAGCAGACCTCAAGTCCACTGACGAGCTACTGTCTTAAGTAACCTGATAAGTTTTACAAGAAGTTTTTATTTGTAACCTCAGGTGTATTCCCCCCATACACCTGTTTACTCGTTTCGGGACCAACAATTGGTATCAGAGCAGTGGTTCAATAGATCATTGTTCTAAGTATACCTTGTGCTTAAAGGTATTTTTTAAGGTCATCTGAATTGATCTTTTGATAAACTTGTTTATATACTATGGCTGACAATGCAGCTAGGGTAGCACCACCAGCAGAGAACAACATGGAAGTTAATCCCTTGAACCATATGTCTCATCACAAGCTTCCACAGTTCTCAGTGGAAAACTATGACTTCTGGAAGATCAGAACGAGAGCTCATCTTGCCTGTGTGCATGATGAAATGCTAAGGGTTATTACTAAAGGTCCATTTATTTTTATGACACCTAACCCTAGAACTACAGCTGAGACTATTGCAGATCCTAGAGAAGAATGACCCAAGGATGAAGATAACTTCACTGCAGATGAGAGGAGGAGAAACAACCTCAACTTCATGGCCATGAACATTCTCTACACCACCATTCCAGATTCTGTAATGGGAAGAGTGATCCACTGCAAGACTGCAAATGAACTATGGGACACTCTTGCTCTCATGTGTGAAGGAACTGACAAGATAAAGGAGAACAAGCTTTCAGTAGCTGTTCAAAAGTATGAGCAGTTCACCATGGAGCCTACTGAGACTATTGACCAGCTTGATGGGAGGTTCACTGACATCATGAATGAAATAAACACTCTGGGAAAAGTCTATACCAAAAGGGAAGTTGCCTTAAAGATCCTGAGAGGTCTAACCTCAAGATGGGATGTGTACTCTGTGATGATGCAGAATACCAAGGATCTATCCAGTATGTCTATGCAACAGGTATGCTCTGAACTTAAGGCTTATGAGTTTGATCTGAACAGGAAAAGGGCTCCTGATGAGACCTCAGCTGAGAAGGGAGTTGCCTTCAAAGCTAAGGAGACTGAGCCAAAATCCCCAAAGCCTCAGAAGAGTACAAAGGCAAGCAAATCTCAAAGCAAAGCTGAGATGCAGGAGGAACTCAGCCTGATGGCTAGAAGGTTTGAGAAACTTAACAACCGTTTTGGCAAATATAAGAGATTTTACAGGGATAACAGAGAATGAAGAAGTTATCCTAAAAAAGACACCAGAGAAGGAGAGAAAAGCTCAACTGAGCCAGAGAAGAGAAAAGAATACAAAAACTATTCCAGAGGTGAAGGATCATCATCAAAGACCAAGGAGTCTACTGAGGAAAGAAATGATAATGCCAATAGATGTTTCCAATGCAAGAAAGTTAGGCACTTTCAATACGATTGTCCTCAACTGAGCACCAAGGAAAGGAAGGAAAGGCAAGCCAAAAGAGACAGGAGATATGGAGAAAGAAAAGCCATGGTGGCTGAGGATGTTGATGAAGATCTGGAGTCATCTGATGGTCTGTTCTCAGACAGCAGTGATGATGACATGTGCCTCATGGCAAGAGAAGAACCAGAGGTACAATCTAAACCATCCAATTCTCTAAGACACTCACCTGAGCTAAGCTCAGAGTCAACTGAGGAACTCAATCTTCAGTCCGCTTTGGAACAATTGATGATTGATTTCTCAAGGTTGCAAGAAGCAAGTTTTTGTCTCCAAGATGAAAAAAAATCTCCTGAGAGAAAACAATAAGTTAATTGAGTCTGGGAATCAGGCAGATCTTAACTCAGCTAAGTCTACCATTGAATTGACAAAAGAGGTTGAAATCCTCAAGAGTCAAGGAAATGGCAAAGATCAACTGATAAAAGATCTTACTGAATCTAAGACAAGGTTAACAGAAGAGAATTTGAAATTGGTAAGCCAAGTAAAGGAATCTCTCCTGAAAATTGATATCTTACAAAAATCTGAAGAGACTTTGTTAAAAAGGATTGATGCTATCAACAAACCCTCTCTTGCCATAGAGGAGATTCAAAACTTTCAAATCAATCCTAATAGCAAATGTGGGATAGGCTTTATTCCAAAACCTTCAGATGGTCCTCTAAGTGTTGCTTCTTCAAGTGGTACAAAGAGAGTTTTTGTTAAGTCTGTGACCTTCCAACCACAGATTTTGGATAAGGGAAAAAGACCAGCTGAGGTCCAACAAAAGAAAAGTCAAACTGAGCCAAAACCAAATGGAAAGGCTCAGGTGACTAATCAGAATAGATCTCAACAGAGGTACTATCAGCCGAGGTCTTCACAGATGAAGCAACCTCAGCTGAGAGCACCCAGGCATGAGCATTCCTCAAGGAATGACTCATACAGAAGACCTATTCCTTTTGTGCCTAAAGGAAAAGGCCCTTCATACTCTTATCAACAAAAACTCAGGCCAGGTGCACCCAAGCCTAAAAGAAAGAATGTAAAGAAGGTTCCTGTTCCTTCAAAGGCTGACACCCATAGAAAGTTTACTCCCAAGGCACCAAGGGAGATAACAATCTATGTAGATGTTTATGGAAGACAAATTAGTCAATCTAAAGTGATTAGAACTGTGAGGCAAATTTGGATTCCGAAAGGTACAGCTAACCTGGTAGGACCCAACACCAAATGGGTACCTAAAGCTTGATTTTGAATGCAGGGCTCAGTGGACCTCAACAAAGGAGATGCTCTAAAATCTTCAGTCTGGTACTTGGACAGTGGATGTTCTAGGCACATGACTGGCAACAAAGATCTCCTGACAGAATTTGTTGAGAGAGAAGGTCCACAAGTCACCTTTGGTGACAACTCTCAAGGAGCCACTAAAGGTTATGGTACTTTAATCATTGGCTCAGTAAGAGTAAGCAATGTATCCTTTGTCAGTGGACTTAAGCATAATCTTCTGTCCATAAGCCAATTCTGTGATAAAGGATACAGTGTTGAATTTTCATGTAACCTGTGTTTTGTCAAGAATATATCTTCACAACAGGTACTACTAACTGGGTCAAGGAAGGGAAATATCTATCTTGTAGATTGGAAGTCTTGCAAACCAAATGCATGTCTTATTGCTAAGAGCTCAACTGACACTAATTGGCTGTGGCACAAAAGACTAAGTCATCTGAACTTCAAGATGATGAACAGGATAGCAAGACATGGACTGGTAGAAGGAATGCCAAATGAAGTATACAACAAAGAACATATTTGCAAAGCCTGTCAGGAGGGAAAGCAAGTGAAAGCATCTTTCAAAAGCAAAGTAGCAACCTCTACTGACAGAATACTTCAACTGTTACATACGGATCTCTTTGGTCCAGTAACCCCTGTAAGTATCAATGGGAGAAAATATACACTTGTTGTTGATGATGACTTCTCCAGGTACACATGGGTGATATTCCTAGCAAGCAAAAAAGAGACTCAACTGAGGCTACCAGAGCTCCTGAAGAAAGTTAGCAATGAAAAGAGCCTGAACATTGTAAAGATAAGATCAGATAAGGGCACTGAATTCATTAACTCTATTATATCTGATTATTGCAAAGAGTTAGGTATTGCACATGAGACATCAGCTGCAAGAACTCCACAATAAAATGGAGTAGCTGAAAGAAGAAATAGAACTCTCAAGGAGGCAGCAAGAACAATGCTTGCAGAAGCTCAAGTTCCTAAAAGATTTTGGGCTGAAGCTATCAACACTGCCTGCCACACTCAAAATAGATCCATGGTAACCAAACATCAAGGAAAAACTCCATATGAGTTATGGAATGGCAGAAAACCACAGGTATCTTACTTTCATATTTTTTGTTGCAAGTGTTTCATTCACAACAATGGGAAAACTCAACTGAAAGCTTTTGATAGCAAAACTGATGAAGGAATTTTCTTAGGATATTGCCAAATCAGTAGAGCCTTCAGAGTTTACAATTGTAGAACTCTTGTTGTGGAAGAAACACCTCATGTGGTCTTTGATGAATCTATTTTTGAGTCCAGGAGTAAGGAAAATGAGGAGGTAATAAGCAAAAGACTAACCAGACTGAGTATCAAGTCTAAAGGCTATCCTGAGAATTGTGTTGATGCATACATCCCAACCTGGGATAATTTAGATGATCAACAATTCAAGGAGGTCACCCAAAGTCAAACCACTCCTCAAAGCTCACCTGAGAGCTCTCCTGAACAAGCAACTGAACTGATGAACACTATTCCAGTTCAAGAGGTAAGTGATGTCAATGAAGATGTGGTCACAGCTGAGACATCCACTAAACCCATCATTCAAGGGGGAACCAATGAGATTACCTTTGAGAATGAGAATACCTTGAATGATGACTCAGGACTTCAACCCTCTGTTTTATTTCCTGAATTTGATTTTATTTCTATATCTAGTGACTCAACTTCAGAAGAGTAAAACTCTACTGAAGGGCATCAGCCTAGGAGAACATGGCTCTCAGATCACCCTGTGGAGCAAATCCTAGGTGATCCTACCTCGGGAGTCAAAACTAGAAGTTTTCATGGGGAAAGCGCTTTGTTTTGTTGTTTCTTATCAAACCAGGAACCAAGTTCCATAGCAGAAGCACTTCAAGATTCCAACTGGATCATTGCCATGCAAGAAGAGCTCAACCAGTTCACAAGGAATCAAGTTTGGGAGTTGGTGGACAGACGATATCACTGCAATGTGATAGGAACCAAGTGGGTATTCAAGAACAAGAAGGATGAAAATGATGTCATAGTCAGAAACAAAGCCAGGCTTGTTGCAAAGGGCTATTCTCAAGTTGAAGGATTTGACTATGATGAAACATTTGCCCCAGTAGCCAGATTGGAGGCAATAAGGTTATTTCTTGCATATGCTGCTCACAAGAAATTCAAAGTGTACCAGATGGATGTTAAGAGTGCCTTCTTGAATGGAGTACTCAATGAAGAAGTCTATGTGGAGCAACCCCCAGGTTTTGAAGAAAGTCACAAAGTATATAGACTGAGAAAAGCTCTGTATGGACTGAAACAGACTCCAAGAGCTTGGTATGATACTTTGTCACAATTCCTTTTGGATCATGGTTTCATTAAAGGAAGAGTAACTCTATTCAGGATCACAAAAGGAGAGGACACTTTGCTTGTGCAAATCTATGTGGATGATATCATTTTTGGTTGTCCCAATCAAGTCTTCTGTGAAAAGTTCTCTCAACTGATGAAGGGAAAATTTGAAATGTCAATGATGGGAGAAATGAACTTCTTCCTAGGGCTTCAAGTTAAGCAGTCTCCTGAAGGAATCTTCATCAACCAAGCCAAATATACAAGGGAGCTGATCAACAAATTTGGATGCCAGACCAGCAAAGTAGCAAGAGTCCCACTCAACACCAACACCAAGATGGAACCAGATAAAGATGGTGAATCAGTAGACCAGACTCACTACAGAGCTATTATTGGATCTCTACTGTATCTCACAGCAAGCAGGCCTGATATCACTTTTGCAGTTGGGATTTGTGCAAGATATCAAGCCAATCCAAAGAAAAGTCATCTGGAAGCTGCTAAAAGAATTCTTAAATACCTTAAGGGTACTGTGAATATGGGATTGTGGTATCCATCAGATGACAATCTGGAACTCACAGGATACTCAGATGCTGACTATGGAGGATGCAGAATTGACAGGAAATTAACCTCAGGCACTTGTCAATTCTTGGGAAGTAAGCTGATCTCTTGGTTCTCCAAGAAACAAAACTCAGTAGCCACAAGCACTACTGAAGCTGAGTATATGGCAGCTGGAAGTTGTTGTGCTCAAATTCTTTGGCTAAGACTACAACTGAGAGATTACAATATATTTGCCAATGAAGTCCCTATTTTCTGTGACAACAATAGTGCAATTGCTATTTCAGAAAATCCAGTTCTCCACACAAGATGCAAACATGTGAATATAAGGCATCATTTCATCAGAGATCATGTGGAGAAGAAGGACATCAAAATGCTCAAAATCCACACTGACAAGCAGAAGGCAGATATCTTCACTAAACCTTTGGCTGAAGCAAGGTTTCAAGAGTTGTCAGTAGAGCTTGGACTCCTAGATCCAGGAGAGTAATGAAAGGATTCATCTCAGAAGAGTTATTTTTCAACTCAGTGGAGGTTCATATTCATAGGAGGATCTTTCTCAGTAGAAGCTCCTCATCTCAGAAGAGTCTTGAATATCAGACGAGGTCAAACCTCAGTGGAGGTCAAAAGTTTATGCTTATGATATTTTCAAATCTAAAGCCTCATTTCTTTTGGTTTCAATAAAATAACTAATGAGTGCTTTCTGAAAATTAAATCTTTCTTACACTTTTTCGAAGAGATTTTGGTATGGCAAGCATTTAATGCGCGTTGTACAAGTCAGGTTCACTTTTACAGTTACCTATCTCACGCGCCTTAAAACCCGGATGATGTGACCTTCCGACTACCAACCCTTTCAATCTAAACCTTCCATTTTAGGCGGTTCCTTCTAACCGTCAAGATCTCTTAAAAACTCCCCACTAACCTCTTGGACTATCCACAATCTCAAACTGAATTAATCTCAAACGTTAATCTCTCCTCTCAATCTCACCGTTCATTACTCATATAAAAATCCCAAACTTACGCTTGTAAACCTTTTCAAAATCACTCACAAGCAAACACTTTCTATCTGTCCAAATACACACTGCAAATTTTTCTCTCAAATCCTATCTTTCAAATGGCAAGATTAAACCTAGGTTTTCTTACCAATAAAGAGAATTTCTGGTATGAACCCATCATAGTTTTTGATAACCCTGAGATTGAATCCAAGCCAGAATTTGCTCACATCAAAGAGACCCTAGAAATGATTAAATCTGTTGGGTTATAGAAGTTTTTAACAGTTCATCCTAAGAACTGTTTTGACAGGCAGGTTCTTGAGTTTTTCTGTCATATATCCAACTCTGATTCAAGAATTAGGTCTCATCTCATATAACAAAGGAAGAAGAAGGTGATGAGAGACGACATGGAAATCGTTGAACACCAGAAGATTAGAAAGAAGATCCGCATTAGTGGAGATGACTTGAAGGAGCTGTTCAATCTCCCCTCTGAAGGTCCGAATCTAGATACGTGTATTGCGGACAAGGAGGAAGAATGGGTTAATTCCATTATGCAAAGGAAGGTGAAATACAGTCCAACAATGAACAGAAGTGTACTCCTGCCGGTATACAATGTTCTTTGTGAAGTTGTTGGAAAATGTATACTGGGAAACCAGGAAAGCACGGAGCAGGTGAGCAAGCCCAAGCTCAGATTAATGAAGGCGATTGTGGAGAGTAAGAAATATACATTCAACTGGCAACAGTTTTTTCTGAGGGCGTTGAATAAAGAGCACTCAAAGCTCCAACCTGACAAAACTCCCCAACTATCAAGTAAGCTAAACTTTGCAACAAAAATCTCTTACTTGATAGAGAATGTAGATCTGGGAGTAGATTGGATTCCAGACAGGAAGTGGAGTAACCTAAAAGCCTTGTTCAAGTCTGGAAAGGCACTAGAAACAAGAATGATTAAGCCTGTTGTGGAGAGCCCAGAGGCAGTTGAGGAGGAAGAAGCTGACACTGCTGAAGGGAAGAAAACCAAACTGAAGAGAAGGCTGGTTAAATTAAGTGATAAGATGGCCCAACACAAGGAGGCTGAGGCAGAAAAAGCTTCTAAGAAGGAGAAGAAGAGGTCTTCTGAGGCTGAGAAGGAGAGTGCCTCTAAGAAAGTCAGAGTCACAAACTCTACTGATGAGTCTTCATCAGGTAACCCTGACTCTTCTCCCAATATAATCTCAACTGAGTCTGACTCAGATGCCCCTGCCCCTATCAAACCCAAAACCAAACCTCGCACCCCTGCCAAAACTAAACTCATCTCCAAGATAACTAAAACCCCCACCGAAGGCCCTCAACAGCCTGAAAGTGGATCCCAAACCACCACCACATCTGAAGCAACCTCAACCCCAACTGAACCCATCCCCTCAACTCCCTCTGAACCCCTACCCTCAACTCCCACTGAACAAAATCCTATCTCTACTGATACCCAACCTCAAACCTCATCTGAACCGAACCCTCCTGAAACACACACAACTCACCTGGAGTCTATTCCAGAGGAGCCAACAGATAGCAGATCCCCTACCCCTTCCCTTCCTTCAGAAGATGAAGAAGAGTACTCATTCTTAGACGCTCTTAAGGATGAGGTGGCCTACTCTTTGGAGTCTAAGTATCCTGAGCTTGATGGGTTTCCCACCCTGAAAGCAATGTTCTTGAGACTGAGACTCCTTGTCCAGCTCAAAGACAGAAGATTGGGTGAAATTCTACTGGCTGTCAGAGGCAGCAATGCAGATGACTGGAAGAAGGAGGAGAAGATCTTCTGTGATGCAATTTGCTGGAATGACCAAAACCAGACTTCTCTGTGATGAGAAGATCTTTGAGAGTCTGGTTATGGACAAAATAGCTGAGGAAAGAAAGGCAGATGCTATGGAGAAGGTTGATGGAGGTGATATAGAGAAGCCAACTGAGGTTTTAGCTGGAGAAGCTGAGATTGTGCAAGTTGTTGAGGCAGGAGATAAAGAGAAGGAGGAAGAGAAGGAGAGGGAGGAGGATAAGGAAAAAGAAAGTGAATAAGGAGGAGGTACTTCACCTAGGCAAGGTGATGGTGAAGTAGCCAAGGATGTATCCATGGCAAGGGATACTGAGGCACAACATTTGCCACATGAGAGCTCAGTAGAGGTGTCTACTGAAGTTCTCCCACAACAGCCCTCAGTGGTGGCTAAGGAGTCAACTGAGGTGTCTGGTAATGTTGGAGTTGAAAATGACAAAGAAAAAGAAACTGAGGTTGAGATAACTGGAGTTGCAAGTGGTGAGATTAGAGCAATCATCCCTGTAAAGGGTGAATTGACTGAAAAGAACCTAGTTGAAAAAGAGAGGGAAAGTGAGAAAAGTGAGAAGAGAGAGGAGGAGGGAGTCCCAATGGAAGTAAAAGCTTCAGGAGACTTAGGTTGTGAGGCTGAGGGGGAAAGAGCTAACCTTTTTTATCATGCAGGTACTCAAACTGATGAGATTCCCCCAGTAGAGGTCAACCTAACTCGTCTGAGTGGTGTTGTTCACTCTATTCAAGATGAAAAGCTTCCTGCTCTCCAAGCACAACTAAGGGATGTCCAGGAGATAGTGCAAGAAGAAGTGGATGAGATGGTCATCCTCTCAGACCATGTTGATGAACTCATGGAATCCACCACAACATCACTTCAAAATCTTACTCTTAAAATTGAAGATTCTCAGCAGATGGTGATTGATGTTGTTGAAGGACATAGCGTGCTTGTCATAGAAGCTTTGAAGAAGCTGGAGCAGAAGGAGGAAGAGGCCAGAACTCAATTTCTTAAAGACTCAGTGGAGAATGTCTCCATCAACCTAAAGTCCTCAGTAGAGGCTTTCTCAGCGGACCTACTTGGGAAGGTTGAAGGGTTGTGGAATTCAAAGCTGACAGAATTCGAGGCCAAGCATGAAGAATTGGGAGCTAAGCTGGGAGAAGTTCTGAAGAAGGAAGCAGAGAACTTCCCCACACAGGAGAAGACAAATGTTCTAATTGATGAGAAGTTAGCACAGTTTGTACAGTTTGGACAAACGGCTGGAGCAACCTTGGAAAGACTGGAGGATGAAGTTGATCATTGCTCAACTGAGTTGAAGGCCTTAGCTCATGATCAGCAGAAGCTCAACATTTATGTAGCTGAGTTTGTAATTAATGCCGGAAATGGGGAAAAGAGGGTAAGTGCAAAGGACATGAAGGCAGACCCTAAAAACAAAATGAATATTATCCTCGAAACCCCAGAGTTTGAGAAAGGCTAGCAAATCAAGAACACTCTGAAGAAGGCGGATGCTGAGGCTCAGAAGATTACTGAAGCCAAGAAGGGCAAGGAGATCCCCTCAAAGGACTACTCAAAGTTCAAGGAAGCTCATCTGAAGGAAAAGGAATAGAGAGCTGCAAAGAAGGGGGAAACCACCAAAAGAAAAGCATCTGATGCCCTCTCAGCAGAGGTTACAAAGAAGACCAGAACCTCAGGGAGGTTAGCTGCTAAATCCACTGACTCCTCAGAGTCAGTTGAGGTACTCCCCATTCTTAACCCTGAACCTCTTTCATCTGAACCTCCTAAATCTGCCCCCACAAGAGTCACAGAGCTCACTGAGCTTATCAAAGAGGCTGGAGGGATGAATGAGAGAGCACAGAAGCTGGCTGCTCAACAGCAAGAAAGGAGGGACAAGGTGGTTGGAAAGATGGAGACCATTGCTGAGATGGCAGAAAGGAAGAGGAAGGAGAGGCTAACCACCTTTGATAAGACTACTTCCAAGAAGTTCAGGAATAGTTATCAAAGGTGGGCTGCTAAGCTAAAGAAAGACAAAATCACTCCTTCAAAGGACAGGTTTCCTCACCATGATGCATGGGTGCCTAAGAAGCTCAATGATGCATGGGAAACTGCTAAAAGGGAATTTGTGTATTCCTTTTATGTCAGTGGAGAATTGGGAAAAGACAATGTGCAAGAAGTCTTCAACTCATGGATGTTTGAAGTCTACCCAAAGCTCTTTCCTGCCATCATGGAAGCTTGGAATGATAAGTTCCCTGATCAAGCCTTGAAGGCCCCTGAGCAAATCATCTACTGGCCTCCTCAAGATGCAACTGGTGCTGTGGATAGAGAAAGGATCACTGAAGAGTGGACATCCTTATGTGAACATCTTGGACTCAGAGGACATTCAAAAGAAGTGATGGAGAGGGAGAACGAACTGAAGGTCAGAGTATTCAAACAGTACGGCCTTGAACCCATTTTCGAATCCATCTGAGAAGTTAAGTATCTTTGCTGGGCATTTGTTTATAAGTCCCAGATGGTTTTAAGTTTGAATCTTTTGTTAAGTAGAATTCATGTAATCTGTACTTCACTATTTATCATGAAATGAACTCTACTGATGTTTTGCCCAAGATAATATCTCATTATCATTTAGGTTTATGTACTTGAGTGTTTCTTACTTACAAAATCCTTGAACTTTGTATGTCATCTGAAGAACCTCATCTGAATGAAGATATGTAATAAGATAGGTTCCGGCATAATAAAAAAGGGGGAAATTGTTGGGAAAATGTATAAGACTTAAGTTTTGATTAGATGCCAGAATGTTCCTTCTAAGTTATTTTGTAAGTAAAACATTCAGTAGAGTTATTGTTTAGTTAATCAGTTCAATTGTTAAGGAACTGAAGTGCAGTTAGTAATTTCTAGAGTGTATTAAAGTATGAAGTCTGCTGAAGACAAAGTCCGCTGAAGACAAGTGATCTGAGAAATAGTATAAGTCTTGAATGTTTTCTAAGTGCATTCTATCTAAGACTAAAACCATCAGGAGAGGACCAAGGTCCACTGATGAGAACTAACAAAACACATTCAATGCTAAACATATTAAAAGCTGTTAGTTAATCTGGTTGGAACAAGGCAAAACGAATTTCAGTGAAGCTTACAATAAATGAAGGAATAAGAAGGTTCTCTCAGAGGAGTTCCACCTTAAAGCAAGACAAGAATCTGGGCAAGCAGACTGAAAGTCCAATGAGAAGATGACACGTCAGTGTACTTTACTGACAGCCGACCTGCTCCAGACTGACAAGTACCAAAAGTCTTTCCCTAGCAATCTACAGAAAGTTGGTGAACAGGCGTGGTCTTTTAGCCGTTTCTTGACAAGAGTTAAAGTTTCAAATAGAGTTGTTTGAGCCAATCAGATACAAGAAGACTTACTTGAGAAGATTCAAATCCAACGGGAAGATTTTCAAGGAAGCCTATAAATACAGAAGGACGTGCTCATGTCTATGCACGGGAAACTCACAAGATCAAAGCTATCTCTACATTCATAACAACTAGAAGCACTCGAAATTACCATTGTTTCTCAAGTGTTTCACATTTGTAGAGAGCCTAACAAACCTTCTGTAACCAAGCTTAAAAGATATATCCAAATCTTAGAAAGAGATAATCCAATCCTAAGCCTTGAGCTAAATTTGTAAGGATTATCTCAAAATATTTGGAACCAAAACCCTACTCAAAACTCTACTCAGTGTTTAGGTTGAGAGCTAGTGTTAAGTGGTGTTAGTAAGCTGATTGTTGTATCAGTCTGAAAGCTGGTTTGTTTTGGGAACTAGGACCTGGAATTTCCTAGTGATCAATCATCCTAAGAGAGGATTAATTGATCAGTGCACCTTGGCACTATAACACAAGGAATTCCAAGTGAAAGGAATTCTCCTGTTTGATCAGGACAGTGGACGTAGGAGATTCTTCTCTGAACCACTTTATATCTTGTGTACTTACTTTCTGCTATTTCCTAAGTGTGTGTTAATCTCAAAGTTTATCAAAGTAAAATGAGTTTTCTAAAGGGCTCACTAATCCGCATCTGAAAGCTAATTAGATAGTGTTTCAACTGAAAGTCTTGAGCTTTCAGTGGAGGTATTATCTCAGGAGCTACTGTCTTAAGTAACCTGATAAGTTTTACAAGAAGTTTTTATTTGTAACCTCAGGTGTATTCCCCCCCCCATACACCTGTTTACTCGTTCGGGACCAACAAGTGGATTAGTGAAGTAGGTTGATTTGACGAAGTATTAGGGGTAATTCTTGAGCTTTTAGTCTTTCAATCTCGTGATAGATTAGGGAAGTTGATTGCCTAGTTTTAGTGCACTTAGGATTAATACTTGCACATCACGATTATTTTAGTTACCGTACCAACTCCATTAGTATACGTAGGAATTCCTATCCTGAGCATCACTATCTCATATTCGAAAACACACATCTACGTTCTTAGTTTGATTTTCATTTTTGCATTCGTAGAGTAATTTAGTTTAGATTATATTTCTTTTAAAAAAACCCAAAAATATACACTCATATTAACTACGACGCGGGATCTGTTCGCATACATACCTTCCCTTGGGTTCGATAATACTTGGTCCCTATACTTGTCAATACTACAGTGAACCCGTACTCTTGCGGGGAAACTACTAGTAGAAAGTTAGTATTTTCGGTTCAAGTCACTGGTGCAGAAGGTTCTAAATTTAGCAGAGCTACACCTGGAGCTATACCACGAGGAAGACCTCATCCGCATATGTCCAATCCGAGAGGAGAATTTTCTCCTAGAGGTTCAAGGTATAATTCATTTAGCAGATTTGAACCAGATTACTACAATGATTCTTATGTAGATGATGATGCGGACATGTATCACAACACTCGGCAGTATGATTACCCTAATTAACAATGGAAGGTACAATTTATATAGAGGCAATTATAAGAAGCCTATAGTGGACTTTTCTATACTCAAGGGGAATAGGCCTAGAGCATGGCTTAAGAAGTGCTACAAGTACTTTAAATTCAATCGAATGCCTGATGAAGATAAGATCATGCTAGGTGCCTTGAATATAGAGGATGAGACAGATAATTGGTATTTGGATTATGTGGATGGTATGGATGACATTACTTGGGATGAGTTTGCAGATATGGTGCTGGAAAGATTCACAAATGCAGGAGATGAAAACCTGATAGGCAAGTTGAACAAGCTTCATCAAGTTAGTTCTGTGAAAGACTATGTGAAAGAGTTTGATGAACTTAAAATATTCATGCTCAGCAAAAATCCATACCTAACTGAGTACTATATCATCAAAAGTTTTATTAGTGGACTAAAGGATGAAATAGGCATGTTACAGATTATGGCCCCTACAAAATTTGTCACTGCTATACAACTAGCTCTCAAGCAAGAGCATTTGATACTGAGTAGAGACAAAGAGGTGTAGTCTGGATATAAGAGTAAGTGGAATGGAGACAACGAATTTAAAGATAACTCAAACAAGCCTTAATCAAACAAATATCAAGGGAAGAATTCCGACACAATACCACCCCCTAAGAGACTTTCTCCAGCTGAAATGGAGGAGAGAAAGAAGAAAAACCTTTGTTTTAACTGTGGTGAAGTGTACCATATTGGACATAAGTGTAAGAAAGCTTATGTTATCTTGGTGGAGGATGAAGTTTGTGAGGATGATGAACTGGTGTTAGAAGCTGAAGATGAGGAAAATCAGGAAGGTGTAGTTTCAGTCCACACCCTTTCTGGATATCAAAATGCAGATACTATAAAGGTCCCTGGAAATGTAGGGAAACGGGTCATTTCCATATTAATAGATTCTGGAAGCACACATAGCTTCATTGACCATAAAGTGGCAAAAAGTTTGGGATGTGTTATAAAATACACTAATTCTCTAATGGTGACAATGGCAAATGGTAACAACGAAGAGTGTAATTCTAAGTGTCCTAAACTAGAATGGGAAATGGGTGGATGCAAATTTAGTTCACCCATCAGATTACTACAGCTTGGGAGTTGTGATATGGTGATAGGGGTGGATTTACTCAATCATCTGGGCCCTATTACCCTGAACTTAATGAAACATAAAGCTGGATTTCAGTTGAATGGAAGAATTGTTACCCTACAAGGTGTAAGTGGTGATGTTCAGATTCGTAGCATGTTATGTAAACAGTTAAAAAGGATTATTAGGAAGGGGAAGTGTAAAGATCTGGGATATATATGCATGATCGAAGGGAATTCTGAACTAAGCAAGTACCCTATCATGCCTGAGTTGGAGGATCTAGTCCAAGAATTTGAATATATTTTCCAAGTGCCAACAACCCTACCACCTCACAGAGGAATGGATCACAAAATATCACTGAAAGAAAGTTCACAACCTATCAAACAACAACCCTATAGAGATCCATTCTTACAAAGGCAAAAAATCGAAAAGTTAGTTAAAGGGATGCTAGTGAGTGGAGTGATAAGGCCAAGCAATGGACCTTACTCATCTCCAGTACTTTTAGTAAAGAAAAAAAAGGAGCTGGAGGTTTTGTGTGGATTATAGGAAGCTTAATTCAATAACATTGAAAGATAGTTATCCAATACCCCTAGTTGATGATTTATTAGATGAACTAGAAGGTGCAAAGTTGTTTTCTAAGATAGACCTAAGAGTTGGTTATCATCAAATTAGAATGCATCCTAAAGATATTCCAAAAATGGCTTTTGCAAAATCCATAGGGCTATATGAATTCACAGTGATGCCCTTTGGGCTTACCAATGCACCTGCTACATTTCAGGCCATTATGAATAAGGTGTTTGCACCTTACTAGAGGGACTTTGTGCTAGTATTCTTTGACGACATTCTGGTCTATAGCTCAGGACTAGAGGAGCACAAGCAACACCCGAGGGTAGTTTTTTAGACATTAAGTGATAATGAGTTGAAAGTTAAGGCTTCTAAATGTATTTTTGGTACAAAACATGTGGAATATCTTGGACATATCATCTCAGATATAGGTGTGAGTGTTGATCCAGAAAAATTGAAAGTGATCAAGGATTGGCCTCAACCCACTTCAGTGAAGGCTTTGAGAGGATTCCTTAGGTTAACAGGGTATTATAGAAAGTTCATTAGACATTATGGTGTGATTGTCAAGCCTTTGATTTTCTAAACTAAAAAGGGACAGTACAAGTGGGATGAATCATCTAGTGAAGCTTTTGATAAGCTCAAGACAGCTACGCTTGAAGCACCTATTCTACATCTACCTGGTTTTTCCAAAATATTTATTGTTGAGCCTGATGCATGTTATTACAGGATGGGGGTTGTACTAATTCAAGACAAGTATCCTCTTGCTTTTATTAGTAAAGCACTAGGGGTGAAAAATCTGGGACTCTCCATCCATGAAAAATAATTATTAGTCATAATTATGGCAGTGGATAATGGAGGAGCTACTTACTACACTCTACATTTGTAATCAAGACTGATCAACAAAGCTTGAAGTATTTGCTTGAGCAAAAGATTTCAACACCATTACAGCACAAATACCTTACAAAATTATTGGGGTATGATTATGTTATTGAATACAGAAAAGGAAAAGAAAGTATTGTAGCATATGTATTATCAAGGAGATTCAAGCCATGGCAACATTAAAACCAGCTTGGCTAGAGGAAATTTAAGAGAGCTATGAAGGGGATGCTTTAGTACCTCAGGTGATCACTGAATCACTATCTTTTCCTTATAATATGTCCTACTACAAGTATACATCTGGTATGGTGAAGTATAAAGGGAAATTATACGTGGGGCAAGATACTGATCTCAGAAAAAGGTTGATTGAGTTCATTCATACCTCATCTATTGGAGGACACTCAGTAGTGGTTGTTACATTGAATCAGATGAAAACCAATTTTCGGTGGACAACTATGAAGGAGGAAGTTCAAGCTTATGTAGCTCAATGCCATACCTGTCAGTTGTGCAAACATGAGCTACTAAAATCTCCAGGATTGCTACAACCTTTGCCTATTCCTGATCAAGCATGGAGAGATTTCACCATGGACTTTATTGAGCAGCTGCCTAAATCCAATGGGTATGATACCATCTGGGTTATAGTGGACAAATTCACCAAGTATAGTCATTTTATCCCAATTTCTCATCCCTATACTGCTTTTGATCTAGCTGAAGTGTTTCTTACCTCCATCTACAAACTACATGGTTTACTATCTACAGTGGCATCAGATACGGACAAGATATTTACAAGTAATTTCTGGCAATAACTATTCAAATTGATTGGGGTTCAGTGTTAGTGTTAGTGTTAGTGTCCTAGAGACAATCCTTTGTAAGGATATAATACTAAGATGATATTCAGTTTATGGTTTAATATTATTGATTGAGTTAATATTAAATGTATGGCTTTACACTTATCTGAATATTATGTTTGATTGTTTGCATTATTCATATTTGTGTTCCCTTGAATCGATACTGTCATTGAGTGAGTGAGAACTCAGATGACCGAAGTACGATTCTCAAATAGCCCCGATCAAGGATCATCAAGAAAGGGATATTGATTATGCAATGGAGATTTGTGTGTGATCTTCATTATACTCTATGTGAGAGTGCAGTAAGATCTCACTTACTACGAGATACTAGGTATCTCATAATGGATGCACAAATACCATAGAGGGTATTGGTATACCCATCCGAGAAACCGTTTGATGTAATTCCATATAATGTGTCTACGGATGTCTCGGTTAGTGGGAGCGATGTGATACTCCTCAGACTTGAAGTCAATACGCACGACATGTGCGGAGTGATGAACTTTGACCATGACCGACGCTTGCACCCTCCAAGGGTAGATATAGCATGGATTGGATTCATCTCGAAGTGCATGTGCGTGGTAGTTGAGTTAAGAATAGGATTCATTCCTCAATGTGGATTTAGAGAGAATGCTCGTCTTCTCATCATAATTGGATCAAAGACATGGACCGATGCAAGTCGACTTGGACTTTGTGGCCAAGTGCAACGCGAGTGATCAGTTAGTGATTCCAGATAATATATATATGATTAAGTTATTTGAATAGACACTTCATCTTGTTCAAGGCTTAATCGAGTATTCACGAATGAAAGGAAGATATCATAATAGCCTACAGTATTACAGGTAGTTGCAGATTTCCTCGCAACGTACCTCGTATATTGAGAATGTCTGATTTATCGTCTAGGGTTCAATTAAGACCATTAGTTTGACTAATCGCTCGATATACGAGGGCCTATGGGTCACACAACAAGCAATGGCAGTTCGCCGATATAGTTGGTTGATTAAGTATTATATTATATATAAAATTTAATTTATGGAGAATATAATAATAATTATATTTGGAATTAATTATTATAATTATTTAATTAAAATAGATTTAATTAAATATAAAATTCCAATAATAATATTTGAAATATTATTATACAAGAATAATATATATAGTAAATATATTATTCGTAAGAACATATCTAGGGAAATATAATCTGTAGAGATTATATTTTGGGGGCCAAGCATATTGTCTTGCTTAGAAATTAAGTCAAGATAATCTCCATAAATATGTGTCATATGGGAATTCAGATGACACACACAAGAAATATAATTTCTCCATTGTTGATGATCTTGATTCAATATAGATGATTAGTGGTTATTTAGGCTTGGAAGATCATCAAACAAGATAATTGAACTAGGATTAATTACTAAATTGAAACAAGTTAGGGTTGAGAATCGAAATTGCAAGAGATTGGACTTGTTTTTTAATAAATGAACTTATTTTTTCCTTCTCATGGAGGGATATTTATAGGGTACAAGCAAGCATGAGGTGTCACCTCCTTAGTCATCCTAATTTATACATTGACAAGTGTTTAGACACTTGTTTAAGTCCTAAGCTATTACATGTTACACAATGACAAGTGTTAAGACACTTGTTTGTTCCTAATGTAATGCCTAATTAGTGGGATTCTTGATGATCTTCTGAGGTGCCCTGTTGCTCGCTTGCTCGCCCTTTTTAGTTTATTCTGGAATCTTCTTATTAGTACTGCTCGCTTATCTTTATTCCTTTGTGACCTGCTGCTCGTCTGACCAGCTGCTCGTCCATTGTGTTCTAACACTTTACCCAGCTGCTCGTCTTATCCAATTTATTAAAGCTAAATCCCTGCTGCTCGCCTCCTTTAATCTTTTTATTTCTAATGACCTTTTAACCATTCATTTACTTTTAATTAGCTTAATCCTGTTGCCCGGCTGCTCGCCTATCAACAATGCCACCTAGTTTGACCTTTTATTAGGATGAAAATCAACTAATCTTAGGTCAAACTATAGTTGTTAGGTTATGGGTGAGGAACAAGGATTTGAAAATTTTAAGCGGGAAAATTTGGGCGACCAGTGGGGTGTGACGTTTGGGCTGGTGACGGTTCGTTTCCCAAGGTGCGAACTCCGAAGCGGCATGGGCGGCTATGACATCATTTGCTGCCCATGCCTATTTTTATTTGCACATAGGGACTCCAATTTTTCATTAATTCCAACACTCCCTTCTCTTATAAATTCCTTCTTTTTTCTTCTTTTCGTATTTCTCACACAAAAATCTGCCATTGTTGATCTTCAAAGTCTCCCCTTGCTTCCAATTTGTTTCGATTTCTACCGATTTGCTTGATTTCAAGGTAGATTCTTTATCTTTTTATTTTAATTCCTCTTTTCTCATACATGCATTTTCAATTTTTCAATTTTTCGTACTTTCACTCCGATCATCATCATCTTCAAATTACCATTGCATCCATCGCCGCGTCGTTACCGGTGCCGCCGTGTTTCCTCCTTCAATTTCGTATTTTAACTCTTTATTTGGATAAAAAAACCCTAACTTTCGTCCCATGACATCTCCGTCTTAAAGCAAAACTATTTCCGATGAACACCTCGGCCGGAATCCTAAAAACGACCGATGGAATATGAAGAGATGCCCCCTGCTCCTCGCCACTATCTTCGTCAAGCTATTGCTCGAAATTCTCGCACCCTACTCGTTGATTAGGACACTGGTTCGGAGGCGAGCTCCATTGCTCACTCCGTCGATGCTTTTTACTTATGGATAGTTCGGGCGAGTAGGATGTCGTCCAACCAGTTGCTCGTCCGAATGTAGAAGGTAGTACTTCCTCTGACTTGGGGGAAGACTCCACGGAGGTCGCCGCAGAGATTGATGAGATGAGTATCCCTGAGGTCGTTGGGGCGAGCAGCGAGCAGGTGGGCGAGTCGAGAGGCGACCAACTGGGTCAATCTTCCCGTGGGGTGACTTGGAAGTTCCTTAGGGAAATTAACTTCCCCATCTCCAAGCCGACTCCTGAGTCTCAAATTCCCGAAGGGATTGTACGTAGACAAGAATGGATCGACTATGCCACTCGCTACCACAATTCCTTCCCACCTCCTAAAAGGATTATCATGGCGGCTCAAGAGACCATGTATACGGCGAGCAAGATACCAAACCTGATCACAGAGAATGACTTGGCTTGTATTCCCTTGGCCTACCGGATTCCTTACGATATCTATTTATATGCCCCGCAAAAAGGAGAAACGGCTGATCGCCCACCTCCCGGTTGTACAGCCATCAATCTTGATGTCCTGAATGCTGGGTTCCCACTACCTCTACACCCCGTGATTGGTTGTTTTCTTGAGGATACTAAATTGGCAATCACTCAGATTACCCCTAATGGGTAGAGCAACTTGTTTGCTTTTATAACTCTCTTTGGGCTTGAAGGTTATAAGAATAAGATAAGTATCGTCGAGATACATTACACAATGACCATTTCCTCGGCCGCCAATGAAGAAGGAGTGGGGTGGTATATCAAGGCCTGCAGTGGCGTAAAATTGATTGAAGGGATGCCTAATAAGGTGAAGTGCTGTCACAGGCAATTCTTCTTTATCGGCGGTGATTGGCGGGCGTCTTCTGAATTTTCTGGCGAACCTGGCCGTATCAACTCCCCTGAGGGCTTTGGCAAAATACGGCGTAGGTTTCACTTTTGACTTGCTATGGCCAGGGTGAAACTAATTTTATTTTTTTATCTTTTGTTGTTTTGCAGGTCCGCGTATCTTGAGGTGGGGACATCCTGAGTTGAGTGAAGAATTCCTCTACGTCCTCACCGTGATTACTCTTCGGAACGTGAGTGACCGCATCATCAAGCATCTCTCTAAACCTCACTACCGTAAACTTGCCTTGTTGACCACGAGTGCTCATCACTTAGAGGCTCAAGCTGCCATCCTGGAAGGTACCTTAACGTTTTTTCTATCTCTGTATTAGTATCCTTTTGCTTTCTTGGTCGCCTGGTCGCCTTCTTCATTGTCTAATCTTTTGTTTTTATTTATTTTCAGAGAAAAGAGTGACCGTTGTTGTTCCCGAAATTCCGGAGTGCTATCACCTTCTTGCTCGCACGTCAAACAGATGGCCGCCGAAGATCCTTCCAAGAAGAAGAAATACGATCCTCCCACTTCTCTCATCAAATTGAAAGCCGAAGAAGACAAAGAAGAGGAAGCTCCCCAGGCAAAGGGCCCTGCTCCTTGCCCTCCTCCTCGCTCCTCGCCGCCTATGGCACAGAAGAATAACCGGGGCAAGAAGAGACTCACTAAGGAGGTTGCCCCTGCCCGCAAGGAAGATGATCACTCGAAAAGAGCTAGAGGGAAATCTCAAGCGAGCAGGAGGGACGTGTTGTGCTCCTCGTCTGTAGAGGAAGTGAGCGAGCAGCAAGTTGTTGGCACCGTTGGGTGAGCAAGAGGAGAGGGTCTTCTCCGGATAACTCATACCTGGGTTATGACCCTGTTAAGCTGAAGGAGTAAGTCTTATTCTCTACTGCTCGGTTGGTTGCCACCATGTTATTTTTATCCTTCTTTAACTTTATTTTTCTTGATGCAGGTATAAGCCTGAGGAGTACCCTGGGCGGGCAAAGGTACTCCACCAGTTGAGCTGTGTCAAATCTGCCCCCCCTTACCAAGAAATCCTTGACTCGCATGTTAGGTGAGCAACTGAGCTCATTTCTCGCTCATGGACCAAGCTGTGTGAGGAGATCGTTCAGGGCCAGAGTCTGAGTGACAATGTCCGCTTACTGAGCTACAACGCTAGTCACTAGGCTATTGTTGCTCAGAAGATCCTTGATCAGTCCATTGAGTTGGAGAGGACTAACCGAGGCTTGGGGTGGAAGATTGACCAGTTCGAGGCAGAGAAGGCTGCCATTCTGAAGAAGAAAGACGAGGAGCTGGCTCGGTTGAAGGGCGAGTACGAGAAGGCTAAACTCAGCTGGGAAAGGAGTCTGAAGGCTGCTGAGGACAGGGAGAAGGTCGCTCTGAACACTTCTGAGAAGTTAAAGTTGGACCTGGGGGTTGCAACTAATCGTCTTCATGTCCTAGAAACTGAGCGTGTCGGCCTGGTGGAGAGGGTTGATTCTTTGAAGGTTCACGTTACTCGTCTGGAGGTGGAGAAGAAACAGGCCGTCTCTTACACCAACTATGTGCAGGATGTGATCGATAACACCAACTTCGTTTATATCTGCACATATGCTGATTGTGTCCGGTCTGTGAAGTATGCGCTCGATAATAGTCATGATATCATGACTTCAGTCACGAAAGACTTCACAGACTATGTTATAGAGAACCCGCCTGCCGCCAGGCTTTGATATCCCCGTTGCTGGCCTAGGGGATATGGGTGTGAACTTGGATGTCTTCAAGGATGATGTCCGGGTGATAGGCTCGAAGCTGAGGACTGAGGAAGTGAACACAAATGCCTCAGTTTTTTATGCCTTAAGCCCCTTCTTCCCGGCCCCTTTGGATGAAGCCGACACTTCTGCTGTAGCTGGCGAGCAGCAGGCCCTTAGGCCGGCCACTACCGATGTTGCTCCTCCAACTGAAACCCCATCTGCTCCCCCGGCTTCTCAAAACTGAAGATCTTTATTTTTTACTTTATAGTCTTTGTGTTAGGCTCTTATCTTGTAACCCTTTTCCTTCAGTTGTACTACTTTTTTATCTATTAATGAAATTAATGTTTTCTTCTATAGCTTTTTTGTGTTAACATTTTCTTCATATTTGCCCTACTGCTCACCTATTGCATATTTCATTTTCTTTCTTAGTACTTCTCTTTCATTTTTCAAGAGTAAAGTACTTTTTGTCTGCAAATCTGTACGTATAACTTTGTACGGGTCTTTTTGGTTCTCAAGGAACTTGACCTCCACCGATTGAGCTTTTTATGGTCCTTATTGGACTTAGCCTTCATTATTCTTTTATGTTTGTACATTTGAGCCTTGTTGTTCGCCACATATCCATTTTGCGCTTAGTGCGTTTTGTTTGGGCGAGTAAAGGGGCTTTGTGGGCGAGCAAGTGGGCCTTGGTACCTTTCTAAGTTAATCTTAACACATGAAAAATACTTCACATGACCATTTCTATTGCCTGAATTTGACAATCTTACTAACATTCTAAACTAGAAAAATTTAAAATTTACACCTAAATTTATATCGTACAATGCAAAATTTATATTGACTCTTAACTATTGATAATATTTCTTCAATAAGGATGTGTTCCAGGAGTATTGGGCCGAGTTGCCTTTCATATCTTCCAGGTCATGCGTGTCGTTATACCATTAGTGGGTTATCCTGAATGGGCCCTCCCAAGTCGGTCCAAATACTCCTGGTGGTGGTGCTAACACTTTCCGAAGCACCAGATCTCCGACCTCGAATTCTCTGATTTTTACTTGCGAATTGTAATATTTTGCGATTCTTTTCTTGTATATCACATTCTTCATTTCTGCTGAAATCCTTTTTTCATCAATCAAATCCATCTCCGCAGCTAAAGCCGCGTTGTTCGACTGCTCGTCGAACCCTGCTGTTCGCTCTGTTGGCATCTTGAGTTCTACTGGTATGACTGCTTCGGTGCCAAATTCCATAGTAAATGGTGTTTCCCCGGTGCTCGTCCTATATGATACCCTGTAGGCCCAGAGTACTTCTGACAATTCTTCTGACCATTTTCCTTTCTTGTCTACCAAGCGAATCTTCAAAATGTGTTTGATTATCTTGTTGACTGCTTCGACTTGTCCATTGGATTAAGGATGATAGGGCGTTGAAAAGTATTTCTTGATCCCCCATTTTTTTACAAAAGTCCCTTATCTTCTTGCCTTTGAACTGCTTTCCGTTGTCTGTTAAGATTGCTTGTGGGACTCCAAATCAGCACACGATGTTTTTCCAAATAAAGCTAATCATCTTTTCTTGTGTGATTGTCCCATTTTGTATAATAGTCCACGGCCACTACCGCAAATTTCACATTCCCCTTTCCGGTTGGGAAAGGTCCTATGATGTCTATCCCCCACTTTGTGAAAGGCCATGGACTATTTACTGATATTAGTTCAGTTGGTGGCCTATGAATGCTGGGGGCGAACAGCTGGTACCTATGACATGTTTTTGCAACTTTTATTGCATCTTGCAGCAGAGTTTGTTAATAGTATCCCTGTCTCACAGTTTTGTATGCTAATGCTCGCCCTCCTGCATGATTTCCACACACACCTTCGTGAATTTCTTTTAAGACTTTCTGGCCTTGCCCCCTTGCCAAACATTTTAGTAGGGGAAGTGAAAATCCTCTCTTGAACAGTAGCCCATCCATGATAGTGAACCTTGCTGCTCGCCTGGTCGTCTTGGCTGCCTCTTGTGGGTCTTCGGGTACTTCACCATTCTTGAGGTACTTGAATATTGAAGTTCTCCAGTCATCTTCCCTGAATTCCTCCTCAACTTGTTTGATTTTGTAATCGTTAGTTGATGGATGAAGTACTTTGGTTATCGTCACTTCTGAAATTTTTATTGGTCCCGTGCTGGTAGCCAGAAGAGCAAGTGCATCTGCTTGGGCATTATTGTCTCTTGGCACTTGTTCGATGTAGATTTGTTCGAATAATGAAGCTAAATGAGCAACAATTTTTTTATATAAGGCCATGTTTTTGTCTTTTGCCTCGTATTCTCCTCGGACTTGGTTAACTATTAACTGTGAGTCCCCATATATTTGCAATCTTCGTACCCCCACAACCAATGCTAACCGAAGTCCGGCAATTAGTGCTTCATACTCAGCTTCGTTGTTCGTCGCCATGAACTCAAATCTAACAGCTTAAGTGAATACTTGCCTATCAGGGCTGATCAATACTATTCTGGCTCCTGATGCTGTATTAGTTGATGATCCGTCAATATACATGTACCATGGATGGTTATGACCTCTCGTTGGATCCTGAGGAAAGGTTAGTTCGACTATGAAGTCGGTTAACGCTTGTCCTTTGATAGTTGTTCGAGGTGCATAAGATATTCCAAACTGGCTTATTTCGAGGGACCACTTGAGGAGGCGACCAGCAGTGTCAGACCTTTATAAAGCTTGTCTTAATGGAAATGTTGTTAACACCTCTATCTGATGGTCAAAGAAGTATGGTCGTAGCTTTCTTACACTCATTACAAGTGCATAGGCTAACTTTTCCGTCGGTGAATATTTGATTTCTGCTTCGTGTAGGGCCTGACTCACATAATAGATTGGTAAGTGAAATTTTCCTTCTGCACAAACTAATACCGAGTTGATCGCCACTTCTGAGGCAGCCAGATACAGGTACAACTTTTCTCCCGAAACAGGTTTTGACAGTATCTTGGTGTCGCCAAGGTATTCTTTTAGTTGCTCAAACGCTTGTTGACAACTGCTTGTCCATTGAAACTATCCTTTCTTAATAGCATCAAAGAAAGGTCGGCATCTGTTACCGGATCTCGAAATGAATCTATTCAAAGCTGCTAAACATCCAGTGAGCCGTTGGACTTCCTTGACTGATCTTGGTGGCTGCATGTCCATGATTGCCTTCACCTTTGACGGGTTTGCTTCAATGCTTCGCTGACTGACCAGGTGTCCAAGGAACTTTCCTGAATGAACTCCAAAGTTGCTTTTTTCGGGTTTAGCTTCATGTTGTAAGCCCGGAATATTTCAAATGCTTATGATAAGTGCTCTAGATGGTCCTCTTTCCTTGGACTTTTGACAACTATGTCATCCACGTATACTTCCATTGTCTTGCCAATGTGTTCACCGAACATTTTATTGACAAGCCTTTGGTACGTGGCTCCTGCGTTAATTAATCCGAACGACATCCTCTTCTAACATAACAAGTTTTTGTTGGTGTAAAATATTGTGTGCTCCTGGTCGTCTGGGTGCATTGGGATTTGGTGATAGCCTATAAATGCATCCATGAATGTGAGGAGGTCATGCCCGGCCGTGTTGTCTACCAACTGGATAATGTGTGGAAGTGGGAAGTTGTCCTTTGGGCAGGCAGCATTCAAGTCGGTGAAGTCGATGCACAATCTCCATGTTCCATTCGGCTTTCGGACTAGCACCGGTTTTGCTACCCATTTAGGACATAAAACTTGTTTGATAAGATCGTTGTCTAGTAGTTTCTTTACTTCCACATCCAACGCCTCGTACTTTTCGGGTCCAAATTTTCTTCTTTTTTGCTTTACCGATTTCCTAGTCGGATCAATATTTAGCCTATGGAAGACATGCTCAGGGCTAATGCCTACTATATCGGTGTGTGACCATGCAAAAACATCGAGATTAGACTTGATAAATTCTTTCATTTCGGATCTGTATGGCTCAGGGAGCTCAGATCTAATAAAAAATTCCAAATCCCCTCAGTTCGGGTCAACTCTTATTGCTCCAATTCTTCGACCGGCGTTGCTCTTCTCTTTTGGCCTTTCCAACGAGGATCGATTATGGGTCCTTCTAGGTTAAGCTCATCTTCGATCATCATCGGTTCTGCTCCTAGCCTTGGCTCGATATCTTCAACCTTGTTTGGAACAGGCACAACCTTTTCTCCCTGCTGCTCATTTTGAACCTCCTGCTCGCCTTCACCCTGATGTTCGTCTACTTCCATCATCTCTGTGTCTATGGACTCCATGATTTCATCTAAGATGGAAGGTTCGTCTTCAACCTTGCTGCTCGATTGTTCGTCCATGACAGAAACTTTGTTGTCTTTTAGTTATAATTGCAGGAGGCACTCTTGAGCTCTCTTCTGGTCACCTTTCACTGTACCTGATCCTTTCGAAGTTGGAAATGGTTGTTTTGAATTCATTCATAAAAGGGCGACCGAGGAACCCATTGTAGGCTGATTGTTGGTCTACAACAAAAAATTCTACCATCCTAGTCAACCTCCTATCAGGGTTCTCAGTCGATACAAGTTCAACCGGCAACGTAACTACACCTAAGGGAATGGTTACAGCTTCTCCAAATCTCACTATCTTGTGATTACAATCTTTTACATACTTATTATAGTCTCCTAACTGATCTAGTGTGCTTTTGAACAAAATGTTTGTGTATGAACTGGTATCGACAAGTAGGCGATGTACCCGAGTTCCCATGATGTTGGCACAGATGATCAGCGAATCATTGTGAGGAGTGAGTATCCCGTCCAAGTCTTTTTCTGAGAACGTTAAGTCTCCCGTCTTCTTAGTCGTCGGGTTTACTCCTACTTCTTTAACCTGAGCCACGACCCTTAGCTCTGCCTTCCTCTTTCTTTTGGACATCTGGGGCCTTCCATCTGAACAACCTCCTATCGGTCCAGTTGGTTCGATCATCAATATTTCTCTTACCGGTTCAGCTGGAGCTGTTATTGCTTTATTTCCTTTCTTATTCCTCCTACTCGGCTGCTCGTCACTTTCATCATCTTCTGAGCTGGAGGATGCTGCTACTCTTGGTCTCTTTCCCGGTTGCCTTTTTATGAACTCTGACAGTTTTTCTTCTTCGTAAAACCTCCACAATTGCTTCAGAAGGTCCCGACATTCACTTGTGAAATTGCCTATGTTCTGATGATACACGCAGTATTTGTTTGGGTTTAACTTTCCTCGCTCTTGTCGAATCTTTCTAGGCTCTGACAACATGTCTTTATTTTTCACATTGTTGTACACAGACTCTACTGATGTAGTTAGGACTTGGTTAAGTTTTTCTTTCAAATCTGCTCCTTCATTGAAAGCTTTCATATTTTTAGGAGCTTTGTATTCTCCTCCTTCTGATTTTTTTCCGACTTTTTTAGGTCAGCCTTGTCTCCCAATTCCTTTTGAAGAGTTTCTTGCATGCAAATGTATATGCCAGCCTTATGTCTGAATTCTGCATAAGTCTTGGGGAAGGCTAGATGCATTTTCTTCCATAGGTCGGTTCCTTTCTTAAGTCCCGCTATTACGGCTACAATCTTTGTATCCTCGCTTACCATCTCTCCTTCCAATAGGACTTTGTCGAATCTTTCGAGAAATTTTCCATCGGACTCATCGTCTCCTTCGTTCAGATCTACCAATCGGTGTCTTTGTGTCAAGTAAGACCCGACGATAGAGAAATGGGATAAGAACTCCTTGCTCAGTTGTGCAAAGGATTTGATGGATCCCGGGGTCAATGCTGAGAACCATCGATGAGGCCCGTCTCCAAGTGTAAGCGGGAAATTATGGCATTGAGTCACGTTTGTAGCCCCCATTGATATCATGAAATCTGAATACTTTGTCAGGTGGACTCTTGGGTCTGTCATCCCTTCATACAAGCTGATAGCCGGGAACTGTATTTTCTTGTGTATGGGAGCATTCAAGATTATGGAAGATAATAGTGATGATGGCAACACCGTCGATCCAACACCTTTTTGGGTTTCCAACTCTTTCTACATCTCTTCCACTGCTTTTTTCAAGGCTTGCCACTCATCTGGAGACGTTCTTCCATTGGAAGGTTGTCCATCGTGATCAAGTTCAACAACTTCACCATGATGCAGTCCCTTTCCAACGGGACGTTTCTCCTGTGTAGCTCGCATAGCAATGTTGCTAGCTCCGTTGGGACACAGACGGCCAAAAGCTGATCTTCATAGTCTATCGTGGACTGAGGGGCGAGCAGCAGGGTGTGCTCGCTCCTCGCTCTTCTGGAGAGCTTCTCTCATATCCCTTCCGTGATTCTCTATTCTTGCTCTTGTTTGAGTGCGGCATGTATCCTTGGTTGTCTCCCTGCTCGACTTCTCTCCTCCTCCAGGGGTGGATTCGTCTCGGCTTCCCAATCGTTCGCTTATCGGGGCCTTACCTCTGTTCCTTCTGGCTTGGTCACTATCTGCTTCATCCTCTCGTATATCCTCATGCTGTTTGGCCACCTGCTCGGCTGCTCGGTTGCTCACCTCCTGAGCTCTTGATGGCCCGGCAGCTTCTTGACGTCTTTTCAACGACTATAAGACGACAATTGTTTTAGCCAATTCTTCTGAATTTCGAGTGAGAGCTTCCACCTCCGGAGGGAGAGTGTTGATGGTAACTTGCACGTTTCCTTGGGATGTCGTCCGCACTGTCCGTGCATGGTCACCCGTTGACGATACCCTAGTTCGTGACTTGTTGGACGGGTGTGTACTTGATGATTATCGCTCTTGCGATCTTGCCATTATCAAATATTGAATTTTTTTATGAAGGTTTTGTGCTTATGATTGTCAATAGGGGTGAGCACTAATCGGTTAAAACCGAATTAACCGACCAAACCGAAATTTACAATTCGGTTCGGTTATCGCTTTTAAATTTTAAAATTTCGGTATTTCCGTTCGGTTTCGGTTTTTGTATGAAATAACCGAAAACCCAATTTAAGTAATAATTATTATAATAATATATTTAATAATTAAAATAAATATTATCAAGTCAACCTATCAATCACATATTAACCTATTTGTATGGACATTGGACTATTATGTTATTTTAATATTTGACTAATTCTTGGATGTTATTTTTTATTTTTTTTATGGACTTTTAATTTATTAGGATGTTAATATACTTTTGTAAATAATTTCTGAATAGTTATTGTTATTTTATGGACTTTTATCAGATTTTTTTTATTATTTGGGCAAAAAATGTTTTAAAAAATCCAAAAAATTAGCACATAGTATATTTCGGTTCTAGTGCTATTCGGATCGGTTTTGGTTATTGGCTAAGGGTTTTTCGGTTAATTCAATTTTTACTATTTGGTTCGGTTCGGTGACCGAATAACCGAATGCTCACCCCTAATTGTCAATTTAAGAATAACTAGTCTTGTATGTGTGAATTTGGCCATTTACAAACCCTAATTCACACATGCATGCATTTAAATTCTTAAATGTGAACAAATTTGTCACAAATGATCACCAAACACCTTTATATTCCAGTTTCCGGTGACTTCTCGCCGGATTCCGGCTGTAATTTGCAGATTCCGGTGACTTTTTGCCAGATTACTTCAAATCTTTAACCAACCGGAGGTTCGAACCCCTCTCTCTAGCGCCAATTGTTGATGATCTTGATTCAATGTAGATGAATGGTGGTTGTTTAGGCTTGGAAGATCAGCAAACAAGATAATTGAACTAGGATTACTTACTAAATTGAAACAAGTTAGGGTTAAGAATCGAAATTGCAAGAGTTTGCACTTATTTTTGAATAAATGAACTTATTTTTTCCTTCTCATGGAGGGATATTTATAGGGTATAAGCAAGCATGAGGTGTCACCTCCTTAGTCATCCTAATTTATACATTGACAAGTGTTTAGACACTTGTTTAAGTCCTAAGTTATTACATGTTACACAATGACAAGTGTTAAGACACTTGTTTGTTCCTCATGTAATGCCTAATTAGTGGGATTCTTGATGATCTTCCGAGGTGCCCTGTTGCTCGCTTGCTCGCCCTTTTTGGTTTATTCTGGAATCTTCTTGTTAGTGTTGCTCGCTTATCTTTATTCCTTTGTGACATGTTGCTCGTCTGACCAGCTACTCGTCCAATGTGTTCTGACTCTTTATCCAGCTGCTCGTCTTATCCAATTTATTAAAGTTAAATCTCTGCTACTCGCCTCCTTTAATCTTTTTATTTCTAATGACCTTTTAGTCATTCATTTACTTTTAATTAGCTTAATCATATTGTCCGGCTGCTCGCCTATCAACATCCATAAAATTTCTAGCTTGAGTTTTCCTAGCAAGTTCGGCTCGAGATTCAACGCTGGCATCTCGGTGCGGATCGGTGAATAGTTGTTGCATGGATACCATAGCAAAGGATTCCGCGTACGAAGCGCTGTAAGAATTCTTGTTTAAGTTTTCTCGTATTTAATTATGCAATTAACTATTCGTTGTTAGTGAACGATTATTCCGTTGCGCATGTTTACGTGCCTCAAAATCCCAACATTCAGCAGTTACTTAGCACAGGCTACCATCCTCAAATTGTTGGTCAATCAGAGAGAGTCAATCAATGTTTGGAAGGGTACTTACGATGTATGTGCGGCCAAAGTCCTAAGAAGTGGGCTACTTGGTTACCTATATATGGCAGAATTGTGGTACAATACTAACGATCACACGTCTTTGCATATGTCCCCATTTGAAGCTCTATATGGATACAAGCTTGAACTTCAAAGTAAGGGACCATATATGCAAAGCTCGGTACAAGGGGTGGAAGATACAATTGCAGAGAAACAATACATCAGACATCAGCTAAAGGAGTTGTTACAAAAAGCCAGGGAACATATGATAGTGAATGCCAACAAGAATCGCATGAAATGGGAGTTCGTAGTAGGCGATTGGGTCTACCTCAAACTCAAACCTTACAGGCAATTGTCTATCCATAAGAGTCATGTATGGAAGCTTAGTCCTAAATATGCAGGATCATTTCAGGTAATAAGGAGGGTTGGCAAGGTTGCATATACTCTAGCTTTGCCACCTACGTCTAAGATACATCACGCATTTCATGAATCATTGTTGAAAAAGCGAATTGGACAAACAGAGGAGGCATATTCGCAATTACCTGAATTTGACACTGAAGGGCGAGTCGTTCTTGTCCCAGTGAAAATCTTGGCTCGGCGTATGGTGAAACGGGGCAATGCCGCCGGCACCGAGGTACTGGTGCGCTGGTCTCACTTGCCGGATTCAGAGGCTACATGGGAGGACTACGGCGTGATGCGTGGGAAGTATCCATTTCTTTTCACTTGAGGACAAGTTGCATTTTGAGGGGAAGGTAAACTTTACGCGTTGAATTAGAGTGCGTAAGGTGTATCTAACAATAGTATGTGTGTATTAGGTTTGAAAAAACGTTTGCAGATGTAAAGTTGCGTACGCAACTTATCACTTTTGGCTGGGCCGGGTATATAACCCGAGATTCTGCCCAGAACCAAGCCATCGTATATCAGTTTTACAAAATCAATAAAACAACTACCTTCCCTCTCGATTCCCTTTTCGAATCTCCGATTAAGCTAGGCTTCTAGTTATAATTGGATATTTTAAGAACTATCATTTGTGTTAGGCACACACTCTTCATTTATTAGATATGTCCCTCTATTAAAATACAATACTTTCCCGCCAAATTCGTAATATTTATGCAGAACAGAAATAGAACAGAAACCTTTTTCATCCGCTATCAAACGAATCCACCCACACGCGCCAAAATTCATCCGCAACATTCGCTTCAATTAACAACATCATCACCAGTAAACGCCGCGTGTCCACCCGATTTCTTCATCCATAATGTTTTCCTCTGAAAAGGCCTTGGAAACACCGCCCGCAATTCCAAATATATGAATTAACGATATGCTTGCTTATGAAGTTGTTTGTTGCGGCTTTCAGATTTTTATGGCTTTCTTCATTTGGATATGTTAAACTCAACATCTTGCCAGATGGGAGTGCAATAAGTCAAGGTTTGCGTTGGATTTGTTTCTCTAAATTTTGGAATGCAAACGAGAATTCTCTGATGAGTCAATCCGGTACTCTTCTAATCTCGATTCATTGTGATTTAAATATGTTCTATCTGGATTCTGGCATTCTATCATTTCAATCTAATTTTGGGGTGTTTTCTCTTGTTAAATTGTTATTCCCCTGCTTTATGAGTTGATCATAAGTGAGATTTAGCAATAAAAATACCCAGAAAAGAGACATTTTACATTTAACCAACCATATGATTTAACATCACTATCCAACAATCAGCAAAAATAAGTTGAATTGCTAATATCCTGTTTTAGGATTTACAAAACTTGAATATTACACACACTGCTCCACAAAAAAAAAAAAAATTGACTACTTGCATTATTCATACAACTGCACTCCACTGGTAGGCCACTCATACCAGATCCTGAATCTTCAAAATGTTGATCATAACATTCTTGTTAAGTGTAGAAATAGCAAGGCCATATATCAGCAGTTAATCCCACATTTCTTGGTATCAGGCCCTTTAGTCTTGAGTATAAACGGGTCGATTCTCACCCAAAGCAAAGAGAAGATTGAGGCTAGAAGCACAGACCAAATCACAACAATAGTAGGTGTCCTGTTCTGCTTACCCATTAGACCCTTAAGGAATGGATAGAGATGTACAATCACCCAAAAGGCGAAGAATAGCTTCCCGAATAGGGGACCCCATGATGAGTAGCCGTTGTTAATTGCATCGGAGACTCCAGCTACGACTCCAACTAAGTTTATGATCAAGATGGTTGTTGGAGGGATCAAGAGCGTTGTCCATTTGAAGGCATATAACTCACTGAAATCTTCATCATCGCTTGCTTTTGATGTGACTGTGAAGTTTGTGTCTATTCCTGCTAGTACTTTCAGAAGGCCCTGGATGACAGCAAAGAGGTGAGCGGAGATACCTCCAATGACCCAAAACTGTTCGTTTCTCCACCATTCTTCGATGCTTACACCACTCCACCTTAGCTCTAGGATACCCGTGATGAAAATTGAAAGGAAGAGAGCAATGAAGAAAAGACTGGCAAATGTGCTAATCTGGATCAAGAACAAGAAAAGACTTCTTAGTTTGCATGAAAATGATCATATGAAGCTTTCTTTATAAACGACATAATATTGTCTTACCTCTGGCATTATGAACTTCCCTGTGAGTAAGCAGATAGCTGGGAGTGTACAGTAGGCAAGAAGGGGAAGAGAGGTGAAGGGATAGACAGTTGTGTTGATATATGCAAACCGTTCGAGCCATTTGAGGTTTCCATTTTTGTAACCATAAATAAGAGGGCTGTGGTTACTGAAAAAGATTTCGACTGAACCTAAGGCCCATCGCAGAACCTGGTTGAGACGATCTGATAGATTGATTGGAGCAGAACCTTTGAATGCGGGCCTTTTTGGCATACAGTAAATGGACCTCCAACCACGGCAATGCATCTTGAAACCTGTTAAGATATCCTCTGTGATAGAGCCGTATATCCAGCCCAACTGCGCATTTATGAGAAGTATGATCAAGAATGTGTTGTAAGAAAAGGTGTAAATGGTTAGTAGAAAAAGTAAGAATAGTACCTCTGTGCCCCATTCTGTCTTGTCTTCATATCCACAGCTTATGACATGGATGGCTTCCTTAAGAAGAGCTGCAGGGCTTGAAGAAGGTGGAACACCGCCCTCGATCATCAAAGTAGAAGTCACAAATATAGGTGATTGTCCGAATTTCTTTTCGAAATTCATCTGAGACTTCATAAGCTCCTTGTCATCATCAAATCCTGTATATGCAGAGATGCAATGTTTATATGTGGTGAAAAGAATTTAACAATCTCAATGATTGTATTAGTAAGTGAGTGTTGAAAACCTTGATGATCTGCTCCACCATTTTGAGAGTATACTGGGAGCTTCTTGCGACGTCCAAAGCACGGGCAGCAATCACAGCTCACCATCTTTGGGCGCTTACGACCCTTTGGAGGTTCGTACCCATATAAGGCTTGTCTCCTGAAAACACATCCTGTTCCAACATATACTGGGCCTTGAATCCCATCTAGACCTTTCATGTTTATCTGCAAAAGGAAATATGTTATCCTTGTGCTAATCCGTATACATGATATGATATTTTGCGGGGACTTACGTCAAAGAAAACAGTGTTTCTGTTGGCATATCGATCGTGTCTGTCAATGCCATCGAATCTCTGAGGGAACTGTACGTAGCAAACCTTCTTTCCTACTAGCGGATCCATCAAGAAACACATTGCCTCTCTCACAGCCTTGCTATTGTTTATATAATGATCACAGTCCAAGTTCAGCATGAATGGAGCATTGGTCAGAACACCAGCAACACGAATCTGCAAGATTTGATCGTGTAAGAAACATATTACATCTACCATTTATTGAGTATTCAAATATTTGATGATTTTTACCAGGGAATTCATTGCACCAGCCTTTTTGTGATGCTGGAAACCTGGCCTCTTCTCACGGGAAACATAAACGAGACGGGGAAGCTCGTGTCCTTCCACATCAAGGCCTCCATTTTGTCCTAAAAACACTTGAATCATACCAGGATGATCCTTGGTGTTGTTTCCAGGCCACGGTGTCCCATCTTGCATAATCCATCCACCAGGGGGTACCTTTTGTGCTTTTGCAACCATTGCATTTACTCTAACCTTAAACTCCTCATATTCTCTCTGTCACACATACCAATACTTCAGATAATTTTCGGATCAAAACATCATGAGATTGAGTTAAGACTATACCTTCATAGCTCTTCTCTCCTTGACAAAAGTGGGTTGCACTTTGTCCTTCAGATAGTCAACCTTTTCAGAGAAGTACATCTCAGGTGCTCGGGGCTCAATCGCGAATTTCTTACAAAAAGGAACCCATTTTCGAGAAAATTCAGCTGTTTCTGATAGTGCTTCAAAGGTACACATTGAAGCACCATCATCAGATATGTAGCATGAGAGCTTATCAACAGGGTAATCCACTGCCAATATTGAGAGTATGGTATTTGCTGTAACAAGGGGTGGTTCCTTCATGGGGTCCACCGTACTCACAAATATATCCACCGGTGCTAACATATTAGGTTCACCTTCTCTCTCATACCTGCATAAACAACAATTTTTCAAGTTTGAACCATGATCTTGATGAACTTTTCATTTATTCAGCTTTGTTGTTACCTGAGGGAAAGGCGATCGAGATACGTTTCCCTATCAATGGGGAACCATTTTGGGAACTGATCAAGAATCCATGATAAGGCAAACCAGATCTCACATATAATGGAAGTGAGCCAGAGTCCAACGGCGTCGTGCACGGGGTTCAAGATTCGGTAACGGAGAAAGAGTGCCAGCACCACCAACCGAGTCACTATCACCATTCGGTAGGGATTGATTTTGCTTGATGCAATTGGTACTTTTCTTGATAATGGCTGTCTTGCTTCATCTATACTGCTTTTTCACACAAACACCTCTGTTTAAACTGCTGATCATTTTTGCATTGATAATATGTTGAAATGAAATGTCTTACATGCCCATATCATCAGTTAGATCATCGTTTTCAGGCCCCAAGTTTCCTTGCTGCAATTTCCAGTCATCCATCCTCTCCTTCCACCCTATCTCTTTCCTATCATCCCATCTTCCACTTCCTGGATCTTCAGCACCTGGATATGGATGGACCCTCTTATGCAAGCCTCCCATCATTTGATCTCCATAAGTAGAAATCGGGATCTCTCCGCTAACCTGTTGTATTCATTCCAAACAAATCTTCAACTACTAGTCTCAGATTAATATGACAAAAATAGTCTCAGTTTGTATGTTCTTACAGGACGAGAACGACCACCGGATATAACATGTGGATATTGAACATTTTCTTCATCCTCTGGCCCTCTTCCATAGCTCATCTTCCCATGAAGCATGGCTTCAGCAATATCAGTGTTCTTCTTTTGCTCATCGATATTGAATTCGTGCTCAATGTCATCGATGTCTTCCTCATCGTCATCTCCCTCAACCCTTGGACTCCCTTTAAATCATCCACATATTATATTTAGGATATAAAACAGAGAAAGCAAAATCAAAAACCTATAGACTTAGTGATTTATTGAATCAGAATTAGCCTCACCTTTAAGGCGCTTGTATCTGGTTTTGCATTGAGGGCAGAGTTGGCTTCCCTCTCTTCTCTCATACTCATAGCAGGGGCGGCACACCGGAAAGCCACATTCGTTGCACGCAACGAAGAGTTCGCCGTCCACCGTCAGCCCAACCTCGTCGCCACATATCTCACAGACTTGGCCACTCAGATTCTTCAAAGGCTTGTGCTGCAATAAGAGGTACATGCAAAATCTTGATATGTGAACATTTTAAGCAAGTTTATTATTGCATTGCATGCATTCGTGTATAATTGTACCTCTTCATGACCATGGATGACAACAAGCTCGTTCCGGTTATGTGAACCGGCAACGAGCCCCGCACTAGCTTCCATTGGTGGTGGAGGGCAGCGGCAGCACGGTGGTGGTGTTGGTCTTGGTGTGTTGTAGAGTGTTGTGATAATGTGTAGAGGTGAAGTAATGGTGGAATATATGGTGAGGGTTTCTTTTTAAGGAATACTTTGTTGCCTGTGTTTTGCCACCTAATGGGGTGGGGGGGATTGCTGTTGGTTGCAGAGTCTCCATTGCCTTCAAGTTAAGCTTCTTCTGTTTCAACCAACTTGCCCTTTCTTTCTCTTTCATGAAATACTCCCCCACCAATTCTTCTTTTATTTTTATTTTTTGAGGGGTTAATTCTTTGACCGACTTTTTATTGATAATTAATTACCAATGATCAACTAATTAAGGTGAGACACTTTATAGGAAATGATAACTTGGCAGGAGTTTGAAGCAACTTTTTTACTTAAACCCTTTTCATTATTATAAACTAGGATCCATTTGGTTTAAGGTTTTTTATTATTAAAAAAAGTTAGGTCTTTGGCTATTGTACTGACAATGAAATTTTTACAATATGTATCAGAAAGAAAATATTGATGAAAGATTCAGAGTAGTGCACTGAACTATTATTCGGTAGGGAGAACAAAAGTATTTTAATTGGAAGGATTTGTGTCTTTATAAATTTTACTATATCTTACATTATATTTGGGTTTTCTTAGCTCATGTATATCTGATTATGAGATTTCTTAGCTCATGCATTTCTGATTATGCGATTGTTATGATTTCTTGTATGCAGATTAAAAAACATGTATACCACACTTAATATATACCCCCTCTTTCCCCTCTTAATTTCAGAGGTGGGTGGACACACTTTTAAAAAAAATTATTTTTATTAATTTTTTGGACCAATAGATGAAAAGTATTTTGAAATAAAGTAATTATTGTGAGAGTGTTTTATTTTCTTATTTTGGAGTGTGAAAATTATTGAGGGACGTCCTAAATAAAAAAAGTGTGAAAATTAAAAGGGGGCAGAGGGTGTATAATTTATATTATTTCAAGTTACGAAAAAACAGTTTTATTCTCTAAAACTAATCACTTTCAAACATCGTTTATTTATATCTTATTATACTACATTTTTCAATATTCTCTTTACCAATAAACTAAACTTTCTTCAATAAGAAAGACGAAATAAACCCTCGACTCTACACCATTTAACACCAACGAACAACATTTTCACTAAAATATGCACTACTTGACAATGATAATTTAAATTCTAACAGGGGGAATATATCATGTACTCTCTCCATCTCAAATTAACTTGCACATTTGCATAGACACATTTAAAAAAAATTGAATAAAACAATAATTTATGAGTAAATATGTGTATATTTTTGTGAATGTGCATATGAATCAAAGTTTTATTTTTTGAAGTGTACAAATCTTTTAGAATGAGTCGAAAAAGTAAGTGTGCAAGTTTTTTGGATGGAGGATTAGTTTTTGGGGGTGGAGGAGTATATGAATATGGATAGTGATATGTCAATTTCATTTAAGTAAAAGATAAGCATTGAAATCGATTAGATACTATTTTTAGGTGAAATGAGAAATCGTGTAAAGGTTACGCTTATACAAGTGAGTACGCGTATTCATTTTTGTGAATGATAATTGATACATATGGAAATAAACCTTACAGTTTTATTGCATATACTATGCAATAATATCATTGCGTTTATGGGGTCCCCCCATTAAAAAATTATAGTCTCATGTATTTTTAAATATATTGAAAGCTAATTTAGTCAATTATTATTAATATATTATATATTTTGAGAATAATATTATATTCAAACACGTAATTGTGGAGTCAGATGCAAAGTTCGTATATGATGATTTCAAAGACTCAAATGTTCCTAATTCAATTTTTGGGAACTATATCATGAAGTGCAAAAGTTTGGCTAGAAATATTTCTAATTGGTCTTTAAATTTAGTTAATCGGGATGCTAATATTATGGCGCATCATCTAGTTAGGGGTGTAAGGGATTTTTCTTTTCATTGTTGGATGGTTTTTTAATATAGTTTACTCTTGTTAATTTTCTTTAATTTTAGTAGAGAATATTTATACGTGTGTATAAAAGATGTAATCGGGCCCTAAACTGTACCTTTTACCCCCATCACTGGATTGGAACATTGTTTGATCTATATCTTAAGATATTTAAATTTTATTTTTATCGAAATTCTACATGGAAATCTCTTAGGTCACTTTTCTATAAAAAAGAGTGAAAATTTAAGATTTATTTTTACATTTTAATCACGTATTTTATTTTGATTGTAAAATGTAAATGGTATATGTATGAGACCCTTACATAAAAATTCCGAAGTTTATAACATTTTGATTAGAAAAAAAAAAATTGAATTAGCCATTTATCTATGACTATGATGTTTATCAAGCTGGTCGAATTAGTTCATGTCGAATAATGGCGGATATTGCGGTAACGGGTATCGCGTAAGAGGCCCAGATTTTAGCATGCACTCAAGTACATAACATGCACTTGAATTTTAAGTTTAATTTTAATTTTAGTTTTTTCAAATAAACATACAAACACTGCGAACTGTGTGTTTTTTTTCGGTTGGAGTATTACTAACTACTTCTTTGGGTATTATTGATTACTTGGGGTATTACTCTGATTTCTGTTAGGGCTTTTTTTTTTTTCAAAATTTAAGTGTATATCATGCATTCAAGTGCACACTAGAACTACTCCATAAAAGGTGGTGAAAAGCACATGAAATTATGTGTTATTTTTTATATTCTACTTTATTACCATAATTTTGGGTTCATATGTTAAAGATCTTACAGATAAAATACAAAATAGAATATAAAAAGTGGTAAGTGGAATTGAAATAGGTCAAAAAAAATCTAATATTTAGAATTCTACTGGCATCTCATTTAAATCACAAAATCTTCTACGAACAACAAAACAAATTTCATAATACGAAATTAGTATAAATTTTTATGATATCATATCTACAAATGCACATAATAGTATCAATAAATACAAGTAATGATATCAATTTCATCTTATGAACAAAGGTTAATGAAACATATTCAATTTAAACAAATGCACCTTAGACTATGGTTTTAAAATTTGCTCATAGTAAATTACACTTTTTAATTTTATCGAAATAGTATCAATAAAGCTTCTTAAATATTTAAATCATATGTGTGTAGTCTTCAAATTCATTGCGTGTAAGCTAAGTTGGCTAACCTAAAAAATCGATATAAAACCAAATCATGACTATGTCGAGTTATTAACTAGTCTAATAGATTATCACGATAGAAAAATGTCAATTAAACATTTGAACTTTTTTACTTTTTAAGTTAATCAGTAACCCTAGTCGCATTGGATCAATCGGCTACAAGTCTACAACCATTAAATATAGATCTACATAAAATGAAATCATCAAATTAACCTTATTCAGTACACTAATTAAAAAAGATCATTGACATTTCAATAATACAAAAAATTAGGAGTATGTATAAAGTGGAATTAATTTATACATGAATCACTGAAAAATTGTTTTTACTGAAAGATATTAGTTGTTTTTATTAAAGTGTCTTAGTTTGTTTTTAGTAAACAGCTAATATTTTTCAGTGAAAACAACTAACACTCTTCGATAAAAATAACTAATACTTCATATGTTTCAAAATAAGTGTCCATTTAGAGATTTCTTTCAAATTAAGAATCATAAAATTTTGACATATATTCCCCACATAAATCTCTAAAAGATCTATTATATTTTGATAACACCTAACCAATCAGTTATATTTTAACGTAATCCCTAAAAAAAATCTTATATCTTGAATTCGAATTCGAGGTAAATTAGAAAAAAAATGTGAAAAATTAGTTAAAACGACATTTATGTTGAATCAAAATATAACCTTTAAAACGACACTTATTTTGAAACGGATTGAGTATTCTTTAATGGAAACAACTAATAATCTTCAATGACTCATATATGAACCATTTTCACTCTATACTTGGTCAAAAATTAAATAAGAGAGAATCTAACTCTACACTAAAAAAAAGTAGAGATGCCACTATATCTCTTGATAAATTTCAATTATTTCATATACACAAAAATATACTCCCTTCATCCCAATTTTATTTTTTCATTTGATTTTTGTTGACTTTAATGTGAGGTTTGATTGTAGTATTTAAATGAATAAAATAATTTTTTCATGATGACATATTATTCAATTTCTATATAATTATTAATATAATGAAGTCTAATTTAGAAAAGTTTGAGGGTGGTGAATAGTGCAGTGGAAAAACAAAACTGGAAAAGAGTAAGTATATGAGATGCTCACTAACGAACCTACTTAAAAGACAACGGGTACGTCGTACATTTATTTTTCTATATTTTTTCGAATAAAGTTAAAAATACAAAATATTTTACATTTTAGTATCATTAGTTCAAAATATATTATAATTGCTTAAATAACATTTTATATTAATCTAAATATATAAAATTAAATTTGTAATATATACCCACACACATATATATATGAAAATAATATATTTGTAACAGGCTTAGAGACGAGTTATATAAAAATCATGATTGGTTCAGGGCTCTTAAGTTGGTCCAAAGTTACCATATTATCATCTATATTTATGACCTGAAATGCACGCCCAATACGATTTGTAAATTTGCATGTTTTGACGTAACATTCAACTCGTAATAGACCCTTATGAAACAAGTATGCCACCTATCTGGTGTCGCACTTCAAAATAATTGTATTTCCTAAACTTTGATTAATCATATTCGCACGCACCAAGGTGTGAGTATGTGACATATCCATGTAAATGTAAATCCCTAACTAGCATCCCCAATTCGTAATAATGTGTTCTTTGTATACAAATTGTAAACTAATAAAGTATTGTGTGAACAAGTTTCATTGTAAAACTTATTTTAAAAGTATGAATTGTTTATTAAGAGATATTAGTTGTTTTATTATAAGATATTAATTTTGAATGATATTAGTATTTCATTAAAGTGTATTAGTTGTTTCATTAAGGGAGGTTAGTTGTAAATCAATTTTACGGTAAAACTTGCTTACACAGTATTAACTCTTCTAAACTCCACTACGTTAGTATATATGTCATAGAGACAATCGCGATGATGACATTGTACTTTATCATATTTAGTTATATACATATTACCTATTCAATCAATACATATTCGGCATTACACTTATATAGAATATTATGTTTGATTGTTTGCATTTATTCATATATGTGTTCTTGCGAACTAATGACTTTATTGAGGATGTGAGACTCATATGTATGACATGGTTCTTAAATTAGTCACAATCAACTATCATCAAGAATGATATATATGATGCGATTGAAATTGGCGTATGATTTGCATCATACCCTTAGAGGGTGTAGTAGTTCTGACAACTACAAGTTACTAGATATCCAATTAGGGATGCACAAATACTTTGGAGAGAATTAACATACCTAATCGAGAAGTCATTTGGTGCATTCTTTTTTTTTTTTTTATCAGGCAACAAACAATTTTATTTCTCAAATAACCAGGCATCAGGAATGCCTATACAAACAGCCATACGGCTACCTTTAAGTACAAAAAAAATGTCATAGAACTAGATTCGGGCAAAGTAACCAATTTCTAAACGAAGAATTACAATGAATCACTTTTTTTACCAATAGCCAGCTCCAGGTTCTTCCTCTAACTTCTTCAAAAAATTTGACAGCCCCAAATTCCTTGCCCTCGAAAATAAATTTGTTTCTCACCTTCCATAACGCCCATATCGTGCATTCCCAAATGGAGATACAAATTATTGCAGCCTTCTTCTTTTTAAGCAGCTCAGAGAGTAGGAGAAAATGATCGATTACCTTATTAGGCAGCGCAGTAGGAACTCCAAGCCAATCGATGCATTTATCCCATACTTCTCGGGCCACCGCACAATTGATGAAGAAGTGTTTTGTGGATTCCTCTACAGCTCCGCACGCTATACAATTTAACTCCGGATTTCCAACTATAAATCCTCTCCTTGCAAGGTTGTCTTTTGTCGGTAGTCTATTGTGTAGTGTCCTCCATGTCATTACCGCCACCTTCATTGGAACCGCCTTGCACCACACTTTTTCGAATTCTGTTCTTTTTCTCAAGCCCCAGCTATCTTCGATCTTTTTGCAACATAATTTGTGATATGCCGATTTTAGTGTGTATCTTCCCTCCGTCTCCAAGCTCCATCTCCAGCTGTCTTATTCGCCTTCTAACAACCTGCAAGCATTCACCTTCTCAAGGAACTCATTAAAGATATTGATTTCTCTGTCAAAAAATTCTCGCCGCCAATTCCACACCCACCTCCACTTCCCCCCTTCCCAAACTCCCAAATCCTTGACTCTCTTCTCCTTATCCCTACTTTAAGTTAAAAAGCCTAGGAAACTGACTCCTAAGAGACCTATCCCCAACCCATACATCGTTCCAAAAAATAGTTTTACCCCCATCACCTATTCTTTTAACAAGACTCTCCATAAACCAATTCGACCCCAAGCCCGTCCCAATATCAAGCACATCCTTCCACCAACTTGCCCTCCCCCCATTTCTCTCATAACTCAGCCCTCCCTCGCTCACTCTCACTTTCCCATGTATAGATTTTATTACCCTCACCCAAAGGTTCTCCCGTTCGACTAAAACTCTCCACAACCATTTCCCCATTAAAGCCTTGTTAAACGCCCCTATCTCCCTCACCCCAAGTCCCCCCAATGATTTTGGAGCACAAATAATATCCTAATTTATCCAAGTTGTTTTCCTCTCATCCACTCTCCCTCCCCAAAGAAAATTCCTAACTAAAGAATTAAGCAAGCCCACGATTTTTTTTGGTAGTGAATAAAAAGAGAGATGATAGATGGGTAGTGAAGTTAGCACAACTTTTATGATCGTAATTCTACCTCCGAAAGAAAGCTTCCGATGCTCCAGCGACTTCAAACTCCCTTTCACCTTATGAAGCAAAAACTCCCACTCTGCAATTCTTTTCTGATTAATCCCCACGCGAATCCCCAAGTACGTAAAAGGGACTCGCTCTTTCAAGCAGCCCAGGGTGTTCGCCATTTGCTCCAATCGGGCCTCCTCTATGTTGATGCCGATAATGCTACTTTTATTGAAGTTAATTTTCAACCAAGATGCTAGCTCAAAGTTTCTTAATATTGATTTGATGCTCCATGCGTTTTCAGCCTTGTCAGAAGCCACAAAAATTGTATCATCGGCGTACTGTAATAATGAGACCTTCACCTTGTCCTTACCGAGCTCAGCTGCTTCCAACAAGCCGTTTTGTACCGCCTTATTCACCAACAGATTCAATCCCTCAGCTACGATAAAAAAAAGATAAGGAGATAGGGGATCTCCTTGCCGAAGTCCTCTCTCTAACTTGAATTCTCCACTCGGACTGCCATTCACAAGAACATTGGCCGAGGCAGTCGAAATGCACTCTAACATCCATCCCCTCCACTTATGGCTGAAATTGAACTGCTTCATCATATCATCTAAGAAACTCCACTCCACTGAGTCATACGCCTTTGCAAAGTCAATTTTGAAAAACAATTAGCCAATTTTTAACCTCTTCGCCTCCTCGATCGCCTCGTTCAAAACCACCACTCCGTCTTGAATCATTCTATTTTTGTGTCTACTGAAATATCATTTTGTGGAGTAGTGTAATTGTCCCCTAACTTGAAGCCAATATGCACGACACATTTAAAGTGATGGACTTTGATCATGATCGACGCTTACACTCTAAATGGGAAATATATGACATGTGTTGGGCCCATCACGAAGTATATGTGTGTGGTATTTGAATCAAAAACATGATTAATTCCTTAAATAACTTTGAAGAGAATGCTCGTCTTCTCATAACTAGTTGAATAGTTAGTCTGACCAATGCACGTCATATTTATAATGGTGTTCAAATGTGACAAGATGATTAATTAGTATGATGAGAGATAACATGAAAAGGTTATTTGAATAGACATGATATCATCATGTTCTAAGGTATTCGTGAATGAAGGGACTATATCATTGTGAGCTTCACATTACAGGTTGTTGATGTTTCCTCGCAACGTATCTCATAAGTTGAGATTGTCTTTATTATCTAGAGTTTGATTGAAATCGTTAGTTTACCTAATCACTTGACATATGATAGTTTATGGGTTGCAAAACAAGTAATTAATATTTACGAATTAAAGTTTGTTAGATTAAATATCTGATATGATTTGAATATTTAATTCATAGAGAAATATAATTATTTAATTAGATGGAATTATTAATATTTAATTAAATTAAGTGATATATTTGATATATCATAATAATATATTAAATATATTAGTAAAGTATCTATTTAATATTGAATATGTGACTGTGTCAATTAAATAGATTGAAATGGGCTTAAAAGTCTAAACAATAACTCATATTTTACGTGATTATTTTACTTTGTGGATTTAGACATGTTAACTCAAAAATCTTAATATTTCTCAATAATTTTCTGGCATAGTGATAGAAATTTGTAGTAAAGGATTATGTGAATATCATAGTTAATTTTTTTTAACAAGAAATTCGTATCTCTAAAACCCAACCCACTCTATCCATCAAACGGTCCAGAATCGGTCCAGAACCGGATCAGTTCTTTTTTCTTTAGTAGTCTTTAGGATATAGAGAACTGTATTTTGATGTGGCATGTCCACAAAAGTGCCGCTCATGAGAAACATGTGGAGTATTATTGATTTTATATATACACAATACCAAAAGATGAAGCTAGTGAACAATAATACTTATGTTGAGATATCCTTTTCATAATAAAGAGTGGCTGCCTAATAAAATCAGATTATTGTCTCAAGCCCACTCTCATAGCATTATAACTATATCAACCATTGATGTTTCACCTTTTCCATACTCAGTGCTGCAAAATGAATAATTTTGAGTTTGATTTGCTTATCATTTGTTTTCAATCTTCCCAAAAGAAAGCATACACACACACTTACATTTAATTTACATTTACATATATTCTTATTGTACCGACATGTTTGTGAAACATGAATTATTACTATAGATGAAAGAATTTGTCTCATCTAAATTAATTTATTTACTTAAATTTTCTGACACTCTCCTTCACTTATATGAAAGAATTATGCTTCATTTAAAAGTTTGAACTTGTAGAGAGTAATTAAATCAATTTATTTATTAAATTTGTATAACAACTCATCTAAATCTATATTTGTTTCGTATGTTGTACTAAATTTTCGATCTTGTAAAAGTATTAGATACGATATTTAGAATTTTAGAGCTACCAAAAAAATGGCAACTGATTTGGCTGAAATCGATTAAAAATTTAATTGAAATCTTTTTTTATCCTGTTAAATTACGATTAGGGATTTATTTTGGGTCCGCCAATAGACACTATATTTGTATCCGCCATCTACGTGACAATGTGACATAATATATATATATATATATATATATATTTGTCTTTTATCACTGTATATATTTTTAGGTTTAATTATATCTTATTATGTTTTATATCACAAATTTAAGACAAACTTATGTGAACCAGATTTCATGTGAACTCAGTTTTTCAACTACTATTATTTAAAAATTGTTTGATGCTTGATTTTTTTAACAGTGGGAGTTTATATGCATGTATAATGATAGTTGAAAAGCTGAGTTCACGTGAACTCGTGTTCACATAAGTTTCTGTCATAAATTTGTGATACAAAACTTAAAAAAAGATAATCAAATCTAAGAAACCATCTAAATTTTTTTATAAAATGATATATTTTTCATAAATGTCTATTATTTTCTTATGAATTGTCTTCTCCTACCAAACAATTAAATTATTATAAAATAATTTTACTACACTCTACACATAAACACCAACAAATACATTTCATGAGACCTACCAAATGCAGGGCCGTGCCTTTTTGGAGGCGAACGAGTCGATCGACTCAGGCCCACAAATTTCGTGACTATTTTGGGGCCATGAATTATTTTTATATACATATATATTAATATGTATGTATATATAATTGAATAAACTTTAAATTTTAAGTATCAAGTATCCTAGCGGACGGAAATCTTTCATTGTTTCATTCAGGTCATGGTTTCGATCCCCTATGGATGTCAATTATTTAACTTTTTGTTAGTTTCCCAATTTCAAGTAGTGTATACTCATTATTAAATTAGATTGTCTAATAAAATTTCACATGCCCGATTGAGGCTTAATGCCTTTATTTATTAAATTGTCAGTTATTAATTAATTCCACCACCACCATCACACAAAACATTAAGGGTATGTTTGTTTTAAGACTCATCCGAATAAAACTTATAATTTTGTTATTCATGCTTCATACGAGTTTCGTATTTGAAATTCAGTTTTTCAAATTCCAAATTTAATCAATACCTAAAAATACTTATAAACGATTTTTATATAATTCGGGCTTTGAATCGATAGAAAAAATCTTTTAGGTCTTAAATTGATAGTTTTACAATCTTTCAGACCTTAAATTAACACTATTCAAACCTATTACTATTACTTTTCACAAATTCAAATGTAATCACATTATCATTTTTTTTTATCATCCTCACTCTCTAACTTTTCGTTCATACAATACAATATAATAATGCATCATATATCACTAATTAAACATTAATTTGACATAAAACAAAATTTCACCCTACCAATATCTCAACACAAGCACATACTTATATTATTAATCTAGATTTCACATCCTAGGATTTCAATATACGGTTGTGACTTATCTGCTCACCTAAGTTTAAAAAAAAAACATCACAAGTATTTAGTATGATCAAAGCCTTACAACATTGATAATTCACGAGTGAATTGGAGATAAAAAATTTTAATTTTAAATTTAAACATAAGTGTGTTTTATTAATATTGTACAATATTAATTTCATAACATTTAAAAATTATATTGTCTTTAAATTAGTATAATTGAAAAGAGTAGCGAGGGCCAAATTTTATTCTTGACTCGGGCTCTGTAGTTCCTAGGATCGGGCCTGACCAAATGGGTCAACTTAACTTGAATTTATATGAGACCTACTTCAAATCTAATCTAATAGTTTAATACTATCTTCTTCGTTTTCCCTCCAAATTAATATGATGTTGTTGTGAAATAAATAAAATGAATGAGAAGAACACAAATTTGTCTACACAATTCGTCAAGAGTGACTACGTCTGGGGGCATACCAAGCCAGGATATGTTTTACTATTCTCTCACACTCTTACAAATGAAGGTGGCATCCCACCTATTTATATACGAACTCCATGAACCTATATTAATACAAGTATATGAATGGACTCTTATAGAATAATGAGAAGTTCATGAATCTTCTAATGAAATGTATGAATTAATTCATGCACTTAATTGGGAAAGCAAAAGGACATCCACAAAATTAATAGTTTCATAACACTCCCCCTTGGATGTCCGTTGTTGCACAAATAATATGCCTCTTAAAATCTTTACTAGGAAAAACAAACCCAGTGGGATAATAACTCCTATGAAGGTAAAAGGAGTACATATTATTTAGTGTGTGAATTCTCCCCCTGATTCAAAACATCATTTGAAATCATTTAACTGACGCATTTCAATATATTTTATCAACTTTCTAAATGTTGCAATTGGTATTAACTAATGTCTTGTATAATATGGTACTTCAGGACCAAATATTCTTCTTATTATGATTACGAACGGACGACCATTGGAGTATTTAATAGATGTAAAATCGTTTTAATACCTTCTGGGTATAGGCAACTTGGAGGACCAAAACTCCACCTTCTAGATACTTGATTTGTAAATTAGGGCAAATTTTACTTCGTCCAAAATATTTGATCTCAATGTTCTTCTTTAAATGTGCTACTCATCTTGGAGCTCTTCAGGAGTCCCAGTTAAATTGAGATCATCTATATATACTACAATTATCACGAAATTTGGCTCATTGTTCTTTATGAAAACACATGGGCATATTTGATCATTGGAATAACTTTATTTAACTAGACTATTATTCCACATATGTCCATGTTATTCGAGCCCATAAAAGAAATTTGCAACTTAATATAATAATCTTCTTTTGGGTTGATTGACATGTTTCAGGCATGTCAATTCTTTCATGGATTTTCATATAACTTCATTTTCAAGATAACTGTGTAAATATGCAGTGGTTACGTCATTTGACGCATTCCCAAATTATCATATTTGCTGCCAGAAATATTAAATAGCGGAACATTACTTTATACATAACATGAGAATATATTTAATTAATATCGGGTCTCTGCGAAAACCCTTAAGCTACTAATCTCGCTTTATATCTCACCACCTTGTAATTCTCATTTTGGTACAAATACACACTTCAGTGTGTATTTGTAATAAAATCAACACTATATGTTGTTTAGTGAGTCTACCTTTGCGACAATTTGCTTCATATTATTTCACCTAGTCAAAGTGCTTCTGGCACCCGACATAGGTACTGGATCCAGATTTTTATTAATGATAGTAAAAATAATAGTGGACATGAGTATGTTGTCGACAAAATGATATTTCTATTGTAAGTTTCTCATATATTTATAAAATCCATATTAACCAGATCCTCATCATTTTCCAAACTATTTTGATTTGGTCGTTCCGCAATACCGGTATTTTGATTATTTTGTGCACGTGTTTTATCACTAGGATTTTCGTCTTCAGGACGTATCTCTCCAGGAGATTTCAAGAGTGACTTAGTATTTTGCTAGCTTTATTTTACCGCAGATTTATGCATTAAAGAGGTCCTATACACTTCAGGCGTATAGGGTATACTTGATTTTGTTAGAACCTCCATATTTTGTAGGACATATACTGCAGCCTGCAGGTATATGTGATATAGTCACCCTTTATGATTGTTATATCATATATATCTGGCAGATTATTTGCTTAATCTTGCAAGTTTATCTTTTGAACTTTTGATTCAGATAGACTAGTGTGTAAGTCTAAATATTGAAGATTTTTTTCCTTTATGAAAATTTCTCGGCATTCATTTAATTTTGAATTCATATCTCCCCCTAATGACGGGAAATGATCTTTATCAAATATGCATCAGCCTGCAGGGCTTTTAAGAATTGAGATTTGTTGTGGTGGTGATACAAGAATATATACTGCACAATCAAATATTCGCAGATGGGAAATGGTGGTTATTTCCCACACACTAGTTATATATAACGGGGAGTAGTCATTTTTCATTTTTTTTTTCAGAAACTATTTCTTCAGGAGCAACATTTTTTTTTTCTAGAGACAACCTCTTCAAGAGGATGAACATTATCATTGCACACCATTTGAAGTCTTTTACCTTTTGACTTATTACCTTTATTAAATCATCTTTTCTTTCGATTGATTTTTATCTTTCGACCAAGAGGTCTTTCATGCTTCACGCATTTTCAGGCACATCACTTGTTGCTTATCTTTCAGGGACATCAATATTTACCGGAACATTTTCCACATGAATAATGATTTAGTAACTCTCCAGGGAGTCACTGAATGCGTCCGGTAATTAATTTGCAATTTTTTTTTGGCAAATGTATAATCCTTCGAACTTATAGTTCACATTCTTTTCAAAGATTATGAAAATTCAATGTCATTTTGCAAACAATTCCATTTTTGGTTGATCTTTAAAACTCAACAAATTTCTTTTAGACTTGGGAGACAATAGTGCATTAAATATAACAAGTTTAGTTCCTTTAAGGAAAAATATAGTAGCTCTTCTGGAGCTTTTAATCAAGTTTGCACTTTTACTGATATTATAAATATTTGTCTCCCCCTCTTCATCATCACCATCACAAACATAATATTCATCAAACGTCATTCATCCTTCTTTTTCAAGGATGCTTAATAAAATTCGGTATTCGATATATACGAGATCAATGACCTTCTGTGCCACACCAGTGACATTGTTATTCATATATTTTTTTCTCCATAATCTCTCTTCTGGGAGATAATTTATTTCTTATGATGATCATGGTTATTAATTTTATATGAGATATATCTACCACGACCACGTCCATAGTTATTATAGTCACACTCATGGCTTCATACATGCTCACAATCATGTCCAAAATATTGAAATTAAGTCACATCCGCTTTAGGGAATGGACTAACACTAGTATGTTTGGACTCATTGTTTTTCATTAACAATTAATTATTTTGCTTGGCCAAGAGAAGATAACCAATTAATTCTAAATATTTCTTAAACCTTTTACCTCAATATTGTTGTTGCATGAGCATATTCGAGATAAGAAAGTAGTCTTCTCAAGTATATCATCATCAATATATTTTCATCACACAACTTCAATTAAGAAGTAATATTATGAACATAACTAAATTATATTTATTAAAATGTTTGAAATCTTGAAGTCATGGGTGGATCCAAACACATCAAGAATTTAAAAACACGACAATTTTCAGGTGATCATATATTTCTTGTGATCTATCCACAATACTAGTGGATCTTTCACTACTAAATAAATAAAAATTAATTCTTCATACAAGTGACGGTGAAGAAAAAATATTAATTGATTTATCACCATCCTGATATTATGTTTTATTATAATTTAACAATGATATCTAATAAGACCAAATTGCCTCTTACATGAATCTCAACATCTAAATATGGTTATATAGTCTTAGTTCAAATAGTATAATTATAATGATTTTAAATTAAAAATAATCTGACGAAAATAATTGGATAAATACTCCTGATTCATATCTCAAGAAATTGACATAAAAATTGCATAAACCCATAAAAGTGACATGTCAATTCCATCATAGCTTGTAGTCTAATTAAATCCCACCTCTAATTAAATAAACTAGTACTCGCCTACCCGTGCTTCGCACGGACGGAATTCATTACTATTTTATATTAATGATAATAAAGTGTTTTGAACAACTAAAGTTCAAAATAACATTGTTTATGAAGAAATTCATATTTAATTTTTTTTTATCTTAGTGAAAACATATTCATAATTACTTGTAGTGTCTGATAAGTAATAATAAATATATAATCCAAAACTAACTATTAATTAAAGCATCATATTCAATATTTTAGAATGATGCATAATTTGAAAATTAAGTAACACATACTCCTTCCGATTCGATTTTGATTGTCCATAAGAAAATGGCACGGTTTTTAATAAAAAGAGTTGTTTAATAGTATTTGTGGGTATAAAATAGATTTCTAAAAGGTGTAAGAGTTGTTTATTAGTATTTATGGGTATAAAGTTGATAAAGTAGTGACATGGGTGTATATAAATGATATTTTTAAGGGGTAAGTTAAAAGGGATAGTGTTTGTTTTTTGCTATTTTGGGTAAGTGGAAAAAAAAACCTTCCTTTTATGGTAAAACGGATAATAAAAAATGAATTAGAGGGAGTACATCTTTATGGTCGATAATCCCAATAAAATCATGTGATAAGATTATGTATCATATATTTTTCAAAAGAATCAGCAAAACCACATATTAATAATAATCTATGATAAACTAAGCAATTCAAACATGCAACTCTGCCAAATCATAGTAATGCAACACGTGTACATATACCAAGACAAATGTAATAAAACTAAACAATACACATTTCATACATTCAAATATTGTTGACATATCAAGCCAGTTTCAATAACTACAAAGAGATAATACTTGAAATACTCATCTGCACATTGCATAACACAATATCAGTAACTCCACTATGGCCTTGCAACTAAATATCTAAGCATAGCAACAAAGAAATCAGGGAAAGTCACACAAGTTTTTGCCAATTTTAAATATTAGATATCCTATTAAAACGTCATTTCATTATGAAAAGGTATTTATTTTTTACTAATATATATATATATATATATATAAATAATATAATTAATTATTGTAATTCTGGAGGTTCCAACTACAAAGGAACCAGAAACGGAGAGCCTTCCTTTACCACTTGACGATTTGGTTTTAAAAATGGTAATTTTAAGAATAAGTGATTACAATTCTCTGACTTTTACTGTCAACCTCAGAATATACATTTAGTGCATTCAATGATTCTTATTGTCAATCAAAGATATTTCACAATATCAATTAATATTCCTCATTTTTTTGACTCAGAAAATGAGGATTGTAACCCTTCTATCTGACAATTTAAGAGCAATAATTTTTAGAAGTAGTCAATTTAGGGCAGTTCAGTTTGAATCAAACCAAATTGTGCCCAAAACCAACCTGAATTTAGACCAAATCGCGCCAATAAGCTCAGATTTATTCCAAATCAGGCCATTTAGTCCGATTTGGTTTAATTTAGGATAATTTGTCCTCAATTTGCGACTTTTAAAACTTATTGTCCTTAAATTGTATACCCGGAGAGTTAAATTCATAACTTTTCCATCACCCTTAAGTTACCATCCTTAAAAGAATTTATTCACTATCATGTACTTAACCTTGACACACAAAGAACAAAAATCATTCTTAATCCAACATCAATATCATCATATTTATTAAAAACAATTTAACCATATTTACTCAATCGAACAAATCTACCAAATTTAAACCAAACTTTGGTGAAATGAAGCATGCAATGATGTGTGTCACAATATACATGTATTCATAACAAACCAAAAAAAAAATTAGTTTTAACACATTTCAATATTATAAAATCCAAATTTTCTCCAATTTTTTTTTTCGCACGTTACTAATATGCTCTAAAAAGCACAATTAAAAAATAATAATACTTTCCCCTTCTTTTTTTAGATTGCTCAAAATTACTAAAAAATTGTTCTACCCTCTAAAACTAATCACTTACAAACACTCCTTGTTTACACCTCATGTCTCTCAGTTTTGCATTATACAATAAAATAATAAACTGAACTCCCCCAAATAAACTATAAATGACCAATAAACCCTCAACTTTACCGCTTTTAGTACTAATATACAAAATTTTCATTAAAACTTGTACTATTTCATGTGAGCAATATAAAAGGGGACAGAGGAGTGTATGGTTTCAGTAAGAAGTTAAAGTAGATGTGCATCCTGAGAAATATAAACCTCACCAAACAACATATAAATTCAGCATTATTGCATTTCACAGAAAGCTTAATAATTTCACCAACATTAAGTGGATCTAATTTTCCTTCAACCTCGTCTTTAATTAATTTGACAATTTACCAAATTATTTGAGAAAAACTTAAATTGTCTATAAATAATTTATATTTGATTAAAAATTAATAATTCCATATATTATTTTAATGAGAAAGGCAAACGTGTTTGCTTTTAGAACATTAACATAATAATGAAGTATATGTTATTTTAAAATAGTAGTTCTAGTGTGCACTTGAGTGCATGGTATGTACTTGGATTTGAAAAAAAACCAAGCAGAAATCAGTAATACCACAAGAAGTTATCAGTGATACCCTAAGAAGTAATCAGTAATACCCAAGAAGGAATCAGTAATACCCCAAGAATACCCCAACTACAAAAAAACGCACAGTTCGGTGTATTTTTGTGTATTTTGGAAAAATCAAAATTGAAGTCAAAATTGAGCTTAAAATCCAAGTGCATGCTAGAATTTGTGATTTTAAAATTGTTACAAAAATCAACTTTATATTAATAACAGTAACAAACACATAAATGAAATTAAATAATACATGAAAATAATAAATTTTATCTACACTTTTCAACATACACACATAATATTTTTAAAATAATTTATTTTGTACTTATTGTGACACAATATTCTTACTTTTTACATATTATATCAACTTTCTTAATAACCGTGCATAAAGCAACAAGACTATATTTCATGGACGGAGGGAGTAAATGATATAAGAAAAAATATAATAAATATAAGTACTTTATATCTTAATAAAAGTCAACAAACTTAAATCTTCATAATCCGACAGTGAACTGCTTTTAATACTTAGAATATGAGTAAGAAAATAAAAAATCTACAGTTTCAGTAAGAAATAAAAATAAAGTAAAAATATGCATCCAAAGAAATATAAATTTAACCAATCGATGTTTAAATTCAGCATTATTGAATTTCACAGAAAACTCCTAGATTTCACCAACATTGACTGGTTCAATTTTCCTTCAACGTAATATTCAAAATGATCAATTTGACTTTGTAATATTTGGAGTAAAATTTAAATTGCCTATACATGGTTCATAGCAATTTCCTTCACTATTCAAAAAAGTAATAAATATGAAAAAAAATATCATGTCAACATTAAAAAAAACATAGTATATATGAACAAATTGCATTGCTTTGTTGGTATCGTTCATACCTAATTTTTTATTTATTTATCTAATAGACACTCTTGTGTAAATATGTTAATTATGATTTTCACAACTGAATTTGAGAGGTGGGGGAATGGGTATGTACGATGGTTAATTGAAATTGAATTAGATTGATAGAAAAGTACTTTTAAGGATGACGTTGTAAGTATTATATGCTGAATAAATTTATAATCTTAAAGTGCATATATTTAGTAAATGAGATTGATGAACTTAGTAAAATAATATGTGTATATAATTGCGCTTATAATTTTTTTGATGAATAGGTATCCGGCCTTGTACTAATTTGGGGGACCAAAGTGCTTCCCATGATATATATATATATACATTAAAAATAAATTAATACTCTCTCCTTCTCCCATCAATTTGCACTCTAAGGAGTTGCACATTTTTATAAAAATATGTATTTTTTTAAAATAAGTACTTAAGTAGTGTCATATGAGTAAATATGTATATATGTTTGTGAGTGTGCATGCATATCAATTTTTTTTTTTTTTTTTGGTGCAAATTGATGTGGGACGAACAAAAATGACATTGTCAAGTGTGCAAATTAATGTAGGATGGAGGTAGTATTAACTTGTTTTAAAAACAAATCATAAATATAAAGTAAATTTATATTAAAAAAAAAAATCAGGAAATCAATTTTATATTAATAACAGTAATAAACCCCCTACAAAATTAGATAACAAATGATTAAAAAAAATATAACAAAAATAAGTACTTCAAATCTTAATAAAAAATATCACCAAACTTAAATCCTTGTAACCATAGTGAATTGTTTTTAATCCTTAACATTCACATATAATAATAAGTTTTTAATACATTAACAAAATATTATATTGTCGTTGAAATTTCACAGTACAAATAAAAGAATCAACAAATGAATTTTTTTAAATGATCAATACCAAGTACTTAATTTGAATGTTACACAATTAAAGAAAAATATTTTTGTTACGACATCAATATCATTATACTTATTAAAAATAATTGGTAAATTATTATATGAAAATAGTTAATGATAAGCTTATTATAAAACAGTTTTAAGTATCATTAATCTCATCAGGAGTATCATTAATCTGGGTTAGTGCTATTATATTGTAATTGTTGTAAAAAAAAATTATACCCAGATTAATGATACTCCTTATGAGATTAATGATACTTTAAAACAGTTTCATGATAAGCTTATCATGAATTATTTTCATATAAAACCTACTCAAAATAATTTTATCATATTTACACAATCCAAAATTCCTAACAAATTTATACCAGAGTATGTATAGAGTGAAATTGGTTCATACATGAATCACTGTAGGGTATTAGTTGTTTTCACTAAAGGCAATTAGTTGTTTTTACTGAAGAGTATTAGTTGTTTTCATTGAAGAGTCTTAGTTTATTTTCAGTAAATAACTTATACTCTTCAGAGAAAACAACTAATACACTTCAGTTAAAATAACTAATATTCTTTAGTTAAAACAACTAATGCCCTTCAATGGTTCATATGTGAACCATTTTCACTCTATACTTTGTCTTTGTACCAAGCTTTAGTGAGACTTATCATGTAACTATCTGTGTCACCAATAAATATAGATTCATAACAGAGAACAAATCTTCAATCATGACACATTACAATATAATAAAATGGTCGGTTTGACAATAATTCGAAACACTTGGAGGAAAATTTAAATTGTCTATACATGGTCCAATAATAATATTAATCACTGCTCATATAAAAAGTAATAAAAATGTAATATAATTCAAAGAAAAAAATTAATAACGTTTAAAAAAACACACTCACTCGTCTTTTATTTAACTTCTCATTTGCTTTAGGCACAAGGTTTAATATAGGAGTTGTTTATTACACTCTCCATCCACCAAAAGTGTGATAATTCTTTATTTGTCAAGAATCACTTTAACTTTACACTTACAAACAATTACTCTCTTCGTCTCATAACAAGAATAATAAAGTAATAACATATGATGAAGTTTTAAGATGTTTGGAGGGTATAGTTTGAAAAAAGTTATTTTAATATCAGGAATGATAAGTTAAATAAAGACTACCAAGATTACAATTGAGAAATAAATGAAAAGATAAAGAGAGCAATACACTCTTGTGCAAGTACGTTAATCATGTTTTTCAACTTTAGATTAGAAGAGTGGAACAATAAGTAAGTTTGTTGGTGGTTGTACTATAATTGAATAAGATTGATAAATATAATTTAAAAGTGAATATATTTATTAATATTATAAATGGGATGAGTGGACTTAGCAAAATAGTTGGTGTAGATAATTGTCTCTATAATTTTTTGAAGAGTCGGTGTTCGACCCAAGGACCGACCTATCTAAGAGGGACTTAAGCTGTGTTCTATAATATATTTATCTATAAATAATTTCATATTTAATTTGATTAAAAATTAGTAATTTTAATATTTGATTTTTAATAAAAACAAAAACAAACTCTGTTTATTTTTAAAATATTTACATAATAATAAAATCAATATTATTTATGAACTCTTTAGAAAATCAAATTTATATTAATAATTATAAATAAATACACAAAAAAATTTAATACTAAATTAGTTTAGACAAATATAACAAAAATTATTACATTATTGATAAAAATAATCAAACTTAAATCTTGTAATCCGACTGTGAATTGTTTCTAATCTTTAATATCCACACAATATAATAGTTTTTCGATACAATAATAAAATATTATATTGTCGATGAAGTTTAGCGATATAAATAAAAGAACCAATAAATAAAATTTACTAAAAAATCATATCAAGTATTCAACCTTGGTACACAATTAATAAAAAAATATTCTTGCTTCGATATCAAATAGCAAATGCAATATTATTTTTAAATATTTCATAAAATTAGATTATATGAATAAGTAACAAAAATAAAAATAAATTAAATAACAATTGATTTAAAATAAATAAAACAAAATAATTACCTCAAAGCTCAATAAAAATCATCAAACTTAGTGGGAGTGAGTATGTTTAGTGGTTGTATAAAAATGGAATGCGAGTGACGGTTGAACATTTTTTGGATATATAAATATTTTATGTTGGACAAAATTATAATTTTAAAGAGGTATATTTAGTTAGTTGGGTGAACTTAGTAAACCAGTAAGTATAGATGGTTGCGCCCCATAATAATAAATCTTCGATACAATAACAAAATATTATATCTTATTGAAATTTAGCAATAATTAAGAAAATCAATTATTAAGTATTCAATCTTGGCACACAAACAACGAAAATCAATCTTGCTCCAACATTAATACCAATATACTTCTTGAAAATATTTTTTCATTTTTAAGCAATTCAACACATCTAACTAATTTATTCCAAATTTTAGTGAAACAAAGAATCTGACGATCTGTGTCACCAATACACCTGTCTTCATAATAAATTGGGAAGAATTATTAAGGTTTGACATACTTCACTATAATAAAATACGATTCTTCTCCAAAAAATGTTTACACTCGGAACTGGTACGCACTAAAAAATAAAAATAAAAAGATGATATACCTATTAAATTTATAATTTTAGTAAGAAATTTAAAATATATGTATCCAAAAAAATATACCCTGAGCACCAAACCTCTTTTAAATTCAACAAAAAATGCATTTTATAAACAACTCGATGATTTCACTACCATTCACTGATTCAAATTTTTCTTTACTATTATCTTCAAAATAATCAATTTGACTTCCATCCGAAAAATGAGAAAAACTTTAATTGCCTACACATGGTTCAATAATTTTTTTTTGTCAGTGTTCAGATAAAAAAGTAACGAAAGGTATAATATAATATAAACAAAAAAAGTTTATCTCACTAATATTAAAAATATATACTCCTTATCAACTAATTATCTTGCTCCGCTGGTGTCTTTCACTCCAATTTGTAGTTCCTCTGCCACGTAGACATTCCTATGCAAAGACGTTTATATATATTTTTTAAATATGATCAACTTGTGTATATATATTTTTATTATTATTCTCGAAAACCTTCCCAAAGGAGGGAATAAGGTCCAATATTTTTTTCACGTTTTCCATTAAGTCATATACTCTATATAATTGTCATTAAGAAAAAAATAGTTTTCTTCTATTTTACTATAATTACAAAATTCTCGGATCTATATTCAATTGTAACAATTAAATTTTTAATACATTGAATTAAAATCACCCATCTTATCGATTCCAGTGACAGCGATATGACCTCTAATCATCTCAAACCCAAGCTTTATAATAAAAATCTTAAACTACATTTTTTTTTATTAATTTTAATATTATTAATCAACTTACAAATTTTACATTTGTATAATCAATTTAACAACACCCAAAATTTACCCAAAAACTGGGATAAAATATAAATCATTCAAATGTTGTGGTAAATTTCCTTCATTTTAAAGAACTATTGCTGCCATATCCGGGCAGACGTCTACTTTGCCTAAATCGTGTGAATCATTATATTATAATTAAATCATGTTTATAGCTCTCTTATAATAACAAAACATCACTTACAATATGTAGATGAGATTGAAAACATTTAAATTGATTACAAAATATGAACAAAATGAATTTTAATGTTATTATGATTATATTAGGATTCATCAATAAGAACTATACTATGATTATAATAATATGTGGAGTATATGTATTGAGATGTCATAATATTAAAAAAAAAAGATAAAGATTCAAATAAATTCTATTATTTTTTTATTTGATAGTTATAATAAATAAATAAAATCTAATAAACCATTTATAATGTATATAATAAATAATCAAAATACAATAATTTGATATGATGATTTAGAAATTAACATTTTTTAATTTATAAAATATCAAGAATGTTACCATTAAATACAATTAATTACGATTGACATAACAATATTTACAAAATTTAATAAAAAAAGATCTACGATAGATAATTTAATGAGAAATTAAACATTTATGATAGTATTTAATTTGATGAACACAAATTTAGGTTGATATATTTGTTTACATACTATAACTAATCTATTGACTATAAGAAATACATTTATTATAATTTGACTTGCAAATATTTTTGTTGCTAAAATAAATATATGCAGTGATGTTATACAATTTATATATACTAATTTTGTCTTTATCATTCTTTTCAGATAATAATTGGTAATAATTAATCAGTGTATGTAATCATAATTAGTTTATAAATAAAATTTCAGCCATAAAAATTTCATAAAAAATTATGTATTGGTAAACATAATGTTAATAATATCTTATGTATTGAATGAGAAATATTCCTCAACTATAAAGTCAACTTACAATTTATAAAATTATGTGCACGTCAACCTTATAATAATAAAAATTATTGTATCAAATTTTGTTATAAGGACAATTCTAAACACTTAATTAGTATTAGTCATATTAATTTTATGTAAATTTGAAATTGTAAAATAAAACTTAATTAGTAAATCTCAATCAACTACATTATTATTTTACAATAATACCATTATTATATGATTCACAAAAATATTCATGTCTTTATTTTTACTCAAAAAAAAAAATGCGAATAAATTATATGTATATGCAATTTTTAAAATTATAAAAAATAATATATATATATATATAATATTAATATTTAAATATTGCAAATTGATTTGGAAAATACATCTCTATATGTACTATTCATTTTCTATACTCAAATACTCTTTAAAGAAAGTTAATATTTTATGATATTTTACTCAAGAAAATCAATTATTTATTAATGTACATTATATTCTCTCTTCTCCATTAATCACATGTTTATAATTAAGGGTTTTGATTTATCACATTCATTTTTGTTTAATTTTCATAAACATAAAAATCTTATTTCCGAAAAGCCTAATAATCACAACAAAAAATATTGAATAAAAATGAAAAAGTATTATTTGTAAAGTATATGATAAGCAAAAACATAACATGTATTGCATAAAGTATTAGACACAATTTCTAAATGTATTTATTACTAAAAGAACAATCTTCACAATAAATAATTTTATTTCATATATATTAAATTCTTTTGAAAAAATCAACAACATAGTCAAATATAAAATATGTGAAATTTGTAATATAATACATATATTATTTGACGAAGCACAATCCAATATTACTAAATGAAGATTACAAAATAATATAGTCTCCTGAACAAAGTCGTGACATATATTAGACTTGAAAAAAAATTGGGAGATACACAATGCTTGATAAAAAAAAAATTATACAAACATATCAATATTGTGGTCCACAAACGATATATTTTTTCGTGTGGTCTACATGATCGGAAAAAAAAATGATACTACAATAGGCAATCGAAAGTATCACTCCAACAAAACAAAACGTCGATCAACAACAATAGACCTAAAATACTCCATATTCTTCTGAGTTTGATAATAAACTCCATACTTCTGCAACAAAAATCGTTTTTCATGCAAGAGAAAGAAACAACAAAATAAAGGGTCAAATAAACGAATGATGAGTGGATGAATAATGAACACACGTATATATAGGTAAACTAAAATGTAACGGTTGCACATTTCAAGGTACAATTCAAAGGCAAATACCAATCTCATCAATTATATTAAAAATATTAAATGTAGCCATTAAAATAATACCATAGAAAATATCTAAAATGATCTAACGGCTAATATGAGAAGAACCAAATATCATCAACGGTCAGAATAAAATGGCGCCAAAACTATAATAGGAAATCCTATTGCTATTATATATTTATAGATATAATTAATAATCATTCTCAATTTACCCAAAAATATATCAAGTTATCTAGTAATTTATCATACCTGATCCTTTCATATGTCCATCAAATAATTAATAACCAAGATGATCAATTTCTTAATTGGGCCCAGGCATAATTATAAGAGAAGGTGCCAAATTCACCATACACTCTCTTGGTGTATTTCGGTTGACATGATCATATTGGTCTTCAAACAACTTACCAATTCTTGGAAGAATTCGGAGGAAAGATGGTGAAATTCTTGTCAGAGACTTCAGGCCACCAAATCCGTCATATTTTTCAGAGATGACCAAGAAATAAATTAAACGAAATATACAAAAATCCATTATCAAATAATTAATCATGCCAAAACGGAAGCAAAATTTTCTAGCCAAAAATTCAAGGGGAATCCATAAACTAGTCATAAGTTCAAGAATCCACCATATTCAAATAGTTCACGAACACATGCACCAACAAAATATCAAATGCTATTACCAAAGAAATTATAGTTTAAAATATAAATTCAACTCATAAAAAAAATTAATGAGAAACACAAAATATTCATCATTGTAAACAAGCACAATACAATGCATATTATACTGTATTGCTTTATGATATGTAAATCCCATTACTTTACGGAGTGCAACAATCATACATAAATTGACTACCTAGATTCCATAAACAAAATAAGATCATCTCGTACGAGAATACAAAAAATATAAGAGTTAATCAATAATTCACCTAAACTCAATTAACGGACAAAAGGGATGACCTATTTGGAACAGAACATACCTTTACGTGAATTATAAATTGAATAGTAAGAATTACCGTGAACTTATTGAAGTAGAAGAAATCTTATTGGAAATTAAGTAATTTGACCTAGTTGGTAGAACACTCGTGCTGATAACGTGTTGTGAAATAAATAAAATGAATGAGAAGAACACAAATTTGTCTACCCAGTTCGTCAAGAGTGACTACGTCTGGGGGCATACCAAGCCAGGATATGTTTTATTATTCTCTCACACTCTTACAAATGAAGGTGGCATCCCACCTATTTATATACAAACTCCATGAACCTATATTAATACAAGTATATGAATGGACTCTTATAGAATAATGAGAAGTTCATGAATCTTCTAATGAAATGTATGAATTAATTCATGCACTTAATTGGGAAAGCAAAAGGACATCCACAAAATTAATAGTTTCATAACAGAAGTTCATTTCTCATTTCATGTATGTTAATTTTATCCTCTCTCGTCAATTTATTATTTCCGTTCACCATCGTTTATTGTTAGATACTTCAAGAGAAAGTCGTTACTGCCCTTTTACATCGTCGTAACATTTGTTCCTTTGTCTCTTACTAAGTTATATAAATACTTCTAAAATTATTATATATCCTTACTTATGTCTAAAATTTATAACTCTCAAATACGCATTTTGGTATTTGCAGCTTTTTAGGATGTAATTGGAGATCAATTCTGTCGCGGTTTGTTTAGTATTCCCTCAGTCCACACGAAAATGCTTATTCCCTAGCCATGAGTTTTGCACATATTGTCTTGCCATGTATTTTTGGACAAATTTTAAGAAATGATAGATAAAATATGAAAATTTTGTAGTTTATTTATCAATTAAGTGGTTGTGTGTGAGTATAATTCAAGAAAAAAATTATATGGGGTACACAATTTAAAAATATTATTCTAAGGTAGTCAAATTTTTTAAATTTAACCTGAGGTACAAAAATTATTGAACTTAAGTTATATTAGGGTTGAACCTATGCATGTTATTATTGCACTTTGTACCCGATGATGATTAAAAATTTGAACTTTGTTCCTCCTAACAATATTTTGTCCAATTTTGTACCCCTAAAAAACTCACCCTAAAATCAATGATATGTGCAATAATTAAGTGATGGTTGAATGGTCAAAGAAAAAAAATTGTTGACAAAACAAAGAGTTTGTTTGTTTTGATGGATAAAATTGATAAATAATATCATTCGTTCATGGATGATTAGTCCAACCCCCTTCATGTGTCAATTATTTTTATAACCACTTATTTCGAGTCGATGTCGTATGAATTAAACGTATAATTAAATGAGATTAAGATATTAAACCTACCCGTGGATAAAGGGAGTAGTTAAATTTATGGCCGTCAAATTCTGTATACCTCTGTTAGTCTGTTATTTAGACTTTATCTATAAGTTGTATAGTATAGTATGTCATATAATTTACAATTCCAAGTGCTTGGATTAGTCAACTTCTTAATTGTTTCATTATCTAAAAAGTTGATTGTGAAGTTGTAGTTTTTGTCGTTAAAGTGGCCAATTAAAAACTGTAGGTTAAAGAATTTAGGTTGGAGTTGTGAGGATTGTCTCTGTTGTAGAAATTGTAGGTTAAAGAATTTAGGTTGGAGTTGTGAGGATTGTCTTTGTCGTATATATGTGGATAATGGAGTTTAATGATACGTTAGACACACCGAAAAACGATGCTATCTTTAAAGATATTAATTACTCCCACATCGGTGTAAATGGTTCACAAGGAATTGACCTTTCAGGATACAAAATCTATCTCACAGAAATTCGATAGTTACACTCTACCGAATTTCAGAAGCAGAAATCACAAGTGTATCAAAAAACTCAAAATACAAAACTCGACTAATATATAGAGAGAGACTCGATTTTTCAGTACTTTGAGAAATTCTAATTCTCAACTTCATTTTCAATTGCAGTGATAATAAATTCTCCACACATCTTGAGTATTTATAAATACTCAAGGGTTGCATCGAAATATTGCGACTCTACTTAAGGGTTGCAGTGAACCTAAGAGTGGCAACTCTTACTCACTAAATGGTGTCACTTCACCGAATAGTCACGTTGAAGCGAATGGTTACAACCTTTCACTAAAAAGACGTCATTTCACGAAGAGTTCTCTCAACTTTATTTATATTATGTAAATATTTTATATACAACAGTCTCCTCATCAACGACATGATGATTGGTAAATGAGATAGAAGAGAAGAATAATGTATATACATGAAACTATTTTTTAAAATTAATTTGAAAATATAGATATTAAATTTGTGGTATAAAATTTAAAAGATATAATCAAATAAAAAGTGTAGAGTAGGTCCACCGTGAAACTTGCTCATACTATGAAATTGATATCATTACATGCATTTACTAATATCATAATATTTTATATTGTGATTTTGATCAGTTACGTGTCTAACGATATCAGTAAATATATGTAATATTATAAATTTCAAATATGAAACTTGTTCATGGGAGATGTGAAAAATATAAAAAATGCATATGCTAATAAAAAATAAGGACGCGGCTAATAACACCCGAACTTTTGTTCTTCACACCCGTTGCTCTTCACACCCGAATCTATTTTTTAATTTTACTCAAAACACCTGTAATATATTGTCTATTTTACCCTTTAACTTAAATTTTAATATTTTCATACACCCAAATCTTAAACCATATATTACAAACACACAACCATATCATAAAAAAAAACAAAAACAAACACACCCAAACATAGAAAAAATGCACGCAGCAGAAAAACGCGTGCACACACTGATTAGGCGTGAAATTGTCATGATTCGTAGCTAGAAACGCCCTAGTTTTGGTCGAGTTTATAGAGTATTTAGAGTCAAATGAGCATTATTTCTATACATTGATAAATTTGTCTCTTTGATGCTCATAGGTGAATAGAGGACGAAAAACGGAGTTCGTAGGACTTTGAATCGACTCAAACGGATGCCCGGATGAGAAGATATTGAAGAAATACGATTGGTATTAGTGCGGACGAGGAAAAGTATCATTTGGAAGGATTAGAGATCACTCGAGTGCATTGCTCGAGCGCCACCGCTCGAGCGCCTTACTCGAGCGCGCAAACGTACAGAACAATTCTTGCGCTCGAGCAGCTCGAGCGCCACCGCTCGAGCGAATTGCTCGAGCGCCCAAAACATACAGAGAAGATTCAGCGCTCGAGCAGCTCGAGCGCGACCGCTCGAGCGAATGCATCATTCGAGCTACACAGCTCGAGCGGGACCGCTCGAGCGTTTTGCTCGAGCGCCCATATACTTTTGCCTCCGGATGCGTATTTTCGGCCCATTAACTCCCGTTTCGACCCGTGCCTATATATACCTCGTCCAAACACGTTTTGAAGGATTCCCAACTTTTAGAAATCACTTTAGACTTAATTTTTAGAGAGAGGAAGAGGAGAAGAACGAGCAAGCTTTACTTTTACGTTTTGTTGAGGTTTTTCATACGAATTCTAGTTTCTTTTCAATTCTTAGTTTCTTTTCATTAGTTCGTTACTTTGAACACGTTTAAATTTTGTTTTTATCAATTCAATTTCAGTTCTTCGTATTTATTTTCTTTTAAAACCCTAGTTCATGTTTCTTATTTTCTTCGTTCAATTCAATATGTTTATGTTCGTTGTTTCTTTAATTGCTTTTATTTTTGTTATAACCATGTCCGGCTAAAACCCTTGCATGCTTGGGTTAGGATGAACTCGTAGAAGTAGGATGTGGGTACGTAATTAAGGTAATTGGTGACGTTAGTTTTAATTCTCTTAATTAATGAATTCATATAATTAATCTGAACTTTACCTTTAAATTTAGTACGAAAGTGTTAGAGAGAGGACGACCGCATCACTCAATAACAACTAGTAGTCTTAACGAGAAGGTTTAGGAAAGGTTAATTCATTTACCGGTTTAGCGAAGGAGGACGACCACATCACCTTAGTTAAATTAGGGTCTCATTAATTGAGCACAATCTATTAACTTGTTAGTAGATTAGTGAAGTCGAGTGTTAGGGTAAAGTATTAGGGTTTAGAATCTTGAGCTTTCACCTTGCATTCTTATACTTAGATTAATTCTTGTTTGTCACGATTACTTTGATTATGTACCTGCTCCGTTAGTATACGTAGGGATTCCTATCCTGAGCATCACCATCTCATACTTGCATATACACCTTAGATACTTAGTTTAATTTTCCTTTTGCATTCGTAGGATAATTTAGTTAGCTTAATTAATCTTTCCAAAAATCCAAAAACAACACACTCATATTAACTACGACGCGTAGATCTTCAGGGATCTATTTGCATATACACCATCCCTTGGGTTCGATAATACTTGGTCCCTATACTTGCCCATACTACAGTGAACCCGTACTCTTGCGGGGTAGCTACTAGTAGAAGCTAGTGTAGTTCGCTTCAAGTCAATGGCGCCGTTGCCGGGGATGGCGTTTTATGCTTTTTGAATAGGACTTGTAGATAGCTTAGTAGTTAGTAGTGAGTGTTTTCTTTTCTGTTTTATTTTTATTTTTATTTTAGTCGGCAGTTGCGTTTTGATCCTTCTGCTAGTGTTTCAGGTTTATGAAAACACGCTCACAAGGCAATACGAGCGAAGAGAGATTACCTGCAGATCCTGAGACAATAGCTAGAAGGAACCGAGCCTTCTTGAGAAGGATGAACGCTGCCGACTTAGGAAAGGAACCAAGGGACATCAATAATGTGTTGGACGATACCGCCAACGAGTTCAATCAGGCATTAGACCGAGTTGAAGGCACTGGAGTTAGTGGTAGCCAGAATCAAATTCCATTAGGGGATAGCCAGAGCCTAAACCCGGGTACACAAAACGTAGGGAACCCAGCTCAGAACCTTGTCCATAATCCTCATAACCAAAACCCTGCTTACCCACAAAACCCAAATAACCCTTTCAACAACCCAGTATACCAACATTACCCATACCCACCTTATCCTTACCCACCATACCCGTATCCTCCACCCCCAGTCTATAATCAACCACCTGTTTACCCACCACCACCCCAACAAGTACCAGTACCTGCTGCTAATCCTCAACACGTTCCTCAGAACGCAGATCAGATGGCTATTCGAGGGAGGTTTGCAGCGCAGCCACAGCGGTACTATGATGGAGTGGTTTTACCTCCAGTTGAGGCGAACAACTTCTCGATATCCCCGGGGATTTTAAAGTTGCTTACCGAGAATCAGTTCAAGGGGATGATCGGGAAGGAGAATCCTCATACACATCTGAGGAGCTTTCTCATGATAGCCTCAACATTTAATTATAATGGCATGTCTGAAGATGCCAAGAGGCTTAGGCTGTTCCCTTTCTCATTGACGGGAATAGCCAAGGAGTGGTACGATAACACGCTTCCTCGGGGAGGTATTACCACTTGGGCCGAGCTCGAGCGTCTGTTCCTCGAGCGATTCTACCCTCCATCTAGGACAATCAAGGCTAGAATTGAGATCTCGTCCTTTCGCCAGAAGTCTGGAGAGGATTTACGCCAAGCGTGGGAGAGATACTCAAACATGCTGATTGAGTGCCCGCAGCACGGGTACAATGAGGGGGATATTATGGCATTCTTCTATAGTGGTGCCAACAAGGCTGGGCAAGACCATTTAGACGCTTGTGCGGGCGGAGCATTCCTGAATCAAGGCATAGAGAGGTGTAGAGAGATCGTTGACAACATTGTCACGAATGCCGGTGCTTGGGGTTTGGATGCAGATTTGCAAAGAGTGCATCAGGTTGAAGAGGGAGAAGGAACGAGAAGGCTATTGATGGCCATGATGGAGAAGATCAGCAACCTAGAGTTGGGGAAGAATTTGGGTGGAGAGCATGCAGTAGAGAATGAGAGAGTAGACCAGCCCAGTGGACAGCAAGAGGTAGCCAATTACATGGGAGGTCCATATTACAATCAGAATGGCTACCAAGGTGGAAATCAGTATGGAAGGCCTTCTTATGGCCAACCATTTGTGCCTCCAGGCCCTCAGCCACTTCAAAATCAATGGAGGAACACACAAGGAGCTCAAGGAGGCCAGCAGCCTCCTCAAAACACATGGAGGAAGAATGATAATTTTTCTTATGCTAACCCAAAAGCTGGTGTTACTGTTCCTGCAGGTGTTGATCCGGGTTCAAAGCCTCCGGGTGGAGAAGGCGGTGCATCAACCGAGGAGATGTTGAGAGCCATTCTTCAGAAGGTGGAGGAGGGAAGCAAGCAGTTGTCATCCTTGGAGTACGATGTGAAGGAGTTGCATAAGAAGGGTGATCAACGTGATCAAGAGCTCCAGAAGATGAATGTTGAGTGGACTAGAACTCAACAAGAGAACAATCGAAGGTTCACTTCTTTAGAGCTCCAGATGAGCCAGATTGCAAAGTCAGTGAATAGAATGACGGAGGGGAACCCGAAAGAGCATTGCAAGGCGATCCAGCTTAGAAGTGGAACCAATTATGAAGGTCCTCAGATGCCTGCTGATTCTGAGACGCCCCAAGTTGAGAAAGGGATTGAAAGTGAAGGGATTGAGAAGCATAGAGATATGGATGAGTCCCAGAAGGGGAAAGACTTTGAGGAGATAGAGAGAGTTCCTAAGTGGAAAAAGGCAAAGGAAGCAAGGGAGAAAGTGAAAGAAACAGAAAGAGATGAGTGGGGGGTACCCAAATCTGTGATACCCGTCCCGTATCCACAGCGCTTCATGAAAAAGAAGCTTGATGAAAAATTTGCAAAATTTCTTGATGTTTTTAAACAATTGCATATTAATATTCCTTTTTATGATGCTTTGGAACAGATGCCACACTATGCAAAGTTTCTGAAGGACTTGATCGCGAAAAGACGGCGAGTGGATGGGCCGAAGTTGGTGCAGTTGAACCACGAGGTGAGTGCATTAGTGCACAAGGCGCTTCCACCGAAGCTGAAGGATCCCGGGAGCTTCACGATCCTATGTGACATTGGGAACGGGATCAAGAAGGGAGCGTTGTGCGACCTTGGGGCGAGCATCAATCTCATGCCCTTGTCGCTTTTCAAGAAGTTGGAAGGTGGTGAACTTCAACCCACAATGATGACGCTGCAACTAGCCGACCGGTCTATTACTCGACCTCAAGGTGTTGTTGAAGACATCCTAGTGAGAGTTGGAGATCACATTTTTCCAGCCGACTTTGTAGTGCTAGAGATGGAGGAAGATGAGCACGTGCCCCTAATCTTGGGAAGACCGTTCTTAGCTACGGCGGGGATGGTTCTAGACGTGGCGAATGGGAAGATCACGTTGAAGGTTGATGATCAAGAAGTGAAGATCTCCCTATATGAAGCCATGAAGCACCCGAGGGAGGACGAGAGCTTGTATTGCATGGATGCAATTGATCCTCGTGTTGAAGACACGCCTTCTATCCCTAATCCTTCTGATACTCATGATTTTATTAATCCTTCACTTGATTACTTAACTTATGAGAATTATGTTCTTGATTATGTTGATAGGGATAAAGTGAAGAAGTTGAAGGATGAAGAGGTGAAGAAAGTGGATGTGGTCCAGTTAGAAGGGAAAGGAGGAGTTAAGAAGAAAAAGTCCAAACTCAAGAAATTGTTTAGTAAGACTCCTCCAGATAGAGGGAAGAAGGAGTTGAGACCCATAACACTTGGGGATGAGAAGAGAGCAAAGGGGCTCATGATGGAGGGACAACAAGGAAAGAAGTTCAGACACCACTCTTATGAGAGTGAGGGAGGTAAATTTGAGTATGATGTCCCATAAGCTCCTTTGAGCTTGGTCCGGCATGAGGACCTTAAAAATAGCGCTGAATGGGAGGCAACCCATTTTTATTTGCTTTTGAGTGTTTTTAGTTATTTTCCTTTTATGTTACTAGGATGTTGTTGAGTCGTATGTTTAACCTCGTACTTGAGAGTTTTATTTTGTAGGCTTGTCTCTAAAGGAGTAAAGGTATCATGGAGTTATTCAGATTGAAGGAACCCACTTGAGACAAGGGAGTGTGCAAAGCTAGTGAGAGAAACGGAATTATTTGGTTGAGGTAACCCACAACCCCAAACTTAGACCTCTAGCAAGGTCGAAGTTTGGGGGGGTGGAGTTTTTTATGTTTCTTGTTACATTGCACATGCATGCACACCCTTATCTTTGAGTTGAGTTAGTTATTTGGTGCCTTGAGATGCTCCTTGGGCTATTATTAATTTGTTTTGTTACTCAATATTTTATGTCTATCAATCATCTTATGCTTGTTGATTGCTATCTTTGAGTATGATTTGATGAGTAGAGTGAGTTGTAAGAGTGAGTTAGAAATTCTTTTGTGTGAGTGTTTGAGTTTGAGCTGATTAGGGAGAGAACCCGTATGCTTGTGAATTTTTCTTTTGAGTGCTTGTGTGATGGGAGTGAGAATTCACTAGGACTAGCATGGATGTGAAAGCCGTGAGAGTTGAGCCTTACGAGATTTAAATGCATGATTTAATCTCTTCGTTTGTGAGTGGATCGTCACCTTAGAGGATGCTAGAACTTGCATGTGCTCTTGCTTCTAGATTGTGTCTAGTTTAATATGCCGAATAGGATCTTAGGCCATTTTTGAATTGAATAAATCACTTAGCCAAAATTTTCCTTACCAATGACATTGATCCCTTGTTAGCCCCTTTGAGCCTAAAGCCTATTTTATTTGCTAGCACATATGAACACTATTCCAATTCCTAAGCCTTTTTGTCCAAATTTGAGTGGAGAATAGGAAAGTGTGAATATGAAGGAAGTGAATTGAGTTGAAAAAAGGAAAAGGTTGTTTGTTGAGTAAATATGAGAAGAAGGTGTGATGAAGTTTTGAGATGTGGGAAAAAGAACAAAAAAATTTGAGAATGAGCAAAAGAAAAAAAAAATGAGCTCATGTGTTTGTGCGAAAAAGAAAAAAAAATGATGAAGTGATTGAAAAAGTGAAGGAGTGAGAAAGATAAAAAAATTGAAGTGTTGAGAGAATTGAAAGCGAAAGTGTAGTGAGTGAATACGTTTGAAGTAGTTCGTTCTTAATCTCGAAGTACCGAAGTTTTGAATTTCTATTCTCCATTCACTTGAGTCACTTTACCATATTGTTATCCCACCTGTCCAAAGAGCCTACATTACAACCTTTTGAAAGTCCTTTTTGATTCGGCATTGATTTCTAGAGTATGGTCGAAGTTGAGAGCATTTACAAGCCTATGGCTGCCAATTTGTGTGATTGATTGATTGAGTGAGTCCCTTTATCATTGTTATACACTTGTGAGGGAGTTAAACACATCGTTGAGTGCACATCCATGCTTGATCTTGGTGTTTCTTGTTATTGTTGCATGAGTATGATGAAGGAAAGTGAGTGAGTATACGGGTGATTGACTTTTGAAGCTTGAGTTCATTAGCTTGCATGATTGAGTTTTCCTACTCATTCCTAACAATTTCACTTGACTTATTATTTCATTGCTTGGGGACAAGCAATATGGTAAGTTTGGGGGGGTTGATTAGGCGTGAAATTGTCATGATTCGTAGCTAGAAACGCCCTAGTTTTGGTCGAGTTTATAGAGTATTTAGAGTCAAATGAGCATTATTTCTATACATTGATAAATTTGTCTCTTTGATGCTCATAGGTGAATAGAGGACGAAAAACGGAGTTCGTAGGACTTTGAATCGACTCAAACGGATGCCCGGATGAGAAGATATTGAAGAAATACGATTAGTATTAGTGCGGACGAGGAAAAGTATCATTTGGAAGGATTAGAGATCACTCGAGCGCATTGCTCGAGCGCCACCGCTCGAGCGCCTTAATCGAGCGCGCAAACGTACAGAACAATTCTTGCGCTCGAGCAGCTCGAGCGCCACCACTCGAGCGAATTGCTCGAGCGCCCAAAACATACAGAGAAGATTCAGCGCTCGAGCAGCTCGAGCGCGACCGCTCGAGCGAATGCATCATTCGAGCTACACAGCTCGAGCGGGACCGCTCGAGCGTTTTGCTCGAGCGCCCATATACTTTTGCCTCCGGATGCGTATTTTCGGCCCATTAACTCCCGTTTCGACCCGTGCCTATATATACCTCGTCCAAACACGTTTTGAAGGATTCCCAACTTTTAGAAATCACTTTATACTTAATTTTTAGAGAGAGGAAGAGGAGAAGAACGAGCAAGCTTTACTTTTACGTTTTGTTGAGGTTTTTCATACGAATTCTAGTTTCTTTTCAATTCTTAGTTTCTTTTCATTAGTTCGTTACTTTGAACACGTTTAAATTTTGTTTTTATCAATTCAATTTCAGTTCTTCGTATTTATTTTCTTTTAAAACCCTAGTTCATGTTTCTTATTTTCTTCGTTCAATTCAATATGTTTATGTTCGTTGTTTCTTTAATTGCTTTTATTTTTGTTATAACCATGTCCGGCTAAAACCCTTGCATGCTTGGGTTAGGATGAACTCGTAGAAGTAGGATGTGGGTACGTAATTAAGGTAATTGGTGACGTTAGTTTTAATTCTCTTAATTAATGAATTCATATAATTAATCTGAACTTTACCTTTAAATTTAGTACGAAAGTGTTAGAGAGAGGACGACCGCATCACTCAATAACAACTAGTAGTCTTAACGAGAAGGTTTAGGAAAGGTTAATTCATTTACCGGTTTAGCGAAGGAGGACGACCACATCACCTTAGTTAAATTAGGGTCTCATTAATTGAGCACAATCTATTAACTTGTTAGTAGATTAGTGAAGTCGAGTGTTAGGGTAAAGTATTAGGGTTTAGAATCTTGAGCTTTCACCTTGCATTCTTATACTTAGGTTAATTCTTGTTTGTCACGATTACTTTGATTATGTACCTGCTCCGTTAGTATACGTAGGGATTCCTATCCTGAGCATCACCATCTCATACTTGCATATACACCTTAGATACTTAGTTTAATTTTCCTTTTGCATTCGTAGGATAATTTAGTTAGCTTAATTAATCTTTCCAAAAATCCAAAAACAACACACTCATATTAACTACGACGCGTAGATCTTCAGGGATCTATTTGCATATACACCATCCCTTGGGTTCGATAATACTTGGTCCCTATACTTGCCCATACTACAGTGAACCCGTACTCTTGCGGGGTAGCTACTAGTAGAAGCTAGTGTAGTTCGCTTCAAGTCACACACATACACACACGCACTTTATTAATAAGGTTTGGCTAGCAGTGGCCGAACTTTATTCATAAGGTTTGGCCAACAGTGACCGAACATTTATCAATGACGTTTGGCCAACTCCGACCGAACATAATGACAAATTTGGGCTCTGGTTTGCCAAACATGCACGATTTTCAGAATTCATGAATATTAAATCCGCGAACAAAATAATAACAATACAATTTTTAAACTCTAAATATTTTTCTCTAAATAAATTTATACCATAATACATACCATATAGAATAATAAACTCAAAGAAAACTTATATTACTTATATTTTTTGGAATGTGTTCTTTGTCCGTGACATTTTTCATGAGTATTAAATTTAAGTGGTTGAGTGAAGAATGAAGAAGAAAGAGTTTGGATTGGGGGGGGGGGGGGGTCATGATGGAAACTAATGGGTTTGTGTTGAGTGTATTGAGCAAAAACTAAATTTTATGATTTAATAGATTTTAAATGATAAAGGGTATAATAGCCTAATTACATTAGGTTATATTGATAAAAAAAAAATCGGGTTTAAAGAGCAAAAATCCGGGTGTTATTAGGCGTGACCTAAAAAAAATATTATGTAACATTGTTACGCACAAATATAGTGTCATTGATGAGTTCTATATCATTCTCGTTAAAAAGTTATTTTTAGCAATTCAACAAGAATTGTATGAGACGATCTTATACATTAAACGTGATATTTTTAAAACTTAGTATTACAAAAACTTGTAAAAATATCATGTTTTATATATGAGATGGTCCCACACAAAATTTGGTTTATACCATTATACTAGTGCGTATTCCTGCGAATTTCGCGGGCTGGATATTTTTTTTTTGTTATTATTATTTTAAATGTCGATATAATATTAAAATTATAATTATAATTCAATGAACAATAAAAAAAATACTAAACATGAATAAATTCCAAAAATATTTTTTAAAGTTGTTGTATACTTGCATGCCCAGTTTTCCCCCATGGTATGAAGTTACAATAACAATCGAACGCAAAAGTTTAACTTTAAAGATAGAATCACACATTTCAGATCTAAAGTAACATTTGACAAAAAAAATGTCATAATTAAAATAAAATATTGTGTAGATGTTTGTGTGGGAACAACTGATTAATATGTTGGTATTTATAATACACAATTCAACAATAAAAATTGAGGCGTCAATCTTATTCCACATATTTTAAGAAAAAATATATACATTAATTGTATAATATATACCAACCTTTTACTTATTTATAAATTACAATACCCTATTAAATGTTAATATTTGTATGTTAAAAAATTAAAAAAGAAATAAATCAAAATCCTAGTCTAGAAAAGAACAACTGTATTTTGCAGTTAGCTATTTTGGCCGCATACAATATATTATTGAAGGTCAGATATTATATTTGGTAGCAAGATTTTTTGGTATCATACATTATTTCGGTGACAATATCTTTTCCAAAACATTTCAATTCACTCCAACAAAAATTTCACATCTATCAATATTTTGCAAAAATAACTTTCGAAAATGTCGAAGAAGAGAATTCGTTCAACCGTAAAAAAAAAAAAATTTATATCATCTTTAGGTTACCTGCAATACAAAATGAAGAAACATATAATCAAGTTTCGCCAATAAAGCACACCTTATTCGAGAAAGAATAATAGTTGGATCAAAATCATAGGCATGCGATGGGAGAATCTTCTTATTGAAAGAAAGAAAGAAAAGTTATTGATGATGAATTCTCAAAAAATACGAATTTAAAGATATGAATATACTTTAGAAACTTACGAATAATTTCTGAATACACTCGAATAATCTTCAAATCACATTGATGCACATATAATTTTCTCTTAATGTGAGCCTAATCATCACCACGTGCATAATAAATTAATTTACCTGAAAAAAGAGAGGGATATGATCTACACAAAAAATTACATAAATAATCCAAACAAAAGAACAAAGATTTAAAATCATATTTCTTCACATAGTAGATAACAAATCTTATTATACTACATTTCCAAACCTCTTCAAGTGATGTGTCAGCACCACCATATTTTTAGGCTGATATGGCACCTCCTAAATCATTTTATTTCAAAATCCTGCATTCTCCTTAAAAGTTATTTTAGACATGTTTTAAATTAAATTAAAACATAATCTACACCAAATATTATATATTTTTAATATCAATCGTACATTTCATTTTATATTTTCTATAAATGTCAAATCTCACTTTAGTATTCATTCTGATTTACAACCCTGATCATCTTCATTTCTCTTCATTTTCTCATTCGTTGTCTACCGTATCGGACCACTTCTCCTTGACTTTTCTTTATAGGTATAATACTGATTTTTTTTCTCCTCTCTTCTTCTCTCACGCCGCCATCCCTCTTCTCTCAGGTTATTCAGGAACCGCTCCCTCCCCACAGATCTCCTCCCTCGAACCGCATCGGACCACCGCAGCCTCGAATTGTATCGAAACACCGCAAACCACCGCATAGGGTAAAAGATTAATTTTTTAATCTAATTGAATCATCATTTTTTTCGTGCATAGATATGAATAAATCCTCGATATGGCGATCCCAACCCAAAATACCACCGTACCAGAAACGTACTCAAGATTTTAGTTTATGAGGATAATTTGAAAATCGGCGGATGGAGATTTTTTCTTTAATTTTTGAAGAATTATTTATTTGTAAAATATAGAAGTTTTATTACTAAGTTGTTATAATTCTATAGTAGACTATAAATCTGAATAAAATTTAATTAATGGAAATAAAATATTTACGTATAATATAATATATTATTTTAAATAATAAATTATTGCAAGCAATTCTTTTTTCACTTTTGTACGATTTTTTATTTTTATTTTTAGGATATATTTTTTTGCAACATATTAATATATGCAAAAAAAATCGGAGGGAATTTGAAATATTTTAGAAAAGATATTTTCACCGAAATAGTGTATAATACCAAAACAATCTTGCAACCAAGTAAAATATATTGCCTTCAATAATAGATTGTAATAGAAAAGTTTATTCTTGGATATAATTGTGCAGCCAAAATAGATTATTAAACTGCAAAATACAAATATTCCTTTCTAGACTAGGATTTCAATTTTCTTCTATATTTTTGAACATACAAGTAATAAAAGAGTATTGTAATTGATAAATAATTAAAAGGTTGTTATCTATTATATTATTAATGTATATATTTTTTCTTAAAATGTGTGGAATAAATTTTTTATAGAATTATAAATTATAGTATTGGCAAAAAAGAAGGACATTAAGTTTTTTTACTAACAATTTAAGTATTACTCCCTCTGTCCCAGTTTTGTTTTTCCGTTTGACTGTGCGTGGAGTTTAATGCGAGAGTTGAATTTTAGTATTTAAATGAATAAAGTAGTATTGGGAATAATGAATAGTGAATAAAGTAGTATTTAAATAAATAAAGTAGTATTGAGAATGGTGAATGGTGAATAAAGTATTATTTAAATGAATAAAGTAGTTTCTATTTTAGGGATGGGAAAATAAAATTGGGACGAACATTTTTGGCAAATGGGAAAACAAAACTGGGACGGAGAGAGTATAACTTTAAAAAGTATTTTACTCTAAATACAATAAATTTGAATATATTTTAACCAATGAAAATAAAATATTTATGTATAATATGATATATTATTTTAAACATTATATTAATGTAAGCAGATCTTTTTACACGTTTGAACAATTTCGCTTTTTAGATATTTTGGAGGTTATTTTTGCAATAAATTGATAGATATGAAATTTATGTAGGAGGGAATTGAAATATTTTGAAAAAAAAATATTTTCACCAAAATAGTGTATTGTACCATAAAAATCTTGCCAGCAAATATAATATATTGTCTTCAATAAACAAAATATTTACGTAAAATATAAAATATTATTTTAAACATTATATTAATGCAAGCATATCTTTTTCACAGTTGAACGGTTTCTCTTCTTAGATATTTTTTTAAAGTTATTTTTATAAAATATTGATAGATGTGAAATTTGTAGGAGGGAATTGAAATATTTCAGAAAAGATATTGTCACCAAAATAGTGTATGATACCAAAAATTTCTTGCTACCAAATATAATACCTTGCATTCAATAATAGATTGTAATACAAAATTTTATTTTTGGATAAAATTATGCCGCCAAAATAGACCATTAAACTTTAAAGTACATATATTCTTTTCTAGATTAGGATTGCAATTTTTCTTTTATATTGTTTTAACATACAAATATTAAAATAATATTGTAAATGATAAATAAGCAAAAGGTTGTTATATGATATATAATTAATGTGTATATATATATATACTAGTGCTAAACCCGCGATTATCGCGGAACTGTATATAAAATTTATGGTAAAGTTATTAATTAATTTATTTTAAGTATTATAAATGTGGTTACTATTATTATTTTAATTATTCAATATTTTTATTGTATTTTTTAAAATGTTAGCTAATAATAAATAATTTTATTTCAATGACAATAAACTATAAATTAATGACATCTATTATTGATCAAATGTTTAGAAAATAATGCTTACAAATTGCGGAAAATCTCTCTATAAACAACATTTGTGGTGTATTTGGAAGGATTTCCTTTAGAATCAAGTGGCAAAATCTTCAATCTTCTACTCGAACTAACTCCGGATACTGCAACATAAAGTTGACCATGAGTGAAAACAGGCTTGGGAAGATACAATCCAACAGTAGAAAGCGATTGCCCTTGACTTTTATTTATTTTCATGACAAAACACAGTAGAATTGGTAATTGTCACCTTGTAAAATATACCGGCATTGTAGGATCAAAATTTGTCAATGTAATTCTTGAAATGAAGACTTTATTTCCAATATTCCTTCCAGATATTATTTCAGTCTAGAAAATGTGGTTATCAAGTTTTGTGACGATCAATCTTGTTCCATTGCACAAATCGGATTTGTGATCAATACTTCTTAGTAACACTATAGACACTCCTTCTTTCAAGATCAGACGGTGATTTGACATTCCAGAACACCTAACAGAATTTTAAAAATTCAACTATAACCATCTGTCCATTACCTCCTTCTCGAAATTTAGAGACACAAATACTGTCTGAGCTTAAGTATACTTTAGTATCACCCGAAATCAGATAAAAACTTATCATTTATAAACTCCACATCTCAATAAGTAGGTGAATGTATTGCTTTATCCTCAAAGTATTTATGTGTCCTTAAATTATCAATCAAGGATGGATAAATATTTTTTATTATAGATGCAATTGGAGCAACAACATCACAAATTAAATTATCTTTCAGAATCTCAATCTCAGTGACATCATCTTGCCTATTTCTAATTTTCTCATTACCAACTTTCAAATTCCACCTTGAGAAGTTAACAATATCATCATCATTTGAGGATGTATTGAGATCAGAACGTTGTAATCTCATGTTCTTCGTCAATCTTAAATTCTTAATATTGAAAACAAATAAGATGTATTTAGTTTTTCAATGTTCATCTTCTTTTATAGAGTATATCATCTGGCATACACTCCCACGTCTTTTCGAACACGGTTTCTGGAGAGTTTATTGAAGATGACATGAGAAGAATAATGAATAAGTTCCTCACGTGATGAGCGTTTGTCCAATAACTTGCCTCTGTTATCCCATCAATGTACTCAAGATCACCATCCAGCAATCTCATTGAATAGCAAACATCCTTAAAGGTAACATACACAATATCACCAATGGTTCGTATCATCTCAAAAGATGTTGATTCGTTACTATAAGACAATAAGAGATACAAATAATACTCTTCACCAGCCCCCAATAGAACACTGTATAGTCTTCCCAGAGAAAATCTATTGTACTTTCTCTTTTCCCACTGATATTATTTTCTGCCCCAAACATACATCTTTGGAAATTTCAGATAAGTCAGCTTCTTTGCATCCTCATTATCAGTTTTATTTTTATCCATCCACGCCAAGAACATTGATTTACCTGAAGATGGTCTTTCGAGTACATCATCAATGTAATCTTCATCTCGAAAAATAACTCTCTGTTGATTAGGAAGATGGAAATCCAATCTCATAACCGCTGGATACCTATAATGTATATCGAACTGAAGAGTTCTCCAAACTGCTTCACACAGAGATATGTATCTGCAGTTTACGAAATTTTCCACTTCGCCTTTTGATTTTTATTCACCTTTAGTGGCCCCTTTCTTCTCCACATTAGCTATAACCCATCAACTCCTTTATTGATATACTTGAACAAATACTTGATGAATTTATACCTATTGCACCACTCAACATTTATATTACCTTGATACCTTCGCAACAATATTGGACTATAAAGAACTACAAAACGGTTATCCAAATGAACAATTCTTTTATCAACAGTGACCCATGTACTTCTTCTTCTATACAGTGGGAAACCTTCGTCATCAACATATGTAAACTCATTATAACTCTTTGGGAAATTCTTTGAGCAAATGTTGTTGACCATGCAAGGAGAATTTATTTTCACCAATCCACAGGGTTAGTGAATCATGTAGTCACTTACCAAATCATACAAAATACATCATCATCTCTATCTAGTATTTCTACAGATATGATACGGTCAACATCCTTCGGATTTGGAATTTTGTTTTCATGGTTTAGAAACAAAAGAATTTGAGCATGTAACAATCCTCTTTTCTGAAATTCCACTTAGTATAACACTACAGATTGAAAACATTTGAATCAAGTTATATACTAAAATAATTTAATAGAAATATAAAGTTATTTTATTCATGAAAGATAAATATTATGGAGCTAAAAATTTAATAAATATAAAAAGATAAACTTACATGCATCAATTTTTTCAAATATTTGAAGTTCCTTAAACTCCTTCACAACACGATCAAGTTTCATCTTAAACATTCTGTAGAGAATATATGGCCTATCAACAGATTCAAGACCTTTCTCATTTAAGAATCTTGTAATCTGGGCCCTTTTTTAGATTGCAAGTAATTGTGATAAATAAATCTGGGTAAGAAAAACACTTGCAAAGTGTCATGACATCTTGAAAATTTTAAATCATATACCTAGGTCTGTCTGTGAAGGATGCAAACATTATTCTTTTACCCGTAGAAGATGGATCCACATCACCTCTATCAAATGCAATTTTCATATCATTCACTCTGTTAGACCTCAATTTAACTTGATTAAATTTTATAAATAACAACCTTTCTGACTAAATCATAGTATATGAATCCACCAAAAATTGCTGGAAAAGTCTCTTAGATAGGAATAAAGTTTGTTTCATTATTATGCTCGTGTATCCTAAACGAAAAGAATTCTCGCATTGTTAGCCTGATTTTTTTTTCTTGTTGTAAAACCAGCATCATTATGAACCACATCAATCCTATAAACATCCTCGTCATACAAGAACAATAAATGATACTGTAATGGAACATAAGATGGATGTAATTCACTTATTCTTTACAATTCACCGCTACGGGTCTTTTAGTATCACATCTCTTTTTTCCATAGCTGCATCATGTCCCCTGGAATAAGAGCTACAACTTCAGAAGCAGTAGGAAGGTTATAAACTCTTCCAACTGAACTCCTTCTTTCTAGCAAATTTAATCACAAATTTGGCTCACCTCCAGACATAATACTTTTCCTTGCGAAATTGCATTGCAAATGGATTGAAAGTATCCACCATCCTCTTAAGTTCACCAACAATACTATCATTCAGTTTATCCTTCAATCTCCTCAAGTACAAATAAAATAAATGAATTGATTAAGAAAATTAATTATAATTATTATATTTTATAATTTGTTCAACTAAAATAATACAAAATATAAAATATATAGTAATAATCAGACTCATCACAATGCGAGAATTTTTTTCCTTTATTGATTCTCATTTCGTCTAAATCTTCTAAAAATTTTTTTGGTGAATCTATACATCTCAATATATTGTTTATATTTTTCTTTTGTAGGATAAGAATCTATACATCTCAAGGTATTGTAAATTTCATCAATTCATCTATCGTGTGAATCCCTTTTTTTTTTTTTTTTTTTGCAGGATATGAATCTATAATTGTCAAGGTATTTATATTTTATTTTATATTTTTGATCATTTAATTGTATTAATTTAATCCGCATCTTTTGCTTAATCTCTTTTACTAATGATTATTTCAATGTATATTATTATAATTCTTTAAATAATAATTTTTATGTTTATTTATATTTCTCTAAATAATAATATTTATGTTGATTTATAATTCTTTGATATTTTTAATTGATTAACAAATCTATTTTTTTTAATCGATAATAATGTAAATTCTTGACTATTTTTTTTAATATGATGAAAACTTTCTTAATCATTCTTTATAGATAAAACATAAGCATCGAACCTTGGAGAATATATTTTAATATGATGAATCATTTCGAAAATAATTTATATTTTTTATATTTTTAATAGTTGAATACTTTCTACTATGTAAAATTCTGATTTTTTTTTTTAAATTCGAATATTTATTAAATATGTTAATATTGTTGCTCTTAGTTTTTTTTAAAGGAAAAAATGACTCTTTTCAAAATATGTGATTTAGTATTGTAAATTCATACATCAATCAATATATAAATTTATCTTAATTATATACTTTATTTATTTATTTATATTAATTTTAAATTTAATTTTATGCTATTATATTTGTATCATTGAATATAGATTACTTATATTAGGTAAATTTGGCTCTTTTATAAAACATGTATTTTAATTAATCTTAATTTATATATTATCTAAATACTTCCCATTTTTATGAATATAAAAATATAGACTAATTATATTAGGAAAAGTTGACTACTTTTTTATAGTATGATTTAAGTCATATATTTTCGAATTACATAAAATATTAGGTAAATTTGACTCTTTATAAAACATGTGTTTTAATCAATCTCAACTTATAATTTCTCTAAATACACTCTATTTTTATGAATAATTAAATATAGATTTCATAGATGTCATAATTTTTTCCTTTCAATTGGATTTCATAGCTTATAAATAATGTTGCATAGTGATATAAAGAGATTCGACCTTTTTTTTTTAATTAGATGAATGTATATTGTAAGTTGAGAATCTTTGTGAAAATATTATTATTTTAATATATAAAAGATCACATGACGTAGTATTTTGAAATTTAATATTTTGGAATGTAATTTCGAAATTAGGGACTATATCTCATATTATATTAGTCAATTTTTTCTAATATAATTAATCTTTTATCAATAAATTTAAAATTGATGTAAATAAGTAAAGTATATAATTAGTTTAAATTTATATATTGATTGGTGTATGACTTTATAGTTAAATCACATGTTTTAAAAAGATCAAATTTCCCTAAAAATATTGAAGACATTAAATTATTTTTGAATTTAAAAAACAATTAGAATTGTTACTCAGTTGAATTTATCAAAGACATATTTTGGTTGTATATATAACATTCAAATTCATACACAAAAAATTATTTATTATTAATGAATCATGATCGATTTTTTTTTAAAAAGATATCCACCATCCAAAAATAGTTGAAAAATATTAGTTTGAAGAATACATTATTTACTTATTTTGTTTTTAAAGATAGCACTAACCAAAAATTTAGGATTTAGGAATGTAGGATAATATAAAATTACCTAATAAATTATCTTACTAAATTATCATTCAAAATTAGTCAACTTTTCCTAATATATTCAAATTGAAATTTAAAATTGATTAAATAAGTAAAGTTTATAATTATTATAAATTTATATATTGTTCCTAATATAATTATTTCAAATCTAATCTTTTAAAATAATATATAAAATATATCCATCATCCATATTTGTTAAAGATCCGAATAATTAATATTTTATAAAGAGTCTAATATATATTCCTAAAATATTTGAATATTCGTATATTTGATATATTCCTAATATTCGTATAATTAATTATTCCAATATATATTCGTATATTTTAAAATATTCGTATAATTAATTAAAATATTTGAATATTCGTATATTTAATTATTCCTAATATAGATTCGTATAATTATTACATAAAATATTAGGTATTATTTGAATATTCGTATAATTAATATTTCGAAAGATATATTCATCATCATCCAAATTTGAACGATTCTTCATCATTATAGAATTAAATAAAAATAAAAATTATAACTTCTCATAAAGAATATTATTTATAGAATTGTAAATAATACATTGAATAGTAATTAATACATTATAATATTAAAAATCTAATTTTTAACATATAATCAATGATTCTTCATCTTCACAATAAAATTGATCTTCCACTTCGTCTTCATATGAAAAATTGATCATCCACTTCATCTTCATTCTTGATGTTCAATCCTAAATATATAATTAAAAAAATCACACAATAATCATTTTCATACGAATAAAAAAAAATTAAACAATAATTAATAAAAAAATCAAATAATTAGTAAATAGAGTAAATACCTTTAGACACGTAGAAATTTGTATTCCTCCAAATCACAAAAAAAAAAAAGAGTTTAAGGAAATTATCATTGGTAGAAGAGATTAGACAAAAGATGAAGATTAAATTCATACACCAAATCTATAAAATAAAATAGAAAACAAAAAGTAAATACCTTAAGATGAAGATCCTGCAAAAAAAAGAAATATTAAGATTGAATATATTGGGATGAACATCCTGCAAGAAAAGAAAAACATGAAGATTTAGATGAAAAAAAATATAATATAAAACTTCATAGCAAAATTGAAAAGAAGAAGAAGAAGAATTGGAATAGGATGTGGAGAAATTATTGTAATTGATTTTTTGTTGTGTGAGATACATGGTATATATAGAGGAAATGTGAAAAAATCAATGGTCAAGATTAGATTAGATATTAAGATTCAATGGCTGAAAATAGTTTTAAAAGTCAATGAATTGGGTGAATGAGAGGAGAGTATTTTTAAAATAGAGGCTTGAGAGCTTGCCACATAGGATTCCAAAACTTTGTCTTTATAATATATTAAGATATATATATATATATATATATATATATTTTTTTTTTTTAAATATGTGGAATAAATTTTTCGTGATTAAAAAATTATAATGTTGGAAAAAAAAAAGACATTAAGTTTCTTTACTAACAATTTAAATTATAACTTTAAAAAATATCTTACTCTAAAATACAATAAATCTGAATATATTTTAATCGATGGAAATAAAATATTTACGTATAATATGGAATATTATTTTAAATATTAAATTAATACAAGCAGATCTTTTTTCACTGTTGAACTATTTCTTTTCTTAGATATTTTTGGAATTTATTTTTGTAAAATATTGATAGATGTGAAATTTGTAGGAGAGAATTGAAAGATTTCATAAACGATATTGTCACTTTGATAACATATGATTCCCAAAAAATATTGCCACCAAATATAATATTTTACAATCAATAATAGATTGTAACACTTTTTTTTTTTATAAAATTCTACTTGCAAAATAAAATTGGAAACTGTAAAATATAAGTATTATTTTGTAGAGAAGGATTTCAGTTTTTTTAACAATTTCAATTTTTTAACCTTTTTTTTTTTTTTTTTTGCAAAATATATGTATATGCGAAATGTCTAGGGGAAAAATTGATTTAAAAACAAACAAACTAAGATTGACGCTTAAACGTTAATTTTTTATTGTTTTATTGTGTATTATAAATTTTTTTTTTTGATCGGTAAATGTTAGTTGTTAGTAGTTAGATTAGTTCACCAAGTCTCCATACACTCCCAGAAATCTCCAAGCCTACCTTATAACTCCCTCCCAATTCGTTCCCAAAGGGAATCGAACCCAGGTCACTCACTAGAGTGAGGAACCCGGTGGCCAGGTGGGCTAAGCCACCTGGTTATTGTGTATTATAAATATCATCACATTAATCAATTGTTATCACACAAACATCTACATAATATTTTATTTTAATGGGGCACTTACTAGTAGGTGTATTTTGTTAAGAGTTTAATACAACCAAGTTGGTAGACTTTTAAAACTTACAACTAGGTTAACTTTTTGAACGTATAATACTCACACTACTTTTCAATGTTCATGATTTGACATATATTTTTTAATTTTTGTAGATAATTTTTAAAATGTTGTCAGATATGTGTCCATTTTTTTTTTAATTTGACATTTTTTTACAGCATTTTTTTATTTGGTGTTTATTCATGCAAACACGATAATGCTATGGTACAAATTTTATTGTTAGAGTACAAATTTATTAGTTGTAGTATAAGAATATGAGCATTAGTACAAAAGAAATACTACACAAAATAGTAGCAAACACAGTAATGATATGGTACAAATTTTATCGTTAAAGTACAAATTTATTAGTTGTAGTATTCTCGTCATTGCATAGTACAAATGATAAATATTATCGTACAGTAGTACAAATCATAATATCGTAGTACAAATCTTAATACCATAGTACAAAACGTAATACCATAGTCAATGTTTATCTATACCATTCAAAAAACATGTCTGCTTGCAACAAAACCCCAGAAGTTTTTCCCTCAAGTATTCAACAAACTCATCTCTTCTTACAACAAGATGCTCCATCTCCTGCAACAACAAAACCCCAAATAAAACAATCAAAATAGAACGAAATCGACCCCAGTAGTTGTGCGAAGCTCCATCCCAGAGCAACAATTAAAACAAAACAACCATAGTATATTGCAAAAACATACATCAACAAAGAGATATATCAGAGTCAATAAACAATAATTTTGATAGTTTTACTATGTTGTGCTAAATAAGCCAAGCAGTATCCCCAACAAACCCAAACATTACCCCCCCCCCCCCCCCAAATAAGCCAAGCCCCCCTTGTGTAACAAACACTCGACCCCCCTTCCAAATAAGCAAACCAGTATCCCCAACAAATAACACACCTCCCTTCTTGAATGCAAATTACTAGCTTGACTATTAGTTACCCAAAAGAGTATGGGATTACTGTAGTATGAGCGAGTATAGGGACCAAGTAGTATAGAACCCAAGAGAAAGTGTGTATGCGAATAAATCCCTGGAAATATACGTCTAGTAGCTAATATGAATGTAATGTTTTGGTTTATGCTAATGCTTCTACTTATTTAATACTAATTATCAAACTAAAATAAACAAAACTAATCTAACTCCGATATGAAGTGCAAATATGATGGTGATGCCCGGGATATGAATTCCTACGTATACTAACGGAGTTGGTACAATAACTAAAATAATCATGATGTTCAAGTTAAAATCCTAAGTGTACTAAAACTAGGCAATCAACTTCCATAATCTAGCACAAGAACTGAAAGAATAAAAGCTCAAGAATTAATCCTAATACTTAGTTCGATTAACCTACTTCACTAATCCACTAATTAAATTATATGAATTGTGTTTAATTATTGAGGCCTAATTTAACTAAGGTGATGCAGGCCGTCCTTCCTAGATAAACCGGTAGATTATAAACCCCTTCAAAAACCCTCTCCTTAAGTTTATTCATTATTAAAGAGTGATGCGGTCGTCTTCTCTCTAACAATTTTCGTACTTAATTCCAAGATTATTATAGAGTTTATTAAAACATTCAATAATTAAGAGAACTAAAACTATACATCACGAATTATCCTAATTACTTACCAACGTCCTACTTCTACGAGTTCATCCTATCCTAAGCATGCAAGAGTTCTAGCCTAACATGGTGGTTTCGAGAATAAAAGCAATAATGAGATTCATAATCATAAACATAATTAAATTGACTAAAGAATTCAAGGACATAAATGAAAGATGAAAACAATCAATTAAAGTCTCAAAATAAATCTTTATAAATCTGGAAAATTTAGGTCTAAGAGTTCAAAAGTTCAAAAAATCAAAACTAAAATTCAAACCGTTCAGAGAAGTAATTAATCTAATGAATTCGTATGCTAAAAACCTCGATTACAACATTCAAAACCTTGCCAAAGACTCAAAATCATGTTCCCAAACTCTTCCCCTTCGAAAAACTAGTGTAGATGTGTATAGATTCCGTAAAAATATGCTTGGAATTGGTATATATAGGGTATGGGCCAAATTTGGGTTAAAATCCGCTGAAACCGCTCGACCTCGATACTTGCTCGAGTGCCTAGCGCTCGAGCAGCCTCCACTCGAGCGCTTCCTCTTTCCAGTGCATTCCAGGTGCTCAACCTCTCCCTACTCGAGCGCTTAGCGCACGAGTGCGCTTCACTTGAGCGGTCTTCTCCTCCAGCGTCCACAAGGTGCTCGACCACACGGCGCTCGAGCGCCTAGCGCTCGACGACCTAGCTCGCCTCGAGCAGTCCTTGATACCAGTGTGCGGAGGACGCTCGAGCCATGGTGCTCGAGTGCTTCCTCCTTATGAGCTTAGTGATACTTTTCTTCGCACAAACTAATACTTTTTGTATTTCTTTAATATCTTCTCATCCGGGAGTCCATTTGAGTTGATTCAAAGTTCTTCAGACTCCGTTTTTTGCCCTCTTTCCTAATATGAGCATCAAAGAGATAAATTGACTGGTTTATGAAAATGATACTCAAATAACTCCAAATACTCATTAAATACGCTCATCACATGGACGAACCGGGCTACAAAACATCACAATTTCACGCCTAATCAACCCCCCCCCCCCAAACTTACCATATTGCTTGTCCTCAAGCAATGAAATAATAAGTCAAGTGAAATTGTTAGAAATGAATCCAAGTACCCAATCATGCAAGTAATAGTTTTCAAGCTTCAAAGATCGATCACTCGCACACAAACTCACCCCCTTCATCCTACTCATGTATAATCAATAAAAACCACCAAAATCAAATATGAATGTGCTCTCGGTGATGTGTTTCACTCCCTCGCAAGTGTTTATCAATAAATAGGGACTTACTCACTCAATCATTCACTCAAATTAGTGACCATAGGATTGTAAGCACTCTCAACTTCGACCACATACTAGAATCCATGTCGAATCATAAATGACTTTTTCAAGGTTGTAATGTATGGCTCTTTGGACAGGTGGGGTAAAGATATGCGATAAACTGACTCAAGTGGATGGAGAATAGAAAATCAACCTTCGGTATTTCAATACTAGGAACAGAATACTTCAAATATCTTCATATAAGACACTTTCAATTCCATCGACTCTCAACACCTCAACTCTTTTTTTTCTTTTCACTCCAACACTTTAATCATTCACTTCTTTTTTTTTCTCTTCACACTATATATGAGCTTATTTTTTTCTTTTGCTCATTCTCAAATTTTTGTTCTTCCCCACTACTCACAATTTCATTACGCACTTTTCTCATACTCACTCAACCATAAATAATTTCACATTCTCTCAACTCAAACCCTTCTAATTCACAACTTTTCCTATTCTCCACTCAAATTGGGACAAAAAGAGTTTTAGAAATTGGATAAGTTCAAATGTGCTAGCAAATAATAGGCTCAAGCTCAAACAGACTAACAAGGGATTAATGTCATTGGTAGGCTTATTTTGGCTAAGTGACTTATCAATTCAAAAATAGCCTAAAATCATTTCCGGCATTTCATACTAGACACAATCAAGAAGAGAGAGTACCCACAAGTTCTAGCACCTCTAAGGTGAAGATCCACTCATAAACGATGAGATCAATTTAGTGAATTTTAATCTCTTATAAGACTCAAATCTCACGGCTTCCACACGATTCATAGACATCACACTCAAACATTAACAACACTCAAAAGCAAGTAAAAATGGGTTGCCTCCCATTCAGCGCTATTTTTAAGGTTCTAATGTCAGACCGAGCTCAAAGGAGCTCATGGGTCATGAGACTCAAAGGTACCTCTCTTATTCTCATAAGAGAAGTTGTGGAATTTCTTTACTCGATGTCCATTTACCATAAACACCTTCTTCACCTCTGGTGGTGGTTTTAATTTCTTTTTAGCTCTCCACGGAGGTGCCTTGTCAAGTAACTTCCTGATTTTAGACTTCTCCAAATCTCCTCCTCCTTTTTATTCCACTTGGGCCACGTCCACACACTTCACTTCTTCGCTATCTTTCTCCATTGGATGTTTCATGGCCTCATAGAGGGAGATCTTCACTTCTTGATCATCCACTTTCACCGTGATCTTCCTGTTTGCCACATCTAACACCATCCCAACTGTAGCCAAGAAAGTCCTTCCTAAAATCAGGGGCACACACTCGTCCTCCTCTATGTCAAGGACTACAAAATCAGCTGGAAACACGTGATCCGCCATCTTCACGAGGATATCCTCAACCACACCTTGAGGTCTTATGATAGACCTATCGGCTAGTTGGAGAGTCATCATCGTCGGTTGAAGGTCTCCACCATCCAACTTCTTATACATCGACAGTGGCATAAGATTTATGCTCGCCCCAAGATCGCACAACGCTCCTATCTTGACTCCATTCCTGATGTCACACAAGATTGTGAAGCTACCGGGATCCTTCAACTTCGGGGGAAGCGCTTTGTGCACCATAGCACTCACCTCATGGTTCAGCTGCACAAGTTTGGGCCCGTCCACTCTTCTTCTCTTTGCAATCAATTCCTTCAGGAACTTGGCATAGTTCGGCATCTGCTCCAAAGTATCATAAAATAGTATGTTAATGTGCAACTTCTTGAAGACCTCAAGAAACTTCGCGAACTTCTCATCCAATTTCTTCTTCATGAACCGATGTGGATATGGTACCGAAATCACTGATTTTGGTACCCCCCCCCATTCATCTCGCTCGGTCTCCTTCACATTCCACTTAGCTTCTTTAGCCTTCTTCCACTTAGGAACACATTCTTCTTCCACTTTCCCTTCTTCCACCTTCTCTTTATCGCTCTCCTTCTCAATCTCCCTATGGACTTCCTCCACATCAGCAGGTAATTGTGGACCGTCATACTTGGTACCACTTCTCAACTGAATTGTTTTACAATGCTCTTTCGATTACCTTCAGGCACAGAAGGAAATTTTCCCGGCTCTCTAACGAACAATTTCGCGATCTAGCTCATCTGAAACTCTATCGAAGTAAACCGTCTATTATTCTCTTGTTGAAGTCTATTGATCTCCATGTCCCTCCACTCGAGCAAGCCTCCACTCGAGTGCTTTCTCTTTCCAGTGCATTCCAGGCGCTCAACCTCTCCCTACTCGAGCGCTTAGCGCATGAGTGCGCTTCACTCGAGCGGTCTTTTCCTACATCGTCCACAAGGTGCTCGACCACACGGCGCTCGGCCATATGGCGCTCGAGCGCCTAGCGCTCGACTTAGCTTGCCTCGAGCGGTCCTTGATACTAGTGTGTGGAGGATGCTCGAGCCATGGTGCTCGAGTGCTTCCTCCTTATGAGCTTAGTGATACTTTTCTTTGCACGAACTAATATTTTTCGTATTTCTTCAATATCTTCTCATCCAGGAGTGTGTTTGAGTCGATTCAAAGTCCTACGAACTCCATTTTTCGCCCTCTTTCCTAATATGAGCATCAAAGAGACAAATTGATTAGTTTATGAAGATGATACTCAAATAACTCCAAATACTCATCAGATACGCTTAAAATATGGACGAACCGGGCTACAAAACATCACAATTTCACACCTAATCATGCAACAAACCCAAACAGTATCCCCCAATCTAGCCGTACCAAAATCAGATACACGGGCTTCAAGCTTTGAATACATACATTTTTCTCAGTAAATGACCTCAAATCCTAATGTCCAAACCTTACTTCTTTTTCTTTATAGTTTACAGAGAATCAGGACGATACAATGGCTATTATCAACCACCACTAGAAACAGAGGAAAGGGGAGAAAAATTGGGGGAAAATGGAAATTAGGGCTTATTAGAAATCCTTACCTACAGAAGCCGATCTCAACAAATGCGAGCCATGGCACCTCCCCCGGATAAGCCAAAATGGGGGAAAAGGAGAGAAAAATGAGCTCTTGCTGTTGGATATGGTCTCGGGTCACGATTCAATGGGTTCCGAAATGCCGGTCTGGGTGGGGCCATGGTGGTTGGTGCTGCCGGCGATGGGGTGGCGTAAGGAGGGCCTCTCCTCCAGAAAGCGCGACGATAGGGCTGATCCCTCTAGTTTCCCAGCGTTGTCGCCTTCCTTCAATTACGCGTCGCCGCCTTCGGTGAATTCAAAATTTGAATTTAGAGAGAGAAAATGGGGAGTAGGAGAGAGAGTGGTAAGAGAGAAATGGAATGAGTGGATGTGAGTGGTCTGATTTTATGGAAAAAAAGGGATGGACTTTTCTTTTTTTAAATAAAATATTAAAACCTAAACAATTAAAATCTGAGATTGGGAAAGGGTAGTTTAGGGTTTTTATTCAAAAAAGTATACCTACTTGTAAGTTTAAAAAATATACCAACTTGACAGTAATTAGTAATAAAAAAACCTAACCTAGTAGTCATTTTCCATATTTTAATTATGACATCTTTTTTGTCAAACGTTATCTTTAGATTTGAAATGTGTGATTTTATCTTTAGAGTTAAACTTTTGCGTTCGATTGTTATTGACAGTAGTTATGAATAAAAAAACTTAACCCAGTAGTCATTTCCCCTATTTTAATTATGACATTTTTTTTGTCAAACGTTATCTTTAGATTTGAAATGTGTGATTCTATCTTTAGAATTAAACTTTTGCGTTCGATTGTTATTGTACCTTCATACCATGGGGGAAAACTCGGTATGCAACAATACAACAAATGTAATTTTAAGTTATACTGTGTTATATTAATTTGAGATTGAATGTGTGAATTAGTTAATATTTTTTAAATTTTAAATTTATTCATATTTAGTATTTTTTTTATTGTTCGTTGAATTATAATTACAATTTTAATACCATATCGAAATTACAAAATATTTTTAAAAATAATATTTAAAATTTAAAATAATAATAATAATAAAAAATTCGATCCACAAAATTCGCGGGGATACGCACTAGTGAGAAAATGAAGAGAATAGATGGGGATTACATTGTGAATCATAGTGCAAACTAAAGTGAGATTTGATATTTATAGAAAATACAAAATGAAATGTATGGTTGAGATTAAAAGTAAGTGTAGATTAAGTCTTAATACGATTTAAAACATGTCTAAAATAAATTTTATGGAGAATGCATTATTTTGAAATGAAATGATTTGAGAGGTGCCACATCAGCTTAAGAGAAATGTGGTGTTGACACATCATCTTGCAGAGATTTGAGAATATAGTATAATAAGATGTTTTAAATTTAAATATTGAATGTAAAAAAATAATTTTTCTCTAAATAAATGTCGTTTCAAAGGTTAAAATTTATTTCAAAATAAATACTATTTTTGTTATTTTTTTTTTCTAATTTATCTCAAATCTTAATTTGAAATATAAGATATTTTTTAGAAATTATTAAAATGTATATATATTAGAAAATATTAAAATATATTAGATTTTTTAGAGATATATATGTAAAAATAATATATTTCTTAATTCGATACATAATTTCTAAAAATAAAACTTATTCTGTACATAGAAAATATATTTTAAAGCAAAATTAAAAATAAACCGGAGAAGAGGGTTGGGCATAACCTGTCCACAGAGTGGGGCGGGACTTGAGATAGACTAAACTCATCCGGCTACCATCTGTGTATACAAATTTCTAATTCTAGAATTGAAAACATTGAATCTGAAAATTTCATAATGTAAAAAAATTATGTGAGATCGTTTTATGGCATGAGACAACACAAATTAACACTCCTTTTTTGTTAAAGTGTTAAAGTGACATGCTCAATTTATACTATATCCTACCATTTTATGGCATGAACCGGTCTCACACAAGACCTACTCTTTTATAACATATCAGGTTATCTCGAATATGGTTATCAAGTTCGATACAAAGAAAAAAATGTTTATCAAGTTATCGTAGTATTTGAAGGTTTGTAATTATGGTTTCGAACTTTAAAAAAAATACAACGACTACATCTCAAATTCAAGATATATCTTAATAATATATTTTCAAAACCTCTCTAAGATGATGTGTCAGTACCACATTTCTCTTAAGATGACGTGGCATCTCTCAAATTATTTTATTTCAAAATCTTACATTCTCCTTAAAAGTTATTTTAGGTATATTTCAAGTCATATTAAGACTTAATATACACCATATATTTTATACTTTTAATCTCAACCATATATTTTATTTTATATTATCTAAAAATGTCAAATCTCACTTTAGTTTTCATTCTGATTTACAGCCCTAATCGTCTCCTCTTCTCTTTATTTTCTCATTTGTTGCCCTTGATTTTTCTTTATTGGTATAAAATACCGATTGTTTTTCCTCTCTTCTTATCTCACGTTGTCGTTCCTCTTTTCTCAGGTTATTCACGAACTGCTGCCTCTTCATAGATCTCCCTCCTCGAACCACATCGAACCATCGCGGCCTCGAACTGCATCGGAACACCACAGACCACCACATCGGGTAAGAGATCAATTTTTTAATCTAAATGAATCATCGTTTTTTTCTTGCATATATATGGATAAATCATCGGTATGACGATCCTAACTCGGAGCACCACCGTACTAGAAACGGTCTCAAGGCCCCAGTTTATCGGGATAATTTAGAAATCCACGGATGCAAATTTTTTCTTTAATTATTTTAGGAATTATTTATTTGTAAAATGTAGAATTGGTAGAACTAAGTTGTTATTTTTCTATAGTATACTATAAATCTGAATAAAATTTAATCAATGGAAACAAAATATTTATGTATAATATGAAATATTCTTTTAAACATTAAATTAATGCAAGCAATTCTTTTTTCAGTGTTAGAACGATTTTCTTTTTAGGATATTTTTTTACAACATATTGATATATGTGAAATCTGTAGGAGGGAATTAAAACATTTTGGAAAAGATATTTTTATCGAAATAATGTATGGTACTAAAAAAATCTTGCAACCAAATAAAATATCTTGCCTTCAATAATAGATTGTAACAAAAAAAGTTTATTATTGTGTAAAATTATGTGGTCAAAATAGACTATAAAACTGCAAAGTATAGATATTCTTTTTTAGACTAGGATTTCGATTCTTCTATTATATTTTTTAACATACAAATAATAAAAGAGTATTGTAATTGATAAATAAGTAAAATGTTGTTATATCTTAAATAATTAATGTATATATATTTTTCTTAAAATATGTGGAATAGATTTTTTATGGATTAGAAATTATAGTGTTGGCCCAAAAAAAAAGGACATTAAGTTTCTTTACTAACAATTTAAGTAATAAAATTTTAAAGAGTATCTTACTCTAAAATACACAAAATTTGAATATATTTTAACAGAGACCATTGATATTGTTGGTCTCAAAAGTCAGTCAAGGTCTGGGGGGGGGGAGGGGGTAAATAGACCTTGAGTTTTAAAATTTAAAACTTTTTCTCTTGAAAACAAATCAAGACACTCTGCAACTGTAGAGTTTAAACAAGTTTGCAGCTGCAGACTTAAACAAAACAAGTCAAGTCTGAGAAATTTTAAAACTCTAAATCACAACTTAAAAACTCTTATCATAGATGATGTCTTAACACTTAAAGAAATGTTTGTGACACCTTAGTGCAGCGGAAATACAAAGTGTGTGTTGTGTAAAAGAAAAACCAAAGACACAAGTTTCTAGCTGGGTGATTCAAGGAATCTACAACGGTAACTTTCAAGTCTTGAATACAATAAAAATTTGAAAATAATGAAGTGAAGTATGCGACCGATAAAAATATGCAGAGCAACAATTATAACAACTGTAAATTAAATGACTTGAAATGAAATGACATAAATGAAATGAAGACAACAATTATAGTGGTTCAGAGGTGTTGTAATCCTCCTACATCCACTGTCACACCCTCAGGTGCCAAATTCACTAACAAATTCACAAAGACTGTGTTGTTCCCCCTAAGAACTAGATTCCTCACTCAAATTTTCTAAAATTAGGTGGATACAAAAAAGTTTTCACTCTCAATCTCTCAATTTCACTCAGAAAAAGCTCTATCGAAACACTCACAAAGAAAGTCTCTACTCTAAGTAGAGTTACAAGTTAAAATGTTTGTGAGGGAACAACAACAAATATAACTAAACAAGATATCCTAGCTCTAAGTCCTAAAAACTTCTAATCACTGGAAGGCTGTAGACTTTGGTAGCTGAAGATATGATGTGTAGTATGCTTGAAAGCTCGTGGGTTGTTGTTGTTGTCCTCTGAGGTCTATTCTCCTATTTATAGGAGTCTTAAAGGAGCCTCTAGCTGTTGGAGGGATTTTGAATTCAAATGAAATTCACCTCCAACTTTGACTTCAGATTAAATAAAGCTTCTTGTCTTGTAGCTTTGCCCTTGTGTAGTACAAATTGTCTTGTAGTGATGGTTGTTTGGATAAACAACTAATCACTGAACACTATGTGTCTACTGGTTATAAATTAACTTTATTAATCTCCTGATGTCTTTCAAACTATGTGAGTGAATGTACAAGATGTACTACACTTAATTAGTTTTACTAAACACAAGTTTTCAGCTGAATACTTCTGAAATCTTCAGTCGTAGAAAACTCTTCAGTTGCAATTTTGGTTAATCTCTTCAACTGCAAATTACTTGAAAGTCTTCAGTTGTAAAGTTTGTAACTTCTTCAGCTGCAAGTCTCAGTAACTCTTCAGCATCAAACCTTAAAAAAATTTATAAGTTCTTCTAGCCTTTGTACCTGCAAGGTTAGTATCCAAAACAATACAATAATATGTTTGACATCATCAAAATCACAACAAAGAGATTCTTAGGACAAAAATATCCTAACAGATACTGAAAATACCAAGACCCCTCTCTCATAGAGTCTTCCATTTGATAGATTATCCAACCCCGAGCAATCTTACTTATTGGTGGGGGTTCGATTCGTTAGTTGACCTTTGTTTAACATTCATATAGTCTTCCGCCGCTGGGTTGAGGAGTAGTTTGTACGCCGTCGGACTGGACCAACACTCCGCGAAGCTTTCAAGAAGAAGGGTAGTCTTGTATGTAAGCATAACATTTCTGGTCGAACATATATTTTTTCATTGCTGAACGATTTCTCTTCTTAAACATTATGAAAGTTATTTTTGCAAAATATTGATAGATGTTAAATTTTATAGGAGGAAATTGAAATATTTTGGAAAAAATATTGTCATCGAAATAGTGTATGATACCAAAAAAAATCTTGCCACCTTATATAGTATCTTGCCTTAAAAAATTTTTTTACTTAAAATATGGAATATTATTTAAAATATTATATTAATGCAAACATATATTTTTTCACGGTTGAATTATTTCTCTTCTTAGATATATTTGGAAGTTATTTTTTCAAAATATTGATATATGTGAAATTTGTAGGAGGGAATTGAATTTTTTTAGAAAAAATATTGTCACTGAAATTAGGGGTGTGCAAAATGTGGTTCGAACCGAAAAAACAGACCAAATCAAAGCGAAATATAAATTTTGGTTCGATTTTCGGTTTATGGTTTGGTTTACGGTTTTGAAATTTGAATTTATTTTATTTTGGTTCGGTTTACGGTTTTTACGAATTAAAAACCATATAGATCGAACCGAACTGAAATATTTTTAATAATATTATATATATATATATATATATATTAATATTCACTAAATTAATATGTAATCACTTATAGTCTAATATAATATAATAATATTAATATTAGATAATTTAGATTCACGCATAAAAGACTTGAGTTTGATTTGTGTTTTGCTTAAAGGAGTGGTGTTTTGTATTGATTGTGTTTTTCAAATTGTTGCTTAACTTTTGAAAACTATTGTGTTGATATTTTAATTTGATTATGTAGTAGAGTTATTGATGCATTTTTGCTTAAATTAGTAGTTAGATGTTGACATGTTGCAAGTAATTGAATGAAACAAGCGTCTTAATGCTAAACAAAATAAAGCTAAATTTTAAAAAAGAGAAGTGTAAAAAACTTCGGTTTGTTTGGTTTAGGACCGAACCGAACCGAAATATTTTGGTTTGGGACCGAATGATTTTTCAAAATATGGTTCGGTTTTTTGTTTGTTAAAAAATTTATGTTTGGTGTTCGGTTTGGCTCTTATGGTTCGGTTCGGTGACCGAACCGACTATTGCACACCCCTAACTGAAATAGTGTATGATACCAAAAATAAAAAAATTCTTGCCACGAAATATAATATCCTGCCTTCAATAATAGATTGTAAAAAGTTTATTTTTGGATAAAATTATGCTGCCAAAATAGAATATGAAATTGTAAAGTACAATTTTTTATTTTTTGGACTAGGATTTTATATTGTTTTAACATACAAATATTAAAATAGTATTGTAAAATGATAAATAAGTAAAAGATTGTTATATGTTATATAATTAATGTATATATATATATATATATATATTTATATATTTAAATATGTGAAAATTATAGTGTTGGCCAAAAAGAAAAAAAGACATAAGTTTCTTTACTAACAAGCGTTTTTCTACGGTCAGGAAGGGTTTCGCCCTTCCTGACGTCAGTAAACCCTTTAGATACTGTGGGATCTTCGATCCAATGTATAATATTTTTTTAAACGATTGCATTAGAGTATTGCAATCGCACTATATCGCCCTAATAATTAATTGAATTAATAAAATTAAAATTACAAAAATACCCATTTTACTTTAAAATAATTAAGAAAATTAATTAATTAACATTTACTCCCTCCGATTCAAAAAGATTGATGTTTTAACATTTGTTGTTGAAATTAAGAACTACTGTATATAGACAATTATACCCTCATAATTCCTTAATTACAGCTCCTAATAAATTTATTAAAGGTAAATTTCAATATGAGTGAGTTTTTTTTTGGAATTGATTAGGGGTATAATGGAGAAGTAATGTGAAAAATAAGTAAAACATTAAATATTTTGAAACAAAAATTCTTCCCCAAAACATCAATCATTTTGAATCGGAGGGAGTAATACTTAGTGGTCGTGGGTTTTTTCATTCAGAAACCCTCGTGTTGCTCTAATTGAAGCAGAGGTGAGTTCGTCGTCGATGGCGGAATATCAGTCATCTTTAATTTATTGAAAGCAAACACTTGTGTATTGACCTCTCATTATTATTTTCTTGATTTTCTCCAGCCAAATGAAGAACTTTAATTTTTTTTCTTTAACATCAATTGAACGCCATTGGAGATACTACAGCCAAATTAACATCAAGTAACTTTATCAAACGTGTTGAGTTCAATTACTTGAAAAACTAAACTCATTTTGCCCCTTGAAAATCAGGTCAAATTTTTGTTCTTACATCGTTTGGATTCTTTTATTCCCTCTCCCATCATGAAAACGTAATCCTCGCGCCGTCCTGCCATAAAGATAGCAAAATCTTCTGTCGGAGCAAGATTAATGCGTCGTTGGTAAGCTCCTTCATGAGCAATTCAACGGCTTAAATTTGCTTCTTCCATTATTTTTAATGTTTATTTCTATAAAAACTTGGCAGTTTCATAGAGAACGCCATTTTTTTTTCATCCATATATATGTACTCTAGTGTAATTAATCCTTTTTTTTAATCATAAGGGCATTTTATACATTTTATGATTATTTTTAATTAAAAAACATGAAGGGGGAGTGGATCTCCTAGAGTGGAGATGTACCATATTTTTTGTTTGAGCCCATCAATTAAATACTCCGACAAATTAAATCCTAATTTGTCTCACTTCATCTCATCTTCATATAGAACACCTTCATTGTTCCTCTTCTACGACCTCCTTCATTAAAATATTATCATTATTCCTGAAAAACTCTAATTATTTCAAGATTCAATCACCCCATATATTCAATTGAATTAGAAAAGAGAGCAAGTAAATTCTCAAAGTCGGTCAACAAATCAATGTATGAAATACCTTTTAATACATTGGTGTATTAATAAGGAGCCTATTCAACAAAGTTTGATCCCGGATCTTCCGACAAAGATAAGGTACTTTAGTGTTTGTAAATTTTAACATGTTTATGTGCGCGCACACACACATATATCCGACAAAGATAAGGTACTTTATTTTGTAGATATGTTAATTGTGAAGTCATATGTGAAGTAGGTAATCTGTTGAGCTGAAGTTTCAACAGAAGCTATGTTGTAAAGTGTTAGCCGTAGAGAGTTAGCTAATTTGGGGTATCAGATGAGTTGTACCAGATGAGGCCTACCAGAGAAGGTCTGACCAGAGGAGTCTGGCAGAGGAGTCACCTGAAGATGTCTATCAGATGAGAGTCATCAGAGGAGGCTTATCAGATGAGGTCCACCAGAGGAGTCCTATCAGAGGAGGTCTGGTCTTGGAGTCATCTGGTGTAATTGACCAGAGCCAGAGGAGGTCGTGTCGTCTGGTCCAATGTGAAAATACGGGAATTACACCAAATTGAAGCTTGCGAAAGGGCGGTTCTAACTGAAACAACTAAAGCGGTTATTGAATCTGTTAAGCCAGCTGGATAACTGCTTACATTGGGGTTGTTACAACTGAATCAAGTTAGGGATTCAGCTCAATCTCTGTATCTATAAAAGGGGGATTTCTCAACTGAGAGAAATCAACAATCATTGAGAGAGATCAACATCTGTGAGTGAAAAACACTGTGAGATTGAGTGTGATTGTAACTTGTAACTTCTATTTTCATCTTAGTGAAAAGATATCCTCTCGGATCCCGTGGACGTAGGAGTATTCATCTCCGAACCACGTAAATCTGGTGTTCTTGTGTGATTTTCAATTACGTTCTTATTGCATTTGATTCCGATTCCCGGAAACAAGTTTTCTTGTGAATCCAAAATCGTGATTAACAAGTGGCGCCGTCTGTGGGAAGCAATCATGGCTGCAACTAAGTTCGACATTGAGAAGTTCACGGGGAAGAACGATTTCAGCTTATGGAAGATCAAGATGAAGGCTCTCCTAGTACACAATGGATTGTACGAAGCCTTGTTGCCACCGGCTCAGGTGGCTTCTGGATCTAATCCGGCGAAGGTGGAGGAGAACAAGAGGAAGGCGCATAGTGCCCTTATCTTGTGTCTTGGGGACAAGCCATTGAGGGAAGTATCGAAGGAGGAAACCGCTCTTGGGATCTGGAATAAGCTGGAGCAGTTATACCAGACCAAGTCTGTTACGAACAAGTTATACATGAAACAGAAGCTTCAAGTCTTCAAAATGAGTGAAGATAAGAATCTTGGTGATCAGTTGGACGAGTTCAACAGATTGGTGGATGATCTGGAGAGTTTGGATGTTACAATTGATGATGAAGATAAGTCATTGATGTTGTTGAATGCCCTACCTAAGTCTCTGGAAAATTTCAAAGATGCCTTGTTGTTTGGTAGGCAAGATCAGGTGATGTTTGATGATGTTCAAACTGCCCTGAAAACTAAGTTTCTACAGATCCAAGCTGATGGGAAGAAGCCTGCTGAAGGATTGAATGTTCAATCCAAGAAGAAGAAGGGGTTTCAGTCCAAGAAGAAGGATGGTGGAAAAGGGAATAAGGGTGGGAAGAAATCTGATTTTGTTGAGAAGAGGAAGTGTTTCACTTGCCATAAGGAAGGTCATCTGAGAAAGAATTGCCCTGAAAGAAAGAAGAAAGACAATCAAGGTGATCAAGATGGAGATGCAGCTGTTGTGGAGGTTGAAGGATATGATAGTGCAGAGGTCTTGATGGTTAGTCATGAGAGGCTAAGTCAAGAGTGGGTCCTGGACTCTGGGTGTACTTTTCATATGTGTCCACATGAGGACTGGTTCCTGGATCTTGAGAAGATTGATGGAGGTCTTGTTCTTTTGGGTAATGATGAGAGCTGTAGAGTGCAAGGATCTGGTTCTATCAAGATCAAGATGTTTGATGGGGTTGATAGGATCTTATCTGATGTCAGGTTTGTTCCTGAGTTAAAGAGAAATCTTGTTTCTCTTGGTACCTTGAATTCAAAGGGGTTTGAATTCAAGACAGACAAGGGAAGTCTGTCAATAACCAAGTCTGGAAGGATTGTCATGAAGGGGGCTATCAAGAATGGTTTGTATACTTTGATTGGAAGAACTGTTACAGGGTCAGCTGATGTTACCATGGGGTCTTCTGAGGTTAACTTGTGGCACAAGAGATTGGCACATGTTGGTGAGAAGGGCCTGGTGGAGTTATCCAAGAAGGGAGCAATCCCAGGGAATAGGATATGTAAGCTGGAATTCTGTGAGAGGTGTGTTCTTGGGAAATCAAAGAAGCAAGCATACCAGAAAGGGAAGCATACCACCAAGGAGGTTATGGATTATATACATTCTGATGTATGGGGCCCAGCAAGGGTATCCACTCATGGTGGAGGCAGGTATTTCCTTACCCTTATTGATGATTATTCCAGAAAAGTTTGGGTTTACATTCTTAAACAGAAGAGTGATGCCTTCTCTAAGTTCAAAGAATGGTTGATTGAACTTGAGAATAAGAGAGGCAGGACTATCAAGCACTTAAGGACAGATAATGGGCTTGAATTCCTATCAGAGGAGTTTCAACAATTCTGTAGGGAGAAGGGTATTACTAGGCATAAAACTGTTCCTTCAAACCCCCAGCAGAATGGTCTAGCAGAGAGGATGAATAGAACTATTCTGGAAAGGGTTAGGTGTATGTTATCTGATGCTCATTTACCTAAGAGTTTTTGGGGGGAAGCTGTTAACACAGCTGTGTATCTCATTAATAAAGTGCCATCATCTGCTATTGAGTTTAAAACCCCAGATGAGGTTTGGTATGGAAAGATATCAGATTACTCAAAGTTGAAAGTTTTTGGGTGCCTAGCTTATGTTCATGTGAGGCAAGACAAACTTGAACCTAGAGCTTTAAAATGTGTTTTCATTGGGTATCCCAAAGGTGTTAAGGGGTATAAGTTGTGGTGTCTAGAGCCTGGGAACCAGAAGTGTATTACCAGTAGAGATGTAGTGTTCAATGAATCACAGATGGGATACAAGTCTGGTGGAGGTAATGGAGGGCCATCAGCTGAAGAGATGGATGGTGTTATTTCTGAGCCAATTACTCAAGTTGAGGTTGAGCCTGATCATGATAATCATGAGAGTGCATCTGGTTCTGAACCAGAGCAGGAAACAGGAGATAATGGGTCATCAGATGAGGATAGTGCACCTGCAGAAGAGGAGGAAGAAGTGCCAGAAGCAGACTTGAGAAATTATAGTTTGACAAGAGACAGATCCAGAAGACAAATACATCCTCCAGCAAGGTTTGGCCGTGTGGATCTGGTCTCCTATGCACTTGTTACAGCAGAAGCCATAGAGTACCAGGAACCTAAAAGCTACAGGGAAGCCCTTGAGTGTGATGATAGGGAGTCATGGGTGACAGCCATGACAGAAGAGATGGAATCTCTTAAGAAGAATCAAACTTGGATTCTTGTTGATAAGCCACCTAGGCAGAAGCTAATCAGTTGTAAATGGTTGTTTAAAAGAAAGCTTGAATCTGGTGTGAAAGATCAGGTGAGGTTTAAGGCCAGGTTAGTTGCTAGAGGATTTACTCAGAGGGAAGGAATTGATTACAATGAGGTTTTCTCACCTGTTGTTAAGCATTGTTCAATCAGATTACTTCTGAGCAGAGTAGTCCAAGAGGATCTGGAACTACAACAACTTGATGTAAAGACAACTTTTCTGCATGGTGGTCTTATTGAGGATCTGTACATGCACCAGCCAGGAGGGTTTGTTGAACCAGGGAGTCAAGGGAAAGTGTGCCTGCTCAAGAAATCATTGTATGGCCTCAAGCAAAGTCCAAGGCAGTGGCACAAGAAGTTCAATGAAGTTATGCTATCCATTGGTTTTGTAAGGAGCAAGTATGACACTTATGTATACCTGGAAAGGCAAGGTAGTGATGTGATAGCCTATCTTCTGATCTATGTAGATGACATGCTTATTGCCAGTAAAAGCCTTCTGAAGATTCAGAGTATCAAAAGGAAGCTAAGTGCTAGATTTGATATGAAGGACTTGGTAAATGCTAAGAGGATTCTTGGAATGGATATTCTTAGGGACAGAAAAGCTGGAAGACTATTCTTATCCCAGAAGAGTTACATTGAGAAGGTCCTGAAGAGGTTTAACATGCATGAGAGTAGAGCTGTGTCAACTCCTCTGGGACAACAGTTCAAATTATCTAAGGAAATGGAACCAAGGTCTGAAGAAGAGAAGAAGACTATGATGAAAGTACCTTATGCAAGTGGGGTTGGAAGCCTGATGTATGCTCTGGTCTGCAGCAGACCAGATTTAGCTTATGCATTGAGTATGGTGAGCAGATACATGGCTAATCCTGGGAGATTACATTGGGAAGCTTTGAAATGGATATTCAGGTACCTTAAGGGGTCATCTGATCTGGGTCTGATGTTTGAGAGGATGACTGACCAGAAGAGTCCACTGGAAGGATTTGTAGATTCTGATTTTGCTGCTAATCTGGACACCAGAAGATCCTTAACAGGGTATATCTTTACTCTGTACAATACTGCTGTAAGCTGGAGATCTGTTCTGCAGAGTGGAGTTACTTTGTCTACTACAGAAGCAGAGTTTGTTGCAGTATCTGAGGCTGTTAAGGAGGCTTTATGGTTGAAAGGCATAATCAAGGATTTTGGGATAAACCAAAGGGTTGTGGTCGTTCATTGTGATAATCAGAGTGCAGTACATCTGGTTAAACATCAAGTGTTCCATGAGAGATCAAAGCACATTGATGTAAGATTGCATTTTGTGAGGGAAATCATTGATAAAGGAGTGGTTCTCATCCAGAAGATATCTACAGAGGACAATGCTGCAGATATGTGTACAAAGTCTTTACCAGGGACGAAATTCAAATTCGGTATTGAATTGGTAAAGATGAGTGTATGAGATGTTCCTTAGGCCCAAGCTGGAGCATGGAGGAGAGGAGGAGAGGATTGATACTTCTCATCTGAGGTGGAGAATTGTGAAGTCATATGTGAAGTAGGTAATCTGTTGAGCTGAAGTTTCAACAGAAGCTATGTTGTAAAGTGTTAGCCGTAGAGAGTTAGCTAATTTGGGGTATCAGATGAGTTGTACCAGATGAGGCCTACCAGAGAAGGTCTGACCAGAGGAGTCTGGCAGAGGAGTCACCAGAAGATGTCTATCAGATGAGAGTCATCAGAGGAGGCTTATCAGATGAGGTCCACCAGAGGAGTCCTATCAGAGGAGGTCTGGTCTTGGAGTCATCTGGTGTAATTGACCAGAGCCAGAGGAGGTCGTGTCGTCTGGTCCAATGTGAAAATACGGGAATTACACCAAATTGAAACTTGCGAAAGGGCGGTTCTAACTGAAACAACTAAAGCGGTTATTGAATCTGTTAAGCCAGTTGGATAACTGCTTACATTGGGGTTGTTACAACTGAATCAAGTTAGGGATTCAGCTCAATCTCTGTATCTATAAAAGGGGGATTTCTCAACTGAGAGAAATCAACAATCATTGAGAGAGATCAACATCCGTGAGTGAAAAACACTGTGAGATTGAGTGTGATTGTAACTTGTAACTTCTATTTTCATCTTAGTGAAAAGATATCCTCTCGGATCCCGTGGACGTAGGAGTATTCATCTCCGAACCACGTAAATCTGGTGTTCTTGTGTGATTTTCAATTACGTTCTTATTGCATTTGATTCCGATTCCCGGAAACAAGTTTTCTTGTGAATCCAAAATCGTGATTAACATTAATGTTTACCATTTTTTTTTTTTTCCGCACATATTCCCTACCTAATCCAATCTCATTTTGAATATTAAAGTAGACAAAACACTTCAAATCCATTACTCCAAACTAGAGACGGCAATTCCTGTAAAAAAAAAAATAGAGCCGGCAATTTGGGTTCGGCCCGCCCGGGATATAGGCCGGGTTGTTCTCAAATAATAGCGGCCAAAAATTGGGTTATTTTTTGCTTGGCCCGACGGGTAGGCCGGGCCGTTTTTCCGCGACGGGCCACGGGCGGCCTGTTTGGCCTGGCAGATTCTTTTAAAAATTAAAATTAGTGTTGTTGTTTGTTATGAACTAAAGTAGATTAAGAGGGGTGTATTTAATTGGGATTCTATCAGATTTTTTTGGACTTTAAAAAGTCTATGGGTTTAGAAAATCTATAGACTCCATGCAGAGTTTGACTGATTTTTTTATTGATTTATTTGGATTTTCATAGACTTTACAGGATTGTGGAATACATTTTTTTATTGATTTACATGGATTTACATAGACTCTTGGAACCATTGGTGCAAATATATATGAGCCAGACTTGTATATAAAAAAATATTATCCAAATTATTTTAAAAAAAATACATTAGTTAAAAAAAATACATTATTATTTCATCTTCATTTCCATCACCGTTATATTTCGCCCTCATTATAAGTCTCAGGTTGTTAGAATAGATTTTGGAGAGTAAAATTTATTTATATTTTTTTAAGAGTAGACTTGACAACGAAGCGGGTAATCCCCAAAGCAAACAGGGGCGGGGAATTTTTTTGCCCCGTAGGCGGGGACCGGGATAGTATTCTCAGCCCGGGGGATCCCCGTCTCGTTCCCCGCGAGGAGCCGCATTATTTTTTATATAATTAATATATTTATATATAATTTTAATGTTAAAGTAAATTACAAATAAATATTTCATAGTTTCCAACTCAATTAACTATTTATTAAAAAATACATTTTTTTATTTAATGTTATGTTATTAGTTCCAAATTATATTATTTTCACTTTAGTATATATGTTAATTAAAAATATTAGAATTAGAGGTTCTTCAAATTGTTTAAATTAATTTTTTTAACACCAACTTAAAGTAATTATTGTGTATATTTAAAGTCTTTAATTTAAATATTTTTTATATTTTAAAAATACGATAAAAAAAATAAGTAGGCGGGGAACGGGGAATCGCCGCGAGACGAGGATGGGGGAAAAAAATTCCCATTTATTTTGCAGGGACGGAGATGGGGAATGACCCCCCGTCCCCGCCCCGTTAACATCCAAATGGAAAAGAATCAAAGAAAGTCCATAGACTGTTGAATACCTAAAGTTTTTTTAAAACTTTTCAAAATCCGTAGACCGTAGAAAACTCTGGTTATTAGAAGAGATTTTGAAGAGTGATATCTATTCATATTTTGGAAGGGGAATCTAAGAAAATCCGTGGAGTATTAAAATCCATAGATTGTTGAATACCTGGAGATTTTTTAAGACTTTTTAAAATCCGTATTGAATACCTCAGGATTTTTAAAGACTTTTGAAAATCTAGATTGAATACCCCCAGACTTTAAAAGTCTAAAAAAATCCTACATACTCTATAACCAATACACCCCTCTAAGATATGAAATATATGAGGATTGTGAAAATGTAATGAGTCATGTTTCATAGTACTTTCTTCGTCCACCAACTTTTTATATACTTTTCTTTTTGGGATGTCCACCAATTTTTTGCTCATTCTGTTTTTCTGAAATAAATACTACTAACAAACAAATAAATAAATTCTACAATACCCTTACTTTATCTACTTTTTCAATAACATATTAGTCTTTATTAAATTTTGTGCCCAACAGTAATGAGTAAAAATTTCGTGAACGAAGGGAGTATATTTTTGTATGAAAAATTAAATAAAGAAAAAAATGGGTCAGGCGGGCCCGTTAGCCCGCGGTCTAGGTTGGACTGGGCTGAGCTCAAATTTTATAGGCCCAATTTGCAAATGGACCGGTCCGTCCCGCGAACATAGCATGTCCCTATGGGCCGGGCCGGGCAGCCCGATTTGCCAGCTCTAGTCCAAACCTTTTAATTTTTATCACAATTTCATGATGTAAATGAGTTCGCATGATAATAACTCTTTCTTGAAGTTCTTTCACCATATAAAGACAATCAAGAATGTACAAATATTAAATCTATAAACAATCAATTGCATACTCTTTACCCATACCTTATATATCTATGCTTCTACAAACTATTAAGCACACAATGGTGTGTGGTTTAGGACATCTCCAACCCTTGGACTTAATTTGAGTCTCAAATTTTATCTGGGAATATTCTCTTAGAAAAATCATTCTGTTATATTTTTCTTAGTTTTCGTTGGAGACAAATTTAATGTTAAAACTGCAATTGTGGAGATGGTTTTATAAATTCACATTTTGTGGGGGAGCGGATGCTTTGAAGTTGCAATTTTCTCAATTTCATTACATCTGAAAAATTCAATATAATTTATGGATCAAAATATGTCACGTTTTTCATTTTACTAATCAAAACTGCCATTTATATTTTTTCTAATTCAAATTTTTGTTTCTCAAATCAATTTTTTTCACCAAAAACTTCCGCTCCTCCACTCCATTGGAAACTCCACCCGACGCTCAGACCCACCAGAAACTTCTATCTGCCGCTTAACTCTAATGGAAACCTCATCCCCCATTATAAGTGTATGCTTATTTTTCCCATGACTCTTATAGGGTATAAATTTATAACTGTTTTTTCAAATTACCTAATAGTGAAGCAAAATTTTCCATTTGTTGGCCTTTGTATTGACCCATTAATATATAATGCAGAACATATATTGTCTTTGGTGCTACAATTTGCTATTAGTTGGTTTACAATAAAGTGAAAATTGTGAATCAATTGACCAATAAAACTGTTTTACATAAGATCAAAATGCGAGTTTAGGGCCCTTAAGTTAGGCAACTTTTTTTTCTTTTTTATGTTCGTTCATGCAAATGTACATGTATTTTAATTTTAAAATTTTGAGAATTAAATGAAAATAATTTATATTTCCAATCAACACTCTAGATGCACTAACAATCTTTAAACAATATCACAAGTAATAGTTGAATGTGAATTTAAAAAAAATAAAATTAGCATCAGGTTATCACAAAATTGAAAATGAAGATGTTAACATAAAAAAAAGTTTAGGTAAACCTATATGTCATCATTAAATTTGCCTGCGACGAGTGATCTTATTCCTTTATAAATGCCTTTTGGCCACATGCTTGATAATTGTTATAATCCCACATGCTTAAAAGTATAAATATTGTTATACTAATAACAAGGAACTTAAGTGTGTTTTTCTTACCTAATTTGTCATTTTTTTATAGTGATTGGAAAAAAAAATCAGATTGAAGAGCTTAAGGTGGTCATCTTCGACTTCCACCCTCACTTAGTCCTTGAAGTGGCATTGGGCTTGGTTCACTTTTCTGAATGGGACATCATTGCACTTTTTCTTCGAGAGAACAAAACCATAACAAAGAGTTACTTCTAGGACATCAACCACATTAGGAATCATAGGAGGTGGTGGAGAAAGATACAAAGGAGGTGAGGGGGCCTTATTGTACTATTCTCAATTGCTGAAAACACTCACGGTTATACTCCAGTACTGTGTAATGCTTCAGGCTTGGATGTGGGGGGTTTTTTTTTTTTTAGCAATCCCAGTTTAATTGTCAGTTACCATCCTCTCGTGCCTGCATAGACTATTGTTTGGTTTCCGGAGTTTCAGTAAAGCATTTACAATCTTCAAAATCGATGAATCCATTGCATATTCTACCCAATACTATTTGATGTCTCAGATTCAACTAGTGAGTTCTCCTTTGGAGCAACCCTATTTTGATTGTATGAGTCACACGATCAAAATAGGGTTGCTCCAATGGAGAAATCACTAGTTGAATGTGAGACATTAAATAGCATTGGGGTAGAATATGTAATGCATTCAACAACTATGAAGATTGCAAATACTTTAGTGGGCCTTTGGAAACCAAACAATTAGGCAGGCACGAGAGGATGACAATTGACAATCAATGATTGCTTAAAAAGAGAATCTACATTCAAGCCTAAAGCATTACAATTTACACAATACTGGAGTAGAAATGGGAGTGCTTTCAGTGACTAAGAAGAGTACAATAACACTTCTAGAAATGAGAAGTCGGGAATTAGTAATGTGTGATGAACTTTCCTTATGTTTGATAATGATGATATAATAAGTGGATTATGTGAGTACTTGAATTCTTATGTAAGTTAGATAGTTGGTCGTTGTTTATGTCATGTCGTAAATGGGAACATACATTTGTTGTTGAACAAAGTTCAAGTTCAGGATAAAAGTTATTGGCCAGTTGAAGATGGCAGAAACCCTCAATCTCAAACAAGATTAATGCTTCATGGAAAATCTTCTTATCAGGTTAATTTTCCTCTAATGATAATTACTTCTTCTTGTTGCTTCTCTTCTTATTATTAATCAGAAAATCACATTTTTGGTCCCATCAACCACGACCCCTCATTATTTTGGTCCCAAATAATTTTTTTCTTGAAGAAGTAGTCTCATCGTTAATCTGTCGTTAAGTCCATTTGCATTTTTGGTCCCTCACCTTTTTACTTTAATTAGAAAAATCAATTAAACATGTATAAACAAGTGTGTATCCTCGCGAATTTCGCGGATTGGAAAAAAAAATTATTATTATTATTTCAAATTATAGACATTAACTTTTTTTTTAAATATCTTGTAATTTTGGTATAATATTAAAATTGTAATTATAATTTAATGAAAAAAATACTAAACATGAATAAATAGAAAATTTGAAAAATATTAACTAATTCACATTCAAACTCAAATTAATATAATACAATATTACTTAAAATTACAGTTGTTGTATACTTGCATGTCCAGTTTTTCCCCATGGTATGAAGATACAATAACAATCGAACGCAAAAGTTTAAATCTGCAGATATAATCACACATTTCAAATTAAAGGTAATATTTGACAAAAATGATGTCATAATTAAATTAAATATTATGTAGATGTTTGTGTGGGAATAATTGATTAATGTGTTGGTATTTGTAATACACAATTCAACAATAAAAATTGACGTTTATGTATTAATCTTAGTCTTTTTTTTAATTCAATTTACATATAGATATTTTGAAAATAAAAAAGTTAAAAAAATCAAAATTGTTTAAAAAAATCGAAATCATACTCTACAAAATAATATCTATGTCTTACCGTTTCAAATTCTATTTTGCAGGTAGAATTTTATCCAAAATAAAAAAATTGTGTTACAATTTATTATTGAAGGTAAGATATTATATTTGGTGGCAATATTATTTGGGAATTATATGTTATCTCGGTGACAATATCTTTTCTGAAAAATTTCAATTCCTTCTGCAATTTTTACATCTATCAATATTTTGCAAAAATAAATTTCAAAAATATCTAAGAAAAGAAACCGTTCGAAAAAAACTTTGCTTGCATTAATTTAATATTTTAAATAATATTCCATATTATACATAAATATTATATTTCCATTGATTAAATATATTCAGATTTATTGTATTTTAGAATAAGATACTTATAATACTTAAATTGTTAGTAAAAAAACTTAATGTCCTTTTTTTTTTCTTTTTGGGCAACACTGTAATTTTTTATCCATAAAAACCTTATTCCACATATTTAATAAAAAAAATATATATATACATTAATTATATAACATATAAGTATATAACTGCACTTATTTATCATTTACAAAAGTATTTTAATATTTGTATGTTAAAACAATATAAAAAAAATTGAAATCCCAGACTATAAAAGAGTATATGTACTTTACAGTTTAATAGACTATTTTGGCGGCAATAATTATATCCAAAAATAAATTTTTGTATTATAATCTATTATTGAAGGCAGAATATTATATTTTGAGTCAAGATTTTTTTAGTATCATACACTATTTCGGTAACAATATCTTTTATAATATATTTCAATTCCCTCCTACAAATTTCACATCTATCAATATTTAGTAAAAATAACTTCCAAAAATATTTTAAAAGAGAAATCAACCATGAAAAAAATCAACTTGCATTAATATAATATTTAAAATAATATTTCATATTTTAGGTAAATGTTTTGTTTTCATTGATTAAAATATACTCATATTTATTTTATTTTAGAGTAAGATACTTTAAAAGTTATAGTACTAAAATTGTTAGTAAAGAAACTTAATGTCCTTTTTTTTATCAACACTATAATTTTCAATCCATAAAAAATGTATTCCACATATTTTAATAAAAAATATATAAATTAGTTACATAAGATATAACAGTTTTTTACTTATTTATAAATTATAATATTTTTTAAATATTTTTATGTTAAAAAATATTAAAGCAAAATCGATATCCTAGTGTAGAAAAAATATCTATATTTTTCAGTTTAATAGTCTATATTGGCCACATAATTTTATCCAAAAATAAACTTTTTTATTACAATCTATTATTGAAGGCAAGCTATTATATTTGATGGCAGAATATTTTTGGTATTATACATCATTTCGGTAACAATGTCTTTTCCAAAATATTTCATTTTCCTCCTACACAAATTTCACATCTATCAATATTTTAAAAAAATAACTTCCAAAAATATCTAAGAAGAGATATCATTCGACCATGAAAAAATGTCTCTACATCACTTTTAGTTACCTGCAATACAAAACGAAAAAAATATAAAACAATAACGCACACCTTATTTGGGAAAGAATAATAATTGGATCAAAATCGTAGACGTGTGATGAGAGAATAATTTCTGAATACGCTCGAATTATCTTCAAGGTGCACATATAATTTTCTTATAATGTGTGCCTAATCATCTCCATGTGCATAGTAAATTTTTTTACCTGCAAAAAAAGAGGGATGTGATCTACACAAAACATTACATAAATAATTCAAACAAACGAACAAAAAATAAAATCATATTTCTTCACATAGTACACAATAAATGAGAAAATGAAGAGAATAGATGAGGATTAGGGTTGTGAATTAGAATGAAATTAAAGAGAAATTTGACATTTATAGAAAATACAAAATGAAATGTATGGTTGAGATTAAAAGTGTAAAATATATGGTGTAGATTAAGTCTTAGTAAAATTTAAAACATGCCTAAAATAACTTTTAATGAGAGTTCTGTAATTTGAAATAGAGAGATTTTGGACATGCCACATCACCCTAAGAATAAGGTGGTGTTGACACATCATCTTGGAGAGGTTTGAAAATATAGTATAATAAGATACTAATTTAATATTAATTCTAAAATTACACTTTGAACAAATAACTCTTATTCCTATTATTATACAAAAACAATTCTGAAAAAAAAAATTATAAGCTAACAATAAAAAAAAAAAAATTATGAATAAATATTCACAAAATTACTCTTATAACAATACAAAATTAAATTACTCTCAATGAATTTTATATTTAGAAATAAATCTAAAAAAATTATGAAGTTTTATAGATAAATAATAAAACTTTATGAATGAATATTCACTAAATTACTCTCAATTTCATTTTAAATATTTATATATATAAGTCATTATAAAATGAAAAAACAACAATCACAGGTGTCATTTCAATCATAATTTTTTATAAATATTGTGATCAATTCTTGGTATACATAAATGTTGAAAGATACAGAAAAATTGGGTATATAAAAAATATAGAATATTTTATAAATACAAAAAAATATCGTTCGACGAATACTGCTGCGACTAATTTTTGGTTCACAAAAATATAAAAAATTTGTTATATTTAAAAAAATTATATAAAAGATACCAAAAATTATTAGAGTATTAAGCAAACATCACACCAAATTTTTTTGGAGTTTACCATACACGAATTGTAAAATTCTTACAAATAAATTGTAATATTCTGTAGAAGTTTATATATAAATCATAATGAGAAAAATAAATAAATTTGAAATAATCAGACTTGAGCTTTTTGGTTCTCATACTATGAAAAAAGTTCATATGCCCAAATTTATAGAGTGGTATGTAATCAATTCATTTTTTAGTCCCACCACTCAAACTCTAAAATTCTCTATACTCACACTATTTACTAAACATACTCCAATAAAATTTAAAAATTACCATGTATTATTAAACATACCCCATTTTATTCCTATAATATCCATACCTAATCAAATTAAAAAGAGTGATTTTAGGGTGCATCCAAGTGCATAACATGCACTTGAATTTTGCCCCTAATTTACAAATTAATTTTGACCGAAATTTAAAATTCGCGGGTCAATTTAACCCAGTAAAAATTCACAGGTCATCTATCACTTATGCAGAGATCGTGATAGTTATTGATCATCTCTTTCTTTTCTTCAGCCCTATATTGTTCATCCTAGTCAATCACCACCGAAATCTGGCTTACCATGTCTACTCTTTCTTTTACTCTCGGGGTTTTCTTTGACTTTCGCAAAAAGTTTTTTCTTCTTTTTAGAAAATAATAAAAGCCAGAACTCAAAGACTTTTTCTGTGAATTACCGAACCTTAAGCTTTCAAAGAAAAAGTTTCAGTTTAAGGAAGATTTTGTCTACATATATGTTCTAGTTACATGTGCATTCACTCCCAAAGCTTTTAAAAATGTCAAAGTAGGTTCACTTTTGCTGGAGCAAGGCCTCGAGGCCGCACTTTTCCATATTTACACATCCAAATCCGCTGGATGGATTTTCAACAGTTAGATAGTTTGCACATTAATGTAATTAGGTTTTATTTCATTTTTTTGGTATTGATAATTATAATTTGGGATGTTGATGATTTAGTTTTGATTACTACTGAATAATTATTTGGATATTAATGATTATAACTTGGGGTAATATTGGGTAATTCCTGGGGTATTGTTGATTATAACTTGGGGTACAGATAATTAAGTCTTATTGGTGAATAATTTTTTAGGGATATAAATTGGGGTATTGGTGATTAAGTCTTGAAGTACTACTGAATAATTATATGAGATATTATTACTGAGTAATTCTTGGGGTATTGGTGATTATACCTTGGGGTAATGATAATTATAACTTGGAGTATTGGCGATTAAGTCTTGGATACTACTGAATAATTATTTGGAATATTATTATTGAGTAATTCTTAGGGTATCAGTGATTATAACTTGGGGTATTGGTGAGTATAAATTGGGGTATTAATGATATAACTTGGGGTATTAGTGATATAACTTGGAGTATTGGTGATTATAACTTGGAGTATTGGTGATTATTGTTGTAAATCCGGAAGATTTGATATTCCCAATCTAGGAGATTTGGTGTGGACATTACTTGAGGACCAAGAATTATATTGGGTTTTATCCATTAGACTAGGGTTTTACTATTATATATACCCCATTGTATTCATGAATTATGTACACTCTGATACACAACAATACTAGTGGAACTCCTGGCTTGGATCGCCCCCAGACGTAGTTCTTCCGGACGAACTGGGTAAACAAACGCTGTCTATTTAATTTACGCACTCAATTACAACACGTTATCAGCACGAGTCTCTGCCCACAATTAATCGTGTGGCAGCGTCCCCGATCGCTCTCCGGCCGCCGCCGTGCGAGCTCTCACCACCGCGGGCGGCGCGGCCGCGCCCCTTTCCACGACCAGAAGCAGTTGCGACCGGGAGACCTCACGCCGCCGTCTGGAAGACGTCAGGCGCGCCTCCCGCCGCACGGAGCCTCCGCTTGACCACCGCCGACGCAGCAGGCCGAGGGCATCGCGCGAACGCCGCGGCCCGAAGCCGCCTTCGCGCGCCGCCTCCACGGTGTTGCCCCTCTACCGCATCGCGCCACCACGCACTCGCGTCCGCTCTTCCGCCTCCGGGCGTCGAGCGGCGACCGAGCACCGCGCTCGAAGACGAACAGCCGCCCGTAGCAGCCAGCGGCGCGCGTCCATCTTCCTGCGGGAATTAGGACGGGGAGGAAGACAGTAGCCTGGGCCGTATCCATTAATTGCCCTGGGCCTTTTCAAATTACTTGGGCTGGCTTTTATGAGGAATGGAATTGTTTTGATTGGCTTTTAATTAATTATCATGGGCCATTTTTTTTTCATTAAATATTTTAGTGGACCTTAATTAATTCAACTTGGGCCTCTTTGATAATTTACCTTGGACTAGTTTGCCTAAAGCAAACATGAAAATTGTATAACTATTTATTCGAAATAATTTTTCAAATCGTCTCTTGGAATTTACTAACCAATTTCGTGTTGAGCTTTTCTTTTGATCTTGATACCTGGATAATTGCTCCACCCACTTGAGACGTGTCCAAGTCTCTGCCCGAGATTATACGGTACGCCCTAAATTAAATTTCATATGAATTCCATGTTTTGATTTATGCGAATCAAAATCAATGTGACTTGAATTGACGAGCAACGACCGACGTCCCGAAGGCGTTCGATCACCGCCCGTCCCGCCGCCCGATCGCCAGCGCCGCCCGATCACGCGCCGCTGCCGCCTAACGCCGCGTACCACCTTACGCCGCCGCCGTCCTCTATGCGCGTCGCACGTGGTGTTTTTCTCGGATTTTTGCGATTTGTAATTTCGTTCTTGATATCACAAAACTCGTGTTAATTTATTTATTTTTAATCCTGAAAATATTTCGTTAAATTGCGTTAATGTACATGAAATAATTATTCTAATGATTATTTTCTCTGTCCATTAAACCGTATATTTTATGCAAATCATTTTCATGTGATTATCGTTATTTATTGTTATTGCATGCTTAAGTGATTTTATTATCCTACGTGCATTAACACTGTGCACATAGTTTATAGTCCGCTCTTCATGCCCGGGTAGGCGGCGCCCGGTATGTGTCGGACCGTAAATTTATGCCTTGGGTAGACGGCGCCCAGTACGTGTATCTATGTGCCTTAGAATAATCAAATAAATCCTTATTCCTCCGTTGTTAATTAGTTTGGTCGCAACTCTTACCATGTCACTTTAAAAATTATAGTGAATAATGTCCAATATTACCATGATAGAATTTGATGAGCTTGCTCTCGATGGTAATAACTACCTGACATGGGCGCTAGATGTTGAGATCCATCTAGCCTTAAATGAGTTAAGCGAAACAGTTCTCGAAGGTTCGAAATCCATTAACGCCCTGAAAGCGAAAGCGTTGATTTTTCTCATGAACCACCTGAGTGAGGAATTCATTATTCATATCCTCATTCAGGGACCCCGGAATATTATGGAGCTCCCTGTAGGACCATATACTCCTCCCTCCGGTACAATACGACCGGTGTATGCACCGTATTGTAACCCAGTTGATGCAGAACAATCTGCCAACATTCCACGCTAGCAACCTTATACTCCAGCAGCAGTATAGGGACGATTATATTATTGGTTGCAAACATGGAAGGGAGAGAGAGAGTAAGATGATCTGGGTTAAAGGCCGAGGTCGTCGTACATCCGGTGGTCACTGAACCTCGAATTTCGCTCTTCAAAATCTGGCAAGGTTAAGCAGTCCTGCTACAGATGCGGATGCTGAGGCCATTGGTCTCGCACGTGTCGCACTCCCAAGCACTTGGTCGAGGCTTATCAAAAGCAGCAGAAGGACCTAGAGTCGAAACTCACCATGCCAGACTGCTTGAAGCAGACTTTAACCAAAACAACGTCGATCCTATGGGCATCAAGCTCAAGGACCTTGGAGATGATGAGTGATTTGTGTATTTGATTGTTTTAGTACTTTATTTTTGGATCCTTTCTTTCGGATATTTTATTTATGGATGAATTTATTAGCTTTGATGTGTTTACCTCAAATAGATGTCCATGTGTTTATTCGGATATTGCTGTTTTTATTTATGGCTAGTAAACATATCAGCTATTAGGTTTGGGTTAATTTCCTCTGGCATGATAGGGTTGAGGTAGTGATTTATGATTGGTAGATAGCGCCACCACTCATACAATCTTATAGAAGAACTTTCTTCCTTCTCCCCTGGATTGTATTATTTTATACATCCGACCGTCAAATCTCCATATAGCCATGAGTATGAAATTTTATGACCCGAACTTCTTTAAATTAAGGCATCAGCGGTTAAGTCATCCAGGACAATATATGATACGTAGGATTATATCTAATTCGAATAGTAGAATCCTTCCTGTTGATGAATTTACTTGTGATGCATGTTCTAAGGGTAAGTTGATAGTGCGCCAGTCGCGCACTAAGGTTGGACTAATGTCTCCGGTTTTTCCTTGAAGTGAATTCAAGGGGACATTTGCAGACCGATTAACCAAGCATCAGGACCATTTCGTTATTTCATGGTCCTTATTGATGCCTCCACTAGGTGGACATTTGCATGTTTGCTGTCCACCCGCAATCAAGCTTTTGCGAAGCTCATTGCGAAAACTAGCGAGCTTGGAGCTCAATTCCCGGATTATCCAATTAAATCGATTCGCATGGATAATGCAGCTGAGTTTAGCTCGCAGGCCTTTACAGATTAATGTATGGCCCTGGGAATTTAAGTGGAGCATTCGGTCCCCTATGCCCATACCCAAAATGGTCTTGCTGAGGCGCAAATAAAACGTATCAGATTTATCGCGAGACCATTGCTTATGAACTCTAAACTACCCACCTCATGCTGGGGGCATGCAGTCCTACATGCATCCAAATCCGTCCAACTGCATATAATGATCATTCCCCCCCTACAGTTAGTGCGTGGGAAAGAATATAGCATTTCCCATCTGCGTATTTTCGGATGTGCGGTATACGTACCGATTACGATACCCAAGCGAACCTCTTTGGGCCCACAAAGGAAACTCGGTATTTACGTCGGATTTGACTCTCCATCCATCGTGAAATATCTCGAGCCTTTGTCCGGGGATCAATTAACGGCCCGGTTCGCTGATTGCACGTTCGATGAAGATTACTTCCCGGCATTACGGGAAGATCCAAATTTAAAATTGAATGGATGCCGGGAACTTACGTGGAACGTAAGTAATCTTCAGTATCTAGATCCGCGCACTAATCAATCTGAACTAGAAGTTCAGAAGATCATTAACCTGCAGAACTTAGCAAATAACCTGCCAGACGCGTTCACTGACCATAGAGGTGTGACTAGATCGCATATACCAGCAGTAAATGCTCCCCAAAGGGTTGAGGTCCCAAGTAAAATGAGTACTCATGCCCCCACACGCCAAAAGCGTAAGGGAACCTCAAGAGATAGTAACACACCTAAACGAAAGGCTAGCAAATCTGGTCAGTCGAATGGAAAATCTCTGGAAGAGATCCGTCTAGATAACTCCAAGTCTCAAGGAGACAAGAGTCCTAGTGATGAAGCACGTGCACAAAATATTCCATGCACTAGGACCGTGGAACGACCAGACCCAGATACAATGAGAAATGAGGAAGGTCTAGTTGACGTAAACGTCAAAGTCTCTGTGAATTTCACAGATACGGGAGAAACATGTAATATAAACATTACTGTCGTCGACGACACATTTGCAGCGTCAATAGCTCTTTCCATTATTAATGATCTAGATCCTGAATCCAAAACAATCGCAGAGTGCCGGAAGTGCCACGATTGGGTTAAATGGAAAGAGGCAATTGATGCGGAGCTCGCCTCGCTTAACAAAAGACAAGTATTTGACTCTTTCGTTCGTACACCCGCGCGCGCTATCCCTGTAGGATATGAATGGGTTTTTGTACGAAAACGAAATTGAGAAAATAACACTGTGGAGAGGTTAAAGCGAGGCTGGTAGCACAAGGGTTTTCGCAGAGACCCAGGATTGATTTTGATCAAACCTATTCTCCCGTCATGAACTCAACGTCATGGACTCAATAACGTTCCGCTATTTGATATCTTTGGCAGTTAAGTTGAATCTCCAAATGAGATTAATGGGCGTAGTAACCGCGTACTTATACGGATCACTCGATGCCGATATTTATATGAAAATCCCAGATGGATTTAACATTCCTCAGTTAAGGGATGGAGAAAATCGCAGTATGTATAGCATACAACTGCGTAAGTCGTTGTATGGCCTGAAGCAATCGGGCCTTATATGGTACAACCGACTTAGTGAATTCCTTCAGAAGAAGGGATACACGTTCGATAAAGCTTTCCCGTGCGTATTCTCGAAGAAATCGCAAGACAGTTTTTGCATCATATCCGTATATGTTGATGACCTGAACATAATCGGAACATGCAAAGAGATTGAAGAAGCCAGTTCAATCTTGAGAGCTGAATTCGAAATGAAGTCCTTGGGTAAAACCAAGTACTGCCTCGGCTTGCAGATCGAGCACCTCCCAGAAGGAGTCATTGTTCATCAGTCGACCTACGTGAAGAAGGTATTGAATAGATTTCACATGGATAAATCTCATCCACTTAGCACCCCGATGGTAGTCCGATCCCTCGAAGTGGATAAGGATCCATTTAGGCCAAGAGAAGATTCAGAAGAAATTCTGGGACCAGAAGTTCCTTATCTTAGCGCTGTTGGAGCTTTGCTCTATCTTGCAAATTGTACCCGGCCGGACATTGCATTTGCAGTTAACTTGCTTGCAAGATATAGCGCTTCTCCTACGAGGAGACATTGGAATGGTGTTAAGCATGTTCTACGATGCCTCCAAGGATCTCAAGATCTTGGACTGTTTTACCGTAAGAACCAAGACAAAACCTTGGTAGGTTATGCGGATGTCGGCTATTTGTCTGATCCCCATAATGCCGTATCCCAGACTGGTTATGTTTTTCTCTGTGGTGGAACCGCAATCTCGTGGAGATCGGTTAAACAATCCATGGTTACCACGTCTTCAAACCACTCAGAGATCATAGCTTTATTTGAAGCCGCACGAGAATGTGTTTGGTTAAGGTCCTTGGTAAAACACATTGGTGACTTGTGTGGTATCGCCAAGGGCGATACATCTCCCACCGTTATATTTGAAGACAACGCTGCTTGCATCGCACAAATGAGTAATGGGTACGTCAAGAGAAACCTGACGAAACATATTTCACCTAAGTTTTTCTACCCATACGAACTCCAGAAGAGTTGCGTGATTACCATTCAAAAGGTGCAATCTAGTAACAATCTTGCAGATTTGTTTACTAAGTCCTTACCTACGTCTACTTTTGAAAAGTACGTTCGTGGTATAGGGATGCAAAGACTTAAAGTGTTGTTGTCTTCAGGGGGAGCGGTAACCTCGAAATAAATCTGGAAGATTTAGATCTAGAAGATCGATGACATTCCTCCCACTCATTATTATGGCCGATCCTTAGCACGTGGAGTTTTTATGACATGACGTTTATGTCGTAATGTCCAAGGGGGAGTGTTGTAAATCCGGAAGATTTGATATTCCCAATCTAGGAGATTTGGTGTGTATATTACTTGAGGACCAAGAATTATATTGGGTTTTATCCATTAGACTGGGGTTTTACTATTATATATACCCCATTGTATTCATGAATTATGTACACTCTGATACACAACAATACTAGTGGAACTCCTGGCTTGGATCGCCCCCAGACGTAGTCCTTCCGGACGAACTGGGTAAACAAACGCTGTCTATTTAATTTACGCACTCAATTACAACAATTATAACTTGGAGTATTGGTGATATAACTTCGGATATTGGTAATTATAACTTGGGGTATTGGTACGAAGCGCACGACCCATTTGCGACTCGGTTTGTTGCTAGACCCGCGAATTTTGGTCGGATTGGGCCTGACCCGCGAGTTTTTGTTGGATCTTAATTGGTTAAAATTAATTTCAAATTATAATCAAAATTCAAAGTGCATGCTATCCACCTGGATGCCCCTAGAATTTGTCAATTAAAAAAAATAATATTTTCCTATTTCATATTCTCATAATTTTCTCTCTTCTAAAAAAAATTCATTTTTATTCTTTAACTTTTAATTGAAATTTGAAAAAAAAAATTCATAAAAAATTAAATATATTTTGAAAATATTATAAAAAATCAACCAAAATTTCAAAAATACATAAATTTAAAAAATTAATTAATAAAGTTCTTAAAAATATTTAAAAATTAAATAAAAAATAAATAATGTTTTATAAAAAAATATATTATATTGAAAAAAATAATTAAAAATATAAATCTAAAAATAAAAAAAAGTAGATAATTTGTAAATAATTAAGAAAATAAAATAAATTTTCAAAAAATCAAATAAAAAGTTTCAAAAGAAAAAGGTTAAAGCCAAATAAAATTAGAAAATATATTTTATAAAAGTCAATTCAATCATCGTAAATAATTAACTTAAAAATTAATTAATTTTTATTTAGTTTTGAAGATTTTTTTTTTTTATAATTTAGTTAGTTTTAAAAAAAAAATTAAGTGATTTTTTTTTTCGATTGAATTAAAACTAACTAAATAATAATAATAATATAATAATTTTCAACGATAATATTATATTTCTACAGTATATATAGTAATTACTACTTACATATTAATAAAAATATAAATAATAATATTTGATTATAAAAGTTATCTTAAATAACCATAAAATTAAATAATACTAATAATTTTACTAAAATAATAATAATAATACAATTAAAAAAATATGTAATAATTACAAAAATAAATAATAAATTAATATTAAATAATAATTCCAACAATAATAGAAAAAATATTAATTTAAAAATTATTAAATAATAGTATTATAATGTTATTTTTAATAATTATAAGTATTATTTTAATAATAATGATAATTTTTATTAAAAGTATTGTTATTATGAATATATATAAAAATTCTAACAATCATTATTAATATTGTCATTAAATAATTATTTCAACAACCAATAACAATACTAATTTTAAATAGTCACACAAAATAATTATATTTTATTCCTAGTGTATACGAATCATAGGAATGACCATTCTTACACCATTCCATTCAAACCTCCATCTCATTCATGAGTTCATTTCATTCAACTATTTTTTCATTTAGACATACCAATCATACCCTTAGTAGCTTACACATGCACCAAATTTATTCTTCTTTTCATTTTTTTATTGCCACCAAATTTATTCGTATTTCTTTTTTTTATTAATAAACAATATTCATAAATAAATAAATAGGTTATACAATATCTTTACTTTATTTGCTTTTTAAATAAAATACTAATTTTCATTGAATTTTTTATCCAACACTAAAAGGAAATAAAATTTGTGGATGAAGGCATAAGGGAGTACCTTTAACTTTCCATTATTGATTATATATTTATTAATTTTGGCAAGAATATAACTAATTAGTTTGTCAATTTATCTTGATGAATGATGATGTTATTGTTGTAAATAAGTGCGTAAATTAAAGGCGCAAGATTTGTTCACCCAGTTCGTCGGGAACGACTACGTCTGGGGGCGAGTCAAGCCAGGAGTTTCACTAATGATCTTGTGTATGAGTAATTACAATCATGAATACAATAGTCTATTTATAAGAATAAAACCCTAGTCTAAGATATAAAGCCCATTGGGTTATTGGTCCATTAGTAATGTCCACATCAAATCTTCTAGATTTGGAATAATAAATCTTCTAGATTTACAACACTCCCCCTTAGACATTACGACATAACATAAATATCTTGTCATAAAAACTCCACGTGCTAGGTATCGGCCAAATAATAAGTTAGGGAGGAATGTTATTGATCTTCTAGATCTAAATCTTCTAGATTTATTTCGGGGTTACCGCTCCCCCTAAAGACAACAACACTTTAAGTCTTTGCATCCCAATACCACGAACGTACTTTTCAAAAGTAGACGTAGGTAAGCATTTAGTAAACAAATCTGCTAGATTGTTACTAGATTGCACCTTTTGAATGGTAATCACATCACTCTTCTGGAGTTCGTATGAGTAGAAAAACTTAGGTGAAATATATTTCGTCAGGTTTCCCTTGACGTACCCATTACTCATTTGTGCGATGCAAGCAGCGTTGTCTTCAAATATAACGGTGGGAGGTGTATCGCCATTAGCGATACCACACGAGTCACCAATGTGTTTTACCAAGGACCTTAACCAAACACATTCTCTTGCGGCTTCAAATAAAGTTATTATCTCTGAGTGGTTTGAAGACGTGGTAACCATGGTTTGTTTAACCGATCTCCATGAGATCGCGGTACCACCACAGAGAAAAATGTAACCAGTCTGGGATATGGCATTGTGGGGATCAGACAAATAGCCAGCATCCGCATAACCTACTAAGGTTTTGTCTTGGTTCTTACGATAAAACAGTCCAAGGTCTTGAGACCCTTGGAGGTACCGTAGAACATGCTTAACACCATTCCAATGCCTCCTTGTAGGGGAAACGCTATATCTTGCAAGCAAATTGACAGTAAATGCTATGTCCGGCCGAGTGCAATTTGCGAGATAGAGCAATGCTCCAACAACGCTAAGATAAGGAACTTCTGGTCCCAGAATTTCTTCTTAATCTTCTCTTGGTCTAAATGTGTCCTTATCCACTTCAAGGGATCGAACAACCATAGGGGAGCTAAGTGGATGAGATTTATCCATGTGAAATCTCTCCAATACCTTCTTTACGTAGGTCGACTGATGAATAAGGATTCCTTCTGGGAGATGCTCGATCTGCAAGCCGAGGCAGTACTTATTTTTACTCAAGACTTTCATTTCGAATTCGGCTTTCAAGATTGAACTGGTTTCTTCAATCTATTTGCATGTTCCGATTATGTCCAGGTCATCAACATAGACGGGTATGATGCAAAAACCATCTTGCGATTTCTTCGTGAGTACGCATGGGAAAGCTTTATCGAATGTGTATCCCTTCTTCTGAAGGAATTCACTAAGTCGATTGTACCACATGAGGCCCGATTACTTCAGGCCATACAACGACTTTTGCAGTTTTATGCTATACATACTGCGGTTTTCACCATCCCTCATCTGAGGAATGTCAAATCCATTGGGGATTTTCATATAAATGTCGACATCTAGTGATCTGTATAAGTACGCGGTTACTACATCCATTAATCTCATTTGGAGATTCATTTTAACTGCCAAAGATATCAAGTAGCGGAACGTTATTGAGTCAATGACGGGAGAATAGGTTTGATCAAAATCAAACCTGGGTCTCTGCGAAAACCCTTGAGCTACAAACCTCGCTTTATACCTCTCCACAGTATTGTTCTCATTTTGTTTTCGTACAAATACCCATTTATATCCTACGGGGATAGCGCGCACTGGTGTACGAACGATAGAGCCAAATACTTGTCTTTTGTTAAGCGATGCGAGCTCTGCATCAATTGCCTCTTTCCATTTAACCCAATCGGAGCGCTTCCGGCACTCAATGATTATTTTGGATTCTGGATCTAGATCATTTATAATGGAAAAAGCGATTGACGCTGCAAATGTGTCGTCGACTACAGTAATATTTCTATTGTATGTTTCTCCCGTATCTGTGAAGTTCACAGAGACTTCGACGTTTACGTCAACCAGACCTTTCTCATTTCCCATTGTATCTGGGTCTGGTCGTTCCACGATCCTAGTGCATAGAATATTTTGTGCACGTGCTTCATCATTAGGACGCTCGTCTCCTAGAGACTTTGAGTTATCTAGACGGATCTCTTCTAGAGATTTTTCATTCGACTGACTAGTTTTACTAGCCTTTCATTTAGGTGTATTACTATCTCTTGAGGGTCCCTTATGCTTTTGGTGTGTGGGGGCATGAGTACTCGTTTTTCTTGGGACCTCAACCCTTTGGGGAGCATTTACTGCAGGTATATGCGATTTAATTACACCTCTATGGTCAGTGAACGCGTCTGGCAGATTATTTGCTAAATTTTGTAAGTTAATGATCTTCTGAACTTCTAGTTCAGATTGATTAGTGCGCGGATCTAGATACTAAAGATTACTTATGTTCCACGTAAGCTCCCTACATTCATTCAATTTTGAATTCGGATCTCCCCCTAATGCCGGGAAGTAATCTTCATCGAACGTGCAATCAGCGAACTGGGCCGTTAATTGATCCCCGGATAAAGGCTCGAGGTATTTCATGATGGATGGAGAGTCAAATTTGATGTAAATACCGAGTTTCCTTTGTGGGCCCATGGAGGTTCGCTTTGGTAATGTTATCGGAACATATACCACACATCCGAAAATACGCAGATGGGAAATGCTAGTAGGGGGGAATGATCATTATATGCAGTTGGACGGATTTGTATTAAGTGTGATGTATGTAGGACTGCATGCCCCCAGCATGAAGTGGGTAGTTTGGAGTTCATAAGCAATGGTCTCGCGATAAGTTTGATACGTTTTATTAGCGCCTCAGCAAGACCATTTTGGGTGTGGACGTAGGAGACCGAATGCTCCACTTTAATTCTCAGGGCCATACGGTAATCTGTAAAGGCCTTTGAGCTGAACTCAGCAGCATTATCCATGCGAATCGACTTGATTGGATAATCCGGGAATTGAGCTCTAAGCTCTATAGTTTTCACAATGAGCTTCGCAAAAGCTTGATTGCGGGTGGACAGCAAACAGGCATATGTCCACCTAGTGGAGGCATCAATAAGGACCATGAAATAATGAAATGGTCCTAATGCTGGGTGAATCGGTCCGCAAATGTCTCCTTGAATTCGCTCAAGGAAAACCGGAGACTCAAGTCCAACCTTAGTGCGCAACGGGCGTACTATTAACTTACCCTTAGAACATGCATCACAAATATATTCATCAACAGGAGGGATTCTATTATTCGAAATAGTATGACCAGTTGCATTACATAGAATCCTATGTATCATTGTTTGTCCCGGATGACCTAACCGCTGATGCCATAATTTAAAGGAATTCGGGTCATAGAATTTCATACTCATCGCTAGATGGGAACTAGACGGCTGGATGTAGGAATAGTACAATCCGGAGGATAAGGAAGGAAGTTTTTCTATAACTTGTTTACTGTTACCTCGAGTAAGAGTCATCAAAAGGTATTCGTTATAGTTTTCAGTTTCAGTTTTAATGTGATATCCGTTTATCCTAATGTCTCTAAAACTGAGTAGGGTACGCTTAGATTGTGGAAACAATAAAGCATTATCGATTATAAGTTCGGTACCCATGGGGAGGACAATGGAAGCTCTTCCGGAGCCCACTACTAACGTACTATCATTGGCTATTGTAGTTATACTCCCCTTACGTTCTATCAAGTTATGAAAATACTTCCTATCTTTTAGGATTGTATGTGTGGTGGCGCTATCTACCAAACATAAATCACTATGTGCGTCCATCATGCAAGAGGAAATTGTCCAAACCTAATAGCTGATTTGTTTACAAGCCATATATGAAAACATCAATATCCAAATAAAAGTAATGGACAACTATTAAAGGTAAACATATCAAAGCTAAAATAATAAATTCATTCATAAAATAAAATATTCGAAAGAAAGGATCCAAAAACATAAAATTATTTTATTAAAAAAACAAAGTACTAGAATTAATCAAATACGCAAATCACTCATTTTCTCCTAAATTTCGAGCTATGGGCTCAAGAGATCATCGTTGTCTTGGTCAAATTCTGCTTCAGGCAGGTTGTCATCTTGAGGTTCATAAATGGGAGACTTCCCCTTGTTGTCCTTTTGCATCATTAGGTAAACCTCAACCAAGTGTTTGGGAGTACGACACGTGCGTGACCAATGGCCTTTGCATCCGCATCTGTAGCAGGAATGCTCAATCATGCTTTGAGTGCTAGGTTTTTGTGGAGCGGAAATCCAGGTTCTGTGACCACCAGATGAACTATGACCACGGCCATTTGTCCAGAATTTCTTACTCACTCTCCCCCTTCCACGGTTGCGTCCAAATGTGTGTTTGGCCCTATACTGCTGCTGGAGTACTGGGTTGCTAGCGTGGAATGTTGATACAGAGTTCTGGATCAAGTTGGTTACAATACGCTGCAATGCAGAGTTGTACTCCGTTATCGACTTAAGGTCTTGGTAACGGATGTTCAACCACTTGTATTGTGTCGAAGGGAGGAGTATGTCATTTTGTTGTTGGAAACGGTCCTTCAGGGACTTCCACAACATTCCAGGGTCCCTTTGAGTGAGGTATTCTTGTTTCAGATCCTCATTCATGTGGTTCCTAAGGAAAATCAATGCTTTCGCCTTCTGGGTGTAAGTGGATTTTGAACCTTCTATAATGGTTTCGCTCAACCTATTCGAGGCTAGATAGAATTCGACATCTAGCATCCATATCGGGTAGTTGCTACCATCGAGAGCGAGCTCATCAAATTATTTCATAGTGATGTCAGACATAATTCACTACAATTAATAAAGCGACATGGTAAGGGGTGTGAAAAAATTTATTGACAACGGGGAAACAAGGATTCATTTGATTTATTCTAGAGCATATAGATACAAGTATTGGGCGCCGTCTACCCAAAACATAAATTTACTGTCCGACAAATACCGGGCACCGCCTACCCGGGCATAATATGCAGACTATAAAGAAATAAACTATTTGCGAAAAATAATGCACGTAAGATAATTAAATCATATATACATGCATGAACTATTTGAGAACGATAATCACATGAAAATAATTTCTAGGAAAATTTGCGACTTAATAGACATGCATATTCATAAGGCTAAATATTTCATGTATATTAATGAAATTTAACAAAATATTTTTAGGATTTTAAAATAAATTAATACGGATTTTGTGATATCAAGAATGAAATCGCAATTAGATTAAGGAATCACAAAATTCTGGGGAATAACGTCGCATGGGTAGGGCATGCGTCGCCACAATGCAGCGCATGGAGACACGCGGGGTGTCGTGTGGGTCGCGTACGGTAGACAGCATCGGGCCGTGCCGGGTCGCTTACGGCAGACGGGCGGTATGCGCGTGGTGGGCGGCAGCAGACGGTGGCTGCGGGGCGACGGACGCGTGCGGCGGGCGACGGCTACACGCGACAGGTGGCGGCTGCACACAACGGGCGGCAGCGCGACAGGCGGAGGCGCGCGCGGCGATGGGCCGCAGCAGCGTGGCGATGGGCGTGCGCGGCGACGGGCGGCAGTGGCGCATCGGGGGGCGGCGCACGACGGGTAGCGGCGCGCGACAAGCGGCGGCGAGCATCGGACGGCAGCGCGCATCGGGCGGCGGACGGGTGCGGACGTCGGCCATTGCTCATCAATTCAAGTCACAAAAATAATTTAATTCGTATACAAATATGATTCAATTAATTTCAAGAATATTCAATCGAATTCATAGCAAGTGTACACATCAAAATATGTAATTCATATGGAATTTAATTTAGGGTGTACCGTATAATCTCGGGCAAAGACTCGTGCTGATAACGTGTTGTAAATAAGTGCATAAATTAAAGGCGCAAGATTTATTCACCTAGTTCGTCGGGAACGACTACGTCTGGGGGCGAGCCAAGTCAGGAGTTTCACTAATGATCTTGTGTATGAGTAATTACAATCATGAATACAATAGTCTATTTATAAGAATAAAACCCTAGTCTAAGATATAAAGCCCATTGGGTTATTGGTCCATTAGTAATGTCCACATCAAATCTTCTAGATTTGGAATAATAAATCTTCTTGATTTACAACAGTTATGTTGGGTAATTACCCATTTTGTTGTACATTAACGAAATTGAATAGGTAAAACCTGAGGACCGGAAGTATATTCCGTAAAGACACTGTATGCAAAATAAAGGTAATAACAAAAATAATAAAATTATGTAAATGATATTCACGATAATTATTATAGTCAATAACAATTCACTAATATCTTATAATAAAACAATTAATATCATTTATTGAGATAACTAATATTTTTCAAAATTGATAGTTTTAGCAAAAACAACTAATTCTATTTAATGAAACAATTAGGGAAATTGCCTCCTAGGTACATGATTTTAACAAATTTTATTCTTAAGTAGTCAAATTTTCTCAGCTTACCCTGAGGTACAAACAATTAATACCCTTTAAATAAGTTTCACGTTGAATGTTGTTCACACAATTCTTTTCTTATTTTAAAATTATCAAGTTTGTATGAAAACGTCAAAGTGATTAATGATAAATTTATTATAAAATTATTTTGAAAGTTTTAAAATATCAAATATTTAATAGAGAGAATTAAAAATATCACCAGGAGTATCAAATATTGGGGACATTGATATCATATTATTGTTCAAAAATATCAATAGTAATTAATTTTTTTTAACTATTTAAATGATTTATATTTAATATAAAAAATACATTATTATCATATTCAAGTTTAAAGTATCAAATCTTCAATTTTTTTTTTATATATTTAAAAGATAATATTAAGTATTTGACTAAGAGTATAAAACACTAGATAGTTGTTAATAAAATTGAATAGTGGTCCATATCATGGAACTTGTTCATATAAACCCTAGTTTTTTAAAATTCACCATATCTTTCCGTATGTTTTATCATAAATATAATAGAGTATGTATAGAGAGAAAGTGGTTCATACATGAATCAATGAAGAATATTAGTAATTTTTACTAAAGTGTATTAATTATTTACGCTAAAAGGTATTATTTGTTTTCACTGAAGAGTCTTAGTTTATTTTCACTGAACAACTAAGACTTTTCAGTGTAAATAAATAATACTCTTAACTGAAAATAACTAATACTTTTTAATAAAAATAACTAATACCTTTTAATAAATTATGTATGAACCAATTCCACTCTTTACTTTGTCAATATAATATTGATTTTCTTTAAGAATGTCTTATGACTAAGTATAAAATCCACGTAATATGCAGGGTTTAGAAAAGTCTATATTGATATACAATTTTAGTATTTCCGGTAAAAAATAAAAAATACAAATTTAGTATAATAAAAAAGTAGTATGTGTAGGGTGAAATTGGTTCATACATAATTCATTATTCATTGAAAGATATTAATTATTTTCATTAAAAAGTATTAGTTGTTTTTACTGAAAAGTACTATAAACAAATTAAAACTCTTCCAAGAAAACAATCACTCATACTCTTTAATAAAAACAACTAACACCCATTTTCATTAAAGAAAAATGTTTTCTACCCTACTACTTAAGAAAAAATGCTACATACTCATTTCAAAATAAATTGACTAAACTTCACTTGTTACAATTTTTTTTTACCCGGCCCAAGCTATTGGAACTACAAGGTGGAGTAAATACACTACACAAAATTTAATTCCTAAGGCAAATACTTGAAATGACAATATTATCCTTCCAGTCTTCTCTCCAAAAATAATTTTATAGTAAATACACTACACCTCATTTTCATACTTCACTTTTGAACAAAGAAAGTCATTTCGAACAATCCAAACGAGCTACATACTTCAAGAATGTGACCCACCATCAATCGACCACTAGGCGCTTGAAATATGTTGTGACGGCCTACATTGTAAGGATGAACGATCCTCCAAGTCTGGAATACGTATATATAAGTATTTTTGGTATTTTTTAGAAACTGAGTTTTTTAAATGTTGAATAGTATAATTTTTGTTGGTGTTATGATATTTTTCATGCATATTATTGTTCATTGAGTGTATAAAATTGTATGGGTATGATAATATTATTGGTGTTTGCTTGTTTCAAATATTTTTTTTCTTCTGAAAATCACGATTGTACTTGTTCGATTCTAGTTATATGAACTCGATCAAAATATTCGGAAAATTTATGCGAACATGAATACAATTTTTGGAAAAATAATTCGAACACTTTGTTCGAAAATTGTGGTCATGTTCAGAAAAAAATTCCGAACATTATGGTCATGTTTGGATAACCAGAGCTGAACAACAGTCATCACGATTTTCAACTTTGGCGATGGCCGACGGAGGCGGCGGACGAAGGTGTTGTGGCTATGGGCGTAGATGGCCGACGACGATGTTGTAGGTATGGACGTAGACGACGAATGATGCTGATAATGGAGTGTATTCAAAATATGGGCAAAAATTCGAAGAGTTTGCTAATAGTTAATTATAGTATTTTAGGAATAAAATGTAGTGTATTCATTCTAAGTATAGTGAATTTATCCATGTAGTATATTTACTCCACATTATAGTGCCAATAACCTGAGTCTTTTTACCCCCATTATGCTTTTTGATGGTTGATATGTACTCGTTCTGCTTTCTCTCTTTCAATTTACTCTGGTCTGATATACAATCAATTCTTTTCCGTTCCTTTTCATCTAAACACGCACACACACATATATATATATTTATATTCCATTATACACATATAGTCCTGATTTTTATTGATACTTTTAAATTGATCTGTTCTGTAGCATATATCATTTTTCAAACTGTTAAGTCTTGCTTAGTTTATGTTTGGTCCCATATAGAGTTGCTAAATTCATTTCAAATGGAAAGAATAAGATTTCAGTAGGAAACATGGGCCACTTAACTTATTCTGATTCAGTGTTGGCATATGTACCTAAATGTATAACTATGCAGTAATATGCTATGCTGCTACTCATAGATACCAGCCTAAGTTCTTGAGGCCAAGAATTCAATGGATACCCCAGTTTTCCATTTTCTGTATTATTATGAGGTCATTAATTTATTTTATTGGGTTTAAAAAAAGATCTTAATGATGTCAAAAAGAATATTGGAGGAGCTTAAGGATTTGCGGAGGGATCCTCCGACACCATGCAGTGCTTGTATACTTCATTATTCCGATTCATGATGGAGATTATTGGTTATTATGTAATTAAGGTGAACTTTAGCAGAAAAATTTATAGAAGTTCGGGACACGTTGAAAACATTATATTCCGATAAACGTAGGCTATCTCTGATTAAAAAAATGGTAAGCACATAATTTTCCCTAAACACAAATACCATATACATTTGACTCACATAATACTTCAATAGGTGATAACAGGAGAACATAAGCAAACTTTAGTCATGGGAACCATTTAAGCATTCTAATTGGCATGACACATATAAATATTGCTATTTTAAAACAACTCCACAACAACAAAACATGTAAGACATATATCCTGTTGCATTATTTACTTCAACACATTTGTCAATATTATTTCTCATATACTCATATCTCGATTTTAATATGATGTAGACATGATTGCGGTTTATATGCATGCTTGCTCATGATGTTTCCAGAAGGTGTTAATCGAGCATTGATAGAGGTAAATAAAAAATTTGGTGACCCATTTTCCCTTTATGAACACAGTTTCACACTCAATTTCTACCAATAGCGAAACAAGAAGAACATGTGACCACTCGCAAGAGACTGGCATTTTATTTGTATGATTGGCCTCAAAATTCAGTAAGTTATCAGTGATACATTTGATAATAAGTTTTTATAATGTTTATACACTAGTCATGTAATCATTATGACATAACATAAAATATATATTGCTTTTGTAGAGATCCTCATAGTGTGTGGGTTATTCAATTACCAGACAAGAAGACAGGTTGTTCGGCTACAAAATTTAGAATTATGAGATGACTCTGGATGGAATACTGAAAGAAGTTTATAAAGTAACGGGAGAGGAACCTACTGATGATATTGTTGAACTCATAGATGATGAAGATTTAAAGGATTTCACTGAAAAACGCATCAAGTACAGTTTAGAAGGCATAGAAATCGATGTGGCTTGGAATCTTAAAGACAATGAGTACACAGACGTAGATGATTTAAGTGATGATTGAAAATAGTTTTCAACCTTTGTTTCATCAGCTATTTTTTTTTAAATATTCGGAATTTATCGATTTTTCTTTGTTCTTTATAAATAAGTCTTAAAATCATTGCTACTTGAATTTTAAGTACGTGAATATGTGTAAAGAATGGTTGATTGGGGAGTCTCCTCAAAGTGTGAAGCGTGATCAGTTCATTGCTCTAACGCCTTCCATTTCTTATTAAATTTTATTAAAGACGAGCTAGAATGTAATGCTTCATTTTAGATTTTGATTAAGGTGCCCTCCGATTAGATGTTGATTTCTCATTGTTAATTTTGTCAAATGACAGACAATTTGATCAATTTTTTCCAAGTAGAGTAACAAATGTTCCATGATTTATTTCTCTATCTTTCAATTGACATTTTCTATTTAGAGGAGTTTTGACAATTATGATAATGAATACAAAATGACTGCATAAAATTATTCACCACGTAGTGCTGGAACATGCGTAACACGTGAGATTGATGATAAAATCTATATTATTATAATTATACATAGTGCAAATAATGAATGTGAACAGTGTAAGTTAACTGAATTTATTATCATTATCGAGATCTCAAGATCAACAATAATCACAGCCTTCGAGAATGTGCCGGCAAAAGGGCTTACAACTTGTGGAAATCAGTGGCACCAAGAAGAGTAAATACAATAACTTGGAAAATCTTAAAGAAAAAGGTGGCGACAAAAGATAAGCTAAGAAGAAGAGGGGGAATGCTCTCGGTTGAGGAGGCAAGGTGCCCATTGTGCAATAAGGATGAAGAAAGCACTGTCCATCTATTTTTAAATTGTATGTTATCTTTGGGGATTTGGAATAACATTAATTCAAAGTGTTGATATGGTGTCTTATTGAATTTTTTTATTCATTTTCGAAATATAGAGAGTTGTTGGATAATTAATAGGGGATTAAGAGATTTGGATATATGTGGTAAAATTAACTTAACTCTCACTATTGCAGAATGACTCATGGAGCTAAATGATGCTTGGGAGGTGTGTAGAATAAGTATATGGTTGAGGAAATATATATGTTTGGGCTGTAAGGAGTTAGGACTTTAGTTTGGCCAAACTATTGTATAAAAATTCAGCTCTTGTGGGGTGATTTTGCTGCTCATTAGTGGTATAAAAAATAGGGTTGTATTCTTTGAAAAATTGTAAAAGTTTGAGTACTCCTTGTACAAATTTTTTTAATTCAAATGTTTTACTTCGCTTTTCAAAAGAAAAATAAATAAATAAACATCATCCAAAAATTAGAACATGAATAGGCCAACCCTCAATTCAAACAATAAACGCCAGCAAATGTCCTTCGTATAACAAAATAAGTGTGTTCATGTATAAAAATGTAGTTTTAATTAAAAAAAATTAAAAGATAATACTTGTCACAAATTTCACGAGAGACACTGATGAGTAGACATACAAATGAACAATCAATAAGCATGATTAAAATTTGCTTTAATTCAATTTAAAAACAAACCATGATATTGATCAGTATCTCCATAGGAGGGAAAACACTAGAGACTGACTCTTCTCCAAAGCTCTAAGGATAGAGTAGTTAAATTACTTTGCATAGTGCATGCTAGAACAAGCCTTACACTTTTCCACGTCAAACAATTTTTCTATTTAGTTCGGATAGAGTACATTGCAAGAGTGCGCACTGTTGAGCCAAACATTCTTCAGATACATAACGTGATTGAAGCACTATATATATATACCATGAAATGCTAGCAAAAATCTTGAACCATTTCTCTCATGAATTGGTTCGTGGGGCCTCTATTTTGCCCAACACTGAAGGGGCCAGTGTCGTCTTTGTTCGGTAAAATGAACCACAAATGGCCTGCACCCTCATATCCACACATAGAGCTCATTCAATCTTCATCAATATACTCCATAAAAAGCTGTATTTCAATGAGAACTTAACAACACAATAAGTCTGGAAGATGCAAACAAATAGAGACTTGTTGATCACTAAAAAGCCACAAAATGCACATAAAACTCCTAACTTATTATTTTTATTGTTCGTTGAATTATAATTACAATTTTAGTATTATATTGAAATTACAAAATATATAAAAAAAATTTATAATTTGAAATAATAATAACAAAATAAATTTCAGCTCGCGAAATTTGCGGGGGTACGCACTAGTATATTAAATAAATGCAAAATTTAGTGTGAATTAGTTTCACAATATATAAAATGTATAAGTATTACATGTATTTACAAATAGGGTTAATTGCATATTGAATTACAACATTTTCGCAAATTGCGTTTTAATCTAAACTTTTGAACTTTGTTAAACAAAACTTTAATTTAAACTTTTTTTTTGCAATTTAAGCTTACGGGCAGAACTGGTCCTGCCGGTTGCTTACATGTCACATATGTGGGGCAGCTGTAAGTATTATGTGGAATTAATTTTGCAACAAGTTTTTTTTAAACTATGGAACTACATCCATATCGTACAAGACAAACAACATTAAGATCCGGTCAAAAAAATAAGTTGCAGGTTTGATCCAGTCTAAATTTCATCGCCGGAACTCTATTCAAATTGAAACATGAGATGAACTGAAAACATTTTCGATCATTAATTGCAACATGGGATTTTCTCAATTAACCTCAAATCTGTATAAAAAAACCATGAACCCAGAAAGCAAATGAATATCAGACAAGAAAACTAAAAAAAAAAAACCAATGCAAACCGTCAGCATCGCGGACCGATTAGAACAGCCGAGTCAACTCACCTCAACTGACCTTTTACCAAACTCATTAGTGCACCAAAAGAATGAAACCCAAATCGCTCAGATAATGAAGTCTAACCAGCCGATAGACATCGATGAATCAAGAGCCCTCGTTGGAAACTAGAATACACCCAATATGTATTTCGCACCTTTGACGAAACAAACCATAAATCCGCCTATTTAAATTGATCTAAATTGATGATGATTTAAGTTGATCTTCACTTTTGCTTTCCTCGATCGTAAACTCTAAGCCTACAGTCGGTGACTTGAATGCAATTTACTAGCTTTACTAGTTGTTGGTCCCAAAAATATTATTTGCGGAAAGCATTTTATACTTAATTTTATGACAAACCTCTTTTAAAGTGCTAAAATTAATTATGCAGAAATTCAAAATAAAAATAGTAAATAAAAAAGACACGAGAATTTTATAGTGGTTCGGATATAATGATCCTACGTCCACTCTCCCTTTCACTAAAGGAGTCTCACTCACCAACTAACTTCCTACTGGATTTGGGAAGTACCAGCTCCTTCGTACAACTTACAACAACCTTTCTATGTGATGAATAGGTTGAGTAATGTTTCCAACTACAACTCCTAAAAGAGTAGATATAATACTTGTATAAACAAGGTGAGTGTATGGTGTGTTCGTGTGTTTCTCTAACTTTTGTGCTCTTTTTCCCGTCTTTCTTATATTGAACTCATCACCATGCACTCCTATTTATAGGTGTCAAATAACTAGCAGTTGGAAGCTAGAAATTCAAACATCTATAACTTAAGGAATATAATCAATCATCTTGATTGATTATATGATTGATTGGTTGACTTCTTCCTTGATTGATTCTTCTTTGATCTACAACCAATCTTCTTTGATATCAGTTGACTTCCCTTTCTTGACTCTTCTTATCTTTGGATCACAAGATCTTCTTGGTAGAGTAGTCTGGTAGAGCTCATCTGGTAGAATAGTCTGGTAGAGCAGTAGTCTGGTAGACTAGTCTGGTAAACCTCTTCTTGTCTACCTCATCTGGTCTTCTACCTCATCTGGTCCTCTACCTCATCTGGTCTTCTATATCATCTGGTCCTCTACCCAACTGGTCCTCTAGCTCATCTGGTCCTCTACCTCATCTGGTCCTCTACTCATATGGTCCCAACCTCATCTTGTCCGGAGCACATCTTGTCTCGACCTCATCTTGTCCAAGACTCCTCTTGTCCAAGACTCATCTTGTCCAAGACCCATCTTGTCCAAGACTCCTCTTGTCCAAGACTCTTCTTGTCCAAGACTCATCTTGTCCAAGACTCCTCTTGTCAAAGACTCATCTTGTCCAAGACTCATCTTGTCCAAGACTCCTCTTGTCCAAGACTCCTCTTGTCCGGGACTTCTCTTGTCCGGAACTTCTCTTGTCTGGAACTCCTCTTGTCTGGAACTCCTCTTGTCTTGTCTAATTCCCTTCCCCTTAGCCTAAGACCTATTCTAGTCCTAGACTAGTTACAAGTTCTTATTTTAACATCTTCAAAACATCTAATATATATCCCAACACTAGTAGTTACCCCACAAGAGTATGAGATCACAGTAGTAGGGGCAAGTATATGGACCAAGTATTATCAAACCCAAGGGAAAGTTTGTATGCGAATAGATCCCTGGAAATCTACGTCTCGTAGCTAATATGAATGTAATGTTTTGGTTATAAACTGATTCTAGACTATATTATACTATCTATATGCTATCAAAGAAATTAACTATATAACTTTTGGTTTTAAAGTAAAAATGAAATGATGATGCTCGGGATAAAAATTCCTATATATACTACCGGAGTTGGTACAATAACTAAAATAATCGTGATGTGCAAGTGTTGGTCCCACTAGTTAGATTAATTGCGGAAGCTTAAGTTAAATGTCTTTCAAATTCTTTTTACAAGAGCACATAAACCAATAAGAGAATAAGTAAATGAAAGCAATAAAGAACACAAGATATATAGTGGTTTGGATTGAATATCCTACGTCCACTCTCCCTTTTATCCAAGGGGTCTCACTATCAACCAACCAACTCACTTACTTACTCACTGGAATTGGAAAGTACCAGCTTCTTCTTACAAATTCTTTAGATTTAACTTCAATCTAAAGATCAATAGCCTACAACCTTATCTTGTAGATGAACAGGTTGAGGTTCAACAACTCCTCAAGAGTGAATATCAATGAAAGAGCAATAAGAGTGCTAAGAGTGATTATCAAAAGCTTGGATGGACTTATGCGCGTAAGAGTCTCTAGAGCTTTTTCTTGAACTGCACTCTTGTGTTTATAGAGGGGATTATGGCTAGCCGTTAGAGGGCTAATCCAATCAGATCCTCTATTTAGGGAAGCCTCAATCAATCAATTCCCTAATTGATTGATTGGGTTGGTGGGATCCTTGGATTGATTATCTTTAAATACTTTCCAATCCTGATCTTGTTGACTTGATTTGAATCACCAACGGTCAAATGCTTCCTCTGCCAAACTCTGATTCTCAACAGAGAAGGCAAGACCAGACACCAGGCAACCTCGGTGTCTTCTGGTCCTAATCTGGTTAACAACCAGAATACTCAGTAGAAACAGGGGATCAAACTGAGCATCTTTTGTTCTACCAGACTCGTCTGGTCTGGGGAAGGTCCTCTGCCTCTGGTCAGATCTCATTTGGTGAAGTCTTCTGGTGGAGTCCTCTGGTGAAGTCCTCTGGTGGGGTCTTCTGGTGACTCTTCTGGAGAAGTCTTCTGGTCTGGCAGTTCCCCCTAGACTAAGTCCTCATCTGGCTAACAGGTCCAGATGGTCCTATTACATCTTCTGGTTTGTTTTAACTCATCAAAACTATACAATAATTTTCCTAACAATTTCCCCCTTTTTGATGAAGTTAAAACACTACCAGAACTGACCAAAACAAGAGACTTAAGCATGAAAACAATAAAGGATAAGACCTTAGAATAGATCTTATCAGGCAAACAATTAAGGCAACAAGAGGTTGTCTTTTGAACAGAGAAGATATGATATTTTCATTGATAATAAGGACAAAGGATTACAAAATACATTGAAGTTCAGAGTCATATTCTATGCATATCTCATGTTTTCCTTGGGCACAAGGAACCAGTCAAGGAACCTATCCTGGACGGCCTTCAACTCTGCAGAAGATGTTGGAGTGAAGTTGGCCAAAACCTTTGTCTTGTACAGTCTCTTCAGCTCAGCCCAATCAATCTGGTCTCCTACCATGGGAGTGTTGAGAAAAGTGAACTCAGGGGCAGTCACCTCCAGGTTGAACTCAATGGTAGAGTCCATCAATTGCTTGTACAACTCTGCATCATAAGCTTGCATCCAGGTGTGGAAGGTTCTGTTGATCAGCTCATCATTCTCTGGTGCTGGCCTCTGGATATAATGTTGGATGAACCAGAGAGTCTTTGCCTCCTTCCATTTCTTAATCAAGGGAACAGGCACAGTAGAATCAAAAGACCCTTCTGTCCTGAGAGGCAGAATGTTCATCACCTCAATAGGAGCTTTCCTCCTCTGGCTAGATCCACATGCACCAGAAGGAGCACCAGCTTCTCTGCTCTTCTTGTTTTGCCTCCTAACATATCTGAGCCTCTGCTCTTCATCTATGTTCTTCCTGATCCTTGCCTGCTTCTCCTCTGGAGTCTCTTCCTTGTACCTCTTCTGAGCTTCTTCAACAACAGTCTCAAGGAAGCTTTTCTTGACTCTCCTGATCTTCCTCTTTGCAGGTCTAGAGATTGAAATGGGATCCTGCTCTGCTTCTGACTCCTCTTCTGCAGCAAGCTGCTTAGCCATGGAAAGTGATTTGAACTCCTCTTTCTTCTTCTTCTGCAACTCTGCCTGGGCCAATGTGTTCTCTAGCAGGTCCAGACAAGCTCCATGGCTGAAAAGAGTTTCATTTGTGGTCTTCACCAGATCAGTTCTGGCCTTCTCTTCTCCCTTTTTAACTTCATCAAGGAGGGGCTCCACTACCTGCCTTATGAGATCAGGCAACGCAGTGTTGGAGGAAGAGTGAAGATCACGAAGCTGCTTTGCCTCCTCCAGGTAGACTTTTGATTCTGCAACAAGCCTTTCCTGCTTCTCTAACATCTCCTGGAGGGAGTCCTTCAGCTTGGCAGTCTGGATCATCTGGCTGGCCATCTCAACTTTCAGCACAGAGACTGGCCTCATCTGCTCCAGCACGTGCTCCTGGAGCTGCTTCTGGCTGTGCATGACATCCAGTTTGACAAAGAGGCCATTGGCCTTGAAAGAAGCTTTGACTTCTGCCAGAGTAGATTTGATCTGCCTCAGGAAAGTCCTCCTCTCCTGCCTGATCTGATGCTCTATCATAGCAGGGGCCATGTGTTGGATTGCTTTGGAGAAACGCCCAATCTGCATGATTTGCTCGTTGAAGAAGGCTTTCATCTTCTGTAGCACGGCAGGAGACATCTCAAAGTCTTCCTCATCTGAGTACAGCTCTGGAGGGAAGACAAAGTGAGGCCCAAACTTGTAAGTGGGGCCCTCAGGAGTGAGCATTACCCCTCTCTGGATGAGCAGGGTGCGAATCAAGACTTTAGCTGCACCAGGGGTCTCCAGCTCAGCTGGGTTCTGAATGTTCATCCTCTGCTTCAGCTCAATCTCCCAAGCAGTGAAGTTGGAGGGACCCATTTCCTCAAGAAAAAGCATTAGGTCCTCCACATCTTCAAGTCTGGCTTTGCTCCAGACCTTGGCATCAGTAAGCTCTGCCAGAAGTGGTAAGTGCTCCAGAAGAACTAGGAAATGCTCTCTTAGCCAGAGCTGAGCACTTACACTCATACTCTGCCTAATGGGACCCATTTCTGCAGAAGAGAAAGTGAAGGGTTTGGGCCCAGAGGCAGAGGAGGAAGGTGCTAAGGAAGCATGCTCAAGTGAAGCTTCCTCATCTTCACTATCATCGCTTGTTAAACATGTGGGAGAAGGGGGAGGGGCAACGAATCCCAGAGCCATAGAAATGGTTGGGTCCTGGTCTGTATGGGTTTGGGGAGGGTTAGGATTTTGAGAGGTGGAGGTGGAAGGAATGGGTTGCTCTGCACCAGAAGAAGATGGGATCTCTGGTACAGAAGGTGGGATGGGAATTTGTGATGTGGAAGTGTTTGGGAGGGGAATATCTGCACCAGAAGAGGTTGATGGCACCTCTGGTACAGAAGCTGGGGGAGAGGGATATGTGTTTAAAGGTATTTGGGAAGGTGGGGGAGAAGGTGTTTGAGGGATGGCAGAAGTAGTGATTGTTGGGGTGTTTGGGAGAGTCTGCTCTGGTGAAGATAAAGGAACACCAGAAGCAGATGATATGGGTTGTGTTTGGGTGTCTGGTGGGGAAGTAGAGGGAGTAACTAGGTTAACATGAGTAGGGGGGGAATAGAGGATGGGTTGGAAGGGTTTACCTCTGCTGAGTCAACATCAGCAGGTACAACATGCTCTGGATTATCCTCCATCATCTGAGAAGCTTCATCAATAACCTTCTCCAAAGCCTCTCCAAGATCAGAGCCAGAGTCTGACCCTTGAAGAATGGCTCTCTTGGCCTTGGATTTCTTCTTGAGGGGTTCAACCTCTTCTTCCTCTGATGGCTCATCCACCAGAAGAGTTTTCTTGGCCTTCCTGCTAGCTCTTTGCTTCTTAGCAGAGCCTCTCTTAGCCTCCTCTGGCCTCTTCCTCTTGGCTGCTCCAGCCTTCTTAGTAGCCTCAGCCACTTCACCCTTCTTCTTCAAGATACTTTGAAGGGGAATCTGGTCCTCTTCTGAGGAACCAGAGAAGACAACTGTTGAAGAACCAGTTTCTCCAGCAGCTTGCTTTGAACTCTGCTGCTTCTTCTGCTGCTTCTGCCCCTTAGCAGGTGAGGGAATGGCTTGAAGGGGAGGGGCAGGGATGGCTTGCTCACCATCAGAATCAGGATGGCCATGAAGGGGACCATCCTTGAAGAACATAATCTTGGACTTATGAAAGCCCTTACACCAGGATTGTCTCCATTTCTTCTCTGGAAGGATTGAGTCCAGAATTAGAGTGAGTTTTGTGCCCAATGATACATTAGCATTGAACACAAAATGTTGCTCTCCTGGCAACTGGGGGCATTCTTCCTTCTGGACCTTCACCTTGTTCTTCCTTAGCACTCCCCAGAAGAACTCAGCCCAGTTACATTGGGCACCATCCATAATGGCCCTCATAACACAGAGCCTGCCAATGAAGATGGCATCTGTGATATGGCTCTCGCACATGAGAATCTTCACCACAATGTCGAAAAGAACCTTATACTTCTGCCTAAGATGCTTGTCCAAGAAGCCCTTAGTAATATTCTGGCATGAATTTCTGGCAAACATCTTGAAGGAATCCAACGCCTCTCCTTCTTTGTACTTCAGTGGGTCCACACCTTCCGCAGAAAGGTTACCAAAAAGACTACAGAAGTCTGCCTTCGAGAAAACAACATCCTCCGAGTCAATCTTGGATGAAATATGGTCTTATGGATCTTCATCCGGATAAGGAACTGAGCAACATATCCATCCAAGGTACGCAGATCCTTGGGAACCTTTGAAATCAACTCCTCCAGCCCAGAACGTTGGAGAAGCTCCAGAATCTCCAAAGCGGCTGGATTCTTGGTGGAATAGAAGTCCACCACCATTTCAGTCTTGAGTTTCTTGCAGACATGGTCTGGATCGAAATTGCACTTGGGCGCCATTGCTGTGAGAGAGAGAGAGAGAGAGAGAGAGAGAGAGGGAGATCGAAAGACTTGCAGAGAGAAGGTTAGGGCTTGAAAAGATATAAAACGTGAAAGGACAGTTTGAATGAAATTTTGATTTAAATAGGGCAAGACGCATGGCTTGATTAATAAATGAAGTGTGAACGCGTGTAATAGAAAATTTAATTTAGGGAACAAAATCAATTTTTGAATTGATTGACATATTGCACATTGATTAAATCTGATGGCCACGATTAAAGGCGAGATACAGATTTAATCTGGTGCGTAGGCGTGGTCATTGGGACTGGGCATAAAGGGGTTTTTGTGGCAGTCAAGAGAAAAAGCGAAATGATTGCCTAGGCCCTATACCCTAGTCTTAAATACACCCCGAAGTTGAAACGTTTTGAGTGTACTTACTAATTTGAAAAGTGTATCCCAATGATCAGAGGCCAGAGAAGTAAAAGGATACCTGTCACCTGATATTGTAACCAGATGATACCACAGCTAGTCTGGTGTTGTATCTTCTCTGATGTAACCCATCTGGTCCTGGTCAGAGAAGACTTTGGGCATTTCTTGAATCTGACTCAGCACCTCATCTGGGACAAGTGTCACCTGGTGCATACCTCATCTGGAGATATAACTTCTTTGATATGTCTAATATGCAGGTATGTTAGATTAAAATAACAAAGAATATGCAGTAAGGTATAAATAAAGAATACTTCTCTGTTGTTCCCCCTAAAACAAATCTGTCTCTGGATCCAATAAGCCCAACTCAAAAGCTAACTCTCTGAATCTGGTCTCAGCCAAAGGCTTAGTTAAGATATCTGCTCTCTGCTTCTCTGTTGCAATCTTTTCCATCCTTATATCTCCCTTCTCAACATGATCTCTGATAAAATGATGCCTTATATCTTACATGTTTACACCTGGTATGAAGAACTGGATTCTGGGTGATGGCAATTGCACTATTACTATCACAGAATATAGGAATATCCTTAGCTCTAATCTGGTAGTCCCTAAGTTGTTGACTAATCCAGAGTAGTTGTGAACAACAGCTCCCTGCAGCCATGTACTCTGCTTCTGTTGTTGATGTAGCAACTGAAGTCTGCTTCTTAGAAAACCAAGATACCAATTTATTCCCTAAAAATTGGCATGTTCCACTTGTAGATTTCCTATCTATTCTGCATCCACCATATTCTGAATCTGAATAACCACTCAACTCTAAGTTGTCATCTGCAGGATACCATAATCCTAAGTTCACTGTTCCCTTAAGATATTTCAATATCTTCCTAGCTGCTTCCAAATGACTTTTCTTGGGATTAGCTTGAAATCTGGCACATACTCCTACAGTAAAAGTAATATCTGGTCTGCTTGCAGTCAGGTACAGAAGAGAACCAATAAGTGCTCTGTACTGAGTCTGGTCCACACTCTCTCCAGACTCATCTGGATCCATGTTGAAATTTGTCATCATAGGAATCTTGGCTGCTTTGCTAGATCCTACTCCAAATTTCTCTAACATGTTTCTGATGTACTTTGCCTGATTTATGAAAATTCCCTTCTCTGATTGCTTTACCTGCAAACCTAAAAAGTAATTCATTTCACCCATCATGGACATCTCAAACTGACTCTGCATGAGATCACCAAACTTCTCACACAGCTTCTTGTTAGGGGATCCAAATATAATGTCATCAACATATATTTGGACCAGAAGGATGTCATTTCCTTCTTCTTTCCTAAACAAGGTCCTATCAATCTTACCCTTAGAAAAACCATTGTCCAGAAGAAATTGAGATAGAGTGTCATACCATGCTCTGGGTGTCTGCTTCAGCCCATAAAGAGTTTTCTTAAGCTTAAACACCTTGTCACCTTGTTCAAAACCAGGAGGTTGTTCCACATACACTTCCTCAATGAGAATCCCATTAAGAAAGGCAGATTTCACATCCATCTGGTATACTTTGAACTTCATGTGAGCAGCATATGCTAAGAACAATCTGATGGCTTCTAGTCTGGCAACAGGAGCAAATGTCTCATCATAGTCTATTCCTTCAGACTAAGAATAGCCCTGAGCCACTAACCTTGCCTTGTTCCTAGTAATGACATCATTCTCATCTTTCTTATTCTTGAAAACCCACTTAGTGCCTATCACCTTTTGATGTCTTGGTCTGTCTACCAGCTCCCAAACATCCTGTCTGGTGAATTGATTCAACTCCTCCTGCATTGCAATAATCCAATTTGAATCTTTCAGTGCCTCCTTGATGTTCTTGGGCTCAATCAAGGACACATAGCAACTGAATAAGGCAGCTAAGTTAATAGTTCTCCTAGTCTGGACACCCTTAGTTGGATCTCCAAGGATCAGGTCATTGGGGTGATCAACCAAGGTCCTCCTTCCCGTGGTCTTGCCTGGTTGATCATCTTCTGCAGTTTCTTGGTGATTATCACCACCTGCAGAAGAGCTTCCCCCTACAGGAGTTCCAACCTCTTCTGGCTCTGCTCCTTGTGAAGGCTTCTGCTTCAGAGAACCAGGAGATGGGTCATCATCTGAATCTGAATCTGAATCAAGAATAGGTGGATTGACTTTGATTACTCTGGGTGTAGTCTGATTTTGTGTCTCATCAGAAGACTTAGAGTCCACCTTGCACTCAAAAGCAGATCCATCAAAAACAACATGAGGTGTTTCCTCCACACAAAGTGAATTCTTATTAAAAACTCTAAAAGCTTTACTGGTGCTGGAATATCCCAAGAATATTCCATCAGCCACTTTGGCATCAAAGGTTCTTAACTTAGATTTCCCATTGTCATGGATGAAACACTTACATCCAAAAACATGAAAATATGAAACATATGGGGTTTTACCTTTCCATGCCTCATATGGAGTCTTATTATGTCTCTGGGCAATTAGGCATCTATTCTGAGTGTAGCAAGCTGTATTAATGGCCTCTGCCCAAAACCTTTGTGGAGTGTTGTACTCTGCCAGAAGTGTTCTTGCAGTTTCTTTGAGAGTCTTATTTCCTCCTTTCTGCTACTCCATTTTGTTGGGGTGTTCTGGCAGCAGATGTCTCATGAAAAATCCCATGGTCCTTGCAGTAATCTGCAATGTGTGAATTCAAAAACTCTGCTCATTCTGAATCTGCTTGAAGAATTCTGGCAGCTTAGTGATAGTATCATTTTTCTTAAACAAGAACACTACCCAAGTGTATCTTGAAAAGTCATCTACTATCACCAAGGCGTACTTCCTTCCACTGAAACTAAGAGGAGAAACAGGTCCAAACAGGTCCATGTGAAGTAGTTGAAGTACTCTGGTTGTGGTTGTGCTCTGGACATCCTTAAAGGAAGTCTTGGGTTGTTTACCCTTCTGGAAGGAACCACAAACCTGATCCTTCTTGAACACTTCATTAGGAAGACTTCGAATGAGACCTTTTCTGGCAATCTTATTCAGTGTCTTGAAGTTAAGGTGACACAATCTCTTGTGCCAAATCCAGCTGTTCTCTGCAGATCCCTTTGCAACCAGGCAAGCATTTCTTGGGCAACTGCTAAAATCTGCAAGATAAATGTTACTCTTCCTCAAGCCTATTAGCAAGATATCATTATAATCAGAAGAAAAGACAGTGCATGAATCACTAGAGAACTTCACTGAGTATCCCCTGTCACAGAATTGGGATACTGAAAGCAGATTATGCTTGAGTCCTTCAACATAGTATACTTCATCTACAGATACACCATTGAAGGTCAATTTTCCAACTCCTCTGGTGACTCCATAGTTGTTGTCACCAAACATCACTCTTGGCCCATTTAATGGCTTGAAATCTTGGAGATTATCCTTCTGGAAGGTCATTGTTGGGATATTTTAGTTTTGATGATTTTCCAAAACAACATGTAATAGGTTTGAAAGCAGTCAGGATAGTATCTTTTAGTTTCAGGTCAGGCTAGGTTGTTTCTCAGGAGAACAGGTTATCAGTGGAGGAAGAACTCAGCTATGGGGGAACCCTACTGAGAGGAACTCAGCTGAGGGGGAACTCTACTGAGAGGAACTCAGTGAGGGGGAACTCACTGACACAGCCTGAGGAAGTCAAAATAACATCAAAAAGAGAACAGACTGAAGCCATGTCAGAAGACCTGAACCTGAAGAGAAGCCTGAAGGAAGTCCCACTGAGTATAAACCTGACTTTCTAAGCTGGTCAGTGGACTACTCAGTGAAGAGCATGATTGAGAGGATCAGTGCTGTGCCTAGTAGGACCTGAAGGAGTCAGGCTACTGAGGCTGGGAAGCTTGACAAATAGCCTTATGTCAACTCCCCTGAGTGGACTTCAAGTCTACTGAAGGAAGTCCACTGAGAAGACTTAAAGTCCAATGATGGTTCCTAAGAAGACTTCAAGTCTACTGAAGAAAGGTATCCTGAGAGGATTACAAGTCAGTTGAAGACAAGTCGCCTGAAGTCAGGACTACCCTGATCAAGTACCCTGAAGAAAAGAGCCGTTGGACTCAGTCCACGTGGACCAATCAAGTCAAGGCAGCGAATCTGACAAAAGCTGACAAGGCCATACTTCACTGAAAAGGAGAATTTCACTCCAGAGATAGTCTGGATTTGAATGTTACTTTCTCCAACGGTAACATTCAAATCCAAACTATAAATACAAACTCAAACTTCATTTGAAAGTGAGCTGGTGGTGCGAGAGTGGTGCAAGTCATGAGGGAGTTATAAGGGTGCACCATCTCCATCAAGAACACTGACACTGAGTTCTTCATAGTCATATTTGAGTGTTCCAGTTTGTATACTCAAGCTCATCATATACATCCTAAGCTTAGAGAGATTTTCCCAACCTTAGCTTAAAGGCTAAAACCATGTAAGGGAAAATCTCACCTAGTTGGAGAGAACCAAACCAAACTAAACCCTTTCCAGAATAGTGTTAGGTGTTGCAGTGAGGTGAGGAGAGGCAGTCCCTGAGTGAAGAGGGATGTGAGGCCAGTTCGAGAGGCAGCTCCGCGGAGGGGTGTGAGTCCAGTTGTGAGTGCACCTTGGCACGTTAAAAACAAGAATCCCGGGTAGTGGATTTCCTGTTAAATCAGGCAGTGGATGTAGGAGCTTGAGCCTCCGAACCACTTTACATTGTTGTGTTCTTTATTGCTTTACTGACTTGCATAACATCAGTGTTAAAACAAAAATTTCTCCTAATTTCCCATATTGTCTTTGTTTGTGAATGAAAAAACGGGACCAACACATGTGCTTGGAAAATCCACTATCAATGTACCAGACATGGTTGCTTGAAAGTCCTTTCTCCAATGGGCTCTTATCTACCTACAGAGAAATCAATTAGGTCCCCTACTAGTGCTGTGTCCTGATTGGTTAGTTGCAGGTTTTGTAGGAATCCATAGATAAAGATCATCCCTTGTTGGATGAGGAGATCTTATCTTCCTTCCAAATCTATCTACCAGAACATGTCCTCTTACAATGACATATTGAGCTACTGGTCTGATAAGGACACCTTTCCTATAAACAGGTCTGGTGTACCTTTTCTCAAATCTGGCATTTGGAATGACCTGCCTCAAAGACATGGTCTTAAAGGTCTGGTTGTAAGGGTACATCCTAGAAGAACCATCTCTGGTGTCATAACTTCCCAGATCAGTTGGTTTTCTATAGATGTGTCTGGAAGACCACCTCTGGTTCTGAAAAGTAGACTTGTTCTGGTGGTTATAGTTCCTTTGAGTATACCTATTCTGGAATTGATTCCTCTGAGAAAATCGTCTCTGGGGTACCTGGTGCTGTTGAACATTGTTCCTTCTCTGGTAGTTCTTACTCTGATTGGTATTCCCCTTTCTTGAGTGTTTCCCTTGAGGTCCTCTAATCTGGTTAGGTTCTCTTTGAGGATTTCTCTGGGGTCCTCCAATTTGAGTAAGTTCTACTCCTTGGGACTCATTGTTCACAGGACCATCAATCTTCAATGGTTCCCCTTGTTGACTCTTATTCTCTAGGATCTTCTCTTCCAGGATAGTCAACTCTTCTGGACCATATGTTATGTGATTAACAGAGTGATTCCTTTTTCCAATCAGGATTGTGAACCACCTTGTAACCATTACCAGTTAAGTCTTTATCATCCCAGATTTCTACCAATTTACCAGCTCTTACAGACTTGTCTTTATTATAAAGGTATTTATGAGTTTTAGTGGTAATTCCAGGATATCCTAAACCACTCTTATCATTAATGCGCTGAGAAGACTCTGATATGATAGATACAACAGATGGTATCTTAGGAGCTTCTCTGGGCATGGGTATCTCCTCTATGTTGTGAGCAACTTGTTTTCCCTTGATAAGAGTCTGGTATTTGGCTCTGAGTTCATTGATCTCATCTTCTTGAGAGTTCTTTTCTTTCATGAGTTGATCTACCAGAGTATCTCTTTCTGTGATCTTATCCTGAAGTTCAGAGACTTCTTTGGAATGATCTTTCATGAGTTCTCTGGTGGATTTATGCTCATGAGAGAGAGATTGAACTTCAGCTCTGAGCCTACCATTCTCTTTCTCAAGTTTTTGACAAAGTTGGACACAATTTTGGAGATCTGATAGCATTTGTTGCATATCAGACTCTCTGGAGTTACCAGATGAATTAGAGGATTCAGTATATTTGGAATTAGATAAGCATAGGGTAGTTTCATTTACCTCAGTGATGTCTGCCATAAGACACACATCATCATCTGATCCGAAATCAGAAGAAGAAGAAGAACTGGAACTAGTATCCTCCTCCTCTGCTTCTGCCAGCAATGCTCTCTTGTCTGCATATCTCATATCTCTCTTGATCCTTTTCTCTTCTCTTTCCCTAAGAGTAAGTTGAGGACAATCATAACTGTAGTGACCAGTCTTGTTGCATGTGTAGCAGGCATTGTCTCCTCTGGGACTAGGACTTGGCTCTCTCCTCCTCTGGTTGTAGTCTGATCTAGCTGGACTACTCTCTCTCCTCTGGTAGTCAGATCTGCCAGAGCTACCATCCCTCCTCTGATAATCTGATCTCCCAGAGCTGCCAGGGTTGTCATCTCTTCTCCTCTCTGGAGTTCTGAATCTGGTCTCCCTTGAGTCTCCAGATGTCTTCTCCTTTTCTGCAGGCTTGAAGGAACTCTTCCTGTCTCTGGTAGACTCCTTCCAATGCCTTTTGTACCTGCCATATTTTGAACTCATTTTATCTAATTTACGGGTTAGAAGTGCTACCTGCTCCTTGAGGCTCAAGTCATCTGCAGTAGACTCCTTTGGCTTGACATCAGGCTTGATAGTTGAAGAGAATGCAACACCTTTCTGACCAGAAGAGGAAACCTCTTCTGTTTGATCCTCCTCTTGAAGATCATACTCATAAGCTTTGAGATCAGACAACAGAAGATGATGATCCAGAGTGTTGAGATCCTTGTTGTCCTTGATCACAGTGACTTTAATTCTCCACCTGCTGGTTAGTGAATGCAAGATTTTACTATTAATTTCTTTTTCAGAATAGGTCTTACCTAAGGCACTAGCCTTGTTCAGGAGGTCTGTGAGACGCATATCCAGTTGGTCAATGGTCTCGTCTGGTTTCATCTTGAAAGTGTCAAACGAATGTTGAACATCTTGGAGCTTGTTGTCTTTAATCTTCTCTGTTCCCACACAGAGAAGTGCAAGCTTGTCCCACATCTCCTTGGCAGTGGCACAGGTTCTGACCTTCTCTATCACTTCCTTGGTGAGTGTGTTGATAATCTCGGTTCTTACTACCTGGTCCAAGTTGTAGAGCTTTCTTTCATCGTTGTCAAGATCTTCTTTCTTTTTGAGGATTCTTTGCCTGGGGACTCTATCCTCTGCAGCTTTTTGGGCTGTTTCACTAGTTTCTTCCCTGGACTCTAACATGCCACTATCAATAGGAGTCCAGTAAAATTGAATGGGCCACTTTCTACCACATCTAACATGCGGTGGTGAATAGCTCCCAGATGATTACTCATCATGAAGCTCCAGTGGCTATAATCCTCAAATGAGAATTCTGGCAACTTGCGACTCTTATAAGAAGATTTTGCAGACATTTTGACAAAAATAAGGATTTAACAAGAATTTGAACAAAAGCACTAAAGAGCAATGGATCTACCCGGTGACCACCAAAAGCTTTTCAAAGCAGTGGTCGTTGGACACACTGCTCTGATACCACTTGTTGGTCCCACTAGTTAGATTAATTGCGGAAGCTTAAGTTAAATGTCTTTCAAATTCTTTTTACAAGAGCACATAAACCAATAAGAGAATAAGTAAATGAAAGCAATAAAGAACACAAGATATATAGTGGTTCGGATTGAATATCCTACGTCCACTCTCCCTTTTATCCAAGGGGTCTCACTATCAACCAACCAACTCACTTACTTACTCACTGGAATTGGGAAGTACCAGCTCCTTCTTACAAATTATTTAGATTTAACTTCAATCTAAAGATCAACAGCCTACAACCTTATCTTGTAGATGAACAGGTTGAGGTTCAACAACTCCTCAAGAGTGAATATGAATGAAAGAGCAATAAGAGTGCTAAGAGTGATTATCAAAAGCTTGGATGGACTTATGCGCGTAAGAGTCTCTAGAGCTTTTTCTTGAACTGCACTCTTGTGTTTATAGAGGGGATTAGGGCTAGCCGTTGGAGGGCTAATCCAATCAGATCCTCTATTTAGGGAAGCCTCAATCAATCAATTCCCTAATTGATTGATTGGGTTGGTGGGATCCTTGGATTGGTTATCTTTAAATACTTTCAAATCCTGATCTTGTTGACTTGATTTGAATCACCAACGGTCAAATGCTTTCTCTGCCAAACTCTAATTCTCAACAGAGAAGGCAAGACCAGACACCAGGCAACCTCGGTGTCTTCTGGTCCTAATCTGGTTAACAACCAGAATACTCAGTAGAAACAGGGGATCAAACTGAGCATCTTTTGTTCTACCAGACTCATCTGGTCCAGACTCGTCTGGTCTGGGGAAGGTCCTCTGCCTCTGGTCAGATCTCATTTGGTGAAGTCTTCTGGTGGAGTCCTCTGGTGAAGTCCTCTGGTGGGGTCTTCTGGTGACTCTTCTGGAGAAGTCTTCTGGTCTGGCAGTTCCCCTTAGACTAAGTCCTCATCTGGCTAACAGGTCCAGATGGTCCTATTACATCTTCTGGTTTGTTTTAACTCATCAAAACTATACAATAATTTTCCTAACAGCAAGTAATAATCTTAAGCGTACTAAAACTAGACAATCCACTTACCTAATCTAGCACAAGATTGAAAGACTAAAAGCTCAAGAATTAACCCTAATACTCCTATCAACCTACTTCACAAAACCAATAATCGAGTTATATGGATTTTGTTTAATTATTGAGACCCTAATTTAACTAAGGTGATGCGGTCGTCCTCCCTAGATAAACCAGTAGTTGATAAACCCCTTCTAAAATCTCTTCCTTAAGCCTATTTATTATTAAAGATTGATACGGTCATCTTCTCTCTAACAATTTTCGTACTCAATTCCAAGATAAGTCTAGAGTTTATATGAAGCATTCAATAATTAAGTGAATCAAAACTAAACATCATGAATTATCCTAATTACGTACCAACATCCTACTTCTACGAGTTCATCCTATCCTAAGCATGCAAGAGTTCTAGCCTAACATGGTTGTTTGAATAACGAAAACAATAATAAGAATGATAATTGTATGTATTGGTCCCACTAAGTAGATTAATTGCGGAAGCTTTAAGGGTTATGTCTTGTACCAAGATCTTTTATAAGAACACTAAATAAGTTAAGACAAAATTGAAGAAAGCAGTAAATGGACCAGATTTATAGTGGTTCGGAATTCAATATCTTACATCCACTCTCCCTTTGATCAAAAGGGATCTCACTAACCAACCAACAACCAACTTACTTACTGGAATTGTGAAGTACCAGTTCCTTCTTACAATCACTTTAGATCTAACTTAGATCTAAAGTCTACAGCCTTCAACCTTTTCTTAGTGATGAACAGGTTGAGATCCAACAACTCCTTTAAGAGTATATATGTAAACTAAGAATAATAAGAGTGCTTAAGAGTGATAAGATAAAGGCTTGGAATGTGGCTTCTTGCGCGTGAGAATCTAGAGCCTTTCTTTGAGTCTGCACTCTTGTATTTATAGAGATGATTAGGGTTTAGCCGTTGGAGAGCTAATCTAATCAGATCCTCTATTTAGGGAAGCTTTCAATCAATCAATTCCCTAGTTGATTGATTGGGTTGGTGGGATCCTTGGATTGATTGACTTCAAAACTTTCCAATCCTGATCTTGTTGACTTGATTTAAATCACCAACGGTCAAGTGCTTCTAATGCCTAACTCAGATTCTCTCCAGAGAAGGCAGGACCAGGTACCAGGTACCAGGTAACCTCAGTGTCTTCTGGTCCAGAGTTGGTTAAGAAACAGATTACTCAGGAGAATCAGGAGATGATTCTGAGCATCTTTTGTTTCACTAAACTCGTCTGGTCTGGGGAAGGTTCTCTGCCTCTGGTCAGTCTCATCTAGTGAAGTCTTCTGATGGAGTCCTCTGGTGAAGTCCTCTGGAGGATCTTCTGGTAGGTCTTCTGGTGACTCTTCTGGTCTGGCAGTTCCCCTAGACTAAGTCCTAATCTAGTTCCTCATCTGGCTAACAGGCTCAGATGGTCCTATTACATTATCAAGTTTGTTTTAGCTCATCAAAACTAACAACTTTTATCCTAACAATTTCCCCCTTTTTGATGGAGTTAAAACACAACCAGAACTGATCAAAAACATAAACACTTAAGCATAAAAACAATAAAGGATAAGACCTTAGAATAGATCTTATCAGGCAAACAAGAAGACAACAAGAAGTTGTCTTTAAGACAGAGGAGATGTGATATTTCATTAATAATAGGAACAAAGAGGATTACAGATTACAATGCAATTCTGGTCCTATTCTAAGCATATCTTCTGTTCTCTTTAGGCACCAGGAACCAGTCGAAGAATCTATCTTGAATGGCCTTGAGCTCTGCAGAAGATGTTGGAGTGAAGTTTGCCAACACCTTGGTCTTGTACAGCTTCTTCAATTCTGCCCAATCCACCTGGTCCCCTATCATGGGAGTGTTAAGATAATGGAATTCAGGGGCAGTGACTTCCAGGTTGAATTCAATGATTGAGTCCATCAGCTGCTTGTAGAGCCCTGCATCGTATGCCTTCATCCAAGTGTGGAATGTCCTGTTGATGAGCGCATCATCCTCTGGTGGAGGCCTCTGAATGTAGTGCTGGATAAACCATAAGGTTTTGGCTTCTCTCCATTTCTCTATCAGAGGGACAGGCACAGTAGAGTCAAAAGACCCTTCTGTCCTAAGAGGCAATATCTCCATCACTTCCACAGGAGCCTTCCTTCTTTGGCTGGATCCACTGGCACCAGAAGAGATGCCAGCTTCTCTGGTCTTCTTGTTCTGCCTCCTAACATATCGGAGCCTCTGCTCTTCATCTATGTTCTTCCTAATCCGGGCTTGCCTCTCTTCAGGCGTCTCTTCCTTGAACCTCTTCTCTGCCTCTTCAACGACAGATTCAAGGAAGCTCTTCTTGACTTTCCTTATTTTTCTCTTAGCAGGTCCAGACAGAGAAATAGGATCCTGCTCTATATCAGTTATCTCTTCCTCTGCCGCCAACTGCTTAGCCATGGTAAGAGATTTCAACTCTTCCTTCTTTTTCTTCTGCAGCTCCGCCTGGGCCAATGTGTTCTCCAGCAGGTCCAGACGAGCCCCATGGCTAAAGAGAATCTCCAGGGTGGTCTTCGCCAAATCAGTTCTGGTATGCTCTTCCCTCTTTTTAACTTCATCAAACAGGGGCTGCACTACCTGCCTTATGAGATCAGGCAAGGCAGTGGAGGAGGAAGAGTGAAGATCACGGAGTTGCCTGGCTTCTTCCAGGTAGGCCTTTGATTCAGCTACCAGCTTCTCTTGATTCTCGAGCATCTCCTGGAGAGAATCCTTGAGCTTTGCAGTCTGCAGCATTTGTGAGGCCATCTCCACCTTCAGCACTGAAACAGGTCTCACCTAGTCCAGAACATATTGCTGGATCTGCCTCTGGCTCTCGTGCACATCCATCTTCAAGTATAGGCAGTCAGATTTGAAAGCTGCTTTGGCACAGGCAAAGACATCCGTAATTTGCTTCAAGAATTATCTCCTCTCATCCTTAATCTGGTGCTCAACCAAAGTAGGAGCTAGGTGCTGCATGGCCTTAGAGAATTTGCCAATCTGCAAGATTTGTTCATTGAAGAACAACTTCATCTTCTGGAGGACGGTAGGAGTCACATCAAAGTCCCCCTCATCAGAGTAGAGCTCTGGAGGAAAGGTGAAGTGGGGGCCAAACTTGTAAGAGGGGCCCTCTGGGGAGATCATCACTCCCTGCTGGATTAACAAGGTGCGAATCACCACCTTGGCTGCCTCTGGAGTCTCAAGCTCCGCAAGATTATGGAGATTCAGCTTCTTCTTTAAATCAATTTCCCAGGCAGTGAAATTAGGAGGACTCATCTCTTCAAGCAGCAGCATCAGGTCCTCCACATCCTCAAGTATGGCCTTGCTCCAGACCTTGGCGTCAGTCAGATCTGCCAGAAGTGGTAAGTGCTCAAGAAGGACAGGGAAGTGCTCTCTTAGCCAGAGCTGAGCACTTACACTCATGCTCTGCCTAATGGGACCCATATCATCTGATGAGAATGAAAAGGGTTTGGGCCAGAGGCAGAGGAGGATGGGGATAAGCCAGCAGGCTCAAGTGAAGCATCCTCATCTTCACTATCATCGCTAGATAGGCATGTGGGAGAGGGAGGGAGAGCAACAAATCCCAAAGCCATGGAAGGGTTCTGGTCAGTGTGAGATGGGAGAGGGGTAGGAATTTAGGTAGAGGGTGTGGGGAGAGGAAGCTCTGCACCAGAAGAAGTAGTTGGAACTTCTGGCACAGAGGCTGGGTAAGGAATTTGAGAAGAGGAGGAGGGAGGAATGGGTTGTTCTGCACCAGAGGTTGAAGGCACCTCTGGTACCGGGGCTGGGGGAGAAAGATTTGTGGGGAGAGGGATTTGTGAGGAGGGGGGAGAGGGTGTTTGTGTAGGGATGGTGGAGGGAGTGTATAGGGGTGTATCAGGTAAGGTTTGCCCTGGTGAAGAATTGGGGTCACCAGGAGCAGGGGAGGTAGTTTGGTTAAGGGTTTCTGGGGGAGATGTGGTGGGGGTTACAAGGTTTATGGGGATAGATGGGGGATTAGAGGGGTTTACCTGCTCTGAAGCAGTGGCTTCCTCCAACAGGTGAAAGGCCTCCTCAATGGCCTGTTCCAAAGCATCTCCCAGGTCAGAGCCAGAGTCAGGGTCCTGCAGAATGGCCCTCTTGGCTCTAGGCTTCCTCTTAAGAGGCTCAACCTCTTCAACTTCTTCCTCCTCTTCTGATGGCTCATCCACCAGATGCGTCTTCTTAGCCCTTCTACTTGTTCTGGGCTTCTTTGCAGAGGCCTTCCTGACATCTTCTGGCCTCTTCCTCTTAGCTGCTCCTGCCTTCTTAGCAGCTTCTTCACCATCACCCTTCTTCTTCAGGATAGATTGAAGGGGAATCTGGTCCTCCTCAGAGGAACCAGAGAAGGCTATGGTTGAAGAACCAGTAGCTTCAGCAGGTTTCTTCTTGCTCTTCTCCTGCTTCTGCCCCTTAGCAGGTGAGGGCACTGCTTGGAGGGGAGGGGCAGGAATGGCTTGCTCTCCATCAGAATCAGGATGGCCATGAAGAGGACCATCCTTGGAGAAAAGGATCTTGGACTTATGAAAACCCTTGCACCATGACTCCTTCCACTGCTTCTCTAGCAAGATGGAATCCAGAATTAGTGTAAGTTTGGTCCCCAGGGAGACATTTGCATTAAAGTAGAACTGCTGCTCCCCTGGCTTGCTGGGACACTCTTCCTTCTGCACCTTCAATTTGTTCTTCATCAACATGCCCCAGAAGAACTCGGCCCAATTGCATTTGACACTATCAAAAATAGCCCTCATAACACAGAGCCTGCCAGTGAAGATGGCATCTGTGTTATGGCTCTCACACATTAGCACTTTCACCACAATATCAAAAAGTACCTTGTACTTCTGCCTGAGATGCTTGTCCAAAAAGCCCTTCGTCAGGTTCTGGCATGAAGATCTGGCAAAGATCTTGAACGATTCAACTGCTTCTCCTTCCTTATACTTCAAAGGGTCCACTCCTTCCGAAGAAATATTTCCAAACAGGCTGCAAAAGTCATGCTTCGAGAAAACGACGTCCTCCTTGTCAAGCTTGGAGGAGATGTGGTCATCGTGGATCTTCATCTTGACCAAAAACTGGGCAGCATACCCATCCAAGGTGCGCAGATCCCTGGGAACTTTGGAGATCAACTCCTCCACTCCAGACTTCCTTAGCAACTCCAGAATCTCCAGGGCTGTCGGATTCTTGGTGGAATAGAAATTAACCACCATCTCCGATTTGAGTTTCTTGCACACGTGCTCTGGGTCGAAGTTGCATTTGGGTGCCATTTCTGAGATAGAGAGAGAGAGAGAGAGAACTTGCAGAGAGAGAGGTTAGGGATTTGAGAGTAATGAAACGTGAAATGACAGATTGAAAAGAAATTGATTTAAATAGGGCAAGACGCGTGGCTTGAACAATCAATGAAGTGTGAACGCATGTAAATCCCAAATTTAAATAAGGGAACAAAATCAATTTTTGAATTGATTGACATATTGCACTGTTGTTAAATCTGACGGCCAAGATTAAAAGGCAAGTTACAGATTTAATATGGTGCGTGGGCATGGTCATTGGGACTGGGATCGAGGGGGGTTTTGTGGCAGTCAAGAGAAAAAGCGAAATGATTGCCTAGTTCCTCTACCCTAGTCTTAAATACACCCTGAAGATGAAACGTTTTGAGTGTATTTACTAATTTGAAAAGTGTATCCCAATGATCAGAGGCCAGAGAAGCAAATACATATATGTCACCTGATATTGTAACCAGATGATACTACGGTTAGTCTGGTGTTACAACTCATCTGATCTGCACCTCATCTGGGATGTACCTCACCTGGTACACGCCTCATCTGGTACATACCTCATCTGGAGATGTAACTTCCCTGGTATATCTAACCTGTAGGCATGTTAGTTTGAATACTTAAGAATTATGCAATAAAATGAAACAAAGGATACTTCTCTGATGTTCCCCCTAAACCATATTTGTCTCTGGATCCAAAAGTCCTAACTCAAATGCTAACTCTCTGCATCTGGTTTCAGCCAAAGGCTTAGTTAAAATATCTGCTCTCTGCTTCTCTGTTGCGATCTTTTCCATCCTTATATCTCCCTTCTCAACATGGTCTCTGATAAAGTGATGACTTATATCAACATGCTTGCATCTGGTATGAAGAACTGGATTCTGGGTGATTGCTATTGCACTATTACTATCACAAAAGATTGGAATATCCTTAGCTCTAATCTGGTAGTCCTTTAACTATTGACTAATCCAGAGTAGTTGTGAACAACAGCTGCCTGCTGCCATGTACTCTGCTTCTGTTGTTGATGTAGCAACTGAAGTATGCTTCTTAGAAAACCAAGATACCAATTTATTTCCTAAAAATTGGCATGTTCCACTAGTAGACTTTCTATCTATTCTGCACCCACCATAATCTGAATTCGAATAACCACTTAACTCTAAATTGTCATCTGTAGGATACCATAACCCCAAATTTACTGTCCCTTTAAGATACTTCAATATCTTCCTAGCTGCTTCCAAATGACTTCTCTTAGGATTAGCTTGAAATCTTGCACACACACCAACTGCAAAGGTTATATCTGGTCTGCTTGCAGTCAAGTACAGAAGAGAACCAATAAGTGCTCTGTACTGAGTCTGGTCCACACTCTCTCCAGACTCATCTGGATCCATGTTGAAATTTATCATCATAGGAATCTTGGCTGCTTTGCTAGATCCAATTCCAAATTTCTCTAACATGTTTCTGATGTACTTTGCCTGATTGATGAAAATTCCCTTCTCTGATTGCTTTACCTGCAGACCTAAGAAATAATTCATTTCACCCATCATAGACATTTCAAACTGGCTCTGCATGAGTTCACCTAACTTCTCACACAGCTTCTTGTTAGGGGATCCAAATATAATGTCATCAACATATATTTGGACTAGAAGGATGTCATTTCCTTCTTCTGTCCTAAACAAGGTCAAATCAATCTTACCTTTAGTAAAACCATTGTCCAGAAGAAATTGAGAAAGAGTGTCATACCATGCTCTAAGTGTCTGCTTCAGCCCATAAAGAGCTTTCTTAAGCTTAAACATCTTGTCACCTTGTTCAAAACCAGGAGATTGTTCCACATACACTTCCTCAATGAGTATCCCATTAAGAAAGGCAGATTTCACATCCATCTGGTATACTTTGAACTTCATGTGAGCAGCGTATTCTAAGAACAATCTAATGGCTTCTAGTCTGGCAACAGGAGAAAATGTCTCATCATAGTCTATTCCTTCAGACTGAGTATAGCCCTGAGCCACTAGCCTTGCCTTGTTCCTAGTAATGACATCATTCTCATCTTTCTTATTCTTGAAAACCCACTTAGTGCATATCACCTTTTGATGTGTTGGTCTGTCTACCAGCTTCCAAACATCCTGTCTGGTGAATTGATTCAACTCCTCTTGCATAGCAACAATCCAATTTGAATCTTTCAGTGCCTCCTTGATGTTCTTGGGCTCAATCAAGGACACATATCAACTGAATAAGGCAGCTAAGCTAAGTGTTCTCCTAGTCTGGTCACCCTTAGTTGGATCTCCAATTATCAGGTCATTAGGATGATCAACCAGGGTCCTCCTTCCCGTGGCCTTGCCTGATTGACCATCTACTGCAGTACCTTGGTTATTATCACCAACTGCAGGAGAGCTTCTCCCTACAGGAGTTCCAACCTCTTCTGGTTCTGCTCTCTGTGAAGACTTATTCTTTAGAGAACCAGGAGATGGGTCATCATCCAAATCTGAATCTGAATCTAGAATAGATGGATTGACCTTAATTACTCTGGGAGTAGTCTGATTCTGTGTCTCTTCAGAGGACTTTAAGTCAACCTTGCACTCAAGAGCAGATTCATAAAAAACAACATGGGGTGTTTCCTCCACACAAAGTGAATTCTTATTAAAAACTCTAAATGCTTTGCTAGTGTTGGAATATCCCAAAAATATTCCATCTGCTACTTTAGCATCAAAAGTTTTTAATTTTGATTTCCCATGGTCATGGATGAAACATTTGCAACCAAAAATATGAAAATATGAAACAGATGGGGTTTTACCTTTCCATACCTCATATGGAGTCTTACTATGTCTCTGGGCAATTAGGCATCTGTTCTGAGTATAACAGGCTGTGTTGATAGCTTCTGCCCAAAACCTTTGTGGTGTGTTGTACTCTGCTAGAAGAGTCCTTGCAGCTTCCTTTAGGGTTCTATTCCTCCTTTCTGCTACTCCATTTTGTTGGGGTGTTCTGGCAGCAGATGTCTCATGAAAAATTCCATGTTCCTTGCAATACTCTGCAATGTGTGAATTCAGAAACTCTGTCCCTTTGTCACTTCTGATCCTGACTATGCTCTGGTTCTGCTCATTCTGAATCTGCTTGAAGAATTCTGGCATCTTAGTGATAGTTTCATTTTTCTTAAACAAGAACACTACCCAAGTGTATCTTGAAAAATCATCTACTATCACCAAGGTGTACTTCCTTCCACTGAAACTAAGAGGAGAAAAAGGTCCAAACAGGTCTATGTGAAGTAGTTGAAGTACTCTGGTTGAAGTTGTGCTCTGGACATCCTTAAAGGAGGTCTTGGGTTGTTTACCCTTCTGGCATGAACCACAAACCTGATCCTTCTTAAACACTTCATTAGGAAGACCTCGAATAAGACCTTTTCTGGCAATCTTATTCAGTGTTTTGAAGTTAAGGTGACTCAATCTCTTGTGCCATAACCAGCTGTCTTCTGCAGATCCTTTAGCAACCAGGCAAGCATTTCTTGGGCAGCTGCTAAAATCTGCAAGATAAATATTACCCTTCCTCAAGCCTATAAGCAAAATATCATTATAATCAGAAGAAAAGACAGTGCATGAATCACTAGAAAACTTCACTGAGTATCCCCTGTCACAAAATTGGGATACAGAAAACAGATTGTGCTTGAGTCCTTCAACATAGTAGACTTCATCTACAGATACGCCATTAAAGGTCAACTTCCCAACACCTCTGGTGACTCCATAGTTGTTGTCACCAAACGTCACTCTTGGCCCATTCAATGGCTTGAAATCCTGGAGATGATCTTTCTGGAATGTCATGTGCTTGGAGCATCCACTATCAATGTACCACACATGTTTTCTTGAAAGTCCTTTCTCCAATGGGATCTTATCCTCCTGCAGAGAGATCAATTATTGTCTTTAATCACAGTCATTTTGATTCTCCACCTGCTGGTTAGTGAACGCAAAATTTTACTATTAATCTTTTTCTCTGAATAAGTCTTACCTAAGGCACTAGCCTTGTTAAGGAGATATGTAAGACGCATATCCAGCTGATCAATGGTCTCATCTGGTTTCATCTTGAAGGTGTCAAACGAGTGTTGAATAGCTTGGAGTTTGTTATCCTTTATTTTCTCTGTTCCTTCACAGAGCAAGGCAAGTTTATCCCACGTCTCCTTGGCAGTGGCACATGTTCTGACTTTTTCAATCACCTCCTTTGTGAGTGTGTTAATGATTTCAGTCCTTACTACCTGGTCTAGGTTATACAACTTCCTTTCATCATTGTCAAGCTCGTCTTTCTTCTTTAATATCCTCTATCTAGCGACACGGTCACCAGTTCTCTGCTCTGCAGATTCACTTGTTTCTGCCCTGGACTCAGACCTGCCATCATCAATAGGAGTCCAATAAAATTTGATGGGGCTACTTTTTACCACATCTAACATGCGGTGGTGGATAACTCCAAGATGATTACTCATCATGAAGCTCTAGTGGCTGTAATCCTCAAAAGAGAATTCTGGTAACTTGCGGCTCTTATATGAAGATTTTGAAGACAGTTTTACTCAACAAAAATTTAACAAGAAATTTGATCAAACACAACAAAGAGCAATGGATCTGCCCGGTGACCACCAAAAAGCGTTACAAAGCAATGGTCTTTGGACACACTACTCTGATACCACTTGTTGGTCCCACTAAGTAGATTAATTGCGGAAGCTTTAAGGGTTATGTCTTGTACCAAGATCTTTTATAAGAGCACTAAATAAGTTAAGACAAAATTGAAGAAAGCAGTAAATGGACCAGATTTATAGTGGTTCGGATTTCAATATCCTACGTCCACTCTCCCTTTGATCAAAAGGGGTCTCACTAACCAACCAACAACCAACTTACTTACTGGAATTGTGAAGTACCAGTTCCTTCTTACAATCACTTTAGATCTAACTTAGATCTAAAGTCTACAGCCTTCAACCTTTTCTTAGAGATGAACTGGTTGAGATCCAAAAACTCCTTTAAGAGTATATATGTAAAATAAGAACAATAAGAGTGCTTAAGAGTGATAAGATAAAGGCTTGGAATGTGGCTTCTTGCGCGTGAGAATCTAGAGCCTTTCTTTGAGTCTGCACTCTTGTATTTATAGAGGTGATTAGGGTTTAGTTGTTGGAGAGCTAATCTAATCAGATCCTCTATTTAGGGAAGCTTTCAATCAATCAATTCCCTAATTGATTGATTGGGTTGGTGGGATTCTTGGATTGATTGACTTCAAAACTTTCCAATCCTGATCTTGTTGACTTGATTTAAATCACCAACGGTCAAGTGCTTCTAATGCCTAACTCAGATTCTCTCCAGAGAAGGCAGGACCAGGTACCAGGTAACCTCAATGTCTTCTGGTCCAGAGTTGGTTAAGAAACAGATTACTCGGGAGAATTAGGAGATGATTCTAAGCATCTTTTGTTTCACCAGACTCGTCTGGTCTGGACTCGTCTGGTCTGGGGAAGGTTCTCTGCCTCTGGTCAGTCTTATCTGGTGAAGTCTTCTGATGAAGTCCTCTGGAGGGTCTTCTGGTAGGTCTTCTGGTGACTCTTCTGGTCTGGAAGTTCCCCTAGACTAAGTCCTAATCTAGTTCCTCATCTAGCTAACATGCCCAGATGGTCCTATTACATTATCTGGTTTGTTTTAGCTCATCAAAACTAACAACTTTTATCCTAACAGTATGCATACTTGAATGAACGAAAGAAATCAATAACATAAACGAAAGAATAAATTCAAGTCTCAAAAGTAATCTCAATAAATCCAGAAAAACTAGGTTTAGAAAACTAAAGTATCAAGAAATCAAGAAAAAAACTAATAGGTTCAAAAGTAAAATAATTAAACTATGAATTCGTATGTTAAAACCTCGATTACACGTTCAAAAATCTTGCTAAACTCTTCCCCCAAGCTCTCTCCTTCAAAAACTATCTAACGGTATCAAAGTGCATCTCAAAATATGCTTGAAATAGGTATATATATGCTTGGGCTCGAATTGGACGGATTTGGGCCTTAATTTCCCGAGAACGCTTGACCAGGTGGAACGCTCGAGCCCCTAGAGCTCGAGCTGTGCTCACTCGAGCGCCCCCATACTTGCAGTGCAAAACAGACGCTCGGCCCCCTTTACTTGAGCGCCTGGCGCTCGACTCGCTTCCACTCGAGCGCCTAGCGCTCGACCTAGGGTGACTCGAGTGCTTCTCGTACGAACTAATATTTTTCATATTTCTTCAATATCTTCTCATCCGGGAGACCATTTGAGTTGATTCAAAGTCCTACGAACTATATTTTTCGCCCTCTTTTCTAATATGAGCATCAAAGAGGCAAATTCATTAGTTTATGAAAATGATACTCAAATAACTCTAAATACTCATCAAATTCACTCAAAATATGGGTAAATCGGGCTATAAAACATAACAATTTCACGCCTAATCAACCCCCCCCCCAAACTTATCATATTGCTTGTCCTCAAGCAATGAACTAATAAGTCAAGTGAAATTGTTAAGAATGAATCATAGAACCATACCATGCAAGTAATAGTTTTCCAGCTTCAAAGATTGATCACTCGCACACAAACTCACCTCCTTCATCCTACTAGTGGATAATCAATAAGAACCACCAAAATCAAACATGGATGTGCTCTCGACGGTGTGTTTCACTCCCTCACAAGTGTTTAGCAATAATAAGGGACTCTCACAATCAATCAATCACACAAATCAGTAGCCATAGGTTTGTAAGTACTCTCAACTTCGACTATAAACTAGAATCCATGCCGAATAAAAAAGGACTTTCTCAAGGTTGTAATGTAGGCTCTTTGGACAGGTGGGGTAACTATATAGGATAACTGACTTAAGTGAATGGAGAATAGAAAATTAAACTTTGGTATTTTCAATACACGGAACCGACTTCTTCAAACATCTTCATGCACAACACTCTCAGTTCCATCTATTCACAACACCTCAATTTTTTTTTCTTCTAACTCTTTCACTTTTTTTCTCAATCAAGCACTTCCTTCTTTTTTTCTCTTTTCACACAAAATCTATGAGCTCATATTTCTTTTGCTCACTCTCAAATTCTTTTGTTCTTTCCCACAACTCAAAACTTCATTACATCTTTCCTCATATTCACTCAACCATTAATAATTCACCTTCTCAACTCAACTCTATCCCTTTCCACTCATAACTTTTCCTATTCTCCACTCAAATTAGGACAAAAAGAGTTTAAGAATTTGGATAAGCTCAAATGTGCTAGCAAATAAATAGGCTAAGGCTCAAACGGGCTAACAAGGGATAAATGTCATTGGTAGGGAATATTTGGCTAAGTGACTTATCAATTCAAAGATGGCCTAAGATTATTTTCGGTATTTCAAACTAGACACAATCAAGAAGAAAGAGTACCCACAAGTTCTAGCACCTCTAAGGTGAAGATCCACTCACAAACGATGAGATCAATTTAGTGAATTTTAATCTCTTTAAAGGCTAAATCTCACGGCTTTCACATCCATGCTAGTCCTAGTGAATTCTCACTCTCTACCACACAAGTATTTAAAAAGGAAAATTCATAAGTATACGAGTTCCCTCTCAAATCCACTCTAATTACTACACTCACACACTCTAGTCCCTAACTCAACTCCATAAATCACTAACTCATAACTCACACTCAAAGATAACAATCAATAAGCAGGATGAGTCAATAAGCGTGAAATAAATGGTAGCACATCAATCAGTTCAACATAAGATCAGCTCAAGGAGTTAAAATCAGTACATCCCAAATCAAGATAGAGAAAAATAAGGAAAAATAGTCTCAAACAATGAATAAAGAAAAGATAGAGGCAAGAACGAGGGGGAGTCCCCATAATCATCATGCATCTGGAGGAGGTGGTGGATGGTAGCTCTGGTGGTCTGCTCCTAAGTGGGAGACAAAGAGAGCCTCCATCCATCTGTGCATGTCTGAGACTTATCCTTTTATCCTAGTGGACCTAGCATCCCACTGGTCCTGGGCCGTACGGAGGTGCGTAACATCGGTACGCAGAGCCTAAATCTCCGTCTCCATCCCTAACCACTGAAGCTGGGTTGGGGCCCATCTACCTGGAGCAGGTGCTTAGGGTACCTCGAACTCCATATCTTGAGGCTCTTGTCCTCCTTCTGCAGCTTCCTCCTCTTCGTCTTCTTCATCGGCTCCTTCTTCATACGCATCCTCTTCTTCCTCATGCGAGTCCCGAGCTCCACTCATTCCGGCTCCACTCATTCCAGCTCCCCTTTTCTGCTTCTTCTTCGACCTTTGATCCTGTTGGTCCCGAAACGAGTAAACAGGTGTATGGGGGGGGGAATACACCTGTGGTTACAAATTAAAACTTCTTCTTAAAGTTATCAGGTTACTTAAGACAGTAGCTCATTAGTGGACTTGAGGTCTGCTGAGAGTTACTTTGTGAAAGCTTACTGAGATAATACCTCCACTGAAAGCTCAAGACTTTCAGTTGAACTACTATCTAATTAGCTTTCAGATGCGGATTAGTGAGCCCTTAGAAAACTCGTTTTACTTTGATTAACTTTGAGATTAACACACACTTAGGAAAGCAGATAATAAGAACACAAGGTATAAAGTGGTTCAGAGATGAATCTCCTACGTCCACTGTCCTGATCAAACAGGAGAATTCCTTTCACTTGGAATTCCTTGTGTTATAGTGCCAAGGTGCACTGATCAACTAATCCTCTCTTAGGATGATTGATCACTAGGAAATTCCAGGTCCTAGTTCCCAAAACAAACTAGCTTTCAGACTGATACAACAATCAGCTTACTAACACCACTTAACACTAGCTCTCAACCTAAACACTGAGTAGGGTTTTGAGTAGGGTTTTGGTTCCAACTATTTTGAGATAATCCTTACAATTTTAGCTCAAGGCTTAGGATTGGATTATCTCTTTCTAAGATTTGGATATAGCTTTAAGCTTGGTTACAGAAGGTTTGTTAGGCTCTCTACAAATGTGAAACACTTGGGAAACAAAGGTAATTTCGAGTGCTTCTTAGTTGTTATGAATGTAGAGATAGTTTTGATCTTGTGAGTTTCCCATGCATAAAAATGAGCACGTCCTTCTGTATTTATAGGCTTCCTTGAAAATCTTCCCGTTGGATTTGAATCTTCTCAAGTAAGTCTTCTTGTATATGATTGGCTCAAACGACTCTATTTGAAGCTTTAAGTCTTGTCAAGAAATGGCTGAAAGACCATGCCTGTTCACCAACTTTCTGTAGATTGCTAGGGAAAGACTTTTGGTACTTGTCAGGCTGGGGCAGGTCGGCTGTCAGTAAAGTACACTGACGTGTCATCTTCTTATTGGACCTTTAGTCTGTATGCCCAGATTCTTGTCTTGCTTTAAGGTGGAACTCCTCTGAGAGAACCTTCTCATTCCTTCATTTATTGTAAGCTTCCCTGAAATTCGTTTTGCCTTGTTACAACCATATTAACTAACAGCTTTTAATATGTTTAGCATTGAATGTGCATTGTTAGTTACCATCAGTGGACCTTGGTCCTCTCCTGATAGTTTTAGTCTTAGTGAGAATGTACTTAGAAAACATTCAAGACTTAGACTTATTCTCAGATCACATGTCTTCAGCGGACTTCACTTCAGCAGACTTCATTCTTAAATACACTCTAACAATTACTAACTGTACTTCAGTTCTTTAACAGTTGAACTGTTTAACTAAGTACTAACTCTACTGAATAATTTACTTACAAAATAACTTAGGAGGAACATTTTGGCATCTAATCAAAACATAAGTCTTATACATTTTCCCAACAGATCCTACAGCCCCTTTTTCTCCAACTTCATTTTAAACTTCTCAATCTCCTTCAGGTGATTTTTCCCGTCCATCCCATTGTTCTCCTTCTTCAAACCTCTCAACGTCACCAGCTTCTCATTGGGTAGAGAGAAGAGGTAGTCCTCCTTGAAGCGGATACAGTACGAATCCAACCAATGCTCCCACATCCATGTGTGGTACATCTGATCGAAGTCAATATCTCTCCATATGAGCGGTCTAGACCTCGGCTCAATCTCTCTACCCCTTACAAAAGCTGAAATGAGACCCTCGCCACTAATATTCGATGTCTTCTTTCCACACTTGAACGGGGCCTCCAAGGTGTGCTCCAGAAAGTCTCTCCCAAAATCGTGTGGCCTGCAATGAAGCAAACACCACAAGGCATACAACTGCTTCGAAGTCACAGTCCCCATCTCCGATCGAGCATATATTGTATTTCCTAAAATTCTCTCCAAATATCAGATCACTGGGTTTTGGATAGCTGATGCTCGTGTAGTCTGAGACTTGTAATTTCCGGTTAATCCTCCAGTAATAAGCTTCCAAAAATCATTAGCGTGGAATGAAGTGGACTGGCGGTTCGGCCTATCTGATGCTGGAAGCTTCAGAGCTTCGTTGATGGCTGGCAACGCACAATTGTGCCACTCCCCCCAAATCGTAAAGTGAAAGGATGTAGTGTCTCTCATCATCGCTGACGCCAAGAATTGCTCTGTTAGATCTGGGTAGACTTCCATAGTAAGTAAGAGCTGGTAGAATTCCTCCATCCTATTCCTCTCGAATACCCTTTTTATCTCCTCTTCTATTCCCAAGTGTCTCATAAACTCGATGCTCGGGTGCCGAGTTTTCTCCACCCTTCTGGCCACCATACTCCATCTGTATGCGTGGTTACACCAATCCTCGCCATAATCCAGATTATCCCATCTGGAGGGCATCTATCCTTTTGCCGTTAACTCATTTGTCAGAGCCACTGACCTCTCTCCTAATACCATTATGTCCTCATGCTTCTTAGGGGGTGCCATAAGTCTTAATTGACAAGAACATTGAAAAGTTACTACTCAATAATAATAATAACAATATCAATTCATCTCAAGTAGTAATCCTATTTCAACCATTCATCACATTGCAACATTGGTTCACATTAAGGGGCTATGCCCATCTCAAAATCAATTCACCTAACTCAAAGTTCCCAAAATTCATCAACAAAGCTCAAAATCCAAGTCTATCATGAAGTAACATCACAAAAATACCAATTTACATGCTCAAGACTTAATTCATAATCATAAAATCACAATATTCACTCCAATAATCCCCAATTCAAGTCTCAATAAGAAATACCCACAAAACTCTTATACTCATGCTTTCTCTCTCTAGATTTTTACCTATTCTACACATTCAATCATGAAATTGAAAGTAAAATTAGCAAACCCATAGCATATAGGCATATTCAATCATCAAAGAAGCAAGAATCAATGAGCAATTCGAAAATCCCCAATTTCTCATCCATAAACGAAGAACCCTATTTCCCACATACTCAATTCATGCATAATCCTAGTTAAAACTAAGAAAAGATAGAAGATAGTAGGAGATTACTTACCTTGGAGTGGAGAATTCGAAATCTTGAGACGAAATTGAGTGAAAAATGGTGGAATTGGTGAAAATGGGTGAAGGACTCGAATTTGGGGGCTGAAATCGTGAGTATAGTGTGTGAAATATGGTGTTGGTGTGTGTGTTTGGGGTATTTTTAGGGAGGAATTCATTCCTAGAGCTGAAAAGGGGCAAAGCGATCGAGCTAGCCCCGTGGTCGAGCGCCTAGCGCTCGAGCGGGTTGTTGTGACCGTTTCGGACCGCGCATTGGATCCGGCCGGAAGAAAGCCTGAAAAAGGCAAGGAGATACCCCGAGGTCGGGACCGACCTGTCCGGCCTGAATCCGACCTCGGCGGGCTCCGAACACGAGATTCCGGCCGCGAAAGCGAGGCCGGAAACCTGCCTGGGACGTCCGTCCAAGTCGATCACAGCTACATCAAAGCCCCGCCGTGGCCGGTCCGGCCATGTTCAGTGAGGTCCAGCAGAAGGCGCCCGAACGCGACCGACTGGCTGGAGCATTTTCCGACCTCAGTGTCCGCCAGGAGACCGGCATCCGATCACTTAAGGCCCCCGGCCGGCAAGAGGGATCTCGAGCACGTGACGGAATCAGGCAAGATCCTCTCCTAAGGAAGAAAAAGGCCGCCTCCGTACCCTGCAACAGAGAATATTCCATCCAAATGAGGAAATTCGTCAGAGAATCGTCCTTTTTGGACATGCGTCGACACCCAAGTGGCCGGCCGCCTGCGAGCCCTGACACATCAGAGCCCGCGCGTCCTCAGAGGCAGGAGGCATTTAATGCACCTGTCCCCCGAGAGGCCGGAAATGACCAACATACCCCTATAGTGAGAAAACTATAAATACCCCAACACTTGTAATGTAAAAAAGGTGGAATCACTCTCAGTATAATCAATACACATACTCATTCAAGTCCAGGGATTAACAACCCCTGGCAATTCTTGGTGTTCTTGAGTGTTCATATGCATTTAAAGCCTCTCTTCATCTAAGCATTCATTTTAGCATTTAAGAACCCAATCATTTGGTGTTTTTACCAAAGCTTTAACAAATAGCCATTCAATCCCAGCAAAATATATTTGGTAAACAACATTTGGCGCTAGAAGAAGGGGATCTAACCCATCAAACGCATATTTTCTTCATCTCTTTGAAGAACACTCACTGTTCTTCAAAGCTTCACATCCTCAAACCTTCAAATCTTCAAACCTCAACCCCCTCATCTCCTAAAGCAATGGATCCCCAGAAATCATCCCAGGCCCACGGAAAAGCCACACGCGTGGCCTCCCCAATTCGCTTCCCGGAGGAACCTCTCCCATCCGGGGGCCGGGGATTCTTTACTCCTGACCAGGTCGGGTCAGGAAGACGCCGCCAAGCGGAAGAGGCGAGGGGCTGCCGGAGCACCACCTCTGCCTCCAAGAAGAAGGCCCAGACTCGTGCTCTCAAAGGCAAGGAGAAGGCCAGAGAACACCAAGGCGAAAGCCAAGGTCGGGCGAACCCCGTCTCTGACCGTTCGCGAGGCTCCGCCCATCCGGTTTTTGACCGGTTGGGCACAACAGACCCGTCGTGGTACCCGAGCCGTGTACCCAGTTACAACACTGGGTACGGAGACACCGAGTCCATCTCCAACTCGGGGAGCACGGCCCAAATGCCCCACAAGAGGGCAGCCGAGATCAGCCTGACCCCGGCAAACTCCGCCAGGCGCAAGCTAAGCTTCGCCCAAAGCGGCCTGTTGGGACGCGGAGTCCCCCGTGCGGCCGTTTTCGACCGAATCGGCCCCCTAGCCGACGTGGGCGACCAGCTGGCCGAAACCCCCAGTCCAGAAATCGTCAAGTTGCAAAAGCAACTGGACGAAATGAAGGCGCTCCTTGAAGCGCAAGGCCAAACCAAGGCCCGGCCAGTCGCCAACGAGCCTTTGGCGGTCGATATTGAGCTCGCGCCGGTCCAGCTCAAGATCGTCCCCCCACCAACTCCTCTCTACGAGGGGAAAATAGATCCTGAGACCCATCTCAGCAAGTTCCGGATCTATATGACCGGGCGTGGCGCGACAGACGCCACGAAGTGCAGGCTTTTCCCTCTCACCCTGGGCGACCTCGCCCACAGATGGTACGTGTCCCTTCCGGCACGGTCTATTGACTCATTCGCCACTTTGAGCGCCCAATTCTCATCATACTTTGCGGCCAAAATCGCCCGGCCGAAAAGCTGGCATCGCCTGATGCGGATCCGCCAGGAGAAAGAGGAGTCCGACGAGGACTATGTGGCCAGGGTGGACGAGGTCATGCTGACCGGCGAGGCAGTCAGCGACCAGCTTGCTTTGCATGCAACCCTGGGGGGCTTTCACGGCCGGTCTCCTATGTTCAAGCACCTCACCAAGGACTTCCCTAAAACCTATGCCGAATTCCGCGCCCGAGCCGGTGACTACCTGGCTCGGAGGAAGCTTCTGGCACTAAGGCTGGGGGAGTCCGAGCCGACCCCAAAGGAGACAGAGGCCGTAGCCCAAACCTCCCCCAAGAACGGCCCAAAGGCCAGAAGGGTGGCCAAGCCGCCCGGCAACTTCAAGTCCTTCGAAGACGTTGAGGTTCACCTAACCCAGGCCACGAGCCAGTCCCCCGCGCATATCTTCAATGCGATTCAGCACCGGGACGTGCTTCCCAGGCCAAGGCCCTATTCCGGAGACCGGTCCCGGCTGGACCCTAAAAAGTTCTGCGCTTATCACGACTCTATTGGCCACAATACGAGCCAGTGTCGTGATCTCCTAAAGCAGCTTTGGAAGCTGTTTGAGGAAGGGCGTCTGAACGACCTCCTTTAGAGGCCAGCCGGCCGGCAGGACCAACAGCAGCAGCAGCAGCCCCAACGCCACCCTCGGAGGAACGAGGAGGGCGGCCGGCCTCTTAGGCCGGTCGCAGCTTTGGAGGAAGATGATGACGAGGATGACCTCCTCCCACCCATGAATCCCGGCGGTCGGGTCAACATGATCCAGGCCGGCGGAGGGAACCTAGGCGGCCTCACCCCCATCTCGACGCAGTCCAACCGGAAGCGGAAAGCAGAGGTCCGGGCAGCGACCAACGTCAACTTGGTCACACCCCCAGAACCGAAGATTCACAAGGACTTGGAGATAACTTTCTCCAACCAGGACCGGACCGGGGTGCTATTCCCGAAGGGCGACTCGCTGGTGATTGCCGCCCAGATCCTGGGCAAAGAGGTTCAACGCGTTCTGGTCGACAATGGGTGTTTTTGCAATATCATCTTCAAAACAGCCCTAGACCAGCTCGAAGACCTCGTCAACTTCATCAGGCCAATCGACCTTCAGCTGAAGGGATTTGGGGACGCGACGGTCGCCGCGTACGGAAGGATAAAGCTCTCCGTGGAACTCATCTGCTGCTACAACAAGGAGGTCAGGATAACTAGGCCGCTAGATTTTATAATTGTAGATCAGCCAAGCTCGTATAATGGCTTTCTGGGTAGGCCTTTTTTAGAAGTTTTTGAAGCCGTTGCTTCCTCCTATTACTACTGTATCAAATTTCCCACCCCCGAGGGGGTGGTCGGCACCATTAAGGGTGACCAGGCAATGGCTAGAAGGTGTTTGAACTATTCCTACTCTTACTTATTTTCAATTAGCAACAACCAAACACCGGACGGGCCACACCCCGACTCTGAAACGGCCATTTCGGCCGCAGAACCCGTCGCGGAGGTCGGATCCACATCGGCTGACCCCCAGCCTATGCAGATCGACGATCCCGAGCCAAGGATTGGTTTCGAACCATCCGAGCTCAACCTCGATCCCAGATTCGATTCTTCCGACCGGCGGAGCTATGAACAGGCTACGGCTTTGGAAGATCTGGAACACATTCCGGTCGACCCCTCGAGGCCGGAACTGGAAGTACTGATCGGCTCTCGCATACCGACCGAAATGCGGGGGGAGGTGATCGAATTCCTCAAAGCCAACGTTGGAGTCTTTGCCTGGTCTCACCAAGACATGGTCGGGATAGACCCAAAGCACGCATGCCATCGCCTAAAGATCGACCCCAACAGGAGGCCGGTCCACCAAAAAAGAAGGAAGTTCGGCCCGGAAAAGTACGAAGCTTTGGCTGAGGAAGTCAAGAAGTTGCTAGACAACAAGCTGATCGAGCAAGCCCGGGACGAACCCCAATGGGTCGCGAACGCCGTCCTGGTCAAAAAGACAAACAACGCCTGGAGACTATGTATAGACTTCACCGACCTCAACGCGGCATGCCCAAAGGATCACTTTCCGATGCCACACATCGACCACCTGGTGGACAGCACGGCCGGACACGAGATGATGTCCTTCATGGACGCCTTTGCCGGCTACCATCAAATCCCCATGGCCGTTGAAGACATCAAGCACACCTCATTCCACACGGAGAAGAACATATTCTCTTGGCTCCGAATGCCTTTCGGTCTGATCAACGCCGGCGCGACCTACCAACGCCTAGTCAACAAGATGTTTGCGGATCAGATCGGAAAGACCATGGAGGTCTACATCGACGACATTGTGGTGAAAAGCTTGAAGAAAGAAGACCATCTCAGGGATCTCAGAGAGACTTTCAAGATCCTCAAATCCTACAATATGAAGCTGAACCCGAAGAAATGCAACTTTGGGGTGGAGGCCGGCAAATTCCTGGGACACATCGTCAGCCAGCGCGGGATCGAGGCCAACCCGGCCAAGATCAAGGCCGTCCTTGACATGCAAGAGCCAAGGACGATCAAACAAGTGCAACGCCTGACCGGATGCCTCGCCTCTCTCAACAGATTCATAGCCCGGCTCGGAGATAAAAGTAAGCCTTTCTTCTCGACTATTAAAAATGGCAAGTTTTCTTGGAATAGGGAAAGCCAAGTAGCCTTTGCAAAACTAAAAGAATACTTGGCAAACCCACAAATCTTGGTCAAGCCGGTCCCAGGAGAGAAGCTTTACTTATATCTCGTGGCCTCCGAGGTCGCACTCAGCACGGCACTCGTACGGGCAGACGGTCAGAACTATCTCCCGATCTACTTCGTAAGCCAAGCTCTCCACGATGCCGAGCTCAGATACACCCCGCTCGAAAAGTTAGCTTACGCTCTGGTCATGAGCGTAAGGAAACTGAGGCCTTATTTCTTCGACCACCAAGTAGAGGTCCTTACCACTCTACCCCTGAGGCAGGTCCTACACCGACCGGATACCAGCGGCCGGTTATTGAAATGGTCGTTAGAGATAGCTCAGTACGGGGTCTCATACGCCCCAAGGACGGCCATCAAGGGTCAGGCCCTGGCTGACTTTATAGTGGAATTAACTTTCCCACCCAAGTTCACAAGAATCAACCACCCACCTTGGAAACTCTATGTAGACGGATCATCAACCAACAACTGTGCCGGGGCCGGCATTGTCCTGATCGGCCCGGAAGGCCAGAGTTTCACCCAAGCAGTCCGCTTCAGTTTTCTGGCCACAAACAACGAGGCCGAATATGAGGCTCTGGTCGGAGGCCTTGAGCTCGCAATCGCGATCGGAATTTGCCGTCTGCATGTTTTCATGGACTCCCTGCTCGTGGTCAACCAGATCAAAGGAGAGTACGAGGCCCGGGGGGAGCAAATGATGAAGTATCTCGACCTGGTCACAACCTTATGCGAGAAATTTCATCAGGTTTTCATTGAGCAAATCCCGAGGGAACACAACACCCAAGCCGACGCGCTTTCCAAGCTTGCAACAGCGGAGGGAGCAGCCGACCTTGCCAACATTCAACTCTCCACGCTCGGAACGCCCACGGTCATCCGAGCACAGGTGGCGACCGTTCTAAGCACGGATGAGAATTGGATGACGCCGATCGTGAAATATCTCAAGACCGGCACACTCCCTGAGGACAGGACTCGGGCCCGGCAACTACAACTCCGGTCGTCAAGGTACACCCTCATTGAGGATCTTTTATATAAGAGAAGCTTTACCCTTCCACTCCTAAAATGTATAACCCCGGAGCAAGGCCAGACCATTCTGGCCGAGATCCATGAGGGGGTTTGCGGAAATCATGCCGGAGGCCGGGCCCTAGCCCACAAAGTGATCAGACAAGGATATTTCTGGCCGACCTTGAATAAGGACGCCGTCAGCTTCGCAAGGTCATGCCACAAATGCCAAGTCCTGGGACCCAACATCAAACTGTCCCCCGAGCAGCTCTCCTCTATGTATAGCCCTTGGCCTTTTGCCCAGTGGGGCATCGACCTGATCGGACCAATGCCCACTGCGCCCGGGGGCCACAAATTCGCAGTCGTAGCCGTCGACTATTTCACAAAGTGGGCCGAGGCCGAGCCACTCAACAAAATCAGCCAGACCCAAATCATCAAGTTCATTTGGAAAAACATCATCTGCCGCTTCGGCCTACCTCAAGTGATCATCTCCGACAATGGGAAACAGTTTGACGGTCTCCAGATGATCCAGTTTTGTGAAAAATGGAATATCAAGAAGGTTTTCTCCACCCCCTACCACCCGCAAACGAACGGCCAGGTAGAGGCCGTAAATAAGATCCTCAAGCACACTATCAAAGCCAAGCTCGAGGACAAAAAGGGGAAGTGGGCAGCCGAGCTACCCGATGTCCTCTGGTCATACCGAACGACCACAAGGAACTCAACGGGCGAAACACCTTTCGCTCTAGCTTTTGGGACCGAGGCCGTCATTCCTTCAGAGGTCTCCCTTCCAAGCCACCGGACAACCCAGACGATCACCGAAGATAATGACACCGCCCGGATGATCGACTTGGACATGTTGGAGGAGAGAAGGCTCAATTCCGACCTCAGAAACGCGGCCTACAAGAAGAAATCCGAAAAAAATTTCAATTCCAAAGTGAAGGCTAGACAATTCCAGGTCGGGGACCTCGTCCTCAAGAAAGTTCAAGTACCAAAAGGGGTATTCGGCCCGAACTGGGAGGGTCCGTTCAGGATATCCAGATGGCTCTCTAAGGGAGCTTACGAGCTGGAACTCATGGATGGAACTCCGGACCAATACCCCTGGAATGCAATTCACTTGAAGAAATACTACCAATGATTTTGTACTATGTTTATCAATCAATACAAAAGCTCTTCGCACAGCTGTATCTCATTTCAAACACCGGGCTCAGTTCAAAAGCGTATGCCGGCCGTATCGAGGCCGGCATATCACACTTAAGCCCGGAAAAGCCGCTTAAGGCCATCCAAAAAACCGAGCCCAGTTCAAAAACGTACGCCGACCGTATCGAGGTCGGCGTATCACACTTGAGCTCGGAAAGGCCACCCCAGCCACTTTAAAAGCCGAGCTCGGTTCAAAAGCATATGCCGACCGTATCGAGGTCGGCATATCACACTTGAGCTCGGCAAGGCAACCAAGGCATTCCTACAAACCGGGCTCAGTTCAAAACATATGCCGACCGTATCGAGGTCGGCATATCACACTCGAGCCCGGGTCAAATCTCATTTCATACTTGGGAAAATTTACTTCAACAGGTATAAGAAAGCGAGAAAACAATAATAGAGAATAAAATTCAAGGGAAATCTGAATTATATTAAGTCAAAACCGGTCTGGAAGCCGGGAAGTACAATGTTTTGAAACAAAACAAATCCGGTCGGAAGCCGGTTACATTCAGGAAAGCAAAAATAAATCTAAGGAAATTAAAGCTCAAGAGCCGCCTTCCCCGGCCGCCGGGCTTGCCTGAACTCCGGTCCCGGCCACATAATCGGCCACCTCATTGACCAAGGCCTCCACCATGGCCCCATCTCCGCCCGGTGCCTGGGGCCCCTCCGCAGGGACTTCCTCTTCCTCGTCCCCTTCTTCCTCATCACCGGCCGGCGGGTTCTCGCCATGTTTGAACAATCTGTGCCGATGGGGGAACCAAGAGAGGTCCACCCCGTAGTCGGTCTCGAGATCGAGGAAAGGGAACCAGAAACCATCGCTGACCGGGTTCTGGGCAGCGTACTCCCGGAAGTAGTCTTCCTGGGGCTTGGTATCGAGGCTGGCCTGGCGCCCGGCCCGGATCACATTGGCAGCGGCCACATAGAAGCAGAACTCAGAAAAGAGTGCCGGGTTCTGGGTCGGATCCGCAGGGTCGAAAGCCGGCCGGCTCAGTGCAGCGGCCAGTTCATCATTTTTCTTTTGGAGCTCCTTCTCCGCCTCGACCTGCCGGGCAGCAGCCTGGTCTGCATCCCCCCGGGCACGGTGCACCTCCAATCGCAGATCGGCGAGGGAGTCCTCCATCTCAGACACGCGGTGCCGAGCGTCCTCCAGGGCTTTATAGGCCGTCTCCGCCCGGCCCAGAGCATCATCCCTCTCCTTCAGGATGGCTTCCATCTGTCCAACCGCGCCATCCCTCTCCCTTTTAAGCTTGGCAACTTCGCCCTCGAGACCAGCCTTCTCCTCCCGAGCACGGGTCAGCGCAGTCTCGGCTATCCGGAGCGACCGGGAGGTCTCGGTGAGCTCATTCTCCATCGCATTGACCACGATGGCCGCCTGATTAATCAGTGCGACCCCGGTCCGGCCCACGTGCCGAGGTCGGTGCTCGACGATATCAGCGAGATCCCGCGTCCAAGCCTGAGGGAGGGAATTCGCGGCCCGGCGCATGTAGTCCGGCATCTCTACAGTTGAGCCCGGGACGCGGGAGGAGAGGAAGTCAAGCACAATAGGGGGGAGGTCGGAGTCAGTTCGCGTCAGCCTAAGCAAAAGAAAACCCAAGTCAGGTACAAACGAAGTTATCTAAGAAAAATAGGAATTTGTCAAAAGACTTACGCTTGAAAGCGAACCGGGTCGCGACCAAAGTATGGCCGGTCATCCTCTTGGCCTGGATGATGTGCCGCCCGGGCCACAGTTTCCGCCCCTACCGGCCCAACCCCAGGCGGGGTATCGTCAGACACGTCTACCCGGACCGGACTGGACCCGTGCGGGCCAACCTCCTCACTCTCATCCACCTCACGAGGCCTCTTCCGACCAGTAAGTTGGTGGGAGGCAGTCGCCCCAGTAGCAGCAGTCCCCACGGCCGGCACGGACTGGAGGGGGAGAGGGTCATCAATTACGACCGCGGTCCGGGCGCCGGTCCCTTTCTTCTTTTTCGTACCCTTGGCCGCCTTTTTCGCCGCACAAGATCCCATCAGGGCAAACATTTCCGGGCAGCGATCGAGGAACTCACGGGGGCACTGCCTAACGACCGGAAAGTCTGGCACTGCAAGGTCAAATCCCGAGGTGTTAAAAAAAATAATAATAATAATAATAATATAAATTATGGACCGGACCCCCGGTCATCCATTTGTCACTTACCCGTCAACTTTATATGACGAGGGTATTGGAAGAACCGACCGGCGATCCTGGCTTCTCTCGTCCGAAGAACTGCTTGATTCCGTTCTGAGGCCGTCAGGGACAGGATCCGCTCTCTAACGACCGCGAAGTCGAAATTCAACTCACGATCAGTGGGACAAGGATAGCCTGCGAAGGAAAGTAAAGATTAGATCAGTATTTTTTTCAAATATAAAACAAAAATTCCTTACTGGGGTGCTTAGGGCGGATATTGGTCGGAACGTCGATCTCCGTTCCGTCGGGATACCCGGTCTTCCAAGCCCCGCCAACAAAGAACCATTTCCTCCGGTCATTCCGACCTTTACTAGGCAGGCCGGTCACCAGTTTCGGCCCTTTCGTCTGTATATAGACTTCACCGGTCCCACTCCGCTCACTTTGAACCCTATAGAGATAAGTCATCTCTCCAGGGGTGGGCATCCGGTAAAGCCGGTTCTTGCCAAACAGAGCCATAACGCTCACAATTATCATCCACGCGTTCGGAAGAAGCTGGATGGGCGCCTGGTCCCAGAAATTCAGCAGATAGGAGACGGCCGGATGTAGGGGGAAGCGCAGACCGACCTCCATCATGTCTTGGGTCACGGCCACCATTCCGCGCGGAGGCTGGTCCGCCCGTTCGTTTGGCTCCGGCGCGTAGAGATCGACATCAAAAGGAATCTCTCATCCGGCCCGGGCGTCGTCGAGAAAACGCTGGGTCACCTTACTCTGGAATTGGTCGATGGTCCACCTATGGGACTCCTCCAGATCGGCTATCCGAATAGTAGCCGGATGGCGGACCGTCGGCCCTCGCGGATAATGGTCCGAATATGCTTCATAATCATACTCGAGAGACACGACGTCGTCTTTTTGGTCCACGTACTCCAACCATAGCCGAAAAGCCCGTCTGACCTGGCCTTGCCGATCTTGGCTCACGCTTCGGCCAACGACGGCCGGCCTCTCCTCCACTTCAGTATCCGACCCCGAGGTCTCGGCCGCCATCCCGAGCCTCTCTTTAATCCGCTCGGCTGCGAGTTCTTTCAGTAGCTGGTTGTTGGCCTGATCGTCGCCGCTTCTACGGCCGCCTTCCTCCTCATCTTCCTCCAGGAGGTCGTCGAGGGGATCTCTGTCCCCCACGGGCCGGGCCGCTCCTCCCACTCCACACCTCTCGGTCGCCGCGGGAACCCCCTCCCGGGCACCCTCGCCCAGTAGCGATCGTCCCGGGCTCGGGAACAGGGCATCCAAGCCATCATCGTCGTGCGCCCATATTGAGCCCGCCAAGCGTGAGGGGGAAGCACCACTCGCGCCGCGAGAGCTTCCCCCCTCATCAAACAAGCGCCGATGAGCACCGCCGCCTCCGCCGCTGGAAGAGGCACCTCCTCCCTGTCCAGGCGGAGGGCCAGCCCACCGTCGCACCATAACTGAAGATAGAAATGCGAATTGCAAAAAGTCGAAGTTTTACCTTAGCAAAGCCACCAGTCGCCGCCGCTCAAAACTCGTCGCCGCCGCAAGGAACTCGCCGGAAATCGCCAAAGAAAACGCTGCAATTTGAGTGAAGAGGTAAAAGTCCAAAATAAGAGAATAACCCCCCTATTTATAAGAATGGGGCAAGGACCTACAGCGCAATAAGTTTCTAGGCATAGGGGCCTAGAAGCAAGAATTTGAAACGACGGTTTCAGCGCCAGACGCCTCGTACTAGGCGCGCATTAAATGAACGGGATTCGAGGAGTCGCATCACGTCACGTCAGGCTAGTGCGCGAAACCCGAAGCGTCGCCTGACAACATACATCACCTCAACCATCTCCTAACCGTTGGCCGATCTCCGATCACCCCGGGCGGATCCAGGCCAGCACCAACAAGAAACGATAAACGACCACCTCGCCCCTCAAATTGAGAAACGAGCTGGGGGCAATTGTTATGACCATTTCGGACCGCGCATTGGATCCGGCCGGAAGAAAGCCTGAAAAAGGCAAGGAGATACCCCGAGGTCGGGACCGACCTGTCCGGCCTGAATCCGACCTCAGCGGGCTCCGAACACGAGATTCCGGCCGCGAAAGCGAGGCCGGAAACCTGCCTGGGACGTCCGTCCAAGTCGATCACAGCTACATCAAAGCCCCGCCGTGGCCGGTCCGGCCCGGCCATGTTCAGTGAGGTCCAGCAGAAGGCGCCCGAACGCGACCGACTGGCTGGAGCATTTTCCGACCTCGGTGTCCGCCAGGAGACCGGCATCCGATCACTTAAGGCCCCCGGCCGGCAAGAGGGATCTCGAGCACGTGACGGAATCAGGCAAGATCCTCTCCTAAGGAAGAAAAAGGCCGCCTCCGTACCCTGCAACAGAGAATATTCCATCCAAATGAGGAAATTCGTCAGAGAATCGTCCTTTTTGGACACGCGTCGACACCCAAGTGGCCGGCCGCCTGCGAGCCCTGACACATCAGAGCCCGCGCGTCCTCAGAGGCAGGAGGCATTTAATGCACCTGTCCCCCGAGAGGCCGGAAATGACCAACATACCCCTATAGTGAGAAAACTATAAATACCCCAACACTTGTAATGTAAAAAAGGTGGAATCACTCTCAGTATAATCAATACACATACTCATTCAAGTCCAGGGATTAACAACCCCTGGCAATTCTTGGTGTTCTTGAGTGTTCATATGCATTTAAAGCCTCTCTTCATCTAAGCATTCATTTTAGCATTTAAGAACCCAATCATTTGGTGTTTTTACCAAAGCTTTAACAAATAGCCATTCAATCCCAGCAAAATATATTTGGTAAACAACACGGGTGCTGGTCGAGCGTCCCAGACTTACAGTGCACAATACACGCTCGAGCTAGAGGTACTTGAGTGTCTAGCGCTCGAGTGAGTACCCCTCGAGCGCCCCAACAAAAATCCATTTTTAACTTTTTCGCCCCAAGTTCGAAAATTTACGACCAACACGAGTACTAACCTGGAAGACCCCTCGATTTAAGTCAGATCGCTCATACGATTGAGGAGTCCGGGTCTCTTCCAACGTGCTTTTCACCGAGCCAAATCACCACACAATAATAATATCACACTCAAATAACTTCACAACCACTTTTGTGCATCAATATTTTCAAAAATTTTGATCAATTTTCACAATAATTAGTGCACAACGCGTGAGTACAAAGACAACCCCCCAAACTTTTTCTTTCTACGCAATAATAAAGTTTGAGAAATGAGTACGTGCAAGGACGTGCACTCAACACATCATGAACTCTACCAATCTAAGCATAATAAGATCAAACTTAACTCAACGAGAGAGTGTGCGCCTGTGCAATGTCAAATAAACCTCTCAAGTGCACCGGTGCATATTTCGTCCCATAAAACATGTAAAAACACCACCCCCCCAAACTTCGACCTTGTGAAGTGGTCTAATTTGGGGTTCGGGGTTACCTCATACGCATAATTCCGGTTTGCCCTTGGCAATGTAACACGCTCTCTTTCTTTAGTTGCATCCCTTGAAGAACTCCATGCTACCTTTACATCCTCAATATATATCTGCACTCAAAACACTCAAGAACGAGGTTAAAACATACGACTCAAAACAAAATACTAATAACTAAAAACACTCAAAAGCAAATAAAAATGGGTTACCTCCCACTCAGCGCTATTTTTAAGGTCCTAATGACGGACCGAGCTCAAAGGAGCTCACGGGTCATGAGACTCTAAGTTACCTCTCTTATTCTCAGAAGAGAAGTTGTAGAATTTCTTCACTCGATGCCCGTTCACCATGAACATGCTCCCATCTTCCTTCTCAACCTCTAGGAATCCACTCTTGAACACCTTCTTCACCAAATAAGGACCATTCCACTTCTATTTCAGCTTTCCACCAAACAACTTCATCCTAGAATTAAATACTAGGACTTGGTCTCCTACTTGGAACTCATTCTTCCTTAACCGCGCATCGTGATCTTCTCTTTGAAAATTCGGGCACTCTCATATGCACTGTCTCGAAACTCCTCCAACTCATGTAATTGAAGTAGTCTCTTTTCCTCCACCATAGCACTATCAAAGTTTAACTTCTTTATTGCCCAATACGCCTTGTGCTCCAACTCCACAGGCAGGTGACACGTCTTCCCAAAAACTAGTTGGTACGGGGACATACCCAAAGGAGTTTTAAAAGCTGTCCTATATGCCCAAAGTGCGTCATCTAGCTTCAAAGCCCAATCCTTTCTACTAACACGCACAGTCTTCTCTAGGATCTCCTTTATTTGACTATTCGACATCTCCGCGAGACCGTTCGATTGAGGGTGATATGCTGTTGAGACCCGGTGACTAACTTCATACCTAGCTAACAACTTTTCCATCAACTTGTTCACAAAGTGACTCCCCCCATCACTAATCAATGCTCTTGGGACTCCATATCTAGAAAAAATATTCTTCCTCAAGAAGTCAATTACCACACGGGAATCATTTACTCGAGTAGGGACAACTTCAATCCACTTCGAGATGTAATCAACGCACATAAAGATATACAAGAATCCATTACTTGGAGGAAATGGACCCATGAAATCAATCCCCCATACATCAAATACCTCTACCTCCATAAACACGTGTAATGACATCTCGTCCCTCTTTGTGATAGTACCGAAACATTGACATTTATCACATCGTCTCACCCAATCCATGCAATCCTTCAAAATAGTTGGCCAATAGAAACCGGCTTGAAGCTCCTTCCTACCGGTTTTCTCTCCACCCAAATGTCCTCCACATGGCAAGGCGTGACAATGCCTTATAATGTCGTCCCATTCCTCCTCAGGCACACACCATCTAAGCATGAAATATATCCCTCTCTTGAACAAGTACGGGTCATCCCAAATAAATTCTTGAACTTTCTTCAAGAATGCCTTCCGGTGCAAAGCATCCATATCCATATCCGCCGACAGCTCACCACTTGCTAAGTAATTAACATAATCTGCGAACCACGGCGCTTTCCCTTCAACTCAATACACCGGGACATCTCCAACACCAAACAACTTCCCATCCGGAAACTCATCGTTCACCTCTCGCTCTTCTACCGTATTTTCCTTCTTAAGCTCCATCCTCCAGAGGTGATCGGCTATCACATTCTCCCTCCCCTTCTTATCTCGAATCTCAACATCAAACTCCTGGAGTAATAGTATCCAACGAATGAGATGGGACTTAGCATCCTTCTTGCTCATGAGATACCGAATCGTTGCGTGGTCCATATATACTATTGTTTTTGTGCCTACGAGGCAGGGTCGAAATTTATCAAAAGCATACACGACTGCCAATAGCTCCTTTTTGGTCGTAGTGTAATTCATCTGAGTTGAATTCATCATCTTCGAGGCATAATAAATAGTGTGAAATTGTTTCTCTCGTATTTGCCCCAAAGCTACTCCCATAGCATAGTCGCTAGCATCACACATGAGTACAAAAGGACTCGACCAATCCGGAGTCACAAGAATAGGGCATTCGCCAATGCTTCTTTCAACCTGTTAAAAGCAACTAAACAATCATCAGTAAACTCAAAGGTGACTACTTTTCAAGAAGTCGCGAAAGGGGTTTAGCAATTTTTTAAAAGTCCTTTATAAACCGTCTATAGAATCCTGCATGGCCCAAAAATGAGTGAATCCCCTTCTCGGTCGAAGGTGGAGGAAGCTTCTCAATAGCTATCACCTTCGCCTTATCAACCTGGATACCTTTCGAGGACACATGATGCCCAAGAACAATCCATTCTTTCACCATAAAGTGACATTTTTCCCAATTAAGCAATAAGTCCGTCTCTTCACACCTGCTCAACACAACTTCAAGATTGATAGACACATATCAAACGACTCCCCAAAGCCATCATACACCTTTGAAAGGTGGCAGGTGCATTACACAACCCAAATGACATTCTCCTAAAAGAAAAAGTACCATATGCACACGTAAATGTGGTTTTCTCCTGATCCTCGGGCACTATCATAATCTGATTATATCCCGAATACCCGTCTAGGAAACAATAATACTCAAATCCACCTAATCTATCAATCATTTGATCAAGAAACGGCAAAGGAAAGTGATCCTTACACGTTGCCTTGTTCAACTCTCTATAATCTACACACACACGCCATCCCGTCACTAATCTAGTGGCTACCAATTCATTAGTTTCAGTTTTAATCACCGTGGTAACCCCCTTCTTAGCAACAACGTGTAACAGACTCACCCAAGGACTATCAGAAATAGCAAAAATCATATTACTATCTAACAGCTTTAATACCTCTTATGAATGACCTCTTGTATAACCAGGTTCACTCTACGTTGATTTTGTACTATAGCTTTTGTACCTTCCTCTAATCTAATCATATGCATACATATAGAAGGACTAATACCCCTAATATCCTCAATCGACCAACCTATGGCATATTTGTGCTTACGAAGCACTACTAATAGTCTCTCTAATTGATCATCAGATAAAAGGAAATGTAAGTGTGCGTGTGTTATAAAGTGCAGATATTGTAACAAATGTTAAAGCAAATATTACAACAAACTGGTAAATCAGAATATAAAATGTGTACAGCGGAAGACTTAAACACACAATTGCGAGATGGAATACTTTTTAACACAAACTATCTTAAATAGTTTGTGCTAGCCTTACGGCGAAAGGTTCACTATAAAAAGATTATGATACAAAAGTTGTGTGAAGAGTAAAATCGTTCACAACGGAAACAAGACTCGATATCACCTATCAAATCTAAATTGGCTAAGTGTATATCATAATACACCGTCAAAGTTGATCTCACTCTATATCTATGATCTCTCTATCTATGGATATAGGTTCGACCACAAGTTATACGAGAAGAACTCTACTTCTAAGTATAACATAAATGTTGGAATAACTGCCCTATCACCTTTAAACTCAGGATCAACACTAGAGTAGGTGTACTCGTTTACTCCACGCTTGGTACTGAAAGATTCGGCCTCTATTTATAGGCACAAATCTTCAATCCAAAAATAACTTCTTCATGTAACCGCTCCATGATCTTCATGTAATCCCACGTCCTTATCTTTATTTCTGATATTTCTTGATGCAACCGCCTGATCTAGATTGTTCTAAAACGTCCTGGATAAGTCTGGATCGTGTAGGTCCTTGTAGATCCTTGTAGATCCTTCTGGAACCCGTAACCGCCCATGTTGCAACCAATGTTATGCAACATTCACTGCAACATTGAGTATTCCAGAACCTTGTAGATCCTTCTAGATCTTCATCCTGCATGTTAAAACATCTAAGACAACATTTGATCATAAAGTGTTGGTTAATGAGAAGAAAGGGCAAATTCATGTTGTTTCAAAGTAAATAGTGAATACTTCACTACCAACAACATTAACAATCTCCCCCAATTTGACCTTTCTGGTACAACACACCTGATGTATATATTTCTCAATATATAAGTCAGTGATGTATGTACAATAAAGATCAACATCGTATTGTACACTTAGCATTACACACTTGTGTAGCAAAAACAACCAAAAAATAAGATGAACAACTGTAAGTTGAATCACCAAAATCAAGGTGAAATAACAATAAGTTAATTTCACCAAAACAGAATGAACATCATATATGCTCATCAAACAACAAAATGAGTAACATGTTGTTTACTCTGTTTACTCATTCAAATTACAACTTTCAAACTGAAATAAATCCTATCAATTCTAATATAATATCCTAACAACTAATATAATATTATCTTTCAGAAATTAAAAACTTCCTATCAGAGCAAATTGAGCAAATTTCTAACAGAACAAACTTAATCAGAAACACAAATCAATCAAGAGTACTTAGTGGCATCACAAAAAGGAACTTGATATCACTGTATAAGATATACAGCTGCAGCTTCAAGCATCTTGCACTAAGCTTCCTCATAAATTGTGCTTCCTCCAGTCTCTAAAATATCTTCAAACTTTGTCAGAAATATCTGGCAGATCACCATACAACTCTTCTTCCTCTGCTTTCTGGATATGAATTGTTGCAAGGTTTGCAACAACATCTTCTGCAGCATCAGGTCCAGTTGCAACAGCTTCATTAGCAACTTTCCTTTCTTCCTCAGCAGCAGGTTCAGCAGCATCATCCATCTCATGAATCTCAACTCCTCAAGCAGCAGCAACTGGTACTCCCCCTGTTGTGGCGGAAAGTAGGTTTTCCCAGTAATTCTTTAGGAATTAAAGTTCATCAATTGAGTCCTGCAAGTGCTTCAGCTAAGTTTAAATAAACTCAGGTGAGATATGTAGGAAAGGAGCTATAGGAGCAGGAATGTTGCTAGGTATGTTCCCAGCATTCTGTGCAGCATCTTGTGCAGGAGCAGGGTTGGTTCTGCATCTTCTTCTTCAGCATTATCCTGCAGAGGTAAGACTAACACTCTATTTCCAGACAGTAAATAATGAGATATACCCATCAAATTGACTCTCCCCCTCAACAACTCATTCCTTCTGTGAACAAAGTTGTGACTCCTCAAATATCCATAAATCAGCACAGGGTAAGGCAGGTTGCTTTTCTCAGAGATCTTTCCAGCAAATTTCATCATGTGATGAAAAATAACCAACCCAAGATTAAAGTTTTTCATCACACCAATTCTGTACATCAGTACAGCCTGATCTCTGGTCACCTTTGTGGAATTTGTAGAGGGTATCCAGTTATACACCACCAATTTGTGTAAAACTGAATACAGAGAGGTCAATGAGGCAGCCAACATATTCTTCTTCCATTTGTTAACTTTACCTCCAATCGGGACATTTATGATCTCATCCATATGAGGAACATCTTCCTCCTCAACATCCTCAACATGCAGAAACTAATTAATCAACTTAGGGGTAAAAGGAACATTTCTATCCCTAAATCTCACAGAACCTTACCACCTAGAATTCCTTCTAGTATGATTCTTTCTCAGACAAGCATAAAATTCATACACCCAATCAGTGATAAATGCATTAGCAAAGGTAACAGCATGCATTAAACTTCTTTCTTCCAAGTATCTAACTAGACCTTTAGACTCAAACTCATCAATGTTAATTTTTCTTTCAATTAACAAATTTCTCTTCCTTAGTCTTTCCAACTTTTGGTCTACAGATTCATCATCATCATTATCAGAACTGACATGCTCAACAGAATGTTCAGATGCATTACCTTGATCAGAATCAGTTTTGGTTTTGTCTGAGCTACTTTCAGAACTGTTGTCATCAGCTTCAGGTTCTGGTGCTGCTGCACTTGTTCCAGCACCACCAGCGGCATACTCAAACTTCCTATTGGTCCTCATCTCAACTCTTGCTCTCCTCCTTAGTTCAAATATAGGTACATCACTCTCATCGGATTCTTCCTTCTCCTGGCTTTGAGAGTGATCAGTCTCTTTCTCAGATGAGTCTTTGGAGCTTGACTCCTTTTCAGATTCAGAAAACACTCGAATAGGTCGAGTAGCAACATCTCCTTCATCATCCTTCTTCTTCCTTGCGGTGTCAGAATAGTTCACCCTTTTCTTTGCTCTACCCGATCTCCTCATTGATTGAACAGGGCTCATTTTCCTCTTGCCACCCTTTTTCTTCACAACTTTGGCTATTGGAGCAGGCTCAGAGTCCTCAGACATTGAAGAATCAGTTTTGGGTGATTCTTCTTTGTCTTCCTCTGACATCTCAACATCAGAGACCTCAGCATTAGGGCTTTTCTCCCTAGTTTCTTCAGCAATAGTCTCCTCGGCAATATCAGCATTCTCCATGGCTTGATCACCTGTTTCAACATCTTTTGAAACATTAGCAGCAGGGTTATTGGCATGGCTTGAGGATTTTGGAATTTTTGGTTGAGCAATCGAAGAAGTGCCTTCGATATGAACAGTAGGTGAAGGGTTTTGAGTTTGGTTCAAGTAGGATGCAACATCCACTTCAATAGAGCCAATGGTTAGCTTAGGAACCACAGGGCTTCCTTGAAGACTCTGTGCAATGCCTCATGCGATCGACTCAAGCTGATCGACAACGGCTTCATTTGGGATGTAGATGTTTACGGGGAAGGCTTGAACAGGAGTTAGAGTAGTAGGAGGTGTTGTGCTCGATGATGGAGCAATAGAGGCAGCATTTGGGTTTTGGCTTGAGGCCATTTCTGCAAGAAGGTTCAGGTTTGAAGCTTGAGAAGGTGGAGAGTTTAAGGGAGTTTTCGAACTGTGGGATTTTTTCTTTTAATTTCCAGCCATTAAGTACTTAGTAAAAGCAAGTGAAATAAAATTTAAGAGAAATAATACTAAACCCTAGAATGCGAACACACTAATCTTCAACACTTATAAGAAAAAAATTTGAACTTTACTCATATGCTAAAACACAGAAAATTAAACATAAGACACGAAGGATATATATAGAAGAGAGTACGGAAGTTATTTTAATTACCCACAAAAGGAATATTCTGGATTTTAAGAAGTTGAAACCACCCACTCCCCCATAATAAGATCGTGGGTTCTTCCAAAATTAAAAATCCGAATTTTAATTAATAAAACACACTAAATTATGCACTACTTGAATAAAATTGAAAACGTTAGTTATGCATGTGGAAATTAAAAACAAGTTCCTGAAAAATCGGTCCATAACTTGACTTAGAAAAATAAATATGAACTGCATATGATGTTGTATTCAAAATTGGAACACACACTTCAACATCCGTTTTAATATCCAATGTCGCACTTTTTATCAAACACTTTTAACACTTTTTATTCACATTGATCAATCTTTTCAAGAGAGTGCATCGTAGCAGCGAACTCCGTGCCCCATAATTACTCAATGGATTTGTGACATGTTGATGTTTTACTAATCACCTTTTGAAAAGAAGACATCGTAGTAGCGAACTTCGTGCTCCATAGTTACTCAGTGAATTAGTTACATTTTGATGTGCTTTTTCAAACAAAAACTTATTATGCGTTTGAGAAGAGTGATTCCTCTTTATTTTTACACAACACACGTACTTAGTCCAGATTTATTTTACAAAGAAATTATGAAACAAAATACAAGAACAAGCTTTAATTAGAACATGCAGATACCCTGATGTTGCTATAGATGTTTTAACAAACATAACAACATCCGCTTCTCAGTTACTCAGATTGTGCACATACCAAGAGATTTCCTCAAGAACGAGAATCTCTCATGGTCTAATGCTTTAGTAAACACATCAGCAAATTGATTTTCAGTGGGTATGTATTCTAACTTCACAATATTCTTTTCTACAAGATCCCTTATGAAATGATGTCTAATACTTATGTGTTTAGTAAGTGAGTGTTGAACTGGATTTTTCGAAATGTTGATAGCACTAGTGTTATCACAAAATACAGTTAAAGTGTTACTCTCTAAACCATAATCACTAAACATTTTACTCAACCAAAGAAGTTGTGTACAGCAACTACCTACAACAATGTACTCAGATTCTGCAGTAGATTGTGATACACAATTCTGCTTTCTACTATGCCATGAAATCAAATTGTTACCCACGTAAAAGCAACCACCACTCATGCTTTTCCTATCATCAATGTCACTAGCCCAGTCAGCATATTCAACAAGTCCACTGCTTGTGTCTTTGGTATACCATATACCAAGATTTGTTGTACCAGCCACATATCTTATGATTCTCTTGACTGCATTCAAATGAGACTCTTTGGGATAAGCTTGGTACCTAGCACAAACACAAACACTATACATAATATCAGGCCTGCTTGATGTTAAGTACAGAAGGCTACCTATCATGGATCTATACAAAGTTGGATCAACATCTTGACCAACAATGTCTTTACACAACTTTTGTGTAGATCCCATAGGAGTTTTCATGACTTTTGAGCTTTCTAAACCAAACCTTTTCACTAAATTATTTGCACACTTACTCTGAGAGAAGAAAATACATTTATCAGTTTGTTTGATTTGAAGTCCTAGGACCTTTATCAGTTTGTTTGATTTGAAGTCCTAGGAAGTAATTCAAATCACCTACCATGTTCATCTCAAATGTTGATGTCATTGCTTCAACAAACTTGTTTAACATAATGTTACAAGTTGAACAAAAAATAATGTCATCAACATATATTTGAGCTATTAATAAGCCTTCTCCAGAATTTTTAATGAACAAGGTTCTATCAGCCTCTCCTCTTATGAAACCAAATTGCAACAGAAAGTCAGTAAGTCTACCATACCAAGCTATAGGAGCTTGTTTGAGACCATACAAGGCTTTCTTTAGTTTGTACACATGATCAGGATACTGTGGGTTTTCAAAACCTTTAGGCTGTTCAACAAATGCATCTTCAATTAATATGCCATTCAGAAATGCAGCTTTTACATCCATTTGATGAAGATTAATGTTAATGTAACATGCAATTGCTAGTAACAATCTAATGGACTCTATCCTAGCAACATGTGCAAATGTTTCATCAAAATCAATACCTTCAACTTGAGTGTAACCTTGTGCAACTAATCTAACTTTGTTCCTAATTATGTTACCAGACTCATCAGTTTTGTTCTTAAAGATCCATTTAGTTCCAATGACATTGACATTATCAGGTCTTGGAACTAATGACCAAACATCATTTCTCTCAAACTGATTAAGTTCTTCATGCATAGCATTAATCCAATTTTTATCTTTTAATGTTTTTGTAACATTTTTAGGTTCAATTTCAGAATAGTAACACTGAGCATTCACAATATTGCATATTGAAGACATGCACACAGACCTTACCACATCAACACGATTTGCACTTACTCTTCTTCTTGTTTGAACACCAACTGAAGCATCTCCAATGATCTGATTCGTGTCATCATCAAAAACAACATTCACAGATTCTTGAACAGTGTTAGTTCTAAGGTTATAGACTCTATAGGTTTTGCTATTTCTAGAATAACCATAAGAAAAAACCTTTATCACTTTTAGAATCAAACTTATGCAGTTGATCCCTATCATTCAGAATGTAACACACACAACCAAAAACATGAAAGTATTTCACATTCGGTTTCTTATTGTTCAAGATCTCATATGGGGTTTTGTTGCTTCCAAATCTAAAATAGACTCTATTAGCAATATGGCATGCTGTATTCAATGCTTCAGCCCAAAATTTCTTTGCAAGATTTTTTGAAGTAAGCATTACTCTTGCCATTTCTTGAAGAGTTCTATTTTTCCTTTCAGCTATCCCATTTTGTTGTGGAGTTTTAGGAGAAGAAAACTCTTGGATAATTCCTTTCTTATTACAGAATTCTGAAAACATGTTATTTTCAAATTCTCTACCATGATCAGACCTAATGCTGCTTACTTTCAAGTTGAAAACAGTTTTAAATCTTTTGTAAAGAATTTTAAAAGTATCAAATGTTTCAGATTTCTCTCTTAAGAACTCAATCCAGGTAAACCTAGAGTAATCATCTACCACAACCAGTGAATATTTCTTACCACCAATGCTTTCAGTTTCCATAGGACCCATAAGATCCATATGCAGTAATTCAAAACAACGATGTGTCATGCAATGTGATAACTTTTTATGCGACACTCTTACCTGCTTATCTTTTTGGCATGAACCGCATACAGTAGGTGTGACAATCTTCAGTTTAGGTAAACCTCTCATTGCTTCAGACTTACCAATTTTTGCATGAATCTATAATTTGCATGTCCAAGTCTTTGATGTCATAGGACATTATCATCACAATTTGACAAATGACATACTTTGTTTGTTCCAATTAGATAACAATTATCAGTTGACCTATTTCCAGTCATTAGACATTTATTATCCTTGTTTAGAACATAGCATGAATCTTTATCAAATTCAACATGCAAATTGTCATCACATAGTTGACTTATACTAAGAAGATTAGCAAGTAAACCATCAACATGCAAAACATTCTTAAGTTTAGGAAAACCTTCAACATTTAAGGTTCCCTTTCCAATGATTTTACCTTTTGATCCACCACCATATGTAACAGTTCCACCATTACAAGGTTCATAGTCAGATAAGTAGTTAACATGACTAGTCATATGTCTAGAACAACCACTATCAAAGTACCATAGATCAGGAACACATGCTTTCAGAGAAGTTTGAACAACATTACAAGTAACATGTTCTTTCTTTTTCTTAGCAAATTTTGACCAGTGTTTCTTAGAATGTGAAGATATTCCAGGCAACACTCTTTGAATTTCCAGATCTCTTTTCATCTTTTGACAGTAAGGACGAGTATGACCAATTTCAGAACAATAGTGACATATATACTTCCTAACAGGTTTATCAATCACATGTACTTTTGTCTCAGCAAAAAGTTCAATTTTTCCCTTGACAAATTTTACAGGATTATTCACATATTTAGAAGTAGTCTCACCGCAATAGCCTAAACCATGTTTACTAGACTGTCCAGTGGTGAAAGAATCATTTACAATGGAAGAGCTTTTAGAAAGCTTCTTAAAGCTTAAGGTAGAATTTTTCAATTCTTCATTTAGCTTAGAAATTTCTAAATCCTTCCTTGTTAGAATGACTTCCAACTTTGTCACAGTCTCTCTGAGATCATCATTCTCTTTGGGTATACTAGAATCATCATTCCTTATGTCATTAGAACCTATCTCATCAACACACCCATTAAAATAATTCAAATCTGAATGATTTTTTACAAATGTTGTTTCTGATGTTATAACATTGGAAACAACATCAGTGTCTAGATCATCCAGATCATCATCTAAAGAATCATCATAATCAATTCTTGAAGAAAAAGCTAATTCCTCATCTTTAGAACCTTCAGGTTCATCATTATCTGAGTCATCACTAAAGGTAACATTAAAATTCAGTTTCTGTCTTAACCTGGTATTTGCACACTCATTTGCATAGTGTCCAAATCCAGTACATGCATCACATCTAACAGATTTTCTAAATTCAGGATCATACCTTGATTTATTACCTCTAAATTGCTTTGATTGATTCTGATCCTTCCTTTTCTCTGGGTCTGATGGTGTGTTGTTGAAAGGAGTCCTCTGTTGGACATTTCCTCTGGATCTGTTCAGTTTCTTCTTCAGATAGAAATTGAACTTCTTTGTAAGGAGGGCAATGTGTTCAGGATTGTTGTAACATTGGTCTAAAACATCTTCATCAGATTCAACCTCAGTCACAAAGGGCTGATTTTCAGTGTTAGAAGATGTTTCACCTTTGAAAATAACAACCTTCTTTCCTTCACTTGTATCATCATATTGAGTTGTGTTCATCTCATATGTTTTGAGAATACTTACAAGCTCATTCTGACTTAAAGTGTAAGTGTCCTTGGCTTATTTGTTGGTCCCAAAAAGGTTATCCAGCAGAAAGCGTTTTGAGTTTATTTTTAATGAAAACCCTTTAAATAAATGCTAAAAATAAATGCAGAAATCTAAAAAGCATAAAGTAGAGAACACCAGATTTATAGTAGTTCGGGCCAACTTGTCCTACGTCCACTCTCCCTTTCTCCAAAAGGGACTTTCTCTCCAACCAACGTACTCACGAACCACTGGAATTTGGAAGTACCAGCTCCTTCGTACAACTTGCTTACAACAACCTTTCAAGGTGAATAGGTTGATTATAAGATCCAACTAAAAACTCCTAAAGAGTGTATATACGTGAATGAACAAAGTTGAGTGATGGGAGAGTTCGTGTGTCTTTGTGCTATCTTGCCCGACTCTTATGTAGAACTCATCCAAGCACTCCTATTTATAGTTGTAGAAATTAACTAGCCGTTGGAAAGCTAGCAATTCAAACAACCATAATTGGAGGGATATAATCAATCAAAGATTGATTATATGATTGATTAGTTGACTTTCAATCAAGCAATCAATCAAATCCTCCATCAGTTGACTCTCTAGATTGCCTTCATCTCCATCAATGATCTCCAAAATCTACTTGTCTCCAGATTACATGCAGCCTCCATGTGGGTGAACTAATCCGTCACACTCATCTGATCAGGACTCGTCTGGTCTGGGGTCTTCTGGTCAGGTAACACTTCTGCTCTGAACCTCATCTGGGAGAGGTCTTCTGGTTAGACTCCTCTGGTCAGGCTCCTCTGGCAAACTCCTCTGGTCAGACTCCTCTGGTCAGACTCCTCTGGTCAGGCTCCTCTGGCAGACTCCTCTGGTCAGAGTCCTCTGGTCAAGCTCCTCTGGCAGACTCCTCTAGTCAGACTCCTCTGGTCAGGCTCATCTGATCAGACTCCTCTGGTGACTCGTCTGCTCTGGTCTGGACACCTCATCTGGTCAACTCTAATCTGGTCACCTCATCTGGTCTGCACAGATTTCTTCCCCCTTAACCAAAGACCTATTCTAGACTAATCTGTAGCTGACTAACAGGTTCAGCCAGTCCTATTACAAGTTCTTGTTTTAACATCTTCAAAACATCTAATCTACATCCTAACAATTTCTCCCTTTTTGATGATGTTAAAACTGGAAGAACTGAAATAAAACAAGACAAGAAAATTTTGAAATATCTAAATAGAGATTCTAGCAGGCTGGGTCAACTGATCTTCCCCCTCAAAGTATGCTCAGCTGATATTGGGGCAAAATAGCAGCTGGTCTTCTTGCGTATCTGCAGGCAATTAACTTTTTGGTACCCTACTGGGTCCAGGGGGTTAGCACAACTTTTAGGAAGCCACAAGAATAGATCATCCCTTTTTGGATTAGGTGATCTTATCTTTCTTCCATACATATCCACAAAAACACATTGAACATAAAAAGCTTCGACATAGTTATTTCTTCTAGAGGCTCTTCATCTCTTATGAGCTTGTCCAGTAGAAGAAGTAACTTGTCTTAAAGCAACAGACTTGAAATTCTTTTGATAAGGATAAGTCTTACTAGAACCATCAAAAGTTCCAGCTGGTCTGGCAGATGACTTGAAAGTCTTCTGCAGGTGAGTAGGAGTCATCTGGTTCTGCCTCTTTTGAGAAGATCCAGACTGTCTTCTACTCTGCTGGCCTGGCTGAGGTATTTTACTCTGGGTATAACCCTTCTTAAAATTCCTCTTCTGCCTTTTGGGTTTTTGAATTTCAGTACTCATCTGCCCATTAGGCTGAGTTGCCTGGTCAGCTGACCTCTTGCCCTTATCAATAAAATTTCTAGGCTGTTCTTCTTTCTGAACATGTGAGGATTCAGGTTTGGTATAACCAAGGTCTGTCTTATCATGCTCTCTTTGAGATGAGGCAGCTATGTGTGACACAACATTGTTTGCTGTAGTCAGCTGCTCCAATCTCATCTTGAGCTTGTCCTCACTTTCTCTTACAATTTTGTTTTGGTGGAAAAGTTCATAAAACTTAGCTTTAAGCATATTATATTCATTGTCTTTCTCAATGTTTTCAACAACCAACCTTTCTATCAGCTTAACTTGTTCATTACACCTGGTTGTCAAGTCAGAAGACGCTTCGACCAGTGTATGATTTTGTTCAGCTGGTAGATCAGCTGAGTTGCCTAGACATTGTGAAAGCTTCTGATTTTCTGCTTTCAGCTTTGAGTTCTCATCTTCCAACTTTTGACAAAGTTGTACAGAAGTTTGGAGATCTAATAGCATCCTCTGCATATCAGACTCCTCTGGTTGTCCAGAAAAAAGAAGAAGATGAAAAAGAGGAGGAAGTTCGATTACATACCTCGTCTGTTACAAGACATATCTCCTCGTCTGGTCCAAAATTAGATGATGAACCAGAAGTGGACACCTCTTCTTCCTCATCTGTGAAGCTTCTTTTGGAGAAACTCCTAGTGTATCTTCTACTGCTTCTCTTCGAGCCCATTTCTTCAAAAATTATTAGCACAACAAATATTTGGGTTTTAAAAAAAATAGATCTGCCCTGTTGACCACCAAAATAATTTCAAAACAGTGGTCTGTAGGACACACTGCTCTGATACCACTTGTTGGTCCCAAAAGGGTTATCCAGCAGAAAGCGTTTTGAGTTTATTTTTAATGAAAACCCTTTAAAGAAATGCTAAAAATAAATGCAGAAATCTAAAAAGCATAAAGTAGAGAACACCAGATTTATAGTGGTTCGGACCAACTTGTCCTACGTCCACTCTCCCTTTCTCCAAATGGGACTTTCTCTCCAACCAACGTACTCACGAACCACTGGAATTTGGAAGTACCCGCTCCTTCGTACAACTTGCTTACAACAACCTTTCAAGGTGAATAGGTTGATTATAAGATCCAACTAAAAACTCCTAAAGAGTGTATATACGTGAATGAACAAAGTTGAGTGACTGGAGAGTTCGTGTGTCTTTGTGCTCTCTTGTCCGACTCTTATATAGAACTCATCCAAGCACTCCTATTTATACTTGTAGGAATTAACTAGCCGTTGGAAAGCTAGCAATTCAAACAACCATAATTGGAGGGATATAATCAATCAAAGATTGATTATATGATTGATTAGTTGACTTTCAATCAAGCAATCAATCAAATCCTCCATCAGTTGACTCTCTAGATTGTCTTCATCTCCATCAATGATCTCCAAAATCTACTTATCTCCATATTATGCAGCCTCCATGTGGGTGAACTAATCTGTCACACTCATCTGATCAGGACTCGTCTGGTCTGGGGTCTTCTGGTCAGGTAACACTTCTGCTCTGTACCTCATCTGGGAGAGGTCTTCTGGTCAGACTCCTCTGGTCAGGCTCCTCTGGCAGACTCCTCTGGTCAGACTCCTCTGGTCAGACTACTCTGGTCAGGCTCCTCTGGCAGACTCCTCTGGTCAGACTCCTCTGGTCAAGCTCCTCTGGCAGACTCCTCTAGTCAGACTCCTCTGGTCAGGCTAATCTGATCAGACTCCTCTGGTGACTCGTCTGCTCTGGTCTGGACACCTCATCTGGTCAACTCTAATCTGGTCACCTCATCTGGTCTGCACAGATTTCTTCCCCCTTAACCAAAGACCTATTCTAGACTAATATGTAGCTGACTAACAGGTTCAGCTAGTCATATTACAAGTTCTTGTTTTAGCATCTTCAAAACATCTAATCTATATCCTAACAATTTCCCCCTTTTTGATGATGTTAAAACTGGAAGAACTAAAATAAAACAAGACAAGAAAGTTTTGAAATATCTAAATAGAGATTCTAGCATGCTGGGTCAACTGATCTTCCCCCTCAAAGTATGCTCAGCTGATATTGGGACAAAATATCAGATGGTCTTCTTGCGTATCTGCAGGCAATTAACTTTTTAGTACCCTACTGGGTCCAGGGGGTTAGCACAATTTTTAGGAAGCCACAAGAATAGATCATCCTTTTTTGGATCAGGTGATCTTATCTTTCTTCCATACATATCCACAAAAACACATTGAACATAAGAAGCTTCGACATAGTTATTTCTTCTAGAGGCTCTTCTTCTCTTATGAGCTTGTCCAGTAGAAGAAGTAACTTGTCTTAAAGCAACATACTTGAAATTCTTTTGATAAGGATAAGTCTTACTAGAACCATCAAAAGTTCCAGCTGGTCTGGCAGATGACTTGAAAGTCTTCTGCAGGTGAGTAGGAGTCATCTGGTTCTGCCTCTTTTGAGAAGATCCAGACTGTCTTCTACTCTGCTGGCCTGGCTGAGGTATTTTATTCCTGGTATAACCATTCTTAAAATTCCTCTTCTGCCTTTTGGGTTTTTGAATTTCAGTACTCATCTGCCCATTAGGCTGAGTTGCCTGGTCAGCTGACCTCTTGCCCTTATCAATAAAATTTCTAGGTTGTTCTTCTTTTTGAACATGTGAGGATTCAGGTTTGGTATAACCAAGGCCTGTCTTATCATGCTCTCTTTGAGATGAGGCAGCTATGTGTGACACAACATTGTTTGCTGTAGTCAGCTGCTCCAATCTCATCTTGAGCTTGTCCTCACTTTCTCTTACAATTTTGTTTTGGTGGAAAAGTTCATCAAACTTAGCTTTAAGCAGATTATATTCATTGTCTTTCTCAATGTTTTCAACAACCAACCTTTCTATCAGCTTAACTTGTTCATTACACCTGGTTGTCAAGTCAGAAGACTCTTCGACCAGTGTATGATTTTGTTCAGCTGGTAGATCAGCTGAGTTGCCTAGACATTGTGAAAGCTTCTGATTTTCTGCTTTCAGCTTTGAGTTCTCATCTTCCAACTTTTGACAAAGTTGTACAGAAGTTTGGAGATCTAATAGCATCCTCTGCATATCAGACTCCTCTGGTTGTCCAGAAAAAGAAGAAGATGAAAAAGAGGAGGAAGTTCGATTACATACCTCGTCTGTTACAAGACATATCTCCTCGTCTGGTCCAAAATTAGATGATGAACCAGAAGTGGACACCTCTTCTTCCTCATCTGTGAAGCTTCTTTTGGAGAAACTCCTAGTGTATCTTCTACTGCTTCTCTTCGAGCCCATTTCTGCAAAAATTATTAGCACAACAAATATTTGGGTTTTAAAAAAATGGATCTGCCCTGGTGACCACCAAAATAATTTAAAAACAGTGGTCTGTAGGACACACTGCTCTGATACCACTTGTTGGTCCCAAAAAGGTTATCCAGCAGAAAGCGTTTTGAGTTTATTTTTAATGAAAACCCTTTAAAGAAATGCTAAAAATAAATGCAGAAATCTAAAAAGCATAAAGTAGAGAACACCAGATTTATAGTGGTTCGGACCAACTTGTCCTACCTCCACTCTCCCTTTCTCCAAAGGGGACTTTCTCTCCAACCAACGTACTCACGAACCACTGGAATTTGGAAGTACCAGCTCCTTCGTACAACTTGCTTACAACAACCTTTCAAGGTGAATAGGTTGATTATAAGATCCAACTAAAAACTCCTAAAGAGTGTATATACGTGAATGAACAAAGTTAAGTGATAGGAGAGTTCGTGTGTCTTTGTGCTCTCTTGCCCGACTCTTATGTAGAACTCATCCAAGCACTCCTATTTATAGTTGTAGGAATTAACTAGCCATTGGAAAGCTAGCAATTCAAACAACCATAATTGGAGGGATATAATCAATCAAAGATTGATTATATGATTGATTAGTTGACTTTCAATCAAGCAATCAATCAAATCCTCCATCAGTTGACTCTCTAGATTGCCTTCATCTCCATCAATGATCTCCAAAATCTACTTGTCTCCAGATTACATGCAGCCTCCATGTGGGTGAACTAATCCGTCACACTCATCTGATTAGGACTCGTCTGGTCTGGTCTTCTGGTCATATTACACTTCTGCTCTGAACCTCATCTAGGAGAGGTCTTCTGGTCAGACTCCTCTGGTCAGGCTCCTCTGGCAGACTCCTCTGGTCAGACTCCTCTGGTCAGACTCCTCTGGTCAGGCTCCTCTGGCAGACTCCTCTGGTCAGACTCCTCTGGTCAAGCTCCTCTGGCAGACTCCTCTAGTCAGACTCCTCTGGTCAGGCTCATCTGATCAGACTCCTCTGGTGACTCGTCTGCTCTGGTCTGGACACCTCATCTGGTCAACTCTAATCTGGTCACCTCATCTGGTCTGCACAGATTTCTTCCCCCTTAACCAAAGACCTATTCTAGACTAATCTGTAGCTGACTAATAGGTTCAACTAGTCCTATTACAAGTTCTTATTTTAACATCTTGAAAACATCTAATCTATATCCTAACAATTTCCCCCTTTTTGATGATGTTAAAACTGGAAGAACTTAAATAAAACAAGACAAGAAAATTTTGAAATATCTAAATAGAGATTCTAGCAGGCTGGTTCAACTGATCTTCCCCCTCAAAGTATGCTCAGCTGATATTGGGGCAAAATATCAGCTGGTCTTCTTGCGTATCTGCAGGCAATTAACTTTTTGGTACCCTACTGGGTCCAGGGGGTTAGCACAATTTTTAGGAAGCCACAAGAATAGATCATCCCTTTTTGGATCAGGTGATCTTATCTTTCTTCCATACATATCCACAAAAACACACTGAACATAAGAAGCTTCGACATAGTTATTTCTTCTAGAGGCTCTTCTTCTCTTATGAGCTTGTCCAGTAGAAGAAGTAACTTGTCTTAAAGCAACAGACTTGAAATTCTTTTGATAAGGATAAGTCTTACTAGAACCATCAAAAGTTCCAGCTGGTCTGGCAGATGACTTGAAAGTCTTCTGCAGGTGAGTAGGAGTCATCTGGTTCTGCCTCTTTTGAGAAGATCCAGACTGTCTTCTACTCTGCTGGCCTGGCTGAGGTATTTTATTCTGGGTATAACCCTTCTTAAAATTCCTCTTCTGCCTTTTGGGTTTTTGAATTTCAGTACTCATCTGCCCATTAGGCTGAGTTGCCTGGTCAGCTGACCTCTTGCCCTTATCAATAAAATTTCTAGGCTGTTCTTCTTTCTGAACATGTGAGGATTCAGGTTTGGTATAACCAAGGCCTGTCTTATCATGCTCTCTTTGAGATGAGGCAGCTATGTGTGACACAACATTGTTTGTTGTAGTCAGCTGCTCCAATCTCATCTTGAGCTTGTCCTCACTTTCTCTTACAATTTTGTTTTGGTGGAAAAGTTCATCAAACTTAGCTTTAAGCAGATTATATTCATTGTCTTTCTCAATGTTTTCAACAACCAACCTTTCTATCAGCTTAACTTGTTCATTACACCTGGTTGTCAAGTCAGAAGACTCTTCGACCAGTGTATGATTTTGTTCAGCTGGTAGATCAGCTGAGTTGCCTAGACATTGTGAAAGCTTCTGATTTTCTGCTTTTAGCTTTGAGTTCTCATCTTCCAACTTTTGACAAAGTTGTACAGAAGTTTGGAGATCTAATAGCATCCTCTGCATATCAGACTCCTCTGGTTGTCCAGAAAAAGAAGAAGATGAAAAAGAGGAGGAAGTTCGATTACATACCTCGTCTGTTACAAGACATATCTCCTCGTCTGGTCCAAAATTAGATGATGAACCAGAAGTGGACACCTCTTCTTCCTCATCTGTGAAGCTTCTTTTGGAGAAACTCCTAGTGTATCTTCTACTGCTTCTCTTCGAGCCCATTTCTGCAAAAATTATTAGCACAACAAATATTTGGGTTTTAAAAAAAATGGATCTGCCCTGGTGACCACCAAAATAATTTTAAAACAGTGGTCTGTAGGACACACTGCTCTGATACCACTTGTTGGTCCCAAAAAGGTTATCCAGCAGAAAGCGTTTTGAGTTTATTTTTAATGAAAACCCTTTAAAGAAATGCTAAAAATAAATGCAGAAATCTAAAAAGCATAAAGTAGAGAACACTAGATTTATAGTGGTTCGGACCAACTTGTCCTACGTCCACTCTCCCTTTCTCCAAAGGGGACTTTCTCTCCAACCAACGTACTCACGAACCACTGGAATTTGGAAGTACCAGCTCCTTCGTACAACTTGCTTACAACAACCTTTCAAGGTGAATAGGTTGATTATAAGATCCAACTAAAAACTCCTAAAGAGTGTATATACGTGAATGAATAAAGTTGAGTGATGGGAGAGTTCGTGTGTCTTTGTGCTCTCTTGCCCGACTCTTATGTAGAACTCATCCAAGCACTCCTATTTATAGTTGTAGGAATTAACTAGCCGTTGGAAAGCTAGCAATTCAAACAACCATAATTGGAGGGATATAATCAATCAAAGATTGATTATATGATTGATTAGTTGACTTTCAATCAAGCAATCAATCAAATCCTCCATCAGTTGACTCTCTAGATTGTCTTCATCTCCATCAATGATCTCCAAAATCTACTTGTCTCCAGATTACATGCAGCCTCCATGTGGGTGAACTAATCCGTCACACTCATCTGATCAGGACTCGTCTGGTCTGGGGTCTTCTGGTCAGGTAACACTTCTGCTCTGAACCTCATCTGGGAGAGGTCTTCTGGTCAGACTCCTCTGGTCAGGCTCCTCTGGCAGACTCCTCTGGTCAGACTCCTCTGGTCAGACTCCTCTGGTCAGGCTCCTCTGGCAGACTCCTCTGGTCAGACTCCTCTGGTCAAGCTCCTCTGGCAGACTCCTCTAGTCAGACTCCTCTGGTCAGGCTCATCTGATCAGACTCCTCTGGTGACTCGTCTGCTCTGGTCTGGACACCTCATCTGGTCAACTCTAATCTGGTCACCTCATCTGGTCTGCACAGATTTCTTCCCCCTTAACCAAAGACCTATTCTAGACTAATCTGTAGCTGACTAACAGGTTCAGCTAGTCCTATTACAAGTTCTTGTTTTAACATCTTCAAAACATCTAATCTATATCCTAACATTATTCAATAGCATAAATTTTTGCATCGAACCGTTTAGGAACAGATCGCAAAATTTTGTGTACAACTCGTACATTGGAAATAGGATCACCAAGTGCGTGTGATTCGTTGACAATTTCAATCAGCCTTTCATTGTAAGCCGTGATCGTCTCATCATCCTTCATCCTTAGATTCTCGAACTTGGTCCCAAGCATTCAAAGTTTGGTCCTTCGAACACTTCCACTTCCTTCGCAATGTTCTTGAAGCCTCTCCCATGCATCTTTAGCCGTGGTACATGTTGATATAATCTTGAACATAGATACATCAACAGAGGTAAAGATAGCATTGAGAGCTTTGGAATTGTAGCTTGTCGTCGTGGTCTCCTCATTTGTCCATTCAATCTCCCGTTTGACTCTTGTCTCGCCATCATCATCTGCTTAATTTCTGGGCCATTCCCAGCCGGTCAGAACACTTCTCCAAGCACGTTCATCAATAGACTTGATGTACATACGCATCTTAGGTTTCCAATAGGCATAGTTGTTTCCATCTAGTATGGGAGGCCTAAGTGGGGTGTTTACAGGATATTCCATAGCAAAAGACACACTTAAAAACTCAGGATCTAAACTTAGTATATTAAGTTTATGGCTCTGGTGCTAAATGTAAGTGTGCGTGTGTTATAAAGTGCAGATGTTGTAACAAATGTTAAAGCAAATATTACAACAAACTGGTAAATCAGAATATAAAATGTGTACAGCGGAAGACTTAAACACACAATTACGAGATGGAATACTTTTTAACACAAACTATCTTAAATAGTTTGTGCTAGCCTTACGGCGAAAGGTTCACTATAAAAAGATTAGTGATACAAAAGTTGTGTGAAGAGTAAAATCGTTCACAACGGAAATAAGACTCGATATCACCTATCAAATCTAAATTGGCTGAGTGTATATCATAATACACCGTCAAAGTTGATCTCACTCTATATCTATGATCTCTCTATCTATGGATATAGGTTCGACCACAAGTTATACTAGAAGAACTCTACTTCTAAGTATAACATAAATGTTGGAATAACTGCCCTATCACCTTTAAACTCAGGATCAACACTAGAGTAGGTGTACTCGTTTACTCCACGCTTGGTACTGAAAGATTCAGCCTCTATTTATAGGCGCAAGTCTTCAATCCAAAAATAACTTCTTCATGTAACCGCTCCATGATCTTCATGTAATCCCAAGTTCTTATCTTTATTTCTGATATTTCTTGATGCAACCACCTGATCTAGATTGTTCTAAAACGTCCTGGATAAGTCTGGATCGTGTAGGTCCTTGTAGATCCTTGTAGATCCTTCTGGAACCCGTAACCGCCCATGTTGCAACCAATGTTATGCAACATTCACTGCAACATTGAGTATTCCAGAACCTTATAGATCCTTCTAGATCTTCATCCTGCATGTTAAAACATCTAAGACAATATTTGATCATAAAGTGTTGGTTAATGAGAAGAAATGGCAAATTCATGTTGTTTCAAAGTAAATAGTGAATACTTCACTGCCAACAACATTAACAGGGAAGATACAATTAACGGGTACCTCTCATTATCCTTCAAGTAAGCGTACTTGAGGTGATCCAGGAGTGGCTTCAACTCCTTCTTCGCCTCCAATGGTGGCGCCTTATCAAACATCTTCTCAAATATGGACTCCCCCACATCTATCTTTTCCTCATCCTCAACTTGCTTCACGTCAATGAACTTCACATCCTCGTTGTCTTTCATGCTATCAAAATAATCAAGATCATAAAGCTCATACGTTAGCTCATCACGAATAGGATAATCATAATTATGCACATAAAAAGAGCAAGGGTCAAGAAGTATTTCATCAACACAAGTGTCCATGATATCAATAAAGTGACAGCTTACATCTCCCATGGGGTATTTCATTGCCTCGTAGATAGCTATCTTCACTTCTTGATCATCAACTTTCACCGTGATCTTCCTATTTGCCACATCTAGTACCATCCTGGCAGTAGCTAAGAACGGTCTTCCCAAAATTAGGGGCACATGCTCATCTTTCTCCATATCGAGTACTACGAAGTCGGCGGGAAATACGTGATTCGCCACCGTCACTAAAACATCCTCCACCACTCCTTAAGGTCTAGTGATAGACCTATCGGCAAGCTGAAGAGTCATCATAGTGGGTTGAAGTTCACCCCCATCCAACTTCTTGAACAACGACAACGACATCAAATTAATGCTGGCCCCAAGATCACACAATGCTCCCTTCTTGATTCCATTCCCGATATCACACAAGATAGTGAAACTACCGAGATCCTTCAGCTTCGGAGGAAGCGCCTTGTGCACCATAGCACTCACCTCACGGTTCAAATGCACAAGCTCGGGCCCGTCAACTTTCCTTCTCTTAGCTATCAAGTCCTTCAGGAACTTGGCATAATTAGGCATCTGCTCCAAAGCATCATAGAATGGTATATTAATGTGGAGCTTCTTGAAGATATCGAGAAACTTAGCGAACTTTTCATCTAATTTTTTCTTCATGAACCGCTGCGGATATGGAACCTGAATTACTAATTTTGGTACCCCCCCATTCATCTCGCTCGGTCTTCTTCACATTTTGCTTCGCTTCTTTAGCCTTCTTCCACTTGGGTACTCGTTCAATCCCTTCATCCTATTTTTCTTTCTCCTTTTGAGTGTCTTCCAACTCAACATCTTCCACTGCCTTTTCACCACCTTCTTTCTTTTCCTCATCCTCTTTCTCGATCTCCCTATGTATTTCCTCCACATCAGCAGGTAGTGGAGGACCATCATATTTGGTTCCACTTCTCAACTCGATAGCCTTCAATTGCTCTTTCGGGTTTATCTCAGGCATAGATGGATATTTACCCGACTCTCTAGTTTGTGACTTTGCAATCTGGCTAATCTGGTACTCTATAGAAGTGAACCGCCTATTGTTCTCTTGTTGAGCTCTATTGAGATCCATGTCTCTCTTTTGGAGTTCTTGATCTCTTTGATCACTCTTCTTGTTCAACTCTTTTACATCGTACTCCAAAGAGGACAACCTCTTACTACCCTCTTCCACCTTCTGAAGAATGGCACGTAACATCCCATCAGTGGTAGCACCTCCTTCTCTACCTGGGAGTTTTGCACATGGATCTACACCTGGAGGTACAGTAATTCCTGTTTTCGGGTTGCTATAGGAGAAATTCTCGTTCTTCCTCCATTGATTCTGATTAGGTCCCTGACCTCCTTGGTATCCTTGATTATTCCTCCACTGATTCTGAGGAGGCTGTTGACCCAGTGGCACAAATGGTTGACCGTAGAGAGGTCTTCCCTGCTGATTCCCACCTTGCTGGTACTCGTCTTGGCTGTAACTAGGCCTTCCCATGTAGTTGGCCTCCTCTTGTTGACATGCTGGTTGATCCACTTTCTCACTCATCATATTTTTCTGCCCACTCAAACTTTGTCCAACATCCAGATTACTAATCTTCTCCATCATCGCCATCAGTAGCTTTCTCGTTCCCTCACTTTCTTCCATCTGATAGACCCTCTGATACTCAGGATCTTCTTTCCACTGACCTGCGTTCTTCACTATGTCCTCGACTATCTTCCTGCACTCAGCTGCACTACGGTTCAGGAATGCTCCATTAACACTTGCATCGAGATGGTGCTGATCTTTCTCACATGCCCCGCAGTAGAAATAGGCCATAATATCTCCATCGTTGTACCCATGCTGCGGGCACGCAATAAGCATGTTGGAAAATTGCTCCCAAGCCTCACTCAATCCCTCGTCCGTTCTCTGCTTGAATGAGGAGATCTCATTCCTCGTCTTCACCATTCTAGACGGAGGGTAGAAACGCTCAAGAAAAAGACGCTCGAGCTCAGCCTATGTATTCACACCCCCCCCCCCCTCGTGGAAGTGTGTTATCATACCACTCCTTAGCTATTCCAGTTAGAGAGAACTGGAATAATATGAGCCTCTTTGCATCTTCCGACATCCCATTATAATTAAATGTTGAGGCTATCATTAGGAAATTCCTCAAGTGAGTGTGAGGATTATATTTCTCTAGGTTGGCATAGCGACTCCATCATAATACCGTTGTTATAGAGAAGTTGTTATCTTCCACTGGTGGCATAGCGACTCCATCATAATACCGTTGAGGTTGAGCTTCAAACCTTCCTCGAATTGCCACACCAGGAGGATCACCGTTCTGGGGAAATTACTGAGGATAAACTGGTGGTGGTGGAGGGGGTTATAAGTAGGTGGTGGCGGGTAGTATGGTGGATAAGGATATGGTGGGTATGGGTATGGGTAAGGTGGGTTGTTATGTTGGTAGACAGGGTTGTTGAATGGGTTATGGGGGTTTTGGTTTAGTGTGGGGTTGTTTTGATTCTGTGGGATCGTGTTTTGGTTTTGGCTTTCCCCTTTGGGTGCTTGCTTTTGACCATCAATGCCCTTAACCCGTTCCACAATCTAATTGAACTTTTCTGCATATCGATTCAACTCTCTGCGTAACTCCAAATTCATGTTGTCACTATCGGCAGTATTCAGCCTTCGTTAGAAGGCTCTATTCCTTCTGGCTATGGTCTCAGGGTCTAGCTTCATTCTATCTTCGCTCGTTTCTCCCTTTGAGCGTGTTTTCATATACCTGAGATACCAAAAAAATATCAAAACGCAACTGCCTAATGAATAATAAATAGGAAATAAAAGCACTCACTACTAGCTACTAAACTATCTCCAAGTCCTACTCAATGAGCATACATCGCCATCCCCAGCAACGACTGTTGATGATCTTGATTCAGTTTAGGTGATTAGTGGCTGTTTTAGGCTTAGAAGATCATCAAACAAGATGTAAATCAAAGATTAAAGCTAGATTTTTGTAAGGAGAAATTGAGAAGAAATTTGGCAAGAGTTTGGTCTTGTTTTTGAATTAATGAACTTATTTTTATTATCCCATGAAGGGGTATATATAGAGTACAAGCAAGCATGAGGTGTCACTTTCTTAATCACCTTCATTTACAACTTGACAAGTGTTAAGACACTTGTTATATCATTAAGCTATTACATCTTTTACAATGAAAAGTGTTAAAACACTTGTTTGCTCCTAATGTAATGCCTAATTAGTGAGATTTCTGATGATCTTCCGAGATGCCCTTCTGCTCGCCTGCTCGGCTCTTTTGGTTCCTTTTTTACTCTTCTTGGATATGCTGTTGGGAAAATAGGGGTGCCCGGAATCTATTCGGGATGAAATTTAAATACGAATTTAAATTTAATTATTACTAGCATGAATTAATCCTAATTAATTCAAATAATAATTCCAACAACAAATTTAATATCATGCATGTTGAATTAATTCACATAAAATCTAGGCGGAATAAACAAGAATTTATGTGACTTACGTACCTCTTGTAGAATTGGCCTTTAAATAAACGGGACAATCACGATCACGCTTTATCAACCCAAAAACCTTCTCAAGTATTTCTCTTTCGCCTTACTTGATCACCGGTGGGAGATGCTTTCAAGTAATTTAAATAACTAAGGAAAAAGAAAAATATATATGCTCTTGATTTTTCCAACACATGGAATTATGTACTTGGGGATGAAATAATCACCCCTTATTTATAAAGTGAAGTGGCCGAAATTTTTAGTGGAATTGGGCCTTGGAAAAAAATCTTTTCTTAGTCTCTAAGAAATCTTGAATATATTTCATATATTCTTTTCTCCACAATAAAATATTCCACAAAAATCTCACTCACCTTATAAACTCAAAGTTTTCAAAAATTTCAAGTAGAATTCCCAAGATTTGGATTTTCTTGAATATATGAGATATTCTTATATTCCAAGAATACATATCTTCCATAATATCTTTCCAAGAAAATCAACAAAATCTTCTCTCTCCTTGATCTCTAATTTTCGAAAAAAAAACAAGAAAAATCAGCATAATATTTTTTTTTATTTTAATCACCTTATTATTATTGGGCTACTTGAGGGGCCTTTAAGGAGAATTAAGATTGGACCTCCTAATGGACTTCTGAATTTCAATATTGAGCCCCAATATAATTCAATCCATTAATTATTACCACTAATAAATTAATATTGCATTATCCATCTTAATCCATATTACGATAATATGGGCTCCCGGTTATTATTTTCCGCGTTTAAGATTATCAAGTCCATTAATTAATTAAGCTTCTGAATAGCTCTAAATTAATTAATATATTTCACCTTGGAGTAAAGACAGCTCAACATTATTATCCGTACCGAAGAAACTGATTCTTCACTTGTAAGATTTGATACGATAAAATTTATGAGCCTACCAAGGGGACTAATCACACGAGCCGTACTCGCACGCGTTTCTCCGTATTAAATCTTAGCAACCGTCGTATGATTAATATTACTGCCCAAAGCACAAGGTTCGAAATCACGATGATTCTCACCCAACAAGAATCAAAGCAGTAACCACTAAGCATACACGGTCCTATTTAAGTGACGGAGATTAAGAAATCAATAACCACTGAGGTCTAATTCTTCACATTTCAGAACAGAAGAATTTATCCTCGCTGTAGGTCCTCTTCAACACATACTAAATGTGCTAGTGCAATCTCTTGGTCAAGACAAGCCAATCTGAGATATACACATAGACCTTTCACGGCGGATTGTTCAATTCCACATGGGTCGTGAATTTGTATGTTTAGTTACAAGGAAACTGTTAATGTGATCTTCCGTGATCGGGTATCACCACATTAACTACAATGTAACAAGTACTATATAATGAACTGGTTGCAATAAATATTCAACATTCAATCATATCTAAAGCAAATGTGATAAAAGAATTATTCTCATAAACAAGTGTTTAATACATGAGTTATACAAAGTAAAAGCATACTTTCACGTATAACTCCAACACATGCTGCTCGCCTCTCTTTTTGTATATTGATGACCAGTTGCTCGCTCGACCTGCTGTTCTTCCATATTGACTTGGACCATCACCCAGATGCTCGCCACTTCGGACCCATTCCTTGCTGCTCGTCCTTCTTCGATTGTTGCCCTTAATGACTTCTTAATTTATTATTTTAATATTTATTTATCTTAATCCTGTTGCTCGGCTGCTAGCCTATCAACAATGCCCCCTAGTTTGTCTTATTAGGATAGACTTTATCCTTTTATGTCAAACTATAAGTGTTAGGTCATGGCTTTAGGGTAGGCGGCGAGCAATAGGGTTTCAAAATCTTTGAGCGGGAACATTTCAGGCGAGCAGCAGGGAGCGACTTTTGGTCTAGCGACATTTCGCTTCCCGATGCACGGGGTACGAGGCGACGTGGGCGGCTGGTGATGTCACCGCCGTCCACGCGTATACACCTACTTCATTAGTAGGGGCTTTAACTTTTCAAAAATTTAAAATTTGACCCCGATTTTTCCCCTATAAATACCCAATTTCATTTCTTTATTTCCTTTTTCCACGATTGTGAACGAAATCCTCCATAGACGAACATTTTGAAGCTTTTTCCTTTCCAAATCTTCTCAGATTTCAGTCGATTTCGCTCAAATCGAAGGTGAATCCATCATTTTTTTTGTTTGCAATCCTCAATTTCTTGCATTTTGTTTTTCAATTTCCCATTTTCTCGCAATTACCATCATTTTCATACATCGTCGCCGTTGTCACCACCTTTCTGCCATCTCAACGCTATCAGCGCCGCCGTGTAACCATCCTCTTCTCCAAAAATGCTTAGATTTCCACAATGGGATCTCCCTCTTCAAGCAATACCCTTTCCATTGAAATCCTTGGCCAAAATCCTGAGAAACGGCCCATGGAAGATGAACCATTGCCCCCTGCTCCTCGCCGCTTGCTCCGCCAAGCGATTGCTCAAAATCCGCGGACCTTGCTTGTTGACAAAGACACAGGCTCGGAAGCGAGCTCTGTTGTTTGCTCCGTGGATGATTTTTACGTCGTTGATAGCTCAGGCGACTAGGATGTCTCCCAAACCGTTGCTCGCTCCTCGCCGAGGAAAAATACTTCTTCAGACTTGGGTGAAGACTCCGCCGAAGTTGTCGCTGAAATTGACGAGATGAATGTCCCTGACACGGGAGCGAGCAGTGAGCAAATGAGTAGGCGAGGAGGCGACCAATAGGGGTCTCATCCTAACAAGTTGACTTGGGAATTCCTTAGGGAAATTAACTTTCCTATTTCGGAGCCTACTCCTGAATCTCAAATTCCTTAGGCCGTCGTTCGAAGGCAGGAGTGGATCGATTACGCTAATCGATATCACAATTCTTTTCCTACTCCTTCAAGGACTATCATGGAAGCCCAGGAGTCCCCGTATATGGCGAGCAGGGTGACGAGCGTAATCACAGAAGATGATCTATATGCTCCTACCGCATCCCGTACGATATTCATCTATATGCTCCGCAGAAAGGGGAGACAACTGATAACCCGCCCCCTGGTTGTACTGCTATTAATTTGGATGTCCTTAATACGGGGTTCCCATTGCCTCTTCATCCCATAATTGGTCGGTTTCTCAAGGATACTAACCTGGCTATAACTCAAATTACCCCAAACGGGTGGAGTAACCTGTTGGCTTTCATAACCCTTTTTGGGCTTGAGGGGTACAAGAACAAGATTAGCACCATAGAGATACACTATACCCTGACTATCTCTTTGGCTGCTAACGAGGACGGGCTGGGATGGTACTACCTCAAGGCCCGCAGCGGTGTGAAGTTGATTGAAGGGGTGCTAAATAAAGTGAAGAGCTGGCATAAGCAATTCTTCTTTATTGGTGGCGACTGGCGGAAGTCCTCTTATTTTTCGGGTGGACCCGGGCGTATTCTCTCTCCTACACGTTTTGGAGAAATTCGGCGTAGGTTTCACTTTTTGGCTTATAATGTCCAGGATGAAACTAATTTTAATCTTTTCCTTCTGTTTGCAGGTCCACGCATTTTGAAGTTGGGACATCCTGATTTAAGCGAGGGGTTTATATACGTCCTTGTTTTGATCTCGCTTCGGTACGTGAAGGATCGCAGCATCGGACATCTTTCCAAGCCACATTGCCGGAAGCTTGCCCTTGTGACCACCAGTGCTCACCATTTGGAAGCTCAAGCCAATATTCCTGAGGGTAACTTGAACTTTTTATTTATTTTTCATATTTTGTTGGTCGTCTGGTCGCCCCCGACTTACTGGTCGCCTAGTTATTTTAACTTAACCTTGTCTTCTTTACTTTCAGCTCAAAGGGTGACCGTAGTTATCCCCGAGATCCCTGAGTGCTATCATTTGCTTGCTCGCTGGGTAAAACAAATGGCGGCCAATCAACCATCGAAGAAGAAAAAGCTTGACCCCTGCACATCTCTCATCAAGTTGCGGGCGGAGGAATATGATGAAGAAGAAGCTCCTCCTGCCCCTACTCCTACTCCTCGCCTCCGAAAGGCACCCAGGGAAAAAAGAGGCTTACCAAGGAGACCGCCCCTAGGAAGGAAGATGATCGCTCTAAGCGAGCAAGGGGCCAAGGCCAGGGCCAGGCGAGCAAGACTGTTGCTCGCTCTTCCTCCGTGGAGGAGGTGAGCGAGCAGCAGGTGGCGGGTGCTATGTTTAGTGCCAGGGGAAGGAGCTCCTCGCCGGACAGCTCTTACTTGGGTTATGACCCAGTCAAACTGAGGGAGTAAGTGTCTTCCCTGTTGTCCGGCTGTTCGCCTCCTATCTTTCATATCTAACTTTAAGTCATTTTTGTGTAGGTATATGAAGGAAGAATACCCTGGGCGAGCTAAGGTACTCCATCAACTCAACTGCGTCAAGTCTGCTCCTGCCTATCAAGAGATAAAGGACTCCCATGTACGGTGAGCAATGGAGCTCGTTCCTCGCTCTTGGGCGAAATTAGGCGAGGAAATCCTCCAAAGCCAGAGCTTAAGTGACAATGCTCGTCTTCTGAGCTACAACGCCAGTCACCAAGCCATATCTGCTCAGCGGGTTCTTGATCAAGCCATTGAGCTAGAGCGGACGAACCGGGGCTTGGGCTGGAGGATTGAGCAGCTTGAGACGGATAGAGATACCCAGCTTAAAAGAAAGGAGGATGAGCTGGCTAAACTGAAGGCCGAATTTGAAAAGGCCAAGCTCTCCTAGGAGAAGGACCTGAAGGCTGTGGAGGATCAGGAGAAGATGGCCTCCAACACTTCTGAGAAACCGAAGTTGGATTTGGGGGTGGCCATTGATCGCTTGCAGGTCCTGGAGACTGAAAGGGTGGGTTTGGTGGAACGGGTCGAATCTTTGAAAGTTCATGTCGACCGGTTGGAGAATGAGAAGAAGCGTGCCATTCCATACACCACGTTAGAGATGCTCATGGTTCCGGAACCGCTGGTTCCGGTTCCGAACCGGCAGTTCCAAAAGGTCGAATGCAAGAACTGGAATCGAACCGGCAGTTCTGGTTCCGAACCGCCGGTTTGGCTGGTTTTCTATTTTTTTTTTAAGTTTTTTTTTAGTTTTTTTACTTGTATTATTTGGTTTTTTTAATGTAAATGCAGAATTGCAGATGAAAATTTTAATAAATAGAAAATAATTTCATTATTTAATTGAATTATTACAAAACAATTGAACAACACAACAAAATACAAATTAATAATTCTAATATTAAAATAAGTATCTATTCTAATATCTATTCTATCTATTGAGTATTGACTAATGATACAAACTAATTGAAACATATAAATTTACAAATGAAAATATTGAACTATTCCAAAGTAGTAGAATTACAACTTACAAATTTACAACTTAAAATTTTAAATTTTAAATTTTACAAAATAAATTTGAGGGAGGGGGGAGGGGTTAAAGAAATTGGACATGAGCTTAATTTTAAGAAATAAACTTAGAAATTCTAAGTTTGAAACTTAAAATTAAGTTGCCTACGTATCCAAATAAAATTGGAATCAAAGTCCACGTAGTTCTCTTACCTCACTTACCTTTTTGGTTCCGGATCGATTCGGTTCCGGGTTCATGCATCACTCCCGGTGGTAGTTTCATCGGAGTCTTCATCATCATTTTCAATGAATTCTTGAGCTCTCTTTTCGGCTCTTACCCAATCACCAAGCAAGCATTGATTTTCCACATTTTCAACGGTCATATTTGATCTCGTTGCATCCAAAGTGTAACCTCCCAAACTAAAAGCTTGTTCCACGGCTACGGTTGAGGCGGGAGATGCAAAAACTTCCCTTGCTAAACTTGCTACCGTCGGATAGACATTTTTCATCTTTGACCACCACTTTAGTATGCTAAATTGACCACCATCCTCATCAAACGCTAGAGGTTAGATAATTATCAAGTTCGTGATAAGGGTTAGTAGTAGACCTTGGACGTTTTTGCATACGCTCATTATAAAAACTCGATAATATTTCGTCAATTTCATTTGCATATTCACTTACCCTAGAACCCACCGGCACCGCTACCACCAAAATTAGACTCAAAGTTGGGACCACTATATTCTCTAAATAAATCCATTAAAATAGCTTTAATCTTACTAACAATCTCTTCCGGCCCGGCTTAGGATATGCATCAACATCATCATCATCATCATTCGTGACCACAAGTCTATTAGGAAATAAAGAACTATAATACAAATTCAACAATAATAGTAATCCTTCTAATCTTACTCTAGGATCAAGTACTTTAGCAACCAAAAAAATCGGGAATATGCGTAAAATATTTTCTCCATTTTTGCATCATAGAGAAAGTAGCACCACGTAATAAAGGATTTGTCATACTATCATTTAAAAGTTAAAATATGAGCAACTTTAATACAATAATCAAGCGCCAAATTACTAGTAGGATAATAAACACCGGATAATACTTTTGTGGACTCATTAAATATTCCCAAAATTTGACACAAAGAAGTGCATGAATCCCAATATTGAGGATATAAACGAAAACCACAATTTTCTTGAGAAAAATATGTACATAAAGCTTCTTTATACTCCATAGACTCCTTTAACAATTTATACGTGGAATTCCAACGAGTTGACACATCAAGAGAAATTTTTTTGGGACGCATATGGTATGTTTTGCAAAAGTTTTTCCATTTTTCATCAAAGTCGAACGTCTCGACAAATAATTAATAGCGGATCTAATAGGACCAACTTGTTCTTTCAAAGCTTCTAAACCATCTTGAACACATAGATTTAAAATATGACACATACATCTAACATGAAAAAAATTTCCACCAAGATATGGTTGACAAATATTTGTAAGATCTTCTATACTAGCTGTATTTGCACTAGCATTATCAAATCCAATAGAAAAAACTTTTCTAGTAAGAGCATACTCATTTAAAATATCATGCAATTTATCTCTAATATTTACGACATTGTGTTCCGTATCAAAATCTCTATAATCAATCAATCTTTTGTTAAGAGTCCATGATTCATCAATCCAAGTGCATGTAACTCCAATATAACTATGTTTTTTAAAATTATCACTCCAAATATCCGCACATATACAAACTTTAACATTTAAATCGGCAAATAAATTAATCAAAACATATTTTATACTCATTAACAACTTTAGCAATATCACGAGTAGTAGTATGATGTGAAACTTTTTTGCATGCGGGTTGAAGGCCAAGTTGGACAAAATCATTATAAAATGAATTATCGGCAAATTGAAAAGGAAGGTGTTGTGTGCACACAAATTTAGCTAATAATTTTCTATATTTCATTTGATCAAATTCAAATAGAGAAAGGGGATTAGTTACCTCGCCTTCAACTCCTCCACCACCTCCGGTTGACGCCGTAAATCCATGACCACCAAGTTGTGTTTGACTTGATTCAAAGTCATCTTTATCCGGGTGACATAATTTTATATGTTTTCTTAATGTTCCACATCCTCCTCCTTTTACAAAAGAATAGACAACGTTACAATAGTTGCAATGAGCGGTAAGTTTATCGTTTACCTCGTCGTTCACTTTTCTAAAGTGACGTGCAAAAATAGACGATTTAAGTGGTTTTCCTCGACTTGGAGTTGGAGTTGGAGTAGACCCGGTCTCGTTGGTTGGGTGGTTTTTACTTTCTTGAGTGGGACATCGTGGTAGCTCCTTGTTTTCAAGAGGATCCTCGTAACCGGGACCAAATTCGTGCTCGATTTCTTCTAAACTCCACTCGACCGGCGCCGGTGGTAGTGGCATTGAATTTGGACGACGAATGGAAGAGGTGGAAGAAGCTTTACCCTTTCCCTTACTTTGACGGCTTGCCATAATATTAATAATATAAATGTATATGTAATGTAATGTAACTATGTAAGTATATCAATATATGAAGAATAATATGTAATGTAATATAGTAGTATAGTAACTAATTAGATATATTAGAGAACTACTAATATGAAAACTTTGAGAATTGAGTGTGAGAGTTGAAAGAGATGAGAAGGGAAAGTAATGTTTGCTTTGGGGTGAATTTTGGAGTAGAATGAGGTAGTATTTATAGAAGGGGAAAGACAAAAAAAAAATTTGCGGAAAACCGGCAGTTCGAACCGGAACCGGCGGTTCCAGTTAAAACCGTCGGTTCCTACGGCTACAAAACGACTACTTTTTTTAAATTTCGAACGATGAAAACCGCCGGTTCTGGTTCGAACCGCCCAGGAACCGGTAGTTCCGGTTTTCAAACCAGCGGTTACGGTTCCAAAAATTAGGGGAACCGGAACCGCAGAACTGTGGAACTGGCGGTTTCAGAACCGCCGATTCCGGGTTATTTTTTAGCATGTCTACACCACGTATGTACAAGATGTAACCGATAATACAAACTTTGGTTACATCTGTGCATATGCGGATTGTGTGAGGTCCGTGAAGTATGCTTTGGATAATGGTCTTGATGTTATGACCTGCACCGTTAAAGACTCCGCGGACTATGTCGTCGAGAACCCCCCGGCCGCCGGCTTTGACATCCCCATTGCCGATCTAGGGGAGATGGGTGTAAACTTGGATATCTTCAAAGATGATGTCCGAGTGGTCGCCCCCGACTGAGGAGGTGAATAGGGATGCCACAGTCTTTGATGCCCTAAGTCCTCTCTTTGCAAATCCTTTAGATGAAGCGGGCACCTCTACTGTGGTGGGCGAGCAGCAAGTCCCTGCAGCGACCAACCTTGATGCTCCTCCTCCTCCTTCTACTGAAACTCCTTCGACTCAACCAGTTCCTCCAGCTCCTCAAGCTTGAAGATCCTTTTGTTTATTTTGCTTTTTTAGTTTGTGTATTTAGGAGTGATGTACTCCCTCTTTCTCCCAAATACTCTTCTTTGGAATTCTCTTAATGAAAATCGTACTTAGGTTTATCCCTGTTTCTTTACATTTTGCATTTGCCTTGTTTGTTCGCCCTTTATTTGTCTTTTGCTTAAGTATTTATTTCTATTTGTTGAAAGTAAAATACTTATCTCTTGCAAACTTATGTATGTTGATCATGTATAGGTCTTTTTGGTTTTTTAAGAACTTGACCTTTATTATATTTATCCTTATGTCTTGTTGCTCGCCGCATGCTATATTTGTGATTTAATGCATTTAGCTTTGGGCGAGCAACTTGTGTTTCTCGGGCGATCAGTTGGTTTTCTGTGACTCTTGAACCCTGCTGCTCGCCTCATTTTGAACTTGTGCTATGGCATCTTTCTGTTTCCGGTGAACAGCTTTTCCTTTTGGGCGAACAACTGGGTCTTGATGCCTCTTAGTCTATTTAATTGTGTAGTACAACAAATGACTATTCCTATTTACATATTTTCCTAAAAAAAATTGAAAATTTCACCAAACTTCATAATACAAATAACTTATATTATTTTAATACAATCAGCATAAAAAAGAACTTTACACTGATTTCCTGACTACTGATAGTATTTTTTCAATAAAGCCGCATTCCAGGAGTATTGGGCCGAGTTGTCTTCCATGTCTTCAAGATCGTATGTACCGTTGTACCATTTGTGAGTTACCCTGAATAGGCCCTCCCAAGTCGGTCCAAATACTCCTGGCGGTGGTGCTAGAACTTTTCGGAGCACCAGATCTCCGACTTCAAATTCTCTGATTTTCACTTGTGAATTGTAATACCTTGCGATTCTTCTCTTGTATATTTCATTCTTCATTTCTGTTGAGATTCTTTTTTCGTCAATCAGATCCATTTCTGCAGCCAGAGTCTTATTGTTTAACTGCTCATCGAACCAAACTATTCTTTCAGTTGGCACTTTGAGCTCTATAGGTATGACTACCTCAGTACCAAATGCCATAGTAAATGGTGTTTCCCCGGTGCTCATTCTATACGACACTCTATATGCCCAAAGTACCTCTGGTAGTTCTTCTGACCATTTACCTTTCTTATCTACCAGGAGAATTTTTAAGATATGTTTGATTATCTTGTTAACTGTCTCGACCTGGCCGTTGGATTGAGGATGATAGGGTGTTGAAAAATGTTTCTTGATACCCCATTTTTTGCAGGAGTCCCTTATTTTCTTTCCTTCAAATTGTCTTCCGTTATCCGTTAGTATCGCATGTGGAACTCCGAACCGGCATACAATACTTTTCCAAATAAAGTTGATCATTTTTCCTAGTGTTATTGTTACTAGTGCTTCAGCTTCAGCCCATTTTGTGTAATAGTCCACAGCCACTACTGCAAATCTTACATTCCCCTTTCCAGTTGGAAAATGTCCTATGATGTCTATCCCCCACTTTGCAAATGGCCATGGACTATTCACCGAAATCAGTTCTGTTGGTGGCTTATGAATGTTGGGAGCGAACAGCTGGCACCTGTGGCATGTCTTTGCAACTTTGATTGCATCTTGCAATAGAGTTGGCCAGTAGTATCCTTGTCTTACTGTCTTGTACGCCAATGCTCGCCCCCCTGCATGATTTCCACATACGTCTTCATGTATTTCTTTCAAAACTTCTTGGCCTTGCCCCCTTGCTAGACATTTTAGCAAGGGAAGTGAAAATCCTCTTTTGTAGAGCTGGTAGTCCATGATGGTGAATCTTGTTGCTCGCTTGGCTATCTTGACTTCTTCTTGCGGGTCTTCAGGCACTTTGCCATCTTTGAGATATCTGTATATCGGTGTACTACAATCCTCTTCTGTTAATTCTTCTTCAATCTGATTGATTTTGTAGTCGTTGGTGGATGGATGAGGAATTCTTGTTATTGTAACTTCTGAAAGTTCTACTGGCCCCGTGCTAGTAGCCAAGCGAGCAAGTGCATCTGACTGTGCATTATTGTCCCTCGGCACTTGTTCAATATAAATTTGTTCGAATAGTGATGCTACATGGGCAACAATCTTCTGATACAAGGCCATATTCTCATCATTTGCCTCGTATTCTTCACAGACTTGGTTGACTATCAGCTGGGAATCTCCATAAATTTGGACTCTCCTTACCCCCACAGCCAGAGATAATCGTAGTCCGGCAATCAGTGCTTCATACTCTGCTTCGTTGTTTGTTGTCATGAACTCAAATCTGACAGCTGAAGTGAACACTTGCCTGTCTGGACTGATCAGCACTATCCCGGCTCATGCCGCTGTACTATTTGATGATCCGTCCATATACATGTGCCATGGATGATTATGACCTCTCGTCGGATCTTGAGGGAAGGTTAGCTTGACTATGAAGTCGGCTAACGCTTGTCCTTTGATCGCTGTTCGAGGTGCATAAGATATTCCGAACTGGCTTATTTCTAGTGACCATTTAAGGAGGCGACCAGCAGTGTCAGGCCTTTGCAGAATTTGTCTTAGTAGGAATGTTGTTAGCACCTCCACTTGATGATCAAAGAAGTAAGGTCGTAGTTTTCTTACACTCATTACCAGCGCATAGGCCAACTTTTCCATGGGTGAATATTTGACTTCTGCTTCATGTAAGGCCTGACTTACGTAGTAGATCGGTAAGTGGAACTTTCCTTCTGCTCGAACTAGGACTGAGCTGATTGCCACCTCCGATGTAGCTAGGTATAGGTACAGTTTCTGCCCTGGGACAAGTTTTGACAGAATCTTAGTGTCACTAAGATACTCCTTTAGTTGCTCAAATGCTTGTTGACAACTGCTTGTCCACTGGAACTGTCCTTTCTTGATAGCGTTGAAGAAAGGTCGGCATTTATCACCAGATCTTGAAATGAACCTATTCAAAGCTGCTAAGCATCCGGTTAGTCGTTGGACCTCCTTAACTGACCTTGGTGGTTGCATGTCCATGATCGCTTTTACCTTTGATGGATTCGCCTCAATGCCTCGCTGACTGACTAGGTGCCCAAGGAACTTTCCCGAGTGAACTCCGAAGCTACTCTTTTTTGGATTTAACTTCATGTTATATGCTCGGAGTATCTCAAATGCTTGTGTTAAGTGTTCCAAATGGTCCTCATTTTTGGGCTTTTTACGACTATGTCATCCACGTATACTTCCATTCTTTTGCCGATATGTTCATCGAACATTATGTTGACAAGTCTTTGGTACGTGGCTCCCGCATTGATTAGCTCAAACAGCATCCTCTTCCAACACAATAAATTCTTGTTGGTGTAGAATACTGTGTTCTCCTGATCGTCCGGGTGCATCGGGATTTGGTGGTAGCCTGTGAATGCGTCCATGAAGGTGAGGAGTTCATGTCCTGCTGTGTTGTCTACCAACTGATCAATGTGCGGTAGCGGGAAGTTGTCTTTAGGGCAAGCGACATTTAGATCGGTGAAGTCAATGCACAACCTCCATGTGCCGTTTGGTTTCCGTACTAACACCGGATTTGTTACCCATCTAGGGCCTAGAACTTCTTTGATAAGGTAATTACCGAGTAGTTTCTTTACTTCCACGTCCAGTGCCCCGTACTTGTCAGGCCCGAATTTTCTTCTTTTTTGTTTCACCGGTTTTTTAGTTGGATCAATATTTAGCTTATGGCAAGCGTGCTCAGGGCTAATGCCTACCATATCAGTATGCGACCATGCGAATACGTCGAGATTAGACTTGAGGAATTCTTTCATTCTGGATCTGTATGGCTCAGGGAGCTCAGATCCAATGAATAGTTCCAAGTCTTCTCGATTCGGGTCGACTTTTATTACCTCAAACTCCTCAACCGGGGTTGCCCTTCTTTTCTGGCTTTTCCAACGAGGATCAATGATGGGCCCTTCTAGGTTAAGTCCATCCTCGATCATCGGCTCTGCCTCCAGTCTTGGCTCTATGTCTTCGACCTTATTCAGTCTAGGTACGGCCTCCTTTCCCTGTTGTTCGCCGAAGTCCTCCTGCTCGCTCCCCTCCTGCTGGTCGTCTACCTCCATCATCTCGGTGTCAATAAATTCCATGATTTCATCTAAGATGGAGGGTTCATCTTTAGCCCTGCTGCTCGGCTGTTCGTCCGTGATAGACACTTTGTTGTCTTTAGGTTGAAGTTGCAGGAGGCATTCCTGAGCTTTCTTTTGATCGCCTTTAACCGTACCTGAACCTTTTGGAGTTGGAAACTTAAAACAGTTGATTAGTGTGAATATTGCTTGAAATTCGTGTATTTTATTTGCCGATTTAATTGAATTTCGTGTGATTATTTACATTAATTTAATTGTTTGTGCTTAATTGTCGAGAAAGGTGTTTGTGAATTATTTTGCAGAAAATAGGAATTTTTAGAAGCAAGCACGTGCTAATTGAGGTCAATTGAGAAACGAGTGAACCGAAGGCAAATTAATTTCCGGAATAGAGGCCCAAGTCGAAAGCCCAGTTGGTGGGCCATTTGAAAAAAAAAAGACTCACGGCCCAATTGAATTAAAAGAAGGCCCAGTTGCTATTTGATTTGGGAATGGAATTTGAGAATGAAAGCATCTCACGTGAATTCTGGAAGCAAAGGGAGTATATTGGCATATGGGCCCCACGCCAACTTTTTGAAGAAGAAACCAGAAATGTTGCATTTACGGAGAGAGAGAAAGTGAAAGAGAAACTGGCTGCCATTAACAAAGAAGAAAGCTTCACGCCATAAATTGTAGCAAAGCGCCGCCGGAAAACTGGAGAAGCTTCACGAAGTGCCGAAAGCTGCACCTCGCCGTATTTGAGCCGCTACCACCGCCGCGTAGCCGTAATTCACGCTTGAAGCTCGAAGCTCGTCGCCGGAAACATTATGGCGGAATCAATGGAGCTCGATTCATCGCTGGAGCCGTAGCCTAGATGCCACAATACGCCGGAAATCAAGCCTTGAAGAGCTCACCTCGTCGACGCTGGAATTAATTCGAGCTACGATGCCTGAAATTAAGGGAAGCTATCCACCGCCATGTTCGCCGGAAAATGAAAGAGAAGAGCTCCACCTCATTGAGCCCTGTTACACATGAGCTGGGGGAAGAAAAGGATCGGGTCCCTCATGCAAAATTCAAGAAAGAAGCTTCAGCGTTTTTGGCATTTAACAAAAACGCATTTCCAGTTCCTACTCGGTCGAGCAAGCCGACTCGTGCGAGTCAATGTCGGTGACAACAGAGAGTTGGGAGCAAATTTTGCCGACCTGGAGTCACGCTCGAGTAGGTCAACTCGGTCGAGTTGACCGAGTCAACTCAGCAGATTTGGGGAAAAATTCGAATTTTCATCATTTTTCAAGGTTTTAATTGCAATTTCGTCTCAAGCTCTCTTCCCACACTATATATTCATTTTTATCAGATTTTTTAGGTATGCAATACACAGTAGGAAAACACACATTCCACCCACCCCTTTGGGGGCACACACCTCACACACCAATTTAGTTTAATTTCACCTTTCATTCTTAGATTTTTATTTTTCTTTCAAGTTTTAGAGTAATTTAGCTTAGGTTTTCAAGATTCAAGTTCAATTTCAAGTATTGTAGCTAAATCTCTCCATAGAGGTGACTTCAATCCATTTTAATGCAATTTTATTTCTATTTAGCTATGTGTTTATTATTTTGTTCTTGTTTAGCTATGGTTTTTCATTGTGAAATCATGAGCTAATTGTTTTGATGCTTGGGATGTTAGATACCATGTGAAATCTTGAGTTGAGATTGCTCTTTGTCTATTCTATGTTGATATTTGGATTTTGCTTCTATTGATGGATTTGTATTGAGCTTTGATTGTTGATCTCTTGTAGCTTGTTTGTTGAGGCATGTTTAGCGTAGACGAGAGTTACGTGAACATGATTAGATGAATGAGTGTGAGATTTATGATTGAATGCGTCTATTTTACGTTTGATTCGTCGAGAGAGAGTTAATCGCAAAGAACCCCATCATTAGACATCAATTGCTTGGATGGTTGTTTAGGTAATTGGTGAGGTCTCCTAGTAAATCTAAATTGATGCATAGAATTGGCTTGACAATCCTACTTGAGTTTCACTAGGTTGAAGATATACTAAGCATCACAACCTTCTTATGCCTTGAATAGTGGAAGTTATGTGAGAATTAGGTTTGGGTTGTTGATTTATGCCTAATTTTGATTGTTTGTGGAATTATATCCTTATTGATTGGAATTTAACTTTGCTCTAAGCATGAATTGTTCATATTGATGTGTGAATTCATCTTAGTGTAGACGAGAGTTACATTGATTTGATGAAACCTTTGTGTATGAGCGAAGAGTGCTTAGATGCGTATATCTCATGCTAACTCGTCGAGAGAGGGTTAGAACGTAGGATACCGTCAATAAGCCTTAAACGTTTGATAGTCTGTTGAATGTTTAGGTGAAGTGTTACTTGTTATAATCCATGAACAATTGAGATTTTTGCATAATTCAATGTTTGAACCTAAGGATCACATAACGGAAACCATTTAGGGCATATCAATCCCCTTGCACTTCTCTCGAAGTTAGTTAGATTTCTTTTATTGCTTGTTAGTTCGCTTGTTTAATTTTCTTGTTTAGTAGCGTAGTTAATCCTGATCTTGTCTTTTAATTTTTCTTGCATTCCAACGTGAATCGACTTAGCTAACCACTTGCTTCCTTTGGGTTCGATAATTTTTATAACTTGGTCAATTGCCTTACTATAACAACGATCTCGTACACTTGCGAGTGAGTTCAAATTTGTGCTTAAACGAATTTGGCAATCAACAGTAGTAGTACGTCGAAACGGCCGCTTTGAATTCATTCATAAAAGGTTGACCGAGAAATCCGTTGTAGGCAGACTGTTGATCTACAACTAAAAATTATACCATTCTAGTCAGTCTCCTTTCGGGATTCTCGGTCGATACAAGTTCGACCGGTAATGTGACTAAGCCTAAGGGAACGGTTACAACATCTCCGAACCCTACTATCTTATGATTACATTCTTTTACATATTCTTCACAATCTCCTAAGTGATCTAAGGTACTTTTGAATACGATGTTTGTGTAGGAGTCGGTGTCCACAAGCAAGCGATGGACTCGGGTTCCCATGATATTAGAACATATGATCAACGAGTCGTTGTGCGAGGTGAGTATTCCATCTAAGTCCTTTTCGGAAAACACCAAGTCCCCTGTCTTCTTGGTAGCTTGGTTTACTCCTACTTCTCTGACTTGAGCTACAACCCTTAACTCTGTCTTTCTTTTCCTTTTGGACAGTGGAGGTCTTCCGTCTGAACAACCCCCTACGGGTCCGGCTGGTTTGAGCATTAAGATTTCTCGAACGGGTTCTGCTGGGGCTGTAAATGTTTTCTTTCCTTTTTTGTCCATCCTGCTCGGCTGCTCGTCTTCTTCATCATCTTCCGAGCTAGATGGAACTGTCATTATGGGCCTTTCGCCTGGCTGTCTTTTAACGAATTCTAACAACTTCCCTTCTTCGTAGAACCTCCATAGTTATTTCAGGAGATCCCGACACTCACTTGTGAAATGACCAATATTCTGGTGGTATGCACAGTACTTGTTAGGATTTAACTTTCCTCGCTCTTGTCGTATTTTTCGAGGTTCTGATAACATGTCTCTATCTTTCACATTGTTGTACACAGCTTCTATAGATGTAGATAGGACATGGTTCATCTTCTCTTTCAACTCCGCACCTTCGTTGAAGGCCTTCATATTTTTAGGGGCTTTGTATTCCCCTCTTGACTTCTTTCCCGGCTTCTTGGAATCAGCTTTGTCTCCTAATTCTTTCTGCAGGGTCTCTTGCATCGAGATATACACACCAGCCTTGTGTCTGAATTCGGAATAAGTCTTAGAAAAAGCCAAGTGCATTTCTTTCCAGAGGTCCGTTCCTTTTCTGAGTCCTGCCATTACTGCCACGATCTTGGTATCTTCACTCACCATCTCACCTTCTAGCAGAACCTTTCGAGGAACGCTCTATCAGATTCCTCCTCTCCTTGTTTCAAATCTGCTAGTCGATGTCTTTGTATGAGATAGGACCCGACCGTAGAGAAATGAGAGAGAAATTCCTTGCTTAACTGGGCAAAAGAGTTAATGGACCCTGGAGTTAATGTTGAGAACCATCTATGTGGCCCATCTCCAAGAGTGAGTGGGAAGTTACGGCATTGAGTCGCATCCGTAGCCCTCATTGATATCATGAAGTCCGAATATTTTGTTAAGTGGACTCTCGGATCTGTAGTCCCTTCGTATAAACTAATGGCCGGGAACTATATCTTATTCTGTATAGGAGCATTCAAAATCATAGGAGATAGTGGCGATGAGGGTAATGACACATTTTTGGGTCTCCAACTGTTTTTGCATTTCTTCCACCGCTTTCTTCAGAGCTTGCCATTCGTCTGGAGACGTTCTTCCATTAGAAGGTTGTTCGTCATGGTGGGGTTCGATGACCTCTCCACGATGCAGTCCCTTGCTAACGGGATGTTTCTCTTGTGTGACATGTTTAGCGATGTTGCTAGCTCCGTTGGGACCCAAATGACCAAAAGCCGATCTTCGCAACTTGTCATGGACAGAGGAGCGAGCAGCAGGGTGTGCTCGCTCCCCACTCCTTTGAGGGTTTTCTCTCTTATATCCTTCATGACTTCCCGCTCGATTTCCTCTATCGACATGGCTTCTATTCCTCATTTCTCTGTTGCCCGACTCCTCGCCACCCCCTGGAGTGGATTCCCCACAGCTTCCCAATCGTTCACTTATTGGGGTTTTGCCCTTGGCCCTCCTTGCTTGTTCACTATCAACCTCATCCATTCTTATATCTTCACATTGCTTGGCTCTTCTTTCAGTTGCCCGGTTGCTCGCCACTGGGGTTTTGGATGGCCTTTGTCCTGCTGCCCGGTTGCTCGCCTCCGGGGCTCTTGATGGTCCGGCAGCTTCCTGTCGTCTTTGCAAAGATTGCAAGACGGCAATTGTTTTTGCCAATTCTTCCGGATTCTGGGCCAAGGCCTCCACTTCAGGGGGAAGAGTATCGATGGTGACTTGCACGTTTCTTCGAGACATCGTCCACACCATTCTTGCATGATCACCCGTTGATGATATTCTAGTCCGGGACTTGCTAGCCGGATGTTTACTCGACTCTTGTGGTTCTTGCGATCTTACCATTTTTCCAAATATCAAATGTTTCTTTGGTGAGAGTTTTGTGTTTATGAGTGTTGACCTAAAAACAACTAGCCTTGCATGTATGGATTTGGCTATTTACAAACTCTTATTCATACATGCATGCATTCAAGTTTTTTAGGACTTACTCAATTCCACACAAACAACCAACTTACACTCCTAAACCCAGTTTTCGGCGACCTACTACCGGATTTTTGCAGATTTCGACGACTTTTCACAAAAACTCTTCAAATCTTCAACCAACCGGAGGTTCGTTCCCTCTCTCTAGCGCCAATTGTTGATGATCTTGATTCGGTTTAGGTGATTAGTGGTTATTTTAGGCTTAGAAGATCATCAAGCAAGATGTAAATCAAAGATTAAAGCTAGATTTTTGTAAGGAGAAATTGAGAAGAAATTTGGCAAGAGTTTGGTCTTGTTTTTTAATTAATGAACTTATTTTTATTATCCCATGAAGGGGTATATATAGAGTACAAGCATGAGGTGTCACTTTCTTAATCACCTTCATTTACAATTTGCCAAGTGTTAAGACACTTGTTATATCCTTAAGCTATTACATCTTTTACAATGACAAGTGTTAAAACGCTTGTTTGCTCCTAATGTAATTCCTAATTAGTGGGATATCTGATGATCTTCCGAGATGCCCTTCTGCTCGCCTGCTCGCCTCTTTTGGTTCCTTTTTTACTCTTCTTGGACATGCTGCTCGCCTCTCTTTTTGTATATTGATGACCAGTTGCTCGCTCGACCTGCTGTTCGTCCATATTGACTTGGACCATCACCCAGCTGCTCGCCACCTCGGACCTTTTCCCTGCTGCTCGTCCTTCTTCGATTTTTGCTCTTAATGACTTCTTAATTTATTATTTTAATATTTATTTATCTTAATCTTGTTGCTCGGCTGCTCGTCTATCAACAACGACGTCATTGACTTGAACACAATTTACTAGCTTTACTAGTAGTTACCCCACAAGTGTATGGGATCACAGTAGTATGAGCAAGTATATGGACCAAGTATTATCGAACCCTATGGAAAGTTTGTATGCGAATAGATCCCTGGAAATCTACGTCTCGTAGCTAATATGAATATAATGTTTTGATTATAAACTGATTCTAGACTATATTATACTATTTATATGCTATAAAAGAAATTAACTAAATAACTTTTGGTTTTAAAGTAAATATGAAATGATGATGCTCGGGATAGGAATTCCTACATATACTACCGGAGTTGGTACAATAACTAAAATAATCGTGATGTGCAAGTAATAATCCTAAGCGTACTAAAACTAGGCAATCCACTTCCCTAATCTAGTACAAGATTGAAAGACTAAAAGCTCAAGAATTAACCCTAATACTTTGTCCTATCAACCTACTTCACAAAATCAATAATCGAGTTATATGGATTGTGCTTAATTATTGAGACCCTTATTTAACTAAGGTGATGTGGTCGTCCTCCCTAGATAAACCGGTAGATGATAAACCCCTTCTAAAATACCTTTCTTAAGCTTATTCGTTATTAAAGAGTGATACAGTCGTCTTCTCTCTAATAATTTTCGTACTCAATTCCAAGATAAGTCTAGAGTTTATTTGAAGCATTCAATAATTAAGAGAATCAAAACTAAACATCACGAATTACCCTAATTACGTACCAACATCCTACTTCTACGAGTTCATCCTATCCTAAGCATGCAAGGGTTCTAGCCTAACATGGTTGTTTGAATAACGAAAATAATAATAAGAACGATAATCGTATGCATACTTGAATGAACGAAAGAAATCAATAACATAAACGAAAGAATAAATTCATGTCTCAAAAGTAATCTCAATAAATAAAAAAAAAACTAGGTTTAGAAAACTCAAGTATCAAGAAATCAAGAACAAAACTAATCGGTTCAAAAGTAAAATAATTAAACTATGAATTCGTATGCTAAAACCTCGATTACACGTTCAAAAACCTTGCTAAACTCTTCGCCCAAGCTCTCTCCTTAAAAAACTATCTAATGGTATCAAAGTGTGTCCCAAAATATGCTTGGAATAGGTATATATAGGCTTGGGCTCGAATTGGACGGATTTGGGCCTTAATTTCCCGAGAATGCTCGACCAGGTGGAACGCTCGAGCGCCCCCATACTTGCAGTGCAAAACAGACGCTCGACCCCCTTTACTCGAGCGCCTGACGCTCGACTCGCTTCCACTCGAGTGCCCGCTCGAGTACTCGAGCGCTAGGGTGACTCGAGTGCTTATCGGCTCCAGAACATCAGGGCCGCTCGACCACTCGACCATGGGTTCTCGAGCACTATGCTCCCTCCTCTTGAGCCAACTAACACTTTTCCTTGCACGAATTAATATTTTCGTATTTCTTCAATATTATTCTCATCCGGGAGTCCGTTTGAGTCGATTTAATGTCCTACGAACTCTGTTTTTCGCCCTCTTTCCTAATATGAGCATCAAAGAGGCAAATTCATTAGTTTATGAAAATGATACTCAAATGACTCTAGTTACTCATCAAATTCACTCAAAACATGAGCAAATCGGGCTACAAAACATAACAATTTCACGCCTAATCAGTCGGTAATGAATTTTCAAGAGGAAGCAATTCTCCTGAAAACCTTTCCGATGAATTCCAACCTAAAATTGGGTTTGATTTGGAAAAGGTAGGCTTTAGGAGCGATTTAAAAATTTTGACCCTAAACGTAAAACGACGTCGTTTTGTCACGCTGGATGATGATGTGGTTATTGTGCTGGACACGTAAGAGATGGGCAGGATGATTCTGACCGTAAGTTTGAATTGCAAAAAAAGTGTAAATTGAAGTTTTATTCAACAAACTTCAAAAGTTTAGATTAAAATGCAATTTGCTAAAATGTCGTGATTTAATATGTAATTAACCCTTATTAATACTATAACTTTTTATAATATAAAAATAATATAATATCAGTGAATACATATAATAGTGTTATAATTAAAATTTATTGGTATCAATTTCATATAATGAATAAATTTCATAAGAGATCTACTCTTAAATAAATATGATAAAATAAAGGGAAAATAGAGTTCTTTGTCATGTAAGTTTGATTACCTTTGTTTTTCGTCCTACTAACTTTTGACTTTATTTTTTAGTCCTATAACTTTCTAAAATTAACTTTTTCGTCCTAAAGCTGGCTACAGAAGGTCACCCAACCGGTGACGCTGACATGACACAATTTTTTATTTTTTCTTCTGTATTTTATTATGATATATGTGATATATATATATATTAAAATTAAATTAAAATTCATATAAAATATTAATTTAAAAATCCAACCCCACCCCCAAATAAGGTAACAAACAAACCCCCCCCCTCGCCCCACCCCCCACCCAAATGTAACTTACCCGCAGCCGCCGCTCCCCTCCTCCTTCAATGCTGATTATACTTCTCTCCAATTTCTTCCCCAAAAACTTAAATTAAATTGGAAGGGGCTTAGTCAACGTCGTCGCGGAGGTCTGATTTGGGAATTGGAAACAGAGTAAGGCTAAGTCAGTCAGTGTCGCCACGAAATTCTCGAATTGGGGAAAGGACTCAGAATCCGTAACAGAGTGAAAGTGGGTCACTTTAATTGATGCCGAAATTGTCGAATGTTTGAATCTGGGTGAGTATTTGCGAAGATCGAGTCTTGATCGAAATGCCCTATTTTTCCTTTTTTGTTCCACTCGTATTTTTCTGTTTGGGATATTAGGCATTTTAAAATTGATATGGGTGTTTATTCGGATGATCGATGATGATGGGGATTTGATGATTCCTTTTGTTGATTTCTAATTCTAGAATTTTCTTTAAATTAGTTTGATTTTTTTTTTTTTCCATGGGATAACTGATGAATGGGGATTGGGGATTCCTTCAAATTTTGTGTTAATTTTTAAGAATTGTGTTGATTCAAGGATTGGTAAATGATGAAGTTTGTGATTTCCTTCAAAATTTTATTGTGCGAAGATTATTCCGGGTAAGGGGTTGATTTTGTTTCGCGAAGAGGATGATACACATATTTTATTTCGTGGAAGATTTAATTTTTTTTACAGAGGGATTATTATTATTTACTTGTTCTTAGTTGAGATTGGAGGGTTTTGGTTATTAAGAGCTTCTAGGATATCTGATTCTGATATTGGTGAATGAATTTTGATTATCTCCATTTTCATGCCCACCAGTGCCGCCCTTAGACCCGCTGCCGCTCAATTTCCATCGCTCACCGCCGCCGCCGCCCTCTAGCTACCACGCTGGCGTCTCCATCTCTGGCTGGTCGTCTCCATCTCCGCCGTCCTCAAGTAAAAAAAAATGTATATTTCCCTCCCATTCGTAAATAAAAAAAAATTAGTGCCACGTCAGCGTCACCGGTTGGGTGACCTTCTGTAGCCTGTTTTAGGACGAAAAAAATTAATTTTGGAAAGTTATAGGACTAAAAAATAAAGTCAAAAGTTAGTAGGACGAAAAACAAAGATAACCAAACTTATAGGACAAAAGACTCTATTTTCCCTAAAATAAATATTTGATTGCACCTTTAAAACATCATAATACATATCATTTCCATAAATAAGTTGATTTGGAGATTTACACGTATATATTTTGAATTTTCAAATTGAATAAAGAATATAATATAATTATGTGTAGAAAAATAAAACTCATATAAAATAAAATAAAAATAAGAAAATATTTGTGTAAAATATAAAAGTATATAAATAGAAAACAAATTACTATGAGTTCGGAGAAAAAGAGCCATCTATTTTTTTTTATATTTGATATCCGGCTCAAGGACCAATTAATTCGAGGGACCCAAAACCAACAGTCCACTAACGAGCCATCTATTTATAAATAAAAAACATATTCTTTTAATGTGAAAATTTTGAATCTCTAACAAAATTCTTAAAATTTGATTTTAAATCATATAAAATCGTTTGTGATACATAAGAAAGTTTGAGAAAACTTATGTTAAACTGTTCATTATGAATAATTTAAAATTTTCATAAATTATAATTAAAAATAATAATATAATAAATAAACGTCTTTTAAAAAAAAAGGTGTTACAATAATAAGAATTCTTTCCAAAGTGTAAACAAGATTTCTTAATGCCAGAAAAGGATTACACTCGGGCCAGGGGGTGGGGGCCCTGGGGGCGAGGGCTTCGCCTTTTGCTACAAAGAAAAGGATTACACCCTAGATCCCTTATATTGCATATATTACCCAACAAAGGATAGATATCTATCACTTAATATTCCCAAAAAGACCCCAAATTTTCAGCCATCTTCCTCCTAGTCCCCTCTAGCTAAGGATTTTTCTCTCTGTCGTATGGGGGCGATACGATACGGATTTGGGGATACAATTTCGTAAAAAAAGTTAGGGGACATTTTGTCAATAAGACGTTTGTTTTTATATATTTTATTAATTTTTATAACACCTATATATATATATATATATATATTAATTTTAAAAATTTGTAAATTAAATTTATGTAATTCACATCATATTCACTCGCTCAAAATTAAAATATTTTAAATGATTTAATATAATTAGGGGATGTTTGTTAGCAACTTTGAAAATATGGAATAGGAATGAAATTACATCATGATGTTTGATTGGAAAGTTTGATTTCTAAAGGTGAGTTTTCATATCCATAAAATGGGGAATCCTCATTCTTCACATTTTTTTTGATAAAATGACTTTCATTCCACGAAAATAAACATAAAAATAAAGGTACATGAAAAAAGAAGTTGGTACTCAAAATTATTAATTTTCATTTCTTATATTATATTTCAACATCATTAATTTGCAAAATATTTTTTTAATATAAAAATTATAATGGTAATTTCTTATTAATAAAATTACTAATAAAATCAATCAACATATTTATAATTATAGTTATTCCTATGTGTAAAACAAACAATTTAATAATAACAATTTCTCATTACTACTACTATTATTCTTATTCTTATTCTAATTCTAATTCTAATTCTAATTCCTCTCACCAAACCAAGCACTCTAAAAATAATAAAATATCAATTCAAATTATGTCTAATGTATAAATTATAATAGTGAATTTCTATATAAAACGAGTGAGACATTATCAACTAAACTTATATTATATGATAAAAATCAAATGATATATTATATTTAATGTTTAACAAATTGAATTGGTACAGAATTTGTTAGTTGAATTTATTAAATGCTGTCGAATTCGTCACATGATGAATCAAAGTATCAAATATATAAATTTAAGAAATTGTACTCTTTTTAAGAGATAGGTGTGAATTTAATATTATGTCATGATATTTTTAGAAAAATACGCGATTCATTATATTTTTTCTCCCCTCTCAAATCCATATTGCGAATTACTAAGACCCAATAGGGAGCAGATATGTAATTCCCATAAAAAAAAAAAACCCCGGATTTTCCGCCATCGTCCTTTTAGCCCCCTCCAGCCAAGGGTTTTTCTTTCTCCTCGACGCCTTTTATAACATTCCGTATTCTTCCTTCTTACCTCCTTCCCTTCTCACAGTAGAGAGAGGAATCAGGTTTCTCTCTCTAAAAGTCTATACTTTGCCAATTTCCTCTTTTTCTCTCTCTATCTATACACTTATATACACATCCCCGAAAAAAAAAGAGTTAAGCGAAAATCTATATATATATTTGTTATATATATATATATATAGATCATATATATTCTTGTAAGAGTTTTGTGGTGATTGGACGCGCAGAGTTACGATTTGCAAGTTATGCAGTCTGATCAGACGGTATTGAGCTTGAGACCAGGTGGTGGCAATCGCGGTGGAAGCAGAGTATTCGGCCCGCGCTTCGAATCGTTGTCGGCGACGAATTCTGATCTTCCGCTGCTGCGTCCCCTTGGCGGCACACCTGTATCTTTGCTTCCTTCTCTCAAGGCCGGTTTTTTGACAATTCTTTTTTAGATCTAGGGTTTTTGGTTGGCTGGCAATGTTTTTTAATTTTTACGTTTTGATTTCGATTCAGTGAGTGCTATTTGTGCAGCTGTTTCTGATTGTTTATAAATTAGCTGTCGATGCCATGTCTTTTTCATGTGACATCTTGTTGTAGTTTTAATTTTTTTAATCTGTTTTCTGAGATTTACTGTCGTGCTCCATGAAAATCAATAAATACTATTTTTGTGTTCATGTGTTCCAAGTTGAATTTCTGCAGAATTTAGTGCACTTCTCGTTTTCCTACTGCCACTGCATTTGAATATGTAATGTAGTTTGTTTGGGGCATCTTAAAATATCTAATGCGTCCCTTTTTTAAGAACTGAAAGAGACCTAAGAAACTAGAGGATTTGAAGTTATGATAGTACATTACTGATAAAGAAAAAACTTGTGACAATTTGACTGTTTTCCCTCTATTGTAGTAAATGGTATGTCTACACAAAGTGAGAGAGTAGTTTAAATATTGTCTTCTTAGTAACTTAGGATCTTCATAATCAATGGTACTAGCCTTGTTATGTGAGAACAAATCTGTTTAAATTGTCGTCCTAATTCTTGGCGTTGCACATAAGGTGTGTACTGCTGTAAATATGGACGTAGAGCAACACAAAGGCTTTAGGTGGGCATTCAAGAAGAACTGGATGCCCATAAAGAAACCTGTGGATATCGATGCTTGAATCTGGATTGTGTTGTTTTAGATTAATTTGTTTTGTGATTTAACCCCACATTCGCCTCAATCCATATAATGCTGCCTTTGGTATAGAATTCCTTAATAAGCTATATCTGAGTAACTTGAGATCATCATAATTCGGCAGTAGCAAACTTTTTGTGTGAGAGTGAATCTGTTGAAATAGCCGTCCCAATTCTTGGCATTGCACATAAGTTGTGTACTGCTGTAAATATGGACGTAAAGCAACACATAGGCTTTAGGTGAGCATTCAAGAAGAATTGGATGTCCATGAAGAAACCTCTGGATATGGAAGCTTAACTTTGGATTGCATTTATGATGTCTAAGCTAAATTTGTTTCATGGTTTAGTTCCTGACTAGCCTTCTTCCATATAATGCTGCCTGTATCTATGCTTCAGTTAATGAGCATGTCTATTGTGGGCATCAGTTTTTTCTTAGTCCAATTAGCAGTTTTTGTTGCAAAATGCTGTTAAAGAATGTTAAATCTTGGAATTTGATTGCAATTATGATCTTTAACTAATTTTGTTACGAGGCTCAGCTTCCGATTGACCTTGAATAATTCTGCTTATCGCATAATATGCGTAGTTATGATTATTTAATAAGCTATATATGTGCTTCCATTTAATGACAATGGCTATTGTATTGTACTAATCAATTTACACGTATCCTGTAAAGTATCAGTATAGGAGTGAAATCTGGATATAATCTTGATAGCCTTTTTAATCCTTGCTGGTTTTCTTCTGTTTCATTGGCCTCAGCTCTTCTGCATGTATAATACTTGTAGCACATCGTGAGTACTGCCGCCAGGATTAATGTATTTATTAGATGAATTTATGGAACCACTGGGATGGCTATCTATTTTTTATCCTCTGTGGAGCTCATTATGCGATGAAATGAATATTCTATTCCAATGCTTCTGGCATTAATCCACTTTTAGTACTTTAATTCTGTTTTCTGTACATTTGTTCACCAAAATTTATTTATAACAGACTGGAGAGTCTCGATTTGAGGGCCATGAACGGATTCGTTATACTAGAGATCAGCTTCTGCAGCTAAGGGAGGTAAGGATTCACTTTGTTACATGTGTATACAACTTGATGCAATATTATAAATGTGATTCTTATCTCGGTGGATTGTTTCTAACATCAACTCTGGGTCTTGGCCACATTAGTACAATGTTACCAAGAACAGAAGCAAAATATAGTATTTAGACCCATCAATCATTACATTCTTAGCTTCTATCCAGTTCTGTGATTTGTTACCTTCGAATAGGCCTTAATTGTTCATCTGGTCATCATGTGAAAGTAGACAATTAAGCTGGTTGCGTCCTTTTCATTTCCATTAGACTTCCATCATTTTTCCTTAAATCAACTTTACTGATGCTATTCTCAAGTACAAATGATTGCACAACTAAATATCTCTTTAAAATGCTGCTGCTACATTTCAGCTTCCTATGTATAGTGGTTCTTTATTTAATTTGCTCATTATTGTTTTGTAGGTAACTGACATATCTGATGATATTCTAAAAGTCAAACAAGAGGTTGAAGCTGAATTTTTCGGTACAGATCCTAGCTGGGGTCGTGCTGAAACTAATGTATGTTCTGGTTTTTGTTTTTTTTCAGAATATTTGTTTTTCCACTCTTTTACTGAAGTGATTTGTAAGTATAGCTCCGTGCATTGATTTAATATCAGTACATTTTTGTCCCCCTATTAATTTATTTATTTAAAAATTCATATGTTGATATTCTTAGTTCTCAAAATTGATTCTTTTACGTATTGATTTATTTCAACGAATAATTTAATAAGTTTTATTTTCCTTTTATTTTTAGCTCCCAAATCAGCCTCAGAATCGATATTCTGAGCCAGACAACCGTGACTGGCGCAATCGATCTGCTCAATTTCCTGCATCGGCGGAGGAGAGATCCTGGGAGGCCATTCGGGACAGAGATGTTGCTGGGAGGTTTGACCCAAGGCAACAAGATGTTAATCAATACAATAAGCAAGACCAGCTCGGCTCTCAGTTTGCAAGAGCTTCTTCCAACCAGGGGGTATTTATTTCTATCGAACGTGTTGTGTGCTTTCCTGGAGGTGATATTACTTTTTAGGGTGCATTCCTGATTTTGGTTCTATGCTCTTCTGCTGGCAAGCTTTTTGCTGGGCTACAAACATGTTTGATATGGCCTCTTTCTATGGTTCTTGTATAACTTGTGCTGATGAGTGCAATACACTATTGGGTGCTTATTCTCTTTTCGGGTAGTTTTTGGTGGTGATGCATTCAGAAGAGTTAAATAGCTTTCTTAGTATTTCTATTCTAAAGGGTTATTTAAAACATATGACTAAGTCCAAAGTTATTAACAAATCTAGTCCTTAATGTATTGCTGTGGTTAGACTTTAGAGTTGATATGCTTGTTTTGAGTGTTTTCCTGGCTCTGGTTGGTGCTTAGCGTTCCCTATATTGCCTATGAAACAGGTTGCACCTGCTCTAATCAAGGCTGAGGTACCATGGTCTGTTCAAAGGGGAAATCTTTCTGATAAAGCGCGTGTTCTGAAAACAGTCAAGGGGTAATTCATTTCTCAAGCAATTTATTCTATGAGAAAAGTTGCTCTAGTATGTGCATCTTTTTTTTCCCTTTCTTATTTCTTGTGTATGACATTCATGCATGTAGTCACATGCTCAATACTATCACGCATGGTTTAAACTTGCGCTGTTTATCAGGTTTGTTAGAATCTTTGTCTGTGAAACTGTAAAGAGAAGTCCATTACTTGATGATGACTTTTTTGGTTGACGATGGTTCCGATTCAAAGTGCTATACTGCTATTTTAAGTGGGTTTTAGGTTTTTGCCCGTGTTGACTGCTGTAAATGCTTTCTGCTAATACAGTATGTTTCTTGCAGCATATTGAATAAGCTGACTCCGGAGAAATTTGATATTCTGAAGGGTCAGTTGATTGACTCTGGAATCACATCAGCAGATATTTTGAAGGTAACTATGTACATATTACTTGATTTAATATGTGTGTGTGTGTGTGTATATTCAATTATGTTTTCAATATCTAGGTCTCATTGCTCCTCACTTGCAATTTATGCTGTACTCCTCTTCTCAAGGGCTGCCTTTCTCTTCTTTGCAGGATGTTATCTCCTTGATATTTGACAAGGCTGTATTGGAGCCAACATTTTGCCACATGTATGCATTGCTGTGTTCAGATCTAAACGAAAAGCTTCCTCCATTCCCATCGGATGAGCCTGGTGGAAAAGCAATTACATTTAAGCGTGCTCTCTTGAATAACTGTCAGGAGGCATTTGAAGGTGCTGCCAAATTGAGGGAAGAGGTTAGGCAGATGACTGCTCCAGAGCAGGAAATGGAGAGAAGAGACAAGGAACGGCTAATCAAACTCCGCACACTTGGAAACATCCGCCTTATTGGTGAACTTTTGAAGCAGAAGATGGTTCCAGAAAAGATAGTTCATCACATTGTTCAGGTTCTCTAAAATTTAGTATTCATCTGTCAGCTTGTCTATTTACATAATCTTCTGTTGCTGTCTTTATGTTTTCGTAACTTATATCTGTTTATATCATTTACAAAGATGGTCTTGATCTTTATGACCAGGAATTACTAGGGCAAGATACCAAAAGTGTTCCAGAAGAGGAGAATGTTGAGGCCATATGTCATTTCTTCAACACTATTGGCAAACAGCTTGATGAAAACCAAAAATCAAAGCGTATCAACGACATATACTTCAGTCGTTTGAAAGATTTGTCGACAAACCCGGAGCTGGCTGTAAGACTGAGGTTCATGGTTCGTGATGTTATTGATCTCCGTGCCAATAATTGGGTCCCGAGAAGGGAAGAGGTGAACTTCATACCTATGTCTATTATTGTTCAAGTCTTTCTCAATTTTGTTATCTCATTTTTATTTTTATTTTCATTTACTAGGTGAAAGCTAAAACCATCAATGAGATCCACTCAGAAGCTGAGAAAAACCTCGGGTTACGTCCAGGTAGCATTAGGAATAATCGAGCCATTGCTTCCGGGGCTTCAGGTAGTACCAGCCCCACAGGTTTTCCAATGAATCGGGCTGGTTTAGGCGGTATGATGCCCGGGATGCCCGGAACAAGGAAGATGCCCGGGATGCCCGGGTTGGATAATGATAATTGGGAAGTTCAGAGGTCCCGCTCCATGCCAAGAGGCGTTCAGTCACCGCTGATCGGAAAGGCACCTTCGTTTAACCAGAAACTTCTACCTCAAGGTAGTGGTGGCCTCGTGGGAGGCAAAACTAGCGCCCTCTTACAGGGCAGTGGTGGAGCCCCTTCTCCATCTCCAGTTCCTACTCCATACAGGCAGCCGTCAGCCACCACCGCCCCTCCCGTTACTGAAAAACCTTCAGCACCAAGGCCAAAAGCGAATCCAGAAGAGCTTAAGAGGAAAACAGTCTCACTTTTAGAGGAGTACTTTAATGTACGACTATTGGATGAGGCGTTGCAATGTGTTGAAGAATTGAAATCCCCTGCTTATCATTCTGAGTTTGTAAAAGAGGCCATCTCCCTCGGGTTGGAGAAAAGCCCACCGTGTGTTGAGCCCGTTGCCAAACTTCTGGAGCACTTGTTTACAAAGAAGGTTATTGATTCAAATGATATTGCTCAAGGATGCCTCGTTTATGCTGCATTACTCGAGGATCTTGCCATTGATTTACCAAAAGCGCCCTCCAACTTTGGTGAGATTATTGGAAAACTAGTTTTGGCAGGAGGCTTGGATTTCAAGGTGGTGAAGGAGATTCTGGTGAAAGTGGGCGATGACTATTACCAAAAGGCAATATTTAGTGGTGCTACGAAGATTGTGGGCTCCGATCCTTCTGGAAAGCAGTTGCTCGATTCACAGGCCTCCGATGTTGCTGCGTGTGAGAGCCTATTTTAATTCGGTTGTGGAGTAACATCATATAGATGAAATGTGCTCTTTCTTACCTTCACCGTGGAGTACAGGTGATGCTAGTAAGCTGTACATTTTTTCTTGAGGTCATAGTAGAGGTGTTCATTAGACACTATTACAAAAAAGTAATTAAAAAAAATTGAACATAAAGATTTTACTTCTCGAGTGGCTGAAATATGATGTCCACGTCTCTAGAATCAGGGGTTCTGTACTCCTCTTACGACCCCCAGTTTTTTACATCTCTTTTTGTAGTTTTTAATTTATTTTATCTGTAGACCTATTAATTTTGTGAAATTTGTGAGTAATAAGTATGCACAATTTTAAAGGAAAATGTGGTGTTAATTTTATTCGAGTACAAACATTATTATTTGATGATATAGAATAGAGTGAAAATGGTTTATACGTGAACTATTGAAGGATGTTAGTTGTTTCATTGAAGAATATTAGTTGTTTACTGAAATCAAACTAATACTCTTTAGTAAAAACAACTAATACCCTTTAATAATTCATATATGAACCAATCCACCCTATACATACTCTTTTTTGATTGGTATGGCAAATCTTGTTCCATTTTCTTTTGAAATAACTCGGGTGAGATAATTTTGCCAAGATTAATGTCTGCATTCTTCTGTTCAGGTAGAGACGTAGTGTGGATCATAGATGGAGACTTTTTCTTTTATTTAATTGCAATTAAAATCACACTCTTTTTAATCAGGTCTATGATTGGATGACTATAGAACTATGGCTAAATATGATGCGAGTATTTGTGTTGTCTAAAGTGTATTTTTAAGCAGTATACATTGTTTTGAATGATTAATTATATTTGTTTTTCCCTTTAACATATCAATTTGATAGAAGCAACTGTCTAATGCAAATAGTTGCCATTGTTTAATAAAAACAATTGATATTATTTAATAATATATTTAATAAATAATTGATATTATTTAGAAATGTAAGGTGGACGTGATACCTATCTCTATATTACTTTGTCTTTGCTAAATAATCTGTTTTAGCAAGTTCCAGAAAAATCCAAGAATTGGATTATCACAAGAGTTTTAGACTGGTCTATCATCGTACTCCAAAATCAACTAAAAGGAATCTATTTAATTATTTAAAAAAATAAAAATTCTAAACACTGGAATATTGAATTTACAGAACTGTGATTTTAATCTAGTGAAAGAGTTGAAAAATGTGATTGTAATCCAGTGAGAGTTGTGTAAACTGCAAATTATGTTTTATGAATACTTTTATGGCTTCTTCGTATAAGCTTGCACAAGAAATACTATCTTATTTATTTCTAAATCTTGAAAATTATTTTTAATAAATAAAAATGATTTTCTTAAGTATTAAACTAAAAAAGTAGTTGTAGAAATAGAGAGCTCATAAGGGAAGGAATGGAAGAGAAATAAGTTGCTGCTCCAATTGGTGTACCAGGATGCAAATGGAAAGGAGCTAACCAAGGTCGTGGGAAATGGAGAAACCACTTCGTTCTGGAATGATATTTGGATCGGCAATGAAAATCTTGGGAGCAGATTCCCCAGAATTGTAGCAATCAAAAAGATTAGTGGAATTGGAGAAGACATCTCAGAAGTAGGGAGAGTGAAGCTTTGGCAAAATTAATGTTAAATTGCAGCGTGAAATAACAGACATGGAATCGGGCGACTATACGACAAGCAAGGCCTATAAAGCTTATAATCTGGACTCTTGGGCAGATTCCAACAGTGATACGATGGTGGATGTCTTCAAGTTTATCTGGAATTGTTTGCAATTGTGTGGAAATCGGTTAAACAAAGACTTGCAACAGGGGAGTTCTGCATACAACTGATGCAAGTTGTGCCAGGATGGTAGTGAAAATACATCAAGTTGCTCTTGAAGTTTGGTCTGGAATATTTAAATGGCTGGGAGTTGCTCATGTTTCCAGCAGCCAACTTGATGCATATTGGGAACTCATAACGAATCTAGTAGGCCTGCCTCTACAATTTGGGTGGGAGTAATGTGGAAGATACGGAAGTGTAGATATTAGGAGAATGGTAGATGATGTTATCATGAAGATATGGTCATGGCTTTCCGCAAAAAATTGATTAAAAGGGAGAAAGGAGTGTCAAGATGGGCGAAGGATCCTAGAGGGTGTTTTGTGTAATGTAACAAAGAGGAGCCGAGGAAGGAAGGAACGTATTGAGTTTGATGTTGTTATTGTTGTATCTGTGATTTGTATACGGGTTGAGTACCTCCTGTACTCGATCTAATGAAATTTCTTTATTTACCGTTTAAAAGAAAAAAGAAATAAAAGTAAGGCTCAGGTTATATACAATTCCATCTTTTATTAATAGACTCCATTCAAAATATGTTTCGAAAAAAAAAAAAAAATCGAAAAGCTTAACAATTTTTGAATTTTTTAAAAAATACCGAAAAGAAAAACAAACATATAAACATAAGCAATTTGAGAATTTTTTTCGAAGACTGGTAGGTTTTCAGATTTTTATTTTCCAAGTAATTTTTTGAGTGGAGTATATTAATAATTGATGGGACTGTATTTAGCCTAGTCCATCGAAAATCTTTTCGTGTATTTTCAGAAAGGTCCAGGTTATTGACACTACAATATGGAGTGAATACACTACATGGATAAACTCACTACACTTAGGATGAATACACTACATTTTATTCCTAAAATACCCTAATTAACTATGAACAAACTCTTCGAATTCTTGCCCATATTTTGAATACACTTCATCTTCAACATCCTTCGCCGTCTACGCCCATAGCCACATCATCGTCGATCGCCGTCTACGCCCTCCGCCGCCTCCGTCGGCTATCGCCAAAGTCGAAAATCGCGATAACTGTTGTTCAGCTCTGGTTATCCGAACATGACCATAATGTTCGGAATTTTTTTTCGAACATGAACACAATTTTCGTAAAAAAAAAAAATCTAACAACTTTGTTCGAATTTTTTTTCCGAAAATTGTGTTCATGTTCGAAAAAAAATTCCGAATATTCTAGTCGAGTTCGGAGAACCAGAGATGAACAAATGCAATCGCGATTTTCAGAAAAAAAAATTGTTCGAAACAAACAAACAACAATAATATTATCATACCCATACAATTTTATACACTCAATGAATAATAATATGCATGAAAAATATCATAACACCAACAAAAATTATACTACTCAATATTTAAAAAAACCTAGTTTCTAAAAAATACCAAAACACTTACATATACATATTCTGGGCTTGGAGGATCGTTCATCCTTACAATGTAGGCCGACAAAACACGTTTCAAACGCCTAGTGATTGATTGATGGTGGGTCACATTCTTCAAATATGGAGTTCACTTGTATTGTTAGAAATTTATTTCCTTGTTTGAACGTTGATAATGAAAATCTGATGGAGTGTATTCACTAAAATTAGTTTTGGAGGGTAGACTAAAAAGATAATATTGTCATTTCAAGTATTTATTGTAGAAATTAAATTTTGTGTAGTGTATTTACTTCATTTCGTATTACCAATAACCGTACCCTTTCAGAAAAGTAATGTGAAAAATGATTAATAAGGCCCAATTCCAAAGCCCATCAAACCCATTTTCTCCCCCTCTATATATATTCGAAAATCCAAAATCATATTCAGATATTAGCAGTAGATTCCGCGCGCAATCAAATTTAGGAAAAATGGATGATCCGGCAAAGCAAGCGAACGCCTCCCTCAAATTCGCTATGGCAATGGCAATTGTAGAATCTAGGCGCCGCCAGAATCTTCCTTCTTCTTCCACCGCTACTCAAGCCTCCGAATCAGATGCTATCAAATGGAAAAGAAAGGTTCCTGTTCTAACATTTCTCCGATTTTCTTCTAAATCGCTAATGCATAAGTGTAAATATTTAGTTTTGTGTATCAGTATGTTTGTGTATGAATTGAGTTAATTTTAACTTTAAATTCTGGAAATTTTAGGCCAAAGAGAGGAAAGAAGAAATTCGTAAACTTAAGGAAGATCTGAAAATTGCTGAAGGCGAGACCTCTTCTCTCCTGTTTACCTTTATTTCCGTATCAATAAATTCTAAAAAAATTTGAAAATTAGACATTGTTATTAACATTTCCAGATCTCTTTCTATATGTGTCTATGCACGTTTCTGTTTTGATTTTGTAGATTCATGAGGTTTCTGACTTCATGAACACCTGAAGTCCTAGAGCAGGACTATGAATTTACTTGTGCGTTCTTGTTATAGGTGATTTTGCTTATGTAGTTCTCTGATTTTTCACTTCAGACGGAGTACATCATGATCTATTTCCACAAAACGTCTCGTGCAAATGCTATTTCTATGATAATTCGGGGCAGCTAAGTCCTAGCAGTAAATCTGATCAGAAGAGAATTAGTGATGTGCTTCGTCGTAGATTTCTCAGACAAGGTTATCTCTGACCCTTTGTAATCTAGATGATTTGTGAAGTTAATATCTTGCAGATAGTTTCTGACAGTTTTTGCAACTCTAGCTGTTTCTTCTTTTAGTGTTGTCTGTATCTCTGGCTACATGTTCTTTAATTGAATTATAAACTTTAGTCATTTTGGATTTAGTGCAGTGAGATTAAGTGAGAGGAAGAAGAGAAGACTTGATGGCTTGTCAGTCCAATCATATATTTCAGGTGATGATCCATTAAACCAAAATTTGCAAAATATACGTATATATCAGCATAATGAAATGATTTTGTGCAAATTGTTCTTTTGGAAAGAAGATAATTTGATTAAAGTAATATGAGTTTGCTCATCCTCAAATCGTTAGTTTGTTGCTTTCTGAACTTTGCCTTGGGCAAAACCAGAATACAAAATGCTTCACTTCTGTAAAACCAACTAAACTTTTTGTGTCAGAAAAGTACAAAAGTTTGATTGCTTGGAATATTCTACATAATGTGGTGAAATCAAAATATTTTAAGGTTCTTATTTCAACAATTAAAACAATAAAAAAGGAAAAGAAATTTAAATTATTAGAAGCACAACTTCTACTATCACTTAATAATTGGACTGTTCCATGAATCTTATTGCTTATTGGTGAGTGTGTCTGTGAAGATGACAGTTGTTATTGGTGTTGTAATAGTAAAGCTTTTGGTTACAGATAGTGCTGTTGAAAACGAAATGGAGCAACTGAGAGGTTCAGTAGATTTTCTTGTGGAGCTTTGTGAGAATTCCTCTCCTAACAGAGTGTGTTGCACTATCTTGTCTGCCTTCCAGCTTCTATCAATTTGGTTTTTGATGAGATATTATTGATTGCCTCTCTTATTTAGCTCTTTTGAATTCATACGTTTTGCAGGTAGAGGAAAGTAATTTCAAGAATTGGTCACACCAAGCTGTTGACTTTATTCTTGGTACCAAATCTGAATTTCTCAAATAAGCTACTCTAATATTGATAACATTGACTTTACCATTAATATATGTGGTCTAATTTCTTAGAGTTCAGTTCGTAAATTGTGCTGCCCCCATTTCCAATTGAATGTGCTTGATTGCATAAAACTAAGGGGCCTTGGTATGGTGATTTGAGGGTGGGGAATGAAAATAGAATGAAATGGTTGATTCGTATTGAGGTATCAGTCCTCTATAGTGAATTTGATACCACACATTTTAGGAATGAGTCTAACTCTTCCAAATAGGAGTTATGAAAGCATTATCCTGCTCATTTTTCACTACCATCATTCTCATTCCCTGATTGTATTAGATTGAGGTTGAAAACTCATTGAAAATCAGTTATAGTGTCAGAAACGTCCTAGAGGATAATACTTGCTATGCAAATTGCTACTTGTGAAACCAATCAATATTTGTGAAAATCAGATTATGTATAAACCAATTGTTTGGTCATTCTTTTGGGGGCAATTCGAGTAATTTGTAATGTGTATCAGATTATGCTCATCATATTCCAGAGAATCTGCTTCTTTAGAAACAGTTGAACATTAGTGGCTCTTTCTTGCGTCATAGTATTTGTCTAGAGTTTGCAGTTATTCTCTATAACTTGTTAAAATTGTGCATCTCTTGTAACAATGTTTAACTTAGTTTCTCTTGAAGCCACGCTGAAGGCTTTGTCACTAGGTGGAAAGATAGAGGAGACGATAGAAAGCACTGTGAATAGCTTAATTGTGCGGTTGGTACGAAGGATGTGCAACGGATCAAAAGGAGATGGTACGCTTGTCTTACATGGAACTTAGAGACGTGTTCTGATGATAAACTAGAATATATGGACCATCTGTGGATCTCTAGGGATAATGCTAGTAATTCTTTTGACTTGGACATCAATTACTGTTATATTAGAAGAGCTTAAAGTTCTGTAAGCAGCAGTTTGATTATATTGGGAAGTTGTTAAGTAAACACCTTTATCTGGTTAATTGTTTAATCCACACAATTGCCCATCAGAATTCCTTGGGTATATATTGCCAAGAACAGTGAGCAACAAAATACTTCAACGTATTTGGGTTAGTAAAAAAAAGTCAGCTAATACTTTTGTCTCCGGTGGAAGTTTGAGCAAATATTTGTTTGCTTAAGTGAAACCAATCCAGAAATATGTTTCATGTTTGTAATTTGTATGTCTCTAATAATTTGAATGGGGATTTTTGTTACTACTGTTGGTAGTAAAGCATGCATGTTTTTGCCTCAGAGCGTGCGTGCTTCTATTTTAGTTTATCCAACAATTATTTTTTTGCATCATTTCAGTTCTGTCCATTTATTTCTCCTAACCCTCATGAACTTTTTGTTTTTCTTTTCAGAATTGGTGCAATGTGACAATGTTTTGCAATTTAATGTTCAGCATCTGATGCGTAAGCTTGGAAGAGATCCTTATGTAGGCCAGCGTGTTATTCTTTCAGTCTCTCAGAGAATTTCTATGGCTGCAGAAAGTTTACTATTCATGGATCCATTCGATGGAGCCTTCCCTAAAATGCATAATTCCATGTACCTAATGTTAGTTTCAGACTCTATACTGTGATGATATCAACTTGAGATTTTCATCTACTTATGCTGATTATATCTCGATATGAGCAGTTTGTGTGAAGTCAAATCTTCTAAGCAGATTATTAAATAGTAACATGAGAAAAGAAAAGTTAAAATCTGGTAGGGCTTTCTCATTCTAATCGATGTTCTCATGTTTAGAATAACATTTTCTGCGTCAGGAGATTAAGAGACCATATATCCTGTTGTGAATAATCAAATTCTGATGTGTGGATTGATGTTTATGAAACTAGAGACCCTTTTGTTGCCTTTAAGAAATATTATGTTGATGACAGGATTCAGCTTATCGAGTTTCTCATTTCGGACTACTTAATTTCGTGGTCAACTAGGCAAGACTTTGATTCAAGTATGTATATATATATATATATATATTTTAATGTATTAGCTATCTCCATGACTTGTAAATCAATTATAATTTACATAATGTTGAGATCACACTAATCCTAATTTCTTATGATGATCATGAAGCGCTTTTTGAAGAGTGGGTGATATCTGTTTTCCATTCTCGAAAAGCTTTGGAGCTCTTGGAGAGCAGGAATGCACTATACATTCTGTACATGGATCGTGTGATCGGAAATTTGACTAGGCATCTGGGTCAGGTTCCCTTTGTTCAGATGCTACGACCAGATATTCTTGATCGATTGTTTGGCTGACTGCTGCATTTTGTGATATGTAAGTTGTACATATATCTTCAACTTACGTTTTTCACTACACTCGGGCATTGTCTGCTTTTCTTTGTAAAACATGTTCTTTATTTGACGATTCGATTTATTCTGAATTTTAGTGTTATAGTGGTTTGATTTGTTTCCCACCTAACTACCTAAGTAGGTGTAATACAATTTATCCTACAGGATTATCCTAGTTGGCTCACGTGAATGTTGAGTCTTTTTGTTAATCCTTCTGAATATAATTCATTATATTTGAATTTGATAAATCTAAAAGAACGTACTATTAATCATCTGGAGTTGGGTTTCATATCATGCACCTAAATGAAATTATTTTGCATGATTCCAATTTTTCTGGTTATTTGAAAATTAATGTAGTTCAAAATCAAGAGCGAGCAAGCATAGTGTTATTATTCGAGCCGAGTCGAGTACCTGAACTTCAAACTTGACTCGAGCATTTGTCGAGCCGAACTCGAGCTAGTTCAATTATTATTAACAAGTTGAAAATAGTGTTCGACTCGCAAACGAGCCTAATGAGCCTCACGAGTTGAGCTCGAGCTTAACGAGTCCCCATATATTATATTGAAATACAAGAAAATCCTCATATATCGAGCCTAACGAGTTGGGCTCGCTAGTAAATCGAGTATTTTACGAGTTCGAGCTACTCAATGCGAATGATAGCACTAAGCAAGCATGAAGATGGTTAAACCTTTAACTGTCATTTTTTGTGAATATAGTGTAAATACAGTTTATGTATCATAATCAAATGCCGAAAGGCTATACAGACTAACCTCATTACTTCAACCTGAAAAAACTTGGTCACTCCATGGTAGAGTTTAGAGTAGGTTACAGCATTGCCTCGGTCAAAGTCAGAACATAACTTGATGAGTTCTATTATATCATTATCATTATTATTATATTTATTGCTAATAGTTTTAGGTGTAAATCATCCCTACACGTTAGTTTCTTATCCTCTTCATGACCATTACAACATTGATTTGGATCACAGCGTTGAACGCCTATTCTTCAATAATTCCTGATATCGTGCACTCTATCTGCTTAATATATTAAACATCCAACATATATTCACTATTACATCTTTCATCAAATTCAAACTTTATTTCATCTTTGTCTGATCTCTTTACCAGCTAAGACCAAAATGAAATCTATAATCTTTCTATGCCTGATATCACTAGCATTCATGTTGTTCTTGTCCCATTTCCCTTCCACAACCGCTGCTCATGAAAATATCTCGAAATCTTCAATTGAAATCCACACCCCCACTTTGGAACATGGAACACAAACCTTAGAAGTGAAGCCTCGGAAGATGGTTGTCCAAATTAAACAGAGGCGAAGGACCGTACCGGGTTCTGGCTCTCGTGGAGGAACGAATTCATCAGCAATTCGTGGAAAAATGTCACCCCTTCATGTTTATTTAGTTCTAATTAGTTTCTCCATTTCCTTTGCTTCCTTCTCTCTCTAGACTTATGATCATACCCCAGGTGTACATGTGGTTGTGGTGTTGAAGTAGTTGTTACTGCCTGTAATAATTTTTTTTGTCTCTGTTTATAACTTATGGTTATTTGGCTGTTGGTTGAGGTATCTTTTCCTCTTTCTTTACGTATTACAAATATGCTACTCAAACTCAATATGCATGGATAGGATTTCACTTTGTTTGCTATTTGCTTGAGCATGTGCGTGTTTACAGCTTGAGTTATTGGGATTAATGGGGTAGAGATGAGTAAGCATGGAATTGACTAATGTATGGTGTAGAATTTTCTTCTCTTTGAGAGAGTCTGGAACATTTATTATATTAGTCTATTATACTGACGTTGATGTGATATATAGTGACATGAATTGAAGATTTGATTTTCTTTAATGATTTGGTCAATCACTTGCGTAATGGGCAACACAAATGCTATGTGCACATTGATGGGACATTTGTTCCATTAATGTGCATAATACATTTGATGATGATGATGATGATTAGGTAATGATTATGTAATGATTATTAAAATTATTAATTATTTAGTTATTTTATTTACTTTAATTATTTATTTATTTTAATTATTTTATAAAATATTAGTACAATGTTTAGGGTGCATGGTGATGTGATGATGTTATTTATCTTTATTTATTTACTTTAATTGTTTTACAAAAAATATTAGTTGTTTCATTCAAAAGTATTAATTGTTTAGAGTAACTATTATTTAAAAAAAAACTATTTTTAATATTAAAAAAATATTAGCTACTTAATTCAAAAGTATTAATTGTGAGGAAGAGCAAATATACACAATTCTAATAAAAATACACTCATTACAAGAAAAAAAATCCAATCATTACAGGGAAAAAAAAATACACACATTACATATTTTTCATAAAAATTTAAAAAAAAAGGGTTTTTTTTTGCATCATTTGTTGCCTTTTTGTCAGCCTCACGTTTATCTTTACGTCGTTGTGCATGATCGTTGTGTAGATAATTGTATAGATCTATATGATCTTTAAATTGTAACTCTAAACCAAACAAAATTTTACATTCAACACAATTTGCCTAGAAATTTCCGTAGGAAAATTATTTTGTAGGTGGGAAGGAAGATGCCTATACAATTAGAAATTTTTGTAGACAAATCACTTGTAGGTAATTATTTTACTAATATTTTACTCATCATCACCCTAAACATTTTACTAATATTTTTTATAAAATAATTAGTGTAAATAAATAATTAGAGTACAGTTAAAGTTAATGTAAAAAATAAATATGACTTTCTAAATATTTGATGCAATTTAGCAGATATTTGAACGCACTAATTAATTTGGTCACTTAAATATCACTTTTCAAATATTGTATAAAAAATAAATAAGACTTTTCAAATAATTAGTAAGATTAATTGATTAAATAATTGAAGTCTAATTTAAAAAAAATAAAAAATTTAAAGTAGCACACTGATTGGACTCTTCACAGTTACTGTTTTTCTCTTGTTTTAGCGATCAAATTTTTTATTAGTATTTGAAATGATAAAATAATTTGTAAAGTGTTTTATAATAGAGAAGAGATAGATCTATCATACCTATTTTTTAAAATCACTTTATTATTTCAAATACTAATAAACAACTTGCTCGCTAAAAGACGAGGAAAAAAATAACTGTAAAAATTATTTGGGAAAGAGGGAGTATTAAAAGAAAATAAAATTCAAAAAAAAAAAAAAAGAAGAGGAAGTTGACGCATGTGACAGCTTTACCACCAATCTTGTCAATGTGCATATAGCACAACTCAATGGGCAACATCAGCTGGGTTACAGTGCATATTATCATTGTCGAATAAATCTTGTTAAAGCAGAAATGTAATTTATTCTCGCGTGTTATTTATGTATAGTGATATTTTTTAGTTAATAAAGCACGGAACAAATTCCCCATTCCATTTCGATGTTTCATCTCATATTTCACTACTTTTAATACATGACATAGCCACCCGACCAATGAATGACGTCATAATTTACCATTAATTCCACATGTCATGTATTAAAAATAATGAAACATAACATAAAATATAGAAGTGGAAGAGGTGATCTTAATTGTGAAATCCATATATCTTAAGTTCCCTTTTCTCAGATGCTACAACCAGATACTTTTGATAGATTTTTTGGCTGACTACTGCATTCTGTGACATGTAAGTCGTACATATATCTTCAACTTACATTTTCACTACTCAGGCCTTGTTTACTTTTCTTTTGTCAAACATGTACTTTACTTGATGCTTAGATTTATTTTGAATTTGAGTGTTAAAGTGGTTTGATTTGTTTCCCACCTAAGTGGGTGTGGCACAATTTATCCTACAGGATTTTATCCAACTTGGTTCATGCGAGTGTTAGGGTCTTGTTAATCATTTTAAGTAAACTTAGGGCTCGTTTGGTTGGAGGTGATGATTATAGGGTAATGAGAATGATTCCATTAGTAGTGCTTGATATTATCAATATATTGTAATAAGATTGAAAATGAGTTATAATTTATCTATCAAATGACTCCTTATTCATTACCCTCTACTTGAATGACTCCCCAATCACTTTAATTTTCATTACCCTATGATCATTGCCCCCAGCCAAGCGGGCCCTGAGATGCATGTGTCTGTATATATATAGAGGGAAAAACTTGTGCGAGACGCTCTAACGATGAGATGGTTCACAAACTAGCACAAATTATTACACATACCTTTTAAAGTGTTAATACATCATGTCCAACTTAAACTCCTTTTTATCGTGAGACAATTTCACGCAAGACATATATATATATATATATATATATATATGGAACTCGATTGTGGGTTCCTTATGGAAAGAGCACCTGAATAAAACACTTGTACATATTAGCATGGTACAAATAGTTTATGCATATGTTGGGGGCTCCATTTAAAAAAAAAAAAACCCACAGGAATGTAATAATTGATCATCTGTTGTTGGTTTCATATCATGCACCTTAATGAATTTATTTTCATGATTCCAATTTTCTGATTATTTGAAAATTAATATAGTCCAAAATCAAGAACGAGCATGAAGATGGTTTAATTAGCTGTCATTTTTTGTGAATAGTGTAAATACAATTTTTTTATCCTAATCAAATGCCGAAAGGCTACACAGACTAATATCTGTTACTTCAACCTGGAAAAAGAATTGGTCACTCTTTTGTAGAGATTAGACTATGTTACTGCATACCTTTGGTCAAAGTTGGCTACCCAGAACATAACTTGATTAGTCCTATTATTATCACTATTATTATTTTCTTAATTCTTGTTTCTATGTGTAAGATTGTCCCTACACGTTAGTGTTTTTACCCTTTTCATGACCATTATTACTACATTTGGGTCATAGCGTGAACGCCTATTCTTCAATCTTTCCTGCTTTTTAATCTATTAAACATCATATGTACATTATTGCATCTTTCACCAAACTCAACTTTATTTCATCTTTGCTTGATCACTTTACCAGCTATGACCAAAACGAAATCTGTAATCTCACTAGCATTCATATTGTTGTTGTCCCAGTTCCCTTTCACAACCACCGCTCAAGAAAATACCTCGAAAACTTCGATTAAAATCCGCACCCTCTCTTTGGAACATGAAAAGTGCAAGCAGCCTTGTCCAAATTAAGAAGAGCCTTCGCACTATACCGGGTAGTGGCTCTCGTGGACAGAAGAAATCATCATCTAATCGTGGGAAAGCGTCTCCCCTTCATGTTTGTTTAGTTGTAATCAGTTTCTCCATTCTCTCCCTAGACTTGCAAATGTGGTTATGATGATAGATTTTTATGTCGTGGTTACCTGTTTATTTCTTGTTATTTGGCTGCTTAGCTGTTGGTTGAGGTATATTTTCCTCTTTCTTTACGTATTACAAATATGCTACTCAAACTCAATATGCATATATACGATGGAGTAAAGCTTGGCTGTTTGCTTTGTTTCCAGTTTGAATTATTGGGATTGGTGGGTAGGGGAGTTGTTATTCGAATCAAGCTGCTTGGCTCGTTAAAATAAGCCGTGAATACTCAATTTACGAATGAAACGGATAAAGCTCAAACTCGTTAGGTTTGATATATGAATTTCTTTTTTTATATTTTATTGTAATATATGAGGGTTTATTAGCGTGTTGAGAAACATGAAATTGAGTAATGTTAGGTGTAGAATTTTCTTCCCTTTGAGAGGACACTGGACCATTTATTTTATTAGTCCATTATTATAATGATGTTGATGTGATATCGTCAATATAATGACATGTATTGGTAAAATAACATACGAAATTTTAATTTTAATTTAGAGTTGAAGATATATTTTTTTTTCTTTATTTAATGATTTGGACAGTCACTTGTGTGATGGGCAACATCAACCGGGTTATATATGTTGCATATTATCAATATCGAATAAATCTTTTTAAACCAGAAATGTAATTTATTCTCTTGTGTTAGTTTTTATTTTATTTTATTAATAAATCAATGAAATCCATGTTACACCAGTAAAGAAATCTCCATTCTTTTAGACACATAGGAGTGGGGAAGAAATAAACTCGGGTAAGATAATAGCACTATAATTCACAAAATCTGCATAACAATATGGTTGTATTTACTTTTATCCACTTTGAAAGCATGTACTTGAGGTTTGTGTTAATGGACCTCCTAATTATTTGTTTGTGATTCAAGTTATAATTAACGTGTAAGAGTGAAGTCTTTAGAAGAAGTTCGAAAATTAATGAATTATTTTCACTGAACTTGTGTAATGGTTAATCTATACTATATTAAAAAGAGACAAGTCTACGAGAAACATTTTTGGACCTTTAGGCCCTTATTATTTTCCCCACAGGCAATTTAGCCATTTCCCAGTGAATAACGTCTTCCACTCTTCCCATCCACTTTTTCATTTACTGTGCTTTCGCATCCGACCGATGGGTGCTCTGTATTCCCCTTTCTCTGTGTTCAGATCTTTACCTATTCTCAGTCAATCTCGAAGGGCAACCCCGATTGAGGACGATGCCTGCTCAGAGAGCAACAAAAAACAATTTTAAAAATATAGGTAACATTTCAAATTTTTATCTCTGTGATCACCAACGTGTGTGGATCTTCCCTATTCTCAACCAATCTGAGAAGGGATGTCCATGAAGGGCGGTAATCGGTATCTCTCCCTGTTCGATTTGGTTCATGATGTTTTGACCGATTTTGTTTCATTTTCTGAGTACTAATAATGTCTATCCAGTTCCTGTGTTCTCATTCTCTCATACTCGCTGATCATATTTTTGGGGTCTGGTTTATTGATGTTTGTGAATAAGTTTACGAGGGTTTGTTCGACTTGCCCTCTTTCTTCTTTTTCTTTTATCGAAAGAGCTCAGCGGATTTGCAGGACCCTCCAACGTCTTGCATCGTCGGTAAGTTTTTTACTCTTTCCCCTAACCTATTTATATTTTTGTTATCATGCTCAACATTTGAATTTTTATACTTCTGTTAGTTCAATGCATTATTTTGTGGCAATGATTCTTGATGAGGTTTCTATTCTAATTTTGACGTGTTATTAGATGGGAATGAATTGTTTACTTGTTTAATGCAGTTATGCGACTTGGTTATATCAGGTAATTGTTAAATTTTAAATTGAGTGCACAAAGGTAAAATAATTGGTGAACTTCTATTTTCGTTGTAATTTTATTCTTATGTTTCCTATCCGTTTTATCTTTGAATTCTTCTGACAGTTTGTCAATTAAGGTTTATATGTAGGTTATGTCTATGTTTAAGTTATTGCTCAATTTTTTTATTATGATGACTTGATATCTAATAATTACTAATTTGAGTTGCTAAATAAAAGTTTTTTCCAAAAAAGCACTCAAGGCTCAAATGCTTTTGGCATATTGATTTATCTAATTAATTTACAAATCTGTGACAGAGCAAGATACATTTCAAGACTCATGAGTACTTGGAACATTTTGCAATGATGGAAAAGGAGCTAGGGAAGCTGCCTCAACATATGATAAGCTGAACAGAGTAAGATTTTTTATTTTTTTTCTCCATTGTGAATTGAGATGTGAGAGTGAGGCTTACGACTAATTCCTTTATTTCTCTTGCAACATCTCTTGATATGTGGAAATAAGTTTGGTGTTTCAGGAGCCAAAACTTGGTTTCTTAGCTCTTTCCTTAATTGGAATCCTTGCTAAAAACTATCTCATGGCCCTATACTGCTCCCAAAGCTACTTTTGTTTGTGTGCTATCATTTGCTATTTAATTTGGTGATTGTTACTTCATCATAAACTCTGTCGAGTACTTATCTTCTTCTTGACATTTTTTTTTTAATATTTTTGCAGGACATGCTTGCTTCTACCGCGTATTGTTGAAACTATTTTATTCGCTGGGAAAACTATCAAATTCAGGGGAAGCACATGCAAATAGGTGATCCTATAGGAAAGTCTTCTCTACAAAAAGACGAACTACATTAACTAGAGAAGAATTACTTCCACAATCTAAGATTGACAAAATTGAGGCTTCAAAACTTGAAGGTTTGATATAAAGTACGTGTATTATTAATTGGAGTTCTAGAATTTTATTTTCATATACTTTGTGCACCCTTAATAACTTTATGTCCAGGCATTGGTAGTTCATGTAGTTCATGTAGGCCAAATGGATTTCGTTGATTGGGATGATATTATCATTTAGGATTTAACAGGCTAGAAGAAAAGTTGGAGCTTGAATGTTGGCAATTTGCTTTGTGTTTTCATTTTAGTTTCGGCTGAGAGGAATTATGATTCGTATTACATCGCATCAATGTAGATTATTAATTATGCGAAACATATTTTTTATTTAAATTTGACATTTTCTTTTTCTACCTTTACAAATTTTCTTCTAATTTCTGTGAATATTGACCAAAAATCACGTTGTGGTTGAATATCATGATACTCATCCATGCTACAGTTATTGAAGTTATTGAAAATCTTGGAATTTTCGGACAACTGAAGTCAAAAGGATTTGGTTTTATTGTGCAACTTATGAACACTTTTTTGGTGCAATCTGGTATTATATATTTCTGAAACAACAGGTTTTGTTATATCATTTTGAATAGTTTGGAACACCTGAATTGTCGGTTAAAAGTTTTTTTTTGGAGCATATGATGAGGCAAGCGCCAAACATATCTACTGATTACTCACATTGAAGTTTATTTCTTGATACAATAACATGTTATTTTTAAAGTACTCACCGATGTCTGACTAATCAAATTTTATAATGATAACAAATTCCTACCTACCCTTTTTTTTCAGCAATTTTGACATAATATGATTAATACATGGAGCTTGTCATTTCTTAAGACATTGTCATGTCTTTCATTCCTTATTAAAAAATATAGTACATATATATATTTGAAAGGTATGAGTTAGTCTTTTTAAAGTTTTTATTTGATCATGATACTCTCACTACAGTGAGATATTTGGTTAGACATATTTTTCTAATTTATTTAAAAATATTAGATATTTAGTTGCGACTTGAGAACCTCTCATCTTTACAGGAGTTAGGTCTATCAAAGCATCTCTCATCGTTACAAGAATTATGTCTATCAAAGCATCTACCCTATGTGAAAGCATACCAAACATTGGAAATTATACATTGTCTACTACTAAAAGAGAGGCATTGAATCACAAAGTGATCATGTTGATTTTAAGTGGCCCAAGATTTTTCCATCTGCCCAAGCAGCCCAACTGTATCATTGGGAAAACATTAGAGAAATATTTAGATATTCATGTGCTTACTATTCAAAATATATATGTCCATGAGTCCTAAGATATAATAACTTTATCACATTTAGAGATGATTAGTAGGTTTTACTTTTTGTGCCTGTAAAGTTTGCAATATGTATATTTAGGCAGAGAATAGGTTTACTGAACACATTAAAAATACTTAATTATATATCTAACTAATGAGTAACTAAGTAGCGGATTATTTTGCAAGGCATAACTATCCTAGGTAAAAAATATTGTATACAAGGACATTTTGATGTAAAAAAATACTCCCTCCGTCCCATGGAAATTTGCACCCCTTAGGTGGCACACAGATTAAGAAAAGTGATAAAGTAGTGACATATGGGTAAATATGTGTATATTTATATGAGTGTGTACGCAAATCGATATTTCCTTTTTAGGTAGTTTGCAAATTGGTTTGGAACGTCCAAAAAAAGAAAGTATGCAAATTTGTTTGGGACAGAGGGAGTAAAAGGGATTTCACACAATGAAAGAGAACAAACTTATACATTTCATAATAAAATAACGTACTAAAAATTAAAAAAGACAACTCGGTAAAAAGACACTTACAAACATTAGCTCTTAAAGATAAAAGGGCAAAACACCCACGTCAACTAAACAAGTCAAGAAAACAACGTGCAACGCACGTTGCAACCAGCTAGTATAGTAAAAATTAAAGTAGGTTTCTCGCATGAGGTCATCTCAATGAAACACGGTATAAGTTGGGCATATGTTGTGTTAACACTTTGAAAGAAATGAGTGTTAATCTATACAAATTTGTGAACCATCTTATCGTAAGACCGTCTCACACCAATTATTTTGCTTAAAAAATAATAATATACTCTCTTCTATTCAAAATGAGGTGAAGTTTTAGGGTGCAATTCTAGCCAAAATTAAATTCACACATCATTGTTAAAATCAGTGTCTCGTTAAAAGTTAAAATTCATTACATTTGGTTTACGGATATGATTGGATTGGCTAAGATTGGATTAGAACGACTATCGAAAAATGGATAGACTAGAACTAGAATATTTGGACTAGAACCAAATTTTCTGGATCTAATTATACACGAGATAATCGTTCTAGCCTATTCAGGGTCATGGTCATGTGCAATCACTCAAACTAAACACGAGATTACCTGAAATTATAAAGACAATCCCAAGTAATCCCTCAATCCAAACTACCCTTTATATGTTTTCTTCCCCAATATTTATCTACAAATATCACTTTTTATAAGGCTCACCATCAGCCTTTCTTTCTCTTGATAGTGTCATTTTCCTACGTAAGGATTTTGTTACCTCAAATTTTCTCTCTTTTACCCAAGATTCCTCATGGTCATTAAAGAAGAAACACAAAGTGCAATTTTGCATCGTTCAACTTTTACATTTTGTTAACCATCGAGTTTAAACATTTATTTTCACATCGAGGATTTTTATAGGTAGAGATGTTAAACGGTCTATCCCTAACTCTATAGGGGCGGGCCTAACGGGCTTTAAGTTAAACGGGTTAGGGCATTATTCGGTTCACTCTTAACGAACCTCTAATAATTAAGACCGAACCCTAACTAGCGGACCTCGGGCTAAACGGGCCACAAACGGGTTATGTTGAGAAAAATAAAATTCAACACAAAATTTAAAATAGTGGCAATAAAATGTTAATAAATTTAAACAATACTCATAAATTCATTAAAGTTACATAAAAATAATTCAACATAATTATAAAAATTCAAACATCAATATTTAAAAAGTACAAAAATATATTAACACTTATTATATATATATTTATACTTAAAAAAATACTTATTAACACTTATGTGAGTGTGTGTGTGTGTGTGTATATATATATATATATATATATATATATATTGTTACACCCAACATATATTACCTGACATTTCGGGTAACGGGCTCAATCCATCTGACAGAAGTGGCTCACGGGCGGGAAAATCCTATCGCCGGGCTCAACCGAGTAGGCGGGTAGAGTACCAGGCCTACCCGATGAAGACCCCGAGGAGCTATCGGGAAGTGTACTTGTTATGTAGTCCAAAGGCAGGTCGGCCAGCGGCGAGCTCTGGGGCGGTCTCTACCCGCTCCCCGGTGAAGGATCCTCAGGTTTCCCGCTACCTACCCGATACCCGTCTGCCCGATCCCTGGTTTCGCAAGCTGTGGGGATACGTCCAGTGCCATCAGTTCAGAGGATGTAACAGTGTCAGGGTAGGTAGTTGGGTCAAGTCCCATCAGTAAAAGGCAGCAGAGCCAGGTGGCGCCTCCCCATTGGTCCGTAGAGGGAGGCTGTAGCCACTCATGACCTTCCAGCTAGGAATAGGAGGGGCCCACGGGCATACCAACCCAAGGTGGGGAACTCCACCATGTACACTATAAATAGGGCCTTAAATGTCCAAATGTAACACACAACTCATTTATTACAAATCTACTCTTGAGAGCTCATCTACTCTTGCTTTTACTACTTTCAGTTATCATAAATACGTAGATCCTACCCGCTAGGAACCCGACGGCGAGATCCTCACGAAATTGCTGTCAATATTTTGGCGCTAGAAGGAGGGTAACTAATAACGAAGTTCACCCAGTTTCGTTCATCTAGTTACCTAAACCGAACCCCATTCGTTCTTTCCTCGAAAAATCCCACTTACCCACACTGAAATGGCCACTTTAAAGGCTACCCGTACCCAGTAGCAGGTGGAAGACATCGGTGAGGCCGCTACTCCGGCTCCTGCCACGACGGCCACACTCCAGGGGCCTTTCGAGTTCTTATCCGCCATAAGGACTCCAGAGGACCTCCAGGCGGCAAAGGCGATGATCGAACGTCGCCAGGCCGAGATTAATGCTACTCCTATCCACACCCATTGGGCCGGAAATGAGCCAGCCCGAACGAGGGCCACCAGCCCCCCACGGTCAGAACGAGGGGCGGCCGAAAGGGCCACCACTTACGTGGCCCGACCGCAGAACCTGAAGAGGCGTCTCGATGAGGAGGCCAACTCTCATCGTGCATCTCACCGACCGGTGGGTTCGGTCTTCTCACGACTGGGGTCCCAAACTCGGGGAGCTGCCCGACCCTGTGAATCGAATGCAAGTTCCAAGCCGCGAGAAAGGGGGCGCTCTTCCCGATATCACAACGGCGTGGCCCCAAGGCCGTCGGTCCGTGATCGTCTGGGAGACAACCCGCGTCCCCGATCTCCCCCCGCGGCGGACTACGCCATGGCCCAGATCCTGAAGAAAGTGTCAGATCTGGAGGCCAAGCTCGAGAAGCAGGACGGGCAACATCACTTCGCCCATATGCCCAACTCACCTCTCGCAGATATCCTGGTGCGGGCTCCCACCCAGCCGAAGATCAACGTGGCCGCTGTGGGCCAATATGATGGGGAGACGGACCCCGTCACACACTTAAGCAAGTATTCTACTTACATGATCTCCATGGGGGCCACGGATGCCACCCAGTGCCGGATGTTCCCATTAACCCTCGGTGACCGAGCTCACCGTTGGTACTCCTTGCTACCCGCGGGGAAGGTAGTTTCATTCCACCAACTGGGGGAGTTGTTCATGGAACATTCTCCTCGATGGCACCTCGTCTGGCCAGCGCCAACCGAATGGCCAACCTGACTCAGGGCAAAGATGAGTCGAACCGGGCGTACATCGACCGGGTGGACCGTATTATCATGGAGGGTGAGCCGGTCGGGGATGAGGTCAAGCTCGTCGATATTATATGCGGTCTCTTCCTAAAGACAAAGTTGTAGAAGTCCATGAACAAGGACTATCCCAAATCCTATGCGGAGTTCCAGCAGCGGGCCAGAAAAATCATATACAATGCTGACATCCTGGCGCAGCGGCTAGGGGAGAGCGCCCCGGCGGAAAAGGAGAAGCCCCGCGCTCAGACGGGCACGCGCCAAGCTCGAGGAACTTTTCCTACCGTGCTCCCCAACCATTCAAGCCCTTCGACTCTGTCGAGGTGAAGTTGGACGAAAAATTGGTGGCCACCCCGGAGTACGTGTACATACAGATACGGGACAAGAACATGGTGCCCAAGGCACGGCCATGGGTTCACAAGCCAGGGGTGCAGCTCAACCCCAACAAGTACTGCCACTACCACCAGACCGTCGGGCACAACACGAGCGAGTGTCGCGACCTCTTGAAGCAGCTCTGGCGGCTCTTCGAGGAGGGGAAGCTAGAGGAATTTGTGAAGAGACCGGCAGCCAGGCCGGAGATGCAAGCCGCTGCCCATCCCGTGGAGCCGAACCGGGAGGCAGCCCTCATATACCCCCCGATGCCGGAACATCAGGCTCGCCGCACCGTCAACATGCTCTCCCTGGTGGAAGGATTTGTACTCACCATCTCGCTCTCTAACTGCAGGCAGAAGAGCAAGCTGCGAGCCATGGACAACGTCCACCAGATCACGATGCCGATCAACATAACGGCCAAGGAGTCCGATCTCCTCACTTTCAGAGAGGAGGACCGCACCGGGGTCATCTACCCCAACCACGATGCCCTGGTCGTGTCAGTCAACATCATGGGCGTCACCGTCCACCGCATGCTGGTCGACAACGGGGCATACTGCAACATTATTTTCAAGGCCGCATTCGACCAGCTGGATAGCTCCTCCGAGAAGTACGTGGAGCCGTGCGACCAGGTCATCAAAGGCTTCGTGGACGCCACCGTGAAGCCATATGGAATAGTTAGGCTAGCTGTAGAGTTAGTTTCTAGCATAGATGCTGAGGTTAAGGCTTCGAAACAGCTCGACTTTATAATAATCGACCAGCCGTCAACCTATAATGGTTTTCTCGGCAGGCTGTTCGAGCACGAGTTCGAAGCCGCCGCCTCAGCCTTCTACTATTGTATCAAGTTCCCAACCCCCTCAGGGAAGGTGGGAATCCTTATGGGCAATCAAAAAATGGCACGCGGATGTTTGGCGTATATCGATTTTACTTTAAATTCTGCAAAACTAGATTTCATTTGTAATATCTGGGAGGGAGACATGGACATGGATGAAGAAAACCCACCAACTGCCCACCACATTGAAGAAGATCCTCCAAATTTTGAAGATGCTCAAATCGAGCTAGAGCGAAGGATCGACTCCGAGCCCATGGAAATCGATGACATGCTGGCATGAGAGATAGATAATCCTCGCTATGGGGAGCGAGGAGCCAGTCCCATTGAGAAGCTAATTTCGGTCACGATGAAGAATCGACCAGAAATAAGCGTCCAACTCGGCTCGACGATGTCTGACGAAATGTGAGCTGCTATGACCGCATTTTTGGAAGAAAACTTAGACGTGTTTGCATAGTCCCACGAAGACATGGTCGGGATCGATCCAGCAGTATGTTTCCACCAGTTGCACATCGACCCAGCCCACAAACCGGTCTCCCAGAAGAGAAGGAAGTTCGGCCCAGACAAGTACGCGGTCATAGCCACGGAAGTCAAAAAACTACTCGACAACAAGCTTATCGGGATGGTCGACCCCGACGACAAACCCCAGTGGGTATCCAACGCTGTACTTGTCAAGAAGAACAACAACACCTGGCGGCTATGCATTGACTTCACAAACCTGAACAAGGCATGCCCCAAGGATCACTTCTCGATGCCACACATCGACCATCTGGTGGATAGCACGGCCGGGCATGAGATGCTCACTTTCATGGACGCATTTGTTGGCTATCACCAGATCCCGATGGCCGCCGACGACCAGAAGCACACCACCTTCCTCACCGAGAAGAACTTGTACTTCTGGAAGTGGATGTCGTTCGGGCTCATGAACGCAGGGGCAACCTATCAAAGGCTGGTCAACCACATGTTTCATGACCAAATCGGAGCTACCATGGAGTTGTGTACCGACGACATCGTCGTTAAGAGCGGGAAGAAGGAAGACCACCTCACTCAACTAGCCGAGACGTTCGAGATCCTAAGAAAGTACCGAATGAGGCTCAACCCGAAAAAGTGCAGTTTTGGAGTCGAGTCAGGCAAGTTCTTGGGGCACATGGTCAGTCAGCGAGGAATCGCGGCAAACCCAACCAAAGTTCAGGCAATCCTCGACATGAGCGCTCCACGCACAGTAAAGGAGGTCCAGAGGGTGACGGGCAGCTTGGCCACCCCCAGCCGTTTCATCTCCCGCATGGGGGACCGGTGCAAACCATTGTTCGACAGCATGCGAAAGGAGAAACTAAATTGGACACCTCAGAGCCAGCTCGCGTTCGATAATCTGAAGGCATATCTTTCGAACGCCCAAATATTGGCCAAACCTGTCCACGGCGAGAAGCTCTACCTATACTTAGCAGCTTCGGACTCAGCTCTCAGCGTCGTGCTTGTGCGGGCTGAGGGGCAGACACATCTGCCGATCTACTATGTCATCCAGACACTCCACGCCGCCGAGCTGCGATACCCACCTTTGGAAAAACTGGCTTACGCACTAGTGATGAGCGTGCGTAAGCTGCACCCATACTTCTTCGACCATCAGGTAGAAGTGCTGACCACAATGCCACTCCGACAAGTGTTGCATCGACCAGACACGGCGGGCAGATGCCTCAAGTGGCCAGTGGAGATTGGGCAGTTTGGAGTCACATACGCTCCTCGAATGTCCATCAAAGGCCAGGCCATGGCCGACTTCATAGTCGAACTCACTTACCCGGAGGCAATGTCCAAGATTGAGCAGCCACCATGGAAGATGTACGTCGACGGATCCTCCACAACCTCGCGGGCAGGTGCGGGAATCATCCTGCTCAGCCCGTCTGGCCAATCATTCACAATGACCATCAGATTCAGCTTCCACTCAACCAACAACGAGGCCGAATATGAAGCGCTAATCAACGGCCTGGAAATGGCCATGGCCATGGGAGTAAAAAGCTACAGGTCTACAGTGACTCACAGCTCGTGACATGCTAGATTTCGGAGGAGTACGAGGCGCGCAGCGACAGAATGTTGGCCTATCAAGGATTAGCCAAGAACCTCCTAGGAAAATTCGACCAAGTCCATATAGAGGTGGTACCACGACTCGACAACACTCAGACGGACGCCCTTGCCCGCCTTGCAACATCGGAGGGGGCGGCCGACATGTCGCAAATCACAGTCACTTACCTGCCCGCTCCTTCAAGCTCGAACCAGCGGGTAGCCAATCTGGGTAGGAGGAGGATAGCTGGATGACCCCAATTCTGGAATACCTTCGCAACGGTAAACTCCCAGACGATCGGGTAGCGGCGAGACAGTTGCAACTTCGAGCGGTCCGATACACAATCATAGGGGACCAGTTGTACAAACGAGGATTCGCCCTATATCTCCTAAGATACATAACGCCGGAGCAGGGAAATAAGATTTTGGTAGAAATCCATGAGGGGCGCTGCGGGAATCACGCTGGCGGCCAGGTGCTCGCCCAAAAAGTTATTCGCCAGAGATATTTCTGGCTCACCCTGAAGAAGGATGCGATCAGCTATGCAAGGGCATGCCACAAATGCCAAATTTACTCGCCATCGATCCACTAAGCTCCAACCGAGCTCACTTCAATCTTGAGCCCTTAGCCGTTTGCAAAGTGGGGGATCGATCTCATTGGTCCTTTGCCCACGGCCCCGGGCAGCATCAAGTACGCGATCGTCGCTGGATTACTTCACCAAGTGGGCGGAAGTGGAGTCACTAAAGACGATCGACCAGGAGCATGTCATTAGCTTCATCTGGCGCAACATAATCTGCCGATTCGGCCTCCCACAGATAATCATCTCGGACAACGGGAAGCAGTTCGACGGGTTGGAGATGGAAAAATTCTACCAAGAGCACAAAATCAAGAGGCTGTTCTCGACGCCCTACCATCCGCAGTCGAACGGGCAGGTCGAAGCAGTGAACAAAATAATCAAACACACGTTGAAGGCAAGGCTGGAGGAAAGTAAAGAAACGTGGGCAAACAAACTGCCCGAAGTATTATGGTCGTACAGGACGACCAGTCGAACGGCCACCGGGGATACTCCCTTCGCTCTGGCTTTCGGAACAGAAGCAGTCATCCCGGCGGAGATCATCATTCCGAGCTTCCGCACCTCATAACTCGTGGGGACCGGAAACGACGAAGCCATGCTAAATAAGTTGAACCTACTGGAAGAAAGGAGGCTGTCTGCCGAGCAAAGAAACATAGCTTACAAACGTCGGGCTGAAAAATACTTCAACTCGAAGATCAAGATCAGGGAATTCAAAGCCGGGAACTTGGTCCTATGCCGGACGGTTGGGCAGCCCAAGGGGGCATTGGGCCCGAATTGGGAGGGACCCCTAAAGATCTCCAAGCGCCTGGCCAACGGGGCCTATGAATTAGAGAGCCTTGAGGGCAATCTGACCCAATACCCTTGGAACGCCTCCCTACTCAAAAAGTACTACCAGTAGCGGCTAGATAGTTTAGCCCGCGCCATTCTCTTGCCCGCCGGGGGCCTCAATGTAATCGCGTTTCGAGCGCAAATTTGCAATCAATAAAATCGATTGTTAATTCAATCTCGTATTCATGAAGTCGCTGCTCGTCTATCGGCTAAAGCACTTCACTCATTAATCATTTGGTTAATTTAAAATCGATTGTTAATTCAATCTCGTATTTGTGAAGTCGTTGCCCGTCTATCGGCTAAAGCACTTCACTCATTAATCATTTGGTTAATTTAAACTCGATTGTTAATTTAATCTCGTATTCGTGAAGCCGCTGCCCGTCTATCGGCTAAAGCACTTCACTCATTTATCATTTGGTTAATTTAAAATCGATTGTTAATTCGATTTCGTATTCGTGAAGTCGCTGCCCGTCTATCGGCTAAAGCACTTCACTCATTAATCATTAATTATTAATTTGTTGGTCGATTCAATTAAAACCGGGAAAGCAAAAACAAAAGAAAAACAACACTGGGGAGAAAAGAATTGTTTCGTTAAATGGAGAAAGATAGGAATTAGAAAGGCCCGCGGCCAGCAAACTTAGCAAAGAAAAGACTAATCAAGGGGCCACCCCGTCCACCACAGAAGGCTCATCGGCCGGCTCCTCATCCGCCAGAGGATAAATGAAGGTCGCCGGATTGCCGAGAAACGACAAGTCCACCCCGCTGTCAGTCAAATCCTTCAAAGTTATGTCGTAATCCGCAGAAGGGGGATTGGACTCGACGTAGCTTCTTAGGTCCTCCAGGGGGCCGGTGAGGTCGGCTTCAGGGTTCCGGCGCAGCAGAGAGAAATCGAGTCGGCATAAGCATTGATGTAAACCATGGATCCAGCCGACTCGCTCTCCCCAGCTAAACGAACACGTTCAGCGGCCAGGCGCGCCTCGGCCTACGTAGCAAGGACCTCCCTGACCATGTTGACCTCCTCGGCCGTCCTCGCCTCGGCGTCGGCACGCGCTTTCCTCTCCTTCTCGCACGCTCCCTCCAGCTTCGCTTGACTCTTGCGGGCAGCTTCCAGCTCCTCCCTAAGCTTTTTGTTCTCCTCCTCCAACTGGGCAGCTTCGTCCTTCTTGGTCTGGAAGTCGGCCTTGTACTCGGCCAGAGTCTGCACTTCCCGCTCGTAGTCGAGCATGATGCTCTCCAGGGCAATGGCATCGCAAGAAGCACGGATGGTGGCTGACCTCAGGCGATCAGGTACGGAGACGGTGCGGGAGGCCTTCTTGCAGTTCAGGGTCCACAACCAGGGCAGATTCACCACTGCCCGGCGAAGCTCTTCCGGTCAGGACTCGGGGACGGCCTCCGAGTAGGGCGGATCCTGCGAGCGCAGGAACTGGAGAACCTCTGTCGGGGGCAGAGGATCAGGTCTGCAATGCGTAGCGGCATGGTCAGTTAGCGAGGGAAATAAAGGGAAGAAAAGAAGTTCTAAACGAAGCAAACTTACGTGAGATGGTTGCCCCAGCCCAAGAAAGAGAAGTCGCTGCGGTCGCGGGAGGCAGAGGCCGGGCTCCCCGTGGTCGCCTCGACGGTTCCAGCTACCAATCCGCCCGTGGCCGGGTTCACGTTCACGGTCACCATGGCCGGCTCGACCGATGTCTGGCCCTCTACCCGGGCCTGTTTGGAGAGGCGTTGGTCGCCAGTCGGGGATGATGGCGCTGTCGGCGCGGGAGTCTGCGGGTGGGTGCGAATCGTCACCCCGGCTGCTCGGACAGCTCCCCGCTTCGCCAGTTTGGCCATAACGTTCTTCTTGGGAGCCATATCGACAGTCTCCTCAGAAGTCTCGATGTTGACGACGGAGATTGGGGTTTGGCCGGCTTCAGGCACGGGCCGCGAAGAAGGAACCGAGGAGGCAGATGGAGTGGAGCTCTCCGCCGGGAAGCGTTGTTCTGCAGACAAGGCGGCATTGGGTAAAAATCGAGAAGAAAGAATGAGCGGAAAAGAAAATCGGGCGGGGAGGGCCTTACCGCCGAAGTTTAAATGGCGAGGAAAAGTTTGGAGCCCGGACAACCTTCTCTTCTCGTTGCTGTTGAGTAGGTCGACGTCGCGGTTATCCGGACTCTCCGCCTTCACCAAAGTAAGTGCTTGCCGGAAATCGTCGGTCAGGTCACTCTGATTGGGCACCGAGTTGCCTGCACAATGACATAAAAATTAGATCAGTACTAAGGAGGTAGGGGAAGCATTTAGAGTTTACCTCGATGGCTGCAAACTCAATACTCCCGGGGAACCGGGATGACTGTCCCATCGACGCCGACGATCTCTCAGGCGCCGTCGACCCACCACCACTTTTCATGTCAGTTCGTCACTTTCGACGAGATGCCGAAAACGATAGCGTTGCCGCCCTGGGGCTTCACGGAGTAATACCCCTTGGTCAATTGCCCAACGGAGGCCACTGTGTAATACAGGTGGTTGATCTCGTCGGGGGTCGGCATGCGATGAAGTCCTTGACGACCGAGCACGACCATCGCGCCCAAAATGTAACTCCACTCGTAGGGAGTGATCTGGGTGATCGACAAATTCCATGCGGCGAGCAGCTTGGAGATGGCCGGATGAAGCGGGAAGCGGAGGCCGGCGTGGAGCGTGTCCGAGTTTATGGCGATTAACCCCTCGGGGGCGGTCGGCCCATTCATTTTCCCATGGAGGGTAGAAGTAGACGTCGGAGGGCGTCTCGAAGGTCCAGTAATATTCCTTAAGGTCGGCGTCCGGGGGCAAACAACTAGGACGACGAGAGTCCCCAAATTCGGTCTCCTGTGCCTCGAGGTATTTGCGGGCTAGGCGTCTTCGAACGAACCGGCTCATGTACTTGGTGTAATCAAACCCGATCAGTCGGCTATCCTCGTAATCGACATTCTCGGGTATGGCCTCCTGCTCGAACAAATAATGCTCTGCCCGAGGCGGGTAGGAGGACACCGGGTCAACACTAAGAACGGGGCCCTCCCATTGAGGGCTCATCCTCTCCAGGTCATCGGCAAAGGCATCCACGTCTGTGGAAGTACCCTCGTCTTCACGGGCGGAGGCGGCGCGGGAGGTGCCCTCCTCGGCTTGGCGGAGGGGTCTCTCGACATCAGCGGCGGTGCGTCGGCGGCGGAACCGGAAAGCGTCGGCGGCGCTGGCACTCTCTACGGAATTGCTCATCGAAAGAGAGGAAGAATAAGGAAAGAAAAGGAAGAAATTACCTTGGAGTTCGAAAGGGATCGCCGAATTTTGGGAACGGTCACCGGAAAAATAAAAAACTTGCAAAGGGGGGGCGAAGGAATGAAGAACGAAAGTAAGAATGAGGAGAGGGGACCCCTATTTATAGAAGAAGTGGGGAGGTACTAAAGTACAAAAAATGGGGTCAAAGATGAAATTAAGCAAAAGTCAGGGGGGCGCGTGAGAGGCACGCGCGCAACGGTTGGGAGCAGTATCGGCGGACGTGACGCCTGGGATTCTGCACCAGTCACGCCAGCTCATGACGTCAGTGGACACAGAGTACGAAGCGTCGCCTCAAAAGGCGGAACGTCACCCCCAAAATTCAAATTTAAATTCGAATCCGCGAATCGACCACCCCGCCACCCGACGGCAGTGGCCCCCCGATGCAGGGCTGGTGGGGCAATTGTTACACCCGACGTTTCGGGTAACGGGCTCAATCCATCTGAACGAAGTGGCTCACGGGCGGGGAAATCCTATCGCCGGGCTCAACCGAGTAGGCGGGTAGAGTACCAGGCCTACCCGACGAAGACCTCGAGGAGCTATCGGGAAGCGTACTTGTTATGTAGTCCAAAGGCAGGTCGGCCAGCGGCGAGCTCTGGGACGGTCTCTACCCGCTCCCCGGTTAAGGATCCTCAAGTTTTCCGCCACCTACCCGATACCCGTATACCCGTCTGCCCAATCCCTGGTTTCGCCAGCTGTGAGGATACGTCCAGTGCCATCAGTTCAGAGGATGTAACAGTGTCAGGGTAGGTAGTTGGCTCAAGTCCCATCAGTAAAAAGCAGCAGAGCCAGGTGGCGCCTCCCCATTGGTCCGTAGAGGGAGGCTGTAGCCACTCATGACCTTCCAGCTAGGAATAGGAGGGGCCCACAGGCATACCAACCCAAGGTGGGGAACTCCACCATGTACACTATAAATAGGGCCTTAAATGCCCAAATGTAACACACAACTCATTTATTACAAATCTACTCTTGAGAGCTCATTTACTCTTGCTTTTACTACTTTCAGTTATCATAAATACGTAGATCCTACCCGCTAGGAATCCGACGACGAGATCCTCACGAAATCGCTGTCAACATATATGTAAATATATATATATATATATATATATATATATATATATATATTCAAACATAAAGAAAAATGTGAGTTTATTAATACTTTAAAAATATATATATATAAAACTATATTAACACTTATTATATATATAAAAAAAAAATTAAATATATATATATATATATAACCCGGGCTGGCGGGCTAGCCCGTTTAGCCTGCGGTCTAATAGGGCCGGGCCAAAAAGGTTCGGATTTAAACGGGCCTCTTATACCATGGCCCTAACCCTGCATTTTTAGAATTAAACGGGCGGTCCATTTAGCCCGGCCCAGATTAACATCTCTACTTATAGGCGATATATTTGTTTGCTTTGATGAATAAAATTGGTAAATAATTATTCTTAGATTATGGGACAATTTGTCCAACCCCTCCATTTATCAATCCACTTATACCGAGCTGGTATCACATGAACCAAACACGTAATTGAATGCGATTAAAATATCAATTCCTCCCAATCCAACAAAACAAATATACCTAAATTTGTTATTATACTAATCCCTACAAAGTCGAACAAAAATAAAAGTTTTCTAGGTTAAAAATGTATTTTTCGATTAAAGAAGTAAAAGGCTGGCCTAACCATGTGATACACACCTAGCATCGTAGATGAATATAAAGTAGCATCTGCCTACTAAGGAAACAGAACATATGCTGCCAATACATTTTGTCAAAGATTGCTCACAAAAAGTAGTGTTCACCATTTAAAACTGTTTATAGATCAATCGACTCAAGCCACTTTATAGATGCCAATTCCACCATTTGGCTTGAATTACACATATGACTCAAACTATATTTAAATTAAAAAACAAAAACAAAAAACTCCTATAGTATTCTTACTCCATCTTTCATTGCACTAAACATGAAAATGATAAAAAAAATCAAATCTGATATTGGAGCTTGATCTTCTTGATATACAAGTTCCCACGTGATTCATCTGTCCTTTTCTCTTCATCCCAACCCCCTTCCTCCTAAAGCTTGCAGCTCAAGTTTCCTTTTCTTTTGAGATTCTTTGTTATCATATATATAGCAGCAACCTTCAACTAAACACACACACACACAAACAGAAGAGCTTGAAGTTTGAACCATGAAATTGCAAATACTTTCATGGATCTGCTTAATCATGTGTGCACAAGCCATTGCTTTCATCGCGTGCCAAGGAGGTAGTTTTCATTGCAATGATTAATAGTTGTGCTTCGACTGTTTGATTTAAGTAGAATATATGTTTGTTACAGAAGTTGCAACAGATACGAATGTGAAACCAAGTGATAGAGATGATGAGAAACATAGCAATAGCAATAGCAATAGCATAGGAGTTAATGCTGTTGTTCATCAAAAAAGAGGAGCTTATGGAGGATCGGATCTTGTGAAGAAGCCAAATAAAAATGGGGCCTCTAATTTGCCTGCAATAAATACTCTTGGTGGTCTCTCTTTCTCTGTTTTTATGCTACTTGTTCTACTGGTTTGAGTTTCCCCAATTTTTGTACTTGTATACGTTTTTCCTTCATTCACCTGGTTTACAGCCCAGAATTCCATGGTTTTTCCTTTTCCCAGTTTGTGATGAAGCTTAGCTGTTGTTGGAAGAGTTTCAGAATAAAGTAGGGATGTAATCAGAGAGAAGCTTTTGTGAACTATTTGGATGTTGATTTGAAACACAAACTTGTTTAATAAGATTTGTTTAACTCAAGTTCAATAGCATTTGGTTCGGTAGCTCGTGAGGGACTTGTTGGTAAATTCATGACTAACTCGTATAAATTTAATTTAAAACTTTTACAAAAATTTGTATGAAATAGTCTCGTACAAAACTTGTTCGTTAACTTTTATTTATAATTGTCACACTTAATATTTATGATAAAAAAAATGATTTAACTAAACCAAATTATAAAACATAGTAAATATATGATAATTAGAAATGTATAATTCGAAAGAATATCCCATCGTCTAAAAGCCAGAATTTGTTCTTTCATACTGATACCATGAAAGAATTATATCTCATCTAATAGTTTGAACTTATAGAAAGATGTGAAATTCATTAATTTATATAGTAGTTTCCAATATAATTTTATTTTTATAATGAATTGATAAACAATTTAGTTTATGATTGATAATATTAAGTTCGTGAGGCTCAAAGAAGCTTGTGAACCAATAATCGATTCGATTACGTCCTCACTGTATAGAATTTACTTCTTTCTGCGTTAAAACTTATATACAGTCATTCATATAAATCCAATATTCTGGAAAAATATCATGTTAATGTGACAAAATATGATGAACCATGTTTCAACTCAAATCGTGGAAAGTGGAAAGTGGAAAGAAATATGTGAGTAATGTAAAATGAAATATGATTTCTTTGTTGTGATTTCATTAGAAACTAATGTCTTATTAGACTGATTAAATAATATAGATGGTAAAATTAACTTATGGATGATGAATGCTAAAAAAAAAAAACTCTACTAAGATAAAAGAGTTGTAAATATATTGTAGATACATAATGACACCACAATTAAGGAGAAGCAACCAGAAGGTTTTTGATACAAATAACTGAAAATAACAAACATCTGATCCAGGAACCAGGGTCCACATAGTGATACATACAACATATATACACACACACATCAAAATGATAAAATTGAACTTTATCAATGGACACACGTGAGCTGTCTCACCATACAACAGCAACGTCTTTGCCAGTACGTAGGATCTGCTTGATAATTTAAGAAACAATCACTTTCCCACTTTGTTCGATCAAATCCTGAATACGTCTGTTTGGAAACGCTCATCATACAACCTCCAATGATCATATCTTTCTGTATGATAAACGGACCTTGGGATATAAAAGTTGGGCTTCTTGATAGTTTTCAATTTCTTCAGATTTGAAGATGCATTTGCAATATCCCGACTGGTCACATTTGCACATCCTGATAAATCAAGGTACTCCAGATCCTGACACCCTTCAGAGATCAGAGTGAGCCCTTTAGCGGTCATCTTGGAGAATCGGAGTTCAAGATGAAGAAGACGAGGCATGAATTTAGAGATAGCCTCAGCTTCTGAATCTCCATCCTGAGGACAGGCGTCAAGATACTCGTTTGGGACAATTCTTACGTGTTGCGAAGGATCCAGCCAGTTCATTAAGTTTCGTTTAAGAACACGAATATTAGGACAATGAGCTCCTATGGTTGCCAAAGAGCTGTGAGATATTTCATAGCAATAGCTCACATCAAGCTCCTTGAGCTTTGGGCAACCCGGTGCTATTTCAGCCATAATTGGATCAGTGACATGAGGAGAGCTCTTGATAGAAAGAACTTGAAGATTTGGGCACCTGGAAGATTCTAGGGTTCCTCAAGTTTGCAATATCGATTATCCATACAACACCGCAGACCAATAAAGTTAAGGACAGGTAGGAAATGCATACATCATTTTGACCAATTTAAGCTTCTACACATGAGATATCTAACAAAATGAGCATCACTTGGAACAAAATGAAACCTGCAATTGGATAGGTCCATTATCCAGTTATCCCCAATTCAGCTTGATCAGGCAAAAAGTGACAGCAAATTCAAGTAATGAAGCTTTTCAATTATCAATTTCACAACGGTGTCTGTACTAGGAGACACCTAAACTCGCAAAAAAATTATTCCTGAAATCAGATTTTAAAAAATCTTCCTTGGAAAAGCATGAAATTTTGACAAAACGTATAGATTTCCAGTTATGCGCAAGTAAGAATTTTAATGATGAACAAGCAACAATCAATTGCAAAATAAACTTGCAGATCAAACGAAAAGATTCATCCTAAATTAGGTCAATAGATATAAAAAGGAAAAGGAAACACATATTCAATCATCCGCAATCCAATCGCACGCGCATATAATCCAACAGAGAGAGAAGCGCGTACCTTTTCGCAACCAACGAGAGCGATCGATCAGAGCAATGCCTGACGCGGATTTCAGTGAGGTAGCCTGCACTCCAATCGACGACAGATCGGAGCATATTATCGATCCTGCGCTCGAACTCCGGAGTCCAGAATCGGGGCAACTCAGCGGCGGAGTCGAAATTAGATTCGAGATCAAGCACCGAATTGAGACATGGATCCTTGCAGGCGTGATGCCAGGCCTTGCACACGCGCAAAGCGCCTCGCCATCGGTCCTCCAAGGAGAGGCGGGAGAGGATGCTGAGGAGACACTCGTGGGTTAACTCGGCCCAATCGGCGGCGGCGACTCGGTCCGACTCGTCCTTCTCTTTCTCACCATCCATTTCTTAGAGTAGACGGAATGGAATCTGTTGTGCGATATCTACGATAACTTTGTTTTTAATTATGTAACCACCAGGGGATTATGGACCCTCTGCCTCACACTTAAAAATAAATAAATAAAATTCTGAGCTACATTAGTTTTTTCACAAATTCCAATTCTAACATTTAAGCTCAATTCTAGATTTAATTTTAACTTTAGTTTTAATTTTATAATTAAAAAAATATTGGATATTGTAAATAAAGCACAGTAAATTATCACTTGAGGTATTATTAATCATTACTCGTGATATTGTCGATTATTGCTTAAGGTATTGTTCATTAATTCTTGGAGTATTGTAGATTATTACTTGAAGTACTCTTGATTAAAAAAATACAGTTCACGTCGAAGTGTGTTCATATTTTTTGCAATTAAAATTTTAAAATTCAAGTGCATAGTATGCATTTGGGTGCACACTAGAACTACTCTTGTTTTTTTATTTTAATGTGTCGTTATTATTTGGGTTTATTGCAAAAAAAATCACAAACTTTATAGTATTTATCAATTACAATACGAATTTTTAAAGTTTGCAATTCAATTCACGAACTAATTTACTGTTGCAACTCAATACATGATGTAAGTTTTCGGCGACACTTACCCTTTCGTGGCTGTCGGAGCCACCTCCCAAGACATGTCACACGTTACGAATGATATTGTTTATTTTATTAAAGAGTATTGGGTGAAAGGTATTGGTTATTTCATTAAAAATATTTATTGTTTTACTATAAAGTATTAATTGTAAACTAATTTCACGCTAGCAGTGATTCACACAATATTAACTCATTTAAATAACAAGTTCTTTGACGGCATTTAATAAAGAGGGTTGTCATGCAAGCATCGTCGAAAATTTGCACCGAGTACTATATTGCATGCAATAGTAAATTAGTTTGTGTATCGAATTACAAATTTTAAAAGTTTATGTTGTAATTGATAATGAGTATAAAATTCGTGAATTGTTTTGCAATTAACCCTTATTATTTATACTTTTATAATTAACACAGTTTAATATTAATGAAAATTCATTGTAATTTAAGTAGTATATACTCCGTCCCAAGAATTTTTTTTAACAATGAGTAACTCTCTTGTGTACCTGGTGTATGGTGCACTCACTCAACAGTTGATCCTGTTTACACTGAAAAATTTGTTTCAATTACACTGAAAAGAGTGATAGGATTACACTGAAAATCAATTTTTAGTGTAAACTTTTCAGGATAATCCAACCACACTTTTCAGTGTAACTGAAACAAACTTTTTAGTATAAACATGATCAACTGTGGAGTAAATGCACCGTGCACTTGGTGCGTATAAGAGTTTGTCTTCAACAATAGTTTGTGAGGCAAATTTTAAAATAACAGTTTTTTATACTTAATTGGATTGAATTGGTTTGTGAAAGTAATTTTGTAAAAAAGGAATTCTTCATTAACTTGCATCGAGGGAGTAGCATTTAAGTTTGACAAAATAGTACTCCCTCCGTCCATGAGTAAACTTCTCACTTTCCTTTTCGGGCCGTCCACGAGTAAGTTTCTCATTCCATAAATGGAAATAACAACTGTTGGGACATTGTCAGTTTTGATTAAGATCCCAAAGCCCCTGAAAAGATGATTGCCTTAATCTGTCTTTGTCAGGCTAGTCTTGGTTAGGATTAGTACTTAGTCATTTTACACTTCACAGGTACTCAGTGAGAGGAGAACTCACTGGAGACAATCAAGACTCAGAGCCTGAAGACGAAGAGCACCATCCTGAACTTATAGCAGTCTTCTAAGCTGGCTGAGTAAGTGTCAGTGATGAAGAGTATGACCCTGAGGTCATTACTAACTCAGTCCTGAAGGGAACGGGATGTCACTGAGTTAATGGGAAGACTTGGAGTAGAGCCAAGCAATGCAAAAGGAATTTCAGCGTCAGGACAAGACTGGTGGGCTCAAGACAAAAAGAACTTAATAAGACAAGCCTGAAGCTCAGGAATAAGTTCTGACATTCTCACCAACCTGATGACGTGGACCAATCCGAGAAGGACACGCACGTACGGAACCTGACATGAAGACTGAATTCAGACTGCATATTCAACGGGCAAGCATTTAATGTGCATTTAATGCAAATACCAAATCCATGCAAGGACGGCTGCTGCATGAAGATATGCCCGTTTGAAGCCACTCTACATAGATGACTCGAAGGCTATCTCTCCAACGGATAGTTTTTCAAATCACCTATAAATACAGAAGACCTTGAACCCATTCAAGGTTACGGGAAATTTCCAAGCCAGAAATTACTCAAACTCTCAAGCATTCAAAGCATTCAACCCTTAAGAGAAGCACTCGAAACCTTCTAAATTTCCCAAGTGTTTCTCAGCATTTTGAGAGTTATTCTGTATTTCAAGAGCTAATTAGAATTATCTTAAGCTTAGAGAGATTATCCAATCCTTAGCATAGCCTTGCCTTGTAAGGATAATCTCAACCTAGTTGGAATCCAAACTGAAACCAAAACCCTAAGTTAGGCTTGTTGGGAGTAAGTCAGTTAGAGTGTTAGTAAGTGGAGTTGTATAGATCAGTGAGGTTAGCTGGTCTTGGTGCACCTTGGCACGTTAAAAACAAGAATCCCTTGAGTGGATTTCCTGTTAAGTCAGGCCGTGGACGTAGGAGCTTGAGACTCTGAACCACGTTAAACTCCCTGTGTTCTTACTGCTTTGATATTGTGCATACTTGCCATATTATTTGTTCATTCATTGCATTCAAGTTTATCAGGCCTGAATCAATCAGGCTGATCTTCAAAAGAGCACTGCCCTACTAAACACTTTTCAGGTTTGAGTAAAACAAGTTTTTCAGAAAGCAAACTAAACAAGACTTTAAACTTTCAGGGCTCAAACATTTCCGCACTGAACTTGAACTGATAGTTAGCGAACTGACCCGCACCAAGTGTAGTCAGTAGGTGTGCTATCAGCTCCTAATTCTTTACCACTCTGAGCAAAGGGGACTCAGTCAGTTTTAAGGTTGAAAAATTGGTATACGTGTATCCCCCCCATACACGTATTCCTCAGTCTTGTACCGGGACCAACAAGTGGTATCAGAGCTGTGGTTCGAAAGACCGCTGATTTTGAATATTAATAGTTTCAGAGGAGAAACTGTTGGTGGTCACTGAACAGATCTGAGTTTGCTTTTCATAAAACTTGCATCATCATGACTTCGAGGAGACTTGAAGCTTCGTTACCTGAATTCTCTGTGTCTAACTTTGTCTATTGGAAGTTCAGATTAGAAGCACATCTAGATGCCATCCATGACCAGATGCCACGTGTACTCAGGGAGGGACCGATCAAGATCACTATTCCTAACGTCAGAGGACTGGGATATGAGGATCTTGCGATTGGCGTGCAGGTTCCTAAAGAAAGGAAAGACATGACCAACGATGAAATCAAGATGGTGGGACTTGACAACGTCGCCAGAAACATCATCTTGCACACGGTGCCCTTCGAGGAGTCGGCTAGGCTGATGAACTTAAAGACGCCAAAGGAGGTTTGGGATGAGCTGACAAGGATATGTGAGGGATCTGAAAAGATCAAGGAGAACAAGAGAAACATTGCCATTCAGAAATTCGAGGCGTTCGAGATGCTGCCTGACGAGAGCATAGATCAAATGGAGTCTAGATTCATCAAGTTGATGAATGAGTTGGTGATGTTGGACAAGGATGTCCCAAGGAGAGATGTTGCTTCAAAGATCCTGAATGCCCTTCCTGAGAGATGGGACAACAGTGTAATTATGCTTAAGAACACTCAGGATATGAGTAACATAACTTCTGCTTTACTTTTTTCAGAACTCAAAGCGCTTGAATTCGACCTTAACAAAAGAAAGAAGAAAGTACAGTCAGAAGAGGAAGTGAAGGAGAAAACTCCTGAGAAAAGTGTGGCGTTCAAGGCCAGATCTGAACCTGTTGAGCCCTCATCAAACTCTTCATCAAAGTCACTGATGGAGATGAGCAGAGAAGAACTCGCTGAAGAGTACAGCCTGATGGCCAGACGATTCGACAAGCTCAATTCCAGGTTTGGTCGTTATAAAAAGTTTTATCAGGACTCACGTGATAGGAAACCTGAAGGAACCCACCAAAGCTCAAGGAGATATGAGGAGCGAAGGAATACTGACCAGAGGAGAGAACGTGGTGATGAAAGGAGATATTCTGAACCAAAACCTGAAAGAAGAGACGAACAGAGACGTACTCGCGATGATAGATATCCAACCAAGACTGAAAGCTCACCAAGAACCAGGGAACTTGACTCAAGGAGGAACCCTGAACCAAGAAAAGAAAGAGTAAGTGAGCAGGTAGCATGTTACAACTGTAACAAGATTGGTCACTATCAGTACGACTGCCCGGAGCTGAGTGCAAGGGAGAGAGAGGAAAGGAGAGCCACTAGGGACCTAAGATCTGCTGATCGGAGAGCGATGGTCGCTGAAGATGCAACAGATTCTGACGGCCCTGCTGAAAGGTCACCTGAACTCTTCTCAGATGACGAGTACGATGATGTCTGTCTGATGGCTAGGGATGAGCCTGAGGTAACATCAAATTCTGTTTGTGCTTCTTACACTGGTCAAAATCCTGAGCTTAGCTCAGAGTCAGTTAGAGAAATGAACCTTCAGATCTGTCTTGATCAATTGATGGTTGATTTCTCCAGATTGCAGGAAACTAATGTCTTCTTGGTAGAGGAGAACAAGAAATTGAGTACTGAAGTTCAAAACCTGAATGAACAACTTACTCAGTCTGATCTTAAAGAATCAGCTCAAATTGTGAGACTAACTCAGGAGATTGATTTAATCAATGCTGAGCGTCTTCCAAGAGAGAAGATTCTGAAGGAACTGGCTGAGGAAGAACTGGTCAGGAAGGAAGAACTGAAAGTACTTAAGAGTAAGTTTGATGACCTCTTTACCAGACATGAAATCCTGAAAAAGAGTGAGGACTCTCTCAAGAAAAAGGTTGCAGCAATGAATAAATCCTCAGTGGCTAGAGAGGAAATAAATAGCAACCAGATACTTGGGAACAAGAAAAAGGGACTTGGATATGTCCCTGAGAAATCCTCACAGGGTCAGTCTCATGTTGCCTCAGGGAGCAACACTGAGAGGGTATTTGTTCAGACAGGCCAGAGTGCACCTAAGGTTGTGCTCCAGGCCCGTCAAACTGATAAGGGCAAGGAAACCGTTGACACAGTCAGGGTTGCTCCTAAGGTAGCTAAGCCAAAACCCAAGGGAAAGGTAAAGCAACCTACGGAAGCCCCTGAGAGCTCAGGCCAGGGAAAACCTCAGCGAAAGCAGAGGAAGACTCAGGCCAAGAGCCTTCAGACTGGTCAGCGAGGGTACCATCATGCTTGGCAATACCAACAGGGAAGGCCAAATATGATGACACCCCCGTGGTTTTGGCATCCTGAGGCCTTTAACTGCTTTCCATTCCCTCACTTGCCTAGGGGGAATAGAAATCAGGGTCCTTATCAAGAACAAGGCCCAAGACCTGCTGCACCCAGACCTAGGAAGAACAGGAAGCCAGCCCAAAAGGCACCCACTCAGGCTCCTGTGAAGCCTAAGTCTAACACCCATACACCATCTTCCTCTCAGGCAAAGAAGAAGAAAGTTGTGTATGTTGATGTTTCAGGGAGACATATTTACCACTCTGAGGCAATCAGGGTTGTGAAGCAAGTCTGGATCCCGAAGGGTACAGCTGACACGATAGGACCCAACACCCAATGGGTACCTAAAGCCTGATTTACTTGCAGGCGGCTGTGGATCACAACAAAAGGAGAGGAGACTCAATCAAAGTTGTTTGGTACCTAGACAGTGGTTGCTCAAGGCACATGACTGGAATGAAGAGTCTCCTCCAAGAATATCAAGCTAAAAATGGTCCACAGGTAACCTTTGGTGATAACTCAAAAGGTGTTACTAAAGGTTTCGGTGTTCTAATTATAGGTACAGTCAGAGTGGAAAATGTGTCCTTTGTGGAAGGACTGAAGCATAACCTGCTGTCAGTAAGTCAATTCTGTGACAAAGGGTTCAGTGTTGAGTTTTCATCGAACACATGTTCAGTCAAGGACAAATCAACACAGGTGCTTCTATCAGGTATAAGGAAAGGTAATGTTTATCTCGCTGATTGGAGCAGCACTATTCCTAATACTTGTCTTCTTGCTAAAAGCTCTCTAGAGCTCAGTTGGTTATGGCATAAAAGATTAAGCCACCTGAACTTCAAGATTCTTAACAAAATTTCTAGACAGTCACTTGTTGATGGTCTACCTAATGAAGTTTTTAGCAAAGATCACGTGTGCAAAGCTTGTCAAGAAGGGAAGCAGGTCAGAGCATCATTCAAAGAAAAAGCTTCTTACTCCACTGACAGGATACTTCAGCTCTTGCACATGGATTTGTTTGGTCCCATAACACCTGTGAGTATGAATGGTAGAAAGTATACCCTTGTGGTTATTGATGATTATTCTAGATATATTTGGGTCATTTTCTTGTTAAATAAGAAGGAAACACAGGTGAAGCTTCCAGAGTTGCTCAGGAGACTCAACAATGAGAAGAATCAGTCCATTACTAAGATCATATCTGACAAGGGCACTGAATTTATAAATTCATATATTTCTGACTTCTGTAATGAACTTGGTATAGCTCATGAGACTTCTGCAGCTAGAACCCCACAACAGAATGGTGTCGCTGAAAGAATGAACAGGACACTGAAGGAGGCTGCAAGGACCATGCTGGCTAAGTCAGGATTGCCCAAGAAATTCTGGGCTGAGGCAATCAACACTGCATGCTACACTCAGAACAGATCCATGCTGAACAAGCAACATGCACAGACCCCATATGAGACATGGAACAAAAGGAAACCTCGTATTTCTTATTTTCATGTATTTGGTTGTAAGTGCTTCATCCTCAACAATGGGAAGACCCAGTTGAAAGCCTTTGATAGCAAAACTGATGAAGGAATATTCTTAGGATATTCTGAAGTTAGTAAAGCCTTCAGGGTTTACAACTGTATGACCCTTGTTGTTGAAGAATCACCTCATGTTGTCTTTGATGAATCTGCTAATGAGTCTAGGGCAAAGGTGTTGAATCCTGACACTGAGGAGGTCACAAGGAGTGTGACAAGGCTGAGCTTGAAGAATCAACCTGATCCCAAGATCAAGACTGTGCCAATTCCGAGATGGGATGATGATGACGATCAGGATGATGAATCAGGTGCCACTCCTAAGCCCAGCACATCAGGGATTGTTGAGCCTCAGACTGAGGAACAGGCTCAACCTGAGGTAAGCACCGTCTATGAAGATGCTATTGCAGCTGAGACGGTTCCTGAGTCACCTAATCAAGGGGGAATCAATGTCCCTGACATTGAGCTGGTTAATCCCTTTGGCATAGACTCAGGATCATCCCCTTCCGTTCAATTTCCTGAATTTTATGAGCCTGTAGACACTAACATTGCAGGTACTTCAGGAACAACTCCTGGCAAGAGAACATGGTTAGAAGATCATCCCATTGATCAAATCATTGGTGATCCAACTGAGGGAGTCAGGACCAGACGGTTCCATGGTGAGAGTGCATTGTTCTGTTGCTTTCTCTCTGAGCAAGAGCCTCAGAACATTGAAGAAGCTCTCACTGACTCGAACTGGATCATTGCCATGCAAGAGGAGCTGAATCAGTTCACAAGGAATCAAGTTTGGGAACTGGTGGATAGACCTAGGCATCAAGGTGTGATTGATACCAAGTGGGTCTTTAAGAACAAGAAGGATGAGAATGGTGTTGTGGTAAGGAACAAGGCCAGACTGGTTGCAAAAGGGTATTGTCAGTCTGAAGGAATAGACTATGATGAGACTTTTGCTCCAGTGGCTAGGTTGGAAGCTATCAGGTTGTTCCTTGCATATGCAACATACAAGAAGTTCAAGATGTATCAAATGGATGTCAAGAGTGCCTTCCTGAATGGTGTACTCAATGAAGAGGTATATGTTGAACAACCTCCCGGGTTTGAGGCTGGAGATAGAGTATACCATTTGAAGAAAGCACTCTATGGACTCAAGCAAGCACCAAGAGCTTGGTATGATACCCTCTCTCAATTCCTGACAGACCATGGGTTCAAGAAAGGAACTGTGGATAGGACATTGTTCAGGATCACTGAAGGTGATGACATTCTCTTGGTCCAGATTTATGTGGATGACATAATATTTGGATCACCAAATCATCAGCTTTGTGAGAAATTCTCTAAGCTGATGACTGGTAAATTTGAGATGTCCATGATGGGAGAGATGAACTTCTTCTTAGGATTGCAGGTCAAGCAGACTGATCAAGGTATATTCATTAATCAGGCCAAGTATACAAGAGACTTGATTCATAAGTTTGGTGTTCAGAACAGCAATCCAGCAAGGATCCCTATGAACACAAATTGGAAGATGGATCCTGACACTGAAGGGACTTCAGTAAATCAGACTGAGTATCGTGGGCTGATAGGTTCTTTATTGTATCTGACTGCAAGTAGGCCTGACATTACGTTTGCAGTTGGTGTGTGTGCTAGGTATCAGTCTGATCCCAAGAGAAGTCATTTGGAGGCTGCTAAGAGGATACTTAAGTATTTGAAAATGACAGTCAATATGGGACTATGGTATCCTTCAGATGACAACTTAGAACTGGCAGGTTATTCAGATGCAGATTATGGAGGTTGTAGGATTGATAGGAAATCAACCTCAGGGACATGTCAGTTTTTGGGAAGTAAGTTGATCTCGTGGTTTAGTAAGAAGCAGAATTCAGTGGCTACATCCACGACTGAGGCTGAGTATATGGCTGCAGGTAGTTGTTGTGCTCAGATTTTATGGTTGAGACAACAGTTGAGAGACTACCAAGTGTTTGCTAATCAGGTCCCAATCTATTGTGATAACAATAGTTCTATAGCAATTACTCAGAACCCAGTGCTTCACACAAGGTGCAAGCATGTGGATATTAGACACCACTTCATTCGAGATCATGTGGAGAAGAAAGATATCAGGATGGAGAAGATTCACACTGACAGGCAAAGAGCTGACATCTTAACTAAGCCTCTTGCTGAATCGAGGTTTATGGAACTATCAGTGGAATTAGGACTCTTAGATCCGGGAGAGCAGTCAGTGTAGGGTTCTAGGGGGAACTCAGGCCAGACTCGACTCAGCGAGGTATCAGGGTGCTACAATATCTCCCTGACAGGTATGAGTTCTAACCTGACTCTTGAGAATTTCAAGCGTCTCCCTGAGTCCTTCGTCCTGAAAATCTTTATTAAATGCATTCCGTTCTCATTAAAAGCGCGCCTTTTCATATTTAAACCCACGCGCACGGAGCATTTAATGCTACAGTTACTTTTTCATATACGTGTCCGTTTTATACGGAATATGACTGACATGGGGTTTAATTGAAGCTGAGATTAATCCTGGCCCCTCATTTCAAAACCTTTCGAATTCAGGGATCAATCTCAACCCCACGTCTGAGTAACTGACTTAGTCTTATCAATCAAGAGTGTCATTTGAGGTTTTTACGCAAACACAACGCACAATCTGCACACTGAGTTTTCTCTTGCTCAAACACAAATAATTCTTTCGAAAAATCTCTTCTTTTCAAAACAATGGCATTTCTCGATTCCAACTGGACAACCGACAAGATAGTAGACGTTGTTGAAAAGAAACTGGTACACATGGAGCAAGTCATCTCCATGGAAGGTATCTGTCTTACGGTTGAGGAAATCAAACCCGTATTTAAATGGATTTCCGATGCCGGGTTGGAAACATACTTCACCACCCGCCCCATTTCCTTGCTCCCAAGAACAGTGGTGGAAGCCTATTTAAATATGTTCTTACGAAAAGGGGAAGTTTTCACGAAGGTAACTGCACTGAAGCCGACGGGAGAGAAGGACAGTGACGGCGAACCTCTTTACAACACGGAGGTGGTCACTATCAACTTCAGGCAGGCGGTGAGGGAAGTCTTTAAGTTGCATTTCACAGGCATTAACCCAAGAACCTACAAGGAGAACTCAAAAGGAGAGCTTCTTGCAAAATGGACCAAGTCAGGGTCATCGGAGTTCAAGGCTCGTCAGAACAAGAATACTCTGAAGCCTGAGTACAGAGCGCTGGTGGACTTGGTGTCCAAGTTAGTGATGGGAGCAACTGACTCTCACGAACAGTTGAGTTTGCCCAAGCTGAGGCTCATGGGGGCAATTGCTGATGGAGTGGAAGCGAACTGGGAGCAGTTCTTTCTCGATCAACTCCATCAGGCAGGTTTGGACAAGCTTAAGCGAGATGAGGAGGAGAAGCACATTTCCGTCAGTGCCATCTTGCCATTCGGCACGAGGATGTCCATCCTGATTGCTCATGCTTGCCATGAGTATACCTTCGACTTTGAGGACAGTCTCTCCTCAAAGAAGGTCATGTTTTCCTCACTGAGTGATACCTATTCAGTGCTAGGGCTGACTGATCCCAATGCAAAAGCAAAGGGTCAGGCCAAAAAGCCAGCTGGTAAGGCCAAGAGAGTGGCAACCAGTCTCATTGAACGGGTAGATGAGCTCCTTGAGAGGAGTAAGGAGGGTGAGGAGGTTGCAGCTGAGGAGGTGGAACAGCCTGAAGTGGAAGCGGCTGAGAAGAGGAAGAGGGTGAAGATAGTGCTGTCAGGGAAGAGCACGAAATCTGGGACTGAGTTTGATCCCAAGAAGGCCGGATCTGAGGCTGAGGGAACTAACGATGACGTCAGAAAGGAGGGTGCTCAGGGAGAGAGGCCCCTGAAAAGGCTTAGGAAGGGGACCAGAAAATCCCCTGCTAAGAAGCTGCCTGAGGTGAGTGAGAGGGAGAAGTCAAGCTCTCCTGGAGCCTCTGACTTGGAGGAAGTGAGAAAAACTGTCGAGACGGCTGAGTCGTTGCAGCCCGAGACAGTACCCACTCAAACACCCCCACACCCTGAAACCCAAACACCCTTCATTCCTGACCCCACACCTCAAACTCCCCAACCACCCCGAACCTCAGAGCCAAACCATCCTACTGAGTCAGCGCCTTCAACTTCACACATGAATGAGCCTGACCAGTCAGCCGAGCCGAACCTTCCAAACCCCTCAGATTTTCCCTCATACCCTAATCCCAAAGACTGTCCCAAATCCATTTCAGCTGAGGAGGACGAATTCCTCGAAGTGGAGGAGGAGGATTTGGATGAACACATGGCTGGAGGGATTCTGGAGAACACGCTCAGGGGGAACGCCACAGAATGGGCAGGAAAGTGCTGGCCTGGGCTATCCAAGTATACTGAGCTGCTGGCGTATGTGATAGAGCTCAAAGTTTGGTTGGACTTCAAACAATCAAACATGCAGGAGCAACATATGCTGGTGGATGCTCGTGACTGGGAGCACTGGGAGGCGGAAGAGGCCAAGATTTGCTCGTTCTTTGGACTTACTAGCTGGCTTCAACTCTTGAACTTTGATAACCTGAAGCAGCTAGTGGCTGATATGATGTCCAAGAGCAAGGCTGACCTCCTATCTGATGACGGGAAGGATGGTGATGAGGATGATGAAGAAGCTCAAGGTGGAGACTTGGAGAAGGCAGTGGAGGAAACAACACAGGAGGTTGATGAGATGAACTCTGAGCCTCAGGCTCAGGGGGGAGGTGATAAGAACACTGGTGCCAAGGGTGGACCAGTGGCTGAGGATGTTGTGAACATCTCAGCTGCCAATGAGACATCTGTCGATGAGGGGATTCCCTGCCCTGAGACAAGAGAGGAAGATGTTGAGGCATCCAAGGAGACTCTCAGTTCCGAGGGACTTGCTCCTAAGGTTCAAGTTAGCTTAGCTGAGCCTGAGGAGGCGGCTATGACTACTTCACAACTGCCTTCAGTGCACCTTGAAGAAGGGACTGATGCTGCAGGGGCTGATAAGGGAAAGCAGCCAATCACTGATGCGGCCGTTGATGATGAGGATGTGATCATAACTGGGGTCGGACGTGCTGAAATCACAAGCATAGTGGAGGTCAAGCAGGAGAAAACCTCGGAAAATCTAGCTGAACTTCAGGAGGAGGTAATGAGGCTACGAGCTGAGAAGGAAGAAGACTCCAAGGCCCTGGCGAAGCACATCAGGTGGACAAAGTCAGCTTACAACACCCTTGCTAACAGGGAGCTGGTTTTGTTAAAGAAAACGATGACTGACACGGCCAAGTCAGTGAGGAATGAGAGGAAGCGCACCAAGAAGATGCTTAGAAATACTCTCAAGAAGCTTGAAGAGAGGGATGCGATCAGGGACGAGAAGATGAATCAGGCAGTGGACAGGCTTGCAGTTCAGACTGGAGCTATTGTCACTCAGGCCTTGAAGGACTCAGCGTCCAAACTGGAGCTGGAGTCAGGAAGGATGGATCGCACCTCTCAGTCAGTGGCCGACACCTTGGCAAAGGCCACTGAGGAATCAGCAAAGATACTAACTGAGGCTAGCAGAGTCAGCGGTGAGTCCTTGAAGGTGGAGGAAAGGATCACCAAGGCTGAACAAAGACTCCAACTCTCCATGGAGGTCTTTGAGAAGAAAGTCAATGCTGCTATCAGTTCAGTTTCTTTTGCAGGCACTGGGATTGCCACGGGAGTTGAGATGCTGAAGGAGGGCGTTTTGGAAGTACAATCCTTAGCCTCTTTTGTTATCAACAGTGGAGATGAGTCACTCCCATCCCAGGCCAATGATGATGCCAAAAAGGGGGAAAAGAAGAAGAAAAGATCCCGCCCTGAGGCATCGGAGGCAGTTAATCAAGGTGAAACCGTTCTAGCTGACCCTGAAGCCAATCCTGATGGAAACATTTTAAGGGTGAGGAAGTCAGCTAGGTTAGCGGCAGTGGAAAAGGAAGGAGAAGAAATTGTTGCCAAGCTGAGAGAGGAGGCAACAAAGGCAAAGGCTAATGAACCTTCCAAGCAACAACCTGAGCCAGTTCAGAGATCGTCTCCCATGAGCTCAAGGAAGAATCCCATCACTTACTCAGGTGAGTTGGTTGCGGAGCTATGTGCTGAAGCATGGGGAGATCAATCTGAAAAATCTGAGGCTATGCGCAGAGCTGAAATTGCTCAGAAGGAGAAGATGCGCATCTTAGAGAAGAAGGTTGAGAAGCTGACGGATATCACTGAGCTTCAACAACGTGAACTAGATGATGCAGTGATCAGCTTGCTAAGGAGGAAGAAGGCGAAGCCTGAGCCAAGGAAGTACAGGAAGAAGCCAACAGTTAGGAAATCAACAATTCTTCAAGTCAGAAGGCCAGAATCAGGAGCAAGGGAAGCTTTTGTTGATGAGTTCGTCTCAGAAACATTGAAGGAGTTTTGGACTGATGCAAGGGATGAATTTGTTAGACTGTGGTTTGTTGTGAAAAAGTGGGGCGACACTGACGATATCAATGCCCACTTCACTGACTACATGATGGATAACCATCCTTAGCTATTCCAGAAAATCTTGGAGGAGGCTGAGGCAGCTCAAGTTCAAGTGAAGGCTCCTGAGTTCACCATTCGAGCTCCTCCCTTGGTTCCTGGAACTCAAAAGCATGATACAAAGGCCATTATGATGGAAGTCTTGAAGATAGCCAAAGCTGAAGGGTACGTGAATCAACCTGGAAGACTTGACGAGCTGAAGGCAAGAGTTTATGCAGGATATGGACTCAAGCCTGAAATGAGATTAGTCTAGGTGTTCACAGGCTTCTTTGTAGTAGATTAGATTCATTGTAATCATTTCCACATCAATAAATGAAATCTATTACTTTTGCCCACAGACAAAAACTCATTGTCTTTTTGGCTGTTGTTTAAAATTCTGTACTTTATCAAGAATTGCTCTAACACTATTTTATCTTATAGATAGGTTTATCTTGTTTCCTCTAAGTGTTTTGAGGATCTTTTCAGTGTTTTGGCATCATCAAAAAGGGGGAAATTGTTGGGACATTGTCAGTTTTGATTAAGATCCCAAAGCCCCTGAAAAGATGATTGCCTTAATCTGTCTTTGTCAGGCTAGTCTTGGTTAGGATTAGTACTTAGTCATTTTACACTTCACAGGTACTCAGTGAGAGGAGAACTCACTGGAGACAATCAAGACTCAGAGCCTGAAGATGAAGAGCACCATCCTGAACTTATGGCAGTCTTCTAAGCTGGCTGAGTAAGTGTCAGTGATGAAGAGTATGACCCTGAGGTCATTACTAACTCAGTCCTGAAGGGAACGGGATGTCACTGAGTTAATGGGAAGACTTGGAGTAGAGCCAAGCAATGCAAAAGGAATTTCAGCGTCAGGACAAGACTGGTGGGCTCAAGACAAAAAGAACTTAATAAGACAAGCCTGAAGCTCAGGAATAAGTTCTGACATTCTCACCAACCTGATGACGTGGACCAATCCGAGAAGGACACGCACGTACGGAACCTGACATGAAGACTGAATTCAGACTGCATATTCAACGGGCAAGCATTTAATGTGCATTTAATGCAAATACCAAATCCATGCAAGGACGGCTGCTGCATGAAGATATGCCCGTTTGAAGCCACTCTACATAGATGACTCGAAGGTTATCTCTCCAACGGATAGTTTTTCAAATCACCCATAAATACAGAAGACCTTGAACCCATTCAAGGTTACGGGAAATTTCCAAGCCAGAAATTACTCAAACTCTCAAGCATTCAAAGCATTCAACCCTTAAGAGAAGCACTCGAAACCTTCTAAATTTTCCAAGTGTTTATCAGCATTTTGAGAGTTATTCTGTATTCCAAGAGCTAATTAGAATTATCTTAAGCTTAGAGAGATTATCCAATCCTTAGCATAGCCTTGCCTTGTAAGGATAATCTCAACCTAGTTGGAATCCAAACTGAAACCAAAACCCTAAGTTAGGCTTGTTGGGAGTAAGTCAGTTAGAGTGTTAGTAAGTGGAGTTGTATAGATCAGTGAGGTTAGCTGGTCTTGGTGCACCTTGGCACGTTAAAAACAAGAATCCCTTAAGTGGATTTCCTGTTAAGTCAGGCCGTGGACGTAGGAGCTTGAGACTCTGAACCACGTTAAACTCCCTGTGTTCTTACTGCTTTGATATTGTGCATACTTGCCATATTATTTGTTCATTCATTGCATTCAAGTTTATCAGGCCTGAATCAATCAGGCTGATCTTCAAAAGAGCACTGCCCTACTAAACACTTTTCAGGTTTGAGTAAAACAAGTTTTTCAGAAAGCAAACTAAACAAGACTTTAAACTTTCAGGGCTCAAACATTTCCGCACTGAACTTGAACTGATAGTTAGCGAACTGACCCGCACCAAGTGTAGTCAGTAGGTGTGTTATCAGCTCCTAGTTCTTTACCACTGTTGACAGGCATTTTCGTACGGGTAGATTTATGTGGCTATTTGGATTATGCCCGACAAACAATAAATGTAAAACGAACACGAACGATGGGGGAAGAACTTTCGTTCTTCCCTCGAATGAGAGCTTTTCGCATATATGTGAATGAGGGGAAAATGTGCATCCTTTACAATGAGGGGGTGACCCCCTATTTATAGAGGTTCACCCCCAAAGGCCCAAAAGTGGCCCTAAATTCGTCTCAACCCTTTACTTTAGGAATTTATTACAATATTAATATAAAGATCAACAGTGGACCTATAATACATTAAATACTCTTTTCTGATGTAGATTCTCGATCTTGTCGGGTCAGTGTATCTTTAGGAATCTGACCTTCTGTCAGGCGAGGATATTTCCTGCTGTAACAATTGCCCCCAAGATTGAGCTCTGATCGCGGCCAGAGTTCGATCTTGATCTGTGCTTCAAATAGGTTTTGCCCCCGAGCCTGAAAACAGGATAGCTCGGATGCCCCGGAGGAGCCTTCGACAACAGGGTCCGTGATGGGCGAATCTTCCGTGTAACCTTCGAATAGTCAAAGTTTTTTGAAATTGGTCGGGTTAGGTGGGGTACGATCTTCCGTCGTGCCCCCGAGTCGAGAACCGTGACGTTCAATTGATAAAGAGTTATTGCCGTTGGCCGGCATTGATTTTAGTAATAGGGCGGTAAGGACCGCGATGATAAATTAATGAAGTGCTTAGGCCGCTTGCAGGTAGCGACTTCACGGACAACAAATTGACTTAACAATCAATTAAAAGATAAATCAACAGATTAGTGAGTGAAGTGCTTTAGCCGATAGACGGGCAGCGACTTCACGAATACAGGATTGAATTACCAATCGATTAAAGATTAATCAACAGATTAATTAGTGAAGTGCTTTAGCCGATAGACGGGCAGCGACTTCACGATGATGAAATTGAATTAACAACCGCTTAAAAGATTAATCAACAGATTAATGAGTGAAGTGCTTTAGCCGATAGACGGGCAGCGACTTCACGAAGATGGGATTGAGTTAACAACCGCTTATAAAATTAACCAACAGATTAATGAGTGAAGTGCTTTAGCCGATAGACGGGCACATACTTCACGAAGATGGGATTGAATTAACAACCGCTTACAACATTAACCAACAGATTAATGAGTGAAGTGCTTTAGCCGATGATCGGGCAGCGACTTCACGAAGATGGGATTGAGTTAACAACCGCTTATAAAATTAACCAACAGATTAATGAGTGAAGTGCTTTAGCCGATGATCGGGCAGCAACTTCACGAAGATGGGATTGAATTAACAATCGATTTGTTGATTAAACAAAGCGTCCAAGACGCGATATATTATGGCCGCAAGTGGGCAAAAGCGATGCGGGTTAGTCGATGCCGGTGAAGGCGGACTGGTCGATGCCGTTAACATGGATAAACCAAAGCAGAGAATAGATTAGTTAACGTCGGTGAAGACGAACTAAACAACACCTCGCCCATTAAGGCGGAAAGTCAACGCTTAAAATACGGACTGGATCCACGCCGAGAGGTGGATTAGTTGACGCCGGTGAAGGCGAACTTATCAAGGCCGAGTGACGGATAATCTTGAGAGGCAGATTAGTTGATGCCGGTGAAGGCGAACTAATCAATATGTCAACGCATAAAAGGCGGACTAATCAACGCCGAGAAGACGGATTAACTCGAGAAAGAGATTAGTTGACGCCGGTGAAGGCGAACTAATCAATACGTCTACGCCTGAAAGACGGACTAATCAACGTCGAGGAGACGGATTACTTCGCCACTCCAGGCGGATTGTCGACACCTAAGAGGCGGATTAACTCGAGTAGATTAGTTGACGCCTGTGAAGGCGAACTAATCAATATGTCTACGCCTGAAAGGCGGACTAATCAACGCCTAAAAGGCGGATTACTTCGCCACTCCAGGCGGACCGTCAACGCCTAACAGGCGGACTAATCAACGCCTAAAAAGGCGGATTACTTCGCCACTCCAGGCGGACCGTCAACGCCTGACAGGCGGACTAATCAACGCCTAAAAGGCGGATTACTTCGCCACTCCAGGCGGACCGTCAACGCCTAACAGGCGGACTAATCAACGCCTAAAAAGGCGGATTACTTCGCCACTCCAGGCGGACCGTCAACGCCTGACAGGCGGACTAATCAACGCCTAAAAGGCGGATTACTTCGCCACTCCAGGCGGATTACCTCGCCACTCCAGGCGGACCGTCAACGCCTAACAGGCGGACTAATCAACGCCTAAAAGGCGGATTACTTCGCCACTCCAGGCGGATTACCTCGCCACTCCAGGCGGACCGTCAACGCCTAACAGGCGGACTAATCAACGCCTAAAAGACGGATTACTTCGCCACTCCAGGCGGATTACCTCGCCACTCCAGGCGGACCGTCAACGCCTAACAGGCGGACTAATCAACGCCTAAAAGGCGGATTACTTCGACACTCCAGGCGGATTACCTCGCCACTCCAGGCGGACTGTCGACGCCTAACAGGCGGACTAATCAACGCCTAAAAGGTGGATTACTTCGCCACTCCAGGCGGATTACCTCGCCACTCCAGGCGGACCGTCAACGCCTAACAGGCGGACTAATCAACGCCTAAAAGGCGGATTACTTCGCCACTCCAGGCGGATTACCTCGCCACTCCAGGCGGACCGTCAACGCCTAACAAGCGGACTAATCAACGCCTAAAAGGCGGATTACCTCACTACTCCAGGCGGACTGGCGACGCCTAAAAGACGGATAAACTCGAGTGGATTAATTGACGCCTGTGAAGGCGAACTAATCAATACGTCAACGCCTGAAACGGCGGACTAATCGACGTCGAGAAGACGGATTACTTCGCCAATTTAGGCGGAATGTCGACGCCTAAAAGGCGGATAAACTCGAGTGGATTAGTTGACGCCTGCGAAGGCGAACAAATCAATACGTCAACGCCTGAAACGGCGGACTAATCGACGTCGAGAAGACGAATTACTTCGCCAATCTAGGCAGAATGTCGTTGCCTAAAAGGCGGATAAACTCGAGTGGATTAGTTGACGCCTGTGAAGGCGAACTAATCAATACGTCAATGCCTGAAACGGCGGACTAATCGACGTCGAGAAGACGGATTACTTCGCCAATCTAGGCGGAATGTCGACGCCTAAAAGACGGATAAACTCGAGTGGATTAGTTGACGCCTGTGAAGGCGAACTAATCAATACGTCAACGCCTGAAACGGCGGACTAATCGACGTCGAGAAGACGGATTACTTCGCCAATCTAGGCGGAATATCGACACCTAAAAGACGGATAAACTCGAGTGGATTAGTTGACGCCTGTGAAGGCGAACTAATCAATACGTCAACGCCTGAAACGGCGGACTAATCGACGTCGAGAAGACGGATTACTTCGCCAATCTAGGCGGAATGTCGACGCCTAAAAGATGGATAAATGTTTGTAGTCGAAAGGTGTGACCATGTTTTAAATATTGAGTTATTTATTCGGTGAGCAACCTCAATAATTTTTCGAAATTATATTCGAAGTTTCAAATAACCGACTGTATTTAGTTGAATTCAGCGTCAAAAAATTTGTTTTTGATGTCACAAAATGATCTTAGGATATGTATATCAATGCCCCGGCTTTTAATATATATGAAAACTTACGAGTTGCGATATATATTAAAAGGAAATATCAAATGAAAATTGCATTTAAAAAATTGCCCCCGCTTTGAATTTTCGAAATATGAATATATGCCCCCGCTTTTAATGTATATGAAAATTTGCGAGTTGTGATATATATTAAAAAGACATTATTGAAATAACCTGATGCGAGTGGGCAAAGGACTGCCCGTAGATTTTTCGTTGTCGAAGAGATCCAAATGCTCGTCCCGGAGCTATTCTTTTTTTTTTTTTTTTTTTTTTTTTTGGGAGACAAAATGCCCCACAACCAAAAAAAAAACATGGGCCACTGACTGAAATAAAATTGGACCGGAAATAAAATGCCCCACCACCAAAAAATCCTTGGCCCGCCTAACTTAACTTTGGGCCCAATATTTAATAGGTGAAAGTTTGGGCCCAAAATCAAATAAGAAAACTGGCCCAACACTACGACTGTAGATGCGGGCTTCCAGATTGCACAAAGAAAAGAGAATTGGCGGTGGCTCCAGCGAGGCGGAAAGAGCCAGTGGCGGCGGCGGCGGAGGCCGCTTTTCGGCGGCGCGGGTAGGCGCGCTGGCGGCGCGGGTAGGCGGGGTGAGGCCGGGCGACGGGCCACGCGGGGAAGTCAGGGCAGTGGTTCTGCCCTGCGATGGCGGTTGTGCAGGGAGGCATGCCCCGAGGCCGCGAAAGGCGACGGCTCGGGGAGTATCGGACAGCGGGTAGGAGGGACTGCGGGCTGGTGAGCGAAGGCGGCGGGGGGCCGCGGCCGCGAGGTGCGGCGAAGGCTGCTGTGCTTGGCGACGGTTCGGTGCGGGGAGTCAGTGCCCGGAAGCGGCGCGGGGACGCAAAAAGGGAGGCGGACGTGCGAGGAGGCCGCGGGTGGCGGCGAGCGGCGAGAGTTGTCGAGTAGCGGGGAGGTCCGTGGTGTGGGCGTGGCGACTAGCGACCTGCGGGTGACGGATAATTTTGTCGGGATGCGCCGGAGGTCACGGCACGACGGCGGCTGAGGCCGCTACCCGACTGCGCGGGGAGACCAGGCCGCTGGGGATCAGTTGGGCAGCGCCAAGCACCAACGGTGGGGACTCACCGGGTTGCTGCTGGATGCCGCACGTGATGGCATGCGCTGGGAGGCCGCATGGGCAACGGTGGTGCGAGTAGCGATCTGTGGTGCAAGGAAGCATAAATTTTTCTGGGTTTCACGTACTGATTTTGGTAGCTTGCTTTGCAAAAGTTTGGAGAATGTATAATGTAGAGAGAGAAAATGGTGAGGTAGGAAATGTGTTTTTCATAATTTTTTTTATGAATGTAGGCGTGAAATCTTTGCTCTGCATAATATTCCAGTTTAAGTGAAATCTGTATATACTGTATGTTTGAGAAATGTTGGAAAATCGGTGATATAAATATAATTTTTCTAGGGTTATAGACGAAGATTTGAAGATATTTTGGTAAATGTTTAAAGATTTGAAGATGTTTTTCATGAAGATATGAAGATTTGAAGATGGAGTTTGAAGATTTGTATATTCAAGCTTGAAGATTCGAAGATTTGAAGGTAGGGAACTTGAAGATTTGAAGATGGAGTTTGAAGATTTGAATATTCAAGCTTGAAGATTTGAAGGTGAGGAACTTGAAGATTTGAAGATGTGAAGGTGTTCTTGAAGAACACTTGAAGATTTGAAGGTGTTCTTCAAGAACACTTGAAGATTTGAAGATTTCTTCAAGATTTTCGGGTCGGACCCTCCTTCTAGCGCCAAATTGTTGACAGGCATTTTCGTACGGGTAAATTTATGTGGCTATTTGGATTATGCCCGACAAACAATAAATGTAAAACGAACACGAACGATGGGGGAAGAACTTTCGTTCTTCCCTCGAATGAGAGCTTTTCGCATATATGTGAATGAGGGGAAAATGTGCATCCTTTACAATGAGGGGGTTACCCCCTATTTATAGAGGTTCACCCCCAAAGGCCCAAAAGTGGCCCTAAATTCGTCTCAACCCTTTACTTTAGGAATTTATTACAATATTAATATAAAGATCAACAGTGGACCTATAATACATTAAATACTCTTTTCTGATGTAGATTCTCGATCTTGTCGGGTCAGTGTATCTTTAGGAATCTGACCTTCTGTCAGGCGAGGATATTTCCTGCTGTAACAACCACTCTGAGCAAAGGGGACTCAGTCAGTTTTAAGGTTGAAAAATTGGTATACGTGTATCCCCCCCCCCCCCCATACACGTATTCCTCAGTCTTGTACCGGGACCAACAACAACACTTTATTATATATAAACTTTAACCTTCAAACTCACACAATATTACAAAAATGCCACTCATTCACTTTACTTTTCAACACTATTCATTACTTTATCCCAAAAGTCAACATGTGGCCCACCATATATTAATAAACAAATACACTTTCTTAAACCATTCAACAAAAAGAAGTGGGAAACTTACTCGTGGACGGAGGGAGTATATAATTATATACATCTTTACAATTGCTAGTAAGAATTAGTACTATTGCTCGTAAGACCAACACTATTAATTGTAAAAAAAAATTAATACTATAGGTAATGGTTTATCGTGCATAAATTGTACATTACACCTTCTCTGTAATTTTTAAAACATAAATAACATTTAAATTGCAAGAATAAAGTATTACTCCTCTAAGAATTATTTTAAAATATTTTCAAGTATAAATCAAAAGAAAATGGATTTTTTATGTACACAAATGCTAATGTTTTTTCATCATAAAAGAAATGCTAATCTACAGAAACAATGATCTTTAAATGTGAGATATCGTTTTAAACCTTTTGCCAAAATTAAAAGTCAGCGAGTTGAATCCACTCATTGTTAAAGAAATGGAACGTCAACACTTTCTTTTCTTTTTCCTTTTGGATATACAATTGACGTCGCAAGATTCAAATCAGAGACAAGATCATTACTAGTTCGTTTTGAAAATTATTGATGTTTAACTATTTTCCCCTTTTCAGTTTTCTCGTTTTCTCGTTTTTTTTTTTAACAATGACATGATGATTTTCAATTTATTTTATCACAATCCATGATAGTCGTACATTGGGGAGTCGTAATTACCAAACTCAAAACCAGCATGAATACATATAATATACATTTGGAAAGGAATCCAGCAGAAGCCAAAATTTCCTCACCGGAAACTTAGCCATACTAAATATAGCTTCAAGCCCAAATCATCAGATGAACTTTTTTATCAGATTATAAAGAAGTTATTCCTTAATCTTGCATGTAAAACTGACTACTTATCATGCCAATTAGCCTTTGAAACAATTGAAAATGTCAAAGACAGCAAGAGATGGGATAAATCGGTGGAAAAAGATGACAACGACAAGCAGGGTAAAGCTTGTAGCAAGTCTCAAACTAGTTGATAATCACTGAAGCAAGAGTAGCAATGCAGAAACAAGGGAAGAAAAGCAAATGAAGCAATAAGACATTGTACGGAACTCCACAAAGTCGATGTCAAGGAACAACACAAAGATATGCACAATGCTAGTACATTACACATTTGATGGTCACTTAATTCTCCTAAAATTTAATCAATACCATCCCATATCATTCACTATATTATATGAACAAATCCTCCCTCAAGTCAGATAACATCAGTATGACATTCATATAATCAACTCTGGTTAACAGTTTATGTTGGCTACTACACCCATATTGGTTGTATAAGTTCAAAATCTAGTCTAGGATTCATGAAGGATGTGCTTATGCCATGCCAATTTTACATCAACTAGCCTTAGAGGGTGTTTGGCTGAGCTTATAAGTTCTTTAAAACAGCTTATAAGTTGTTTAAGAACTTATAAGCAGTTAAGCACTATTAATGTGTTTGGCAAAATAAGATGTTTAACAGCTTATAAGATCATAAAATAAGCTTCTAACAGCTTATAAACTCATAAAACAATTTATAAGATGTTTCAAATAAGTTTAGCCAAAAGGCTCTTAATCATTGCAAGGACAAAATGCTTAAGCACGAAAATCGATATCGTGACAGAAGAAATTTACTAGGTGTGATCTATTTACATCCTGCAACCAACTCCAACCCCCCAACAAAAAGAGAAGCAAGTAAGAAGCGAGAGCAATTGAGCAAAGATCATTAATCTTGTACAAACTGATAAAAAAGAGAATCAAAATTCACTAAATTTAGAACACCATCAACCTACATGACAGTATGTTAAACGTATATGTGGATTCAAGAAGTCAGCAATTGAGTAGATATTTACTAACCCCATCCCCCATCAAAAAAGAGAAGCAAGCAAAGAAAGGAGCGGAATTGAGCAAAAGAGAAATTGATCTAGTACAAAGTGATAAAAAGAGAATCAAGATTCACTAAATTTAAAACACCATCAATCTACATACAGAGCAGTATGCTAACTCCATCAAAAACATAAATATGGATATAAGAAGTGAGCACAGCACAATTGACAAATGTAGCAGAACAGATTCACCAATAAATATACAAATCTTCATTCACCAGATTCGAGATAAAATTACAAAATAAATAATCAAACTATACACCAATTATAAAATTGAAACACCCAAACAGAAACCGTACCAACAAATTGGGGGAAACAGGGGAAGTGTTATGCTAGCTGATAGTAATCTCCGCGGAATCTATCGGGATCAAGGCAGGCGATGGCGTAGAGAGCGTAGATAATTCCAGGAACGTACCCCAAAATAGTCAATACTAAGCAAATGAAAAACTCCACCTGCAAATTGAATAACTCAGCATCCACAAATCAAATCAGCGTTGCTTAATTTTGAAAAGACAAATTACTGACCGTGCAGCAACCATGGCGGAGGCAAACACCGAGAGGAGGCAGCAGGATTGCAATTAGGATTTCACAGAAGATTAAACACCCCGACGCCATTTCCTTCTAGTTCTTGAGATTAGATTATTATCCTTCGGTTCCAAGTTTAGAGATAGAAGGTGGGGATTGATTTAATTAAAAGATCCTTGCTTGACTTGTTGGCTCCTTCGATTGGTTAATGTTGGAGGGGGTGGGTAGCAGCCAGCAGGGTTCACATTAGATTGTATGAACTAGGGCTGGGTAAAATATCGAAAAAATCGGTATACCGAGCTTATCGTACCGAAAAATACCGAATTTATCGAAAAGTTTGGTATACCGAAAATTTCGGTAAGGTATGTTGCCGTACCAAAAATTTCGGTATGGTAACGGTATGAAAAGTGGCATACCGAGGTATATACCGAAATACCGAAATTAATTTATAATTTTAATTATTTTAATATTGTATCATTATAAATTATTAGATGATAGTCTTATTATTAAAAATGCGGAAGCCCAATCAATCTTATTATTTAAAAAGAGCACAAACTACTTATTTTTCTTAATTAATATAACCATAAGTCCATAGTCCATTCTTATACAAGCGCTATGCTTATCTCTTTCCTACCTCCTTCAATCCCTACCCTCTAACTCAATCAAATGTTGTCTCTCTCAATCTCATTTTGCTAAAAAGAAAGATAAAAAAGACACCGGTAGTCGAATATTGAATCCAAAACGTTGAAAATTTCTATTTAAATCAGAAGTTAGTCTTATTCAGTTGTTGTCAAGTGAGTAAATTCATGACAATAGTAACAATATATGTGGAGTAAATCTGAAATTTATTTTCTTTTTGGAGAATTATTTGCAGAATATAATTCATATGTTTTCTCCGAGGTTCTCGCTTGTTAAGATTTCAAAGATTTCTTTTTTCATTTATTAGTAGTTTATTTTACAAATTTTTTGGGAAAGAACGGTATACCGAAATCATACCGATAATATACCGAAATTTCGATATACCGAACTACGGTATACCGAAATTTTCGGTACGGTAACGGTATGATTTTTTACATACCGATATTTTCGATACGGTATAAGGTATGAACTAAAAACTACGGTATACCGTACCGAACCACCCCTAGTATGAACTATGAATCATAGAGAAGTATTCACGGTGATTTTTTTAATGTATTAGTTAATTACTTGCATTAAATGTATCAGATTTAAAAGATATTTGTTGTTTTTAATAAAAATATTGATTGTTTATCATAAAGTATTAGTAAATTATTTTTTACATTAATATTATTGAGAGTACCATTCATATAATACTTATCATATATTCACATTCACTTATTTTATTAAGAAGCATACGTAACTTAACCGTGTAAAGAATAATTGAAATTAGTAATTGAGATTGTTTTTTAATTTGGTGTATATTTTTTATTAATAATTATATTACTTTATTTTATATGAGATGAGTATCATAATAAGTTTTACTTACTACATCCGAAACGTTTTACGCGAATTTATTAATTCAGAATTTTATTTAGTAACCAACATAAATAATATAATCCTTATATTATTATCATTTTTCTCGGCTCGAATGAACGGATTAATATCGCTATAAAAGTAGACCCGAACAATGGGGGAAGAAATAGTTCTTCCCTTAAAAGTGGTTTTGGGTGTCCTAAAGAACCTCTAGCCTAGAGAGTAGGTTTACAAGTATTTTTCCACATATTAAGAAATTGTAGTTGTTATAGTTGAAACATTGGATTTTTGCTTTGTTTTACCATTTAGTCCATATGACTACTCATTTCTCAAGATAATTACAAGCAACAAGATACATTAAATAGGGACAAAGATGAAAATGTAAATTTAATGATACCTTAATACAGTTACAAGTTTATATTTGTGAAACATATGAAAATGAAAAGTTAGTCTACCTTTGTGGGACGGAGGGAGCAGTATAATTGATGTAAATGTGAGTGGGTGAGGAATGAGACCTCTTTACAATGAGGGTGGGGTCCTCTATAAATAGAGGATCAAACCTAAAGACTAGGAAAATGCCATAAAAATCGTCTCAATCATTTATCTTAGGGTGTTAATTAAAACTATAGATCTAAAAGATGTATTTGATCTACTAAATATTAAACGTCTTTATCTTGTCAGTATTTTGTTATCTTTTTTATGTTGACCATCGATTTTATCGGGTACATATATTATGGAGAATTTGATCTTTCTTCGGGTGAGGTTGACTCGGGCTCTAACGGACCTCTCCGGTATGGCGAGCTTCGAACCTCGACTTCGATGGCCCCAATTCTCATAATATGGAATAATTCATGATACAACACTTTGCATTTATTTTTTAAAGTATTAATTAAATAGAAAAATAAACAACAACAATAGTATGAATATGTCTCAACACAATTGATCTACTGTCATTTAGTGAAAGATAATTAGTAAAAAATACGGATTAGAATGATTTTATTTGAAGTCATTACTTTAAACATGTATCATTTCTACTTTAGGAAAATGGCAAATTTTGCGTATTAGATTAAGGGTAGTGAAAAGTGCACTTCATGTTAGGGTAACAATTTTTTTGCCTTTTGGTTAGCAATTTATGTTCAGAGTCAGCCGAAAATTTTAGATTTTATGCAATTTTAGCTAATTAAAGAACGAGGGATACACTACAAAAAACTCGCGATTTAGGGACCGCCAAAAAATCGGTCGCAAAAATATGTACTAGTGATTAGGCGTGAAATTGTTAAGATTTATAGCTCGATTTGCCCGTGTTTTGAGTGATTTCGATGAGTATTTAGAGTTAATTGAGTACTATTTCCACGAACTAACAAATTTGTCTCTTTGATGCTCATAGATGGATAGAGGGCAAAAAATGGAGTTCGTGGGACTTCGAATCGACTCAAACGGACACCCAGATGAGAAGATATTGAAAAAATAAGAAAAGTATTAGTTCGAGCAAACAAAAGTGTTAGTTGGAGGTGCTCAAGCAAGTAGACTCGAGCACAAAGTGCTCAAGCACTCGAGTAAGGTGCTCAAGTGGAATCAACTCGAGCACTAAGTGCTCGAGCACTAGAGTTTCTGTAAGAGCATAGCACTCGAGTAGGCATTACTCGAGCACTAAGTGCTCGAGAAGTCGCGGGTCGAGCACTAGTGCTTGAGCAAAGGGAGATCGAGCGTTTTCCACGTTCTGTATGATTCAAGTGCTCGAGTGTAATCACTCGAGAACTAGGCACTCGAGTAGGTGCTCGAGTAGGGTATTTTGCGGGATTTTTCGGCCCATGACGTTTTTAATCGGCCCATGCCTATATGTACTTCATCCCGAGCATGTTTTTGGACACCACTTCATACTTAGAGGTATAATTTGATAGAGAGGAGCTTGGGAGAGTTTAGCAAGAGATTTTGCACGTGTAATCGAGATTTTTGAACTACGAATTCATAGATTAGAGTTTTCTTTCCGTTATTTCTTCCTTTGACACTTAATACTTTCAGACCCAGCTTTTATTATTAATTGAGATTCGTTTTTTAGATTTTGATTTATTGATTCAAACCTAGTTTATGTTTTTGAGTTCGTTAACTAAATTCATCAAGTTTATGTTTATTGTTCGTCCAATTGTTTTTGTTTTCGTATTCAACATATTAGGCTAGAACCTTTGTATGCTTGGGGTAGGATGAACTCGTAGAAGTAGGATGTTGGTACATAATTAGGATAATTCGTGATGTTTAGTGCTAGTTCTCTTAATTAATTGAATTCTTAAAATAAACCCTAGAATTATCTTAGAATTGAGTATAAAAATTATTAGAGAGAGGACGATCTTATCACTCTTTAATAACAAGCAGGCTTAACGATAGGGGTATAGAAGGGGTTTATAATCTACCGTTTTATCTAGGGAGGATGACCACATCACCTTGGGTAAATCAGGGTCTCATTAATTAAGCATAATCCATATAACTTGTTTAGTGGGTTGTGAAGTAGGTTGATATGACGAAGTATTAGGGTTAATTCAGAAACATTAACAAGACTATAAACTTTCAGGGCTCACGCATTTCCGCACTGAACTCAAGTTGATAGTTTGCCAACTGACCAGCATTCAGTGCAGTCAGTAGGTCTGTTACCAACCCTGAGTTCTTTATCACTCTGAGCAAGGGGACTCAGTCAGTTTGAAAGTAAGAAAAATTGGTATACGTGTATTTCCCCCCCCCCCCCCCATACACGTATTCCTCAGTCTTGTACCGGGACCAACAAGTGGTATCAGAGCAGTGGTTCAAAAGACAACTGACTTTGAATACTAATAGTTTCAGAGGTGAAACTATTGGTGGTCACTGAACAGATCTGAGTTTGCTTTTCATAAAACTTGCATCATCATGACTTCGAGGAGACTTGAAGCTTCATTGCCTGAATTCTCTGTTTTTAACTTTGTCTACTGGAAGTTCAGACTTGAGGCACATCTAGATGCCATCCATGACCAGATGTCGCGTGTCATCAAGGAAGGACATATCAAGATCACCATCCCTAATGTCAGAGGACTGGGGTATGAGCATCTTGACATTGGCGTACAGGTTCCTAAGGAGAGGAAGGATATGACCAATGACGAGATCAAAATGGTGGGACTGGACAATGTTGCCAGAAACATCATCTTGCATACGGTGCTTTTCGAGGAGTCAGCAAGGCTGATGAACTTAAAGACGGCTAAGGAGGTCAGGGATGAGCTGACCAGGATGTGTGAAGGGTCAGAAAAGATAAAGGAGAACAAGAGGAATATTGCTATTCAGAAGTTCGAAGCATTCGAGATGCTGCTTGATGAGACGATAGATCAGATGGAGTCAAGATTCATCAAGTTGATGAATGAGTTGACGATGTTGGATAAAGATGTTCTAAAGAGAGATGTTGCTTCTAAAATCCTGAATGCCCTTCCTGAGAGATGGGACAACAGTGTAATTATGCTAAAGAACACTCAGGATATGAGTAACATAACTTATGCTTTACTTTTTTCAGAGCTTAAAGCACTGGAATATGATCTAAACAAAAGAAAGAAGAAAGTTAGCAAGAAGAAGAGGAAAAAGAGAAAGCTCCTGAGAAAAGTGTGGCGTTCAAAGCCAAGTCAGAACCTGTCGAGTCTTCATCAAAGTCACAGATGGAGATGAGCAAGGAAGAGCTTGCTGAGGAGTACAGCCTGATGGCCAGACGCTTTGAGAAGCTAAATTCCAGGTTTGGTCGTTATAAGAAATATTATCAGGATACTCGTGACAGGAAACCTGAAGGAACTCACCAAAGCTCAAGGAGATATGAGGAAAGAAGGAGTACTGACCAGAGGAGAGATCGTGGCGATGAAAGAAGATACTCAGACCCAAAGCCCAATCGAAGAGATAAACAGAGACATGCTCGTGATGATAGGTACTCAGACAAGATTGAAAGCTCGTCTAGACCGAGGGAACCTGGCTCAAGAAGGAACCCTGGGCCAAGGAAAGAAAGAGGAGATGAACAAGTTGTGTGTTACTGTGTGTTACAACTATAACAAGAGTGGGCACTATTAGTACGATTGCCTAGAGCTGAGTGCACATGAGAGAGAGGACAGGAGGGCCAAGAGAGACCAGAGGTACGCTGACCGAAGAGCTATGCTCGTTGAGGAAGCTACAGACTCGGATGGTCCTGAGGAGAGGTCGCCTGAACTTTTCTCTGATGATGAGTACGATGATGTTTGCCTTATGGCAAGGGAGGAACCTGAGGTAACATCTAACTCTGTCTGTGGTTCATACACTGGTCAAAATCCTGAGCCCAGCTCAGAGTCAGCCAGAGAAATGAACCTTCAGATCTGTTTGGATCAACTGATGGTTGATTTCTCCAGGTTGCAGGAAACTAATGTCTTCTTGGTAGAGGAGAACCAGAAATTGAGTATTGAGGTTCAAAACCTAAATGATTAACTCACTCAGTCAAATCTAAAAGAGTCAGCTCAAATTGTGAGACTAACTCAGGAAATTGACATGATCAATGTTGAGCGTCTCCCAAGAGAGAAGATTCTGAAAGAACTGGCTGATGAAGAGCTGGTCAGGAAGGAGGAGCTGAAGGTACTCAAGAGTAAGTTTGATGACCTCTTTGCCAGACATGAAATCCTGAAAAAGAGTGAGGACTCTCTCAAGAAAAAGGTTGCAACAATGAATAAATCCTCAGTGGCTAGAGAGGAAATAAATAGCAGCCAGATGCTTGGGAATGAGAAAAAGGGACTTGGTTATGTTCCTAAGGAATCCTCACAGGGTCAATCTCGTGTTGCTTCAGGGAGCAACACTGAGAGAATTTTCGTTCAGGCAGGCCAGAATACAAAGAAAATTGTACTTCAGGCCCATCAGACTGATAAGGGCAAAGAAATTGTTGACACAGTCAGGGTTGCCCCCAAGGTTGCTAAGCCAAAACCCAAGGGAAAGGCCAAGCAACCAAATGAGGCCCCTGAGAGCTCAGGCCAGAGGAAACCTCAGTGAAAGCAGAGGAAGACTCAGGCCAAGAGTCATCAGACTGGTCAACAAGGGTATCATCATGCATGGCAATACCAGCAGGAAAGGCCAAACATGATGACTCCCCCGTAGTTTTGCCATCCTGAGGCCTTTAACTGTTTTCCTTTCCCTCACTTGCCTAGGGGGAACAGAAAACAGGGCCCTTATCAAGAACAAGGCCAGAGACCTGTTGCACCCAGGCCTAGGAAGAACAGAAGGCCAGCCTAAAAGGTACCCACTCAGGCTCCTGTAAAGCCTAAGTCTAGCACCCACACACCATCTTCTTCTCAGGCTAAGAATGAAGAAAGTATTGTATGTAGATGTTTCAGGGAGACAAATTTACCACTCTGAGGCAATCAGGGTTGTGAAGCAAGTCTGGATCCCGAAGAGTACAACTGACACAATAGGACCCAACACCCAATGGGTACCTAAAGCCTGAATTGTTTGCAGGCGGCTGTGGATCACAACAAGAGGAGAGGAGACTCAACCAAGGTTGTTTGGTACCTAGACAGTGGTTGCTCAAGGCATATGACTGAAATAAAAAGTCTTCTCCCAGAATTTCAAGCTAAAGATGGTCCACATGTAACCTTTGGTGATAACTCAAAAGATTTTACTAAAGGTTTTGGTGTCTCGGTAATAGGTACAGTAAGAGTGGAGAATGTGTCCTTTGTGGAAGGACTGAAGCACAACCTGTTGTCAGTAAGCCAGATCTGTGACAAAGGTTTCAGTGTTGAGTTCTCATCTAATATATGTTCAGTCATGGACAAATCAACACAAGTGCTTCTATCAGGTATTAGGAAAGGTAATGTTTATCTCGCTGACTGGAGCATCACTATTCCTAATACTTATTTTGTTGCTAAAAGCTCCTTAGAGCTCAGTTGGTTATGGCATAAAAGATTAAGCCATCTGAACTTCAAGATTCTTAACAAAATTTCTAGACAGTCACTTGTTGAAGGTCTACCTAATGAAGTTTTTAGCAAAGATCATGTGTGCAAAGCTTGTCAGGAAGGGAAGCAGGTCAGAGCATCATTCAAGGAGAAAGCTTCCTTCTCCACTGACAGGATTCTTCAGCTTTTACACATGGATTTATTTGGCCCTGTAACACATGTAAGTATGAATGGTAGGAAATATACCTTGTGGTTATTGATGATTATTCTAGATATACTTGGGTTATTTTCTTGTTAAATAAGAAGGAAACACAGGTGAAGCTTCCAGAGTTGCTCATAAGACTTAGCAATGAGAATAATCAGTCCATTACTAAGATCAGATCTGACAAGGGCACTGAATTTATAAATTCATATATTTCTGATTTCTGTAATGAACTTGATATTGCTCATGAGACTTCTGCAGCTAGAACCCCACAACAAAATGGTGTTGCTGAAAGAAGGAACATAACACTGAAGGAAGCTGCCAGGACCATGCTGGCTGAGTCTGGATTGCCCAAGAAATTTTGGGCTGAGGCAATCAACACTGTATGCTACACTCAGAACAAATCCATGCTGAACAAACAACATGCACAGACCCCATATGTGACTTGGAATAAGAGGAAGCCTCGTATCTCTTACTTTCATATATTTGGTTGTAAGTGCTTCATCCTCAACAATGGGAAGACCCAATTGAAAGCCTTTGATAGCAAATCTGATGAAGGAATATTCTTAGGATATTCTGAAAGCAGTAAAGCATTCAGGATTTACAATTGTAGGACCCTTGTTGTGGAAGAATCACCACATGTTGTGTTTGATGAATCTGTCACTGAGTCTAGGACCAGGGTGTTGGATCCTGACACTGAGGAAGTCACAAGGAGAGTGACAAGGCTAAGCTTGAAGAATCAACCTGATCACAAGGTCAAAACTGTGTCAATTCCAAGATGGGATGATGACGACAATCAGGAAGATGATCCAAGAGCCATTCCTAAGCCCAGCACATCAGGGATTGTTGAGCCTCAGACTGAGGAACAGGCTCAACCCGAGGTAAGCACCGTCTATAAAGATGCGGTCGCAGCTGAGACGGTTCCTGAGTCGCCTCATCAAGGTGGAATCAATGTCCCTGACATTGAGTTGGTAAATCTCTTTGGTATAGACTCAGGATCATCCCCTTCTGTTCAATATCCTGAATTTTATGAGCCTGTAGACACTAACATTGCAGGTACTTCAGGAACAACTCCTGGCAAGAGAACATGGCTAGAGGATCATCCCATTGACCAAGTCATTGGTGATCCAACTGAGGGAGTCAGGATGATGGTCCCGTTTTCGAAGGGCAAAATGGGAATTTAGGAGTAATTTTTTTTTTTAAACTTTGCATTGCACCCTGAATGAGTTCAGTGAAAGATACTCAAGTCACTGCGTTGCTAAGAGTCAGAGCACTCAAGTCAGTGCAACTGACTTGTGAGCTCAGGCTCTTAACAAGGCAGTGACTCGAGAGACTGAACTCTCGAGTGCTTGTTTATGCCTGTCAGTGAGATTGATTCACCCTGGCTGAAATACTTAGCTAATTTCTTTTTCAACCTTTCCAAGTACACTCAGTGAGCATACAATACAAATAATCAGCAAGTGCTTAAACAATGATAACGCTTAGTTTAACGTGGTTCAGAGACTCAAGCTCTTACATCCACAGCCTGATGTAACAGGAAATCCACTAACTGGGATTCTTATTTTTAACGTGCCAAGGTGCACCAAGATCTACACTCCAGATCTTTCTTACTTCCTTCCTTCCTTCCTTACTAACAACTTACTACCAACAAACCTGACAATGGTTGTGGTTTCAGTTGGGTTTTCTCCAACTAGGTGAGGTTTTCCTTTACAATGTGTTAGCCTAAAGCTAAGATTAGGAAAACCTCTCTAAGCTAAGAGTTACAAGCTGAACACTCATTTGTGTATATATATGAACCCTAATGGTCAGTGTACAAGGTGTGAATCGTGCCTCCTTATATCTCCCATACAATGCACTCAGCACTCACACCTTCACAGCTCGTAGGTGTTGATTTTTCTTACTTCACACACACTTAAAACGAAGCTATGAGCTTGTATTTATAGTGTAGATTCAAATGTAACCATTGGAGGAAATTACATTTGAATTCATACAATTAATGGTTTCAACCACTTTTCTTGGAATGCGGCCTTGTCAGTGTCAGATTTGCTGCCTTGTGCTGATTGGTACACGTGGACTGCTTCCAACGGATCTTTGACTCAGTGAGTTGACCAAGACCCACTGACTTTAGGTAGCTTTATTCTTCACTGACTTGATGATCTTCAGTGGACTGAACGTCTTCAGTGTAGTTGTCCTTCAGAAACTGTTTGAAGATCTCTCCAAGAAGTTTGTCATAAGGCTGAATGACAAACTTCCCTGACCACAGTAGCCTGACTCCTTCAGGGCCTACTTGGTGTAGCACTGATCCTCCTGATCATGCTCTTCACTGAGTGGTCCACCTGACTTAGCTTAGATCAGTCAGGTTTACACTCAGTGGGACATCCTTCAGGCTTCTCTTCTAATTCAGGTTACAGCATGACTTCAGTTAGTTCTTCTTGGTGTCATCTTGATATCCTCAGGCTGTGTTGCTGAGTTCCCCCTTGCTGAGTTCCCCCTCAACTGAGTTCTTCTCAACTGACAGCCTATTCTACTGAGAGCTAACCTAGTCTGACCTGAAACAAAAGATACTATCCCGACTGCTTTCAAACCTATTACATGTTGTTTTGGAAAATCATCACTCAGAATCCAGTGCTTCACACAAGGTGCAATCACGTGGATATTAGGCATCACTTCATTCGAGATCATGTGGAGAAAAAGGATATTAGGATGGAGAAAATTCACACTGACAGGCAGAGAGCTGACATCTTGACTAAGCCTCTGGTTGAAGCAAGATTTATGGAACTGTCAGTGGAGTTAGGACTCTTAGATCCGGGAGATCAGTCAGTATAGGATCTAGGGGGAACTCAGGCCAGACTCGACTCAGCGAGGTATCAGGGTGCTACAATGTCTCCCTGACAGCTTTGAGTTCTATCCTGACCCTTGTGAATTTCAAGCGTCTCACTGAGTCCTTCGTCCTAAAAATCTTTATTATATGTATTCCATTTTCATTTAAAACGCGTCTTTTGATATTTAAACCTACGCGCAGCGGAGCATTTAATGTGTTCAGTTACTTTATCATATACGTGTTCGTTTTATACGGAATATGACTGACGTGGAAAAATGATTGATACGGAGATTAATCCTGGCCCTTCATTTCAAAACTTTTCAAATTCAAGATTAATTCCAACCTCACGTCTGAGTAACTGACTAATTCATATCAATCTAGAATGTTATTTGAGAAATTTACGCAAACACAAATGCACATTGCACACTGAACATTCCCTTGTTCAAACTTTCAATCACAAATTTCTCAAAACCTCTCGAATTCTTCAATGGCATTCATGGACACCACTTGGTCTACTGACAACCTTGAAGATGTTGTCGATAGAAAGTTGGTTAACATGGAACACATCATTTCCATGGAGGGGGCATGTCAATCGGTAAAGGAGATTCTCCCTGTTTTTTAATGGATCTCCAAGGCGCATATGGAGAAGTACTTCACCCAGAAACCCATCTCTGTGCTTCCAAAGGCAGTAGTGGAGGTATATCTGAACATGTTCATTTGCAAAGGTGAGCTGTTCACCAGTATGACCGTGCTTGTTCCGACGGGTGAGAAGGACAAGGATGGGGAGGCACTCTACAATGTCGAAACCTGGGACATTGACCTCAGGAAGGCAATAAAGGAGGTATATGGACTTCCGTGCTCTGGCATTAATCTAAGGACCTACAAGGAGAACAAAGAAGGCGAGCTTGGGTCACCGGAGTTTAGGGCGAGGCAGCACTAGGAGACCCTGAAGCCAGAATACCGTGCGCTGGTTGATATAGTCTCCAAGATAATCATGGGTACTACTGGCTCTCACGAGCAGCTCAGTTTGCCAAAGTTAAGGATTATGGGAGCCCTAGTTGATGGTGTTGAAGCCAACTGGGAGCAATTCTTCCTAGACCAGATCAGTCAGGCTGCCACAGGTAAGTTGAGGAAGGATAAAGAGACGAAGCATATCTCGGTGGGGGCCATCCTTCCTTTTGGGACAAGGTTGTCAATCCTGATCGCCCATGCCTGTCAGGATTGTACCTTTGACTAGGAGGATGGCTTGTCCTCAAAGAAGATTATGTTCACCACTGCTGGTGATACATATGCTGTTCTGGGCCTGACTGACCCCAATGCCCCTCCTAAGGGTCAGAGGAAGAAGACTACGGGGAAAGGCAAGAAGGTGATGACCAGCGTACTCGAGAAGGTGAACGAGTGACTTGGTTGGAGTTTTTCGAAAAATATTTTCCTACTCCCCCGCAAGAGTACGGGATCGTCGTAGTAGTGAAAGTAGACTTGGACCAAGTAGTTATCGAACCCAAAGGATTTAGGAATGCAGTGGAGCCCCAAAGTTGTGCGTCGGCATGGTACTATAGTAACGAGCAAGTTGACATAAGAAAACTAAACTAAACAAAAATTAAATCTAGAAAGCGATTAAAAAACTAAACTAACTTTCAATCAAGAAAGTGCAAGAGAGAGAAATGCTTCGAGTGTCTTCACAATATAATCCACTAGTGTGTGATAAATCTACAACCTATCATTGCCTTTTTCTAGATGTTTGCTAAGAGCGATCGCGAAAGTGTGTAGACCAATCCCTTTTGAGGCCTAGGTGAACAACGTGGACTAACTAGCTACTCCTAATTATGCCCCATAAGCTCCTAAGATCGTGAATATCTAAAAACACGCGATGCATCTCTAGAATTCCCCCTTCACTAAGTACCCTAATATTCAAATTAAGATCCCTAATGTCTAATGATGGGGGATCTAGCAACCGACCCCCTCTCGGGCAACCGATTACTATTTAACTCAAATTAATTAGTCAAAACTTTCACCTAAATACCAATCATGCATACCCAACTCTCGTTGCAATACACAAAATTAAATACATAAGCTAATAAAATCAACTAATTAATTGAGACATACAAAACCCATCAATAGAAACATTCACATCAAGAAATAAGAATAATCAAAGCTATAAATCCATCAACACACTAATTTCATACATTGATTCAACACTCAAAGCAAAGAAAATTAGTTCATGGTTCTAGAAGAGACACCCATGGCTAATAAGCTAAAATAACAAATAAAAATGAAATTACTCATCAAAGCTTGAAATTAAAGAAAGATATCACCTCAAATGATCTTCAAAGCATAAATCCTTACAAGAAATTGAAATTACCCACTAATTCTAATCTAAGAAAACATTAAAACTATCTAATGTGTGAAGGAGTGTGTGTGGGGAGAGGGGCTCTCCCCAATAGAATGCCCTAGAAAATATATGTGCCCCCCTTCTAAAATCTGATAAAAGGGTATATATAGTGTGGAATGAGGGTAATGGGACGAATTTGCAAATAAGTCCTTGAGAGATTTGAAAATTGCAAAAAAGGCCCCAAAATAAAGAAATGAAGAAAGTGCACGGTTTAGCCTTGCCTCCCGCACGATCGTGCATGCTAAAATCTTGGGCGTGCACTTCATTTTACGCACGAGTCGTAGCCGAGTGGCACGGTCGTGCGGGGTTCGGCTTGATCGTGCGATCTCGGGCTTCGAAATGACCTCGTTTTTTGCTCTACGGCAATGAGCTTTTTAGGCGACGGCTGCAATTAATTCCGGTGCTTCGAAATCCGGCGAAGCTCCATTGATTCCGGCTTCAATGGCAGCCTCTCTCCACGAATTCTGGGCGCTAGCTTTCTCTTCGAATTGGAATGGAGAGGGGTCGCGGGTTTCAAAACTGAAAGGCCAGCTTGACCTTTTCCTTTCTCTACTTCTTTCCAAAAATAGTTGTGGGTCCCGCTAGCTTTTTGTTTATTCATTCCTTTGAGTCACGTGAGCTACCAGCTATTTTCCTTATGCAAGTCCCAATTAAAATAGCCAAATGGGCTCTGCTTCAATTCCTACTTTGGGCCGCAATTCTTGGGCCCTGCATCTCTATTTTAATGGGCCCAAATTCATTCTTTTCCACTCGTTTCTTCAAACGACTTCAATAAGCGCGTATTTGCTTCTAAAAATACTCAAATTTCCTGCAAAATAAACACAAATGTCTTTCTCGACAATTAAACACAAATGAGTCAATTTAAGTGTAAAAATGCATGAAATCCTATCTAATTAAGCAATTAAAGTACACGAATTTCTAGCAAAAATCACACTAATCAACGAGCTGCTTGAGAAGAACAATGAGATAGAGGCTGAGATTGCAGCTGAGAAGGAGGCTGAGAAAGAGGAGGTAGAGAAGGCCGTGGAGGAGAAGACGACCAAGCTAAAGGTGATACTAAAAAGCAAAACCACAACCAAAGGTGTTGGAAAAGGGACTGAGAAGGTCTCCAAGAGGGCCGGTTCTGAGGCTGAGGAGACTGACGATGACGTTAGATCAGGGGGAGAGGAGAGATGAGATAGACCCTTGAAAAGATTGAGGAAGGGTCCTAAGAGATCTCCAGCCAAGAGGCTGAGGGAGATTAGCACAATCAGGGAGGAGTCAAACAATCAACTCTACAGAGCTGCTGCAACCCAAGTCCAACCCCACTGAACCCCCACCCTCAACTTCTCCCACAACTCACCCTGAACCTCAAACCACATCCAACCCTGACCCCACCTCAACCAACCCCACTGAACCCATCCACGAATCACCTACTCTTCCCACAGATACACCCAACCCTGAAATCCCTAAACCAAACCCTTCACAAACTGAGTCAGCGCCCATCACTTCAAATATCACTGAGCCTAACCAAAACCCAGAGCCAATCACTTCCACGCCTAACCCTGAAGATTTCCCAACCTACCCCAATCCTAAAGATTACCCCAAAACTACTACTTAAGGAGACTCCCCTGATGAGTTTCTGGATTTGGCGGAGGAGGAGAAGGAGTTGGATGTCGGGCTGATGGGATGGATGTTTGAGAACACCCTCAGGGGGAATGCGTGTGAATGGGCTGCAGAGTGTTGGCCCAGTCTGCACAGATACAGGGAGCTATGCTCCAATGTGATTGAGCTGAAGGTCTGGCTCGACTTCAAGCAGTCGAATATGCAAGAGCAGCACATGCTGATCGATGCCAGAGACTGGGAACACTGGGAGAGAGAGGAGGCCAGACTATGTTCATACTTCCATATCACCAGTTGGATGCAGCTGCTGAACTTCGAGAATTTAAAGCAGCTGGTGGATGGAATGAGGGCTGGTATGCAGGAGGACTTTGAAGATAAGCCCAAGGAGGATGATGATGAAGATGATAACCCTCAGGGCGGAGTGGATGAAAAGGAAGTGGAAGATACTGTGAAGAAGATAGATGCAGTACACTCTGAGCCTCGGGCTCAGGGGGAAGGTGAAAAGGAAGTTGGTGCCAAGGGTGGACCAACTGTTGAGGATGTTGTGAACATATCAGCTGTCAATGATACATCAGTCAATGATGGGATTCCCTGCCCTGAGACAAAGAAGGATGATGTAGAGGCGTCCAAGGAGACTCTTAGTTCTGAGGGACTTGTTCCCAAAGTTCGAGCTGGCTTAGCTGAGCCTGAGCAGGCGGCTAGACCACTCCACAACTGTCTTTAGTGGACCCTGAAGAGAGGACTGATGCAGCAGGCACTAACAAGGGAAAGCAGCCAATCACTGACGAGGCCGAAGAGAATGATGAGGTGATCTTCACTGGGGTCCGGAGGGCTGAGTTCAAAAGCATCGTCGAGGTGAAGAAGGAGAAGGCGACTGAGAACTTAGCTGAGCTTCAAGAAGAAGTGATGAGGCTCAGGGCTGAAAAAGATGAAGATGCTAAAGCCCTTGTGAAGCACATCAAATGGACCAAGTCAGCCTACAACACACTTGCCAACAGGGAGCTCATCTTGCTTAAACGTACAATGGTTGACACGCCAAAGTCAGTGAAGCAGGAGAGACAGAGGATGAAGAAGGTGCTAAGGTGAACTCTGAATCGACTTGATGAGAAGGAGGAACAGCGTGAGCAGAAGCTAGAAAAGGCAGTGGAGCATCTAGCAACTCAGGCTGGAGCGCTTTTCACTCAGGCCCTGAATGACTCAGCGGCCAAGCTGGCGCTGGAGTCAGGGATAATCGCTCAGTACTCTGAGTCAGTTGCACAAGAGTTGACCAAGGCTATTCAGGAGTCTGCCAAGGTGATGTCAGAGGCCAATATGATCAGTGATGAAACGTCAAGAGTTGAGGCCAGAATCACCAAAGCTGAACAAAGTCTCCACACCAACATGGAGATCTTTGAGAAGAAGTTGAATGCTGCCATCACCAGTGTCTCCTACGCTAGAACAGGAATCGCTTCAGGAGTTGACATGTTGAAAGAAGGAGTGCAACAAGTCCAATCATTAGCCACCTTCGTTGTCAATAGTGGTCAAGAGGTGTTCAGAGAAGTGTTACCACCTCCTCCTGCCAAGAATGATACCAAAAAGGGGAAAAAGAAGAAAATCTCCCACCCTGAGGTATCGGAGGCAAACCCTGCAGAAGATGTAGTGTTTATGCGATCTCCTAGGAAGTCAGCAAGGTTGGCGACAGCAGCGGGTCAGGCTAGTGAACCTTCAGGAGAAATTCCTCAAATCCCTTCAAATCAAGAGTCTTCAGCTGTTCAGATAGCCAAAGCTGAAGGTTATGTGAACCAACCTAGAAGAGTAGATGAGTTGAAGGTCAGAGTCTATGCTGGTTTTGGACTCGAGCCTGAAATGAGATTGGTTTAGGTGTTCACATTTTTGATGTAATAGATCAGGTTCATTGTACTCATTCAATATCATCAATGAAATCTATTACATTTGCCCACAGACAAAAACTCATTGTCTTTTTGGCTGTTATTTAAATTTTGTACTTTATCAAGAATTGCTCTAACACTGACTTATCTTATAGATAAGATTTTATTTCCTCTAAGTGTTTTGAGGATCTTTTCAGTGTTTTGGCATCATCAAAAAGGGAGAAATTGTTGGGACATTGTCAGTTTTGATTAATATCCCAAAGCCCCTGAAAAGATGATTTGCCTTAGAATGTCTTAGTCAGGCTAGTCTTGTTTAGGTTTTTAGACTTAGTCTTTTTACACTTCACAGGTACTCAGTGAGAGAAGCACTCACTGATGACAATTAAGACTTAGAGTCTGAAGACGAAGAGCACCATCCTGAACTTACGGCAGTCTTTCTACACTGGCTGAGTAAGGGTCAGTGATGAAGAGTATGACCCTGAGGTCATTACTAACTCAGTCCTGAAGGGAACATGATGATACTGAGTAATGGGAAAAGACTTGAAGTAGGGCCAAGCAATGCAAAAGGAATGTCAGCGTCAGGATAAGGCCGTTGTGCTCGAGATAAAAAGAACTTAATAAGACAAGCCTAAAGGCCAGGAATGAGTTTTGACATTCTCACCAACCTGATGACGTGGACCAATCCAGGGAGGACACGCACGTACATACCTGACATGAAGACTGACTTCAGACTGTACTTTCAATGGGCAAGCATTAAATGTAATTACCTAATCCATGCAAGGATGGCTGCTGCATGGGAGATTTATCCGTTGAACAACCCTACGTAGATTAATAGAAGACTATCTCCTCCAACGGATAGTTTTCAAATCCATCTATATATACAGAAGGCCTTGAACCCATTCAAGGTTACGGGAAATTTCCAAGCCAGAAATTACTCAAACTATCAAGCATTCAAGCATTCAGCAGTCTAAAAGAAGCACTCGAAACCAGATAAATTTCCCAAGTGTTTCTTAGATTAGTGAGAGTTATTCTGTATTCCACTGAGCTTTCAAGCAATATCTTAAGCTTAGAGTGATTATCCATCTTAGCATAGCTTAGCCTTGTAAGGATAATCATACCTTAGTTGGAATCCAAACTAAAACCAAAACCCTCTAGTCAGGTTTGTTGGTTGAAGTTGTTTAGTGAAGTTAGGAAGGAGTTTGCATAGGTCAGTGAGGTTAGCTGATCTTGGTGCACCTTGGCACGTTAAAAACAAGTTAATCCCGAGTAGTGGATTATCCTGTTCAATCAAGATCGTGGACGTAGGAGCTTGGTCTCTGAATCACGTTAAACTCCTTGTGTTCTTATCGCTTTGATATTGTTCTTAACTGCTTATTTGTTTAAGTTAATCATTGCATTAGCTTTATCAGGCTTGAATCAATCAGCCTGATCATCAGCCTGAACATTGCCCTACTAATCACTATTTTAGAAAAGAGTAATCAAGTTTTCAGAAAGCAAACATTAACAAGATTATAAACTTTCAGGGCTCACGCATTTCCGTACTGAACTCAAGTTGATAGTTTGTCAACTGACCAGCATTCAGTGCAGTCAGTAGGTCTTGTACCAACCCTGAGTTCTTTATCACTCTGAGCAAGGGGACTCGATTAGTTTGAAAGTAAGAAAAATTGGTATACGTGTATTCCCCCCCCCCATACACGTATTCCTCAGTCTTGTACCGGGACCAGCAAGGTGGCAACCAGCAGGGAAGACCTCTCTACGGTCAACCGTTTGTTCCACCAAGTCCACAACCTCCTCAAAATCAGTGGAGAAACAACCAAGGTTATCAAGGAGGCCAGTAGCCTCCTCAGAACCAATGGAGGAAGAACGAGAATTTCTCTTATGCCAATCCTAAGGCCGGAATTACTGTACCTCCCAGAGTAGATCCAGGTTAAAAAAAACCCCAGGTGGAGAAGGCGGTGCCTCCACCGAAGAGATGTTACTTGCTATTCTCCAGAAGGTAGAAGAAGGTGGTAAGAGGTTGTCCTCCTTGGAGTATGATGTTAAAGAGCTGAACAAGAAGAGTGATCTGAGAGATCAAGAGCTTCAAAGGAGAGATATGGATCTGAATAGAGCTCAACAAGAGAACAATACGCGGTTCACTTTTATAGAGTACCAGATTAGCCAGATTACAAAATCACAAACGAGAGAGCTGGGTAAATATCCATCTATGCCCGAGATAAACCCGAAAGAGCAATTGAAGGCGATCGAGTTGAGAAGTGGAACTAAATATGATGGAACTCAAATGCCTGCTGATCTTGAGGAGATACATAAGGAAATTGAGATGGAGGGTCAAGAACATAAGAAAGATAGAGGTGAGATAATTGAGGTAGAAGTTGAGAAGGGGGTTGAGATAGAAGATGCCCAGAAAGGTAAAGACAAGGAGGAAGAGATTGAGGAGATTGAGAGAGTTCCAAAGTGGAAAAAGGCAAGATAAGCAAAGAAGAATGTGAAGGAGACTGAGCGAGACGAATGGGGGGTACCCAAATCTGTGATACCGGTCCCATATCCGCAGCGATTCATGAAAAAGAAATTAGATGAAGAGTTCGCTAAGTGTCTTGATGTCTTTAAGAAATTGCATATTAACATTCATTTTTATGATGCTTTGGAACAGATGCCGAATTATGCCAAGTTCCTGAAGGACTTGATAGCTAAAAGGCGGAGAGTAGATGGGCCCGAGCTTGTGCATTTGAACCATGAGGTGAGTGCTATGGTGCACAAGGCGCTTCCTCCCAAGTTGAAGGATCCCGGTAGCTTTACGATCTTATGCGATATTGGGAACGGGATCAAGAAGGGAGCACTATGTGATCTAGGGGATAACATTAATTTGATGCCTCTATCGTTGTTCAAGAAGTTGGATAGGGGTGAACTTCAGCCCACGATGATGACTCTTCAGCTTGCTGATAGGTCTATCACTAGACCTCAAGGAGTGGTGGAGGATGTTCTAGTGACGGTGGCGGATCACGTTTTTCCCACCGACTTTGTGGTCCTCAATATGGAGGAAGATGAGCATGTACCCCTGATTTTGGGAAGACCATTCTTGGCTACTGCCGGAATGGTGTTAAATGTGGCGAATGGGAAGATCACGGTAAAGGTTGATGATCAAGAAGTAAAGATTTCCCTATATGAGTCCATGAAACACCCGAAGGAAGATGAGATTTGTCATTCCATTGATGTCATTGATCCTTGTGTTGAAGACACACCTCCTATACCTAACCTTTCTTATATACGTGATTATGTTAATCCTTCACTAAATGATTTAACCGTTGAGCATTATGATCTTGATTGTCTTGATAGAGATGAAGCAAGGAGTTAAAGGATGAAAAATTTAAAAGGGTGGAGGTGGCCAAATTAGAGAAAATAAGAGGAGTTGATGTTAAGAAGACAAAATCCAAGAGGTGGGTACCTCCGTAGAAAGCAAAAAAGAAAGTGAACCACCACCCGAGGTGAAGAAGGAGGATGGGAATCGAGCGAAAAACTTAGACATCTTCTCTTATGATAATAAGGGAGGAAAATTTGAGTATCATGTTCCATAAGCTCCTTTGAGCTCGGTCCGGCATTAGGACCTTAAAAATAGCGCTGAGTGTGAGGTAACCCACTTTTATTTGCTTTTGAGTGTTTTTAGGTGTTGGTGTTTTGTTTTGAGTTGTAAGTTCTAACTTCGTACTTGAGAGTTTTATTTTATAGGCTTGCCTTGAGGGTGAAGGAATGCCCAAGAAGTGGAGATTGAAGGGACCAACTCGAGACAAGGGAGTGTGCCAAGTTGTTGAGAGAAACTGAATTATTTGGATGAGGTGACCACCATCCCGAACTTAGACCGCTTCACAAGGTCGAAGTTTGGGGGTGGAGTTTTTATATGTTTTATGGTTACATTGCACAGGCGCACACCCTCTCTTTGAGTTGAGTTTGGTTATATATTGTGTCTTGAGATGCTCTTTGAGCTGTTTTTATTGTGAACTAATTGGGTGCTACATATTTCATGCCTATCAATTCTCTTATGCTTGTTGATTGCTATCTTTGAGTGTGAGTATGAGTTAGTGATTTGTGGAGTTGAGTTAGAGTCTGAATTGTGTGAGTGTAGGAGTTAGAGTTGATTTAAGAGGGAACTCATATACTTACGAATTTTCCTTTTGAATACTTGTGTGGTAAAAAGTGAGAATTCACTAGGACTAGCATGGATGTGAAAGCCGTGAGATTTGAGCCTTTTAGAGATTAAAATTCATTATGTTGATCTCTTCGTTTATGAGTGGATCGTCACCTTAGAGGATGCTAGAACTTGTGGGTGCTCTCACTTCTTGATTGTGTCTAGGTTGAAGTGCCGAAAGTGATATTAGACCTTTTTTTATTTGATTGAGTCACTTAGCCAAGTTTTCCCTACCAATGACATTTATCCCTTGTTAGCTCGTTTGAGCCTTAGCCTATTTTATTTGCTAGCACATTTAAACTTAACCAAATTCTTAAACTCTTTTTGTCCTAATTTGAGTGGAGAATAGGAAAAGTTGTGAATGAGAAGGGATCGAGTTGAGTTGAGAAAGGAGAATTATTAATGCTTGAGTGTATCTGAGAAGAAGGTAATGAGATTTTGAGTTATGGGAAAGAACAATGAATTTGAGAATGAGCAAAAGAAATATGAGCTCATGTTTGTGTGAAAAAGGAAAAAAAAGTGAAGTGATTAAAAAAGTGAAACTAGTTAGAAAAAAAAAATTGAAGTGTTGAGAGTAGTGGAATTGAAAAGTGTATTGCATGAAGATGATTGAAGTATTCTGTTTCTTGTCTCAAAATACCGAAGTTGGATTTTCTGTTCTCCATTCACTTGAGTCACTTAGTTACCCCACCTGTCCAAAGAGCCTACGTTACAACCTTGATAAAGTCCTTTTTTATTCGGCATGAATTCTAGAGTATGGTCGAAGTTGAGAGTGCTTACAAGCCTATGACTGTTAATATGTGTGATTGATTGATTGATTGATTGATTGATTGATTGATTGATTGATTGAGTGAGTCCCTTATTATTGATATACACTTGTGAGAGAGTAAAACACATCGTTGAGTACACATCCATGTTTGATTTTGGTTATTCTTATTGGTTATTGCATGAGTAGGATGAAGGGGGTGCGTTTGTGTTTGAGTGATCGATCTTTGAGACTTGAAGTTCTATCACTTGCATGATTTGATTCTGTGATTCATTCTTAACAATTTCACTTGACTTATGGTTTCATTGCTTGAGGACAAGCAATATGGTAAGTTTGGGGGGGGTTGATTAGGCCTGAAATTGTTAGGATTTATAGCTCGATTTGCCTGTGTTTTGAGTGATTTCGATGAGTATTTAGAGTCAATTGAGTACTATTTCCATGAACTAATGAATTTGTCTCTTTGATGCTCATAGATGGATAGAGGGCGAAAAATGGAGTTCGTAGGACTTTGAATCGACTCAAACGGACGCCCGGATGAGAAGATATTGAAGAAATACGAAAAATATTAGTTCGAGCAAGCAAAAGTGTTAGTTGGAGGTGCTCAAGCAAGTAGACTCGAGCACAAAGTGCTCAAGCACTCGAGTAAGGTGCTCAAGTGGATTCAACTCGAGCACTAAGTGCTCGAGCACAAGAGGTCGAGCACTGGAGTTTCTGTAAGAGTATAGCACTCGAGTAGGCATTACTCGAGCACTAAGTGCTCGAGCAGTCGCGGGTCGAGCACTAGTGCTCGAGCAAAGGGAGATCGAGCGTTTTCTACGTTCTGTATGATTCAAGTGCTCGAGTGCAATCACTCGAGCACTAGGCGCTCGAGTAGGGTGTTTTGCGGGATTTTTTGTCCCATGACATTTTTAATCGGCACATGCCTATATATACTTCATCCCGAGCACGTTTTTGGACACCACTTCATACTTAGAGATATAATTTGATAGAGAGGAGCTTGGGAGAGTTCAGCAAGAGATTTTGCACGTGTAATCGAGGTTTTTGAACTACGAATTCATAGATTAGAGTTTTTTTTTCCGTTATTTCTTCCTTCGACACTTAATACTTTCAGAACTAGCTTTTATTATTAATTGAGATTCGTTTTTTAGACTTTGATTTATTGATTCAAACCTAGTTTATGTTTTTGAGTTCGTTAACTAAATTCATCAAGTTTATGTTTATTGTTCGTCCAATTATTTTTGTTTTCGTATTCAACATGTTAGGTTAGAACCTTTGTATGCTTGGGGTAGGATGAACTCGTAGAAGTAGGATGTTTGTACATAATTAGGATAATTCGTGATGTTTAGTGCTAGTTCTCTTAATTAATTGAATTCTTAAAATAAACCCTAGAATTATCTTGGAATTGAGTACAAAAATTATTAGAGAGAGGACGATCTTATCACTCTTTAAAAACGATTAGGCTTAACGATAGGGGTATAGAAGCGGTTTATAATCTACCGGTTTATCTAGGGAGGACGACCGCATAACCTTGGGTAAATAAGGGTCTCATTAATTAAGCATAATCCATATAACTTGTTTAGTGGGTTGTGAAGTAGGTTGATATGACGAAGTATTAGGGTTAATTCTTGAGTTTTTAGTCTTTCAATCTGGTGCTAGATTAGGGAAGTTGATTGCCTAGTTTTAGTACACTTAGGATTAATACTTGCACATCATGGTTATTTTAGTTATCGTACCAGCTCCATTAGTATACGTAGGGATTCCTATTCTGAGCATCATCATCTCGTATTTGATTAAAACCTAAGTTATTTGTTTGATTTCATTATTTGCATTAATAGAAGTAGACTTTAGAGTAGTTTAATTCCATTTCTAAAACGAAATATCCATTCATATTAACTACGACGCGTAGATATCCAGGGCTCTATTCGCATACACATCCTCCCTTGGGTACGATACTTGGTCCATATACTTACCAATACTACAAGAAACCCATACACTTGTGGGGTACCTACTAGTATAGCTAGTATTTTGCGTTCAAGTCAATTAGTGACCGTGCAAGACCACTAGTCACAAATTAGGAAAATTTGCGACTGTCTCGAGAGGCAGTCGCTAAATCGAAGGATTAGCGACGGCTTACGACCGCTTTGGCGGTCGCTAAAACTCAAAAGTCGGTCAAAGTTGACAAACTCTATTTGCCGCCTGATCAGCGACCGCCGAGCGGTCACATAATTCAATTTTGTATTTAGCAACCGCTCTATGTCGGTCGCAAAATGGTCAATTGACCCGTTCTTGGAAACGGGCAATGGTCATTTATTGCTGGATAATTAGCGACTGCCCCAGGCGGTCACTAATCACAAATTTGGTAAACTATGACCGCCTTAATCTGTGATTAGCGACCGCCATAGGTGGTCGCTAATATTTTTTTACCCTTTTTAGGCGAATGTCGTACTTACTTTCGGCCTACGCCTAAAAATTTCACCCGCCGCCGCCGCCGTCCGTCGAGCAATACGTTCCGGTCAATACCCTTCTTGCTTCCTCATCTACCTAATAACCGTAAGTTTTTCAAACTTTAACTATTTATTATCTTTGTATATTATTTTTTTAGTATATATGATTGATATAAATGAAGTTATAAATATATATATATATATATGATTGTATATATGTTTGTATGAATATTCATGCATATATATTTGTGTATGTTTGTATATATGTTTATATATATATATAAATGTTAGATATATATGTACGTAAATGTTTGATTTTATATGTTTGTATATGTTTTTTAAATCGTGTATATAAATGTTTAGTATTTTTATGTTAGTTGGTATGTTAGTAAATATTAAATTAGTTAATTGATATGTATAGATGAATTAATATGTAAGTATATATGAATTTAGTTGATTGATATGTGTAAGTATGAATTTAGTTTGATTAATATGTAGGTATGTATGAATTTAGTTGATTAATATGTAGGTATGTATGAATTTAGTTGATTAATATGTAGGTATGTATGAATTTAGTTGATTAATATGTAGGTATATATGAATTTAGTTGATTAATACGTAGGTATGTATGAATTTAGTTGATTAATATGTAGGTATATATGAATTTAGTTGATTGATATGTGTAAGTATGAATTTAGTTTGATTAATATGTATGTATGTATGAATTTAGTTGATTAATATGTAGGTATATATGAATTTAGTTGATTCATATGTGTAAGTATGAATTTAGTTGATTGTGTATGTAGGTATATATGAATTTAGTTGATTAAAATGTGTAAGTATGAATTTAGTTGATTAATATGTAGGTATATATGAATTTAGTTGATTGGTATATGTTATGTTATGTTAATCTATTGAATTTATAATTATTACAGATGAGCTCTCAAGATAACCCTGATCAGGCTAGGGGACAAGGTCGGGGACAGGGTCGGGGGAGGGAGAAGAGGAGGCCAGGGTCGTTGAGACCGGTGATCCCGGAGTTTCGACGGGCCCCGAAGATGACACCATCCTCCTCACAGCAGTCCAGTGCTGCTGGCTCTACTACCATTGCCGGATCTTCAACTTTACGTCAGCATCCGGCGTTTGATAGACGTCTCACTGTTGTCCCTTGCGACAACATGTAAGTATCCTTAGATAACGAATTAAATAATTTTAATTGTATTCATTAATAGTAAATTGAATTTTTTTTATGTTACAGTATGCTTCCAGTCCATGAGACTAGCTTTCGTGTCTCAGAGGCCATTAAGAAGGTCCCGTTCCAGGTTGGTGCCTCCTCGTGGTCCATGGTGTCCGAGAAAAAAAGGAGGGAGTACTTCGAGGAGTTCAAGGTATATTTATTATGATTTTAAGTTTTAATATTTTATTTTGAATTTATTTGTTAATATTTTATTTTTAATTTAATTGCAGAAGTTGTGCGTCTGAGATCCTGCCCATGATAGTGTTATGCGCGGCTTGTTGATTGCCAAATTCGTTTAAGCACAAATTGAACTACTTTCAAGTGAACGAGTTCGTCGTATTATAAGCAATTGACCAAGTTAAAAATTTATCGAACCCAAAGGAAGTGGAAAGTGTTCTTAGGACTCAATCTCAAAGTCGACATGGTGCTATAATTAAAAAGTTTTCGGGTTTGGTTTTAGCTAGAAAATGTAAATGACAAGTAATTAAAATCAAATAACCTCTAAGCAAGAAAATAAACAACTAATCTAACTTCGTGCGACGAAGTGCAAAGGGAGAGATATGCCCTAAATGGTTTCTATTATGTGATTCTTAGGCTCAAAAGTCGACTTATGCCAAAATCTTAATCATTCATGGACTATACCAAGTAACACTTCACCTAAACATTCAACGGACTATCAAATGCTTAAGGCTTATTGACGGGATCCTACGTTCTAACTCTCGCTCGACGAGTTAAAACGAGATAAACGCATCTAAACACTTCTTGCTCATATACGAAGGTTTCATCAAATCAATGTAATTCTCATCTACACTAAAACGAATTCACACATCAATATGAATAATTCATGCATAGAGCAAAGCAAAATTCCAATCAATAAGGATATAATTCCACAAACAATCAAAACTAGGCATAAATTAACAACCCAAACCTAATTCTCACATAATTTCCACCATTCAAGGCATAAAAAGATTAGCCCATGAATTGAAGAGGACAACCCATGGCTAAACAAGAGCAAAGCATGAAATTCATATCAATATTAAATGCAATTGCAATAAAATAGAAAGATATCACCTCTTTGGTTCACAAATTATAAGAAAACTTCAACTAATTCTTCACACTTGCTTGCAAATGAAATCTACTTCTATGAAAATTGAAATCTATGGCTAATTCTAAGCTAATTAATGAGAAAACTTGTATGAGAGTGTGTGGGTGTTTCCATGAGAGCTCTTCTCCTTCAAAATCGTGGGTCCTCCTTCTAAATTCTGAATTTTCTCCTTAAATACCCTTCCTCTAGATTGTTGGCACGTGTCCCGATCTAAAAATGTAAAAATCTGAAATTCCAATCTGCACGATCGTGCAGATGTGCACGACCACACCTTTTGGTCGTGCACGACTTCAAATTGGGCTTTAAATTGCTGAAATTGATGGGGTGCACGACCGTGCAAATCTGCACGAGCAGATATGGTCGTGCACTTTTAAAAATTTGTGGCTTCGGTGATTTTCTAAGGCTGCACGACCGTGCAAACTTGCACGAGCACTTGCTCTTGGTCGTGCACAACCACAAAAATCGTCTTTTCCATTTTAATTCGTGCACAACCTCAATTCTTGCACGACCAGAGTGCACGACCAAGGTAAATTTTCATCTTTTGTTCGATTTGACTCCCGGTTTTTATTGTTACTTCCTTTTCTCTCTTTCTTCTTCATCTCTTGTCTTTAATAGTCCTCTCCTTGAGATTCCCTTGAACCTTTTTAAGCTCGACATCCTGAAAAACATGAGAAATTTCAGAATTAAGCAATTGTTGCACATTTTCACCCAAACTCTTGTAAAATCCAAATAATTGTTCCTGATTCAACCTTAAATCATAAGAAAATATGCACAATGTTGTCACCAATCACTTGTTCTGCGCGAAAGCGCAGGAGCAGTATAAAAACATTATCTACGGGCTGAGGAAGAAGTTCAATAGTGGGGAGCTGCTGGAGCTGGGGACAGGGCCAGACGGACGTTCCATCTGGGACGCTTTGGTTGCTCACTGGAATAGTGAGCAATTCAAAGCCAAGTTCGAGAAGTCGAGGGAGAACCGGTTGAAGGACCCCACCGGACACGGCGTCGCCAGACATCGGGTTAGATCCCGATCCATCTACGAGCACTCTTCCGCCTTTGTAAGTATCTATTGAATTTTTATTTACATTTAAATATTAATAACTTTTTAAATATTTAACATTTAAATATCTATTGAATTTGGTTCGCAACAGGAGAGAGAGCACGGACGAAAGCCCTCTCTCTATGAGCAGATGGAGATCTCCCACCCAGTGAACCCAGAGACTGGGACGTCTACCTACGCCCGCACCACCGAGATCGACGTAAGTATTTTTCTAATTTTAATTAATTTTTATTTAATTATTATAATTGTAGGTTAATTATTATAAAAATTTATTTATTGAATTTTAGAACCAGTTTAAGGATTGTCTCGCCCAGGCCTCGCAGCAGGTGTTCCCTAGAGACGACATCGGAGAGAACCCCACCCCTCCCTGGATTGACAAGGACCGCATCTATTTAGATGTGGTCGGAGTCAAGAAGAGGAAGGTCGTGGGGCAAGGCGGTCACATTAAGGCCATCCTGCAGACCTACCGCCAGAGCAGTGGATCGTCCTTCTCGATCGACTCTGCTCCCTCTCAAGTGGAGCGTGAGCTGAGAGACGTCCGGAAGCAGATGAAGGCTCTCACTGCCTACAACGAGAGTCTTCGAAACTGGTTCTCCAACATCTCCCAACAGATGGGCGTATCTAGCCCACCTCCACCCCCACCCCCACAAAACTTTATTGTCGGGGGAAGCGGTGCCGAGGAGAGCGGTGCCGGGGGGAGGGGGGTGATGCCGGGGTGAGCCGGCATGGAGGTGGTGAGGGTGAGGGTGATGATGATGATGATGATGTGCTCGATATCGAGCACTTCCTCTCTAGAGATGATCAATAGAGAGAGACAATTTTTTATATTATTTGTTGAATATTTTATTTTATTTGTTGAATGTTTTTAATTTATTTTGTTGAATATTTTATATTTTTTATTGAATATTATAGATTTGCATATATTTTTTATTGAATAAAAAAGAGTTAGTAAATATATATATATATATATATATATATATATATAAACGAATTAGAAATAAAAAAAATTAATTTGATGAATTTAAAAAAAACGGGAGCAATTTGAAATTATATACAATTAAATGTATAAAATTAATAAATTTATAATTTATAATAGCCTAAAATATTAAATTTATAAAATTAATAAAAAATTTAGTATATATATATATATATATATATATATATATATATAAACGATTTAGAAATAAAAAAAAAGAATTAATTTGATGAATTAAAAAAAAGGGGGACTCAATTTGGAATTATAAATGTATAAAAACGAAAAAATTAATAATTTATAATAGCCTAAAATATTAAATTAATAAAAAAGTATGTAAATATATATATATATATATATATATATATATATATATATATAAACGAATTAGAAATAAAAAAAGAATTAATTTGATGAATTTAAAAAAATGGGACTCAATTTGGAATTATATACAATTAAATGTATAAAAATGAATAAATTAATAATTTATAATAGCCTAAAATATTAAATTTATAAAATTAATATAAAAGTTAGTAAATATATATATATAAACGAATTAGAAAAAAAAAGGATTGAATTTAAAAAAACGGGAGTCAATTTGAGGTTATATACAATTAAATGCAAATAAACGAACAACAGTAGCATGTGTCCTAGTGATTCACACCTCTTCCGGGCTACTTGGAGGTCGTGGGTTCGATTTCTCTTGGGCGCATATTTGCCCATTTATTTCTACAAGCCTCACAAGGGCTTATATACTACATGACTCGCCTAATACAAGCTAGTGGGTCAGTGGCTCAGTGGTTCGCGCCCCGTCCGGACCCCAATGGGCGCGGGTTCGAACCCAATGAACCACTTTTTTTTATGCAGGTTCGCAGATTAGCGACCGCCTCATGGTCGGTCGCTAATCAAAAATAAATTAAAAGATTAATTTTATTTTAGAAAAATAATTTAGCGACCACCGATAGTCGGTCGCTAAATCATGACCCGGCCGGGTCAGACCCGATAGATTCAGCGACCGGCCGAAGGCGCAAATTAGCGACTGATAACAAAAAACGGTTGCTAATATTAGTTACCCGCATTTTAACGACCGGTTTTTTCGGCCAGAAATCGGTCGCTAATCACGTTTTGCGACCGAAAATCGGTCGCTAATTCCCATTTTTTGTAGTGATATACCAAATTGTCCATCTCTCTAAACCCATCAATTTGATACCTCAAATTGATCATTTCATATATTACAATTTTACAAATTAAAGTTTGAAAGTTTCATTTACGTTAATTTTTCGGCGACCAAAATTAGACTATTTTATAGTGAATCGAATGTCAAATCATATATTAAATGAGTTAAAGACCAATTTCGTTCCATAACTCTGGACTTTTTGCAAAATAACTTTTCAAATTTTCAATTTTATCCCGTACCTCACCATATAATCCGATTTTAGCCTCATTTTTGCCGGAAAACACAAACGATGTCGTTTATGTCGCATTTTTTGCACGCATAGGCGAAAGTAAGGGAAATCCGGCCAGCTTTCTATGTCAAACACACTTGAGCACCTCCTCAAGAATATAAAAAATGTTGGAATTATTGGTGTATACCAATAATAATATATGAATGAAAATGAAAAGGGAATTTCAATTGAGACTGGGATGAAGACATTGGACCTTGGACCTTGGTTATTGGTCATTGACAATTGATTTTTGGGTTGTATTTGGGCCTTAGAAGAGTTTTCTAAGTTTGTTGAGCTCAAAGTTTGGACTTAGCCCGGAAATCTGGAGTGTCCAGATTCGTTGAAGATGACATGAAAGTGTGTGATAAACGTGGAAAACATGTGATGAAATTCAATTGTTGGCAAATTCCCTGATTTTTGTTTAATTGGGAGTGACTTACGCCTCCCTAATTTTGGCTGAGACGAACCGGAATACAGAAAGGTCCAGGTTCGTAGTTTGACTAACAATCCTTCCATGCATGTGTGGGTCTTGGAGGCCTATAAATAGGTGTCTTCATGCATAGTTTCTGGCGCCACATAGAAAATCTCTCTCACTCTCTCCCTAAGTATTATAGCATATAGAGTCTTTAAGAAATCAGTCCAGTTCATACGTTCTTTATGTTCGCAGGAGCTTCAAGACCTGCGGTGCTGCACCCTTGAAGATGAAAGTGTCGTTTTACCTTTGGGGACGTATTTCTAGAACCGAAAAGCACTACCGGGGAAATTTCGTCTTGCGGGAAGAGGTCTTCCTCGACTCGACACATTGCAGTCTTACTTTTTTTGTATTCAGTGTAAATTTAAATTTCGAGTTGTAATTTTATTTATTTAATATTTTTTGTGATCGAATTATTATTTCCACAGTCATCAAAATTCCAACAATCGCAAGACGAAAGTCTTTGAACCAGGGAAACACAATTGTTCCTTCTGGTACTCTCATTCCTCTGGGCACCACTACCTCTATCCCCTTTGTAACTGTCCAAGTTGGGCAGATTTTGAATCCCAATGTGGTGAACTCTTTTCCCTTTGATGACACTAGACCTTTCATGGTTCATAGCGAGAGACCCGAGTAGTTCTCGGTTAAGAATTATTAAAAAAAATGGCAGAAGAGAATGATATTTTTTAACCACCTTGTGGTTGGCAAGGTTTGTCACTGAGGATCCGCTTGTGTTCGTAGAGAATGATACGCAAAATGAGGATGTCAGTAACAAATGGTGGTGATGGGAATAAAGTCCCCTGATTGATTAAAGTCGGTTGTTGATGAGAATCATGAACCGGGTCCCAATGAGGCTTTTTCCGAATGAAGCAACAATTTGAAATAAGAATTGGTGGCTTTTCGGGAAAAGATTGAATCAAAATGCCCGCGGTGACATTCGATTCTGTCGCGATTTGAGTAAATCGACGATTGACGTTATTGTTTCGAGAGAAAGTGACATGAATGGCCGTGTCTCTCTCTGTCGCTTGAAATTTTAGATGACAAATAAGTTGAGTCATGCATTTTAATTTATTTTGGGTTGAAGATCATACTTACATGATTGACTCAAAATTAAACTAATGAGGATATTGACTAATTTAGCCGAGTGCGTAGGCATGTTGTTGATCTCAATTGGTCAAATTGATGAATTAAGACAGAAACTCAAATTTCAGTTAAATTGCTGAGAGAAACATGGGACAAAATTAATTAAATTTTGGACCAGGTAATATTATGGAAATAGTAATAATACTGAGGTATTAAATACTTTTCCATGGATTTGGATTCCTTGATATCAAAATAATAATTTGATATGGGATCAAATATTTTTTGTGCTAGAGGCATAAATTATTTTTTGGATTTAGTCCACAAGTTTAAGTCGTATAATTCGCTTGAGATTTGCTCGCGAATAAATGGTGGCATTAAGGCCTCATTTAAAAATGTGCTTTGAGAGCATGAACGATGTGAATTTAATTCACAAGATTTGACTCGTAGCAATGACAATTTATTTGAGAGTCAAAGGTGGCAACTATGGCCATAATGAAAATTGAATTTAATTTGGTATTTGACCAATATTAAATTTCGAACTTGAAATGTAACTTCGAAACATTTGGTTTTCCAATGTATTTCGAGATTGTATCCATATTAATATTTGGTGAAATATTAAATAAAACAGATGAACAATCTCGAATATGTGGGATGAGTTCTCGCCATGGATAAATTCGAATGTGGGGGAGAAGAGGTCTCTCCATTGATATGTTCGAATTTAATATGTGATTAGCAAAGACGTGGCTTTAAAGCTAAATGAAAAATAAAAAATAGTTTATATTTTGTGGAATATTTGTTTCCACAAGTTAAATGGAAGTACTTTGTCAAGGAAGTCGGAACTAAAAAGTTCATGGTGACAAAATTTAGTGTTCTAATTTTATAACTTTTGAGGTTTATGTGTATAAATCTAAAGTTATAAAGTGGTTAATAAATTTTATTTATTAACATTCCTAATATCAATAACCTCAAAAGGCTATGATATATGTGGAAGTGAAAATGACAATGGCAATATTTGTCATTAGTTTGGAACACTTTACCTCTAATACTTAGATCAAACAGACGTGTGTGATTTGAAGTTGGTGTAACTTGGAGGTGTATACCCTAAAATGTGGGGGTGTGTGATGAAATTTGATCTCTAGTAATAGTGGATCCACTCATGAAAAGAGCTAGCTGAGATCAAATAAAATGCTAGAAAGAATGGGTCTAAAATCCACAAAGTAAAAACTAAAGCAGTGGTAACCCAACCATGATGACTGGAGATCCTAAGAACTTGGTTCAATGGGAAAACTAAGTTGTGGATGTTTCTAGTTAAGAACACTTGGTAATTTGACCATTCTTTAGAAGAGCACAACACCAAGTGTTGGAATCCATGAGTTGTGGTATAGGTTAAAGTCTTTGACTTTTAATGATTCCTAGAGTATAATGGGATACTCAAGATAGGAGATCACCTATATAAGTGTGAGGTGAGAGGCCGCCTCAAATATCATTGGATATTAAACACTTATGAATCCAAAGGGTGTCCATGGCCGAAACGGACAAAAATGTGAGAATAAGAGAAGAGCGTAGAGATTTTATTGTGTCAACATTATTGTCTCAGTGCACACCAAGGTGGAATGGTTCAAGGCATAGTGTCCACTAGGCCGTCGGTGTACTCGGTAATGTTTGACTATGGAAGGTTCAAAGCTCCAAACTACCTATCTAGATGCAATAACGTCTCGTTTGAACTGGACTGTGAGTCTGCATATTATAGACTCTAATTTCCACTCATGTGGGGGGTTGTTGGAATTATTGGTGTTTACCAATAATAATATGTGAGTGAAAATGAAAAGGGAATTTCAATTGAGTCTGGGCTGAAGACATTAGACCTTGGACCTTGGTTATTGGTCCTTGACAATTGATCTTTGGGTTGTATTTGGGCCTTAGAAGAGTTTTCTAAGTTTGTTGAGCTCAATTGTTTGGACTTAGCCCGGAAATCTGGAGTGTCCAGATTCGTTGAAGATGACATGAAAATGCATGATAAACGTACAAAACATGTAATGAAATTCAATTGTTGGCAAATTCCCTGATTTTTGTTTAATTGAGAGTGACTTACGCCTCCCTAATTTTGGCTGAGATGAACCGGAATGCAGAAAGGTTCAAGTTCATAGTTTGACTAACAATCCTTCCATGCATGTGTGGGTCTTGGAGGCCTATAAATAGGTGTCTTCATGCATAGTTTCTGGCGCCACATAGAAAATCTCTCTCACTCTCTCCCTAAGTATTATAGCATATAGAGTCTTTAAGAAATCAGTCTAGTTCATACGTTCTTTATGTTCGCCGGGGAAATTTCATCTTGCGGGAAGAGACCTTCCTCGGCTCGACACACTGCAACCTTACTTTTTTTCGTATTCTGTGTAAATTTAAGTTTCGAGTTGTAATTTTATTTATTTAATTTTTTTTGTGATCGAATTATTATTTCTACAGTCATCAAAATTCCAACAAAAAGCATGACTTCTATTTGGCTAAGTGAGAAGTTCTTACAAAGGTTCTAGTCTGATGGTCGATTTTCCCCAACTTTTATCGTCATGTGCAAAAAAAGACCAAAACGACGTCCTTTGTGTTTTTTTCAGCAAATATGAGACTTGAATAGGACTATATGGTGTATTATGGGACGAAATTGAAAACTTGAAGAATTATGTGACATTTTGTGGAAAAGTCTAGAGTTATGAGACAAAATGACTTTTTAACTCTATATCAAATTGTTCATTTTTCAAGTTCATTATTTTAATACATGAATTGTCTTTCAATTTGTCGGAAAATTACACAAACAAATATTTAATTTGATATATAATGCGTTAAAGATAGATTTAAAATGAAAAGAATTATTGAATTTGAAATTATAAATGTAAAATAAAAAAAAATCAATAGATTTCTAAAACTAGTCGTGGGTGATCTTGACTACAAGTATATCTACACCAGATCATATAACACACTTACCCTTTTGTAAAATTGGTTTATAATTTGAAATTAATATCATTAAATTTATGAATTAAAATAACAATATAAAATATAATAGTATTAGTTGTAATATTAGTTTTATATTATGAACAAATTTGAGGGGCTTATCAAATAAATAATACACAATCAGTCTCACTGTATTCTTCTCCTTCTATATATATAGTTATAAATTCGAATTTGAAAGAACAAAATAATTTAATTATTTGTTATAGATTCAAGTTAATTTGAATGCACGAAATAGTTCATTACTTTCCATGAGTGCGATTACAGCCGTAAAATTTGGCAAAATAAACCCCAAAAGAGTAAAAGTAGAACAAGAATTAGGGGTTGAGATGCTGCCTATAATCATCATCATCAGAGCCATCTCGTACCACGATGGCATAAACAGCATACATTATCCCAGGAACATAGCCCAACAGTGTCAGCACCACACATATCAAGAACTCACACTGCAATCACAACACAATTTTAGTTATATATCAAATTATTTTATGGATATCTACTAACATGAATTATTTATATTCATACATCCACAAAAAATATATTTGTTTTTTTTTGTATTCACATAATCATTTTATTTAAAAACGGACCTCACAATACTCCATGCATGATACCCTTCAATGTATCGCATTAAACCACGTACAAAAAAGAAGAACTGTTTTTTTATAGACGGAAGGAGTATGAGTGTATGACTTAATTGAAGATAAAATCATAATTTTTCGCACATTGTAATATAATCTAATATTTTTAATCTTGGTTAACAAAATCTATATTTGAAATTATTTTACAAGTCGAACCAATTAATATACAGTTTCATTCCTACCCCAAAATGTCGATTGACTGTTTATTTCCATTCGAAACAATCTAAACATGTTAATAGAACTAATTACTTGTTGCCAGGTAAGTGTCATGTCACTTTTGAGCGGGAGCGAATCTACCTCGTTGGATAAACTTAAAAAAAAATCGGGGTTCTTTTTAAAAAATTCATAAGTTAATATCATATTGCAATTTGAAAAAAAGAAAATTGAAATTAAATCATTTAATATTCATGAAACATGCAACGTCAAATTACGTACATTCAATGCATATCGTTAAATATAAATATGATTAGCATTACTAAAAATTAATCGAGTTTTCGCGTTACAACTTGAATACGTACATGATATGGAGATACAAATGAACTTACACTGCAGCAGCCATTTCTGAAGAAGACTCCCAACGGTGGAAGAAGGATTGCAAGAAGAATTTCCATGAAAACCGCACATCTTGATGCCATTTTCAGATTAATTCAAAGAAAAATTAAGTTACTTTAATTATTTTGATGATCAATCATTAAACTGCTTTATGTGGGAGTGTTGGATCTGGAGTTGCTAGTCTTTAGGCGATGAATAATAACAATTAGAGAGACCACTCTTATTTATAGGATCTTGATTGAGTTCTTCTTACCATTGCACATTTGCACTATTTGAGGGTAGCATAGTAAAAAAAAAGATTGGCTTTCTCTTGTGGTTTAAACTTCATGCATTTAATTATTCTTTGTCACTATTGCACTCCAATGATCTGTATCAGTATAACCATCCAAATTTAATTTTTAAAAATTGATTAAATTTGGCCAAAAATGCTCAAAAAAGTAAACAAGTACCTTCTAAATGAATTTATGTCCTCAATTGATTTTGTACTTTATAAATGCTATATCTTTCATTTTATATCCATTATTTTCTTTCTAAATTTCAATTTAAAAAAATGGTACCGAAGTCACCCCTGTATTGCATCGCCGTGGTGTGGCCGCCACTTCATTGCCTGATGAATTTTCATCATTCTTTTGAATATATACGTACTACAAATATATCTTATAATAATACATTTTCAAACCTCTCCAAGATGATGTGTCAACACCACCTTATTCTTAGGCTGATGTGGCATGTCTCAAATCTCTCCATTTTGAAATACTGTGCTCTCGACCCTTCGTTCTATATCATTAAATCTAAACTATTAATTTATATCTGCATAATTAATGCAAATAGATATTTTTTCCATTTTCTTATTTAGTTATTTTTAGAATTTATTATAAATCATATTTTTTTCCAAACCTTAATGTAATTAAATATGATCTACTTATTGAATGAATCTAAATTTATCATTTTTAAGTTTGAGTTAGTATATAGTATATAATATAATGTTCGATTATTTTTTTCTAAAATAAAAGTTACATAGTTATATATTCCAAAGAATATTCTTATGTGATATATTCTTATTATGGACAAGATACAATATTGCATGTATTTTTTTTTTTTTTGTTATAAATAAGAGCATATTGTATTTCATTTTTTTACATCGAAATTTCATTTGTTCCACTCTTTTGTTGAGATTTCTCCCATCAATTGTTGGTTAGTTATATATCTATTGTTATTAGTATATTTATTTTATAATTAAATTCATTATTTTAAGTGCTCACAATTTGATTAGATTTAAATATCAATATGAATGTAATAATGATTGTTGATTTATGCTCTACATCGTTCAGTTTAAATATTCTTCATGTGCAAAAATAATAAATTTAACTATACCATGTATTTTTATCTGAATAATTATGATGGTTTAATTGTTGTAATTTAAATCTCATTTTAGATTTCAAGAGTATGACAATAATTTCTAATATCAAGAGTGAGAGCAAAAAAATGACCGTTAAAGTTAGGATTGAAAAAATTGGACAATATTTTTTAATGATTTTAATAGAGACAAGTTCTACATGGAACTTATTTTGATCGATGAACATGTATTTGTAAATTGTAACTTTAAAGTTTATTTCAAATTTTGTATTGTTTCTTATATAAAATTAATTTCTTACCGTATACTCCCAATAATTAATAATGTTGATTAATTTATAAATTATTCAATATTGAAATGGAAATTGATTAAATTATTAGTCTAAGTAATGTTATTCCATAATTGTTATTAATTTATGTGAATTTTGATTTTTTTTTTAATTATTTAGTTTGTAGGATATACCTATAAAGTTTAGTGAAGGGCACGAGCCACAGCTAAACAAACCCCATAATTTATTGTATATACCTCGAATTTTTTTAAAAAAAAAATACTCTTATATTAAATGTCTACAGAAAATAAATATAATATATTTTTTCAGTACGCGAAATTCGCTTTGGTACACTCTAGTATTGATATATTGATTTTCTTTTCTTACCTCATGGGTGTAAAGATAATTAATAAACCACGTCATTGCATGATCATTATTTCCCACTAATAATTATTTAAATAATATTTTTTTATAAAATTCTTAACTTTTTTTTTTCGAGTTTAATATTTCTTGATATGTAATCGTTTTTTTTTTTCATGTTTAATCACAAAAAATTCATAGTTTTAAGTCTTGTCTTATCTCTTGATTTCAGAATACGTGTATTTTAATTTAATACTAGTCACCCAAACAAATATATTCATTAATTCATTAATGTACGTGAGTATCCTTTTTACTACTATTGTTTTTTTTTTAAGTACCGTTACTACTATTGTTGAATTGTATTCAACTTGACAAATATTTTCATGTATCAATTGCATCGTGCAATTTAAATACAATTTTTAATGATATTGATTGTTTTATTAAAATATACTTAATTGATTAGTATTAGTTATTTTTATTAAATAATATCAATTAATTTTATTGAAGTAGTGCATCTGACTAAGTATGGAATGAAAATGGTTTGTATATAAATATTGAAGGATATCGGTTGTTTTACTAAAAAATATTATTTATTTAATAAAAATAAATTAATATTTTTTAGTAAAAATAATTAATATCCTTCATAATTTATATATGAACCAATTTCACCAAAGGCGTTAATCCAAATCTCTCCCAACCTATTCAAGCCAATGTATAAGTCATATATTGTATATTTCAAAATACTCAATTCTGAAATGGTTATAGCTTTTTCTTTACTCCTCTTTCTGTTATAAAAAAGATTATTTCAAATTAAAAAAAATAAAAATTTACTCTTTAAAATCAATCGCTTCCAAACATCATTTATTTATATTATATTACACTACATTTTTTCATTATACCCTTTAACATTGAACTAAACTCCCTTCAATAAAAAATGGTTTAACAAATCCTTAACTTTACACCTTTCATCATTAATGAACAATTTTTTTCATTAAAACCCGCACTATTCAAAAAAAAATAATTAATTAGTTATAAAAGTTTGTAACGGTTATGAATATTGTAATGATTATGAATATAATAATCATTTGTAATAGTTTAATTTACTTATATATATATATATATATATATATATATATATATCATGTCACTAGTGCTAAACCTGCGATTTCGCGGGCTTGTAAATATTTTTATTATTATGTTTTAGTTTTTAACATTCTAACGTATAACACGAATTTATATTTGAAATACATCAACTTATCAAAGTTTAAAGGTTTGATAATTTTACTTCAGGTTTCATATTAAAAAATAATTAGCTGATATTAAAAAAACTAAAAACCGATGTCAATTTCACTAAAATTATAAAAATGTTAAAAATAATAAATTATCAAATTTTTGTTCAATTACAATATAACATATTCGAAAGAACCAAAAAAAAAAAAACAACTGCAAACGTTGATTCATAATCCAATTCAAATGAAGAAAAAATCACACATTTCGGAATACTTTTTTATAAACCACATTTGTAGTCCTTTTCGACGGTTTACCTTTTCGTGGGTTTCGACAAAAAATGTTAGATTGATTCTTAAGAACATCATATAAATATATTTTTATTAATTTGGTTATGTAATTATTAATTATTTATTTTTGGTAAATGTATAAATATTTTTTGGCATATCGAATCAGACTTTATTTGACCCGTATTTTATAAAACTTGGCCTAAATTGGACAAAATAAAAAAAGTGTCCTTGTTTTTCAAGTTTGTAAAGATATTGTCCTAATTTTGCAAGTTTGTAATGATATTATCTCAATCTTGCAAGCTCATAAAAATAATGTACTAATTGAACAAATACTCATAAAAATAATGTCCTACATAATAATTTTCCGTTATAGCAAATTTAGTTGATGGCAATGAAGAGTATTAATTTTAATTTAAAAAAATTAATTGGTTTAAGTAAAGTGTATCTAAAAATAATTATAAAACGGTTCATATATGAAATAAATTAATTCCAAAACATACTCTCAATACTAAAATTTTAATAGTAAAACACATAATACCAAGATGGGGTTAATCATGTTTTTAATCTATCGTCAATATTGTCTGAACTACGAATTGAATTGTATACAATAAATTATACCTTATAATTTATAACTAAATTAACTCATATAAGGAAACAATTATTTTTTTGTAAGTTCGTAAATATATTTTCTCAAGTTTGCAAGCCCGCAAGATAGTGTTCTATTTTTACAAACAATCATAAGGTAGTGTCCTAAAATAACAAAATTTTTCTTATAACCAATATATTTTAGAAAAGCTAGATTTAGAAATAAAAAAAATAAGGTCAATTCATTTTGTCTTTGAATAAACTTTTTAATATGTGAATACTATCATAATCAATAGAAGGAACAAAATCAATGAATGGAACAAAAGGACCAAAAAGTTGTAAAAAAGTTGCAAAAAGTTTGATACCATGATTTTGTTATCTAATATATATATATATATATATATATATGTGTGTGTGTGTGTGTGTGTGTGTGTGTGTGTGTTTGTGTTTGTGTGTGTGTGTGTTTGTGTGTGTGTGAAAGTTAGAGGACCATACAATCAATGGATAGAACAAAACTGGAAAAAAATATATATATATATATATATATATATTAGTGCTAAACCCGCGATTATCGCGGAGCTGTACATAAAATTTATGGTAAAGTTATTAATCAATTTTTTTTAAGTTTTATAAACGTTAATACTATTATTATTTTATTTATTCAATTTTTTATTGTATTTTTTAAAATGTTAGTTAATAATAAATAATTATATTCCAAGGACAATAAACTATAAATTCATGACATTTATTATTAACCAAATGTTTAGAAAATAACGCTTACAAATTGCAGAAAATCTCACTATAAACAACATTTGTTGCGTATTTGGAAGAATTCCCGTTAGAATCAAGTGACAAAATCTTCAAACATCTACTCGATCTAACTCTGGATACTGCAACATAAAGTTAACCATGAGTGAAAACAGGCTTGAGAAGATATAATCTAGCAGTAGAAAGCGATTGCACTTGACAAAACACAGTAAAATTGAAAATTATCGCCTTGTAAAATTCACCTGCATTGTAGGATCAAAATTTGTCAATGTCATTCTTGGGATGAAGACTTTATTTCCAACATTCCTTCTGGATATTATTTCAGCCTCGAGAATGTGGTTGCCAAGTTTGGTGACGATCAATCTTGTTCCATTGCACAACTTGGATTTGTGATCAATATTTCTTAGTAACTTTATAGGCACTCCTTCTTTCAAGATCAAACGGTGATTTGATATTCCGAAACACCTAACATAATTTAAAATTCAACTGTAACCATTTGTCCATTATCTCCTTCTCGAAATTCAAAGGCACAAACACTGTTTGAGCTCAAGTATACTTTAGTATCACCCGAAATCATAGATAGAATCTTATCATTCATAGACTCCAAATCTCGATGAGTAGGTGGAAGTATTGTTCTATCCTCAAAGTATTTTTGTGTCCTTAAATTATCAATTAAGGATGGATAAATACATTCGATTATAGATGCAACTGGATCAATGACATCATAAATCAAATTATCTTTCGGAATCTCAATCTCAACGGCACCATCTTGCCTATTCCAATTTTCCCATCACCAACTTTCAAAATTCACCTCGAGAAGTTAATAATATCATTATCATTTGAGGACGTATTGAGATTAGAACTTTGTAATCTCATGTTCTTCGTCAATCTTAAAACTTTAAAATTGAAAACAAATTAGATGTATTTAGTTTTTCAATAATTAATTCTTTAGAAAAATATTATTATTTAATAAAACATGCATAAAATACCTTGCAATGATCCAAAAAATATGAAGCATTGATAGTTGAGTGCACAATATCCTCTCGACTTCCTTTTGGTATAATAGAAAGTATCTGTCTAAAATCTCCTCCAAGCACAACGATTTTACCACCAAAAGACATATCGTTCATGGTTCCATCTGGAGATCTAACAATATCCAAAGTTTTCGAAGCTAAATATGTTAATCATTGATGCCTCATCCCATATAATAAACTTTATCTTCAATAATAGTTCGGACAAATGTGTCTCCGGCTTAATATTACACATGTGGTCTCATCAATATTAAGCGGCATAGCAAATCTTGAATGAGCATTACGTCCGCCAGGCAGAAGTAGAGATCCTATTCCACTTGATGCAATATTTCCTTCCGAACGTATTGATGCGGAGATCGTTCTCCAAATGAATGTCTTTTCAGTTCCACCATATCCAAATAAAAAGAAGACTATTTCTTTTTGCAACCGAACAACTTCAAGTATTTCACTAACCACAAGTTTTTGTTCTTGAGTTAGAGTTGAACTTAACTTGTCATATTCTTCTCTTTGTTCAGACCGATCATAATTCAATTCTTGACGAATGGGTTTATTTACTACATCATTCTCAAAATCTGATACTGGCATTGATGCAAATCTACTCAAAGTGGATTCATTCATCTGCAGTAGTTTCTCAATTTCAATTAAAGCCAAGTTTTTCAACTCTTAAATGTTAAGCTGTAAATCTAAAAAAAATATTAGAAAAAAATATAATTATAAAATAATTTTATAATCTAAATCAAATTAATTTTTAAAAAAATATTATACCTGGAATATTCAATGTTCGTCTTCTTTGATAGAGTATATCATCCACCATACACTCCCACGTCTTTTCGAATACGATTTCTGGAGAGTTCATTTAAGATGACATGAGAAGAATAATGAATATGCTCCTTAAATAATGAGTGTTTGCCCAATAACTTACATCTGCTATCCTATCATTGTACTCACGATCATCATCTAGCAATCCTATTGAATAGCAAGCATCCTTAAAGGTGTCATACACAGTATCACCAATGGTTTGTATCATCTCATAAGATGTTGATTCCTTATTATAAGACAGTAAGAGATACAAATAATACTCTTCATCAGCCCCTGGTGGAACACTGTATAGTCTTCCCAAAGAAAATCTATTACTTTTTCTCTTTTTTCACTGGTATTTTTTTCTATCCCAAACATAGATTTTTAAAAATTTCATATAGGTCAACTTCTTTGCATCCTCATCATTGGTTTTATTTTTATCCATTCACGCCATGAAATATTGATTTACCTGAAGATGCTCTTTCGAGTACATCATCAATGTAATCTTCATCTCGAAAAACAACTATCTGCTGATTAGGAAGATGAAAATTCAATCTCATAACCGGTGGATACACATAATGTATATCGAACTGAAGAGTTCTCCAAACTGCTTCACACAGAGATATGTATCTGCAGTTTACGAAAATTTTCACTCCGTCTTTCAATTTTGATTCACCTTTAGTGACCCCTTCCTTCTCCACAGTAGCAGTAACTCTATCAGCTCCTTCGTTGTAGTATTGGACAGTAAGGAACCATAAAATGGTTATTCAAATGAACAATTTTTTTTATCAACAGTGACCCCTGTATTTCTTCTTCTGTACAGTGGTAAACCTTCGCCATCAACATATGTAAACTAATTATAACTCTCTGGAAAGTTCTTTGAGCAAATGTTGTTGACCATGCAAGGAGAATTTCATTTTGTCAATCCACAGGGTCCGTGAATCATGTAGCCACTTACCAAATCATACAAAAATACATCATTATCTTTATCTGGTATTTCTGCAGATATCATACGATCAACATCCTCTGAATTTGAAATTTTGTTTTCACGGTTAAAAAACAAAAGAATATGAGCATGCATCAATCCTCTTTTCTGAAATTCCACTGCGTATAACACTGCAGATTGAAATTTTTTGAATCAAGTTATATACTAAAAAATTCAATAGAAATGTAACATTATTTTATTTATGAAAGACAAATATTATGGAACTAAAAATTTAAAAATATAAAAAGACAAACTTACATGCATCAATTTTTCCAAATATTTGAAGTTCCTTAAAATCCTTCACGATACGATCAAGTTTCATTTTAACCACTCTGCGGAGAATATCTGGCCTATCAACAGATTCAAAACCTTTCTCATTTAAGATTCAACACCTATCAACAGATATAATCAATAATACCCCAAAAAGTAATTAGTAATACTCCAATTGCAAATAAAAAAATTACATAGTTTGGCGTTTTAGTGGCTTAGTGCATATTTTGAAAATATTAAAGTTGAAGTCAAAATTAAAATTAAAGTCCAATTGAATGCTAAAATTTATGAATTAATTGTTATTTAGAAAGTAAATATTTTATTAATTTATTTTCTAATTGGAAAGATTATATATTATATTTTATATTTTACATATATGTAAACGAATTGGTAACATGATATGAAACTATTAATATCATGTTTTAAGATATTATTGATTACTACTTTACGTATTATTGATTACCACTTGGGGTATCGTTAATTTTTGCTCATGATATTCCCGATTATTACTCTAAGATATTGTTGATTATTGTTTTGGGATTTACTGATTCAAAACATACATTACACACTGAACTATGTATTTTTCGGAATTAACTTTTAAAATTCAAGTGCATATCATGTACTTGGGTGTATAGAAGAATAACTCAAACTATAAAATGGTATAAGTAAATTAATTGAAAGATTTAATTACAAACCATTCATTATTTCATATAATAATTATCGGTCAACATTTTTGAATTATGACATTTAATTATGTAACAAATATAACAATCCCGTCAATTTTTTTCCTACACAAGAATTTTTCTTAATATAATTAATTTGTATTAGATTATATGAAATAATAGAATATAGTCAACTATAAAATTGATCCTAATAATAAAATTATATAATTAAGATAAGTATATATATATATATATATATATATATATATATATATATATATATATATATATATATATATATATATATATATTGATATATGACTTGTTAATTGGATCACATGATTTAAACGCAGGTCAATTTTTCCTAAATTATATAATCAACATTGAATGTGAGATAATATCAAGATACAATCAAATATATAATTGAGGTACATAAGTTAAGTGAATAAATTAAAAAGTTAATGGATGGATTGATATATGACTTGTTAATTAAGTCACATGTTTTAAAAAAGAGTCAAATTTTCCTAATTTTAAAAATAATAATATCTTAATAAAAATAATTTTTAAATTTAAAAATAAAATTTTAATTTTATTCGAACATGTTTAGTAAATATTCATCCGTATTTTAAGGGACATGAGATACACACGTAAGCATGTTCTCTATTAGACCATATCTTAATAATAAAAAAAATTGTGTATTCCTAATTATTTGGTATATATATTATTATTCTATACTAATTTTAAGGAAATGTTGGTACACATGAAAAAAATATTGTATCCACCACATTGAAAAGATTCATTTTGAAAATTAACAAAAAAAAATTATGTTAATTAATTTTAGTAAAGACATTAAAAATATCTTAGTTTATTAAATAGTATAAAAGAAAAGGTCAATAAATCTTAGTTGTTAATTAGAAGGAAATTTAAAAGGTAAGATTAATTGTATTAACATTCCAACTATATTCAAAGTACATCATCATATACATAATTCGAAAACTCATGTTTTCAAAGGATTCATGGACTCAAATCTTACTTTCAATAATCCATTATTATTTTTAAAGAATATATATTCCGAAAGATATATTCATCGAATCGAAGATGAATATATATAAAAGATATCCATCATATAAAATTGAACGATTCTTCATCATCTTAAAATTAAAAAAAATTAAAATTATAACTTCTCATAAAGAATATTATTTATAGAATTGTAAATAATACATTGAATTGTATGTAATACATTACAATGTTAAAAAAATCTAATTTATAACATATAATCAATGATTCTTCATATTCACAATAAAATTGATCTTCCACTTCATCTTCATACGAAGAATTGATCATCCACTTCATCTTCATGTTCAATCCTAAAAATAAAATAAAATAATATAAATCACACAATAATCATTTTCATAGAGATTTGTATTCGTCCAAATCACAAAAAAAAAAATGAGTTTAAGGAAAGTATCATTGGTAGAAGAGATTAGACAAAATATAAAGATTAAATTCATACATCAAAATTATAAAAAATAAAAAATAAATACCTTAAGATGAAGATCCTGCAAAAAAAAAAATGAAGATTGAATATATTGGGATGAAGATCCTGCAAGATAAAAAAAATGAAGATTTAGACGAAAGGAGAATTAATATAGAACTTCATAGCAAAATTGAAAAAAATAAAAAGAAGAATTGGATTATTTCTTTGGAGAGATTATTGTAATTGATTTTTGGTTGTGTGAGATAGATGGTATATATAGAGGAGATGTGAAAAAATCAACGGTCAAGATTAAATTAGATATTAAGATTCAATGGTTGAGAATAATTTTTAAAGTCAATGAATTGGGTGAATGAGAGGAGAGTATTTTCAAAATAGAGGCTTAAGAGCTTGCCACATAGGCTTCCAAAACTTTGTCTTTATAGTATATTAAGATATATAATTAAGGACAAAAAATGAATGAGGACCAAAACTATTCTCATGTTTGTACATATACTTCTATTGTAACTCGAATACTATTCTTACATACTAACATCATATCAAAATATCACCAACAAAGTACAGACGACACTGAACTTAAACCACATCACGTGAATAAAAAAAAATATAAATTAACAAATACTATAAAATAAGAGACAAATATACGCAAAAGATCGGGAAATTTAAATTGTTGATCCTTTGAGAGAACAGACGGTTTGCAACAATGGTGCTTGTTTCGATATTTCATATCCCGTAGTTGTTTTCAAATTTGGTCCCATAAATAATTATAGGTAAGTCCCAAAAAGAATGCATAACTTGCAATTTTGGTCCAAAAAATTGTATCTCTAATGCAATTTTTTTTATCAATGTCTACAAATTTGCAAGAAAAAAAAAAAGATTAGAAAAAAAGGACAAAAGAGGAATGTGGAAATAAATTATTACTCCCTCTGTCCCAATTTATTTTTACTTTCTTTTTTTAATCTTTTACCCCAACAAAAATATTTTTTTATTGTTACCCCCACAAACAATAATTTTATTCATAAATTTACAGCAACACTCTTATTGTTACCTCATTTTCCGTAAGTGACCATTCCAATAGGAATAAAATTGGGGGACTAAGGGAGTATATAAAAGAAATGATGTACATACAGATAAAATTAGAGTATGTCTAATGTGAATCCGAGTTCACGTGAACTCTCTTTTCAAATATTACTATTATGCATATCAACTATCATTATTTAAAAATCAAGTATTTTTAAAACAGGGATAGTTGATATGCATAACAACGAATATATATATATATATATATATATATATATATATATATATATATATGTATGTATAATAATCTGAGATGAGTCGTTTCATACAGAGCAAAGTCCTGACGTAAAATGGGAACCCTCCGTTAGTGGACGACGGGTTATGGGTACTTCAAAATAGTCGGTTCTTGAACCGAATGCCGAGTACCAAAAAACTTTATACATAATAGTGACACTTGAAAAGGAAAATTCCCAAAATCCGAGTTCATAAGCTTTTGTCTTAAATTATTCATAAGTTTAACGCTCAGAAAAATAAACCATTAGAAGATGCATAAAATCTTATATTAATATATCTAATAATCTCATAAATACACACTTACAATCAACATTAACACAATTATCCTTTTTTTTAATCACAATAGTCTAACTCTGCTACAAACATTAACACATGAATTGACAATCGTGTGAACTGGCATCTCAGCTTTGGTAAAATACTTTGATTTCATGAATTTGTGTTATATATGGTATTATATTTATCTTCATTTATAATATCAACTATTTATAGTCTCTAATTTTAATCACAAATGATATTTTCAAGTAGAATCTCAATATCCGCAAAACCATCACTACTGCGACCGAACTTGCCATCCCCAACTTTCAATATCCAATCTGAAAATTCAAAAATCTCACCATCTCATATTCTTTATCAATGTAAGTACCTAATCACAGAGCCACAAAAACATGTAGAAATTAACCAATTAGCAAAGAAATATTCTTATAATAACCACTTCAGGGAAGAGTTGAGAGAGTTGACTCGATCTCTAGTTGTTATTTTCTTGTATAATCAAAACCATAATTAATTAATCTATTAGACATTATAGAACCATTTGGTTTTATTTCAAATAAACTTTTTAATATGTGAAAACTATTTTCAAGTACACTATCTTTTAATTGTAGAAGTTGCTACTTATCACCACATCTTCTGGTTAAATGAAATTTACATAAAATTTTATAAAACGTGGGACAAAGAAAACCTGATTATGATATGCCTAGTTGGCCGTATTTTATACAATTTGTACTAAATTGGCCAAAATTAAAAGATAGTGTCCTAGTTTTGAAAGTTTGTAAAGATCCTAATTTTGCAAGTTCGTAAAGATATTGACTCAATTTTGCAAGTCCGTAAATATAATTTTACAAACACTCATAAGGTAGTGTCCTAAAATAAATAAATAAATTCCTTATAACAAATTTAGTTAATGGTAACAAAGTGTATTAATTGTTTATTTAAAGAACAATAATTTGTTAAATTAAAGTGTATCTAAAAATAATTATAAAAGGGCTCATATATGAAACAATGTAGTTCTATAACATACTTTCAATAGTAATATTTTATGATTAAAATATATAATACTATATTGAGGTTAATTATAATTCTAATATATCACCAATATTGCCAGAAATATGAATTGATATGTATATAATAAGTCATAACTTATAATTTAAATAATTTTTTAGGACATTATCTTATGTGTATTTGCAAAATTAGAACACATTCGGGCTTAAAATTTTAGGAAACTATCTTTATGGGTTTATAAAATTAGAACACTAAGCAATCCTGCAAAATAAGGACACTATCTCTTATGTTGGGCAAATTTAGGTCAAATTTTATACAATGTGGGTTAAATAAAGCCCAATTATAACATGATTAGTTGACCGTACTTTATAAATTTTGGTCAAAATTTAAAGACAATGTCATAACTTTGCAAGTTTATAAAGATATTGTCCTAATTTTGCAAGTTCATAAAGGTATTGTCTCAACTTTGCAAGCCCGTAAAGAAAGTGACCTAATTTTACATACACTCATAAGATAGTGTCCTAACGTTACTATTTTTCCTTATAACCAATATATTTAAGAAAAGCAAGATTGAGAAACCAAAAAAAAAAAAAAAGTCAAATTTAATGGAGAAAAATATGAAATATTTTCAAAAAACACATTCTATTGATAGCCGCTTCATAGAAGAGTTGAGAGAGTTGACTTAATCTCTAGTTGTTGTTTTCTTTTAGAATCAAAACCGTAGTTAATTAATCTATTATACATTATAGAACCATTTGGTTTTATTTCAAATAAAATTTTTAATATGTGAAAACTATTTTCAAGCACATTATCTTTTAACTGTAGAACTTGCTACTTATCACCACATCTTCTGATTAAATAAAATTTAGATCAAATTTTATAAAACGTGGGACAAAGAAAGCGATTATGATATGCTCAGTTGACCGTATTTTATACAATTTGGACTAAATTGGCCAAAATAAAAAGACAGTGTCCTAGTTTTAAAAGTTTGTAAAGATCCTAATTTTCCAAGTTCATAAAGATATTGACTCAATTTTGCAAGTCCGTAAATATAATTTTACAAACACTCATAAGGTAATGTACTAAAATAAAAAAATTCCCTTATAACCAATTTAGTTAATGTTAACAAAGTGTATTAATTGTTTATTTAAAGAACACTAATTGATTAAAGTAAATTGTATCTAAAAATAATTATAAAGTGATTAATATATGAAACAATTTAATTCTATAACATACTCTCAATAATAATATTTTATGATTAAAATATATAATACTATATTATTTTAATTATGTTTCTAATCTATCACCAATATTGTTCGAATTACGAATTGATATGTATATAATAAGTTATAACTTATAATTTTTCATTAAATTAACTCATATACACAAGGAAAAATTATTTTATTAGGATATTATCATATAGGTGTTTGCAAAATAGAACACTATCTTTTCGGGCTTACAAATTTAAGAAACTATCTTTATGGGCTAATAAAATTATAACACTATCTTTACAATCTTGCAAAATATGGACACTAACTTTTATGCTGGGCAAATTTAGGCCAAATTCTATAAAATGTGGGTCAAATAAAGTCCAACTATAATACGCCCAGTTAACCATATTTTATTAAGTCCAGTGAAAAAATCTTCTCCCTCCTTGAAATATTCATTTTAATGACGCTTGATAATACAATACATTAATTCGCGTATGCAACATGGGGAACTTTACATTTGTACGATAGATTTAATTATTAATCAAAATTAAAGTGAAATGATATAGCGAATAAGATTTCACGGAAATTTATCATTTTTCATTGAACTAATGTTCAAATAAAATGTTGCACAATATTATTGACTTAAATTGTTGGTTTTTAAGTATAACCATTACATTACATTATATTATATTATATTATATTATATGTCCATGTTCATTCTTAACTATTACTCTTGAATGTAAATGTGACTGAGAAATGGATTAATTTAAGAAATGAATAATTGAAGCAGGAATCTTTATGTGTAATTTTGTCCTAAGTCATTTTAAAATTCAAAATTAATTATACTAATATAAATAATTTGTATTCACATTGATTTGAAATATTAGTCATAATTCATAACATATTAATTAGAATAAGAATAATCGATATATTAGTCATAGCCCAACCATTAGAATAATTAAATTCCATTTTACTTGATAGATTATGGTTTGACGTAGATAGGGTAACCGAAATGCTAAATTGGGGTTTGAAGCATTATTATTAATTACAATATTCCTTGATGTTAGCTCATAAATACTATTCTTCATTATCATTAGGCATATACAATAAATATATTTAAGTAACAATAAATTATAAATTTGGCACCATATAAATCTTGTAATTATCTACAAATGTGATAAAATTTCAGCACAAATTATGGCGTGACTAACTGCCAAAAAAATGGCTTGACTCCTTAGCTAATTAGTTAAATTAGGAATCCAAATTATAAGTAAATGCCCTATAATTTAGCTTTAAAAATCCAATGAATGAATCAATAAATATTAGGATATTTTAAAACACAATTCAAAGAATACTATGTCAAACTTAACAAAAAAAAAACAATTAGTTAAATAGAATATCCAAAATTCAAATAATGCCCAATCATTTAGCCTAAAAAGCGGATGAGCAGGGAAAACTTATAAAAAAAAATGTTGATTATGGAATATCTAAAAATTTAATTTGATATTGAAGATTTTATTTATATTACAATAATTATATATAAAAAAGAATGATATTATAAGAGTTATAATATAATCTCTTATAAAAAGAGAATATATGTCACAATAAAATTAATTTCTCATTTTTAGCCCCTCAAAATGCATGATTGATATTCCATAAATATCTCTTGTTATTAGATAAAAATAAATTTTATAGAATTAATTGATCAAATCTACAACTATATCAAAAACATATAATATTAATTAGGATATTATGGTACTTAATATTAATTAATAATTTATCTTAAACTGTGGATTAAAATTAGGGATGAACGAATTTTCCTTTTATACAAGACAAACGAAAAAAAAATGTATCAATTAGGACATTATTGATATTAGCCAATAAATTATATATACAAAATAATGAAATTATAAGAGTTATAATATAATCTCTTATAAAAAGAAAATATATGTCACAATAAAATTAATTTCTCATTTTTAGCTCCTCAAAATGCGTGATTGATATTCCATAAATATCTCTTGTTATTAGATAAAAATAAATTTTATAGAATTAACTGATCAAATCTACAACTATATCAAAAACATATAATATCAATTAGGATATTATGGTACTAAATATTAATTAATAATTTACCTTAAACTGTGGAATAAAATTAGGAATGATATTAAATTTCCCTTTTATACAAGAAAAAACGAAAAAAAAAAACAATGTATCAATTAGGACATTATTGATATTAGCCAATAAAATTTTAAAATTCAAAATTACCAAAAAAAAAATGGTAATTATGATATTAGAGATCAAAATTGTCGTCACTTGTAATTATAATATGCTTTATCATACTTAAATTATATTACCTATTAAATAGGCTTAGGAATATATCAAGTTAGTTTATTTTCATGTTCTTTATTTAGTGCAATTTTACCATTCAAGTGTGGGTCAACTAAAATAATTTCCCAAAATTCATATCATAGAGAAAAATAGTTTTTTGGTCCCGCAACTTGTCTAGTGTCCAATTTTGGTCCAAAAAATATTAACTTTTCAATTTTGGTCCCATAACTTATTGAATCGTCCAAATTTGGTCCCAAATGGGACCAAAATTGGACAATTCAATAAGTTACGGGACCAAAATTGAATAATTAAAATTTTTGGGACCAAAATTGAATAATTAAAATTTTTGGGACCAAAATTGGACACCAAACAAGTTAGGGACAAAAAATTATTTTTTCGTATTCATTAATTTTTTTTCTTTTCTCACCTTATATGTGTGTGTATATATATATATACACACACATACATACACACACATACACATATATCAAACACTATTTAATTAATTATACTCTAAAATAATCTTTGTAATAATCATGTATATATTATTGGTGGAGACGAGATAACGATAGCAATTTGAAATTATTTTACAAAGATATGGAGAATCGAAATTTATATAAAAATTATTAATTTATTATTTTATTTACTCTATCGCAATTTAAATTCTTAGTTAGTAATTAAAATTTCATTATTAGTATTTTATGGGAGCTTTGTAATTCATCCTAAATAATAATTATTGGAATTGAAAAATAGTGGGTTTTTATTTTTCATGTTTTATAGATGTTTTTCAAATATTTGTATCTATATTCATGAAAAATAAATCCATTGATATATATATATATATATATATATATATATATATATATATATATATACACATACGCACACATACACATATATCAAACACTATTTAATTAATTATACTCTAAAATAATCTTTGTAATAATCATGTATATATTATTGGTGGAGACGAGATCACGGTAGCAATTTAGAATTATTTTACGAAGATATGGAGAATCAAAATTTATATGAAAATTATTAATTTATTATTTTATTTACTCTATCGCAATTTAAATTCTTAGTTAGTAATTAAAATTTCATTATTAGTATTTTATGGGAGCTTTGTAATTCATCTTAAATAATAATTATTGGAATTGAAAAATAATGGGTTTTTATTTTTCATGTTTTATAGATGTTTTTCAAATATTTGTATTTATATTCATGAAAAATAAATCCATTGATGTATATATATATATATATATATATATATATATATATATATATATATATAAGGTGAGAAAAGAAAAAAAATTAATGAATATGAAAAAATAATTTTTTGTCCCTAACTTGTTTGGTGTCCAATTTTGGTCCCAAAAATTTTAATTATTCAATTTTGGTCCCAAAAATTTTAATTATTCAATTTTGGTCCCGTAACTTATTGAATTGTCCAATTTTGGTCCCATTTGGGACCAAATTTGGACGATTCAATAAGTTATGGGACCAAAATTGAAAAGTTAATATTTTTGGGACCAAAATTGGACACTAGACAAGTTGCGGGACCAAAAAACTATTTTTCTCTATTGATGATTGTTTAAAGTTGGAATCAAATACTCAAAACATCAAAATAGATTAGTAATCAAATCAATATTAATTTATTAACTTTTATATATCTAAACACGGTTTTAAAGAAAAAATGAAATTATGTGAACATGTGTAACATTCATCCAAAAATTTAGGGACATGTAATATTTTCTATATGCAACCAAGTCAACGAATCTTTTGAAAATCTTAATTATTAATATCTTAAGTTTTCATGTAAAAAAAATTAATCTAATTAATTATGGATATGTTCATATATACTTTATAATATATTAATAAATATATAGCCATTTTCTATTATCTAGAACCGATCATGTTAAATAATCTAGTTACATAATTATTGTGGAAATTGATGTGATCATTTAAATATAATTGTTATTTTATGGTCGGTTATATATACTAAATTTGATTTAATAAATAATTTTGTATGTTTTATTGATAATTAAAATGCTAATAAACCTACATCAAATAAATGGCACGAAAATTGTAGATAGAAATACTATTTCATTTTTCTTCCGAGTTTTTTCTTCTAAGAATATACACTAATCATCCAAGCATGGACGAATCAATCATTGCAACTGTGTACCAAAAAAAAGAAAAAAAGAAAAAAGAAGAAAATTTGAACCACTTATACATGAATATTATAAAATATGAATCAACTATAAAATCTTAAGCTCCACAACAAACGATAATACTCTTCACCAAAGACGATCGGACTCGGGCGCACGACAAACTTCCGGAGATTTGAGAACACACGGTACCTAAAAAGAGGGATGAAACAAATTATTCAACTACAAATAAAAAAGGAAAAAAAAAAAAAAAGGAAAAAAAAAAGGGTTAGGATAGGGATGAATTGTGAGGAGGAACAATGAATGAATGGAGAATTAAAAGATAGAGTACAAATTTATAGACAGTGAAAAACAATGCATGACTTAAGGATAAAAAAAGATTTTTTTAAAAAAAGAATATGGCTTTGCCACATAGGCAAAAACATGCTTCTTTTTATAGTATAGTAGGATATCTATAATTTTATACGTTACTCTTATTTCCTGGCTAATTGTTATGGGATTTTATATTATTCTAATAATTTAATACTATTAATTTATCAAAATAAAAAGAATTAGAATAATATGAAGTTATGCATAACCATAATATAAAAGTGTGCATAAGAATTAGTTAAGACATAAAATTAACATAAAAATATGATTAAGTAAATCTATACATACTAGTTGGTAACCACGTGCGTTGCACGTCGGGCGGGAGAGAAGACACAATGAAATTTAAAAGAAACTTACTTCATACAATCCTCAAATTCTTATAAGTACACGTAAATTACAATAGATTAAAGTAAAAATTTAGCTAATAACCTACCACTCTGGGTCAACAGAGTTGAATCTATCAGGAGTAAAATCAATAAGGAATTCAACATACCCCTTAAAAGAGAGAAAATAAGGAGAAGACTAATCCAGGAACACAACCCGATGGAAGAGACATTGACAATTTTTTTTAAAAAAGGTACAAGAATAATCAACTGCTTCATGATTTTTGTCTACAACCTTTTCCAGCAATGCATTTCTAGCACTTGGAGCCTGTCATACAATAACCCTGGAATTGCATGAAAGAAATTAACGCTTAACTATAATGAGAAAGACCATTTATTAATAGATAGATAGAGAACTAATGAGCAACAAATGATGAACTTGTTCTCCAATATGAGTAACCAAGAGCTCAGCAGGGGCAGGATCCTCCTCCCACTTTTTGTACTTTGATTCTGCCATCTCTTGTGTATCGAGCATATATGTTTTGCTCATATCTTTGCCATTGGCATCCAGAAGACTTCCAATTTTCTTCTTCCTCTCCTCGAGCCATTTTTGCTTGGAAATTTTTATAGACTCCCCCAGTCCTTTCAGGATTTTTTTTCTCCACCACCATCGCAGTCTGATTGGTTTTTCTTGCCTCATTCTACATGAATTAATAAATAAATAGCAAGATATACTAAAAGGTAAATACTAAATGACAGTGGAGGACCAGATTTAAACACCTAAAAAGGCAAATTATATCCTGTCTATGTTCCCTGAAAAGACTTTAAAAAACATAGACAACCTGTTTGGTGCTGATACAACTTACCATCTTCGTTCTCAACTCAAATAACCTCATATTTTATAAGCGCTATCCTGATCACATAATAACTTATCAGTGTAACATATAAACTAAGCAGGAGCAATCTCAATCAATAGAACAGAAAAGAACAATCAACCAAACATGAAAGAATGAACTCCAAATTCCGTAAAACATTTTGCAATTAACTTCACACACATCCTTTTGATTTCCTTCAGCAATAAATAATATTTGCAATTGATTACTGGGGTATAAATAACAACTAACCTGTATCACTTTTATATATTCTCTTCTTTGCATCTACTTATGTTGAAGCAGTATTCACTACATTCATGATATGGATTTGATGCATTTCTGCAATCTGGATGCACTTTCCTTTATTCATCCTCAATTCTTCCCATACTTCTCTTGATCTTCTCCAAAACTAATGATGTATTCCCTACATCAACAAATACAGAAATACATGTATTGAGAATCATAAACTCACATGATAAAAAGTAATAAATGTTTGGCATTTAAACTAATTGAATTGCTAATACTATAAAATGTAATATTCAAAAACTTGATATCTTTGGTTTTTGATTAGTGTTATAGGAAAACCTTTGAATGAAATCCATACAAAAGATGCTTCACTGTTTCTGAACCTCTTTTACTTAAGTGTGGCATACTATGAATGAAACTGGATAGATAATCGTACCCTCAAATTAATATTCCAATTGTTTCTTTCAATTAACACCTTGCTCTCTACTTTACAATATTATTATTCAACCACAAAACAGGTCATTATCCAGAAAATTAACATTACTGAGGAAATATGGTCCTCTGAGAAAAGTTATGCAATTAATAGAAGTCAATAGAGCACAGTCCAAAAAATGCAGCTTATCATGCTCCACATTTATGCAAAAGCCTCATCACAGCCCACTAACATCCAACATCTTACGGAAAGAAGATTTTGATATTCATTAAACTAAAATCTTCAGGAGCTAGGAGAGACTTACTTCACTATGTAGTTTTGAATGTAAAATGATCTCAACCCCTGTTGTCAATGGAAGTGATGGGATTTGGCCTTCTACCCCAACAACGACCTATAAAACACTAAACCTAATGAAAAGGTCTTGTTCATTCACTGCCAATATAAGCTTAAAGAGACGATTTATACCACAATCAGATGCAGTGATGGAAACTCGAATAAGGAGCTCCGCAACCGCAATTTAGTAGATAAAAATAATGCCTCAATCACATAATAATAGAAGAAACGGACATGAATATAATTTCCAAATGATGATCTATTAAACTTGTACGCATCTGTGGCTTAAGCCTGACAAGATTTTTCGTAGTGAACTCACAAATATTTAACATTTGGGGCATACAAAATATATCTTCAACAGTTGCGTAATTATCTGATTGACGATGTATTTAACTGCTTCCGGGCCTGAAGGGATGAGCAGTGACCAATATGCACTTAAGTTATCATGTTTTAGCATACAAAGTATCACTATTTAAAAAATGTTTGATTTTATTTGTTATTCTTTTCAAATTATTAAACAATGATATTTCATATACTAAACCGTTTGTCTAACTACTTTATCTAAAAATATAATAAAATTCTTGTTTTCTGATCACTAACCTATGGTATCATATAATGGAACATAAATGAAAGAATATGCGGAGCAGACATAGTCGACAATGAGCTAATCAGGCTTGTTAACGAAATAGAGCCCAATACGGGACCCCTGTAGTGCACAAAGAATGTCATTCAATGAAACAAAGAAATTAGTATTGAAAGTTACAAATTTTAGGCTCAATATCACCTTTTGTATTCCACGTCTAAGTAGAGCAGAACCAATAGCTGATCGTTATTCACCAGCTTCTCCAAATGTCATCCACCTGTACTTGTAGCATCACATCATATCTATGATATACTATATAGAGCATATAGTTTCAATCCAAAAGGCCTAAAGAAAAAAACTCCACATATAAAATAAAATAAAAATTCAATATCCAAGCAAATAATGATATTTCGTATACTAAACCGTCTGTCCTAATACTTTATCTAGAAAGATAGTAAAATTCTCGTCTCCTGATCACTAACGTAAGGTACCATACAATGGAACATAAATGAAAGAATATGCGGAGCAGACAAAATTGACAATGAGCCACTCAGACTTGTTAATGAAATAGAGCCCAATAAGGGACCCCTGTAGTGCACAAAGAATGTCAACCCATGAAACAAAGAAATTAGTATTGAAGTTACAAATTTTGGGTGCAATCTCAGCTTTTGTATTCCACGTCTAAGTACAGTAGAATTACGATTCACCAGCTTCTTCGAATGTCATCCACCTGTACCTGTAGCATCACATCATATCTATGATTTTACTTCAAGAAGGCGAAAATAAGTATACTATATACAACATATAGTTTCAACTTTCAATCCAAAAGGCCTAAATAAAAAAACTCCACATATAAAATAAAATAAAAATTCAATATCCAAGCAAATATTCTCAATGATCAAAGCATGAAATTCAGCAACAAAACCTACTCTCCCACTGTTCCATTGTCTAGTACACGCATTCCTAAGTAATTGTTATCTCGGAATGTCTCGACTGCATGTCTACGCTCAGAAAATCAGCAGCAAAATAAGAAACTAAAAAGGGATGGGAAAATACACAAAAAACTAAAGTTTCTTACACGAAATTATCGTGTAAAGTCGCAATTTCAGGATGATTATGAAACGTAGTCATGAGTTTCAAAGGGGAGACTCGATTTTTTAGGAAAAGAACAGTGTGTCGTGACTTGAACCGAAAATACTAGCTTTTACTAGTAGCTTCCCCACAAGAGTACGGGTTCACTGTAGTATGGGCAAGTATAGGGACCAAGTATTATCGAGCCCAATGGAAGGTATGTATGCGAATAGATCCCTGAAGATCTACGCGTCGTAGTTAATATGAGTGAAATGTTTTTTTGGGTTTTTTTGGAAAGATTAATTAAAACTAAATTAAACTAATTAAACTAAAGAATGAAAGAAACGAATAAACTAATGTGTGTTTTCAAATAAGAGATGGTGATGCGTAGGATAGGAATCCCTACGTATACTAACGGAGCAGGTACATAATCAAAATAACTGTGACGCGCCAGAAATAACCTAAGTAAAAGAATGCAAGGTGAAAGCTCAAGATTCTAAACCCTAATACTTTACCCTAACACTCGACTTCACTAATCCACTAACAAGTTAATAGATTGTGCTTAATTAATGAGACCCTGATTTAACTAAGGTGATGCGGTCGTCCTCCTTCGCTAAACTAGTAGATGAATTAACCTTTCCTAAACCCTCCAGTTAAGTCTACTCGTTGTTAAAGAGTGATACGGTCGTCCTCTCTCTAACACCTTTCGAACGAAATTCAAAAGTAAAGTCTAGATTAATTTTAAGAATTCATTAACCAAGAGAATTAAAACCTAACGTCACAAGTTACTCTAATTACGTACCCACAACCTACTTCTACAAGTTCATCCTACCCCAAGCATGCAAGGGTTCTAGCCTAACATGGTGGTTTGAATAATAAAAGCAATCACAAGAACAATAAACATATGCATAATTGAATTAACGAAAGAAATCAAGAACATAAACGAAAGAACAAATTAAAGTCTCTAAAGAAATCTATATAAATCTGAAAAGCTAGGGTTTATCGTCTCAAAGAATAAAGAAAGAAAGAATTAATCTAATACGTTCAAAAGAAATACTAAAACTAAGAATTCGTAAATTAAAACCTCGATTACAACGTACAAAATTCTTCAAAACTCCTTCCCAAGCTTTCTCCTTGCTCAAAGTATGTAAAAATATGTGTTGGTATGTGGTTATATGTGAAAATATGCTTGGAAGGGGTATATATAGGCTTTGGGACGAATTTGGGCGATTTTGGGCCAAAAACACGCAAAAACGCTCGAGTGCAGGTGCAGCTCGAGCGCTAGCGCTCGAGCTTGGTGGTCGAGCGGTCAAGAGGTCGAGCGAAGGCGCTCGACCGCTGGCTGTACACATGTTCGTAAAACCTTCATAACTTCTCAACCGGGAGTCCGTTTTGGCCGATTCAAAGTCCTACAAACTCCTTTTTTCGCCCTCTATCCATCTATGAAAACCAAAGAGACAAATTAATAAGTTTATAAAAATGATACTCATTTGACTCCAAACACTCATCGAAAACACTCAAAACATGGGCAAATCGGGCACCAAAACATAACAATTTCACGCCTAATCATGTCGTTCCATATGCAAGGACAAAATTTGGAATAAATATTTAGCTTGCCAATACACGTAGTCAAACATAATTGCAAGTATACTGGGGGAAAGAAAATTAGTAATGTAGAAATCCAATGCAAGTATACTGGGGGGAAGTAAATTCGAAATGTAGCCATTTATTTCCATATTCTTGCTGAAGAGAAAGAATGTCATTTAAATTACAAAAGCATAATTAGAGTAAAATGTTATTTCATCTGCACATAGAACAAGTTTTCTCTGTTAAAAGCTCACTAATGACAAGATTAGACTTGTTACTGTGGTAATTGTAGTGTAATATTACAAAAAAGATTTTTCCTTATTTATTTCTTCTTTTTAGTTTTAATTCCATTGGTAATCTTAATCCCATTTTGTTAAATTAACAATGCTACTTAGCTAGGATGGGTCCTCCTTCGATGTCATGAAACCTCTGATTAATTTATGTCCAAAATCATAGAAAAATATCACGTAGTCCGAGAAATTAAACTTTAACTTTCTTGTCTTTGAATTGCATTCATATATTATTAAATCAAGAACCAAAGTCGTAAAACCCATTCGACGAAATCCAAATAAAAATTAAATTCACTTACAGGGACGATATGCAACCAAGCGCTCTAGGGCCGACGCCGTCCATGGCAAGATGTCCAACCGTTGTCCTCAGCTGAGCGCGGCCCGCATACAATGTAAAATGCAAAGATGATTAAAGTTTAACTTTATTGTCTTTGAAATTAAACTGTTATTTGCATTCATATATTATTAAATCAAGAACCAAAGCCTTAAAACCCAATCAACGAAATCCAAATGGAAATTAAATTCAATTACAGGGTTGATATGCAACCAAACAAATCTAACTGCAGAAAACCATTAAAATCCCACATCTAACAAGCAATTAAACACATACGCAAACTGTTGATTATATTCATACCAATGAATAATTAATGTAACCCACTTTTATTCAGTTTGATTCATATTTTCAAGTCCCAAAGGATCCCAGAACTTAAGACCATCAAGAATTCAAGACCATAGTTTTAGACAATTTTCTACATGAAAGATCAATATAATAAATTAAGCGGAGACTCCTGAAAAATAGGCTCAAGTGCTCGGGTAAATTAATAACTTCACTTTTACACCATGAAAAATTAATTGGCACTATGATGAATAATTACACTGGTGCAGAAGTGGACTCCTATTCTCAGAAAGTCAGATTGCACAAAAAACTAATATGAGAGGCCGAAGAATACGACTTCATACCTGTACGAGAACGGTGATAACGTGAAGAGAGACAAGATCATCGAAATGGCATCAGCGATGCCGTCTGGAGAACAATTTTAAAGGGTCGATCAAGGAGCGCTCTAGAATCGGATGTGTCGAACCGTGAATAACTCTAGACGTCGCACCATGAATAATCTAGACGTCGATAATGAAATCTCTCCAGGACACGCACACGAATCCAAAAGTGATGAGATATGGGAGGAATAAGAGAGAGAGAGAGAGAGAAGAAGCAAATGGAGGTGATCAGTCGTTAGAACCCCAGAAGGATACTAAAGGATGAAACAAAAGAATTAGGATGGGTGAGTGGAAATTGGAAAAAGCCCGTAGGGGGAGAATGAAAAAAAAATAAAGGCAGGGGCATAATGGTCTAAAAATGATTTATGATGCTAAGCCACTTTTAAGTATATTATAGATATAATAACAAAAACTTATACTAAAAATAGAAAAATAATTTTTAAACCAAAAGTCTATTGCTATTTTTGACATGAATTTATACTAATTTATAAACAGTATCAATTACTATGTATATTAAAAAAATGTGATATTTTTCTTAAAGATTTCTCATTTAAAAAAAAACTTTTGATATTCTTTTGTTGTTCTAATTTATTAAAATGCATATTTCATTCACTTAATTTTTCATTCTAAGTACTATATAAATATTTTATGTGTAAAATTTTATCATCATGATAAATATATTTAGGGTTAATTGAAATTCACAACATTTTGAGTATTTACAAATTACAACATGTCTTTTTAAATTTATAATTCAATATATGGACTGATTATTTTTAGCATTAATTCAATACATGGAGCTAATTTTTGAAGTGATTAAAAATTATATAACAACCAAAAGTTAGTCCGTGCTAGGCTGACAAAGATCATGCAATCTAAATTGAAGCATATATGCATAAATCTGATATTAAAATAAATATTTCCGTTAATGTGTTTAGGTCAAATGGTTATAGCTCCACTACCTATAACCGGGAGGTCATAGCTCCAATACATTTATTTTAATTGGTACGCATTTTTAGAAAAATGACTGAATAAGCTTAATTCGACGGAGTTGTACAATATAAATTAATGTGGTTTAAAATCTAAATCAATTTACTTATACTTATATATGTAGAATTTTTTTAGCAATATATTATAACATATTAGAAACTAAAACAAACTATATATGTGTGTGAGTGTGTGTGGTTGTGCGTGTTTGTATATAAACCAAGAATAGTAACTAAATTATTCATACTTTTTTTTTTTGTTAAAAAATGCATAAATATAAAAAAAAATTCTACTAATATTCAAAATAACTTTTACCGTTCTAATAATAATACTACAAAATTTTAGTCAAATCAATAAATAAAAAATTAACAGTTGGTATTTTTTAAATTTATTTGCGATAATTTTAGAAAATATATATATTTCTCCAAAAATTAAATATGGTCAATTATTGTGTGAGACAATGGTGTGTGAGATACATCTAAATTGAGTGTAGTTTTATCACCTACCCATTTACTCACTAATCCTACATATTTTTTTAATTAATTAGTGTATTAAATTATCTACTTTAAGACGGTCTCACAAGTGAGTGTCTCATCATATATAAATTGCAAAATTGTAACTTAGTAACTCTTTTAATTACAATTCATGTAATAATTTGAATAACATTTAACAAGAGTTAGAGTAAATCGCTTAAAAATGTCGGACCTTTCTTGAGGAGTGAAGATCAGTTTTCAGTCATGGATAATTACACTTGGTGTCCAGAGAATCGAGTGAGAAGATTTGAAAATCCTGATATGTGACGGTGATGACAATAACAAAAAGCAACAATCAACCTGATTTGCAAAGAAGTATTTCAAAATTTACAAGCAAATATAATATCTTTTATATTAGGTTTACTTAAAAATGTAAACGTTTTTCATATTTTGAGTGTAAAACGTTATATGCGCTTGATTTGATGAATGAAAATAGTCACAAGTAAAACATCACATCAAATAATGATGATTTATGGTATATATACAAAATTTTCAAAAATAGAAAACCAAAACACATTTAATATAAAAATAAAATGAATAAAAAATTATAAATAGTAATTATTTCTTATCCATTTAATACATACAAAAAATGAGCATATATTTTTTCTTAGTCGAGATAACTATGACAAGAAAAACATCATATTTATTTAATAATTGATTTTAGGTGGTGGTCTCAACCATTTAAGCTTCCGTCACTTGACACTATACTAGTAAAATTAAGACTATTAAATTGATTAATATATATGACCACTAGACTCGATCAGTCGTCACGAGTCCTCTTTAATTATTAAAGTAAAAGGAAAATAAAATCCACTTTCTGACTCTGGTCTTCGTCCCTTCTCTCCTCTTCTCTGTTGGGGAGACGGAAACTTCGATCACACTCAAAACCCTATAACTCCAATTCTCAATATTTATTTTAACCACTTTTTATCTGTTTCTTCGTAACGTTATTGAATTGTTGAAATATGGTTTCGGATTATCGAGCGATTCGTCCGCAAGGTTCTCCCCGCATTCCTCCGCCGTCCGGTTACTGCTTTTTCACGGAACAACTCCATTCTGGTCCGTACGATTTCTCAATCTTTTTGTTACTTATGTTTTCGATTTTTATGTTTTTGGTATTTTCCCCCCGCTTTCTGTGCTTCAATGTTGCTATAATCCATGTGCGAAAATTGTGAATTTTATCGGTAACTGTTAAGAGTTATTGGAACATAGCTGCATTCTGATCATTTGCATGCTTGACTTAGTTAATGTTTGGGATATTGAGTTTTAATTTACACAGAGAAACACATGTTCAAGTTTATTTTCTTGATGATGAAATACGAAAGGTTTTTTTCTATTGGCAAGAGTTTACTTATTTTGTGATCCCTTAAAATTATTCAATGACAAGATCTTATTCAACATTCATGTTTATATTATTTTGATTTGTTCTAGTAGATCTGCTGTTTTGCTTATTCAATTGGCTTAAAATCAAGAGAAAGGCTTTTTGTATGCACATGTAACTTGTTTGTATAGGTAACACTTACACCTTTTCTTTTTAACTAGAAATTGCCTTTATGAAGCTAAGCACGCTATTCTGGGAGTCCAGATTCTAACATAATCGAATAGTGTGTTTGTGAATTTTGGAAATATCTTGGCCCCTTAATCTTGATGCATTGAAATCTCATTACTATTTCATAACTGATTACTTTATTTTCATGTGCATTCAATTTAACAGACGTGGATCACCATTAGGCCTGTAAAAATTTTATATAACTTGTTTGTTGTAAAAAAGAGATAGATTAGTTTTGGGTTATGTTGGTCCATGATTCTCTAATCTGCTAACTTTAGCTTATTTCAATATGTGTAAACTGTTTCAGGCAGTTCAGTGGGACGAGAAGAACTAGGACTGAACCAGCCTCAGCCCTTTCACGGTTATCATCATCAGCAAGTCCCCCAATCTCACCCCCACCCCCACACCTACCCCTACCCCAACCCCCACACCTACCCTCACCCCCACCCTTATCATCACCCTTCTCCTTATGCTTATGACATGCATGCGGCTATACAGAGAGAGATTGAAAAGGAGAAAATCAGGGAGGAGATAATCATGTCTGAGATCATGAGAAGGCGTGAGTTAGAAGCTGAGGTGAGACGAGAGCTGATGATGGAAAGGGAGTTGGTTCTACGTAGAGGCAGCCACGGGGTTCCTTATGATGCACCATCAGTGACGGAGATCGACTCGCCGAAGGGGCCTTTAGAAGAAAGAATGATGCCTTCACTCAAGGATAGGGAGACGTTGAATGGTTGGCGTGAAATTGTACCTTTGCCGTTTCAGAGAGGATCTATTTATGCGAGTAATTCAGAGGCCATTCCTGTTACAGAGGTCCCGAAAGAAAAGGAGAGAATTATTTTGGGGGTAAGAATTTAAGTCTTGAAATTTTAAAATTTAAATATCGTGGGCATATAATAGATATATTGCCTCAATATAAGTTTTGCTTATGAATATTTGTTTAATTAACCCTTTTAAATGCTACAAAAATGTACATCATCTTGTCTTAGTATATCAATCATAAGTCTTTCAAATCTGGAGCTTTTAACTTGTTGATTTTTGTTTAGCTAAGGGATTGTAGAACTCCCAGGAAAAGGGCAATTTGTCCTTTTTTTCTTCTTTTTCTTGGATGATACTCTTCAATTTGTATTTAATCATGCTTGGTTGACCTAACCAATGCCTCATTCTGCAGTTGGAGGGTATTTTGTCTTTCCAACTGCTTGTTATAATATGTTATTTCTTATTTTTCATTCCTTTTCAATATTGTTCCTATCTTTTCCATCTTTCCCCATATTCTTCCCTTCTCCATTTTCTATTGCCATTGATCCAACCACAAACTGATTTTGACTCATTATCTCTAGCAGTGGCTTCACTAAATCACAACCATTTCCCTGGAATGTGGGCCCAGAACAAGGTGGAGAAGAAATATGAAAAGATGTATATAAAATGAACAGATAGCTGGTGTTAACTCTATTTTGCATAAAATTGGTAGAGGTTGACTAAAATGACTGAGTCTAATTTCTAAACTCTAAGACATGCAAAGCCCATAGTAGAGGTTGACTAAATTGAGAAGTAGAAAAAGTAGATGTATTTAAGGGAGTTTGTTAGTGGTCAAGTGATGGATAAAATATTAGCAGGAGAAGCGTCTGGTCATGTTTATTTGTCAGCTTTACTAGAGTTACTTATCAGAAGTTACAGCCTTACTCCAACGAGTATTCATTCCTTCTCTTTTAAAAATCTGTTACCTCCAAATCTTTATTAATTTCTGACGAGGTTTCTGAGTATATGAATGTGACTCTCTCTCTCTCTCTCTCTACTTTTGTTATACACGATTGATTCTGTGTGTCCTGATTTGACATAGACTGAAATTGGACATTTCTTCTTTTCCAGCCCTTGATTTTCTTTATGCTGCTATAATATTTATCTTTAAACTTCTCCCTCGTCTAATGTTAGCTTTGTGCTGAGTATTGTAGGCTAAACAAAATGAAAATACATGTGGAACCAAGAGGGAGGCATCTAAAGTTGATGCTAGTGAATCTATATCAAGTTGCAAGGCAAGGAAGAAAGCCAAAGAGGAGTGGAATTGTGCCCTCTGCAAAGTCAGTAGCAACAGTGAGAACGCTCTGAATGAACACCTGAAGGGAAAGAAGCACAAGACAAAGGAGGCTGCTTTGAAAGGTGCAAAAAAATTTAGTATCGGGCTTCTTTCAAAGAAACCTGCCGTGGCCGCCACAGTTGATCTAGGCCCAGTGTACAGAGCGAAAGTCTTGTTGGATAAGACTACGCATGACTCAGATAAGTTGAACAAAAAGGAAGCTGCCATGTCTGCTGCAGTTGATCCAACCACAGTTTGCAGCGCGAAAGTCTCGTTGGATAAGACTAAGAATGATACAGATAAGTTGAACAAAAAGGAAGCTGCCATGGCCACCACAGTTGATCCAGCCACAGTTTACAGAGTGAAAGCCTCGTTGGATAAGACTAAGAATAACGCTGAGAAGTTGAACAAAAAGGAAGCTGTCACGGCTGCCACTGTTGGTCCAGCCACAGTTTACAGAGCGAAAGTCCCTTCATATAAGACTAATAATGACGCAGATAAGGTAAACAGAAAGGAAGCCACCACGGCCGCCACAGTTCATGGAGCAAAAGTCTCGTTGGATAAGACTAAGAATGACACGGATAAGTTGAGCAAAAAGGAAAAGTGTACGTTTTGGTGCGAGATGTGCCAGGTTGGCGTCCTGTCCCAGAAAGTTTGGAACAGTCACTTAAAGGGCAAGAAACATAAGCGTCAACTACACTCGAGCAATAAAAGTCGTGGAGACGAAAAGTTGGCAGAAGTAAATGAAATCAAGCTAGATGATGAATCGACCAAGGCTGATGTAGCCGTAAGCCGGTAAGACGGGCACGTATCTGGTTCAGACGCTTGGTTGTTTTTGTGATTATGTGACTTGATGGCTAGCTACAATTTTTGCCTTTAAATTGCTGAGAACATGTTTGATTGAGCAATCAAGAATTTGTTAATGTCAATATTTGCAGTAGAAACAAATCAACATGATGATCTTTTTGTAGTTGATGAATGACATTCTCCGTAACTAGGTTTATGTCATTCAGCTCCAATTTCTGTAATATTATCTTACATTACTCTTTATGTATTGGAATTCCATTTCAAACTTGGACGTGATTTATATTTTCTTTAAGTTTTCTTTTGGGGAGACAATGTCTCCAAATGTTTCACCCTGTTTTCAGGTTGCAGTAAAAGGCAAGTAAAATTTGTTCAATTTCAACCCCCAATTAGGGTGTCACCGTGAAATAGTTTACGAATTTGGGGTTGATGATATATGAAGTTCGAACCTCGACATCTAAGATAATGTGGATTACTATGGGTGCAGGTGACTCAACCTAGTTCACATGCTAATCGTACTCGATTTGTAAAAAGTTTTAAATCGACTCGAGCTCAAGCATAAGCTCAACAATATTAGGCTTGTTAAGCTTGCGAGACATAATTATTTACCAATTAAACTAATTTATAAATGTTTACATGTTTTGAATAACTATTTAACTTATATCCATAAATGTTACTCCTATTAGATAATTTATTGTACCTCACTATATTGATGAATTGATTAATTAAATTTTAATAATTTTAATTACGTAAAAATTAATAAGCATTAGGCCTTGAATTGCACGATGCACTTGAGTTGCACGGAAAACTCCATATTAGTATAATAGGGAATAAGAGATATTCAACATACTTTAATACTAGTCACAGACCCGCGAAAATTCGCGGATTTAAAATATAAAATTTTCTTATCTATAAATCAAACACATCAATAAATACATCATTAATAATAGAACAAAAATTTATTTTTCCACAAAAAAAAAAAAAAAAAAAAAAAAAACAATTTATCAAATACCAAACTCACCATCTGGTCCGAATAATGCCTCATAAATTCCTAAAAACCTCTCTATAAAGAACAATGGTTGTGTACTTCGATGTCTTTCCTTCCGAATCCAGACTTAAGATCTTCAACCCATTCATCCTCTTAACATCGCCACGTAAAGCTGACCGTGAGTAAATACTGGTTTGGGCAGATACAATCCAACATTGGAAAGAGACTGACCTTGACTCTTGTTTATGGTCATTGCAAAGCAAAGCAAAATAGGAAATTGTCTTCTAGTGAAATTGACTGGCATGGTTACATCCGAATTACTTAAGGTCACCCTGGGAATGAAAACCTTATTTCCAATATTTCTTCCAAATATAATCTCAGCTTCAATTACGTGATTTCCAAGCCTAACAACAATTAACCTTGTACCATTGCATAGACCAAATTTTTTATCGATGTTTCGTAGTAAAACAATTGGAACACCCTCCTTAAGAACTAAACGATGGCACGGCATTCCGGAACACCTGAGAGAGTTTAAGAAATCTACTGAAACTAACTCCCCTTGACCCCCTGGTCGAAACTCTGTCTTACACACGCTATCCGAACTCAAATAAATTCTTGATTCCCCGGGAATCATATCAATAGCCTTATCATTGATACAATCCACATCCCTGTGCGTGGGTGCAAGAATAGCCCTCTCATCAAAGAATTTACGTGTACGAATATTACGTTCTATCGAAGGATAGATACTTATAATGATTGCCGAAATAGGATCAACCTCATTTGAAATAAGATTGTTTGATGGAATCTCAATCTCTGAATAACCATCCGCACCTTCCCCAAGCCTTCCATCACCTATCTTGAGAATCCAATCAGAAAATTTTGCAATCTCCAATCCTCCGTCCGTACCATGCACATCAGAATCCTGCCGCATATTCCTTGTCAACTTCAACACCTGAAAAAATACCGAAACAAAAATTAATTAGACAATGACATGCACTGTGTTTTTTTTTTCAAATTAAATAAGAAAATCTTGCAAATTAATTCACCTTGCAATATTGCCACAAATGAGATGAATTAATCGCAGAATGAACAACATCTTCCCTTGTACCCTTTGGTATAACTGGTAGAATCTAACGAAAATCCCCGCAAAAAACAACCGTCTTTCCTCCGAACGGTAGTTCATTCACTGATCCATCGGCCATTCTAACAATATCACGAAGGATTCGATCCAAGGCCTCAAAGCAAAATCTGTTAACCATTGGGGCCTCATCCCATATAATTAGTTTTTCTTTTATAAGCAACTCGGATAGTTCAGACCCATGAGCAACATTACAGGTAGATGACTCGTCGATGTTTATTGGGATAGCAAATCGAGAATGCGCCGTACGACCGCCTGAAAGAAGAAGCGCTGCAATCCCACTAGATGCAACATTCAACACAACATGTCCCTCGGAACGTATAGAAGCAGACAGTGTCCTCCAGATAAATGTTTTTCCAGTACCACCATACCCGTAAAGAAAATAGATTCCACCTTGGTCCAGCAAAACTGCATCATTTATCTCACGAAATACACCTCTCTGCTCGGGCGTAAGCATTGCACTCAATTCATTGAATTCTTCTCTCATCATCGAACGATCATATCGAAGCTCCTCACGCTATAATTTATTTACACCACTCGACACCAAATGTTGAACCGGTTGAGGCATCGAAGGAAACATACCCAAGGTGCTGCCATTCATTTGCAACAACTTTTCAATCTCAATCAAAGTGCAGTTCTTCAACTCCTCGGCAGATATTATCAAATCTGTTTTAGAATAATTTACAATATCAGTTGTAACTTAATAAAAGTTGAAAAAAGAATTAGTTGATTGTACTCAATATGAATACCTGGTTGGTTTAGCAACTGTCGCTGTCTATACTGAATGTCATCCGACAAACAATCCAACGTCCTTTCAAATACGTGCTCAGGAGAACTCATAGAAGACGACAAAAAAAGTATTGAGAATAAATTTCGAACATAATGGGCTGATGCCTAGAAACTTGCCTCATTTATCCCATCAATGTATTCGCGGTCGTCCTCTAACAACCCGAGTGAATAACAGGCATCCTTGAAAGTAGGATATACAACACCACCAATGGTCCTGATCTCCTCATGTGACTCAGCCCTGTTACTGTGTGGTAACAAAATCCCCAGATAAAAATTTTCACCAGCACTCGGTGGAACATTATACAACCTCCCTAATGCAAATCTGGTGTCCTTCCTCTCAACCCAAACATATTTCTTGCTGTCCCAAACATACTTAGAAGGAAACTCCATATATGTTAAACTCTTTGCGGTAGGATTATTCCGATTACACTCCATCCAAGCCAAAAACTTAGACTTATATGCATTAGGTCTCTCAAGAACATCATCGATATAATCATCATCATAAAAAACAACACTCTGTTCACCGGGAAGATGAAAATGCAAACGGACAACTGACGAAAATCTATGATGTATATCAAACTGGAGAGTTCTCCACACAGCCTCACATGGAGAAATGTACCTACAATTAATAAAATTCTCAACCTCATCGTGCTCAACAGATGCTTCTGCACCATTTTCTACAGAAATAGTTGCTATGTCAGGACCTTTATTAATATATTTGAACAGATACTTGATAGACTTGTGACGATTACACCACTCGACATTTATATGCCCTTGATATCTCTTCAATAGAATAGGACTGTACGGAACAACAAACCCATTGTCCAAAGCAACGTTACTTTTAACAACAGTTCTACCGTCATTTCGTCTCATGTACAATGGATATCCATCCTGATCAACTGATGTATTATCTATGTACCTCCGTGGGAATTTTTTCGAACAGTGTTTTCCATTCATGCAAGGTGAATATAATCTAGCAAAACCACAAGGTCCATGCATCATATATTCACTAACCAGATTGTACAACAAAGGATCATCATTTTTATCAGGGATCTCAGCCGATATCAATTGATCAACATCATCTGGATTTGGAATCTTGTTGTCACGATTCAAGAATAGGAGAATATGAGCATGTGGCAATCCCCTCTTCTGAAACTCTACGGTGTACACAACTGTCACAAAAAATATTTAAGTAAACACACAATAAAATTAAGTTTATCAACAGTTATCCTACAAACTTAATCCTTTAATTCCCATATACAGACAGATATATAGACATACAGTTGCAACATATCATATAGCAAGAATGACCTGCATCAAATTTTCCAAATATTCTGAGATCTTTGAAATCAGAGATAATCTTGTCAAGTTTCATCTTAAACAAATGACACAGAATGTCTGGCCTATCAGCTGTCTCAAGTCCTCTCGACGATAGAAATCTCGATATCTCTGGCCATTTAGGGTTGCATGTGATCGTAATGAACAGATCAGGAAAATAATAGTACTTACAAATTGCCATAGCATCCTGAAAATTCTGGATCATATACTTTGGCCCACCAGTAAAAGAAGACGACATTATTCTTTTACCAGTAGAAGACGGGTCCGTAAGACCTGATTGAACTGCACTGGACATGTCAGAAACTCTACCAGATCTTAATTTCACCTGATTAAACTTTAAGTAATTCAACCTTTCTGCTTCTATCATTGTATACGAATCCACCAAAAATTACTGAAACAGTCGACGGGATAAGAATAATGTATTCGGCTCATTCGGGCGCTCGTGAATCCTAAACGCAAAGAACTCACGCATTGTTAACCTAGTCCTCTTTCTCGATGTAAAACCAGCATCACTATGGTCAACATCAATACGGTATCCATCCTCACCATATGGGAACAACAGAGGATACTGCAATGGTACACACGAAGGATGCATCTCACTTATCCTTAACAACTTTCCATCACATGTCTTCAGCAAAACATCTCTTCTATCAACAACCGCTTCTATATCTCCTGGAATTAGAGCAGCTACCTCAGATGCAGTGGGGAGATTATGAGTCCTTCCATCTGTATTTCTCCTTTGAACCAAATTCAACCTCAATGAAGGATCACGTCCAGACATAATACCATCCCCAGCAGTCCGGAATTGTGTCGGTCTACCATCGACCGCAACTCACGCACAATAGCCTTGTCAAGACGCGTAACCCTTTCCTTTTCACGAACACTACAACAAAAAAAGACGACCGTGTTACTAACACAAACGATAAACACGATAACAATGTTTTCATTTTCAAATCAAAGAACAACATACCTGAGAGCATTAATTCTATCATGTAACTCATTATCAGTGTCATAGATATATAACTGCGAAAACTTTGGCTGCTTTCCACGGATAGGCAACAAACTTCCAATCCTATGATAGTTAGCCCCATGAATTTTATATACATAAGGTCCTCTGCCTTTATTCACCGAAGTATCGACCGTACCACCCATCGATGTAAAACTAAACATCATATTATAAGCCCTGATGTTTTCCAGAAACTGCTTGGTCTTTGCTCCATTCGACGAAAATAGATTCGCAAGTGTATCTGAAGGCGGCTTCATCAATGGAATACATATCTTTTCATTACTACAACACGACGGGAATTTAGGCGGAACCTCATTTCGTTTTTTGATATCCTCTCTTCATACCACATAGAAGCATTGCAGTAAATACACACGTACGTTGTATCACCAAAATCAAGATACTCTGAAATATAACCAATAAGTCATTAAACACGCATACAAACAAACACACACACATAAATAGACACATGGAAAGAATTAATAATTGAAACTCACGAACATACACATTCACACATACCTCCAACATGAACATATTTTTCTCTTAATTTTGATCGAGTTAGGACATCAATTGATGATTCCATATCTGCACACCGATAAAATAAAGTCAACAATATACATTATGAATAAAATAATGGATGATAATCAAAATAATAAAAAGATATTAATTCAAAATAAATATTGAATTAAAATTATGGAATGTAATAAACTCACTAATTCGAGCAGTTTGCCCACCTTGAACAGAATAATCACCACCCAAATTTATTATCCTTGAACCAGAATTCTCTACATTCACGGGCACGTGCCGATCACTAACAACTACATCGCCAACATCACCAACAATAGGTGCCTTTCCCTTTTCTGCAAGATTAAAAATATTATGAAAAAGAAAATGACTGTACAAAGATACATAAAAGAATAAAAAAAAACATGTCGCGGTGAATCGTCTATTTTCTGGACATGTGTTATCCGGCAAAACACTTGAACGAATAGCAGGCGCATAACTCGTCACTAAATATATGTCCAAGAGAAGAAATAAGGACCAAATATAAAATAAAAAACTTAACGATGCAAAATATTAATATATGCATTTCCATTTGCCATTAAGTGTAGGAACGTAGGACAAGAAACACCATCACACAAAGTGATGCTATTAATTCAAAGTAAATATTGAATTAAAAATTCTGGAATTTAATAAACTCACTAATTCGAGCAGTTTGCCCACCCTGAACAGAATAATCACCACCAGGATTTATTATCCATGAACCAGAATTCTCTACATTCACGGGCATGTGTCGATCACTAACAACTACATCGCAAACATCACTAACAATAGGTGTCTTTCCCTTTTCTGCAAGATTAAAAATATTATGAAAAAGAAAAGGACTGTATAAAGATACATAAACGGATGAGAAAAAACCTGTCGCGGTGAATCGTCTATTTTCTGGACATGTGTTATCCAGCAAAACACTTGCACGAACAGCAGGCGCAGAACTCGACACTAAATATATGTCCAAGAGAAGAAATGAGGACCAAATATAAAACAAAAAACTTAACGACACAAAATATTAATATATGCATTTCCACTTGCCATTAAGTATAGGAACATTCGGACCAGCAACACCATGCCGCAAAGGGTGAATATTTGAATAAACAAAGTTTAAAAATTATATTTAGCAGTTAAATATAAACAACAAAATATAAAATTGACTTCAGCATGAACATACCAATTAAAACGGATAAACCTCTGGTACGTTTATCAGAGATAATACATCTCCTAAGCAACCTTGCACTACGCTGCATGGATTCTTCCAAAACAATATCTACATTATATTTAAAGAGCATAAATCAGATATCAAACAAATGAAAACAACATTCAAATTATCACATCACATAATTAAATCCCAAGATTGTAGTACACATTAAATTTACCCATTTCAAGTGTTCTACCACGCTTTCCCAGGATAAATGATCTCCTCCTCATTCGAGCATGCCTTGCACAATTCCCTGTCATTATCAAATAAAATAAAACCCACAAAGACACAACATCTTTAGCTTATAAAATGAGAAACAATAATTACATAAAAAAATTATCCAATCTACACTTACAGTAATGCAATATTCTCGCCGATCGAACATTATGACAACCTGTAAAACGTAAGTATACAAATTAGGCACACAACTCTAATATAATTAACAAAAAATATAGTGCAAGTATCAGAGCAAATAAAATGTGATATTTAATCATTTATATCACTGATATTATGCTTTTGGTTATATTAACTGAACATTAATAAAATACTACTTCAAAATAAAAAAAAAATTACGGATTTTATAAAAAATCATAGCAAGATGACCACAATACACCGCAAGTCAAGCATTTTAAAAGTTACCTGACGACGATATACCACCAGCAACTTTTGCAAAATAATCATCACGCATTGTGCCACACAACGAACACATTGTACAAAATATCAATGAACCGCAATGAAACTGAAAAAAGAAATTCAATGTAAAAGAAATAAATTAAATTTCTTAGGAAGGAATGACATAAAATTATCTAAATTATTCATATATAAACAATATGAAATAACGTATATTGTGAGAACTCACATGAAAATCGCCACAACGAAATGGGAGAATCCTTAGATGTACAATGAATGGGGTATCAATTGAATTGTAAAAGGCAAACAACCTTAACAAATTAAGATGAAAATAAGCGTATCACCTACTTGCCGATGATCACATCCTCATACCAACCATCATGCTTGATAGCCCAATGTTAGATCGCCAATTATAATTAATTTAGATCGGCAATTGTAAACTCCATTGCTATCTTTGGTCAAAATCCACTTGTCCTGCTCTTCTTCAATTTGATTAATGGTGTGTTAATAAATAATTTAAAACTGCCGATTGTTACCATCCAATTCAAAGAGACTCCTCCTTCAACTCAGATCCCTGTCTCCCAAATGCCCCAAGTCCAAACTCACTCGCCGACTCACCTTTATCCATTGAGATGAGGAAAAAAATACACTTTTAGTCTCGTAGTAATATACTCAAAATACTTTTGACCCCATTTTTAAAAAAAATAGTCATATTGTTTACGAAATAGGTCTCAATTGTGAAACACTTAACACATTTGGTTCCAAAATTGTCATAAAATTACAATTAATGGAAATATAGTAAAAGATATTCATTGCTCATAATTAATCCAACTAATTAGAATTAATGTTAATACAGTACTAAAAATAAAGCGACGTGTGCCAGATTATGGATGCTAGTCGGCAAGATTTAATTTTTTGGAACAAATATTTAGGCCGAAACTTTCTGGACAAAATTAATTATCAGTAATTTGTACGAGTAAAAATTTCGGTATGCATGTTTCAGATTCGCGAGGAAATGGAGATATTGAAACACAAGGTGCTAATTATCAAGTTGAAATGATGAGATGCCTGCGAGAGGTTAATGTTATTAACAACACTGTTGAATAGTTAGTACCTCCTTTACAAGAATTTATAGAGCTCAATCCCACTGCAAGTAGCTTTTTTAGTTGCCAAGTCAAACAACATCAACTCATTCTAAATACCCCTGCATTCACTCCCACTCATACGTTGTTCCCCCAAAATTCACACAATTTTAGGTATATCTTCTATACTTGATTACATTAAATGTTAAATGATAATGCTCTCAAATGCCTATTGTCTTTAGTAATTTATTTCCACCGTTTTTGGTATCTGAATTATGTCGAAGTTGTAATAAGCGGGGTATTTTCTACTAATCCCACATTTTTGTAGATGGGTTTCGAATAATTTGAACATAAGATGTGTTTTAAGTTTTAAATACCATTATGAAAATATAGTCCAATTCAACTACATTTTAATAGTTGGGTTTCATTTTTATTATAATTTACTATTTTTAAACTATAAAAAGAATTATTAAAAATATTTCACATTTTACATAAGATGGGTCGAGACAAATACATATTGAAAAACTCAAACCTCATGCTTTCGCTAATTTTTTGCGGACATGCATAATGTCAATTTATTCTGGTATATCCCAACAATCGTTTCAGATGAAAAATGACGTGGTTCAATTAAAATGATTATTTTTTGAATGTGCCCAATTTGACAATTAACAAAGTTAAAGTAATTTATAAAATAATTTTTAATCTTCCACTGTACTTTTGCTTAAAATTGGTATTAATAAGTCATCATCAACTATTCATAAATATATATTATTTAACATGACTACATATTAACAAAATATAGCACGACTAAATATTTCACCACAAATGTATTGTAAATAGCAATTCAAATTAGGAAATAATAAGAATACATATTATTATATTTAATGTATTATTTCAATAATCCAGACACAAAGGACAAAGTTTCTAATATCCAAAGAGTCCAAAACCAACACGCGACTTATTATCACAACACAAAAGCCGTCCCATTATGCATGGAATACTCAAGCCTAAACTCGTCGCATGTATTAAAATTGTATAGTATAAATAATATTTGAAGACGAGCATAACAATTATTTATCCTCAATCTTAACCGTGCGAACCCTCTTCGAGCCAAGTGTATTGGAATCAGCACGATCACTAACATATATAGGTGCTTCATGGTCATCAGACTTCCGTTTTACATCGGAAATAATTTCGGCATCCCGAAAATTTTCAACACCGTTGTCACCACCTCTCAAAGGACTAACAAAGGCGTTAGCTGCCACATCCTTTTATAAGAAGGAAACCAAAAAATAAAAAAAAAAAATATCAGAGGAAAGGGAGACATTATGGATGAACTTAATTTATCAAAATACAACTAATAAATAATTGTAATTAAAAAAATATTTTAACATCTCTAAAAACTAATGTAAATAAACAACACATGCCATTCATTTTGACATTTTTTTTAATTCACAAACAAAGAAATAATTCAAATGTTACTATTTGATTATTTTACTTATCTTTGAGGCATCTCTATTTTATTTTATTTACCGATATAAATTTTACCATGGAATTTTATGAAATCCACATGATTTAAAAAAAAAAATGATATAAAACCTGTACAGATGAGTATATCTCGTCTAATTTAGAAACCAATGAAACATCGTCGGAGCACTTAAAGACAGCATAGACATTGTACTTGTTGACCAAGTTGAATTCAGAAATGAGCACACGAAAAATGAACTTATTACCAACCAAATTTCCCAATTCGATTGGAATATCATCACACACATCATCCTGCAAGATCATGTATAACTGTCAAATATGGAAAAATTAAAGCGATACTATACAAAAAATATTTTAAAAGAATACCTTATCACCACGACCCAGAATGTCATTACACGTTTTACCAATTAACTTAGAAACATCACGATCAAATAATATTAAAGACGCGGAACCAGTTCGGTCGCTGACACGGATTACAACTTTGAACCTAAAAACATGCACATAAATCAATTAAAAAAAATTCATACATATATAATAATAAATATATATATATATATATATATATGTGTGTGTATGTGTGTGTGTGTGAACGTACTTGGTATCAATATCAGTTGAATTTGTCTCACATTTGATACAGTTCCACAATCCATCCACATAAATAACTTTTTTTGAACATGTTTTACATGCGTGGTAATACCAACTCATTGAAGTGTCTGAATAAAAAATATTAAATGAATTCCGTTGAATGTAATGGAGGAGTCTACAATATAATCAAACACATATAGTATCCAAATTAAATGGATTTAACATCTCAATTAATAGAAATGCTTAATAACTATTAGAGTTTAAAACAATTAATTGAGCTAGATATAATTTATGAATCATTCCAATTAAAATCAAGGAATAAAAAATATCAAATGGATAAATTATAAGCATTATCATTCGCAAGTATGAACACGTACAAATTTGGTGGACAAGTCCTTGATGCCAGATTAAAAAAAAAAGGACCAATTTCGCAAAATTTATTTAAAACTTATATTAACTCGGATCTAACACCCCAACTAATAAGTATTAATCTTTAAAACAAATAATGGACACCTTTATTGTTCAAACTAATTTAATGTATATTAAAGATACCCTGCATCAGAAAAGTTGGGGTACACTTAGACAATCATGAAAGGAATCAAATTCACCCTAAGACATACGTTAAAATTAGAATAGTTAGTTTCCATGTATAAGAGTTTATTCCTAGGTGAATTATATATTATTAATTGTGTAATCAATTATGATTAAATATCCTATAAAATCCAAAAAAAAAAAAATAAAAAATTAACACAACATTTAATAAAAATGTTTAATAATTATTAGACATTATAAAAATTCAACCAATCTAATCATTATTTCATAGCATGTGCACATTACAACACTTGAAAAAACCAATATATTAAGGTACCAAAATTTAACAGCAAATCTATTTAAATAAAATACTTAGATTCACACTATGAATTCGAGATAAAGCGGCTGACGCTGGAGGATCTTAACTCGTAGGACAGTACCAACACCGAGACCCAAGTCTCTTGTAATTTTGATGAAACCATTATCGACCTGTTAATATGCTATTTAATTTTAATAAATGTGTAATTATGTATGTTTAAATATCATAATAAAGGTAGCTAAAGAGTTCAATGTCCCTGAACTCAATTTATGTAAATTTCAAAATCAAAATTAAATTAGGATATTTAAAGTATGATTGAGATAGATGAATTAAATATTAGTATGGTATTTATTTCTATTAAATGTATAATTAGGTATATTTAAATATTCTAATTAAGGTAGTTGAAGAAATCATGGTCGGGCAAGACCATGATGCCATAATTTTTTTTTTAAAAAAAAAGCAATATAAAAAAAATAAAGGACCAATTTTGAAATCATGCAATTTATGTTTAAATATCCCAATAAATGTAGTTGAAGAGATAAATATCCTTGACGAATTGAAGACAAATAACGTGAACACGTTCGACAAAGGCCTTGATGCCATAATTCAACATAGATAAAATTAATAAGGTTTTGTTCGAAGAATCTATTATAATTACATATAGCTGATGATAATGTTAATTTTATCATGTTTCGATTTATCATGTTTAGACAAATCGAATTGAAGGCCTTGATGACATAATTTAAAAAAAATATTAAAGGATCAATTTATAGATCATGAAAAAATTAGGATCAATTTTTAAAAAAATTAGGGCAATTAGGATATATGTTATTGATTACAAATTTAATTACATTAAATATCATATTAATTTATAATTAAGAAATTCCATGAGTACATTCTTAGATTAATTCTAAGAATCAACTAATATTGAATTAAAAAATTAAAGGACCATTTATTAAAATATTAAAGCAACCATAGTCATTTAAAAACATAAGCCACAATTAGGACAATTAAGTTATATTGCACATTTAATTAAATTAAATATCGTATTATTTTTTAATTAACAAATTCCATGCATTATAATATATATTTTTATATTAATCACCCTATAGTGAACACAGTCGCCATGGTATGAAGCCACAAAAGAAAAAAAAATCAGTGCCTACTTCACAAAAGAACTCAAATCGAATTTAAGGCCTTGATGCCATATTAAAAAAAAGGATTAATTTTTAAATTATGAACGCAACCACATTCACTGAAAGATACACGTAACAACTAGGGCATTTAGGTTAAATGGTATACATTACAATTTTAATTACATTAAATATCATATTAACTTATAATTCAATCTAAATAAAATTCAACTCAAATCGAATAGAAGGCCTTGATGACATAATTTAAAAAAAAAAATTAAAGGATCAATTTATAGATCATGAAATCAACCACATCAACTGAAAGATACACGCAACAATTAGGGAAATTAGGCTATATGGTATTGATTACAAATTTAATTATATCAAATATCATATTAATTTATAATTAAGAAATTCCATGCATGGGAGTACATTCTTAGATTAATTCTAAGAATCAACTCATATCGAATCAAAAATTTAAAGGACCATTTATTAAAATATTAAAGCAACCATAGTCATCTAAAACCATAAGCCACAATTAGGACAATTAAGTTAAATTGCACATCTAATTAAATTAAATATCGTATTAATTTTTAATTAACAAATTCCATGCATTATAATATACATTTTTAGATTAATCACCATGTAGTGAACACAGTCGCCATGGTATATAGCCACAAAAGAAAAAAGAAACCAGTGCATACTTCACAAAAGGACTCAAATCGAATTTAAGGTATTGATGCAATATTTAAAAAAAAATTAAAGTTTCAATTTATAAATCATGAAATCAACCATATTCACCGAAACATACACACAACAATTAGGGCAATTAGGTTATATGGATTTGATTATAAATTTAATTACATTAAATATCATATTAATTTATAATTAAGAAATTCCATGCATGAGAGTACATTCTTAGATTAATTCTACTAAATGTGTAATTAATTATGTTTAAATATCCCAATAAATGTAGTTTAAGAGATAAATATCCTTGAATCCAATTTACGTCAAAATCAACTCATATTGAATTTAAGACCAATGACGTAAACACGATCGGCAAAGGCCTTGATGCCATAATTTAAAATTTAGAAAATAAAAAATTAAAGGACCAATTATTAAAATATGAAAGCAACCATATTCATTTAAAAAGATACGCCACAATTAGGACAATTATAATTAAGAAATTCCATGCATGAGAGTACATTCTTAGATTAATTCCATTAAATATGTAATTAAGTGTGTTTAAATATTTCAATAAATGTAGTTGAAGAGATAAATATCCTTGAATCAAATTTACGTAAAAATCAACTCATATCGAATTTAAGAACAATGACGTGATGCCATATAGGACCAATTTCGAAATCATGCGATTTATGTTATTTATTTTAATTAAATGTGTGATCAAATATGTCTAAATATCCCAAATAATCGTGGTTGAATAGACCAATGTCCTTGAATTCAATCTAGATAAAATTCAACTCAAAACGAATTGAAGACCTCGATGACATAATTTAAAAAAAAAAAAAAATAAAGGATCAATTTATAAATCATGAAATCAACCACATTCACTGAAACATACACACAACAATTAGAGCAATTAAGTTATATGGTATTGATTATAAATTTAATTACATTAAATATCATATTAATTTATAATTAAGAAATTCCATGCATGAGAGTACATTCTTAGATTAATTCTACTAAATGTGTAAGTAATTATGTTTAAATATCCCAATAAATGTAGTTGAAGAGATAAATATCCTTGAATCCAATTTACGTCAAAATCAACTCATATTGAATTGACGTGAACACGATCGGCAAAGGCCTTGATGCCATAATTTAAAATTTAAAAAATAAAAAATTAAAGGACCAATTATTAAAATATGAAAGCAACCATATTCATTTAAAAACATACGCCACAATTAGGACAATTAAATTATGCTGCACATTTAATTAAATTAAGTATCGTATTAATTTTTAATTAACAAATTCCATGCATTATAATATATATTTTTAGATTAATCACCTTGCAATGAACACAGTAAGCCATGCCATGAAGCCACAAAAGGAAAAAAAAAACCAGTGCTTAATTCACAAAAGAACTTAAAGATATAGGCAAATAGATTAACTATGTGCATCAGATTACATACCGATTTTAAAGCCATTACCGTGAACTCATTCGATCAACAGATTTCACAACGAAATCAAGTGCATTGAATTGATCATAGTCGGCAAAATACTTACAGCCATTGCCGTGAACGAATGAAAAAAATACTACAGTACCGATCTTAAAGCCACTGCCGTGAACGAAATCGGAAGACACATTACATAACGAAATCAAGAGTGCCGAATGGATCATACTCGGACAAATACTCAACGCCAAAGAAGGATAAAATATTACAGGACCTATTTCGAAAGGAACATGAAATACATTTTGCGCCAGAATAGACGGTAGAACGACATAGGAACATGCAATACATTTTGCGATGAGTACAATCCCAACGATTGTACGCTAACAATATCAAGATCAATATACATGGTCTAAAATTAAATAAGAATATTTCATTAAAATTCGAATAGAAATACAATATCTTACATCCACGTTCGATGGCAATATATGCCCAACAACCAATGTCACGATACAAAGGAATAAGAAGAATGGAAAAAAATGAAAAACAAAACGATATGACCGACCAACTAATCACCCTACATCGCCAAGCCGGAATAACAACCGCATGGCATTGAGAAAAAATGTAGATAAAAGAGGAGAATGGAGCCGAGGGTGGAAAAAAAGGAATGACAAAGGAACAAATTTATAGGAAAGAAAACCAATGATCTACGACCGAGATTAATCATAAAATGAATCAACGGCCACAAAAGTTGGACACCTAAAATGAACATCAAGCAAAGGATGTTGGAATGGGTGAAAACTAAGGATGCCACATAGGCAAAGTTTGTTTTACAAATATAAAGGATTTGATGTTTGTAAGAAAATATATTATATGAAAAAATATACGATATTACAAAAATTAACTATACTTGAAGTGTATATATATACACACACTCACACACGCACACACTTATATGTACCAGGTGCACGGTGCACTCACTCAACGGTTAACATTATTTACTCTGAAAAGTGTAGGTTGATTACATTGAAAAGTTTACATTGAAAATTGATTTCAGTGTAATCTAACCATACTTTTTAGTGTAATGAAATCATACTTTATGGTATAAACAATCTCAATTGTTGAGTGGGTGCACTATGCACCAAAAGCATAAGAGAGTTACTTAATAATAATAATAACAATAATAATAATAATAATAATAATAATAATAATAAGTCTCTTGTGCATTAGGTGCAATATGCCATTCAAGTGTACTTTTAAAATGTTATGATTGATTTTACGGAATATTTAGTGTTGTTAAATTGAACAATTAGGATTGGACAATCCTAATTGTTCGTCCAATCCTAATTGTTCAGTGTAAACAATTCTTATTATTCAGTACAAATAAATTATCTAAGAATATATTTAAGTTGCATGGTGCACTTGGTGCACACAAGACCTTGACATAATTAAAAAAAAAACTTTTTTCAACTCGCGTGTTACGCGGGGTTATGTTCTAGTAATGTATGTTATCAAGTCGAGCCAAGTCGAACTCGAGTATTTTGAGATTTTCAACGAGTCGAGCTCGAATTCAATAGAGTTTGAGTTGAGTTTTGAGTTTTTTAATCGAGTTCATTTCAAGTTCGACACATTTTGCTTTACACCCCATATTTATATTAATAAGTCATCAAAGAGAGTGTGATGGAGGAAAAAATTAATCTCTATAAGATTTTAATGGTCCATAAGGATTACATGTATTGTATTTATAAAATCAAATTCTAATATAAAATCCTATTTAGATTTCAAAATCTAAAATCTGATATATATTTTTTTATTTCAAATCAAACATAAAGAAATGATGGGTGTATAAATAAATAAATTAAAAAGAAAATCCGTATAACCATAGTGGTGTGAGTTTGAGATTTATGAGTTGTTAGAAATGTGAGGTGTGTGTATACGTAGATGAAGAAAATGCAGACACAGACTTAAACAGTAAGTCGAGGTACGAGTTGGACTCGCTCTCCGTAAGACGTTATTGCCCCGTACTCAGGTGCAATACGGATCGTTGGCAACCGTCCCCAAGATACAACGACTTTGAACTTTCGACTGCTGCACTACAAGTCGGAAGTTATCGGCGAATCGCAAATAGGTATCCGGAACTTTCGACTCGACTTTAATGCAATCTTAGAATGCTAGGATGCTTTGGGTGTGTTTTTGAAGGCTAGAAGGCTGATTTGATGTTGGAGTGAGTGAAATGCATTCTGGGGGTGTATTTATATTAATTGAAGAGGTGTGGTGACTTTTTCATGAAGGGGTGCAACCTTTTGGGCCTTCAATCTAGACCCTTGGATCTGGGATTCGAATTTTGAACCCAATGGACGTGTCCGTACGGGTCTGGGCGTCCATTCTGGCGCCGACCCGCATGCGCGCGCTCTTTCGCGAACCTGATCCGAACCGCGCCCGACCCGCCAACACCACATCCGACCTAGACCGGTTCGCTCGACCTAACCGGTTTGAACCCGATTCCGTGTTCGAGCCCACGAGCCGCGGATCACCCTTGAGTGCGAGCCACTTTCCTCGAAAAATTTAAGGCTCCTCAGCTCCTCGCGCAAAGTGCGCCTCTAAAGCGTCCAATGCGACTAAGTGCGACGTGCGCGTGCCCGAGCCCGTGCGGGTGTGAGTTCAAGTCTTTCAGTTAGCCCTTCGGGCTAACCATAGCACCACCACTTAGAAGATTTAGTCAAGATTATCTTTCTATGACATAAGTCTACTTATATGGAAGGTTCATTTCTTCCAATTTTCCAATGTGGGACAAGGAACTCTTTTTCCTTCTTCCACCTTTTTTCCTCTTCAATTTTAGGAATTTTCCATGATAAATTCCCAACTTTGTGTATTAATATCTCATTCACCCGAAATTGGTTTTGAGCAAATTAATACACCAAATTTATCTACTCCGAACGTAGATTATGAATTTGCAATTTGTTTCTATTTTCCATAAATGGAACACCAAATTAAAATTGGTCAAACTTGGGTCAATCACCCAAATTCCAAAACTTATTTCCAACATGAGTATGTTCAACTTTAGGTCTCAAGTTTGATACCCACAAGGTGCGATCAACTCTTGACATTGTGTTCCCTTGCTAGTGGACGGTGAGTTATGGATCCACCGAATTAGTCAGTCAATGGACTGAATACATATATAAAAAAAATACTACCCATTTGACATTTGGTCACGGTTATTTGCATTAGCCTCTTGGTTAAATACAATATCCTATATTTTTAATTATGAACTCATACATAAGAAATGTCAATGATGTCCTTGATTGATTTTCCTTCAAATTACATGTACTAAATATACTCTCCCAATTTTTAATCCATGTTTGGTTGAAACTCATACACATGTTCGTCAAAAATGAAAGAAACTTTGAACACTATGAATTTGAAGAATCACAAATGCAAATATGTGGGTTGTATCATTTATTGAACGCACATGTACTCGAGATGGTGAATACTTCAAGCCCTAATCACATACATGTAAATGTTCATATTTTTTTGAAGAGCTAGGGTTTTTAAATCTTGAATATGATGATGTTTGTTGTATTTAAGATGTTTTTATGCATTTCTTTGTTGTTTGAGAGTATAAATAGAATGTGTGTGCTAATGTTGTTGTTGGTTGATCACATTGAGTGTTAAAATTTCGAAAAATTGCGACATTCATGTTCAGTACTGGTTTGCCGATTTTGAACACACATTTCGGAAAAAAAATCGAAACTTTAGGTAGTTTTGAAATTTTTTTTCCAAAATGTGTATTCGATTCTAGTTCGCCAATTTTGAACTCAAATTTGGAAAAAATAATTCGAAATTTTAGACTTTATTTCGAAAAAAATATCCGAAAATTTGTTCCATTTTCAAAAAAGATTTTCGAACGCACGTGTTCGAAAGTTTTTGCCGATTTTTTTTCCAATTTTCATGTTTTATTTTCGAAAACATATAATTTCCTAATTTTTGGGGCGACATCGACGTACAAGTGGCGCCGCCGTACGAGGTTGGCAGGAAGAGGAGGAGGCACGACTTCTATGCTTTCTCCAGAAATTATTATATATGAGATATTTGAGTAGTATATGTAGATATGAAAAAGCATATTAGAATTGAAGAGGGTAGTATCTTCATTTGGTAGGGATAATATGGGCCTTGACATTTATGCTTCTTAATTAACTCAAAATGAAAGAGGCCCAGGTTAAATGTAGCTACTTTTTATTAGTAGTACACACACAAATGAGTGTAAACACTTTAGGATCGGTACCCACTACCCACTCCAAAATCCATTTAATTTTTCTCTTCTCCCCAATCTCAATCATCGCCGTTGTTCCCGCCTTTAGCCCCAAGCGCAGGTATTTTTATTTTTTTTATCCTATTTTCTTCAAGTTTGGTTTGATGAAAAAATGCAAAATATTCGAATTATTTCGGAAAAAATTGCCGAAAAACTCTGTCCGATTCTTTTTACAACGAAATATGCCTCTTTATACGATTTTTTCCCCCCGAAAATTATAGTAATTTTTTTTTTTTTTTGGGGGAAAGAGAAATCGAAAAAATAGCTTGGTTTTCAAAAAAAATAACCAAAACATTTTTCTTTTCCAGAATATAGTTTTTTTTACGATGGTCGAATTAAAAAATGGGTCCTCTTGTTTCTGGAATTTTTTTCGAGTGTGGGTGCATGAATAGTGTGTGTGGAGTGATGAGGGCATGTGTGTATTTATTTGAGAACCTGGGCCAATGAAAGCAAAGTGGAGGCCAATGAGACTTGGCCCAAAACAATATATTTAGCCACAGGAAACAACCCACGCCCTTCTTCTGTGCGGTGGCTGTCCTCCTCCCTCAACCATAGCAGCCGCGCGCTCTCTCTCTCTACAACATATACATATACTGATACTGCTATATTTCAACTCATATACTTGGTTTAATTCAATAAAAAGAGATGCCGCGGACAACGACTTTGGAGAGCCCTGGTTGCCCTCCACTCCGAGCCTTAACCTTCGATGCTCTCGGCCTTGTCAAAGGTAAAATTGAAGAGTTATTTGTATCAGTTACGACCACAATTATCAGTATATTCGAAGCTTTTTCTTTGTCTGTCTTTTCTTTCTGGAATTTTAATAGTTGGGCAAAAAAATTTATACAGTTATTGAGGCGCGTGATGGACACAATGGGGGTGCTGCAAAGATGGTCGACAGATGGGGCGACCCGGATTCCACAAAATGCGTCCTTTCAGCTTCTATTATTGACCGAGAGTCCGACCCGGTATCCATGTTTGGAGCACTTTTATGTTTTATTTGCAAGTGAAGCTAATTTACCCGCTCTTTTAATTTTTGGTGTTTGGTATGCTAATTTACCAATATATAGCTGAACATAAATTATTCACTTACTAAACCTAAGTGTAGTGAGAAATCAGAAACCAGTTATCTGCTTAAGAGTATGTGTGCATTAGAAAGTCATGTCTATCATTTTACCAAGTTCTGAATATTGTTTCACCAGTACCTCCTTCATATTGTGGGGCATTTCTAAATTGGTTAAAAAAGGAACCATAATTATTAATTACATATTGGTTCAATAGAAAAGCACAGACACATATTTGAAAAAAAAATTATGCTTCTGTGCAAATATTTTTATGTGTTACTTCAAATCTCTTGAACCAATCTGTAATTATGGTCTATTTTTTGAACCATTTTGTAATTATTCCTAATATTGTTGGCATATTGTGATTTGACATGTTTGTTTCTTGTGTTGTATTACAATGTGGGAATGATGCAGCTGGTTGGTATTGCAAGAAAATGTGGCTCAGTAAGTCCCTTTTCTTGAGTATTGTGTAGGAATTTTCTGTTGCATACTGAATTTTATGTGTTGACGACATCAGGAATTCTAATATGTGTCATCAGGTTGATGTAATAAGTGCTATTGATGGGAATCATCGTGCTCATATTCCGGATATATGTCAAGCTTCAGGGAGTCCTGAGGATGATTCCATCATTGGGGTGCATTTGTTGCAAAAACATCGATCAGAGTCGTCTTCCGATTCCGGGTATGTTAGCAATTTAGTGAATGCTAATGAATCCAGTTATCCGTTACTTTTTTGAGATTTAATTAGCTAAATCTCTTTTTTGTTTTTCAGTGGCCTGTAATATCAGTAGAAATATTTGGTCTAATTGTAGTTACAAGTTTTCGTTGTTCAGAAATAGTTCAAAATATTGTTATTACCTTTTTGAATTTCGTTTGGTTGTAAAGAATGGTTGTGAATTTAGTTAAAATAAATTGTCATGTACTTTAAGAGAGGGAATATGACTTTTTCTTGTATATAACAAGTTAGTCATACTAGAACTTTCAAATCAAAGAACTGCAGGATGAGAGTTCATAGAAGTAAATGACCCGTGAAAGTAATTGTGTTGTCCTAAGCTTTTAATTCTTGCCAAAATTAGTTCTAATTTTTCCACCAAAATTGCATTTCTAAAAATTGAAAATTCGATACTTGCTCTTTTGTTTAGCTTTATCCACCCAGAATTTTAAATTGCAATAACTTTATTATTCCAAGTCCATTATATCAAGTTAAATATTTTTTTCCAATCTTTAATTTGGCACTCATGTAACATAGTTAAAAATGACATTTCCGATCTAAAATATGATTTTTTTTGTTTTTTATTTAATTAAAATCAAATTATGCATGTTATTTTAGATACATATTACAACCAGTCTCACATTAAACCGATAACAAAAAAAAAAAAAATTGCCAATATATCAACCTTGCATTGCACGGGAGAATTTCTAGTTGCAAATGCTAATAGCAGGATTATTTGGTATTTTATTGCTGCATTGTGTTGGTTTCCTCTGCTTTGCCTGTACTTCTCTAGTTTCACTTCTTGTATTATGTCAGTTTGGACTATATACTTTATTAATGCTTTTTTCTTTTGCATCACCTTGTATTGAATGATTATTTGGTGTTGGGTAGGCCTTCAGACACGAGGCGGCATGCTCTTAGTGAAAATGGATGAACCCTATATGTATACAGTTGAAATAACTCTTTATTTTTATTGATGATTCTCTCTCTTTCTCCCCCTTCTCTCTTTACACATTTTAATCATTAGAGCTATGCACTTGCAAGCTTTAAGTATATTTTCTGAAATAAAAGTAAGTAGGGATGAGATTGAAAATCAGCAATGTGATTTTGCAGTTGAAAATGAATTCTGAAGAAAGACCCCTACTGTCTGTAAACTTAAGTTATACAGTTTACAAGTGGCTGTCAATTTGTAGAGTGGTCGAGCTAAAATTGTTTATGTTATCGTAATCACAACAATTCTCAATTTTCGTGCTTAGACTATAATCTTGTTTGGTTCATTATTACTGTGTAAGGTCAATTTTCCCTCGAAGACCAGTCTTCATCATAGCTGTTACACTAAAGAATTATGCATTGAAAATATTTCCGTTGCTTCTCTTCCTTATTTAAGTACTTCCTTATTTTAGGTCATGTGCACTGCTTACAACCACGATAAAAGGCCATGCTAGCTTGGAGTCTATGGGGTTCGGCAGAACTCTAGCAGACTTTATTCGTGATCCTTCTCCAACAGTGTGGAATATATGTGGATCGGGTAATATCTTATGTTCGAAAGTGGATGAAAATGAGAATTATGCCTTGTTTGGAGGGTAAGTTGACTAAGTTCTGCACGTTTTTGGATTTGAAATTGAAATTGATTTTATGTTGTCTTTACTAAGGCAGCAACCTCTGTTGTTTTAACACAGGAAGGGTGTTGAAGTAAATGTATGGGATCTTCACAAGTGCGTTAAGATTTGGACGGCAAAATACGTAAGCAATAAATTTCTGCATGTTTGTGCACTGCTCTCTTTAATGTATAATTATCTGATTTTATCTTTGTGTAGCCCCCTAAAAACAATCTAGGTATATTCACCCCAACTTGGTTCACGTCAGCAACCTTTTTGAGTAAAGACGATCACAGGAAATTCGCTGCAGGGACCAACTCCCATCAGGTAATATGCTGCATTTTTTTTCCTACAACTTCGATTTGATGCTTAGGAGGTGTTTACAGAAGCCTATAAGAAATTATAATCTCTGCCTTTGTGAGTTTTAAATGTGTATGCTTCTGCCAGTTTTATGTTTCTCCCTAATATTCTACTTTAATAAAATCTCAGACACCCAACCTCTAAATTTGACCTCTTACTATTAAGCAATATTTTTGACAATCACTAAATTAAACCACCTACTCAATTTTTTTTTTTTTTAAACAGCCTAGAATTTTATCTTTGATTTGAGTAATTGCATTTTGAGACTGCATAGAATTTTATATCTGGATAATGATAATCTGTTGCTGAGAAATTAAATGTCATGCACCTTAATAAATTATACTCCATCCGTCCCCAAAAAGTGCGCCTAGATGGTTGGACACAAGTTTTAAGGAAAAGTAGATGAAGTAAAGGTTATTGTAGTGTAATGTGGGGTCCATTTTTTAATAATATAGTTGTCCGTGAGTGTAAAGATAAAGTGATTGTGTTCAAAAAGGGAATGAACACACTTTTAGGGGATGGACGGATAAGGCAAGAGAGCATACTTTTAGGGGAGGAAGAGAGTATAATTTTGTTTGGACCCCAAATACATCATTTGATGCCGACCCCTAGTTTTACCCACTTTGATATGCGAGAAACTGAGAAAGGGATGGAGCTTATGTTGTAATGTGAACTGACCATAAAATCTGGCAGGTTCGTCTCTATGATATTTCTGCTCAGAGAAGGCCTGTCATGTCAATTGATTTTAGAGAAACCCCCATTAAGGTTGTTTCAGAAGATATTGACGGGCACACAATTTATATTGGAAATGGCTCAGGGGACCTTGCTTCCATTGACACACGTACAGGTATTTAAGTATATTGGAGTCTGTACGCAGAACTTCTCAAATATTTCATGTTTGAATCATCGCTTGACTTTGTTTCGTTCGTCCTAAGTCTCTCATGTCTTGCATAATTATCTTATATTCTTGATTTAATACTATTCTGTGCTAATGTATTGTAGGGAAAATCTTGGGCTGCTTTCTAGGAAAATGTTCTGGAAGTATAAGATCCATAGTCAGGCACCCTGAACTTCCTGTGATTGCCTCGTGTGGTGAGTATCTTAATTAGACAAGGACGTTTTTTTTAAAGATTAAAAGGTACCTCTGATTTTGTCCGAGTTTGTAGTGTTATATCAGTAGCATATAGTACAAGCACGTCTAATTGTGTAGAAGCTAAGTTTTACTTCACCTCTAGCTATACACTTTACTTGATTCTACTATCTTTCTTTTGTATCATCGATCTAAATTATGTGTGGGGTACAAAATTTCAGCAAAATAATCGTTTATATTTTGGTGGAATAATTGCTGACCTGAAGACATGGCCTTTGTATCAGGACTTGACAGCTACTTGCGCATTTGGGACATATACTCCCGACAACTTCTCTCAGCGGTATGTTAAATAACTAGTTGCAAGGGAATCTGCATTTATTGTCAAAGAGGTCCAATTTAGCAAAGTTGTAATCTGTCCGTACAGACTCTGTAAAACAAAAAAAAACTACATGGTTTTATCCAGTGAACAATAATTTTTAATTTTCTTGTATCATCGATAGCTTACATTTTGACATTTATTGTTCATTACTGGAGTAATAGTGTCAACTAATGATTTTATTGCTAATTGATTGAATGCAGGTTTTCTTAAAACAACATCTTAATTCTATCGTCTTTGATTCCCATTTCCGTACTGAAGGTACTCATTCTTTTAAAGCTTTCTTGAACACACTTGTCACTTTGAAAAATGTAAATTGCTTAGTTCGATTTGATGCATAACCGGAGCCCTTAGTTGTACGTATATGCTGATGCTGTGTTGCTCCTGCTGCAGTTGCTGATTCTGCTCCTGCACCACAAATTGCGAATACAGAAGAAATAGACGATGATATAGAAGAAATAACACGTGCTAAACGGAAAAAGGTGTCAAAAAACGAGCATGGGAGTAAGAAGGCGAAAGGTAAGAAAAGTAGCAGGAGGTTAAACGATGAATAAGATTGACATGTGATTGCTACTTGTTTAAAGTTTAAACAAGAGTGGACGACAAATTTTGACATGTGAATTAGTTTTGAGATCTTGAGACTTTTTATTTGTACAAGAAGCTTATAATTATTTTTGCTCAAGTCTAAACCATTTCTGGTTTTAATTTCAGAAATCTGAGTTTTTGAATTGTTTCATAGTTGGTCGCTGCTCCATTTTAGTCGACAAGAAGGAAATGAGTTGGACAAAAATAAATAAATATTGAAGTTTAGACAATGTTTTTGGGTGGATAGCCTCAAATCAATCATTCAATTGAATATTGATAAATAGATTATTTGAAAACGGACTTGTGCTCAAATGATGTGTTACAAATGTTGCTGGAAATTCTTGACGAAAAGTTTGTGGGATGAGGCCTCATCTTTCTTCTCTAACATGTATCTACTCACATACATGAATGAATTTTAGTTTCACATTTCATTTACACGGTGTATACATGTGAAAAAAGTAGATCTCATTTAAGAACACCTTATTTTTACAACAAGATTAGAAGATTACAATATATTTAAAAAAAAAATGGCCCAAAAAATTACAGCTCAAGGGTCTATTTGAATAATAATAAAAAAAAAAAAAAAATGGTCCTAATTGTATCTAGAGCAATAGTTTAGAGTCCTGGTAACATTTTTCTTCCTAATATTTCCCCGATCAATGAAAAAATTTCATCGCATCTAAAAATTTGAAATTGTAGGAATAGTGAAATTAATTCAGTAGTTTCTAATATTCACCCTCACTTGTGAACTAGGTTGTCCTCTTATTTTGTGAGACGATCTCATGGGTTAATAGCATTGGTAAGGTTACATATTGATAGGGCCTAATGTATAACGAAACCTCAATAATCAATATATGATGATATTCATTCAATCCAAGATCAAGATTAAATGATTGATTGGATGTGCTTGAACTCACGATACAAACTCATTTGAAGCATCGCAGAAAGTTACTCAAAAGATGAACATGGATAGAGCAGATAAAAAGCAAACTGATTTTTTTTTTAAAAGATGAAATGGTGAAAGTAGAGTTAAAACTCCACAGAAACTTTAACAAAATGTGTAGGCTTTACATTTGCATAATTCAACCCTTTTATATTACATTAATTCATCCCTGATCGCTCTTAATTAATTTCACTAATCAAAATTGTAGGTAGGGGTGGGAATAGGCCAGGCTACCCGACAGGGGCCTACGGCTCGACCTACCTAAAGCCTAGCTCGGCTTAGCTCGTTTAACAAATGAGTCAGACTCAGACTTTTTTAAAAGCCTATTTATTTAAATAGGCCAGACTTGAGCTTTTCTGTAAGCCTTTTAAGCTCAACAAACCGGCCCATTTAACTATACTAATATATATATATATATGTAAAAATATTGCTAAATATTATTTGAATTTTTTTATTTTGCTATTATTTGATAATCCTTTGGTAAATTGTTTTTATTCTTCATTTTAAGATTTAAAGAGTTAATTGTTATGATTTAATAATAATATAATTATTGAATATAATTTTATAAACATGATTAAAAAGGCCCCCCAAAAGGCTTTCAGGCCAGACCTATTTATTAAACAGACCAGACCAAAGCTCTGAAAAAAGCCTAAGACAGATAACAGGCCAGGCTTAGGTCTAAAGATTAAATAGCAGGCTCAGACCGTCCAACGAGAAGCCTAGCTCGGCTCGGCCTATTTCCACCCCTAATTGTAGGTAAGTGAAGAAAGGCCTTCTTACTAATAATAAGTATTTTAAATTTTTTTTTTAAAGTTGCACTTTTCAATAAACATTTTACACCAATAACAAAGTTATAGAGAATCTCAACATCACTTACAAAATTATTCTACAGAAAAAAAAAATCGGATTATTGAACCAGTCCAAAAATTTAGCATCTTTCCTCCATTTCTTATAGTGTTGCATTCAATTCCAACAATTCACTTTGAGCTTGTTAAGAATTTTTTCTTGTTGAAAATATTCTCCTTTAAAAACACATTTGTTTCTCGTCTAACATAGTAGCAAACACCACATTCTCAGACGCTCTCCCCATTTTATCAATCCCAAGACCATAAAATTGGAGCAAGTTAGATCTTGGCAAGATGAAAATGCCACAGGTAACCCCAACTAAGCCGCACACCTCATCCAAAAATAATGTGAGACAATACACTCGAACAGAACGTGAGTTACCGTATCTTCTTCAATATTACAAAAAATATAGATATTGTGTACCGACCTCGGAATGATATTTCTTTGTTGAAACACATTGATAGTTGACAAAATCTCGTTGATAATTTTCCAAGCATGCACAAGAATCTTGGGATGGCGTCCAATTCTTCCAAATGATTTTGAACTCTTTCTTCTCCTCCCCATTTCCTCCAAGTTTTTTTTAATAAACTAGTTGTATGCATTGTTGTGTCTACATATTGCAGTAAGAAGACCCTAAACTTGGGACTTGGTATTAAGTGAAATTCTCTGAAAGGCGTCGTTTCAAAACGGAAAAAAATAAATAATGAACGCCTAATTTTTCCATGCGAATTAGACTAAAATTGGGTGGGCCGATGACCGCCTAAAGAGATTTTTGCACCACTGATATTGTTTAAATAGAGCTTCGTCTCACAGACTTATTTTATGAGACGGTTTCACATAATACTTTTAATGGTTATCATCGCACATGAATTATATAGTGTGTGTGATTAATTAATAATTGAACACGAGTTGTATTGTTTTTTAAGTATGTGCAGTCTGAAACTTATTTATGGTGAGACGGTTTGCAACTAATATTTTTTTTAGAATAATTAATACCCTTTGGTGAAATAATTAATTCTTCATTTAATATCATTTAGTGAAAATAATTAGGTTACTGACAAAGTATAGAGTGAAACCAGTTTATACATGAATCACTGAAGGGTATTAGTTATTTTTATTAAAAAGTATTAGTTGTATTTACTGAAGAGTATCATTGATTTACACTAAAGAGTCTTAGTTGTTCAGTGAAAATGAACTAAGACTCTTCAGTGTAAATCAGTGATACTCTTCAATAAAAATAATTAATACTCTTCAGTAAAAACAAATAATACCCTTCAATAATTCATATATAAACCAATTTCACTCTATACATACTCTAGGTTACTTCATTGAAAACAACTAGTACATTTTAACAAAACAATTAAATCCTTCAAATATGTTTCATGTGAAACTTGTACCCCCAATACTTTACCTTGTTTTTTTTGTATTAACATTACAAAAAAATAAATTAAACTTACAAATCTTGTTTTAAGAAGAAAAAATAATGAATTAACTTGAAAATGCAAAATGATTCTTTATCATTTTGTAAAAATAATCTAGATATTATTATAGAAAACTTATTGTAACATCATTAGATACTTAGAAAACTCCAGTTGATAATTTGTAACCATTAAATGTAAATGTGTTGGCACAATCCGATTATTATATAGAAACGTGTTGGCACAATCCTAAACTTTGATATATAAATAGAGGACATTGACCAAGTTTTGTATCAAACCAAACATTCATGTTAGAACTATTTTAAAAAATACTTCTCTCATTTTCTTGAAATACAAAATGATTCTTTATCATTTTAGCTTTAAATGCAGATAAACTAAATAAATATATCAATGTATAAATCCATCAAACGAAGATATAAAAACTTCGAAAATAATTTCTCAAGTTTAAGTGTAAAGATTTTGTTATGCTCATTACAAATATTCTATAGTTTCTAATATATCATAATAACTACAACCATCAAACATAAGAATAGTCATATTTCTATTAATCTTTCAATTGAATTCTACTTGTGGATTATGTATTTGTTTATTAATGAGCAAATCTACTTTGAAATCGAAACTCGATATCTTTTACAATATAATGAAGATGATATTTGAATTAAATTTGATAGAAGTTACATAATAGTGAAATTTAATTTTAGTCGGAGAAATTATAGCGGTTTGGCCTTTCACACAAAATAAGTCTACAATATTACGTGGAATTCATCTATTTCTAATCATTGAGGAATTCTTCTATTTCTAATCATTGAGGTAAAATTAAGAAATATAAGATCTCATGAATTGTTGGACAATTTTTTTTAAATATGATTGTTATGAAATTAAATTGTAAAATAAGGTATTTTTGGGGGCGATTTGTATATAAAGTCGGTCGCCATTTGTGGGAGCGACCACAAAAACCAGTTGCCCACCATGAGAACGAGTCCATTTTTTTCCAATCATGATCCAACCAATTTGGAGTTTTGTCTAGAGTCTCCATTCTTCAAAATACTAGTCTTAGTCGAGGGCGGCATGCCACTTCCAGTTGTTCCGGATGGCTTTCCGGAAGGACATCTATACGTCGAGGAGATGGAGATGTTGAACGCTGAGTTTTTTAATCACCCGATTTTCGTGATGTTGCTGAATAAATTGTATTTCATTAATTCCAGCCCTATATCTTTGATTTGCAGCAATCTATTTTTGGCCCAAAATATAAATAAAATTGAAGCGACAGAAATCCAAAATATTAGGGGAAATTATCAACCATTGACTTCTTTTGAGAAACAATGATGGGATTCCAACAGTAATAAAGTTGCAAGGCATGAGTGATAAAGAGCAGAGAGAGGTACAAAAAATTGTGAGTAGAGTTTTTAATTAAGGGAGTGAATTATCTCCAATTAGTATATTCTCCATTTTTCCTAATTTAGTGATATCTCAACCATTAATTGAAATCAATGGATTGTGTCACGTCGCATTAAGCCTCAACTCTTTCCACATCTCAACCATTAATTATAATCCATAAATTAAAATTGTACCACATCAATTTAGATATCAAAATACATCGCAGAATTTATCAAGCACATATCTTCCCTCCCCCAACACACAAACACATTAAAACAACCTGGTTTGATATGATCTCTTCTCAACCCTAGGGTCGAATTTTATCAGATAATTAATTAATGGGAGAATTGAGTGCAGTTAGATAATTATTGATGGAAAGTGAAGATATAGAGATAAATTTGAGGCCCAAGTATGGATGTAAAATTTTCATGGAATGGCGGGAGTGTGAGAGAGTTGAACGGCTGAATGATGAGAATTGATAAGAGAAAGAAATTTGATCTATAAAAAAAATGCGAAATTTGAACTGGAGTCAATTTTTTGTCAATGAAATATATTTATTGATTTCTACCAATTAAATTCCACCTCATTTAAAAATCCGAATTTATAGAGAATTGTAGAATTAATTTATTTAATTATTTCCCAAACAGCCTTGGGATGACTCACACCATTTCCTACTCTACACTCCAACATAAGGGACCGATGGGTTGTGGTTGTACCCACTAAGAGCGACTGACTTAATATACAAAACACTATCAAAAGAGTATTCTATTTTTCAATCCAATTCTAGTACAATTATATTTTACCTTTAAAGAAAACTACTACTACCTCCGTCCCGGATCTTTTTTCACATTTTTCTTTTTGGAACGTCTCAACTCCTTTTTCACACCCTTAAAAAGGAAATAATTCATACTCACAAAAATCAATAAAACACATTTTATTTATTTTATTATTTAACTTCACACACACATACTTTATCAATTTTGGGGCATTTACATATTGGTTAAAAAAAGTGACTATATTTACAAACAGGTTCAAAGCATTTGCACAGATGCATAAAAATATTTGTACAGAAGCAGAAAAAATGTGTCTGTGCAAATTGTTATGAACCCAACTTATTTTTTTACAGCTTATAAGATGTTAGAAGTTTATTTTATGATCTTATAAGTTGTTAAACATCTTATTTTGTCAAACACATTGATAGTACTTATAAGCTCAGTCAAACACCCTTAATCTAATTAAAGGGACAAATCTTACAATTTAAGTGTGGGTTCATGTTTATATATGGAATGAAAGTTGTATAAGGCATATCTTGCTAGGTTATGTTTGTTTTGTTGGATTAAAAGAGATTGCTTTAATAGTCTCATTTCATCACATCCATCCGGGTAATTGTTCCATAGCCGAAGGATAATTATTTATCAATTCTACTCATCAAAACAAGCCCTCGTAGGTTGGATTGTTGTTGTTGTTGAAATTTGGTTTAATTATAGATTCACACGTATAGACTAGTTATGAGTTATCCAAGTTTTAGACATGTTAAAAGTTGTGTGACTACTAATCCAAAGTTATAAATCGATACCTTGAAGCATGCTGTGGGGCCTTTAGTTAATTCTTGAGTTGCACTTTAAGCCGTTGTTCATCAAGTTGTGTAAATTTAATCTATCCACTTGAGTTTATTGTTTAGTCAAAAAAATTTGACCATGTCTTAATCAACTGTTGCCTGGAATTGATATGCCACATCAACATTTTTAGTACAAGTGCTCAACACATTTTTTTATGACAAAATTATGGATCGCACTACTGTACACCAGGGACACATATGTACCTATTTTTTTTTAAACCGTTGGATCAACAAAAATTTCAATACAGTTCATTGGATTTGCCAAGTCAAATATCTAGTCATCATTTTTTCTCCACTACTTGGTAAACCGGTAACAAAACAACAACAACCTCTTTCCTCCTGACATGCCCCTGCCTCCTGACACACGTAGTCTCTCTCCTCTTCATGTCTTCTCCTTTTTCCTCTCGCATTCCTCGTTAAATTTTTTTTTTTGACCCATTGTTGTTGGGAAAATAGGGGTGCCCAAAATCTATTCGGGATGAAATTTAAATACGAATTTAAAATCAATTATTACTAGCATGAATTAATCCTAATTAATTCAAATAATAATTCCAACAACAAATTTAACATCATGCATGTTGAATTAATTCACATAAAATCTTGGCGGAATAAACAAGAATTTATGTGACTTACGCCCTCTTGTAGAATTGACCTTTGAATAAACTGGACAATAACGATCACGCTTTATCAACCAAAAAACCTTCTCAAGTATTTCCCTTTCGCTTTAGTTGATCACCGGTGGGAGATGCTTTCAAGTAATTTTAATAACTAAGGAAAAAGAAAAATATATATGCTCTTGATTTTTCCAACACATGAAATTATGTACTTGGGGATGAAATAATCATCCCCTATTTATAAGCATAGTGACCAAAATTTTTAGGAATATTGGGCCTTGGAGAAATTTTTTTCTTAGACTCTAAGAAATCTTGAATATATCTCATATATTCTTTTCTCCATAATAAAATATTCCACAAAAATCTCATACTCCTTATTTACTTGTAAATTTCGAAAATTTCATGAAGAGATCCTAAGATTTGGATCTTCTTGAATATATGAGATATTCTTGTATACAAGAATACATATCTTCCATAATATCTTTCCAAGAAAATCAACAAAATCTTCTCTCTCCTTGATCTCCTATTTTCGAAAGTTAGAGGAAAAAATCAGCATAATATATTCTTTTTATTTTAATCACCTTATCATTATTGGGCTACTTAATGAGCTACTTGAGGGGCCTTTAAGGAGAATTAAGATTGGACCTCCTAATGGACTTCAGAATTTCAATATTGAGCCTCAATATAATTCAATCCATTAATATTAATTATTACCACTAATAAATTAATATTGCACTATCCATCTTAATCCATATTACGATAATATGGGCTCCCGGCTATTATTTCCCGCGTTTAAGATTATCAAGTCCATTAATTAATTAAGCTTCTGAATAACTCTAAATTAATTAATATATTTCACCTCGGAGTAAAGACAGCTCAACATTATTATCCGTACCGAAGAAACTAATTCTTCACTTGCAAGATTTGGTACGATAAAACTTCTGAGCCCACCAAGGGGACTAATCACACGAGCCGTACTCGCACGCGTTTCTCCGTATTAAATCTTAGCAACCGTCGTATGATTAATATACTTGCCCAAAGCACAAGGTTCGAAGTCACAATGATTCTCACCCAACATGAATCAAAGCAGTAACCATCAAACACACACGGTCCTATTTAAGTGACGGAGATTAAGAAATCAACAACCACTGAGGTCTAATTCTTCACATTTCAGAACAGAAGAATTTATCCTCGCTGTAGGTCCTCTTCAACACATACTAAATGTGCTAGTGCAATCTCTTAGTCAAGACAGACCAATCTGAGACTTACACATCGACCTTTCACGGTGGATTGTTCAATTCCACCTAGGTCGTGAAAATGTACGTTTAGTTACAAGAAAACTGTTAATGTTGTCTTCCGTGATCGGGTATCACCACATTAACTACAATGTAACTAGTACTATTATGAACTGTTTGTAATAAATATTCAACATTCAATCATATCTAAAGTATATGCGATAAAAGAATTATTCTCATAAAATAAGTGTTTGATACACGAGTTATACAAAGTAAAAGCATACTTTCACGTATAACTCCAACAATCTCCCACTTATACTTAAAGTCCGCTTTTTAGTATACATCATGCATGTCTTAGTGTAGTAGCTCTACGTGACATCTCATGTCAACCTACACTAACCTAATAATTCCTCCCACTTATACTTAAAGCAGATTGACAATAGTCTTGACTCCCATTCCATCCACATGTCTCTCGAATGTACTCTGAGGCAGACCCTTTGTGAATGGATCCGCTAGGTTGTCACCCGACGCTATCTTTGCCACCTCTATACCTCCCCTCTTAATGATTTCTCGTATAAGATGGTGTTTTCTTTCAATGTGTTTGTTGGCCTAGTGGGTTCTCGGTTCCTTTGAATTTGCAACTGCTCCGGCATTGTCACAAAAGACAGTTATCTTGTCGGGCAAATTCGGAACAACGTCCAAGTCCACTAAGAAGTTCTTGAGCCAAACCGCTTCTTTCGTTGCTTCACAAGCAGTTACTTATTCGGCTTTCATGGTCGAATCGACGATGCATTTCTGCAAATCGCTTCTCCATGTCATGGCTCCTTCTCCCATGCAAAACACACTACCCGAGGTAGATATTCTGGATTCTATATCTGATTGGAAATTTGAGTCCGTGCATACCATGGGAATTAGACTGTCTGACTGTTAAATCAACATTCTATACCAAGTTCTTTTCAGAAACTAAAGAACGCATTTAATTGCAATCTAATGTGCTTTCCCGGGGTTACTTTATATCTTGCTATCATGCCCACGACAAAGCAGATATCCGGTCTCGTACACAACGTTGCATACATAAGATTTCCTATGTCCGAAACGTATGGAATGTCTTTCATGTCATCTATCTCCACTTGCGTCTTAGGGCATATTTCTTTGGATAGATGGATTCCGTGCCTAAAAGGTACAAAACCTTTCTTGGAATCTTGCACGCTGAAATGCTTCAAAACAGTGGCTTCGTATGAAACTTGTGATAAGCCCAACATCCTCCTCTTGCGATCTCGAGTGATTTTGATCCCAAGGATGTGACTGGCTTTCCCTAAGTTCTCCATATCAAACTGATTTGACAGCTATACCCTTACGTCTGACAATACCTTTACATTGTTTCCAATGAGCAGAATATCGTCTACGTATAATACCACCGCAGTTCCGTCACACCTTTTATACACACAACTTTCGAACTTGTTTTGATCACAAACCCATAAGACTTAATAACTTGATCAAAACACTGGTTCCAAGTACGTGATGCTTGCTTAAGTCCATAAATGGATCTCTTAAGCTTGCATACGAGGTGCTCTTGACCTTTTTCAATAAAACCTTTGGGCTGTTGCATATAGATATCTATCCCGTCAAGACTTCCGTTAAGAAAAGCTGTCTTGACATCCATTTGCCAGATCTCGTAATCTAGGTGCGCAGCGATCGACAAGAGAATACAGATGGACTTAAGCATAGCTACAGGCGAAAAGGTTTCCTCATAATCGATCCCTTCTTTTTTAGTATACCCTTTGGCCACAAGCCTCGCTTTGAAGGTCTCAACCCTTCCGTCCGGTCCTCTTTTCCTCTTGTACACCCACTTGCATCCAATGGGTTCTACCCCACTGGGTGGTTCGACCAACTCCCACACTTGATTATGATCCATCGAACCCATCTCGGTTTTCATTGCCGTTTGCCACGACTCCGCATCTTTATCTTGGATTGCCTCGTCGTACGTCAATGGGTCTGATTCATCACCGGGAACCAAATCCGAAGATTCTCCTATCCCCATGAATCTCTCAGGTTGCCTAGCAATCCTCCCACTATGACGGGGTTCCGGTTGTGAAGGTGTGACGTGTGGTACATCATCTTGTATACTTGGTATATGAATTTGCCCTCTTAACTCGTCTAAGGTAATATCACTTCTGGGCTTTCTTTTGTTCTTATAGTCTTCCTCCAAGAATTTAAAGGGTGAACTAATCACGGTCTTTTGATCCTTGGGACTATAGAACATACACCCTTTTGTTCCCGCAGGGTATCCTATAAACAGCCTTAATTCCGAACGTGGATCCAACTTACCGGCTTCCTTGTCTAGCACGTATGCCGGACAACCCCAAATCCATGAGTGTCTTAGACTGAGCTTGCGCCCGGTCCACAATCTCATTGGGGTTTTAAGAACCAATTTGGATGGCACCAAGTTTAGAATGTAAGCCGCCGTTTCCAAGGCGTTACCCCAAAACGATTTGGGTAAATCTGAATAACTCATCATGGATCTGACTATTTCTAAAAGAGTCTTGTTCCTTCACTCCACCACACCGTTCTATTGAGGGGTTCCCGGTGCGGTCAACAGGGATACAATCCCTTCGTCCGATAGGTAGTTCAAGAATTCATTGCTAAGGTATTCGCCTCCACGTTCAAATCGTAGAAACTTGATACTTCTTTCCCTATGCATCATAAGGTAGATGTATCCATATCTCGAGTAATCATGAAATTACTCATACTCCTTCTTGCTATGATCGTCATTGAACCACACATATCGGTATGAACGAGTTCTAACACTTTGGTGGCTCTATTCCCCTTGGCTCCAAATGCCCTCTAGGTCATTTTACCCTCTAAACAGGATTCACAAGTTGGAGATGACTCAACTTGAAGTGACTCCAAGGATTCATTTTTCACCAACATTTGTATCCGAATTAGATTAATATGACCTAATCTAGGATGCCATAGAAGTATTTCATTCATGTCCGAAGAATACTTCCTTTTATTACTCGAAATAATCGATGTGTTATTAGATTCAATTTTGTGAGTGGTGTGCCCAAATAATGGTATAAAGATCATCCATTGAAGTTCCGGAACAGATAAACTCATCGTTTCAAGAAATAATAACATCCTTATTAAAAGAAACTGAGTATCTATTCAAAACAGTTTAGAAACTGAAGGTTGAGTTCTTTCTAAACTAGGAACATGAAGAACGTTTTCTCAAGACCATAACTCTATCTTCAAAAGATAGGCGCACTTCTCCCACTGCTTCAGCTGCCACTCTCGTAGCATTGCCCGATGTGATGGGGATCTCACTTCCGTTAAGTCGTCGGGTTAGCTTGAACCCATTAAACAAATGTGATTAGTAGCTCTCGTATCCACTATCCACGAATAGATAGCATACGCCACTTCACAAGTTTCGACGACTAGGGTGTGTGAATTACCTAACTTTCCTAGCCTCTTAGGCTTGGAACAGGCAGACCTCCATTGTCCTCTCTCACCGCAACTAAAACACTTCCCCTTCGATGCTAGCCTTTGCATTTGCCTTTCGCAACAATTGGATTTGTTTGGATCCGACATTTGGTTCTCTTCCTCTTTTTCCCTCCCTTGGGACCAAAAGAGGTAGACGGTCCATTAGCCACCATAACACTAGACTGGTGCTCCATTATCACCTCCACCGAAACTAAAGCTTGCAAGAGCTCGGGCAAACGACTTGTCCATTCATTCATCTGACAGTTCAGATGAAACTACTCAAAGCTTCTCGGTAGAGAATGGTATATGAAATCAACCTGAGAAGGGACATCAAAATCTGCACCAAGTACTTCCAACTTGTTAAGGTATGCCATTATCTCGAGAACGTGCTTCCTCACGGGCGTTCCCTCCACCATTTCCAACTTGACCGAGTCATGTTTGGCGAACTGATTAGTCATGGGTTTCTGATGTGAGGACATCTCTTCAAGGTTTTCCATGATTTCAACAGTGGATACAATGTCTTCATTAACACGCCTCACATCCTCAGACAGAGATGTCAAGATGATGCACTTCATGTGTTCATTGTCACGCTGTCAATCATAAACTGCCTTTTCCCATTGCTTGACTTATCATTAGGCTTGCCGGGTTCATTAACGTGAATAACCCAATTGTGTTTTCGTGCAGTAAGGACAAATTTAAAATTACATTTCCAATCGATATAATTCTCTCCAAAAAGTTTATTAACTTTAAGTATATTAAACATTGGATTAAAAGGTTGCGACATGATGAAATGAGAATAAAACATACATTTATATTAATATCTAGAAAAATACGAAATTATCACATAATTCGATCACATCAATTATATTGAAACCTTAAAACAATATAATCATGCATCAACCAACATCTTGAAACAATTTAAATGCGCCACGAGGGGTGGTCTATACATTTAAACACATTCAAGCGGATCACAAACTTAAAAGTTACAAATCCTTAATTCAAAATTAATAGTTGGTTCCCTTTTGACCACATGAAAATTGACAGGGACTCCGAGGGGAGTAAGTTAATATCAATTTCTTATGCCTAAGTAATAACCATAATTAAATACAGGATTATTATTTCGCTTTGAGCAAGCCACTCGTGGTGAGGGTCAATACCGCCACTAGTAATAATCCACAATCATCCTTTCGGAATTTATTCATGTGAAATCCGTTCTTTTGGCCGATCCGAGGGGGAAATGTATTCCAAAAGAACTTCACAAATAAATAAATTATGGAGGCCAAATTAATCCAATTTTAATATCCGGAATAAAATTGCGATTAAAGAAACATACTTAGTAATTTTCGAAAGTAAGGTTTTTCTTGGACAATAAAATTCATGCAAACACATATTAACAAATAATAATAAGTGCACGAAATAAAACATCCATCAAAACAAAATTAAACACATTGGAGCACTCAAATCCAATTGTCACGGTTTAATTTCTTCACGTCTTGATGCGAAATATCGTCCTTGTTGCTTTCCGTCGTTCGTCTCGACACGCTCCCACTCGAACAACAACACTTCATCAAAACAACATCGTTTGGGGTTCGGGATGATGTTTAAGATCACACAAAAAATGCAGAACTGAAATTAATTTAAAAAATTCCACGGCCCGAGATACGGCGCGCGTTGTGGGCCCACGCGCCACCCGGCACGACACCCGCGCGCCCGTGCCCTGTCGTGCGCCCGGGTCGTGCGCCTTGCGCACCCCGCGTACCAGGTTTCACCATTCGTTCTCATTTCTCAGCCCATGCATGATTTTACGTCCATGCATGCGCCGCGCATGCATTCATCGTTCGGGTACGCTGTCTTTAATTCTTCGTTCTTCGTCTCGATCCGGTTACAATTTATTTTAAAAAAAAATAAATACTAGATCTAGACTAGTCTATTACAATGATCAAATCAAAATAAAAACAACTAATCTACTCATGGATTTTCTCACGAGAAAAACAAATTCGAACGAATCGAATTAAAAACAATTAATTCACACGCATGAAAAATTAACAACATTAAAACCATGACAATTGGATACCTGCAAAAAAGATCTAGCAATTCTACTATCCAATTTCAATTTAATGTTAAACAATTTAAATTCCAATTTAAAGATCAGAGCCCGAAACCGTGGCTCTGATACCAGTTGTTGGGAAAATAGGGGTGCCCGGAATCTATTCGGGATGAAATTTAAATACGAATTTAAATTCAATTATTACTACCATGAATTAATCCTAATTAATTCAAATAATAATTCCAACAACAAATTTAACATCATGCATGTTGAATTAATTCACATAAAATCTAGGCGGAATAAACAAGAATTTATGTGACTTACGTACCTCTTGTAGAATTGGCCTTTGAATAAATGGGACAATCACGATCACGCTTTATCAACCCAAAAACCTTCTCAAGTATTTCCCTTTCGCCTTACTTGATCACCGGTGGGAGATGCTTTCAAGTAATGTTAATAACTAAGGAAAAAGAAAAATATATATGCTCTTGATTTTTCCAACAAATGGAATTATGTACTTGGGGATGAAATAATCATCCCCTACTTATAAGCTTAGTGACCGAAATTTTAGGAATATTGGGCCTTGGAGAAAATCTTTTCTTAGACTCTAAGAAATCTTGAATATATCTCATATATTCTTTTCTCCATAATAAAATATTCCAAAAAAATCTCACACTCCTTATTTACTTGTAAATTTCAAAAATTTCATGAAGAGATCCTAAGATTTGGATCTTCTTGAATATATGAGATATTCTTGTATTCCAAGAATACATATCTTCCATAATATCTTTCCAAGAAAATCAACAAAATCTTCTCTCTCCTTGATCTCCTATGTACGAAAATTAGAGGGAAAAATCAGCATAATATATTCTTTTTATTTTAATCACCTTATCATTATTGGGCTACTTAATAGGCTACTTGAGGGGCCTTTAAGGAGAATTAAGATTGGACCTCCTAATGGACTTCAGAATTTCAATATTGAGCCCCAATATAATTCAATCCATTAATATTAATTATTACCACTAATAAATTAATATTGCACTATCCATCTTAATCCATATTATGATAATATGGGCTCCCGATTATTATTTTTCGCGTTTAAGATTATCAAGTCCATTAATTAATTAAGCTTCTGAATAGCTCTAAATTAATTAATATATTTCACCTCGGAGTAAAGACAGCTCAACATTATTATCCGTACCGAAGAAACTAATTCTTCACTTGCAAGATTTGGTACGATAAAACTTCTGAGCCCACCAAGGGGACTAATCACACGAGCCGTACTCGCACGCGTTTCTCCGTATTAAATCTTAGCAACCGTCGTATGATTAATATTACTGCCCAAAGCACAAGGTTCGAAGTCACAATGATTCTCACCCAACATGAATCAAAACAGTAACCATCAAGCACACACGGTCCTATTTAAGTGACGGAGATTAAGAAATCAACAACCACTGAGGTCTAATTCTTCACATTTCAGAACAGAAGAATTTATCCTCGCTGTAGGTCCTCTTCAACACATACTAAATGTGCTAGTGCAATCTCTTAGTCAAGACAGACCAATCTGAGACTTACACATCAACCTTTTGACGGTGGATTGTTCAATTCCACCTAGGTCGTGAAAATGTACGTTTAGTTACAAGGAAACTGTTAATGTTGTCTTCCGTGATCGGGTATCACCACATTAACTACAATGTAACTAGTACTATTATGAACTGTTTGCAATACATATTCAACATTCAATCATATCTAAAGCATATGCGATAAAAGAATTATTCTCATAAAACAAGTGTTTGATACACGAGTTATACAAAGTAAAAGCATACTTTCACGTATAACTTCAACAATTGTAACTTACAGGCTTTAGATTAAATATTTATAACTATTAATTTGAATGAGGTACAGTATTTTAATTTTTGCAGGCTTTATCTTCTAAAATTATCCCATGTATTTTAATTTGAACGCTAACTAACTATCTAATTTTTAATATTAAAAATTAATTATTGTATATGGATTTATTTTAGTTAATCAATTATGTTATACTACCTCTATTCCAAAAAATACTTTCATATATGGGATTGATTAGGCGTGAAATTGTCATGATTCGTCGTTAAAAATACCCCAATTTTGGTCGATTTAGTCGAGTATTTAGAGTCAATTGAGTATTATTTCTATACATTGATGAATTTGCCTCTTTGATGCTCATAGGTGAATCGAGGGCAAAAATCGGAGTTCGTAGGACTTTGAATTGACTCAAACGGATGCCCGGATGAGAAGATATCGAAGAAATACGATTGGTATTAGTGCGTGAGAAGAAAAGTGTTAGTTGAAAGGAAAGAAGGCCCATTCGAGCTATACACTCGAGCGCCATCGCTCGAGCAAAGCCGGTCGAGCGCCAATATCTTCCAGAGAGTTTTCTTCGCTCGAGAACCATTGCTCGAGCACCTCCGCTCGACCTCGTGTACCGTTCGACCAGTGCCCTCGAGCGCGTCCGCTCGAGCTCAACAGCTCGAGTGCCCCTGACTTACAGAAAATTTTGCTTGCTCGAGCACTACCCTCGAGCGCCACTGCTCGACCACTTGCCTCATTCGACCACTTAGCTCGAGCGCCTCCGCTCGAGCGCCTTCAAGGCTTAAATTCCAAAAGTCGTTTTTCAGCCCATTAATTCCCGATTCGGCCCGATGCTTATATATACTCGTCCCGAGCTCATTTTTAGAGAGAACCACCATATACCAATTGATACGAGATCATTTTTAGAGTTAGTTTTTGGAGAAGAAGTAACGAGCAAGCTTTACTTTTACGTTTTCGAGGTTTTCTTTACGAATTCATAGCACGGTTTTGTTTTTTTAGTTTCGTTTCTTTAGACTTTTGTTCTTGAATACTTTGAGACTTCGTTTTATTGATTTAATTTTAGTTTATTCCTTTATTTCTTGAAACCCTAGTTTATGTTTGATCTTTTCTTCGCTCTAATTATTATGTTCATGTTCGTTATTTATTCTATTGTTTTAGTTTCCATTAAAACCATGTCTAGCTAAAACCCTTGCATGCTTGGGGTAGGATGAACTCGTAGAAGTAGGTTGTGGGTACGTAATTAGGGTAATTTGTGACGTTAGGTTTTAAATCTCTTAATTAATGAATTCTTAAAATTAATCTTAACTTTTCTTTTGAATTTCGTTCAAAAAGTGTTAGAGAGAAGACGACCTTATCACTCTTTAACAACGAGTAGATTTAACGAGAGGGTTTAGAAAGGGTTAATTCATCTACCAGTTTAGCGAAGGAGGACAACCGCATCACCTTAGTTAAATTAGGGTCTCACTAATTAAGCACAATCTATTAATTTGTTAGTGGATTAGTGAAGTCGATTGTTAGGATAAAGTATTAGGGTTTAAAATCTTGAGCTTTCATCTTGCATTCTTTTACTTAGGTTATTTCTTGCGCGTCACGGTTATTTTGATTATGTACCTGCTCCGTTAGTATACGTAGGAATTCCTATCCTGGGCATCACCACCTCTTATTTGAAAACACATCTTAAATTCTTAGTTTAATTTTCTGTTAGCATTCGTAGGATAGTTTAGTTTGTTTTAATTAATTCTTCCAAAAACCCAAAAAACATACACTCATATTAACTACGACGCGTAGATCTTCAGGATCTATTCGCAAACACTTCATCCTTTGAGTTCGATATACTTGGTCATTATACTTACTCATACTACAGTGAACTCGTACGCTTGCGAGGAATCTACTAGTAGAAGTTAGTATATTCGCTTCAAGTCAATGGCGCCGTTGCCGGGGAAATTGAGAAGTTATTTGCCTCAACAGGAGGCAATGCCACTCCATCTTAGTACCGTTGTGGCTGCGCTGCAAACCTCCCTTAAATAGCCATATTCTGATCTGCTTTCTGAGGAACGTGTTGAGGAGTGCCACTTCATGGTGAGAGAGGGTATTGTTCTTAAAAAAGAAGTTGCCTTTGAGTTTACTAATGAGTGTTTAGTGGCTTTTAATAGGTTGAAAGAAGCATTGGTGAATGCCCCGATACTTGTGACACCGGATTGGTCTAGCCCGTTCGTGCTGATGTGTGATGCTAGTGACTATGCGATGAGGGTTGCTTTGGGGCAAATTCGTGAGAAGCATTTTCACACTATTTACTATGCCTCGAAGATGCTGAATTCTGCTCAAGTGAATTACACTACAACCAAAAAAGAGCTGTTGGCGGTCGTGTATGCCTTTGATAAATTTCGACCCTACCTAGTAGGGACGAAAACAATTGTATATACGGACCACGCAGCGATTCGGTATCTTATGAGTAAGAAGGATGCAAAACCCCGTCTCATTCGATGGATTTTGCTACTCCAGGAGTTCGATGTAGAGATTCGAGACAAGAAGGGATGTGAGAATGTGATAGCAGATCACCTTTCGAGATTGGAGCTCACAAAGGAGAACACAGTGGAGGATCGAGAGGTGAACGATGAATTTCCGGATGAGAAGCTCTTTGGCTTAGGAGACATTCCTGTATATCGAGTTGAAGGGAAGACACCATGGTTTGCAGACTATGCTAATTATTTAGCAAGTGGGGAGTTCATCTGAGATAGACTCGGTGCATCGGAAGGCATTTTTGAAGAAAGTTCGGGAGTTCATTTGGGACGATCCCTACTTGTTCAAAAGAGGGATAGATCATGTGTTGAGAAGGTGTGTGCCAGAGGAGGAGTGAAGTAATATCATAAGGCATTGCCACGCCTTGCCATGTGGAGGACATTTGGGTGGAGAAAAGACCGGAAGGAAGGTGCTTCAATCGGGTTTTTATTGGCCAACTTTTTTGAGAGATTGCATGGAATGGGTCAAGAGGTGTGAAAAGTGCCAACGATTTGGCTCCATTACTAAGAGGGACGAGATGCCGATGCACGTGTTCATGGAAGTCGAGATATTTGACGTATGGGGGATTGATTTCATGGGTCCATTTCCTCCTAGCAATGGATTCTTATACATTCTCGTATGCGTTGATTATGTCTCGAAGTGGTTTGAAGCTGTCCCGACTAGAGTAAATGATTCCCAAGTGGTGATCGAGTTCTTGAGGAAGAACATCTTTGCAAGATATGGAGTTCCAAGAGCTTTGATTAGTGATGGGGGAAGTCACTTTGTGAACAAGTGGATGGAAAAACTGCTGTCGAAATATGAGGTAAGTCATCGAATCTCTACTGCTTATCATCCTCAATCTAATGGTCTTGCAGAGGTTTTGAATCGTCAAATCAAGGAGATCCTTGAGAAGACGGTGAGCATTAGTAGGAAGGATTGGGCAACGAAGCTTGATGATGCCCTTTGGGCGTATAGGACAGCTTTCAAAACACCTCTTGGTATGTCTCCGTACCAATTGGTTTTTGGAAAGGCATGTCATCTGCCCGTGGAGTTGGAACATAAGGCATATTGGGCGATCAAGAAACTGAATTTTGATAGTGTCTTGGTTGGTGAGAAGAGATTACTCCAATTGCATGAGTTGGAGGAGTTTCGAGATAGTGCCTACGAGAATGCCCGAATTTTCAAAGAGAAGACCAAGAAGTGGCACGATGCACGGTTGAAGAAAAAGGAGTTCAAGGTGGGAGATCAAGTCCTCGTATTCAATTCGAGGATGAAGCTGTTTGGTGGAAAGCTCAAGTCCAAGTGGAACGGGCCGTATATCGTGAAGGACGTGCATAAGAGTGGATTTCTTGAGGTCGAGAAGGAGGGTGGACATAGATTCATGGTGAACGGGCATCGAGTAAAGAAATTCTTCAACTTCTCTTATGAGAATAAGGGAGGTATTTTAGATTTTCAAGTCCCGTGAGCTCCTTCGAGCTCGGTCCGGCATTAGGACCTTAAAACTAGCGCTAAATGAGAGGCAACCCTTTTTTACTTGTTTTTATGTGTCGTGTTTATTTTGTCATTTTGTGAATCGTAAGTCTTAACCTCGTTGTAGAGAATTTTTTTGGTATAGGCTTGTTTTGTGGAGTTTAGTTCGAGCAAGTGAGCCTTATGAAGAAATACATGAAGTTGGAGATGTCTCAAGTAGGAAAGCATTCGATTGATAGAGTTTGAGGTAAACCGAACCCCAAACATAGACCTCGTTGCGAAGTTGAAGTTTGGGGGGTGATGTTTCTTTTTGTTCATTACTTTGCATTGATAGTGATTTAAGTTCATAAGAATTTGGTGTACTTACTCGTACGTACTCATTCTTTTCAAACTTTATTATTGCGTAGCAAGAACAAAGTTTAGGGGGGGGGGGGGGGTGTATTCGTACTTCGAGTTCGTACACAAAATTCTAATGAAAAATTGGTAAAATTTTTCAAAAATATCGATGCATGAGGGTAGTTGGATCGAATTAAGTGTGATTGCTTAAGTTCGGCGTGAATTGGATTGGTGATTTGCACGTTTGGAAGAGACCCAACTCCTCGGTCGAATGAGCGACCTGGCTTAAATCGAGGAGTTCTCAAGGTTAGTTTATGCTTGAATATGTTTGATGATGGTTTCGAGCGCATTTGGTATGCTAAATTCGGGTTTGAATATCGATAATTCAAATTGCAAGGAGGTGCCGCTCGAGTGACACCACTCGAGCTAGGGGGTCGAGTACCCAAATTTATCCAGAAAGTTTTTCGCTCGAGTGCCTATGCTCGAGCGCCTTCACTCGACCTCTTGACCCGTTCGACCACCACCATCGAGCACCTCCGCTCGAGCTCGCCCAGCTCGAGCGTCCATCGATTCAGCCCTAGTTTTGAGCCCCCTATAAATACCCATTTTCCCACATGCACATACACATCCACACACACTGAGAGTGCAATTTTGGGCGATTTTGGGGGCGGATTTTCACAAGTTCACGCATTTCGTCTCAATTTAGTCACGATTTCTCACGAATTCCTTCTCATTCTCCATTAATTTCTCAAGCAAGGTATGTACTTTCTATCTTTTGTGATTAAATTCGTAGCTTGAGGATGAATTAGACATGAGAAACATATGAACAAGGGTTCATGAGTAGTTCGAATTTTTGGGGATTTTGTGCCAAACTTGTTGATTCTTGATTCCTTTTGAATGAATGTTGATAAATTGCTATGGGTTTGCTTGTTTCATTCTCAATTTTGGAATTGCATGAATAGAATAGGTGAATTTCTAGAGTGAGAAAGTAGGAATTTGAGAAAAGGAAATGGGTTTTGCATGTTGAGATGAAATTTTTGTGAGTTGAGAAGGTATTGAGCATAAATGAGTTTGAATTGAGTCTTGAGCATGTAAATTACATAATTTGTGTAATGTTACTCCATGATAGACTTAGTTATGGGAATTTTTGGGTTGAATGAGAGGAACTAATTGTTTGATACTTGAGAACTTTGATAGAAAAAACTTAGGGGAATTGAATTAATGCTACTTGAGAATTGCTTTGACTTGAGAATTGCTGTGAATTGTTTGAGTTTGAATGAATAAGTGGTGAATTGCTTTGAATTTCTAGGATGGTGTTGAAAATCCTTGATATTTCTTGCTTAGGTACAATGGCCCCAAAGAGGAATGAAGATAAGATTTTGAGCATTGCCGAGTTGGAGGCTCTTACCAAAGATTTGGCCACTAGATAGTTGCTGCCCTCTCGATGGGACGACCTAGATTATGCAAGGAGCTGGAGATACATAGCCTACCGGTGGAGTCTGGTCACCGGGAAGGTAGTGAAAACCCGAAGGCTGGTGGTGCGTTTTATGCAGGATATCGGGATTGAGGAGGAAATTAGGAGAATTTTCACCAGGAACGAAATGACTGAGTTCCTCGAGATATTGCTCACGATGGACACCCACGCCGATCTGACTGAGCAGTTCCTGGCTACCATAGAAAAGAAGAATGAGTACTCGTTCAAGTTCCAATACAGAAACGAGTTGCAACATTGTGAGATCAGAGACGTGAACTTAGCGTTTGGGCTCCCTGCTCTACGAAGGCCCAACCATGTGTCGAAGGCGTACAACGTGAATGGATTCTGGAACGACATCACGGGAGGGATGGCCGGTGAATACAAGGCCCAGAATGCTCGAGCCTCAGCTATCTGAAACCCAGTGATTCGGTACTTGGAGCGAATTTTGGGAAACACCATTTACGCCCGTTCTGAGATGGGAACCGTAACGAGTAAGGAACTCTACGGGATTTGGTGTCTTCTATATGTGAAGGATCACGATTTCGGACGGGACTTCATGGAGCACCACTACGAGGAGACATTCAAGCTCGGGCCCACGACCTCAAAGGTGAGGGGAGGAGGTCTAATCTCGGTGGTCATGAAGCACTTAGGATGTGTGCCCTGTGCAGCTCCTGTCCCCGAGAGGGATTTAGACTTCGATCAGTTGAGCCACACTCTGATGTTTGGGCATTGGATGGGGAGTTTTTGTATTCGATACAAGGAAGATGATCTCTTCCCTCTCCCAAATGACAAGCTCGTAACGTTGAAGGGGAAGAAGAAGGCAAACCTGGGGATGAACGGAGAGAGGCACTTAGCTTTGAGTGCCAAGTTTACTCATGATGTGGACAGTCAAGGGCTCTGAGATGGGAGGCCTTCGAAGAGAAGCCGGGGTGAAGGCACGAGCGGTGCCGGATCGAGTGGAGTAGCAGACCTCCAGGAAGAAGAAGAGCAAGAGTACGAGGAGGGTGAAGCTGCGGGTGAAGCTACAGGTGAGGAGCCGCAAGAGTTGGGGGTGGATCCCTTTATCATTGATATACACTTGTGAGGGAGTGAAACACATCGTTGAGTGCACATCCATGTTTGATTTTGGTGATTCTTGCTGTTGTTGTATGAGTATGATGATGGAAGATGAGTGAGTATACTTGTGATTGATCTTTGAAACTCGAGTTCATTTGCTTGCATGATTTGATTTTTTGACTCATTCCTAACAATTTCACTTGACTTATTATTTCATTGCTTGAGGACAAGCAATATGGTAAGTTTGGGGGGGGTTGATTAGGCGTGAAATTGTCATGATTCATCGTTAGAAATACCCCAATTTTGGTCGATTTAGTCGAGTATTTAGAGTCAATTGAGTATTATTTCTATACATTGATGAATTTGCCTCTTTGATGCTCATAGGTGAATCGAGGGCGAAAAACGGAGTTCGTAGGACTTTGAATCGACTCAAACGGATGCCCGGATGAGAAGATATCGAAGAAATACGATTGGTATTAGTGCGTGAGAAGAAAAGTGTTAGTTGAAAGGAAAAAAGGCCCATTCGAGCTATACACTCGAGCGCCATCGCTCGAGCAAAGCCGGTCGAGCGCCAATATCTTCCAGAGAGTTTTCTTCGCTCGAGCACCATTACTCGAGCGCCTCCGCTCGACCTCGTGTACCGTTCGACCAGTGCCCTCGAGCGCGTCCGCTCGAGCTCAACAGCTCGAGCGCCCCTGACTTACAGAAAATTTTGCTTGCTCGAGCACTACCCCTCGAACGTCTCTGCTCGACCACTTGCCTCATTCGACCACTTAGCTCGAGCGCCTCCGCTCGAGCTGGACAGCTCGAGCGCCTTCAAGACTTAAATTCTAAAAGACGTTTTTCGGCCCATTAATTCCCGATTCGGCCCGATGCTTATATATACTCGTCCCGAGCTCATTTTTAGAGAGAACCACCATATACCAATTGATACGAGATCATTTTTAGAGTTAGTTTTTGGAGAAGAAGGAACGAGCAAGCTTTACTTTTACATTTTCGAGGTTTTCTTTACGAATTCATAGCACGGTTTTGTTTTTTTAGTTTCGTTTCTTTAGACTTTTATTCTTAAATACTTTGAGACTTCGTTTTATTGATTTAATTTCAGTTTATTCCTTTATTTCTTGAAACCCTAGTTTATGTTTGATCTTTTCTTCGTTCTAATTATTATGTTCATGTTCGTTATTTATTCTATTATTTTAGTTTCCATTAATATCATGTCTAGCTAAAACCCTTGCATGCTTGGGGTAGGATGAACTCGTAGAAGTAGGTTGTGGGTACATAATTAGGGTAATTTGTGACGTTAGGTATTAATTCTCTTAATTAATGAATTCTTAAAATTAATCTTAATTTTTCTTTTGAATTTCGTTCGAAAAGTGTTAGAGAGAGGACGACCTTATCACTCTTTAACAACGAGTAGACTTAACGAGAGGGTTTAGAAAGGGTTAATTCATCTACCAGTTTAGCGAAGGAGGACGACCGCGTCACCTTAGTTAAATTAGGGTCTCACTAATTAAGCACAATCTATTAACTTGTTAGTGGATTAGTGAAGTCGATTGTTAGGATAAAGTATTAGGGTTTAAAATTTTGAGCTTTCATCTTGCATTCTTTTACTTAGGTTATTTCTTGCGCGTCACGGTTATTTTGATTATGTACCTGCTCCGTTAGTATACGTAGGGATTCCTATCCTGAGCATCACCACCTCTTATTTGAAAACACATCTTAAATTCTTAGTTTAATTTTCTGTTAGCATTCGTAGGATAGTTTAGTTTGTTTCAATTAATTCTTCCAAAAATCCAAAAACATACACTCATATTAACTACGACGCGTAGATCTTCAGGGATCTATTCCCATACACTTCATCCTTTGGGTTCGATATACTTGGTCATTATACTTACTCATACTACAGTGAACTAGTACGTTTGCGAGGAATCTACTAGTAGAAATTAGTATATTCGCTTCAAATCAGGGATGAACATATTTCTTAAGAAAAAAATAGTATTGTGAATTTAAAGTTGAATAAAATAATAGTAATTTTATACTTTATTGACTTTTGTGAGAGAAAATTATTTTCTTTTTGGTGTGTTTAAGACAAGTGTGAAAGAAATGTTGGGATGGATGTAGTAATAAATTGTTAAATTTAATTTAATATTGTTAATATATAAAAGTATTAAAATATTATTTAAGTACTAGAAAATTAAAACTTAAATATAATTTGAATAATTTAATAGGAGAATGTATTATGTGAATGATATTTATGGTGAAACTTATTTGAGAGGTATTAATAAATTATATTAAAGGTATTAAGCAATAAAGGTATCAATTTCAAAAGATATTATTGAAGTGATTATTAATTATTTTTACTAAAATTATTATTTCAACTTAAGATATTAGTAAATTGTTCGCAGTATTCAGATAATATTTTATCTTTAATAGTGAGATTCATATACTAATAGTAACAAACAAAATAATATATATATATATATATATATATATATATATATATATATATATATATATATATTTATCATATTTTGAAAAATCATCTCTTAAAATTTCTTTCTTTTTCATTTTTTTTTCTTTTGTTCTTTTTAAATAAAACTCCCATTTCAATACCCATCCAATAGTTACCCTCAATCATGTTGCGGTCTGTTTTCAATTTTTTTTAAAAGATAAAGTATAGAGTAAAATTGGTCTATACAAGAATTATTGAAGGGTATTAGTTATTTTCACTGAAGAGTATTAGTTGTTTTTAGTGAAAAGTATTACTGGTGTACACTGAAGAGTTTTAGTTGTTGAGTAAAAACAAACTAAGATTTATTCAGTAAAAACAACTAATACCCTTCAATGAAAACAACTAATACTCTTCAATAAAGACAACTATAACTTTTCAATGATTCATGTATAAAGCAATGTTACTCTATACATACTTTTTTTTTAATTGATATTTTTTATTTTTGTACAATTATCAATATATATATATAATTTGTGTATATATTATATAAATTTGTTTACTTTTTTCTAAATAAAAACAAATATTTGGACTTTTATAATATTTTGCATCTTTTCAATGTTTACTTTAAAAAAAAAAAAACATTTTGCGTACTTTATTTTTTATACAAAATAAATTCATCTTTTTTCTAAAAAATTAATTGAAAAAAATTTATATTTCAATATTTTGTACACTTTTCAATAATCAGTGATACTATAATACTAATAATCAACAATATCTCAAGCAATAATTAACAAAACTCCAAACAATAATCATTAATATCCAAAGTAAGAATTAGTAATACTTCAAATATAATCAATAATACATTGAATAATAGTCAACAATACCTCTAACAATAGTCGATAATACCCCAAGCAATAATCAATAATACCCGAATAAATAATCAGTAATACCCCAAGAAATAATCAACAATACCTTAAACAATAATCAATAATACTCCAAATAATAATCAACAATCCTCCAAGCAATAAACAATAATATCTCAAATAATAATTAGCAACATCCCAAACTATAATTAGCAATATCTCATGTTATAATTAATAATACCTTAAGAAATAATTAGTAATGCCCCAAAAATAATCAACAATAGTCAACAATACCCAAACAATAGTTAGTAATACCTTAACCGACAATACCCCAAATAATAAACAGTAATATTCAAACAATAATTAACAATACATCAAGCAATAATTAGTAATCCCTCCGTCCCCAAACACTTTTCACAGTTACTTTATCTTCGTATTTTAGCGAGCGAGTTGTTTATTAGTATTTAAAATGATAAAATAATTTTTAAGGCAGGGTGTGATATATCTATCTCTCCTCTATTATAAAATTATTTTAAAATTATTTTATCATTTCAAATGTTAATAAAAAAAACTCGCTCGTTAAAATATGAGAGAAACAGTAACTATGAAAAGTGTTACGGGACGGAGATAGTAATACCCAATGTAATAATCATTAATAACTCAAATAATAATCAACAATGTCCAAAAGAACAATCAATTTTTCCCCAAAATAATAATCAACAATATCCCAAACAATAATAAGTAATACCCATAACAAATAATAAGTAATACTCCATTTAATAATCATTAAGGAACTAGGATTTTAACCTAGGTCCTTACAATTATTAGTGTCCAATAGAAATGTTAAATGGGCCGATCCTAACCCATTAGTGTCAGCCCTACAGGGTTATATACATTAGAGGTTCACTCTTAATAGTTAGGACTTAACCCTAACCTAGCAGTCTACGGGCTAAACTGGTTATGGAATAAAAAAAAATTAAAAAAATAATAATTAAGATTAAAAAAATTTATGATATAATATGGTGACTCTAGTGTCTAATGTTACAAATACTAGTATTTATTGTTACAATTAAAAAACACTTCAATCCACTATTTTTTTTTTTTTTTAAATTATTAGGTGGTGTTTGGTTTGCAAATTCTTTAATAGTAATGGGAATAATAATGTATAGAAAGTTATTTTTATAGTTAATGAGAACAAAAAATATACATAAAACTATTTTTCTTCTTAAGTAAGGTATCATTGCTCCATTTGGTAGAATCATAATTGGTTCCAAATTATATTTAATTAAGGTGCAATTCTCGTGTTTGTAAAATTTATTAATATTTTCTTATTATATAAGTAAATTAAATATATAATTTAATAGATTCAAATTAAAAAAAGACAACAAAATTTATTGTACTTGAAGTTAATCAGTTTTGTATTTGCAATATTATATCCATTATTTAGAATCAAAAACCGAAATGAAATTGGTAACATAAAAATAATTAATAATTAAGAGTAAAAAGTAAGAGCAAAATGTTAACTTAATTAAATAAGAATACTTTTAAACAATTATTTAAAATTGGGCCAAAAAAAAAAAAACAAGATTTTGGTCCATTTACAAGTTCAGAAAAAATGTGAATACATGTTCCTTAACTAATTATTGACTCGAAATACGTGGAGACAATGAGGATGGCTACGTGCTGACTGTACCTGGTGCACACTAGAATTGCCCCAAAATTATTTACAAAATCCCAATACGATACTAAGTTTCCTTTATTATGTTAAACAAGTCAAAGAATTTCAATTAATACAACAGCTAGCCTTCAGGATTGGTGACAACACCATTTGCACAAGTATTTAAACACAGGGATAATTACACTCTACTCCGTTCTAGTAAAGCATAACACAATTACAAACAAATCTAAATATTCATTATATTATAGAAAAACTTTGTTATACTATAAAATTAAGTTATTTTTTCTTTATACATTTGTTTGTGACATGCCTTAAAATCCACCAACTAGAATGACATTATTCCTTAAACATAAGCATGTCCTCTTTTTCCAAATTTTGCCATCCGGTCTTCAATTTTTGGCAAAAACTTGTATGAAATCGTCTCATGCCATAAGACCACACAAATTAACTCTCCCTCCTACCAAAGTATTTTTTTTTTTTTTTTATCGGTAAATGTTAGTTGTTAGTAGTTAGATTAGTTCACCAAGTCCCCAAATACACCCAGAAATCTCCAAGCCCTCCTTATAACTCCCATAATTCGTTCCCAAAGGAAATCGAACCTCGGTCACTCACTAGAGTGAGGAACCCGGTGGGCTAAGCCACCTGGTTCCCTCCTACCAAAGTATTAATGAGTCAATGCTCTAGTTACACTCATTCTCATGAGACGGTCTCATACAAAACCTACACTCAATTTTTTCTCCAAATAATACACTATGTACGATGCATATGATGATGCTATGGTGATATACAAATATCCCAACTAGTTAAAATCAAATTTAAAATTTTAGTTTTTTCTTTCTTATGAAAAAAATATGCTTAAAAAGTCAAACTACAGCAAGGAAGCAAGAATTTTCATGAGTTGACTATGTAAAATGCTTTTTACAAAAAGTACTACTAGCTTCAAAACATTAAACATGCGAGGTACAACGTGTATGAGAGTAAGATGATAGATTTCTTTATTACAATTTTTTTGAACTTGCGAGTCTATCTACAGCATAAAATATCATTATTTACTTGACAACCAAAATATGGAATGACACCAAAATATGGATTCAGTAAGAGTTGTTGGTGATTGATTTGTTGTTGGTGATCAAGGACTAGCTGCCTATGAAAACAGACTTGTGCTAAAGGCGATTTCTCGATTCCAATGTGGACGTGAGGTGCATTTTATGTGGAAATAAGGAGGAGACAGGTAACCATTTCTTCTTTGACTGTGAGGTGTCTTATAAGGTGTGGATGAAGGTTTATAGGTGGTTTGAGATCTCGACGATGGTTCTTTTGGAACCTATACCAAATCTCCTTGCTCATAGTAAAATTGTGAAGAGGTAGAATGAGAGTGATCGTGGTGTGGTTAGGTGTTGTGTGGCTGTTGCGGAAATAGAGGAATGCAATTATCTTTAAGAATGGTGTGTTTTTGGTTGAAAAAATTGTGGATGAATTAAGAGCTCGAGTTTGGAATTGGCTATGTGTAAAAGACTCAATACTTTCTACTTTTTCTTTTTATGAATGGATTCACAATCCTAAATTGGTGTTAGGTTGAGTCTTGTAGTTATTGTAATTGGGTATGACGCATACCCTCGTTTTATTTTATAAAAGTTTCATTTTACCGATAAAAAAAAAAAAAAAAAAAAAAAATATATATATATATATATATATATATATATATCATTATATTCAGATAATAAATATCATAAATATATTAAGATAGCATTTTTTTTTAAAAGTCTTTTATGCACCATGTATTCTATGTGTACGAATTTCATAAGCAAATTTCATTGGCAAAAACTTGTATGAGACTGTCTCATGGCATGAGACTATACAAATTAAAACCTACCCCTACCAAAGTGTTAATGAGTCAATGCCCTAGTTACACCCATTTTCATTGTCTCATGCCATGAGACGGTCTCATACAAAACTTACTCAATTTCATTTTATTTAAAATTTGAACTTATTGAAATATAGAATCAATTCATTTATATTAATTCTCTAATAAATTTTAATCTTTTCCCAATAAGTAATGGAGGGCACAACCAAAATCTTGAAGAACAATTTTAATCAAATAATATAGTTACCTATCTTTACAATCTTGAAAACTAAGCTGTATTTTATTATAACAATTATAATATGCTCCCTCTGTCCCACAAATATATACTTAAAAAAAATTCACATAGATTAAGAAATTGAAATCATTATAGTTAGAATATTAATTTTTTTCTTTATTTACTATTTAACCCCTCTAAGTTCTCATATCCCAAAACAATTAGATGGAAATTTAAATTTACTTATTTTTTTAAATATAGCTAGTAAGTGGTCTATTTTTGTAGGACACATGAAAATAAAAAGCAAGTTTATTTATTTGGGACGGAGGGAATATCAATATTGTCGTATTAGTATTAATATATTGGGTCGTTTTATGGTGTGGCAGAACATAAATTGGGAATGACACATTAACAATTAGGCCGCGTTTGGTTGGCCAGAAAAGGTCGTGAAATAAAAGGTTTCAGGTGGTTTCAGATGTTTGGTAGCCTAGATAACTTTTATCACTTGCCCTCGGCCAGCAGCTATTTTTCTACAATTCTATACAATTTCAACAGCATGATCAGAAACCAAATCGGGTCCTAAACACGCGATTCCTTTTCACGATTAAACCAAAATCAAGAAAAAGACGGGAAATTTCAGTTTAACCCTTACCTATCTTCAAAACTCTCTTTCTTATTTATTTTGCAACCAAAACAACAACTTGGAAAAATCGAAAACAAAGAAAGAAATCAAAATCATTTAACAACCAATCGCACAAAGAATCGACATTAAAATACAGATGCGGCGTCGCCGTCGAGAGAAATAGGTGTGCCGCCGTAAAAAAATAGGAAGTCGAGATCGAAGGCGGCGGTGGCGCCACCGCGAGAAATAGATGTGCCGCCTTCGAAGAAATAGAAAGTCGAAATCGGAGGAAGCCCGCACTGACTGGCGGCGAAGAAAAAGACACAAAGGGGAGAACGAATAGAGCGATGATGGTGGAGTTATTTTGGCCGAAAAGAGCGGCGGTGGTGGGAGAGTTCTTTTTGCGAGTAGAGTGTCGGTGGATTATTTGGTGGGGAGAAGGGTTTTGGAAATAATGCGCTGATTTGGAAGATGAACACATTTTAAATAATTGATTTTGTTGTTTTTCAAATTTAATAAAGAAAAAGTGGATGATTTTATTTGGATAAGCATTATTTTAATATTTGATTATGTAGAATATAATGTTTATTTTGTTAAATTAAAATTTTGTGAAATTAATTGAATTTTATAATATTCAATTTTTATAAATGATTTATTAAATTTGAAGAAATTTAAAATATTATTAAAGGGTAAAATAGTATTTTTAGTATTTTCTGAAGTATTATATTATCTACCAAACAAAGTAATACAATTCATACATTTTGAATTACATCCTACCAAACAATCTTATTATAATATATTTTCAAACCTCTCAAAGATGATGTGTCAACACCACCTTATTCTAAGGATGAGGTGACATGTCTCAAATCTCTCAATTTCAAAATACTGCGCTCTCATTAAAAGTTGGTGTAAGTTTTGATCCCAAGCATTCATTTTATATCATTACATCTAAACCATTGATTTGTAACTAGGGCTAATATAATTATTCATAATTTTCATTCTCCCATAAGCCGTCTCTCTCACATTCGATCTCCCTCACACCACCACACTCTTCTTCGATATTTTTCAAAGCGCCGCTTCCGCCCCCTCTCAAATTAGCGCGGACCAGCAACTTATACCAGATTATAATTTTCTCACCGCCGCTTATCATGTCCACGCCGCCTCATTCCCAGAATCTTTCAAAGGTTAGAATTTTATTTTAATTCACGAATTTTTGCGATATTATCTTCGGTATAAAGTTTTTTCTGTGTATTAAGTGTTTCTTCGCGTAGCCCAGCGCCGTCTCGCTGCTCTATTACAGTTGGCCCGCTTAGCCCAGCGTCGTCGTTCCTCCGGCCAAGGTAAATTCCCGATCCCTTTGCATATATGTGTTTCTCTATTCACAGAATCAATTGGGTACAAACACTACACATACAAAGCAAATGTTTGATAATATCACAAAATTATCGATTTTTCACTCCACTAATCCGAAAAAATTTCAATTCAACTTGGAATTCAACTGGCATGGTGGTGGAAAGTATATGTTAAAAGTATGGGAGTGAATTCGAATTAAAAAAAAAGACACTAAGTTTCTTACTTAGATATTTTTGAAATTTATTTTTGCAAAATATTTATATATGCTAATTTTGTTGGAGGATATTGAAATATTTTGCAAAAGATATTGTCACATAAAAGATGACAAGATTATCAAAAAATCTTGTCATCCAATACCATATCTTACATGGATAATAGATTGTAACATTGTTTTTTTTTTTACAATATTTTACTAGCCAAAATATATTGTCACTCAAATAACATATTATTCACAAAAAGTCTTGTCATGAAATACAATATCTTACCATGTATAATACAATAATAGATATTATTGGAGTTTATTTTTGCAGAATATTTATATATGCTAATTTTGTAGGAGGATATTGAAGTATTTTGCAAAAAATATTGTCACGTAAAAGATGACTTGCCATCCAATACCATATCTTACCATGAATAATAGATTGTAACATTTTTTTTACAAGATTTTACTATCTAAATGACATTGTCACTGAAATAGCATATCATTTCCAAAAAATCTTGCCATGAAATACAATATCTTACCATGTATAATACAATAATATATATTTTTGGAATTTATTTTTGCAGAATAAATATATATGTTAATTTTGTAGGAGGATATTGAAATATTTTGTAAAAGATATTGTCACGTAAGAGATGGCAAGATTCTCATCCAATACCATATCTTACCATGGATAATAGATTGTAACATTAATTTTTTTTATTTTTTTTACAATATTTTGCTAGCCAAAATATGTTGTCACTGAAATAGCATATTATTCCCAAAAAATATTGCCATGAAATATAATATCTTACCATGTATAATACAATAATAGATATTTTTTGAAATTTATATTTGTAGAATATTTATATATGTTAATTTTGTAGGAGGATATTGAAATATTTTGCAAAAGATATTGTCATGTAAAAGATGGCAAGATTTCCAAAGAATCTTGCCATCCAATACCACATCTTACCATGGATAATAAATTGTAAAATTAATTTTTTGGACAAGATTTTACTACCTAAAAAATATTGTCAGTGGAATAGCATATTATTCCAAAAAATATTGCCATAAAATACAATATCTTACCATGTATAATACAATAATAGATATTTTTAGAATTTACTTTTGCAGAATATTTATATATGCTAATTTTGTAGGAGGATAGTGAAATATTTTGAAAAAGATATTGTCACATAAAAGATGGCTAGATTCTCAAAGAATCTTGTCATCCAATATCATATCTTACCATGGATAACATATTGTAACATTAACTTTTTTTTTGTATAAGATTTTACTACCCAAAAGATATTGTCACTGAAATAACATTATTCCCAAAAAATCTTGCCATGCTATACAATATCTTACCATGTATTCCCTCCGTCCCAATTTTGTTTTCTCATTTAACAGTGCGCGGAGTTTAATGCGCGAGTTGAATTTTAGTATTTACTCCCTCTGTCCCAATTTTGTTTTCTCATTTGCCAAAAAGGTCCGTCCCAATTTTGTTTTCACATCCCCAAAATAGAAATAAAGTACATTCACTTTTTTAAACTTCACCTTATAATTCAACTACTTTATTCATTTAAATACTATCATTCATCATTCCCAAGACTACTTTACTTATTTAAATACTATATTTCAACTCTCGCATTAAACTCCGTGTAAAATCAAACGGGAAAACAAAACTGGGACGGAGGGAGTAAATTAATAAAGTAGTATTGGGAATGATGAATGGTGAATAAATTGGTATTTAAATGAATAAAGTATTATTGGGAATTGTGAATGGTGAATAAAGTATTATTTAAATGAATAAAGTAGTTTTCATTTTAGGGATGATAAAATAAAATTGGGACGGACCTTTTTGGCAAATGGGAAAATAAAACTGGGACGGAGGGAGTATAATACTATGTCACATAAGGTTAACAATTTTTTTTATATAAAATACATGTATACATGAAATGTTTAGGAGGGAATTGAATTTTTTTAAATAATTCGAATTGTCACTTAAATGTAATTCATAGGGTTGGATTTTTCCATTATAGATACCTGCAAAATTGAATTTGAAACTGTAAAATATAGATATTATTCTGTAGTAGGATTTCAAAAAAATTCAACAATTTCAAATTTTTAACTCTTTTTTTGTTTTTTTGTTTTTTTTTGCAAAATATCTGTAAATGTCCAAGTGGAAAAAAAAAAGATTGGCGCCTAAGGGTCAATTCTTATTGTTGAATTGTGTATTATAAATACCGACACATTAATCAATTGTTCCCACACAAACATTTACACAATATTTTATTTTAATTATGACATCACTTTTGTCAAATGTTACCTTTAGATCTGTAGGATTCTATCTTTAGAGTTGAACTTTTGCTGATTTTTATTGAATCTTCATATTATGGGGGAAAATTGGGCATGCAAGTATACAAAAACTATAATTTTAAGAAATATTGTGTTATACTAATTTGAAATTAATTGTGTGAATTAGTTAATGTTTTTCAAATTTTATATTTATACATGTTTAGTATTTATTATTATTTGTTGAATTATAATTACAATTTTAAAATTATATCAAAATTACAAGATATTTTTAAAAAATTAATATTTATAATTTGAAATAATAATAACAAATATTTTTTTCAGTCCGCGAAATTCGCGGGGATACGTACTAGTCATATTATATACACTATCTCATCATATCTTGAAGGTCCCACCATTTTTCTTTTCTCACCTTTTCTCATCCTACCTATCAAACAAGCCCTTAATAAGAGATGTGTAATAACTTGTTATGATTAGTCTCACCATGAGATCATCTCAAGCTTCTGTCAAATATATTTTATTGTTATCATCTCGAGCTCTACAAATATGCCTGGTAATTAATAATAAATCAATTTGGCGTACAGTATATGTTATTGTTGAAACAGTTGAAATGTTTCTCATATATCATTGATTCGGAGAATGTCTTGCGACTATAATAAGAAGTATAAATCCTTAACAAATTAAAAATAAGTTGACTTCAACTATGTTGAACGAACTGGAAAGATGAATTGTATCAGGTTGTATTAAGAACTGGAAAGATGAATTGTAAGATCCATTAAATTTCCGATAAACTATTCAAACAAGGAATTTGCAACGATTTCAATCATAAGAGTAGTACGGTATATCAGATTCACCATAAAAAAATAAAATTTTAAATTGTATAAGTTATTTCCATCAAATAATATTACTATTAAATTAATATAGTTTAATGAAACAACTTGTATTATGGAAAAAGTTTGAAACCTTTGTACGTACCAATGAATGCACAGTCAGTGAAAATTTGCTACAAATCTTCTGTGAATTGTGGTCTTACAATGAACCAATTTTTTTTGTCCTGTCTGGTAAGAATTATAGAGATATTTAATACGGATGGGCCAAATGCCTCGCGTTACGGAATTATGCAAAGTATTGACATGAATAACTGCAGAGGAAAGAATGAAACAAGACGAAGACACATATATTAATTGTGACAAAAATCTTCGATTAATGAAATTAAACCCACGAGCAGGAGTAGATAAATTTCATTATAGTTAAAATTATATAAGAGGATTGTATAGCAGTTGCTGAATCTAGGAAAAAAAAAATACAAATGTATATGTCATATATATGTTATAAAATTAATTTATTGGAAAAGTTGTCAACTACCAACATAATCTGTGACAAAAGTCAATTACTCGGGGGGAGGGAGGTGGCCATGAATGCATGCATGGAGTTATCACGTAGTCGTGTGGATATTCGAGCTGGAAAATCAGAAAGTTAGATTAATATATTGGAAAGTATTGGAAGGTAAAACTGGTTGGGAAAGAGTATTTATGGTGGTTATAATTAAAAAAGTAGGTGGGGACGTGGGGTGCACTTGTTTATATAGTTTTGAGGTTTATTGATTTGTTTGCATGAAATTTGAAGGGTCGATATATGCAAGTGATGCTAAACAAAATGATTGGGAAGGGTTTTGTAGCGGTGGTGCTTTTTGTTATGGTGGTGGGATGTGCAGAGGGTAGGAAGTTGGGTCAAAATGGTGAAATCAAGAAACCACCACAGTTTAGGGGCGAAGGGGGGAGTGGGCTTGGTTTAAGTTCTCACTATGTCAAGCCTGATTGTGATTGTATAGGAAAAGGTGGTGGTGGAGGTGGTGGGGGGCATGGTCACGTGGGCTCGAGCGGAAGCCATCCTGGTGGAAAGCACCATAGTAAGGAGAAAAAACATCACCATGGTGGAGTTGGAAGGGGCGGTGGCGCTGGTGTGGGAGCTGGAATTGGAAAAGGTATTGGAGGTGGAGGAAAAGGTAAAGGAATTGGTGGTGGCGTGGGAGGGGGAATTGGTGGCGGAAGTGGTGGCGGCATTGGGGGAGGAATAGGCAAGGGAATCGGTGGTGGTGTGGGAGGAGGCATTGGTGGAGGAATAGGCAAAGGAACAGGTGGTGGTGTTGGTGGGGGAATAGGAGCAGGTGTTGGTGGTGGAATAGGCAAAGGGATAGGTGGTGGTGTGGGAGGAGGGGTTGGAGGTGGCATTGGTGGAGGAATAGGCAAAGGAACAGGTGGTGGTGTAGGTGGGGGGATGGGAGGAGGTGTTGGTGGTGGAGTTGGGGGTGGTGTTGGTGGGGGAATAGGCAAAGGAATAGGTGGTGGTGTGGGAGGAGGAGTTGGTAGTGGCATTGGTGGAGGAATAGGTGGTGGTGTTGGGGGTGGTATTGGTGGTGGAGTTGGGGGAGGTGGTGGTGGAGCTGAGGGTGGCATAGGTGGCGGTATAGGAGGAGGTGGTGGTATTGGTGGAGGAATAGGAGGAGGAGGTGGGGGAGGATTTGGAGGTGGCATTGGCAAAGGAATTGGGGGAGGCGCTGGTGGCGGTTTTGGAGGTGGTTTTGGTGGTGGTGGAGGATTTGGAGGTGGTATTGGCAAAGGAATTGGGGGAGGAGCTGGTGGCGGTTTTGGAGGCGGTGGCGGTGGAGGAGGAGGGGCAGGGGGAGGCGTAGGTGGCAGAAAGAAGTGAAAAAAAACCATGAATTCTGAAGCTGTTCTCTTATTCTTTACTGCTTTGATTTTAACAAATTCTCCTGTCATGTATTCCTGCAATTTGGAAGTGAAATTGCATTTCTATTTTCGTAAATAAATTGATTGATCAAATTAATTACATAACCAGGTCCTGATATAGATATGTATCGCAAGAAAAATACGCATCAAAAGCACTACTTAAAGATGCCTAAAATCACTACATGAGTTAACTAAAGTCTCAACACTCAACAATCATTGCTCAAAAGAAGACATATTAAACACAATTATTTAATTCGATAATTCATACAGCTACAGGCAACACCAGTTCACAATGCACATGTACACTATATATAGTGGTAGCTGTCTATACAGTTAAAAATATGTTATCATCAAACTATACTTACATACAAATAAACACCCAAATGATGGAATACATCCTGATATAACTACAATCAACTCTAAGAAACAAAATTAGAAATACCTTCGGTCGAGCTCAATGACTAATAGAGTCTCATCACCATATTTGCACTTGTTAAAATTGAGCTGGACGTCCAGTTGATCTCTGACTTGAACCTGGAAAAGAAAACACAACATTTTGTTATCAGATGAGTTAGATAGTACGAAGAAAACACGAATGCCAGATGTACGACACGTACTAGTTAGGCATTAATTTCCCAGTCGGCTATAGTCTTTGGTCGTGTATACAAGCCTCACAGTCCCATTTGCTTCATCCACAAGGACCACTTTACAGCCTCGAGAAACATATCATTTCTTTTCAAAGCAGTAATCAGATTAGTGAAGGTTATCCGGTCAGGTTGTATTCCCCTTTCTCTCATTTCCTTCACTAAACCAACAGCTTCTTCCACCATTCCTGCAACCCCATATGCTTTTATCAATGTGTTATAGCTGCACAAATCGGGCCCTATTCCACATTCTTTCAATTCCAGTAGCACATCAGCTACTTCATCAATCCACCCTTTCTCTCCATAGATGTTGATTAAGATGTTGTAAGTATAGTGGTCACCAGGACAATTAAAATCCTTCATTCTCTCCAACACATTTCTAAACTTATCCATTTCACCTTCTTTACCGTACACATCTAACATGCAATTGTAGACTTCAAGAGAAACCGAAAATCCATCAAATTGCATTTTCCTCACAGTAGCTGACATATTCTTTAAATATTTATTCTTCCCATAAGCAGCAATGATGGTATTGTAAGATATAACATCGAGTAAACCTCGTTTCTTAGCTATCCAAAATACCTTTCTTGCTCTCTCGAATAGCCTGGCTTTTCCATAAGCATGAAGCATCACGTTGAAGGTAATTGTGTTTGGGGCATATCCTTGCTTAAGCATTTCATCAAAAAGCCTCGAAAGTTCGTCAAGTGGAAGAGCCCGGGCACAGCAGTTTATAATGCAACTGTACATTTCCTCGTCCCAAATTTCACCATTTTTCAACACTTTATAGTACAGATCTGCCAGTTTCTCATTCATTCCACAGCGCTGATAAATTCGGAGTATGTCACGAAGAAGATAAACATCAGGAACGATATTCTTCTGTTCATCCATTGTATCCACAACAGCACAGGCCTTTTTCAGAGATCCGGATTTGGCATACATTCTTATTACAACACTGAAAGCAATCATGTCCAATTTGACACCTGAATCCTTCAGCTCGATATAAAGTTTTTCTGCTTCATCAAACATGCTCACTTTACTGTAAATGTCAACCATTGTGCAGAAGATATTCAAGTTTGGCTTGCCAGATTTAGGCATGCAAGAAAATATTTTGATGGCATTCTCAAGATGGCCCAAATCTTTGCACGAACATATCAAGAGGTGGTACAAGCTGTCCTCAAATATAGGATCCTCCCACTGCTTTTCCTTCAGAACATCTAATGCATCATCAATCAAGCCATTTTTCACAAAAGCAGTTACAAGAATAGTGCAAGATGTCTGGTTCTTAAGAACATGATTATACAAAGGACCTTTCAAGATCAGAGACATCTTTTCCAGTCTACTAGCCTTCTCATAAGCCTGTAGAACAATCCCAAGAATGGAGGACTTCTGACAACCAATTGTCAGCATATCATCGATAGTTTCGACGGCACCCTCTTCATCTTCATGCTGGGCTTGCAATCTTATCAGTGTGTACAAGTTTGATGAAGTAGGCATAAATCCTAACTTCTTGAGTTCAATATACTTGAGTTTTGCCTGCTTATAATTTCCTGATTTACCCCAACCTTCCATCAGTGACCTATAGGTCGTTTCATCCGGCTCGATACCAACTCTCTTGAGGTCATGGAACAATTGTTCTGCACGATCCATATTTGAAACTCTCCCATATCCAGTGATCAATGTTGTGTATGCAATTATATTCGGAGAAAGTCCAGATTCTCTCATTGCACAAAACACTTGCTCAGCCTCACTCATCTTCCCCTGCTGGCAATAAGCATTGAGCAGAACTAACCAGTTTTCTTGATTTAAAACCACTTCATCATCTCTTAGGAAGCAAATAACATCCTCTGCTTTTTCATACAAGCCCATGCGTGTATAAATAGTGATCATAGACGAATAAGCAGATTGGCACATTATTTTCATACTCCTCATCATAGAAAATGTATATTCTGCCTCCTCAACAACCCAACCCTTCTGGTAAAGAGACATCAACATTCCAAAAGTAGCAATGTTTGGCTGAACCCCGTAATCCAGCATCATCCTGAACCACCTAGTGCCCATATGTACGAACCCGTTCTTAAAACAAGCATATATGAGTGTGTTGAAAACCTTATAATTGAGCTTGCAACGGGAGTCAACAATTATCTCCTTAATCATGAGCTCTGCTCCATCCCAGTCCATTTTTCTACCCAAAACCCTTAAAATCAAATTATAAGCAGTTACATTCTTCTTCAACTTCCCATTAACTTTCATCCATTCAAAGAACCTCAAAGCTTTGTCGTCACCATTGTTTTTCTCAAGCTGTTCTAAGATTAGATTGCAACGATGTGAGCTCCATTCCGGTCCAACACCATTGAAATCTAAATCTACAACAATTTGAGAATTCAAGACAGGGCTTGCACCATTATTCTGGAATGGGACCGTGGATTTTTCTCCTTTCTTGTATTTGTTGCCTTTTCCATGATCATCCAAGTTCCTATTTCTGTTTTTCTTCAACGTTTTGGTACCTCGAAACTTTTTCCAGATATTCACTCTTCCCCTACTAAAATCCCCACGAAAATTTTGTCCTCCTAAAACCAAATTATCATCACCAGCCACACATTTCTCCAGATTATCGATCAAACTATCATCACCAGACACACATTTCTCCAGATTATCGATCAAACTATCATCCAACTTGGATTCAGACGTATCCGGAAACTCATTTCCCACCCCAGCAACCCTAATTTGCTTCAATTTACAAAAGGGCTTCAGAAAAAGTGCCCCATTCGTACTAACGTAACCCGAAATTAAAGTATTTGAAGCAAATTTCAATGAATTCAAAGCAGAACTCAGTTTCTGAGACTCATAATAGTTACTATCTGGAGAAACCACGAGCTTCAGAGAGGCCATTGACGCAGTGGCCTCTGCTTAATTGAGTACTAATTCTTCGATTTCATTCAGTAGCTGAAGCAGAATCAAATCAACATACAGATCCTTAATCTATAAAAAGTGGATTTCAGTTATGAAGAATGTAGAAATCGTACCTTTGATTTGATCAGAAAATGGTAGCGTTAACAGGGATAATGAAAGCTGAAAGAAGTGGAGGAGAAGAAGCTGGTTCATAAACCCGGTCCGGTACGACCGATTTAAGAGAACGACTTTTCAGTTTTAAGTTTAAATATCGATAATTTTGAAAAATATCGTATAAATATCGTGGAATTCAATTACCGAAGTAAATTTAGATATTGATATCGATAATTTTGAAAAAAATTATGAAAATTTAACAGAAAAAATTTAATACATAAATTTGACATTCGTGATATTAAATGATATCTATCGAAATTATCCATATTTTTAATATTTATTAAAATTGTACAAAAATATAATTGAAATAAGGTACTCTCATGTTAAATATTTCGTATGTAAAATATACTAAAAATAGGTAAATATTAAAAAATTCGCAGGTTGAGTCGCTTCAGGTCAAAATTCGTAGATCCTAAATGGGTCAAACTGATTTTCAAAGAAAATTCGCACAAGGCTTATTTCAGGAATTTCGCTCCCATGTTGTATTACTATATGATCAAATGTGTATTACTGTAAGACAAAATGTATGTTACTAGTCCTCAAAAAATAAAATTTTGTACTTTAAAAAACAATAAGGACAAAATATGTGTTTTTTAATTTATTCCTCATCACCTTAAATCTAGATTTATTGTTTCATACATTAACACACATTTGCTCCAATAATAACATATATTTGTTTTAACATTAACACACTTTTGCTCCAACATTAACACACATTTGCTCTAATATTAACACATTTTCCTCCAATAGTAACACACATTTCCTCTAACATTAACACACATTTGCTTCAATAGTAACATATATTTGTAGTAAGTAGTAACACACATCTACTCTAATATTAACACACATTTGCAGTAACGCATATCTACTATAACATTAACATACATTTGCTCCAATAGTAACACATATTTGTGGTAACATACATTTATTCTAACATTAACACACATTTAGAGTAACACATATTTACTCTAACATCAACACATTTTCCTCTACCAGTACACACATTTACTCTAACATTAATACATATTTGTTCCAACAATAATACACATTTACTTTTACAGTAGCATATGATTGTCCTTATGGTAATACAACCTGATAGGGTGCTTTTATGTATTTGTGCAAACACATTTTTATCATTGAGTAAGAAATATGTGTTATTATAGTAACACACTTTTCATTGTCTTACATGTGTCATTATGTAGAAAAATAATTATTTTTATAAAAATAAATAAATATTGGTGAAAATTAATATTTGAATACATAGCAACACACATTTTGCTCATATATGATATTAAAAAAAATTTATTTCTATAAAAATACATAAAAATTGGTGAAAAATAGCATTCAGTCTAATAGTAACTAGGGATGTTAAACGGGTTGCGGGCCTAAATGGTTTGGTGCCTTATCGGTCCACTAACACTCGAAACCTAACAGTAACCCTAGCGGTTCGGGGGCTAAATGAGCCACCAATGGGCTCCAGAAAAAAAAATTAATTTTTAATATAAAATATAGAATTGTAATTGTAATACGATAACGTTTAAACTTAAAATTCAAACATTGTTAAACAATTCATGAAAATTACATTTAAACATGATACAAATTTATAACATTAATGACGATTTGGGAGCGGTGGGAGGCATCTGACAGTGACGATTTGATAGCCGTGGCGGCAACCGATCAACCCTAATTGGAATGATAATATTGAAGTATGGATGTTGCATGAAAGTCCACATTGTTCATAAATTTATAAAAATTGCACTCCCACATTTCATAAAGTTCAAGGTATTAACTAAATGGTAAAATTCAATTTCAGGTAATTTAATAAATTAACTAAACAAAAACTTAAATATATGTATCGAACAGTTGGACTTGGATTGAAATTTTAAAGTTAAAGTAAAATTTGGTAGGTTGTGTACACGGACAAATTGTAGTTGTACAAGTAAAATATATAAAAAGTAAAAAAAAAATCGGGCTAAATGGGCTGGCCCGTTAGACCGACAGACTAGCCGTTTAGCTCGCGGGCTAAACGGTCCGGGTAACCAAATGCTTGAATCTAACCCTTGTTTAGTTCAGGGCTAAACGGATCAGCCCACGACCCGTTTAATATTAGTAACACACATTTTGCTCTTATGTTACATGCAGTTGCCCATATAGTAACACAAATTGGGAGCGAAAATCCTGAAACTTGACTTGCGCGAGATTATGGAAATATTCACCAAATTCGACCCGGCCAAGATTCGCAAATTTTTTTAATATGGGTTATTGTACGGATCCCATATCCGTAAGATATTTCATATAACAATTTGTGAATTGAAATTGATATTGCATCCCAATATTTATTGATATTACCTTTCTTTTTTAGGTAATTGCCTTAGCACTACATCCTTTAATTTCATCTTGCTTAGCACTAAAGCCTAACAAATAGTTTACTATGCACTGGGTATGCCTAGGTTTGACCCCCACCCCAATCACACTCCATGACCGCCAACCCTTCCCCCCTCCCCAATTCCTATATATCTGCCCATTTCCCCTTTCTCTCTCCCCCCTTCTTGATTGAATTTCTGCCATTGGATTCCCTTTTCCTATTTCTCTTTTATCTCTCTCCCCTTCTTGATTGAATTTCTGTCATTGGAGTGGCCATGATTTAGAAAATCTAGCTTGAAAAATCAATAGAAACTTATGTGGAAAATCAACAGAAGAATAGAAAATCAAGAGTATGTATATTTTTCTATTTTTTTCTATGGAAACCCGGCCACCACCTCCTCCACCTCCAATTCTGCAGTGCGTGCTCATCTAGAGAGAGAAATCCTTAGGAATGGAAGATGAATTGAATGCAAAAAATCAAAGGCTACTACTTTGGTCCTTTCACCCCTGGCTTTGTAAGTCGATTTTTTCTGTAATTGCTGTAAAATATTGTTTATCAGATGCTATAATTTGATGTAAAATATTGTTTATCGAATGCTATAATTTGCTATAAAATATTGTTTATCTTTCAGTGTCGATTTTTTCTGTAATTGCTGTAATTTTACATATCATTTTTTGCGATGTATCGAATGTTGTAGGTGTTTTAAAATATTATTTATTTTCACGCACAATCACACCCACACTGTTGTGTTTTTCTGGGATGAGTTCTATGTGTTGAGTTCAAGTATTGAGTCCTATGTTGAGCTGGGTGAATTGAAATTTTTTGTTGAGTTGGGTTCCCGTAGAATTCCAGTATTGAGTTTGTATTCTATGTTGTGTTTTTCTGGGATGGAAATGTATGAGTTGGGTTCTATGTTTATATTTTTCTGGGATGAAAATGTATGAGTTGGGTTCTTTGTTTGTGTTTTTTTGGGATGGAAATATTTTGAACTTATAGGCAATTTTATAATTGAACTTTAACAATAATTTTTTAACTTTACGGATGTTATATTAAACTTTTCAAGAAAATTTTTAACTTACGAAATTTTGAAAGGAGTGAACATAATCTTGAACTTAAATTTCGTTGTGAAGTGATTTTTTTGTTGGGTTTTAGAGGCACGTAAACACGTAAATATGCGCAACGGAAAAATCGTTCACCAACAACGAACAGTTAATTGCATTATTAAATACGAAAAATCTTAAATAAGAATTCTTACAGAGCTCTGTACACGGAATCCTCCACTATGGTATCCATGCAACAACTATTCACTGATCCGCACCGAGGTGCCTACGTTGAATCTCTAGACAAACTTGCTAGAAAAACTCGAGCTCGAGATTTTATGGAGAAATTATATTTTTTGTGTGTTTAGGAATTCCCATGAGACTCATATTTATAGGGATTAACTTGGCTTAATTCCTAAGCAAGATATCAGGTCTAGCCCGTAAATATAATCTCTGCGGATTATATTGCCCCAATATGTTCCTACGAATAATATATTTATCATATCTATTCTTGTATAATAATATTCATGTTTCAGGATATAGAGAAATAAAGCGAAGATCAGAAGAACATAAATTTGTTGACCCAGTTCGTCAGGAATGACTACGTTTGGCGGCGTACCAAGCCAAGAGATAATTCACTATTTGTTGTGTATGAGATCCCTTTTTATAGGTTACAATCTAGGGTTTCAGGAATACATAGAATATAATGAAACGACCATATTGTCCTCCATCAGTTACTTGCTGGTGAAGGCACACTAATATATTTTCCTTCAATACTCCCCCTTGTGCCGAATCAAAACTGTGGATGTTGCTTGAATGCTGCCTCGCTAAAATATTGATAAGTAGCATGAATCCAATGGAAAATAAATCTTGATCAAGGGAAAAAAGATTTACAATGCACCTATGTTGAGACTCCCCCTGAAGTCTACACCTTTCACATGATACGTACATTTATCAAGTGATTTCATAGTCTACACCCTTCTTGATTGAATTTCTGCCATTGGATTCCCTTTTCCTATTTCTCTTTTATCTCTCTCCCCTTCTTGATTGAATTTCTGTCATTGGAGTGGCCATGATTTAGAAAATCTAGCTTGAAAAATCAATAGAAACTTATGTGGAAAATCAACAGAAGAATAGAAAATCAAGAGTATGTATATTTTTCTATTTTTTTCTATGGAAACCCGGCCACCACCTCCTCCACCTCCAATTCTGCAGTGCGTGCTCATCTAGAGAGAGAAATCCTTAGGAATGGAAGATGAATTGAATGCAAAAAATCAAAGGCTACTACTTTGGTCCTTTCACCCCTGGCTTTGTAAGTCGATTTTTTCTGTAATTGCTGTAAAATATTGTTTATCAGATGCTATAATTTGATGTAAAATATTGTTTATCGAATGCTATAATTTGCTATAAAATATTGTTTATCTTTCAGTGTCGATTTTTTCTGTAATTGCTGTAATTTTACATATCATTTTTTGCGATGTATCGAATGTTGTAGGTGTTTTAAAATATTATTTATTTTCACGCACAATCACACCCACACTGTTGTGTTTTTCTGGGATGAGTTCTATGTGTTGAGTTCAAGTATTGAGTCCTATGTTGAGCTGGGTGAATTGAAATTTTTTGTTGAGTTGGGTTCCCGTAGAATTCCAGTATTGAGTTTGTATTCTATGTTGTGTTTTTCTGGGATGGAAATGTATGAGTTGGGTTCTATGTTTATATTTTTCTGGGATGAAAATGTATGAGTTGGGTTCTTTGTTTGTGTTTTTTTGGGATGGAAATATTTTGAACTTATAGGCAATTTTATAATTGAACTTTAACAATAATTTTTTAACTTTACGGATGTTATATTAAACTTTTCAAGAAAATTTTTAACTTACGAAATTTTGAAAGGAGTGAACATAATCTTGAACTTAAATTTCGTTGTGAAGTGATTTTTTTGTTGGGTTTTAGAGGCACGTAAACACGTAAATATGCGCAACGGAAAAATCGTTCACCAACAACGAACAGTTAATTGCATTATTAAATACGAAAAATCTTAAATAAGAATTCTTACAGAGCTCTGTACACGGAATCCTCCACTATGGTATCCATGCAACAACTATTCACTGATCCGCACCGAGGTGCCTACGTTGAATCTCTAGACAAACTTGCTAGAAAAACTCGAGCTCGAGATTTTATGGAGAAATTATATTTTTTGTGTGTTTAGGAATTCCCATGAGACTCATATTTATAGGGATTAACTTGGCTTAATTCCTAAGCAAGATATCAGGTCTAGCCCGTAAATATAATCTCTGCGGATTATATTGCCCCAATATGTTCCTACGAATAATATATTTATCATATCTATTCTTGTATAATAATATTCATGTTTCAGGATATAGAGAAATAAAGCGAAGATCAGAAGAACATAAATTTGTTGACCCAGTTCGTCAGGAATGACTACGTTTGGCGGCGTACCAAGCCAAGAGATAATTCACTATTTGTTGTGTATGAGATCCCTTTTTATAGGTTACAATCTAGGGTTTCAGGAATACATAGAATATAATGAAACGACCATATTGTCCTCCATCAGTTACTTGCTGGTGAAGGCACACTAATATATTTTCCTTCAATACTCCCCCTTGTGCCGAATCAAAACTGTGGATGTTGCTTGAATGCTGCCTCGCTAAAATATTGATAAGTAGCATGAATCCAATGGAAAATAAATCTTGATCAAGGGAAAAAAGATTTACAATGCACCTATGTTGAGACTCCCCCTGAAGTCTACACCTTTCACATGATACGTACATTTATCAAGTGATTTCATAGTCTACACATCTCAATTCTTTAAGATGTTTCTAAATAGATCAGCCTCATTTACTTTAGAGCTTGAACTTTGAGAAAAAATTATTAATTGTTGCTAGTTATTGAAGACTTCGGGGATATATGCTTCATATTGTCATCTTTGATGTAGCCCAATTTCAGCTACCGAACATAAGAAATATGTTCTTCATATATACATGTGGTCTCTCCAGTGGTGAACTCAAGCCATTGCTTCTTCGAATATGTACGGTGATAGATCTCTACCAAATGCAATCTTGAACTGTTTCATGTAAGACAATGATCACTGAGTGGTTTAATGAGGTAGCTACAAGAGTTTGCTTAGTTGATCTCTAAGATATCGTTGTGTTTTCCATGGTAAATACATAACCATTTTGGTAACACTTTGTATGGATACAAAATATACCAATCTAAATAGTACATCATTTGGCGTATAAGTATAGGGGGTAGCTTCAATATTTCCTTAAGGTCCACAATTCCATTTGTGGTCCCCTTCAATATTTACTACAATGAATATCAGACCCTTGTCAATGATTTTCCTTTAAATATCAGAGTACATTCCTGACATCATTCCAATGATTTTGTGTTGGTCCTGATTGAAATCTAGTTAATAAGTTCATTGAGAAAGTAATATGTGGTCGAGTGTATTGAGCTAAGTACAATAATACGCATGTTGCACTTAAGTAGGAAATTTCATCTCCCAATAGCTCTTCGTCATCTTCCTTCAGACGAGATGGATATTTCCTTAAATCCAAACTTCGACCAATCATGGGAGTGCTAATCAGATGCATTTTTGTCCATGTTAATTTGCCTGAACATCTTCTGGACTAGGGGTGTAAATGAGTCGAGTCGAGCCGAGTAGTGTTGAGCTCGAACTCGACTCGAATATAATACTCGAAGCTCGAAACTCAACTCGAACTTGATCGAGCCTAATTTTTTTAGCTCGAGCTTGACTCGTCCAAAAACTCGATAAACTCGAGCTCGACTCGACTCAATAACTTTACGATTTTACAAAAATAAAGTGTAAAACGTATTTTAGTCCATTTTTTTTGTCTAAATCTTGCATATCGACTACACTTGAAAATTTAAACAATTCAAAGTTTACAAATACAATAATATTCATTAATATTCCAAAAATTGAAAAACATTGTCAAATGCACAAATATTTCCAAAAATAAAATTAAAAAACAATATTTCGTGGGTCGTGAGACGTGATTTTCATTCTGATTTTGAAAGTTATAAGAACGTAAGCGTACCATTTGTATATATTTTATTTTATATTTAAAAATATTAGTATATATAATATAATTAATAAATAAAAATAATGGCAAAATAGTAAATATTGTGCAAGCTCGATTAGGCTCGCGAGCCTTGCGAGCTGAGTATTTATAAGCTCAAACTCGAACTCGTGAGCTACTCGAGTAGCTCGACTCGATTAGATTCGAGTCAATTTCGATCTTTTTACGAGTCGAGCACGAGTAGCTCGCGAGTCGGCTCAACTCACTTACACCCCTATTCTGGACATATGCAAACTGGTGGATAAGTATTCCACAAACTCAATATTCTAGTATAAAGTCTAGACAAAATTGAGCTTTCCCAAGATCCTTTATCTCAAAACCGGATTTCAAATACTCATGGTCCTCTTATTGCATTAAGAGTACCTATTATGTTCATCCTTCAACATAAATAATTGCAAATCCGAAACTTATTTTCTTTATAAATGCAAAGGGTCACTATTCATCGTTCTTGTAACCTATCCCAATCAAGTAGTCACTTAGACGGGTATACCATTTCCGCCTGATTATTTCAATCAATAAAGTGAGTGTTTCAATCTAATTGCAAACACACTCCGTGGTTTAGAGTCACTTAATTTGGGTAATAGATGTCACCAGACACTTATATATCTCTAAATCAAGATCCCCATAGAGATATGTCATAACCACATTCATAAGCTGCATCTCCAATCCTTCAGAAACTAAGTGATGAGACATTATGACGTCTATTACGGGAGTTTGTCTCCTCATACTCAATCCAGAGCGTAATGAGAAATCTTGCGTTATAAGATAAATTTTATATATCAAGGCCTTATATTTCTCATTACGCTTTATGACAAAGACTCAATTATGTCCTACAAGCTTTACACTTGGTCGGGCTAGCACTACAAGACCAAATACCCGTCTCTTTGTCAGAAAATTAAGTTTTACCTGGATTGCTTTTATTCATTTAGGCCAATATGCTCTTGGTTGATACTCTGCAACTGAGCGTGGTTCGATATCGTTGTGCTCTATACTTTCTTGAGCAACAATATAAATAAATACATTATTAATCTGCGTACAATGTTTGTCCATCGACTTATATGCACTCTTATAATCATATAGAGATTTTTTCATTCTCTGGAATCATATCAAACATCGGAGCGTCCTCCAGTAATGATTCATGGACATAAGTTTAATCAGAGATAATCTCGTGAGATGTATTCCCAACATTGATGATCAATGTGTTAGATTGTGCCACACCTACCATTTTATCCTTTAAGTGGGTGTCAATCGAACCAGGTGACCTCCCCCATTTCCTTTTGGGAGTCACGGCCTCAACCACACCTCCACCAAGTGTAGTTGCAACACCTTTCCAGCGGTGTTGTGCCCCTTATTGGGGACTTCTAACCTTACAGACACATTTACAGCTGGTATATTAGACCTAGTCACTTCGGCAATATCAGTAAATGCATCATGCAAAGAATATGCTACATTCTGAATATAAGTGATTCGTTTTACTTCACTTTCACATTGTGAAGTTCGGGGATCAAATGAGAAAGCTTGGAGACAAACACAATACTTCCTGTCGTTCCCTTAGAAAATCTTTTTTTCTTATCTCCCCCTAACGACAGGAAGACTGTCTCATTAAAGTGACGATCCGCAAATCTAGCGGGAAGTAGGTTGTCTGTCAAGGGTTCTAAATTTGCGGGTAATTGTTGGAAATTTGCGGGTAATTTTGGGAATTCATATCCAACATAGATACTTAATCGTATTTAGGAACCCAATTTAATGCGTTGTGGGTACGCAATAGGCACATATATTGCACAACCAAATACGTGTAGATATAAAATGTCAGGTTTATATCCAGCTACCAACTGGTACACATAAAATGGATGGTCATTTAGTGGGTTTGAGACGAATAAGTAAAGTTGCATGCAATATTGCATAACCCCAAGCAGAGATTGACATGTTGGTGCGCATAACCAGTGTCATAACCACCATTACTTTCTTTTAATGGTGACCTCTGCGAGACCATTTCGTGTAGCACGTGGGGTACCGGATGCTCTACATTGATCCTGATAGATATGCAATAATCATCAAATTCTTTTGATGTAAACTATCTTGATAGCTTATTCAGGGTGGTGAGCCCTAAAATGTATAATTTGTGCTAAGAGTTTTGCATGTAAATTTTTTTTGGTGGAGAGTAAAGCAACATGTGACCATTATGTCAAAGTATAATCCAGAACCATAAATTGCTTGAATGGTCCGCATTCTAGATGAATTGGTCCACAAATATCATAATTTATCCTTTATAAGAATGAAATATTTTGTTTTGAGTCTTTAACATAAACAGGTCTCAATGTCACTTTTGTTAAAGATCTGGCTTTGCAAAATGAGTGATGCGCCTTTGATATTGTAAGACAAAGTGAGATGTAGATAATGTATCTGGTACTTTAGAAAACAAAGATTGCTACAAAATAGCAACATGACCGATATCATGCATCGTATCGAATTTTTATCTCATTTTAAATTTCACTCACAAAAGAAGAAGGATGTCCATAGCAGTCCTTCAAAATATGGATCATCATGTCAAAGCTTGTATAAATTAATGTCACATAGTTCATCATTGGTGACAACATATGATTCAAGAACAATGGTGAGTTGCATTCCACTAGATTGGTTTCTTAGTTTATCTAAAATGTATCTTCTTTTACACTTATTAGATATATATTCAATTTTATTCTCACTGTAAGTTTACAAATAACAATAATGACACAAATACCATTAGAATTTAACAAGGTTCGATTAGCTCTTGATGCATATAAAAGTTCTTTAATTTTAATAAGTGTGCTGTTAAATATCAAGAGTTCGGCAGTTCTTCGCCCTTTTTAAGAAATCTCATATTCTGCTGAGTTTCAATGAGTTGAATAATTTACTTTTCATTAAATACCTTATCAATTTACATCGTGGTAGTGCTATTTTCGAACCATGTATAATAATGTACGTGTATAATAAATTCAAATAATTCAGTACTTTGAATAAAATTCAAATTTATTAATAAACCAACATCATTGAAAGTAATGTCTTGTACAAAAAAAATCTAACTAAAAACCCATCATTGGTCTAATTAACTTTAAGACCAAAATATTTGGCCAAATAAATTGAGGCATTATGCCTGAACAAAATTCTTGAAAAATGAGAAATTTATAAGTAAATCATTTAAAATCAGAAATATTAGTTAATTGCGCAAAGTCCTTGTTGTCATTGTAATAAGCAATTATGAGGTAAAATTTTAGGGATATTCCTCATATTCCATATAATGAACATCTTATTCTTTAGATTCTCCATACTCATATAGTTGGTTGTTACTTTGTGCTTGCATCACAATTTGATACGGTATCATCATGACAACTAGGAGTACCAATACCTCCTTAATGTCTTACTGTGGAAGAATCCTACATGGTGCATTATTCCCATGTTTATATGGATTAATATGTCATGTCCCATTTTCTTTTGGGTTATTCCCACTGTTTCATTAATCAAAATTAACCTTGAAATTTTTCTTTGTCCCAGGGAGCCAAACATTAGTGGGGATAGTGGAGAATGTTTTTCTTTATCTTGTATCATCTTCTGTGATTTTCTTTTCACATAAAGTAAAGTGTGCTTTAAAGCGCAACATATTCTTATAGAAATTCGTGACCCTCATTTAGTTAAGTAAGTGGATTTCATTCCATCGAATCGAGTTCTGAAATTAAAGATATTTCTAAAATATCGTTTCAGAATATACCACAGTCCTTTGGGTGTTATAAATAAAAGATACCTTTAACTTTAAATGAGGTCTGATATGTTGCTTAAAAAAAAGCATTAACTTTGATCTTGTTAGACGGTTCTTTGTCTTTTGATCATTAGATGGTCTGATTTTGAAAATATGACCCTTCCACAAGAAAGTAATTTCCTATATTTGAAATTTAAATGATGATACTCACTTTATTTTGAGTCTGATATTTTGTAAACAATTGGAAGTTAATTTCGCAAGCGTAGCAATATTAATTCATTTTTCAAGAATGTGAGTGTGTATTAAATTTTGAGACTTGAGACCAAGAGTCGCATATTTTTTTTTATGTTTTGTAAAAATTCTTTATCCATTGATTTGTACTCATAAATATCATTCATGAAATTTCTTTATCATGGAGATATTCAATAACGAAGATGTCTACATACAAATTGAGTATATATATAAGTGATGACACTAATATAACAAATAAGTCATCAAATTCTTCATCATAAATTTTAGTGAACCATATTATCCGCAAATTAAGTAATAACAGGCAAACAAGGATTTTTCACATAAATCCTAATTTTTACTGCAAATAATTCTCAAGCCTATTTCGCGACAAGTGGTTCTAAATGCTGAAATTTAAAAAGGGATTAAACCACATTACAAGAGCGGAACCCTAGGTAAGAGTTCCTATATGTTTGCTTCCTCGACTCATAGGTGAGGACAGTCTCATTGGCTTTAGGCACGTCTCATGTGGGTAGAATAACCAAACAAATAAGTATTGAGTTAAAAAAAAAACTCAAAATGTATTAGTCAAAAATAATTTTCCTCGCATAAAAATATTTGGAACTCTCGTAGCATAAATATATTGGAGCTATTGTAATCTAAACGAAATTAGCCGCCCTATTAGTAAATAAATATATTTTCCTTTTGAATTGTAATTCAACAACGTAGGCAGAGCTCTGGAACCTTTTTTTTTTCTGTACTTCCGCGGTGATTTGCAGGTTCTCAGATTTGGACTTCAACTTTTGGAACCTCCAATCCCACTCTATCGAGACGCTCTTTGATTCCGGGGAGGAGTCTAAAATTATCCTGTTCAGTGGTATTTAGAGCTCTCCTAACCACAAGCTCGCGATTAATCCGGTCGTGGCGGCGGCCATGGCTCGGTGGTAGAAAATAAATTGAAATTAGAGATTAAAAAGAGTGCACAAATTTTGCAGCCTTCAATTCTAATTGGGTAGAGTACTTGTGCTGATAACGTGTTTTAGAATATAGAGAAATAAAGAGAAGATCAGAAGAATATAAATTTGTTGACCCAGTTCGTCAGGAATGACTACGTCTGGGGGCGTACCAAGCCAGGAGATAATTCACTATTTGTTGTGTATGAGATCCTTTTTTATAGGTTAAAATATAGGGTTTCAGGAATACATAGAATATAATGAAACGACCATATTGCCATCTATCAGTTACTTGCTGATGAAGGCACACTAATATATTTTCCTTCAATAATTCCAAATATTATTATTGGAATTTCAATTTCATATTTAATTAAATTCAATTTAATTAAATAATAATAATTATTCCAAATATAATAATTATTATATTCTCCATAAATTAAATTTGCTTGTTGTGTGACCCATATGCCCTCGTATATCGAGCGATTAGTCAAACTAATGGTCTTAATTGAACCCTAGACAATAAATCAGACATTCTCAATACACGAGGTACGTTGCGAGGAAATCTGCAACTACATGTAATATTGTAGGCTATTGTGATATCTTCCTTTCATTCACGAATACTCGATTAAGCCTTGAACATGATGAAGCGTCTATTCAAATAACTTAATCATATTATCTAAAATCACTAATTGATCTTTCGTATCGCACTTGGCCACAAAGTTCAAGACGACTTGCACCGGCCTATGTCTTAGATGCAATTATGATGAGAAGACAAGTATTCTCTCTTAAATCCACATTGAGGAATGAATTCTATTCTTGGCTCAACTACCACGCACATGCACTTCGTGATGAACCCAATCCATGCCATATCTACCCTTGGAGGGTGCAAGCGTCGGTCATGGTCAAAGACCATCACTCCGCACATGTTGTGCATATTGACCTCAAGTCAGAGGAGTATCACATCACTCCCACTAACTGAAACACCCGTAGACACATTATGTGGAATTACATCAAACAGTTTCTCGGATGGGTATATCAATACCCTCTAAGGTATTTGTGCATCCATTATGAGATACCTAGTATCTCGTATTAAGTGAGATCTTACTACACTCTTTCATAGAGTATAATGCAGATCGCACACCAATCTCCATTGCATCATCAATATCTCATTCTTGATGATTCTTGATCGGGGCTATTTGAGAATCGTACTTAAGTCATCTGAGTTCTCACTCACTCAATTACAGTATCGATTCAAGGGAACACATATATGAATAATGCAAACAATCAAACATAATATTCAGATAAGTGTAAAACCATACATTTAATATTAACTCAATCAATAATATGAAACCATAAACTGAATATCATCTTAGTATTATGTCCTTACAAAGGATTGTCTTTAGGACACTAACACTAACAATCTCCCACTTGGACTAGAGCCAATCACCTACATGTCTAACCCCTAGACCATCAAAATGTCTAGTTTGTACATGAACACTCAAAGCCTAGGGTGTACCAAGGTCTAGAGGGGGAGGGGGTGAATAGACCTTGGTTTTTAAAAACTGATTTTAAAAATAAACTTTAACAAAACTATGCAGTTTTGAACTCTGCAGGTATAGAGTTAGAAAACAAAAGCTTGCAGCTGCAGACTTATGAAATTCAAACTCTGTGGGTTTCAAACACTTATCAAAGTTAGTGTTGTAATACTTTTGAGTATTTTAACACTATGTACAGCGGAAATAAACAAGTGTATGAAGTGAAAAATCAAATGACCAGATGATGAAAAAAATATGAATGAAGCACTGATTAGGCGTGAAATTGTTATGTTTTGGTGCCCTATTTGCCCATGTTTTGAGTGTTTTCGATTAGTGTTTGGAGTCAAATGAGTATCATTTTTATAAAATCATTAATTTGTCTCTTTGGTTTTCATAGATGGATAGAGGGCGAAAAGAGGAGTTCGTAGGACTTTGAATCGGCCAAAACGGACTCCCGGTTGAGGAGATATGAAGATTTTACGAACAAGTGACGGATGCTGAAAAGTGCTCGACCACATAGGCTCGAGCGGGGCGCTCGAGCACCTGATCCGCTCGACCACATAGGCTCGAGCGGGGCGCTCAAGCACCTGATCCACTCGACCACTTTAGCTCGAGCGACCCGCTCGAGCGGGTCTGCTCGAGCGCCTCTAAGGCATTTTTTCCAGATTTCGTTTTTTGGCCCATGAGAGCCCGTTTCGACCCGGTGCCTATATATACCTCTTCCAAACTCGTTTTAAACGACCACCAGATCCCGAACTTTAGAAATGACTTTTAGACTTAGTTTTTAGAGAGAGGAAGAGGAGAAGAACGAGCAAGCTTTACTTTTACGTTGTTGAGGTTTTTCGTACGAATTCTTAGTTTAATTTTGTTTCTCAGTTTCTTTTCCTTAGCTTGATTACTCTAAACGTTCTAAACTTTGTTTTTATCAATTCAAATTCAGTTCTTAGTATTTATTTCTTTAAACCCTAGTTCATGTTTCATCTTTTCTTGGTTCAATTTACCATGTTTATGTTCGTTGTTTCTTCTATTGCTTTTATGTTTGTTAACGTCATGTCTAGCTACAACCCTTGCATGCTTAGGTTAGGATGAACTCATAGAAGTAGGATGTGGGTACGTAATTAGGGTAATTCGTGACGTTAGTTTTAATTCTCTTAATTAATGAATTCTTATAATTAATCTTAACTTTACCTTTGAATTTCGTATGAAAGTGTTAGAGAGAGGACGACCGCATCACTCAATAACAATTAGTAGTCTTAACGAGAGGGTTTAGAAAGGGTTAATTCATCTACCAGTTTAGCGAAGGAGGACGACCGCATCACCTTAGTTAAATTAGGGTCTCATTAATTAAGCGCTATCTATTAACTTGTTAGTGGATTAGTGAAGTCGATTGCTAGGATAAAGTATTAGGGTTAGAAATCTTGAGCTTTCATTCTACGATCTTTTACTTAGGTTAATTCTTGTTTGTCACGATTACTTTGATTATGTACCTGCTCCGTTAGTATACGTAGGGATTCCTATCCTGAGCATCACCATCTCATACTTGCATACACACCTTAGATACTTAGTTTAATTTTCCTTTTGCATTCGTAGAGTAATTTAGTTTAGACTTAATTCTTTTAATTTTCAATCCCCAAACATACACTCATATTAACTACGACGCGTAGATCTTCAGGTATCTATTCACATACACACTTTCCCTTGGGTTCGATAATACTTGGTCCCTATACTTGCCACTACTACAGTGAACCCGTACTCTTGCGGGGAAGCTACTAGTAAAAGCTAGTATATTCGCTTCAAGTCAATGGCGCCGTTGCCGGGGATTGCGTTGTATGTCTTTTGAATAGGACTTGTCGATAGCTTAGTAGTTAGTAGTGAGTGACTTATTTTCTGTTTATTTTTATTTGTTCAGCAGTTGCGTTTTGATCCTTTTTCTAGTGTTTCAGGTTTATGAAAACACGCTCACAAGGCAATACGGGCGAAGAAAGAATCCTGTCAGACCCTGAGACGATAGCCAGAAGGAACCGAGCTTTCTTGAGAAGAATGACTACTGCTGGAGACAAAGACAACATGAATCTGGATGGAGATGGGGACTTAGACAAAATAGCTGTAGAGTATACTGTTTTAGTGGAGCAGGGGGTTGGAGTTGAGAGCAGTAACCAGCAAAAACCCATAGGGGAAGCTCAGAACTAACTCCCAAACCCACAAAACTCAATCAACTCTACACATACACAACCCCAAAACCAGAACCAAAACCAGATTATCCACCAAAACCCACAGCAACCATTTAACAACCCTGCTTACCCACCAAATAATCACCCTTACCCTTACCCTTATCCACCATACCCGTATCCTCATTACCTATACCCACCACCACCTGCTTACAACCAACCACCAGTTTATCAACCACCACCAGTCCAGCAAGTACCCATACCACCAGTTGTTCCTCAACACGTTCCGCAGAATGGAGAGAATATGGCTATTCGGGGGAGGTTCGCGGCACAACCGCAGAGGTACTACGATGGAGTGGCTTTACCACCTGTTGAGGCGAATAACTTTTCAATTTCCCCAGGAATTCTCAAGCTGCTCACCGAGAATCAATTCAAGGGGGTGATCGGGAAGGAGAATCCTCATACACATCTGAGGAGCTTTCTCATGATAGCCTTCACATTCAATTACAATGGCATGTCTGAAGATGCCAAGAGGCTTAGGCTGTTTCCATTCTCATTGACGGGAATAGCCAAGGAGTGGTACGATAATACGCTCCGGCGGGGAGGTATTACCACTTGGGCCGAGCTCGAGCGTCTGTTCCTCGAGCGATTCTACCCTTCATCTAGGACGATCAAGGCTAGGATCCCTTCCTTCCGCCAGAAGCAAGGAGAGGACCTACGTCAAGCGTGGGAGAGATACTCAAACATGCTGATAGAGTGCCCGCAGCACGGGTACAATGAGGGTGATATTATGACATTCTTCTACAGTGGTGCCAACAAGGCTGGGCAAGACCATTTAGACGCTTGTGCGGGCGGAGCATTCCTGAACCAAGGCATAGAGAGGTGTAGAGAGATCGTTGACAACATTATCACGAATGCCGGGGCTTGGAATGAAGACTCAGATTTTTAAAGAGTTCATCAGGTTGAGGAAGGTGAAGGAACGAGAAGGCTATTGATGGCCATGATGGAGAAGATTAACAACCTTGAGTTGGGGAAGACCTTGGTTGGAGGGAATGTAGCAGAGAATGAGAAGGTAGACCAACCAATTGGACAGCAAGAGGTAGCCAACTATATGGGAGGTCCTTATTACAATCAGAATGGCTACCAAGGTGGTAACTAATATGGAAGGCCCTCTTATGGCCAACCATTTGTACCTCCAGGACCACAACCGCCTCAAAATCAATGGAGGAACACACAAGGAGTTCAAGGAAGCCAAAAGTCTCCTCAAAACACATGGAGGAAGAATGATAATTTTTCTTATGCTAACCTAAAAGCTGGTATTACTGTTCCTGCAGGTGTTGATCCGGGTTCAAAGCCTCCGGGTGGAGAATGCGGTGCCTCAACCGAAGAGATGTTGAGAACGATCCTTCAGAAGGTTGAGGAAGGTAGCAAGCGGTTGTCATCCTTGGAGTACGATGTGAAGGAGTTGCATAAGAAGGGTGATCATCGTGATCAAGAGCTCCAGAAGATGAATGTTGAGTGGACTAGAACTCAACAAGAGAACAATCGAAGGTTCACTTCTTTAGAGTTCCAGATGAGCCAGATTGCAAAGTCAGTGAATAGAATGCCGGAGGGGAACCCGAAAGAGCATTGCAAGGCGATCCAGCTTAGAAGTGGAACCAACTAAGAAGGTCCTCAGATGCCTGCTGATTCTGAGACGCCCCAAGTTGAGAAGGGGATTGAAAGTGAAGGGATTGGGAAGCATGAAGATATGGATGAGTCCCAGAAGGGCAAGGAAAGTGAGGAGGTTGGGAGAGTTCCTAAGTGGAAAAAGGCAAAGGAAGCAAGGGATAAAGTGAAAGAAACAGAAAGAGATGAATGGGGGGTACCCAAATCTGTGATACCCGTCCCGTATCCACAGCGCTTCATGAAAAAGAAGCTTGATGAAAAATTTGCAAAATTTCTTGATGTTTTTAAACAACTTCACATTAACATTCCTTTTTATGATGCTTTGGAACAGATGCCGCATTATGCAAAGTTTCTGAAGGACTTGATCGCGAAAAGGCGGCGAGTGGATGAGCCGAAGTTGGTGCAGCTGAACCACGAGGTGAGTGCATTAGTGCACAAGGCGCTTCCACCAAAGTTGAAGGATCCCGGGAGCTTTACAATCCTATGTGACATTGGGAACGGGATCAAGAAAGGAGCGCTATGTGATTTAGGGGCGAGCATCAATCTCATGCCATTGTCGCTTTTCAAGAAGTTGGAAGGTGTTGAACTTCAACCCACAATGATGACGCTTCAACTTGCCGATCGGTCTATTACTCGACCTCAAGGTGTAGTTGAAGACTTCCTTGTTAAAGTTGGAGGTCACATTTTTCCAGCAGATTTTGTAGTGCTCGATATGGAGGAAGATGAGCACGTTCCTTTGATTTTGGGAAGACCGTTCTTAGCAACGGCCGGGATGGTGCTAGACGTGGCAAATGGGAAGATCACGTTGAAAGTTGATGATCAAGAAGTGAAGATTTCCCTATATGAAGCCATGAAGCACCCGAAGGAGGATGAGAGTTTGTATTGCATGGATGTCATTGATCCTAGTATTGAAGACACACCTTCTCTCCCTAATCCCTCTCATATTCATGAATTTTATAATCCTTCACCTGTTGAGTTAACCCATGAGCATTATGATCTGACTTATTTTGATAGGGATGAAGAGACGAAGTTGAAGGATGAAGAGGTGAAGAAAGTGGACGTGGTCCAGTTAGAAGGGAAAGGAGGAGTTAAGAAGAAGAAGTCTAAATTCAAAAAGTTGTTTAGTAAGACTCCTCCAGATAAAGGTGAGAAGGAGTTGAGACCTATACCACTTGAGGTGGGGAAGGAAGCAAAGGAACTCATGATGGAGGGGCATCAAGGAAAGGAATGCAAACACCACTCTTATGAGAGTAAGGGAGGTAAATTTGAGTATGATGTCCCATAAGCTCCTTTGAGCTTGGTCCGGCATGAGGACCTTAAAAATAGCGCTGAATGGGAGGCAACCCATTTTTATTTGCTTTTGAGTGTTTTTAGTTATTTTCCTTTTATGTTACTAGGATGTTGTTGAGTCGTATGTTTAACCTCGTACTTGAGAGTTTATTTTGTAGGCTTGTCTCGAAGGAGTGCCAGATAAGTAAAGATTGAAGGAACCAACTTGAGACAAGGGAGTGTGCAAAGCTATTGAGAGAAATTGAATTATTTGGTTGAGGTAACCCACAACCCCAAACTTAGACCTCTTCGCAAGGTCGAAGTTTGGGGGGGTGGAGTATTTATGTGTTTTATGACATTGCACCGGAGCACCCCTTATCTTTGAGTTGAGTTTGATTGATTATTGGTTTGTTGAGATACTCCTTGGGCTGATTTTGATTTGTTTTGTTACTCAATATTTTATGCCTATCAACCATCTTATGCTTGCTGATTGCTATCTTTGAGTATGATTTGATGAGTAGGGTGAATTGTGAGGTTGAGTTAGGAGTTTTATTGTGTGAGTGTTTGAGTTAGAGTTGATTTGAGAGAGAACTAGTATGCTTGCAAGTTTTCTTTTTGAGTATTTGTGTGATGAGAGTGAGAATTCACAAGGACTAGCATGGATGTGAAAGCCGTGAGATTTGAGCCTTATGAGATTTTGATGCATTAATTGATCTCTTCGTTTGTGAGTGGATCGTCACCTTAGAGGATGCTAGAACTTGTGTGTGCTCTTGCTTCTTGATTGTGTCTAGTTTGATATGCCGAATGTGATCTTAGGCCATCTTTGTTTTTATTGAGTCACTTAGCCAAAATTTTTCCTTACCATTGATATTTGTCCCTTGTTAGCCCCGTTGAGCCTTAAGCTTATTTTATTTGCTAGCACATTTAAACACTGTTCCAAGTTCCTAAGCCTTTTTGTCCCAATTTGAGTGGAGAATAGGAAAGTGTGAATGTTGAAGGGATTGAGTTGAGTTGAGAAAAGGAATTATGATGGTTGAGTGGTGATAAAATAAGGGTGTGAATGAGATTTGAGTTGTGGGAAAGAAAAAAATTGAGAATGAGCAAAAGAAAAAATGAGCTCATGTGTTTGTGCGAAAAGAAAAAAAAAGTGAAGTGATTGAAAAAAGAAGTGAAAGAGTTAGAAAAAAAAAATTGAAGTGTTGAGAGTATGGAACTGAAAGGGTGTTGATTGAACATGTATTAAGCATTTTGTTCCTAATCTCGAAGTGCCAAAGTTTGATTTTCTATTCTCCATTCACTTGAGTCACTTACCCAAATTGTTATCCCACCCGTCCAAAGAGCCTACATTACAACCTTGAGAAAAGTCCTTTTTGATTCGGCATTGATTTCTAGAGTATGGTCGGAGTTGAGAGTGCTTACAAGCCTATGGCTGCCGATATGAGTGATTGATTATTTGAGTGTGCCCTTTATTATTGTTATACACTTGTGAGGGAGTGAAACACATCGTTGAGTGCACATCCATGTTTGATCTTGGTGGTTCTTGTTGTTGTTGGATGAGTATGATAAAAGAAAGTGAGTGAGTATACATGTGATTGATCTTTAAAGTTCGAGTTCATTTACTAGCATGATTTGATTCTTTGACTCATTCCTAACAATTTCACTTGACTTATTATTTCTTTGCTTGAGGACAAGCAATATGGTAAGTTTGGGGGGGTTGATTAGGCGTGAAATTGTTATGTTTTGGTGCCCTATTTGCCCATGTTTGAGTGTTTTCGATTAGTGTTTGGAGTCAAATGAGTATCATTTTTATAAAATCATTAATTTGTCTCTTTGGTTTTCATAGATGGATAGAGGGCGAAAAGAGGAGTTCGTAGGACTTTGAATCGGCCAAAACGGACTCCCGGTTGAGGAGATATGAAGATTTTACGAACAAGTGACGGATGCTGAAAAGTGCTCGACCACATAGGCTCGAGCGGGGCGCTCGAGCACCTGATCCGCTCGACCACATAGGCTCGAGCGGGGCGCTCGAGCACTTGATCCGCTCGACCACTTTAGCTCGAGTGACCCGCTCGAGCGGGTCTGCTCGAGCGCCTCCAAGGCATTTTTTCCAGATTTCATTTTTTGGCCCATGAGAGCCCGTTTCGACCCGGTGCCTATATATACCTCTTCCAAACTCGTTTTAAACGACCACCAGATCCCGAACTTTAGAAATGACTTTTAGACTTAGTTTTTAGTGAGAGGAAGAGGAGAAGAACGAGCAAGCTTTACTTTTACGTTGTTGAGGTTTTTCGTACGAATTCTTAGTTTAATTTTGTTTCTCAGTTTCTTTTCCTTAGCTTGATTACTCTAAACGTTCTAAACTTTGTTTTTATCAATTCAAATTCAGTTCTTAGTATTTATTTCTTTAAACCCTAGTTCATGTTTCATCTTTTCTTGGTTCAATTTACCATGTTTATGTTCGTTGTTTCTTCTATTGCTTTTATGTTTGTTAACGTCATGTCTAGCTAAAACCCTTGCATGCTTAGGTTAGGATGAACTCGTAGAAGTAGGATGTGGGTACGTAATTAGGGTAATTCGTGACGTTAGTTTTAATTCTCTTAATTAATGAATTCTTATAATTAATCTTAACTTTACCTTTGAATTTCGTATGAAAGTGTTAGAGAGAGGACGACCGCATCACTCAATAACAATTAGTAGTCTTAACGAGAGGGTTTAGAAAGGGTTAATTCATCTACCAGTTTAGCGAAGGAGGACGACCGCATCACCTTAGTTAAATTAGGGTCTCATTAATTAAGTGCTATCTATTAACTTGTTAGTGGATTAGTGAAGTCGATTGCTAGGATAAAGTATTAGGGTTAGAAATCTTGAGCTTTCATTCTACGATCTTTTACTTAGGTTAATTCTTGTTTGTCACGATTACTTTGATTATGTACCTGCTCCGTTAGTATACATAGGGATTCCTATCCTGAGCATCACCATCTCATACTTGCATACACACCTTAGATACTTAGTTTAATTTTCCTTTTGCATTCGTAGAGTAATTTAGTTTAGACTTAATTCTTTTAATTTTCAATCCCCAAACATACACTCATATTAACTACGACGCATAGATCTTCAGGGATCTATTCGCATACACACTTTCCCTTGGGTTCGATAATACTTGGTCCATATACTTGCCACTACTACAGTGAACCCGTACTCTTGCGGGGAAGCTACTAGTAAAAGCTAGTATATTCGCTTCAAGTCAAGCACAAATCACAGAAATAATATAAGTATAAATGATGCACAAATTAAATAAAGAGAGATAGAGATTTATAGTGGTTTAGAGGTGTTGTAATCCTCCTACATCCACTGTTACACCACAAAGGTGCCAAATTCACTAAGAACCGTATCACAAAGACACAAGATTGTTCCCCCTTAGACTTAGAATATTCACTCAGTTTACTCTAATCTAAGTAGAAAACATACTTTCACTCAGAACTACTTTCTCTCTCTCTCTCTTTCACTGAGAACAATACACTCACTAAGAATGGTATCTACACTAAGTAGATTTACAAGGGTATATATTAGTGAGGGAACAACAAACAAACTGAAATACAACTTAAATCCCTATCCTCTAAGTCCTAAGATTCTAACTGGTAGGGTTGTAGACTTTTGAGAATTGTAAACTTGGTGTAAGTTTTGCTCGAATGCTTGAGGTTGTTGTTGTTGTTCATCTGAGGTCTCCTCTCCTATTTATAGGAGTCTTGAGGGGTTCTCTAGCCGTTGGAGGGATTCAAAATAATTTGAAATAACTTCTCCTTCAGCTTTGACTTCAGCTAATAAAAGCTTCTTGTCATTTAGCTTAGTACTTGAAGTAGTACAAGTTGTCTTTTAGTGATGACTGCTCAAAGAGTTTTTAATCACTGAGACACTTGTTTCTACTGGCTAGTAATTAGCTCTGATAAACTCTGAGACATTTCAAACTAAGTAGGTGAATGTACAGTTTGTACTACACTTAATTAGTCCTACTAATCTCAAGTTTATAACTTGCAGTCCTTAACTCTGCAGATGTAGACTTCTCGGCTGTGGACTTGTCTTCAACTTTGCAGATGTAGACTTGTCTTGAACAAACTGTAAAGTCTTTATCCAATCCTGCAGATGTAGACTTTCCATCTCTTAAGTTCTTCAATTCTTTATGTACTTGCAATGTTAGTTTTCACAAGAATATATGTTTTGACATTATCAAAATCTAGAGAAACATCCTTAGGACATAAATATTCTAACAATTTCCCCCTATTTTGATGATGGCAAAACCTTCAAACAAAATATTGAAAGACTAAAATTGCATAAAGAGATAAACAAAAATCATATGATATAGGGAGAATTGTATTCTTCTGCAAGATCATTACAAGTCTAGAAATCTATTACAATTCTTCCTAAATCAGACTAAATATCAACCATCTTACCTCCTTCTGTGTTTAAGATCAACATCTTCTTCATCAGAATTATTCCTCTCTGGACTTTCTGGAATGATCCCTTGGGCAATCAATGCAGCATTCTTCATGTCTTCCTCTTCATAGGCTTTTAACATCTCGAATTCGATCACAACACTTTCAGCTTCTTCCTCTTCCTTTCTTGCTCTGGATCTGGGTGAAAAGTCTTTAGGCATCTTCTTCTTTACAGCTTGCTTCCTTTGATCTCCACCTCATATCTTGTTGAGCAATTTAGCATTGTCTCCAGAATAAAGAGTTCCTTATCCTTTTAGGGTCTTAAAGAGTTTGAATCTGTCCGAGAGACTTGAAAACTTCTTGAGTAATGGATGTAGGGGACCAATCTTCTTAAACTCTTCCACCAAATTCTTGGTCCTTTCTACCATACTCTCATCTTCCTCAGCAATAATAGCTACAGACTCCTCTACCACTTCAGCTGCAGGCTTCACCTCAGCTGCCGAAACCAGGTCTGCAGGCACTCAGTCTCTCTCTACTGTAGGATTCTCAAAGTCTTCACTCTGAATAGTTCCCAACAGTTTTTTAGTAAAGGCAGAAATAGGTTGAATAGTCCTCTCTTGTACTCTAGAAGCTTGCAATTTAGCTTCTCTCCTTTGAATCACCTTAGCTTCCCATTTACCAATATGTTTTTTACTTTGTAGGAGTTTGATAATTCTTCTATGAAATTGTCCTTGAGGCTTCTCTTGCGGCCTAGCAAGTAAGGACACATTTCCTACGGGCTTCTCAAAACTACTCAATCCAGCAGTGAATGCTTGATTCAATTCCTTCTCAAAGCTTCCTTGAAGATTTTGAATGTTGGTTAGGGCTTTATCAAAAGCTTGATTCTCATCAGGCTTCCCCACTAACTCCATGGGTATACTAGCATCTTCCCCCTTTTTGCCATCAGCAAAATATCCTAGGAGGGTATCCATCTTTGCAGTTAGGCTGGATTCCATCTGATTGGAATATACAGCTGGAGAACTGATGTTCTTATTGCTTCCAACAATAGCATCTTTGATGAGCTTGTTATCATCCAGAACTTTTTCAAGGGTCTTCTTCAAGTCAGCAATCATGTCATCCTTTTGCTGTAACTCTTTCTTCATTACTAAGTGCATATTCACAAGGTTCTCAATGGACTCTTTGAACTTTGCTTGAATCTGCAGTTTTTCTTCCTTTGCTTTCTCAAAGAGCTTGGTCAGCATATCTTGAATTCCTTCTTTGATCTTTTTAGAAATAATGTGATCTGGGATTCTTCTTAATTCATCCTTGATGTTCTTTGACATTTCCTCCACAGTAGTCTCAATCTTGGTTACTTTCTTCAAAATTTCTTCATTGTTCATAATCTCTTCATCTTCAAGAATATCCTCCTCTTCACTTTCAAAGGTTCTTAGCACAATCTCAGAATTTCCTTTTCCTTCAACAATTTTCTGTCTCTTAGAATCAGTCTTGGGAGGGGCAGAGGTCTTCCTTTTCTGGGTTAAAGGAGTAGGCACATCTGGTGTAGTCAATTCCTTTAAATAGTTATCAAAATCCTTCTCTGTCATGGTCTCTTCACCTAACGGTGTAGATGGGTCAGCAGTATCTAAAACAATAAAGGCAGATTGGGCTTTAAAAGTTTCAAAGTCCTTACCCAAATTGCCAGTAGACAACAACTGCTGAGTCCCATCTGTAGATTCCTAAGCAATCTTTTCTGTAGACTCTGCCTCACTTGCTTCTGGTTCAAGTGATAAAATTGCAACACTGTGTCCTCCTTGGGGTGGTAAACCACCATTTCCAGCATCATCATCATCATTATCATCATCTCCTCCTTTCTGCAGGTCTTCAGGCTTACATGGAGATTTATTAGCTTTCTTAGTATCATCATCTCCATCTTTGATATCTTTCTCTTTATCTACTTCCTCATCATTCTCCTTAGTGTCTTTCTCATTCAATAATCCAGTTTGGGCAGTAATCTGTACTCCTTCTACTAAGGTGTCGAGATTAGATAAATCTTCCATAGGTGGACTTGGTGGCACAACTGAGCTTCCACCAACATCTCCAACATGAGGCATGTCTTCCTCATCTGAGATTTCTTCTTCTCCAGCTGCAGATAGTACTTCCACTCCAGGGATTATAGCTTTATCATCTGGTTCGTTGGCTAAAACTACTCTCAAAGCTTCAGCTGCAGCTTTGCTCAAAGGTTTTCCTCTTGGGTGTTCAAATACCACTTCCTTTCCTTTTGCCTTCTTGGCTTCAAGGGTCTTTCTCTCTAAAATCTGCTTTTTCTTCAATTCAGCAATCATTTTGAAGAAAAAATTGTTGTCCAAGAGTTCTTCAATGTTTGAAGTATTGCTCCACTCTTGAATCCATAAAAGTTCCTCTTGTTCTTTCTTCTTAAGAATCTCCAGTCTGTTTCTCATATCTCTCCACTTCTCATATCTCTGTAGTTGTTGCACATGCTCTGCAGACAGTTGCTCATCTTCTAAATCCATGTCTGCAGATCCTTTTTCCAATAGCAACTCTTCCACTCTCTTTGTAACATCCTGTCTTGGCAGGTCTGCAGGTATAGAAGTTGTTATATCATGAGTTTCCTTAACAATGATCTCCTTTCCTACATCAGTCTCAGCTGCAGTTTCTAAGTCTGCATCTGTAGACTTAGTCATCTGAGCTGTAGACTCCGTAGCTTCCTTAGAATGTCTTCTTTTTCTCCTCATTTCTTTTGAAATCTCCTTGTTGTTGAGAATTATTGTATCATCTTCATCTTCATCAACGAGCTCAAGCTTTCTCTTAGCTTTAGACTTATATTGGTGAACAACTGGGGGCTTTGAGGTTTCAACAGCTTTGAACTTCTTTTGCTTCTTCTTAGCAGCCAGAGGAGCATTTGCAGCACCTCTCTTGAATTTTCTAATCCAATAATCCTTTTTGTTGGTCCCACTTGATAGATTAATTGCGGAAGCTTTAAAGCAAAGTAAAGTCTTTAACAAAATCTTTTATAAGAGAACTTAAAGATAAGCAATATGAAATGAAAGCAGTAAATGAGACAGGATATATAGTGGTTCGGATATAACGATCCTACGTCCACTCTCCCTTCTTCAAAGGGGCCTTACTACCAACCAACCAATGTACGCACTGCAATTGCGAAGTACCAGTTCCTTCTTACAACAACCTTTAGATCTAACTTCAATCTAAAACCTTACAAACTTCAACCTTGTCTTAACAGATGAACAGGTTGAGATTCCAACAACTCCTTAATGGGTGTATATGAAGTATGAACAAAATAAGAGTGCTTAAGGCTTGATAATAACTAGGCTTGAATATGACTTCGTGCGCGTGTAAACTCTCTAGAGCCTTTCTTCAAAGCTGCACTCTTGTATTTATAGAGATGATTAGGGTTTAGCCGTTGGAGAGCTAATCTAATCAGATCTCTATTTATGGAAGCTTCAATTAATCAATTTCCTAATTGATTGATTAGGTTGGTGAGATCCTTGGATTGATTAACTTCAAATACTTTCCAATCCGATCTTGTTTGACTTGATTTGAATCACCAACGGTCAAATGCTTCTAATGCCCAACTCTGATTCTTCCAGAGAAGGCAGGACCAGACACCAGGTGACCTCGATGTCCTCTGGTCTAGAGTCGGTTTAGAACCAGAATACTCAGTAGAATCCAGAGAAGATTCTGAGCATCTTTTGGTTCACCAAACTCATCTGGCCTGGACTCGTCTGGTCTGGGGAAGGTCCTATGCCTCTGGTTAGTCTTCTCTGGTGAAGTCTTCTGGTGGAGTCCTCTGGTGAAGTCCTCTGGTGGGGTCTTCTGGTGACTCTTCTGGTGAAGTCTTCTGGTCTGGCAGTTTCCCCTAGACTAAGTCCTAATCTATTTCCTCATCTGGCTAACAGGCCCAGATGGTCCTATTACATCTTCTGGTTTGTTTTAACTCATCAAAACTATACAACTTTTATCCTAACAATTTTCCCCTTTTTGATGGAGTTAAAACACAACCAAAACTGATAAAAAACACTTAAGCAAGAAACAAATAAAAGGATAAAACCTTAGAATAGATCTTATCAGGCAAACAAGAAGACAACAAGGAGTTATCTTTAAGACAGAGTAGATATGGCTTTTCATTAATAATAAAGGACAAAATGATTACAGAATACAATTCAGATCAAGTCCTATTCTATGCATATCTTCTGTTTTCCTTGGGCACCACAAACCAATCAAGGAATCTATCTTGAACGGCCTTGAGCTCAGCAGAAGATGTTGGGGTGAAATTCACCAACACCTTAGTCTTGTACAGCTTCTTTAACTCTGCCCAATCAACCTGGTCCCCGATCATAGGAGTGTTGAGATAATGGAACTCAGGGGCAGTTACTTCCAGGTTGAACTCAATGGTGGAATCCATGAGTTTCTTGTACAACTCTGCATCGTAGGCCTTCATCCAGGAGTGGAAGGTTCTGTTGATAAGCGCATCATCCTCTGGCGGGGGTCTTTGAATGTAGTGTTGGATAAACCACAATGTCTTTGCTTCCTTCCACCTTTCAATCAGGGGAACAGGCACAGTAGAGTCAAAAGACACTTCTGTCCTGAGTGGCAGAATATCCATCACTTCAATAGGTGCCTTCCTCCTCTGGTTTGATCCACTGGCACCAGGAGTGATATCATCTTCTTTGACTTTCTAGTTTTGCCTTCTAACATATCTGAGCCTCTGCTCTTCATCTATGTTCTTCCTTACTCTGGTCAATCTCTCATCTGGAGTCTCCTCTTTGAGTCTCTTCTCTGCCTCTTCAACTACCTGCTCCAGGAAGCTCTTCTTAACCCTTCTGATCTTTCTCTTAGCTGGGCCAGGAATGGAGACAGGATCTTGCTCAGAGTCAAGATACTCCTCCTCTGCTGCAAGCTGCTTGGCCATTGTTAGAGACTTGAGCTCTTCTTTCTTCTTCTTCTGCAACTCAGCTTGAGCCAGAGTATTCTCTAACAGGTCCAGAGGAGCACCATGGTTGAACAAGGTCTTGTTTGTGTTCTTCACCAGATCAGTTCTGGCCTTCTCTTCCCCCTTTTTAACTTCATCAATAAGGGGCTGAACCACCTGCCTTATAAGATCAGGCAATGCGGTGGTGGAGGAAGAGTAAAGATCACGCAGCTTCTTTGCTTCATCCAGGTAGGCTTGAGTCTCTGTTACCAGGTGCTCCTGCTTGGCCAACATCTCCTGGAGGGAGTCTTTCAATTTGGCAGTCTCAAGCATTTGCGAAGCCATCTCTACCTTCAGCACAGAGACTGGACGCAGCTGGTCAAACACATGCTCCTGCAGCTGCCTCTGGCTATGCATGACATCCAGCTTCAAGAAAAGGCCATTTGCCTTTAAGGAGGCTTTAGCAGAGGCAAAAGTAGCCTTGATCTGCTTCAAAAAGATATTTCTTTCCTGCTTGATCTGATGCTCAATCATGGCAGGTTCCATATGCTGCATGGCCTTGCTGAAACGCCCTATCTGCTGGATATGTTCATTGAAGAACAACTTCATCTTCTGGAGCACAGCTGGGTGATATCAAAATCCTCCCCATCTGAATAAAGCTCTGGAGGGAAGGAGAAGTGAGGGACAAAAGTATAGGAAGGGCCCTCTGGAGAGATCATTACACCTCTCTGGATCAGCAAGGTCCTTATCACCACCTTGGCTGCTTCTGGAGATTCAAGCTCTGCTGGATTTTGGATGTTGAGCTTCTTCTTGAGATCAATCTCCTAGGCAGTGAATGCAGAGGAGGTCATCTCATCCAACAACAAGACCAAATCCTCCACGTCTTCCAATCTGGTCTTACTCCAGACCTTAGCATCAGTCAAATCTGCCAGAAGGGGTAAGTGCTCCAAAAGAATTGGAAAATGCTCTCTTAGCCAGAGCTGATCACTTACACTCATACTCTGCTTAATGGGACCCATATCATCATTATTGAATATGAAGGGTTTGGGCCCAGAGGAGAATGGTGCTAAGACCTCCGGCTCCAGTGAAGCATCCTCATCTTCACTATCATCGCTGATAGAAACTGCGGGGGAGGCAGGAGGACCAGGGAACCCCAGAGCCATGGAAGAAGAGGGGTTCTGGTCAGCTTGGGTGGGGGGAGGGATAGGTATTTGGCTTTGTGAAGTGGAGGGGTTTGTTTGAGAGAATGGTTCTGTACCAGAAGAGGTTGAGGGCACCTCTGGTACAGGGTTTACTTGAGGGGGTGAAGGGTCTGTGGGTAGAGGTGTTTGAGATGGAGGGGGAGAAGGTGTTTGAGTAGGTATGGTTGAAGAAGTGTAGATAGGTGTGTTTGGGATAGTCTGCCCTGGTGAAGAAATTGGAGCACCAGGAGCAGGGGAGAGGGAATGTGTTTGGGTTTCTGTGGGAGAGGTAGAGGGGGTAATAAGGTTAATAGGGGAAGAAGAGGGGTTAGAAGGGTTTACCTCAGCCGAGTCAACATTAGCTGGAACAGATAGCTCTGGAGCTGTAGCATCCCCCATCAGCTGAGAAACCTCTTCTATTGCCTGCTCCAAGGCATCTCCCAGATCTTAGTCAGAGTCTGGGTCCTGCAGAAAGGCTCTCTTAGCCCTTGGCTTCTTCTTCAGAGGTTTAACCTCCTCTGATTCATCCTCCTCTGATGGCTCATCCACCAGAAGGGTTTTCTTCCCCTTTGTTGCCCTCTTGGACGTTCTGGGCTTCTTTGTTGAGGCCTTGCTTGCACCTCCTTCCTCTTGCCTCGTCCTCTTCTTAGCTGCACCTGCCTTCTTAGCAGCTTCTTCACCATCACCCCCAGCTTCTTCAAAGCAGCATTGAGGGGGATCTGGTCATCCTCTGATGAGCCAGATAACACCATATTGGAAGAAGCAGGAGCTTCAACCTTCTTCTTCGAGAGGTTTTTCTTCTTCTGCCCCTTATCAGGTGAGGGCACTGCTTGGATAGGGGGGACAGGGATGACTTCTTCTCCATCAGAGTTGGCATGGCCATGGAGAGGACCATCCTTGGAGAAGATGATCTTGGACTTGTGGAAGCCCTTACACCAGGAGCCCTTCCACACCTTGTCTGGGAAGAGAGAATCCAGAATCAAGGTTAACTTAGTCCCAAGAGAAACGTTTGCATTCAAGTAAAACTATAATTCCCCTGGCTTTGTGGGACACTCCTCCTTTTGCACCTTTGCCCTGTTCTTCCTCAAAATTCCCCAGAAGAACTCTGCCCAGTTGCACTGGACACCATCGTTAATCACCCTCATAACACAGAGACGTCCAATGAAGATGGCATCTGTGCTATGGTTCTCACACATCAAAACCTTCACCACTATATCAAAAAGTACCTTGTACTTTTGCTTCAAATGTTTGTCCAAAAATCCCCTGGTCAGATTCTGGCACGATGATCTCGCAAACAACTTGAAGGATTCAACAACTTCATCCTCCTTGTACTTTAATAGGTCTACACCTTCTGCAGAAATGTTCTCAAATAGGTTGTAGAAATTGTGCTTTGAGAAAACCACATCGTCCTGGTCAATCTTGGATGAAATATGGTCTTCGTGGATCTTCATCCGCACCAGAAATTGAGCAGCATACCCATCCAAAATGCGAAAATTCTTGGGAATCGTAGAGATCAGCTTCTCTACCCCTGCGTTTTGCAAAAGCTCCAGAATGGCCAACGCCGCCGAGTTTTGGGTGGTGTAGAAGTCAACTACCATCTCCGTCTTTAACTTCTTACAGACGTATTCATGGTTGAAATTTTATTTGGGTGCCATTTTCTGAATGATAGAGAGAGAGAAAATAAATCTTGCAGAGAGAAGTTAGGGTTAGAAAATAATGACAAGTGAAGAGACAGATTGAAAATTTTAAGTTTAAATAGGAAAAGACGCGTGGCTTTAAAAATAAATTAGGTGTGAACGCGTGTAAAGTTAAAATTTAATTTAGGGGACAAAATCAATTTATGAATAGATTGACAATTTGCACGATAATTAAATCTGACGGCCAGGATTGAAAGGCAAGATACTGATTTAATTTGGTGCGTGGGCATGGTCATTGGGATTGGGATCGAGGGAGTTTTGTGGCAGTCAAGATAAAAATCGAAATGATTGCCTAGGCCCTCTACCCTAGTCTTAAATACACTCTAAATATGAAATGTTTTGGGTGTATTTAGTAATTTGAAAAGTGTATCCCAATGATCAGAGGCCAGAGAAGTAAATACATACCTGTCACCTGATATTATAACCAGATGATACCTTGGTAAGTCTGGTGTTACATCTCATCTGATGGAAACCCATCTGGTTCTGTATACTCCAGATTTCTCTGGAATCTGACTTTACACCTCATCTGGGATATACCTCATCTGGTACATACCTCATCTGGAGATGTAATTTCCCTGGTATATCTAACCTGTAGGTATGTTAGTATAACAAAAAAAAAAATAAAGTAGGTATTATTGAAATAAAATATACTTCTCTGATGTTCCCCCTAAACTAATTATGTCTCTGGATCTAACAAACCTAACTCAAATGCTAACTCTCTGAATCTGGTCTCAGCCAAAGGCTTCGTCAGAATATCTGCTCTCTGCTTCTCTGTTGCAATATTTTCCATCCTTATATCTCCCTTCTCAACATGATCTCTTATGAAGTGATGCCTTATATCAACATGTTTGCATCTGGTATGAAGAACCGGATTATGGGTGATTGCTATTGCACTGTTGCTATCACAAAATATTGGAATATCCTTAGCTCTAATCTGATAGTCCCTAAGCTGCTGACTAATCCAGAGTAGTTGTGAACAACAGCTACCTGCAACCAAGTACTCTGCTTCTGTTGTTGATGTAGCAACTGAAGTCTGCTTCTTAGAAAACCAAGATATCAATTTATTCCCTAAAAATTGGCATGTTCCACTTGTAGACTTCCTATCTATTCTGCACCCACCATAATCTGAATCTGAATAACCACTTAACTCTAAGTTATCATCTGCAGGATACCATAACCCCAAATTCACTGTTCCCTTAAGATATTTCAATATCTTCCTAGCTGCTTTCAAGTGACTTTTCTTAGGATTAGCTTTAAATCTGGCACTCACACCAACAGCAAAGGTTATATCTAGTCTGCTTGCAGTCAGGTACAGAAGAGAACCAATAAGTGCCCTGTACTGAGTCTAGTCCACACTCTCTCCAGACTCATCTGGATCCATGTTGAAATTTGTCATCATAGGAATCTTGGCTGCCTTGCTAGATCCAACTCCAAATTTCTCTAACATGTTTCTGATGTACTTTGCTTGATTGATGAAGATTCCCTTCGTTGATTGCTTAACCTGCAAACCTAAGAAATAATTCATCTCACCCATCATAGACATTTCAAACTGGCTCTGCATGAGTTCACCAACTTCTCACACAGCTTCTTGTTAGGGGATCCAAATATAATGTCATCAACATATATTTGGACCAGAAGGATGTTCTTTCCTTCTTCTTTCCTAAACAAGGTCCTATCAATCTTTCCCTTAGTGAAACCATTGTCCAGAAAAAACTGAGATAGAGTGGCATACCATGCTCTAGGTGCCTGCTTCAGCCCATAAAGAGCCTTCTTAAGCTTAAACACCTTGTCACCTTGTTCAAAACCAGGAGGTTGTTCCACATACACTTCCTCAATGAGAATCCCATTAAGAAAGGCAGATTTCACATCCATCTGGTATACTTTGAACTTCATGTGAGCAGCATATACTAGAAACAATCTGATGGCTTCTAGTCTAGCAACAGGAGCTAATGTCTCATCATAGTCTATTCCTTCAGACTGAGAATAGCCCTGAGCCACTAGTCTTGCCTTGTTCCTAGTAATGACATCATTCTCATCTTTCTTATTCTTGAAAACCCACTTAGTGCCTATCACCTTTTGATGTCTTGGTCTGTCTACCAGCTCCCAAACATCTTGTCTGGTGAATTGATTCAACTCCTCTTGCATAGCAACAATCCAATTTGAATCTTTCAGTACTTCCTTGATGTTCTTAGGCTCAATTAGGGACACATAGCAACTGAATAAGACAGCTAAGTTAAGTTTTCTCCTAGTCTGGACACCCTTAGTTGGATCTCCTATTATCAGATCATTGGGGTGATCAACCAAGGTCCTCCTTCCCGTGGCCTTACCTGATTGACCATCTACTGTAGTACCTTGGTGATCATCACCAACTACATGAGAGCTTCCCCCTACAGGAGTTCCAACCACTTCTGGTTCTGCTCTTTGTGAAGGCTTCTGCTTCAGAGAACCAGAAGATGGGTCACTATCTGAATCTGAATCAAGAATAGGTGGATTGACCTTGATTACTCTGGGAGTAGTCTGATTCTGTGTCTCATCAGATGACTTTAACTCCACCTTGCACTCAAAAGCAGATTCATAAAAAATAACATGAGGCGTTTCCTCCACACAAAGTGAATTCTTATTAAAAACTCTAAATGCTTTACTGGTGCTGGAATATCTTAAGAATATTCCATCTGCCACTTTAGCATCAAAAGTTTTTAACTTTGATTTCCCATTGTCATGGATGAAACACTTGCATAAAAAAATATGAAAATATGAAACAGATGGGGTTTTACATTTCCATACTTCATATTGAGTCTTACTATATCTCTGGGCAATTAGGCATATGTTCTGAGTGTAACAGGCTGTGTTGATAGCTTCTGCCCAAAATCTCTGTGGTGTGTTGTATTCTGCTAGAAGAGTCCTTGCAGCTTCCTTGAGGGTTCTGTTCCTCTTTTCTGCTACTCCATTAAAGGTCAACTTTCCAACGCCTCTGGTGACTCCATAGTTGTTGTCACCAAACATCACTCTTGGCCCATTCAGTGGCTTGAAATCCTGGAGATGATCTTTCTGGAATATCATGTGCTTGGAACATCCACTATCAATGTACCAGACATGGTTGCTTGAAAGTCCTCTCTCCAATAGGCTTTTATCCTCCTGTAGAGAAATCAATTAGGTTCCCTACTAGAGCTGGGTCCTGATTGGTTAGTTGCAGGTTTTGTAGGAATCCAAAGATAAAGATCATCCCTTGCTGGATGAGGAGATCTTATCTTCCTTCCAAATCTATCTACCAGCACATGTCCTCTGACAACTACATATTGAGCTACTGGTCTGATAAGAACACCTTTCCTATATACAGGTCTGGTGTATCTTACCTCAAATCCTGCCCTTGGAATGGCCTGCCTTAAAGACATGGTCTTAAAGGTTTGGTTGTAAGGGTACATCCTAGAAGAACCATCTCTGGTGTCATAACTACCCAGATCAGTTGGTTTTCTATAGATGGGTCTGGAAGACCTCCTCTGGTTCTGAAAATTGGATCTATTCTGATGATGGAACTCCTTCTGAGTGTTTCTATTTTGGAATCTTCTTTGAGCAAACCTCCTTTGAGATCCCTGATTCTGATTGAGGTTCCCTGGTTCAGTATATCTCCTCTGATATCTCCTATTCTGATTAGATTTCCTCTTAGAGTTTCCTTTCTGAGGTCCCCTAATTTTCTTAGGTTCCACTCTTTTAGGATTCCTCTGAGGTCCCTTAATCTGTTTAGGAATCTGAACAGAACCATCAATCTTCATAGGTTCTCCTATCTGACGTTTATGCTCTAAGATGTCCTCTTCCATTTCAGTTAACTCATTAGGAACATCATCTATATGGTCAGCAGAGCAGTCTTTGTTCAAATTACGGTTTTTAACTACTCTGTAACCTTTTCCATTAGGATTGTTAGGATAAAAATTTGTTAGTTTTGATGAGTTAAAACAAACCAGAAGATGTAATAGGACCATCTGGACCTGTTAGCCAGATGATGATCTAGATTAGGACTTAGTCTAGGGGGAACTGCCAGACCAGAAGACCTCACCAGAAGAGTCACCAGAGGACTTCACCAGAGGACTCCACCAGAGGACTTCAGCAGAAGAGATCAAGACCAGAGGCAGAGGACCTTCCCCAGACCAGACGAGTCCGGACCAGACGAGTCTGGTGGAACAAAAGATGCTCAGTTTGATCCCCTTATCCTACTGAGTATTCTGGCTGTTCACCAGATAAGGACCAGAAGACATCGAGGTTGCCTGGTGTCTGGTCCTGCCTTCTCTGGAGAGAATCAGAGTTAGGCAATTGGAAGCATTGACCGTTGGTGATTCAAATCAAGTCAAACAAGATTGGATTGAGAAGATATGAAGACAATCAATCAAGATCTCACCAACCCAATCAATCAATTAGGGAATTGATTGATTGAAGCTTCCATATATAGAGGATCTGATTGGATTAGCCTCCCAACGGCTATGTCCCTAATCCCCTCTATATATACTTGAGTGCAGATCAAGAAAAAGCTCTAGAGAATCATTCACGCGCTTATAGCCACACTAAGCTTTTGATCACTACGCATATTGCACTCACATTTTGTTCTTAATTACTTATCTACTCGTAAGGAGTTTATACACTCAACCTGTTCATCTTGTTAGACAAGGTTGGAGTGAGTCTATCTTTAGAATCGAAGTTAGATCTAAAGAGTTTGTAAGAAGGTGCTGGTACTTCAGAAATTCCAGTGAGTAAGTTTGTGAGTTGGTTGTTAGTGAGACCCCTTGGTGATAAGGGAGAGTGGACGTAGGATATTTATCCGAACCACTATATATCTTGTGTCTTTTATTGCTTTACTTTAATTATTGTTAATTGCTCTTTTATAAAAGATTTTGGAAAGACATTATTACATAAGCTTCTGCAATTAATCTATCGAGTGGGACCAACAAGTGGTATCAGAGCAGTGTGTCCACGACCACTGCTTTGAAAAGCTTTTGGTGGTCACCGGGCAGATCCATTGCTCTTTTGTGTTTTTATTCAAGTTCTTGTTATTTCCCTAAATTTCTTATCAATATGTCTTCGAAATCTTCTTATAAGAGTCGTAAGCTTCCAGAATTCTCTTTTGAGGATTATAGCCACTGGAGCTTCATGATGAGTAATCATCTTGGAGCTATTCATCACCGCATGTTAGATGTGGTTGAAAGTGGCCCCATTAAATTTTATTGGACTCCTATTGATAGTGGCAGGTCTGAGTCCAGAGAAGAAACTAGCGACGCTGCAGAGGATAGAGTTCCCAGACAACGAATCCTAAAAAAGAAAGACGAACTTGACAACGATGAGAGAAAGCTACATAACCTGGACCAGGTGGCGAGGACTGAGATTATCAACACTCTTACTAAAGAAGTTATTGAAAAGGTCAGGACGTGCACTACTGCAAAAGAGATGTGGGACAAGTTAGCTCTGCTCTGTGAAGGAACAGAGAAGATTAAAGATAACAAGCTCCAAGCTGTTCAACACTCTTTTGACACATTTAAGATGAAACCAGACGAGACCATTGACCAGCTGGACATGCGTCTCACGAATCTCTTGAACAAGGCTAGTGCCTTAGGTAAGACCTATTCTGAAAAAGAGATTAATAGTAAAATATTACGTTCACTAACAAGCAGGTGGAGAATTAAAGTCACTGTGATCAAGGACAACAAGGATCTCAACACTCTGGATCACCATCTTCTGTTGTCTGATCTCAAAGCTTACGAATATGATCTTCAAGAGGAGGATCAAACAGAAGAGGTTTCCTCTTCTGGCCAGAAAGGAGTTGCATTATCTTCAACTCTCAAATCTGATGCCATGCCAAAGGAGTCTACTGCAGATGACTTGAGCCTCAAGGAGCAGGTAGCACTTCTAACTCATAAATTAGACAAAATGAGTTCAAAATATGGCAGGTACAAAAGGCATTGGAAGGAGTCTACCAGAAACAGGAAGAGTTCTTTCAAGCCTGCAGAGAAGGAGAAGACATCTGGAGACTCAAGGGAGACCAGATTCAGAACTCCAGAGAGGAGGAGAGATGACAACCCTGGCAGCTCTGGGAGATCAGATCATCAGAGGAGGGATGGTAGCTCTGGCAGACCTGACTACCAGAGGAGAGAAAGTAGCCCTGCCAGATCAGACTACAACCAGAGGAGGAGAGAGCCAAGTCCTAGTCCCAGAGGAGACAATGCCTGCTACACATGCAACAAGACTGGTCACTACAGTTATGATTGTCCTCAGCTTACTCCTAGGGAAAGAGAAGAGAAAAGAATCAAGAGAGATAGGAGATATGCAGATAAGAGAGCACTGCTGGCAGAAGCAGAAGAGGAGGATACTAGTTCCAGTTCTTCTTCTTCTGACTTTGGATCAGATGATGATGTGTGTCTCATGGCAGACATCACTGAGGTAAATGAAACTACTCTTGTTTTATCTAATTCCAAATGTACTGAATCCTCTAATTCATCTGGTAACTCCAGAGAGTCTGATATGCAACAAATGCTATCAGATCTCCAAAATTGTGTCCAACTCTGTCAAAAACTTGAGAAAGAGAATGGTAGGCTCAGAGCAGAAGTTCAATCTCTCTCTCATGAGCATAAATCCACCAGAGAACTCATGAAAGATCATTCCAAAGAAGTCTCTGAACTTCAGGAAAAGATCACAGAAAGAGATACTCTGGTAGATCAACTCATGAAAGAAAGGAATTCTCAAGAGGATGAGATCACTGAACTCAGGGCCAAATACCAAACTCTTATCAAGGGAAAACAAGTTGTCCACAACATAGAGGAGATACCTATACCCAGAGAAGCTCCTAAGATACCATCTGTTGTATCTATAATATCAGAGTCTTCTCAGCGCATTTGTGATAAGAGGGGTTTAGGATATTCTGGAATTACCACTAAGACTCACAAGTACTTTTATAACAAAGACAAGTCTGTAAGAGCTGGTAAAGTGGTAGAAATCTGGAATGATAAAGACTTAACTGGTAATGGTTACAAGGTGGTTCACAATCCTGATTGGAAAAGGAATCACTCTGTTAATCACTTAACTAATGGTCCAGAAGAGTTGACTACTCTGGAAGAGAAGATGCTAGAGAATAAATGTCAAAAAGGGGAACCATTAAAGATTAATGGTTCTGTGAACAATGAGTCCCAAGGAGTAGGAATTACTCAAATTGGAGGACCCCAGAGAAATCCTTAAAGGGAACCTAAACAGATTAGGGGACCTCAAAGGAAACACTCAAAAAGGGGGAATACCAATCAGAGTAATAACTACCAGAGAAGGAACAATGTTCAACAGAACCAGGTACCCCAGAGACAATTTTCTCAGAAAAATCAATTCCAGAATAGGTATACTCAAAGGAACTATAATCACCAGAACAGGTCTAATTATCAGAACCAGAGGAGGTCTTCCAGACCCATCTATAGAAAACCAACTGATCTGGGAAGTTATGACACCAGAGATGGTTCTTCTAGGATGTACCCTTATAACCAGACCTTTAAGACCATGTCTTTGAGGCAGGCCATTCCAAAGGCCAGATTTGAGAAAAGGTACACCAGACCTGTTTATAGGAAAGGTGTCCTTATCAGACCAGTAGCTCAATATGTCATAGTAAGAGGACATGTACTGGTAGATAGATTTGGAAGGAAGATAAGATCTCTTCATCCATCAAGAGATGATCTTTATCTATGGATTCCTACAAAACCTGCAACTAACCAACCAGGACCCAGCACTAGTAGGGGACCTAATTGATCTCTCTGCAGGTAGATAAGAGTCCATTGGAGAAAGGATTTTCAAGCAACCATGTCTGGTACATTGATAGTGGATGTTCCAAGCACATGACATTCCAGAAGGATAATCTCCAAGATTTCAAGCCATTGAATGGACCAAGAGTGATGTTTGGTGACAACAACTATGGAGTCACCAGAGGAGTTGGAAAGTTGACCTTCAATGGAGTATCTGTAGATGAAGTCTACTACGTAGAAGGACTCAAGCATAATCTGCTTTCAGTATCCCAATTCTGTGACAAGGGATACTCAGTGAAGTTTTCTAGTGATTCATGCACTGTTTTCTCTTCTGATTATAACGATATCTTGCTAATAGGCTTGAGGAAGGGTAACATTTATCTTGCAGATTTTAGCAGTTGCCCAAGGAATGCTTGCCTGGTTGCTAAAGGATCTGCAGAGAACAGCTGGATTTGGCACAAGAGATTGTGTCATCTTAACTTCAAAACATTGAACAAGATTGCCAGAAAAGGTCTCATTCGAGGTCTTCCTAATGAAGTGTTTAAGAAGAATCAGGTTTGTGGTTCATGCCAGAAGGGTAAACAACCCAAGACTTCCTTTAAGGATGTCCAGAGCACAACCACAACCAGAGTACTTCAACTACTTCACATGGACCTGTTTGGACCTGTTTCTCCTCTTAGTTTCAGTGGAAGGAAGTACACCTTAGTAATAGTAGATGACTTTTCAAGATACACTTGGGTAGTGTTCTTGTTTAAGAAAAATAAAACTATAACTAAGCTGCCAGAGTTCTTCAAGCAGATTCAGAATGAGCAGAACCAGAGCATAGTCAGGATCAGAAGTGACAAAGGAACAGAGTTTTTGAATTCACATATTGCAGATTACTGCAAGGATCATGGGATTTTTCATGAGACATCTGCTGCCAGAACACCTCAACAAAATGGAGTTGCAGAAAGGAGGAATATGACTCTCAAAGAAGCTGCAAGAACACTTCTGGCAGAGTACAACACTCCACAGAGATTTTGGGCAGAGGCCATCAATACAGCTTGTTACACTCAGAACAGGTGCCTGATTGCCCAGAGACACAATAAGACCCCATATGAGGTATGGAAAGGTAAAACCCCATCTGTTTCATATTTTCATGTTTTTGGATGTAAGTGTTTCATCCATGACAATGGGAAATCTAAATTAAGAACCTTTGATGCTAAAGTGGCTGATGGAATATTTTTGGGATATTCCAGCACCAGTAAAGCTTTTAGAGTTTTTAATAAGAATTCACTTTGTGTGGAGGAAACACCTCATGTTGTTTTTTATGAATCTACTTTTGAGTACAAGGTGGATCCTAAGTCTTCAGATGAGACCCAGAATCAGACTACACCCAGAGTTATCAAGGTCAATCCACCTATTCTTGATTCAGATTCAGATTCAGATGAGGACCCATCTCCTGGTTCTCTGAAGCAGCAGCCTTCACGAGGAGCAGAACCAGAAGAGGTTGGAACTTCTGTAGGGGGAAGCTCTTCTGCAGGTGGTGATAATTACCAAGGTACTGCAGAAGATGATCACCCAGGCAAGACCACGGGAAGGAGGACCCTGGTTGATCACCCCAATGACCTGATCTTAGGAGATCCAACTAAGGGTGTCCAGACTAGGAGAACTATTAACTTAGCTGCCTTATTCAGTTGCTATGTGTCCTTGATTGAGCCCAAGAACATCAAGGAGGCACTGAAAGATTCAAATTGGATTGTGGCTATGCAGGAGGAATTGAATCAATTCACCAGACAGGATGTTTGGGAGCTGGTAGACAGACCAAGACATCAAAAGGTGATAGGCACTAAGTGGGTTTTCAAAAATAAGAAAGATGAGAATGATGTCATTACTAGGAACAAGGCAAGGCTAGTGGCCCAGGGCTATTCTCAGTCTGAAGGAATAGACTATGATGAGACTTTTGCTCCTGTTGCCAGACTAGAAGCCATCAGATTGTTCTTAGCATATGCTGCTCACATGAAGTTCAAAGTATACCAGATGGATGTGAAATCTGCCTTTCTTAATGGGATTCTCATTGAGGAAGTGTATGTTGAACAACCTCCTGGTTTTGAACAAGGTGACAAGGTGTTTAAGCTTGAGAAAGCTCTTTATGGGCTGAAGCAGGCACCCAGAGCATGGTATGACACTCTATCTCAATTTCTTCTGGACAATGGTTTTACTAAAGGTAAAATTGATAGGACCTTGTTTAGGAAAGAAGAAGGAAAGGACATTCTTCTGGTCCAAATATATGTTGATGACATCATATTTGGATCCCCTAACAAGAAGCTGTGTGAGAAGTTTGGTGAGCTCATGCAGGGACAGTTTGAGATGTCCATGATGGGAGAATTGAATTACTTTTTGGGTTTGCAGGTTAAGCAATCAGAGAAGGGAATTTTTATTAATCAAGCTAAGTACACCAAAAACATGTTAGAGAAATTTGGAATAGGATCTAGCAGAGCAGCCAAGATCCCTATGATGACAAATTTCAACATGGATCCAGATGAGTCTGGAGAGAGTGTGGACCAGACTCAGTACAGAGCACTTATTGGTTCTCTTTTGTATCTGACTGCAAGCAGACCAGATATTACCTTTGCTGTAGGAGTTTGTGCCAGATTTCAAGCTAATCCCAAGAAAAGTCACTTGGAAGCAGCTAAGAAAATATTGAAATACCTTAAGGGAACTGTGAATTTAGGATTATGGTATCCTGCAGATGACAATTTAGAATTAAGTGGTTATTCAGATTCAGACTATGGTGGGTGCAGAATAGATAGGAAATCTACAAGTGGTACATGCCAATTTTTAGGGAACAAATTGGTATCCTGGTTTTCCAAGAAGCAGACTTCAGTTGCTACATCAACAACAGAAGCAGAGTACATGGCTGCAGGGAGTTGTTGTTCTCAACTTCTTTGGATTAGTCAACAGCTTAGGGACTACCAGATTAGAGCTAAGGATATTCCTATTTTCTGTGACAGTAATAGTGCCATTGCAATCACCCAGAATCCAGTTCTTCATACCAGATGCAAACATGTTGATATAAGGCATCATTTTATCAGAGATCATGTTGAGAAGGGAGATATAAGGATGGAAAAGATTGCAACAGAGAGGCAGAGAGCAGATATTTTAACCAAGCCTTTGGCTGAGACCAGATTCAGAGAGTTAGCCTTTGAGTTAGGATTGTTGGATCCAGAGACAGATTTGATTTAGGGGGAACATCAGAGAAGTATCCTTACTTTATTAATTTTCTTCAAAAATTCTCTTTATGCTAACATACCTGCAGATTAGATATATCAGAGAGGGTATACTTCCAGATGAGGTATACACCAGGTGACACTAATCCCAGATGAGGTGCTGAGTCAGAGATATGCCCAACATCTTTACTGACCAGGACCAGATGAGTTCCATCAGAGGAGAAGTATCACCAGACTAGTTGTGGTATCATCTGGTTACAATATCAGGTGAAAGGTATGTCTTTTCTACTCTGGCCTCTGATCATTGGGATACACTTTTCAAATTAGTAAGTACACTCAAAACCTTTCAACTTCGGAGTGTATTTAAGACTAGGGTATAGGGCCTAGGCAATCATTTCACTTTTTCTCTTGACTGCCACAAATCCCCTTTATGCCCAGTCCCAATGACTATGCCAACGCACCAGATTAAATCTGTATCTCGCCTTTCATCATGGCCATCGGATTTAATCACTGTGCAAAATGTCAATCAATTCTAAAATTGATTTTGTTTCCTAAATTGAATTTGAAACAACACGCGTTCACATTTCATTTAATTTTCAAGCCACGCGTACTACTCTATTTAAATCAATTTTGTTTTCAATCTGTCCTTTCACGTTTCCATACTATTCAAACCCTAACTTCTCTCTGCAAAGCATTCTCTCTCTCTCTCTCTCTTTCACAGTTATGGCACCCAAGTGCAATTACGATCCAGACTATGTCTGCAAAAAGCTCAAGTCAGAAATGGTGGTGGACTTCTATTCCACTAAGAATCCGGCCGCTTTGGAGATTTTGGAACTTCTCCGACGTTCTGGGCTGGAGGAGTTGATCTCAAAGGTTCCCAAGGATCTGCGTACCTTGGATGGATATGCTGCACAGTTTTTTATCCGGATGAAGATCCATGAAGACTATATCTCTTCCAAGATTGATTCAGAGGATCTTGTTTTCTCTAAGGCAGACTTCTGTGGTCTTTTTGGTAACCTTTATGCGGAAGGTGTGGACCCACTGAAGTACAGAGAAGGAGAGGCGTTGGAATCCTTCAAGATGTTTGCCAGAAATTCATGCCAGAATATTACCAAGGGTTTCTTGGACAAGCATCTTAGGCAGAAGTATAAGGTGCTTTTTGACATTGTGGTGAAGATTCTCATGTGTGAGAGCCATAGCACAGATGCCATCTTCGTTGGCAGGCTCTGTGTTATGAGGGCCATTCTGGATGGTGTTCAATGTAACTGGGCTGAGTTCTTCTGGGGGGTGCTGAGGAAGAACAATGTGAAAATTCAGAAGGAAGAATGCCCCCAGTTGCCAGGAGAGCAACAATTTGTGTTCAATGCTAATGTTTCATTGGGCACAAAACTCACTCTAATTCTGGATTCGATTCTTCCAGAGAAGAAATGGAGACAATCCTGGTGTAAGGGCTTTCATAAGTCCAAGATTATGTTCTCCAAGGATGGTCCTCTCCATGGCCATCCTGATTCTGATGGTGAGCAAGCCATCCCTGCTCCTCCCCTTCAAGCCATTCCCTCACCTGCTAAGGGGCAGAAGCAGCAGCAGCAGCAGAAGACACAGAAGAAAGCTGCTGCAGCAACTGGTTCTTCAGCCGTTGCCTTTTCTGGTTCCTCAGAGGAGGACCAGATCCCTCTTCTTGATGTACTGAAGAAGAAGAGTGAGGTTGCCAAGAAGGCAGGAGCTTCAAAGAGGAAGAGGCCAGAGGAGGCCAAGAAGAAATCTGCCAAGATGCCAAGGACTGGCAGAGGAGCTCCCAAGAAAACCCTTCTGGTGGATGAGCCATCAGAAGAGGAAGAGGAAGAAGATGAAGTGCCTCTTGTGAGGAAATCCAAGGCCAAGAGAGCCCTTCTTCAAGATTCAGACTCTGGATCTGATCTTGGAGAGGCCTTGGAGAAGGCCATTGAGGATGCCACCCAGATGATGGAGGATGCTCCAGAGCCTGTTATGCCTGCTGGTGTTGACCCAGCAGAGGTAAACCCTTCCTTTCCCTCTTCCTCCCCCATAAATCTTGTTTCCCCTTCTACCTCTCCCCCAGATAACATCCCCCAAACCCCATCTGCCTCTGGTAACCCCATTCTTCCACCAGAGCAGACTATCCCAGATACCCCCATCTATACTCCCTCTACCATTCCTACACAAACACCTTCTCCCCCAAATTTCCAAACACATATCCCCACTAACCCTTCTCCCCCACCTTCTGTATCAGAGGTACCCTTAACCTCCTCTGGTGCAGAAGTCCCCCCTTCAAACACTTCCACCTTCCAAATCCCTCCTACACATTCTGTACCAGATATCCCTTCCTCTTCTGGTGCAGAGCAACCAATCCCCACCACCTCTTCTTCACAAATTCCAAACCCTCCCCAAACCCATACAGACCAGGACCCAACCATTTCTATGGCTCTGGGATTCGTTGGCCCTCCCCCCTCCCCAACATGTTTAACCAGCGATGATAGTGAAGATGAGGAAGCTTCACTTGAGCCTGTTGACTTATCCCCTTCCTCCTCTGCCTCTGGGCCCAAACCCTTCACTTTCTCATCTGCAGAAATGGGTCCCATTAGGCAGAGTATGAGTGTAAGTGCTCAGCTCTGGCTAAGAGAGCATTTTCCAGTTCTTCTGGAGCACTTACCACTTCTGGCAGAGCTTACTGATGCCAAGGTCTGGAGCAAGGCCAGACTTGAAGATGTGGAGGACCTGGTGCTATTGCTTGAGGAAATGGGTGCCTCCAACTTCACTGCCTGGGAGATTGGGCTGAAGCAGAAAATGAACATTCAGAACCCAGCAGAGCTGGAGACCCCTGGTGCAGCCAAAGTCTTAATTCGCACCCTGCTCATCCAAAGAGGAGTCTTGCTCACTCCAGAGGGCCCCACTTACAAGTTTGGTCCTCACTTTGTCTTCCCTCCAGAGCTTTATTCAGACGAGGAGGACTTTGAGATGTCTCCTGCTGTGCTCCAGAAGATGAAGGCTTTCTTCAACGAGCAGATCATGCAGATAGGGCATTTTTCCAAAGCAATCCAACATATGGCCCCTGCTATGATCGAGCATCAGATTAAGCAAGAGAGGAGAATCTTCATGAAGCAGCTCAAGTCCTCTCTGGCAGAGGTTAAAGCTTCGTTCAAGGCTAATGGCTTGTTTGTCAAGCTAGATGTTATGCACAGCCAGAAGCAGCTCCAGGAGCATGTGATGGAGCAGATGAGGCCAGTTTCTGTACTCAAAGTGGAAATGGCCAGCCAGATGATTCAGACTGCTAGACTGAAGGACTCCCTCCAGGAGATGTTGGAGAAGCAAGAGAGACTTGTTGCAGAGTCTAAGGCTTACCTGGAGGAGGCCAAGCAGCTTCGTGATCTTCACTCTTCCTCCAACACTGCCTTGCCTGATCTCATAAGGCAGGTAGTGGAGCCCCTCCTTGATGAAGTTAAAAAGGGGGAAGAGAAGGCCAGAACTGATCTGGCGAAGACCACCAATGAGACTCTGTTTAGCCATGGAGCTCGTCTGGACCTGTTGGAGAACACTCTGGCCCAGGCTGAGTTGCAGAAGAAGAAGAAAGAAGAGTTGAAATCTCTATCTATGGCTAAACAACTTGCTGCAGAAGAAGAGTCATCTGAAGCTGAGCAGGATCCTTCTACCATTCCTGGTCCTGCTAAGAGGAAGATTAGAAAAGTAAAAAAGAGTTTCCTTGAATCTGTTGTCGAAGAAGCAGAGAAGAGATACAAGGAAGAGACTCCAGAGGAGAGGCAAGCCAGAATCAGGAAGAACATAGATGAAGAGCAGAGGCTCAGATATGTTAGGAGACAGAACAAGAAGGCCAGAGAAGCTGGTATTCCTTCTGGTGCAGGTGGCTCAGGACAGAAGAGGAAAGCTCCTGTGGAGGTTATGAACATCTTGCCACTAAGGACAGAAGGGTCTTTTGACTCTACTGTGCCTTATCCTCTGATTGAGAGATGGAGAGAAGCCAAGACCCTCTGGTTCATTCAGCATTATATCCAGAGGCCAGCACCAGAAGATGATGAGCTGATCAACAGAACCTTCCATTCTTGGATGCAAGCCTATGATGCAGACTTGTACAAGCAGCTGATGGATTCAACCATTGAGTTCAACCTGGAGGTGACTGCTCCTGAATTTACTTACCTTAACACGATTGGGAACAAGGTGGATTGGGCAGAACTGAAGAAGCTTTACAAGACCAAGGTGTTGGTGAATTTCACCCCAACATCTTCTGCAGAGTTGAAGGCCGTCCAGGATAGGTTTCTTGACTGGTTTCTTGTCCCTAAAGATAACAGAAGATATGCCTAGAATAGGACAATGAACTTCAATGTAATCTGTAATATTTTGTCCTCTGATTATTAATGAAAAATACATATCTTTTCTGTTCTAAAGACAACTCCTTGTTGTCTTATTATTTGCCTGATGAGATCTATTCTAAGGTCTCATCCCTTTATTGTTTTCTTCTTAAGTTTTACTTTAGATCAGTTCTGGTAGTGTTTTAACTCCATCAAAAAGGGGGAAATTGTTAGGATAAAAATTTGTTAGTTTTGATGAGTTAAAACAAACCAGAAGATGTAATAGGACCATCTGGACCTGTTAGCCAGATGATGATCTAGATTAGGACTTAGTCTAGGGGGAACTGCCAGACCAGAAGACCTCACCAGAAGAGTCACCAGAGGACTTCACCAGAGGACTCCACCAGAGGACTTCAGCAGAAGAGATCAAGACCAGAGGCAGAGGACCTTCCCCAGACCAGACGAGTCCGGACCAGACGAGTCTGGTGGAACAAAAGATGCTCAGTTTGATCCCCTTATCCTACTGAGTATTCTGGCTGTTCACCAGATAAGGACCAGAAGACATCGAGGTTGCCTGGTGTCTGGTCCTGCCTTCTCTGGAGAGAATCAGAGTTAGGCAATTGGAAGCATTGACCGTTGGTGATTCAAATCAAGTCAAACAAGATTGGATTGAGAAGATATGAAGACAATCAATCAAGATCTCACCAACCCAATCAATCAATTAGGGAATTGATTGATTGAAGCTTCCATATATAGAGGATCTGATTGGATTAGCCTCCCAACGGCTATGTCCCTAATCCCCTCTATATATACTTGAGTGCAGATCAAGAAAAAGCTCTAGAGAATCATTCACGCGCTTATAGCCACACTAAGCTTTGATCACTACGCATATTGCACTCACATTTTGTTCTTAATTACTTATCTACTCGTAAGGAGTTTATACACTCAACCTGTTCATCTTGTTAGACAAGGTTGGAGTGAGTCTATCTTTAGAATCGAAGTTAGATCTAAAGAGTTTGTAAGAAGGTGCTGGTACTTCAGAAATTCCAGTGAGTAAGTTTGTGAGTTGGTTGTTAGTGAGACCCCTTGGTGATAAGGGAGAGTGGACGTAGGATATTTATCCGAACCACTATATATCTTGTGTCTTTTATTGCTTTACTTTAATTATTGTTAATTGCTCTTTTATAAAAGATTTTGGAAAGACATTATTACATAAGCTTCCGCAATTAATCTATCGAGTGGGACCAACAAGGATCCTTTTCATCCTAGATTTCTACCACTTCACCAAATCTTTCAGACAACTTGCCTTTATTACAGAAAAATTTATGAGATCTGGTTGTAATTCCAGAATATCCTAAACCACTCTTATCATTTAACCTTTGAGAAGATCCTGTTATAATGGATACAACAGTTGGAGCTTCTCTGATCTTATGTACTTCCGTAGTAGGTTGTTCAATTTGCTTACCCTTGATAAGATATTGGTATTTGGCTTTGAGTTCATTGAACTCTTCTTCCTGAGAGTTCTTTTCTTTCATGAGCTGGTCTACTAGAGTATCTCTTTCTGTGACCTTTTCCTGAAGTTCAGAGACTTCTTTCGAATGGTCTTTCATGAGTTCTCTGGTAGATTTTTGCTCATGGGATAAAGATTGAACTTCAGCTCTGAGCCTACCATTTTCTTTCTCAAGTTTTTGGCATAATTGAACACAATTTTGGAGATCTGATAGCATTTGCTGCATATCAGACTCTCTGGAAGCACCAGATGAATGAGAGGATTCAGTATATTTGGAATTAGATAAGCATAAGGTAGTTTCATGTACCTTAGTGATGTCTGCCATAAGACATACATCATCATCAGATCTGAAATCAGAAGAAGAAGAACTTGAGCTGGTATCCTCTTCATCTGCTTCTGCCAGTAGTGCTCTCTTGTCTGCATAACTCCTATCTCTCTTGAGTCTTTTCTCTTCTCTTTCTCTAGGAGTAAGTTGAAGACAATCATAACTTGTTGGTCCCGGTACAAGACTGAGGAATACGTGTATGGGGGGGGAATACACGTATACCAATTTTTCAACCTTAAAAACTGACTGAGTCCCCTTTACTCAGAGTGGTAAAGAACTAGGAGCTGATAACACACCTACTGACTACACTTGGTGCGGGTCAGTTGGCTAACTATCAGTTCAAGTTCAGTGCGGAAATGTTTGAGCCCTGATAGTTTAAAGTCTTGTTTAGTTTGCTTTCTGAAAAGCTTATTTTACTCAATTCTGAATAGTGTTTAGTAGGGCAGCGCTCCTTTTTGAAGATCAGACTGATTGATTCAAGCCTGATAAACCGAATGCAATGAATGAACAAGTAATATGGCAGGAATGCACAATATCAAAGCAATAAGAACACAACAAGTTTAACGTGGTTCAGAGTCTCAAGCTCCTACGTCCACGGCCTGACTTAACAGGAAATCCACTCAAGGGATTCTTGTTTTTAACGTGCCAAGGTGCACCAAGACCAGCTAACCTCACTGATCTATACAAACTTCCTACTAGCACACTAACTGGCTTACTCCCAACAAACCTAATTTAGGGTTTTGGTTTCAGTTTGGATTCCAACTAAGTTGAGATTATCCTCACAAGGCAAAGCTATGCTAAGGATTGGATAATCTCTCTAAGCTTAAGATAATGCTATTTAGCTCTTGGAATACAGAATAACTCTCGGTTGCTGAGAAACACTTGGGAAATTTAGATGGTTTTGAGTGCTTCTCTTGAATGCTTTGAATGCTTTGAATGCTTGAGAGTTTGAGTAATTTCTGGCTTGGAAATTTCCCGTAACCTTGAATGGGTTCAAGGTCTTCTGTATTTATAGGTGATTTGAAAAACTATCCGTTGGAGAGATAGCCTTCTAGTCATCTATGTAGAGTGGCTTCAAACGGACATATCTTCATGCAGCAGCCGTCCTTGCATGGATTTGGTATTTGCATTAAATGCTTGCCCGTTGAATATGCAGTCTGAATTCAGTCTTCATGTCAGGTTCCGTACGTGCGTGTCCTTCTCGGATTGGTCCACGTCATCAGGTTGGTGAGAATGTCAGACTTATTCCTGAGCTTCAGGCTTGTCTTATTAAGTTCATTTTGTCTTGAGCCCACCGGTCTTGTCCTGACGCTGAAATTCCTTTTGCATTGCTTGGCTCTACTCCAAGTCTTCCCATAAGCTCAGTGACATCCTGTTCCCTTCAGGACTGAGTTAGTAATGACCTCAGGGTCATACTCTTCATCACTGACACTTACTCAGCCAGCTTAGAGGGCTGCCATAAGTTCAGGATGGTGCTCTTCGTCTTCAGGCTCTGAGTCTTGATTGTCACCAGTGAGTTCTCCTCTCACTGAGTACCCGTGAAGTGTAAAATGACTAAGTATAGAACCTAACCAAGACTAGCCTGACAAAGACAGATTAAGGCAAACATCTTTTCAGGGGCTTTGGGATCTTAATCAAAACTGACAATGTCCCAACAATTTCCCCATTTTTGATGATGCCAAAACACTGAAAAGATCCTCAAAAACACTTAGAGGAAAGAAAGATAATCCTATCTATAAGATAAGTCAGTGTTAGAGCAGTTCTTGATAAAGTACATAATTTAAACAACAGCCAAAAAGACAATGAGTTTTTGTCTGTGGGCAAAAGTAATAGATTTCATTGATAGATGTGGAAATGGTTACAATGAATCTAATCTATTACAAAGAAGCCTGTGAATACCTAGACTAATCTCATTTCAGGTTTGAGTCCATATCCTGCATAGACTCTTGCCTTCAGCTCGTCAAATCTCTTAGGTTGGTTCACGTACCCTTCAGCTTTGGCTATCTTCAAAACTTCCATCATAATGACCTTTGTATCGTGCTTTTGAGTTCCAGGAATTAAGGGAGGAGCTCGAATGGTGAACTCAGGAGCCTTCACTTGGACTTGAGCTGCATCAGCCTCCTCCAAGATCTTTTGGAATAACTAAGGATGGTTGTCCATCATGTAGTCAGTGAAGTGGGCATTAATATCATCAGTGTCGCCCCACTTCTTCACAACGTACCACAATCTAACAAACTCATCCCTTGCATCAATCCAAAACTCCTTCAATGCCTCTGAGATGAACTCATCGACAAAAGCTTCCCTTACTCCTGATTCTGGCCTACTGACTTGAAGAATTGTTGATTTCCTAACTGTTGGCTTCTTCCTGTACTTCCTAGGCTCAGGCTTCGCCTTCTTCCTTCTTAGCAAGCTGATCACTGCATCATCCAGTTCTCGTTGTTGAAGCTCATTGATATCAGTCAGCTTCTCAACCTTCTTTTCCAAGATGCACATCTTCTCCTTCTGAGCAATTTCAGCTCTGCGCATAGCCTCAGATTTCTCAGAATGATCTCCCCATGCTTCAGCACATAACTCCGCCACCAACTCCCTGGAGTAAGTGATTGGGTTCTTCCTTGAGCTCATGGGAGAAGATCTCTGAACTGGCTCAGGTTGTTTTGAAGGTTCATCAGCCTTTGCCTTTGCTGCCTCCGCCCTCAGCCTGGCAACAACTTCCTCTCCTTCCTTCTCCACTGCCGCCAACCTTGCTGACTTCCTCACCCTTAGCACATTCCCTTCAGGATTTGCTTCAGGATCGGCTAGAACAATTTCGCCTTGGTTGACTGCCTCAGATGCCTCAGGGCGGGATCTTTTCTTCTTCTTTTCCCCCTTTTTGGCATCATCATTGGCCTCGGATGGGAATGCGTCAGATCCACTGTTGATTACGAAGGAGGCTAGGGAATGGACATCATTAATCCCCTCCTTCAATAATTCAACTCCCATCGAGATACCAGTCCCTGCAAAAGATACAGAACTGATTGCAGGTTGGACCTTCTTCTCAAAGACCTCCATGGAGAGTTGGAGTCTTTGTTCAGCCTTCTCAATCTTCTTCTCCACCTGAGCGGATCGCTCATCTGCCTGGGACAGTCTCTCTTCAATGTCCTTCGAAGTCTGAGCAATGCGTTCTGACTCCAGCTCAAACTTTGACGCTGAGCCAGAAATGGCCTGAGTGAATAGTGCTCCAGCCTGAACTGCAAGCTTCTCCACAGCCTGATTGAGATCGTCCTTCCTTTGCTCATCCTTCTCAGCCAACTGCTTCAAGGTCTGCCTTAGCATCTTCTTAGTGCGCTTCCGCTCATTCCTCACTGACTTGGCCGTGTCAGTCATCGTTCTCTTTAACAGAATCAGCTCCCTGTTGGCAAGGGTGTTGTAAGCTGACTTTGTCCACCTGATGTGTTTTGCCAGGGCCTTGGAGTCTTCTTCTTTCTCAGCTCGTAGCTTCATTACTTCCTCCTGAAGTTCAGCTAGATTTTCTGTGGTTTTCTCCTTCTTGACCTCCACTATGCTTGTGAATTCAGCACGGCCGACCCCAGTTATTATCACATCTTCATTATCAACGGCCTCATCAGTGATTGGCTGTTTTCCCTTGTCAGCCCCTGCAGCATCAGTCCCTTCTTCAAGGTGCACTGAAGGCAGTTGTGAAGTAGTCATAGCCGCCCGCTCAGGCTCAGCTAAGCTAACTTGAACCTTAGGAACTTGTCCCTCGGAACTGAGAGTCTCCTTGGATGCCTCAACATCTTCCTCTCTTGTCTCAGGGCAGGGAATCCCTTCATCGACAGATGTCTCATTGGCAGCTGAGATGTTCAAAACAACCTCAGCCACTGGTCCACCCTTGGCACCAGTGTCCCTTTCACCTTCCCCTTGAGCCTGAGGCTCAGAGATCATCTCATCAACTTCCTTCGCAGTCTCCTCCACTGCCTTCTCCATAGCTCCACCCTGAGCTTCATCATCATCCTCAGCATCCTTCTCTTCATCAGACAGGATGTCAGCCTTGCTCTTGGATATCATATCAGCCACTAACTGCTTCAGGTTGTCGAAGTTTAGAAGTTGAAGCCAGCTAGTCAGTCCAAAGAAAGAGCAAATCTTGGCTTCCTCAGACTCCCAGTGCTCCCAGCCACGAGCGTCCACTAGCAAATGTTGCTCCTGCATGTTTGATTATTTGAAATCCAACCAAACCTTGAGCTCAATCACATACGCTAGCAGCTCATTGTACTTATACAGCCCAGGCCAGCACTTACCCGCCCATTCTGTGGCATTCCCCCTGAGAGTGTTCTCCAGAATCCCTCCCGCCATATGTTCATCTAATTCCTCCTCCTCCACTTCGAGGAATTCATCCTCTTCAGTTGAAATGGATTTGGGACAGTCTTTGGGATTGGGGTATGAGGGAAAGTCTGTGGGGTTTGGAAGATTTGGCTCGGCTGACTGGTCAGGCTCATTCATGGGTGAGTTTGATGGCGCTGACTCAGTAGGATGATTTGGCTCTGAGGTTTGGGGTGTTTCAGTGGGTTGAGAAGTAGGGTCAGGGTTGGAAGGTGTTTGGATTTCGGGGTGTGGGGGTGTTTGAGTGGGTACTGTCTCAGGCTGCAACAACTCAGCCCTCTCGACAGATTTTCTTACTTCCTCCAAGTCAGAGGCTCCAGGAGAGCTTGACTTCTCCCTCTCACTCACCTCAGGCAGCTTCTTAGCCGGGGACTTTTTGGGTCCCTTCCTAAGCCTCTTCAGGGGTCTCTCTCCCTGATCACCCTCCTTCCTGACATCATCGTCAGTTCCCTCAGCCTCAGACCCGGCCTTCTTGGGATCAGACTCAGTCCCTGATTTTGTGCTCTTTACTGACAGCACGACCCTTACCTTCTTCTTCTTCTCAGCCTTTTCCACCTCAGGCTGCTCCACCTCATCAGCTGCTACCTCCTCAACTTCCTTACTCCTCTCAAGGAGGTCATCTACCCTTTCAATGAGACTGGTAGCCACCCTCTTGGCCTTACCAGTTGGCTTTTTGGCCTGACCCTTTGCTTTCACATTGGGATCAATCAGCCCTAGAACTGAATAGGTATCACTCAGTGAGGAAAACATTACCTTCTTTGAAGAGAGACTGTCCTCAAAGTCAAAGGTATACCCATGGCAGGCATGAGCTATCAGGATGGACATCCTCGTACCGAACGGCAAGATGGCACTGAAGGAAATGTACTTCTTCTCCTCATCTCGCTTTAGCTTGTCCAACCCGGCCTGATGGAGTTGATCAAGGAAGAACCGCTCCCAGTTCGCTTCCACTCCATCAACAATAGCTCCCATGAGTCTCAGCTTGGGCTGACTCAATTGCTCGTGAGAGCCAGTTGCACCCATCACAATCTTGGACACCAAATCCACCAGAGCTCTGTACTCAGGCTTTAGCGTATTCTTGTTCTGACGAGCCTTGTTAGGATATAGATTAGATGTTTTGAAGATGTTAAAACAAGAACTTGAAATAGGACTAGCTGAACCTGTTAGTCAGCTACAGATTAGTTTTGGTCTAGAATAGGTCTTTGGTTATGGGGGAAGAAATCTGTGCAAACCAGAGGAGGTGACCAGATGAGGTGACCAGATGAGAGGTGACCAGATGAGGTGAACAGAGGAGTCTGACCAGAGGAGTCTGCCAGAGGAGTCTGACCAGAGGAGTCTGACCAGAGGAGTCTGCCAGAGGAGTCTGACCAGAGGAGTCTTCCAGAGGAGCCTGACCAGAGGAGTCTGACCAGAGGAGTCTGCCAGAGGAGTCCAGAGCAGATGAGGGAGACAGATTAGTTCACCCACATGGAGTCCAGACCAGATGAAGTCCAGAGCAGAAATGTTACCTGACCAGATGAGACCAGACCAGATGAGTTCAGACCAGATGAGGGAGACAGATTAGTTCACCCACATGGAGGCTGCATGTAATCTGGAGACAAGTAAATTTTGGAGATCATTGATGGAGATGAAGACAGTCTAGAGAGTCAACTGATGGAGGATCTGATTGATTGATTGCTTGATTGAAAGTCAACTAATCAATCATATAATCAATCTTTGATTGATTATATTCCTCCAATTATGGTTGTTTAATTTTCTAGCTTCCAACGGCTAGTTAATTCTCACAACTATAAATAGGAGTGCTTGGATGAGTTCTACATAAGAGTCGGGCGAGAGCACACAAGACACACGAACTCTTCCACTTACTCACCTTGTTCATTCAAATATTTTATCCACTCTTTTAGGAGTTTTAGTTGGATCTTATAATCAACCTATTCACCTTGAAAGGTTGTTGTAAGCAAGTTGTACGAAGGAGCTGGTACTTCCAAATTCCAGTGGTTCGTGAGTACGTTGGTTAGAGAGAAAGTCCCCTTTGGAGAAAGAGAGAGTGGACGTAGGACAAGTTAGTCCGAACCACTATAAAATCTGGTGTTCTCTACTTTATGCTTTTAATTTTTCTGCACTTTTCTTTTAGCACTTAATTTAAAAGGGTTTTCTTAAAAATAAACTCAAAACGCTTTCCGCTGGATAACCTTTTTGGGACCAACAAGCCTTGAACTCTGATGACCCAGATTTGGTCCATTTCCCAAGAAGTTCTCCCTCCGAGTTCTCCTTGTACGTCTTTGGGTTGATGCCTGAGAATGGCAACTTGAAAACTTCCCTCACCGCCCTCCTGATGTCAATAGTGACCACCTCTGAGTTGTAAAGAGGTTCGCCGTCGCCGTCCTTCTCTCCCGTCGGCTTAAGCGCAGTCACCTTCGTGATTAGTTACCTCTTCCGTAAGAACATATTTAAGTATGCTTCCACAACTGTTCTTGGGAGCACATAAATGGGGCGGGTGGTGAAGTATGTTTCCAACCCAGCATTGGAAATCCACTTGAATACGGGTTTGATTTCCTCAACTGTAAGACAGATACCTTCCATGGAGATGACTTGCTGTTGGTCCCACCCCACTAATTAGATTAATTGCGGAAGCTTAAGTTAAATGTCTTTCAAAGTCTTTTACAAGAGAACAATAATCAACAAACAATAAGTAAAATAAAGCGATAAAGAACACAAGATATATAGTGGTTCGGATTTAAATATCCTACGTCCACTCTCCCTTATATCCAAGGGGTCTCACTAACAACCAACCAACTCACTTACTTACTGGAATTTGGGAAGTACCAGTTCCTTCTTACACCTCTTTAGATTTAACTTAAATCTAAAGATCAACAGCCAACAACCTTGTCTGATAGATGAACAGGTTGTGGTTTCAATAACTCCTTTAGAGTAGATAAATATTATGAACAGTAAGAGTGCTTGGTATGAATATCAAAAGCTTGGATCAACTTATGCGCGTGTATAGTATCTCTAGAGCTTTTTCTTGAACTGCACTCTTGTATATATAGAGGGGATTAGGGCTAGCCGTTGGAGGGCTAATCCAATCAGATCCTCTATATAAGGAAGCTTCAATCAATCAATTCCCTAATTGATTGATTGGGTTGGTGGGATCCTTGGATTGATTATCTTCAAAACTTTCCAATCCTGATCTTGTTGACTTGATTTGAATCACCAACGGTCAATAGCTTCCTCTGCCTAACTCTGATTCTCTCCAGAGAAGGCAAGACCAGACACCAGGCAACCTCGGTGTCTTCTGGTCCTGATCTGGTGAACAACCAGAATACTCAGTAGAAACAGGAGATCAAACTGAGCATCTTTTGTTCCACCAGACTCGTCTGGTCCGGACTCGTCTGGTCTGGGGAAGGTCCTCTGCCTCTGGTAAGATCTCATCTGGTGAAGTCTTCTGGTGGAGTCCTCTGGTGAAGTCCTCTGGTGGGGTCTTCTGGTGACTCTTCTGGTGAAGTCTTCTGGTCTGGCAGTTCCCCCTAGACTAAGTCCTAATCTAGATCATCATCTGGCTAACAGGTCCAGATGGTCCTATTACATCTTCTGGTTTGTTTTAACTCATTAAAACTAACAATTTTTATCCTAACAATTTCCCCCTTTTTGATGGAGTTAAAACACTACCAGAACTGATCAAAAGTAAACTCAAGCAAGAAAACAATAAAGGATAAGACCTTAGAGTAGATCTTATCAGGCAAACAAATAAGATAACAAGAGGTTGTCTTTTGAACAGAGAAGATATGAGATTTTCATTGATAAAAAGGACAAAGATGATTACATATTACAAAGCAATTCTGGTCCTATTCTAAGCATATCTTCTGTTATCCTTGGGCACCAGGAACCAGTCAAAGAATCTATCTTGAATGGCCTTCAACTCTGCAGAAGATGTTGGGGTGAAGTTTGCCAACACCTTGGTCTTGTACAGTCTCTTCAGCTCAGCCCAATCAACCTGGTCTCCTGCCATTGGAGTGTTGAGAAAATGGAATTCAGGAGCAGTGACTTCCAGGTTGAATTCAATAGTTGAATCCATCAACTGCTTGTACAAATCTGCATCATATGCCTGCATCCAAGAATGGAAAGTAATAAAACAAAGGATACTTCTCTGTTGTTCCCTCTAAAACAAATCTGTCTCTGGATCCAACAATCCTAACTCAAAGGCTAACTCTCTGAATCTGGTCTCAGCCAAAGGCTTGGTTAAGATATCTGCTCTCTGCTTCTCTGTTGCAATCTTTTCCATCCTTATATCTCCCTTCTCAACATGATCTCTGATAAAATGATGTCTTATATCAACATGTTTACATCTGGTATGAAGAACTGGATTCTGGGTGATTGCAATTGCACTATTACTATCACAGAATATAGGAATATCCTTAGCTCTAATCTGGTAGTCCCTAAGCTGTTGACTAATCCAGAGTAGTTGTGAACAACAGCTCCCTGCAGCCATGTACTCTGCTTCTGTTGTTGATGTAGCAACTAAAGTCTGCTTCTTAGAAAACCAGGATACCAATTTATTCCCTAAAAATTGGCATGTTCCACTAGTAGACTTCCTATCTATTCTGCATCCACCATAGTCTGAATCTGAATAACCACTCAATTCTAAGTTGTCATCTGCAGGATACCACAAACCTAAATTCACTGTTCCCTTAAGATACTTCAATATTTTCCTAGCTGCTTCCAAGTGACTCTTCTTGGGGTTAGCTTGAAATCTGGCACAAACTCCTACAGCAAAAGTAATATCTGGTCTGCTTGCAGTCAGGTACAGAAGAGAACCAATAAGTGCTCTGTACTGAGTCTGGTCCACACTCTCTCTAGACTCATCTGGATCCATGTTGAAATTTGTCATCATAGGGATCTTGGCTGCTTTGCTAGAACCTATTCCAAATTTCTCTAACATGTTTCTGGTGTACTTAGCTTGATTAATAAAAATTCCTTTTTCTGATTGCTTTACCTGCAAACCCAAAAAGTAATTCATTTCTCCCATCATGGACATCTCAAACTGTCCCTGCATGAGCTCACCAAACTTCTAACACAGCTTCTTGTTAGGGGATCCAAATATGATGTCATCAACATATATTTGGACCAGAAGGATGTCCTTTCCTTCTTCTTTCCTAAACAAGGTTCTATCAATCTTACCCTTAGTAAAACCATTGTCCAAAAGAAATTGAGATAGAGTGCCATACCATGCTCTGGTGCCTGCTTCAGCCCATAAAGAGCTTTCTTAAGCTTAAACACCTTGTCACCTTGTTCAAAACTAGGGGGTTGTTCAACATACACTTCCTCAATGAGAATCCCATTAAGAAAGGCAGATTTCACATCCATCTGGTATACTTTGAACTTCATGTGAGCAGCACATGTGAGCAGCATATGCTAAAAACAATCTGATGGCTTCAAGTCTGGCAATAGGGGCAAATGTCTCATCATAGTCTATTCCTTCAGACTGAGAATATCCCTGGGCCACTAGCCTTGCCTTGTTCCTAGTAATGACATCATTCTCATCTTTCTTATTCTTGAAAACCCACTTAGTGCCTATCACCTTTTGATGTCTTGGTCTGTCTACCAGCTCCCAAACATCCTGTCTGGTGAATTGATTCAACTCCTCCTGCATTGCAACAATCCAATTTGAGTCTTTCAGTGCCTCCTTGATGTTCTTGGGCTCAATCAAGGACACATAGCAACTGAATAAGGCAGCTAAGTTAAGAGTTCTCCTAGTCCGGACACCCTTAGTTGGATCTCCTAAGATCAGGTCATTGGGGTGATCAACCAGGGTCCTCCTTCCCGTGGTCTTGCCTGGTTGATCATCTTCTGCAGTACCTTGGTGATTATCACCATCTGCAGAAGAGCTTCCCCCTACAGGAGTTCCAACCTCTTCTGGTTCTGCTCCTTGTGAAGGCTGCTGCTTCAGAGAACCAGGAGATGGGTCATCATCTGAATCTGAATCTGAATCAAGAACAGGTGGATTGACTTTGATAACTCTGGGTGTAGTCTGATTCTGGGTCTCATCAGAAGACTTAGAGTCCACCTTGCACTCAAAAGCAGATTCATCAAAAACAACATGAGGTGTTTCCTCCACACAAAGTGAATTCTTATTAAAAACTCTAAAAGCCTTACTGGTACTGGAATATCCTAAAAATATTCCATCAGCCACTTTAGCATCAAAGGTTCTTAATTTAGATTTCCCATTGTCATGGATGAAACACTTACTTCCAAAAACATGAAAGTATGAAACAGATGGGGTTTTACATTTCCATACCTCATATGGAGTCTTATTATATCTCTGGGCAATTTGGCATCTGTTCTGAGTGTAGCAAGCTGTATTAATAGCCTCTGCCCAAAATCTCTGTGGAGTGTTGTATTCTGCCAGAAGTGTTCTTGCAGCTTCTTTAAGAGTCATATTCCTCATTTCTGCTACTCCATTTTGTTGGGGTGTTCTGGCAGCAGATGTCTCATGAAAAATCCCATGATCCTTGCAGTAATCGGCAATGTGTGAATTCAAAAACTCTGTCCCTTTATCACTTCTGATTCTGACTATGCTCTGGTTCTGCTCATTCTGAATCTGATTGAAGAATTCTGGCAGCTTAGTCATAGTTTCATTTTTCTTAAACAAGAACACTACCCAAGTGTATCTTGAAAAGTCATCCACTATCACTAAGGTGTACTTCCTTCCACTGAAACTAAGAGGAGAAACAGGTCCAAACAGGTCCATATGAAGTAGTTGAAGTACTCTGGTTGTGGTTGTGCTCTGGACATCCTTAAAGGAAGTCTTGGGTTGTTTACCCTTCTGGCATGAACCACAAACCTGATTCTTCTTGAACACTTCATTAGGAAGACCTCGAATGATACCTTTTCTGGCAATCTTATTCAGTGTTTTGAAGTTAAGATGACACAATCTCTTGTGCCAAATCCAGCTATTCTCTGCAGATCCTTTAGCAACCAGGCAAGCATTTCTTGGGCAACTGCTAAAATCTGCAAGATAAATGTTACCCTTCCTCAAGCCTATTAGCAAGATATCATTATAATCAGAAGAGAAAACAGTGCATGAATCACTAGAAAACTTCACTGAGTATCCCTTGTCACAGAATTGGGATACTGAAAGCAGATTATGCTTGAGTCCTTCAACATAGTAAACTTCATCTACATAAACTCCATTGAAGGTCAACTTTCCAACTCCTCTGGTCACACCATAGTTGTTGTCACCAAACACCACTCTTGGTCCATTCATTGACTTGAAATCTTGGAGATTATCTTTCTGGAAGGTCATGTGCTTGGAACATCCACTATCAATGTACCAGACATGGTTGCTTGAAAATCCTTTCTCCAATGGACTCTTATCTACCTGCAGAGAAATCAATTAGGTCCCCTACTAGTGCTGGGTCCTGATTGGTTAGTTGCAGGTTTTATAGGAATCCAAAGATAAAGATCATCCCTTGATGGATGAGGAGATCTTATCTTCCTTCCAAATCTATCTACCAGCACATGTCCTCTGACAATGACATATTGAGCTACTGGTCTGATAAGGACACATTTCCTATAAACAGGTCTGGTGTACCTTTTCTCAAATCTGGCCTTTGGAATGGCCTGCCTCAAAGATATGGTCTTAAAGGTCTGGTTGTAAGGGTACATCCTAGAAGAACCATCTCTGGTGTCATAACTACCCAGATCAGTTGGTTTTCTATAGATAGGTCTGGAAGACCTCCTCTGGTTCTGATAATTAGACTTGCTCTGGTGATTATAGTTCCTTTGAGTATATCTATTCTGGAATTGATTCCTCTGAGAAAACTGTCTCTGGGGTACCTGGTGCTGTTGAACATTGTTCCTTCTCTGGTAGTTATTACTCTGATTGGTATTCCCCTTTCTTGAGTGTTTCCTTTGAGGTCCCCTAATCTGTTTAGGTTCCCTTTGAGGATTTCTCTGGGGTCCTCCAATTTGAGTAATTTCTACTCCTTGGGACTCATTGTTCACAGAACCAACAATCTTTAATGGTTTCCCTTTTAGACACTTATTCTCTAGCATCTTCTCTTCCAGAACAGTCAACTCTTCTGGACCATATGTTATGTGATTAACAGAGTGATTCCTTTTCCAGTCAGAATTGTGAACCACCTTGTAACCATTACCAGTTAAGTCTTTATCATCCCAGATTTCTACCAATTTACCAGCTCTTACAGACTTGTCTTCATTATAAAAGTATTTATGAGTTTTAGAGGTAATTCCAGAATATCCTAAACCACTCTTATCACAAATGCGCTGAGAAGACTCTGATATGATAGATACAACAGATGGTATCTTAGGAGCTTCTCTGGGCATAGGTATCTCCTCTATGTTGTGAGCAACTTGTTTTCCCTTGATAAGAGTCTGGTATTTGGCTCTGAGTTCAGTGATCTCATCTTCTTGAGAGTTCTTTTCTTTCATGAGTTGATCTACCAGAGTATCTCTTTCTGTGATCTTATCCTGAAGTTCAGAGACTTCTTTGGAATGATCTTTCATGAGTTCTCTGGTGGATTTATGCTCATGAGAGAGAGATTGAACTTCAGCTCTGAGCCTACCATTCTCTTTCTCAAGTTTTTTACAGAGTTGGACACAATTTTGGAGATCTGATAGCATTTGTTGCATATCAGACTCTCTGGAGTTACCAGATGAATTGGAGGATTCAGTATATTTGGAATTTGATAAGACTAGAGTAGTTTCATTTACCTCAGTGATGTCTGCCATAAGACACACATCATCATCTGATCCAAAGTCAGAAGAAGAAGAACTGGAACTAGTATCCTCCTCCTCTACTTCTGCCAGCAATGCTCTCTTATCTGCATATCTCCTATCTCTCTTGATTCTTTTCTCTTCTCTTTCCCTAGGAGTAAGCTGAGGACAATCATAACTGTAGTGACCAGTCTTGTTACATGTGTAGCAGGCATTGTCTCCTCTGGGACTAGGACTTGGCTCTCTCCTCCTCTGGTTGTAGTCTGATCTGGCTGGACTACTCTCTCTCCTCTGGTAGTCAGGTCTGCCAGAGCTACCATCCCTCCTCTGATAATCTGATCTCCCAGAGTTGCCAGGGTTGTCATCTCTCCTCCTCTCTGGAGATCTGAATCTGGTCTCCCTTGAGTCTCCAGATGTCTTCTCCTTCTCTGCAGGCTTGAAGGAACTCTTTCTGTCTCTGGTAGATTCCTTCCAATGCCTTTTGTACCTGCCATATTTTGAACTCATTTTATCTAATTTACGAGTTAGAAGTGCTACCTGCTCCTTGAGGCTCAAGTCATCTGCAGTAGACTCCTTTGGCTTGACATCAGGCTTGATAGTTGAAGAGAATGCAACACCTTTCTGGCCAGAAGAGGAAACCTCTTCTGTTTGATCCTCCTCTTGAAGATCATACTCATAGGCTTTGAGATCAGACAATAGAAGATGATGATCCAGAGTATTGAGATCCTTGTTGTCCTTGATCACAGTGACTTTAATTCTCCACCTGCTGGTTAGTGAGCGCAAGATTTTACTATTAATTTCTTTTTCAGAGTAGATCTTACCTAAGGCACTAGCCTTGTTCAGGAGGTTTGTGAGACACATGTCCAGCTGGTCAATGGTCTCGTCTGGTTTCATCTTGAAGGTGTCAAACGAGTGTTGAACAGCTTGGAGCTTGTTGTCTTTGATCTTCTCTGTTCCCTCACAGAGAAGTGCAAGTTTGTCCCACATCTCCTTGGCAGTGGCACATGTTCTGACCTTTTCAATCACCTTGGCAGTGGCAGTGTTGATGATCTCTGTTCTTGCCACCTGGTCCAAGTTGTAGAGCTTTCTTTCATCATTGTCAAGCTCATCTTTCTTTTTTAGGATTCTTTGCCTGGGGACTCTATCCTCTGCAGCTTCACTAGTTTCTTCCCTGGACTCTGACCTGCCACTATCAATAGGAGTCCAGTAAAATTGAATGGGGCCACTTTCAACCACATCTAACATGCGGTGGTGAATAGCTCCAAGATGATTGCTCATCATGAAGCTCCAGTGGCTGTAATCCTCAAAAGAGAATTATGGGAGCTTACGGCTCTTGTAAGAAGATTTTGCAGACATTTTAATAAGAAATTAAGGGAAATAACAAGAACTTGAACAAAAGCACTAAAGAGCAATGGATCTGCCCGGTGACCACCAAAAGCTTTTCAAAGCAGTGGTCGTGGACACACTGCTCTGATACCACTTGTTGGTCCCACTAGTTAGATTAATTGCGGAAGCTTAAGTTAAATGTCTTTCAAAGTCTTTTACAAGAGAACAATAATCAACAAACAATAAGTAAAATAAAGCGATAAAGAACACAAGATATATAGTGGTTCGGATTTAAATATCCTACGTCTACTCTCCCTTATATCCAAGGGGTCTCACTAACAACCAACCAACTCACTTACTTACTGGAATTTGGGAAGTACCAGTTCCTTCTTACACCTCTTTAGATTTAACTTAAATCTAAAGATCAACAGCCAACAACCTTGTCTGATAGATGAACAGGTTGTGGTTTCAATAACTCCTTTAGAGTAGATAAATATTATGAACAGTAAGAGTGCTTGGTATGAATATCAAAAGCTTGGATCAACTTATGCGCGTGTATAGTATCTCTAGAGCTTTTTCTTGAACTGCACTCTTGTATATATAGAGGGGATTAGGGCTAGCCGTTGGAGGGCTAATCAAATCAGATCCTCTATATAAGGAAGCTTCAATCAATCAATTCCCTAATTGATTGATTGGGTTGGTGGGATCCTTGGATTGATTATCTTCAAAACTTTCCAATCCTGATCTTGTTGACTTGATTTGAATCACCAACGGTCAATAGCTTCCTCTGCCTAACTCTGATTCTCTCCAGAGAAGGCAAGACCAGACACCAGGCAACCTCGGTGTCTTCTGGTCCTGATCTGGTGAACAACCAGAATACTCAGTAGAAACAGGAGATCAAACTGAGCATCTTTTGTTCCACCAGACTCGTCTGGTCCGGACTCGTCTGGTCTGGGGAAGGTCCTCTGCCTCTGGTAAGATCTCATCTGGTGAAGTCTTCTGGTGGAGTCCTCTGGTGAAGTCCTCTGGTGGGGTCTTCTGGTGACTCTTCTGGTGAAGTCTTCTGGTCTGGCAGTTCCCCCTAGACTAAGTCCTAATCTAGATCATCATCTGGCTAACAGGTCCAGATGGTCCTATTACATCTTCTGGTTTGTTTTAACTCATCAAAACTAACAATTTTTATCCTAACACTTGCTCCATGTGTATCAGCTTGTTCTCGACAACGTTTTCGATCTTGTCGGTTGTCCAGTTGGAATCAAGAAATGCCATTGTTTTGAAAGGAAGAGATTTTTCAAAATTTCTGTGTTTGAGCAAGAGAAAACTCAGTGTGCAGATGTGAGTTGTGTTTGCGTAAGAACCTCAAATGACACTCTTAATTGATAATATTAAGTCAGTTACTCAAACGTGGGGTTGAGATCAATTCCTGAATTCGAAAGGCTTTGAAATGAGGGGCTAGGATTAATCTCAGTTTCAATCAAAACCCCATGTCAGTCATATTCCGTATAAAACTGACACGTATATGAAAAAGTAATTGTAGCATTAAATGCTCCGTGCGCGTGGGTTTAAATATGAAAAGGCGCGCTTTTAATGAAAACGGAATGCATTTAATAAAGATCTTCAGGATGAAGGACTCAGGGAGACGCTTGAAATTCACAAGAGTCAGGTTAGAACTCATACCTGTCAGGGAGACATTGTAGCACCCTGATACCTCGCTGAGTCGAGTCTGGCCTGAGTTCCCCCTAGAACCCTACACTGACTGCTCTCCCGGATCTAAGAGTCCTAACTCCACTGACAGTTCCATAAACCTTGCTTTAGCCAGAGGCTTAGTCAAGATGTCAGCTCTTTGCCTGTCAGTGTGAATCTTCTCCATCCTAATATCTTTCTTCTCCACATGATCTCGAATGAAGTGATGCCTAATATCCACATGTTTGCACCTTGTGTGAAGCACTGGGTTCTGAGTAATTGCTATTGCACTATTGTTGTCACAATAGATTGGAACCTGATTAGCAAATACTTGGTAGTCCCTCAACTGTTACCTCAACCACAAAATCTGAGCACAACAACTACCTGCAGCCATATACTCAGCCTCAGTTGTGGATGTCGCCACTGAATTCTGCTTCTTACTAAACACGAGATCAACTTACTCCCCAAAAACTGACATGTCCCTGAGGTTGATTTCCTATCAATCCTACAGCCTCCATAGTCTGCATCTGAATAACCTGTCAGTTCTAAGTTGTCATCTGAAGGATACCATAGTCCCATATTGACTGTCCTTTTCAAATACTTAAGTATCCTCTTAGCAGCCTCCAAATGACTTCTCTTGGGATCAGACTGATACCTAGCACACACACCAACTGCAAACGTAATGTCAGGCCTACTTGCAGTCAGGTACAACAAGGAACCTATCAGTCCTCGATACTCAGTCTGATTTACTGAAGTCCCTTCAGCATCAGGATCCATCTTCCAATTTGTGTTCATAGGGATCCTGGCTGGATTGCTGTTCTGAACACCAAACTTTTGAATCAGGTCTCTTGTATATTTGGCCTGATTTATGAAGATACCTTGATCAGTCTGCTTGACCTGCAATCCTAAGAAGAAGTTCATCTCTCCCATCATTGACATCTCAAATTTACCAGTCATCAACTTAGAGAATTTCTCACAGAGCTGATGATTTGGTGATCCAAATATTATGTCATCCACATAAATCTGGACCAAGAGAATGTCATCACCTTCAGTGATCCTGAACAATGTCCTATCCACAGTTCCCTTCTTGAACCCATGGTCTGTCAGGAATTGAGAGAGGGTATCATACCAAGCTCTTGGTGCTTGCTTAAGTCCATAGAGTGCTTTCTTCAAATGGTATACTCTATCTCCAACCTCAAACCCGGGAGGTTGTTCAACATATACCTCTTCATTGAGTACACCATTCAGGAAGGCACTCTTGACATCCATTTGATACACCTTGAACTTCTTATATGTTGCGTATGCAAGGAACAACCTGATAGCTTCCAACCTAGCCACTGGAGCAAAAGTCTCATCATAGTCTATTCCCTCAGATTGACAATACCCTTTTGCAACCAGTCTAGCCTTGTTCCTTACCACAACACCATTCTCATCCTTCTTGTTCTTAAAGACCCACTTGGTACCAATCACACCTTGATGCCTAGGTCTATCTACCAATTCCCAAACCTGATTCCTTGTGAACTGATTCAACTCCTCTTGCATGGCTATGATCCAGTTCGAGTCAGTGAGAGCTTCTTTAATGTTCTGAGGCTCTTGCTCAGAGAGAAAGCAACAGAACAATGCACTCTCACCATGGAACCGTCTGGTTCTGACTCCCTCAGTTGGATCACCAATGATTTGATCAATGGGATGATCCTCTAACCATGTTCTTTTACCAGGAGTTGTTCCTGAAGTACCTGCAATGTTAGTGTCTACAGGCTCATAAAATTCAGGAAATTGAACAGAAGGGGATGATCCTGAGTCTATACCAAAGGGATTAACAAGCTCAATGTCAGGGACATTGATTCCTCCTTGATTAGGTGACTCAAGAACCGTCTCAGCTGCGACAGCATCTTCATTGACGGTGCTTACCTCAGGTTGAGTCTGTTCCTTAGTCTGAGGCTCAACAATCCCTGATGTGATGGGCTTAGGAGTGGCACCTGATTCATCATCCTGATCATCGTCATCATCATCCCATCTTGGTATTGGCACAGTCTTGATCTTGGGATCAGGTTGATTCTTCAAGCTCAGCCTTGTCACACTCCTTGTGACCTCCTCAGTGTCAGGATTCAACACCTTTGCCCTAGACTCATTAGCAGATTCATCAAAGACAACATGAGGTGATTCTTCCACAACAAGGGTCCTACAATTGTAAACCCTGAAGGCTTTACTAACTTCAGAATATCCTAAGAATATTCCTTCATCATATTTGCTATCAAAGGCTTTCAATTGGGTCTTCCCATTGTTGAGGATGAAGCACTTACAACCAAATACATGAAAATAAGAAATACGAGGTTTCCTTTTGTTCCATGTCTCATATGGGGTCTGAGCATGTTGTTTGTTCAGCATGGATCTGTTCTGAGTGTAGCATGCAGTGTTGATTGCCTCAGCCCAGAATTTCTTGGGCAATCCTGACTCAACCAGCATGGTCCTTGCAGCTTCCTTCAGTGTCCTGTTCCTCCTTTCAGCGATACCATTCTGTTGTGGGGTTCTAGCTGTAGAAGTCTCATGAGCTATACCAAGTTCATTACAAAAGTCAGAAATATATGAATTTATAAACTCAGTGCCCTTGTCAGATCTGATCTTAGGAATAGACTGATTCTTCTCATTGCTGAGTCTTCTGAGCAACTCTGGAAGCTTCACCTGTGTTTCCTTCTTATTCAACAAGAAAATAACCCAAGTATATCTAGAATAATCATCAATAACCACAAGAGTATACTTTCTACCATTCATGCTCACGGGTGTTATGGGACCAAATAAATCCATGTGCAAGAGCTGAAGAATTCTGTCAGTGGAATAAGAAGCTTTCTCTTTGAATGATGCTCTGACCTGCTTCCCTTCCTGACAAGCTTTGCACACGTGGTCTTTGCTAAAAACTTCATTAGGTAGACCATCAACAAGTGACTGTCTAGAAATTTTGTTAAGAATCTTGAAGTTCAGATGTCTTAATCTTTTATGCCATAACCAACTGAGCTCTAGAGAGCTTTTAGCAACAAAACAAGTATTAGGAATAATGCTGCTCCAATCAGCGAGATAAACGTTACCTTTCCTTATACCTGATAGAAGCACTTGTGTTGATTTGTCCTTGACTGAACATATATTCGATGAGAACTCAACACTGAACCCTTTGTCACAGAATTGACTTACTGACAGCAGGTTATGCTTCAGTCCTTCCACAAAGGGCACATTTTCCACTCTGACTGTACCTATAATTAGAACACCAAAACCTTTAGTAACACCTTTTGAGTTATCACCAAAGGTTACCTGTGGACCATCTTTAGCTTGATATTCTTGGAGAAGACTCTTCATTCCAGTCATGTGCCTTGAGCAACCACTGTCTAGGTACCAAACAGCTTTGATTGAGTCTCCTCTCCTCTTTTTGTGATCCACAGCCGCCTGCAAGCAATTCAGGCTTTAGGTACCCATTGGGTGTTGGGTCCTATTGTGTCAGCTGTACCCTTCGGGATCCAGACTTGCTTAACAACCCTGATTGCCTCAGAGTGGTAAATCTGTCTCCCTGAAACATCGACATACACAACTTTCTTCTTCTTTGCCTGAGAGGAAGATGGTGTATGAGTGCTAGACTTAGGCTTCACAGGAGCCTGAGTGGGTGCCTTTTGGGCTGGCTTCCTGTTCTTCCTAGGTCTGGGTGCAGCAGGTCTTGGGCCTTGTTCTTGATAAGGGCCCTGTGTTCTATTCCCCCTAGGCAAGTGAGGGAATGGAAAACAGTTAAAGGCCTCAGGATGCCAAAACCACGGGGGTGTCATCATGTTTGGCCTTCCCTGTTGGTATTTCCAAGCATGATGGTACCCTCGCTGACCAGTCTGAGGGCTCTTGGCCTGAGTCTTCCTCTGCTTTCGCTGAGGCTTTCCCTGGCCTGAGCTCTCAGGGACTTCCTTAGATTGCTTTGACTTTCCCTTGGGTTTTGGCTTAGCTACCTTAGGAGCAACCCTGACTGTGTCAACAGTTTCTTTGCCCTTATCGGTTTGACGGGCCTAGAGCACAACCTTAGGTGCATTCTGGCCTGCCTGAACAAATACCCTCTCAGTGTTGCTCCCTGAATCAACATGAGACTGACCTTGTGAGGATTTCTCAGGAACATATCCAAGTCCCTTTTTCTTGTTCCCAAGCACCTGGCTGCTATTTATTTCCTCTCTAGCCACTGAGGATTTATTCATTGCTGCAACCTTTTTCTTGAGAGAGTCCTCACTCTTTTTCAGGATTTCATGTCTGGTAAAGAGGTCATCAAACTTACTCTTAAGTGCTTTCAGCTCTTCCTTCCTGGCCAGCTCTTCCTCAGCCAATTCCTTCAGAATCTTCTCTCTTGGAAGACGCTCAGCATTGATTAAATCAATCTCCTGAGTTAGTCTTACAATTTGAGCTGATTCTTTAAGATCAGACTGAGTGAGTTGTTCATTCAGGTTTTGAACCTCAGTACTTAATTTCTTGTTCTCCTCTACCAAGAAGACATTAGTTTCCTGCAGTCTGGAGAAATCAACCATCAATTGATCAAGACAGATCTGAAGGTTCATTTCTCTAACTGACTCTGAGCTAAGCTCAGGATTTTGACCAGTGTAAGAAGCACAAACAGAATTTGATGTTACCTCAGGCTCATCCCTAGCCATCAGACAGACATCATCGTACTCGTCATCTGAGAAGAGTTCAGGTGACCTTTCAGCAGGACCGTCAGAGTCTGTTGCATCTTCAGCGACCATTGCTCTCCGATCAGCAGATCTTAGATCCCTCGTGGCTCTCCTTTCTTCTCTCTCCCTTGCACTTAGCTCTGGGCAGTCGTACTGATAGTGACCAATCTTGTTACAGTTGTAACATGCTACCTGCTCACTTACTCTTTCTTTCCTCGGTTCAGGGTTCCTCCTTGAGTCAGGTTCCCTGGTTCTTGGTGAGCTTTCGGCCTTGGTTGGATATCTATCATCGCGAGTACGTCTCTGTTCGTCTCTTCGTTCAGGCTTTGGTTCAGAATATCTCCTTTCATCACCACGTTCTCTTCTCTGGTCAGTATTCCGTCGCTACTCATATCTCCTTGAGCTTTGGTGGGTTCCTTCAGGTTTTCTGTCACGTGAGTCCTGATAAAACTTTTTATACGACCAAACCTGGAATTGAGCTTGTCAAATCGTCTGGCCATCAGGCTGTACTCCTCAGCGAGTTCTTCCCTGCTTATCTCCATCAGTGACTTTGATGAAGAATTTGATGAGGGCTCAACAGGTTCAGACCTGGCCTTGAACACCATACTTTTCTCAGGAGTTTTCTCCTTCACTTCCTCTTCTGACTGAACTTTCTTCTTTCTTTTGTTAAGATCAAATTCAAGCGCTTTGAGCTCTGAAAAAAGTAAAGCAGAAGTTATGTTACTCATATCCTGAGTGTTCTTAAGCATAATTACACTGTTATCCCATCTCTCTGGAAGGGCATTCAGGATCTTTGAGGCAACATCTCTCCTTGGGACATCTTTGTCCAACATCACCAACTCATTCATCAACTTGATGAATCTAGACTCCATTTGATCTATGCTTTCGTTAGGCAGCATCTCGAACGCCTCAAATTTCTGAATGGCAATGTTTCTCTTGTTCTCCTTGATCTTTTCAGATCCCTCACATATCCTTGTCAGCTCATCCCAAACCTCCTTTGCCGTCTTTAAGTTCATCAGCCTGGCTGACTCCTCGAAGGGCACCGTGTGCAAGATGATATTCCTGGCGACGTTATCAAGTCCCATCATCTTGATCTCATCAGTGGTCATATCCTTCCTTTCTTTAGGAATGGGTACACCAATATCGAGATCATCATATCCTCTCCCTCTGGTATTAGGGACAGTGATTTTGATCGGTCCTTCAATGAGTACACGCGGCATCTGGTCATGGATGGCATCTAGATGTGCTTCTAATCTGAACTTCCAATAGACAAAGTTAGACACAGAGAATTCAGGTAACGAAGCTTCAAGTCTCCTTGAAGTCATGATGATGCAAGTTTTATGAAAAGCAAACTCAGATTTGTTCAGTGACCACCAACAGTTTCTCCTTTGAAACTATTAGTATTCAAAGTCAGTGGTCTTTCGAACCACTGCTCTGATACCACTTGTTGGTCCCGGTACAAGACTGAGGAATACGTGTATGGGGGGGAATACACGTATACCAATTTTTCAACCTTAAAAACTGACTGAGTCCCCTTTACTCAGAGTGGTAAAGAACTAGGAGCTGATAACACACCTACTGACTACACTTTGTGCGGATCAGTTGGCTAACTATCAGTTCAAGTTCAGTGCGGAAATGTTTGAGCCCTGCTAGTTTAAAGTCTTGTTTAGTTTGTTTTTTGAAAAACTTGTTTTACTCAATTCTGAATAGTGTTTAGTAGGGCAGTGCTCCTTTTTTAAGATCAGGCTGATTGATTCAAGCCTGATAAACCGAATGCAATGAATGAACAAGTAATGTGGCAGGAATGCACAATATCAAAGCAATAAGAACACAACAAGTTTAACGTGGTTCAGAGTCTCAAGCTCCTACGTCCACGGCCTGACTTAACAGGAAATCCACTCAAGGGATTCTTGTTTTTAACGTGCCAAGGTGCACCAAGACCAACTAACCTCACTGATCTATACAAACTTCCTACTAGCACACTAACTGGCTTACTCCCAACAAACCTAACTTAGGGTTTTGGTTTCAGTTTGGATTCCAACTAAGTTGAGATTATCCTCACAAGGCAAAGCTATGCTAAGGATTGGATAATCTCTCTAAGCTTAAGATAATGCTATTTAGCTCTTGGAATACAGAATAACTCTCGGTTGCTGAGAAACACTTGGGAAATTTAGATAGTTTCGAGTGCTTCTCTTAAAGGCTGAATGCTTTGAATGCTTGAGAGTTTGAGTAATTTCTGGCTTGGAAATTTCCCGTAACCTTGAATGGGTTCAAGGTCTTCTGTATTTATAGGTGATTTGAAAAACTATCCGTTGGAGAGATAGCCTTCTAGTCATCTATGTAGAGTGGCTTCAAACGGACATATCTTCATGCAGCAGCCGTCCTTGCATGGATTTGGTATTTGCATTAAATGCACATTAAATGCTTTCCCGTTTAATATGCAGTCTGAATTCAGTCTTCATGTCAGGTTCCGTACGTGCGTGTCCTTCTCGGATTGGTCCACGTCATCAGGTTGGTGAGAATGTCAGAACTTATTCCTGAGCTTCAGGCTTGTCTTATTAAGTTCATTTTGTCTTGAGCCCACCGGTCTTGTCCTGACGCTGAAATTCCTTTTGCATTGCTTGGCTCTACTCCAAGTCTTCCCATAAGCTCAGTGACATCCTGTTCCCTTCAGGACTGAGTTAGTAATGACCTCAGGGTCATACTCTTCATCACTGACACTTACTCAGCCAGCTTAGAGGACTGCCATAAGTTCAGGATGGTGCTCTTCGTCTTCAGGCTCTGAGTCTTGATTGTCACCAGTGAGTTCTCCTCTCACTGAGTACCTGTGAAGTGTAAAATGACTAAGTATAGAACCTAACCAAGACTAGCCTGACAAAGACAGATTAAGGCAAACATCTTTTCAGGGGCTTTGGGATCTTAATCAAAACTGACAATGTCCCAACATAACTGTAGTGGCCTGGCTTGTTGCAAGTATAGCATGTGTTGTCTCCTCTGGGACTGGGGCTTGGATCTCTCCTCCTCTGGTTGTACTCTGATCTGGCTGGACTACTCTCTCTCCTCTGGTAGTCAGGTCTGCCAGAACTGCTATCTCTCCTCTGGTAATCTGATCTGCCAGAGCTGCCATCTCTCCTCCTCTCTGGAGTTCTGAATCTGGTCTCCCTTGAGTCTCCAGATGTCTTTTCTTTATCTGCAGGCTTGAAGGAACTCTTCCTGTCTCTGGTAGATTCCTTCCAGTGCTTTTTGTACCTGCCATATTTTGAACTCATTTTATCAAGTTTACGAGTTAGGAGGGCTACCTGCTCCTTGTGACTCATGTCATCTGCAGCAGACTCTTTGGGCTTTTAATCAGACTTGATAGTTGAGGAGAAAGCAACTCCTTTCTGACCAGAAGAGGAAACCTCTTCTGTTTGATCTTCCTCTTGAAGATCATATTCATACGCCTTGAGATCAGACAGCAGAAGATGATGATCCAGAGTATTGAGATCATTGTTGTCTTTTATCACGGTGACTTTTATTCTCCACCTGCTGGTTAGTGATCTTAAAATTTTGCTATTGATTTCTTTTTCAGAATAGGTCTTACCTAAGGCACTGGCCTTGTTGGGGAGGTTGGTATAACGCATATCCAGCTGGTCAATCGTCTCATCTGGTTTCATCTTGAAAGTATCAAATGAGTGTTGAACCGCCTGGAGCTTGTTGTCTTTGATCTTCTCTGTTCCCTCACAGAGCAAAGCCAACTTGTCCCACATCTCCTTGGCCGTGGCACAGGTTCTGACCTTTTCTATCACTTCCTTTGTGAGAGTGTTTATGATTTTTGTCCTCGCCACCTGATCCAGATTGTATAACTTCCTTTCATCGTTGTTGAGCTCATCCATTTTCTTTAGGATCTTTTGCCTTGCAACCCTTTCACCAGTTCTTTCTTCAGCAGATTCACTGGTTTCTTCCCTGGACTCAGACCTGTCATCATCAATGGGAGTCCAGTAAAATTGGATTGGGCCACTCTCTACCACATCTAACATGCGGTGGTGGATAGCTCCAAGATGATTACTCATCATGAAGCTCCAGTGGCTATAATCCTCAAAGGAGAATTCAGGCAACTTACGGCTCTTGTAAGAAGATTTTGAAGACATTTTCTCAAAGATTTTAACAAGAATTTAACAAAAATAACAAAGAGCAATGGATCTGCCCGGTGACCACCAAAAGCTTTTCAAAGCAGTGGTCTTGGACGCACTACTCTGATACCACTTGTTGGTCCCACTTGATAGAATAATTGCGGAAGCTTTAAAGCAAAATAAAGTCTTTAACAAAATCTTTTATAAGAGCACTTAAAGATAAGCAATATGAAATGAAAGCAGTAAATGAGACAGGATATATAGTGGTTCGGATATAACGATCCTACGTCCACCCTCCCTTCTTTAAAGGGGCCTTACTACCAACCAACGTACGTACTGCAATTGCGAAGTACCAGTTCCTTCTTACAACAGCCTTTAGATCTAACTTCGATCTAAAGTCTTACAAACTTCAACCTTGTCTTAACAGATGAACAGGTTGAGATTCCAACAACTCCTTAATGAGTGTATATGAAGTATGAACAAAATAAGAGTGCTTAAGGCTTGATAATAACTAGGCTTGAATATGACTTCGTGTGCGTGTAAACTCTCTAGAGCCTTTCTTCAAAGCTGCACTCTTGTATTTATAGAGATGATTAGGGTTTAACCGTTGGAGAGTTAATTAATCAAATCTCTATTTATGGAAGCTTCAATCAATCAATTCCCTAATTGATTGATTGGGTTGGTGAGATCCTTGGATTGATTAGCTTCAAATAATTTCCAATCCGATCTTGTTTGACCTGATTTGAATCACCAACGGTCAAATGCTTCCAATGCCCAACTCTGATTCTTCCAGAGAAGGCAGGACCAGACACTAGGTGACCTCGATGTTCTCTAGTCCAGAGTCGGTTAAGAACCAGAATACTCAGTAGAATCCAGAGAAGATTCTGAGCATCTTTTGGTTCACCAGACTCGTCTGGTCTGGAGAAGGTCCTCTGTCTCTGGTCAGTCTTCTCTGGTGAAGTCTTCTGGTGGAGTCCTCTGGTGAAGTCCTCTGGTGGGGTCTTCTGGTGACTCTTCTGGTGAAGTCTTCTGGTCTGACAGTTCCCCCTAGACTAAGTCATAATCTATTTTCTCATCTAGCTAACAGGCCCAGATGGTCCTATTACATCTTCTGGTTTGTTTTAACTCATAAAAAATATACAACTTTTATCCTAACACTTTTCTCCTTTATCAAAAGCAATCATTAAGTCACAAGCTATCTCAGGACCATCATCATGGCTTCCAGTCCTGTTAAGTAGAGTTTGTCCATGACTTCATAGAGGTAGGTATATTCCTTTGACAACTTGTTCTTCTTGAAGTGTCTATTCCAATCTTCAGGCAGATCTAATCCTCCAGTGAACTTGTTGTAGTAGATGATATCTTCATTCTTAAAATCGAACTTTGTGAAGTGAAGTCCTCCATAAGGAATCTTCAAAGCTTCACTTATCACACCAGTGGTGATCTTCACGTGAACTCCGTCAATGACAGCGGTGATGTAGTTTTTCCCTTCTGTATACGAAGCAGATTCGTAGAATTTTTGGGGCAACACATCATCATATCCTTCGGGCTTATTTGTCAAAATGTATTCCAGACCTTGGGTCTTGATGCGTCTGAATATGTAAGCCATAACTTCAGACTTATCTAGGGCGTCGATTAGAGCGTTGAAATCAAACAAAGAACCGAAGAGTATCTTCATGATTTCTTGGTGTTTTTAGAATTGAACAAAGTTTTGGTTCAAGGTTTGCAGCTTAGAATGTGAAAGGTGTAACGGCAAGAATGAAAATTGAACCAATATTGAACCAAGGGTCGTATTTATATGCGCACAAAGCTCAAGGAAAATGTTAACGTTGGCAACAGTTTTTCCTATAATTTTGGAAATCAAAGGTCCAAAATGTTTGAAATATTTATTCACTTAAAAGATCAACGGCTTAGAAGTGAAATAAATAAAATCCAATTTTGAAAGTCAATGTATAAATGTACACTGTCCAGTACGATTTTATCAATTAAAACCTGGAACAATAAATCCAAAATTTTGTGCACAGTTAAGTACAAGTATTTGGAAATTAGTAGTGTACGCAATTAATGCCTAAGAATGTACAAGTCAAAGGTTAAATCTACAGTTTGAAGTTTGCAGTTAGAACTCTTCAGTTAGAATAGTCTGCAGTTAATTAAAGTTTGCATCTGTAATCTTAAGTCTGCATCTGCATACTTTAAGCTTACATTTGAATAACTTATCATAACTTTTTGACTTTCTATTGAGAATTTTCAACTGTGTACTTCATTCCTGAGTGATTTCCTCATAACTCTAACATTCCTAGTTCACCTCTCAAAGTAGAGAATCTTGATTCACATAGGGGCTTGGTAAAGATATCTGCAAGATTAAGATCTGTATGGATCTTTTCCATTTTGATATCTTTCTTCTCAATATGATCTCTAATAAAGTGATGTCTCACGTCAATATACTTTGACCTTGAGTGAAGAACATGGTTCTGTGTGATAGCAATGGCACTTGTATTATCACAGAATATAGTGGTGTTCTTTAACTCAATATCATAATCCTTCAATTGGTATTGCATCCACAAAATTTGTGCACAACAGCTTCCTGCAGCTATATACTCTGCTTCAGCTGTAGATAGTGCAATGGAATTTTGTTTCTTGCTATGCTAGGAGACTAATCTTTGTCCAAGAAATTGACATATCTCACTAGTACTTTTTCTGTCAATTTTGCATCCAGCAAAGTCTGAATCTGAATAACCTTTCAGTTCTATTCCACCCTCTTTTGAATACCATAATCCAAGATTCTGGGTAGACTTAATGTACTTGATTATCTTTTTCACAGCATTCAAGTGTGATTCCTTGGGTCTGACTTGGAATCTAGCACATACACCCACATCAAACATGATATCTGGTCTGCTAGCTGTAAGGTATAGCAAAGATCCAATCAATCTTCTATACAATATAACATCCACACTCTTTTCATTTTCATCTTTATCCAACAGGGTTGATTGGGACATAGGAATAAATGTAGGCTTTGAACAACTCATTCCAAACTTTTTGATCAGTTCTTGAGTGTATTTGGGATGACTTATAAAAATTCCCTTATCCATTTGTTTTACTTGCAATCCCAAAAAGAAATTTAGATTTCCCATCATGCTCATCTCAAACATTTCTTGCATAAGATGTGAAAATCTCCCACATAGTTCTTCATTAGTTGATCCAAAAATAATGCCATCAATATAAATCTGAACTAGTAAGATGTCTTCACCATGTTTGAGTCTAAATAGGGTCTTATCCACTGTTCCTTTCTTAAAACCATTCTTGATTAAATGATCACATAGGGTATCATACCATGCTCTGGGAGCTTGCTTCAATCCATATAAAGCTTTTCTTAGTCTGTAGACTTTGTCTCCATCTGTAGAGTCTTAAAAACCAGGAGGTTGTTCTACATAAACTTCTTCTGACAAAAGTCCATTAAAAATGCACTCTTTACATCCATTTGTTATACAGTGAATTTCATATGAGCAGCATAGGCTAAAAATATCCCAATTGCTCTAATCTTGCAACTGGTGTAAATGATTCATCAAAATCAATTCCCTCAGCTTGACAGTATCATTGTGCTACAAGTCTGGCCTTATTTCTTGTAACAACACCTTCTTCATCAAGCTTGTTCTTGAATACCCATCTTGTACCAATTACTTTTTGGAGCCTTGGTCTGGGAACTAATTCCCAAACTTGATTTCTTTCAAATCCATTCAGTTCATCTTGCATGGCAAGTATCCAGTTGACATCCATAAGAACTTCTTCTATATTTGAAGGTTCTATCTGTGATAGAAAGCTTGCAAACATAGCTTCATGCTGTTGTCTTCTAGTCTTTACCTTATCAGTAACTTCTCCAATAACTTGTTCAGAGGGATGGTTTTTAAGCCATTTCATATTCAAAGGGTCATGGATAATATTTTGTTCAGCTGTAGAGTTATTAGCTGTAGATTCATCTATCTTTAAAAAAAATTGTAGATTCATCTAATTCTTCAGTCAACTCTTCCACTGTAGGAATATTACCTTGATTGTCTTGACATATTTCATTCAAGTGTTCCTCAGTCCTTGGAAACTCTTTAGAAGATTCTCTATTACCTTGTTTAGTTACTCCTACTGGAATTCCAACTGTTACATATGGTTGTAGAGTTCTATCTGTAGAGTTTTCTCCTTTCTGCAGATCTTTAATGATCTTTTGATTTTCTCTGTCTGCAATGTGTGGTTCATCAAACACAACATGTGTAGATTCTTCCACAAGCATAGTCCTCTTATTAAATACTCTAAATGCTTTGCTTACTATTGAATATCCAAGAAAGAATCCTTCATCTGCTTTAGGGTCAAATATTTTTAGATAGTCTTTCTCATTATTCAAAATGTAGCATTTGCATCCAAAAATATGAAAATAAGATATATTTGGACTAAAACCTTTCCACAATTCATAAGGGGTCTTTGAATGTGTCTTGTTGATTAAGCATCTGTTTTGTGTGTAACAAGCAGTGTTGGTAGCTTCAGCCCAAAACCTTTTAGGTAAGTGAGCTTCTACTAACATGGTTCTAACAGCTTCTTTCAGAGTTCTATTCTTTCTTTCAGCCACACAATTTTGTTGAGGTGTTTTGGCTGTAGAGTATTCATGATGAATTCCATGAAGAGAACAAAACTCCTCAATAACTTGGTTTGTAAATTCAGTTCCTCTATTAGATCTGATTTTTACAATCTTAAAACCTTTTTCATTTTGAATTTTTCTCATGAGTTCAGGTAGTCTTTGTAGAGTCTCACTCTTTTTCCTTAGGAACACGGTCCATGTGAATCTTGAGTAGTCATCTACAACTATTAGAGTATACTTTTTCCCACTAATACTAACTGGTTCTATGGGTCCATAAAGATCCATATGAAGCAGTTCTAGTACCTTGTTTGAGCCATCAAAGATCTTATTCTTAAAAGTCTTCTTTGTTTGCTTACCCTTTTAGCATGCATCACAAATATGGTATTTCTTAAATTTTGTCTCTGGTAGACCTCTTACAAGTTTATTTTTCACAAGATCATTCATGGTTTTGAAATTTATGTGATTCAGTCTCTTATGCTAAAGCCAGCTTGTATCTGTAGAGTTGTTGGCAATAAAGCAAACATTCTCTTCAGCTGAGCTCCATTCGACTATATACACATTTCCTTTTCTAGTACCACAAAGTTTGACTTGTTTGGTTTCAGCATCTTTGATCATACATGAATTTGGTGTAAAGTCTACAATGTAGCCTTTGTCACAAAATTGACTTACACTAAGCAAATTATACTTCAATCCATCCACAAGATATACATCATTGATATGAACATTTCCTCTTCTTATTGAACCTGAACCTTTGGTAGTTCCACTGGCATTATCACCAAAAACTACTCTTGGTCCATTTAGTTCTCTAAGGTTGGAAAATGCTTCTTTATTACTTGTCATATGTCTTGCACAACCACTATCAATGTACCATATCTCCTTTGGAGTGGTTGTCAAATGTCCCTGCAAAAATTGAAAGATTAGTTTCTAGGTATCCAGAGATTTGGATCTCCTCCAGTGACATTCTTAACCACCCAAGTTGGTTTTACAATAGTTGGTCTTTTGCCTTTCTTGTATGGAACTTCCTGAGCAACTTTCTTGTCATCTGTAGACTTCTTTCCATTCCAGAATTTGTTAAAATTTTCTTTCCTTTTGAAGTCTACAGCTGCTTCCGGCTGCACAGTTGTTGTCTGTAAAGTTTGACTCGAAGTTTCTTCTTTACAGATTGATTTGATCTTGTCTGTGTACAGATTGATCTTTTCTTCCAAATGTTGTTCATTTTCAACTTTTCCATAGATAATGTCAATAATCTTCTTTTGTTTCTCATTAGATAGATTTTTTACTAATCTTTGGACAGTTGGTTCCTCAAGTTCTTGTAGTAGAATGTTTTCTCTCTCGAACTCTTGTTGTTGTTTTACAAAGGTAGGAACAGATTTTTCAAGATATTCCATCCAATCACATGGATTGTAGCCAACGCCTGTCATATCTCCAGAGGGTCTTTGTTGTAAAAGCATTGCTTTTAGCTTTCTAGAAGATTTACCATAGCAATCCAATCTTTTTATGAAATAATCTCTCTCAGCCTCAACATTTTGAATAATGTTGTCTTTCTTTGCAACTTCATTCTTGAGATCTATGCAGTCAGCAATTCTGCAGGTAGCTTCTTCAAAAAGTTCTTCATGACTCATCTTTAAGTAATCAAATTCTTCTTGCAAATCATTCATTGAGGACAGCTTGTGCTTGTTTTCACAAGGTTCAACAAGCAATTCCTCAATTCTTTACTTTAGCTTCTGATTTTCTATTAAGAGTTCATCATAATCACTTCTTATGTGAAGCAGTCCTTCAAAACCTTTTTGGAGCAAGTGAATCATATCACTGGAAGAATCCTTTTCAGTTAAAGAACTGGATGAGGATTGTACCTCTTCATCGTTTGCCATAAGACAAGTTAGTGTTTCATTATCCTCAGAATCTGTGGATTCACACTCTACAGTTGGGTGAGAAGAAGAAGAAGAAGAAGAAGAAGAAGAAGAAGAAGAAGAAGAAGAAGAAGAAGAAGAAGAAGAAGAAGAAGAAGAAGAAGAAGAAGAAGAAGAAGAAGAAGAAGAAGAAGAAGAAGAAGAAGAAGAAGAAGAAGAAGAAGAAGAAGAAGAAGAAGAAGAAGAAGAAGAAGAAGAAGAAGAAGAAGAAGAAGAAGAAGAAGAAGAAGAAGAAGAAGAAGAAGAAGAAGAAGAAGAAGAAGAAGAAGAAGAAGAAGAAGAAGAAGAAGAAGAAGAAGAAGAAGAGGGACTTCCTTCCTGAGTCTTTTCAAACTCGGATAGTAGTGCTCTTATTCTTTCTTTATCCAACTTTTTCTTCTTTTCCAGTCTTGCAGCTTTCTCCTCTTCAGTATACTTCTTTGCTTTAGGATACGGGCAATCTTTGATGAAATGTCCAGGTTTCCTGCAATTATAACAAAGATAGTTGGAGTTAGCATTTGGCTTAACTGACTTACCTTCTTGTTTAGGTGAACTCTTCTTCCAGTTGACTCTCTTGGCAAATTTCTTGAATTGCTTAATTAGAAGAGTCATCTCATCTCTTTCTGAGTCTGATTCTGCAGTTGGATTAGACTCTGCAGCTACAAGAGCTGTAACTTTTGAGCTAGTTGAGTCCTTGTCTTTCCTCATGTATCAAATTCAAAGGCTTTGAGGTCAGAAAATAATTCAAATGTAGACACTTTAGATAAATCCTTAGATTCTCTCATAGCAACAACTTTCATATCCCATTTAGAAGGTAGGGCTCTTAGAACTTTCATGTTATTTTCCCTTTGTGAGTACTCTTTTCCAAGTAGTTCAAGCTCATTGAGTATCTCAATAAATCTTGAATCAAACTTATCAAGAGTTTCTCCTGATTTCATCTCGAAGTTCTCAAATTTTTGGACAGCTATCATGAGCTTGTTCTCTTTAATTTGATCAGTCCCTTCACAGATCATCTCAAGTTTCTCCCATATCTCTTTTGCAGTTTTGCAACTTTTTATCTTGCTGAACACAATTTTATCCAGAGAGTGATAAATAATGTTTCTTGCAACATTGTCGAGGTTTGCTCTCCTCTTGTCTTCATCTGTCCACTCCTTCATGGGTTTTGGAATGATTTGGGCTAGACCAATCTGATCTCCTGCAGTGTTGGCCTTTTCTATCACTATTGGACCATCCTCTATTATGGACCACATTTCATCATTCATAGCAGATAAGTGAGCTTGCATTCGGATCTTCCAATTATCATATTCATCTGTAGAAAACATAGGCACTTTAGATTTCATCATTTTAGGAGCCATAGATAAATGCAGATGTGATTTTCCAAAAACACTTTTGGATCTGGCTTGAAAACTTGGTCAAAGCAGTGGCAAGCCAACTGCTCTGATACCACTTGTTGGTCCCAAAGGGTGTACCAAGGTCTAGAGGGGGTGAATAGACCTTGGTTTTTAAAAACTGATTTTAAAAACAAACTTTAACAAAACTATGCAGTTTGAACTCTGCAGCTGTAGAGTTAGAAAACAAAAGCTTACAGCTGCAGACTTATGAAATTCAAAGTCTGTGGGTTTCAAACACTTATCAAAGTTAGCGTTGTAATACTTTTGAGTATTTTAACACTGTGTGCAGCGGAAATAAACAAGTGTGTGAAGTAAAAAATCAAATGACCAGATGATGAAAAATATGAATGAATCACAAAGCACAGAAATAATAAAAGTATAAATGATGCACAAATTAAATAAAGAGAGATAGAGATTTATAGTGGTTCAGAGGTGTTGTAATCCTCCTACATTCACTGTTACACCACAAAGGTGCCAAATTTACTAAGAACCGTATCACAAAGACACAAGATTGTTCCCCCTTAGACTTAGAATATTCACTCAGTTTACTCTAATCTAAGTAGAAAACACACTTTCACTCAGATCTATTTTCTCTCTCTCTTTCACTCAGAACAATACACTCGCTAAGAATGGTATCAACACTAAGTAGATTTGCAAGGGTATATATTAGTGAGGGAACAACAAACAAACTGAAATACAACTCAAATCTCTACCCTCTAAGTCCTAAGATTCTAACTGGTAGGGCTGTAGACTTTTAAGAACTGTAGACTTGGTGTAAGTTTTGCTCGAATGCTTGAGGTTGTTGTTGTTGTTCCTCTGAGGTCTCCTCTCCTATTTATAGAGTCTTGAGGGGTCCTCTAGCCGTTGGAGGGATTCAAAATAATTTGAAATAGCTTCTCCTTCAGCTTTGACCTGAGCTAATAAAAGTTTCTTGTCATTTAGCTTAGTACTTGAAGTAGTACAAGTTGTCTTTTAGTGATGACTGCTCAAAGAGCTTTTAATCACTGAGACACTTGTTTCTACTGGCTAGTAATTAGCTCTGATAAACTCTGAGACATTTCAAACTAAGTAGGTGAATGTACAATTTGTACTACACTTAATTAGTCCTACTAATCTCAAGTTTATAACTTGCAGTCCATAACTCTGCAGATGTAGACTTCTCGGCTGTGGACTTGTCTTCAACTTTACAGATGTAGACTTGTCTTGAACAAACTGTGGAGTCTTTATCCAATCCTGCAGATGTAGACTTTCCATCTCTTAAGTTCTTCAATTCTTGATGTACCTGCAATGTTAATTTTCACAAGAATATATGTTTTGACATTATCAAAATCTAGAGAAACATCCTTAGGACAAAAATATCCTAACAATGGGTCAGCCAAATTGTGAAGATAATCAACATACCTGATAGTCCTATCATTGCCATTCAAACTATGAATTCTCCAATTGTCATATCTGATGATGATTGTCACCCTGAACCCAACCCACGCACACGTCGTCCTACTCGTGTAAGGTTGTTCGATGAACCAAATCCCAGTCAAGAGGAATTGTCTGAGCCAGATCCTAGTCAAAGCAATTGTCTGAGCCACAACTTGAATGGCTTGTTCCCCCTTATATCCCTCGTTGCCATGTGCGGATCCCTACTAGGCCTAAGTTCCCTTTGTGGCCAGGTTCATCTTCAAGCAATGCTAAAAAGGACGACAATTGAGGAGGTTGCATTATTTATCTACATCTATCTACGTTGTTTAATTAAGTCATCTTGATATGTTATGTTTAATTAAGTTTAATTTCATGTAAGATTGTAGTAGTTGATGATCTAATGCATTAGGACCTAATTTCAATATTATGTCATCTTATGTATTATTTTCTCATAACCTAATTAATAGTTAGTCTTACATTCTACATAATCAAGAAATCCAAGTTAACCACCATAAAATATAAAACATCATACATAAATAAGAAATCTGAATTAAACACAATGTAAAGAAATGACATCCTACATAAGCATTGAATTGTCTTAGTTCAAACATAAAATAACTAATACATAACCCAAAATAGAAATAGATAAAATCCAACAATAATTCAAATTCTAGTGGTAAATAAGACACATAAAACATCATAAAAACATCTCCATCATCAAGCCCGATCCCCTTCAACAAACGGTACACATAACAAGCTTGAGCTTCCTTGGAAAACCCAAGAAACATCTCCATTTTGTAGGCATTATTGGCGAGGACTTTTGACACACCTATCTTCTTGTCCAATGTCAGATTTGGGATGGAGTCGAGCATGCCGAAGAGATCATACCTTGCTTTTCCACGTTCAGCATCATACCCAATCGCACGACAGATGGTGTCAAGATGTTCAAAAGATATAGTCACAAGGCTCCCAAGAAGATCAACAAGTGGGTCCACTGGACTTAGAAGTAGAGGAGGATATCTTCTTCTTCATAACCGGCGGTGTTTCCGGTTGAGTAGTTTGGGAATCTCCTTCCACCTCACAGAAGTCTTCAGTGTCCATGTTGTAGTCAGTTTGCACACCAAATGATTCACGGGTGTCTTGGGATTGACTTCGTCTCGCATCCTCCTTCACTATATTGTTGTAGGAGTCGTAGACATTCTCAATAGTTTTTCCTGTTGTTCGATCATTTCCAAAGACTTCGATCCAATCCTCGTACATCGGCCATGTCTTTGGACGCATATGAGTAGCACTTGGATCCCTCTATTTAAAGCAAAGAAGAAAACATGTTAAGTTAAGCATCTTATAAAACACTACAACTTAAAAACCTAATAAATTATCAAAGTGAACTTTATAATGCAAAAATAGAGTTTACAGCCACTGCCGCTGCCCACTGCTCATCGTCGCAATCAAGGAGACACTCCGATGTGTTGAGGCCAATCCTGCTACCCTTGTTGTCACCAATCATTGACTGAAGTGAACCATAAAGTCTTTTTCACATCGTGATTTTCGAGTTGATGTGCGGAGTTGCTCGAATGTCAGTCCCCGGTAGTGCCTTGAGCATCCTATCATCAAGCCTTTTCTGATATCCAGGTTTGAAACTGTTCTCATTCTTTCAGTTTCTCTTGACCATTTCTTTCAAGTTATCCATCAAAATGCGTTCTTCCGTGTCCGTCCATGCCCTTCGAGTGCGGTCTGGGATCATTTTTTCTTTCCATTTGCTTGATCCTTCCATGACAATAAAATGTAATTTAATACATCAGCATATAATTCATAGGAAGCAACATATAATTTCATAATAGTTTACAAATCCCACAAAAAAAAAAAAACACCACAATATATTTTACTATCAGTTTATCTAATATTTTACAAATCCCCCCAATATAACAGCACAATTGTATGATAGTTTTATCTAATATTATGATAGCAAATCATTAAGGAATGCAAGACCACTAATTTTAACTTAATTTAGCTATGACCTTACAAATCCAACAAATTCCCAAAAAAAAAAAAAAACAGCACTGCATGAATGGAAGAAAAACGCACAACACTTGTAATTTACACTATGGTAATGTTCTATCTACTGCATAATTATACTATGGTAATATTCTGTCTACTGCATAACATAATTACACTATATCAGTTATGAGTAATATCTCAAAACAAAATTAAAAATATTGTAAAAAAACACTAGTGAAATTAATTTGTGAGTCTCACAATTAGCAGATTATCTGTGATTGGCCCAAAATCCCCTACAAATAGAATAAAATTCCGTTGCATTTCCATATTGTAATCTCTTCTAATACATTTGTTTACACAAGATATATATTCACCCTAAATAAAAGTAGAAAAAAAATGAAAAAAAAAACAAAAAAAAAAAAAAACCAGAGAGAGAAGATGATACTCGGCGGGACGGAGGCTGGGTGGAGCTGGAAGCGCGGCGAAGACAGCGACGTTGGCTTCTGGTAGCACAGCGAAGGCAGCAGCGCGGTAGCTTCTAGACGAGAAGAGGACCGCGTCCGGCAGATTGGCGAAGAGCAGCGGCGGTGGTAAGGCTATGAAGACCAGCGGCAGCGTCTTCTTCCTCACCGGGAGTGCGGCATCTTCTTCCTTAGCTGCAGTGAGAAGCCATATTTCGATTCCCCTTCCCCCCCCCCCCCCCCCACTTTCTACCACAAATTTGATATGTATATATATATATATGTATATATATATATATATATATATATATATATATATATATATATATATATATATGAAAACCTAATGTTATCTCAATATTTGTTTATATTACCTATCAAACAACTACATAATTTAAGGAAAATAAGGTTAAAATTGTAATTTTATATGTTTTATATGGTGTTTTTACACCCTATCAAACACTGTATAAAATTGTAGGAACCCCTATTTACAATCTATCAAACACCCATATTAAAACCTCAATACTACATTTTCCTATAGTATTTTATCTCATATGGGTGTATTTTATTTTTTGTTTTCGGTTTATATTGTACTCAATTAGGGATGCCCCATACAATTAGGGATGCAGAATGTATTTCAAATAAAAATCTCTATCAAACAGACCCTATGTGTATTCTGTTTTCGGTTTATATATATATATCTCTTATTATAATATATTTGCAAACCTCTATAAGATGGTGTGTCAGTACCACATTTCTCTTAAGGTGATGTATCACCTCTCAAATCATGTTATTTCAAAATTCTGCATTCTCCTTAAAAGTTATTTTAGGCATGTTTTAAATCAAATTAAAACTTAATCTACACCGTATATTTTATACTTTTAATCTCAACCATACATTTTATTTTATCTATCTATAAATGTCAAATCTCACTTTAGTTTTTATTATAATTTACAACCCTAATCATCTTCTCTTCATTTTCTCATTCGTTGTCTGCCGCATCAGACCACCGCTCCTTAATTTTTCTTTATAGGTATAATATTGATTTTTTTTCTCCTCTCTTCTTCTCTCATGTCGCCGCCCCTCTTCTCTCAGGTTATTCACGAACCTACGCCTCCTCACGGATCTCCTCCCTCGAACCACATCGGACCACCGCGACCTCAAACCGCATCAAAACACCGCATGCCGCTGCATTGGGTAAGATATCATTTTTTAATATAATTAAATTATCGTTTTTTCTTATATAGATATGGATAAATTCTTAGTATGACGATCCCAACCCAAACCATCAATGTACCGAAAATAGTCTCAAGGCCCCAGTTTATCGGGATAATTTGAAAATCGACGGATGAAATTTTTTTCTTTAATTTTTATAGAAATTATTTATTTGTAAAATATAGAGTTGTTATTATTTCTCTATGGTATATTATAAATTTGAATAAAATTTAATCAATGGAAATATACGTATAATATGGAATATTCTTTTATGATTTTTTTTATTTTTGCAACATATTGATATATTTGAAAATTTTTGGACATAGTTCGAAATATTTTGGAAAAGATATTCACCGAAATAGTGTATGATACCAAAAAAATTATTGCAACCAAATAAAATATTTTTCCTTCAATAATAGATTGTAATACAAAAGTTTATTTCTGGATAAAATTATGCGGCCAAAATAGATTATTAAATTGCAAAATACATATATTATTTTCTAAACTAGAATTTCAATTTTCTTTTTATATTTTTTAATATACAAATATTAAAAGAGTATTGTAATTCATAAATAAGTAAAATGTTGTTACATTTTATATAATTAATGTATATATATTTTCTTAAAATATATGAAATAATTTTTTTATGGGTTAGAAATTATAGAGTTGGCAAAAAAAAAAAAAAGACATTATGTTTCTCTATTAACAATTTAAGTATTATAACTTTAAGAAGTATCTTACTCTAAAATGCAATAAATCTGAATATATTTTAATCAATGGAAATAAAATATTTAGATATAATACAAAATATTATTTTAAACATTATATTATTGCAAGCAGATCTTTTTTCACGGTTGAACGGTTTCTCTTCTTAGATATTTTGGAAGATATTTTTGCAAAATATTGATAGATGTGAAATTTTTGTGGGAGAAAATTGAAATATTTCGAAAAAGATATTATCACCGAAATAGTGTGTGAATTGTGATACCAAAAAAACTTGCCACCAAATATAATATCTTGCCTTCAATAAATAATATATTTACGTAAAATAATGGAATATTATTTTAAACATTATATTAATGCAAGCATATCATTTTTTTACGGTTGAATAATTTTTTTTCTTAGATATTTGTGGAAGTTATTTTTGCAAAATATTGATAGATGTGAAATTTGTAGAGTCAATTGAAATATTTTAGAAAATATATTGTTACTGAAATAGTGTATGATACCAAAAAAACCAAATAAAATATCTTGCCTTCAATAATATTGTAATACAATAATTTATTATTGGATAAAATTATGCCACCAAAATAGACTATTAAATTGTAAAGTACACATATTTTTTTCTAGACTACGATTTCGAAAATTCTTCTTTTACTCCGATTCAAAATAAGTGTCGTTTAAGAGTTTAAATTTTGTTTCAAAATAAGTGTCATTTTAGCTATTTTTTCACCTTTTTTTCTGATTTACCCCGAATTTGAGTTCAAAATATAAGAGATATTTTAGGGATTATATTAAAATATAACATATCTATTAGAGATTATCAAAATATAATAGATCTTTTAGAGATTTATGTGGGGTGTATATATGTCAAAATTTATAATTCTTAATTTGTCCTAAAATCTCTAGAACGATATTTATTTTGAATCGAAGGGAGTATTGTTTTAACATACAAATATTAAAATAATATTGTAAATGATAATTAAATAAAAGGTTGTTATATGTTATATAATTAATGTGTGTATATATATATATATATATAAATATATGGAATAATTATTTCAGGGTTAAAAATTTATAGTGTTGGCCAAAAAGAAAATAAAATGGCATTAATTTTTTTTACTAACAATTTAAGTATTATAACTTTAAAAAGTATATTACTCTAAAATACAATAAAACTGAATATATTTTAATCAATGGAAACAAAATATTTATGTATAATATAAAGTATTATTTTAAAAATTAAATTGATGCAAGCAAATTTTTTTCATAGTAGAACGATTTCTTTTTTTAGATATTTTTTAAATTTATTTTTGCAAAACATTGATAGATGTGGAATTTGTAGGAGATAATTGAAATATTTCAAAAAAAATATTATCACTGAGATACGATTTCCAAAAAATATTGCTTCCAAATATAATAATATCTTACCATGAATAATAGGTTGCAACACAATTATATATTTTGGATAAAATTCTATGTGCAAAATAGAATTTGAATCTGTAAAATATAGATATTGTTTTGTAGAGTATAGGATTTCAATTTTTTTAACTTTTTTTTTTTTTGCATAATATATGTACCTGTGAAATGTCTAGGAGGGAAATTGATTTTTTTAAACTAAGATTGACGCTTAAACGTCAATTACTATTATTATTGAATAGTGTATTATAAATACTAACACATTAATCAATTGTTCCCATACAAAAATCTACATAATATTTCATTTGTTTTAGAAAATAGAGAAATAAAGAGAAGAATAGAAGAACACAAATTTGTTGACCCAGTTCGTCAGGAATGACTACGTCTGGGGCGTACCAAGCCAGGAGATAATTTCACTATTTCTTGTGTATGAGAGCCCTTTATATAGGTTACAATCTAGGGTTTAAGATGAGTACATATAATATAATGAAATGACTATATTGCCCTCCATCAGTTACTTGTTGATGAAGGCACACTAATATATTTTCCTTCAATACTCCCCCTTGTGCCGAATCAAAAGTGTGAATGGTGCTTGAATGTTGCTTGACAAGTAGCAGGAATCCAATGGAAAATAAATCTTGATCGAAGGGAAAAATATTTTACAATGCACCTATGTTGAGACTCCCCCTGAAGTCTACACCTTTCACATGATACGTACATCTATCAAGTGATTTCAGAAAGTCTACACAGCTCAATTCTCTAAGATGTTTCTCAAAGATTGTCTTGGACAATGATTATATAAACAAATCAACATCATTTACTTTAGAGCTTGAATCTTGAGAAAAACTTATTGTTGTTGGTTAGAGAAGACTTCGGTGATATATGCTTCATATTGTCACCTTTAATGTAGCCCAATTTACTGCTTCTTTGAACATGTGAGGTGATAGATCTCTATCAAATATACTTACAAATCTTCATGTAAGACAATGATCTCTGAATAATTTGAAGAGGTATCTATAAGAGTTTGATTAGTAGATCTCCAAGATATCGTTGTGTTTTCTATGGTAAATTCATAACCATTTTGGAAACACTTTATGTGGATCAGAAATATACAAAACTAAATAATACATCATTTGACGTATTGGTGCAAGGGGTAGCTTCAACATTTCCTTAAGGTCCACAATTCCATTTGTGAATTTGTGACCCCCTTCAATATTTACTATAATGAATAACAGACCATTGTCAATGGTTTTTTCTTAAGTATCAGAGTTCATTCCTGACACCATTCCAAAGACACTATGTTGTTCCTGGATGAAATCTAGCTAACAAGTTTATTGAGAAAGTAATATATATGGTCGAGTGTATTGAGCTAATTACAATAATGTGCATGTTTCACTTAAGTAGGGAATTTCATCTCCCAATAGCTATTCGTCATCTTCCTTCAGACGAGATGGATATTTCCTTAAATCCAAACTTCGACCAATCATGGGAGTGCTAATCAGATGTATTTTGTCCATGTTAATTTACCTGAACATCTTCTGGACATATGCAAACTGGTGGATAAGCATTCCACAAACTCAATGTTCTAGTATAAAGTCTAGACAAAACTGAGTTTTTCCAAGATCAAAACCGGATTTCAAATATGCATGGTCCTCTTATTTCATTAAGAATATCTATTATGTTCATCCATCAACATAAGTAATTAAAAATTCTGAATTTTATTATCATTATAAATGCATAGGATCACCATTCATCGTTCTTGTAACCTATCCCAATCAAGTAGTCACTTAGACGGGTATAACACCTCCCTGGTTATTTCAATCAATAAAGTGAGTGTTTCAATCTAATTGCAAACACACTCCATGGCTTACAGTCACTTGATATATCTCTAAGTCAAGATTCCCATATAGATATGTCACAACCACATTCATAAGCTACATTTTCAATCCTTTGGAAACTAACTAAGTGATGGAACATTATGACGTCCATTACATGAGTTTGTCTCCTCATACTCAATCCAGAGCGTTGTGAGAAATCTTGCGCTATAAGACAAGTTTTATATGTCAAGACCTTATATTTCTCATTACGCTTTATGACAAAGACTCAATTATGTCCTACAGGCTTTACACTTGGTCGGGCTAGCACTACCGGACCAAATACCTGTCTCTTTGTCAGAGAATTAAATTCTACTGTTGGTCCCAAAATGGTTATCCAGCGGAAAGCGTTTTGAGTTTTATTTTAATGAAAAACTAAATTTTAAGGTAAGTGCTAAAAGAAATGCAGAAAACTAAATTGCAGAAAAGTAAATGACATCAGGATTTATAGTGGTTCGGAAATAACGATCCTACGTCCACTCTCCCTTTCTCCAAAGGGGACTTTCTCTCTCTCCAACCAACTTACGAACACTGGAATTTAGAAGTACCAGCTCCTTCGTACACTTGCTTACAACAACCTTTCTATATAGATGAACAGGTTGAGTAAATCTCCAACTAAAAACTCCTAAAGAGTGTATATACGTGAATGAACAAAGTTGAGCGATGGGAGAGTTCGTGTGTCTTTATGCTCTTGCCCGACTCTTGTATTGAACTCAACCAAAATACTCCTTGTTATAGTTGTGAGAATCAACTAGCCGTTGGAGTGCTAGCAATTCAAACAACCATAATTGGAGGGATATAATCAATCAAAGATTGATTATATGATTGATTAGTTGACTTTCAATCAAGCAATCAATCAAATCCTTCATCAGATGACTCTCTAGATTGCCTTCATCTCCATCAATGATTTCCAAAATCTACTTGTCTCCAGATTACATGCAGCCTCCATGTGGGTGAACTAATCCGTCACACTCATCTGGTCAGGACTCGTCTGGTCTGGGGTCTTCTGGTCTGGTCAGGTAACACTTCTGCTCTGAACCTCATCTGGGAGAGGTCTTCTGGTCAGACTCCTCTGGTCCTCTGGTCCAAGACTCCTCTGGCCGGAATCCTCTAGTCAGACTCCTCTGGCAGACTACTCTGGCAGACTCCTCTGGCCAAACTCCTCTGGCCAAACTCCTCTGGCAGACTCCTCTGGCCAAACTCCTCTGGTCAGACTCCTCTGGTCAGGCTCTTCATCTGCTCTGGTGACTCTTCTGCTCTGGTGACTCTTCTGCTCTGGTGACTCATCTGCTCTGGTCTGGACACCTCATCTGGCCACCTCTCATCTGGTCTGCACAGATTTCTTCCCCCTTAACCAAAGACCTATTCTAGACCTAGACTAATCTGTAGCTGACTAACAGGCTCAGCTAGTCCTATTACAAGTTCTTGTTTTAACATCTTCAGAACATCTAATCTATATCCTAACAATTTCCCCCTTTTTGATGATGTTAAAACTGGAAGAACTTTAAATAAAACAAGACAAGAAAATATTGAAATAACAAGTAGAGATTCTAGCAGGCTGGGTCAACTGATCTTCCCCCTCAAAGTATGCTCAACTGATATTGGGGCAAAATATCAGCTGGTCTTCTTGTGTATCTGCAGGCAATCAAGTTTTTGGTACCCTTCTGGGTCCAGGGGGGTTAGCACAATTTTTAGGAAGCCACAAGAATAGATCATCCCTTTTTGAATCAGGTGATCTTATCTTTCTTCCATACATATCCACAAAAACACACTCAACAAAAGAACCTTTGACATGATTATTTCTTCTAGTGGCTCTTCTTCTCTTATGAGCTTGTCCAGTAGAAGGAATAGCTTGTCTTAACGCAACAGTCTTGAAATTTTGTTGATAAGGATAAGTCTTACTAGAACCATCAAAGGTTCCAGCTGGTCTGACAGATGACTTGAAAGTCTTCTGCAGGTGAGTAGGATTCGTCTGGTTCTGCCTCTTTTGAGAAGATCCAGACTGCCTTCTACTCTGCTGGCCTGGCTGAGGTCTTTTAAAATTCCTCCTCTACCTTTTGGGTTTTTGAGTTTTAGAACCCATCTGCCCATTAGGCTGTGTTGCCTGGTCAGCTGGCCTCTTACCCTTATCAATAAAATTACTAGGTTGTTCTTCTTTCTGAACATGTGAGGATTCAGGTTTGGTATAACCAAGGCCTGTCTTATCATGCTCTCTTTGAGATGAGGCAGCTATGTGTGACACAACATTGTTTGCTTTAGTCAGCTGCTCCAATCTCATCTTGTGCTTGTCCTCACTTTCTCTTACAATTTTGTTTTGATGGAAGAGTTCATCAAACTTAGCTTTTAGCAGGTTATATTCATTGTCTTTCTCAATGTTTTCACAACCAACCTTTCTATCAGCTTAACTTGTTCAATACACCTGGTTGTCAAGTCAGAAGACTCTTCAACTAGTGTATGATTTTGTTCAGCTGGTAGATTAGCTAGTTGCCTAAACATTGTGAAAGCTTCTGATTTTCTGCTTTTAGCTTTGAGTTCTCATCTTCCAATTTTTGACAAAGTTGTATAGATTTTTGGAGATCTAATAGCAAAGTTTGCGTATAAGACTCCTCTGATTGTTCAGAAAAAGAAGAATAAGAAGAAGAAGAGGGAGTTCGATTGCATACCTCATCTGTCACAAGACATATCTCTTCGTCTGGTCCATAATTGGATGATGAACCAGAAGTGGATACTTCTTCTTCCTCATCTGCGAAGCTTCTTTTGAAGTAACTCCTAGTGTCTCTTTTACTAAATCTCTTCGAGCCCATTTCTGCAAAAATTGTTAGCACAACAAATATTTGAGTTTTAAAAAAAAATGGATCTGCCCTGGTGACCACCGAGATAATTTCAAAACAGTGGTCTGTAGGACACACTGCTCTGATACCACTTGTTGGTCCCAAAATGGTTATCCAGCGGAAAGCGTTTTGAGTTTTATTTTAATGAAAAACCAAATTTTAAGGTAAGTGCTAAAAGAAATGCAGAAAACTAAATTGCAGAAAAGTAAATGACATCAGGATTTATAGTGGTTCGGATATAACGATCCTACGTCCACTCTCCCTTTCTCCAAAGGGGACTTTCTCTCTCTCCAACCAACTTAAGAACACTGGAATTTAGAAGTACCAGCTCCTTCGTACACTTGCTTACAACAACCTTTCTATATAGATGAACAAGTTGAGTAAATCTCCAACTAAAAACTCCTAAAGAGTGTATATACGTGAATGAACAAAGTTGAGCAATGGGAGAGTTCGTGTGTCTTTATGCTCTTGCCCGACTCTTGTATTGAACTCAACCAAAACACTCCTTTTTATAGTTGTGAGAATCAACTAGCCGTTGGAGTGCTAGCAATTCAAACAACCATAATTGGAGGGATATAATCAATCAAAGATTGATTATATGATTGATTAGTTGACTTTCAATCAAGCAATCAATCAAATCCTCCATCAGATGACTCTCTAGATTGCCTTCATCTCCATCAATGATTTCCAAAATCTACTTGTCTCCAGATTACATGCAGCCTCCATGTGGGTGAACTAATCCGTCACACTCATCTGGTCAGGACTCGTCTGGTCTGGGGTCTTCTGGTCTGGTCTGGTCTGGTCTGGTCAGGTAACACTTCTGCTCTAAACCTCATCTGGGAGAGGTCTTCTGGTCAGACTCCTCTGGCCGGACTCCTTTGGTCAGACTCCTCTGGCAGACTACTCTGGCAGACTCCTCTGGCCAGACTCCTCTGGCCAAACTCCTCTGGTCAGACTCCTCTGGTCAGGCTCTTCATCTGCTCTGGTGACTCTTCTGCTCTGGTGACTCATCTGCTCTGGTCTGGACACCTCATCTGGTCACCTCTCATCTGGTATGCACAGATTTCTTCCCCCTTAACCAAAGACCTATTCTAGACCTGGACTAATCTGTAGCTGACTAACAGGCTCAGCTAGTCCTATTACAAGTTCTTGTTTTAACATCTTCAAAACATCTAATCTATATCCTAACATCTACCTAGATTGCTTTTATTCCTTTAGGCCAATATGCTCTTGGTTGACATTATGCAACTGAGCGTGGTTCGATATCATTGTGTTCTATATTTTCTTGAGCAACAATATAAATAAATACATCATCAATCTGCGTGTAATGTCTGTCCATCAACTATATGCATTCTTATAATTATATGGAGATTTTTTCATTCTCTGGAATCATATCAAACATTGGAGCGTCCTCCAGTAATGATTCATGGACATAAGTTTAATCAGAGATAATCTCATGAGATGTATTCTCAACATTGATGATCAATGTGTTAGATTGTGCCACACCTACCATTTCTTCCTTTAAATGGGTGTCAATCGAACTAGGTGACCTCCCTCATTTCCTTTTGGGAGTCACGGCCTCAACCACACCTCCACCAAGTGTGGTTGCAAAGCGGTGTTGTGTCCCTTATTGAGGACTTCTAGATTTCTAACCTTACAGGCATATTTGCAGCTGAGATCTAGTCACTTTAGCAATATCAGTAACGCATCAGGCATCAAATATGCTACGTTCTGAATATAAATAATTCATTTTACTTCGCTTTCACATTGTGAAGATAAACTGAGAAGTCAATCTAGTGGAATGCAACCCACTATTGTTCTTGAATCATATGTTGTCACTAATGATAAACTATGTGACACTGATTTATACAAGACTTTGGCGTGATGATCCATATTTCAAAGAACTCATATGACCATCCTTTTTCTTTTTAGTGAAATATAAAATGAGATGAAAATTCGATACAATGCACGATATCGGTCATGTTGTTGTTTCGTTGCAATCTTTATTTTCTGAAGTACTAGATACACTATCTACATCTCACTTTGTCTTACAAATATCAAAGGCGCCTCACTCATTTTGCAAAGCCTGATCTTTAGCAAAAGTAACATTGAGACCTGTTTATGCTAAAGATACAAAACTAAATATTTCATTCTTACAAAAGATAAACTATAATATTTGTGGACCAATTCATCAGAATGCGGACCATTCAAGTAATTTATGGTTCTGGATTATACTTCGGCATACTGGTCACATGTCGCTTTACTCTCCACAATAAATTTTGCATGTAAAACTCTTAGTACAAATTATACATTTTAGGGCTTACCACCCTGATTACGCTATCAAGATAGGTTACATCAATAGAATTTGATGGTTATTGCATATTTATCATGATCTATGTAAAGCATCCAATACCCCATGTGCTACACAAAATGGTCTCGCAGAGGCCACCATTAAAATGAAGTAATGATGGTTAAGACATGGGTTATGCGCACCAACATGTCAATCTCTGCTTGGGGTTATGCAATATTGCATGCAACTTTACTTATTCGTCTCAAACCCACTAAATGGCCATCCATTTTATGTGTACCAGTTGGTAACTGGATATAAGCCTGACATTTTATATCTTACACATATTTGGTTGTGCAATATATGTGCCTATTGCGTACCCACAACGCATTACATTGGGTTCCTAAATACGATTAAGTATCTATGTTGGATATGAATTCCCAACAATTATTCGCAATTTAGAACGCTTGATAGACGACCTACTTACCGCTAGATTTGCGGATCGTCACTATAATGAGATAGTCTTCCCGTCGTTAGGGGGAGATAAGATAAATAATTTTCTAAGGGAACAACATGAAGTATTGTGTCTGTCATGTGTTTTCTTTCACATTCATTAGATAAATATAAAATTTCATTCTCACTGTGTGTGTATAAATAATAATGTTGGCACATGTATCTTTAAAACTTAACAAGGTTCGATTAGCTCTTGATGCATATAAAACTTTTTTTATTTTAATAAATGTATTGTTATACATCAAGAATTTGGCAGCTCTTCACCCTTTTTAAGAAATCTCATATTCTGATGAGTTTCAATTTGAGTTGAATGATTTACTTTTCATTCAATATTTTATCACTTTACATCGTGATAGTGTTATTTTCGAACCATGTATACTAATGTGCGTGTATAATAAAATTCAAATAATTCAGTACTTCGAATAAAATTCAAATTTATTAATGAACCAACATCATTAAAAGTAAGGTCTCGTATCGTTGGTCTAATTAAATTTAAGACCAAAATATCAGGCCAGATAAATTGAGACATTATGCCTGAATAACATTCTTGAAAAATAAAAAAATTATAAATAAATCAATCAAAATCAGGAGTATTTATTAATTGTGCAAAGTCTTTGATGCCCATTGAAACAAGCAATTATGAAGTAAAATTTAAGGGATATTCCTCATATTCCATATAATGAGCATCTTATTCTTTAGATTCTCCATAATCATATAGTTGGACGCTACGTTGTGCTTGAATCAAAATTTGATATGGTATCATCATGACCGTTAGGAGTACCACACCTCCTTAACGTCTTCCAGTGGGAGAGCCACCATTGTCCAACGTGGTATATCATTCCCATGTTCGTGTGGATTGGTACGCCATGTCCCATTTCTTTTGGGTTATTCCCATTGTTCCATTAACCAAAATTAACCTCAGAAATTTTCTTTATCTCAAAGGCCAGTAATTATCGTTCAGAAGAACGTCATGTGTCTCAACTACTTGCAGCATGTTAATCACCTTAGTGGAAAAATGAAGAATTTTTTTCTTTATATTGTATCATCTTCCGTGATTTTCTTTTCACAGAAAGTAAAGTGTGCTTTAAAGCACAACATATCCTTATGAAAATTTGTGACCCTCATTTAGTTAAGTGAATTTCATTTCACTTAATCGACAGTTCTAGAATTAAAGATGTTTCTAAAACATAGTTTTAGAATCTACCACAATCCTTTGGGTGTTATAAATAAAAGATACCTTCAACATAAAATGGGGTCTGATATGTTGCCTACAATTTTTTAGGGCATTTGACTTTGATCTTGTTAGACGGTTCTTTGTCTTTTGATCATTAGATGGTTTGATTGTGAAAATAGGATCCTTCCACAAGAAGGTTATTTCCCGCATTTGAAATCTAATGATGGTACTCACTTTCTTTTGAGTCCAATATTTTATAAACAAGTGGAAATTAATTTTGCAAGAGTAGTAATATAAAAAAAAAATTCAAGAATAGCGTGAATTAGATTTTGAGACCATGTGTCGCATATTCTTTCGATGCTTTGTGAATATAGTTTATCACATTGATTTACACTTATATGTATCATCCATGAAATTTCTTTATCATGGAGATATTGAATAAAGAACATGTATACATACAAATAAAGTATATATATCACTGATGACATTAATATAAAAAAAACAAGTCATCAAATTCTTCAGTGTGAATTTAGGTGAATCACATGAGTCGCAAATTAATTAATAATAGGCAAACAAGGATTTTTCACGTAAATTCTAATTTTTATACAATAAATAATTCACAAGCCTATGTTGCGGCAAACAATGCTAATTGCAAAAAAATATAAAAGGATTACGCATTTTTACCATAGCGGAATCTAAACGCCTAATGATAAATTGATCGAGCACACACTAATCGAGAGATTCATGCATCGGCTAGCTTGCTAGTTTCATATATAATTTCGCTAGTCTTAAGCTTGTCTCAAGCGGGCGACAAGCAATTCTAGAACATTAAATTTCAGTAGCCCAAAACAGAAAACTTACTTAATCATATACCCAAATTCATGTCCACTCAAAGGTAATCAAGAGGCAAAATCTATACACGAGCATCTGTAATAAACATCTCTCCACAAATAATAAAAAATTCAAGAATTCATATTGAATCCCCATAAGTGATAAGATTATCTTAATAAAATAATGGGAGAATTTAATCAAGTGAATTCATAATTAATAAGATCCTTGATTTTTCCGACATATATAAAATCAATTCAAATGAATAGGAATCTAACAATCAAAATAAACTTAGTATAAGAAATTGCATACTAGAATCCACGGCAGGATGTATTACTTTAGGAAGAATCAACCCCTTCACAACAGCTTGTGCCGATCGAATTAATTTAGTAGGGAGCCGCTAAATAAATTCTGACGGATGTATTCGAATTGAGTTTGAGGAATTTTGAAATTAATTTAATGAGAATACTCGTGTTGATAACGTGTTTTAGAAAATAGAGAAATAAAGAGAAGAATAGAAGAACACAGATTTGTTGACCCAATTCGTCAGGAATGACTACGTCTGGGGACGTACCAAGCCTAGAAATAATTCCACTATTTCTTGTGTATGAGAGCCCTTTATATAGGTTACAATCTAGGGTTTAAGATGAGTACATATAATATAATGAAATGACTATATTGACATCCATCAGTTACTTGTTGATGAAGGCACACTAATATATTTTCCTTCAATATCATTTTAATTATGACATATTTTTTGTCAAATGTTACTTTTAGATCTGAAATGTGTGATTCCATTTTTAAAGTTAAACTTTTGCGTTCGATTGTTATTGTATCTTCATTCCATGGGGGGGGGGGGGGGGGGGGGGGGGAAACTGGGCATGCAACAAATGTAAATACTAATTTGAGATTGAATGTGTGAATTAGTTAATGTTATTCAAATTTTCTATTTATTCATTTTTTTAGTATTTTTTATTGTTCATTGAATCATAATTGCAATTTAATATTATATCGAAATTACAAAATATGTTAAAAAAATTATTATTTATAATTTTAAATAAGAATTTTTTTTTCAGCCCGTAAAATTCGTGGAGTTACGACTAGTGTATATATATATATATATATATATATATATATATATATATATATATATATATTTTTGGACGTATTGGGTTTCTATTATGTTGGTAGCGGTTTAGAGTTTGTGTAGCAATAAGATGCTGCATCTTACATGCAGTTGGCGGCAATACGGTGTTATGATGGAAGGCAAATTCTCATATGCACCAAGTACACGGTGCACTCACTCAGTAGTTGATAATGTATACACTAAAAAGTTAATCACAATTACACTGAAAAGTTAGTTTCAATTACACTGAAAAGTTTACATTGAAAATTGATTTTCAGTGTAAACTTTTCAGTGTAATTAAGACTAACTTTTCAATGTGATTGAGACTAACTTTTCAGTGTATACAATATCAACTGTTGAGTGAGTGCATCATACACCAAATGCACAAGAGACTTACTCATGATTGAATAATCTGATTTATATAATTATATACAAATTACAGGCTTAATTGTAATTTAAATCACAATCTTTTATAAGATTGCATTTTAAGCTAAATTTTTTGATCTTATTAAAAAAATGCTTCAACTTAACATTTTTTGGCAATTAAGACGTACGGGCAGATTTGCCTCTGCCCGTTGCTGACGTGGCGTCTACGTGGCAACCACCCAAAAAACATAAATTAGGTGGAAAATAATTTTAAGATTTTTGCATTTTAAATCATGACTTTTTTCAAAATTGTATGTTAAGCTAAACTTTTGGATCATGTTAAACAAAACTCCAATTTAATTTTTTCTTTTTTGACAATTAAGATTTATGGATAGATTTGCAGAGGTCCGTTGTTGACATGACGTCTACGTGGCAATGTGACAAAAAACTTTAAATACGTGGCATAACTTAAAATTAAAATTCAAATTTTAAATGTTTGTATTAATGAGAACATAAATAAATGAATTCAAATAGAAAGAAAAGAACTAAATAATAGATGAAATTAAGATACAAAATATTTGCATTGATAAGAATATAAATGAATCCAAATAGGATAAACACAACAATTTTACCATAAAAAAATTTAATAATACATTTTACCAAAAAATTGAGACGTAGGGTTTTGGAAATTAAAATTTTAATTTTAAAATAATTCATATATTTAAAGTTTTTTGCCACAATATTAATTTTATTTTTTTTGTTGTTGCTACGTAGATGCTGCATCAACGACGACCCTCTGCAAATTTGCACGTAAATTTTAATTGCTAAAAATATTAAATTGATTTTTTTTTTAAACAAGATTCAAAAGTTTAGCTTAAAATGCAATTTTGGAAAAAATCGTGATTTAAATTGCAACTGAGACTTAAAGTTTTTTACCACGTAATTTGAATTTTTTATTTTTTGTGGTTTCCACGTAGACGCCACATCAGCAACGGGTAGAGACAAATCTGCCCCTAAGTCTTAATTGCCAAAAAATGTTAAGTTGAATTTTTTTTAACAAGATCCAAAAGTTTAGCTTAAAATGCAATTTAGAAAAAAGTCGTGATTTAAATTGCAACTGAGACTTAAAGTTTTTTACCACGTAATTTGATTTTTTTTTTTTTGTGGTTTTCCACATACACGCCACATCAGCAACGGACAGAGACAAATTTGTCCGTAAGTCTTAATTGTCAAAAAATGTTAAGTTGAATTTTTTTTTTTAACAAGATCCAAAAGTTTAGTTTAAAATGCAATTTTGGAAAAGACCGTGATTTATATTGCAATTAAGCCTAAATTATAAGTGAGATGTGATATTTTTACAAATTTTAGGATATTGAAAATTTGAAAATATTACCTATCGACTTTTAAAAAACAAATATTACAAAAATATAAAATATTTTTTTATGTATTTATTTTAAAATTTCCTATCGTACCACATATATTCATTTATTTATAATTCAATTTAATAAATCTATGTGAATTGTAGTCGAGCATGGTATAATTATTAGAATTCATCACACTTGCACGCATTAGTTGTACGATTCATTTAGTAATATTACATTATTAATCAATTAATATTATATCACTTATCAAGTAATACTACTATACTTATAAAGCAAACTACAATAGTTACAAACACAAAACACATTGTCTGTGTGAAGAAATGTTGCGGTATTATTTTCTAAGTGTATTGATATTATTTGATAAGTGATGTAATATTATTGAATGGATGTAATGTACTTATTGAAAGAATCAGTTGCATTTGTTCAAACAAGTATTTACAATTAATAGGCACATTGCTTGAGCCATTAGATATCCTGGTTAGGTCTCTTATATTTTGCATACTTATCTGTCGTTCATGTTTATTTTTGGATACATAGCTGACCTAACTATTGTTATTGTTTGTTTAAAATAGCATGTGATAAATGTGTATTGGACTATAGTTTAAAGGCGCCTACCTCCATTTCCAATTGGGTTAAATTTTAGGATTAAGGATAATGCAAGATGGTTAATAATAGATTAATGTTTGGGGATTCCAATAATCACCATGAAGCATGGTTGGGAGGGATTGAGATAGATAATGACACATACAGTTGCAATCACATGGACATATATGGGGGCCTTTCTGTATTTAATTAAATGATTCTTATACAACATGCATCATTGATGGCAACACATTCAAGCAATGCATGTGTTTGTAATTTTAGAAAATCGGCTCATTTTATGCCACTCATTTTTAGTATTAATTAACTAAGGATAAGGGTGTCTATTGCTTAATTATATATAATATTATTTTATTAAACACCTTAATTTGTGCAAGACGAATATTATATGTTAGGATCAAATCAACGGTATCAATACTGTCGAGGGATAATGATGTGGAAATGAGTTGATGCAGCATTTTGGACTGCAAAGGTTCATGAGAGTCAGGGTCATATCCATATTCAAAGAATTTCATTTCATCTAAAATTTCGAATTAGTAAAGAAGTATGCAATTAATTCATTTAAATACTCCCTTTCATTTATGGACTGGACTGAACTTTCCATTTTTTGGAAGATCCAGTGAATAAATAGTTTAATATGTATAGAGTTACTCTCAACGAACCGGACTCAACTTTCCTCAATACCATGAAAATTTTAATTCTGCATCATTTAAAAGTTCAAATTTGAATGAAGGTTTTGAAATTAATTCATTTAATTATTCCTCTAACACATATTGTTCATTAAAGATATTTATTATAGACTGAAACGATGAGACCTACAAAAATATATCGTTAAGCTTAGTTCTAGTTATGACGTATTTATCTTGATTTTGGTTTTCTCTCATATTCAGATTATCCAGGTTTTTGTTTACAAAATTATTTTGATTTTGTTTAATTTTTTAAATTTTAGATTTTCTAGGTTACTTAAATATAGAGGTGGAAATAGGTCGAATTGAGCAAGGTTTCACGTTAGATGGTCTGAGTCTGCTATTTAACTTTTGAGTTTAAGTTTGGTCTGTTACCTGTCATATGCTTTTGTCAGAGGCTTGGTCTGACCTTTTTAATAGATATATCTGACCAATATTGATTTAAAATTAAGCTCAAATTAAATTCAAGTGTATGATATACATTTGAGTGCATATAAGAATAACTCAAAAAATAAAATAAATTTGGGTCACTTTGGCCAGCACCCCGTGTTAGGCCAGGTTGGGCTCCAAAAATATAGGTCAATTGAGATTCGGGCCTAGCCCAAAAATTATTATTGCCCGGTTGGCTAATACCGTGCTAGCTCAGTCCCGTCTAATTGTCAGATCTATTCTTATATATTTTAAATTCTTTGAATCTCTTCTCTTAAGAATATTGTTGGTTTTTTAAGATAACTTGTCATGTGTGAAAAATAAGTTAAATATACAAATTGAAATTCAATTTCATAAAATAAAATTTCTAAGGCAGTCTCACATAATAATTTTCATTTATTTTAATAACATTTGATGATTACAGGGTTAAAAAAAATTCTAAGTTTGATAATTTGTGTAAGATACTAATTGTACATGTTTGAGTTGCATAATATCGCTTTCAATGTGTGACCGGATTGGAAGGCATTTCGTTCTATTTCACTTTCTAATTCACGATTGAAAATCACTCTGCAATTTCGTATCAAAATTAATCCAAAAGAAAGAGAAAAGTTGTGCAATTTAGATGTGATTTAGCACTCTTCCTCAAGCATTAATAAATATAATAAACCCACTTTTAGTAGTATACAACATGTCGACATTTATGTGAACATTTTTATTTATTTTTTATATAGTGCATTGCTCGAATATTTCGTGATCTCCACGAAATTATTGGTGAATCATCAAATCTATCCAACTTCATAACTAATAAAATAATTTACTTTAATTATCATCGGTGAATCATCAAGAATTGATGTTTTACAGGGCTGAGCTAGGGTTGCTTAAGACATTAATGGAACGTTGTACATTTTAGAAAGTCAAAATCCTCCTCATGAAATGATCAAGTGGACGGCCATTATCTTTCTTAGGTAGTAAAACAACAATATCAATGTTTGATTTTTCTAAATTTTAATCTTTGACTGAAAATTAAATTTAATACATAAGATAATAAATACATTGCAATAAATATCCAAATGCTGGTGAAAGTGCTACTTGTCCTATTAGCCGACACATTTTGCTAAGCACTTCCTCTATTAAGTCTAGGTTAGATTTGTTTTATTTTTCACTCTATTTTTTTTTTACAGGTATTTTTCACACAAAATTAAAGAAACATATTTAACAATTTTTTTACAGGTATTTTTCACACAAAGTTAAAGAAACATATTTAACTAGTAATATCTCCCGCTAATTTTGCGGATTGAAACTAAAATTATTATTATTAATTCAAATTATAATAATTAATATTTTTGTTTTAAATATTTAGTAACTTTAGTATAATATTAAAATTTTAATTGTAATTTAACAAATACTCAAATTACTAAATTTGAATAATTAAACAGATTTTAAAAATATTAAAAATTTGAGAAAATCAATCTCAAAATATTATAAGACAATATTATTTCAAATTGTAAATTTCTGAAAAGTTATCTATAGACAATATTGTTGTATATTTGTATTGTCTTCCATTGAAATTAAAGTAAAAAAAATTATTTTGCTTTTAACTCTTGGAGCTACACCATGTAATTGTCCATGTGTAAAAACAGGCTTGGGAATATAAACACCCACAGTCGACAATAATTGACCTTGATTTTTATTTATAGTTATTGCGAAACACAAAAGAATCGAAAGCAATCTCCTTTAAATCATAAACTATAAAGTATCCGCCGAATTAGTCAGGATCATTATGGGGGTGCATATACCTTACTTCCAATATTTCTTTAAAAAATAATCTCAACTTTTAGAATATAATTTTTCAAGTTTCGTAACTACCAATTTGGTTCAATTACACAACCTTGATTTGTGGTCAATATTTCTACGAATGGTACACACACACACACACCAACCTTTAGAGCCATTAAAGTTAATCGGGTCGTTGGGCTGATCCGCATCTTATACATAAATTGAGGGTTGGGTGAAATATTTTTTTAGACCATTTGAAGGGTGGTATGTTTGGGGCGCGATCTTTGGTAGGTTATGGGTGGGCTTTGTCAGGTCAGCCCACCTCCAAATTTATTTTCCATTGTTTTATACAGTCTTAACCATTATAATATCATTTTTAGGACTAGTGTATAAAATTTATTTTTATAGATGATGAATTTAAATTGTAGAAGATTATTTTTAAGAATTTTTATGGTTTATATATTGCGAACTTCAATTTGTATAAATTTATTTTTTTATTAATGAATTATGAACTTTATTTGTAACATATTATTTTAATATTTTTATAATGATAATTATGAAGACAAATTATTTGATTACATTTAATTGCAATAAATTTTATGCATTAGAACTTTTAAATTATAATTTTTAAAATTTTAAATTTTAAAATATATAAAAAAAATAAAATTGGGCGGTCAACCTAAACCCACACCAAACAGTAAGTGGGTTGGGTTAGGGGTTTTGCAGCCTGCCAAATTTTCGGTCCGCATCACACCGATGTCCCGTTGAAATTTGAATATTATGTGGGAAAAATGTTATACAACATTTAATCAATATGTATTAATACATAGATATAAGATTTTTATGAATAAAGGCATGGATTTTCGTATCCTGCATAAATATATTAATTATATAGAATTCATAAAAATGTACTAACATTTAAAAAACATTATCAATATGTAATATACCAATTAAAAAAATTATCAATATATATTAATAAATCATAAAAAAAATATTTGAAATATAATTAAATGTATAACTTTTAAAACTCAAACTTGTAAATCTCTCAATACCATGACCATGCCCAACTTCATCAAACGAACAGCTTTAATTTTAAAGATAGAATCACACATTTAAGACCTAATAGTAATATTTGATCAAAGTGATGTCATTGTTAAAATGCAATATTATGCGAAAGTTTTTATAGAAACAACTAATCAATGTGTTGATATTTATAATACCAAACAAAAAATCAAACGATAAGAAATACGTTCTATGCGGAATTAAAAAAAATAACTCGATTTCACCATGCAAAGTTGACATCTTAAATTCCCCCCTACAAAATTCGAATTCATACTGTTGTAATTGAGTGCGTAAAATAAATAGACAGCGTTTGTTTACCCAGTTCGTCCGGAAGGACTATGTCTGGGGGCGATCCAAGCCAGGAGTTCTACTAATGTTATTGTGTATGTGAGTACATAATTCATGAATACACTGGGATATATATAATAGTAAAAACCCTAGTCTAAAGGGTAAGGCCCAATGTGATTCTTGGTCCTCAAGTAATGTCCACATCAAATCTCCTAGATTTGAAATATCAAATCTTCCAGATTTACAACACTCCCCCTTGGACATTACGACATAAATGTCTTGTCATAAAAACTCCACGTGCTAAGGATCGGCCACAATAATAAGTGGGAGGAATGTCATTGATCTTCTAGATCTAAATCTTCCAGATTCATTTCGAGGTTACCGCTCCCCCTGAAGACAACAACACTTTAAGTCTTTGCATCCCAATACCACGAACGTACTTTTCAAAAGTAGACGTATGTAAGGATTTAGTAAACAAATCTGCAAGATTGTTACTAGATTGCACCTTTTGAATGGTAATCACGCCACTCTTCTGGAGTTCGTATGGGTAGAAAAACTTAGGTGAAATATGTTTCGTCAGGTTTCCCTTGACGTACCCATTACTCATTTGTGCGATGCAAGCAGCGTTGTCTTCAAATATAACGGTGGGAGTTGTATCGCCCTTGGCGATACCACACGAGTCACCAATGTGTTTTACCAAGGACCTTAACCAAACACATTCTCGTGCGGCTTCAAATAAAGCTATGATCTCTGAGTGGTTTGAAGACGTGGTAACCATGGATTGTTTAACCGATCTCCACGAGATTGCGGTTCCACCACAGAGAAAAACATAACCAGTCTGGGATACGGCGTTGTGGGGATCAGACAAATAGCCAGCATCCGCGTAACCTACCAAGGTTTTGTCTTGGTTCTTACGATAAAACAGTCCAAGATCTTGAGATCCTTGGAGGTATCGTAGAACATGCTTAACACCATTCCAATGTCTCCTCGTAGGAGAAGCGCTATATCTCGCAAGCAAGTTAACTACAAATGCAATGTCCGGCCGGGTACAATTTGCAAGATAGAGCAAAGCTCCAACAACGCTAAGATAAGGAACTTCTGGTCCCAGAATTTCTTCTGAATCTTCTCTTGGCCCAAATGGATCCTTATCCACTTCGAGGGATCGGACAACCATTGGGTTGCTAAGTGGATGAGATTTATCCATGTGAAATCCAATACCTTCTTCACGTAGGTCGACTGATGAACAAGGACTCCTTCTGGGAGGTGCTCGATCTGCAAGCCGAGGCAGTACTTGGTTTTACTCAAGGACTTCATTTCGAATTCAGCTCTCAAGATTGAACTGGCTTCTTCAATCTCTTTGCATGTTCCGATTATGTTCAGGTCATCAACATATATGGATATGATGCAAAAACCGTCTTACGATTTCTTCGAGAATATGCACGGGAAAGCTTTATCGAACGTGTATCCCTTCTTCTGAAGGAATTCACTAAGTTGGTTGTACCACATAAGGCCCGATTGCTTCAGGCCATACAACGACTTACGCAGTTGTATGCTATACATACTGCGATTTTCTCCATCCCTTAACTGAGAAATGTTAAATCCATCTGGGATTTTCATATAAATGTCGGCATCGAGTGATCCGTATAAGTACGCGGTTACTACGTCCATTAATCTCATTTGGAGATTCAACTTAACTGCCAAAGATATCAAATAGCGGAATGTTATTGAGTCCATGACGTTGAGTTCATGACGGGAGAATAGGTTTGATCGAAATCAATCCCGGGTCTCTACGAAAACCCTTGTGCTACCAGTCTCGCTTTAACCTCTCCACAGTATTGTTCTCATTTCGTTTTCGTACAAATACCCATTTATATCCTACAGGGATAGCACGCGCGGGTGTACGAACGATTGAGCCAAATACTTGTCTTTTGTTAAGCGAGGCGAGCTCCGCATCAATTGCCTCTTTCCATTTAACCCAATCGTGGCGCTTCCGGCACTCTGCGATTGTTTTGGGTTCAGGATCTAGATCATTAATAATGGAAAGAGCTATTGACGCTGCAAATGTGTCGTCGACGACAGTAATATTTCTATTATATGTTTCTCCCGTATCTGTGAAGTTCACAGAGACCTCGACATTTACGTCAACCAGACCTTCCTCATTTCCCATTGTATCTGGGTCTGGTCGTTCCACGGTCCTAGTGCATGGAATGTTTTGTGCACGTGCTTCATCACTAGGACTCTCATCTCCTTGAGCTTGGGATTATCTAGACGGATCTCTTCTAGAGATTTTCCATTCGACTGACCAGATTTGCTAGCCTTTCGTTTAGGTGTGTTACTATTTCTTGAGGGTCCCTTACGCTTTTGGCGTGTGGGGGCATGAGTACTCGTTTTGCTTGGGACCTCAACCCTTTGGGGAGCATTTACTACAGGTATATGCGATCTAGTCACACCTCTATGGTCAGTGAACGCGTCTGGCAGGTTATTTGCTAAGTTCTGCAGATTAATGATCTTCTGAACTTCTAGTTCAGATTGGTTAGTGCGTGGATCTAGATACTGAAGATTACTTACGTTCCACGTAAGTTCCCGGTATTCATTCAATTTTGAATTCGGATCTCCCCTTAATGCCGGGAAGTAATCTTCATCGAACGTGTAATCAGCAAACCGGGCCGTTAATTGATCCCCGGACAAAGGCTCGAGGTATTTCACGATGGATGGAGAGTCGTATCCGACGTAAATACCGAGTTTCCTTTGTGGGCCCAAAGAGGTTCGCTTGGGTATCGTAATCGGTACGTATACCGCACATCCGAAAAATTTGCAGATGGGAAATGCTAGGTTCTTTCCCACGCACTAACTGTAGGAGGGAATGATCATTATATGCAGTTGGACGGATTTGGATGCATGTAGGACTGCATGCCCCCAGCATGAGGTGGGTAGTTTAGAGTTCATAAGCAATGGTCTTGCGATAAATCTGATACGTTTTATTAGCGCCTCAGCAAGACCACTTTGGATATGGACGTAGGGGACCGAATGCTCCACTTAAATTCCCAGGGCCATACAATAATCTGTAATGGCCTTCGAGCTAAACTCAGCTGCATTATCCTTGTGAATCGATTTAATTGGATAATCTGGGAATTGAGCTCCAAGCTCGATAGTCTTCACAATGAGCTTCGCAAAAGCTTGATTGCGGGTGGATAGCAAAATGCAAATGTCCACCTAGTGGAGGCATCAATAAGGACCATGAAATAACGAAATGGTCCTGATGCTGGGTGAATCGGTCCGCAAATGTCCCCTTGAATTCACTTCAAGGAAAACTGGAGACACTAGTCCAACTTTAGTGCGCGACTGACGCACTATTAACTTACCCTTAGAACATGCATCACAAATAAATTCATCAACAGGAAGGATTCTACTATTCAAATTGGGTAGAGTCCTACGTATCATATATTGTCCTGGATGACTTAACCGTTGATGCCTTAATTAAAGAAGTTTGGGTTATAAAATTTCATACTCATGGCTAGATGGAGATTTTAACGGCGGATGTAGAAATAGTACAATCCGGGGGAGAAGGAAGAAAGTTCTTCTATAAGATTGTATGAGTGGTGGCGTTATCTACCAATCATAAATCACTACCTCAACCCTATCATGCCAGAGGAAATTAACCCAAACCTAATAGCTGATATGTTTACTAGCCATAAATAAAAACAGCAATATCCGAATAAACACATGGACAGCTATTATGATAAACACATCAAAGCTAATAAATTCATCCATAAATAAAATATCCGAAAGAAAGGATCCAAAACATAATGTGAAATTGTTTTATTCAGAAAACAAAATACTAATAATAACTAAATACACAAATCTACTCGTCATCACCGAAATCCCTAAGCTTAATGCTCTTATAATCTTCATTATCTAGGTCAGAGTCTGCTTCGGGCAGACTGGCATGATGAGATTCAACTCTCGGAGCCTTCCCCTTATCGTCCTTCTGCTGCTTTTGATAAGCCTCGACCAAATGTTTGGGAGTACGACACGTGCGAGACCAATGGCCCTTGCATCCGCATCTGTAGCAGGATTGTTCACCCTTATCTTGATTGTTAGATTTTCGGGGAGTGGAGTTCGTGTTAGGTGCAGCCTTCCCACGAACCTGAGCTTGACTGTCATTCGAGGTACCTGAATTACCAAATTTGTTACGACCTAGGCCTTGGCTACGAGTTCGTTTACTTCCACTCCCCCTTCCACGCTTGCGACCTCTTTTACTACTTTGAGCTACAGCATGTGCTTCGGGCACCGCTGTCGAGCCAACCGGCCTCGCATTATGATTCTGCATAAGGAGCTGGTTGTGCTTTTCTGCTACCAAAAGTGCAGAAATTAACTCAGAGTGTACAGTGTAGTTCTTAGCCCTATACTGCTGCTGGAGTACAAGGTTGCTTGCGTGGAAAGTCGACAAAGTCTTCTGGATTAAGTCGTCCTCAGTTACAGTTTTCTGGCATAACTTTAACTGAGACACAATACGATGTAGGGCTGAGTTATACTCCGTTACAGATTTAAAGTCTTGGAAACGGAGGTTCAACCAATCGTATTGAGCTTGAGGGAGGAGTATATCATATTGTTGTTGGAAACGGTCCTTCAGGGACTTCCACAACATTCCGGGATCTCTTTCAGTGAGATACTCATTTTTCAGGTCCTGATTGAGATGATGCCTAAGGAAAATCAGAGCTTTCGCCTTCTGGGCGTCAGTTGATATTGGATCATCGACAATCGTGCCGCTAAGATTGTTCGAGGCTAGATGTATTTCGACATCTAGCGCCCATGTCAGGTCGTTACTACCATCAAGAGTAAGCTCAGCAAATTCTCTTTTGGTAATATCAGACATAATTCACTACAATTAAAGTGACATGGGTAAGAGGATTGACCAAAACATAGACAACGGGAAGACAAGGATTTATCTAGTTACTCTAAGGCACATAGATGCACACACTGGGCGTCGTCTACCCAAGGCATAAAATTACGGTCTGACAAATACCGGGCGCCGCCTACCCGGGCATGAAGAGCGGACTATAAACTATGGGCGCAGTGTTAATGCATGTAGGATAATAAAATCACTTAAGCATGCAATAACAATAAAAATAACGATAATCGCATGAAAATAATTTATAGAAAATTCCCAAATTTATAGAAAATATACGGTTTAATAGACAGAGGAAATAATCATTAGAATAATTATTTCATGTATATTAACGCAATTTAACGAAATATTTTCAGGATTATGTAATATAAATTTTGTGACACAAAAACCGAAGTAAAATCGGGATTATCACAAAATTCACAAGGTATAATCGCAACATGTGTCTAAAAGTGCACGTACAATTATGCAGGGAACACACGGCAAGGGGAGAGCATCGAAAAACAAAAGGAAAAATGAAAAAAATAAAAATTGAGAAATCGGGGCTGATCGCGCTTAGGGGATGCGACCAGCCCGGAAGATCGCGCTTCCCATGCGCGACTTCCTGCCTCCGACCGCGTCTGCCAGGCGCGATCGAGGCCGATCTCTGGGCTTCTTCCTCGGCGCGATTTCAGCCGCGATAGGATGAGCGCCGCCTCAACGCGACGCCCGGAGGCGCGCGGAGGCGGCTGGTTAAGGAGGCGCCGGCGACCGCTCCGTCGGGGGAAGCCACCTGCGTCACGGCGGCATAAGGCCGCGTCGCGCGCGGTGGCTTCCAGCCACGGCAGCGATGCATCGCGCAAGTGAGAAGGCGGAGGCGGGCGGCTGCGCTAGCACGGCAGAGGCGGCGAACGGCTTCGGGCCTCGTGGCGGGGCCGCGCCAAGTGCTGCGGCGGCGCACAAAGGGGACGGCGGCGGAGCGACGGCCACGTCAAGTGGTGGCGGCGGGGCGCTGCTACGGGGGGCGCTTCGGGGCCGTTTTGGGCAGCGCGACGTCGTGCGTCTCGCGGCGTCAGTTTTTCGATCTCGATCCGTAAACGAATTTGATACAAGAACGCATATAATTCAAGCAAGAACAAAAATTGTAATCAAATATGATAATTAAATTCATGCATATAGATCACGCAAAACATGGATTGAATCATTCAAATACGTGAATTAATTCATGAGATTTAAAGGGGAATAATTCTGAGGCGTACCGTTTTTATCTCGGGCAGAGACTCGTGCTGATAACGTGTTGTAATTGAGTGCGTAAAATAAATAGACAGCGTTTGTTTACCCAGTTCGTCCGGAAAGACTACGTCTGGAGGCGATTCAAGCCAGGAGTTCTACTAATGTTATTGTGTATGTGAGTACATAATTCATGAATACAATGGGATATATATAATAGTAAAAACCCTAGTCTAATGGGTAAGGCCCAATGTGATTTTTGGTCCTCAAGTAATGTCCACATCAAATCTCCTAGATTTGGAATATCAAATCTTCCAGATTTACAACACATACATACAAAAATCAAATTCCCCCTCTAATTTTTTTCCTAAATTATCTAAGAAAAATCTTTTAAAATTATGAAAATTCATATCTATATTTTACAATTTAATATTCTATTTCGATAATAAAAAATTTCTCCCAAAAAAATTGGGTGAAAAATATCGAATTTAATAGCAAGATACAAAATTTGGTGGCAAGATTTTTGGAATCAAACAGTATTTCGGTGATAATATTATTTTCAAAATAATCATAAAAAAAGTATATTAGAAAATAAAACTAAATATTCTGCCAAATATGTTAGATTTTATTTATGCATAAAAATATTCTTGCTAATCTTTTTATTTTAAAATATGAATAATTTTTCTGATAAACTTATTCTTTTTTAGAGAATAACTAACAATTTATTGAAAAAAATGAAAGGATGATTTTTATTTTTTTTAGAAAAATTTCAAGTTTGATCCTACAAATTTCACATCTATCATTTTTTTTAAATATCTAAATCATGTAATAAAAAATTGTACAAAACAATATAAATTTTATCTAAATTTTACAATTTAATAGTCTATTTCGGTAACAAAATTTTCTCTCAAATAACTTTAGCTAATCTATTCTTAATGGCCCCGCCAAAAAATATATATTTTTAATGACAAAATATTACATTTGGTGGAAAGATTTTTAGGAATCATACACTATTTCGGTCACAATATTATTTCCAAAAATAATCATAAAAAAGAATATTAGAAAATCAAACTAAATCATAGAAATATTCTTGCTAATCTTTTTTATTTTAAGATATGAATAATTATTTTTAAAATTATATTTTTTAGAGAATAAATAACAATTTTTTTAAAGAAATGAATCAGTAATTTATTTTTTCTTTAATTTTTTTTTTTTTTAGTTTGATCTTACAAATTTCAGATTTACCATTATTTTGAAGAAGAAAAATTGCTAATCATCTAACAAAAAATGGGTACAAAATAATAAAAACTTATATCTAAATTTTATAATTTAATAATCTATGTTGGTAGCAGAATTTTCTCTCAAATAACTTTGTTGAATCTATTGTTAATGACAATATATTACATTTAGTGGAAAAATTTTTGGAAATTATACACTATTTTGGTCACAATATTGTTGATGACCTTGATCCGGATTGGATGATTAGTGGTTGTTTTAACACTAAGAAGGTCACCAAACAAGATTACAAGTGATGACTTTGTGTTAGTGAAGATTGAGAAATGAAATTGTAAGAGTTTGGTCTTTTTCTTGAATATTTGAACTTATTTTTACCCTTTCACGAAGGGATATTTTTAGGCTTACAAGAAAGTAGGAGGTGTCATTCTCTTAGCCTTTTGATTTTGGCATTGACGAGTGTTTAGCCACTTGTCTTATTCCTAAACTATTACATTTTATGCAATGATAAGTGTTTAGTACAATTGTTTGTTTCAAATACAATGCTTAATTAGTGGAATTTTGAGCTGTCTTTCGTGGCCTCATCTTGGTCGCTTGGTCGCCTAAATGGTGGGTACTCTTGTCCTTATTTTTGGCTTGATTATTTACTCATCTTGTTCTCTTGCTGTGTTGGTCGCCTGACATCCGTCTGATAGCACTCCTGGTCGCCTGGTGTTTTGACTCCTCATGAGCTCTGCTGGTCGCTGACTTCTTAATTGTATTATTAGTCTCTTAATCCTCTAATCACTGTTGCTCGTCTGGTCGTCTATCAACATTACCCCCTGACTTGTTCTTTATTGGGAAAATGGCTGACTAATGAAGGACAAGGCATAATCTGATAGAATGACGACTACGTGCCTGGAGCGAGCAATAAATTTTTTAATTTTTTTGGCGGGAAAGCTGGCGATCATCCGGACATCAGGGCGACCAGTGGGGTGCCCTACGCGTGTGTGACGGTTGGATTCCCGAGGTTCTTGGAATCCGTAACGTCGTGGGCGGCAGATGATGTCATCGCCGCCCACACGTATTTCTTTTTTTGCAAATAGGGGCCTACAAAATTTTTCAAAATTTTTATTTTGGCCCCCATTTTTTCCCCTTATAAATACCCTTATTTCTCCCCCTTTTCATTTTTCCGAAAATTCGTTCTTCCTTCCGCCATTGAAGCTTCATTCCAAGCTTTTCCTCACTTACTTTTACAAAATTCCCAAGAGAATTCGTGTGCAATCTTCAGGTAATCATCTATTGTAGTCTTTAATTTTGATTTTGCTTTCATTTTTGCATTTTGTTCTCATTTTTTCTTTGAAAAATTTCTTCCTCCATCGCGAATTTCTCCGGCGCCGCCGCGTTGTTCCCAGCGCCGCCGTCTCCTCCCTTAATTTCTCCAAATATCATTTTTGTTAATTTTTTCGAAAAAACAATCTTTTCAAATGGCTTCTCCTTCCTCGAGTGAAACCACTTCGCTTGAAATTTTTTAGCGTAATCCTGGGAAGCGCCCAATGGAAGAAGAGACTTCCCCCGCTCCTCGCCGCTCGATTCGTCAAGCCTTGGCCCGAAATTCGAGAACCTTGTTAGTGGATGAAGAGACGGGTTCTGAGGCATCCTCTGTTGTTCTCTCCATGGAAGCTCATGCCGCGGACAATCCGGCGACGAAGAGGTGCAACTCCCTGCTGGTCGCCCGGATGCGGAAGAGACTACTTCCTCCGACTTGGGAGAAGACTCGGAAGAGGTGGCCGCTAAGATCAAAGCTGAAGGCGACTAACTCGAGGTGGAGCGACCAAGATTGGCTGTGACTTGGGAGTTTCTGGAGGAGATAGGTTTCCCCACCTCTAGAGTGACTCCCGAGTCTCAGATTCCTGAAGGGGTTGTTCGTCAGAACGAATGGGGCGAATACACTGCTCGCTACTCCACTGCCTTCCCTGTTCGCTCCCACGTAATCATGACTGCCCAGGAGAACAGCTTCATGGCGAGCAGGATTCTAAGTCTGATTACTGAGGATGACTTGGATAGCATCAGGTCCCACTATAAGATTCCATATGATATATTCCTGTATGCCCCCAAGAAGGGAGAAACTACTGATCGCCCGCCACCAGGATACACGGCGATCAACTTGGATATCCTGAACACGGGGTTTCCTCTGCCGCTCCATCCCCTTATTGTTGGAGTTGTACGTGAAAGTATGCTTTTACTTTGTATAACTCGTGTATCAAACACTTGTGTGTGAGAATAATTCTTTTATCACATTTGTTTTAGTTATGATTGAATGTTGAATTTCTATTGCAAACCGTTCAATATATGGTACTAGTTACATTGTAGTTAATGTGGTGATACCCAATCACGGAAGACAACATTAACTGTTTCCTTGTAACTAAACGTACATTTTCACGACCTAGGTGGAATTGAACAATCCGCCGTGAAAGGTCGATGTGTAAGACTCAGATTGGTCTGTCTTGACTAAGAGATTGCACTAGCACATTTAGTATGTGTTGAAGAGGACCTACATCGAGGATAAATTCTTCTGTTCTGAAATGTGAAGAATTAGACCTCAGTGGTTGTTGATTTCTTAATCTCCGTCACTTAAATAGGAACGTGTGTGCTTAATGGTTACTGCTTTGATTCATGTTGGGTGAGAATCATTGTGACTTCGAACTTTGTGTCTTGGGTAGTAATATTAATCATACGACGGTTGCTAAGATTTAATACGGAGAAACGCGTGCGAGTACGGCTCGTGTGATTAGTCCCCTTGGTGGGCTCAAAAGTTTTATCGTACCAAATCTTGCAAGTGAAGAATTAGTTTCTTCGGTACAGATAATAATGTTGAGCTGTCTTTACTCCAAGGTGAAATATATTAATTAATTTAGAGCTATTCAGAAGCTTAATTAATTAATGGACTTGATAATCTTAAACGTGGGAAATAATAACCGGGAGCCCATATTATCGTAATATGGATTAAGATGGATAGTGCAATATTAATTTATTAGTGGTAATAATTAATATTAATGGATTGAATTATATTGGGGCTCAATATTGAAATTCAGAAGTCCATTAGGAGGTCCAATCTTAATTCTCCTTAAAGGCCCCTCAAGTATCCCATTAAGTAGTCCAATAATGCTAAGGTGATTAAAATAAAAAGAAAATAATAATGTTGATTTTCCTATTATTTTCGAATATTAGGAGAGAAAAGATTTTGTTGATTTTCTTGAAAAGATATTATGGAAGATAAGTATTCTTGGAATACAAGATTATCTCATATATTCAAGAAGATCCAAATCTTGGATTCTCTACCTATTATTTTCGAAATTTACAAGCATAACAAGGTGAGTGAGATTTTTGTGGAATATTTTATTTTGGAGAAAAGAATATATGAGATATATTCAAGATTTCTTAGAGTCTAAGAAAAGATTTTTTCCAAGCCCATAAACCACATTATTTTTTGCCACTCTTTGTTATAAATAGGGGATGATTATTTCATCCCCAAGTACATAATTCCATGTGTTGGAAAAATCAAGAGCATATATATTTTTCTTTTTTCTTAGTTATTTAAATTATTCGAAAGCATCTCCCACCGGTGATCGAATAAGGCGAAAGGGAATACTTGAGAAGGCTTTTGGGTTGGTAAAGCGCGTATGTGTTAGTCCCATTTTATTCAAAAGGCCAAGTTCTACGAGAGGTACGCTAATCACATATTATCTTGTTTATTCCGCCATAGATTATATGTGAATTAATTCAATATGCATGATGTTAAATTAGTTGTTGGAATTATTATTTGAATTAATTAGGATTAATTCATGCTAGTAATAATTGTATTTAAATTCGTATTTAAATTTCATCCCGAATAGATTCCGGGCACCCCTATTTTCCCAACACTTATTGGTCTCTTTTTGGAAGACGTGAATCTGGCCATCACCCAAATTACTCCTAACGGATGGAGTAATTTTCTCGCCTTGATGACGTTATTCGGCCTCGAAGGCTACAAGAATAAGATTAGTACCACCGAAATCCACTACGCCATGGTCATTTCTGCCTGTAAAGAGGAGGGTGTAGGCTGGTACTATGTGAAGGCGAGGACGGGGGTCAAGCTCATTGAGGGAGTTGCCAATATAGTGAAGAGTTGGTATAACCAATTCCTCTTCATTGGAGGAGACTGGCGGGCATCGGCGGACTTTTCTGGCGGCCAGGCGCGCATAAATTCGCCTGAGCATTTTGGCATAGTGAAACGTAGGCTTCCTTTTTCTTTCTATGGACCAAGTTGGAACTAATATTAATTTTTTCTTTTTTGTTGTTTTGCAGGTCCAGAAGTATTGAAGTGGGGGCATCCGGACTTAAGTGAAGAATTTTTGTACACATTGGCCGTGATAGTGCTCCGAAACCCCGCTGATCGCGAAATCTTTCATCTTTCAAAGGCCCATTGCCGAAAGATCGCCCAACTTTTCACAAGTCTGCATCACTTGGAAGCTTAAGCGGAAATCCCCGAGGGTAATCATTTTAAGACTCTTTACTCTTCTGTTCGCCTTATCACCTAATCTTACTAATCTTTGCTCCTTCTTTACTTTTGACAGATCAACGTGTGACTGTTGTTGTTCCTACCATCCCAGAATCTTATCACCTCCTCGCCCCTCGTGTGAAACAGATGGTCGCCGAAGAGCCGACCAGGAGGAAGCAAGATCCACCTCTGTCTCTCATCCGTCTTCGAGCTGGGGAAGAGACGGCCCCTCATGCTCACCCTCGAGTTCCCACTGGTCGCTCCAGGGGAGCTTCAAAAACTGCTGCCTCTCCCCGTGGTGCGGAGAAGGAGGGGAAGAGGCCAAAGAAAAAGGTCTCACGAGAGGACACTCGTGGTGAGGGAGAGGGCGCTGAGCGAGCATCAAAGCGCCCCAAACCTGCTACCGAAGCGAGCAGCCGGGCTCCACACTCCCCGATTTCTAAATCCACCTCTCTTGAGATTATAAGTGAGCAGCAGACGATGGCTGCTATTTTGAACAAGAAGAAGCGAGCATCTAACGATCACTCGTACCTGGGATACGACCTAGTGAAGTTGAGAGAGTAAGTCTTTGAACCGTCACCTTGGTGATCACTCTTTGTAGTACATTGACTTTAAGCTTCTTTTTTATTTTTCAGGTATAAGCCTGAGGAGCAACCCGGGCGAACAGAAGTGTTTCACCAGCTTAGTTGCGTGAAGTCTCCTCCTCCTTACCTGGACATCCCGAACTCCCATGTTCGCCGGGCAACTGAGACGGTTCCTCGCTCTTGGACCAGGACTTGTGAGGATATTGTCCAAGGGCAGACTGCTAGCGATAATGCCCGCCTGATCGCCTATAATGCCAGCCACCAGGCTGTGATGGCTCAAAAGCTCCTTGATCAGATCGTGATCTTGGAGCGGACCAACCGCGGTCTTGGTCGCAAGATTGACGGTTTTGAGGCAGAGAGGGCAGCTGATCTGGAACAAAAGTACAACGCTTCTCTGAACAGCGAACTATTTGCCCTCAATCAATCTGAGAAGCTGATGCTCGAGCTGGGGGTTGCTGATGAGCGACTAAAGGTGTTAGAGGGCGAGAAAGCATCCGTGGTCGCCCAGGTTGAGGAGTTGCAAGCTGAAGTTGCTCGCCTTCAGCAGGAGAAGTCTGGCATGGTCGCCTTTGATGTCTATGCTCAGGATGTGGCCGATAACACTAACTTTGGTTATGTGTGTGCCTATGCCGAGAGCATTAGATCGGTGAAGTTTGCCTTGGACCATGGCAAGGATGTTCTGGCCACAACCAAGAAAGACTTCGTTGATTACATCAAGAACAACCCCGTCAGTGTTGGGTTCGCCGTCCCGGTGGCCGATCTTGGGGAGATGGGGGTCCCCTTGGACATCTTTGGGGAGGATGTTCAAGTCATCGCACCTCAGTTCTCGGGCGAGGAGCCGAGTAAAGAGGCCGAAATTTTTTATGGTCTCCACTCCCTTCCCCTTACCCCCATCGATGGGGCTGGCACCTCGACCGCGGCGGCCACCACTAAAGCTGCCACTACTGATGCGGCTCCCTCTGCTCCGGCCACCACTGATGCCCCTCCAGCTCTCCAGGACTGAAGACCTTTGTACTTTTGTTTTCCTTAGATTTATACTAGGGTAATCTTGTACTTTCTTCGCTTCTTCTTGTAACATCTTTTGCTCTTTTAATGAAAAGATATTTGAGCATGTCTGTTATCTTTATTGTTTTTTCTTGTTACTTCCTTGCTTCTTGTTTGTTCGCTACTTGCACTGTTGCTCGCCTGTACTTATACAAGCTTCACGAACTTAATATTTTCCTTTTTTAGAGATAAATATCTTCATGTTTAATGATCGCCTGATCGATTTAGATGGGCCCTTATTGTCTTAAAAAGACTTAGCCTTAAATGATTGGGTATTATTGTCCTTTCATGGGCTTGGCCTTGAATTTTTCCCTCGTGGTCGCCCCCACTTTTGGGCCTTATTGTCCTTACATGGACTTAGCTTTGGGTGTTTCCTTTGTGGTCGCCCCCAATTTTGGGCCTTATTGTCCTTATATGGACTTGGCCTTGGGTTCGTATATTTTTACCTTTGTTGTTCGCCTCCTTTGCCTGTGCATCATGGGCGAGCAGCTTATTTTTGTGATCGAACAACTGAGTAAACTAATTTTACATCACAGATTTCATATATACTTACAAAATTTTTGAAATTTTTCAACCATACTTACAATGGATATTTCATAAAATAATATGGAACTTGAACTAAATTTTACATGTGCTATACAATTTTTTGCCTATTGGTAATATTTCTTCAACAAAGCTGCATTCCAGGAGTATTGGGCCGAGTTGCCTTCCATGTCTTCTAAGTCATATGTACCATTGTGCCATTTCTGAGTTATCATGTATGGGCCCTCCCAAGTCGGTCCAAATACTCCTGGTGGTGGTCCCAAAACTTTTTTAAGTACGAGATCTCCGATCTTGAATTCATTAACTTTTACTTGTGAATTGTAATACTTTGCGATCCTTTTCTTGTATATTGCATTCTTCATTTCTGCCAAAATTCTCTTTTCATCAACCAAATCCATCTCTGCAGCTAGAGCCATGTTGTTCGACTGCTCGTCGAACATTGTTGTTCGCTCCGTTGTCACTTTCAATTCTACGGGTATTACTGCTTCCACACCGAATGCCATGGTAAATAGAGTTTCTCCTGTACTTGTTCTATAATATACCCGATATGCCCATAGCACTTCTGGTAGCTCCTCTGACCATTTTCCTTTCTTGTCCACCAACCGGATCTTTAGTATGTGTTTGATTATTTTGTTGACTGCCTCTACCTGGCCGTTGGGCTGAGGGTGATATGGGGTTGAAAAATGTTTTTTTATCCCCCATTTTTCACAAAAGTTTCTTATTTTCTTGCCTTCGAATTGTCGTCTGTTGTCGGTCAAAATCGCTTGTGGGACTCCGAACCGGCATACAATATTTTTCCATATGAAACTAATCATATTTTCCTGCGTGATTGTTGCTAGTGCCTCTGCCTCAGCCCATTTCGTATAATAGTCCACAGCCACCACTGCAAATTTTACATTTTCCTTTCCAGTCGGGAAGGGTCCAATGATATCAATTCTCCATTTTGCAAATGGCCATGGACTGTTAACTGCAATCATCTCGGTTGGTGGCTTGTGAATACTGGGTGCGAATATCTGGCATCTGTGACAAGTTTTCGCAACTTTGATAGCATCTTGCAATAATGTAGGCCAGTAGTATCCTTGCCTTACTGTTTTATAGGCCAATGCACGCCCCCCATCGTGGTTTCCACAGACGCCTTGATGAATTTCTTGTAAAACCTCTTGGCCCTGCCCTTTTATCAAACATTTCAACAATGGAAGCGAGAATCATCTCTTGTATAGTTGCCCATCCATGATTGTGAACCTTGCTGCTTGCCTGGTCGTCTTGGTCGCCTCTTGAGGATCTTCTGGGACTTCGCCATCATGAAGGTATTTGATAATGGGTGTTCTCCAGTCGTCCTCCTCGGATTCTTCATCTACTTGATTGATCTTGTAATCATGTATTGATGGTTGATATATTTTTGTGATGGTGATTTCTGATAATTCTGCTGGGCCCGTGCTGGTAGCCAGGCGAGCAAGTGCATCTGATTGGGCATTATTTTCTCTGGGTACTTGTTCTATGTAAATTTGCTCAAACATAGAAGCCAAGTGGGCTACAATTTTCTGATATAACATCATGTTTTCGTCTTTCGCTTCATATTCTCCTCGGACTTAGTTGACTATCAGCTGTGAGTCCCCATATATCTGTAATCTTCTAACCCCGACCGCCAATGCTAGACGGAGTCCGGCTATCAGTGCCTCGTATTCGGCTTCATTGTTTGTTGCCATGAACTTAAATCGTATTGCTGAGGTGAAGATTTGTCTGTCCGAACTTATTAGTACTATTCTTGCTCCTGATGCTGCGTTGGTTGATGATCCATCAACGTACATGTGCCATGGATGATTATGACCTCTCGTCGGATCTTGAGGAAAGGTCAGCTCAACTATAAAGTTAGCCAAAGCTTGTCCTTTGGTCGTTGTTCGAGGTGCATATGATATCCCCAATTGGCTTATTTTGAGGGACCATTTGAGGAGGCGACCAGCAGTGTCTGGTCTTTGTAAGACTTGTCTTAACGGGAAGGTTGTCAGGACTTCTACTTGAAGTATGGTCGAAGTTTCCTGACGCTCATCACCAGTGCGTACGCCAATTTTTCCATCGGGGAGTATTTGATTTCTGCCTCGTGCAACGCTTGACTCACATAGTAGATGGGTAAATGGAATTTTCCCTCTGCAGGAACCAAAACTGAGCTGATGGCTACTTCCGAGGCTGCCAGATATTAATACAACTTTTCTCCCGACACTGGTTTTGATAAGATTTTGGTGTCGCTGAGATATTCTTTCAGCTGCTCAAACGCCTGTTGACAATAATTTGTCCATTGAAATCCGCCTTTCTTTATAGCATCGAAGAAGGTTCGGTATTTGTCGCCGGATCTTGAAATGAATCTATTGAGGGCTGCCAAGCATCCGGTGAGTCGCTGTACTTCCTTGACAGACCTTGGTGGCTGCGTATCTAGAATTGCCTTCACCTTTGATGAATTTACTTCAATGCCTCGCTGGCTAACAAGGTGTCTAAGGAACTTGCCTGAATAGACCCCGAAGCTGCTTTTCTTTGGGTTTAGTTTCATGTTGTATGCTCGAAGTATTTCAAAGGCTTGTGTCAGGTGTTCCAAATGATCTTCCTTTTTCGGGCTTTTTATGACTATGTCGTCCACGTACACTTCCATTGTTTTGCCAATGTGTTTATCGAATATTTTGTTGACGAGTCGTTGATATGTGGCTCCCGCGTTAATTAACCCGAATGGCATCCTCTTTCAACACAACAAATTTTTTATGGTGTAGAAAGCTATACTTTCCTGGTCGTCTTGATGCATTGGGATCTGATGGTAACCAGCGAATGCGTCCATGAATGTGAGGAGTTCATGTCCAGCCGTGTTATCCACCAACTGGTCAATGTGTGGCAATGGAAAGTTGTCTTTGGGGCACGCAACATTCAAGTCTGTGAAGTCGATACATAACCTCCACGTGCCAATTGGTTTCTTCACTAATACTGGATTTGCCACCCACCTGGGGCATAAAGCCTCTTTGATAAGGTCATTGTCCAATAGCTTCTTAACCTCTACATCCAACGCTTCGTACTTGTCGGGCCCAAACTTCCTCTTTTTTTGTTTCAATGGTTTCCTTGTTGGGTCAATATTTAGTTTATGGCAGGCATGCTCAGGGCTAATGCCTACCATGTCACTATGCGACCATGCGAATACATCGAGATTGGACCTTAAGAATTCTTCCATCCTGGATCTGTAAGGCTCCGGGAGCTCAGACCCAATGAAGAATTCTAAGTCTTCTCGGTTCGGGTCAACTTTTATTGCTTCCAACTCTTCGACCGGCGTTGATCTCCTTTTTTTATTTTTCCATCGAGGATCAATGATGGGCCCTTCCAAGTTGAGCTTATCTTCAATCACCATTGGCTCTACTCCTAGCCGTGGTTCAAGGTCTTCCATCTTATTTGGGCAAGGTCCAGTCTCTTGCCCTTGTTGCTCGTTTTGGATTTCTTGTTCGTCCCCCTGCTGGTCGTCTACCTCCATCATCTCCGTATCAATGGATTCTGTGATTTCATCAAGTATGGATGGTTCATCTTCAGCACTGCTGCTCGACTGTTCGTCTATCATTGATATCTAATTGTCTTTGGGTAGCAGTTGCAGGAGGCACTCACGAGTTCTTTTTTGGTCGCCTTTTACTGTACCTGACCCTTTTGGTGTTGGGAATTTGACACAATAATAGTACGTTGAAATAGCTACTTTGAATTCATTGATAAAAGGTTGGCCGAGAAATCCGTTATAGGAGGACTGTTGATCTACCACTAAGAATTCTACCATTCTAGTTAACCTCCTATCAGGATTCTCGGTCGATACAAGTTCAACTGGCAACGTAACTACACCTAGGGGAATGGTTACAGCATCTCCGAATCCCACTATCTTATGATTACAATCTTTTACATATTCTGCGCAATCTCCTAATTGATCTAGCGTGCTCTTGAATAGAATATTTGTATAGGAGACGGTGTCCACAAGTAGCCGATGGACTCTAATTCCCATGATGTTAGCACATATAATCAAGGAGTCATTGTGCGGTGTGAGCACCCCGTCTAAGTCCTTTTCTGAGAACACCAAGTCTCCCATTTTTTTGGTGGCCTGGTTGACTCCCACTTCTTTAACTTGAGCCACTGCTCTCAACTCTTTCTTCTTTTTTCTTTTTGAGATCGGGGGTCTCCCATTTGAACAACCTCCAACTGGCCCGCTTGCCTCAAGCATAAGAATTTCCCGAGTTGGTTCCGCCGGAGCTGTTGGGACTTTATTTCCCTTCTTGATCGTCCTGCTCGGCTGGTCGTCACTATCTTCGTCATTTGAGCTGAGTGGATTTGCAATTCTGGGCTTCTTTCTAGGTTTCTTCTTCACAAATTCGGACAACTTTCCTTCTTCATAGAACCTCTACAATTGTTTTAATGGTCGCGACATTCACTAGTGAAGTATCCGATGTTCTGGTGGTAGGCGCAATATTTGTTTGGATTCAGCTTTCTGCGCTCTTGCCGGATTTTCATTGGTTCTGATAGCATATCCCTGTCTTTAACATTGTTGTACACAGCCTCTATTGACATGGTGAACACTTGATTCAATCTTTCCTTCAGTTTCGCTCCTTCATTGAAGGCTTTCATGTTTTTGGGAGCTTTGTAGTCATTTCCTGCGGACTTCTTTCCAGTTTTCTTGGGATCGACTTTATCACCCAACTCCTTCTGCAATGCTTCTTGCATAGATACATGTATACCTGCTCGATGTCTAAACTCCACGTATATTTTATGGCAGGCAAGATGTATTTATTTCCACAAATCAGTCCCTTTTTTCAAGCCCGCCATCACCGCCACCATCTTGGTGTCCTCACTTACCATTTCACCTTCCAGAAGTATCTTGTCGAACCTTTCCAATAACTTTCTGTCCGACTCATCCTCCCCTTGCTTAATGTCGGCCAGCCGGTGTCTCTAAGTTAAGTATGACCCAGCTGTGAGTAAATGTGACAAGAACTCTTTGCTAAATATGTAAAAGGAAACTGATGGTCCCGTTTTCGAAGGGCAAAATGGGAATTCAGGAGCACAATTTTTTTTTTTTAAACCTATTTCCTCAGGGAGTTCAGCATGAGTAATACTCAAGTCACTGCTCTGCTCAGAGGCTGAGTTACCAAGTCAGTGAGAAGGCTTGGAGTCTCATGCTCTGAGCAAGGACAGTGGCTTGAGATGCTGAACTCTCGAGTGCGTTATCAAATCACAGCTTTCACCCTGACTGAGTTCAGTGACGAAATACTCAAGTTACTGCGTTGCTGAGAGTCAGAGCTATCAAGTCAGAGATGAGACTTGAAAGCTCAGGCTCTCAACAAGGCAGTGACTCGAGAGACTGAACTCTCGAGTGTCTAGCCTGATTCAGTCAGTGAGATGAACCTCCCTGACTGAAATGCTTAACTAAAGTTCCTTTTTAAACAATGCTCTCAGTGAGCAGATTTTCGCAATACTTTAGAAGAAAAGACATTCCAGATAATAACACTTGGTTTAACGTGGTTCGGAGACTCAAGCTCTTACATCCACGGCCTGATTTAACAGGAAATCCACTCCTTTGGATTCTTGTTTTTAACGTGCCAAGGTGCACTAACAACTGGACTCACGCCACTCCCTGGGCTGCCCTTCTCCTCACTTACTACCAACAAACCTGACTAGAGGGTTTTGGTTTCAGTTAGGTTTTCTCCAACTAGGTGAGGTTTTCCCATTACAATGTGTTAGCCAATAGCTAAGATAGGGAAAACCTCTCTAAGCCTAGAGTTACAAGCTGAACACTCATATGTGTATATTTGAAGACCCTAATGGTCAGTGTTTAAGATGTGAGTAAACCCTCCTTATAACTCCCATGCACGTATGCTACTACCCACACCCTCACAGCTCGTAGGTGTTTGTTTTCTTACAATTCTTACAACAACACAACACACCCAACTACGCAACTATGAGCTTGTATATATAATGGGGATTCAAATGTATCCGTTGGAGAGGAAATACATTTGAATCCAGCATTAAATGGTTTCAACCACTTTTCTTGGAATGCGGCCTTTGTCAGTGTCAGAGTTGCTGCCTCGTGCTGATTGGTCCACGTGGCCTGAATTCACGGATCTTTGACTCAGTGGGTTGACCAAGACCCACTGACTTTAGGTAGCTTCCTCCTTCACTGACTCTGATCTTCAGTGGACTGACTCGTCCTCAGTGCAGTTGTCCTTCAGTTAACTCTTGAAGGTCTTTCCAAGAAGTTTGTCATAAGGCTGGATGACAAACTTCCCTGACCACAGTAGCCTGACTCCTTCAGGCCTACTTGGTGCAGCACTGATCCTCCTGATCAGGCTCTTCACTGAGTGGTCCACCAGACTTGGCTTAGATCAGCCTGACTTACACTCAGTGGGACTTCCTTCAGGCTTCTCCATTGGTTCAGGTTGATGGCATGTCTTCAGTCAGCTCTTCTGGTTGTCATCTTGATATCTTCAGGCTGTGTTGAGAAGTTCCCCCTCGCTGAGTTCCCCCTCAACTGAGCAACCTGTTCTACTGAGAGCTAACCTAGCCTGACCTGATCTAAAGGATACTATCCTGACTGCTTTCAAACCTATTACATGTTGTTTTGGAAAATCATCAAAACTAAACATATCCCAACAATTTCCCCCTTTTTGATGATTCCAAAACTTCTAACCAAATGATTTTCTATTACAAGAATGTTGTCAGAGTACAGGTAATAGTTTGAAATATGCAGGAATTCCCATAGTTTAAAACATTTAAGATCTGTTCGGTAGACCATTTTTCTTAACAAAACTGGATCAGTGGTCATGTGAACAACCCGCTCTGATACCAATTGATGGTCCCGTTTTCGAAGGGCAAAATGGGAATTCAGGAGCATAAATTTTTTTTTTAAACCTATTTCCTCAGGGAGTTCAGCATGAGTAATACTCAAGTCACTGCTCTGCTCAGAGGCTGAGTTACCAAGTCAGTGAAAAGGCTTGGAGTCTCATGCTCTGAGCAAGGACAGTGGCTTGAGATGCTGAACTCTCGAGTGCGTTATCAAATCACAGCTTTCACCCTGACTGAGTTCAGTGACGAAATATTCAAGTCACTGCGTTGCTGAGAGTCAGAGCTATCAAGTCAGAGATGAGACTTGAAAGCTCAGGCTCTCAACAAGGCAGTGACTCGAGAGACTGAACTCTCGAGTGTCTAGCCTGATTCAGTCAGTGAGATGAACCTCCCTGACTGAAATGCTTAACTAAAGTTCCTTTTTAAACAATGCTCTCAGTGAGCAGATTTTCGCAATACTTTAGAAGAAAAGACATTCCAGATAATAACACTTGGTTTAACGTGGTTCGGAGACTCAAGCTCTTACATCCACGGCCTGATTTAACAGGAAATCCACTCCTTTGGATTCTTGTTTTTAACGTGCCAAGGTGCACTAACAACTGGACTTACGCCACTCCCTGGGCTGCCCTTCTCCTCACTTACTACCAACAAACCTGACTAGAGGGTTTTGGTTTCAGTTAGGTTTTCTCCAACTAGGTGAGGTTTTCCCATTACAATGTGTTAGCCAATAGCTAAGATAGGGAAAACCTCTCTAAGCCTAGAGTTACAAGCTGAACACTCATATGTGTATATTTGAAGACCCTAATGGTCAGTGTTTAAGATGTGAGTAAACCCTCCTTATAACTCCCATGCACGTATGCTACTACCCACACCCTCACAGCTCGTAGGTGTTTGTTTTCTTACAATTCTTACAACAACACAACACACCCAACTACGCAACTATGAGCTTGTATATATAATGGGGATTCAAATGTATCCGTTGGAGAGGAAATACATTTGAATCCAGCATTAAATGGTTTCAACCACTTTTCTTGGAATGCGGCCTTTGTCAGTGTCAGAGTTGCTGCCTCGTGCTGATTGGTCCACGTGGCCTGAATTCACGGATCTTTGACTCAGTGGGTTGACCAAGACCCACTGACTTTAGGTAGCTTCCTCCTTCACTGACTCTGATCTTCAGTGGACTGACTCGTCCTCAGTGCAGTTGTCCTTCAGTTAACTCTTGAAGATCTTTCCAAGAAGTTTGTCATAAGGCTGGATGACAAACTTCCCTGACCACAGTAGCCTGACTCCTTCAGGCCTACTTGGTGCAGCACTGATCCTCCTGATCAGGCTCTTCACTGAGTGGTCCACCAGACTTGGCTTAGATCAGCCTGACTTACACTCAGTGGGACTTCCTTCAGGCTTCTCCATTGGTTCAGGTTGATGGCAGGTCTTCAGTCAGCTCTTCTGGTTGTCATCTTGATATCTTCAGGCTGTGTTGAGAAGTTCCCCCTCGCTGAGTTCCCCCTCAACTGAGCAACCTGTTCTACTGAGAGCTAACCTAGCCTGATCTGATCTAAAGGATACTATCCTGACTGCTTTCAAACCTATTACATGTTGTTTTGGAAAATCATCAAAACTAAACATATCCCAACAATTTCCCCCTTTTTGATGATTCCAAAACTTCTAACCAAATGATTTTCTATTACAAGAATGTTGTCAGAGTACAGGTAATAGTTTGAAATATGCAGGAATTCCCATAGTTTAAAACATTTAAGATCTGTTCGGTAGACCATTTTTCTTAACAAAACTGGATCAGTGGTCATGTGAACAACCCGCTCTGATACCAATTGATGGTCCCGTTTTCGAAGGGCAAAATGGGAATTCAGGAGCACAATTTTTTTTTTTTAAACCTATTTCCTCAGGGAGTTCAGCATGAGTAATACTCAAGTCACTGCTCTGCTCAGAGGCTGAGTTACCAAGTCAGTGAGAAGGCTTGGAGTCTCATGCTCTGAGCAAGGACAGTGGCTTGAGATGCTGAACTCTCGAGTGCGTTATCAAATCACAGCTTTCACCCTGACTGAGTTCAGTGACGAAATACTCAAGTCACTGCGTTGCTGAGAGTCAGAGCTATCAAGTCAGAGATGAGACTTGAAAGCTCAGGCTCTCCACAAGGCAGTGACTCGAGAGACTGAACTCTCGAGTGTCTAGCCTGATTCAGTCAGTGAGATGAACCTCCCTGACTGAAATGCTTAACTAAAGTTCCTTTTTAAACAATGCTCTCAGTGAGCAGATTTTCGCAATACTTTAGAAGAAAAGACATTCCAGATAATAACACTTGGTTTAACGTGGTTCGGAGACTCAAGCTCTTACATCCACGGCCTGATTTAACAGGAAATCCACTCCTTTGGATTCTTGTTTTTAACGTGCCAAGGTGCACTAACAACTGGACTCACGCCACTCCCTGGGCTGTCCTTCTCCTCACTTACTACCAACAAACCTGACTAGAGGGTTTTGGTTTCAGTTAGGTTTTCTCCAACTAGGTGAGGTTTTCCCATTACAATGTGTTAGCCAATAGCTAAGATAGGGAAAACCTCTCTAAGCCTAGAGTTACAAGCTGAACACGCATATGTATATATTTGAAGACCCTAATGGTCAGTGTTTAAGATGTGAGTAAACCCTCCTTATAACTTCCATGCACGTATGCTACTACCCACACCCTCACAGCTCGTAGGTGTTTGTTTTCTTACAATTCTTACAACAACACAACACACCCAACTACGCAACTATGAGCTTGTATATATAATGGGGATTCAAATGTATCCGTTGGAGAGGAAATACATTTGAATCCAGCATTAAATGGTTTCAACCACTTTTCTTGGAATGCGGCCTTTGTCAGTGTCAGAGTTGCTGCCTCGTGCTGATTGGTCCACGTGGCCTGAATTCACGGATCTTTGACTCAGTGGGTTGACCAAGACCCACTGACTTTAGGTAGCTTCCTCCTTCACTGACTCTGATCTTCAGTGGACTGACTCGTCCTCAGTGCAGTTGTCCTTCAGTTAACTCTTGAAGATCTTTCCAAGAAGTTTGTCATAAGGCTGGATGACAAACTTCCCTGACCACAGTAGCCTGACTCCTTCAGGCCTACTTGGTGCAGCACTGATCCTCCTGATCAGGCTCTTCACTGAGTGGTCCACCAGACTTGGCTTAGATCAGCCTGACTTACACTCAGTGGGACTTCCTTCAGGCTTCTCCATTGGTTCAGGTTGATGGCATGTCTTCAGTCAGCTCTTCTGGTTGTCATCTTGATATCTTCAGGCTGTGTTGAGAAGTTCCCCCTCGCTGAGTTCCCCCTCAACTGAGCAACCTGTTCTACTGAGAGCTAACCTAGCCTGGCCTGATCTAAAGGATACTATCCTGACTGCTTTCAAACCTATTACATGTTGTTTTGGAAAATCATCAAAACTAAACATATCCCAACAGAAACTTTCCCACATTACATCTCAACTCTCTCGCCATACTATCCAACAACCCGTCGGCTATATTCATCCCAAAATAGAGCATTTGTTCAAGTTCACACACATACCAAAAATTAATTCCCAAAGCTTGAGAAATCTCCTTAGAAAACACACATTCTCCATCTTCGCTGCACCTAAGAAGAGTGTGTCATCCTCAAATTGAAGGTACGATACACTAACCTTATTTTGCCCAATTAATGTCGGTTCAAACAGCCACAACTCAATAACCCTATTGATTAGAATGTTAATGCCTTCGACTGCTAGAAGAAAGAGAAAATGTGATAATGGGTCTCCCAATCGCAATCTCCTATCCAACTTGAATTCTCCTGAAGGGCTCCCATTTACTAAGGCCGAAGCTCAAGCAGTTGAGATACATTCCATGATCCAATCAATCCATTTGGGGTGGAAGTTAAAACCCACCAATATCCTCTTCAAATAATCCCAGTCCACCGAGTCATACGTCTTGGCAAAATCAATCTTATAGAAAAAAAATTCCTTTTTGCCTTTCTTCATGTTCTCAATAGCCTCATTCAGAATCACCACGCTGTCTAAAAGTTGTCGACCTCCCACGAAAGTGCTCTATTGAGATGAAATGAGGGTATCCAAAACTCTACTCAATCTCTTGGAGAGCACTTTTGAAATTATTTTATAAATACCTCCAATCAACGAAATAGGGCGGAAATCATTCATATCAACAACCAAGTCTTTCTTTGGTACTAAGATGATAAAAGTTAGGTTTAAACCTCTTAACAACCTTCCTTTTTTCGTGAAATTCGTTCATCATATAAATAAAATCAGCTTTGTAAATGTTCCAGAAATCCTTCAAGAACTGGAAATTAAACCTGTCAGGCCCAGAGTTTTTTGAACTTTCATAGGACCAGATAGCTTCTTTTACCTCTTTCTCAGAAAAAGCCTCAATCAGCAATACATTATCCCCCTAAGGCACCTTCCTCACAAAGAATTCCTCGCCGATGTTTGGTCTTTGCAGATTGGATTTTCTGAAGTGGTTATTGAAGAATTACATAATTTCTTTGTTGAACGCCCCCACCTCCTCTTGCCATATACCATTTACTGATATTCCCTGGATTTCATTACGTTGCCTCTTATTGTTGTTGCAGGCGTGGAAAAATCTTGAGTTTGTGTCTCCTTCTTTCAACCATTTGACCCGTGTCTTTTGTTGGATAAGGCTATCTTTTTGTTTAATTTGTGTGAGAAGTAACGCCATCTCCTTGTATATTTGAATTATTTCTTGTTCATCGAGACCAAGCACATCATCAATCACACCCTAACTTCCAAATTTATTCTCTATGAAATTCAATTCTTTTGTCTATTGAACCAAAACATCTCTATTCCAGGTTTTGAGATCTTCCTTGAGTCTCTTCAATTTTTCCTTTACTATGTATCCACCTCAACCTTCTATCTCTAGCTATTCCATTTCTCCTCCACAAACTTTTTGAAACCATGGTGAGAGAACCAGGCGTTGATGCAGCGAAAGGGTTCAGGACCCCAATCCTTCCCTCTATTATCAAGCATACTTGGACAATGATCTAATATAGATCTCTTGAGACCTTTCTGATGTTGGGAAAATAGGGGTGCCCGGAATCTATTCGGGATGAATTTTAAATACGAATTTAAATACAATTATTACTAGCATGAATTAATCCTAATTAATTCAAATAATAATTCCAACAACTAATTTTCATCATGCATGTTGAATTAATTTCACATATTAACTATGGCGGAATAAACAAGTAAATATGTGATTTACGTACCTCTTGTAGAACTTGGCCTTTGAATAAAACGGGACTCTCGTACACGCTTTATCAACCCAAAACCTTCTCAAGTATTTCCCTTTCGCCTTACTTGATCACCGGTGGGAGATGCTTTCAAGTAATTTAATAAACTAAGGAAAAAGAAAAATATCTATGCTTCTTGATTTTTCCAACACATGGAATTACGTACTTGGGGATGAAATAATCATCCCCTATTTATAGGCAAGGTGACCGAAATTTTAAGGAATATTTGGGCCTTGGAAAAAATCTTTTCTTAGACTCTAAGAAATCTTGAATATATCTCATATATTCTTTTCTCCAAAATAAAATATTCCACAAAAATCTCACACTCCTAATAAGCCTTAAATTTTCGAAAATTTCAATAAAGATCCTAAGATTTGGATCTTCTTGAATATATGAGATATTCTTGTATTCCTAGAATACATATCTTCCATAATATATTTCCAAGAAAATCAACAAAATCTTCTCTTTTCTTGAATGCTTATTTTCGAAAAATACATGAAAAAATCAGCAATATATTTTCTTTTTATTTTAATCACCTTATCATTATTGGGCTACTTAATGGGCTACTTGAGGGGCCTTTAAGGAGAATTAAGATTGGACCTCCTAATGGACTTCTGAATTTTAATATTGAGCCCCAATATAATTCAGCCCATTAATATTAATTATTACCACTAATAAATTAATATTGCACTATCCATCTTAATCCATATTACGATAATATGGGCTCCCGGTTATTATTTCCAGCGTTTAAGATTATCAAGTCCATTAATTAATCAAGCTTCTGAATAGCTCTAAATTAATTAATATATTTCACCTTGGAGTAAAGACAGCTCAACATTATTATCTGTACCGAAGAAACTAGTTCTTCACTTGCAAGATTTGGTACGATAAAACTTTTGAGCCCACCAAGGGGACTAATCACACGAGCCGTACTCGCACGCGTTTCTCCGTATTAAATCTTAGCAACCGTCGTACGATTAATATTACTGCCCAAGACACAAAGTTCGAAGTCGCAATGATTCTCACCCAACATGAATCAAAGCAGTAACTATTAAATACACACGGTCCTATTTAAGTGACGGAGATTAAGAAATCAACAACCACTGAGGTCTAATTCTTCACCTTTCAGAACAGAAGAATTTATCCTCGCTGTAGGACCTCTTCAACACATACTAAATGTGCTAGTGCAATCACTTAGTCAAGACAGACCAATCTGAGCCTTACACATCGACCTTTCACGGCGGATTGTTCAATTCCACCTAGGTCGTGAAAATGTACTTTAGTTACAAGTAAACTGTTAATGTTGTCTTCCGTGATCGGGTATCACCACATTAACTACAATGTAACATGTACTATATATTGAACGGTTTGCAATAGAAATTCAACATTCAATCATAACTAAAGCAAATGTGATAAAAGAATTATTCTCATAAACAAGTGTTTGATACATGAGTTATACAAAGTAAAAGCATACTTTCACGTATAACTCCAACATCTGATAAGGAAAGGCCTGACTATTAATGTGAACTGGACATATATTTTTCTTAATATAATATCGAGTCACCAGAACCCGCCATATAAAGTCGAGTTGGGCCGTATTTTATGCAGCCCAGTGGAAAAAGGCTACCAAGCGTATTCATGAGTGTAAAGTTTTGTATGAGACAATCACATATATGAAATGAAACACTACTTTAGTATCTTACTTTTCTTTAAATTATGATTCGACAGGGTCATAAACACATAAGTAATATGCTTATATATGATGAAGAAACGTTTTATGTATAAGGCTGTTTCATACAAATTTTTTTGCATTATTATGTGTATACAACTTATGGATATGTATAGTGTGCAATTTGTTCATATATAAACCACTTTGCAATAATTTTTAACAAAACAACTCATATTTTTCAGTGTAAATAACTCATAATAACCTTTAGGAAAACAACTCATACATTTCATATCCCTCAACTCAAACTCTAGTTGTAACCTCCAAAACTAGTACTCTTTAGTGAAAACAACTAATTCCCTTTAATAAAACAACTCATACACACTTTATACTTTGACAAAATTTATATGCACCAAATGCACAGTGCAACTCAGGTGTATTTTTTAAAAAGTTGTTTTTATTATTACTGAACAATCACCCTTATTTTTACTGAAAAATCACCTCTATTGAGGTAATTTTTTAGTACGAATTAATTTTCATGTTAAAAACAAATACTATCTCCGTCTCACATCAATTTGCACACTTGTCATTTTGGTCCATCACACATCAATTTGCACACTACAAAAAAAGGAAACATTGATTTGCATGCTCACTCACAAACATATACACATATTTATTCATATGTCACAACTTTATTAAAAAAAAATCTTTCTTAAAAAATGTGCAACTTCTTTGGGTGCAAATTGATGTGGGACGAAGGGAGTAATTTTAGTGATAATAGAAATCTAAAAATGCACTTAAATTGCATTGTGCACCTCATTTACAAAAAAACTTACTCTTATCTATATATCTATTTGTCAATCACCCCCACCTCTCAAAAGCCTCTGTTTTGAAATACTTTGATTTCATGCATTTATGCTATATATGGTATTATATTTATATTAATTTATAATCTCAACTATTTATGTTCTCTATTTTTAATCTATTTCTGAATCACTCCCCCACTTCTTTTCTATTATGAAATAAAAATTTTAGTTTTTTTTTTTAAATTACAATTGATTAATGAATTGTGTCTTATTTTATATCAATTACAATGGAATCATATATTAAATGGTTGTGTCTGTATATCATAATATAAGAAATGATCGATTTTGGTCGTCCACTCTAAATATATTATTTATTTTTTTAGTTAATTTATTCCTTAAAATTATAATCATAAATTTAATTAAAATAATAATCAATTAAAGGTCTCAGATTTAACTTAAGATAAAATAATTAATTAAAAGGATAAACATAATTCTAACCGAATTAAATTAAAAAAAATTAATTTAAAACTAATACCATAATATTTATAAACCTTCATATTCAAGAGCTTGTTACATAGTATATAAGTGTAGGATTTGGTTGAATCTTTAACAAATTCATCAATTAAATCATGTAGGATTTGGTTGAATCTTTAACAAATTCATCAATTAAATCATTTAGACATAATTTTGTTACACCATAAATTATAAAATCATGGCTTTGTTTGAAGATTTGGTCATGATAGGGTTTGAATCTTCCAAATCGAGCATACATATAATATCTTACACATTCATACTAAATATATCATTAAAGTTTACAAGAAAAAATAAAATCCCAAAATTAATGTATGTATATATCACCAATCTATAGAATATTTATTGTACTCATTCAAAAAATATACAAAATCTTAAACATAAATAAAATTCGAAAATTAATGTATACTAGGTGAGGAGACGAATTTACCCACAATTTTGCAAAGGGACTACATTCACATCTACATACATCGTAAGACATACTGTATATTTTTAATACACCAGCAATAATTAATTAACAAATAAATTCAATATATAAATGTCATTCTAATTTTTTTTATTGCAAATTAAAAATCATAAAATTTTGACACATATACCTTCATATATATCACCAAAAGACTTTATAATAATCTAATAATCTCTAAAAGGTATATCATATTTTAATAATCCCTAAAAGATCTTTTATAATTTAAATTGAGATTTGGGATAACTTAGGAAAAAATTGTGAAAAATAGTTAAAACGGCAGTTATTTTGAAATAAAATTTAGCCTCTAAAACGATACTTATTTCGAAATGGAGGAAATATTAAATAGATGAAAAATAAGAAAAATACTCTTCACTGTACAAATTAGTTTTGTAACATAGAAATATATTTCATGAAAATTAACAATTCGTTATAGACGGACAAATATATTAATGTTGACCATTTTTTACAGATTGAGGGAGTATTAAAAATAAGAGTAGATCTGCTGTAACCTGACTTTTTAATAAGTACCATAATTATGCATATCAAATATTATTGTTTAAAAAAATATTTAATTTTTTAGATAGTGATAGTGTATATATATAACAGTGATATTTGTAGGAAAGAAATTCACGTGAACACAAAATCACATAAGTTTTTGTTTGGAAATATTTGTCACTTTTTTTTATTCTCTTTTCTCACAAGATTATGAAAATTGTAAAGAAAAATCTAAGTTTGTAATCAAATAATGATTTAGAAATCTTTCCACTAATAAAATCAGATACTAAAAATATTCCAACTATTATATTTGCGTTTATTCAAAAATTTAAATAAATCGAGGATCCAAACAACCTAAAATCCTAATATTTCGAAACAGTCTGTTTTTCGTTGATTGTGGAGCAAAGAAGACTCCAAAAACACACATTGATTACACATCTTCTGCTGCGTCTATATGAAGGTTCGCTTTTCGTTTATCAAACTAGTACTTCGCATTAATATATCTATCAATAATTTATTATAGTTTTAACAATAATTTAATCGCTCATCCATCGTCGAACGACTCTCCACGCCATTGCGAGAGGGGAAAAGCTATAGAAACACCAAGGTATTTGCATATATCACCAAAGATTTGCGCACACAACACGCAGAATAAAAACAAACACAAAAGAACATGGGTTTCGTTTTTAATTTGGGTTTCTTCTAGTTCTGAGTTGAAACTCTCTCTCTCTCTCTCTCTCTCTCTCTATATATATATATATATATATATATATATATATATATGTATATCTCAAGCTCATCGTGTTTGTCCTGTAGTTATTGAAGTCTTTTTTTTTTTTTAGGTGGGGTTTTTGTGACGCCTGTTGTGATTAATTTTGTTTTTATGTGGTCTGCTTTTTGGTTTTCTTTTCGGTTGCTTGATTGCAGGATTGCTTGACAATTGTGACTAAAGCTGGGGGTTTTGTTGATTTTATTTTCGGCTACCTGTATTGAAATTTGTGCTTTCTTTTTTCTCTCCTTTTGATAGGGATTCTGCGGTTAGTCGGTGGCAATTCGAATCGTGGGATTTTGAATATATATGTGGGTTGGGCGAAAACCAAGCTAATTTTGCAGATCCCTAAGGAGAATTGGAAATTTCTGGGAAGTAGAATTGTTGGCGAAATTCAATTTATATTAGTGGTGGATTGAAATTAATTAGGGTTCTTTTGGCGGTTTTCCCTCTTAATTGGGATATCGGTGAATTTAACTTGTTAGTTCTATTACTTTGGTGAATTTCTGTATCTAGTCAAATTGAGACAGCTACCATAGTGCTGGAGGAGTAGCTGATTCTTGGGTTGATTGTGGTCGCAAGTTCCGATTTTGGTGGGAGCCTTAGAATGAGTTCAACTTCTTTGGAAGGCGTAGTCCAAATGGGAAAGCTTGTGATCCATATTGCCGAGAATGGGCACTCATACGAGCTTGATTCTGACGAATACACCCTCGTTGAGGCTGTGCAGAAGATTCTAGAGAGGGTTTGTGGGATACCATTTAATGATCAACTTCTGCTGTGTTTGGACATGAAATTAGAACCCCAACGGCCCCTCTCTACATATAAGCTCCCATCAGTCGACCGGGAAGTATTTTTGTTCAATAAAGCAAGAATGCGGAGTACTGCACCACCCCCTGCGCCAGAGCAAGTTCAGATTATCGACACCCCTGACCCCCCATTGCCATCGTCTTCTCACAACCCTCATCCTTTGGATGATGCTTCAGACCCCGCGTTAAAAGCCTTGCCTTCGTATGAGAGGCAGTTTAGGTATCATTTTCAGTGTGGGCATGCTATTTACACCCGGACTTTAGCTAAATATGAAGCGTGTGAGAGGCTGTTGCAAGAACAGATGGTGCAAGAACGGGCATTGGAGATTGCTAGGGGTAATTTGGACTATTTCTATAGAATTGTGCTCCAAAATTATACGGATTTTGTGAAGTGTTACATGCAGCAGTACCGGAGTCATACAAGCCTTTTGGTGAACTTTGGGAGGGATATGGAGAAATTGAAGTCCGTAAGACTTCATCCAGCGTTGCAAACTGCTAGTCGGAAATGCCTGCTGGATTTTGTGAAAGAAGAAAACCTAAGGAAGACAGTGGAGGATTGCAGTAGTTCACATAGGCAGTTTGACAACAAAGTTTCGGATTTTAAAAAGGAGTTTGGTGATCTAAAGCGCAATGCAGAAGATTTATTTTCTAGCAAGGCTTCGTTTCTTGTCAAAGACTTGGACTTGGCAATAAAAGACCGCCAGCGGCTTATTAACGAGCAGAAAAGCATAATGCAAGCTTTAAGGTCTCCCTCCCTCCCTCCCTCCCTCTCTCTCTCTCACACACACACTCACGCACACACAGCATTTATATTCTATTTTTCTGCTTCTTATTGGATTGGTATGACAAATGTCTGATGATTGCAGCATTATATGATTTTATGGAAAGTTCATTTATTGTTAATTAACCTACTGAGGTCTGTTCCTCTGCAAATGTATTTTCAATGTTCCATTTGTGGCTTCAGTAACATGTGCTCTTAGCGAAAATTATAGGATACATCACTAAGCTTCATACTTTTCATCTGTTTGTTGTAGCATATTAATAGATGGCAGTTGCTTGAGTGTGGGCATTAAGAATCAACGTATGGATTTGTTTTGCCTAACATTTTGATCCTGAAGATGGACTTGTGGTGTTTAAGATGATTCATATTGTGAAAAACGAGAAGAATGCTGAAAATTACTGATAGTATGTGAGGTTGTGAAGTATGTATGGCAATTGAGGTATTTAATACTTGAATGAAATATTGTTTTGTAACAAAATCCAGGAATTAGGAGAGATGTATGAAGTAGATGTGGAATTCGTTTCGACTTCCTATAGGGCTGTGGTGGTGAAATTAGCACTGAGAGGCCAAAGGGAAGGTCCTTCCCGTCTCTCCTGGAGGTTAAGTTTTGTTGACTGCATTGATTTCTTTGTTCATCTTTGCATGTATAGACCCTACCTATGTACAAAAGATTGAAACTGGTATGTACATGGGTTCGTAGTACGCTAGGCTGCAGTTAATCTGATCTTTAGAAGAACAAGAAACGAGTTTTATATTGTTTTCTGGCGTCTGTAGACCTTGATCTAGGTATAGTTTAGTAATCTGTTGATAACATGCTGTTTTTGCGGTTGGCCTGAAATATTGAAAACACCTACATATGCAAATGCATTTGGCTTCAAATATTTGGGCATTTAAAGTATGGCATGTGGCATGAATATGATATGATATGAAGTTAATTAGCTTTCCAGAAATTTGGCAGACGTATTCAGCATTTGTTATGGATTCTTCGAGTATGGAAGCTCTGAAAATGGGATACTAGTTTTTAAAAAAATACATGGCTGCCCTTGTTGCTCGGTGTTGGAAATGAGTAGTCTGCATAAACTAGAACCGGAACTAAAAAACCGTGTTCTGAATACTGCAAGGGGATCCAGTCACACCCTTGGACATTATTGTGTGTGTGTTTTTTCCGGTCACTTGGATAATTATTGCTTTAACTTAATATGATTTCTTTTTTTATGTTGTATGCTGTGAGCTGAAAATCTGCTTTGTAGTAATTATTAAGTAATAGTATCTCTTCTTTTGATGCAGTAAAGATGTAAATACTGTAAAAAAGCTTGTTGACGACTGCCTTTCCAGCGAGCTGTCTTCTTCACTCCGCCCTCATGATGCTGTTTCAGCATTGGGTCCTATGTATGATAGCCATGACAAAAGTTATCTTCCAAAGATGCAGGAATGTGACCGAGGAATTTCCGACTTGCTTGGTTTCTGCAGGGATAAAAAGAACGAGATGAATATCTTTGTGCACGATTACATGCAAAAGATTGCTTACCTTCAGTACAGCATTAAAGATGTCCGATGCAGATTCTCCGTGTTCCAGGAGGCTTTGAAGCGTCAGAGTGATCAATTTGAGCACTTAAAAGTTGTGCGTGGGATTGGCCCTGCGTATAGAGCATGCCTTGCTGAAGTAGTGAGAAGAAAAGAAACCAAGAAGATTTATATGGGAAAGGCTGGACAGTTGGCAGAAAAACTTGCTGCAGAGAGGGGTGTTGAAGTTAGGAGACGTGATGAGTTTCTGAAAGTAAATAGTGCTTATATTCCTCGGGACATTTTGGCATCCATGGGACTGAATGATACCCCTAATCAATGTGATGTCAACGTAAACCCTTTCGATTCTAATTTGCTTGACCTGGATATTTCAGATGTAGATCGTTATGCTCCCGATTCACTAGTGGGACTCTCTCCCAGGCATGGGGCTATGAGGACTTCATTGTCAGTGTCCCACGATGGTTCTCAGTCATCTGACGTTGATGGAACTGGTGTTGACTTACATGAGAAGTATGATTTTCAGGAGTCAGTCGAGGAGTCGGAGTTGGTGGAAGTTGCAGGGACGAGCAAGATGGAAGTGGAAAATGCAAAACTTAAGGCTGAACTTGCTTCTAAAATTGCTCTGTTGTGTTCAATGAGTACCGAGCTTAACTACGAATCTCTTGATCAGAGTGAAATAGAGAATATGTTGAGAAATGCCACAGAGAAGACGTCCGAAGCGTTGCATCTGAAAGATGAGCATGAAAAGCACCTCCAGTCGATGCTAAAGGTGAAACAGATGCAGTGTGAGTCTTATGAGAAACGAATCCAGGAATTAGAACACAGGTTATCTGATCAATATCTGAGAGGACGTAAGCTTTCAGCTGATGAGTGTGAGTCCATATCTGCAGTTTCAACTGCCAAGACTTATGATCACAAGCCAGAAGTATCAGGAGTTGGAGAAATGCATGCGATGGAAGACTTCTCTAGTGCATCTAGCTCGTTGAAATCTGGGCTTCTCCTTGATCATGATAAGGCACAGGAAGGACTTGGTGATAATATGACAGATTCCTCCATAATGCTAAATCCTCAATTGGATTCGTCAATGGTTGATCTAAAGGGACATCCTCATGACAAGGAAAAGAAGGAGGCTCTGTTATCTGATGCAGGCATGACGATTGGAGCTAGTAATATGGCTGTTAGCATGTCACAACCAGCAGATGTTCTATCATGCGAACCGGGTTTGGACGCAAAAGAATTGCAAAATGCCCTTTCAGAGAAATCAAGTGAATTAGAAAATGCAGAAACGAAGATCCAAGGTTTAATGGATGAGGTTTCCAAGCTTGGAAGGGAGTTGGAGATCAGTCGGAAGCTACTTGATGAATCTCAGGTATTACTAACTCAATTATGCACTCATGACCTGTCTTTTCTTATTTGGGACCCGGGAAAAAGTGCACTTAATCTTTAGTGATTCCCATCATCTTATTTTTGGGGTTTCTGAACATAATATGTTGTGGTTTAACTATGCTGAGTAAAAATGGAAATGCACCTGTTTGCCAACGGATCATGTAACGCCTACTGCGGATTAATTATTAGAACTTTTATTCTAATTGTGAATCCAGAAATATTACATCGCCTGCTGGTTTTATTTTCATGTTGCTGATTGAAGTTTGCTGTCTTCTGGCTTGTATCTGCAATAAACACTTACATGGATCTTCTCTTGGTCTTTTATAAGTTAATATCAGTCATAACCGCATTACTAACATCTTTTAAATGGAAGAAAATTTATTAGTGCATAATAGCTGGATAATCTTATGTGTGTGTTAAGCATTTTATTCCTTCAACATCCATGAGGGGTATCTCTGTTGCCTCTCATATCCTTAGTTTTTGGATTGAAGTTTATAATCAGTAATAGCAAATCTCATGATAATGTTTGAATGTAAGGATCTGTGGAGTGGATTTGAAATCTACCTCTCATTTTGCACTCTTTTTTGAAGTGGTTTTATATCAACTCTGATTTCAATGGATTGGAATCCACTCATTTCAAATTCCTTAGTCCAAATACTTATGTTATTCAATACCTAATTTAAAATCGATCTTTAGAATCTTGTTTTAGTTCAGATTTTTCTAGGATTTGAATATATTTTTATAGAGTTAACTACTTAACTTGTAAGAGTAAGATCTGACTTCTTATCTCCCATGTTACTATTGTTTTCAGTGTTGATTTCTGTTATTCAAATTTCTATATTTAAAGTATTTAATTACTTCAATATATTAGAAATGTTTTACTTTTCTGCAGATGAATTGTGCTCACCTGGAGAATTGCCTGCATGAGGCAAGAGAAGAAGCTCAAACCCATCTTTGTGCAGCTGATCGTAGGGCTTCAGAGTATAGTACATTGCGTATCTCTGCTATAAAAACGCGTGGACTTTTTGAAAGACTGAAAAGCTGTGTTTTGTCTGCTGGGGTCGCAACGTTTTCTGAGTCTTTGCGTAGTTTAGCTCAGTCTTTAAGCAGGTAAGCATTTGAATATTTTACATGGATTGGAGATAACATGTTCTCTGAGATATATGCATACTCGATTGATATGTATTGATTATATAACAATAAGTTTGTCTTAGTGAAATTAATTATTATATTGTTGATGTTTTGATTTGAATGGCTATAAATTTGCTGCAGTGTTGCGAATGAAAATGATGATGATGGTACTGCTGAGTTCCGTGAATGTATTCGGGTACTTGCCGATAAAGTTGGGGTGTTGTCGAGACAACGTGCAGAACTGCTCGACCGACACTCAAAAGCTGAAGCTTCAAACGAGCTACTTACTAAGGAGTTAGAAGAGAAGAAAGAGATGATCAACACTCTTTATGTGAAGCATCAACACGAAAAGCAGGTAACCAAATCATCCTCGTTACATATATCTATGTTGAGTAATGATGATGGGTTTCTTATGGTGTCCAGCATCAGCATAAACAACTTATACATTATAACATGTGAAGAAACTCATGTACAAGTAGTATATTTTTTATGTTGAGCTTCATAAGTAGTTTATGCTGTTGCAGGCAAACAAAGAGAAGATATCGTTTGGTCGATTAGAAGTGCACGAGATAGCAGCATTCATCCTCAACTCAGCTGGTTATTACGAGGCAATCAATCGCAACTTCCTTTACTACTATCTATCCGCCGAATCTGTGGCCTTGTTTACGGACCATCTCCCCAGTCGGCCCAGCTACATCGTGGGGCAAGTCGTGCACATCGAACGGCAGGTAGTGAAGTCTCCATCAGAGCGGTTGGCGTCGGCGGCAGCAGCAGCATCAAGAAATCCTTATGGGCTTCCAGTTGGATGTGAATACTTCGTAGTAACCGTAGCCATGTTACCTGATACCACTATTCATTCACCTCCTTCCTGATCTTGTTGCAAAAAAAAGGCAGATGGACATGATGGAAGAAACCAAGTGTAAATATTATATATATTTTTATTTTTCTTTTTCTATGGATGGTACTGAAGATGACTGCCTTTTAATTTCGACTCACTCATTCTTCTCTCGTGTATAGCTACATTTTTATTCAATCCATCTCTTTGTACATAATTATGGCTTCTCATGCAATTTTTTGCAAATGTTTGTCCTTCAGGCGCTCGTTTTATTTTGGGTATCGGATACCCAATACCCGATATCACAGTTTTGGATCATTCTTTCTATTTCATCATTAAATACTCATTGAAATCTTACATATTTATTACTGTCCATTAATTATTTATTCTTGTTCATTCGTTTGATCAATTAAGTTGATGATTCTTAATTCATTACTCCTCCCCTCCCCGTAAGGTTTTAAGAAAAAAATTGATAAAATAAGAGTATTATTGAGTCCATTTATAAATAAAGTAATTGTGTGTGAATGTAAAATTAATGATACGTGAGTAATTAAGTGATGGTTGGAAGATGATAATAAAATAATTGTGTAGATATACAAATAAGGCAAGTGAACATACTTTTGAACTATATCACTACTACATTATCATGAGATCGTTAAATTTAATATGTTGACATGAAAAAAAAAATGGCCTTTGCTAAAAAAATATGCTAAAATCGGGTAACCCAAATATTTGGGTATCACGGGTATCCAATTTGGCATCGGTCATTATTTTTTAACCCGAGACACCCGATCCGATCTCCACCCCTATTTGCATTTGGTGTGGAGATTTATTGCTTCACGAGTTTTCAAGTTAATATTATGTGATCAAATAGGTAATTATATGACTGACTAATTAATTATATGATTGAAGAAGATTAACCTTTTTACAATCTCAAGCCCACAACACTTCTAAACAAATTAATTTTATTGTATCTAAAACATTAAATTAACTGGCATTATTTTCATTAATCAACTACCATCAAATAAATAAAAGGGCCGAGACATTAGCAAAACAAAACACTAATCGATTTACACAATGTAGTTCATTTACAAATCTAGAATAAAAACACAATCCTACTTTTGTGCAAAATACTATCAGGATTCTTCATAAAACTTAATTTCGGAATCCTGAGTGCAGTCAACAATTAAAGACCTTTAAAACAAGGTTTCACATCAAACCAACCAGTCTAATAGCCTACTTATTATGACCTTCCAAGGCTAAAGATACCTTTACATTGCAAAATATTCATTATTTTCGTCAATTCCAAATAATTTCGGAAGAGAAGCAATACGCGGAAGAACATTAAGCATGTCCCCAAACGAGTCTCGTCTTGGAATGGCGGGTGCCAGCTTACCACCAGGGCCGCCTCTGAAATTCCCTTCAGCGGCCTGAGTCATGTTAATGGAATTCCCGTGCATGGAATCATTCATGAAGTCAAAACAGACATTCTGTCCACTATCAGCAACTTCATTGCAATTGCTTCCATCAACTTGAGCAGAGGGAGCCGTAGCAGGATCTTGTAGTAAGCAGCACAGAGAATTCACCTTCTTCATTAGGGACTTCTCATCCAAATTCGTTGAACTCGCACTGTGAGAGTCGCTCAGCAAAAGTTGGATGTTTTCCATGAATTCCTTGGATTGATCGTCCGGGAAACAGTTTCCGATGTGCTTCATTAAATCTTCCACTGACATAGAGGGGCGTAACCCTGGCGCCTTCACAAATTCCCTAAACTTCTGTTCCCCAGAATCGTGCTCATCGCTAATTCTGCTCCCTTCCATTGTTTGTGTATCCATCACTAGCAACATTAAAGAAATTGATAAATCAGAGATTGAAACCGGAAAAGAATAATCTGTCAATAGTTTTGCAGCATTTCACTTTCGAGAACAACAAATTGCCTAAAAAAACGAAGAACAAAGCAAACAGATGAAGTAGACGAGTTTTCCAAACCTCACTGGTAAAAGGTGAATTAGTCGGCTTTAACCAAAAACACAAATTAACAAACATTGATCATTAGATTCAGAGTCTTATGACTATGCTTGTTTTGGGATTATGGTGGGTGGTAAAACCTTGTGTTACAAAATCTGATGAATAGTGATAGTATGTGTATGTTTTGATATTTGGAGTGTATTGGATGTAACTTTATGTCAAATCAAGAGTGTAACAGAAGACAATATGGTATTAACAATATTGTTGGAGAAACTTTATGTCAAATAAGTGTGCAAGAATGAGTAGATATTTTTAGGTGTGAATGTGGTTCGGTTTGAAATCCAAATGCAAAATTCCAAAATAGAACAGGACAAGGGACATAATATCCCACATCTAAACCTATTCCTGAGGATTAAGACAAAATCCATGTCCACTACAAGAAAATATTCAAAATCAGGGAACAGCTATTACATACCCGAGCTGGGAGATGTTACATCTTTATACACGCTTCGAACTGTCAATGAAGATTGTTCGCATGTGGAGGAAGATGACTGTGCACAAGCTGATGATGCCACATCCTGGAAGGCAGAGGGCGGTCCTGAAACAGCAGGTTGCAGCACACTCGACTCATCACCCTCAGACTCCTCTGAGTTTTCACCAGCAGAACCTTTTGTTTCAAAGAATGGGGGGTCCACAACTATTTCACGTTGTTGACTCAAAATATTAAGACGGGTGTCACAGAGGATAAGCTTTTCATAAGGCTTGTTTAACACACCAGGAGGGAACACTACAAAATGTTTCCTACAAAGATAGGATCATGTAAAATAGACATTAGCAGGTAATTTGTGTGTGTTATATTATTGACGTACAGATATCATCCAATTAGGTCAGTTTCAACAGATACGGGTAAAAACCATTTCACTTCGCATAACAGTAAAATTCACATCTAACACGATAATACTAAGGTAGACCGCACAGTCATTAAATTCTGGTGCAAAAAGCATACATTGTCAGACAGTTTCATAATTCTGAAACTCTTCAAGCAGTCAACAAAATTGAATATAAAATAATAATATTGCCAATTTCTCCAGTCAAAAAGGCAAGCATGCATGACAAAAGACGTAGGAGATGCCTTACCAAGGAAGATATCATTAAATGGCTAACAAAACACTATGCTATAAATAAACCAATTTAAATAAAATCCAAGGTTAAGATGTTGAACCAACGCCTCTTCATATTTATAACATAGAGATCTGCATAAACTTGCTAAGATTCCACCATGGAAAAGTAACAATGGAAAACCAGAGAGAAGCAAGGTAACATACACAGCAAAGATTTCTTGCAAAAACTGATTGTTGAAATGAAAATGAAATATCCGAGGAAATTTTTAATAAGTGCTTACTTGTTTATGCTAGCCTGCCCATCAGTAAAGTCAGTGGTTGTCTGCCACAGGGTATGTTTTCTAGGTTGTGGATTCGTCTCCTTGAAAAAAGCAGGTCGTCGAGCTAACTGGACCATGCAGAAATCGGGAGGAAATGTCAATATACGCCTATATTTTGGTATTGAAATTATTACTAGTATAAAAATATAGAAAAAAAATGAGTACCACTATAGTTAAAGAGCCGGGCGCATCATCAGGACACTCAGCTTTCAGAGCTGTAATATCAGACCACTGGATCTCAATTTTACTCTTGAGACCACCATTAAGAACCTCCCAAACAAGTTTATGCTTCGCATAATAACACTTTGCCACCAGATCACCTTGATATGTAGACACATACTGCAAGAAAATTCTATGTCAGGAATAGCAGGAGATTTAACACATTTAGGATACGTATAAAAACCTCTACAGGTCTGTTTTTCTTCATCTCTTTTCCATTTAATATATTTTTATTATTGAGCCAATAACATTCTTTTGCAGGTAATATAAGTTCAAACTCTATCAAAATATGCAGATTTTATAACCTCCCTATAATGGTGTGCCCTTGTGATGTTGATTTTACAAGAGAATTACACATTTCTAAGATTAGTTTTGTAGATTTTAACTAAAATTAAGATATGTTATTAATTCTTATGACTTATCTGGATTAACTACAATCCAGAAGGAATGCCACTACACAAATCAGAAACTGGCAAAAGCTTTCAAGCTTGCAATTCTAGAACAGCAAACGCCAACTGAAACTTCAAATAGCTTCCTTCTGTAATTATTTAGAAGGAAAGAAAAAAACCAACTTATCAATCAGTATGATCTCCAAGGTTTTATATAGATGTCAATTTCAAGGTGAAAAATGCAAAATCCTATCCTACTAAACATGGTACAGCCGTACAAGTGAATTAAGATCATTCACCTTGACTAATAACTAACCAATAACATAGACAGCAAACTCATAATTTGTATACAGACCGAACCAGAGTATGAAAGGCAAAAGTCATAGACAGTACCTCCCAACTGCCAATTCTCAACAATGTAGCTGTAAAATTTGAAGCCTTCATCTTGTCATTAACACTGCCCTTCACATTTTTCTTGTCAGCAATTTCAGTAGGCTTCACCAAACTAGATTCACTGCTTCCTTGGGACAGTTTCATTTGGATCAAATCCAATAATGAGGGAGTTTTTCTAAGCCTCAAACCCAAAGGAAGTGGCTCATCAAGTGGATTGTACTGTGAAGGTGGGACAGCACTAGTATGATTGCCCAAGCTCAACTGCTGAAAAGGAAGGAATATAACTACAAATTAAGAAATAAAGAAACAAACACATAATTAATGGTTAAAGAAGAAACAATTCCACAACACGAGAAATATACAAGCAGTTATAGAAATAATTAGAAGGTCCTCCAATATTAGCTCTTAAACATCCAAGAACTCTGTCGGGCACCTGCAATGGGCCGGTCCTTCTATGAGGCCAACGAACCATTCGATTCATCATTCATGCCCAAAAAATTTACAAATTTCTAGGGGCTTATTATTTTAATACCCGATAAATACATGTATAAAATAAATGAAATATTAGGAAAAGTATGTTTTAGTCTATTGGTCCATCTTTATTTAGTTTAGGTTGCTCAACCTAGTTCGAACTCTATTAGTTATGAAACCTAACATTCTTTTTCCTTTGTTTTGTTCTAATGCACACATTAAAAATTCAGAACAAGAAAAAAGGCTGTGACAGAATCAGCCGCTGAAAATAGGCTGAAATTAATCTTTTTTGCCAAAACTGTTAGGTGAGTTGTATTTACATAATTACTCGTAGTATTTTTAGCTTTAATAAAATAATTAATAACGTACACATTGTTAAGTTCTTTAGTATTATTTTATATTAATCTTTAAGTTCGTATAGAATAAGAAATGTGGTAATGTAGGGCCCTAATTTAAAGTTCGATTCGGGCCAAAATACGACAAAATACTATTAGGACAACTTACACATTGTTAAATTTTTCAATATTAATTTATATTTATCTTTGAGTTCATATAAAATAAGAAATGCGGGTAAGATAGGGCTCTAATTTAAAGTTCAGGCCAAAATATGACAAAATTCTATCAGGAAAAGCCCTAACCAGCATCAAGAGGCTTAACTAAAATTGCATGTAACAATTAACAACTAACAAAACTCCTCGAATACTTAAGAAACTTATACTTTTACACTGTCCATCAATCTATCATATTTAAAGAATTGACCTAAAACTTTCAAATGCAAGCGCTTCATTCTCATTCAATCCTTTTTCCAACCAAGAAAATATAAAATGAAAAACATAGCATAACAGAGAGCTCATAATAGAATCTAGAATTAACAAAACGAACTAAAACCCTTGCATAAAAAACTAAAACCTTCATGGTTTTCCCTCAAATTAGTATAACCTGATCAAGAGGTGCGGCTGCTAAACGAGAGCGTTTCGAGAGAGATCCATACTCCTCTTCAGTGAAATCCTCAATTTTTCCAGAATGCAATGATCCCATCAGCTGAACCATCGAAAGCAATAAACAGGAACCAAAACTTAAAACGTCAATCGAAAATCTCAACTTCCAATTTTACAGGAAACGTCAATTTTCTTTCTTCGGCAACAAAATCTTTCTTGATCTAGGGTTTTTTTTATAGAAGGGGGGTGATTTAAAGAAGGAGAGGGGAAGCAAAACGATTTACGAAAATCGGATTTATATTTTCAATTGATTCACCGATCGCCTGAATTGACCGACTTATCCACTCTAAAAAGCGGCTGTCGACAGCTTTAAATTTTCCTTTTCGAATTAAAATTAATAATTAAGGAAATGACCTTTATACCCATAAGCTTCCTAAAAATGACTTACGAGTACATGATTTTTTTTTTTCAATTAATTGATACTCCCTTTTCATCCTAAACTTCTAGTCAATTGATTCTCTCCTCTCGATTATACTAAAACCTATTCATATATAAATTATTTTGTATTTTTTTTAATAATTCATATTTTTTATTATAAACAACTCATTTTTATTAGTGAAACAACACATACCATTTATAGTTTATACTCACCAACTCATACTTTTAATGTCTTTAAAGTGGTTCATATATAAAGTATGAACTAGTTTCACATTGTACTTTGTCTCTCTAGTTGAAGGATACTAAATATTAATTTATTTTTACTAAAGAGTATTTGATTGTACTAAAATATACATACCAAATTAAATATACATCATCAAATTATATTAAAATCTTGAGTATGTATAAAGTGAAATTGGTTTATATATGAATCACGTAAGGGTATTAGTTGTTTTCATTGAAGAGTATTAGTTATTTTTACTGAAGAGTATTATTGTCTTACACTGAAGAGTCTTAGTTCATTTTCACTGAACAACTAAGACTCTTTAGTGTAAATCAGTAGTACTCTTTAGTAAATAAAACTAAAAAATTTCAATGAAAACAACTAATACTCTTTAGTGATTAATGTATAAACCAATTTCACTCTCTACTTTGTCTAAAATCTTTTATGATTTATCAATTTTATATATATGAAAAAGACTATTAATAGTAACCTAAAAATCATTACAAATTTAACAAAAGTCTTAGTATGCACTTAAGTGCATGGATTTTAAGCTCAATTTTAAATTTTTTTCCCCCAAAACACACACTAACATGTCGAACTGTGTGATATTTTTTTTTTTTTTGCAATTAGAATATTGTTGATTACTTTTTGGAGCATTGTTGATTTCTGCTTGAAGTATTTATTTCAAAATTTAAGTGCACACTATAACTACTCTAAATTTAAACATCTTTACCTGAGAACGTTTAAATTAAAAAAAAAAGATATAATTTGATCATGTGCATGAATTTTATTGTTAATTTTAATGATATTGACTATTAAGAGTAATTGTTAATATATTTTTACTTATTATTCATAATCTTATTAATTATCATCAATTATTATGTCATTATTATCTCAATCTATTTTAAATATTAAGTAATAATTTTACACAAGGACGAACAATCAATATACTTAATCTATAAAGACAAAAAAATAAAAGCAAAAATAAAAATTTATATATTCAATATATTACTATAAAATTATTATAATCTATTATATTAATCTCAATCTATTGTTAAGTATTAAATAATCGTCTCAATATGTTATTAAGTATTAGATTTAATGAATATCAATATCTTATTAACTATTAAATTATCTCAATCTATTTTATTAGGTGTTTAATATCAATCTATTAAGTAATGTTATGTTATTAGGTAACCCAATAACCCATTAAGGGATCTATTAATAAGTCATCTATATTAAATCTCTATCTATTATAAAGTATTAGATTGTTTCCATCATTATTATTAGACAAAATATAGAGTGAAACTGATTCATATATGAATTATTAGAAGGTATTAGTTGTTATTACTACAGAATACTAGTTGTTTCACTGAAGAGTATTACTTAATTACATTGAAGAGTCTTAGTTGTTCAGTGAAAATAAACTAATATCCTTCAGTAAAAACAACTATTACCCTTTAATGATTCATGTATGAACCAATTTCACTCTATACATACTATTATTATTAATTTTAATTTAATGAATAATTAGGGAAAAATCACAAATGGTCTTATAACTTTGCTTAAGTCCATAAACCTGTAAGTTTTTATTTTATCAATTTTAGCCCTTTTGATATCAATTTTGGTCATTTTCGCCGGAAAAGTTATCGAAAATTGGTTGTAGCTTATATAATGAACAAAAAAAAAGTATCAAAATGACGAGCTCAATGAGAAGAGAATAGTATATGTGTTGACCCAAATATTATAGTAAATTGCTCAAAAATAAGTTATGGGAATAGGCGAAATTCACGATTTTGAAACCTCAATTCTTGGGGTTGGTGTACTCGAAATATGAAATTAATTGAGGGGTTTTCTTCTTGGATACGAGATGGTTCAAATGATATTAGCGATGAGCCTCAACGTGATCAAAATGAAAAATTAGGGCAATTTTCCGGTGAAATTTTAATTTTTCCGGTAAAAAGGACCAAAATTGATACTAGAAGGACCAAAATTGATAAAATAAAAATTTACAGGACCTTTTATGGACTTGGATAAAGTTACAGGACCATTTGTGATTTTTTCTCGAATAATTGTCTCATTCTATTAATAGAGTGTTGAATAATTATCTACATTTATTATTAAATTATACTATTTCATTAGTTATCATCATATATTAAAAATATTGTTATTCTCGATCTTTATTAAGTTGTTCAAATAAGCAATTTTATTTACTGTATTTAGGATATTGTAACTAAAATATATTATCTTTTATTTCGTTGTTTTTTTCCTAGTGTTAAATAAGGCTTCATATCTTCCTTCCAATCTGGACTATTGTAACCGAAAAATAATTCCTAATTTTTCGGCATGGATACTCAAATATTATGATATTCGAATTGTATTCAATATAAATAAAAATTAATTATGCTTAACAATACTTGTTGTGTAGAGTGCAGTGTGGGAGTTTTATCCCTCCAATGTGGGGGATAGCTCATTGTGGGCACCAGGCACTGGTCCTCCCACCTAATGGGCCGCTGAGTCACCATGATTTACTTCCTCCACCCAATCCTGTCGGGCCAGGGGGTGGGGGCCCTGGGGGCGAGGGCTTCGTCTTTTGCTACAAGAGTGACGATAAAAGATCTTAATTAAGACCCAACTTTTAGCCCAGACAACATATATTGTCTAATCCCATTGGACATCTAGAAATTCGATAAACCTAATATTACTCCAAAAAGAAAACCTCTAAACATACTTCATAATTTTAAAGATAAAAATAAACATACACATATATATATACATAAAATGACTAAATTATCTTTAATAAATATGGGATAAATTAAACTATTTGCCCACTAAATTTTGTTGACTTTAGTTTTAGTCTTTTAAGTTGTGTAATTTCAATGTTAGTTATTTAAGCTTAATACGTCAATTTTTTAAGTTTAAGCATGAAAAAATAACTGAAAAATCTGGAAAAAAATCATTTAAATTTTGAATTTTTTTAAAAAGCAAAAAATTTAAATAATCAACTTAAATGAAATTAAAAAAAAAATCAATTAAAGCAATCCGTAAAAATCTGAAAAAATGAATAAAATCTAAATATATTAAAAAAACCAATTAAACCTTAAATAATAATTATACTAAGAAATGATTTTTTTTTAAAATCAAAATTTAATTAAAGCTAAATAAAAATATAATGAATTCTTAATATAATTATTTATGAAGATTTAATTGATCTTTTAAAAAAAATTAATTTTGTTTAGCTTTAGCCTTTTTCTTTTTGATGATTTTTATTTTTTATTTGATTTTAAAAAATTTTGATATATTAGCCTTAGTTGATTTTTCTTATATTTATTTTACGTGGTTTTTTTTTAAATTCATATTTCTTGCTTTATAATTTAATTATTTTAAAATTATATTTGAATTATTTCATTTTTTTAAAATTTATTTGGATTTAAATGATTTTTATCAAAAACATAATCATGTATGCACCAGGTGCACCATGCAACTCAAATGTATTTTTGAAAAGTTATTCTTACTATTATAGAAACATTATCCCTGCTCTTACTAAAAAATGGATTCAATACTGGGTAACTTTTCAATAATAATAGTGGTAACATTTCAGTAATAATAGGAATAATTTTTGAAAAATATACGTGAGTTGCACGGTACACCTGATGCACTAGAGACTTACTAGTTGTCAAATGATTTTAATTTAATTATTTTTCAAATCTATTTTCTTAATTATTTATATATTACTTAGTATTTTTAGATTTATATTTTAAAAAATGTATTTTTTACTTTAAATATTTCTTTAAAAATATTATTTGATTTTTTGTTTGAATTTTTAAATTTTTTTATATATTTGAAGATTATATTTTTATTTTTTTTAATATATAAATTTTTGCAGATTAGTTGATTTTTTTATATTGTTTATCAAAATATATATAATTTTTTAAGAATTTTTTTACAAATCTCAATAAGAAAAAATAAAGAATGAGAAAGAATCAAAGACTTTTTTCTTTTTAATTTTATGAGAGAGATTTTAATAAGAATAGGGAAATATGTGAAAGTGTTATTTATTTTGTTTTGATGGAGCGAAATATTATAGGATTGAAATGATGAATATTTAGTACTCCTTCCATTCCAATCTCGACTGCCCTTTACTTTTGACACGAGTTTTATTGTGAATTTTTTTATAAGTATTTATAATGATAAAGTTATTTTTAGTGGTATTGTGGTAAATTAAAAGGTAAAAAAAAAAAGGAATGAAATTATTTTTGTGCATTTTAGTAAATAAAAATTGGTTATTTATAAAAAGGGAAAATCGAGATTAAGACGGACATTTAAGCAAGGGGCAATCAAAATTAAGACGAAGGGAATAATATAAATTAATATTTAAATTTTATTGTGGTATATTTAACAAATGAGGTGTCTTTGATAATTTTGGGGTATGCATAGTGGTGCTCATCATCACTCCACATTGGATGATTGGAATTTTGCAATCTAAATACAGTTATGCTTTAGAATAAAAATTCATTTCTTATTTAAAAAAAAAGAATAAAAAATTTATTTGTAGTCCTATAACTTAGGCTAATTCCATTTTTGGTCCTGCATCTTTTCACTTTTTCAATTTTAGTCTTATATCTATCAATTCCAATCCTTTTTTCGTCGAAAATTGTTAATTCTCGCCGGAATCACCATATGTGACGTTCGTGACCACTTTCAGATTGAAGATTTTTTTTGGCACTCATGGGGTGCCACGAGGATTCACGTCACATTATTCGATTGGGTTTGAGTGAGTCGAATTATAATTGGAGTAGGTCAGATAGTGTGATATGGATGCACGTGACAAAGTATAAAGTGAAATTGGTTCTACATGAACCACTTTTAAGAGTATGAATTATTTTACTAAAATTTACTCTCTCCGTCCAGGAGGAATTTACAAAATTTTCTTATTTGAATATCTCACATCAATTTGCGCACTATCTAAAAGAAAATATTGATTTGCGTGCATATTCACACAAATATATACATAATTATCCATATGCTACTGCTTTACTCCCTTCGTCCCATGATTATTTGCACACTTTCCTTTTTCGTCCGTCACAAAATTATTTGCACACTCTAAAAATGAAATATTGATCTGCGTTCACACTCACAATAATATACACATATTTATCCATATGCCACTACTTTACTAAAAAAGTAACATTTTCTTAAAATGTGTGCCGTTTTTTGTGTGCAAATAATACCGGGACGAAGGGAGTACTTTTTTTCTTAATCCACGTGCAATCCCAAAAGTGCAAATTTCCTTAGCACAAAAATAATATTATTAGTTTTGGAGGGTATAAGTTGTTTTCACTAAAAAGTATGAATATAAGTTGAATGATACACCATGTATGCATTATTTCACTAAAAAATATTAATTATTCATAATAACGGGGTATGAGTTGTTCTAACAAAAAATATTACAAAAGTGATCTGTATATAAACAAGTTTCACATTATTAAAAAAAAATCATACTATGCATACTCTTTAATACTCATCATTTCTTTTTCTCCCTTTTTTTTTCTTAAAAGAAAAAAAATCACCAGATTAAATAAAGAAAAATATGTATTAATAAAAAAGGAATTAAAAAAATAGAAATTTGAGGGGGTTTCAGTACTTTTGGTTTTGGGGGGTATATCAGTAATTACGCGATGATGAGTGTACAGCTGTACATAGCACCATTTACATGTGTGCATTAACTGGATAAATATGTGGGCCCAGATTCTTTCCACCGAAAAAGAGACTTTTGGATTTCGACACGTGGATCCAACATTCAGATGAAACTTTTGGTCACGTGCATCTATTCCAATGCCAATTTGCAATTTTCTAAGAATTGCATAAATTTTTAGGAGTTCTTTATAAATAAAAAATGTATATTTATTTCTTGACTAGCGCAGTAGGACTTTGAATTTTGCAATTTCAAACTCTCATTTGTTATGGAACTTGAAATAATACTCTTGAAATCATATCTATCGAACACCATTTTATCATCTATTAGTATTAGTTTACTCTATTTTTCTATTGTAGTGTATTTTTTCATTTGTATTTGAAAAAAGTTATAGTATTTCATTATATATTTCAAAATATTTACTAATTTACCTAAAAGAAAAGGTCAACATTAAATCAAGGACAAAGTATAGAGTGAAAGTAGTTTATATATAAATCTGTGAAGTGTATTAGTTGTTTTCACTGAAGAGTATTAGATGTTTTTACTGAAGAGTATTATTAATTTACACTAAAAAATCTCAGTTGTTCGGTGAAAATGAACTAATACTCTTCAGTGCAAATCAGTAATACTCTTCAATAAAAACAACTAATACTCTTCAGTGAAAACAACTAATACCCTTCAATGATTCATATATAAACCAATTTCACTCTATATATACTCTAAATCAAAAGGTGTTTTTGTACTCATCGACTTACCGAGTCATTCAATTTTTATTTATTTTTTTCAACTCTAATCATATAAAATAACATTTTCAAGGAATATTTGAATTAGTAAAAACTGGAGTAGTTGAATTTCACTTTAATAAATTAGATACGTTATTAAACGTTCTTTTAAAGTATGTTCTTGAAAATACGTTACATAACTTCTACACTGATAAAATAATTCATATAACTAACTAGTAATACAAATCATTGTAATGTTTCAAATCATGTATGTAAAATTGTTAATAGAAAATATTCTAAAAGAGAATAATCATATCCTAAATTAGAGGACATCATATCTCTTTAAATTAATTGTAAATATTCTTTATATCTCATAGCGATCTATTTCCTTGTAAATATGTTGTAAATATATTATATATATAGTGGAAATATTGATCATCGGTGAATCAAATCAATTCTCACCTGCTATCAATTCTCACATGTGTGTTTTAGTAATTTAGACATATCTCAAAGAAAAGTTTAATAATTACCGCCCCCTAAAATTGCAGAGGATTATAATTCGATAACGACCACAAGTTTCTACATCAATAAGATCTTTGGCATATTAAAATAAAGTAGTCAACATTATTTCTTATTTTGTAAAAGGAAGGCTCAATATTAAGAAATAGCTGGGGTCTGTGACACAAAATTGTGATAGATTCAAACTTTTTCCTTTCGTAAAGAAGATAAGATGATTAAACTTCTTTGTGAAAGTTTAAAAGATAAGAGAATATAAGTTTTGGAGTGTAATTAACTAAGGAAATTTATCAAGATGCTTAACTCAACTTAATTATCACTAAGTTGGCCAGTGCGTGCCGATGCTTAGGTGCCTTCATAATATATTGCATTCATTTGGTTTGCACACATGGACGTAAATTAGAAATATGAGTATGTATAGAGTGAAATTGGTTTATATATGAATCATTGAAGGGTAATAGTTGTTTTCGCTGAAAAGTATTAGTTATTTTTATTGAAGAGTATTACTGGTTTACACTTAAGAGTCTTAATTTATTTTCCCTGAACAACTAAGAGCCCGCTTGGTTTGGGGCAATGAGTATAGGGTAATGAGAATTAAAGTGATTGATGAGTCATTCACGTAGAGAGGGTAATGAATGAGGAGTCATTTGATAGGTAAATTATAACTCATTTTTAATCTTATTACAATGTTTTGATAATATCAAGCACTACTAATGGAATCATTCCCATTACTCTATAATCAATACCTCTAACCAAGCGGGCCATAAGACTCTTTAGTGTAAATGAGTAATATTCTTAAGTAAATACAACCAATACTCTTCAATGAAAACAACTAATACCCTTCAGTGATTCATGTATAAACCAGTTTCACTCTATACTTTGTCTAGAAATATTATTGATTTAGTGTCCAAAATAAAGTAAGATATATTATTTATAAGCAAATACATCCGAAAATTCGAAAAAAATAAATCAAATTAAACTATGAAAACTTAAAAGGGTGAAATATGCTTAAAAATGGAGTTTGGGCTTCAAAATCCACACATAATTGTAACGCCCCGATTTTTCAAAATGTGGATTCGACATTCCATAAATTCGAGTCGTCACTTAGTGACCGAAAATTCGAACTAAAAGTTTTCGTTTGTATAAACACAAATAATAGCTTTACATAGACAGCGGAAACATATAATTTTCATTATGAAACGCAGCGGCCAAGTATTTATTTTATAAAATTTTCATACAAGGATCTTTATAAAAAATTTGTCACAAAACAAGTTAAACATAAACACTGTACATAATTAATCATCGGGAGACCATGAGACTGTTTGTCATCCCGACATACGAATAATGGTCATAGTAAAAGTAATAGTGCATATAAGTCTTAAATAACAATTTCATAATACCACCAGACCCGTATCACACCTCCACTAGCTCGACCTCCACTTCGTCATATCCTGAAAATTGTTAAAAGAGGGGATGCGATTTGAATTATCAGTGTAGATGGTCTCCATGTTATTACACAAAAACGGCAGTACGCAAACCATAACATTTTTTAAAAATATTCTTCCTTTCCTGTGTTCCATCATCATGGTGCCTAGCTACACAAGTCAGACCATTACATATCATTTGAGATACCATTCATCATATAGCCCGCAGGCTCTGTCCACCACGACGCCTAGCTACACAAGTCAAACCGTTACATATCATTTGAGATATTTTAGCTCGAAAGCTCTTTTACACCATGGTGCCTAGCTGCACAAGCTAGACCATTACATATCGTTTGAGATACCATATATCATGTAACAACCATGTAACCCGAAGGTCAAAATATTCGCATACACCAATAATCATATAATATTTTAGGCAATGCATAAGAACCACCCGCCTCAAACACTTTCTTTTTTGTAAAAAACCCCCTTTTGCTTTCACCCAAAAATCACTGTTACAATAATTACACTCAACCTAGCACAATTTTCACTTTAATAATTTTTTACTTTTCAAGTAATGCTTTATATATTTAACATTTGTAAATATCATTTTGGTTTATCTTAGATTTCAACAGACAGAGCATACTAATCATATAATGTTTCTTTCGTTATTTTTCCTGATTGAGGATTTTGGGTCTTGAGTTTATTTTTCACATTCGAAGTTCTTTTAATACTTTCTCAATTCTTCTTACAATACATCAATCAAGTCTCTTAGTATTATTTAGATTGTTAATAATTTTTAATAGGGATGTTAGTCTCCTTTTGTTTGTCTTCTTAATTTAAAGACTTTATTCTCCTTTAAGTTCTTTAAACATGATTTTCTAAGCAAGCAATCTTTCACGAAAATATGGATTCACACATTCTTATTTACTTTAATTATCAATTTTTTAGAATTTTTTTTTTAAGTTTATACACATTGATACGATAAGGACTTGCATTTAACTTAGTATTTTATATACAATTTATAGAATTTACCAAAAGCTTTTAACGTGATTAGTGTTTACTTGGAACATGAATTCTCATCTAGATATGTTTAGTATACTCAAGTATTTTGGAGTTTCATAAGGTTTTCCTTATTCTATCCTCTTTAAGGACACACATAGAAACATATAACCCTTACTCTAAAACTAACACTAAACAACACATCATTCACATGTACTCACATAACATTTGAGTGTCTTAAGTAAATTCATATCATATTCATCAAGTTAAACAAAAAAAAAAAAAAGTTTGTTCCTAAGTTAAAACAAGGAAAATAGTTTCAGGAAACCACATCCAAAGATGAGCAGTTTGCTCCTTCGGATGTTCGTCCCCTAACTTTAAACACTTTTGAAAAATACTAAAACATATCCAATAATCATGAAATTTACAAAGTAGGTACATTTTGAAGTTTATTTCATATATAAAATTTGTTTCATGTCATTTGGTTTAAGTAAATATGAGTTCTAGGTTCGTCTTCAAAACGTGATAGTTTGTTCTAGAAAATTACAGTAACTTCCAGTGTGTGCGCAGTGTTTTAAATAATTTTGGTAAAACTATTTATACTTATGTAAAAATTATGGGAAAATTCATGGCGATAGCTAACTTCATGTAGTATCATATTTTTTTATAAAATCCAATTCTGGTCCGAAAGATACATTTTTGCTCATGAATATAGAAAAAGTAGCAGTTTTGTCACACTTTCTTTAAAAAATTATAACTTATCAAAGAAAATTCCAAATAGACTCAAACCAGTGGCAAGTGAAAAATATCTTGATATAGTTTCATAACATACAAAAACTTTCCCAAAATTTGTAGTATTTCAGGTTCTAGTTTTTGTACAGTAGGTAAGTTTACTGTTCACAGTGTGTGATTTGTGTGCATACTTTCACTTGTATTTTCTATTTCACAACTATCACGCTACTAACATTTTAACACCTTAATACACATCATTCAAGACTCTATTTAGCATTTAATTGAACATTCAAAAGTAAGAAAGCCCTAAGGTTTCATGATTTCTAAGCAAGCAATATTTACTGTTGGGATATAGGTTAGATGTTTTGAAGATGTTAAAACAAAGAACTTGTAATAGGACTAGCTGAACCTGTTAGTCAGCTACAGATTAGTCTAGGTCTAGAATAGGTCTTTGGTTAAGGGGGAAGAAATTTGTCAGACCAGATGAGGTGACCAGACTAGAGGTGACCAGATGAGGTGACCAAAAGATTTTTTACCAGATGAGTCACCAAACCAGATGAGTCATCAGAGCTGATGAAGTCACTAGAGCAGATGAGTCACCAGACTAGACGAGTCTTGACCAGACGACCCCAGACCAGACCAGATGAGGGTGAAGTGTATGGCGGATTAGTTCACCCACATGGAGGCTTCGTAGTAATCTGGAGACAATGAGATCTTGGAGTTCGATGATAGAGAGAGAAGCATCTAGAGAGTCAACTGATAGGAGGATTCGATTGATTGATTGATATCAATCTTGAAATATCCATCATAGAAGAGATCAATCAATCAACAATATAATCAATTTGTGATTGATTATATTCCTCCAATTATGGTTGTTTGAATTGCTAGCATTCCAACGGCTAGTTAATTCACAACTATAAATAGGAGTGTTTTGGTTGAGTTCATATATAAGAGAGTCGGGCAAGAGCACACGAAAGATACACGAACTCTCCCACCACTCTACCTTGTTCATTCAAGTATATACACTCTTTTAGGAGTTCTTAATTGGAATTTTACTCAACCTATTCACCACTTTGAAAGATTGTTGTAAGCCGTTGTACGAAGGAGCTGATACTTCACAATTCCAGAAGTTATTAAGTTGGTTGGAGAGAGAGAGACCCCTTTGATAAGGGAGAGTGGACGTAGGAAAAGTTGGTCCGAACCACTATAAATCCGGTGTTCTTTACTTTATGATTGTAGATTTCTGCACCTTATTTTTTAGCACTTAATTTAAAAGTTGATTTTCATTAAAAATATTTCAAAATTCTTTCCTCTAGATAACCTTTTTTGGACCAACATTTACATCAACTTTTCAAAGCAAAGCATTCATATTAGCTATGTTTTGAGTTGAAGAATTTTACAACCTTTGTAGACTTGTCTTTTTAAGCTAGAAGACCTTATTAGCTCTTCAATCTTTTAGTTCTTGATGGGGATGAGAGTTCCTTGAAAGAAATCTTTTTTTGAGCTAAAATAAAACAAAAGATGAAGTTAGAAGATAAAGATGAAAGTTTCCATGAACTTGAAAGAAAGAGGGAGAAGAATGGCTCAATTTTGCTTGGATATGACTTTAAACCTTCACTCGAACATCTGTGGAAGATTGGAGCTTGAGATTGCACATTGTTTGGAAATGGGAGAAGAAAAGCTTCTTCTCCTTTGGAAAAAAAAGTGGCCGAAAATGAGGGGTGAAAGGAGGAAGTTTTGCTTGTGCTCTTGTTTGTTTCTTTAGCAGCCAATTTGGATGGGTTTCAAGACTAATTTTATAGAGGGGAGGGAGGAGTATGCAGCCAACATTATGGGGGTAGGGGAGATGGGTGTAGGCTTTAGGGGTAAGGGGAGGTATGGTGTGTGTTTGGGAATAAAATAATGGGGTATGGGGTCTTGACTTGAGAGGGGAGGTATGAGCTGCATCTTGACAGCTTTTCCAGCAGTTTGGATGAAATTGTGGGGCTCAGGGAGCTGCCCAATTGGTTCTCTTGGTATTTTCAGACGCGATATAGTTTTCGGTGTTGAAATCGGGTGTTTTTCGGCTAGGATTTGCCCCTACAAAAATTAATATTTTTGCTCATTTTATCATCCAAAAATTTAGATTTTTATTTTACTTGTTAATACTGATATTTAACTTTATTTTATCAGTTGCATCTTGGATTGGGTTCGTATTTATTCATCGGATTCGAAATTTATGGATTTTAGGATTTTTTGTTCGACTTTTGGCGAGAAAAGTATAATTTTGTTTGAGAATTTTTCATTAAGTTGAAGGTCTCAAATTTCCTATTCTAGGATTTAATTTTATTTATTTTGTCAGCCTGTATAGATTCGTTCATAGTTACAGTGCTAGGAGTGCTCCCAGTTCCAATTTTTGACCAACTTGTTGATGTTAGGTCAATGTTGTCCTGAATGTTACAATATTTTCCGCAACATTAGAACTTTCCCTTTCTCCTAACACTAACTCCGAATATTTTAATGTTGTCTTTAATATCTAAACATGCAGAATGATGACCTGAAATTTACCAAGTCAAGCGGTTGCAGTTTTTAGAGTGAGAAGTTAAAGATAAGCATGGGTGGTTATCGAAGTCATGGAGCTCAAGTGTTGGATGGTTTTACATCATAGGAAATCATGATTTTCATGTGTTCACATGCTAGATTCGAACTCTATAAATACCGTACGCATTGGACACTATCAAGTCAAGAAATCGAGATACCTATTTACCTATAGCAAATATAGTTATTTCGGTTCTCTCCATTGTAATTCTAAAAGTATTTTTGTTAGACCTTTTCAAGGTTGTTTTGCACGATTAGAATTCTAGGCTTTTAATTGTATACCTTGGGTATATGATCTTGATGTAAAATCTTACAGTAGGATTTTACTTTGCCTTTGTATCACTACTTCGTGATAGTGAAGTTTCGCCATGAGGTATCATATATTATTTTATAATCTATAAAAAAAAATTGATATCCCGTTTGCAACTTTATTTTCTGTTTTTCAAAGTCTTCCGCTGTGTATGTTGTCTTTTATGTTTCAACAATTTCGACAACATTCTGGAAATATACCCACACAAACCCTTCAATTGGTACCAGAGCCATAACTAGATATACTTAGTTAGATCCTGTGTTATTGAGTGTGTAAATTTTGTTTACAATGGAATATCCACATACACCCGCTCTTAAACCACAAATTTTAGATGGTTCAAATTATGCATATTGGAAACCAAAGATGCGGATGTAGATCAAATCCCTTGATGAACGAGCATGGCAGAGTGTACTGTCTGGATGGACTCAACCTAGAACTCCAGCTAATGAGGATAACGAAGCACAGATTAAACGTGAACTAGATTGGACGAACGATGAAGTAACCGTGACCAGTTACAATTCGAAAGCTTTGAACGCAATATTTACATCGGTTGTTGTATCTATGTTCAAACTGATTTTGAATTATATCTCTGCAAAAGATGCTTGAGATCGATTGTGTTGGTGACCAAATTTAATCGGGTGAATTAGTGACTGTTTTAGTTCGGTTTAAGATCACCAATCAATTACGTGTGATTGATTACCACCGTAAATGGTAAATCGAAAGCTTGGGTTATGAAATCGTAGTTACGAGAGTCGAAATCGTATTAATTTCGTATATGTGTGCGTTTAGGTGTTTAAGTGTGTGTTTTAGGAGCATTTTTGAATTTTAACTTGTATTTCTTAGCTGGAGAACAACTATTTATAGAGACTAGCAAGCATGAGGTGTCTATGACTCTTGGTCTCCCTAGCCTGCATGTTTGACAAGTGTCCTATTGACCTTTGTTTGACCTTATCTAAGCTGAATCTTAGTTACAAAGTCTTCCTTGGTCTTATCTTGGACTCATTGTTGTTCGTTCAGGTCGGCTTATTTGATCCAGCATGGATTCTTCATCAAAGTTGCTCGCCTTCTGAGGTTATGGCTTCAAAGTTGTTCGCCTATATTCCTTGTGGAGCTAAGCTTTGGAATCTTGGTTCTTTGTTCGTGTGCATACACCTCTTAGGTTGGTAAATACACCACCTTTCATTAATGTTGCTCGTCATCAGTGACTTGGCGGAATGTTCATATCTGGTCTCGGGTCTTAAAACTTGTTCGCCAGTATGTTGTTCGTCACTAGAGTTGTTCATCATTTCGTACACCTCCTGGATTGTTTTGTGCACTCTCATTCGATTTTCTTTGTTAATCATCTTCTAAGGCTTTAATACTTGTTTGCTCAACGGTAATTGATGTTCGCCTATCAACAGATAGCAAGAGCACTGTGAAGGATCTGAGAGTGTTCGTATGACAAAGCTACGGATGCTGGGTACAAAATTCGAAAATCTCAAGATGAAAGAGGATGAAACCATCTCTGCCTACAACGAGAGACTCTCTGAGATTGCCAATGAATCTCACTCTCTAGGAGATCCAATTTCGAATACCAAGTTAGTTCATAAAATCCTAAGAACTGTTCCAAAACGGTTTGATGCCAAAATACGTGCTATAGAAGAAGCTAAGGATATTGACACAATGAGTCAAAATGAATTGATAAGTATTCTAAAAACCTATGAAATGAACCTTGATCAAAAGAATGATTCATCTGATAAAAATGTGTTTGTTTTCAAAGGTGAAACCTCTTCTAGCAATGAAAAGTCTTCGTTTGTAACTAAAGTTGATTCTGATTCTGATTCTAATTGTGTTGATTTATGTGATGACAATTCTGAGGACATTGTTTTCTTAACCAAACAATTTAAGTCTTTTATAAAGAACAAGACTAATAGGTTAAAGGACAATATCCAACCAAAAGTGGAAATAAATAATAATCAACAAATGTCTGAAAGAAATAGATTTAATCAAAATAGAAGAACAGGTAGTAGTAGTAGCAAACCTAGGTATGATCCTGAATATAGGAAGTCAGTGAGATGCGATGCATGTACTGGTAATGTGCTTTCTCTGCAAGATTTGAGTATGATGATACTTTTGATGATCATTTGGATGACTATTATTCAGATGCTGATACAAATTCCATCATTTGACATAACATCTGATGATAGCAGTCCAGATGTGAGTTGTTTTACAAGTTCATTTGTAGAGACAGGTACTTCCTCATTAAAGAGAACAGGTTGTATCTCATGTCAAGAGAACATCAAGGAGATTGAGTCACAAGCTCATATTCTTAAGTCTATGACTTTAGAAAATTCTGAATTGCGAGACTCTTTGACTAAACTTGAGGTAATCCTTACAAGGAAGGATATGGAGGTTGAAAAGCTGAAAGAAGAGCTGAAATGTTCAACATTGAACTTCAAGAAATTTGCAAAAGACACTGAAATTCTGGACGATGCCTTGGTACTTGGTAACTCTGGTAGAAAAGGTCTTGGGTATGTTGATATTTATGATAAATCTGAGACAAGTAATGAACCTGTCAAATTTGTAAAATCAGGAGTAGAATCTATAGTCAACACTCCTGACTCTACAAATAATTTTTTTACAAAATCTAATAAGGATTTTCTATGTCATTACTGTCATATAAAGTGACATATCAGACCATACTGCTGGAAATTAAAAAGGGATATGCATGCCGTGTCTACTAAGTTTGTCACCTCATTTAAAAGAATATTTATAAAAAACTACTTGGGTTAGTAAGTCTAAAAGTTGTAATGTTGTTTATACTTCATTAAAAGCTCATGCACCCGGTTCATGGTATTTTGATAGTGGTTGTTCTAGACATATGATTGACAATATTGATTATTTGACTGATTATAGACTAGATGTTGATGGTCATGTGATTTTTGGAGGTGGTTCCCGTAGTAAAGTCATTGGTAAGAGTACTTTAAATGTTCCAGAATTTCCTAAACTGACTAATGTGTTGCATGTTGATGGCTTAATTGCAAACTTGATAAGTATAAGTCAATTATGTGATGATGGTTTACATGTGGACTTTGATAAGGATTCATGCTATGTGAAAAATGAAAAAGGTGAATGTCTTATGATTGGTCATAGATCTGTGGATAATTGTTATGTAATTGATACCTTCAAAACCTATAACAATGTGAAAACTGATGAGAGTTTCTTGTGGCATCAAAAACTTGGTCATACACATTACCAGAACATTTTGAAATTGATTAGAACAGGAGCTGTAAATGGTCTTCCTAAACTACAGCTGAACAAGTCAAAAGTGTGTGGTCCTTGTAAAAAAGGTAAGCAAGTTAGAGTGTCTCACAAAATGCTGTCACATTGTTCTACATAAAAATATTTTGAACTTCTTCATATGGATCTTATGGGTCCAATAGAAACTGAGAGTATAGGTGGAAAAAGATATTCTTTTGTTTTGGTTGATAATTACTCAAGATACACTTGGATTGAATTTCTTAAGGAGAATCTGAAACTTTTTATGTTTTCAAGAATCTTACAAAAAATTCAAAAATGATTTCAATTCCAAGATCAAGAAGATTAGATCTAATCATGGTAGGGAATTTGAGATAGTGATTTTACTAAATTTTGTGAAGATAAAGGTATCATGCAAGAGTTTTCCTCACCAAAAACACCACAGCAGAATGGTATTGCAGAAAGAAAAAATAGGACTTTACAAGAAATGGCTAGGGTCATGCTTGTGTCAAAATATCTTTCAAAAAGATTTTGGGTTGAAGCTTTAAACACTGCATGTCACATTTCAAACAAAGTCTATTTAAGTTCAGGTACTAAAAAAACTTCTTATGAAATTCTGAATAATAAAAACCCAAATGTGAAATATTTCCATGTGTTTGGTTGTGTTTGTTACATTCTGAATGATAGAGAACATCTGCACAAGTTTGATTCGAAAAGTGATAAATGATTCTTTTCAGGTTATTCAAGGAATAGCAAAGCATATAGAATCTATGATCTGAGAACTGATACTGTGCAAGAATCAGTTAATGTAGTATTTGATGATAATGCAAGTCTTGCAGGTCCAATTATTGAAGATGATATTTCTGGACTTATTGATATACCAGTGATTTCTTCAGATTCTGGTCAGAATAAGGATGTTGTTCAAAATGTTCCATCATCTAGAACAACATTACCTGAAAAATCAGAATCTTCTGGGAATTCATTCGAGTATAGCACAGTTCCATCTTCCAGGATTATTAAGGATCATCCTGCATATCAAATCATTGGTGAAAAATACTCTGGAGTTCAAACAAGAAGAAGGATGGGTATAGTAAGTAATTTGGTAAGAACAATCTGTATGTCTTCCATTTGCAACAAGGTAAGTCATGAGTATTATCATTCCTTGATTGAGCCCAAAAATGTAATTGAATCTTTAAAAAATGAGAATTGGATTAATGCTATGCATGAAGAGTCAAATCAGTTTGAGAGAAATAATGTTTGGACATTAGTTCCTAGACCTTAACATATAAATGTTATAGGGACTAAATGAATTTTCAAAAACAAAACTGATGAATCTGGTAACATTGTGAGAATAAAGCTAGGTTAGTTACTCAAGGATACACTCAGGTAGAAGGAATAAATTATGATGAAACTTTTGCTCCAGTTGCAATAATTGAATCAATTAGATTGTTGCTTGCTATTGCATGTTTTCTGGACATTAAGTTGCATCAAATGGATGTTAAAGCTGCTTTTTTAAATGGAATTTTAATTGAAGAAGCTTATGTTGAGCAACCAAAAGGATTTAAAAATCCTGATTTTCCAAACCATGTGTACAAACTGAATAAAGCTTTATGTGGTCTTAAACAAGCTCCTAGAGCATGGTATGGAAGGTGAACTGATTTTCTGGTTGATTTTGGTTTTATTAGAGGTGAAGCAGATATGACTTTATTCATCAAACAAACTAATAATCACATTATGATTGCCCAAATATGTGTTGATGATATTGTGTTTGGATCTACTTGTGATAAGATGATTGAACAGTTTGTGAAGGAAATGACTGCTATGTTCGAAATGCCAATGGTTGGGGACTTAAATTTCTTTTTAGGTCTTCAGATTAAGCAAGATAAAGATGAAATTTTCTTTTCACAAAGCAAATATGCAAAAAATCTTGTTAAGAGGTTTGGACTTGAAACTGCTAAAACAATGAGAACTCCCATGGGTTCAACACAGAGGTTGTGTAAGGACGATACTGGACAAAGTGTTGGTCCAACATTATATAGATCAATGATAGGCAGTTTACTATACTTAACCTCCAGTAGACCAGATATTATGTTCAGTGTGTGTCCGTGTGTTAGATATCAAGCCAATCCTAAGGAATCTCATATGAATGTTGTAAAAAGAATTATCAAATATGTGGCAGGAACATGTGATCTAGGAATCTGGTATGGTAAGGACACTAACTGTACATTGATTGGTTATAGTGATGCAGATTGGGCAGGAGACAGTGATGATAGAAAGAATACAAATGGAGGATGTTTCTATATGGGAAACAATCTCATCTCATGGCACAGTAGGAAACAAAACTGTGTTTCACAATCCACTACTGAGTCTGAATACATTGCAGCAGGGAATTGTTGTACTCAATTACTGTGGCTTGAGAAAACATTTGATGATTATGGTCTGGATTGTAGTATACTGAATATTTATTGTGATAATACTAGTGCAATCAATATATCGAAGGATCCTGTACAACATTCTTTAACTAAGCACATAAGTATTTGATGGTCCCGTTTTCGAATGACAAAATGGGAATTCAGGAGCAAATTTTTTTTAAAACCTTTCCTCAGGGAGTTCAACAAGAGTGGAAAGTTCTCAAGTCACTGCATTGCTAAGAGGCTGAGCTACCAAGTCAGTGAGAAGACTTGAAGGCTCATGCTCTTAGCAAAACAGTGACTCGAGGGGTTACACTTCGAGTCACTGCATTACTCAGAGACTGAGTTACCAAGTCAGTGGGAACTTGGAAACTCATACTCTGAATAACGCAGTGACTCGAGATGTTACACTTCAAGTCACTGCTCTGCTTAGAGGCTGAGCTACCAAGTCAGTGTGAAGGCTTGGAGGCTCATTCTCTAAGCAAGGCAGTGACTCGAGATGCTGAACTTCTCGAGTGCGTTGCCTGAACTGGTCAGTGAGAAGGATTCTCCCTGACCTGAATATTTAACCAAAGTTTTCTTTTAACAATGCTCTCAGTGAGCAAATTTTCACAACACTTTAGTAAATACTTTAAAAGAAACGAACGCTCAGTTTAACGTGGTTCAGAGACTCAAGCTCCTACGTCCACGGCCTGATTTAACAGGAAATCCACTAACTGGGATTCTTGTTTTTAACGTGCCAAGGTGCAAAAAACACTGGACTCACGCCACTCCCTGGGCTGCCTCTCCTCACTAACTCACTGACAACTTACTCCCAACAAACCTATAAAGAGGGTTTTGGTTTCGGTTTGGTTTCTCCAACTAGGTGAGGTTTTCCTTTACAATGTGTTAGCCTAAAGCTAAGATTAGGAAAACCTCTCTAAGCTATGAGTTACAAGCTTAACACTCATTTGAGTATATCTATGAACTCTAAAGTTCAGTGTAAAAGATGTGAATCGTGCCTCCTTATAACTCCCAATATAATGCACTAAACACTCACACCTTCACAGCTCGTAGGTGTTGATTTTTCTCCTCTCACACACACTTGAAATGAAGCTATGAGCTTGTATTTATAGTGTGGATTCAAATGTAACCATTGGATAAAATTACATTTGAATCCATACAATTAATGGTTTCAACCACTTTTCTTGAAATGCGGCCTTGTCAGTGTCAGAGTTGCTGCCTCATGCTGATTGGTCCACGTGGACTGCATCCAATGGATCTTTGACTCAGTGGGTTGACCAAGGTCCACTGACTTTAGGTAGCTTCCTCCTTCACTGACTGATGATCTTCAGTGGACTGAATCGTCTTCAGTGTAGTTGTCCTTCAGAGACTCTTTGAAGATCATTCCAAGAAGTTTGTCATAAGGCTGAATGACAAACTTGCCTGACCACAGTAGCCTGACTCCTTCAGGGCCTACTTGGTGCAGCACTGATTCTCCTGATCATGCTCTTCACTGAGTGGTCCACCTGACTTAGCTTAGACCAGCCTGGTTTACACTCAGTGGGACATCCTTCAGGCTTCTCTTCTGGTTCAGGTCTCTGACTTGGCTTCAGTCTGTTCTTCTTGATGTCAACTTGATTTCCTCAGGTTGTGTTGCTAAGTTCCCCCTTGCTGAGTTCCCCCTCAACTGAGTGTTCCCTCAACTAAGTTCTTCTCAACTGACAGCCTATTCTACTGAGACATAACCTAGCCTGACCTGAAACTAAAGATACAATCCTGACTGCTTTCAAACCTATTACATGTTGTTTTGGAAAATCATCAAAACTAAAAACATATCCCAACAATTAGACATCACTTTATTAGGGATCTTGTTGAAAAAGAAATTGTGAAATTAGAGTATATCTCCACTGAAAAACAACTTGCAGATATATTCACAAAAACTCTTGATTTTGAGAGATTTTCTTCACTTAGGAAATCTCTTGGTTTACACTCTCACTGAATAAATGATTAATGTGTTGTGAAAAATGTCTCGGCATTTGACACAACAATAGAAAATACTCAATAAATTTTTCTAAGTATTGGTTCTATTTGATCTTTTGATTGTCTATACTTAATAATGGTCATTTGAATTTGAAAATGTGTTTATTTTTTAGATCACATATCATTGTGTGCTAAAATGTTTGAAACATCACAACAAGATACTTTAATCACTGAGTAGCTATGGGACACGGGGCTCACTGCTACAATGTACTCTTTTCAAAAGATAATTAAAAATGTATCAATATGTTCATAAATCCACTAAGTAGCTATGGGGTACTGAGTTCGCAGCTACGATGTTCTCTTTTCAAAAGGTGGATCAATATGAAATCTTGTGATAAAAGTGTTTAAATTGATAAAACAATCCAATGTTGATTGTGTTATTGAAATGTTGAGATATGTGTTCCAACAAAAATAACAACATACTGAGAATTTGAATTACTTATTAATTTGTATGGATTAATTAATTTTTGAATAGGATAAATATTATGAGAATATATTGTAAATATTCTGCAGTATTTATTTAAATTCAATTATTAGCATAAAAATTGTGGGTAATTATTTAATTTTTTTTTATAGAATTATCACAAACTCATACACACACGTTCGAAATCAGTTTTGTGGTGGTTCTAAAAAACCACCATACAAGTTTTCAAAAAAAAAAAAAACACCACATGATGCACGACACAAAGTGGAGCATATATGATAACTTCTATATTTCTTTCTATATAAGATTTCTTTATTTAGTGTTTATCTTCATTACTTATAAGCTTAATTCGAGTAATGTTATATGAATTCCAGAAGGTATTATTGATATAGTATTTAAATGTTACTCATAACAATAGTTAGTATTATCTTTCTCGATCTATAAGGTGCTTTGATTATTAAGTTTTAAATATTTTTATTCATTATTTTGAATCTAATTTCGGACTTTATTGCAGACTATAATGACATCTCAGGGAGACGCTCCATCTTCTCCACACTCGAATTTCCCCAAACAACCTGCTTCTTCCTCTGCTTCTGAAAACCCTCTCAACATACTAGCATCAATGGCGACAAGAACTGATTCCCAGAATGTCTCGACTAATGTTGGTACCTCTCCGCTAACATCCCCTTCTATTACTATCGGTTCTATCGAGGTACAGATTCCTAAGCCATTGATCCTACTTCTTCTTCGATTCCTGCTTCAAAATCGATTCCTGTTGAAAACCCTACTGAAAAATCCACTTCAGTGAAGGATACAACTGATATTCCTTTACCCTTCTGAAATGATTGCTTTCCTTGATCCTACTCCTATCACTATAAGCTTCGATTTAGGAACCCCTTTTGAGCAATCGTTGACGCTTACCAATATCTTAGACTCGAGACAAAATACTCTAAAATCTTGCTTGGAGATGAAGAAGTTGATCTTACTGAACTTGAGAGGATGTGTAATCCTCATCAAGAAGGTCAAGAAGCCGATGTTCAAGAAGCTGAAACTCAAGAGCCTGTTGTTGATCTACAATGTGAAACATCTTCTGAGCTTGGGAAGAGAATAAAAAATGCTTATAGGAAAAGGAAAAGAAACTCTCCACAGAAAGGAGAAAAAGAAGGAGATCGTACGGAACCATGGGAAAGAAAGTTGACTATGCTGAGACAAAGAAGAAAGGAAAGAAAGAAGATCTTACAAAGCCCATCTTAATTGATGAAAACTAGGAGGAAATAGCTACTGGTCCTGAGATAGCTGATCATGAAAAAGTGCAATCTGAACCTACTTAAATTCCAGATTCGGACTCGGAGATGAATGTTTTTCTTGCACAAGTGAGGAAGGGAAGCAAAGCCAAGAAGAAAGTCGATCTAATGCCATCTGTGGCCGAAAATGAACCTGGTGTTGCAACATCCGAAGAATCTGAATCAGAATAGAAAGAAGATGAAGAGAAGAAGAGTTCTGACCTTGATTCCAGTGATCCCTCTTCAGGTGACTCTGACTCCAGTGCTAAGGTACTATCTGACCATTCCTCTAGTGATGAAGAATATAATGACATCAAGAGTGATAAGTATAGGAAGATTCGTACTAGAATACTTGTTGGGGAAAAGATAGTCAAAATGACTGATTTTAGAGAACAAAATCTGATTGAATTCTTTAGGGAAAGATCACTGTTGTATGCAATTGAGTTTGCTACCCCATACATAGTGGAATGGGTCTATGAATTTTATGTAAATTTGAGAGAAAGTTTGGGAAAAAAAAACTCAAAACATTATGGTACAGTCTGGTTCAGAGGGGTCAAAGTTCGTTTTACACCTAAGACAATCAATATATTTTTTATGACTAAAATGATGATAGAAGAACCTATTAATGATGTGAATGAGGTTATTAAGGTCTTGACTGGTGGGCAAATTAAAGTTTTGGAGAATAGGCTTAGCAGTTCTAAACAGACCAGTTTGTATTCTGTTCTTCACAAACTATGTGTTTACAATTAGTTGCCATCTTCGAATACTACTGTGTTAACCAAGGAAAAAAATATCTTGATGTATAAGATTGGGCACTTGAAAAGGTTCAATCTTGGGCAAACAATATTTAACAAAAAAAATTCATATACTGGTGACATAACTGGGAAAGGATTGCTGTCATATCCAAGCCTTATATACAAGATGCTTGAGAACAAGAATTTTGAGAGAAATCCAAGAGAGGGGACCATTAGTGGTTACACTGCCAATTTTGGGATCTCCAATGTACTGCTCACAGGCCCCAGAGTGATAGATTTGCCATATCACGATCCATCCGAAGTGCAGCAAGAACAGGAAGCTCCTGACACTGCTAATGCCGCTAAGAATGTTGGCAATACTTTTGCCAACATTCCTCATAATGCTACACTCACTTCTGTATCATTAACTCCCAACTATATAACTGAGCAAATTGAAACTTTGCAGACAAACATTACCAATATGCAGTCACTCATTGAAGATATGAAAAACCAGAAGGCTTTATGGGAATTACTGCTTTCTACTTCAACACGGGGAGTAAGACTTGATGTTGCTGATATTGCTGATGATGATGATGATGGAGGACTAAACCTAGGGGGAGTTGATGCAAGTGGTGCTAGTACCAGTGGTGTAAGAATTGGGGAAATTCCAGGAGATGATGTTATTGTTCCAATTGTTGATTCGGTTTCTGAGAAAGATGATGAAGACCTAGAGACACTCTATGATAATCTAGGTGGTGAGAAGTAAAGAGCTTAGAGTCCAGGGGAGAATGAAGATAGAGGGAGTTTATGCAGATTATGGAGATGCAGCTGGATCAGCTCAATCCTCACTCAACTTCACATATTCATACCTTGTGATTCAAAAGCTCTTTAGTTTTGCTTTATGTTTAAATCACTGTTTCTAAGTTTCTGTTAGTATGATTTTTTTTAGTAGTATGTTGCTGTTTTTGTTTAGATTAGTTTGGAAACATTTAGTTTATTTTATGTTTGTGCACCCAGTTTTTGTGCTTAGTGTTATTTATTTAATTTCAATTTGGTTACATTGATTTGGTTTAACAATTAAATATCTTTTATTTGATGTTTAATTATGTTTCTATTTTAACACATTTCACTGCATGTTTTTTTGCAACATCAAGCGTGTTGTAGTAGAATTGTCAAATTGGGGGAGATTGTTGATGTTAGGTCAATGTTGTCCTGAATGTTACAACATTTTTCACAACATTATAATTTGCCCTTTCTTCTAACACTAACTCCGAACATTTCTATGTTGTCTTTAATGCTAAACATGTAGGATGATGAACTGGAAGTTACCAAGTCAAGCGGTTGCAGTTTTTAGAGTGAGAAGTTAAAGATAAGCATGGGTGGTTATCGAAGTCATGGAGCTCAAGTGTTGGACGATTTTACATCATGGGAAACCATGATTTTCATATGTTCACATGCTAGATTCTAACTCTATAAATACCGTACGCATTGGACACTATCAAGTCAAAAAATCGAGATACTTATTTACCTATTGCAAGTGTAGTTGTTTCGGTTCTCTCCATTGTAATTCTAAAAATATTTTTGTTAGACCTTTTCAAGGTTGTTTTACATGATTAGAATTCTAGGCTTTTGATTGTATACCTTGGGTATATGATCTTGATGTAAAATATTACAATAAGATTTTTTACTTTGTCTATGTATCACTACTTCGTTATAGTGAAGTTTCGTCATGAGGCATCATAGATTATTTTATAATCTATGAAAAATTTTGATATCCCGTTTGCAACTTTATTTTCTGTTTTTCAAAGTCTTCCGCTGTGTATGTTGTCTTTTATGTTTCAACACTTTCGACAACATTCTGGAAAAACATCCACGCACACCCTTCACAACTGTTGCGTAGAAATCGATTTTTAAAACTCATTACTTTTAAAATAATAGTAACTCAATAAAAATGAAATAATTATAACATAATAATAATAATAATAATAATAATAATAATAATAATAATAATAATAATAATAATAATATAAATCCTAATTTTTTGGTTCGGGGTTTACAATCTTGACTGAATACAATGATTATTGCAGATCTAGTCATTTCTTCGTACTTAAAAAGTACTCCCTCCATCCACTAAAAGTATGTTCACTTGTTTGCACGTGGTTTAATGCAATATGTTGGAGTGTATTATAGGGTATTGTGATGCCCGTTTATGAACAAAGTGATTGTTTATGGAAAGTATGTCACATATATTTTTCATAAACAATCATTTAATTTATAAACAGACCTCACAATACCTCATAATACCCTCCGATACATCGTATTAAATCACGTGCAAATAAGTGAGCATACTTTTTGTGGACGGAAATGGTAGCTTTAACGAGCCATTTGAATAACTGAAGCCCAACGACAATTTTGAAAACTAAGCCAATTAATTCGTTTAACGTCACGAATGAATTCAAATTTTCAGTTCATCCCCATCAAAATATATAAAATTGAACAATGTTAAAAAAAAAAAAAAAATCATTGTTCGGAAGAAAAAAACAACAAAAGTTAGAAAGTGAACTAATGAATAAAGGGGGAATATCCCTACCCTTCTTTTAACCACCAGTTGCAACCCAAAACGTGTTCCACGTTAGATGTGAATTAAAAAAGAGTTATAGTTGAATTTTATTTTCTAACATCACATTTTATTCTAAATTATGCACTTCTGGTTAATGTGAAATTGTATCATATTTGATGGTTTGCAGAAAGATACATACGCGTCTTCCCGTTCGCACAAGTTGCTTAAATATATACTCAGAATACAAGCAAGTTGATGAGACAAATACTCCTTGACCTCAAAAATTCAAAAGAGGAACACATTATGATTGAAGTAGTCTTGAGAGGTGTTATTTTTGCAAGTTTTATAATACTAACGTTTTAAAAGTATTACAAATATATACAAAAATAACACGTCTAATTTATGCTGCACGGATGCAGGGACAATACAATACTTCCCCCGTCTCAGAACACATTGCATAATTGATTTTTTAAAAGTAAAATGAATGTGGGTTGACCTGTAGTATATAAATTAATAATTTTTTTTTATGAGAGTATTGTTTACTATAAGTGCATAAACATAAAAAAAAACATTTTATTGTGTAATTGTTAATGAGATAATGTGTAATTTAGAGACCTTTAAAGTAGTGTGAATAGTAAATTGTGAAATGTCTTCTGGGACGGAGGGAGTACGAGTTAAGGAATATAAACTTAAAAAAAAAAATAGGTTGTGAATCGTCAAAGAAACATCTATTTATTTATATTTTATTATATATAATACCTAAAAATATATATATAAATTTTAAAAATTAGTAAATCAAATATAGGTAATTTGCATTTTCTCTCGCTCAAAACTTAAGCATATTAAATAATTTAATGTAATTTAAAAACAAAATATCAATTCAAGTTCTATTAATCTAATACATAAGCATAAGAGTGAATTCAAACTAAAATGAGTGTCACATTGTAAATTTAAATTATATTAAATAATATAAAATTCAATTAAAATAACATATTTAATATTTAAGGATTCGCACAACGGATTCATGAATCCATTAGTTGGATTCGCCATGTGACAAAAGATTCGCGGATTCAAGAATCTCACCCTTTTTAGAGAACAAGTGCGAAACCGATACTGCATTATGATATTTTTAGAAGAATCCATGCATCACAAAATCTAATGTACGAGATCATATTCATACAAATTATAATGATGATTAAAAATGGATCAAATGAGTAAAAACAAATTTAAACTCCGTCTCATAGACTGGCCTGCTATACTTTTCCCTTATGCCTTAACTTGCACGATGGATTGTGCGAGAGAAAGTTACACAAAAATCAAAACTTGCCACTGCAAACCAAATGCAGAATTAAGGATGAAAAAAAAAAGACAGACCCGATTTAAGAATAACTCAACAGAAATACAATATTTGTATAACTAACAATTAATCACGGAAAAACGGGCAGACACCCTGTCCAAGCAACCTAGTCTATTATCGAACATCATCAATTGCAAACGGGTTAATAGGTTCGATGCAGTAGTTTAGCTAAGATACCTTAGAGAACAACCATATAGACATACGTTTTATGGCCTTGTTATGATGGCTATTGACTCCCATTCTAAGCTGCAGACAACGTCCTGCAAAGCAACATTGTTTCTAACATATGAAATGGAAGACAAGAATCAATCAAGTGATGAGTAAAATAAATCCTCACCCATGGGTTTTGTTTGTCAATGTCGAAGCTATTTATGCCACATGGTTCAGCCAAAAGCTCTACTGGTTCTTCACCTAATTCATTAGAAAAAACATACGAGTTTCGATCAAATGTGAATAACACTTGTGTGAACCTGGTTCACGTGAACTCCGTCTCATTTTTGACTCATCTAAAAGAATGGGCCTAACAAAAACTTATATATAGGTTTGTTGGGTAGGGCCAATAGAGTCCCACGAACCATGTTAATACACGTTTTTATCAGGCGAGAAAGCCATACCTTGCTCAACCACAGCAAGAATTCCATCCTCTGAACAAATCATAGCAGGTAGAATCTTAGATGATGATGAGTTAATCTTGGAAGAATGCGTATAGTTGTCGTAGTGGACCTCCCACACATCGCTTTCTACTAGAGGATGTGGCGGTGCGTCACCTATACCAACCCCCGACAATATTACAGGTTGTTTTGGCCAACGAATATCCCATGCAAAGACAACACCCGAAGAGCCTCCTGCCTTCACACACAAAAATATTAGCAGATCTAATGTACATCAGCACTGAAGGAGAATGTGGCAGTGAGAATTAAGGAAAAAAGAACTTATATTTAAAAAAATAAAATCTATCAATACAACATGGGAAAATAACGAGGCATCTTACAAGGCAAGTGTGTTTCCGAGATGGATGAATATCAACAGAATGTACAATGCCAGAAGCATTCCCTTTTGTCCTGTAAATATCATCATTGAACACGTTTTTTCAGCTTTATTGCACATTATAATCCTTGGAAGGAAGGAAAAAAAAATATTGGAAGGAAGAGACTAATCAGGAAACTAGAACACTTCAACCAACAGGTTTGTCGATTGAGTTTGCAACTTTTGGAGGAAATGAAAAGTCATCGCTACAGCTACCGATACGAGAATAAAGCGATACAAATGATGGTAGAGAACATAAATTTTGAGGCATTGTTTTATAGGATGTTCCTTTGCACCCATAATGCTGATAGATACTTAAAAAATTCATGCCCACTCAAGATTAAAGACAAGATACACATATTCCACATCAAGAAACCTTAAGATTCAGGTTAATACGTTTTGATACTCAAGAACCCAACTCTGAAGAGCAAATAAAAGAAGATCCAGACAATTCATGCCAAGCTTAATCTCTAGGTGAACATATACCAAATTAAGCTATATTTCCTATTACTGTCTACAATATCCTTTATTTATTTTTATATTTGTTATAAACTTAAAAAAAAAAGTTTCAAAAGCATACCCTATTCATTAGTAGATACCAACAAACATGTCTACACAACAATTTGTTTCACCCAAATTCACACCTTATACAATCGATCAAAGGTTTATTTTTACATTTCCGAAACTGAGAATTAGTAGTTGTCAATACCCTCTTGGCAGATGGCATCATTCATTCAAATCATATGATTGACAATTCAGTTGATGCATCTTGGATTACACACCATACACAAAGATATTTGCATAATTTCATGAAGAACAAGCCTTTTACTGCTTTTATCACCATCCTTTGAATTAGCAAACAGTCTAAAGCCATAAGACAGTTTATGGATTAACTCATTTGGACAATAACTTAATGCATAATGCTCCCAATCAGCAATCAAATTTTAAATGCAACAAACTACAATCAACAATCAATTTCAAATGCAACAAACTATAATCAGCAATCAAATTTCAAATGCAACAAACTACATTCAACAATCAAATTTAAAATGCAGCAAACTACAATCAATACTTAATCAGAGACAATAAATTATAAACAATGAACACAAACGAAATCTACTGAAAGTCTGAAACAGCACAAGTATATTTTATTTAGAGAGAGAGAGAGAGAGAGTTACCATACCAATTGTTCTTAAACAATGCGACTGGTCCACCGGGCTTGCGATGATCCCACCAATGGAGGCCAAACCCAAAAGCACCCGTCACGAATTCCACAGGCGAAGCCCACTTAACCGAACTATACGAAACCAAACCATTACTATCAAAAATCCTCCTAAACCCCCTCCCTTCCGACGAATTCACCAAATTGATTCTTCCATCCTCGCCCACACTCACGCACTCCGACCCATTCTCATTCAAATCAATCGCCGAAACGGGCCCCAAATGGAACCCCTTCTCCGACACCGAGAACTCAGAGCTCAGAGAACCAGTAACCAAATCAGCCGAACAAAAAATCACCGAACCAGAAAAAGTAGCAGCGGCGATGAGGGCTTTCGAGGGGGATAAGGGGGAGGAGGGGACTTTCAAGGAGGTAATTCTCGAAGGGGCGGTGATGGAGGCTTGAGGGGTGAGGGAAGGGGCAGTTTTGGAAGGGGAGAAATTGAGGGTTTGGAGGGAGGGGGTGGAGGTGTCGGAGTCGTAGGCGGCGAGGAGGATGTGGCGGGTGAAGGTGGAGAAGTGCGGCAGCCACCGGAGAGCGTCGATGTATGAATCCTGTGGGAATTTGTGGATTTGCAGGGGGTTGGGGTTGGGGTTGGGGTTTGAGTGGGGGAAGGGGATGAGTGCCATTAGGGAGTGGAGAATTCAATTGGGGGTTTGGGTTGGGGTTTTGGCGAGTGATGGTTTGCTAAAATTCTGCCATGGAGGGAATTACAAGATTGAAGGGAAAAAAAAAAAAAAAAAAAACCGGTTTAGAAAAAAGTTTCAAAAAGAGTTTACATCTAGGGGTGTCTTGCCTAACTTATAAGTTCTTTTAAACAACTAGTTTTTTAAGACCACGTGCGTTGCACGTTTATATGTAAGTTGCATTTAAAAAATAATTAAATTTTGTCACATTGAACTTTGACATAAAAAAAAATACATTATTAATTCTATTACAATTTTTTATTTTAAAAGACTCGTAGTCAAAAGAACATTGTATATATGTGACTTGAACATGACTTGTTGATTAATAAAATAAATAGATCAACTGATGCTCAAGATCTGCAATAATTGTCCGAAGGGTTGTTTTTTTTTTTACTCAACGTCAATGTTATTTTTTACTTACATGGTTTAATTATTGCGTGAGACGGAAAATAAAACAAATTGTTCACATCCTAAAGTGATTGATGACCATGTCAATACTTATCTTAGAAAAAAAGAGGATACAACAAAACCAAAGAATCATTATAAATACATAGAAAGTGGTAAAAAATGAACCGAGAATTTCAAGTTTTTCAATAAGTATTCAAGACAATTCTCATCTTTTGTTCACCCGCAACCTTATTTTTCAATAAGTATTCAAGACAATGTCCCATCTTATTCTTTTCCTCACGAATATAAATTTGTTCATAAAACTTCCTTTTTAAGTACATTACTGAAACTACTATGATTGAATTTCTAACAAATATATCACGTATTGGATGTGCACAGAATCATTCCAAACAGTTGATGTGATGATTACCCGAGCAAAGCCAAATGACCATTCTCAAACATTTGGACACGGTTGTGGGCGTATATGAAGCCATGGGTGTGACCATAATAATTATGGATATGGTCATGATAGATATATCTCACATAAAATTAATAACCATGATCGTCACAATAAATATATTGTCTCCCAGAAGAGAGACTGTGGAGAAAAGAAAAAGTATGAATAATAGTGTTACTAATGTGGCACGAAGGTCGGATACCGAATTATCTTGTTAAACATTATTAAGCATCCCTGAAAAGAAGAATGGATCAAACGTGATAATATAATGTTTGTGTGGTGATGATGAAGGTATGTTTCATCTTGATATATTCTTAATCTTTGAAGATATCAAATAAATATATAATGAACCCCTTATACATATTTCATATTTTCATTATGAAATTTATGAATTATAAATTTTGCATTTTTTATTTATCTAATTGATTGTGTTTCTGCATATCATGCTTAAATATAGAAAATGTGTTTCTCATTTGGAAGAGGGGGAGACAAATAATATTAATATCAGTAGTAGTGCAAATTAACTTAATTGAAGGCTTCAGAAGAGCTACTATACTTTTCCTTGAAGGAACTAAACTTGTTATAAAGAATGCACTATTGTCTCCCAAGTTTAAAAGAAATCTGTTGAGTCTTAAAGATCAACCGAAAAGGAAATCATTTAGAAAATAACATTGAATTTTCTTAATCCTTGAAATGTGAACTAAAAGTTAAAAAGATTTTATATTTGTAACAAATTGCAAATCAATTATCAGATGCATTTAGTGACTCCAGAAGAATTACTAAATCACATATTCATGCAAAAAAAAATATTTCGATAAAGATTGATGTCCCTGAAGGACAAATAACAAATGTGAACTTGAAACACGCCTGAAGCGTGGGAGACCTCTTTGTCAAAAGATAAAAATCCTCGAAAAAAAAAGAGGATTAAATAAATGAGTCAAAAGGTAAAAGACTACAAATTATGTGCAATAATAATGTACAGCCTCCTGAAGAGGTTGTCTCTAGAAAAAATGTTGCTCCTGAAGAGCTAGTTTTTGAAAAAAAAAATGACTACCCCTCCGTTATAACTAGTGTGTGGGAAATAACCACCATTTCCCATCTGCGAATATTTGATTGTGCAGTATATATTCTTATATCACCACCACAACGTATCTCAATTCTCAAAAGCCCTGCAGGCTGACTGCACATTTGATAAAGATTATTTTCTGGCATTAGGGGGAGATAAAAATCCAAAATTATATGAATGCCGAGAAATTTCCCTGAAGGAAAAAGATCTTCAGTATTTAAAACCACACACTAGTCAAACTGAACCAGAACTTCAAAAGATAATTAACTTGCAATATTTAGCAAGTAATCTGCCAGATGTGTATATCAATCATAAAGGAGTGACTATGTTGCATATACATGTAGTATATGCACTACACAGTATAGATGTTCTAATAAAATCAGGTATATTTGTCTATGTCCTTACACGCTAGAAGCGTAAAGAACATCTTAACACGAAAGATATAAATCCGCGGTAAATATTAAGTTACTCCCGAAATCTCCTGAAGAGATTATTAGGTTAGTCTAGGTTGACATGAGATGTCACGTAGAGCTACTACACTAAGACATGCATGATGTATACTAAAAAGCAGACTTTAAGTATAAGTGGGAGATTGTTGAAGTTATAAGTGAAAGTATGCTTTTACTTCGTATAACTCATGTATTTAACACTTGTTTTATGAGAATAATTCTTTTATCGCATATGTTTTAGATATGATTGAATGTTGAATATTTATTGCAAACAGTTCATAATAGTACTAGTTACATTGTAGTTAATGTGGTGATACCCGATCACGGAAGATAACATTAACAGTTTCCTTGTAACTAAATGTACATTTTCACGACCTAGGTGGAATTGAACAATGTGTAAGTCTCAGATTGGTCTGTCTTGACTAAGATATTGCACTAGCACATTTAGTATGTGTTGAAGAGGACCTACAGCGAGGATAAATTCTTCTATTCTGAAATGTGAAGAATTAGACCTCAGTGGTTGTTGATTTCTTAATCTCCGTCACTTAAATAGGACCGTGTGTGCTTAATGGTTACTGCTTTGATTCATGTTGGGTGAGAATCATTGTGACTTCGAACTTTATGTCTTGGGCAGTAATATTAATCATACGACGGTTGCTAAGATTTAATACGGAGAAACGCGTGCGAGTACGACTCGTGTGATTAGTCCCCTTGGTGGGCTCTGAAGTTTTATCGTACCAAATCTTGCAAGTGAAGAATCAGTTTCTTCGGTACGGATAATAATGTTGAGCTGTCTTTACTCCAAGGTGAAATATATTAATTAATTTAGAGCTATTCAGAAGCTTAATTAATTAATGGACTTGATAATCTTAAACGCGGAAAATAATAACCGGGAGCCCATATTATTGTAATATGGATTAAGATGGATAGTGCAATATTAATTTATTATTGGTAATAATGAATATTAATGGGCTGAATTATATTGGGGCTCAATATTGAAATTCAGAAGTCCATTAGGAGGTCCAATCTTAATTCTCCTTAAGGCCCCTCAAGTAGCCCATTAAGTAGCCCAATAATGATAAGGTGATTAAAATAAAAAGAAAATATATTGCTGATTTTTTCTTGTAATTTTCGAAAAAGATATATTAGGAGAAAGAAAAGATCTTGTTGATTTTCTTGAAAAGATATTATGGAAGATAAATATTCTTGGAATACAAGATTATCTCATATATTCAAGAAGATCCAAATCTTGGATTCTTTCTTCAATATTTTCGAAAATTAACCCCTTAATGAGGAAGTTGAGATTTTTGTGGAATATTTTATTATGGAGAAAAGAATATATGGAATATATTCAAGATTTCTTAGAGGCTAAGAAAAGATTTTCTCCACCTCTAAAATATATGAAAATTTCGAAATTCCCTCACCTATATATAGGGGATGATTATTTCATCTCCAGTTTACAGTTTCACAGTGTTGAAAAAAAAATCAGCAACAATATTTTTCTTTTTCCTTAGTTATTTAAATTACTTGAAAACATCTCCCACCGGTGATCAAGTAAGGCGAAAGAAAAATACTTGAGAAGGCTTTTGGGTTGATAAAGTGCGTTCGTGTTTGTCCCGTTTTATTCAAAGGCCAGTTCTACGAGAGGTACGTAAGTCACATAATTTCTTGTTTATTCCGCCATAGATTTTATGTGAATTAATTTAACATGCATGATGTTAAATTTGTTGTTGGAATTATTATTTGAATTAATTAGGATTAATTCATGCTAGTAATAATTGTATTTAAATTCGTATTTAAATTTCATCCCGAATAGATTCCGGGCACCCCTATTTTCCCAACAACTGGTATCAGAGCCACGGTTTCGGGCTCTGATCTTTAAATTGGAATTTAAATTGTTAGACATTAAATTGAAATTGGATAATAAAATTGCTATATCTTTTTTGCAGGTATCCAATTGTCATGGTTTTAATGTTGTTAATTTTTCATGCATGTGAATTAATTATTTTTAATTCGATTCGTTCGAATTCGTTTTTCTGGTGAGAAAATCCACGAGTAGATTAGTTGTTTTTATTTTGATTCGATCATTGTAACAGACTAGTCTAGATCTAGTATTTATTTTTTGTAAATAAATTGTAACCGGATCGAGACGAAGAACGAAGAATTAAAGACGGCGTACCCGGACGACGGTTGCTGCGTGACGCATGCACGGGCGTAAAATCATGCACGGGGTGAAAATGAGAACGAACGGCGAAACCCGGTGCACGGGGTGCGCGAGGCGCACGACCCGCGCACGACGGGTGGGCAATCGCACGCGGGCGCGCGCACACGGCGCTCGGCGACTGCTGCCCGGGGCCGTGCCGAGTGACGCGCGGGCCCACTCCGTGGGCCGACGTGCGCCGTATCTCGGGCCATGGAATTTTTTTTTTAAATTAATTCCAGTTCTGCGTTTTTTGTGTGATTTTAAACGTCGTCCCGAACCCCAAACGAAGCTGTTTTTGATGAAGTGTTGTTGTTCGAGTAGGAGCGTGTCGAGACGAACGATGAAAAGCAACAAGGACGATATTTCGCATCAAGACGTGAAGAAATTAAACCGTGACAATTGAATTTGAGTGCTCCAATGTGTTTAATTTTGTTTTGATGGATGTTTTATTTCGTGCACTTATTATTATTTGTTAATATGTGTTTGCATGAATTTTATTGTCCAAGAAAAACCTTACTTTCGAAAATTACTAAGTATGTTTCTTTAATCGCAATTTTATTCCGGATATTAAAATTGAATTAATTTGACCTCCATAATTTATTTATTTGTGAAGTTCTTTTGGAATACATTTCCCCCTCGGATCGGCCAAAAGAACGGATTTCACATGAATAAATTCCGAACGGATGATTGTGGATTATTACTAGTGGCGGTATTGACCCTCACCACGAGTGGCTTGCTCAAAGCGAAATAATAATCCTATATTTAATTATGGTTATTACTTAGGCATAGGAAATTGATATTAACTTACTCCCCTCGGAGTCCCTGTCAATTTCTATGTGGTCAAAGTGGGAGCCAACTATTAATTTTGAATTAAGGATTTGTAACTTTTAAGTTTGTGATCCGCTTGAATGTGTTTAAATGTATAGACCACCCCTCGTGGCGCATTTAAATTGTTTCGAGATGTTGGCTGATGCATGATTATATTGTTTTAAGGTTTCAATATAATTGATGTGATCGAATTATGTGATAATTTCATATTTTTCTAGATATTAATATGAATGTATGTTTTATTCTCATTTCATCATGTCGCAACCTTTTAATCCACTGTTTAATATACTTTAAGTTAACAAACTTTCTGGAGAGAATTATATCAATTGGAAATGTAATTTAAATTTTGTTCTTACTGCACAAAAACACAAATGGGTCATTCACGTTAATATACCCGGCAAGCCTAATGATAAGTCAAACTATGGGAAAATGCAGTTTATGATTGGAAGCGTGACAATGAACACATGAAGTGCATCATCTTGACATCTTTGTCTGAGGATTTGAGGCACGTTCATGAAGACATTGTATCCGCTGTTGAAATCAATAAAAGCCTTAAAGAGATGTTTTCACATCAGAATCCCATGACTAATCAGTTCACCAAACATGACTCGGTCAAGTTGGAAATGGTGGAAGGAACGCCCGTGAGGGAGCACGTTCTCGAGATAATGTCATACCTTAACAAGTTAGAAGTACTTGGTGCGGGTTTTGAAGTCCCTTCTCAGGTTGATTTCAAATACCAATCTCTACCGAGAAGCTTTGAGCAGTTTCATCTGAACTGTCAGATGAATGAACGGACAAGTCGTTTGCCCGAGCTCTTGTAAGTTTTAGTTTCGGTGGAGGTGATAATGGAGCACCAGTCTAGTGCTATGGTGGCTAATAGTCCGTCTACCTCTTTTGGTCCCAAGGGAGGGAAAAAGAGAAAGAGAACCAAAGGCCGGACCCAAGCAAATCCAATTGTTGTGAAAGGCAAAGCTAAGGCTAAGCATCGAAAGGGAAGTGTTTTAACTGCGGTGAGAGAGGACATTGGAGGTCTGCCTGTTCCAAGCCTAAGAGGCTAGGAAAGTTAGGTAATTCACACGTCTTAGTCGTCGAAACTTGTAAAGGGGCGTATGTTGTCCATTCGTGGATAGTGGATACGAGAGCCGCTGATCACATTTGTTTCATTTTGCATGGGTTCAAACTAACCCGACGATTTAGAGGAAGTGAGATCCCCATCACACCGGGCAATGCTACGAGAGTGGCAGCTGAAGCAGTGGGAGAAGTGTGCCTATCTTGTGAAGATAGAGTAATGGTCTTGAGAGACGTTCTTCATGTTCCTAGTTTGGAAAGAACTCAACCTTCAGTTTCTAAATTGTTTTTGAATAGATACTCAGTTTCTTTTAATAAGGATGTGATTATTTCTTGAAACGATGAGTTTATCTGTTTCGGAACATTGTTGGATGATCTTTATACCATTAATTGGGCACACCACTCAAATAATGAATCTAATAACACGTCGATCATTTCGAGTAATAAAAGAAAGCGTTCTTCGGAGATGAACGAAACACTTATATGGCATCTTAGACTAGGTCATATTAATCTAAAGCGGATAGAGGGATTGGTGAAAGACGGATCCTTGGAATCATTCCAAGTCGAACCGTTTCCAACTTGTGAATCCTGTTTAGAGGGTAAAATGACCAAGAGGACATTTGGAGCCAAGGGGAATAGAGCCACGGAAGTGTTAGAACTCGTTCATACCGATGTGTGTGGTCCAATGACGATCAAAGCAAGAATGGGGTATGAGTATTTTGTCACCTTCATTGACGATTACTCGAGATATGGGTACATTTACCTTATGAGGCATAAGTCTGAAACTTTTGATAAGTTCAAGGAGTTTAAGGCCGAAGCCGAGAAACATAGGGAAAAGAGTATCAAGTTTCTACGATCAGATCGTGGAGGCGAATACCTCAGCGATGAATTCTTGAACTACTTATCGGACGAAGGGATCGTATCCCAGTTAACCGCACCGGGAACCCCTCAACAGAACGGTGAGGCGGAACGAAGAAACCGGACTCTTTTAGAGATGATCAGACCCATGATGAGTTATTCGGATTTATCCAAGTCGTTTTGGGGTAACGCCTTGGAAACAACGACTTACATTCTAAACTTGGTGCCATCCAAATCGGTTCCTAAAACCCCAATGGAATTGTGGACCGGGCACAAGCCCAGTCTAAGACATTTGCGGATTTGGGGTTGTCCGGCATACGTGCTAGACAAGGAAGCCGGTAAGTTGGATCCACGTTCGGAATTAAGACTGTTTATAGGATACCCTGCGGGAACGAAAGGGTGTATGTTCTATAGTCCCAAGGATTAAAAGACCGTATTTTGTACACACTTTAAATTCTTGGAGGAAGACTATATGAACAAAAGAAAGCCCAGAAGTGAGATTACCTTAGATGAGTTAGAAGGGCAAACTCCTATACCAAGTATACAAGATGATATACCACTCGTCACATCTTCACAACCAGAACCCCATCGTAGTGGGAGGGTTGCTAGGCAACCCGAGAGATTCATGGGAATTGGAGAATCTTCGGATTTGATTCCCGGCGATGAATCAGACCCATGGACGTACGACGAGGTAATCCAAGACAAGGACGCGGAGGCGTGATAAACAACAATGGAAACCGAGATGGGTTCAATGGATCATAATCAAGTGTGGGAGTTGGTCGATCCACCTAGTGGGGTAAAACCCATTGGATGCAAGTGGGTGTACAAGAGGAAAGGAGGACCGGACGGAAGGGTAGAGACCTTCAAAGCGAGGCTTGTGGCTAAAGGGTATACTCAGAAAGAAGGGATCGATTATGAGGAAACCTTTTTCGCCTGTAGCTATGCTTAAGTCCATCCGTATTCTCTTGTCGATCGCTGCACACCTAGATTACGAGATCTGGCAAATGGATGTCAAGACGGCTTTCCTTAACGGAAGTCTTGACAGAATAGATATCTATATACAACAGCCCAAAGGTTTTATTGAAAAAGGCCAAGAACACCTCGTTTGCAAGCTTAAGAGATCCATTTATGGACTTAAGCAAGCGTCGCGTACTTGGAACCAGTATTTTGATCAAGTGATTAAGTCTTATGGGTTTGATCAAAGCGAGTTCGAAAGTTGTGTGTATAAGAAGCGTGACAGAACTGTGGTGGTATTCTTAGTATTATACGTAGACGATATTCTGCTTATTGGAAACAATGTAAAGGTATTGTCAGACGTAAGGGTATGGCTGTCAAATCAGTTTTGATATGAAGGACTTAGGGAAAGCCGGTCACATCCTTGGGATCAAGATCACTTGAGAAGGATGTTGGGCTTATCGCAAGTTTCATACAAAGCCACTGTTTTGAAGTATTTCAGCATGCAAGATTCCAAGAAAGGTTTTGTACCTTTTAGGCACGGAATCCATCTATCCAAAGAAATATGCCCAAAGACGCAAGTGGAGATAGATGACATGAAAGATGTTCCGTACGTTTCGGACGTAGGAAGTCTTATGTATGCAATGTTGTGTACGAGACCAGATATCTGCTTTGCCGTGGGCATGATGGCAAGATATCAAAGTAACCCCGGGAAAGCACATTAGATTGCAATTAAATGCGTTATTTAGTTTCTGAAAAGAACTTGGTATGGAATGCTGATTTAACAGTCAGACAGTCTAATTCCCATGGGATGCACGGACTCAAATTTCCAATCAGATATAGAATCCAGAATATCTACCTCGGGTAGTATGTTTTGCATGGGAGAAGGAGCCATGACATGGAGAAGCGATTAGCAAAAATGCGTCGTCGATTCGACCATGAAAGCCGAATAAGTAACTGCTTGTGAAGCAGCGAAAGAAGCGGTTTGGCTCAAGTACTTCTTAGTGGACTTGGACGTTGTTCCGAATTTGCCCATCATAATCACTGTCCATTGTGATAATGTCGGAGCAGTTGCGAATTCAAGGGAACCGAGAGCCCACAAGGCCAGCAAACACATTGAAAGAAAACACCATCTTATACGAGAAATCGTTAAGAGAGGAGATAAAGAGGTGGCAAAGATAAATGTCGGAGGACAACCTAGTATATTCATTTACAAAGGGTCTGCCTCTGAGTACATTCGAGAGACATGTGAATGGAATGGGAGTCAAGACTATAGCCAATCTGCTTTAAGTATAAGTGGGAGGAATGATTAGGTTAGTGTAGGTTGACATGAGATGTCACGTAGAGCTACTACACTAAGACATGCATGATGTATACTAAAAGGCAGACTTTAAGTATAAGTGGGAGATTGTTGAAGTTATAAGTGAAAGTATGCTTTTACTTCGTATAACTCATGTATTTAACACTTGTTTTATGAGAATAATTCTTTTATCGCATATGCTTTAGATATGATTGAATGTTGAATATTTATTGCAAACAGTTCATAATAGTACTAGTTACATTGTAGTTAATGTGGTGATACCCGATCACGGAAGATAACATTAACAGTTTCCTTGTAACTAAATGTACATTTTCACGACCTAGGTGGAATTGAACAATCCACCGTGAAAGGTCGATGTGTAAGTCTCAGATTGGTCTGTCTTGACTAAGAGATTGCACTAGCACATTTAGTATGTGTTGAAGAGGACCTACAGCGAGGATAAATTCTTCTGTTCTGAAATGTGAAGAATTAGACCTCAGTGGTTGTTGATTTCTTAATCTCCGTCACTTAAATAGGACCGTGTGTGCTTAATGGTTACTGCTTTGATTCATGTTGGGTGAGAATCATTGTGACTTCGAACTTTGTGTCTTGGGCAGTAATATTAATCATACGACGGTTGCTAAGATTTAATACGGAGAAACGCGTGCGAGTACGACTCGTGTGATTAGTCCCCTTGGTGGGCTCAGAAGTTTTATCATACCAAATCTTGCAAGTGAAGAAACAGTTTCTTCGGTACGGATAATAATGTTGAGCTGTCTTTACTCCAAGGTGAAATATATTAATTAATTTAGAGCTATTCAGAAGCTTAATTAATTAATGGACTTGATAATCTTAAACGCGGGAAATAATAACCGGGAGCCCATATTATTGTAATATGGATTAAGATGGATAGTGCAATATTAATTTATTAGTGGTAATAATTAATATTAATGGGCTGAATTATATTGGGGCTCAATATTGAAATTCAGAAGTCCATTAGGAGGTCCAATCTTAATTCTCCTTAAGGCCCCTCAAGTAGCCCATTAAGTAGCCCAATAATGATAAGGTGATTAAAATAAAAAGAAAATATATTGCTGATTTTTTCTTGTAATTTTCGAAAAAGATATATTAGGAGAAAGAAAAGATCTTGTTGATTTTCTTGAAAAGATATTATGGAAGATAAGTATTCTTGGAATACAAGATTATCTTATATATTCAAGAAGATCCAAATCTTGGATTCTTTCTTCAATATTTTCGAAAATTAACCCCTTAATGAGGAAGTTGAGATTTTTGTGGAATATTTTATTATGGAGAAAAGAATATATGGAATATATTCAAGATTTCTTAGAGGCTAAGAAAAGATTTTCTCCACCTCTAAAATATATGAAAATTTCGAAATTCCCTCACCTATATATAGGGGATGATTATTTCATCTCCAGTTTATAGTTTCACAGTGTTGAAAAAAAAATCAGCAACAATATTTTTCTTTTTCCTTAGTTATTTAAATTACTTGAAAGCATCTCCCACCAGTGATCAAGTAAGGCGAAAGGGAAATACTTGAGAAGGCTTTTGGGTTGATAAAGCGCTGATTAGGCGTGAAATTGTCATGATTCGTAGCTTGAAATACCCCAATTTTGGTCGAGTTTATTGAGTATTTAGAGTCAATTGAGCATTATTTCTACACATTGATGAATTTGTCTCTTTGTTTTTTTCTTAGGTGAATAGAGGACGAAAAATGGAGTTCGTAGGACTTTGAATCGACTCAAACGGATGTCCGGATGAGAAGATATTGAAAAATACGATTGGTATTAGTGCGGACGAAGAAAAGTATTAGTTGGGGTGATTTTGGAGGTCACTCGAGTGACTAGGTCGAGCGCCACCGCTCGAGCGCATTGCTCGAGCGCCTAAAACATACAGAACCTTTCTTGCGCTCGAGTAGCTCGAGCGCCACCGCTCGAGCGTATTGCTCGAGCGCCCCAAACTTACAGTGAAGAATCCGCGCTCGACCAGCTCGAGCAAAACCGCTCGAGCGATGGTGTCATTCGAGCTACACTGCTCGAGCGGGACCGCTCGAGCGTTTTGCTCGAGCAACTTCGTATTTTTACCTCCGGATGCGTATTTTTGGCCCACGAGTTCCCGTTTCGGCCCGTTGCTTATATATACTACCTCTAAACACGTTTTGAAAAAAAATCATCACTTACCAAATCACTTGGAGACTTAGTTTTTAGAGAGAGAGGAAGAGGAGAAGAACGAGCAAGCTTTACTTACGTTTTGTTAAGGTTTTTCATACGAATTCTTAGTTTCTTTTCGTTTCTTAGTTTCTTTTCATTAGCTTGATTACGTTGAACGCTTTTAACTTCATTTTATACAATTAAATTTCAGATTCTTAGTATTTATTTCTTTAAACCCTAGTTCATGTTTCATATTTTCTTCGTTCAAGTAATCATGTTTATGTTCGTTGTTTCTTCTATTGCTTTTATGTTTGTTAAAGCCATGTCCGGCTAAAACTCTTGCATGCTTATGTTAGGATGAACTCGTAGAAGTAGGATGTGGGTACGCAATTAGGGTAATTCGTGATGTTAGTTTTAATTCTCTTGATTAATGAATTCTTATAATTAATCTTAACATTACCTTTGAATTTCGTACGAAAGTGTTAGAGAGAGGACGACCGCATCACTCAATAACAATTAGTAGTCTTAACGAGAAGGTTTAGAAAGGGTTAATTCATCTACCGGTTTAGCTATGGAGGACGGCTGCATCACCATTAGTTAAATTAGGGTCTCTTTAATTAAGCACGATTCATTAACTTGTTAGTGGATTAGTGAAGTCGATTGCTAGGGTAGAGTATTAGGGTTTAAAATCTTGAGCTTTCATCCTACGATCTTTTACTTAGGTTAATTCTTGGTTGTCACGATTACTTTGATTATGTACCTGCTCCGTTAGTATACGTAGGGATTCCTATCCTAAGCATCACCATTTAATATCTGAAAACACTTTAGATTACTTAGTTTAATTTTGTCTGTTGCATTCGTAGAATAATTTTAGCTTCTTTTAATTACTTTTCAAAAATAAAAAAACATACACTCATATTAACTACAACGCGTACATCTTCGGGGATCTATTCGACATACACACTTTCTCTTGGGTTCAATAATACTTGGTCCCTATACTTGCCCATACTACAGTGAACCCATACTCTTGTGGGGTAACTGCTAGTTGAAGCTAGTAAGTTCGATTCAAGTCAATGGCGCCGTTGTCGGGGAAGGCGACGTATATCATTTGAGTAGGACTTGTAGATAGCTTAGTAGTTAGTAGTGAGTGATTTATTTTCTGTTTATTTTTCTTATTCGTTCGGCAGTTGCATTTTGATTCTTTTGCTAAGCGTTTCAGGTTTATGAAAACGCGCTCGCAAGGCGATACGATCGAAGATAGAATTCTGTCAGACCCTGAGACGATAGCCAGAAGGAACCGAGCATTTTTTAGAAGGATGAGTGTTGCCGAAGGAAGTAAATGAGTGATTGCTGATGAACTTGGAGAGTTAGACAAAATTGCTGCCGAGTATACCGCTATTGTGGAACACGGAGAGGGGGTTAATAGAAACAGCAGTAACCAGCAGATACCCGTAGGGGGAGCTCAGAACCCACACCCGAACCCACAAGACCCAAACAACTCGGCACAAACACAACACCAAAGTCAGAACCAAAACCAAGTTATTCCCCAACACCAGCAGCAACCATTTAATAACTCTGCTTACCCACCAAATAATCAACCTTACCCTTACCCTTATCCACCATATCCATACCATCATTATCCGTATCCACCACAACCAGTTTACAACCAACCACCAATCTACCAACCACCACCTGTCCAACAAGTACCCGTACCACTTGTAATTCCTCAGCACGTTCCTCAGAACGGAGATCAGAATATGGCGATACGAGGAAGGTTTGCGGTGCAGCCGCAACGGTACTATGATGGGGTGGCATTGCCGCCTGTTGAGGTGAACAACTTTTCGATTTCCCCGGGAATTCTTAAGCTGCTAACGGAGAACCAGTTCAAGGGGGTGATCGGGAAGGAGAATCCTCACACTCATCTGAGGAGTTTTCTCATGATATCATCCACGTTTAATTACAATGGCATGTCTGAAGATGCCAAGAGGCTTAGGCTGTTCCCATTCTCATTGACGGGAATAGCTAAAGAGTGGTATGACAATACGCTTCCACGGGGAGGTATTACCACTTGGGCCGAGCTCGAGCGTTTGTTCCTCGAGCGATTCTATCCTCCTTCTAGGACGATCAAAGCTAGAATTGAGATCTCTTCCTTCCGCCAAAAGCAAGGAGAGGACCTACGTCAAGCGTGGGAGAGATACTCGAACCTGTTGATAGAGTGCCCGTAGCACGGGTACAATGAGGGAGATGTTATGGCTTTCTTCTACAGTGGTGCAAACAAGGCTGGGCAAGACCATCTAGACGCCTGTGCTAGTGGATCATTCCTGAATCAAGGAATATAGAGGTGTCAAGAGATCGTGGACAACATAGTCACGAATGCCGGGGCTTGGAATGTGGACGCAGATTTTCAAATAGTTCACCAGATTGAGGAAGGCGAAGGTACGAGAAGGCTGCTGATGACCATGATGGAAAAGATTAATAACCTTGAGTTGGGGAAGAACTTGGTTGGAGGGAATGTAGCAGAGAATGAGAGATTAGACCAGCCAAGTGGACAGCAAGAGGTAGCCAATTACATGGGAGGTCCGAATTACAATCAGAATGGCTACCGAGGTGGTAACCAATATGGAAGGCCTTCTTAAGGCCAACCTTTTATACCTCCAGGTCCACAGCCTCCTCCTAATCAATGGAGGAATAACCAAGGCTATCAAGGAGGCCAGCAGCCTCCTCAGAACACATGGAGGAAGAATGAGAATTTTTCATATGCTAACCCGAAGACGGGTATTACAGTTCCTCCTGGTGTTGACCCGGGTTCAAAGCCTCCGGGTGGAGAAGGCGGTTCCTCAACTGAGGAGATGTTGAGAACCATACTGCAGAAGGTGGAGGAAGGAAGTAAGAGATTGTCATCTTTGGAGTACGATGTAAAAGAGTTGCATAAAAAGGGCGATCTACGTGATCAAGAGCTCCAGAAGATGAACGTTGAGTGGAATAGAACTCAACAAGAGAACAATCGAAGGTTCACTTCCATAGAATTTCAGATGGGGCAGATGACAAAGTTATTGAATAGAGAGCCTGGCAAATACCCTTCAATGCCTGAGGGTAATCCCAAAGAGCATTGTAAGGCTATCCAGCTTAGAAGTGGGACCAAATATGATGGTCCCGAGATGCCTGCTGATTCTGAGACGCTCAAAGAAGAACATGAGAAAGATGGAGATGAGAGTGAAGAGGTAAGAGTTGCGAAATGAGCTGAGGGTGAAGGCATCCAGAAGGGCAAGGAAAGTGAGCAGATTGAGAGAGTTCCTAAGTGGAAGAGGGCAAAGGAAGCAAGGGAGAAAGCGAAAGAGACCGAGTGAGATGAATGGGGGGTACCCAAATCGGTGATACCCGTCCCGTATCCACAGCGCTTCATGAAAAAGAAGCTTGATGAAAAGTTTGCTAAATTTCTTGATGTTTTTAAAAAGCTTCACATTAACATTCCTTTTTATGATGCTTTGGAACAGATGCCCAACTACGCCAAGTTCCTGAAGGACTTTATAGCGAAGAGAAGAAGAGTAGACGGACCCGAGCTATTGCACTTGAACCACTAGGTGAGTGCATTAGTGCACAAGGCGCTTCCACCAAAGTTGAAGGATCCCGGGAGTTTCACGATCTTATGTGATATCGGGAACGAGATCAAGAAAGGAGCGCTATGTGATTTAGGGGCGAGCATAAATCTTATACCATTGTCGCTATTTAAGAAGTTAGAAGGTGTAGAACTTCAGCGGACAATGATGACGCTTCAACTTGCCGACCGGTCTATTACTCGACCTCAAGGTGTGGTTGAAGACGTCCTCGTGAAAGTTGGAGATCACATTTTTCCAGCTGATTTTGTAGTGCTCGAGATGGAAGAAGATGAGCATGTGCCCCTGATCTTGGGAAGACCGTTCTTACCGACGGCCGGGATGGTGCTAGACGTGGCAAACGGGAAGATCACGTTGAAAGTTGATGATCAAGAAGTGAAGATCTCCCTATATGAGGCCATGAAGCACCCGAAGGAGGATGATAGTTGTTATTGCATGGATGCAATCGATCCTCGTGTTGAAGACACACCTCCTATCCCTAACCCTTCCCTTATTGATGATTTTGCTAACCCTTCACCTGTTGATTTAACCCATGAGTTTATTGATCTTGATGATGTTGATAGGGATAAAGAGACGAAGTTGAAGGATGAAGAGGTGAAGAAGAAAGATGGGAAAAGAGCAAAGAACTTAGACATCTTCTCTTATGAGAGTAAGGGAGGTATTTTTGAGTATGATGTCCCATAAGCCCCTTTGAGCTTGGTCCGGCATGAGGACCTTAAAAATAGCGCTGAGTGGGAGACAACCCATTTTTATTTGTTTTTTAGTGTTTTTATGTTATTAGGGTGTTTGTGAATCGTATGTTTTAACCTCGTACTTGAGAGTTTTGTTTTGTAGGCTTGTCTCTAAAGGAGTAAAGGTATCATGGAGTTATTGAGATTGAAGGGACCAACTCGAGACCATGGAGTGTGCCAAGTTGTTGAGAGAAACTGAATTGTTTGGATGAGGTAACCCACAACCCCAAACTTAGACCTCTTCGCAAGGTCGAAGTTTGGGGGGGTGGAGTTTTTATTTGTTTTCTTGTTACATTGCACCGGAGCACCCCTATTCTTTGAGTTGAGTTAGTTATTTGGTGCCTTGAGATGCTCCTTGGGGTGATTTTGATTTGACTCGCTATTGCATATTTCATGCCTATCAATCATCTTATGCTTGTTGATTGCTATCTTTGAGTATGATTTGATGAGTAGGGTGAATTGTGAAGTTGAGTTAGGAGTTTTCTTGTGTGAGTATAGGAGTTAGAGTTGATTTGAGAGGGAACTAGTATACTTACTAATGCCCCTTTTGAGTACTTCTGTGATGAGAGCGAGAAATCATTAGGACTAGCATGGATGTGAAAGCCGTGAGATTTGAGCCTTATGAGATTTTGATGCATTATATTGATCTCTTCGTTTGTGAGTGGATCGTCACCTTAGAGGATGCTAGAACTTGTGTGTGCTCTTGCTTCTTGATTGTGTCTAGTTTGATATGCCGAATGTGATCTTAGGCCATCTTTGTTTTGATTAAGTCACTTAGCCAAAATTTTCCTTACCATTGATATGTGTCCCTTTTTAGCCCCTTTGAGTTTTAAGCCTATTTCGTTTGCTAGCACATTTTAACACTTATCCAAGTTCCTAAGCCTTTTTGTCCAAATTTGAGTGGAGAATCGGAAAAGTGTGAAGGAGAGGGGATTGATTTGAGTTGAAAAAGGAAAATGTTATTGATTGAGTAATTATGAGAAGGAGGTGTGATGAAAAGTTTGAGTTGTGGGAAAGAGAAAATTGAGAATGAGCAAAAGAAAAAAATGAGCTCATGTGTTTGAAAAAGTGAAGTGATTGAAAAAGTGAAAAGAATTAGAAAAAGAAATTGAAGTGTTGAGAGTAGTGGGATTGAAGTGTACTAATTGAAAATGCTTGAAGTATTCTGTTCCTAATCTCGAAGTACTAAAGTTTGAATTTCTATTCTCCATTCACTTAAGTCACTTACCATGTTATTATCCCACCTGTCCAAAGAGCCTACATTACAACCTTAAGAAAAGTCCTTTTTGATTCGGCATTGATTTCTAGAGTATGGTCGGAGTTGAGAGTGCTTACAAGCCTATGGCTGCCAACATGTGTGATTGATTGCTTGAGTGAGTCCCTTATTCATTGATATACACTTGTGAGGGAGTGAAACACATCGTTGAGTGCACATCCATGTTTGATCTTGGTGGTTCTTGTTGTTGTTGCATGAGTATGATAAAGGAAGGTGAGTCAGTATACGTGTGATTGATTTTTGAAGCTCGAGTTCATTTGCTTGCATGATTTAATTCTTTAACTCATTCCTAACAATTTCACTTGACTTATTGTTTCATTGCTTGAGGACAAGCAATATGGTAAGTTTGGGGGGGTTGATTAGGCGTGAAATTGTCATGATTCGTTGCTTGAAATACCCCAATTTTGGTCGAGTTTATTGAGTATTTAGAGTCAATTGAGCATTATTTCTACACATTGATGAATTTGTATCTTTGATGTTCATAGGTGAATAGAGGACGAAAAACGGAGTTCGTAGGACTTTGAATCGACTCAAACGGATGCCCGGATGAGAAGATATTGAAGAAATACGATTGGTATTAGTGCGGACGAAGAAAAGTATTAGTTGGGGTGATTTTGGAGGTCACTCGAGTGACTAGATCGAGCGCCACCGCTCGAGCGCATTGCTCGAGCGCCTAAAACATACAGAACCTTTCTTGCGCTCGAGTAGCTCGAGCGACCCAAACTTACAGTGAAGAATCCGCGCTCGACCAGCTTGAGCGAAACCGCTCGAGCGATGGTGTTATTCGAGCTACACTGCTCGAGCGGGACCGCTCGAGCGTTTTGCTCGAGCAACTTCGTATTTTTGCCTCCGGATGCGTATTTTTGGCCCACGAGTTCTCGTTTCGGCCCGTTGCTTATATATACTACCTCTAAACACGTTTTGAAAAAAAATCATCACTTACCAAATCACTTGGAGACTTAGTTTTTAGAGAGAGAGGAAGAGGAGAAGAACGAGCAAGCTTTACTTACGTTTTGTTGAGGTTTTTCATACGAATTCTTAGTTTCTTTTCGTTTCTTAGTTTCTTTTCATTAGCTTGATTACGTTGAACGCTTTTAACTTCGTTTTATACAATTAAATATCAGATTCTTAGTATTTATTTCTTTAAACCCTAGTTCATGTTTCATATTTTCTTCGTTCAAGTAATCATGTTTATGTTCATTGTTTCTTCTATTGCTTTTATGTTTGTTAAAGCCATGTCCGGCTAAAACTCTTGCATGCTTATGTTAGGATGAACTCGTAGAAGTAGGATATGGGTACGTAATTAGGGTAATTCGTGACGTTAGTTTTAATTCTCTTGATTAATGAATTCTTATAATTAATCTTAACTTTACCTTTGAATTTCGTACGAAAGTGTTAGAGAGAGGACGATCGCATCACTCAATAACAATTAGTAGTCTTAACGAGAAGGTTTAGAAAGGGTTAATTCATCTACCGGTTTAGCTATGGAGGACGGCCGCATCACCATTAGTTAAATTAGGGTCTCTTTAATTAAGCACGATTCATTAACTTGTTAGTGGATTAGTGAAGTCGATTGCTTGGGTAGAATATTAGGGTTTAAAATCTTGAGCTTTCATCCTACGATCTTTTACTTAGGTTAATTATTGGTTGTCACGATTACTTTGATTATGTACCTGCTCCGTTAGTATACGTAGGGATTCCTATCCTAAGCATCACCATTTAATATCTGAAAACACTTTAGATTACTTAGTTTAATTTTGCCTATTGCATTCGTAGAATAATTTTAGCTTCTTTTAATTACTTTTCAAAAATAAAAAAACATACACTCATATTAACTACAACGCGTACATCTTCGGGGATCTATTCGACATACACACTTTCCCTTGGGTTCGATAATACTTGGTCCCTATACTTGCCCATACTACAGTGGACCCATACTCTTGTGGGATAACTGCTAGTTGAAGCTAGTAAGTTCGGTTCAAGTCAAGCGCGTTCGTGTTTGTCCCGTTTTATTCAAAGGCCAGTTCTACGAGAGGTACGTAAGTCACATAATTTCTTGTTTATTCCGCCATAGATTTTATGTGAATTAATTCAACATGCATGATGTTAAATTTGTTGTTGGAATTATTATTTGAATTAATTAGGATTAATTCATGCTAGTAATAATTATATTTAAATTCGTATTTAAATTTCATCCCCAATAGATTCCGAGCACCCCTATTTTCCCAACAGAGATACGTCCTGAAGACGAATATTCTAGTAATGAAGCACGTGCACAAAATAAATCAAAATACTAGGATTGCGGAACAACCAGATCAAAATATATTGGGAAATGGTGATGATCTGGTTTATATGAATTTTACAGGAGAAACTTACAATACAATATTATCGTTGTCGACAACATATTCGTGTCCGCTATTGCTTTTACTATCATAAATAAAATCTGGATCCAGTACCTATGTTGGGTGCCAAAAACACTTTGACTAGTTGAAATAGTAAGAAGCAAATTGTGACGGAACTAGACTCGCTATACAAAACAAAGTATTAATTCTATTGTACACCCAGAAGTGTGTACTTGTACTAAAATAAAATGAGAATAACAAGGTGGTGAGATACAAGGCGAGTTTAATAGCACAAGGGTGTTCGCAGACACCCGATATTAATCGAACATATTCTCCTGTTATGTATAGAATAATGTTCCGCTATTTAATATTTCTGGCAGCAAATATGAAAACTCGGAAATGCATCAAATGATGTAACCATTTCATATTTATATGGTTATCTTGAAAATGAATTTATATGAAAATTCATGAAGGATTTAACATGCCTGAAGCATATCAGTTAAACCAAAAGAAGATTATTATATTAAATTGCAGAATTTCTTTTATGGCTCAAATAATCTAGACATATGTGGCATAATAATCTAGTTAAAAGAGGTTATATCAATGTTCCAATATGTCCATGTGTTTTCATAAAGAAAAATAAGCCAAAATTTTGTATATGTTGATTATCTCAATTTAATTGGGAGTCCTGAAGAACTCCAAGAGGCAGTTGCACATTTAAAGAAGAAAATTTGAGATCAAAGATTTTGGACAAACTAAAATTTGTCTTAGTTTACAAATCAAGTATCTAGAAGGTGGTGTTTTACTCCACCAAACTGCTTATACCCAAAAGGTATTTTAAGTAATTTTACATCCATTGAGTACTATAATGGTTGTCTGATCGCTTGATTATACTAAGAACCCATTTTAGAACGCATGTATAATATGAAGAGATATTTGGTCCTGAAGTATCATATCTCGTGCATTTAGACACTAGTGTATTTTACCAATTATATAAGATATTAGTCAATACCGACTGCAACATTTGAAAAGTTAGTGAAGCATATTGGAAGGCGTCGGTTAAAAGATTTTAAATGAAGTTCGAATCAGGGGGGGAATTAATACACTAAGTAATATGTACTATTTTCCCTTACTTGGGTTTTTGTCCCATTGGGTTTGTTTTCCCTAGTAAGGTTTTAACGAGGCATATTAGTAGTGTAACAACGGACATCCAAGGGGGAGTGTTATGAAATAATTAATGGATGACCTTTTGTTTTTCTCAAATAATTACAAAATTAATAGGGTGTCCTTTTATTTTCACAAAATAAATACACACATTCATTTGGACTCCAAAGGATACTAGAAGGCTCCATGCATTTGTATAAATAGGTGGTATGCCACCTCATTTGAACGTATGAATTAAGTTGAATAAATATAATTCTCCCTACATTCTTTTCTCTATACATTTTACATATTTCTATTAGTTTCACAACATTTTAAATCTAATTAAAAGAAATCAACACTTATATAACAGTATAATTCTACACCACAAAGTTAAACACAAATAATATAATATACGTATGTATATATACACATACAAAAATATATGATTATACCTATATAGACATATATAGAACTAAAAAGAAATCACTTTTATTTGCAAAAAGTAGTTTAAATTATCACGATACTGCAAACTGTTGGAAATTGGTTTTTAAATAACGGTTTCATACCCTGACTTTGACCAATTTTTTGTGGAGTAAGAACGTTAGTTTTGTAAAAATAAAATTAACGATGTTGTTCTACTCACGGAGTAGATGAGCGTGGTATATTTAATATCTCAAAACCGATTTCCGGTGAGTGAGAAATTAATTTGGGAAGTTGTAGTATTATTCATGTGTGTTGAATAAATCCATGGGAAATGGAAAATATAGTTCCATCCCACATTGGAATTTTACAAGAAGTTTGTCTTGTATATAAGTAGGAAAGTATTCATGTTCTCTAAATTGGGACATGGGAACCCTAACCATGGACCACACACGCGCGCGCGCCCGCCCGGGTTCGTGGTTCTTGGCAATTGGGCTTTGGGTGGGCTTTGGGGCCTTACCTATATTTTTAGGGTACCAAAAATATAAAATGGCCCAATACCTTTTTGGATCCAATCGGTTCGGGTGGCCCGTATGAATTTGAGTCGGCCCACTTCAGGTGGCCCATTTATAATTGGGCCGGCCCACGAACTTGTTTAATACACCTACGAATCTGATTAATACACTCCAGAGCATCTGGAATATTCCTTCTTGCTTCCCACGAATGAGAAACTGCGTTTCTCTCCACTACCGAACGTGGGTGATCCATGATCAACTCCAGATGAGGTCGGATTTTCGCCTATATATACCCTATTTCGTCCAACTTTTCCAGTACGCTTTTCGAACCCTCAAATTTCTGAAACCTCTCGCTGAAAATTCCCGTTCTGCTCATAATTCCTATTTAGTTCGCCGGAAATTCATACTCGGTGGTGCTACCGGTTTGAATTGTAAACCATTTTACCTTTGGAGACCCATACGCATTATTCCGTAGGCACTATACGAGCGTATTCGGTCTTGCGGGAATATGATTATTCCTAGACTCGGTTTTCAATCACGAATTTGTTTCGTGTTAATTTTCTTACCCAATTTCAGTGCTTCGATTTTTCCTATACATTATTTATAACAATTGCAATTCCGAATAGTTTTCATATTTCGAATCACTGAACCATGTCGAACCATAACTCTGGTAACGAGATGGACCTGTCTTCGCCAACCAAGAATGATCAATCTGACCCTTCGGGTTCAGATCCAACTAAGGTTGGTAATCCTGATCCTTCCAAGGAAATCACTTCAGGTAATCCGACTACGATTCCTCTTTTTGAGTTTGGTAACTTTGGCAACTTTTTTGCTGAATGGATGAAGAACCAAACTAATGGCAATCCTTTTGTGGGAAATGCCAATCCCTTTGTGGGAAACTCGAGCACTAATCCCTTTGTGGGAAGCTCCAGTGCTAATCCCTTCGTGGGAAATGTTGGCGGCAATCCTTTCGTAGGAAATGCCGGAGTCAATCCAATTTTGGCTACCAACCAGGCCTCCCTTCAAGGGACTGTTAGGCCGGTGGTAGTGAAAGGTGAGAAACCCAAAAAGTTTTATGGTAATGACTTTAAAAGGTGGCAAAAGAAGATGTACTTCTATTTGACCACCATCTCTTTGGTGAAATACATCAAGAAGGAGAGTCTGAGTGTTCCTGCTGATGATGCTACTCGTGAAACAAGGGTCGCTTATGACGCTTGGATACACGATGACTATCTCTGCAGAAACTACATTTTGGGTGGGCTGTCTGATGCCCTCTGTGATGTGTACGATGAGTACCCGACTTCCAAAGCTCTATGGGAGTTATTGGAGAAGAAGTACAAGACTGAAGACGCGGGAACTAGTAAGTTCGTCATCTCCACCTTGTACGACTTCAAGATGGAGGATAACAAATCTGTTGTCGAGCAAGTGCAGAAGCTGCAAGTTATCTTCCACAACATTGCAGTGCAGGGGATGGAGCTGCCTGAAGCCTTTCAGGTAGCTACTGTGATTGACAAACTCCCTCCGTCTTGGAAGGAGTTCAAGTCCTACCTCAAGCACAAGCGAAAGCAAGTGACGATGGAGGATCTTGTTACCCGACTCCGGATCGAGGAGGATAACAAGAAGAGGGACAAGAAGGGCTCGATTGCTTCCATCGAGGCCAAAGCTAACCTGATAGAGAAAGGTGAACCATCAAAGAAGAGGAAGCGTCAAGACGACAAGGGCAAAGGCAAGGCTGTTGCTGCTGCTCCTGCCCCGAAGAAGTTCAGCGGGAAGTGCTACAACTGTGGCAAACCGAACCATCGAGCAGCTAATTGTCGTCAGCCCAAGAAAGAAGACAAAGGGAAGAAGAACTCCGTGAATGTTGCTGAACGTGAGCTTACGGAGATGGACATGTCCGCTGTGGTGACCGAGGTCAACTTGGTGGACAACAAGAAGAGTTGGTTCGTGGACACTGGTGCCACTTGCCACGTTTGTTCGGAGAAGTCTGCCTTCTCCACTTATTCTCCTGCTGAGGGGAGAAAGCTCTACATGGGGAACCAAGCCTCGTCTGAAGTGGCTGGTGTAGGGATGGTGGTAATCAAACTGACTTCGGGAAAGAAGCTGAAACTGAAGGACGTGCTACATGTCCCGGACATCCGGAAGAATCTGATTTCGGGGTCACTTTTAGTTAGTAGTCAGTTTAAGTTAGTGTTTGAGTCAAATGGCGTTGTACTTAGCAAGTTTGGCATCTTCCTAGGAAAGGGTTACCTCGAGAAGGGCCTTTTTAAGATGTCTGTCATGACTGTAAGCCGTGATGGCAAAAACACTATTATGAATGAGAATGCTTCTACTTCTGCTTATATCGTTGAGTGTTCCTCTTTATGGCATTTTAGATTATGACATGTGTTGGGCGCGGAGTCCAGCATCTCCCAGCCGAGTCGGGCGCGATAAAGGCCCGGTGCGCCAAGTCCGACGGAGGCTATTCAACCCGTGGCGCTGCAGCTAGATGGGGTTAAAGAAAATAAAGTAGCACCTCACTACAAGTCCGGGCTTTTAGTCTAGTGGCAAGCGCTTGATCCTACAACTGGTATCAGAGCAGTGTGTCCACGACCACTGCTTTGAAAAGCTTTTGGTGGTCACCGGGCAGATCCATTGCTCATTTATTGTTTTTGTTCAAATTCTTGTTAAATCCTTTATTTTAGTAAATATGTCTTCGAAATCTTCTTATAAGAGTCGCAAATTGCCAGAATTCTCATTCGAGGATTATAGCCACTGGAGCTTCATGATGAGTAATCATCTTGGAGCTATTCACCACCGCATGTTAGATGTGGTAGAGAGTGGCCCAATTGAATTTTATTGGACTCCAATTGATAATGGCAGGTCTGAGTCCAGGGAAGAAACAAGTGAAATTGCCCAAAAAGCTGCAGAGGACGGAGCTCCGAGGCAGAAGATATTGAAGAAGAGAGATGAGCTTAACAATGATGAAAGAAAGCTCTACAATCTGGACCAGGTGGCAAGAACAGAGATTATCAACACTCTTACTAAAGAAGTAATTGAAAAAGTCAGAACTTGTGTCACTGCCAAGGAGATGTGGGACAAGTTAGCTCTGCTCTGCAAAGGAACAGAGAAGATTAAAGACAACAAGCTCCAAGCTGTTCAACACTCGTTTGATACCTTTAAGATGAAACCAGACGAGACCATTGACCAGCTGGACATGCATCTCACGAATCTCTTGAACAAGGCTAGTGCCTTAGGTAAGACCTATTCTGAAAAAGAGATTAATAGTAAAATATTACGTTCACTAACCAGCAGGTGGAGAATCAAAGTAACTGTGATCAAGGACAACAAGGATCTCAACTCACTGGATCATCATCTCCTGCTATCTGATCTCAAAGCCTATGAATATGATCTTCAAGAAGAGGATCAAACAGAAGAGGTTTCCTCTTCTGGTCAGAAGGGTGTTGCTTTTTCCTCAACTATCAAGTCTGATGATAAACCAAAGGAGTCTACTGCAGATGACCTAAGTCTCAAGGAGCAGGTAGCATTTCTAACTCGTAAACTTGATAAAATGAGTTCTAAATATGGCAGGTACAAGAAACATTGGAAAGAATCTACCAGAGACAGGAAGAGTTCTTTCAAGCCTGCAGATAAGGAAAAGACATCTGGAGACTCAAGGGAGACCAGATTCAGAACTCCAGAGAGGAGGAGAGATGACAACCCTGGCAGATCAAATTATCAGAGGAGGGATGGTGGATCTGGCAGAACTGACTATCAGAGGAGAGAAAGTAGTCCAGCCAGATCAGACTACAACCAGAGGAGGAGAGAGCCAAGTCCTAGTCCCAGAGGAGACAATGTCTGCTACACCTGCAACAAGCCTGGTCACTACAGCTATGATTGTCCTCAGTTGACTCCTAGGGAAAGAGAAGAGAAAAGACTTAAGAGAGATAGGAGGTATGCAGACAAGAGAGCTCTACTGGCAGAAGCAGAGGAGGAGGATACTAGTTCCAGATCTTCTTCTTCTGATTTCGGATCAGATGATGATGTATGTCTTATGGCAGACATCACTGAGGTAAATAACACTACTCTAGTCCTATCTGATTCCAAATGTACTGAATCCTCTAATTCATCTGGTAACTCCAGAGAGTCTGATATGCAGCAAATGCTATCAGATCTCCAAAATTGTGTACAACTATGTCAAAAACTTGAAAAAGAGAATGGTAGTCTTAGAGCTGAAGTTCAATCTCTATCAGATGAGCAAAAATCTGCCAGAGAACTCATAAAGGACCATTCCAGAGAAGTTTCTGAACTTCAGGAAAAGGTTACTGAAAGAGATACCCTGGTAGACCAGCTCATGACAGAGAAGAACTCTCAGATAGAAGAGTTCAATGAGCTCAAGGCCAAATACCAATCCCTTATCAAGGGAAAACAAGTTGTAGATACTATTGAGGAGTCACCTGTGCCCAGAGAAATTTCCAAGATAGCAGATAGTGTGTCTATTATTACTGGAAAATCTCAACGCATAAATGATAAGAGTGGTTTAGGATATCCTGGAATCATTAAAAGATCTCATAAATATTGCTTTGTCAAAGACAAGTCTGTAAGATCTGGTGAACTTGTGGAACTCCGGAATGAAGAGGATCCTTCTGATCGCATGGTGGTTCACAGACCTGGTTGGAAATGGGACCCCCCTGCCGATAATTCAAAACATAGTCCAGAAGAGGTAAATGTTCTGGATGAAAAAATTCTAGAGCATACAAGTCAGAAAAGAGAACCTATGAAGATTGATGGTTCTGTTCAGAAGCCTAACCTGATTGGAGAACCTCAGAGGAATCCTAAAAGAGTGGAACCTAAGCAGATTAGGGGACCTCAAAAATGAGACTCTAAGAGGAAACCTAATCAGAATATGAGATACCAGAGGTGGTATACTGAACCAGAGAACCTCAATCAGAATCAGGGATCTCAAAAGTGGAATGCTCCAAGAAGATTCTAGAACAGGAAACCTCAAAAGGAATCCTATAACCAGAGTAGATCCTCTTTCCATCAGAGAACATCTTATAGAAAACCAACTGATCTGGGTAGTTATGACACCAGAGATGGTTCTTCTAGAATGTACCCTTACAACCAGACCTTTAAGACCATGTCTTTGAGGCAGGCCATTCCTTAGGCCAGATTTGAGAAAAGATACACCAGACCTATTTATAGGAAAGGTGTTCTGATCAGACCAGTAGCTCAATATGTCATTGTCAGAGGACATGTACTGGTAGATAGATTTGGAAGAAAGATAAGATCTCCTCACCCAGTAAGAGATGATCTTTATCGTTGGATTTCTACAAAACCTGCAACTAACAAATCAGGACCCAGCTCTAGTAGGGGACCTAATTGATTTCTCTGCAGGAGAAAAAGAGCCCATTGGAGAAAGGACTTTCAAGCAACCATGTATGGTACATTGATAGTGGATGTTCCAAGCACATGACATTCCAGAGGGATAATCTCCAAGATTTCAAGCCATTGAATGGGCCAAGGGTAATGTTTGGTGACAACAACTATGGAGTCACCAGAGGAGTTGGAAAGTTGGTATTTGATGGCGTATCTGTAGATGAAGTCTACTATGTTGAAGGACTCAAGCATAATCTGCTTTCAGTATCCCAATTCTGTGATAGGGGATACTCAGTGAAGTTTTCTAGTGATTCATGCACTGTCTTTTCTTCTGATTTTAATGATATCTTGCTTATTGGCTTGAGGAAGGGTAACATTTATCTTGCAGATTTTAGCAGTTGCCCAAGAAATGCTTGTCTGGTTGCTAAAGGATCTGCAGAGAACAGCTGGATTTGGCACAAGAGATTGAGCCATCTTAACTTCAAAGCACTGAACAAGATAGCCAGAAAATGTCTTATTCGAGGTCTTCCTAATGAAGTGTTTAAGAAGGATCAGGTTTGTGGTTCATGCCAGAAGGGTAAACAACCCAAGACTTCCTTTAAGGATGTCCAGAGCACAACCACAACCAGAGTACTTCAACTACTTCACATGGACCTGTTTGGACCTGTTTCTCCTCTTAGTTTCAGTGGTAGAAAGTACACCTTGGTGATAGTAGATGACTTTTCAAGATACACTTGGGTAGTGTTCTTGTTTAAGAAAAATGAAACTATCACTAAGCTGCCAGAGTTCTTCAAATAGATCCAGAATGAGCAGAACCAGAGCATAGTCAGGATCAGAAGTGACAAAGGGACAGAGTTCTTGAATTCACACATTGCAGAGTATTGCAAGGAGAATGGAATTTTTCATGAGACATCTGCTGCCAGAACACCCCAACAGAATGGAGTAGCAGAAAGGAGGAATAGGACTCTTAAAGAAGCTGCAGGGACACTTCTAGCAGAGTACAACACTCCACAGAGGTTTTGGGCAGAAGCTATCAACACTGCCTGTTACACCCAGAATAGATGCCTGATTGCCCAGAGACACAGTAAGACACCTTATGAGGTATGGAAAGGTAAAACCCCATCTGTTTCATATTTTCATATTTTTGGATGCAAGTGTTTCATCCATGATAATGGGAAATCTAAATAAAAAACCTTTGATGCTAAAGTGGCTGATGGAATATTTTTAGGATATTCCAGCACCAGTAAGGCTTTTAGAGTTTTTAATAAGAATTCACTTTGTGTGGAGGAAACACCTCATGTTGTGTTTGATGAATCTGCTTTTGAGTGCAAGGTGGACTCTAAGTCTTCTGATGAGACACAGAATCAGACTACTCCCAGAGTAATCAAGGTCAATCCACCTGTTCTTGATTCAGATTCAGATGATGACCCATCTTCTGGTTCTCTGAAGAAGAAGTCTTCACAAGGAGCAGAGCCAGAAGAGGTTGGAACTCCTCTAGGGGGAAGCTCTCCTGTAGCAGGTGATAATCACCATGGTACTACAGTAGATGGTCAACCAGGTAAGGCCACGGGAAGGAGGACCCTGGTTGATCACCCCAATGACCAGATAATAGGAGATCCAGCTAAGGGTGTCCAGACTAGGAGAACTCTTAACTTAGCTGTCTTATTCAGTTGCTATGTGTCCCTCATTGAGCCCAAGAACATCAGGGAAGCACTGAAAGATTCAAATTGGATTTTTGCTATGCAAGAGGAGTTGAATCAATTCACCAGACAGGATGTTTGGGAGCTGGTAGACAGACCAAGACATCAAAAGGTGATAGGCACTAAGTGGGTTTTCAAGAATAAGAAAGATGAGAATGATGTCATTACTAGGAACAAGGCAAGGCTAGTGGCCCAGGGCTATTCTCAGTCTGAAGGAATAGACTATGATGAGACTTATGCTCCTGTTGCCAGACTAGAAGCCATCAGATTGTTCTTAGCATATGTTGTTCACATGAAGTTCAAAGTATACCAGATGGATGTAAAATCTGCATTTCTTAATGGGAATCTCATTGAGGAAGTGTATGTGGAACAACCTCCTGGTTTTGAACAAGGTGACAAGGTGTATAAGCTTAAGAAAGCTCTTTATGGGCTGAAGCAGGCACCCAGAGCATGGTATGACACTCTATCTCAGTTTCTTCTGGACAATGGTTTTACTAAGGGTTTGATTGATAGGACCTTGTTTAGGAAAGAAGAAGGAAAGGACATCCTTCTGGTTCAAATATATGTTGATGACATTATATTTGGATCCCCTAACAAGAAGCTGTGTGAGCAGTTTGGTGATCTCATGCAGAGCCAGTTTGAAATGTCTATGATGGGTGAGATGAATTATTTCTTAGGTTTGCAGGTAAAACAATCAGAGAAGGGAATTTTTATTAACCAAGCAAAGTACATCAGAAACATGTTAGAGAAATTTGGAATAGGATCTAGCAGGCAGCCAAGATCCCTATGATGACAAATTTCAACATGGACCCAGATGAGTCTGGAGAGAGTGTGGACCAGACTCAGTACAGAGCACTTATTGGTTCTCTTCTGTACCTGACTGCAAGCAGACCAGATATAACATTTGTTGTGGGAGTTTGTGCCAGATTTCAAGCTAATCCTAAGAAAAGTCATTTGGAAGCAGCTAGGAAGATATTGAAGTATCTTAAGGGAACAGTGAATTTAGGGTTATGGTATCCTGCAGATGATAACTTAGAGTTAAGTGGTTATTCGGATTCAGATTATGGTGGGTGCAGAATAGATAGGAAGTCTACAAGTGGAACATGCCAATTTTTAGGGAATAAATTGGTATCCTGGTTTTCTAAGAAACAGACTTCAGTTGCTACTTCAACCACAGAAGCAGAGTATATGGCTGTAGGTAGCTGTTGCTCACAACTACTCTGGATTAGTCAGCAGCTAAGGGACTACCAGATTAGAGCTAAGGACATTCCAATCTTCTGTGATAGTAATAGTGCAATAGCAATCACCCAGAATCCAGTTCTTCATACCAGATGCAAGCATGTTGATATAAGGCATCATTTTATCAGAGATCATGTTGAGAAGGGAGATATAAGGATGGAAAAGATTGCAACAGAGAAGCAGAGAGCAGATATTCTGACTAAGCCTTTGGCTGAAACCAGATTCAGAGAGTTAGCATTTGAGTTAGGATTGTTGGAACCAGAGACAGATTTGGTTTAGGGGGAACATCAGAGAAGTATCCTTTATTTCAATTCTTACTTATTTTATTATTCTCTCAACTAACATGTCTACAGGTTAGATATACCAGAGAAGTTACATCTCCAGGTGAGGTATGTACCAGATGAGGTGCATCCCAGATAAGGTGCAGAGTCAGACTCAAGAGAAATTCAAAGTCTCCTCTGACCAGAACCAGATAAATGCTAATCAGATGAGATGTGACTACAGACTAGTTGAGGTATCATCTGGTTACAATACTAGGTGACAGGTATGTGTTTACTTCTCTGGCCTCTGATCATTGGGATACACTATTCAAATTAGTAAATACACCCAAAACCTTTCAACTTCGGAGTGTATTTAAGACTAGGGTGTAGGGCCTAGGCAATCATTTCGCTTTTTACCTTGACTGCCACAAAATCCCTTTAACCCACTCCCAATGACCATGCCAACGCACCAGATTAAATCTGTATTTCGCCTTTCAATCTTGGCCATCAGATTTAATTGCGTGCAATATGTCAATCAATTCAAAAATTGATTTTGTTCCCTACTTTAAAATTAAAATTCTTACACGCGGTTTTACTTCATTAAATTTTATTGCCACGCGTTCTTTCTTATTTAAACCAAAATAATTTCAAACTGTCTTTTCACGTTTCATTTCTCAAACCCTAACCTCTCTCTCTGCAAGTTTCTTTCTTTCTCAAAAACTTACAGAAATGGCTCCCAAATGCAATTTTGATCCCGATTACGTGATGAAGAAGATGAAATCAGAGATGGTGGTTGATTTCTACACTACCAAGAACCCAGCAGCGCTATCAATTCTGGAATTGCTCCAAAGATCTGGAGTAGAGAAGCTGATTTCAACAGTTCCTAAGGGGTTTAGGACTTTTGATGGTTATGCGGCCCAGTTCCTGGTTTGCATGAAGATTCATGATGATCATATTTCCTCGAAGATTGAAGATGATGATGTTGTGTTTGCGAAGGAGGATTTCTGCAATCTGTTCGAGAACATTTCTGCACAGGGAGTTGATCCATTAACTTACAAGGAGGATGACATTGTTGGTTCATTCAAAATCTTTGCCAGATCTTCTTGTCAAAATTTGACGAAGGGCTTTTTGGATAAGCATTTAAGGCAGAAGTACAAGGTTTTGTTTGATATTGTGGTGAAGATTTTGATGTGCGAAAATCACAGTACAGATGCCATCTTCAATGGCAGGATGTGTGTGATGAGGGCGTTGTACGATGGAGTACAGTGCAATTGGGCAGAGTTCTTCTGGGATGTGTTGAGGAAGAACAGGCTGAAGGTGAAGAAGGAGCCGTGCCCATCCAAACCAGGGGAGTTGCAGTTCTACCTTACTGCAAATGTTTCATTGGGGACCAAGTTGTCTATCATTTTGGATTCTTTACTCCCAGACATGAAGTGGGATGAATCCTGGTGCAAGGGATTTCACAAATTCAAGATATTGTTTTCTAAGGATGGTCCTCTCCATGGTCATCCAGATTCAGATGGAGAGCAAGCCATCCCTGTCCCTCCCATTCAAGCAGTGCCTTCGCCTGCTAAGGGGCAGAAGACCAAGAAATCTCAGAAGCAGCCTGAAGCTTCTAAGTCTTCAATTGTTTTCTCTGGTTCATCAGATGATGACCAGATCCCCCTTCAGACTGCGTTGAAGAAGAAGGGTGGAGTTGTTGAGGCTGCCAAGAGAGTAGGTGCAGCCAAGAAACGACAGAGACCAGAGGAGCCAAGGAAGGCCTCTGCCAAGAAGGCCAGAACTTCAAGAAGGGCCAAGAGAACACTTCTGGTGGACGAGCCATCAGAGGAAGAAGAGGAAGAGAAGGTTGAGCCTCTGAAGAGGAGACCCAGGGCCAAGAGAGCCATTCTTCAAGATCCAGAGTCTGATTCAGATCTTGGAGAGGCACTGGAGAGAGCTATTGATGAAGCTGCTCAAATTTTGGGAGATGCTCCAGAGCCTGTTGTTCCAGCTGGTGTTGACCCAGCTGAGGTAATCACTTCTTTCCCTTCCCCTTCTCATTCTTCTAATCCCATTAACCTTGAAACCCACACTACCTCTCCACCAGACACTCAAACACAAGCCACACCTTCTGCTTCTGGTGCCCCTCCTGCCTCACCAGAGCAGACCATCCCTGATACACCTATATACACTTCTACATCCTTACCTACTCAAACACCCTCTCCCCCTACCCCACAAACACATCTCCCCACAGATCCCTCTCCCCCAGCCCCTGTACCAGAGGTTCCTTCAACCTCCTCTGGTGCAGAACCATCTACTTCACATATTTCTCCCCCTGTTTCTGTTTCTGTACCAGAGGTTCCATCTACCTCTTCTGGTGCAGAGCAACCTATCCCCTTTACCTCTACCTCACAAAATCCTACCCCTCCCCAAACTCATACAGATCAAAACCCAACCCAAGACCCCCTTCTATCCATGGCTGTGGGATTCCCTGCTTCTCCTCCCTCTCCCACATGTCTTTCCAGCGATGATAGTGAAGATGAGGAAGCTTCACTTGAGCCGGATCGCTTAGCACCTTCCTCCTCTGCCTTTGGGTCCAAACCCTTTACATTCTCTTCTGATGTTATGGGTCCCATCAGGCAGAGTATGAGTGTGAGTGCTCAGCTCTGGCTAAGAGAGCAATTTCCAATTTTATTGGAGCACTCACCCCTCCTGGCAGATCTGACTGATGCCAAGGTTTGGAGTATGGCAAGACTCCAGGATGTTGAAGATCTCATGCTTCTGCTGGAGGAGATGTCTCCCTCTGCCTTCACTGCGTGGGAGATTGAGCTGAAGAAGAATTTAAACATTCAAAACCCAGCAGAGTTGGAGACACCAGAGGCGGCCAAGGTCCTCATCAGAACCCTCTTGATCCAGAAAGGCATCATGCTCACTCCAGAGGGCTTCTCCTATAACTTTGGTCCGCATTTCTCATTCCCTCCAGAGTTGTACTCTGATGAGGAAGATTTTGATATGACTCCTGCCGTGCTCCAGAAGATGAAGGCTTTCTTCAACGAGCAAATTATGCAGATTGGGCGGTTTTCCAAAGCAATTCAACATATGGCCCCTGCTATGATTGAGCACCAGATTAGGCAGGAGAGGAGAATTTTCCTTAAGCAGATCAAGTCTACTCTGGCTAATGTTAAAGCCTCCTTCAAGGCTAATGGCCTTTTTGTTAAGTTGGATGTTATGCACAGCCAGAAGCAGCTCCAGGAGCATGTTTTGGACCAGCTGAGGCCAGTCTCTGTTTTGAAGGTTGAGATGGCTTCCCAGATGCTGGAGACTGCTATGCTTAAGGACTCTCTCCAGGAGATGCTAGCCAAGCAAGAGAAGTTGGTTGCTGAATCTAGAGCTTACCTGGAAGAAGCCAAGCAACTTCGTGATCTTCACTCTTCCTCCCACACTGCCTTGCCTAATCTCATTCGGCAGGTAGTGCAGCCCCTCCTTGATGAAGTTAAAAAGGGGGGAGAGAAGTCCAGAACTGATCTGGCTAAGATCACAAATGAGACTATTTTTAGCCATGGAGCTCGTCTGGACCTGTTGGAGAACACATTGGCCCAGGCTGAGTTGCAGAAGAAGAAGAAAGAAGAGTTGAAATCTCTTACTATGGCTAAACAGCTTGCTGCAGAAGAAGAGTCATCTGAAGCTGAACAGGATCCTACAACCATTCCTGGTCCTGCTAAGAGGAAGATTAGAAAAGTGAAGAAGAGTTTTCTTGAATCTGTTGTTGAAGAAGCAGAGAAGAGATACAAGGAAGAGACTCCAGAAGAGAGGCAAGCCAGAATCAGGAAGAACATAGATGAAGAGCAGAGGCTCAGATATGTTAAGAGGCAGAATAAGAAGGCCAGAGAAACTGGTATTCCTTCTGGTGCAGGTGGCTCAGGTCAGAAGAGGAAAGCTCCTGTGGAAGTTATGAACATCTTGCCACTCAGGACAGAAGGGTCTTTTGACTCTACTGTGCCGTATCCTCTGATTGAGAGATGGAGAGAAGCCAAGACCCTCTGGTTCATTCAACATTACATCCAGAGGCCAGCACCAGAAGATGATGAGCTGATCAACAGAACCTTCCATTCTTGGATGCAAGCCTATGATGCAGACTTGTACAAGCAGCTGATGGATTCAACCATTGAGTTCAACCTGGAGGTGACTGTCCCTGAATTTACTTATCTAAACACTCCCATGAATGGGAACCAGGTGGATTGGGCAGAACTGAAGAAGCTTTACAAGACCAAGGTGTTGGTGAATTTCACCCCAACATCTTCTGCAGAGTTGAAGGCCGTCCAGGATAGGTTCCTTGACTGGTTTCTTGTGCCTAAAGAGAACAGAAGATATGCCTAGAGTAGGACTATGAACTTCAATGTAATCTGTAATTATTTTGTCATCTGATTATTAATGAAATATCATATCTTCTCTGTCTCAAAGACAACTCCTTGTTGTCTCATTGCTTGCCTGATAAGATCTATTTTTAGGTCTTATCATCTTATTGTTTTCTTGCCTAAGTATTGTTTTTTATCAGTTCTGGTAAGTTTTAACTCCATCAAAAAAGGGGAAATTGTTAGGATAAATATTGTTTAGTTTTGATGAGTTAAAACAAACCAGAAGTTGTAATAGGACCATCTGGACCTGTTAGCCAGATGAGGATTAGTTAGGACTTAGTCTAGGGGGAACTGCCAGACCAGAAGACCTCACAGAAGAGTCACCAGAAGACCCCACCAGAGGACTTCACCAGAGGACTTCACCAGAGGACTTCAGCAGAAGAGATCAAGACCAGAGGCAGAGAACATTCCCTGACCAGACGAGTTCTGACCAGACGAGTCTGGTGAAACATAAGTTGCTCAGAATCATCTCCTGGTTCTTATGAGTAATCTGTTTCTTAACCGACTCTGGACCAGAGGACACCGAGGTTGCCTGGTGTCTGGTCCTGCCTTCTCTGGAGAGAATCAGAGTTAGGCAATTGGAAGCATTGATCCGTTGGTGATTCAATTCAAGTCAAATCAAGATTGGATTGAGAAAGATATGAAGACAATCAATCAAGATCTCACCAACCCAATCAATCAATTAGGGAATTGATTGATTGAAGCTTCCTTATATAGAGGATCTGATTAGATTAACCCTCCAACGGCTATGTCCCTAATCCCCTCTATATAAACTTGAGTGCAGATCAAGAAAAAGCTCTAGAGTCTCTCACGCGCACATAGTATACTAAGCTTTTGATCACTACGCATTTTCACTCACTTTTGTTCTTAATTATTCATCTACTCTTAAGGAGTTGTAATACTCAACCTGTTCATCGTTTTAGACAAGGTTGAAGTAAGTCAGACTTTAGATCGAAGCTAGATCTAAAGTGGTTGTAAGAAGGTGCTGGTACTTCAGAAATTCCAGTAAGAAAGTGAGTTGGTTGGTTGATAGTGAGACCCCTTTGTTCAAGGGAGAGTGGACGTAGGATATTCAGATCCGAACCACTATAAATACGGTCTTATTTATTGCTTTCTTTAATACCTGTTGATTATCATTTGTGCTCTTACAAAAGATTTCCTCTAAAGACATATCGTTTAAAAAGCTTCCGCAATTAATCTATCTAGTGGGACCAACAACATGTTAATCTAAAATCTATAAAACGTTTAGTAAATTTAGATTTACTTAAAATTGAGAATGTTGATACATCCAAAAGATGTGAAATTTGTGTAGAAGCAAAGATGACTAAATTACCATTTAAGTCAGTTGAAAGGAACACTACACCTCTAGAATTAATTCACACTGATGTATGTGATTTAAAGTTTGTGCAAACTAGAGGTGGAAAAAAGTATTTCATTACTTTTATTGATGATAGCACAAGATTCTGCTACGTTTACTTACTTCGAAGTAAAGATGAAGCTATAGAAGCTTTTAAAAACTATAAAAGTGAAGTAGAGAATCAAATGAACACTACAATTAAAGCAATTCGTAGTGATAGAGGTGGAGAGTATGTGGCTCCGTTTGAACAATTATGTGCCGAATCCGGTATCATACATCAAACGACAGCTCCTTACTCACCTCAATCGAATGGTATTGCGGAGAGGAAAAACCGAACTTTGAAAGAGATGATGAACGCAATGTTAATCAGCTCAGGTTTACCTCAGAACATGTGGGGGGGAAGCTATTCTGTCAGCTAACCACATTTTAAATAAAATTCCACTTAAGACTCAAGATAAGACACCTTATGAGTTGTGGAAAAATAGCAAACCATCATACAAATACCTCAAAGTGTGGGGGTGTTTGGCTAAAGTTGAAGTGCCACTTCCTAAACAAGTGAAAATCGGACCTAAGACGGTCGATGGGATCTTTATAGGATACGCCTTCAATAGTAGTGCCTATCGGTTCTTGATTCATAAATCAGAGATACCCGATATGACAGTAGGTACTACAATAGAATCAAGGAATGCTGTGTTCTTTGAAAATATGTTCCCGTGTAGGGACAAAGAAGAAGTGAGTTCAAATAAACGAACTCATGAAGAATCAAATGAAGCTGCAGGTCCTTCCACTCAGCAGAGTGAAGAACCAAGACGCAGCAAACGAGCTAGAATTGATAAGATCTATGGTCCAGACTTCATCACGTATGTGTTAGAAGAAGAACCTAGGACTATCAAAGAAGCTCTTTCCAGACCAGATGCATCTCTCTGGAAAGAAGCAATAAACAGTGAATATTTCAATTCTGCAAAATCATACATGGGAGTTGGTTGACCTCCCTAAAGGTTGCAAGGCCTTAGGATGTAAGTGGATCCTTAAAAGAAAGTACAAAGCAGATGGATCAATTGACAAGTATAAAGCCCGTTTGGTTGCAAAGGGTTTTAAACAAAGAGAAGGACATGATTTCTTTGACACCTACTCTCCGGTTACAAGGATTACATCCATTCGTGTACTTATCGCGATTGCTGCTTTGCATAATCTCGAAATACACCAAATGGATGTAAAGACTGCGTTTCTTAATGGAGAGATGGATGCTGAGATATACATGGATCAACCAGAGGGTTATGTTGTACCCGGGAACGAGAAAAAGGTTTGTAAACTCGTTCGATCATTGTATGGACTTAAACAAGCTCCTATACAATGGCATTTGAAATTTGACAATGCTATGTTGTCAAATGGATTTCGAATTAACGAATGTGACAAGTGCGTGTATGTGAAAGATACACCAAATGGATTTGTTATCGTATGTTTATATGTTGATGACATGTTAATCATAGGTAACAATTCAAATGTGATCGTTAATACGAGAAACATGTTAAAGAAAAATTTTGACATGAAAGATATGGGTTTAGCAGATGTGATTCTAGGAATCAAAATCGAAAGAACTTCAAATGGAATTTCTTTAACACAATCTCATTATGTTGAGAAAGTCTTGAAGAAATTTAATGCATTTGATGATCCACCTGCTAAAACTCCACTTGAACAAAATGTTCATCTGAAGAAAAACAGAGGTGAACCTGTGAATCAGTTGGAATATGCAAGGATCATTGGAAGCGTGATGTTCATTACAAATTGCACACGTCCTGATCTTGCGTGTTATGTGAACAAACTAAGCAGGTACACGAGCAATCCAAGTCATGAACATTGGAAGGCTCTGAAAAGGGTCTTGAGATACTTGAAGTATACTCTTGATTTTGGGCTACACTACACGCGACATCCAGCTGTACTTGAAGGGTACAGTGATGCTAATTGGATATCCGATAGTAAAGACTCGTTTTCAACTAGTGGATATGTATTCATTATTGGAGGAGCTGCAGTATCGTGGAAATCCACTAAGCAGACGTGTATTGCCCGTTCCACAATGGAATCTGAATTCATCGCTTTGGATCAAGCTGGTGAAGAAGCTAAATGGCTTCATAACTTCTTAGAAGACATTCCTTGTTGGAACAAACCGGTACCATCTGTAATGGTACATTGTGACTGTCAAGCTGCTATTGGTAGAGCTTTGAGCAGTATGTACAACAGAAAGTCGAGACATATTCGTCGTCGACATAATCCGTAAGACATTTGATCTCAACTGGTATAATAACAATTGATTATGTAAGATCAGTTGATAACATAGCGGATCCGCTCACGAAGAGCTTGAATCGAGATCAAATGAATAAGCTGATAGAGGGAATGGGTCTGAAATCCACAAATAAAACTGAAACAGTGGTAACCCAACCATGATGACTGGAGATCCCAAGAACTTGGTTCAAAAGGGAAAACTAAGCTGTGAATGTTAGTTGTACAACACTTGAAAATCATGACCGTTCCTGACAGCACTGTGTCAAGTGTTAGTAAACCCGTGAGTTGTGGTAAAGGATAAGTCTTTGACTTTTAATGATTCCTATAAGTCCATGTGGGACTGAGTATGACGGGATACTCGAAAGGAGATCACCTATATAAATGAGAAGTGAGGGCCGCTTCGACCAAACATTTATGAATACAAAGGGCGTCCAGGGCCAAAATGGACAAAAACGTGAGAACAAATCAGAATCGAGACTGACTTGTGTCTGCACTGTCTGTAAGGTATACACTAAGGAGGATTAGTTCAAGGCATCGTGTCCACTAAGCCACCGGTATACCCGATGGTGCCGGGCTACGGAAAGTTCAAAACCATTGGTTACTTATCCGGAAGCAATGAGGTCTCATATGAGCTGAACGAAGAAGCTTGACTCTGTATAGGTGCAATTCTCACTCATGTGGGGGATTGTTGGAAATTGGTTTTTAAATAACGGTTTCATACCCTGACTTTGACCAATTTTTTGTGGAGTAAGAACGTTAGTTTTGTAAAAATAAAATTAACGATGTTGTTCTACTCACGGAGTAGATGAGCGTGGTATATTTAATATCTTAAAACCGATTTCCGGTGAGTGAGAAATTAATTTGGGAAGTTGTAGTATTATCCATGTGTGTTGAATAAATCCATGGGAAATGGAAAATATAGTTCCATCCCACATTGGAATTTTACAAGAAGTTTGCCTTGTATATAAGTAGGAAAGTATTCATGTTCTCTAAATTGGGACATGGGGACCCTAACCATGGACCACACGCGCGCGCGCGCACCCCGCCCCGCCCGAGCCCGCGCCCGCGCCCGGGTTCGTGGTTCTTGGCAATTGGGCTTTGGGGCCTTACCTATATTTTTAGGGTACCAAAAATATAAAATGACCCAATACCTTTTTGGATCCAATCAGTTCGGGTGGCCCGTATGAATTTGAGTCGGCCCACTTCGGGTGGCCCATTTATAATTGGGCCGGCCCACTAACTTGTTTAATACACCTACGAATCTGATTAATACACTCCAGAGCATCTGGAATATTCCTTCTTGCTTCCCACGAATGAGAAACTGCGTTTCTCTCCACTACCGAACGTGGGTGATCCATGATCACCACGTACTCCACTCCAGCAACTCCAGATGAGGTCGGATTTCCGCCTATATATACCTCATTTCGTCCAACTTTTCCAGTACGCTTTTCGAACCCTCAAATTTCTGAAACCTCTCGCTGAAAATTCCCGTTCTGCTCATAATTCCGATTTAGTTCGCCGGAAATTCATACTCGGTGGTGCTACCGGTTTGAATTGTAAACCGTTTTACCTTTGGAGACCCATACACATTATTCCGTAGGCACTATACGGGCGTATTCGGTCTTGCGGGAATATGATTATTCCTAGACTCGGTTTTCAATCACGAATTCGTTTCGTGTTAATTTTCTTACCCAATTTCAGTGCTTCGATTTTTCCTATACACTATTTGTAACACAAACACCCTTTGGGATATTTTCAATCTTCTGTGCATGGCAACATGAGATAGTGTTTCAAGTGTACGTATAGAGTGAAATTGATTCATACATGAATCATATTAATTATCTTCAATGAAAATAATTAATCTCCTTCGATAAAAACAATTAATACATTTTAGTAAAAACAACTAATACTCTTTAATAATTCATGTATGAATTATTTTCCCTCCATACTTTATCATGTTGCGAAGCAGAAAATCACATTCGGGTTGTACAAGCGGGTCGGTCAAATAAAAAACACCGAGTTGGCAAGGTTCCGGCCCAATAGCTGCAATTCCAACTACATAGAAAAGGTTGAGGTTAAATACAAATCTATCTTTTGTTAATACACTCTACCAAAAAAAGTGGAATTTTTTTCTTAAAAAAAAAAAAAAAAACACTGAATATATGCATTTTCGGATTTTTTTTTCCCAAAAACTGTTATTCTTTTGGGAATTTTTTTCCCACACATTTTGGTTGGAGACTGTATATAACCTTAGGACCATAGAAAATCATGGGTTCTGGGCTTCTAGAAGGCATAGATATCTATCATTTGGTGGGCCTCGGTTGTACACGCCCATGAGAAACTGAATATTACATCACAAGACAATGTCTCTTTCTTTTTTCCTTTTTAAACAATTAAACATTTTCAGAAATAGAGTGTGTGTTTAAAAATAGAATTATTTCAGGGTAATTACTTTATTGAGTCTAACTGAAACTTTTGCACTGTTTCAGAGCTTATCAAATCATATAAAGTGCAAACATATCAAATATATTTGATTCTTCTTGTCTCTCTCTTTCATAATATGAAGTTGATGCACCTGTCTTTTAAGTTTAATTTACCCCTATATTTTGTAAATTAAAGTCTTAATCATCAATTTAAAGTTTTCATTCATATTGAACTTTTACAGCGCTTTAGACCAACTCCAGCCGACAACATTTTGGAGTATTTTACGTTTGCACTATAATTATAATTTGGTATTCTAAGTTCCAAAATGTGGCGCTATATTTTTTTATTCTTTAATTTAGTTTTTGTGCAACACTAGTAGGTAATTCATTTTTATTGATTTAACATTATAGAAGTCAATTATTTCAAAATAGATTTTCGTTGTAATATTTTGATGAATCTTCAATTTTAATTTGCATGAATATTATCAATTTTACATATTTTTTTAATTTGATCAAAGTTTAAATATACAATGAAAATTAGTATTGTTACTAATTTATATTTAAATAAGCTTACAAATGAATATTAATTATAGACAATTATAGCTTATTAATAAAAAAATCATTTAATGAATAATCTTTATGAAATCTTCTATTTTAGTGTAAAAAGTAATGTAAACTATTGAAAATATGTTGTTGACTCTGTAATAAAGTAGTGTTGAATTTATTGTAGATTAAGTGTCAACTGCTGAAGATATTGGTGTTGCACATATATAATGAGAAATTGTGAAATTATTTCATAATAAATTATTCTGATTGATTAATGGAGATTATGACTGAAAGCCTGAAAAAAAAATTGTTTTTCATTATGTTTATACATGTAAGCACAAGATGAATACTATTTAATATAATAAATAATTCAAATTAAATTGATTAATCACGATTATGAATTAAATCATTGCTGAGTAGGCTATGTTAATATGATGATGGTTGGGTTCTTACACACTACTTTTGGTTTTGTTTTTTGACACACTTTACTTAGAAGCAAATACTTAATTAAGTTGGCATTGTACGATATGAGTAAGCTTTATACGTATTATTTTAAGGGCACATCACCCATTATGTTGTCTTAATACTTTTCTAAATTAAGGAATCACAATTCAGACAAGTTTAAAGGAAGAGGCAACTGGCAAGTGAAGTTTCTGTACTATTCTTTAATCATGATAACACTTTTGCTTTTCTATCTTTGTCAATAATCTATTTAGGTCTCTTGTTTAGTGGTATCATATTTTTTTGGATTTCTATAGTTAAATGAAAGTGATTTGTTCACACTCTCAGGTAAGTCTGGTTAGAATGCGACCTTGATGTTTGCCTATTTTGCTAACTATTATTTCTCATTAATAGGAGAAAAAAAAAGGAAAGATATTGACCAAAATTAATTTTTTACCGAGATGGTAGAAAGAATATGATGTTCCTTATCTATTAAATAATTTTTTTTTAAATTATTTTAGAAAAATTGTCGACAGAGTCTTTTTGCTCCGCCGACGAGGATGCTTTATTAAGTGGGTGTTTGGCTGAGCTTATAAACCCTTTAAAACAACTTATAAGTTCTTTAAGAGCTTATGAATATTATTAGTGTGTTTGGCAAAATAATATATTTAACAACTTATAAGATCATAAAATAAGCATCTAACAGCTTATAAGCTGAAAAAAAAAAAAAGAGTTGTGATGTCCCAACTTATTTTTATAACCACTCCCAACCACCCACCCCAACCCTCCCCTACGGTCTACCCCCGTCCTCACTCAACTCTACCTCAACATAAGAATTAAAAAAAAAAATTGAAAATTAAATTTCAAAAAATAATATTTATTAATAAATTCTTAAAGATCTTATTAGTTGTATTAGTCAAACACTTTATCAACTTATAAGCTACTTAATAATTATATTTATAAGTTCTTAAAACAACTTATAATAAATAAGAGCTTAGAGTATCAAATAAGTTTAGTCAAACAGGATCTAAGTTTTACCAATACATAAATGGGAAAAATTGGTGTGAGATTGTCTTATGGAATGAAACATCACAAATTAACACACATCACTATCAAAGTGTCATGCATCATTCCCAATTATATCACATCCTACCGTCTCATGGCATAGCACGGTCTCACACAAGACTTACTCTACATAAATTTGTTTAGTGTTTAGGTTATAATAACTGTGATCACATAAAGTAGAAATATATTAGTCAGTATTCACTCTGTCCCATAATATCTTTCACAGATAAAAAAATATTGAAATTTTGATGGGTAATTGTGAAAATTTCATATATAAAATAGAGAAATTAGTTGGATAGTATGAATGTGTGGGTTTAAAAGTAATTACTTTGTGTAAATTTGTGTATATTATGAAGGTGGAATTTATATAATATTATGTTCTTTTTTATTTTAATAGTATGAAAGTCCATTGTAACGGACTAAAAAGTATTCTGTACGAGTATTATATTTATATATTATTATTGTTTATTTTTAACAAAAAAAAATAAAAAAAAAATCCACAGCTCTTGAAGAAGACAGTACCTATGTAAGCAAAAAGTAATTTTTTTTTATCAGTACATATACAAGGTCTAGTATGGTCATGTATGATGTGTGAACTCATAACATTCAATTTGTTTATATATTTACTTCCTGTTGGGGAAAAAAAAAAGAAAAAAAAAAAAACAGGGGAACATATTATTCATTTACCTTCATTAGATAAAAATTCCAATAAACTTGGATTTTAAATGTCAACTCAAGTTGAAAGCGCTCAAATATTTAGCAAGTACCTTTTTTTTTTTCCAATGAGTAATGTTACTTCATAGCAGGGCGACATATATTCATTTACCAAACTATTTTATTTTTAGCGAATTATAAAATAAATGATAAAAAAAATTCAACTTATATAATGAAAAGTATTTACTGTATATTAAAAAAATACTATTAATGATATGGGATATTCGGTACTGGGCCTGTGGCGTCCGGCCCATATCAAGGAAATAAATCCAGAGATGGAAACTTCTCTCAACTCTAGATCAGAGTTGGCCCAGAACTGAATAAGACAACTCTAAAAGTTAGTCTTGGGAATCGATTCGCACGTGAATACACGTGCATGATTAATATGAACTTGAATTGGAACAATTAATCCTTCTATTAAGAGGAATATGGGTTAATTTCGCTTAATCCAACTCTAATTTGTGATAAGCTTATTCTTGAGAAGAAAGATAAGCTCAGAAACGTCCTTTTCCCAACTTAAATGCATAATTTGCCCACTACCACATACACCAGAAAAGGACGACAGAGAGAGAGCCTTCAGTTGTACTATTAAAACAGAATATTCGCCACGTGGCACGATTTCACGCGTTCTCTGGCACTGGTGGTCCCAAAAGTGCTAGGGCAACACTGAGTAAATGACTCCTCTACCCTTCAGAGAAGTAAAAGGTATAAATAGCCTCACTTTGGCCCTCTCCAAGGTATTATCACCCCAAATACTTTCTCTCACTACTGTATTTTCCATGGCTTTTCTTGTTTAACAAGTTTAGCTGACTTAAGCATCGGAGGACCGACGCCGAGGCTCCCTCCGGCGTGGTTTTGTGCAGGATTTCTTCAGATCATCGTCAGAGCTTGCTGGGCAGTGTCTGAGAGTTGGATTCTGACTTCCAGAGCCGCATCTACACTTTTCTGGGTTTATTTTGGAGCTCTCTCAGGTTGGTTACCTTACTCCATGTATTTCTTTGAGTATTTGTTGATGAGCACGATTTAGCCCTCATCAACTGGCGCCGTCTATGGGAAACTTGAGTTTTGGCGTGAGATTTTCTTGAGTTTTCTCTCTAATGTGTTCATAGTAATGGTACCTCTATAAATCTGTGATAATATGTCAAGATTTGCGAAAATCCTCCTATTTACTATTTTTCGTATGAAGATTATGGTAGAAATATATGAGAGTTTGCATGAATAGGCTGTTTCTTAGCTGTTTCGATGAATACATGCATAGATCTGTGCTGAGAATGTTTTTTGGATGATGTTTTTTCTTGATGATTTCTGGGAAGATGATGAACATGATGGGTTTTTGCCCAGATTTGTAAGAACATGTTGTTTTTTATGTTGTTTTAACGAGTATGAGTTGGAATTTATGCTCGTCTCACGTGAAAAGTGTTTTTTTAAGAAATATGTATGTAGATCAATTGTTGGATTTGTGGAAAAGTGTTTTTCTCTTTGATGAATTTCTGGGAAAATTGTTGAATGTTTGAAGATGAACTAGAACATTACCTCTTATGGTAAAGATTTAGCCAAAAGTTTTTTGGCTTGATATGATAAGATGTGTTATTCATTATTTGGATGCATTCTCTTTCTCGAAATTTGTGTTCATATCTATTTGATTCTGTTGGAAACTGAAATCCTCATGAGAAGTGTTTTTCCGTAAATTCGGTACGGAAGTACGGACACGAATAAGCTCCACAGATGAGAGATGAGAGGAGAATCATCTCTCACTTTATGCGTTTTTCCAGAAACTTGATATGGTCCGAGGTATTGAATTGTGCATTATTGATTATTCTTCGAGAGATTAACTTGATATGATTATCCTCTCAGAAATGGCAGATCTCATCTCTCGTGATTTGGGAAAAGAATTCGATGGGGCTGTTGACACCCCGGCGAGTACGAACGCTCCCGTGGTCACAGTCCTGGATGATGATACCATGGGTACGAACCCAACTCAGAGCCGTGCATCTCTGATTACTCTGACAGCCGAACAGTTGCGAGCCTTCATTCAGACTGCTGTGAATAGTGCTCTAGCTTCCAGGATCCCAGAAGCGGGAGCTAATCCTGAACAGCCAACTCCTAGCGCTGAGGCTACCGCTCGCGTTAGTGAGGAACAACTGGCCGCCGGTGGGTCAAAAGCAAGAGCTCGGAATGAGCCAGAAGCTAAGACCCCAGGCGTGCCAGGAGCCCGGGTCTGGAACGTGCCTGGGGATCGAAGGGCCTGGAACGTGCCCGGAGATCATAGGGCCTGGAATGTGCCCGGAAACACTGTGTTGCCCACTCTCTCAGGAGACGTCTTGGGAGAGAGCAACGCGCGAATCAGAAATGGCAGGACAGCTGCCGGCGGGACAGCCGCCAGGGAGGGCAGGACAGCTGCCGATGGGACAGCCACCAGAGAGGGTCGGATGGCTGCCAGAGCCGGGAGAGTGACTGCTCAGACTTCTGGTTTGGTCGAGTATGATGAGTATGATGAATGTGATTCAGATGAGGCAGAGGCAGAGTCCACAGCTATTGTTAATGCCAACCGTGAGATTGCGTCTTTGAAAAGAGAGATGTAAATGGTTAAGAAGCACTGTGAGAAAACAGGAAAATAGAAATTCAGATCAGGAGGATCCCCCTTTTCGGAGGACATCCTCTCTTATCCACTGCCTAAGAGCTTTAAAGCTCTGAATTTTGAATATGACGGAACGACTGATCCTCAGGATCATTTGTTGAGATTTGAGAATGGAGCTCTGCTGCATCAGTATTCAGAGGGTGTGAAATGTAGAGTGTTTCTCACCACGTTAACAAAATCTGCTCAGAAGTGGTTTAGCCAGCTACCAGCCAACTCTATTTGCTCATTCGATGAATTTAGCACACTTTTTCTGCATCAGTTTGCTAGTTCTCGAAAGATAACAAAGACATCTCTGTATCTGATGAGTTTTAGACAGAAGCCACAAGAGAGTTTGAGAGAGTACATCACTCGGTTCAATGAGGCCGCCCTGGAAGTCCCTGCGGCCACAAATGAAGTAAGAACGAATGCCTTGGCGCGAGGTCTTCACGATGGAGATTTCTTTAAATCTCTGGCCAAGAAACCTCCCTTGACCTTTGATGAGTTATAGGAAAGGGCCGACAAGTATATAAATCTGGAAGAGGCCAGAGGTATAAAGAAAGAAGAGAATCGCACTGAAAGAAATGCAGAGAAAAAGAAAGAGCCCGAGAGGAAGAAGGGCAATGATGACAAAGGAAGGACAACCAAGGATAAGCCTAGGTTGGAAAGATTTGAAACGTATACACCTCTGACCCTATAGCCGGCAGAGATGCTAGAAGTTGTGGCAGATCATCCCAACTTCAAGTTCCCTTTCTCTGCTAAGAGGGGTCCTCGGCGTCCCAGGTCTGATCGGTATTGCCGATACCATAATGAATATGGTCATGAAACAAATGATTGTCGACATCTGAAAGATGCCATCGAAAGAATGATTCAAGATGGTCATCTAGTGGAATTTGTGAAGAGAGAAGGAGATAGAAACAACAATAAGAGAAAGGATAATGGAGAAAGAGGAAAAGAGGTAGCAGAGCCGCCTCGGAAGGATGGTCCCGGTCATAAGAAGGGCTATATCCAAATGATAGTGGGGGGACCGACAGATGGAGACTTACATCGGGCCAGGAGAGCTTCTGTCAGATCCGCCCAGAACTGGTATGAAGGAGATGTTCACGAGGTGGATATTAGTGATTCGCCCAATATACAATTCGGGCCGAGAGATGAGAGGGCAGTTCAGAGGCCCCATAATGATGCTTTAGTGGTAACCACAGAGATTGGTGGTTATGATGTTACCAGAATATTCATTGACACTGGCAGCTCTGCGGATATCTTGTTTCAAGATTGTTTTTTTAAGATGGATCTTAATGTGGAGCTTAAGTCGGTGGATACGGCGCTCTATGGATTCACAGGAGGAGCCATTCAACCTAAGGGACAAGTCTCTCTTCAGGTTAGGATGGGGAATCCACCTTTGGTTAAAGTTAAAATGGTGAACTTTCTAGTTGTAGATGCCCACTCAGCATACAACGTGATCTTGGGAAGACCATCTCTGAATCTTTTTCAGGCTGTGGTATCTACATACCACATGAGGTTGAAATTTCCTGTTGGAGATGAAGTAGGAGAACTTGTGGGAGACCAGTTCTGCTCTCGCAAGTGCTATGTTGAAACAGTAAAGAAAGCTGCACACTCTTCCCCTAGGAGTGATGGTCGAGGAGATGACCCGGATGGGAAGAGAATGAAGGGTGCAGAGCTGATGGAGGAAGAGCCACATCTGCAGATCCGGCCAGAGGAAGAGCTTATGCCAGTAGAACTCTTCCCAAATAAATCCGGGTTTACTATCCGAATCGAAACTCAGATGACGCATGATGTGGCCAGAGCTGTCATCAACTGTCTAAGGAGGAATGCGGATCTTTTCGCATTTCAACCCGAGGACTTGTTGGGGATTGACCCCAAGGTGGCCATGCATTGTTTAAATGTTGATCCAGAGGTCAGACCTGTGAAACAGAGACTAAGGTAGTTTGGTCCTGAGAAGGATAAAATAATTAAAGAAGAAGTGGAGAGGCTTTTGAAAGCCAAACATATTGAAGAAGTGAAGTACCCAGAGTGGCTGTCCAATGCAGTTATGGTGGCTAAAGGAAATAGTTCCTGGCGGATGTGCATTGATTTTCGTGATCTGAACAAGGCTTGTCCAAAGGACCATTACCCTTTGCCTAGAATTGATCAGCTGGTAGACTCAACATCCGGCTGTGAACTCTTGTCCATGATGGACACATATCAGGGATACCATCAGATCTGGATGGATCGGGCAGACGTGCCCAGAGCTAGCTTCGTAGTCTCGTGTGGTACTTATGGCTATGTGAAGATGTCTTTTGGGCTGAAGAACGCTGGGGCCACATACCAAAGAATGGTAGATCTGGTCTTTCGAGAGCAGATTGGCCGAAATATGGAAGTTTATGTAGATGACATGCTGGTGAAAAGTTTCAAGTCTGAGGACCACGCTTCAGACCTGGAAGAGGTGTTTGGTGTGATTAAAGCTTATCAGATCAGGATTAATCCCACCAAATGTGCGTTTGGAGTAAAAAGTGGTAAGTTCTTGGGATATATGGCCACTCCCAAGGGGATTGAGGTTAATCAGGCCAAGGTGAAAGTAATTCTTGATATGCAACCACCCCGGAGCCTGAAGGAAACACAAAAACTGAATGGGCAGATCACAGCTTTGAGTCGTTTTATCTCTAGATCGGTAGAGAGGAGTTTACCGTTTTTCAAAATCCTTAGAAAAGGATCCAGATTTGAATGGGACAATGAGTGCCAGAAATCTTTTGAAGATTTGAAAGAGCACTTGACCAGTTTGCCCCTTCTCACGAAGCCGATGTCGGGGGAAACTCTGTATTTGTACTTCTCTGTAGGAGAACATTCTCTGAGCTCTGTTCTCCTCAGAGAGGAGGGGGTGAAGCAGATACCCATATACTATGTGAGCAAAGTCATCCAGGGACCAGAGGTGAGATATTCGGAAGTGGAGAAGTCAGCTCTGGCTGTGATGATAACAGTGCGAAGGCTCAGGCCTTATTTTTTATCTCATAAAGTGGTGGTGAGAACTAATTTGCCTCTGAGGCAGATAATGGGTAGACCATATCTGTCCGGAAGAATGGTGAAGTGGGCGGTAGAGCTGGGTGAGTATGACATCGAGTTTGAGCCTAGAGCTGCCATAAAAGTCCAAGCATTGGCTGATTTTATTCAGGAAACAACCAAAGTTCAAGAGTCAGAACTCTGGAAAGCTTATGTCGATGGATCATCATCTCTCAATGGATGTGGAGCTGGGATTGTGATTATATCCCCCATCGGAGAGGAGTTGCAGTTTGCTGTAAAGTTTGAGTTTAAAACTTCAAACAATGAAGCAGAATATGAGGCCTTTATAAGGGGCATTCAAATGTTATGGGAGCTGGGAGCATAAAGAGCAATTGTGCACTCTGACTCTCACAACTGTTGGGAGCCTATGAAAAGAAAAATGAGAAAATGGCAAAGTATGCAGAATTGGCAACACAGTTGAGGGCCAAATTTGATGAACTGAGAATTGAGCAGATTCCCAGAGCCGAGAATGCTAAGGCGGACTACCTGTCCAAGTTGGTCAGTTCTCTGGAAGAAGGTGCGAAAGGAAAGATCACACTACTGACAGCTGAGAGCCAAATGTCAACTCTGGATGTGGGAGCAATCAACGAAGAAAGTGATTGGAGGATTCCCATCATCCATTATCTGAAAATAGGGCAGAGGCTTGATAAACCAGATGCCCCTAAGAAAGCAGTATATGCCAAGTATTGCATGATTGGTGAATACTTGTATAAGAGATCATTCTCTCAACCATTTTTGAGATGCTTGTCCACTGGGGAAGGGAATTATGTGTTGAGAGAGGTCCACGAAGGCTGTGGAGGAGGCCACACGGGCTTTAGAGATATGGTGAGACGAGTGTTGAGAGCTGGATATTATTGGCAAACTCTCACGAAAGATGCAAAAGAATTGGTAAGAAAGTGTGATAAGTGCCAGAAGCATGGACCTCTGATTTACGTCCCAGCAGAAGAATTGGGAGTGATGTGTTCTCCGTGTCCATTTGATAAATGGGGAATTGATATTGTGGGAAAGTTCCCAACGGCCTCTGGGGGCAGAGTTTTTCTAATCGTCGCAGTGGATTATTTCAGTAAGTGGGCTGAAGCTGAAGCTGTAAAGAAAATTGATGAAGCAGCTATCATCGGGTTCTTGTGGAAGAACATATGTTGCAGATTTGGGATTCCCAGAAGCCTGGTATCGGATAATGGGACACAGTTCACGGGCTCTATAGTCCAGAACTGGTGTTCAGAGTTGAAAATTCAGCAGAGATTTGTCTCAGTAGCTCAACCTCAAGCCAATGGGCATGTGGAAGTTACTAATAGAACTATTGTGGATGGTATAAAAACCAGACTTGAGAAATCTGGTGGAAATTGGGTCGAAGAGCTGGACTCAGTACTTTGGGCTTACAGAACAAGTCCGAAAACGGCTACGGGAGAATCTCCTTTCAATCTCGTGTATGGATCCACAGCTGTAATCCCTGCAGAGGTCGGAATGGAGACCCATCAACTTCTGAACTATGATGAGAATCACAATTCAGAGCTGGTTAGAGAGAATTTGGATATGCTTGATGAGGAACGTGAGATGGCTCGTCAGAGATCAGAACGCTACAAAAGTCAAGTGAAAGCCGCTTATAACAAGCGGGTGAAAGTCAGAAAGTTTGAGAAAGGAGATCTTATCTTGCGCAGAGCTGATGCGCTGAAACCTGTGGGGAAGTTGGAGCCGAATTGGGAGGGCCCCTTTGTGGTCGCTCGAGTTTTAGCTGGAGGCACGTATGAGCTGTCAGACCAGAATGGTAAGAGAATGCCTCGTCCGTGGAACGTCAGTAATTTGAAGAAGTACTATGTTTGAGTTAATTCAGAGTTATGTTAGTTTTCAATGAAAGTATGTAAGCAACTATTGTTTGCATCGTTGTATTTCAGAATTCAATGAAAAGCCAACATAACTACCCTCTTCAGTTCTAGCGGATTCTTATCTACGAATCAGTTGTCAGAATTATACATCTCTTAGATCCACATCCTATGAGTCTCGAATATGAGCATGGATAACATCTGAGAGATGGACCTTGATTCAGAATTTACATCCTCCCAGTCTTGATACGAATCAAGCATGAATCACGCATAAAAATTGAAATTTCTTTCAGAATTCACATTCTCACGAATCTCAGATAAAGTTAAGCATGAATGACTTAAAATTAGAAGCAAAAAATTTTAGAAAGATATTCTAAAATTGAATTAAGTAACTTACTTCTTCACAGAAGTAAACTCTGGAAGGGGGAGATAAAAGTATGCACACTTTCCCCCGAAAAGCTAACTCACTCACAGAGCAAAATGAGTCGAAGAAGGGAAGGCAAGGTACTACCGTACATCTCATTCCCAGAGTTGAATAAAGCAATTCATTTCTTTACAGAAGTAAATTCTGAAAAAAGGGGTGAGTATATATATATACACCATCACCCACAGTCAAAACCCTTTTTATAGGATAAAAAAGGCAAAAAATATAAAGCATAATGAGCAATTATGTAAAGAAAAGCACAACAAGTAGATGACAAAAGCATAGTTTGAGCATAGCACGCTCAACAAAAGAAACTGAATATCTCTAAAATAAAGAGCACGCAGGCTCAGAAGTAGCAAGAGCACGCAGGCTCTGGAAATTGTTCATGACTGTAGAAATAAAAAAAAAAAGAACGATAGAGATGACCTCAAGGGGTCCTGTCCTCTATTCGTTCAAATCAGTACTCAGACCAGGTCCAGGGTTTTCAGGAGCAGAGACAGTCTGGGGCTTGACAGTAGCTTCAGAGGCAGAGCTTTCAGGAGCTTAAAGGTCACAAAACATGAGGTCTGCTGGAGGAAGCTCAAGTGATAGGTAGTCTTCTCGAGCTAACTTCAAGGCCGCTCTCTTGATAGCAGGTAGAAACCAAGGAGTATCCTTGGGAGCATTCACATCACCCTTGAAATAAGGAGATGGAGTCACACCCTCCTTGGCACGGGAGATACTAAGTTGTTCAGTAAAGCCTTTCTCTTGGGCTTGGGCAACAGCAGACTTGAAACCATGCTTGATGAAGTGGCCGGAATGTGGGGCCATGTCCACCAGAAATTGAGGGCTGTTCTGATAAGCAGCAATGAGACCTTCATACAGTTCCTTGAGGAATGCTTGACCAAGAGCTGTACTGAGAAGTTTTTTACGACAAAGATCAATGCCTTCAAGGAGACCGGCAGTATGACCTTTAGAGCGACCTTCCTCTCACGCTTATTTCTCTTTATCTGACTGGAGAGCAAGCAAGTTTTCAGCATCTTGCAGTTTCTTCTCGAGAGATTGGAGTACAGATCTTTGTTCAGCATTATGAATGTGAGCCACATTTAATTCCTTCATAGCTTGAATCAACTCTTGATCTTTTTGTTCATGCTCAACTTTGGTAGCATCTATCTCCTCAGAGCTGTCCATCTCAAGAAATTGGGCTTGATAATCCAAAAACTGAAAAAAAAAAAAAATGAGTAATCGATGGGAATATTGCTTAAAACAGAGAAGAGGTAAAGTGAGAAATTTACCTCAACTAATCGACTTGACATCATAGTTTTCAATACATTCCTTCTCTTCCAAGTTCATAGATGAATGCGGATTAGGAAGCAGAGGTGGATCCTCAGTCATTGCACCAGAACTTGAACTGGTTCGCTTCGAAAATCGAGTTTTCTTCGGAACAGGTTTGGCGAGGGGAGCAGTTGAAACACGTTTCTTTCCCTTACCACGAGTAACAAAGCCAGCACCTTCATCCTCTTCGCTCTCCTTAGAAGGAGACGAAGGAACAACATATTTCTCATCAGAAAGAGGCAGAGATGAAATTCCCGGAGTAATGGTATGCTCTAGCACTATGTTAGCCTTCGAGTCTACTACTTCAGCAGGAGGAGCCAAGTTGAGAGGCTCCTCATCATCAGATAGGAGAAGGGCATTCTCCCAAGACATATCTGAAAATAAAATAGAAAACGAAATCAGAGCAAGAACAGTATGTATCTCTAAGAGCAAAATTAGAGTATAGAAAAGAGCAGTACCCGCTCCAACGGGAGGAGGAGCTGCCGATCCGAAAAACCCGAAATGAGAAAGAACGATAGGCTCCTTTAACAGATGAAACATTCTAGGGGGGCCATGAGATTTAGCAATACGATTTAAACGTGCCATGATTTCTCTATCTGTGGAGGGAATTATATCCTCTACAGGGGTGAAGGACCTGGTAATTTTAGGAGCCTTATACTGCCACCCATGATGGTTAAATGTCCATTTTCCAGAGCGGGGAGTAACTACGAAGTAACTATCTCGCCAAAACCCGTCTAAACTAGGGGGCTTGCCTACAAAGTGGGATAACCCCTGACCCCTAGAGCTAAAATAGTAGAACTCTTCACATTTTTTCAAATCATAGCAGTGGTAAAAGATTTCGGCAGTAGGGTTACCCCTATTTGCCTTAAGAACCATATAGAAAGCAATCAACAAGCGAATGGAGGAAGGATTTACCTGATTTGGGGGAATCCGAAATAAACCGCATACCTCAAGAAGAAAAGGGGTAATAGGAAAGCGAAGGCCTGCGGTGAGTTGAGCAGCCCAGAATGCCATAGACGGCGGGGCTAGATGATTAGGCCTCTCGTCGGGACCCGGCAGATCGATAAGAAAATCAGGGCAAGGACTGAGAAAATTTCTGATATTTTCCAGATCTTGCCCGTTTAGATTTGTTTGACGGGAAATATCATCCCACCTAACCTTGTTCCTCTCAGAAATGACCCGAATAGGGTGTTTGGATATGAGAGGGGGGTTAGGGTTTTTGGAAGAAGAAGAGGCGGGAAGCCCTAGAACTGCCGACGAGAGGGGTTGTGAAGAACGAGATGAGGAAGGATTAGTAGAAGTGTTTTCCGGCGAAGTCTCATCAGAAAAGGAAGGTGATTTAGCCATACCCACCCAGAAAATTATAGAGAGCGTTTGAAAAAGAAAATGTGGAAAAAGAAGAATACCTTACGCAGAAGCAACGACGGTCGCCGGAATTTCCCAAGCCGCCGAAGGGATCGCCGGAATTTTCTGGGCTCGCAAAGAGGGTGGCCGTAATTTTTCCTTTAGGCGGTTCCTCGAAAAAAGAAGGAAGAAATGGAAGACTAAAGAAATGTGAGAGAAAAAAGTGAAAAGTTGCAGCACTTTATGGGGAAGAGACGACTGGCAAACCGCCCTTGTCTTCATCCCCACGTGTACGCCCAAGATCTAGGAATATGGAAGGGTGCAATTCTTTTAACGGTCAAGATTGCCCCATTTTGAATTGAGAAACTGAACCGGTGCTGCATAAGTATACAGGACACAGTGCAGAATGCAGTGTACGGATCTGAACATCCTTATTGAAATTTATTCCAAATGATATTTGATTGCAAAATAATTTGGAATAGGGGGGAGTAGTTGATATGGGCTATTCGGTACTGGGCCTGTGGCGCCCGACCCATATCAAGGAAATAAATCCAGAGATGGAAACTTCTCTCAACTCTAGATCAGAGTTGGCCCAGAACTGAATAAGACAACTCTAAAAGTTAGTCTTGGGAATCGATTAGCACGTGAATACACGTGCATGATTAATATGAACTTGAATTGGAACAATTAATCCTTCTATTAAGAGGAATATGGGTTAATTTCGCTTAATCCAACTCTAATTTGTGATAAGCTTATTCTTGAGAAGAAAGATAAGCTCAGAAACGTCCTTTTCCCAACTTAAATGCAGAATTTGCCCACTACCACATACACCAGAAAAGGACGACAAAGAGAGAGCCTTCAGTTGTACTACTAAAACAGAATATTCGCCACGTGGCACGATTTCACGCGTTCTCTGGCACTGGTGGTCCCAAAAGTGCTAGGGCAACACTGAGTAAATGACTCCTCTACCCTTCAGAGAAGTAAAAGGTATAAATAGCCTCATTTTGGCCCTCTCCAAGGTATTATCACCCCAAATACTTTCTCTCACTACTGTATTTTTCATGGCTTTTCTTGTTTAACAAGTTTAGCTGACTTAAGCATCGGAGGACCGACGCCGGAGCTCCTTCCGGCGTGGTTTTCTGCAGGATTTCTTCAGATCATCGTCAGAGCTTGCTAGGCAGTGTCTGAGAGTTGGATTCTGACTTCCAGAGCCGCATCTACACTTTTCTGGGTTTATTTTGGACCTCTCTCAGGTTGGTTACCTTACTCCATGTATTTCTTTGAGTATTTGTTGATGAGCACGATTTAGCCCTCATCAATTAATATTCAACTTACAAAATGATACTTAATAAAAAAAATTCATATGAATTATTAAATATTTTCACTTTATATTTCAATTTTTCCGGTGACTGTTAAAATAAAAAAAATTTGCACCAATACAACTAGTGTGTAGAGGGTTTTATCATTTAAAATAGTATGTCTAATGTGGACTACATAGTGTAACTTCGTATATTCTTAAAAAAAAATTAAGTGGTTAAAACACAATTATCTAAACCGAGATGTCATGAATTTGAGCAATTGCAATGGGGAGGGGACGAGGGATTTTGAAAAAAATTACTTTCAAACTAACAATATTTTCAATAACATAAAAGTTTTAAGCTAACTGTCATATAACATTTTGCAGTTTTGAGTGATAAATATAAGCCTAAAAATATACTCCAACCAGATCTCAATTCAATGTTATTTATTTTTTAATTTTAAGAGGCGGCATTTCGATGAAAATTCAAAAACCACATGCCCCAGCTGATTGTTAGGTATAAGTCATAGATTTCAGTTGAAGCTTTATATACCTTAAAGAAACTAGATTTGTATATCACTTTCATGGTTGCATGGATTACAATTTACCCACCATTTGTATGATACATTTATAAACCTTTGTTATATTTTCTAAATATAATTTCATAGAAAATCGAAATATTTCATAAAAATGTCATTGCTCATGCATACACAATTTGGTGTATATATGCAGTTAAAGAGTGGCATGCACCAATATAAGTGTGGAGAGAAGATGGATTAAAAGTGTAGGCAAGAAATGAGTGAAATGATGGATTAGGAAGTTATTTTTTTTGTTGGGGGCAGAGATCATGGGGTTGCAATAAGTGCAGAAATGAAGTGGCACGCATCAACGGTGGATAAGCCCTGCGGAAACAAGCACTCACCCACCGCTTCCAACTGTTTCTTTTCAATTGAGTTAAAGTGGGGGACCAGCCGCCAAATTTTGCGGGCCCCATCAACCGCTTACTCACCCAATCTCTCCCCTCAGTTATGTAGCGAAATTAAATAGATAGATTCTACCCCACCCTATAAGTTTTGATCTTTTGTTTGAGATGAATTTTTTTATATGGTACCAAAGTCGAATTCAATTCCCACTAAAAATAATTCTACTCGACATTGAATTTCCTCAAAGAGAAAAAGTTGAGTTCGCCCATGAATTAGGGGAAGCGTTAAGAAAATTAAATAAATGAATTAATTTCACATCTCTCTATAAGTTCAGACTTTTAGATGAGACGTAATTCTTTCAGTATTATTATCATATTCCCTCTATTCCATAAGATATTGCGAATTTGACATTTTAGAATGAGAGTTTACCTGAAGATTTAAATGGGTAAAATATTTTTTTATGAGAGTGTATTGATCATTTTAAGTGAATGAAACAAAAACAAAAATTATATAATTATTAGTGGAATGAGATGTAATTTAGTGATTTTGTATGACATGAATAGTAAACCTCATATTGTTTTCTGGAATGGAGGGAGTAATATTGATAAATGTCGATGCTGAGTTAACTACTCCGTGAAATTGGTTTATAACTAATGTATTTTAGTAAAATAGATAATATTATCTTCGTCCCAGATGAACTTGTACTTCTAAATATATACACAAAATAAGAAAAATGTAGTTGCTTGATCGAATTGGTTTGTGAGGGATAATTTTGTCACAAAAAAGTATTTCCTCCATTCTAACTCTTTTTTCACAGGGTCACTATTTATCCATCCGAAATAGATTTGTATTTATACATTGTGTTTGTCATTTTGGTGGGAGATTGTGGTCACTTAATTGGTGGAGATTAATTTTATCATGAAAGTTAATCTTCCACCATGATAAACATAGTGTATAAACACTGTTGTAAAATATAAATGCAAAATAGAGACACTGGTTTGTTTACCCAGTTCGCCAATAATTACTACGTCTGGGGGCGTACCAAGCCAGGAGTTTTCACTAATATTTCTGTGTGTATACAATACTGAGTACATGGATCTATTTATAATAGAGAAACCCTGTTGGGACAATGTCAGTTTTGAGTTGATCTCAAATACCCTGGAAAGATGATTTGCCTAAGTGTTGTAATAGTCAGGCTAGTCTTGATAGGATTAGAACTGTTAGAGTATTTTATATTTATAGGTACTCAGTGAGATGAGAACTCACCGATGACAATCAAGACTGAAGCCCTGAAGAACACAGGAGCACCATCACTGAACTTATGACAGTCCTTCTAAGCTGGCTGAGTAAGTGTCAGGATGAAAAGCATGATCTTGAGATCATTGCTAACTCACGGACCTTAAGGGAACAGACTACTTGAGTATTTGGAGAAGACTTGGAGTAGGATCCAAGCAAGCAAAATGAATGTACGTGCTAGATCATGTACGTAGATGAGAACAAACCTGAACTCGGAAAAGACAAGACTGAACTAAAGAATGAGTTCTGACATTCTCACCTACCTGATGACGTGGACCAATGAGGAGAAGACAAATCATGTATGGGCACTGACTTGAACCTGGCATCCCTGCAGTTTTCAACGGGCATGCATTTAATGCATTTACCAAATCCATGCAAGGACGGCTGTTACATGAAGATTATATCCGTTGAAGTATCCTACAAGGAAGGTGACAAGGAGGCTATCTCTCCAACGGATAGTTTTCAAACCCACCTATAAATACAGAAGACCTTGCCCCAAACAAGGTTACGGGAAATTTCGAAAGCCAAAAATTACTTAAGACTTACAAGCATTCAAAGAAGCACTCAAAACCCTACAAATTCCCAAGTGTTTCTTATAGTCCAGACTCTATTTTGTATTCCACTGAGCTTGCTATACAAATCTCAAGCTTAGAGTGATAATTCAATCCTTAGAATAGGTTTTCATTGTAAGGATTATCACTAGTTGGAATCCAAACTGAAACCAAAACCCTCAGTGTTAGGTTTGTTGATTGAAGTTGTAAGTTGGTTAGGAGAAGGAGGACTAGAACTCACATTCTAGGGACCAGTGTGATTGGTCATTGTGCACCTTGGCACGTTAAAAAATAAGTCAATCCTTTAGTGGATTCTCCTGTTGAATCAGGACCGTGGACGTAGGAGCTCGAGTCTTTGAACCACGTTAAAAACTCCAAGTTCTTTATTTCTTTGATTACTGTTTTACATTGATTATTATTGTTCATTCATTGCATGCTTTGTCAGTGCTGAATCAATCAGACTGATACTTGCACTCACTGCACAGCCCTTCTAACCACGACTTTATAAGAAAGAAACATTCAGTTTTCAGATAGCATTAAAACAAGTCTTTATACTTTCAGGGCTCACACATTTCCGCACAAGGCATAAATAGATAGTTGGCCAACTGACTTGCTTCAGAGCAGTTAGTAGGTTAATTATCTATTCAGTGCCTATCACTGAACTCTGAGTAAAGGGGACTCAACTTTTAAAAAGAAAGTAAAAATTGTATACGTGTATTCCCCCCCATACACGTATTACTCAGACTTGTACGGGACCAACAAGTGGTATCAGAGCAGTAGTTCAAAAGACTACTGCCTTTGAATACTAATAGTTTCAGAGGAGAAACTGTTGGTAGTCACTGAACAGATCTTTGTATGCATATTTTTTGAAACTTGCATCATGACTTCAAGGAGGCTCGAAGCTTCTTTGCCTGAATTCTCAGTTTCTAACTTTGTATATTGGAGATTCAGGTTACTTGCACACTTGGATGCAATTCATGACCAGATGCCTCGAGTGATCAAGGACGGCCCCATCAAGATCACTATTCCAAACATCAGAGGACTAGGATATGATGATCAACCCATTGGAGCTTCAGTGCCGAAGGACAGGAGCCAACTGACCAATGATGAGATTAAGATGATAGGGCTGGACAATGTGGCCAATAATATCATTCTTTATACGGTGTCGTTCGAGGAGTCAGCGAGGCTGGTGCACTTAAAGACTGCGAAGGAGGTCTGGGATGAGTTGAACCAAATGTGCGAGGGATCTGAGAAAATCAAGGAGAACAAGAGAAATATTGTCATTCAAAAGTTTGAAAGCTTCGAGATGCTTCCTGAGGAGACCATTGATCAAATTGAGTCAAGATTCATCAAGATGATGAATGAGTTGGTGCTGCTAGGGAATGAAGTCCCTAAGAGAGAAGTTGCTTCTAAAATCCTGAATGCTCTCCCTGAGAGATGGGATAACAGTGTTATCATGCTCAAGAATAGTCAGGATATGAGCAACATTACTTCAGCTCTACTTTTCTCTGAGCTCAAAGCATTAGAATTTGATTTAAACAAAAGGAAGAAGAAAGTAGTAGTTGAAAAGGAGGAGAAAGCTCCTAAGAAGAGTATGGCCTTTAAAGCCAAGTCAGAACCTACAGAATCACCATCAAAGTCACTGATGGAAATGAGTAAAGAAGAGCTTGCTGAGGAGTACAGTATGATGGCCAGACGGTTTGAGAAGCTGAATTCTAGGTTTGGTCGTTATAAGAAGTACTATCAGGGAACAAGAGATAGGAACACTGATGGAAGCCACAAAAGTTCCAGAAGGTATGAAGACCGGAGGATCATTGACCAGAGACATGATCGGGGTGAAGAAATGAGGTACTCTGACCCGAAACCTAATCGAGAGGAGTTAGACCAGAGATGTGCTCGTGACAACAAGTACTCTAGCAAGAATGAAAGCTCATCAAGATGGAGGGAACCTGACTCAAGAAGGAACCCTGATGCGAGAAGAGAAGGAGGAGATGAGCCAACAAAGTGTTACAACTGTAACAAGAGTGGGCATTATCAGTATGACTGCCCAGAGCTGAGTGCAAGGGAAAGAGAAAAAAAGAGGACTAAGAGAGACCTGAGATATGCAGATAGGAGAGTTATGCTCGCTGAAGATACCACTGACTCGAATGGTCCTGAGGAGAGGTCGCCTGAACTCTTTTCCGATGATGAGTACGATGATTTGTGCCTTATGGCAAGGGAGGAGCCTGAGGTAAATCCTAACTCTGAATGTGGTTCATACACTGGTCAAAATCCTGAGCCTAGTTCAGAGTCAGTTAGAGAAATGAACCTTCAGATCTGTCTTGATCAATTGATGGTTGATTTCTCCAGACTGCATGAAACTAATGTCTTCTTGGTGAAGGAGAACGAGAAACTGAGTACTGAGGTTCAAACACTGATTGATCAGTTGACTCAGTCAGATCTGAAATAATCTTCTCAAATTGTAAAGCTGACAAAAAAGATTGAATTAATCAATTCTCAGCGCCTTCCAAGAGTGAAGATTCTCAAGGAACTGACTAAAGACCAATTGGCCGAGCAGACTGAACTAAGGGAACTCAAGAGTAAGTTTGATGACCTTTATATCAGACATGAAATCCTGAGAAAGAGTGGATGCTCTCAAGAAGAAGGTAGCAGGAATGAATAAATCCTCAGTGGCTATAGAGGAAATAAATAGCTGCCAGAAGCTTGGGAATGAAAGATCTGAGATTGATTCCAGGAAATCCTCACAAGGTCAGTCTCATGTTGCTTCAGGGAGAAACACTGAGAGGGTATTTGTTCAGGCAGGCCCGAGCACAAAGAAGGTCGTGTTCAAGGCCCACCAAACTGACAAGGGTAAGGAAATTGTTGAGACAGTCAGGGTTGCCCCTAAGGTTGTGAAGTCAAAACCCAATGGAAAGGCTAAACAACCTAAACAGGCCCCTGAGAGCTCAGTCCAAGAGCACTCAGACTGCTCAAGGGGATATTATCATCTTTGGCAATACCCTCAGGGAAGGCCAAACATGATAGCACCCCCATGGTTTTGGCATCCCAGCCTATAACTGTTATCAGTTCCCTCACTTGCCTAGGGGGAATAGAAAGCAAGGCCCAGGTCAGGAACAAACCCCAAGGCCTGCTGCACCTAGGCCTAGGAAGAACAGGAAGGCTGCCCCAAAGGCAAACACTAAGACCCCTGCGACTCTGAAGCCTGACACTCATACACCATCTTCTTCTCAGGCTAAGAAGTAGAAAGTAATGTATGTGGATGTGAATGAGAGATAGATTTACTCCTCTGAGGCAATCAGGGTAGTTAAGCAAGTATGGATCCCGAAAGGTACAACTAACAATGTAGGACCCAACACCCAATGGGTACCTAAAGCCTGATTTCACTGCAGGCGGTTGTGGGCTACAAGAAGAAGAAGGATGACTCAATCAAAGCTGTTTGGTACCTAGATAGTGGTTGCTCAAGGCACATGACTGGAATGAAGAGTCTCTTTCAGGATTACACTGTAAAGGATGGCCCACAGGTAACCTTTGGTGATAACTCAAAAGGTTTAACTAAAGGTTTTGGTACTCTTATTATAGGTACAGTCAGGGTGGAGAATGTGTCCTATGTTGAAGGACTGAAGCACAACCTGTTGTCAGTGAGTCAGTTCTGTGACAAAAGTTTCAGTGTTGAGTTCACATCGAATATTTGTTTTAGTCAAGAACAAACCAACACTTCAAGTGCTTCTAACAGGTATTAGGAAAGGTAATGTTTATTTAGCTGATTAGAGCATCACTATTCCTGATACTTTTTTTTGTTGCTAAAAGCTCTTCAGAGCTCAGTTGGTTATGGCATAATAGATAAAACCATCTGAACTTCAAGATTCTTAACAAAATTTCTAGACTTTCACTTGTTGAAGGTTTACCTAATGAAGTTTTTAGCAAGGATCATGTGTGCAAGGCTTGTCAGGAAGGGAAGCAGGTCAGAGCTACATTCAAAGAGAAAACTACATTCTCCACTGACAGAGTTCTTCAGCTCTTGCACATGGATTTATTTGGCCCTGTAACACCTGTGAGTATGAATGGTAGGAAATATACCCTTGTGGTCATTGATGATTATTCTAGGTATACTTGGAATATTTTCTTGTTAAACAAAAAGAAAACACTGGTGAAGCTTCCAGAGTTGCTCAGGTGACTCAGTAATGAGCAGAATCAGTCCATTGTGAAAACTAGATTTGACAAAGGCACTGAGTTTATAAATTCATATATTTCTGACTTTTGCAATGAAATTGGTATAACTCATGAGACTTCTGCAGCTAGAACCTCACAACAAAATGGTGTTGCTGAAAGGAGAAACAGAACACTAAAGGAAGCTGCCAGGACCATGCTGGCTGAGTCAGGATTGCCCAAGAAGTTCTGGGCTGAGGCAATCAACACTGCATGCTACACTCAGAATAGATCCATGCTGAACAAACAACATGCACAGACCCCCTACGAGACATGGAACAAGAGGAAGTCTCGTATCTCTTATTTCCATATATTTGGGTGCAATTGTTTCATCCTCAACAATGGGAAGACCCAATTGAAGGCTTTTGATAGCAAATCTGATGAAGGCATATTCTTAGGGTATTCTGAAATCAGTAAAGCATTCAGAGTCTACAATTGTAGGACCTTTATTGTGGAAGAATCGCCACATGTTGTTTTTTATGAATCTATCACTGAGTCTAAGGTAAAGGTGGTGGATCCTGACTCTGAGGAGGTCACAAGGAGAGTGACAAGGCTGAGCTTAAAGAATCAACCTGATCCAAAGGTCAAAGCTGTTCCAATTTCAAGTTGGGATGATGACGACGACGATCAAGATGACAATACAAAAGTCACTCATAAACCCATCACTTCGGGGGTAGTTGAGCCTCAGACTGAGGAACAGGCTCAACCTGAGGTAAGTACCGTCAATGAAGATGCGGTCGCAGTTGAGACGGCTACTGAGTCACCATATCAAGGGGGAATCAATGTCCCTGACATTGAGCTCATCAATCCCTTTGGTGTAGACTCAGTTCCATTTCCTTCTGTTCAATTTCCTGAATTTATAGAACCTGTAGACACTAACATTACAGGTACTTCAGGGACAACTCCAGGCAAGAGAACATGGCTAGAGGATCATCCCATTGACCAAGTTATTGGTGATCCAACTGAGGGAGTCAGGACCCATAGGTTCCATGGTGAGAGCGCTCTATTCTGTTGCTTCCTCTCTGAGCATGAGCCTTAGAATATTGAAGAAGCTCTCACTGACTCGAACTGGATCATGGCCATGCAAGAGGAGTTGAATTAGTTCACAAGGAATCGGGTTTGGGAACTGGTGGATAGACCTAGGCATCAAGGTGTGATTGGTACCAAATGGGTCTTTAAGAACAAGAAGGATGAGAATGGAGTTGTAATAAGGAACAAGGCAAGACTGGTAGCTAAAGGATATTGTCAGTCTGAAGATATAGACTATGATGAGACCTTTGCTCCAGTGGCTAGGCTGGAAGCAATCAGGTTGTTCCTTGCACATGCAACATACACGAAGTTCAAAGTGTATCAAATGGATGTGAAGTGTGCTTTTCTTAATAGTATCCTGAATGAAGAGGTATATGTGGAACAACCCCTAGGGTTTGAGGTTGGAGACAAGGTATACCACCTGAAGAAAGCATTGTATGGACTTAAGCAAGCTCCTAGAACTTGGTATGATACTCTTTCCCAATCCCTGACTGACCATGGGTTCAAGAAGGGAACCGTGGATAGGACATTGTTTAGGATCACTGAAGGTGATGACATTCTCTTGGTCCAAATATATGTGGATGGCATCATATTTAGATCACCAAATCATCAGCCCTGTGAGAAATTCTCTAAGTTGATGATTGGTAAATTAGAGATGTCTATGATGGGAGAGATGAACTTCTTTTTGGGATTGCAAGTCAAGCAAACTGATCAAGGGATTTTCATCAATCTGGCCAAGTATACAATAGACTTAATTCAGAAGTTTGGAGTTCATAATTACAATCTAGCTAGGATAAAAATGAACACAAATTGGAAGATGGATCCTGACAATGATGGGGTATCAGTGAAGCAGACTGAGTACAGAGGGCTGATAGGATCATTGTTGTACCTAACTGCGAGTAGGCCTGATATAACTTTTACAGTTGGTGTGTATGCTAGGTATCAGTCTGACCCTAAGAAAAGTCATCTTGAGGCTGCAAAGTGGATACTGAAATATTTGAAAAGAACAGTCAATTTAGGACTTTGGTATCCTTTAGATGAAAACCTAGAACTGACAGGGTATTCCGATGCAGATTATGGAGATTGTAGGATTGATAGGAAATCAACCTCAGGGACATGTCAGTTTTTAGGAAGCAAGATGATCTCTTAGTTTTCAAAGAAGCGGAATTCAGTGGTAACATCCACAACTGAGGCTGAGTATATGGCTGCAGGTAGTTGTTGTGCTCAGATCTTATGGTTGAGGCAACAATTGAGAGACTACCAAGTGTTTACAAATGAAGTCCCAATTTATTGTGACAACAATAGTGCTATAGTTATCACTCAGAACCCAGTGCTTCACACAAGGTGTAAGCATGTGGATATTAGGCATCACTTCATAAGAGATCATGTGGAGAAGAAGGATATAAGGATGGAGAAGATTCACACTGATAGGCAGAGAGCTGGCATCTTGACTAAGCCTTTGGCTGAAGCAAGTTTTATAGAACTATCAGTGGAGTTAGGACTCTTAGATCCTGGAGAGCAGTCAGTGTAGGATATAGGGGTAACTAAGGTTCAGAGTCGAAGGGGGAACTCAGTATCAGACTCGACTCAACGAGGTATCAGGGTACTACAATGTTGCCCTGACTGATATAAAATTTCTAATCCCGACTCTTTGAATTTGAACTGTTTCACTGAATCTTTCATCCTGAAAATCCCATTAAACGTTGTTCTTTATCATTAAAAGCACAACTTTTGATATTTAAACCCATTCATGTCAGAGCATTTAATGCGCGCAGTTACTTTTTCATATACGTGTCCGTACGTTATGGAAATATGACTGACGTGTTCAAAGAAGTTTTCTTTGGATTAATTGTGGCCCTTTAATTCAAAACCTTTCAAATTCAGGGTTAATCTCAACCACACGTCAGAGTAACTGTTTGATTAATATCAATCAAGGAGCCATTTGAGAAATTTACGCTTTCATACTCATATCTTGCTCACTGAGTTTTCTCTCGTACTCAAAACTTTTCTGCAAATTTCTCAAAACTTTCTCAAATTCAACTGGCTCCCTCGAACAATGTTTGGACTGTTGTAGACTACGAATCTGTAGTCCAAAACAAACAAGTTCACATTGAACAGGTCATCTCCATGGACGGTTCGTGCTTGAAGGTGAAGAAGATCAAGCCCGTCCTAGACTGGATATCAAAGGCCGGATTAAAGATTTACTTTTCCAAGAAGTCGTCGCTTGTGCTTTCGAAGGTGGTTGTGGAAGCATACGTGAAGATGTTCAAGAGAGGTGGTGAACTTTTCACTAAGGTGATTGTTCAAGTTCCCAAGGGTAAAGACGATGCTGGGAACCAGGTGTTTGAGGAGGAGGTTAGGGAGATAAACCTCAGGAAGGCAGCCAAGGAGGTGTTTGGCTTACCTTGCATGGGCATCAAACCTACTGCATACAAGGAGAACTTGGAAGGTAAGTGCCTGGAGAAATTCACTAAGTCAGGCTCGCCTGACTTTCAGGCTCGTATACACAAGGATAAATTCAAGCCAGAGTTCAGGGCTCTGGTTGATGTTGTCAGTAAAATCATCATGGGGAATGTTGGTTCCCATGAGCAAGTAAGCAAGGACAAAATTAAAATCATGGCAGATGTTGTTGACCAAGCTGAGGTCAACTGGGAGCAGTACTTCATGGACGCTCTGGCCTTAGAGGAAATAGAGAAGGTGAAAAGAGATGAGGAGAAGAAGCACATCTCTGTTACTAGAGTTCTTCACTTTGAGACCAAGCTCTCAATGCTCATTGCACATGTCTGCCCATGATGCTCTTTTGATTGGGAGGAAGATCTCTCTGGGAAGAAAATCATGGTCTCCTCTGAGAAGGAGACCTATCATATTCTTGGGCTCACTGACCCTAATGCACCTCCAAAGGGTCAGAGGAGGAAGGTAGAGCCCAAAGGGAAGAAGGTTGTAAGGAGCCTCCTGAGCCAGGTTGATGAGCTCATGGAGAAGACAAAGGAGGATGTGGCTGTTGTGGAGGCTGAGAGGGCTGAGGAGAAGGAGACTGAGAAGAAGAGGACGGAGGAGAAATTGACTAAGGTCAAGGTGGTGCTGAAGCAAAAGGCCATAGAAACAGGGAAGAAGGCGACTGAGAAAGTCTCCAAGAAACCTATCTCTAAAGTTGAGGAGACTAACGATGAAGTCCTGGAGGAAGGGGTTATTGTGGAGAAGCCAATGTCGTTCAAACGGCTGAAGAAAGGTGTAAAGGGATCTCCTGTTAAGTCAATGCAGGAGCTAAGCCCTGTGAAGGAAGTCACTAAAGAAGCTTCTACGGAGGCCACTGACTTGGTTCATGTCAGAGAGGTAATTGAGACTGCCTCCCTTCTCTAGCCTGAACTTCCCAACCCTACACCCACTGAACCAAACACAATTGAACTCACTTCCACATCCACTGACCCAAACCTTCCAAACCCAACTGACCCCAACCCTACCCAAACTCAGTCAGAGCCAAACATCCCCAACCTACCTGAAACCTTCCAAGCCCAACTGACCCCATCTCCATCACATTTCCCAGTTACATCCCAGAACCTAAAAGAATCTACCTCATCCCAACCCACAGATCCTAAAGACCCTAAAGAACCCAGCCAACTTGAATACTTTATTGTTGACTCTGAGGAGGAGGATGATGAAGATGTCTCCCTGGACCTTGTTGAAAATATGATCAGGGTAAGGGCTTCAGATTGGGTGGATAAGTGTTTCCCAGGCCTAGAGCAATATCCAACCCTGTGTAGTCATGTAAATGATCTTAAAGTTTGGCTGGAATACAAGCAAGCGAACATTCAAGATCAGAGGATGATGGTTGAAGCTCGAGGATGGGACTTCTAGGTTAAAGTCGAGGCTCGATTGTGTTCATACTTCAATCTGACCAGCTGGTTAGAAGTTCTTGACTTTGATGCTCTCAAAGCTCTTGTGGGGAGGATGAAGATTGCTAAGGAGGGGAGATTCCTTAATACCCCTGAGAAGAAGGGTGATGGAAATGATGATGATGTGGGTGGTGATGGTGGTGATGGTGGCAATAGAGGTAGAGCCATTGAAATGATGGTGGAGGAAACAACGAAGAAACTCGATGAGATGTCCACTGAGCCTTCGGCTCAAGGGGAAGGAGGTGTAAAGAAGACTGTGTCCAAGGGTGGAGCAGTTGATGAGACCAACTTGGTTGGTTCATCTGCCAATGAAGCAACTATCGATGAAGGGATTCCCTGCCCTGAGACATAGGAGGAAGTTGCTGAGGCATCCAAGGGGACTCCTAGTTCTGAAGGGCAAGTCCCTGAAGTTCGAGTTGACTCGGCTGAGCCTGAGGGGCAGGCAACTGAGATCACTCCACAACTGCCCTCAGTGCATCCTGAAGAGGAGATTGAGATGGCAGAGGCTGACAAGGGAAAACAACCACTAAATGAGGATGAGGACGATGACGAGGTTGAGGTGACTGACGTCCGCAAAGGCAAGTTCACTGACATAATCACAGTGAAATAAGAAAAGACCACGGAGAACCTTGCTGAATTGGAGAACAAGTTGAGCATACTTGAATCTGAGCAAAGCAATATAGACAAGGCAATCCAAAAACAGATAAGATGGATGAAGTCAGCACTCAAGACTGTTGCCAATAACAAGATAAGGCATCTTGAGAAGGCAATGAAGGTCACTGTCACCTCAGTCAAGTCCGAGAGGAAGAAGCCGAAGAAGCTGATCCAAGGGGCTGTGACTTAGATGAAGGAGCATAATGAGCAAATGATCCTGAAGGCGGTGGAGACGCTGACTGAAAAGTCCACTGAGATCTTCACCAAGGCAATCACAGATCTGATTGAGAAGATTAATTTAGAGTCGGGAAGATGGCAGCAAGGCTGGCTGACACTAAAAAGTGCTTGAATAGGTCAATGGAGGATTTTGGCAAGAAGCTCAAGTCAAGCCTGTCTCAGTTGTCATATACCGAATCTGGAATCGAGACTGGAGTTGATTTAATGAAAGAGCACCTGAAGGAGGTTCAATCCCTTACTGCTTTCGTTGTCAACAATCAGGATGAGGTCCTGAAGGATGCAGTGCCGAGGTCTTTACCTTCCGCCAAGGATGATGCCAAAAGGGGGAAAAGGTTGTGAAGAGGAAAAGATCAAACTCTGAGGCATTTGTGGCAACTGACACTGCACTGATCCAGTCAACTCCGAGGAAGTCAGTCAGACTGGCAGCTCAGGCTAGTGAACCTTTGAATCTTCCTCAACTCCCTCCAATTCCAGAAGCTTCAGTGCATTCCCCTATCGAGACAAGGTATGATGGTCCCGTTTTCAAAGGGCAAAATGGGAATTCAGGAGCAATTTTTTTTTTTTAAAACCTTTTTCCTCAGGGAGTTCAGCAAGAGTGAGAGATACTCAAGTCACTGCTCTGCTCAGAGGCTGAGTTACCAAGTCAGTGAGAAGGCTTGGAGACTCATGCTCTGAGCAAGGACAGTGGCTTGAGATGCTGAACTCTCGAGTGCGTTATCAAATCACAGCTTGCACCCTGACCGAGTTCAGTGACGGAATACTCAAGTCACTGCGTTGCTGAGAGTCAGAGCTATCAAGTCAGTGATGAAACTTGAAAGCTCAGGCTCTCAACAAGGCAGTGACTCGAGAGACTGAACTCTCGAGTGCTAGCCTGATTCAGTCAGTAAGATAAATCTCCCTGACTGAAATGCTTAACTAAAGTTCATTTTTAAACAATGCTCTCAGTGAGCAGATTTTCGCAATACTTTAGAAGAAAAGACATTCCAAATAATAACACTTGGTTTAACGTGGTTCATAGACTCAAGCTCTTACATCCACGACCTGATTTAACAGGAAATCCACTCCTTTGGATTCTTGTTTTTAACGTGCCAAGGTGCACTTACAACTGGACTCACGCCACTCCCTGGGCTGCCCTCTCCTCACCTCACTACAAACCTAACAATCTTCTGAAAGGGTTTAGTTTGGTTAGAGTTTTCTCCAACTAGGTGAGGTTTTCCCTTTACAATGTGTTAGCCAATAGCTAAGATAGGGAAAACCTCTCTAAGCCTAGAGTTACAAGCTGAACACTCATATGTGTATATTTGAAGACCCTAATGGTCAGTGTTTAAGATGTGAGTAAACCCTCCTTATAACTCCCATGCACGTATGCTACTACCCATACCCTCACAGCTCGTAGGTGTTTGTTTTCTTACAATTCTTACAACAACACAACACACCCAACTACGCAACTATGAGCTTGTATATATAATGGGGTTTCAAATGTATCCGTTGGAGGGAAGATACATTCGAATCCAACATTAAATGGTTTCAACCACTTTTCTTGGAATGCGGCCTTTGTCAGTGTCAGAGTTGCTGCCTCGTGCTGATTGGTCCACGTGGCCTGGATTCACGGATCTTTGACTCAGTGGGTTGACCAAGACCCACTGACTTTAGGTGGCTTCCTCCTTCACTGACTCTGATCTTCAGTGGACTGACTCGTCCTCAGTGCAGTTGTCCTTCAGAGACTGTTTGAAGATCACTCCAAGAAGTTTGTCATAAGGCTGGATGACAAACTTCCCTGACCACAGTAGCCTGACTCCTTCAGGCCTACTTGGTGCAGCACTGATCCTCCTGATCAGGCTCTTCACTGAGTGGTCCACCAGACTTGGCTTAGATCAGCCTGACTTGCACTCAGTGGGACATCCTTCAGGCTTCTCCATTGGTTCAGGTTGATGGCAGGTCTTCAGTCAGCTCTTCTGGTTGTCATCTTGATATCTACAGGCTGTGTTGAGAAGTTCCCCCTCGCTGAGTTCCCCCTCAACTGAGCAACCTATTCTACTGAGAGCTAACCTAGCCTGACCTGATCTAAAGGATACTATCCTGACTGCTTTCAAACCTATTACATGTTGTTTTGGAAAATCATCAAAACTAAACATATCCCAACAATTTCCCCCTTTTTGATGATTCCAAAACTTCTAACCAAATGATTTTCTATTACAAGAATATTGTCAGAGTACAGGTAATAGTTTGAAATATGCAGGAATTCCCATAGTTTAAAACATTTAAGATCTGTTCGGTTGACCATTTTTCTTAACAAAACTGGATCAGTGGTCATGTGAACAACCCGCTCTGATACCAATTGATGGTCCCATTTTCAAAGGGCAAAATGGGAATTCACGAGCAATTTTTTTTTAAAACCTTTTTCCTCAGGGAGTTCAGCAAGAGTGAGAGATACTCAAGTCACTGCTCTGCTCAGAGGCTGAGTTACCAAGTCAGTGAGAAGGCTTGGAGACTCATGCTCTGAGCAAGGACAGTGGCTTGAGATGCTGAACTCTCGAGTGCGTTATCAAATCACAGCTTGCACCCTGACCGAGTTCAGTGACGGAATACTCAAGTCACTGCGTTGCTGAGAGTCAGAGCTATCAAGTCAGTGATGAAACTTGAAAGCTCAGGCTCTCAACAAGGCAGTGACTCGAGAGACTGAACTCTCGAGTGCTAGCCTGATTCAGTCAGTAAGATAAATCTCCCTGACTGAAATGCTTAACTAAAGTTCATTTTTAAACAATGCTCTCAGTGGGCAGATTTTCGCAATACTTTAGAAGAAAAGACATTCCAAATAATAACACTTGGTTTAACGTGGTTCATAGACTCAAGCTCTTACATCCACGACCTGATTTAACAGGAAATCCACTCCTTTGGATTCTTGTTTTTAACGTGCCAAGGTGCACTTACAACTGGACTCACGCCACTCCCTGGGCTGCCCTCTCCTCACCTCACTACAAACCTAACAATCTTCTGAAAGGGTTTAGTTTGGTTAGAGTTTTCTCCAACTAGGTGAGGTTTTCCCTTTACAATGTGTTAGCCAATAGCTAAGATAGGGAAAACCTCTCTAAGCCTAGAGTTACAAGCTGAACACTCATATGTGTATATTTGAAGACCCTAATGGTCAGTGTTTAAGATGTGAGTAAACCCTCCTTATAACTCCCATGCACGTATGCTACTACCCATACCCTCACAGCTCGTAGGTGTTTGTTTTCTTACAATTCTTACAACAACACAACACACCCAACTACGCAACTATGAGCTTGTATATATAATGGGGTTTCAAATGTATCCGTTGGAGGGAAGATACATTCGAATCCAACATTAAATGGTTTCAACCACTTTTCTTGGAATGCGGCCTTTGTCAGTGTCAGAGTTGCTGCCTCGTGCTGATTGTTCCACGTGGCCTGGATTCACGGATCTTTGACTCAGTGGGTTGACCAAGACCCACTGACTTTAGGTGGCTTCCTCCTTCACTGACTCTGATCTTCAGTGGACTGACTCGTCCTCAGTGCAGTTGTCCTTCAGAGACTGTTTGAAGATCACTCCAAGAAGTTTGTCATAAGGCTGGATGACAAACTTCCCTGACCACAGTAGCCTGACTCCTTCAGGCCTACTTGGTGCAGCACTGATCCTCCTGATCAGGCTCTTCACTGAGTGGTCCACCAGACTTGGCTTAGATCAGCCTGACTTGCACTCAGTGGGACATCCTTCAGGCTTCTCCATTGGTTCAGGTTGATGGCAGGTCTTCAGTCAGCTCTTCTGGTTGTCATCTTGATATCTACAGGCTGTGTTGAGAAGTTCCCCCTCGCTGAGTTCCCCCTCAACTGAGCAACCTATTCTACTGAGAGCTAACCTAGCCTGACCTGATCTAAAGGATATTATCCTGACTGCTTTCAAACCTATTACATGTTGTTTTGGAAAATCATCAAAACTAAACATATCCCAACAATTTCCCCCTTTTTGATGATTCCAAAACTTCTAACCAAATGATTTTCTATTACAAGAATATTGTCAGAGTACAGGTAATAGTTTGTAATATGCAGGAATTCCCATAGTTTAAAACATTTAAGATCTATTCGGTTGACCATTTTTCTTAACAAAACTGGATCAGTGGTCATGTGAACAACCCGCTCTGATACCAATTGATGGTCCCATTTTCAAAGGGCAAAATGGGAATTCAGGAGCAAATTTTTTTTTTAAAACCTTTTTCCTCAGGGAGTTCAGCAAGAGTGAGAGATACTCAAGTCACTGCTCTGCTCAGAGGCTGAGTTACCAAGTCAGTGAGAAGGCTTGGAGACTCATGCTCTGAGCAAGGACAGTGGCTTGAGATGCTGAACTCTCGAGTGCGTTATCAAATCACAGCTTGCACCCTGACCGAGTTCAGTGACGGAATACTCAAGTCACTGCGTTGCTGAGAGTCAGAGCTATCAAGTCAGTGATGAAACTTGAAAGCTCAGGCTCTCAACAAGGCAGTGACTCGAGAGACTGAACTCTCGAGTGCTAGCCTGATTCAGTCAGTAAGATAAATCTCCCTAACTGAAATGCTTAACTAAAGTTCCTTTTTAAACAATGCTCTCAGTGAGCAGATTTTTGCAATACTTTAGAAGAAAAGACATTCCAAATAGTAACACTTGGTTTAACGTGGTTCATAGACTCAAGCTCTTACATCCACGGCCTGATTTAACAGGAAATCCACTCCTTTGGATTCTTGTTTTTAACGTGCCAAGGTGCACTTACAACTGGACTCACGCCACTCCCTGGGCTACCCTCTCCTCACCTCAATACAAACCTAACAATCTTCTGAAAGGGTTTAGTTTGGTTAGGGTTTTCTCCAACTAGGTGAGGTTTTCCCTTTACAATGTGTTAGCCAATAGCTAAGATAGGGAAAACCTCTCTAAGCCTAGAGTTACAAGCTGAACACTCATATGTGTATATTTGAAGACCCTAATGGTCAGTGTTTAAGATGTGAGTAAACCCTCCTTATAACTCCCATGCACGTATGCTACTACCCACACCCTCACAGCTCGTAGGTGTTTGTTTTCTTACAATTCTTACAACAACACAACACACCCAACTACGCAACTATGAGCTTGTATATATAATGGGGTTTCAAATGTATCCGTTGGAGGGAAGATACATTCGAATCCAACATTAAATGGTTTCAACCACTTTTCTTGGAATGCGGCCTTTGTCAGTGTCAGAGTTGCTGCCTCGTGCTGATTGTTCCACGTGGCCTGGATTCACGGATCTTTGACTCAGTGGGTTGACCAAGACCCACTGACTTTAGGTGGCTTCCTCCTTCACTGACTCTGATCTTCAGTGGACTGACTCGTCCTCAGTGCAGTTGTCCTTTAGAGACTGTTTGAAGATCACTCCAAGAAGTTTGTCATAAGGCTGGATGACAAACTTCCCTGACCACAGTAGCCTGACTCCTTTAGGCCTACTTGGTGCAGCACTGATCCTCCTGATCAGGCTCTTCACTGAGTGGTCCACCAGACTTGGCTTAGATCAGCCTGACTTGTACTCAGTGGGACATCCTTCAGGCTTCTCCATTGGTTCAGGTTGATGGCAGGTCTTCAGTCAGCTCTTCTGGTTGTCATCTTGATATCTACAGGCTGTGTTGAGAAGTTCCCCCTCGCTAAGTTCCCCCTCAACTGAGCAACCTATTCTACTGAGAGCTAACCTAGCCTGACCTTATCTAAAGGATACTATCCTGACTGCTTTCAAACCTATTACATGTTGTTTTGGAAAATCATCAAAACTAAACATATCCCAACAATTTCCCCCTTTTTGATGATTCCAAAACTTCTAACCAAATGATTTTCTATTACAAGAATATTGTCAGAGTACAGGTAATAGTTTGAAATATGCAGGAATTCCCATAGTTTAAAACATTTAAGATCTGTTCGGTTGACCATTTTTCTTAACAAAACTGGATCAGTGGTCATGTGAACAACCCGCTCTGATACCAATTGATGGTCCCATTTTCAAAGGGCAAAATGGGAATTCACGAGCAATTTTTTTTTTAAAACCTTTTTCCTCAGGGAGTTCAGCAAGAGTGAGAGATACTCAAGTCACTGCTCTGCTCAGAGGCTGAGTTACCAAGTCAGTGAGAAGGCTTGGAGACTCATGCTCTGAGCAAGGACAGTGGCTTGAGATGCTGAACTCTCGAGTGCGTTATCAAATCACAGCTTGCACCCTGACCGAGTTCAGTGACGGAATACTCAAGTCACTGCGTTGCTGAGAGTCAGAGCTATCAAGTCAGTGATGAAACTTGAAAGCTCAGGCTCTCAACAAGGCAGTGACTCGAGAGACTGAACTCTCGAGTGCTAGCCTGATTCAGTCAGTAAGATAAATCTCCCTGACTGAAATGCTTAACTAAAGTTCATTTTTAAACAATGCTCTCAGTGAGCAGATTTTCGCAATACTTTAGAAGAAAAGACATTCCAAATAATAACACTTGGTTTAACGTGGTTCAGAGACTCAAGCTCTTACATCCACGGCCTGATTTAACAGGAAATCCACTCCTTTGGATTCTTGTTTTTTACGTGCCAAGGTGCACTTACAACTGGACTCACGCCACTCCCTGGGCTGCCCTCTCCTCACCTCACTACAAACCTAACAATCTTCTGAAAGGGTTTAGTTTGGTTAGGGTTTTCTCCAACTAGGTGAGGTTTTCCCTTTACAATGTGTTAGCCAATAGCTAAGATAGGGAAAACCTCTCTAAGCCTAGAGTTACAAGCTGAACACTCATATGTGTATATTTGAAGACCCTAATGGTCAGTGTTTAAGATGTGAGTAAACCCTCCTTATAACTCCCATGCACGTATGCTACTACCCACACCCTCACAACTCGTAGGTGTTTGTTTTCTTACAATTCTTACAACAACACAACACACCCAACTACGCAACTATGAGCTTGTATATATAATGGGGTTTCAAATGTATCCGTTGGAGGGAAGATACATTCGAATCCAACATTAAATGGTTTCAACCACTTTTCTTGGAATGCGGCCTTTGTCAGTGTCAGAGTTGCTGCCTCGTGCTGATTGTTCCACGTGGCCTGGATTCACGGATCTTTGACTCAGTGGGTTGACCAAGACCCACTGACTTTAGGTGGCTTCCTCCTTCACTGACTCTGATCTTCAGTGGACTGACTCGTCCTCAGTGCAGTTGTCCTTCAGAGACTGTTTGAAGATCACTCCAAGAAGTTTGTCATAAGGCTGGATGACAAACTTCCCTGACCACAGTAGCCTGACTCCTTCAGGCCTACTTGGTGCAGCACTGATCCTCCTGATCAGGCTCTTCACTGAGTGGTCCACCAGACTTGGCTTAGATCAGCCTGACTTGCACTCAGTGGGACATCCTTCAGGCTTCTCCATTGGTTCAGGTTGATGGCAGGTCTTCAGTCAGCTCTTCTGGTTGTCATCTTGATATCTTCAGGCTGTGTTGAGAAGTTCCCCCTCGCTGAGTTCCCCCTCAACTGAGCAACCTATTCTACTGAGAGCTAACCTAGCCTGACCTGATCTAAAGGATACTATCCTGACTGCTTTCAAACCTATTACATGTTGTTTTGGAAAATCATCAAAACTAAACATATCCCAACAAGGTAGAATCACATCACTTATGATGGAGATCAAGTAGCAGATCTCTGCTATGAGGCTTGGGGAATTACACCTGAAAAGACTGAAGCTCTGCGTCGTGCTAAAATTGCTCAAAAGGAGAAGCAATGCATTCTGGAAAAGAAGCTTGAGAAACTGACTTTCATCACTGAGCTACAACAAAAAGAACTTGATGATGGGATTTTCAGTTTACTAAGGAGGAAGAAGGAGAAGCCTGAACCCAGAAAGTGCAGGAAGCCAGCTGCACTAAGGGCCAAGAAGATTCCAGTCCCAAAGGAGTCAGGCAATGATTCAGTTCTCATTGACACGTTCATTTCAGAGAAGTTGAAGGAATTTTGGGTGGACGCACGAAACGAGTTCATCAGGCTCTGGTATGTGGTCAAGAACTGGGGCGACACTGAAGACATTGATGTACACTTCACTGACTTCATGGTAGACAACCATCCTGAATTGTTAAAATTGATCTTGGACGAGGCTGATCATGCTAAAGTTCAAGTGAAGGCACCTGAACTTATCTCTTGTACTCCTCCCTATGTTCTTGGTTCAACTATGTACGACTCAAGGGCGATTATGAAGGAGGTGCTGAAGATAGCCAAGGCTGAAGGGTACATTAATCAGTTAGATAGGATTGCAGAGTTGAAGGAGAGAGTCTATAATGGCTATGGGCTCAAACTTGAACTGCGAAGAATCTAATTGTACCCTGAATTCTCTTTGTAATAGATAGGGCCATTGTACTCTTGACATATTTATCAATGAAATCTATTACATTTGCCCACAGAAAAAAAACTCATTGTCTTTTTTGTTGTTACTTAAATTCTATACTTTATCAAGAACTACTCTAACACTGATCTTTTATCTTATAGATAGGATTTATTTTCCACTAAGTGTTTTGTGGATCTTTTCAGTGTTTTGGCATCATCAAAAAAGGGGAAATTGTTGGGACAATGTCAGTTTTGAGTTGATCCCAAATACCCTGAAAATATGATTTGCCTAAGTGTTGTAATATTCAGGCTAGTCTTGATAGGATTAGAACTGTTAGAGTATTTTATATTTACAGGTACTCAGTGAGAGGAGAACTCACTGATGACAATCAAGTCTGAAGCCTAAAGAACATAGGAGCACCATCACTGAACTTATGGTAGTCCTTCTAAGCTGGCTGAGTAAGTGTCAGGATGAAGAGCATGATCCTGAGATCATTGCTAACTCACGGACCTGAAGGGAACAGGCTATCTGAGTATTTTGAGAAGACTTAGGGTAGGATCCAAGCAAGCAAAAGGAATGTCAGCGCTGGACCATGTACGTAGATGAGGACAAACCTGAACTCAGAAAAGACAAGACTATACTAAAGACATTCTCACCTACCTGATGATGTGGACCAATGAGGAGAAGATAAGTCATGTACGGACACTTACTTAAACCTGACATCCCTGCAGTTTTCAACGGGCATGTATTTAATGCATTTACCAAATCCATGCAAGGACGACTGTTGCATGAAGATTATGTCCGTTGAAGTATCCTACAAGGAAGGTGGCTAGGAGGCTATCTCTCCAACGGATAGTTTTCAAACCCACCTATAAATACAGAAGACCTTGCCCCAAACAAGGTTACGGGAAATTTCAAAAGCCAGAAATTACTCAAGACTCACAAGCATTCAAGCATTCAAAGAAGCACTCGAAACCCTACAAATTTCCCAAGTGTTTCTTATAGTCTAGAGTCTATTCTGTATTTCACTGAACTTGCTATACAAATCTCAAGCTTAGAGTGATAATTCAATCCTTAGAATAGGTTTTCATTGTAAGGATTATCACAAACTAGTTGGAATCCAAACTGAAACCAAAACCTTCAGTGTTAGGTTTGTTGGTTGAAGTTGTAAGTTGGTTAGGAGAAGGAGGACTAGAACTCACATTCTAGGGATCAGTGTGACTGGTCATTGTGCACCTTGGCACGTTAAAAAACAAGTCAATCCTTTATTGGATTCTCCTGTTGAATCGGGACCGTTGACGTAGGAGCTTGAGTCTCTGAACCACGTTAAAAGCTCTGAGTTCTTTATTGATTTGATTACTGCTTTACATTGATTATTATTGTTCATTCATTGCATGCTTTGTCAGTACTGAATCAATCAGACTGATACTTGAACTCACTGCACTGCCCTTCTAACCACGACTTTATAAGAAAGAAACATTCAGTTTTCAGAGAGCATTAAAACAAGTCTTTAAACTTTCAGGGCTCACACATTTCCGCACAAGGCATAAATAGATAGTTGGCCAACTGAATTGCTTCAGAGTAGTTAGTAGATTTATTATCTATTTAGTGCCTATCACTGAACTCTGAGTAAAGGGGACTCAGCTTTGAAAAAGAAAGTAAAAATTGTATACGTGTATCCCCCCCCCCCCCCCTACACGTATTACTCAGACTTGTACGGGACCAACAAACCATAATCTAAATCCTAAAGTCTGTTTAGGTTATTAGACCCATAAGTAATGTCCACATCAAATCTTCCGAATTTGGTATATTAAATCTATTGGATTTACAACAAATACGACCCTATTTCGGATGGATGAATAGTGATCCTATTAAAAAACAGTTGGGACGAAGGGAGTTTTTTTTTTTTTTTACTTTATTGAATTGTTTTATGGTGTCATTTTGTGAGTAATTTCAATCAGCCTGTAAATGATGGTTATTTATGCATTGTCATTCGAACCAATCTAAACATATTAATACAATTAATTATTCATTGTTAGATAAGTGAAATATCATTTTTGGACAATAAAAATTTGTTTGTTGGTTTGAATCGCAACAAAATATTAAGTTGGAGTTTTGTTTGCAAAGATTCAAAAGTTTAGATTAAATTGAAATTTGAAAAAAAGTTGTAATTTTATTTGCAATTAACCTTTTTCTTTTATTCGTTATTTCTTTGTATCCGCATTTATTTATTAATAATTTCACGAATATTCTATTATAGCACATGGAATGTTTCGTTCAATTTCTCTTTGTGACTTTTTGGTATTTCACAATATATTTCACCTACTACATATTTAATACGTGGCAACATAGTATATAAAGTATGTTGATTATTTTTCACCTTTCATATCAAATCCTTTATATTGGCAAAACCAAAAATGCCTATGTAGCATCCCTCTTTTTTACCCCTTCCATCATCCTTTGCTCCATATTGATTAGGGGTGTCCAACTTTCTTAGCCATTGATTCATTTCATTTTTAATCTCGGCCGTAGATCATTGCCAATTTTTCCTATAAATTTGTTCATTTGTCATTCTTATTTTTTCATTCTCGGTTCTATTCTCCTCTTATATTTCCCTTTTTCTCCTTGTCGTACGACTGTGTTTCCGTCTTGGCGATTTCGGATGATTAGTCGATTGATCATATCGTTGTGTATTACATTTTTTTTATTTTTTTCATTGTTCATATTCGTTTGTACCGTGTGATTGTTTGTCGCGCGTCTACTACCGTCGAAATTGGATGTAACGTTTTGTATTTCTCTTCAGATTCTAATTTTTGTCCATGTATTTTTCGTGTGCATGTGTTTTCCTTTTGATACATGTTAATGAATCTTTGATGGTCATTGTTAATGAATCTTTGATGTTTATTGCCTTTAACGGATTTTTGGCATAACAAATATTTATTTCATGTTGTATCAACGATCAACTTGGATAAGAATCGACTGGTTTCCGGATTGTTTCATAATGTAATTTACATGGTCGATCGTGCCACGTTCCGATGCTTCTGAATTTTAATTAGCGTATCAATATATTGTTAGAATTCTAAACGAATATTTTGATTTAGAGACTCAACTTTCGATGAATGTCAATCGGATTATCGGTGGTGCACCATTATATTCGTGGTAGTCATGTATACTCAACGCCGATGTATTGCATGTTCCATCCAAAATCTATCCCGTGCTTCCAGTCGTTGTGACAAATTGATGTTCTTAATCTGGTTTGCGAAGTTGCTGTGGATCGTATCTTTGTGTGTTAACTCGGTTTTTTTTTTGTGTGTGTGCTATTTAATCAATTGGGTGATGGTAATTCTAAGTCTATCGCTACATTCTTGGATAAAAAATTAATTGTGTATAAATCTCCTAATTGTACTAAATGTGCAATTAATTGTGTTTAAATCTCTAAATTGGACTAAATGTGTCATATAAAGGTAGTTGAATTGTATGTCTGTGAATGAATGTGGGCGTGTTCATGTTTGCAAAATTGGTGTTTGATGTATCCGTAAAATTTTTGGTCCTCTATTTTTTTATGTTTCGTGTGTGTGCTATTTAATCAATTTTGTTGTCAAATCTAAGTCTACCGCCACATTCTTGGATAAAAAAAAAAGTAATTGTGTTTAACTCTCCTAATTGGACTAAATGAGCAATTAATTCTGTTTAAATCTCCTAATTGGACTAAATGTGCCATATAAAGGTAGTTGAATTGTATGTCTGTGAATGAATGTGGGTGTTTTCATGTTTGCAAAATTGGTGTTTAATGTATCAGTAGATTTTTTTTTGGTCCTCTATTTCTTTTTTGTTCTGATCCTCTGTGACGTATCCATTGGATGTTTTTTCTTCATTGCATTTAATTAGAATGCTCCATAAATTGTATTTAACTCTATGAATTATTTTAAAGTCTCATAATTATTAAGCATTTCTATTAATTGGGGTGTTAAATTCGATTTAATTTGAATGCTACATAAATTGGATTTAATGAATAGTGCTACTTTTCGGCGTGTTGGTCCCGGTACAAGACTGAGAGATACGTGTAGGGGGGGAGGGGGTACATGTATACACATTTTCTTTCCTTTCAAACTGACTGAGTCCCCTTTATTCAGAGTGGTGTTGAACACAGAGTAGATAACACACCTACTAACAGCACTGAGTGTAAGTCAGTTGGCTAACTATCTACTTATGTTCAGTGCGGAATGCGTGAGCCCTGAAAGTTTATAGTCTTGTTTTAGTTTGCTTTCTGAGAAACTTATTTTCTTTCTTAAGAAACTGTGGTTAGAAGGGCAGTACTTAGTTTAATGATCAGGCAGATTGATCCAGGCCTGATAAACAATGTAATAAATGACTTAACCAAATGAACAATTAAGAACAATAATCAAAACAATAAGAACACAGGGAGTTTAACGTGGTTCAGAGACTCAAGCTCCTACGTCCACGGTCCTGATTGATTAGGAGAATCCACTAAGGATTGACTTATTTTTAACGTGTCAAGGTGCACCAAGATCAGCTTCACTCACTGACCCTTACAAACTCCTTCTAACTCACTAACTAACCTCAACCAACAAACCTGACTAGAGGGTTTTGGTTTCAGTTTGGATTCCAACTAATGTGTGATTATCCTTACAAGACACAGCTATGCTAAGGATGAATAATCACTCTAAGCTTAGGATATAACTTCGTTCGCTCAGTGGAATACAAAATAACTCTCTAACTAAGAAACACTTGGGAAATTTATGGTTTTTTTAGTGCTTCTTTTGAATGCTTGATTGCTTGTACACTGAGAGTTTGAGTAATTTCTTGGCTTCAAAATTTCCTGTAACCTTGCTTGGGTCCAAGGTCTTCTATATTTATAGGCAACTTTGAAAACTATCCGTTGGAAGAGATAGTCTTCTAGGTTGTCTTCTCGTAGGATTTGTTCAATGGATATAATCTCCATGCAGCAGCCAACCTTGCATGTATTTGGTAATTGCATTTAATGCTTGCCCGTTGAAGTGCACAGGGATGTCAGGTTCAAGTCAGTGTCAGTACATGACTTGGCGCTCTCAGATTAGTCCACGTCATCAGGTAGGTGAGAATGTCAAAACTCATTCTTCAGTTTGGTCTTGTCTTTACTGAGTTCAGGTTTGTCCTCATCTACATACGTTTCCCAGTGCTGACATTCCTTTTGACTTGCTTGGATCCTACTCCAAGTCTTATCCCAATACTCAGTGCGATCCTGTTCCCTACAGGACTGAGTTTAGCGAAGATCTCAGGATCTTGCTCTTCATCTTGACACGTACTCAGCCAGCTTAGAAGGGCTGCCATAAGCTCAGGATGGTGTTCTTGTGTTCTTCATACTCCAGTCTTGATTGACATCAATGAGTACTCCTCTCATTGAGTACCTGTAAATTGTAAAACAAACTAACTTACAAACCTAACCAAGACTAGCTTGACTATTACAAACACTTAGGCAATCATCTTTTTAGGGGCTTTGGGATCAACTCAAAACTGACATTGTCCCAACACGGCGTTTTATTATTTTGGTCCTATAATCTTGATATTGGAAGGTTCATTGGTTTCATGAGTTGAGGGTGTGTGTTTGATAATGAATGTGGGCGTGTTCATGCTTGTGAAATTGGTGTTTAAAATTAATGTATTCTATAATTAACATGAATGATAATGATAATAATTTATCCATTGGATGATTTTTCTTCCTTGCATTTAATTAGAATGCTTCATAAATTGTATTTAACTCAATGAATTTTTTTAAAGGCTCATAATTATTAAGCATTTCTATTATTTGGAATGTTAATTCAATTTAATTTTAAATGCTACATAATGATTGATTTTATTAAAAAATAATTGAATTTAAGTCTCCAGATTATTATCATTCCTATTTTTTAACGAATGTAGACGAAATATGTGTGTGATGTATCCAGATATTTTTTTTGGTCCTCTAATTTTTACTTTTTCCAATGTTGGATTGTATCTGCTCAAACCAGTGTTTACTCACGGTCAGCTTTACGTGGCGGTTTCTAGGGTTAAGAGGATGAATGGGTTGAAGATCTTAAGCCTGAATTCGGAAGGAAAGACTTCGAAGTACACAACCAATGATGTTTACAGGGAGGTTTTAGGAATTTATGAGGTATTAGTTCGGAACATGATGGTGAATTTGGTATTTGATAAGTTGTTTTTTGTTTGTGTGAAAAAACAAACTTTTTTCATATGTATATGATACAATGTTTGTTTATTATTAATGATGTATTTGTTGATGTGTTTGGTTTATAACTAAGACAAATATATATTTTAAGTCCGCGAAATTTCGCGGGTCTGTGACTAGTGTTATACATTTAGAATGTGGAATACAAAATAAAATATAAAAATTAATACCAATGATATCACACGATGGAATGGTACCACAATGTTCTACTTTATATTTTACAATTTGAATGTATAACATGTGAATGATAAAATAATAATAAGTGGACTATTAAACCATATTGATGCATGTTAACGATCCAAATGGTATAACACAAAGTTATATACTAAGAGTAGCATACATAAATGAAACATGTGACATAATTAATTTCTAGGTTGTTTCATTTGTACAATAGTCCACAATGTTGGGGTGAATCTCTTAGGTGATTTTTTCAATAGTTATTAGTACATAGTGTAATTTTCCAGTAAATTTTTATATATAGCACATTCGTATGATAATTTCATATTAAGGTGGGTACCAGGGGGGAGTGTGATGTGTTTATTTGAAGGGTGAAATACTTTTTTTTAAACTCAAAATTTGATATTATAATTTGTAAGATTTCAGAAATGTAAATCGGGTATTGATATTTTTTAAAATTTGTATAACTTTTTTTTTTTTTTGGAAAGAAGTATATTTTTATGTTAAGATATTATAAAATGTTGCTTTTTTTTTGTCAGTTGTTTAAAAAAACAAATATATCATCCCACAATTCATTGGTCGGTCCTATTAAACTATGCAAGAATTTATTGATTGGACTCACCTACATAATTCAGCTATGACATAAGATGGTTTTTTTATTCAAATATTATACTTTTCAAAACAACTTAGTAATCTATGGTGGTTTTTGAAATCCTTATCAAAATAAGCAAGAGCGTCGTCCTCAATGGCGCTTACACTGTACAAATAGGAAGGGCGCCGTCCTCAACGGTGCTCCACAAAGTTTCCGGTCAATGTTCCGACGTTGCCGACGGAGGGGCGAATAAACAGGAGGGGCACCGTTGCCAACGATGCCCATGGACAGTGTTTGACTGCGGAATATGAGTGGGCCCATCAGGGACGCCAATGTGAACAGCGCTCATTGCAATTAATATTTTCAGCCCTAACAGTAACTTTAATTAATTTTTTCAGAGCGATGCAACTGAGTTTTATGCGAGATATGAACAAATCTAATTTCAATAAATATTTGCAGAGCGGTGGATGAGAGTTATGTGAGAGGAAGAAATCTGACTTCAATAAATTTTTGCTGAGTGGTAGATGAATACATTAATAATATGGTTGAGGGGTATTATTAGACTTGTTATTTTCCTCCCTCAAACAAACCCGCGGGCGCAGCTGCTGCTAAGGAGGAAGAACTCGGGGGCGCTACTGCTAGGTCACCGGCGCTGCAGGTTTGGAGGAGGAAGGTCGTCGGCTACTGCATTGGAGGAGGAAGGTCGTCGGCGCTGCTGCAAAGGAGGAAGAAGGTCGCCGGCGCACGCTGCTGCTAAGGAGGACGAGGTCGCCGGCGTTGATAAGGTCATTTATTGGCAAGAATTGAAGCAATATATATTCAATTTCTTCTTGGGCGAAAATCATGTAACAATTTGATCGTGTTAATTTAGGAATATCGAATAGGACAATATTCCGTTTAATTTTCCGTTAATTTAGGACTTAAGTTTACAAAATTAGGATAATATATTAATTGCACGATTTAACCGAGTCAATTAATGTAATCAACATAAAATTAAGATGATACATTATTTGTTAATTACTCTTTTTAAAAGTAAAATAATTTATTAATTGTTAATTATTTTAAAAAGGTCAATTTGACCGTGATAACTAATGAAAGGATAAGGATAATCTATTAAATTAATTGATAATTTTAATTTTAATTTAATTAATGAAAGGATAAGAATAATATATTTCATAAATTGAAGATATTGTGAGTAAAAGTGAGGAATGTGTTATTTTCGTTATATTAAAATTAATATGTGTTGAATGTTACACGGGAACTTAATTTAACATATAAAATAAGGTTGGAAAATAGTATATTATGTTTATTATTACACAATACAATTTTTTTCCATATATAAATTCCTGTAAGACAATTTATTTGTATTAGTAATTTTAGAAACTATATAAACTCATTTTACAATGCAACAAAGAGTTGGTATAATTTTCCGAACTAGTTTTAATTCGAAACTGAATTACAGTTAAACCTCCTAATAAAGCTAATAATAATACTTTTTATGAAACAATGAATATCCTTATTTAATGGGGTAAGAATGAATGATGTTATATTATTATATAGAAATTCTAGTGTGCATTTGAGTGAATTATATGCATTTAAATTTGAAAAAAATTGATCCAAAAGAAATTAGTAATACCTAAAACTAAGATATAAAAAACCTAAGACGCATCTTATATAAAATATCAATAATTTATGGTAAATAATTTTTAATAATTAAATAAATAAATACAACGATGCATGATTTAGTGATTACCATGCATGGTTTAGTGATTTATAATATTATATGAGTTGAGGAAAATATGTAGTCATGCCCCTTCAGATAGTCTCATTTTTTTATATAATAACAGGATGACTTCGTATAAAGAGTTGTATGGACCAGAGGATCCGTCTGGCTTGACTTCACAAAATACACATCGTTCAGAAGCACTTTTTAGGGGAAAAATTAAAGAGGATGATACTTTAAGGGAAACTCACGCGACATCACATATTTTTTGGAGTTTTAAGATAGGTGTACAAGATATGGTCAGTTTGCACCCTCGTGTTCTTGATGCTCTACAAATTATGGGTTTTTATGGTGTTGCTCGATGTGGACCGATTATAATTGATAATCATCTTATTACTGCGTTGGTAGAAAGATGGTGCCCAGAGACACACACATTCCACTTCCCCATTGGAGAGACTACTGTAACATTACAGGATGTGGCGATCATTTGGGGATTGTTTGTAGAGGGTCAACCAGTTATTTGTGATGATCCCAATTTTACAAAAGAGGAGTGGATGAATTATTGTGATGACTTGTTAGGTTTCATGCCCAATAGTAATGAAATGAAGAGTAAGTCACGAATCCTCCTATCTGCAGTGAAAGAACATCTTGAAGATATTGTGATTACAGATGATACCGATTAGATGATTGTCAATCAGTATGCACAAGGTTGTGCACTTCTTATGTTGGGTGGTTTTATGATTCCTAATACATCTCGTAGTTCTGTGTCATTAATATATCTACATTTCCTCGCTGATATAGTGGATGCTGGATCTTACAGTTGGCTAGCGTGGTGTTAGCCTATTTATATCGCGAGCTTTGTCGGGCTACAGAGAATGAGCGGCAAGTTATTTGTGGACCGTTGTCCATTTTACAGGTTTTCTTTTTTATGATTTTATTTAAGATTATGCTTAAATTATTTATTGTATAATTGTATGTCTGATACAATTATTATTATAGATATGGGCATGGTCAAGAATATTGACAATATAACCTAAGAATGTTCGTAGTTCTCTTATACAAGGTCCACTATTCGGTGTCGATGGTCGCAACTTAGGTCTTCCACCTTATGGTATCAGGTAACGAAAAATGTTTTAATATTTATATATTATGTGTTATGGTCATATGTATATTTACGCTTGACTTATTATTGTTTAGTTGGGTGCAACATCATAGGCATACCCACAGCGCAAGACACTCTGTACGTGTATACAGAGACATATTTGATCGCATGACTGATGAAGAAGTAAGTCAAGATCCATATTTCCTCTTCATGATAATTGTTGCAATCCAAAACATTTGAAGTCTAATTATATTTAGTTATTTTTGTAGTTTGATTGGCAGCCGTATGATATGTCTCTTCCTGAAATTGGAAGTCTTGGTCCAAGATATTTAACTGAAAATTGGATGTCAGAATGTCCACTTATCAATATATGTATAGTGGAGTTTCACCATCCAAATAGAGTGTTGAGACAGTTTGGACGAAAACAAGATATTCCTCCTGAATTACAAAATGCTCATGATGAACTTCATGGCTTTAGTTTTCAAGGGAGAGATGGGTGTAACTGGACACAATTCCATTGGCGTTGGGTCCAATATTGGGAAGCCCGGGTACCATTGCAAGATACAATTGTTGTTAAAAATAATACAAACTTGAGCAGTGGATACATGCAATGGTACCGTAAAATCACCCGACGTTTGATATCACCCTCTCATTATGAGACGACTACAGGCTACCAACCAGTAAACACAGTTGCGCGTGATGTTATGGTATGTGTAGATATATATATATATAGTGTTCACATGTCACACCTACTAGTTGAAAAACTAAAATTGTCAACTAATTACTTAAAATCTTTCCAGGTTCACTTGATGCAGCGTCTATCTATTCATGTCGAACAAGCGAGTCCTCAAAATCCACAATCAGTTGAAAATTTGTGCCGCACCGGTAGAGAGGTTGTATCACATATGAATAGCTTACTTATAACACCTCCATACCTTGTAGATCCACCAGTGACAAATGCTGGCCCTTCTACATCTAGAAGTCAGAGACGATGCAATCAGTCTGATGAGTTTACTAATGAGACTTCTAATGTGCCTTCTACATCTAGAAATCGGAGAAGACACAATCAGACTGATGAATTTACTACTGGAACTTCTAATGTGTCTTCTACATCTAGAAGTTAGAGACGACACAATCAGACTGATGATCTTGGTACTTCGGCCTCTAGGGGTCAAAGAAGACGCGTTAGTGCATCACAAGGATTGCCGCAGACTGCCCCATATCAAACTGATTTACCTTCCCCGTGCACACAATATACCTACCCAGGTATGAATTTATAGGTTACATAATAAATATTTTAATATAAGTTTACTTGATTATATTTTATTATTCATGACAGATGTTCAAACAACATTTTAAAACACAGTGTTTAATCAAGCCTTCTACATCCCGCAACCAGAACAGACAAATATTGACATTCCATATGCAAACCCCCCCCCCCAAGACATATCATTTATTTCCATTTTGCAGTCAGATTATGAGCCCGCAGTGTATGCACAAAGAAGTTATGGTCAGTCTATGGTTGGGGCACCTAACTTTAACATGTCACCTGTTCCCTATCCCAACTACGAAAATTCTTCCTTGAATGTGGCATCACATGAGCCCGAAGAGATGGTCCAAACCAGGGTGAAAATCATGATATACAACGTCCTCCACGTCGGAGACGACCACCAAGATGTGGCACTGGGGGTCATAGATACATGTAATAATTACTTTAGTGGAAGTTGATTTGTATTTTTTTAACTTATGTATTTTTTTGTTTTAGACCAATTTAAATCACTATATGCATAAAGTGATAAAATAATAATAATAATATAATAACACTAGTAATGATTAAAAAAATCATGTCGACTAGATGAATTTAGTACAAAATATGTAAGTGTCACATAATTATTCTACTATTCATTCATCTAATAGCATACATAATAATTCCATACTAAATTAATATTGGGGTCTTGATACAAACCAAATAAATAGTTACAAACTGAATTTATAATAACACCACAAAATTAAGTCATATCAAGTGCACTTCTTCGACGCCAATCAGAGATTGTTGGTTGAAGGGTCGGAGTTTGAAACAAAATGTTAAGCATATCCCATAGAGGTTCATCAGAGAACTTATAAGAGTATGATTGTTCATCCACTTGTACCAAAATAAGGAATGAATTTCTAAAAAATATCAAAGTGTGAATTTAATAAATAAAAGACAAGTTTAGAACATACATCCAACCAAAACTCCCATATCTCAGCTGATACATAAATAGTAGTGAAGTCCCTATCCCATTCACATTGCCCCTTAATGTTGATCATCATTGACCAACAATCATGCCTTGATTTGAACGAAGCAATTCGTTCGGTCACTTGATTAGTGTTATAATTCCGGTTTCGAAACTGTTGATTCAGTTTTGACGTAGCATTCATAATGGACTGGTTGTTGTTAATTCCACCAACTTTCCATCGGCCAACAGAATGCTCATAAATGAGATTGTTAGCAAGAGTAAAGTCGGCATCAGGAGTCCATAAATGGTTGATTTCGAGTGTTCAAATTGATTCTTCGCCTTCCATTTTCGTGTATTTGCCATTACAAAGAAGACTGTAGCAATGTAATATTAATTAGAGAATGACATATGCATATTATTTAAAGGATTTACAAACAAATTAAAGATTACAAAATTACAAACAATTCACATGATGCACTTTAAATTCTAACAAAGTCAAAGAAATTATAATAAATAAACACACGGCAATAATATAATATTTCAAAGCGAAATTTATATAATACATGATCCTAAAAGCAACACATAAATATTTGAACTAAAATAGATTAATTCATCAACGACGCAATGAAGACCCTTGATTAGAACTCCCTGCTATATCATGTACTTGATATTGTTGCCTCAAGCGAGTTTGCGCCCAATCCATCTCGTTCGTGATTCTAGAGATAACATCTCGACCACGACGTCTGATCCTACGTTCAGGATTGTGTTGCAACATGAACAACGGTTCATCCCATTCCTCTTCATCAGCCAATGGCTCAAATATACCTGAGGTGTATGTCAAAATATATACATGCGTACTATAACATTGATGCACGTACCCTGTGGGATCCATTCCAAAGTGTTTGCAGACAGCCATTGCATGTGAGCATGGAATACCAGTGTTGCTCCATTGACCGCACGAACATTCTTGTGACGATAATTTTACTGTATATGTACGCGAGCGTCTAGATCCATCATGAAATGTTGTTACATTAGCAGTTTGAAGAGAAAAATTATACCTATCCACATTGTGTCTCAAATGCAGTCCTAAGCGTTGCTCTTTGTTAAATCTTCTCAAAATGTCATCAGACCACCTCTGATTAGTTTGTTGTAGCTTTAATACAGTCTCTTCCCTTTCCAGAAAAACATTTTGCGATCGAGTGAATGTTATTCACACGATTGCTGTGATTGGAAGACGTCGTGCACCAACTAATACGCCATTGAAGCATTATGACATGTTGGTGGTCATAACACCGTATTGACGACCTTGGTCGTAACAAAGTGTCCACCTACACTTTTCGATTGCGGACAAATATTCAAAAGCCTCAGGATTCAACTCTTTGATTTGCTCCATAATTCGTTTAAATTGTAACATTGTCAATGATTTACCCGCATTGTAGCACAAATCCTTCAACTGGACGTTCTTGAAACGATTATTGAAATTTGAAGCAATATATCTTAAGCAGAAACGATGTACACCATTTGGTTCATGAAAATCTGGGATCTCCTCATCTGCTTTCACCAAACCTTTATGACGGTCTGAAATGAGACAAATACCACCAATGTCCCGAACCACGTGTGTCGCCAACATGCGTAGAAACCAGCGCCAGGAGTTGAAACTCTCTTCATCGACAATGGCATAAGCTAAAGGAAGGACATTCTGATTGGCATCAACAGTGACTGCAATCAATAACTTGTGCTTATATTTGGTGTAGAGGTGTGTGCCGTCCACAGAAATAATTTTACGGCAATGCTGAAATGCATCGATGCATGGTTTAAATGTCCAGAACACATAGTTCAATGTATAGACACCTCTGGTTGGTTCACGTTCCATATGACGCCACTCGACAAATGTTCCAGGATTGTATTTCTGCATTGCTCTCATGAACTTGGGCAAATACTGACATGAGCTCTCCTAGGTCACATATACATTTTCCACCGCACGTTTAATTGCATCCCATGCCAAATGATACGAAATATCATAATTATATCGATTCTTCACCATTACTTTTGCACATTCAACTTTATATGCAGGATTTACCTTCACCATACTCTCTAACATACCCGCAATCAAATTCTTACCCAAATTGTTGTGACGCAGGTTAGAGCCCCTGATAAGACAAGTGTGATGCGGTCCCAACCGAGTAATTTTCCAACTTGTAGTCTTCTTCGAACAATCCACCCGCAAGTACTAATTACATTGTTGAAAGGAAGAGTTGCCTTCAGCCCCCCCTCACATTTTGTTTGCATACAACCTTCCAAATGGTTTGGGTACTCTCCTTGACTGCAAACTCACCCATGGAATGTCGAATTGAATAATTCTTAACAGCAGTCTGCAATTGGTTTTTGTTTGTGAAGATCATTCCTACCTTCAAAATTCCCACATCATCATCATATGTGAATTCACCATCTGGTATGCCTATTGAATCAATATGCACATCCTCGTATAATGAGTCGAAAAAAGAAGCTCTTGATAAACTAGGATGTAGTGCACATTGTTGTGTCATATGTACAGTTGAATGAACTGCATCATCCATAACGCATTCATCGTCATTTTCTTGTGCTTTTGGCTCAGAATCACACGGAACAGTATGCCCCAAACTATCAGAGGGTACCTGTCTTGTGTGTCCACCATGATCATTCACATTACGGGTTGGAACGTAATTGGTGAAATGAGGCATTTCAGATTCACCGGCAATGTAAGATGCGTACTGATTGTACGTATCTTCCATTGGATCATGAGATGATCGTGAAGGAAATATTATTTCCGCATCAACAAATAGCTCAACTGATCTGAAACCAGCATTCGGATCAAAAAAAAAAAAACAGAGGTCACGGTTACACGTAATCAGAAAAATTTGTGACATGTTATTAATGTCATATTTCGCAGATACCTTCAACGAATATTGGTTCAAGTCAAAACCAGTCATCTCAGATAATAAAGGTAGTAGATCATTATAATCAATCCGACGATCAACTCGTTGTAATCCAACAACTACTTCATCACAACGTACAATTATTCCAATATCATTTGAATTTGCCAAACCTACAAGCTCCGTTCAAAATCTTAAAATTTAAATTTAGTTTATATGAATTGAACTTTTCTTTAATCAATGAAATCAATCATTTATGATAAACATTTAAAAAAAACATCAGTATACATATAAGGTTTATAAATATTAAAATATAACATTTTATTCCTAGGGCATATTTAATTTTCATGGAAAAAAATGTAGTCTTTCATTCCTAGGATTAAATCTTAATTAAAATAAAATGACAATGCCTAAAATAATTTTTTTAAATCTAAAATAATAAATGTTTCTTTTATTTTTTTATTTAACTAAAAAACACAACATCCTGTTATTAATGTTTTTTATATAATACCCAAGATAAATTAGTCATTTTTGTAAGCTGGTGTTTTTCATATAAATTTAAAATAAATTAAATTTTGTATACATTAGTATAACAGTGTATGTATTTTTAGATGCTGGTATTATTTATTTCAATAAAAAATATTAATTTAACAGTGTTAATTATTACACTTAAAAATATTAATTTAACAGTGTTGATTATTACACTAAAAATATTAATTGTTTTATTAAAAATTAAAATGAGTTGTCCACGATGCAACTATATATATATATATATATATATATATATATATATATATGCTTATTTATTCAAATATTATACTTTTCAAAACAACTTAGTAATAAGCCTATGTATATAACTCCTAATTTATTTAAAAAAATGAAATATGAACAAAATAATATATATCATGTATGCTATTTAATCTTATATAGTATAAGTTTGCAGTTTTCTGCATGACTCAACAAAGAAGTTAAAAACATGATTAGGATTGGACAAGCCCATTCAACTTCTTAAGGCTCTTATGATATTATTTTTCCCGTTATGCTTGCTAATGTTCAATTTTAAGAAAACGATTGTTTTTTATTCAATTAATTTTCATCACATCAAGTCATTTGACTAATCTAAAAGTATATAGTTACCAAGTGCGATCAAGACAAAGAAAAATGTAAATTACCTTCTACATCCTTTGAACCAATCATAATTCTCAGTAATTAAATGGTCTTTACTTATATAATTAAACCTAAAGTATGTTTTAAGGCATTAAAAAGAGAAAACTTAAACATGGACTGGAAAATTTCATGCAATATTATAACGTATGATATTTATCGATTGAGAATAAACACATCATAAAATAATTTTCATTATCTTCAATAAACACATCATAAAAAATACAATATCCTTGCAGCTTAAAAAAATTTCGGTGAATGAAAATACCTACAAAAATAAAATAAATAAAAATACCTCAAGATGTGTAATCCTTCCAAATTTACTCCTCTTTATAGTCTTGTGATTATTGCAAACATCAACTCAAGAGCATAATAACCTAAGAACAATAATATAACAAATTTAATGAGATATACTATACATAAACAAACAACTTGTACTTAAAATATTTTCTTGAACTTACTTGTGTCTCTGAAATTTTTGTTATAGAGATGTTGAAATGGAGGAATACGCTTGTATTTATAAGAGGTAAAACTCATATACTGTATGCATGTGAACCCCCTAGTTTCAAACTTGAATTCTACTGTCAAATAATAAATGTACGGGACTTTCATCAGCAATTGAAAGCATGCATGGTTGCCAAAGAATATATTCGCATAGCTTTGCATGCGGACTGCCAAGGAATATATTCGCGGCTTGGGAATTGGCTAGGGCAACGGCGCCCTACAACCAAATGGTCAAACGTGCAATGAGCGTCGTTCATGTAGGCGCCCCTGATGGGGCCTACTCACATTCTGCAATCAAACGTGGTCGATGGGCGCCGTTGTGGACGGCGCCCCTCCTGTGTGTTTGCCACCCCTCGCCATCGTCGGACTTTTGATCAGAAACTTCGTGGAGCGCCGTTGAGGACGGCGCCCTTCCTATTTGTACAATACGACGCTCTTCCTTATTTTGATAAGGATTTAAAAAATCACCATACATTACTAAGTTGTTTTGAAAAGTATAATATTTGAATAAATAAGCCGACATAAGATCTTTAATCGGACTTGACATAACCAAATCCTCTATTCTAGTTTAATATTTTTATCACATTTATGGTATTAATTAATGTGTGGTGTGTATAAAAATAATAGAATACAATATTCAGTATTAAATCGAAATTGAAATTCTTAATAGGGTTGTGTCAAGTGCAAAAGGACAAACTTAAGAAATTTAGATATTACTAGATGAGGTACGAAAATGAGAACCTTGCAAATAAAGGGGACCAAACTAAGCTTAGGTTATAATAATGACTTGTCATTAAAAAAAAAAAATGTGCGTCTTTAAATATTTAATTTAAAATTATTTTTACTGTGTTCTTAAAAAACAACTCCAACTATTTAAAAAAATATACTTGAATTGCACTATATAACAGGTGAATATAAAATCTTGATAAAAGGAAAAATTAAGATAACAGTTTTATATATATAAGACAAAGCTTATTTATTATATTATATAATTATAAAAGTTATATATTAAATGACGATGTTTTTATAATATTTTTAAATTTTGAATATTTAAAAAGCTTGCAGGACAAAAATTAATTTCATATAAGACTTGTTGTTATATAATTTATATTGATTTATTCAGTCACAATCTAATAGTAATTTAATAAAAATTATTTATATATTAAAATTAGAATTTTTTTTTTCATATATAATAACACTAGTGTTTACCCCCGGGAATTTTTCGGATTGAAAAAAAAAATTGTTATTATTCTTTCAAATAATAAATATTAATTTCTTTTAAATAACTTGAAATTTTAATAAAATATTAAAATTATAATTATACTTCAACGAACAATAAAAAAAACTAAACATGAACAAATAGAAATTTTAAAAAATATTAACTAATTTACGCATTCAATCTCAAATTAGTATAACACAATATTACTTAAAATTATAGTTGTTGTATATTTGCATGCCCAGTTTTCCCCCATGGTATGAAGATACAATAACAATCGAATGCAAAATCAAGTTTAACTCTAAAAATAAAAAAAGGAATCACACATTTCAGATCTAAAGTAACATTTGATAAAAAAAAAATGTCATTATTAAAATGAAATAATGTGTAGATGTTTATGTGTGAATAATTGATTAAGGTGTTGGTATTTATAATACACAATTCAACAATAAGAATTGATGTTTAGGCGTCAATCTTAGTTGTTGATAGGCGAGCAAAACTGCATCTAAAGCGGACAGGATCAAATGAAGTAATCCCATCAAAAGTCAGGATTAAGCTAAATAAGCCAAGCCAGGTTGGAATTGCTAGACGAGCTATTCCAGCTCGGCGAGCTACTCTACCCATGCGAGCTACTTCAAGGCTGAGACCCTGTGAACCTAAATGAAGCCCTGGCGAGCAACTTTAGCCAATAGGCGAACAGCTCAAACAAAAGCATCAAGGCATTAAGTCAACAAAGAGGATGACCAACAGAATCAAACTAACAACTCTTCAAAGCCTAGGCCCGAAGAGGCGGACAACTCATTAAAACGAGCAAATCCAACTTAGAAGATATAAATTAGTTTAAATAAGGTCAAATAAGTCAACTTACCATGTCTCAAACATGCACACATGGAAGACCAAGAGTTTAGACACCTCCTACTTGTAAAACTTGTATAAATACCTTGAATTTCAATTTATAAAATAAGCACAAATTCACAAATACTTCCAAGCTTCGACTACGCAAACCAAAGCACCTCGATTTACATACATACGAATTAAATACGTAATCAATACACGTATTTATCCCTTTTCAACTCTAATTTTTGTATTCACTAATTACGTTAGTGATCAATCACACGTAATTATTTGGTGATCTAAGTTAGCAATTAAAAACAGTCATTAATCCTTTTGTTTAAAAAAGATCATCAACATTAGTCTTTTTTTTTTTAAATTCAATTTATCTCCTACACATTTCACATATACAGACATTTTGCATAAAAAAAGTTAAAAATCAAAATTGTTAAAAAAAAATTGAAATCCTACTCTACAAAGCAATACATATATTTTACAGTTTCAAATTCCATTATACAAGTAGAATTTTATCCAAAAAAAATTGTATTACAATATATTATTGGTGCTAAGATATTATATTTGGTGGCAATATTTTTTTAGAATCATATGCTATCTCGGTAACAATATCTTTTTCGAAATATTTCAATTCCTTGCTACAAATTTCACATCTATCAATATTTTACAAAAATAAATTCCAAAAATATTGAAGAAAAGAAATCGTTCAACAGTGAAAAAAATCTACTTGCATTAATTTAACGTTTAAGATAATATTTCCTATTATACATAAATATTATGTTTCCACTGATTAAAATATATTCAGATTTATTGAATTTTAGAGTAAGATACTTTTTAAAGTTATAATAATGTCTTTTTTTCTTTTTGGCCAACACTATAATTTTTTATCCATAAAAAACTTATTCCACATATTTAAAAAAATATATATATGTATATGCATTAATTATATAATATATAACATCCTTTTACTTATTTATCATTTACAATACTATTTTAATAATTGTATATTAAAACAATATAAAAGAAAAATCGAAATCCTAGTCTATAAAGGAATATATGCACTTTATAGTTTAATAGTCTATTTTGGCAACATAATTTTATCTAAAAATAAAATTTTGTATTACAATCTATTATTGAAGAAACTATATTATATTTGGTGACAAGATTTTTTTGAGTATCATACACTATTTCGGTGACAATATCTTTTCTGAAATATTTCAAATATCTACTACAAATTTCACATCTATCATTATTTTGCAAAAATAGCTTCCAAAAATTTCTTAAAAGAGAAATCGTTCAACCGTGAAAAAAGATATGCTTGCATTAATATAATGTTTACAATAATATTTCATATTTTACATAAAATATATTATTTCCATTGATTAAAATATATTTAAATTTATTTTATTTTAAAGTATGCTACTTCTTAAAGTTATGGTACTTAAATTGTTAGTAAAAAAAACTTAATGTTCTTTTTTTGGCAAAAACTATCATTTTCTATCCATAAAAAATTATTCCACAAATTTTAAGAAAAAAAATATCAATTAATTATATAAGATATAACAACCTTTTACTTATTTATAAACAATGTTGTAGAAGTCGAAAATAGTCAGTCGAGCAGTTACTGGCCGACTAGCGCCTTAGTAATTTAAACTCAAAGCTAGGTCAATTAATTTGCAATTGAAAAAGAAAGAAGAAACCTGAAGCGTCGGATTAATTTGCAATTGAAAAAGAAAGAAGAAACCTGAAATGTCGGATTAATTTGCAATTTGCAATTTCCCCGTCGGCTGAGCCAACGCCGTATAAGCTGCCACCGTGTTGTTCCCGATTTTACCGAATTTAGATGACGAATTTATGTGGCTATAGGGGTAGTCCCGATTATCGGGTAACAAACATATTAAACAACATGAACACGAAGAACACAAGAATGGGGGAAGAACCGATGGATTCTTCCCTTGAAGATGGCTTTGGGAGTCCCCAAGAAGGATCTCCCTTGCCTAGGATTTTATTTATGTGGGGAGGAGAAAGTTAATGAGCCCCCTTTTACAATGGGTTGGGGCCTCTATTTATAGAGCCCCAAGCTTCACACTAATGAAGTAATCCTGACCCTTTATTTTAGAGTATTTATTACAACCGTAGGTCTAAAAAACAGTAATGAACAGTAATAAATCTATAATTACAATATATTGTCAGTCCCTCGATATCTTCACTGGTGTTGACCCTCGATCCTGTCGGGTTGTTTAATGTCAAAATCCTATTGTCGGGGCCCAAATCCCGGTTCCGGTATACCCCGGTTCTGAGATAGTATTTAGGCCAAATACGGGATTATTTGTGCCACAATAATTGCCCCCAAGATTGGGCTTTGACCTCGGTCAAAGTTTGATCTTGATTCGTGCTTCAAACAAATTTTGCCCCTTACAGCAGTTGAGGTTTCCAACTTTTGCCCCCGAGCATGTTGATAAGATAGCTCGGGTGTCCCAGGGGGACTTCGGTGGTAGAGACCTTGATGAATTTTGAATCGGACTGAGTTAAACGGGAATCGATCTTCTATCGTGCCCCCGAGTCGTCAGTCTTCAGATAATCGTAATTCTGGGGCTATAGCTCCCTTGTTGTGTAATTATGTGTTCGTACTCTGAGGCTAGGCTCTTTGTACGGGGCTTTTTCTGTGTTCGTACTCGAGGCTAGGCTCTTTGTACGAGGCTTTTTCTGTGCTCGTACTCGAGGCCAGGCTCTTCGTACGAGGCTTTTTCTGTGCTCGTACTCGAGGCCAGGCTCTTCGTACGAGGCTTTTTATGTGCTCGTACTCGAGGCTAGGCTCTTCGTACAAGGCTTTTTATGTGCTCGTACTCGAGGCTAGGCTCTTCGTATGAGGCTTTTTCTGTGCTCGTACTCGAGACTAGGCTCTTCGTACGAGGCTTTTTCTGTGCTCGTACTCGAGGCTAGGCTCTTCGTACGAGGTTTTTTCTGTTTGCACAGCTGGTGGCACTATGGCCTGTGTGATAGGTCGACCGCTTTGGGGCCGGCCTATTTTTTGTACTAAGTGTGGAGGGCCGACCGCTTGGGGGCGGGCCCCCACTTTTGAACTTAGATTTTTTCGATGGACCGACCGCTTTGGGGCTGGCCCATTTTGTACTAAGTGTGGAAGGCCGGCCGCTTGAGGGCGGGCCCCCGCTTTTGAACTTAGATTTTTTCGATGGACCGACCGCTTTGGGGCCGGCCCATTTTGTACAAAGTGTGGAGGGCCGACCGCTTGAGGGCGGGCCCCCGCTTTTGAACTTAGATTTTTCGATGGACCGACCCCTTTGGGGCCGGCCCATTTTATACTAAGTGTGGAGGGCCGACCGCTTGAGGGTGGGCCCCAGCTTTTGAACTTAGATTTTTTCGATGGACCGATCGCTTTGGGGCCGGCCCATTTTGTACTAAGCGTGGAGGGCCGACCGCTTGGGGGCGGGCCCCCGCTTTTGAACTTAGATTTTGGTTTTGTTCCTGACCGATTGTAATCGGGTGGTCAACGCCGGTGAAGGCGGATAAATCATCTCTAATCAAAGCAGAAAATCTACGCCGATGAAGGCGGATAAAGAACGTCGACGCCTAAGAAGGCGGACGAGAAGTCGACGCCACGAAGGCGGACGGATCCACGCCGATGAAGGCGAGTAAAAAATGTCAACGCCTAAGAAGGCGGACGAGATGTCGACACCACGGAGGCGGACGGATCAACGCCGATGAAGGCGGATAAAGAGCGTCAACGCCTAAGAAGGCGGACGAGATATCGACGCCACGGGGGCGGACGGGATGTCGACGCCACGGAGGCGGACGGGATGTCGACGCCACGGAGGCGGACGGGATGTCGATGCCACGGAGGCAGACGGGATGTCGACGCCACGGAGGCGGACGGATCAATACCGATGAAGGCGGATGAAGAGCGTCAATGCCTAAGAAGGCGGACGAGATGTCGACGCCATGGGGGCGGACGAGATATCGACGCCACGGAGGCGGACGGGATGTCGATGCCACGGAGGCGGATGGATCAACGCCGATGAAGGCGGATGAAGAGCATCAACACCTAAGAAGGAGGACGAGATTTCGACGCCACGGAGGCGGACGGATCAACGCCGATGAAGACGGATAAAGAGCGTCAACGCCTAAAAAGGCGGACGAGATGTCGACGCCACGGGGGCGGACTGGATGTCAACGCCACAGAGACGGACAAGATGTCGACGCCACAGAGGCAGACAGATCAACGCCGATGAAGGCGGATGAAGAGCATCAACGCCTAAGAAGGCGGACGAGATATCGATGCCACAGGGGCGGACGGGATGTCGACGCCACGGAGGCGGACGGGATGTCGACGCCACGGAAGCGGACGGATAAATGCCGATGAAGGCGGATAAAGAACGTCAATGCCTAAGAAGGTGGACGAGATATCGACGCCACGGAGGCAGATGGATCGACGCCGATGAAGACGGATAAAAAATGTCAACGCCTAAGAAGGCGGACGGATCAACGCCGATGAGGGCGGATAAAAAACGTCAACGCCTAAGAAGGCGGATGAGATATCGACACCACAGAGGTGGACGGATCAACGCCGATGAGGGCAGATAAAAAACGTCAACGCCTAAGAAGACGGACGAGACGTCGACACCACGAAGGTGGACGGATCAACACCGATGAAGGCGGATAAAAAATAAGATGTCGACGCCACGGAGGCGGACGGATCAACACCGATGAAGGCGGATAATATAACTTAATTTTTGAGATTCAATAATTTTATTTTGGATTTTCCAAAATAATCTCCGGATACGGGCACTCATGCCCCCGACTTTTAATGTATTGAAAATATTTTCAAGTTACAATACATTAAAAGGAAATAATTGGAGAAAAACCTGACACGAGATGGGCAAAAGGACTGCCCGTAGATTTCTTCGAGTTGTTGTAGTGGCTCCGAATTTCCGTCTGAATTTTCTACCTCGGGAGGAATAGTTGGATTAGGGCCACTCATCGATTAGGCCCGAATAGAGATTAATAATTCGGCCCACTTTTAAAAAACAGAAACTTCTTCTCAATAATCTGGACCAAACAAATCTTTAAATCTGGTCCAAGAGTATCTTTCATAAATATCAACGGGGCCAGTAGTTTTGTATACTTTCCGGCCCAGCGGTCTATCCTCAAATATCAAGGCCCAAAAGTAATATACATTTACTTGGGGCCTAATTTCAGTTCAGCCCGAGGCTTCATTGCCTAACAACTAGATGCCCACGTACAGATCTTTTTTCCTAAACATCCAACATAACTTCCAATACTCCTTCCGGTCAAACATTGTTACCAGGCCGACGGCTCGTGTACGACTAATCCCCGAGGTCAGTAAATTGGGCAGATCGACTAATTGAGACGGCCAAGAACAGATTGGATGACTGCGGCGTGACAATTTCATCTAGAAATGGTAGCGGTCGGTTATGGCGGTCGAGACCGGCAGCGAGAGCAGGGGAGAGGTTGTGGCGCCTATGTAGCGGGGATCGGTTGCGGCGGGCTGAATCCAAACTGGCGGCCGGTTGTTACAAAGGTGGCGCTCAACGGCTGTCTGATGTGACCTCCATCGGCGGTGGATGAATCGAAGGTGGACGGAACTGATTGTGGTGGTGGTAGATTCGCTACGACGAATCGTGATACGGCGGTTTCCGGCCTCAGACTGAGGCGGGTGATGGTTGAGAGGGCTCGGCAGCTGTGGCTGGGAGCGCGGTCGTCGACTGGAGTCCGGGCCTCGATTGGTGATGAAGAAGGTGGTGCGCGACCAGAGTTAGGATGAAGGGGCGGCTGAGGCGGTGCCACGGCCGGCACCGTGGTAAAGGGCGTGCTAGGCCCCGACAACGTCAATTGATCGAGCCGGTGGCGATTGAGGTTTCATGTAGTGGCCTCGGCGGGTTCTGAGGTCGGAAACCGATTGTACCAGATGGCGACGATAGTGACCCTGCAGGGTTGAGCAAGTGCTCGGTGGTCCGAGATGCTCGCGCTCGGAATTTGGCTTAGTTATGGCCCGAACAGCTTCTTGGATAAAATAAAGAGTCCAAGAATTTCAGCAATAAGCCCAACTGAAGAAAACAAATTTGGCCCAATAATTGAGTAATTAAAAGGCCCATCTGCTTCTTGGATGATTAATAAAAATCCGGCCCATATACCTGAAATCACTTCGGCCTAGTAGTGCTATTCTTGAAATGAAGTCTAAATAAATCCCTTCAGCTTCTAGATTTTTCTCGTCCAAACTCACAAGACTCAAATCAGTTCCCAGATTTCTAGTGACCTCAAAATGGAATTCCTCCATCCCAAAAATAATTCCTCGTGATCAGTGATGACGCGTGAGGCAGTTGAATCGAGATGAGTTCGGTGATTGTGTTGGAGAACTCGGAGAGGTGGTGGCTCTGGTCCGAACGCTGGCCTCGATTAGTGGTGTTGGTGTCGAGATCGGTACCCGGTTGGTCGGTCGCGTACGGCCGTGGTGGTTGCGGTGACTGGGGCCGAGGTCGGCTGTACAGTGGAGAAATGGTGGGTTGTGCCCGACCTTGGCGGCGGTAATAGCGCCCGTTGGGTAAAGGCAGATGTGGGTAGATCAGTGGAGGATCGGCAGTTTTGAGCGGATCGGAAGTGTTGGAGGCCGGTGTGCAACGATGACCGGAGTGGAGCGGGCTCTAGATTGGAGTGGGCAGCGCTGAACTAGTAGGCCAGATGGATGGAAATTGGGGCCGGTGATTGAGGTCAGGGATTGGCCCGAGCTCGGACTTAGAGGGGTTGTATTGCCAAGAGGTCGACAATTATCGCTCGAGCTCGACGCACTCGGAGTTTAGCGAGAGAGATCGTTGTTGCGTGGTGGATGAACAGAGGTCAGTGCGACTTTGTAAATGGAGAGGTCGGCAGTTATCGTGCTATGCTCGGGGATTACGGACCGAGGTCGGCCGTTGCGGTACGAGGCTGGGGGTCGGCCGTTGCGGTGCGAGACCGGGGGTCGGCCGTTGCGGTGCGAGGTCGGTATAGGGGCGCGACGACCTCCTTTTTTTTTAGCTTTGCTAGTGTCGATTTGAGGCAATAGATAGGATTTTAGGGTGAAATTTGTATTTGCGTGTATGTAGAGAGTATGGAAATAAAGGGTTTGGTTTCCTCTGGCTCTGATGAATATATTTCTTGTATTGACCGTACTTTGGATAGAGGTTATGGAAATTTTGAGAGGATCGAGAGTTTTGGGTTTGATAGGTGTAGATATTGGTGGAGATGTAAGATCTGTAGCTATTTTGTATAGGATAGTGAAATAAAATTAGTGAATGGTTTTGAGTTTCACCTTAGTTGGCGAGAAGAAAACTTCAGAGAATGAAATTTAGCTTGATATGCTTGATAATTTCTTGATTTCGGGAAAAGTTGAGAGATTTGATAAGAAACCCATTATCTTGTTGGGTTCCCTTTGAATAGAAAAAACCGTGAACAAAAATGATACAAGATTTTTTAAAGAATAAAACCTGGTTCCAAAAAATGATTTTCTTCTGGAAAAGAGACTTGAAGGCTTGAAGACACCCTTCAAGAATGTTGGGTCTTCTTCAGGATTTTCAAGTAATTGGATCTATAGCAGTTTAGGGACGAAAGGAACCCTTCTTCTAGCGCCATTTGTTGTTCCCGAATTTAGATGACGAATTTATGTGGCTATAGGGGTAGTCCCGATTATCGGGTAACAAACATATTAAACAACATGAACACGAAGAACACAAGAATGGGGGAAGAACCGATGGGTTCTTCCCTTGAAGATGGCTTTGGGAGTCCCCAAGAAGGGTCTCCCTTGCCTAGGATTTTATTTATGTGGGGAGAATTTTTGTGGGGAGGAGAAACCTAATGAGCCCCCTTTTACAATGGGTTGGGGCCTCTATTTATAGAGCCCCAAGCTTCACACTAATGAAGTAATCCTGACACTTTATTTTAGAGTATTTATTACAACCGTAGATCTAAAAAACAGTAATGAACAGTAATAAATCTATAATTACAATATATTGTCAGTCCCTCGATATCTTCACTGGTGTTGACCCTCGATCCTGTCGGGTTGTTTAATGTCGAAATCCTATTGTCGGGGCCCAAACTCCGGTTCCGGTATACCCCGGTTATGAGATAGTATTTAGGCCAAATACGGGATTATTTGTGCCACAACACACCGATCCAACAAGTCCTGAAGCGTGCATGGGCGGCGGCCTGGGTTGCGAACAGCAGCGGCCTGGGTTGCAAACGGTGATGGTGGTGGCGTGCAGCAGTAAGTCGCGATTCAATATTTCAATTCAAATTTTAATTTAAAAAAATTCTAGCCGCCTAGGGCGGTTGTGGCCGCCGAGGGCGCCTAGGTGGCATCTAGTCGGAGCCGCACCTATATGACCAATTTGGCAGAAATCGCGGCGGTTTAGGGCCGCCTAGCGCCTAGGCCGATTTCTGCAACACTGTTCATAAATTACAATACTCTTTTAATATATGTATGTAAAAAAAAATTGAAATCCTAGTCTAGAAAAAGATAAGTTTATTTTGCAGTTTAATAGTATATTCTGGCCACATAATTTTATTCAACCATAAACTTTTGTATTGCAATCTATTATTGAAGGCAATATATTATATTTGGTGGCAAAAAAAATTTGGTATCATACATTATTTCGGTGACAATATCTAATCCAAAATATTTCAATTTCCTCCTATAAAAATTTCACATCTATCAATATTTTGCAAAAATTACTTCCAAAAATATCTAAGAAGAGATATCGTTCAATCGTAAAAAAAAAAATTTATAGCACCTTCAGGTTACTTGCAATACGAAATGAAGAAACATAAAATTTAATCAGATTTCACCAATAACGCACACCTTATTCGGGAAAGAATAATAATTGGATCAAAATCGTAGGCGTGCGATGAGAGAATCTTCTTATTGAAAGAGAAAATAGTTATTGATGGTGAATTCTCAAAAAATATGAATGTAAAGATATGAATATGAATATACTTTAGAAACCTATGAATAATTTTTTAATACATTCGAATGATCTTCAAATCAGATTGCTGCACACATAATTTTCCCTTAATGTACATTAATCATCTCCATGTGCATAATAAATTAGTTTACCTGCAAAAAAGAGAGGGATATGACCTACACAAAAAATTACATAAATAATACAAAAAATAAAATCATATTTCTTCACATAGTAGACAACAAATGAGAAAATGAAGAGAAGCGATGAGGATTAGGATTGCGAATCAGAATGAAAACTAAAATGAGATTTGACATTTATAAAAGATACAAAATAAAATGTATGGTTGAGATTAAAAGTGTAAAATATATTGTGTAGATTAAGTCTTAATATGAATTAAAACATGCCTAAAATAATTTTTAAGGAGAATGCAGGATTTTGAAATGAAATGATTTGAGAGGTGCTTAAGAGAAATGTGGTGGTGACACATCATCGTGCAGAGGTTTGAGAATATAGTATAACTAGTGCGTATCCCCAAGAATTTCGCGGACTGGAAAAAAATGTTATTTTTATTTTCAAATTATAAATATAAATATTTTTTTATTTTAAATATCTTGTAATTTTGATATAATATTAAACATCAATTCGAATTATTTAAAAAAATTCATTCCCTCCTAAGCATTTCATGTATACATGAATTTTGAAAAAAATATATAAAAAAATAAAAAATTGCTAACTTTCAGTATCATAGTATTATACATGCTAAGATATTGTATATCATGGAAATATTTTTTTTTGGAAATAATGTGTTATTTTAGTGACAATATCTTTTGGGTAGTAAAATTTTGTTCAAAAAAGAAAAAATTAATGCTATAATCTATTATCCATGGTAAAATATGGTATTGGATGACAAGATTATTTGGGAATCTTGCCCATCTTTTATGTGACAATACCTTTTACAAAATATTTCAATATCCTCTTAGAAAATTAACATATATAAATATTTTGCAAAAATATTTATTCCAAAAATATCTATTTGTTGGGATATGTTTTAGTTTTGATGATTTTCCAAAATAACATGTAATAGGTTTGAAAGCAGTCAGGATAGTATCCTTTAGATCAGGTCAGGCTAGGTTAGCTCTCAGTAGAATAGGTTGCTCAGTTGAGGGGGAACTCAGCGAGGGGGAACTTCTCAACACAGCGTGAAGATATCAAGATGACAACCAGAAGAGCCGACTGTAGACATGCCATCAACCTGAACCAATGGAGAAGCCCGAAGGATGTCCCACTGAGTGCAAGTCAGGCTGATCTAAGCCAAGTCTGGTGGACCACTCAGTGAAGAGCCTGATCAGGAGGATCAGTGCTGCACCAAGTAGGCCTGAAGGAGTCAGGCTACTGTGGTCAGGGAAGTTTGTCATCCAGCCTTATGACAAACTTCTTGGAGTGATCTTCAAACAGTCACTGAAGGACAACTGCACTGAGGACGAGTCAGTCCACTGAAGATCAGAGTCAGTGAAGGAGGAAGCTACCTAAAGTCAGTGGGTCTTGGTCAACCCACTGAGTCAAAGATCCGTGAATTCAGGCCACGTGGACCAATCAGCACGAGGCAGCAACTCTGACACTGACAAAGGCCGCATTCCAAGAAAAGTGGTTGAAACCATTTAATGCTGGATTCAAATGTATTTCCTCTCCAACGGATACATTTGAATCCCCATTATAAATATAAGCTCATGGCTTGTTGATAGAGTGTGTTGTGTTGTGTTGTGTTGTTGTAAGATTTGTAAGAAAACAAACACCTACGAGCTGTGAGGGTGTGGGTAGTAGCATACGTGCATGGGAGTTATAAGGAGGGTTTACTCACATCTTAAACACTGACCATTAGGGTCTTCAAATATACACATATGAGTGTTCAGCTTGTAACTCTAGGCTTAGAGAGGTTTTTCCTATCTTAGCTATTGGCTAACACATTGTAAAGGGAAAACCTCACCTAGTTGGAGAAAACCCAAACCAAACTAAACCCTTTCAGAGAATGTTAGGTTTGTAGTGAGGTGAGGAGGGGCAGCCCAGAGAGTGGCGTGAGTCCAGTTGTAAGTGCACCTTAGCACGTTAAAAACAAGAATCCAAAGGAGTGGATTTCCTGTTAAATCAGGCCGTGGATGTAAGAGCTTGAGTCTCTGAACCACGTTAAACCAAGTGTTATTATTTGGAATGTCTTTTCTTCTAAAGTATTGCGAAAATCTGCTCACTGAGAGCATTGTTTAAAAAGGAACTTTAGTTAAGCATTTCAGTCAGGGAGATTCATCTTACTGACTGAATCAGGCTAGCACTCGAGAGTTCAGTCTCTCGAGTCACTGCCTTGTTGAGAGCCTGAGCTTTCAAGTTTCATCACTGACTTGATAGCTCTGACTCTCAGCAACGCAGTGACTTGAGTATTCCGTCACTGAACTCGGTCAGGGTGCAAGCTGTGATTTGATAACGCACTCGAGAGTTCAGCATCTCAAGCCACTGTCCTTGCTCAGAGCACGAGTCTCCGAGCCTTCTCACTGACTTGGTAACTCAGCCTCTGAGCAGAGCAGTGACTTGAGTATTTCTCACTCTTGCTGAACTCCCTGAGGTAAAGGTTTTAAAAAAAAAAAAATTGCTCCTGAATTCCCATTTTGCCCTTCGAAAACGGGACCATCACTATTGTATTATACATGGTAAGATATTGCATTTCATGGCAAGATTTTTTAGGAATAATATTTTATTTCGGTGATAATGTCTTTTGGATAGTAAAGTTTTGTAAAAAAAAAAGTTATAATCTATTATCCATGGTGAGATATGGTATTGGATGGCAAGATTCTTTGGGAATCTTGCAATCTTTTACGTGACAATATCGTTTGCAAAATATTTCAATATTCTCCTACAAAAAATTAGCATATATAAATATTTTGCAAAAAATAAATTTCAAAAATATCTAAGTAAGAAAACCATTGAACTGTAGAAAAAATATTTGTTTTACATCTTAGAGGATATGGCGGTGGCGCCGAGACTATTCAATGGAGCACGGCAAAAACTAAAAAAGGAGGCGAGAAGAAAAAAACCTAAGACAAAGAAAAATATTATAAAAAATCAGTATCATACCTTCGGTTCAAGGTCGTGGTATTCAATGCGGTTTGAGGCGGCGGGAGTAGAGCAGCGAGACGGTGCCGGTTTGTAAACAATCTGACAGGAAAGGGATGACAGAGTGAGAAAAGAAAAAAGGAGAGGCGGTGGCGGTTCGGGATCTACATACCTTGGATCTATCCCTATTTTGCATATCCACTTTCGACGCGCTCGCCGAAGTCCACGATAGATGCCGCCACTTGAATCACTGGGCTAGGCGGAGAAGTCACATGAGATGGGTTTGGAGTAGGCACAATTATCGATCAAGTCAGAGCAATGACGACGCGTAAGTAATATTGGTGACGACGATGCCGACTGTAATAGTGGAGGTGGCGCTGATGATGACTGCAACGGAAGAGAGAAACAGGCTGCGTATTTGAGAGAAATGGGACAGTGTGTGCGATACTCTCAATAAGAGATTAATAAAACCTAAATATAAAATAATTGGTTTAGATTAAAAATTGTGAGATAAATGGTTGAGATCAAAACTTAAACCAACTTTTAATGAGAGCGCAACATTTCGAAATGAAGAGATTTGAGACATACCTAAGAATAAAGTGGTATTGACACATCATCTTGGAGAGATTTAAAATAATATTATAATAAGATAAAATATCACAAAAGACTCTCTTTTATTCTTGTTGTGTTTGGTAATCCTACCCAGAAGTATCTTTACTCACTCTTTATATATTCTTGGGAAAATTACAACGCAATATACTAAAATAGTCATAATAGCAACAGAGTATTGCAACCTTTCCTTATAACATTGTAGTACATTTTATTACAACCTAGTACATAAGCTGACATCTTGACACTGATTCGACATTGTACTAATTCATTTTTCTAATAATTTTCCTCCGTCTAATTCGGCATGCACAAAATGCATTAGCTGGCTACTTAGCTAGGCCTATGTACATTACGCTTTCAAAATTCAAAAACTTATTTACCAAAATAACGCACCCCCAAATTCTCTAATCCACATGGTATTCCAGAGTTGAGTATTCGTCGGAGATGTCTTCTGACATGCTTTGCACGGTCACCCACAAGACGGAGTGTAAGATACTCAATGTCGCAGTGGGGCAATTGTTCTCTGTATTTTCTCGCACCGTCTTTGGTATGTGGCCCGATTTGCAACCTGTTGGGATATGTTTTTAGTTTTAATGATTTTCCAAAACAACATGTAATAGGTTTGAAAGTAGTCAGGATAGTATCTTTTATTTCAGGTCAGGCTAGGTTAGTTCTCAGTAGAATAGGTTGTCAGTTGAGAAGAACTCAGTTGAAGGAACACTCAGTTGAGGGGGAACTCAGCGAGGGGGAACTCAGCAACACAGCCTGAGGTTATCAAGATGACACCAAGAAGAACTGACTGAAGCCATGCCAGCAACCTGAACCTGAAAAGAAGCCTGAAGGATGTCTCACTGAGTGTAAGCCAGGCTGATCTAAGCTAAGTCAGGTGGACTACTCAGTGAAGAGCATGATCAGGAGGATCTATGCTGCACCAAGTAGGCCCTGAAGGAGTCAGGCTACTGTGGTCAGGGAAGTTTGGCATTCAGCCTTATGACAAACTTCTTGGAGAGATCTTCAAAGAGTCCCTGAAGGACAACATCACTGAAGACAAGAATGTCTACTGAAGATCATCAGTCAGTAGAGGATATGCTATCTGAAGTCAGTGCGCCTTGATCAAGCCCACTGAGTCAAAGATCCGTTGGACTTAGTCCACGTGGACCAATCACGTCAAGACAGCGTATCTGACACTGACAAGGCCGAGTTCCAAGAAAAGTAGGTGAAACCTATTAATTGTATGGATTCAAATATAATTTCATCCAACGGTTACATTTGAATCCACACTATAAATACAAGCTCATAGCTTCGTTTCAAGTGTGTGTGAAGTTAGAAAAATCAACACCTACGAGCTGTGAAGGTGTGAGACTTTTAGTGCATTGTATGGGAGTTATAAGGAGGCACGATTCACATCTTGTACACTGACCATTAGGGTCTTCATATATACACAAATGAGTGTTCAGCTTGTAACTCTAGGCTTAGAGAGGTTTTCCCAATCTTAACTTTAGGCTAACACATTGTAAGGGAAAACCTCACCTAGTTGGAGAAAACCCAACTGAAACCAAAACCCTAATGTCAGGTTTGTTGGTAGTAAGTTGTTAGTGAGGAAGTAAGGAAGTAAGCAAGATTTGGAGTATAGATCTGGGTGCACCTTGGCACGTTAAAAACAAGAATCCAAGTTAGTGGATTTCCTGTTAAATCAGGCCGTGGATGTAAGAGTTTGAGTCTCTGAACCACGTTAAACTGAACATTTTAATGTTTTAAGTATTTACTAAAGTGTTGTAAAAATCTGCTCACTGAGAGCATTGTTGAGAAAACCTTGGTTAAATATTCAGGTCAGGGAGAACCCTTCTCACTGACCAGTTAAGGCAACGCACTCGAGAGTTCAGTTACTTGATGTGTAACCTCTCGAGTCACTGTGTTGTTAAGTGACTGAGCCCTCAAGTCATCACACTGACTTGATGGTTCAGACCCTTAGCAACGCAGTGACTTGAGTATTATTCACTCTGACTGAACTCCCTCAGTAAAAGGTTTAAAAAAAATTAAATTTATCTCCTGAATTCCCATTTGTCCTGAGTTAAAGTCATTCAAAAATGGGACCAACACAACCAGATCATACTGTTGGTGATCAAATTTAATCGGAAGGATTAATGGCTATTTTAATTCGGTTAAGGTCACCAATCAATAACGTGTAATTGATTATCACCGTAAATGGTAAATCGAGGTTTGGGTTTATCGAATTTATAAATACAAAAGTCGAAATCGGACTTATTACGTATGTGTGTATGTTTAGGTGTATTTGTGTGTGTTTTGGGGTAACTTGTGAATTTGAACTTGTATTTCTCAGCTGGAGAACAACTATTTATAGTGACTAACAAGCATGAGGTGTCCAAGACTCTTGGACTTCCTTGCTTGCATGCTAGACAAGTGTCCTTTGACCTTGTTTGACCTTATCTAAGCTGAATCTTAGTTACAAAGTCTTCTTTGGTCTTATCTCGGACTCATTGTTGTTCGCCCAGGTCGGTTTGATTGATCTAGATTATTTTTCAACTGAAAGTTGTTCGCCTTTTGAGGGTATGACTTGGAAGTTGTTCACCTATAATCCTTGAGCTAAGCTTTGGAATCTTGATTCTTTGTTCGTCTACATACACCTCTTAGGCTGGTAGATACACCATCTTTTATCAATGTTGCTCGTTATTAGTGGCTTGGCTGAATGTTCATCTCGTCTCAGGTCTTGAAACCTGTTCGCCAATATGTTGTTCGTCACTGGAGCTGTTCGTCACTTCATACACCTCCTGGATTGATCCATGCACTCCAACCTGCTTTTCTTCATTAATCATCTTTGATTTGGTGTTGATTCTCCGTAATCTCTTTTAAGGTCTTAATCCATGTTCGCCCATCATTGACTGATGTTCGCCTATCAACAATTGCCCCCTATCCTGACTAGATGTTGTTTGGAATGAGCAACTTTGTGGCGAGCAACTGTAGTTAGGATATTATACTGGTGAGGATTTGGACGAACATCATTGAATTCGGTGAGTAACTCCGAGTCCACCGTTTCGTCTTCCCACGATCTGGGGGGTGTACGAGGATGACGTGGGGGCATGATTGCGCGCCGTCCACGCGCGATCAGTCCCGAGGCGACGCGCCCCTAAAATTGCTCGTAGGTCCTTCAACTTTTTCTTGAATTTGCAAACGACCCCCTCCTTTTGTCATTCTGGTCCCCATAATTTGGGAAAATTGCGGGTTTTACCCCGTTTTTTCCGACCCCTATAAATAGATGTGGGAAATAAAAAATTTCCCACTTCTTTTATTTTTGCTACAGTGCTTCATCTCCTTCACTCTTTCTCCGGCGAATTCAAGATTTTCCCGGCGAAAACTCCGATCTCCAGCCTCCAGTGCATTCCGAGGTAGTGTTTTTGTACTTTGCTATTCAATTTAAGTTTTAATTTCTCTTTCTACCCCAAAAACTCCCATCGCCGCCGTGTGAGATCTCGCGCCACCGTCTTCTCTGGAAAATCGCCGCCGTCTGACTTCTCCTTTCCCTTCTTCCTATGTCTTCCCATTCAAGCAACAAATCTGTGGAAACCCTGGATCCCCTTTTTCCTATTGTGGCTCACGAAAATCAACCCCCTTTCGAAGTTTCCTCAGCATCGAACTTCCATGTGGACTTTGTTGTTCGTTCCGTGGAAGATACGGGTGCTCGCCCGTCTGGGAGGGAATTGGTGGTGATTGCGAGCAGGGATTCTGACGAAGGCTCTTCGTCTAGTGCTGAATCAGAAGAGGACGAGTTTGACGAACTCACTCGTGAGTTTTTAGAGGGGATAAACTTCCCATCTCCCAAGATGCTGGAAAATGAGATTCCAGTTGGAGTTGCTCGGCCATTCGAATGGCGAGCATACGCCGAAGAACATGCGAACAGCTTTCCTTGCCCAGAAAGACAAGTGATGGATCTGGTGAGGACTGACTTCCAGGCGACCAAGATCAAAAGTGATGGATCTGGTGAGGACCTAAAAGATTCCATATGACATTCATATGTGGGCCCCTAGGAGAAAGGAGAGAGCTGATCGCCCACCTCCAGGGTGTACGGCGATCAACATTGATACATTGATCGCTGGTCTGAAGCTGCCGCTGCCACCAGTTGTTGGTCGCTTTCTAGAGGCGACCAACCTTGCCATTACCCAGATCATGCCGATTGGGTGGATGAACCTGCTCGGTTCGATGTGCCTATTCGCCCTGGAAGGATATGTTGATTGCATCACCGCGGAAGAGATCAACTATCTCATGACAATTACCAAGTGTCCGATCGGCGAAGAAGGTTATTACTATCTCAAGGCCAGGACTGGACTCAAGATGGTAGAAGGAGTGCCGAACAAGATCAAGGACTGGAAACAGCACTTCTTCTTTATTGGGGGTGACTGGCGAGCATCTTCCGGTCCACACGGTGGCGCTGGGCGAATAAACTCTCCCGCTTCTTATGAAACAATTAAGCGTAAGTTCATTTCTGTTCGTCCTTGAACCGTTTTGTTCTAATTTAACTTTTCTTGTTCGCTTGCAGGCCCTCGACTGCTCAAGTGGAATTCGGAGGAAGAGGAAATTGGCTCTGAATTCTTGTTCACCTCCTGCCTGGTCGGCCTACGCAACAGAGCAGATAGGACTATCCAGTATCTGAATGAGGAGAGGTGTCAGAAAGCTGCTCGCCTACTCACATACCCCCACCACTTGGAGGCCCAAGTTGAGGTGCCCCCAGGTGTGATATTTTACCAAGTTACAAAAACCATCTTATTCGCCAATGGAGATAAACCGGACTTGCTCGCACTTTTCATAGCCTAACTTTTTTTTTTTTAGCCGAGCAAGTTACCGTCACCGTCCCTCCTTGCTTTGGTCTCTTGGAGAAAAGGGTGTACGAAATGCCCCCACCCAAGGAAAGGAAAGTTAAAGGGGACCCCCCATCAAAGGTCCTAGCCATGACGAAAAAGCTTGAGGGGGCAAAAGTTCCTTGGCAGACGACATCTTCAGGACATGCTCGACCAACCCCTCCGATTTCCCCCCATGGGGGGAAACGTTTAAAGAAGGCTGACGGGACCCCACTGGCCCAAGATGTTCCCGGCGGCGGCAAGGGGAAGGAAAAGGTGGGTAAGAGCCACACTCGCCCCGAAGAAGAAGTTGCTCGCCGCTCCTCCGTCGAGCCTACGGAGAGGACGGGCAAAGCTGGCAAGGATGTGGCCCCAACCCGTGGCCCAGAGGACATTACTCTCTTAGGTTGGGACGAACAGAAGTTCGCCGAGTAAGTGTTCAATCTCTTCTGCCGAACAAGATTCACTTTTGACAAATTTTTCTAAGTGTTGATTACTTTCTTGTTCGCAGATACCGGGCCGAAGACCACCCTGGGCAAGCACATGCTGTACACCAGTATGCCTGTTCAAAAATTCCCATGAACATAAGGGAGATTCCAGGCGATCATGTTCGCAGGGCGACAGAGTTGGTCGCCCGGGCCTGGACACGACCCATGGAGACAACCATCTCCATGAGGGGTTTGGCGGACAACTTCCATTTGTCCATGATGCATCACGCCAATGGCTTGGTCATGGCACAGAAGGCGATGGCCCAGTTGGCCGAGCAAGAAGAAGTCGTTCGTCGGTACGCAAGCACTGCTCGGCAACTGACAGAGGAGAAGGACTCCATGATCAATACCTATGAGGCCAAGCTTGCTCGCCTCAACAATCAACTCAACCTCTCCCTTGACGCGGAGAAGAAGTACCTTGACGAAATTCAAGGTTTATTCGCCGAATTGAAGGGCAAAGATGCCTTGCTCGGCGAGAAGGGGAAAAAGTTGTCCACGGCCGAGCAAAGAATTGCCGAGCTCGAGGTAGAAAACGCTCATCTTAGGGAGGTGGACGCCGGTACTTTCACCCGCGAGCAACTTGAGGCTGAGCTCCAAACCCGATCTGCCCCCATCTCCAACCTGGGATACATCTGTACCTACGCTGATTGTATTCGTATGGCTGATGCATACGATTACAAGGACATGGTGGAAGAGATGGGCAAGGACTTGACTGAGTTCGTGGAGAACTATCCCCCGCCGAACAACATCGAAATCCAACTGGGGGATATTGTTGAGTTAGGGGTCAAGATTGACAACCTTGATCCTAGTATCGTGATTACTCGCCCTCCAGCTCTAGTTGATGAGGGCGAGTAAGAGGAGGAGCCGGCTGCCGTGGACGAGCAAACTTCTAAGGAGATGGAGCAAAAGGCAGCTGAGGACATGGCCAGAGACATGATTGTTGATCCTCCGGCTGACCAAACTCAAAATCTTCCTCCCGCCGAGCAGCAATAGATTCAGGGCTTAGACTAGTCTTCATTTTTGTAATAGTTGTTCGTCTTTTGTAGTATCTGAATTGTACTATTTTTTTAGGCTTTAAAGCCTTTATTTTAATGAAGTGTCTTCTTTTGTTCGCTCATGTTCTTCTTATATGTTGATTGCCTTTACATTTTTATTCAATGCTTTTGCAATTATAACACATAACGTTGGGCTTTGTTCGATTTGAACTTTGCCTTTTAATAGAATATGGGTTTAGCCTTAGGTTCTGCTCATCTTAAAAGACGAACAACCTTTAAATGGCTTTGGTCCTTAAAATGGACTTGTACCTCGAGCTTTGGACTTTTCTTTTGTTGACGAACAACTACTATATTTACATTGTGAAAATTACAAGTATTGTAAGACTGTTCATCATTAACATATACAACCTGACGAACAACTTTGAACACAAACTAAAACATGCTCGCTTATAGTATTTTTGCCGAGCAACTTTGTCTAAAAAAACAAAAGGTAAGGAACAGCACCAGACTATACAATGTGCCGAACAACCTTTGGATCTATACTTAGTAAAATTTCAAAAAATTAGGCAAATTTTTAACTCATTTGCCTCCCTTGCCCCCCAAGACATTTGTTTGCCCAACTTCGAACTTGTTTCGAACTTATTGATAGTACTTTTTAAGATGTACAGCATTCCAGGAGTATTGGGCCGACTTGCCCTCCATATCTTCAATATCGTATACGCCATTGACTAATTTTTCAGTTATACGATATGGGCCCTCCCAAGTTGGTCCTAATACACCTGGAGGTTGGGCGAGCAACTTTCTTAGAACCAAATCTCCAACTCTGAATCCCCTGATTTTCACATGGGAATTATAATAGTGTTCTGCTCGCTGCTTGTAGGTAGCATTTTTTAGCTCGGCATTCAATCTTTTTTCTTCGAGCAAATCCATTTCAGCACTTAGAGCAGGGTTGTTTGCTTGTTCATCAAAGTTGGTCGTTCTAATAGTGTTGGTCTTCAACTAAATAGGTATCACTGCTTCTGTTCCGAAAGCCATTGCGAAAGGTGTTTCTCCGGTGCTTGACCTGGGAGAAACTCTATATGCCCACAAGACTTCCGGGAGTTCTTCAGACCAACTACTTTTGCTCTCCGCCAGTCGTACTTTTAGCGTATGTTTGATAATTTTGTTTACGGCTTCGACTTGTCCATTTGATTGGGGATGATAGGGGGTAGAGTAATGTTTCTTGATCCCCCACTTCGTACAGAAATCTCTCAACTCTTGTCCATCAAACTGTGACCATTGTCTGTCACAATGGTTTGTGGAACTCCAAAGCGACAGACAACGTTCTTCCAAATGAAGTTGATCATTTTCTGTTGTGTAATTCTCACCATGGCCTCTGCTTCTGCCCATTTTGCATAATAATCGACTGCCACAACGGCAAATCGAACATTTCCAACTCCTGCCGGGAAGGGACCAATAATGTCCATTCCCCATCTTGCAAATGGCCACGGGCTGTAAACTAATACGAGCTCCTGGGCCGGGGTGTGGATATTCGGGGCAAAAATCTGACATTGATGACTAGTTTTTGCTTTCTTGATTGCATCCTGACGTAAAGTCGGCCAATAATATCCTTGTCTGATAGTTTTGTATGCCAAGGCTTGCCCCCCCAGTGTGATTTCCGCATACTCCGGCATGTATTTCTTCGAGTATTGCTCGTCCTTGCCCCCTAGGCAAACATTTGAGGAGTGGAATTGATATTCCCCTTTTGTAAAGCTGCTCGCCTACCAGAGTATATCTGGCGGCTTGCTTCGTTAGCTTGGCAACTTCAAAAGAGTTGTTTGGTTTTTCTCCACTTTTCAAATATTTGACTATATTTGTTCTCCAGTCTTCCTCTCCATCGATTTGATCGTTAAGTTGATTGATATTATAGCTTACTGTTGATGGATCATTCATCTTTGTGATTATAATGTCAGCCAACTCTGCTGGCCCCTCACTTGTTGCTAGTCAGGCCAGAGCATCTGCTTGAGTGTTGCTCGTCCTTGGGATTTGTTCTATGAAGACTTGTTCTAGCATGGACATCAGGTGAGCAATAATCCGTTGATATTCGATCATATGATCATCTTTCGCCTCGTATTCACCTCGGACTTGGTTCACAATTAGTTGTGAGTCGCCGAATATTTGTAAACGTCTGACACCTACTGCAAGAGATAGGTGGAGACCAGCAATGAGAGCTTCATACTCAGCTTCGTTGTTGGTAGCCATAAAACCAAATTTGATTGCCGAAGTGAACACTTGTCTGACAGGGCTTATCAGGACTACTCCTGTCCCCGAGGCTACATTAGTTGAAGATCCGTCGACATAAAGATGCCAGGGGTGATCAAGTCCTCTCGTCGGATCCGGTGGGAAAGTTAGTTCGACTATAAAGTCGGCTAATGCTTGCCCTTTGATCGCTGTTCGAGGAGCATAGGTCACCCCAAACTGGCTAATCTCCAGCGACCATCTTAAAAGATGACCAGCAGTGTCGGGGCGATGGAGAATCTATCTGAGCGGGAAAGTTGTTAGGACTTCGACTTGATGGTCAAAGAAATATGGTCGTAACTTTCTCACGCTCATAACCAAGGCATACGCCAGCTTTTCAGTCGGAGCATATTTGATCTCCGCCTCGTGCAAGGCTTGGCTGACGTAGTAGATGGGTTGGTGGAACTTGCCATCTTCCCGTACCAGAACAGAGCTGATGGCAACTTCGGATGCGGCTAAGTACAAAAAGAGTTTTTCCCCTGGGACAGGTTTTGATAGGATTTTTGACATCTCCCAGATAGTCTTTAAGTTGATCAAAGGCCTTCTGACAGTTGTTAGTCCACGTGAATTTTCCTTTTTTGATGGCCTCAAAGAATGGACGATATTTGTCTCCTGATCTAGATATGAACCGGTTCAATGCTGCTAGGCATCCGGTGAGCCTTTGCACCTCTTTTACCGAACGTGGTGGTTGCATATCCATGATAGCTTTGACTTTTGTTGGATTGGATTCAATCCCCCGTTGGCTAACAAGATGGCCCAAGAACTTTCCCAAGTGAACTCCAAAGCTGCTCTTCTTCGGGTTCAGCTTCATGTTGTAGTGTCGAAGAATTTTGAATACTTGGGTCAAATGTTGGAGATGGTCTTCCTTCTTGGGACTTTTGACCACGATATCGTCTACATAAACTTCTACCGTATCTCCTATTTGTTCGTCGAACATCTTGTTCACCAACCTTTAGTAGGTTGCCCCGGCGTTGATGAGGCCGAATGACATTCTTTTCCAGCACAACAAGTTTTTGTTCGTATAAAATGTTGTGTTTTCTTGATCGTCTGGATGCATTGGGATTTGATGGTACCCGACAAAGGCATCCATGAATGTTAACATCTCATGACCTGCAGTACTGTCCACCAATTGATCAATGTGTGGGAGAGGAAAGTTGTCCTTCGGGCATGCTGCATTCAGATATGTGAAATCTATGCATAGCCTCCAGGTCCCGTTTGGTTTCTTCACAAGGACTGGGTTTGCCACCCATTGTGGACAGAGTGCTTGTCGGATGAGATTGCTGTCTATCAACTTTTTCACCTCCTTATTTAATGCTTGGTACTTGTCTGGGTCATACTTTCTTCGTTTTTTATGGACAGGTCTTCTGGCTTGATTAATATTCAGCTAGTGGCAAGCATGCTTCGGATCTATACCCACCATGTCTGCATGAGACCAAGCAAAAACATCTAGATTCTTGCTGAGGAACTCTTTCATTCGGGATCTGTAAGGCTCAGGGAGCTCAGACCCTATGTACAATTCTAGATCTTCATTTTCAGGATTAACTTTGAACGCCTCCAGCTATTCGACTGGAGTTGCTCGTCATTTTTATCCTTTCCAACAGGGATCAAGTATGGGTTCCTCAGGGTTGACATCATTTTCGATGTTCATGGGCTCTGCTCCCAGGCGGGGTTCTAGATCGTCTGCCGGTTCTGACCCGTTGTTGCTAGTCAGCACTTGGCCCTCCAAGTCACCACCTCCTTGTTGCTCGTCAGATGGAAGTTCCTCATGGGTGGTGACAAGTTGTTCGTCTAACACTTGCTCGTCCAAGTGTTGTTCGTCAGTATCCATGTGGTTGTCCATGTCCATCATGTTCTCCAGGATTGATGGCTCGTTGACAGGATAGCTTGTAATGGCTTCCATCATGGACACTTGAGCATGTCTTGCTTGTAACTGTAGGAGACACTCTCGAGCTTTTCTTTGGTCTCCCTTGATTGTACCTGCTCCGCTTGCTGTTGGGAACTTTAGACAATAGTGATAGGTTGAACATGCAGCCTTGAATTCATTTAAAAAAGGTCGACCAAGAAACCCGTTATAAGTCGACTCTTAGTCTACAACCAAGAAATCTACCATTCTTGTAATATTCTTCTCGGGTTCCTCGACCGTTACAAGCTGTACGGACAACCTAATTTCTCCCAATGGGACTGTTACAGAGTTTCCAAAACCTAAAATACGATGATTGGTGTCTCGGATGTAGCCTGCGTAATCCCCTAGTCGATCAAGTGTCTTCTTAAAGAGAATGTTGGTGTATGCCCCCGTGTCCACCAACAGTCTATGCACTCTGGTCTCCATGATCTTGGCACAAATTACGAGTGAATCATTATGGGGGGTCAAAATTCCCTCCAAGTCCTTTTCAGTAAAGGTCAATTCTGTTGTTTGCATGATGGACGGTTTGACCCCCATTTCTTGTACTTGGTCGATCGCCCGTAATTCGGCTTTTCTTTTTCGGTTGGAAATTGGTGGTCGCCCATCAGAACATCCTCCCGCCGAGTCTGAAGGTTCCATCATGAAAAGATCTTCTAATGGACGAGCAACAACAGCTGGAGCTGGTCGCCGAGGTTTGTTATTCCGTGGGGGCTGATCATCACTTTCATCTCCCGGGCTGCTCTCCCGGATTTTCTTTCCGGGTTGCCTCTTGACGAAGTCGGAGAGCTTTCCCTCCTCGTAGAATCGCCAAAGTTGCTTGAGCAAATCTCTACATTCACTTGTAAAGTGCCCCACGCTTTGATGGTAGGCACAATAATTGTTAGGGTTGAGTTTGCCAGTGTCTTGGCGAATCTTACGGGATGGGGAGAGCAACTCTTTCTCCTTTACATTCTCGTACACAGTATCGACTGATACCGTTAACACCTGGTTCAACTCTTCTTTTAATTCGGTCCCTTTATTGAATGCTTTCATGTTTTTCGGGACTCTGTATCCTGCTCCACCGGGTTTCTTGTTGTTCTCCTTGGGGTCTGCTTACCTTTCCCCCAAGTTTGCTTGCAGGGCCTCGTGCATAGAAACGAATATGCCGGCTTGATTTCTGAATTCGGCATAACTCTTTGGGCACTTCAGACGTACCTCTTTCCACAATTTTGACCCTTTCTTTAACCCGGCCATAACAGCGACGATTTTTGTGTCCTATCTCACCGGCTCCCCTTCCAACAGCACTTTGTCGAATCTCTCCATGAACGCCCGGTCCGACTCGTCATCATTTTGTTTCAAGTCTGACAACCGGTGTTTTTGGGATAAATATGACCCAGCTGTTGAGAAGTGAGAGAGGAACTCTCGACTTAGTTGAATGAATGAGTGGATGGATACTGGCGGCATTGCAGAATACCATTTATGTACTCTGTCCCCCAAAGTTAAGGGGAAGTTCCGGCATTGTGTGGCATCACTGGCTCCCACAGAGATCATGTAATCCGAGTACTTCGTTAAATAGACTCGGGGATCAGCAACGCCGTCGTACTGTATGCTGGCCGGAAACTGGACCTTTTTCTGAATCGGGGCCTTCAGAATGTGGGATGCCAAGGGGGAGGATGGCATGCTGGTCGTCACCATTCCTCTTTGTTGGTCCAACTGCCCTTGCATGCTCTCCACAGCCTTCCTCAAGCTTGACAACTCATCCAAAGGTGCCCCCTGACTTGGAAGTTGTTCGGCGAGCAAAGGCACTGGCCTTTCTGCTTGTCGCAGTCCCTCACTCGGAGCGGGCACCTCCTGGAACTGTTTTCTAAGGTTGCTCACCGCATTTAGCCTTAAACGCCTGAAAGCAGACTGGGACAGCCTTTCATGGACCGATGGGCGAGGTTGTTCAAATGTTGCTCGCCAATCTCTCGCCTCCTGGCGAGCAGCTTCCTTTCGTTGTTGGGGTTGGCCAAGTCTGTCTTGGGCACTGGAATGAGTTGTTCCATGACTCGACATTGTTGTTCGCCCGCGAGCAGACTCAGCTTGCTCTTCTCTCTGGTTGGCTGCCTTGGCTTTGCCCTTATCCCGCCTAACTTGGGCACTATTCACCTCGTGTTGTTCGCCCCTAACAGTCCTGGCCCTAACAACTTCCAGGGGTTTATCCTTAGGCCTTGCTTGTGAAGGTCTATTATGTTCTTACTGTCTCTGGAGAGCTTGGAGAGCAGCAATGGTCTTAGCCAGTTCGTTAGGGTTATTCGCTAGGGCCTCCATTTCAGGTGGGAGGTTGTGCCTTATGGCCGTGTGTTGCGATTTATTCGCATGTCTGGGATCACGATCCTGGTGGTCAGCCGATGTAGCTCAGGTAGGAGATGCTCTCCTTGATAAACGTGAACCTTGTGTTTCCTTGGATTGAGGCATTCTAAGTTGGATTATCTTCTTAATCTCTAAATCTTCAAGTTTTATATTGAAGAACACCAAGAACACTTTTGTTTGTATCTTCAAGAATTTCTTGAGGATTTTTTCAAATCTTCAAGTTATAAACTTGAAGTTCTTGAGTAGTCACACTCGTTCGGAGGTTCGAACCCTCCTTCTAGCGCCAAATTGTTGGTGATCAAATTTAATCGGAAGGATTAATGGTTATTTTAACTCGGTTTAGGTCACCATTCAATAATGTGTAATTGATTATCACCGTAAATGGTAAATCAAGGTTTGGGTTTATCGAATTTATAAATACAAAAGTCAAAATCGGACTTATTACGTATGTGTGTATGTTTAGGTGTATTTGTGTGTGTTTTGGAGTAACTTGTGAATTTGAACTTGTATTTCTCAGCTGGAGAACAACTATTTATAGTGACTAACAAGCATGAGGTGTCCAAGACTCTTGGACTTCCTTGCTTGCATGCTAGACAAGTGTCCTTTGACCTTGTTTGACCTTATCTAAGCTGAATCTTATTTACAAAGTCTTCTTTGGTCTTACCTCGGACTCATTGTTGTTCGCCTAGGTCGGTTTGATTGATCTAGATTGTTTTTCAACTGAAAGTTGTTCGCCTTTTGAAGGTATGACTTGGAAGTTGTTCGCCTATAATCCTTGAGCTAAGCTTTGGAATCTTGATTCTTTGTTCGTCTACATAATCCTCTTAGGCTGGTAGATACACCACCTTTTATCAATGTTGCTCGTCATCAGTGGCTTGGCGGAATGTTCATCTCGTCTCGGGTCTTGAAACCTGTTCGCCAATATGTTGTTCATCACTGGAGATGTTCGTCACTTCATACACCTCCTGGATTGATCCATGCACTCCAACCTGATTTTCTTCATTAATCATCTTTGATTTGGTGTTGATTCTCTGTAATCTCTTAAGGTCTTAATCCATGTTCGCCCATCATTGACTGATGTTCGCCTATCAACACATACCTCATTCAGGTACTCAGCTGGGTCTGTTGTTAATTGTGATTTGAGTTCAGACGATGATATAAGGAATATGTTGTTATTGTGTCAATTAACCAATCCGAAAATTATTTATGTGGAAGTGTGCGTGAACCCTGATACAGTATTTGTTGGAAGTAGTAGTAGTGCCAATTTGTCAACTAAACAATGTAACCTCAATCCGCTAGGAAATTTGAATGATGAATCAATAGATTTTGATGATGACTTCTGTGATGACTTATGTGCTCAGGATCATCTTCATAGTAATTCAAAGAAACATGCAGCCCCCGTATTAAAACAGAAGCATTATCAGCCGACCAAGCTGCCATTTAGAATTTCTAAGGTGTTTCGTACTGATGGTCAATATGACGAGTTTATAGATATGGGCTCTTTGCCAAACTATGACATTTTCCCCGTTATTGTTGAACAACCTTTGTTATCTGATATGTGGGGTGACATTTTTAAGGACGGTGTTGGGTCAGTGTTTGTTGGGGGCGTTGATAGGTTTAGAACGGAACTAATCAAGCACTCTGCAATATTGGGTTATAACTTCATTTTTGTGCGGAATTCTTCTGATTATATACATGTTCGGTGTAGTGAATTTGCAACATGTGAATGTGAATGGTTCATTAAGGCTAGATCACAAGACATTACTCTGAACTTTGAGATATACAATGGCCACTTTAGTCACAAGTGTCTGGGTATGGATATATCTCGACACCATGCTCGGCTCAGCCCCAAGATAATTGGGCAGCTTGTACTTCACGAAGTTAAAGATAATCCTAACATAAACGGTAAAAGAATAGTCGATATTCTCTAACTTAACTATGGTATAACTATTCCATATTATAAAGGATGGTGTACTGCCGAACAGGCTCGGGACCAGATATTCGGTACGTACGCTGATTCGTACGAACAACTTCGCTGGTATTGCAAGGCTGTTAAGCGGACAAACCCGGGTATCACTCTGATCCTCTTAATACTTTTTGTGTTAAAACATATTTTGTGTTTCTGTCTCGTATATTTTCTGGATGATAGTCTTTCTTATTTTTCGTTATTGTAATATGTAGTGTGGCTGACTTAGAGTGCAACCTTGAGACACGCCGTTTTGAACGTTTGTTCTTATCATTCAATGCTTGCATTTAAGGTTTTAAGAGTTGTCGCCCCATGTTGTTCAATGACGGAACGTTTATGTATGGACGCACTAAAGGTATCCTCCTCACCGCCACTTCAAAGGATGGAAATAATGGTATACCCCCTTTTTGTTTGCACCATTGTCTTCTCCCCCAAGATTTCATCATGATACAAAATATGTTGATGTTCGTTCTTTAACTATTCTTAGGACTTTTCCCTGTTGCATTTGTTGTTGTTTCCGCCGAGAACATGGATAATTGGGTATGGTTTCTGAGGAAAGTAAGTGTTGTCTGCGTGCATACCAAAGAGATATTCTATGTATCTGATAGGAACTACGACCTAATGGTTGCCTTCCCTATTGTATTTGATAAACCATTGCACTTCTTCTGCTTGTTTCATTTACTAACCAAGAATTCAAAACATGCAAAACTACTTCAATTGTTCAAGGCATGTGCTTACGCACCAGATAAGCGTATCTTTGAGCAGCAGCTTGATCTATTTAAGGCAGCCGGAGGTTCGTTGGCTGTCGACTGGTTATCTCAGACGCCTTTTGAGAAGTGGGCAGTCTCATATTCACCGGAGATCACAAGATATGGGGAGATGACATCAAACGCAACTGAGTCGATCAATTCTTGGATCAAGAATTCTCGTGGTCTTCCTATTACCAATATGTTGGATCACATTCGTTCAGGTTTTAGTTTGGATTAGTAACATGTTTTACTTATCTATCAATTCACAATTTTAATTCTGGGATATTTTATTTTCAGCGACTAGCCGGTGGTTCTTCGAGCGACGGTCTAGAAGCAATGCTTGTTCTAGGTTGCTATGCCCCAGGAAGGACAAGTTGTGGAAGAGTGACTCAGGTATATCTCGTTCATGGAAGGTACAGCAGCGCACACAGGCTAAATTTGAGGTCCATTCATCACCCACGACTTGTGTTGACATCGAAGTCAGAACTTGCTCGTGTTCCAAGTGGCAATTGTCTGGTTTCCCATGCCCTCACGCAACTGCCGTTATTAACTATCATCGCCCAGCTATTTCTGCATATGTTGAGGAATGTTTCCTGTCATCATCATATGAAGAATGTTACGCATATGAGATCCACCCTATACCGGATAGCGAAAGATACGCAACGTCACCATCTGACAGCACATTCAAGATCCTGCCACCCCTTCTTAACCCATGCCTGGCCGTCCCAAGAAATCCCGGAATACTTCATATGGGGAGCATATAAAGTGCAGGAAGAAAAAGAAGGCACGCAAGTAAATCAATAACTTTTTTGGTTCGATTGGATTCAAATCTTTAACAACAAACTCTATTTTGTTTTATCACACAATTGTGCCTATTGTTTTGGAGAGTTACTTATCTACTTGGATGCATTTTTTATCATTATCAAGCCATCACATGTTGTACGGTTATCTATTCTCATGCCTATGTACTTGCTACGATGTTTGAGGTATACCATTAAATACGACCTTTTCCGGCGAGATTTATTGCTAAGTAAAACTTTCATTTTGATAGCATCGTGTTACATCTACATACCCATCGTTTTGCATGGATCTTTTTCATTTTACAATTGATGCCAGAAGTAGCACCGCACAAATTGTTAGCGCGTTTACAAAGAGCAGCGTTGGCAGGCTGATTTCGTACATGATTCTTCTACCTCCGGCATGATGGACCTAACCATCGCGTACCTCGTCTCTTTCGGTCCGCTGGCACGGGATGCACCAATGCGAAAAACCATGGCCTTCACAGTGGTAATACAGTCTTCCCGGATTCCTTTGTGTGTTACTGATTCATATCCATGTAGCCCACTCACACTCCCTACAGGTCGACCTCTCGTAACGGGGATACGATGCAGCACCCGTTGCCTGACTTGTGCTTGACATCACGTCCTTCTTGCAAATCCTGTTAGCGTTAGTGTCCTAGAGATAATCCATCGAAAGGATATAATACTAAGATAATATTCAGATATGGTTTAAAATTATTGTTGGTTTAATATTAAATGTATGGCATTACACTTATCTGAATATGATGTTTGATTGTTTGCATATATTCTTATTTGTGTTCCCATGAATCACTATTGTCATTGAGTGAGTGAGAACTCAGATGACTTAAGTATGATTCTCAAATAGCCCCGATCAAGGATCATCAAGAATGGGATATTGATGATGCAATTGAGATTGGTGAGCGATCTGTATCATACTCTTAGAGAGTGTAGTAAGATCTCACTTACTAAGAGATACCGGTTATCTCATGATGGATGCACAGATACCTTAGAGGGTATTGGTATACCCATCCGAGAAACTGTTTGATGTAATTCCACATAATGTGTCTACGGGTGTCTCGGTTAGTAGGAGCAATGTGATACTCCTCTGACTTGAGGTCAATATGCACGACAAGTGTGGAGTGATGAACTTTGACCATGACCGACGCTTGCACCCTTGCACGGGTAGATATGGCATGGATTGAGTTCATCACGAAATGCATGTGCGTGGTAGTTGAGCTAAGAATAAGATTCATTCCTCAATGTGGATTTAGAGAGAATACTCGTCTTCTCATCATAATTGGATCTAAGTCGTCGGCCGACGCGCATCAACTTAGACTTTGTGGCTAAGTGTGATATACTTGATCAATTAGTGATTGGAGGTAATATGATTAAGTTATTTGAATAGACACTTCATCATGTTCAAGACTTAATCGAGTATTCGTGAATGAAAGGAAGATATCACAATAGCCTACAGTATTACAGGTAGTTGCAGATTTCCTCGCAACGTACCTCGTATATTGAGAATGTCTGATTTATTGTCTAGAGTTCAATTAAGACCGTTAGTTTGACTAACCACTTGATATACGAGGGCCTATGGGTCACACAACAAGTAATGACAATTTACCGATTATAGTTGGTTGATTAAATATTGTATTGGATATAATATTTAATTTATGGAGAATATAATAATTATATTTAGAATTAATTATTATTATCATTTAATTAAATTGGATTTAATTAAATATGAAATCCCAATAATAATATTTGGAATATTATTATACAAGAATAATATATATGGTAAAGATATTATTCGTAGGAACATATCTAGGGAAATATAATCCGTAGAGATTATATTACGGGCTAGGCCCGATATCTTGCTTAGGAATTAAGCCAAAATAATCCCTATAAATATATGTCCTATGGGAATTCCGAAAAACACAAGAAATATAATTTCTCCATAAAATCTCCAGTCAGAATTTTTCTAGCAAATTCGTCTCGAGATTCAATGCTGGCATATCGATGCGGGTTGGTAGAAAGTCGTTACGTGGATACCATAGTGGAGGATTCCCTGTACAAATCACTGTAAGGATTTATATACGTGTTATTTATCCTTTATATTTTATGTTATACAACCATATGCAGATTCGTTGTTGGCGAATCGTTATCTTCCGTTGCACCGAACATGGTGTTCGTGCCTCAAAAACCCAACAGTGGTATCAGAGCTCAGACATGTTTTATGGTTGTATACCATATTTGATATTTTGTGGATAAAATATTTTTTGCGTTTTAGTAATTTAATTTTCCAAAAATAATTAATAGCCCTGTATGTGTATGTCGTGAATTTCAATAACTTTCAAAATTGGATATTATTTTGAAGAATTGATAAAACTAGTTTTATAAATAATGATACGGCATACAGGGCAAATTTGATTTTGGTCGAAAAAGTTGCGGTATCTTTTGATTTGTTTTATTAAAAAAAACTGGGAATTGGATTCCCTTTTCGACCACAACACGACAACTCATTCGGCTGAGATTGCGCCTGGGTTGTGTAAATCTGCTGGATAATTGGCCTGTCGTTGAGACGTCGCCGAATAACTGGCATGTCGCTAGGCGGCGGTTTTCGAGTGACGGGCGGCGATCGAACTCCGATGGCGGCACTAGGCGTTGTACCGGAAATTCACGCTACCACACACCCGTTTATGCAATCGGACCAAAGGCGGTCCTTCATTTTGGCAGCCACAACAGATTGATAGTTGTTTCGATCTGTCGATGTGGAACACTGCCAGCGGCCAGTGGCGGCTATTTTGACGGAGACGAGTGTCACCATGCCCTAGGGGATTGATATTAAAATTTAGATATATTCCAGGGTCTTGTTTGCAATTTTGGAAATGTTAGAAATTGTAGCTTGACCCTTGGGGTCTTTGTTTAAATTTTCTGGAAAATTGCAAAATAGTCCTGAGATATATTTTGAATTCTAGAAATTTACTAAGGCCTTGTTTGGATTAAGTGAATTTTTTAAATTCTGAAATTAAGATTAAGGGACCGTTTGGTTGGACTAAATTCTTTAAAATCCTGGAAAATAATATTAAGTCATGTTTGGTTGGACCAAATTTTGATTTTGATTTTTTATTTTTAAAAATAAATTAATATTTTGGGCAAAATAATTTTGAAAAATGACTTTAAAAATTGACCGAGAGCTTGGAGTTTGTTGGTATTTCTAATTTTAGCAATATTTTACCTACGAATAATAAATTGTTAAATAAATTATTAAGCATGTTTATTTGATTTACGTGTTATTAGATATTTTGCATGTTTATTTGATTTATGTGCTAAATATTTAATAAATGCTTTATTTATGCAATTTAAATTTTGAAATAAAGCATGAGAACTTGATTAGTTGCTCTCCACTTGTATAACTGCTTATGTGAATCGATATTTACATTGTTAGTTATATAGCACGCATTGAATCGTTTGTATAGGCGGCACCCAATATTTGTCGGACCGTATTAAATGATTGGGTAGACAGCGCCCTATATATGTTTGTCCGCACATGTCATGTTTGGGTAGGCGGCGCCCAATAATTGCTCAAATATGACGTAGTTATTATGTTGGATCTCGATTAAGCAATTAATACTCCGCCTTTAAAATAATCCTCACTAAATTATGGATTTTCATTAAATTGAAAGATGTCTTCCATTAAAATTAAAAGTAAACCGGAGATTTCGTTCCAATGAGTGTTTAAGGCTCAAGTCTTTTGCTCGGATCTACATCTAACGGGACTTTTATAGAGACATATTTGTCGCCGCTTAATGGTTGTAAACCAACTTAGTTCTGTTTCACCAGCCCAAGTAGGGAAACGAGAATTAGGTGACATCCGATTGAACTAGGTTCAATCAACTAGGAATTGCATGAGGCAATTGGTTTAGAGACCTACCTGTTCTGCTGTTGCATTGTTCAGCTCAAGCAATCATTGTAATAGTAGGAATGTGGATCCTAGTCCATTACAATTTATATTAGATATAAATTCGTACTTTTCCGATGAGGTCGTTGAGTATGTGAAAATAATGGAGACAAAATAAATTAAAAGGTCATGTTTATTTTGATTGTTGAATATTCATCATAGGAATTATATGTTTAATTCTCGTTTTAGTTTATTTCTCTAAAATTGTTGAAACGAATAACTTGTCATTGAAAAATGTTCTGGAAACAAACAAATTGGTTGGGCCAAATTTTCTGGACTGGTACTGAAACGTGTGTTTGGTGCTAAGGCAAGAAGGGATTGAGTACGTGTTGGACACGACAATCCCTTTAACCCTCAGGCTGGTTCAGTTGAGGCTGCAGCGTTTGACGTTACAGCTCAAAAGAAGCATCAAGATGATGCTTCCCAGCTCTATGTTATGATTGCTCGGCATGACTCCCGAATTGCAAAGGCAACATGAGAAAATGGATCCCCTCAAGATGCTCAAGTGTCAAAGGATTTCTTTGATTCTAGATCTCATTTGAGATTTATGAAGTGATGGGAGATCTGTTTAGATGTTGATTAGCTGAAGGAGGGAAGATTTCGCCTCATGTGCTATCCTCAAGTTGCTCCCCGATTCATATTCTAGTTTCGTAGTAAATTTTGATATGAAGAAGACAGAAGCGACGATGACGGAGCCTCATAACATGCTTAAGACTTTTGAGTCTTCCACTGCTAAGGAAAAACCCGTGCTCATGGTGAGTGCTTATACTTCTTCTGACCCGAAAGGTGAGAAGAAGCGAAGGAGTAAGACTAAGAGGGCTCCAAACCCTACTTCCTAAAGGCTAAAGATGGTGTTCAAAAGTAAGAGCGGGTTGATAAGGATGTGTGCCCCACTGCAATAGAAAGGGGCATTGGAAGAAAGACTATAAGGTTCTAGCACCGAGAATAAAACACAAGGTGTTTTAACTGCTAGAACAAGTATGGTTGTTATTAAGATAAATATGTTCACTAATAGTTCAAACTGCTAGGTATTTGTTAAGTTATGGACATGATGTTCTTAATATACAAAGTAGGATTACTCAAGTTTAGTAATTATGAAAACCCGACTTACTTGTGGCATTGTAGATTTGGTCATGCAAACGAGAAAAGAATCGCAAGGTTAAGGAAGTTGGACTACTTAACCATATTAGACTTAGAGTCTTATGGTGATTGTGAATCTTGTCTCATGGGCAAGATGATCAACAAACCCTTTTCTGGGAAAGGGGTACGTGCCAAAGAAGTTCTAGAGTTGGTTCGCGGCGATGTTTGTGGACCATTGCCCACTCTAGCTAGGGGTCAATTCGGCTACTTCATCACCTTTACCGACGATTACTCAAGGTACGGATATGTGTATCTCATGAAACATAAATTTGAATCGTTTAAGAAATTCAAGGGGTACAAGGCAGAAGTAGAGAAACAACTTGGTAAGAGTATCAAGACTCTTCGATCGGATCGAGGACGTGAGTACCTTAGCAATGAACTCATGGATTACTTGAAGCTTCATGGGATCCAGTCACAATGGACTCCTCCCGGAACACCTCAGATGAATGGTGTGTCCGAAAGGAGAAACCTAACCTTGTTAGACATGGTAAGGTCCATGATGAGTTTTCCCTCTCTTCCAATTTTCTTATGGGGATATGCATTACAAAGCTCAATCTACATTCTGAATAAGATTCCGTCCAAATCAGTTGAGCAGACTCCATACGAGCTATGGCATGGCAAGAAGCCATCTTTTCTACACATTAGAACGTGGGGTTGCCCCACAGTTGTGAAAAAAATGCTAACTGATAAGTTGGGATCTAAAGGTGAAAATGGTTATTTTGTAGGATATCCTAAGGAGACAAGAGGATATCACTTCTATCTACCGGAGAAACAAACAGTGATTGTTTCTAGGCAAGCTAAGTTCCTAGAAGATGAGTACGTCTTTAAGGAACAAAGCCATAAGAAGATAGAACTTGAAGAGATTCAAGAACTACAAATTAACATAGAGACTGATGATTTGTCAAAGCAATATGACAAAAAATCAGTAGGAGCATTCAGCGACTCTCATGGTGGAAGTTTATCACTAGGTGATCCTCTTTCAGACATTGGGAGCATAATTGGAGTTGCATTGCCTTCGCAATAATCTCCAAGTGGACTGAATGAGAATAACATAGTTCAAACTCCCGCCCAAGAGGCATCTGAAAGTGTCGCTCTTGAGGACTCTCCGGTCAACGATGAAGTCGCTGCACCACAAAATTTTCACGATCAGAATGTACAGCTTGTACAACCACAACTCCATAAGTCGACTAGGATTCGTAATCCACCCACTAGGTATTATGGGTTCCTCATGGAGGAACGTGATGACGTGGAGATTTTGGATAAAGACGAACCTAGAACTTATACTGAAGCAACATTAGATGTTGACTCAGAGAAGTGTCATGAAGCCATGAAATTCGAGATGGACTCGATGTGCACCAATTAAGTCTAGGACTTAATTGAGTTGCCAAAAAGGGGTTAGACCCATAGATTGCACGTGAGTCTTTAAGCGTAAGACTGATGCAAACGACAAAGTACAAACCTATAAAGATAGGTTGATGGCGAAAGGTTATAGTCAACGCGAAGGTATTGACTATGATGAGACTTTCTCGCCAGTTGCTAAGATCAAGTCCATTCGAATTTTACTTGCGATAGCAGCACACCACGGTTATGAGTTTTGGTAGATGGACGTCAAAACAACTTTCCTCGATGGTAACATTAATAAGGAAGTGTTTGTGACTCAACCGGAGGGTTTTATATCTAAGCCAAAATCTAATATTATGTGCAAGCTTAAACGATCCATTTATGGATTGAAGAGAGCTTCTAGGAGTTGGAATATCCGATTTGATGAAGCTATCAAATCATTTGACTTCATCTGAAATTCGAAAGATCCTTGCGTTTATTGTAAACGCAGTGGGAAGAGTATTGTCTTTATAGTCGCATATGTCGATGACATATTGATTATAGGAAATAGCATCCCGCTAATGCAGTCCATGAAAGATTGGTTATCAAAGATCTTCATGATGAATGATCTTGGTGAGGCATGCTACATCTTAGGGATCAAGATCCATAGGGATAGATCCAAGAAGATGGTAGGGCTGTCACAATCCACCTACGTAGAAAAGGTGTTGAAGCGTTTTGCGATAGAGAACACTAAGAGAGGATCTCTACCGGCAAATCATGGGATAAAGCTGTCGAAGAAGGATTGTCCTTCTAGCGAAGCAGATATCGAGCACATGAAGGACATTCCATATGCATCTGCAATTGGATCCATCATGTACGCCATGACTTGCACCATGTCAGATGTGGCCTACGCTGTCAACATCACTGGTAGATACCAGCAGAATCCAGGTGAACGTCACTGGATTTCTGTCAAGAATGTTATGAAGTACCTCAGGCGTACTAAAGAACATATTCTTGTCTACGGTAGGCAGTCAGAGCTAGTCGTTACAGGCTATGCTGATGAGAGTTTTCAGTCTGACTGTGAAGATTACTAATCACAGTCAAAATATATTTTCATTCTCAATGATGAGGCGGTAAGTTGGAATAGTTCCAAGCAAGATCTGACTGCAGATTCAACAACCGAAGCTAAGTACATTGTTGTATCAGAAGCCTTTGAGGTTGTCTGGATTTTGAGGTTCTTAAGAGAACTAGGGGTAGTTTCGAGTGTCGGTTGTCAAATACAGTTGTATTGTGACAACTTTGGTGCAATTGCATGAGCAAAGGAACCGAGATCTGATAACAAAAATAAGCATGTGCCGAGGCATTATCATTTGATCTGAGAGATCATATCGATAGGAGAAATTAAATTAAAACATTTCCCATAAAGGATAATCTTGCAAATCCTTTTCATGTACACACTAGATATTTGATGGTCTAGGGGTTAGACATGTAGGTGATTGGCTCTAGTCCAAGTGGGAGATTGTTAGTGTTAGTGTCCTAGAGACAATCCATCGAAAGGACATAATACTAAGATAATATTCAGATATGGTTTAATATTATTGTTGGTTTAATATTAAATGTATGGCGTTACATTTATCTGAATATGATGTTTGATTGTTTGCATATATTCTTATTTGTGTTCCCATGAATCACTACTTACATTGAGTGAGTGAGAACTCAGATGACTTAAGTATGATTCTCAAATAGCCCCGATCAAAGATCATCAAGAATGGGATATTGATGATGCAATTGAGATTGGTGAGCGATCTGTATCATACTCTTAGAGAGTGTAGTAAGATCTCACTTACTACGAGATATCGAGTATCTCATGATGGATGCACAGATACCTTAGAGGGTATTGGTATACCCATTCGAGAAACCGTTTGATGTAATTCCACATAATATGTCTACGGGTGTCTCGGTTAGTGGGAGCGATGTGATACTCCTCTGACTTGAGGTCAATACGCATGACATGTGTGGAGTGATGAACTTTGACCATGACCGATACTTGCACCCTTGCACGGGTAGATATGGCATGGATTGAGTTCATCACGAAATGCATGTGCATGGTAGTTGAGCCAAGAATAGGATTCATTCATCAATGTGGATTTAGAGAGAATACTCGTCTTCTCATCATAATTGGATCTAAGTCGTCGATCGACGCGCATCAACTTAGACTTTGTGGCTAAGTGTGATATACTTGATCAATTAGTGATTGGAGATAATATGATTAGGTTATTTGAATAGACACTTCATCATGTTCAAGACTTAATCGAGTATTCGTGAATGAAAGGAAGATATCACAATAGCCTACAGTATTACAGGTAGTTGCAGATTTCCTCGCAATGTACCTCGTATATTGAGAATGTATGATTTATTGTCTAGGTTTCAGTTAAGACCGTTAGTTTGACTAACCGCTCGATATACGAGGGCCTATGGGTCACACAACAAGTAATGGCAATTTACCGATTATAGTTGGTTGATTAAATATTGTATTGGATATAATATTTAATTTATGGAGAATATAATAATAATAATATTTGGAATTAATTATTATTATCATTTAATTAAATTGGATTTAATTAAATATGAAATCTCAATAATAATATTTGGAATATTATTATACAAGAATAATAGATATGGTAAAGATATTATTCGTATGAACATATCTAGGGAAATATAATCCGTAGAGATTATATCACGGGCTAGGCCCGATATCTTGCTTAGGAATTAAGCCAAGATAATCCCTATAAATATGTGTCCTATGGGAATTCCGAAAAACACAAGAAATATAGTTTCTCCATAAAATCTCCAGTTGGAATTTTCCTAGCAAATTCGTCTCGAGATTCAACGCTGGCATATCGATGCAGGTTGGTAGAAAGCCATTACGTGGATACCATAGTGGAGGATTCCGCGTACAAATCGCTGTAAGAATTTATATACGTGTTATTTATCCTTTATGTTTTATGTTAACTATATGCAGATTCGTTGTTGGTGAATCGTTATCTTCCGTTGCACCGAACATGGTGTTCGTGCCTCAAAAACCCAACAAATCTCACACCATAAACCACAACTCTGTTTTTCAAGCTTCTTGAATTGGGTCTAGGGTTTCTCTATTTATAACCCACAACCAACGGTATTCCTGGCTAAGCTACTTACTAGGCTTCAACGGTCATATTTTATTTTTTTTTGGGATTGCATCTTGATATATCCTTTCCACGCCTGGCAATTGCCTCTTTCATTTATTAAATGAATTATTTAATTTACAATTATATGTTCTTGAAATCTTATCCTTTCATGTTGATTATGATTTCAACTTGTTCATCCCTAATGTCCATTATCATTTGTATTTCAGAATATCATTTCGTATTGTCGATTAATTGCAACATTTTTTTTAATTCAACAAACTTGTTAAAGCTAAATTGTGTGACGGAACCACCGATTTTTTTAGAGTTATAATTTCTCTATTTTTTTCCCAACCTATGTGTTACCAGTTTTACACCTTTAGGTAAACTCCAGGACTAATTGTTTGTTAAAGTATACACCATACCAGAACACTGTACCACAGTATACGTTTGTGTAATTGGTATATTAATAGTACTTAGGTAATCTTGTATTAGAATTTTTACCATATGGTACAACAATAACCTAATGGTATACCAGTCACCTATGTTACACAACCTCGTACAATAGTATTTTGTTTCAGTGGATGGTATACAAGCTTCTATCAACCTGGCCCCTAATCCACCAGATCTACTATATCCAGGAACTACAAGGGTTGAACACAAAATACAGTAACCTAGAAGTGCATTCTACTTCTAGCACTAACAGGATCTTCATTCTACTTCTAGCACATGATATTTCTCACCCAAAAAGTGTTTTAACATGTTTATTCCGACATTACCACACAGCCTCTCCTAATTGTTACATGTACTAAATACCTTTCCAAAACAGTATACACCATTGTAGTATGTCAACTATGGTATACCAATTGAGTAGTGGTATTTTGATTTGTCTTATTTTGAGTAGTAGTATATTTTTGTGATAATGGTACACGATAACAACAACAATATTAGTTTAATCGTCTAGTATACAGTACTCCTTACGGTATTCTAAACTTTCCCCTGTTTCCATACAATATCTACTACATTCAGAAATCTGGAAAGAGATTCACATAACACACAGGCAAAACATCTACAACAAAGGGATTTCGGTTTAGCACAACATCGGGCAACAACCCGGCTACCGTAAAATACAAAATATGATAAAACTAAACTGCTACACGTACACATTCATCATTCTACTTATAGCACAAAATAAGGTCCTTCCAACTCCCAACAAAATAACAAAATACTACGCACTAAATCAAAATGCAAACTTGGTCGATCACCCTAGTAAAACTTACCCCAACTACTAAGACTAGAGTTTCTCACGGTTGATCAACCTGCTCCACGCATCACATCATCCCACCAGCATACTTGGTGACTCCAAGCTCTGAACATACGGGAACACGGTGAAATATTCCGCCCCAGCTACAGGCCCATCCAGCAGTGCATACGTGCCACACACCATGTCATAGATTATAATAACCCTCATTGTTTCTACCCTCATCAGGATCTTCTCGTTTTCCACTTTTAGTAGTCATAGAGGCTGGGGGCTGATCACCATGTCATTTGCAATTATGGGGTAGTTGGGGGAGAACACTATGCACCTCTAGGAATCTGGCTTCATATGCTACTCCATGATCCACATCTCAAACAGATTGAATGACATACACATGCTCGAGTAAAGAACAATGCGGTCATCATCGAGGGCGGATCGCTCCGCATAAAACTGCAAGCTCTCGAGACGCGGAGGCAGTTGAATGAATCCATACTCCACCGTCGAGCAGTTGAACATTGCAATCCCTAGCAGCTTATTTGGTTCGGTTACCAGGAAATTCAAGCAGCCCCCCGCAAAGACCCCTGGATTGGCAACCGGGTACTCCCAAGAAAAGTCACCTACCCTCCTCCATTCCATAGTTCGAAATGACAGCACCTTAACCTCGTTTCCATAGGTAGGAGCACTAAAGACCGCTATCCTCATTAACTTGTATTCATCAGCCCCACCATCATACCCCAGACCAAAGAAAATAGAGGCGCCAACAGAAGCCGTAGTGAAATCGATAGTCGTGGATGGAATACGAGCATTTTCATCAGTTACGTTCCAGATGAAAAACTCATCGGACAGATTGCAGTAAACAACCATCCCGTTGCAACTGTCCAGGAAATCCACATCCGGGTCGCCATCCAAAAGAGACCTACTCAAAGGTACACCAGGTGGCGTCTTCTCATATCCAAGGGGATAGTACCCATACTGCATTTGAAGAACAAAGTCCACGTTGTTTTTCTTCTTCATCTCTACAAGGTGCTTTTTCATGATGAAGAACCTCGAGCTTAACAGGTTTTCCCATCTCCGATTCACTAACTAGAACGGCGATAACAGCTTCACGTCCATCTTCGACAGTATTTCGACCATGATTTTCTCCGGGAAAATAGTTCCCCCAACCTCCGGCAACAAAATAACTCTCCGGCGAGCCATTCTTCAGTGAATTTTGTGTGTAGATAAACGATATCTTGTGATGGTAATTTGGACTAAGTGTATGTGTATATAAGCACACACACACATCAGTACACAACTTTTTGGCACAGTGTAGCGTCTCATCATTCCATGAGTTGCGTCTATTGGTATTCCAACCAAACACATTTCGTATACCTTTTCCAGTAGGCGGCTCTAGCGCCGATTGATCAGTGCGTACATCCCTTTCACCGGATATGGCCACGTGTTTAATTAGATATAGTTTATGATCCCACCCGCTCGTTTTTTGTCGATTCCCCCAAGGCCATCTAAAAAGGTGTTTATCAACGACTATCAAACATATAATCCGTATGGTACACGCCTCGCTGGAGGGGTTATCATCATTTTGTACCATTTACCCTAAATTAATTTGATTAAAAATATATAAAATATGGAAACCCTAACTCAGTCATTTGTTTTTTAATTTGAAATCCACGACAAAAATCATTTTGTATTTAATTTTACTTATAATATTACTTTTCCGCTTGTTATATATTACAGTAAACAATTTTGTGTTTTTTTAGACAATATCTCTCACATACCCACTGTACTTCAAATGTACCAATCGAATTTTTGTTGAGGCAATTACACTGACTATAAGTACCAGCAACAATTTTAACACGCCTTATTTTTAAAAATAAAACACTTCATTTATTTGTATTCTTTTTTATAATCCCAAATTCAGATATTTCACTGGGGCATTTTTCAGCCACCCAAAATTGCATACAAACAAGTGAATCCACTGTACAATTTGATAAACCAATAACAACAATAAGCATGACAAATTGATGGTCCTGTTTTTTGAATGACTTTAACTCAGGACAAATGGGAATTCAGGAGAAATTTTTTTAAAAAAAAACCTTTACTCAGGGAGTTCAGTCAGAGTGAATAATACTCAAGTCACTGTGTTGCTAAGGGTCTGAACCATCAAGTCAGTGTGATGACTTGAGGGCTCAGTCACTTAACAACACAGTGACTCGAGAGGTTACACATCAAGTAACTGAACTCTCGAGTGTGTTGCCTGAACTGGTCAGTGAGAAGGAATCTCCCTGACCTAAATACTTAACCAAAGTTTTCTTTTAAACAATGCTCTCAGTGAGCAGATTTTCTCAACACTTTAGTAAATATATAAAATATTAAAACGCTCAGTTTAACGTGGTTCAGAGACTCAAGCTCTTACATCTACAACCTGATTTAACAGGAAATCCACTACCTTGGATTCTTGTTTTTAACATGCCAATGTGCACGACTACATTGGACTCACGCCACTACCTGGGCTGCCTCTCCTCCTTCCTCACTAACAACTTACTAACAACAAACCTAACAAGTAGGGTTTTGGTTTCAGTTGGGTTTTCTCCAACTAGGTGAGGTTTTCCCTTACAATGTGTTAGCCTAAAGCTAAGATTGGGAAAACCTCTCTAAGCTATGAGTTACAAGTTGAACACTCAATTTATATTTGTGAAGACCCTAATGGTCAGTGTTCTTAGATGTGAGACGTGCCTCCTTATATCTCCCTTGAAACGCACTAAACTCTCACACCTTCACAGCTCGTAGGTGTTGATTTTTCTCCTCTCACACACACTTGAAGCGAAGCTATGAGCTTGTATTTATAATGTGGATTCAAATGTAACCGTTGGAGGGAATCACATTTGAATCCAGCATTTAATGGTTTCAACCACTTTTCTTGGAATGTGGCCTTGTCAGTGTCAAATATGTTGTCTTGACTTGATTGGTCCACGTGGAGTGCACCCAACAGATCTTTGGTTCAGTGGGCTTGACCAGGGTTCACTGACTTCAGATGACATATCCTTCACTGACTCTGACGATCTTCAGTAGACATGAATATATTCAGTGTGGTTGTCCTTCAGGGACTCTTTGAAGATCTCTCCAAGAAGTTTGTCATAAGGCTGAATGACAAACTTCCCTGACCACAGTAGCCTGACACCTTCAGGGCCTACTTGGTCCAGCACTGATCCTCCTGATCATGCTCTTCACTGAGTGGTCCGCCTGACTTAGCTTAGATCAGCCAGACTTACACTCAGTGGGACACCCTTCAGGCTTCTCTTCAGGTTCAAGTTGATGGCATGGCTTCAGTCAGTTCTTCTTGGTGTCATCTTGATAACCTCAGGCTGTGTTGCTGAGTTCCTCCTCAACTGAGTGTTCCTTTAACTGAGTTCTTCTCAATTGACAACCTGTTCTACTGAGAACTAACCTAGCCTGACCTGAAACTAAAGATACAATCCTGACTGCTTTCAAACCTATTACATGTATTTTTGGAAAATCATCAAAACTAAACATATCCCAACAATTTCCCCCTTTTTTATGATTCCAAAACTTCTAACCGAATGATTTTCTATTACATGAGTGATGTCAGAATACAGGTAATAGTTTGAAATATGCAGGAATTCCCATAGTTTAAAACATTTAAGATCTGTTCGGTTGACCATTTTTCTTAACAAAACTGGATCAGCGGTCATGTGAACAACCCGCTCTGATACCAATTGATGGTCCCGTTTTTTGAATGACTTTAACTCAGGACAAATGGGAATTCAGGAGACTTTTTTTTTAAAACCTTTACTCATGGAGTTCAGTCAGAGTGAATAATACTCAAGTCACTGCGTTGCTAAGGGTCTGAACCATCAAGTCAGTGTGATGACTTGAGGGCTCAGTCACTTAACAACACAGTGACTCGAGAGGTTACACATCAAGTAACTGAACTCTCGAGTGCGTTGCCTGAACTGGTCAGTGAGAAGGAATCTCCCTGACCTAAATACTTAACCAAAGTTTTCTTTTAAACAATGCTCTCAGTGAGCAGATTTTCTCAACACTTTAGTAAATATATAAAACATTAAAACACCCAGTTTAACGTGGTTCAGAGACTCAAGCTCTTACATCCACGGCCTGATTTAACAGGAAATCCACTAACTTGGATTCTTGTTTTTAACGTGCCAAGGTGCACTACTACACTGGACTCACTCCACTACCTGGGCTGCCTCTCCTCCTTCCTCACTAACAACTTACTACCAACAAACCTGACAAGTAGGGTTTTGGTTTCAGTTGGGTTTTCTCCAACTAGGTGAGGTTTTCCCTTACAATGTGTTAGCCTAAGCTAAGATTGGGAAAACCTCTCTAAGCTATGAGTTACAAGCTGAACACTCAATTTATATCTGTGAAGACCCTAATGGTCAGTGTTCTTAGATGTGAGACGTGCATCCTTATATCTCCCTTGAAACGCACTAAACTCTCACACCTTCACAGCTCGTAGGTGTTTATTTTTCTCCTCTCACACACACTTGAAGTGAAGCTATGAGCTTGTATTTATAATGTGGATTCAAATGTAACCGTTGGAGGGAATCACATTTTCTGCTTTCAGCTTTGTGTTCTCATCTTCCAACTTTTGACAAAGTTGTACAGATTTTTGGAGATCTAATAGCAATATTTGCGTATAAGACTCCTCTGATTGTTCAGAAAAAGAAGAATAAGAAGAAGAAGAGGGAGTTCGATTACATACCTCATCTGTCACAAGACATATCTCTTCGCTTGGTCCAAAATTTGATGATGAACCAGAAGTGGATACTTCTTCTTCCTCGGCTGTGAAGCTTCTTTTGGAGTGACTCCTAGTGTATCTTTTATTACTTTGCTTCGAACCCATTTCTGCAAGAAATTGTTAGTGCAAAAAAAATATTTGGGTTTTTCAAAAAATTGGAGTTGTCCTGGTGACCACCAAAAGCTTTTCAAAGCAGTGGTCTAGGACACACTGCTCTGATACCACTTGTTCGTCCCAAAAATATCCAGCGGAAAGTGTTTTGAAATATTTTAATGAAAAACCAAATTATAAAGTAAGCACTAGAATTGAAATGCAGAAATTTAAAGTGCAGAAAATAAATAACACCAGGATTTATAGTGGTTCGGACCAACTTGTCCTACATCCACTCTCTCTTTCACCAAAAGGGGACTCTCTCTCCAACCAACTTACGAACTTCTGGAATTGGGAAGTACCAGATCCTTCGTACAACTTGCTTACTCCAACCTTTCTATATGATGAATAGGTTGAGTAAAATTCCAACTAACAACTCCTAAAGAGTATATATACGTGAAAGGACAAAGGTGAGTGAGTGGAGAGTTCGTGTGCTTTATTGCTCTGATACCACTTGTTGGTCCCAAAAATATTATTTGCGGAAAGCGTTTTACACTTAAGTTTAAGAAAAACCTCTTTTAAAGTGCTAAAATAAATTATGCAGAAATTATAAATATAAACAGTAAATAAAGGAGACACAAGAATTTTTATAGTGGTTCGGATATAACGATCCTACGTCCACTCTCCCTTTCACCAAAGGGGTCTCACTCACCAACCAACTTACTTACTACTAGAATTGGGAAGTACCAGCTCCTTCGTACAACTTACAACAACCTTTCAATGTGGTGAATAGGTTGAGTAATATTCCAACTAGAACTCCTAAAAGAGTAGATACAGTACTTGTATGAACAAGGTGAGTGTATGGTGTGTTCGTGTGTTTCTCTATCTTTTGTGCTCTCTTGCCCGTCTTTCTTGTATTGAACTCATCACCATGCATTCCTATTTATAGGTGTCAAATAACTAGCCGGTGGAAGCTTGAAATTCAAACATCTATAACTTAAGGAATATAATCAATCATCTTGATTGATTATATGGTTGATTGGTTGACTCCTTCCTTGATTGATTCTTCTATGATCTACAACCAATCTTCCTTTATATCAGTTGACTTCCTTTTTTTTTTACTCTTCTTATCTTTGGATCACAAGACCTTCTTGGTAGAGTAGTCTGGTAGAGCTCATCTAGTAGAGTAGTCTGGTAGAGCTCATCTGGTAGAGTAGTCTGGTACACCTCTTCTTGTCTATCTCATCAGGTCTTCTACCTCATCTGGTCCTCTACCTCATCTGGTCTTCTACCTCATCTGGTCCTCTGCCTCATCTGGTCTTCTATCTCATCTGGTCCTCTGGTCATCTACCTCATCTTGTCCTCTGGTCATCTACCTCATCTTGTCAGGAGCACATCTTGTCTCGACCTCATCTTGTCCAAGACTCCTCTTGTCCAAGACTCCTCTTGTCCAAGTCTCATCTTGTCCAAGACTCATCTTGTCCAAGACTCATCTTGTCCAAAACTCCTCTTGTCCAAGACTCATCTTGTCCAAGACTCCTCTTATCCAAGACTCATCTTGTCCAAGACTCATCTTGTCCAAGACTCTTCTTGTCCAAGACTCATCTTGTCTGGGGCTCCTCTTGTCTGGGACTTCTCTTGTGTGGGACTCCTCTTGTCTGGGACTCCTCTTGTCTGGAACTCCTCTTGTCCGGGACTCCTCTTGTCTGGAACTTCTCTTGTGTGGAACTCCTCTTGTCCGGGACTCCTCTTGTCTGGGACTTCTCTTGTCTGGGACTTCTCTTGTGTGGGACTCCTCTTGTCTGGAACTCCTCTTGTCTGGAACTCCTCTTGTCTTGTCTAATTCCCTTCCCCCTTAGCCTAAGACCTATTCTAGTCCTAGACTTGTTACAAGTTCTTATTTTAACATCTTCAAAACATCTAATCTATATCCCAACACCAGTGACTGGTCCACCATCTTGTAAGAATTTTTCAATTTCTGCGGTGCTTGGTTGGGGTGTGATTGGCAGAGCCTTCCATTCTTCATTCACAGTCCTTGCTTTTACATTTCTAGTTAGCGTTCTTAGAACGATGCCTCTTTTTTATCTTCTTTTCCTTTGAACAACTGGTGTGCATGTCTCAGGAACTGTGACCACATCACACTTCGATATAATTTTAAGGGTTCGCTCCAGGTCTTCGTTCTTTGCAATCAATACATCGTTCTCTTTTCGCTTCATAGGCAGCTCTGTTATTGTGTCTATATGTTGAATTGTTAGTGGATCCTCCAATATCTGTGTGGCTGTTGGTTCACTCACACCCTCACACCGTACATTCAGTTCACTAAGTTGCCGCTGCAAGCCCAAAATCCCAGCTTCTTTACGTTTAATCTCTGCATCCTTCGCTTCTAATTCTTCCTTGAACGATCGCATCTCTTCCACCGAGCAACGTTCGACCATACCATTACCACAATTAGCATCCATGTTTGCTTCCAATGTCTGATCTACGTCATTGCGCCCATCCAACCCAATATTATCCACTGGTGTATCAACCTCCAACTCGTTAAGACCCAACACAAATCCGACCTTTTGTGATCCCGTTTCTCTAAGCATTACACCACTCCCCATGATTTTTGAAGCTTTGCTGTTTCTAATTTCACTAGCACCACATGTACCACCCTCATCAGCCTCCTTGCACAACTCGAGCTGATTCACTTGGTTTACCTTTCTCACATTACCGCTCTCCTCATTCTCACAATCAGCTGACAGAATCGCCTTCCCACAACCATCTCTCTTGTCATGTCTTCCTCCCACTATACCATTACCCTTATTATGCTTCTCATCCCGCTTCCCTATCACATACACCACTATAGCTCTTTGACTGTCATCAACCGCATCAGGACTCCCACCATTATTTGACTGATTTACATATCCTTCATCAGAAAGTTTACCCGAACCACTATCTGTATCATCCGAGTTTACATCTTCCTCATTCTCATCGGGAATCTCCCTCGCCCACTATGCCTTTATACCTCTCAGCACGTCCTTCTCTTTTGTTGTTGCTTTGAGTACTACCCTCCGCACCTGCTCCGTATACCATCCCAATTATCCAATTGTGCAATCTACAAGTCCAGATAGATACAAATAAACTTGCAAGTATAACTAAACATAACTTACCATCTTGCTCTTCAATTCTTCCATGTTTGTCTTTGCCAGTCTCCTATGGAGCAGCCCGAGATCCCACTTCCTCATTCGCGGAAATGTACCATCCAACGTGGCAGAAATAAAGTGCGTATGTTCACACAGCCAAAACTATAGGACAGAAATCACAGACACACAATTAGAACATACAACAATTTCTTTTAACAAGTGCATTTACTGGATTTATTGCATACCGGCAGTAGCATGGCGCACCCAGCCACCCGGGCATTCCTGCTTGTTGAGATTTGTTCAACCAGCATATCTGCAATTAACTTGCACTAGTCGTACGTTCGAATCTCAGACAATTTCTCAAGGTACGCTGTGTAATACTGTGGAACATATGAATTTCTCCTCGGTGTGAGCAATGATGCAAGTAGGTACAGAACTACAAGCCTCGCTACATCGGACGGTGGGTAACTCCCTGTCGGTGCATTAACAACCTCCCCAAGCTTGTCGAATATCTATTTTTTCTTCAGCACATTTTCCCCATTCTTTTTTTCCTAGATCACCGAATACACGCTTCACCCACCTCGGCGTTGAATAATCAGTTAACTTAACTGGAACCCTAGTGCCCCCAGCCACTCCCAATATTAACTGAACGTCTTCTCGTGAAATACCTACACGCACACCACCCAACATAAATTTCTTCGTCTTGCGATCTAATACCTTCAAAATCTTTTTTATGTCGTCTTCATACTTCCACCATGCATCTTTGTATGTTTCTGGCTCAACTTCCCAGAGTGCCCGAAACAGCAGCATGAAGGGTGTCTTCTCTACCTCCCTTAAGTGGTCATCCGTAAACTCTAAGCTCTGAATTTCCCTCATACTTGTAATCAAGTTACTGCGGTACAACGTACATCTTGGCCCCAGACCATTCTTCCCTGTGGGAAAAACAAGAAGCATCACCTCATTAGTATATCGAAACAAAGCCTCCAAAAGAATCAAATTGCATTTCCCATATTTCATTACCACTGTCTGCAGAGTCAGAAGTTGACGCATCCAGCAGTAAATCTATTGTGTCAACATCTGCACAACAGTTCAAAGTTAAGACACTTCCCCCACTACATAACCAACACTATTACATATAAAAGTGCATTCTCGTACCACATTTGTTCTTCCTCCTGCTCATCTTTTTGCTCATTGGCTTCTTTGCATCGTCGCTCCCCATCTCCTTCTTTTTTTTCCTCTCCCCTACACAAAGTTATACCGCTTTAACAAAACAAAATTAGTACACATAACTTTTGAATTGACCAATTCAATAGCTGTTACTCGTTCTACTAGCTGCATTCTTGAGATCCTCTAACTTTCTACGAGCGGCCACGTGCCCTGTACCGCTCTTCCCAAGTACGGGCTCTTCTCCACGTTCACCTGATTCCACAACAACAACAAGGCTTAGACCACCAAACGCATACATTGGTACAAAGTAACATCCATGGTACTCACTTTCAGCACTCATTGACATCACAATTTCACACTTTTTCCAAAAAAAATTGAACAAGACAACATCATTAAAAAATAAAACTCCACAAAAACATGGGAACATCCCCAAATTAGAAACATAGATGTCATTAAGGTTAGTATTTAGAGACCAGGCTGCCATTTCGAAATTACCTTCTGAATGCCTTCGCTTATGCGGCGAACTACATGGGTGCTTCTCCGCTTCGTCCTCGTCTTCCGATTCACTAAGCAACACAAGCCTTCGCCTTCCACCCATTCGCATGTGTTACACCCGGTATTGTTACCCGACCCATCGGTCGGCCGGGTTAACCGTTCCAAGCCAAGAGCTGAGGGAGCCGATCAGCGAGCCCGACCAAGCCGTCGGGGAGAAAGCCAGAGGTGCCACGTCGACGACCACCGAGAGGATAGCGGGTAAAAGCCTTAGCCAGATTTAAAGAATTGTAGTGAGGAATGGTAATGATAGACTTATAATATTTGTGTTGTTTGTTAGATAGTGAGGAATGACTATCATTACCATTGATAATGTTTGGTTTACCCAATTTTTTTAGGAATTAGATGATTTTTTTTTTTTGAAGAAATATTATATATAAAAGAAAGACTAATTTTAATTTTTAATTACACAAGAAAATTAATTTTGTTTTAAAATTTATTTAAAAGGCAAAAATTTAATATTTTATAATATTTTGGAGGAATGAAAGTCATTCCTCCCAAATTTGGGAGGAATGGGACATTCCTCACTTTCAAGGAATGAAACTATTTTACAAGGAATGAAACCTTCTTACCAAACATCATTTTGATTCCTATTTCCATTCCCCACTCCCAAACCTCCCAACCAAACATACCCTTAGTTTTTTTTTTTTTTTTTTTACCTCATATGCTTTTAAAAAAATCATTTACCTCATATGCACAAATTTAAAGCAACAAATAGTGTGAAGAATTACGTAAGTTATAAATAAGGTGGTACAAGCCCATAAATTCTCACAAATTAAAAATTTCAAGACACTCAATCCCCTTTCAGTACAGAGAAAAATCATTTGACTAACATTATAGTGAGTATTATTGTTTTATTCTGAATTGACTAAATTATAAATTATAACTTGAACATTGTATTGAATTTAAGTGGCCAAGTTTGAACTTATGCCCTAACAACTAATTGTCATGTACTAGATAATTGACTCGGTAGATCCACAAAATGATTATATATATAATAAATAAATTTATTTTGAAAGTCTACACTTTATTTTCAACTTTTAATTAATCACTGGAAAGCATTTATTATGTTGTTGATAAGTAAATTCAACAATATTTCCTTTAAGTTCTCTCGGTCCAAATTCTTAAGTGAAGGCTTAAATTATTTTAATAAAATGTGAAATAATATAAATCTAAATATGAGTCGCTTTTAACCAATAAAATGGATTATAAAAGAAATACGTGCCTCCATGTGTGAATGTGTGAGCGAAGTAGTGGCATGCATGTTCTTAAAATTATTGGGTAATTACTAAATAAAAAATATCCCTTCGAAATGTATAACTACCAAAAGAATATATTGTTAAATACCTCTTAAGATATCATTAAGAGAAATATTAGATTAATCAAAATATAAAATCGTTTCACTTTTATGTTTTCTTTATATTTGCATTGAGTGATTATTTCGTAATTTTAATTACTCAATAGTTAGACGATTTTTAACTTAAAAGAATCTGGTAAATTCAGATCATGAAGTTGTTTTTATAATTTAGACAAAATTTATGAGGTTTTGATGATTTAACCTAAATTATTCTAAGAGGTCAAGTGTTGGTAGCTCAATTGGTTGAGGCCACCACCTAAGACCCAGAGGTCTTGGGTTCGAGACATGGAGAGGAAATTTATTTCTCTCTTGTGGTGGGGTTGTGTTCCCCTCTTGTGGTGGTTGCGGTTCCGGCCGCAGTGCGGTTGTGGTTCGGAGTTGCGGGTTCGGGTAGTCCCCCTCTTGTGGTGATTGCGGTTCCGGTCTACAACGAAATGAAAAAGATGTTGTCATGTATCCGGTGGTTGAAGGAGCTATTGTAATTGATTATGTTAGGAAACTATTATAATTGATTACCTTTAAAAAAAATTCTAAGAGTGATAATATTATTGTACACTAGATGAACGCTGTAACTATATTTTTTTAGTAAAAAAATTAATAAATTAGTAATTTTATTAAATTAACTAATAATTTGTTTGTCCCGTGACTTTTTTTCATATGTATAAGAGCATGCAAAAATAAGAAAGGGGAGTAATGAGTATAGATTTGAGGGGTAACATCGTAAATTTTTATATATATAATTGGAAAATGGATTTGATTTTTTTATTGTGAGGATGAAGTTCATCAGTCACTTGATATTTTTTTTTGGAAGTGATTTTTGTGTTCTCCCCAGTGCATAATATGTATTTGGATTTTGAATTCAATTTTAAATTAATTTTGATTTTTTAGAATTCGTTAAAAAAAATTAAATTTTAAAAAATTAAAACTACTTTTGAAATTAAATTAAAAATCCAAATATATTTTATGTATTTGCTACATACAAGAATTCGTAAATTTCCAGTGTTTAACGGAAAAAAGCAACATTTCAGTCCATTCCTTTTTCATCCTCGCGATACGTATCACTATATCAAATACTCGACTACGTAATTCTATCTTGGTAACCTAAAATTCAGATTCAAGCTTTGCCAAAAGTCAATCATAATGTCTTCATATCTAAAGAATAAATCTTGAGAAATTATTAAATTAACTACTTTAGACCACGTTATCTTACTTAGTAATCACACTAGTTATTTATTCAAATATGACAAAATTTTATATGAAAACCGTACCATAAAACTATTTTATAGTATTAAATATTTAATTAAGAGTATAAAAAATTGAGATCAATGATATTATAGTATGATTTTTTTCGTCCTATAACTTTACCACTTTTTGATTTTCGTCCCGCTGACTTTCAAATTTTGATTTTAGTCCTGTAACTTTACCTCCTTTTGATTTTCGTCCTGTTGACTTTCAAATTTTGATTTTAGTCCTATAACTTTACCTCGTTTTGATTTTCGTCCTGTAAGGGATGATAGGTTGTAGGACCAAAATAAAAAAAAATATGTAAGTTACAGGACCAAAATCAAAATTTGAAAGTTAGCAGGACGAAAATCAAAATTAGGTAAAGTTATAGGACTAAAATCAAAATTTGAAAGTCAGCGGGACGAAAATCAAAATGAGGTAAAGTTACAGGACAAAAAAAAAATTCCTTAACTTTTTACCCTAACTTTTTACCCCAACTTTTAATACTCCTGATGAGATTTTTTTATATTTTTAATCAAATATTTGATTTTTTAAAATAATTTTATAATAAACTTATCATGAATCATTTTCATATAAAACATATACTTCAAAATATTTTGTCAATTAGTCAAGGAGTATGTATAGTATGAAATTTGGTTATGGAGAAACTAGTTTGTAATTAATACTCTTTAGTATATCAATTAGTACACTTTGAAATTTGTACCCTTAATTAAAAATCTAATATCTTCAAAACAAGTCTTAGGGAGAAACTTGTTTAGGTATTATGTTGTTTTATTCAAGATGTTATTAATTTTATTTTGCCCAACTTAATAATTATTTTTAACTAAGACCAATTCTAGAAAATCCCACTGTTGATAATTTATTTTAGGAGGATAATAATTTTCTATATTAAAAAAAGAATTTAGGATGGAGTTTTTTTTCCCCCTAAATTGCAATTGGACCGAATAATTATGAATGCAGTAAGTTCATTTCATGTGATTGTTTACATTGGTTCATTCTCGGATGAATTGTCGGCTTTGAATATAATCTCACTGTCCATGAAAATTGTGTCCATTTGTTTAGGATAAGTCGTTAAATATTATATATAAAGTAAAATATATTGTTGGGTATTGTATGCTCTATTTATAAATAAAATTATTGTTTATGAGTGTAAAGTTGACACATGAAATTATGGAGTGATTGTTGGATGATGAAACAAATAATTATTAACATAAAAGAATGAACACAATTTTTAGTGGAAAGAGAGAATTTTTTTTTTCTTCTGAATTATTAAGTTTTTTGAGTAATTTGGTGAGATTTGAATTATAATCCATACTCATTTGATTTGAGTGGATCATCCTAAAATGTCAGTTTAAACAAAATAGTTTAATTAACCACATAAAGTCTGAGTAAGGTTATGGAGAGTGGAGAAAGAGTTTAATTCTTTTAAAATATATAGAATGCGTTTTTATGAGAATATACACTGACTAAAACTATTGTGAATGGTCAAATGTGAAGTATGTAGTCTGTTGAGCTTAATTCAATAAGAGGCTAAGTTGATAAAGTGTTAGCCGTGGGAGTTAGTGAATTTGGGGTACCAGAGGAGGTGGATCAGATGAGGTTGACCAGAGAAGCCTGACCAGAGAGCTATCAGAGGAGGTCCATCAGGTGAGGTCTGGTCAGACGAGTCTGGTAGATAAGTCATCAGAGGAGGTCTATCAGAGGAGGTCTGGGACCAGAGGTCATCTGGTGTAAGTGACCAGAACCAGAAGAGGTCTTGTCATCTGATCCTGAAGTCCGTTATTCGCAAAGTACACCAAATTGGAGCTAATTCGAAGGCGGTTCTAACTGAATCATCCATGACGGTTATTGAAGTCGTTAGCCAGCTGGATAACTACCTTTACTTTGAGTTTGTTACAACTTATTCGAACCTAGGGTTCGTTTTCAATCTTTGTATCTATAAAAGAGGGTTCTTAGCTGAGAGAACATATAACTTCATCTGTGAGCGCAAACACGAGAGATTGTGAGCGATTGTAACTTGTAACTTCAAATTCTTTTCTTAGTGGAATACTCTATCCTCTCGGATCCTGTGGACGTAGGAGATCTTCTCCGAACCACGTAAACTGGTGTTCTTGTTGATTTTTAATTCTCGTTCTTATTGCTTTCTCATTCCGATCCCCGGAAACAAGTTTTCTTGTGAATCCAAAATGCGATTAACAAGTGGCGCCGTCTGTGGGAAGAGGGCAATGATGGCTGCAACCAAGTTCGACATTGAGAAGTTCACTGGGAAGAACGATTTCAGCTTATGGAAGATCAAGATGAAAGCTCTCCTGGTACACAATGGGTTGTACGAAGCCTTGTTGCCACCGGCTCAGGTGGCTTCTGGAACAAATCCGGCGAAGGTGGAGGAGAACAAGAGGAAGGCGCATAGTGCCCTTATCTTGTGTCTCGGGGACAAGCCATTGAGGGAAGTATCGAAGGAGGAAACCGCTCTTGGGATCTAGAATAAGCTGGAGCAGTTATACCAGACCAAGTCTGTTACGAACAAGTTATACATGAAACAGAATCTTCAAGTCTTCAAAATGAGTGAAGATAAGAATCTTGGTGATCAGTTGGACGAGTTCAACAAATTGATGGATGATCTGGAGAGTTTGGATGTTACAATTGATGATGAAGACAAGTCATTGATGTTGTTGAATGCACTACCTAAGTCTCTGGAAAATTTCAAGGATGCCTTGTTATTTGGTAGACAAGATCAGGTGAATTTTGATGATGTTCAAACTGCCCTGAAAACCAAGTTTCTACAGATCCAGGCTGATGGGAAGAAGCCTGCTGAAGGATTGAATGTTCAATCCAAGAAGAAGAAGGGGTTTCAGTCCAAGAAGAAGGATGGTGGAAAAGGGAATAAGGGTGGGAAGAAATCTGATTTTGTTGAGAAGAGGAGATGTTTTACTTGCCATAAAGAAGGCCATCTGAGAAAGAACTTCCCTGAAAGAAAGAAGAAAGACAATCAAGGTGATCAAGATGGAGATGCAGCTGTTGTGGAGGTTGATGGATATGATAGTGCAGAGGTCTTGATGGTTAGTCATGAGAGACTAAGTCAAGAGTGGGTCCTTGACTCAGGGTGTACCTTTCATATGTGTCCTCATGAAGACTGTTTCTGGATCTTGAGAAGGTTGGTGGAGGTCTTGTTCTTTTGGGAAATGATGAGAGCTGTAGGGTGCAGGGATCTGGTTCTATCAAGATCAAGATGTTTGATGGGGTTGATAGGATCTTATCTGGTGTCAGGTTTGTTCCTGAGTTGAAGAGAAATCTTGTTTCTCTTGGTACTTTGAATTCAAAGGGGTTTGAATTCAAGACAGATAAGGGAACTCTGTCAATAACCAAATCTGGAAGGATTGTCATGAAGGGGACTATCAAGAATGGTTTGTACACTTTGATTGGAAGAACTGTTACAGGGTCAGCTGATGTTACCATGGAGTCTTCTGATGTTAACTTGTGGCATAAAAGATTGGCACATGTTGGTGAGAAGGGCCTGGTGGAGTTATCCAAGAAGGGAGCAATCCCTGGGAAGAGGATATGCAAGCTGGAATTCTGTGAGAGGTGTGTTCTTGGGAAATCAAAGAGGCAAGCATACCAGAAGGGAAAGCATACCACCAAGGAGGTGATGAATTACATACATTCTGATGTATGGGGGCCAGCAAGGGTGTCCTCTCATGGTGGAGGCAGGTATTTCCTTACCCTTATTGATGATTACTCCAGGAAGGTTTGGGTTTACATTTTTTAAACAGAAGAGTGATGCCTTCTCTAAGTTCAAAGAATGGTTAATTGAACTTGAGAATAAGAGGGGCAGGACTATTAAACACTTAAGGACTGATAATGGGCTTGAATTTCTATCAGAAGAATTTCAACAATTTTGTAGGGAGAAAGGTATTACTAGGCATAAAACTGTTCCTTCAAACCCCCAGCAGAATGGTCTAGCAGAGAGGATTAATAGAACTATTCTGGAAAGGGTTAGGTGTATGTTATCTGATGCTCACTTACCTAAGAGTTTTTGGGGGGAAACTGTTAACACAACTGTTTATCTCATTAATAAAGTACCATCATCTGCTATTGAGTTTAAAACCCCAGATGAGGTCTGGTATGGAAAGATATCAGATTACTCAAAGTTGAAAGTTTTTGGGTGCCTAGCTTATGTTCATGTGAGGCAAGACAAACTTGAACCTAGAGCTTTAAAATGTGTTTTCATTGGGTATCCAAAGGGTGTTAAGGGGTACAAGCTGTGGTGTCTAGAGCCTGGTAACCAGAAGTGTATTACCAGTAGAGATGTTGTGTTTAATGAATCACGGATGGGATACAAATCAGGTGGAGGTGATAGAGAGTCATCAGCTGAAGAGATGGATGGGGTTATTTCTGAGCCAATTACTCAAGTTGAGGTGGAGCCTGATCATGACAATCATGATAATGCATCTGGTTCTGAACCAGAGCAGGAAACAGGAGAGAATGGGTCATCAGATGAGGACAGTGCACCTGCAGAAGAGGAGGAAGAAGTGCCAGAAGCAGACTTGAGAAATTATAGTCTGACAAGAGACAGATCCAGAAGACAAATACATCCTCCAGCAAGGTTTGGCCGTGTGGATCTGGTCTCCTATGCACTTGTTACAGCAGAAGTCATAGAGTACCAAGAACCTAAGAGCTACAAGGAAGCCCTTGAGTGTGAAGATAGGGAGTCATGGATTACAGCCATGACAGAAGAGATGGAGTCTCTTAAGAAGAATCAAACTTGGATTCTTGTTGATAAGCCACCAAGGCAGAAGCTAATCAGTTGTAAATGGCTGTTTAAAAGGAAGCTTGAATCTGGTGTGAAAGATCAGGTGAGGTTTAAAGCCAGGCTAGTTGCCAGAGGATTTACTCAGAGAGAAGGAATTGATTACAATGAGGTATTCTCACCTGTTGTTAAGCATTGTTCAATCAGATTACTTCTGAGCAGAGTAGTCCAAGAAGATCTGGAGCTACAACAACTTGATGTGAAGACAGCTTTTCTGCATGGGGATCTTATTGAAAACCTGTACATGCAACAGCCAGAGGGGTTTGTTGTACCTGGGGGAGAAGAGAAAGTGTGCCTGCTAAAGAAGTCTCTGTATGGTCTCAAGCAAAGCCCAAGACAGTGGCATAAGAAGTTTAACGAAGTGATGATATGCATAGGTTTTGAAAGAAGCAAGTATGACACTTGTGTATACCTGGAGAGACAGGGAAGTGATGTGATAGCATATCTTCTGATCTATGTGGATGATATGCTTATTTCCAGTAAAAGTCTTCTGAAGATCCAAAGTATCAAAAGAAAGTTGAGTGCTAGATTTGATATGAAGGACCTGGGGAATGCGAAAAGGATTCTTGGAATGGATATTCTTAGGGACAGGGAAGCTGGAAGACTATTCTTGTCCCAGAAGAGTTACATTGAGAAGGTCCTGAAGAGGTTTAACATGCACGAGAGCAGAGCTGTGACAACTCCTCTGGGACAACAGTTCAAATTATCTAAGGAAATGGAACCAAAGTCTGATGAAGAGAAGAAGACTATGATGAAAGTACCTTATGCTAGTGGGGTTGGAAGCCTGATGTATGCTCTGGTCTGCAGCAGACCAGACTTAGCTTATGCATTTAGTATGGTGAGCAGATACATGGCTAATCCTGGGAGATTACATTGGGAAGCTTTGAAATGGATATTCAGATACCTTAAGGGGTCATCTGATCTGGGTCTGATGTTTGAGAGGATGGCTGACCAGAAGAGTCCACTGGAAGGATTTGTAGATTCTGATTTTGCTGTTAATCTGGACACCAGAAGGTCCTTAACAGGGTATATCTTTACTCTGTACAACACTGCTGTAAGCTGGAGATCTGTTCTGCAGAGTGGAGTTACATTGTCTACTACAAAAGCAGAGTTTGTTGCAGTGTCTGAGGCTGTTAAGGAGGTTTTATGGTTGAAGGGCATAATCAAGGATTTTGGTATAAATCAAAGGGTTGTGGTCATTCACTGTGATAACCAGAGTGCAGTTCATCTGGTTAAACATCAAGTATTCCATGAAAGATCAAAGCATATTGATGTAAGATTGCATTTTGTGAGGGAAATCATTGATAAAGGAGTGGTTCTCATCCAGAAGATATCTACAAAGGACAATGCTGCAGATATGTGTACAAAGTCTTTACCAGGTACAAAATTCAAATTATGTGTTGAATTGGTAAAGATGAGTGTATGGGATGTTCCTTAGGCCCAAGCTGGTGCATGGTGGAGAGGAGGAGAGGATTGATACTTCTCATCTGAGGTGGAGAATTGTGAAGGATCAAATGTGAAGTATGTAGTCTGTTGAGCTTAATTCAATAAGAGGCTAAGTTGATAAAGTGTTAGCCGTGGGAGTTAGTGAATTTGGGGTACCAGAGGAGGTGGACCAGATGAGGTTGACCAGAGAAGCCTGACCAGAGAAGTCTGGCAGGAGAGCTATCAGAGGAGGTCCATCAGGTGAGGTCTGGTCAGACGAGTCTGGTAGATAAGTCATCAGAGGAGGTCTATCAGAGGAGGTCTGGGACCAGAGGTCATCTGGTGTAAGTGACTAGAACCAGAAGAGGTCTTGTCATCTGATCCTGAAGTCCGTTATTCGCAAAGTACACCAAATTGGAGTTAATTCGAAGGCGGTTCTAACTGAATCATCCATGACGGTTATTGAAGTCGTTAGCCAGCTGGATAACTACCTTTACTTTGAGTTTGTTACAACTGATTCAAACCTAGAGTTCGTTTTCAATCTCTGTATCTATAAAAGGGGGTTCTTAGCTGAGAGAACATATAACTTCATCTGTGAGCGCAAACACGAGAGATTGTGAGCGATTGTAACTTGTAACTTCAAATTCTTTTCTTAGTGGAATACTCTATCCTCTCGGATCCCGTGGACGTAGGAGATCTTCTCCGAACCACGTAAACTAGTGTTCTTGTTGATTTTCAATTCTCGTTCTTATTGCTTTCTCATTCCGATTCCCGGAAACAAGTTTTCTTGTGAATCCAAAACGCGATTAACAACTATGTTAAACCTCGAATTCTGAATAATAATAATAATAATAATGCTTTACAACAAATAATAATATATTTGTTAATACTTGTATAACAAAAAGTTAAAAACTACTTTAAATATGAAATCAAAATGGTTAACTTTTTAATGGAATTTCATATAATGAGAAAATTAATTGCATCCATGTATATGGATTAGAAATCAAGCTAAACTACTTGATTCAAGACCGTACAATAAACAGCTAGTCGTAGTTTGATTCGTTAAAGATATTAAATAAATTCAAACTTATTTTCATGTTTGGTAAATCTTGATTCTTGAAGATCGATAAGAAAATTAAAATTAAATTAGCACGAATGTAAAAATATTGAACTATACAAATTTAATTTGTGTTTAACTCAATATTTAAATTACTTGTGCTTGAACAACATGATTTTCAGAATGATAGCGGAATTATGTTGATCAAGATATTAAAGAATAATGGAATATTACAAAATGCTTTAAAAAATGGATCATAATTATAAATTGGTTCAAAATATTTATATACATATAAAAGTATTTGCACATAAGCATAATTTATTTTTAAAAATATATTTAGAGGTGTTATCTGTGTAAAATCGAAAAAAAAAATGAGCCCGATGAGACAACAAGGCCTCTATGGAGTAGGCGGAGTTGAGCTAGATAGAGCAGTGTCGTTCGAGTGGAAATTCGGTGGTTTTTGTTTAAGGGGGAATTGTTAGGATTCAAACAATGTCCCACATCGGACATATACTCTGCCCAAAACGGATAATATCATACCAATGAGATATGAGGGGTCCATTCGGGAGCCCAACAATGGTATCAGAACCATGGTCTTAGACGAAAAAATGTGGAGGTGTTCTCTGTGTCAAACGGAAAAAAACATGAGCTTGGTGAAACGGTAAGGTCTCTGTGGAGTAGACGGGGTTGACCTAGATAGAGCGGCATAGTTTGAGGGGAGGCTCAGTGGTCTTTGTTTGAGGGGGGAATTGTTGGGGTTCAAATAATGTTCCATATCGAACAAATATAGGAGGATGAGGATCATGGGGATGAACAAGTATATTCATTGGTATGAAATCTTTTTTGGATGCCAAAAGTAGATTCTTACGAATTCGATTCAAAACGAACAATATCATACCAAAATAAAAATATAATGGAAGTGTACCTATAAACTTCTAAACCGTTTATAAATTTGGTGAAACAGGCTCTTAAGCCTCTAACGATGAGATGTTAAATTTCGATCTCGGAGTGAGTACTAAAAAAATTACCTCAACTGCCTATTTTCTCTCGATAATCATCGATAGCAACATTAAGAACACAAATGAAATATCTAAGGTCGCGGCTAATAACACCCGAACTTTTTCTCATCACACCCAAAATATTTATTTTACTAAAATAGTCTAATGTAATTAGACTATTATACCCTTTACTACTTAAAATCTATTAAAATATAAAATTTAGTTTTGCTCAATACACCCAATCCAATATTTTTTTTGTTGATTGCGACTTTTTTTTTTCTCCCACACCCAAACTCTTTCTTCTTCATTCTTCACTCTTCACTCAACCACTTAAATCAATACTCATGATAGATGCCATGGAAGAACACACTTCGGAAAATACATGTAATGTAAGATTTCTATGAATTTGTTGTTCTATATGGTATGTGTTATGGTATAAATCTATTTAGAGAAGAATATTTAGGGTTTAAAAGTTGTATTACTTGAGTTACGGTGGCGGTTTTGAGGTTTAAGAATTCTGAAAATCGCGTATGTTTGGCAAACCAGAGCCGAACATTTATCATTATGTTTGACCAAAGTTGGTCAAACGCAATGATAAATGTTCGATTAGTGTTGACCAAACATTATGAATAAAGTTCGACCGTTGTTGGCCAAACATTATGAACAAAGTTCGGTCACTGTTAGCCAAACATTATGAATAAAGTTCGGTCAGTGTTGGCCAAACACAACAGTTAAATCAATAATTACATATTTGAGTTCTGTGGTTTTTTCTTGTTCCAGACTTCTGTGCGCGTGAGTGCTCTGCGTGCGTGAGTGCTCTGCGTTTTGGCTCTGCGTGTGTGAGTTTGCTCTGCGTTTTGGGTGTGGGTGCGTGAGTGCTCTGCGTCTTGGGTGTGAATTTTTTTTTTTTTGGGTGTGTGGGTTTATTTTAGGGTTTAAGATTTAGGTGTATGAAAATATTGAAATTTAAGTTGAGGGGTAAAACAAATCATATATTACGGGTGTTTTGAGTAAAATAAAAAAATAGGCTCGGGTGTGAAGAGCAACGGGTATGATGAGCAAAAGTTCGGGTGTTATTAGCCGCGGCCAATATCTAATAAACAAGCCAGTAATATTATTTATCTATTCTAACCACATATATGCTCTTACTATAACGTGGTGTTTTCATAACCGAACCGGTGACCAAACCGGATAGAGCACCGGTTCACGGTTCAACCGGTTGGACCATTTAAACTATTTTATGTTTATTTTAATTTTATATTTTATATGTTTCATTATAAAAATAAAATAATATAAACTCTTTTTATAATATAATTTTATTATCATTATTTGGCCCATTTAAATTTATTTATTTGGGCCTTTCAAGTATTAAAGCCCATTTTATCATAAACTAGGGCAACACAAATAGAAGTAGATTATTCACGCACGGCCTCTTCTCAATTCCCTCTCTCCAATAATCTCACTCCAGTTTTTCCATTTCTCTCTCATCTCTCGCGGTGCAAGTTTTGGATCTATGGTGAAAGAATTTAGCACTAAAGCTTGTTGGTGATCGGTTCTAATCGTGAGGATTAATGGTTGTTTTTAACCGGTTTTAGAATCACCAAACAAGAACGTGTGATTGATTACCACCGTAAATGGTAAATTCAATTGTTCGGGTTATAAAATCGTAAATACGAGTATTGAATTCGTATTTATTTCGTGTGTGTGCACGCTTAGGTGTATAAGTGTGTGTATTTGGAGTGTTTGTGAATTTGAACTTAGAATTCATTACTGAAGACCAACTATTTATACTAGTCCACCAAGTAGGTGGTGTACATGACTCTTGGTCTTCCAAGCTTGCATGCTTGACATGTGTCATTTGACCTTGTTTGACCTTATCTAAGCTAAAACTTAGTTACAAAGTCTTGTGTTTGGTCCTATCTCGGATTCATTGTTGTTCGTCTTTATGTTCCTTGTAAGCAGGCTTTGGGATCCTTGTCTTTTGTTCGTCAGGTATCTAGCCGGTTTGTCATGAGATATGGTGTTGTACACCTCTTTAGCTGGTAAATACACCACCTCTTGACGATGTTGTTCGTCACTTATGACCTAGTGTAGGGTTCATATTTGGTCTCAGGCCTTTGGATTTGTTAGCAAGAATGTTGTTCGTCAATAGTGTTGTTCGTCACAGAGTGCACTTTCCAAATTAGTTTATTCACTCCCCTTTGATTTTCTTTGTGGATCATCTCTGTTCTGGGTATTTTGCTTCATAATCTTCATTTAAGTCTTAAACCTTGTTCGCCAAGCTATTATGAATGTGTCTGTCAACAATTGCCCCCTATCCTGGTCGGGTGTTGCTTCGGACGAGCAACTTTGCATCGAGCAACTATGGTCATGATATTATTCTGGTAATAGGGGTAGACGAGCAGCTTTACTATTAACGAGCAACTTTAGTGACGCCGTTTTGTCTTCCCGAGATTTGGGGATCCTCCAACGATGACGTGGGCGGCATGATTATGCGCCGCCCACGCGCGACCAAGCCCGAGGCCATGCGCCCCTACAATTGCATGTAGGTCCTTCGATTCTTATAATTGCTCGAATTTTTCCCCTTTTTTTCATTTTGACCCCAGAATTACCCCGTTTTTCTTATGAGTATAAAATTGAGTGGGAAATGAAATTTTTCCCACTCTTCTTCCTTTGCTACAGAGAATTCCGGCGAAAGTTTTCATCTCCGGCGACCTTCAATACTATTCCGGTGCAATTACACAAAATTTCGGTTTCTAATCTTCTTCCAAGGTAGTTACTCCACTTAATTTTTTAGTTTTATTCTTTTTGCTTTTCTTTCCCCCAAGATTTGCGCCACCACCACCGTGTGAAAATTAGTGCCGCCGTCTCCTGCAAAAATTGCCACCATTCTTCATAAATTTCCCCTTTTAGTTCTTTTCATACTCGAAACCCATGTCCTCACATTCAAGTAACCGGAAATCCGAAGAGAGTTTGGACTCTCTTTTTCCGATCGTGTCGTTCGAAACACAACCTCCATTCGAAATTTCATCGGAGATGCACCCCGACGCTGATTCTGTTGTCCGATCCGTAGAGGATACTGGTGCTCATCACTCTGGCAAGGAAATTGTAGCGGCGGCGAGCAGAAATTCGGAGAGGAATCTTCCTCGAGTTCTGAATCTGAAGAGTCAGATCCTAAATTCGACGAGCTAACTCGTGAATTCTTAGAGGGGATTGACTTTCCAAACCCTAAAATGCTCGAGAACGAAATCCCATCTGGAGTTGCTTGCCCATTTGAATGGCGAGCATATGCGAATGAGTATGAGAACAGATTTCGCCGCCCCAGACGAAAAGTCTTGGATTTAGAGAAGACCGAGTATCAGGCGAGCAAGATCAAGAGTGTAGTTCTCAAGGAAGATCTGGCTCTGATCCGGGAGACTTATCAAATTCCCTTCGATATCTATATGTGGGCTCCAAAAAAGAAAGAAAGAGCTGATCGCCCTCCACCTGGATGCACGGCGATCAACATTGACACCTTTATTGCTGGGTTGAGGTTGCCACTGCCCCCAGTTATTGGTCGTTTCTTGAAGGCCACTAACCTTGCCATCACCTAGATTACTCCGATTGGGTGGATGAATTTGCTCGGCACAATGGGTTTGTTCGCCCTGGAGGGGTATGTTGACTGTATTACTGCTGAAGAGGTCAATTATCTAATGACAATCACCAAGTGTCCAGTGGGCGAGGAGGGTTATTATTACTTGAAAGCCCGAACTGGACTCAAGATGGTTGAAGGGGTGCCGAACAAGATCAGAGATTGGAAGCAACACTTCTTCTTTATAGGGGGTTGATGGAGATAAAGATTGTATTTGATTATTTATTATTAGTATTTATATTTTATAGTTTTAGGCCTTTATTTAAGTTTTAATTAATTATTAGTGGGTCAGACTTTTAGGGCTACGCCTAAAACCCTAGTTTAGCTATTATAAATAGGGGTCTTAGGATTATTGTAAGGGAGTTGATTATTGAATTAAGAAATATTGGGTTTTATCCCTTTTCGTGTTTTATCGTTATTATTCTAGTATTCCCTGAATCAATAGATTAACACGTTTTTATACGTTGCGTTTATCCGGGTATTCTTAGAATCAACGGATATTACGTTCTCGCTGCGTCAGTTGGTATCAACGGATATTACGTTGTATCGTGCTTGCGCTGCGTCAGTTGGTATCAGAGTCATAACGATTCTGTGGATTTATCAATAATGACACACAAGTATGATACGGAGGAGGAATTTGATTTCCTCTGGTCTCAATTGACAAATGTTGTTGATGGAATTTTCGATAGCTACCATCAACGAGAAGCAAGGGATAAAGTGAAAGAGACCGAGCGAGATGAATGGGGGGTACCCAAATCGGTGATACCCGTCCCGTATCCACAGCGCTTCATGAAAAAGAAGCTAGATGAGAAATTCGCTAAATTCCTTGATGTTTTTAAGCAATTGCATATTAATATTCCTTTTTATGATGCTTTGGAACAGATGCCGCATTATGCCAAGTTCCTGAAGGACTTGATTGCGAAGAGACGGCGAGTGGATGAGTCGAAGTTGGTGCAGTTGAACCACGAAGTGAGTGCATTGGTGCACAAGGTGCTTCCGCCGAAGTTGAAGGATCCCGGGAGCTTCACGATCTTATGTGACATTGGGAACGGGATTAAGAAAGGAGCGCTATGTGATTTAGGGGCTAGCATTAATCTTATGCCCTTGTCGCTCTTTAAAAAGTTGGAATGTGTAGAACTTCAACCGACAATAATGACGCTTCAACTTGCCGACCGGTCTATTACTAGACCTCAAGGTGTGGTTGAAGACGTCCTCGTGAGAGTTGTAGATCACATCTTTCCAGCCGACTTTGTGGTGCTCGAGATGGAAGAAGATGAGCATGTGCCCCTGATTTTGGGAAGACCGTTCTTAGGGACGGCCGGAATGGTGCTAGACGTGGCAAACGGGAAGATCACGTTGAAAGTTGATGATCAAGAAGTGAAGATCTCCCTATATGAGGCCATGAAGCACCCGAAGGAGGATTATACTTGTTATTGCATGGATGCAATCGATCCTCGTGTTGAAGACACACCTCCTATCCCTAACCTTTCCCTTATTGATGATTTTGCTAATCCTTCACCTGTTGATTTAACCCATGAGTTTATTGATCTTGATGATATTTATAGGGATAAAGAGACGAAGTTGAAGGATGAAGAGGTGAAGAAGGTGGACGTGGTCCAGTTGGAGGAGAAAGGAGGAGTTAGGAAGAAAAAGTCGAAATTCAAGAAACTGTTTGGGAAAAATCCTCCAGATAAAGGGGAGAAGGAATTGAAACGCCCACCGTTTGAGGTGGAGAAGGAAGCAAAGGAACTCATGATGGAGGGGCATCAAGGAAAGGAGTGCAAACACCACTCTTATGAGAGTAAGGGAGGTAAATTTGAGTATGATGTCCCATAAGCTCCTTTGAGCTTGGTCCGGCATTAGGACCTTAAAAAATAGCGCTGAGTGGGAGGCAACCCACTTTTATTTGGTTTTTAGTGTTTTTATGTTATTAGGGTGTTTGTGAATCATATGTTTTAACCTCGTACTTGAGAGTTTTGTTTTGTAGGCTTGTCTCTAAAGGAGTAAAGGTATAATGGAGTTATTCAGATTGAAGGGACCAACTCGAGACCAAGGAGTGTGACACGTTGTTGAGAAACTTGAATAGTTTGAATGAGGTAACCCACAACCCCAAACTTAGACCTCTTCGCAAGGTCGAAGTTTGGGGGGGTGGATTTTTTGTATGTTTTCTTGTTACATTGCACCTGAGCACCCCTTATCTTTGAGTTGAGTTAGTTATTTGGTGCCTTGAGATGCTCCGTGGGGTGATTTTGATTTGACTCGTTATTCCATATTTCATGCCTATCAATTCATCTTATGCTTGTTGATTGCTATCTTTGAGTATGATTTGATGAGTAGGGTGAATTGTGAAGTTGAATTAGGAGTTTTCTTGTGTGAGTATAGGAGTTAGAGTTGATTTGAGAGGGAACTAGTATACTTACTAATGCCCCTTTTGAGTACTTGTGTGATGAGAGCGAGAAATCATTAGGACTAGCATGGATGTGAAAGCCGTGAGATTTGAGCCTTATGAGATTTTGATGCATTATATTGATCTCTTCGTTTGTGAGTGGATCGTCACCTTAGAGGATGCTAGAACTTGTGTGTGCTCTCACTTCTTGATTGTGTTTAGTTTGATATGCAGAATGTGATCTTAGGCCATCTTTGATTTTATTGAGTCACTTAGCCAAAATTTTCCTTACCATTGATAATTATCCCTAGTTAGCCAGTTTGAGCCTTAGCCTATTTTCTTTGCTATCACATTTAAACTTAACCAAATTCTTAAACTCTTGTCCCAATTTGAGTGGAGAATAGGAAAAGTGTGAATGAGAAGGGATTGATTTGAGTTGAAAAAGGGAAATGTTATTGATTGAGTGATTATGAGAAGAAGGTGTGATGAAGTATGAGTAGTGGGAAAGAACAAAAGATGTTGAGAATGAGCAAAAGAAAAAAAAATGAGCTCATATGTATGTGTGAAAAAGAAAAAAAAAAGGTGAAGTGATTGAAAAAAAAAAGTGAAAAGAGTTAGAAAAAAAATTGAAGTGTTGAGAGTAGTGGAATTGAAAGTGTGTTGATTGAAAATGCTTGAAGTATTCTGTTCCTAATCTCGAAGTACTTAAGTTTGAATTTCTATTCTCCATTCATTTGAGTCACTTAACCCATATAGTTATCCCACCTGTCCAAAGAGCCTACATTACAACCTTGATAAAGTCCTTTGTGATTCGGCATTGATTTATAAATTGTTATCGAAGTTGAGAGTGCTTACAAGCCTATGGCTGCCGATATGAGTGATTGATTGTTTGAGTGAGTCCCTTATTATTGATATACACTTGTGAGGGAGTGAAACACATCGTTGAGTGCACATCCATGTTTGATCTTGGTAATTCTTGTTGTTGTTGCATGAGTATGATAAAAGGGTGTAAGTTTGAATACGTGTGAACGATCGTTGAAACTTGAGCTCGATTGCTTGCATGATTTGATTCTTTGACTCATTCCTAACAATTTCACTTGACTTATTATTTCGTTGCTTGAGTACAAGCAACATGGTAAGTTTGGGGGGGTTGATTAGGCGTGAAGTTGTTATGTTTTGGTGCCCGATTTGCTCATGTTTTGAGTGTTTTCGATTAGTGTTTGGAGTCAAATGAGTATCATTTTCATAAACTAATGAATTTTTCTCTTTGATGTTCATAGATAGATAGAAGGCAAAAATAGGAGTTCGTAGGACTTTGAATCGGCCAAAACGGACTCCCGGTTGAGGAGATATGAAGCTTTTACGAACAAGTGTACTGCTGCTGAAAAGTGCTCGACCACTCGAGCAACTCGAGCGCCACCGCTCGAGCGTGTTGCTCGAATGACCAAAAACTTGCAGAAAAATTTCGCCATTCGACCAGCTCGAGCGGGAGCGCTCGAGCACTTGTTTCATTCGACCTATATGCTCGAATGGGACCGCTCGAGCGTGTGCTAGCTCGAGCACTTGCATATTTTTTCCTCCGGATGCGTTTTTTCGGTCCATTAACTCCCGTTTCGGCCCGTTGCCTATATATACCTCTCCAAACTCGTTTTTTGAGGAGGACCACATCATCCATCACTTACCAAATCACTTTTAGACTTAGTTTTTAGAGAGAGAAAGAGGAGAAGAGACGAGCAAGCTTTAATTCACGCTTTGTTGAGGTTTTTCGTACGAATTCTTAGTTTAATTTCGTTTCTTAGTTTCTTTCATTAGTTTGATTACGTTAACACTTTTAAACTTCGTTTTATTAATTTAATTTCAGTTCGTAGTATTTATTTCTTCAAAAACCCTAGTTTATGTTTCATCTTTTATTTCTTAAATTCATCATGTTTATGTTCGTTGTTTCTTTTATTGTTTTCGTTATCGTTATAGCCATGTCTAGCTAAAACCCTTGTATGCTTAGGTTAGGATGAACTCGTAGAAGTAGGATGTGAGTACGTAATTAGGGTAATTCGTGACGTTAGTTTTAATTCTCTTAGTTAATGAATTTGTATAATTAATCTTCACTTTACCTTTGAATTTAGTACGAAAGTGTTAGAGAGAGGACGGCCGCATCACTCAATAACAATTAGTAGTCTTAACGAGAAGGTTTAGAAGAGGTTAATTCATCTACCGGTTTAGCTATGGAGGACGGCCGCATCACCATTAGTTAAATTAGGGTCTCTTTAATTAAGCACAATCTATTAACATGTTAGTGGATTAGTGAAGTCGATTGCTAGGATTAAGTATTAGGGTTTAAAATCTTGAGCTTTCATCTTACGATCTTTTACTTAGGTTAATTCTTGGTTGTCACGAATACTTTGATTATGTACCTGCTCCGTTAGTATACGTAGGGATTCCTATCCTAAGCATCACCATCTCATATTTGAAAACCCCTTAGATAACTTAGTTTAAATTTCTTTTTGCATTCGTAGAAGTAAATTAGTTTAGAATTATTATTTTCTCAAAAATCCAAAAACATCACACTCATATTAACTGCGACGCGTAGATCTTCGGGGATCTATTCGGCATACTCACTTCTCTTGGGTACGATAATACTTGGTCGCTATACTTACTTGTACTACAGTGAACCCGTACGCTTGCGGGGAATCTACTAGTTAGAGTTGGTATTTTCGGTTCAAGTCAATGGCGCCGTTGCCGGGGAGGGTGATGTATGTCATTTGAGTAGGACTTGTCGATAGTTTAGTAGTTAGTAGTGAGTGTTTTTATTTTCATTTTGAGTATAGTATTTCTTTATTGTAGTCTGGTGCGTTTGATCTTTCTTGTTGAGTACTCAGGTATATGAAAACACGCTCAACGGGAGAAACGAGCGAAGATCGTACAAAGTTAGACCCTGAGACTATAACCAGAAGGAATCGAGCCTTCCAGAGAAGGATGAATACTGCCGGAGGCGAGAACGATAACATGGACATAAGTCATGAGTTGGATGACGCGGCAGGCAATCAAACATTAGAACGGGTTGAAGGCACTGGAGGGAATGGAAGTCAGAATCAAGTCCCATTAGGTGAAAGCCAGAGCCAAAACCCAAATAACCCAAACAACTCTGCACAAACACAACACCAAAATCATAACCAAAACCAAGTCATCCACCAACACCAACAGCAACCATTTAACAACCCTGCCTACCCACCAAATAATCAACCTTACCATTACCCTTATCCACCATATCCATACCATCCATACCCTTATCCACCACAACCTGCTTATAACCACCCACCAGTTTATCAACCACCACCAGTCCAACAAGTACCCGTACCACCTGTAGTTCCTCAGCATGTTCCTCAGAACGGAGATTAGAATATGGCAATACGAGGAAGGTTCGCGGCGCAGCCGTAACGGTACTATAATGGAGTGGCGTTGCCTCTAGTTGAGGCGAATAACTTCTCGATTTCCCCGGGAATTTTTAAGCTGCTTACCGAGACTCAGTTTAAAGGAGAGGTTGGGAAGGAGAATCCTCATACTCATCTGAGGAGTTTTCTTATGATATCATCCACGTTTAATTACAATGGCATGTCTGAAGATGCCAAGAGGCTTAGGCTGTTCCCATTTTTATTAACGGGAATAGCTAAAGAGTGGTACGATAATACGCTCCCACGGGGAGGTATTACCACTTGGGCCGAGCTCGAGCGTCTTTTCCTCGAGCGATTCTACCCTCCTTCTAGAACGATCAAAGCTAGGATTGAGATCTCTTCCTTCCGCCAGAAGCAAGGAGAGGACCTACGTCAAGCGTGGGAGAGATACTCAAATATGTTGATCGAGTGCCCGCAGCACGGGTACAATGAGGGAGACATTATGGCATTCTTCTACAGTGGTACCAACAAGGCCGGGCAAGACCATCTAGATGCCTGTGCTAGCGGAGCATTCTTGAATCAAGGCATAGAGAGGTGTAGAGAGATCATTGACAACATTGTCATGAATGCCGGGGCGTGGAATGGAGACCCAGATTTTCAAAGAGTTCATCAGGTTGAGGAGAGTGAAGGAACGAGAAGGCTGTTGATGGCCATGATGGAGAAGATCAACAATCTTGAGTTGGGGAAGAATTTGGTTGGAGGGAATGTAGCAGAGAATGAGAGAGTTGACCAGCCAACAGTGCAGCAAGAGGTAGCTAATTATATGGGAGGTCAATATTACAATCAAAATAGCTACCAAGGTGGTAACCAATATGGAAGGCCCTCCTATGGCCAACCTTTTGTACCACCGGGTCCACATCCTCCTCCTAACCAATGGAGGAACAATCAGGGGTATCAAGGAGGCCAGCAGCCTCCTCAGAACCAATGGAGGAAGAACAAAAACTTTTCATATGTTAACCCAAAGGTGGGTATTACTGTTCCTCCGGGTGTTGACCCAGGTTCAAAGCCTCCGGGTGGAGAAGGCGGTTCCTCGACTGAGGAGATGTTGAGAGCCATACTGCAGAAGGTGGAGGAAGGAAGTAAGAGGTTGTCCTCCTTGGAGTATGATGTGAAAGAGTTGCACAAAAAGGGTGATCAACATGATCAAGAGCTCCAGAAGATGAATGTTTAGTGGAATAGAACTCAATAAGAGAACAATCGAAGGTTCACTTCCATAGAGTTTCAGATGGGGCAGATGATAAAGTCATTGAATAGAGAGCCTGGCTAATACCCTTCAATGCATGAGGGTAATCCCAAGGAGCATTGTAAGGCTATCCAGCTTAGAAGTGAGACCAAATATGATGGTCCCGAGATGTCTGCTGATTCTGAGACGCTCAAAGAAGAACATGAGAAAGATGGAGATGAGAGTGAAGAGGTAAGAGTTGAGAAAGGAGTTGAGGGTGAAGGCATCCAGAAGGAGAAAGAAAGTGAGAAGATGGAGAGAGTTCCGAAGTGGAAGAAGGCAAAGGAAGCAAGGGATAAAGTGAAAGAGACCGAGCGAGATGAATGGGGGGTACCCAAATCGGTGATACCCATCCCGTATCCACAGCGCTTCATGAAAAAGAAGCTAGATGAGAAATTCGCTAAATTCCTTGATGTTTTTAAGCAATTGCATATTAATATTCCTTTTTATGATGCTTTGGAACAGATGCCGCATTATGCCAAGTTCCTGAAGGACTTGATTGCGAAGAGACGGCGAGTGGATGAGCCGAAGTTGGTGCAGCTGAACCACGAAGTGAGTGCATTGGTGCACAAGGCGCTTCCGCCGAAGTTGAAGGATCCCGGGAGCTTCACGATCTTATGTGACATTGAGAACGGGATTAAGAAAGGAGCGCTATGTGATTTAGGGGCTAGCATTAATCTTATGCCCTTGTCGCTCTTTAAAAAGTTGGAATGTGTAGAACTTCAACCGACAATGGTGACTCTTCAACTTGCCGATCGGTCTATTACTAGACCTCAAGGTGTGGTTGAAGACGTCCTCGTGAGAGTTGGAGATCACATCTTTCCAGCCGACTTTGTGGTGCTCGAGATGGAAGAAGATGAGCATGTGCCCCTGATCTTGGGAAGACTGTTCTTAGCGACGGCCGAAATGGTGCTAGACGTGGCAAACGGGAAGATCACGTTGAAAGTTGATGATCAAGAAGTGAAGATCTCCCTATATGAGGCCATGAAGCACCCGAAGGAGGATGATAGTTGTTATTGCATGGATGCAATCGATCCTCGTGTTGAAGACACACCTCCTATCCCTAACCCTTCCCTTATTGATGATTTTGCTAATCCTTCACCTGTTGATTTAACCCATGTGTTTATTGATCTTGATGATGTTGATAGGGATAAAGAGACGAAGTTGAATGATGAAGAGGTGAAGAAGGTGGATGTGGTCCAGTTGGAGGAGAAAAGAGGAGTTAGGAAGAAAAAGTCGAAATTCAAGAAACTGTTTGGGAAAAATCCTCCAGATAAAGGGGAGAAGGAATTGAGACGCCCACCGTTTGAGGTGGAGAAGGAAGCAAAGGAACTCATGATGGAGGGGCATCAAGGAAAGGAGTGCAAACACCACTCTTATGAGAGTAAGGGAGGTAAATTTGAGTATGATGTCCCATAAGCTCCTTTGAGCTTGGTCCGGCATTAGGACCTTAAAAAATAGCGCTGAGTGGGAGGCAACCCACTTTTATTTGTTTTTTAGTGTTTTTATGTTATTAGGGTGTTTGTGAATCGTATGTTTTAACCTCGTACTTGAGAGTTTTGTTTTGTAGGCTTGTCTCTAAAGGAGTAAAGGTATCATGGAGTTATTCAGATTGAAGGGACCAACTCGAGACCAAGGAGTGTGACACGTTGTTGAGAAACTTGAATAGTTTGAATGAGGTAACCCACAACCCCAAACTTAGACCTCTTCGCAAGGTCGAAGTTTGGGGGGTGGATTTTTTGTATGTTTTCTTGTTACATTGCACCGGAGCGCCCCTTATCTTTGAGTTGAGTTAGTTATTTGGTGCCTTGAGATGCTCCGTGGGGTGATTTTGATTTGACTCGCTATTCCATATTTCATGCCTATCAATTCATCTTATGCTTGTTGATTGCTATCTTTGAGTATGATTTGATGAGTAGGGTGAATTGTGAAGTTGAATTAGGAGTTTTCTTGTGTGAGTATAGGAGTTAGAGTTGATTTGAGAGGGAACTAGTATACTTACTAATGCCCATTTTGAGTACTTGTGTGATGAGAGCGAGAAATCATTAGGACTAGCATGGATGTGAAAGCCCGTGAGATTTGAGCCTTATGAGATTTTGATGCATTATATTGATCTCTTCGTTTGTGAGTGGATCGTCACCTTAGAGGATGCTAGAACTTGTGTGTGCTCTCACTTCTTGATTGTGTTTAGTTTGATATGCCGAATGTGATCTTAGGTCATCTTTGATTTTATTGAGTCACTTAGCCAAAATTTTCCTTACCATTGATAATTATCCCTAGTTAGCCAGTTTGAGCCTTAGCCTATTTTCTTTGCTAACACATTTAAACTTAACCAAATTCTTAAACTCTTGTCCCAATTTGAGTGGAGAATAGGAAAAGTGTGAATGAGAAGGGATTGATTTGAGTTGAAAAAGGAAAATGTTATTGATTGAGTGATTATGAGAAGAAGGTGTGATGAAGTATGAGTAGTGGGAAAGAACAAAAGAAGTTGAGAATGAGCAAAAGAAAAAAAAAATGAGCTCATATGTATGTGTGAAAAAGAAAAAAAAAAGGTGAAGTGATTGAAAAAAAAAGTGAAAAGAGTTAGAAAAAAAATTGAAGTGTTGAGGGTAGTGGAATTGAAAGTGTGTTGATTGAAAATGCTTGAAGTATTTTGTTCCTAATCTCGAAGTACTTAAGTTTGAATTTCTATTCTCCATTCATTTGAGTCACTTAACCCATATAGTTATCCCACCTATCCAAAGAGCCTACATTACAACCTTGATAAAGTCCTTTGTGATTCGGCATTGATTTCTAAATTGTTATCGAAGTTGAGAGTGCTTACAAGCCTATGGCTGCCGATATGAGTGATTGATTGTTTGAGTGAGTTCCTTATTATTGATATACACTTGTGAGGGAGTGAAACACATCGTTGAGTGCACATCCATGTTTGATCTTGGTAATTCTTGTTGTTGTTGCATGAGTATGATAAAAGGGTGTAAGTTTGAATACGTGTGAACGATCGTTGCCTATATATACCTCTCCAAACTCGTTTTTTGAGGAGGAACACATCATCCATCACTTACCAAATCGCTTTTAGACTTAGTTTTTAGAGAGAGAAAGAGGAGAAGAGACAAGCAAGCTTTAATTCACGCTTTGTTGAGATTTTTCGTACGAATTCTTAGTTTAATTTCGTTTCTTAGTTTCTTTTCATTAGTTTGATTACGTTAACACTTTTAAACTTCATTTTATTAATTTAATTTCAGTTCGTAGTATTTATTTCTTCAAAAACCCTAGTTTATGTTTCATCTTTTATTTCTTCAATTCATCATGTTTATGTTCGTTGTTTCTTTTATTGTTTTCGTTATCGTTATAGCCATGTCTCGCTAAAACCCTTGTATGCTTAGGTTAGGATGAACTCGTAGAAGTAGGATGTGAGTACGTAATTAGGGTAATTCGTGACGTTAGTTTTAATTCTCTTAGTTAATAAATTCGTATAATTAATCTTAACTTTACCTTTGAATTTAGTATGAAAGTGTTAGAGAGAGGACGACCGCATCACTCAATAACAATTAGTAGTCTTAACGAGAAGGTTTAGAAGAGGTTAATTCATCTACCGGTTTAGCTATGGAGGACGGCCGCATCACCATTAGTTAAATTAGGGTCTCTTTAATTAAGCACGATCTATTAACATGTTAGTGGATTAGTGAAGTCGATTGCTAGGATTAAGTATTAGGGTTTAAAATCTTGAGCTTTCATCTTACGATCTTTTACTTAGGTTAATTCTTGGTTGTCACGAATACTTTGATTATGTACCTGCTCCGTTAGTATACGTAGGGATTCCTATCCTAAGCATCACCATCTCATATTTGAAAACCCCTTAGATAACTTAGTTTAAATTTCTTTTTGCATTCGTAGAAGTAAATTAGTTTAGAATTATTATTTTCTCAAAAATCCAAAAACATCACACTCATATTAACTGCGACGCGTAGATCTTCGGGGATCTATTCGGCATACTCACTTCCCTTGGGTACGATAATACTTGGTCGCTATACTTACTTGTACTACAGTGAACCCGTACGCTTGCGGGGAATCTACTAGTTAGAGTTGGTATTTTCGGTTCAAGTCACTCTCCCTCCTCAAACCCACCCCCCCCCCCCCCCCCCACACCCCCTCCAAATAATATTTGCTTATTCATTATTTATATTAATTCTAGTTATTTTTAATGTATTAATGAAATTTTAGAATTTAATTACTCTTTATTAAATATTATAAAATTGATTATTTTTACTAATAATTACTAATAAAATTATTATTAGGATTAATTATTATTTAGTACTCCCTCCGTCCCAATTTTGTTTTCCCATTTGCCAAAAAGGTTCGTCCCAATTTTGTTTTCTCATCCCTAAAATGAAAACTACTTTATTCATTTAAATAATACTTTATTCACCATTCTCAATACTACCTTATTCACCATTCATCATTCTCAATACTATTTTTTTCATTTAAATACTAAAATTCAACTTTCGCATTAAACTCCGCGCACAATCAAATGGGAAAACAAAACTGGGACGGAGTGAGTAGTATTTTTTAGTTGTTTATTATTTATTTATTAGTAAATTCTATTGATTATAGTTATTTATAAATGAAATTATAACATTTTTTTATTATTTTATTTACTATTAATTTATATATTATAAATATTTCTATTACTTTAAAGTGTGTTTAATAAATAATTATAATGTATTATCTACAATAAAACTTAACAAAAATATCTTCATCACAAATCTATGAGGTGGGGTGGTAAAATATTGGTACCTATTTTTACTTTTGAGAGTATTATTAGAAGAGAAATGGTTAGTGAGTATAAATCTTTTTTTTTTCTAAGGGAATGGGTAGATTTTTTTTTTATTAGAATGAGTATTTTACCCCTTTTCACTCTTATATGCACCTAATGCATGGTGTACTCATTCAAGAGTTGAAGTTGTTTACACTGAAATGTGTAGGCTGATTATGTTAAAAAGTGTGGTTAGATTATACTAAAAAGTTTACACCGAAAATCGATTTTTAGTGTAAACTTTTCAGTGTAATCTAACTACATTTTTTAGTGTAATCAAATCATATTTTTCAGTGTAAACAGTCTCAATTGTTGAGTGAGTGCACCATACATCAAGTGCACAAGAGAGTTACTCTCTTTATATATATTTGAAAGTTGCTACATTAGTATTCCCTACAATTCAAAATGAATGATGTTTTTAGGGTAGAATTTTTGTTTCGATCCCCTGATAAGAAAACACTCACATTTCAACTTACATTTAATAAATTTATTCTCTAACAATTCAAAAATAAAATAAAAAAATAACTCATATTTTTACCTTCCCTTTTAATTTAATTATATTCAGTAATTTGATAGAAACAACAATTAAGAATAGGATAAAAAAAAACTTAAAATCATAAGGTATATTAGTTCTTAATTTTTACAACAAGTGTTAAAACTTCATTTATTTAGAGTTGGAGATAGTATTATTTACCACATTATATCAGCATTAAACATAATTAAAATCAATTCACCTTTGCTTTGCGTTGGCTCATATATGCTATGTTTTAAAAAGCGGATCGGACCGGCCGGTCCGACCGGTCCGACCGCTACTCGGACATGCCACCGTACGGCTCAAAAGCATTGGACCGCTGGCTACCTAAAGCGCTCGTGAACCGGCCAAAAGCGGCGAAATCGGGTCCGACCGGTCACTGGTCGGACCGGCCGACTCGGCGAGTTTTGTGTTTTTTAAGGAAAAAAAAAGTTTGGGGGTTGTTTTATAATTTTCAAACTTATTCAATCATTACCGTTCTCATTTCTGCGTGTGTGACCACTTCTCCATTCTTAAATATCAATCCCAACCTACAGTTTCCAAACGGATCATTTCGGTGGCGCCGCTCCATTCTCGATTGGTGATTGTGGTGGCACTACATCAGAGTTCTCCATTGATGATTTTGCAGAGCTTCAATTGATGCATATGAACCGAAAGAGGAAGTATTGAGAGAATTGAAACAGAGAGATGGTGAAGAGACTGAAGATTGTGAGAACGAGGGCAAATTTGCACGGCCCACTATTTCTCCACGATGATGATGGTAGATATGTTTTCAAATTAGAATTAGATTTCAGTTTCTATTACTTTATTATTGTTCTACTTAAAATGATTAAAAATATAAGATGATAATTAATTAAAAGCAATACACTGCACCATACTAATAAGAAATTAATTTTAAATATTGTAAATATTAATTCTTCTATTAATTTTGTTTCATAGAATATCTTATAATGAGAGAAAATATATATGACAATTAATAATTTATATATTTAACTATATATTATGTAATTATGACGTCATACCGGTTTAATCGCTTTAATAACGGTCAGACCCGATTGGACCCGGTCCGACCAAAAGCGCTAGGCAGACCGGTTCAACGTCCGCTTCCGCTTTTAAAACATAGCATATATGTACTATTGCACCGATATGCAGCGAGAAGAATTCATATACTAGTAAGTCGTAGGAAAGTAGAAAACCGTACATATAGAGAATTACCAAATCCAGCCTCGTATTCTCTTATCCCTTTAACAAAACTCCAAAAATTCTTCAAGTCTCCACTATCCACTCATTACTCACTCTCCCTTTCCCAATCCTCCGTCACTCTCTCTCTCTCTCTCCACAATTCTCCCCTGGTAAAAACATTTTCCCCTCCATATTTCCACCCTGGCCGTCCCCGTCCTTTTAACGCGTTCACGCGTCTTCTCCCCCCCTTCTTGTGGTCTCCACTATATATTCCCCCCTTCGTCTCCCCTCTACCCTCAGCAGATGCATCCCAATTTCCATCTGCATCTGTCTTTCCTCCCCCATTATCATCTCCCTCTGGCTCTCACAATCCTCTGATCTTTTCAAATCTCCCCGAGAGTGGATATATATAATCCTCTTATTGAATTTCATCAATCGATCAATAATGCCTTCAATGGACCAGCAGGAATTGTTCCTCCCGTCAACGCCGGGGAAGTTCAAGGATAAATCGCACTCGATGCACCGGCAATTCCACCGGTGTTTCGCCTCCACCAGCACGATGTTCTTGTGGGCGCTATTCCTGGTGGCGTTGACGGCGGCCTATCTCAGTTTCCAGTCGTTCGTAGATTCCGGTAGCAAGTACTTCTCCACCGCGTGGGGCGGCATCCATTGGGAGAAACAGGTCCGCGCCTCCGCCCAGATCCACCGCAGTAACGGATTCTCCGTTCTGGTCACCGGAGCCGCCGGTTTCGTCGGGTCGCACGTGTCGCTCGCTCTCAAAAAACGCGGAGACGGCGTCGTTGGATTGGACAACTTCAACAGCTACTACGATCCTTCGTTGAAAAGATCCCGAAAAAATCTCCTCAATTCGCACAATATTTTCATCGTCGAGGGTGACGTCAACGACGCGCGCATGTTAGCAAAACTCTTCGAAATTGCGCCCCTCACCCATGTGATGCACCTCGCGGCGCAGGCCGGCGTACGTTACGCCATGGAGAATCCCCATTCTTATGTGCACAGCAACATCGCCGGCCTCGTGACGCTTCTAGAAGCTTGCAAGACGGCCGCCCCACAACCCGCAATTGTGTGGGCCAGCTCCAGCTCTGTCTACGGGTTAAACGAGAAGGTACCGTTTTCAGAATCGGATCGAACCGACCGACCCGCTTCGCTGTACGCCGCAACAAAGAAGGCGGGTGAGGAAATCACGCATACATATAACCACATTTACGGGTTATCAATAACCGGGTTGAGATTTTTCACTGTATACGGACCCTGGGGCAGACCCGACATGGCTTACTTCTCTTTTACCCGGAATATTCTTCAAGGTAAGCCGATCACGATTTACCGGGGCAAAAATCGGGTCGATTTGGCCCGCGATTTCACCTACATTGATGATATTGTCAAGGGTTGCGTTGCATCGTTGGATACCGCGAAGAAGAGTACGGGTTCGGGCGGGAAGAAACGGGCCCCGGCGCAGTTCCGAATCTTCAATTTGGGTAATACTTCTCCTGTAACGGTGCCACAAATGGTGGGGTATTTGGAGAAGCTTTTGAAAGTGAAGGCGAAGAAAAATGCCGTCGCGATGCCCGGAAACGGCGACGTTCCATACACACATGCGAATATAAGCTCCGCCCAAAAGGAATTAGGGTATAAACCCACAACCGATTTGCAAACCGGGTTGAGAAAGTTCGTCAAATGGTATTTATCTTATTACGGCTATAATCTCGGGAAATCTGTAAAGTGATTTGATTATAATTTGTATTTTTAGATTTTTCTTTTTTATTCCAAGGGAAAAAGGAAAAGAAAAAATTGAATATATTCTTTTCTTGATGGTAAGGACCAAGGAGTGGAGAAGAAGATTTGACTCCTTTACATCATTTTAGAGTTTAATTTTTTTCCTTCCTGTAAAGAATTATATAAGGTTTTTATTAAGTTTGACATTTTTGTCCCCCATGTTACCATGTACTTTTCCCCAATACATTATACATATATTTCAAGTCTTTTATATTGTGATTTAATAAGTGTTCCTTGTGCCCATTAAATCCGTAATATTGTTATTTATGACTAAGTAGTGTTATATCTTGTAACTATTAATTGTTTGGATATATTTAAACTGCGTTTTGACTTATACAATTTGAGATTTGCTGAAGGTGAATAATCAAATGAAATAATGGTATGCGTCAGCAATTAGTCTTTATCTGGATCATATAATTTAACACATCATATAAATTCTTTTTTAAATATATTAGTTGTTTGAACACATATTTAAAAAAAAAAAAGTAAGAATACTATAAATTCATATTACTGATAAAGTTGAGGGTAAGTTAAAGAAATTGTTGTTATTTATTGGAGCATGCACTCTTATAGTGAACATCTAAATAAGAAAAAAATGAAATTTAGTAAATTAGTGGGGGAAGGAAGAAAATGTTTATTATTCTTGCACGCATATACCATGGTTATTGTTGAAAATTAATTATAAACAGTAATAAGATGTAATGAACAGTTCGAAAGCAATAATATTTAGATTAATGTTTATTTTTATTTTAATTAATTATTATAGATTAGATTAGATTAGAGAGAGAGTTCAGGGAGCACATCTAGGGGTATTCTGGTAAATTGAATAGTGGCTGTGTGCGCTCATTGAATGGTAGTGGTACTGGTACAAGATGACAGCTAATAAGGAGTTTTGAGTCATAATGGCGTAGGGACTGGTGTGTGGCGCGTGAAATTCGCCTAAAGGACAGTGGGGCCCACTACACGTGAACACTAAACTTCCGCCGTTGGATTGGGCCCAATATCGTCGGCTTCGGAGACAACTTGTTCTTGGCGTTTTCCTACCGACACTTTGATATTTTGATTGAACACTTACGTGGGCTTAATCTTATTTCATTTTGGGCCTGGGCCCACTCGCTTCACTCCTTTTTCTTTATTGCAGATTCACCTGTTTTTTCATCTTACTATTATTTTTAGGATTTTTCTTCTTATTATATAGCATTAGAAGTCCTTTTTTTTTGGGCATAGTATGTCAGAATTGGGACGCTTATTTGAAACTTAACTAGAATATTAGGATTATTTTTGTCAGAAATATCAAATTCTAGATTACAGTTTCAAAAGCGTGTATTATTAATTGGGGGTGTACATATTCAAGCAGATGACTTCCGAACAATTCATTCTAACGATTTGATTTACCAATCTTTTGTATTTAATATTTGCGACAATTTGGTGTCCTTATCCATAATCTAACATTTTATATTCTGGTTATACAATTAGTGATGATGCTAATACAATCCTTATAAATAATTAATTTTTAGCGGGATAGACATTATGATTTTAAATTCTGTTTACTTGTAAAAAGATATCAAATTCATAAATTTTAATACACAAAATTATTGTAACGAATCAAGGGAGTACAAGTATAAGCGTTTAGGATTAGTGTCACTTTCTGTAGTAATAAACCCAAGAACAAATGATAGGCGTAATTCCCGAAAGGACGTTTTGGTTGATGGGAAGTTAAGTTATTCTATATAGTGTGCGAATATGTGCTTGACAAATGCATTGCTTCATATACCACCGACACTTGGTGGGGTCTACTCATTACCGATTGATCTGTGCTAAACAAGTCGGAGGGTGATGAATTCATTTATGAGTTGTCTCATGTGCACTATTTATATTTATATTTATATTTATATGGGGAATGCTACATTTCATTTATATATTGAGCAATTCTTTTTTTATATCTCTTATTTGATTCATAAATCATCGTTCGATAGTGGGAGACAGCCCGTTAGTACATATTCAGAATTAATGACACCTTGTGAATTTTGAATTTAAAACTTAAAGAAGAGCATACTCTAAATTTTAAATTTCCATCACCACCGACAAATTTGATAATTCATAACCCACCATCCACGAACCCTCAACCCGTTACAAGTCAAACCAAAGCTCTGTATAAGTTAGTTCATATCAAAAATTGATTGCACTTTGAAGAGCATACTCCTTAAGTATCAAACCTTCATCACAAGGACAATCTAGTTATATTTATAAGAAATACACAATACAACAACAAGTAATGCTAATTAAATTTTCCGGATCAAACTATTCTTCAAGCTATTAATATTCTCTACATTCCTTTTGCTCTAAATGGAGTATAGTGAAAAAAAAAAGGTATTAACTAGACTCCATTTTTACCACAGATTAAAAAGAGATATTAAAATATTTCATAAGCTGTAGCCAATACAGGCTTGGACTGATTTCATGTATCAGTTTAAATTAGCATATTTTTATAAAAGTAATAATAACAATATAATAATAAATTATTGGAATGGCAGGACCCTATAGTATTTTAGAAGGCCAGTTCAATTTGGCCCAACCTTGGCCGACGAGGGTCAAGATCTCCATGTATTAATATATTTAACATTACAAGATTTGATTTAATTATGATGCACTATAATTCCTTTAGGGTATGTTTGTTTTGGGATTTAAGTGTGCGGGGGAAGTCATGACTTTGAAATCTTAGGATGTGAAAATCTTGATGAATAATACGAGTATGTGTTTGTTTTGGGATTTTAGTAGGGTGAGATTTTGCTTTATGTCAAATCAATGTTTATTAGTGATTGATGCTGTATTATTTTATTATATTGTGTAAGAGAAAAATAGGAGAGAGGTTGAGTGGATGATAAAAAAGTGATGATGTGATTGTATTTAATTATATGAAAAATAGTAATAGGTTTATAGGTAGAGATTGAGTTTGGGATTTGAAAACCCGATTTTAAATCTCAAACTCGTATGGGGCGTGGATTGCAAAGTCCAAAGTCCATCCGTGTGAGTCCCAAAACAAACACACCCTTAGAGACTATTAAAAAGGGGAACTTGGAAGGGGCAAACCATAGGATATTTGTTGAGTATTGAAGGGGCAAATTGTTTGCTTTCAAATTTCAATATATTCTCAAATTTACTTTCACTAATATGATAATAAAAATACTTTCTATCACGAACTTTTAATAATTATTACTTAGTTTGTGTTAGGTGGTACGATAGGTTTACATTTAAAAAATTATATATTTAAGCATCTGAAGCCTAACAAAATCACTTATACCTATAGTACTCGATAAATTATTTTCCATTTTCACACATGTCGAAGATTAATTTGTGGTGATTATTTGGTTTTAAGCCTAGTTGAGTTTGGTGTTGTTTATTGAGACTTGTTTGTTTACTTATCTATGCGAAGATTTTTGTTTGATTTTGTGCTCTTATTCATGATTAGACAAGTCCGTGAACTTTAGAGCATTTAGACTTTCATATGTTTTTGTCTAATTTCTTTCTTATGAGTATCATTCATGTTTGTATGCTCGAAACCTTGTCAATTGTCTTGGTTGAGGTTATATCTAGTTTGACATTTTTTAAAGTGATATGAGACCATCGTTGTTTTCAATAGTCACTTAGCCCAATTTTTTCATACCACGCAAAAAAAATGTGTAGTTAGTTACTCTGATTTGATCCTATTGACTTATTTTCTTTACAACTTACAAACTTAGCTAAAATGTCCTTCTTGTTGAGCCTTTTTTTTTTCCATTTGAATATGTGGAACTTGAATGTAAATAATGAGGTTAAATTAAAAATGAATTTGGTGGATGAGTTTAGTTTGAAAGTGAAGAGAAAGTGAAAAACTGAGAAAATGATTGAAAGTTGTACAAAAAAAAAATATTGAGTTAGATTTTATAAAAAAAAAAAATCTCTTTTGTACAGCTATTTGGTAGATTTGAAGTTCAAATTTTTTTTTATGGTATTGATGAAGAATGAGTTTAAAAAAGAAACAGATAAATTGTTGGAGTTATAATTTTTTGTTGCAACTCATACGATTGCAACTTCCCCCTTAAGAGTTTAGAGATGTACCATGGTGTCTTTGTCTCTCGTCCCACTAATTTATTAGTCACTTTATCTAAATTTTTTCTATCTTGACCAAAGAGTCTACATTACAACCAAATGAAAAGTCTTCATTGATTCATTGATTGAACACTTAATAAGTGGTATATGTTGTAAATCTAGAAGATTTATTATTCCAAATCAGAAGATTTGATGTGGACATTACTAATGGACCAATAACCCAATGGGCTTCATATCTTAGACTAGGGTTTTACTCTTATAAATATATTATTGTACTCAGAATTGTAAATACTGATACACAAGAATATTAGTGAAACTCCTGGCTTGGCTCGCCTCCAGACGTAGTCGTTCCCGACGAACTGGGTGATCAAATCTTGTGTCTTTATTTTACGCAATTATTTACAACACGTTATCAGCACGAGACTCTGGCCGAGACTATACGGTACGCCCTAAAATTAATTCTCTATGAATTATGTGAATTAATTCTCATATAGAATTATTTAATCCATGGATCACATGTCTTATGTGTACTTGATTTATTGATTCAATTTGTTTTTTGTTCTTGCAATAATTAAATTGTGTTTCGAGTTGAGTTAATCTTAGATTGAGAATCGAACCGACGAGCAACTGTCGTCGCCCGAAGACGAACGGCCGCTGCCCGTCAACGGCGTGTAAGAGCACTCGGCCGCCCCTCCAAAGGGCGCCGCCGTCGCGCACTGCTACGCGGCCCAGCGATGCCGCCCATCGCCCCCGCGCGCGATGCCACCTGTCGCCCGTCGCCTTCCGCCGTGTGCGCCGCCTGTCGCGCCCCCTTCGCCGCCTCCGCGCGCCTCCGTGCGCGGCATCGAGGTGGCGCAACCCCTTCGCACGGCCCGCGTCGCAATCGGAGGGATTACCAGAAATTCGGCCCCAATCGCGCCTGCAGGACGCGATTGGGGGTGGGAGTCGCGCCCTAGGGGCGCGATCACCCACGACAGTCACGCCTGCAGGACGCGACTGCCCCCGATTTTCAATTTCCTTCGTTTTCGATTCTCTCCTTCAGCTACGTGTACCGTGCACGACTCTCGTGCACTCCCGGTCGCACGTGGCGCCTTTCCCCCCGGAATTTTGTGAAATCCTAATCTAATTTCGGTTTCGTTTTAGTGTATCACAAAATTCTAATTAATTTATTTTAAAAAATCCTGAAAATATTTCTTTAAATTTCATTAATATACATTAAATATTTAGCCTCATGAATACGCATGTTTATTAAGTCGTAAATTTTCTTTGAAATTATTTTCATGTGATTATCGTTCATAATAAATTATTTAATTCGCATGTATCTATGATTTAATTATCTTACATGCATTATTCCTCCGGCACATAGTTAATTTCTTATAGTCCGCATATTATGTCCGGGTAGACGGCGCCCGGTACTTGTCAGACCGTAATTTTATATTTTTGGTAGACGGCGCCCAATTCTTGCCTCTATGTGCTCTAGAATGATCAAATAAATCCTTGTTTCTCCATTGTCAATAAATTTTGTCACCTAAACGAAAGGACCCTCAAGAGATAGTAATACACCTAAACGAAAGGCTAGCAAATCTGGTCAGTCGAATGTAAAATCTCTAGAAGAGATTCGTCTAGATAACTCAAAGTCTCTAGGAGACGAGCATCCTAGTGATGAAGCACGTGCACAAAACATTCAATGCACTAGGACCGTGGAACGACCAGATCCAGGTACACTGGGAAATGAGGAAGGTTTGGTTGACGTAAACGTCGAAGTCTCTATGAATTTCATAGATACGGGAGAAACATATAATAAAAATATTATTGTCGTCGACGACACATTTGCAGCAACAATTGCTCTTTCCATTATAAACAATGATCTAGATCCAGAACCCAAAACCATCGCTGAGTGCCGGAAGCGCTCCGATTGGGTTAAATGGAAAGAAGCAATTGAAGCAGAGCTCGCATCGCTTAACAAAAGACAAGTATTTAGCTCTATCGTTCGTACACGCACGCGCGCTATCCCCGTAGGATATAAATGGGTATTTGTACGAAAACGAAACGAGAACAATACTGTGGAGAGATATAAAGCGAGGCTTGTAGCTCAAGGGTTTTCGCAGAGACCCGAAATTGATTTCAATCAAACCTATTCTCCCGTCATGGACTCAATAACGTTCCGCTCTTGATATCTTTGGCAGTTAAAATGAATCTCCAGATGAGATTAATGGACGTTGTAACTGCATACTTATACGGATCACTTGATGCCGATATTTATATGAAAATCCCTGATGGATTTGACTTCCCCCAGATGCGGGATGGCAAAAGTCACAGTTTATATAGCATAAAACTGCAGAAGTCGTTGTATGGCCTGAAGCAATCGGGCCTCATGTGGTACAACCGACTTAGTAAGTTCCTCCAGAAGAAGAAATACACATTCGATAAAGCTTTCCCATGTGTATTCACGAAGAAAACGCAAAGTGGTTTTTGCATCATATCTGTCTATATTGATGACCTGGACATAATCGGAACATGCAAAGAGATTGAAGAAGCCAGTTCAATCTTGAAAGCCGAATTCGAGATGAAAGCCTTGGGTAAAACTAAGTACTGCCTCGGCCTGCAGATCGAGCATCTCCCAGAAGGAATTCTTATACATCAGTCGACCTACATGAAGAAGGTATTGGAGAGATTTTACATGGATAAATCTCATCCGCTTAGCACCCCTATGGTTGTCCGATCCCTCGAAGTGGGTAAGGACCCATTTAGGCCAAGAGAAGATTCAGAAGAAATTCTGGGGCCAGAAGTTCCTTATCTTAGTGTTGTCGGAGCATTGCTCTATCTCGCAAATTGCACTCGGCCGGACATTGCATTTGCTGTCAATTTGCTTGCGAGACATAGCGCTTCTCCTACAAGGAGACATTGGAATGGGGTTAAGCATGTTCTACGGTACCTCCAAGGGTCTCAAGATCTTGGACTATTTTACCGTAAGAACCAAGACAAAACCTTAGTAGGTTATACGGATGCTGGCTATTTGTCTGATCCCCACAACGCCATATCCCAGACTGGTTACGTTTTTCTCTGTGGTGGTACCGCGATCTCATGAAGATCGATTAAGCAAACTATGGTTACCACGTCTTCAAACCACTCAGAGATAATAGTTTTAGTTGAAGCCGCACGAGAATGTGTTTGGTTAAGGTCCTTAGTAAAAAATATTGGTGACTCGTGTGGTATCGCTAAAGGCGATACACCTCCCACCATTATATTTGAAGACAATGCAGCTTGCATCGCACAAATGAGTAATGGGTACGTCAAGGGAAACCTGACGAAATATATTTCACCTAAGTTTTTCTACCCATACGAACTCCAGAAGAGTGGCGTGATTACCATTCAAAAGGTGCAATCTAGTAACAATCTAGCAGACCTGTTCACTAAGTCCTTGCCTACGTCTACTTTTGAAAAGTACGTTCGTGGTATTGGGATGCAAAGACTCAAAGTGTTGTTGTTTTCAGGGGGAGTGGTAACCCCGAAATAAATCTAGAAGATTTGATCTTGAAGATCGATTACATTCCTCCCTAACTTATTATTTGGCCGATACCTAGCATGTGAAGTTTTTTATGACAAGACATTTATGTTATGTCGTAATGTCCAAGGGGGAGTGTTGTAAATCTAGAAGATTTATTATTCCAAATCTAGAAGATTTGATGTAGACATTACTAATGGACCAATAACCCAATGAGCTTCATATCTTAGACTAGGGTTTTACTCTTATAAATATATCATTGTACTCAGAATTGTAAATACTGATACACAAGAATATTAGTGAAACTCCTGGCTTGGCTCGCCCCCAGACGTAGTCGTTCCCGACGAACTGGGTGATCAAATCTTGTGTCTTTAATTTACGCAATTATTTACAACAGTGTAGAACTTAGATTATTGGTAAGCATATGATAGACACTTGTGTAAATTGATATATTTTTTTATTTTTTTTTAGCAGATTCTTGTCCTTGAGATACACTTTGAGTGAAGAGTGATACACTTGAGAGAAATTATGGATTAGCACTTAATCTTGCATTAATTTGACCATGGTTTGTGAATTAGCTTGTTGAGGTTTTTCTACCTAAGACATTGATTAAATTGAAGGAACATGACAACTTCTCATTTTACTTTGAGTGAATTTTTTTTGCAATCCTCCCATTTGTGCTATTTTTTTTAGTTGCTTGGAGATGAACAACACTTTAAGCTTGAGGGGGTGAGGTTTGATTAGTGTGAAAATGGTTCGAAACTCATATGCTTAATTTGATAGAATTTCATGCATTGTTTTATACTAAATTGATTAATTGCACTTGATTTGGAGAAATTTTTTTTTTTATTATTTTTATTGGGAATTGAGGATTTTTGGAGTAAAACATATGCTTAATTATCGTGAGAAAAATACAATAGAAGAAAATTGACTGGGCTCGAGATTTTAAAAAAAAATTGAGGCCCAAATTATTGCTTGCGAAGTCCATTTGAATGAGTGTAATCTTGTGAGAAGAAAGAGAGTTGAAAGGCCCATCCCAACTCGAGAATTCTGGCCTAAAAGCAAGCAGCTGCTGGCCTAAAGCACAAATTTTATTAGTGTCTTTTGTGCGCACTCAAATGCATAGCATACACTTAGGGGGTGTTTGGTTTGAGGGATTGCCTGTGATTATCTTTATATTCTCAGGTAATCTCGTGTTTGGTTTGAGGGGTTGCAGAGAACCATGACCCTGGATAGACTAGAACAACTATTTCGTGTACAATTCGATCTAGAAAATATATTTTTAGTCCAAATTTTCTGGTTCTAGTCTATCCGTTTTCCGATAATCATTCTAATTCAATCCTAGCTAATCCAATCCTATTCCGTAATCCAATATTAGATTTTGAGTTCAATTTTAAATCAATTTTAACTTTTCAAAATCAAAATCCAAATGCATGTTATACACTTGAACGCATATAAAAATTTGTGATTTTGTTAACCAAGGTTTCAGTTTCCATAGAAATATATTTAATAGAATTCTAAAGTTCTATCAAAATTTTTTGTTAACCAAGCTTTCAGTTTCGTAGAATTTTTTATTTTTTTAGGGAATCAGAACGAACTATTTGGATTTGACAGATAATTAAATAAAGTTTAAAGATTTGGTTAATATCTGAATTTGGATTAAAATAGAAGAAACGTAATTTGCATAATCATAAAAAGACAATAATAGTTATAAAATATCATAAATTCTAGCATGTACACTTTGATTTTAAACTTAATTTTAATTTTATTTTCAAAGCACACACTAAAACAACAAATTGTGTGTGTGTGTGATATTTTTTCTTTTTTTTGCAATTAAAATATTACTGATTACTTTTTGAGGCATTACTAATTTTTATTTAAAGTGTATTTTTAAAAAATTCAAGTGCACACTAAAACTACTCATAAAGTATTTATCACCAAAGTGTGTTTGCCTTGGTCCACTGAATTTGGTACTACTATTTATTTTACTTAAAAGTTCAAATATGATCCACTTGAATAAATATTCGTATGCCCAATTCTTTTATCTGTAAGCCCATCCCAATCGTAATGCTGCTTTTGGATGTGCGTGGATCTTAATCAATTTTCTGCTTATAAATTAATTAAAATTGACAAAGTAGAGTGTGAAAATGATTCATACATTTATTAATAAGGGGTATTAGTTGTTTTTACTGAAGGGTATTAATTATTTTAACTGAAGAGTATTAGTTATTTACTGATAACAAACTAAGACTCTTTAGTGAAAATAACTAATACTCTTCGATGAAAACAACTAATATTCTTTAGTGAAAATAACTAATACTCTTCAACGATTTATGTATGAATCAATTTCATTCTAATAAAATTCTAATTTGCATTACTGGATATTTTACGATGAGTATGTATAGAGTGAAAATGGTTCATAATATTAGTTGTTTTTCACTAAAGATATTAATTGTTTTTATTAAAGGATATAAGTTGTTCTTACAAATAACTAATACTCTTTAGTGAAAACAACTAATACCCTTCAAATGGTTACTATTTTCACTCTATACTCTGTCTTTTATAATGCATACATATCTTTGTATAAAATAATTAAGGGAGTGGTCAATGAGGTTTTTCATCCTACTTGTTTCCCCTTTACACAAATAATCCGTAAAATTTATACGGTAATTTTCTGGGAGCCTAGAGCACAAATTATTGGTTTGTTGAGATGACCGGTTCGGAATGCCACTCCTTTTACGTTAAGTAGCTTGCTTCAGCAAATTTAGCATATATATATATATATATATATAAGTGGTGTTTGTTAAGCAAACAAATAGCATAGCTAGTCCCCCGTACAAATTAAGTAACCCGATGTTGGGCTGGCCTTTCTAGTAATGCACTTATCACCATAATGATAAAAATTCTCCTACACAGTAATCCAACTGCAACCCACCGGATACTTGGTCATGATCTTTTGGACAATCTCCTTTCTCTTTCATATCTTTCTTCCCCTACATAATGGTAAATATCCCACAAAGTAAAACGATTAGCTGCATTTTCTGGATCAAGTTTTAGCATGTTCTGAGATGCAAGCTTGGTTATATCAGGACGTTCGGCCAGCACCATGAAGGGCGGTCCAAACATCAATGCTAGGCTCAAACGGCATCGACTCAATCAACTTTTTTGCTTCATCCACAAGGCCTGCTCCACCGAGCAAATCCACCATGCAAACATAATGATAACTACTGGGTTCAAACTTATACAAAGTGCTCATACACTTAAAGTAATGCCATCAAGCAGATAGAACACCCAAAAATGTAATTTCATCAGGAGCAAGCCCTTCATCAATCAATTTCCTAAACAAATCGAGCGCTTCTTGTCCATATCCATTATGGGCAAACCCTGTAATCATAGAATTAAACTCTGGCCTAGTGATGGATTTGAAAATCTTGTAGGCATCACCTACATTCCCACACTTGGAATACATTGTCACAAGGGAATTTTGGATGACTATATCATATTCAACGTTCAATTTAACCACAAAACCATGCAGTTGTAATCCAGACCTCAAAGATGCTAAACTAGCTGAAGCCCTAAGCAAGCTGGCGAATGTAACAGCATCGCGCATGATTGCATTCCGAACCATCTGAACAAACCAAGAAATAGACTCTTCATACTGTCCATTGTTCACAAATCCAGAAATAAGAGCTGTCCAAGCATTACAATTGCCTTCAACGCAATAAACTAATGCACTTTTCGGTTAAACCTCTGTTGGCAAATCCGGTAATCATGGTCGCCCATGAAACTAAGTTTTTAGGATCCATTCTCTCAAAAATTTCATACGCCTCTTCAATCCTTCCAGCTTGAACATAACCATTAATGAGGGAATTCCAAGAAACTACATTTCTCTTACTCATAATGTTAAACACACTTCTAGCTTCATCTATACAGCCGAACCTAGAGTACATTGCAATCATAGAATTGCACACAAACGCGTTAAATTCAAATCCCAAACGTGGCACAAAACCATGCACTTGCCACCCTTCTCTCTCTCTCTGCCAAGTCTACCACAAGACGCAAAAATTATGGTCAAAGTAGAAGCTTCAATTTGTACACAACCCTCTCTTCTCATCCGCAAAAACAATTGAAAGCAATCCTCAAAGTAACCCGATTTCATATACCCATCAATCATTGAACACCAAGTAAACACATGTTTACTACATTCCATCATATCAAAAAGTTTTCTAGCTTCACTAAGTCTGTCATTCTTACAATAACCATCGACCATTGTGCTCCAAGAAACCACATCCTTCTCCAACATGCCCTCAAATACTCTAACAGCCTCCGCCAACTTCCCATTCATCAAATACCCATTAATTAAAATATTCGAGCAAAAGGGGTCCCTCCATTTCAAGGGTGTGCTCTGAAATAATCTCTCAGCATCATCCAACCTGCCAGCATTCACAAAACCCTTTATCATCGCTGCGTGTGACACTGAATCCCGCACTGGCATTTCAACAAACACTTTGCGGGCATTCGTGATTCGACCGTTATTCACATGAGCAGAGAGCATGGCGTTGTACATAAAAACATCTTTCTCGGGCATTCGACGGAATATGGACTCAGCCTCCCCAATATTTCCGTTTCGGCCATGCCTCGTTATCTTATCAACAGTGGATTTTGATATGGTCTTCGCAGAGGAGGTTGAGTCGCCGATAACAAGAGGTTGGCTTTCCTTTTCTTGCCACCAGCATCGTTCTGAGAAAGTTGTGCAATAGAGATAACCGACCCCTTTTCCTTCACTTTAGGCATAATCTTCCCTCTTTACTCTCTTCCTTTTTTTCTTTCTTTGAACGGCCAGACCTTTTTTTTTCTTTCTCCATATTGACATTTTAGATTTAGAATTTAGAGTTCATTATTTGCTTTTAGATTTAATTATTTCAAATTTTTATAATAAACCCCACTATTCATACCTTAAAATTCTTTAAATTCACCCACTTGCTAAATATATCAAATAATTTTTTTTTTAATTAACACATACTTCTAAAATGAAGGTGAGATTGACATGACATGTTTTATATATGAGTAGTTACCTTTTTATATATGAGTAGGTCCTATGTAAGACCGTCTCATGCAATGAGATGGTGAAATAAAGTACTCCCTCCGTTCTCAAATATTTTGTACAATTATTTTATTTTCATGTTTTAGCGAACGAGTTGTTTATTAGTATTCGAAATGATAAAGTGATTTTTAAGATAGAGTATGATATATCTACCTCTCATCTATTATAAGGTAATTTTAAAATTACTTAACATTTCAAATACTAATAAAAAAAATCGCTCGCTAAAATACGAGAGAAACAGTAACTATTAAAAGTGTTACGGGACAGAGGTAGTATAAATCAGGAGTATAATATTATAGGAATGACATGTGGTATAATATTCAGACAACTCCAGAATTTGTCATTTCCTCTAACATTATCTCTAATTATTATGCATGTTATTCTTTAATATCTTGAATGTAAATTGACGACCTGTAACGCCCCGAATCCAGAATATATTAATTATATCGGATTCGAAGTGTTATTGTGATCAAAAGTCCGAACTATAAAATTTTTGAAGGAAAATATAACTGAATTGGAAGATAAGTTTCATGCAGCAGATAAGTGGAGAGAAAATTATAATAATGTATCGCACACATAGGTATATCTGTATATATATGAGGATGGATAAAAGGTTCTGTATCTTCAGAATGATACACACTGAGTTTGGGTAATTGAAAACACGGGTAACAGTATCGTCTTGCATAGTAGTAGCGATAACATTTATTTAGGGATAGATTAATAGGCATCATTGTATTATTAATAGTATTTTAAGCAAGCGGGAAACTTTGTGTCTTCTGCATCACTGTCCTTGCTCCCCGTAATCGAAATCTGCAAGGGGTTAGGGAAAATGGGGCGTGAGAATTGAATTCTCACATATGGGTGATTTGCAACATCATGGGATTGGTAAATCCAAAATATATTAAGTTATACTCATTAATAAAGTGTTTAATTTATTTAAGCAGTTGATATATAAACAAGATTACAATATTTCGTAGAAGAAAACAGTTCATATAATAATTCATCAGCATTAAGCATATTTCGCATGATATAATTAAAATAGCACAGTTGGGTTCACATTAGGGCAGAGCCCAAAACATATTCACGTATTGTCACAAACTATCAAACCATATTCGTACGACCATTCCACTTCCAACAAAGTTACCCTTTTCAACCACAACCAAAACTTACATCATCCAACCACAACAAACTTACATCATCCAACCACAACACTCACATCATCCAACCACAACATCCCTCAAAAGAATAGCAAACCATCAATGGCCTTATTCCCAGTGCGCAACGTAGGCGGCTGACCCGGGGACCAGATCTGTTTGAATCAACAACCTACATTCCGAGGGCGTCCCTGACAGCTCCCCGGAGGTTGGATTAAAAACTCGATCCCGACTCCGTACTTACTGACTTTCCATAAAACTGACACAACAAACTCTACAGAGAAAAATACTTGATTGACAACAGAACTGATTCATGCTCACATAGGGTATTTACTCATGCAATGGTGATCGATTTATAACACAACCGGCATTGTATATCATATATAGTCATATCACGTAATTCAAACAGTTATATAATAGGTGTTACATTTATGTTGGGTTAATTGTTTTAGATTGATTTAGTCGAGTTCAGAAAATACCGGCATAACGTCATTATTAGCAGATCAATCAACAGATCATCACCCACCTGATTGTTCTGAGTCCTGGGAATATTGTGTAGACAGACAGTCGAGTCCTCCGTGCGGGTCCCGAAAAGTACAGAATCCTAATAAGGAGTATCCCGATTAAAAGATCGACTTTTGAATTTGAAAAACTTAAACGTTTGTATCTCGAGGATTGAGTAGACTGTTGCCTTTAGAAAAACTATTGAAAACTAAAGTTTGCAAAGGTTGATTTTTATTTGGTAAGTACACCCCTTTTTAAGGGGAGGTGTATTAGGGGGTGTATTTACTAAATTCAGTGGTGTCCCTAGCAAAAGCCTTTTAAAGAAAACATAATTATTAATATTCTTGGAAAACTTAAAAGAATAAAAATAATTACTTAGGAGTATTAAAAGAATTAAAGAAAAGGTTTTTCTTTCTAAGATTTCTATTTCTCATTTTAAAAGAAAACTTGAATATAATTAATCATATTTTATAAGTAAAACTTCTCTTATTAAACTTATTAAAAGACTTTGGCTTTTCTAAGACAAATTATATTATAAATTAATATAGTTTATAAAAAGGTATTCTATATTTCTAATAATAGCGATACTTCTAAAGTTGGTTTGTATTACTTCCAAAACAAAGGAATTATATTAATTCTTCCAAGAAAACTATTTTTAGTTGGTGCTAGTTTCGGATATAAATTAAAAAGACTTATTTCGCGTTTCTAAATTTTCTAACGGGTTTACGAGGTGAAGACGAGTTTCCCTTTGTCTACGGATTCAAAACAAATGTGTTAACAATTGAAAATCATCATCCAAAACAATAATACTAACACTTCAATTCATAGATACTAATGGACTAAGTCAATATCACCATATCACTAAAACAATGACACTAAACATCTACAACAGTAATACTAGTCCACTAAGTCAAAGATACTACAACATCTCAAAATAACAATAATACTTCATCATTTGAACACTAAAAATCAAAACACTAAACCAAAGTCCCAATTCACGGTTTGTGAAGAAGGAAACAGGGGAAATATAATACTCAACTTCCTATTCCAAAGAATGATACAAGAGGGCAAAAACAATAATACTAAACAAGTCAACTAGTAATACTAAATCATTAAACCAAAACCAACAGTAAGTTCGTCTTTCTCTTTTGCTTCCTCGTAATCGTTTTCGCACAACTCATTCATAAACTGAAATTTACGAATGAAAGAAATAAAAGTAGAGACCTTACGAGTCTCGGTTCGAGGTGTTAAACGGGCGGCCTAACGGCGTCGATCAGGGTTTCGGGGAAAGAATCGAACAGTAACGGCGTCGTTCGAGGTCTCCAAAAATTCCGGCAGCAACAATTTGGTTTAACGGCGTCATTTCGATCGAAAAATCGAAAGAAAAGAAGGTCTTGGTTAGAAATTGAATTTAATTGGTACAAATCGAATTACCCGAAATTGAAATTTGAAGACGAGAGAAAGGAGTTTTCATCTTACTGGAAAAATAGAAGGAGAGAGGCGGCGGCGTTGGCTTTGGCGGCGACGGCGTTGGTCGGTTTCCATCGTCTGGGCTTCGATCGAGAACAGGAGAGGTGGGGTCGCGTCGCGACGGCACTCCTCCGTCGCGCAAAGGAGACGTCGGCGGCGCTGCATCTTCGGCGGTGGCGTCGCGCCTGGGGCCACGGCGGCACGAGAGCGGCAGCGAGAGAGGAGAAAGAGGCGTGGCGGAGAGAGCTCGGCGGTGCTCGGCGGAGGAGAGCGAGAGCGAGAGAGGACAGCGGCGGCGGCGTTCGCCGGAAAGGAAGAAAAGGGGCGGAGGCTTCGTGCTTGAAGAGAGAAGGCAGAGAGAATGAAAGTTGCGTGGGTTTCGTGAGGAGAGAAAAAAGAAATGAGGAGAGAGGGTGAGACTTCTTCCATATTTACACGGATATTTCCTAAGGAGTTCAAATGCCTTTTACTAAACATTTCAAATCCGTATCCTTCATGGATTTTCCCATAATTAAAAGATTAATTACTTAATTAATGAGTGGCCAAGAATTAGTCTTGTAAATTCTGATATTTTAGTTCCCAAAAGGCACGGTTTTGGTTCACGGATAATTCTTATTTAATTATTAACACAGTTTTTAAAACTCAATTAATATTTTATTGTATTTGAATTATAAATTATATATTTTTATCAATAAATTATACGGATCGAAAATCCTTAATTTAAACTTGAATATTAAATTCCTCGTAGTCCTTTATTCGTTTGAAAGATTCAATTTCTTTCTTCGAATTTAGAAATTTATAAAAAGGGTATATATATTTAAAATACACAAATAACACACAAAATAATAAAATTAAAAGAAACCAAGACAAGAAAATAAAATAAGGTCTCTAATCAAGAAAAAGGGTACAGAACGGGACGGGGTGTTACACGACCTAAAAATTATTAAAGTTAATCGATTGCAAATTTAAAAGTGAGATGTTAAGGATGAATATAAGCGGTTACTATGTTGAAGAAATTAGTGGATGAACAATTTTAGATAATGTCAAACTGATTTTTGGTTGTGGAAATGCAATTGTGGGTGTTGTCTAAACCACAAGTTAAAGCAAACATATATTAGACTATTCAGTACATAGTGTATTTAGTTTGATAGGATGGCTGTCTTCATGTTTACGTTGATTGAATGCTCCAACATTCTTCTTGAAAATGATATATATTTATATTATGTGTTATAGGATTAAAGAAAGGTTAGTTTTAAACATATGGATATGATTTTTGGTAGTGTAAACTCTACATATTACCTTGTTCTTGGATTTCATGCTAAGATCTTATTTTAGGGTCGTGCTAGGGTGTACATGGTACACTTGTGTACCTGGAAACTGAACGGCTTCGATTCATCCTTGCTTTGATCTGCAGCATCCAAGGCTCCACCTCACTTGTCCAGTCATCTTCCTTTTTTGTCTACCTCTTCAGCCGGTTTTCACCTTTTCTGTATCAGTCAAAGCAATGATTGTTTATGCACACCCTCTGCACACGGCCTTCACACCCCCTTCACACTCGAGAGCCAAAATTTTTTGCTTCTTCTTCATTCGAGCGTCATTCCTGTTCTTCAAGCTTGAGCGCCATTTTTAAGGTATGTGTCTACTGTTCATCTCTCTTTCGGCCGTAGAAGTCATCGGGTCGGCTTGTTTGTTTTTCATTTGTCCAAAATTTGGAGTTCGAGTACTATGCCGGTTCCTAATCTCCGAACAATTCATGGGTTGAAGTGTAGCAAATTTGTCTCCATGACCGACGATAATCCGGCATAGAGGTTTGTTCGATTATCGTAAAATCCATGAAGTGTCATTTTCTGGAATCTTGAAAGAATTTTATGCCTTGTTTTTCTAATTTTATGCCCTATTTTTCTAATTTTGTGCCATAGCTTTCAATTTTTTTTTTTTTTGCAAATTTGAAGAATCAAATTAATTTTTTTTTCCTTTCCAATTTTTTGCTCTGTGTAGTTATTGTTGAATTTTTTGATTTTTTATTCCTCGTTCTCACTATCCTAATACTAAGTACCGTTTTCCAATGACAATCAGCAGCTACGGCGCGAGAATTTGACGCGATGGTCTGCCATCCACTGGAGTTTTCATCTTTGACTTCCAATGGTGGGTTTCTTCTTCTTTTTTGTCAAAATGGATCTCTTTGTATGGTTTGAAGATGAAACAAATTTTTCTCTTTCTAAAAATAGATGTGGGCCCGCTACTTTTCTCCTCTTCTAATTAATTCCCCAACTTTGATTTTCTTTTTTCTAATTTCAATTTACCTGACCCGATTTTTCAAAAAAAAAAAGAGAAATGACCAACCGTGTCGTCTCATCTCTCATCTCACGTTTCTGGACCACGCCATGGGAAGAGACTAAAACTACAATGAAAGGGGAATTAAGAAGCCGTGGAAAAGAATAAGGATTTCCTATTTTAGCCGCCGAGGAAGAAGACGCTCGAAGAAGAGAAAGACTTTCAACGTTAAATGAGTTGAATTGGTCAATCACCTTAAATTGGGGAGGTGTATATTTTCAATTTTTCACTTAAATTATATAAAGAATTGGTCAATCAACTTAATTAGCGTAAAAGCTACAATTAAGGAGTGGATTAACTAAAATATTAAATTATAATATTTTAGGAGATTTTAGCAAATCAAATCCTTTATATTTGCAAAGCATAATTTGCCTATGTGGCATCCTTCAAATTCACCCATTCCAACATCCTTTGGTTCATGTTCATTTTAGGTGTCCAACTTTTGTAGCCATTGATTCATTTTATGATTAATCTCGGCCGTAGATCATTGGAATTTTTCCTATAAATTTGTTCATTTGTCATTCCTATTTTTCCATCCTCGACTCTACCCTCCTCTTTTATCTACGTTTTTCTCATTGCCGTGCGATTGTGATTCCGTCTTGGCGATTTCGGATGATTAGTTGATCGATCATGTCGTTTTGTTTTTCATTTTTTTTCATTGTTCATATTCTTTTGTATCGTGACACCGTTTGTCGTGCATATGTTGCCGTCGAACTTGGATGTAACATATTGTATTTATCTTCGAATTTTAATGAAATATTCTTATTTAATTTTGTCCATGTATATTGATTTTCGTTCTATGTTTTGCAAAGTTGATGTGGATCGTATCTTTATATTTAACCCGGTTCATTTTGCCGTATCTATGTCCATTGCCGCATTGTTGTATATAAAATTGGTTCTGTTTGAATTTCCTACTTGGTCTAAATGTGTCGTACAGAGATTGATGAGGCGTATGTGTTTGAGTTCTTTGTGAAATAGGCCCTGTGATATTTTTTTTCTTCTTTGGCATCAAGGTCTTGGCCGATTGTGATCACGTCGAGGTCCTTGATTTTGGTATATAATCTGTTGGCCGACTGCGATCACATCAATGGCCGACTATGTTCACATCAATGGGTTTAATCTAGGAATATACTCTCATTCATGGAATTTGTTAATTATAAATTAATATGATATTTAATTTAATTAAATGTGTAATTAGTTCTGTTTAAATATCCTATCCCGACTAAATTTGCCATGTAGCCTAATTATCCTAATTGTAACGTATGTCTTTGAATGAATGTGGTTGCTTTCGTATTTTCGAAATTGGTCCTTTAATTTTTTTATTTTTATTTTTAAATTATGGCATCAAGGCCTTGGCCGAAAATGTTCACGGCAGTGGACTTAATCTCGGATTATACTCTGATGCAGGATAAAGGTAATATACATTATTTTAATTTAAGCAGTATATGTATCCATTTTGTAGATATATAAATATTATTGAGATGGTGAAATATAAATTATTGAAAATATTATTGAGATGGTATAATATAAATTAATATGTTACTTAATTTTATTAAATGTGTAATTAGTTCTGTTTAAATATCCTAATATGGTTGAGATGTGTGAATTATAAATTAATATGTTATTTAATTTTATTAAATGTGTAATTAGTTATGTTTAAATATCCTAATTCGACTAAATGTGTCATATGTCCTAAGTATCATAATTGCAACATATGTCTTTGAATGAATTTGGTCACTTTCATGATTTTGAAATTGGTCCTTTATTTTTTTTTTAAATTATGGCATCAAGGTCTTGGCCGACCATGTTCACGACATTGGTCTTAAATTCGATTTGAGTTGAATTTTACATAAATTGGATTCAAGGACATTGATTTCTTCAACTACCTTTATTAGGATATTTAAACATACTTAATTACACATTTAATAAAAATAAATAACATAATAATTTATAATTCACCTATCTCAATCATATTTTAAAGGTTAATATGACCTAAAATGGAATTTTATATTACTTAAATTAAAACGCCGTATATTAATGTCACAGTAAGGGGCTTAAACTAGGAATAGACATATGTCTTTTAATGAATTTGGTTACTTGGCCGATTTTGAAATTGGTCCTTTATTTTATTTTATATTTTTTTTTAAATTATGGCATCAAGGCCTTGGCCGACCATCTTCACGACAATTGCCTTAAATTCGATTTGATTTGAATTTTACATAAATTGGATTCAAGGACATTGATTTCTTCAACTACCTTTATTAGGATATTTAAACATACTTAATTACACATTTAATAAAAATAAATAACATAATAACTTATAATTCACATATCTCAATCATATTTTAAAGGTTAATATGACCCAAATGGAATTTTATATTACTTAAATTAAAATGCTGTATATTAACGTCAAAGCAAGGGGCTTAAACTAGAAATAGACGTATATCTTTGAATGAATTTGGTTACTTGGCCGATTTCGAAATTGGTCCTTTATTTTTTGTATATATATATTTTTTTAAAATTATGGCATCAAGGCCTTGGCCGACCATGTTCACGGCAATGGCCTTAAATTCGATTTGATTTGAATTTTACATAAATTGGATTCAAGGACATTGATTCCTTCAACTACCTTTATTAGGATATTTAAACATACTTAATTACACATTTAATAAAAATAAATAACATAATAATTTATAATTAATTTATCTCAATCATGCTTTAAAGGTTAATATGACCCAAAATGGAAATTTATATTATTTAAATTGCATGAGTGTGGTTACTTTCATGATTTCGAAATTGGTCCTTTGTTTTTTTTTTGAAACATATGTTTGTGAATGAATGTGGTCGTTTCCATATTTTTCGAAATTGATCCTCTATTTTTTTTTTCATTTTCGCATCAAGGTCTTTTGCGACTCTGTTCACAACAACGGGCTCATGCTCGGAGTAATCCATGATCTAATTAATATGCATTATTTTAATTTAATTAAATGTGGCAATTAATCCTTTTAAATTTAATTTAATTAAATGTGGCAATTAGTTATGTTATTTAATTTTATTAAAGGTGGCAATTAATCCTGTATAAATCTTCTTATTGTTTTAAATGTGCCTTTAAGATGTATTTGCGGAATTGGTCCTCTGTGAATGAATGTGGTCGTTTTCCTATTTGAGGAATTGGGTCTATATTTTTTATTTATTTATTATCGTTTTCATATTTGAGGAGTTGGTTAATATACATTATTTTAAGTTAAGTAATATAAACATCTATTTTGTGTCATAAAAACGTTTAAAGTACGATTAATATGGGTGAATTATAAAATTGAGATTGAATAAAATTTATCTCGTCCTAAATTATTAGTTTGTTTAATTTTATTAATTGTGCAATTAATTGTATTTAAGCCTTCTAATTTGACTAAATGTGCCATATAAATATAGTTGAATTGTTTTAAAGTCTAATAATTATTAATCATTTCTATTAATTGTGGTGTTAAATTCGATTTAATTTGAATGCTTCATAAATCGGATTTAATTAATTTTTCTATTTTCCGGCTTTTTAATAATTTGGTCCTATAATCATGAGGGGGGTTTTTTTTTTAATAAATGTGATCGTATTCATGCTTGTGTAATTGATGTTTAACCTTAGTGTATTCTACAAATAACATTAATGATAATGATAATAATTTATCCAATGGATGTTTTTTCTTCTTTATATTTAATTAAGATGCTCCATAATTAGAAACTCATTGGATTGTGCGAATATTGCTACTTTCTGTCATTTTATTATTTTGGTCCTATAATCTTGATATTGAAAGTTTCATTGGTTTCGTGAGTTTAGTGTGTATGGTTGTTAATGAATGTGGACGTGTTCATGCTTGCGAAATTGGTGTTTAATATTAATGTATTCTACAATTATCATGAATGATAATGATAACAATTTAATTATTATGCTCCATAAATTGTATTTAGCTAAATGAATTGTTTTATAGGTTCATTGTTACTAAATTTTGAATGTTAAATTCAATTTACTTTTGAATGTTATTTAATGATTGATTTTATTAAAAATTAATTGAGTTTAAGTCTCCTCATTATTATCATTGTTATTTTAACGAAATTGGACGATATTTGTGTCTGATGTATCCAAAAAAAAATTTTGGTCCTCTAATTTTTTATATTCTATTTTTTCTGTGGTCCTCTAATTTTTTATATTTTATTTCAACGGTTCATATTTGATATTCTATTTCAAAACGGCTCATTTCGTGTAACATTTAGTACATGTGATGTGTAAAGGAAGATTGTAACCAGAATTAAGCGTAATTTAATGGAAGATTACACCCGGCAAATATTCAACGAAATTATTGAAATTTAAGTGGGGGACTTTGAAATTTTGATCAATCAAATAATATTAAAAGAGATAGAAATGCAAAATTTCTTAAGGGTCAAATATTTATATAAATTTATAGAGAAAAACGAGTGGATAAATTAAAAGGTAATACTTGATTTTACATATTTACCAATAACAGAATTTGCTTGAATATTTTACAATATGCTCTTCCACGAGGATGGCATTACAAGACTTCAGAGCATTGGAAGTTTGATTTCTTTACATCAATCTCTATCACATATTATCGCCTTCATATGTAATATATGAATTACAATAATAGTAGAATGATAAAATATTTGTGTGAATTAGATTTATTAAAATTATAATAATCTATATATAAAATATTTTTAAGAACATGATAATAACCAAAATTATTTAAAAATGAAGTTGACCCCATCTCAAGCTGTTATTCGAAAACCCGTGATATTATTACATTGTAAAAATTAATTTTGTTTAAACCTCTTAATTAGATCTATGAATGAATGTGGTCGTTTTCATGTTTGCGAAATTGGACCTCTATTTTTTTTCTTCTAGCATCAAGGCCTTAGCCGTCTATGTTCACAACAAGGGACTTAAGTTCGGAACTAAGATGGGTGAATTGTAAAATTGAGAGTAAATACAATTTGTCTCATCCTAAATTATTATGTTATTTAATTTTATTAAATGTGCAACTAATTGTGTTTAAATCTCCTAATTTGACAAAATGTGCCATATATATGTAGTTGAATTGTTTTAAAGTCTAATAATTAATAAGCATTCCTATTAATTGTGGTGTTAAATTCGATTTAGTTTGAATGCTACATAAATTGGATTTAATGAATTTTGCTACTTTCCGGCTTTTTATTATTTTAGGACTACAAACTTGATATTTTGGTGTTTAACATTAATGTATTCTACAATTAACATGAATGGTAATGATAATAATTTGATTAGAATACTCCATAAATTATATTTAGTTCAATGAATTGTTTTAGGGGCTCATAGTTGCAAAATTCTGAAAGTTAAATTCAATTTATTTTTTAATACTATTTAATGATTGAATTTATTAGTAAATAATTGATTTTAAGTCTCTTTATTAAAAAATATTGTTTTGGATGAAATTTATGTGAAATTTATCCAGATTTTTTTTTGGTCCTCTAATTTTTACTTTAATAATTTTTTTTTTTTGCTACTAACATTGAATTTTTCTTTAAGCCATCTTGTACTTGGTTCATTTGATTAATTTATATGTGTGATGCCTATATAAAATTGTCCCCTATATAAATTACACCTTTCGATTGTTAATCTCCATTGATATTTTATTCCATGGATTCAATGAATTGCTAATTATTATGCATTTCTAAATAGTTATTTTGCTACTTTCCGGCTTTTTATTATTTTGGTCTTACAATCTTGATATTGGAAAGTACATTGGTTTCATGAGTTGAGTATGTACGTTTGTCAATGCTTGGTAAATTGGTGTTTAACATTAATGTATTCTACAATTAACATGAATGGTAATAATAATAAGTTGATTAGAATACTCCATAAATTATATTTAGTTCAATGAATTGTTTTAGGGGCTCATAGTTACTAAATTCTGAAAGTTAAATTCAATTTATTTTTTAATACTATTTAATGATTGAATTTATTAGAAAATAATTGATTTTAAGTCTCTTTATTAAAAAATATTGTTTTGGACGAAATTTATGTGTAATTTATCCAGTTTTTTTTTAGGTCCTCTAATTTTTACTTTTAATATTTATTTTTTTCTTTTGCTATAGCAAGATGGTTATTATATGTTGGTATCTACTAACATTGAATTTTGTTTTAAACCATCTTGTACTTGGTTCATTTGATTAATTTATATGAATGATGCCTATATAAAATAGTCCCATATTATTTGGATTTAATTTGAGGGCTACATAAATTGTATTTACTTCGAATTAAATGTGATTAAATCTTATAGTTATTTGGCATTCTTATTTTTTGGAATGTTAATTTCGATTCATTGTTAGGCTCTGTATTGTGGTTGTTGTTTAATTTTATAATGGAGTAGTAAAATTGATTTGGGCAATTAACTTTTCAGTTTTTTTTTTTTTTTTGGTCCTTCAATATTGATAATCTAATGTCTATTGATATTAAATTCTCCTTAAAGATAGTTGTTATTCTAAAGGTGTAATTATAATTTAATGATTATAATTTAATGTCTCTTGATAATTTAGTGCCCCTTGATATTAAAATCCCCTTGGTGTTGAATAGGTCTTAAAATAGTATATGACCAACTAATTTGTGTAATTGCTCTTATAAAGATATAGAGTTTTCCATTTTTTCCAAATAAAAAAAAAAAAAACTGACAATGGTCCTACATGGATTGTATTATAACTTAATGTCCACTAATTATTAAGTGTCACTTGAAAATAATTCGAATGAATATAATCTTGTCCGGTCCCTTCACAATCGTATAGACACATTTTCATCCTTGGATTTATTTGAAGGCATAATAAATTGTATTAATTCCAAATTAATTGTGTTGAAGGCTAAATAAATTATATTAATTCCTCTTATTTAGATTTAATTTGAAGGCAACATAAATTGTATTTAATTCAAATGAATTATGGTTAAATTTTCATAATTATTGGGCATTCTTATTTTTTGAAATGGTAATTTGATGCATTATTGGTGTTTGTGTTCTTTTGGATTATGATAAAATAACAAGTTCACAAATAATTTAGTTACAGAAGGTTATGTAATACTAAAAGAAAATTTAAACTACACACTTTGTAATTTAGATTAAATTATCGCTCCACGCTAAAAAATTGATAAAATAAAATAAGTTTTAAATTCATTAATTTAGATGATAATTAAAAAAATACTCTGATAGTTAAATATTTTAACTCCACGACCAATTTTTAACCCTTGGAAGTCCAACAATTGAACACAAAACATACATTAGGCCTTTTAGTTTACAAGTTCAGAGTGCAAGATATTAGGCTTTTAAATTTTAGTGTGCATATTATTAGCCTTGGCAAATTATTGGGCATTCTTATTTTTTGAAATAGTAATTTGATGCATTATTGGTGTTTGTGTTTTTTTGGATTATGATAATTTTTATATTTGATCAAGGTTAATCTTTAAAATTGTGCGCTAAATAATATGATATGATGTATGTGTTGGTTAAATGCTTCATTTTTAAACATGAGCTAAAATATCGGTTCATATTTTAATTAAACATATATTTATATATTTTAATCCAAGATAGTGGACCATTTTTTACAGGTGTGTGCTAAATAATAGCGGATATTTTAGATCATCAATAATATATTTATGGTAACAGATAATTATCCATCACACGTCTAAGGAGCTAATGTCTTTGATAGTTTAATATTTTAATTTTAAACATTAGCTAAAAAATTGGTCCACATATTTAGGTAATAATAAAAAGTTATACTTTAACTCGGATAAGTTAGCGGGCCATTTTTTTTTTCTGGCAAGTATGTTTAAGTTGCAATAAGGCAAGTAGATGCATGCATTCATCATATATGTTGCCAATTTCTTATTATTTTTAGTCCTATAGTTTTTATAATTGGATAATTTTTCCATATTAGTTTTAGTCCAATAAATTCTCATATGTAGTGTTTCCTTGCATGTTAATATTCATATTAGTTGTCATTGCATTTTTCCATATTTATACAAGTTAGTGTACACGTTTTTAATATGAATAAGAGGTCAAATTTATTTAAATTAGGTAACTAGGCAATAATAATATGCCAAATATATAGTTTAAAAATTGAGTCAAATTATATTCACCTTTATATTATATTTTATATTTCTTTGGTCAACTGGTTTTTAAGAATGTGCCTTAAATAATTATCATCTATTTTTTATTTTTCCTGACAAGTGGGTTTAAGTTGCAAGAAGGCAAGAAAATGTGTTCATTCATCATATATGTTGATAATTTCTTACTAGATTTAGTCCGATAATTTACCCATATTTTCCCATATTAATTTTAGTTTGATAAATTCCCATATGTTGAAATAGTAATTGCATGTTAATATCCATATTTAACTGTCATTGCAAATTTCCATATTCATACAAGTTAGTGCACACGTTTTTAATATGAATAAGGGGTCAAATATATTTAAATTAGGTAAGTAGGCAATAATAATATACCAAATATATAATTTAAAAATTGGGCCAAACCTTTATATTGTATTCTATATTTATTTGGTTAACTGGTTTTTAAGAATGTGCTCTAAATAATTAACAGGTATTAAAATTTAGGACCTAATATACTACTATTATATATTTTAATTGAACTAATCTATGTATATATATTCGAATTAAATTAACTCTACTATTACATATTAAACTAATATTATAATTAAGTATCAAAGTGTAACTTCTTGCAATATTGGATTTGGTCAACTGGTTTTTAAGAATGTGAAGGAAGTGTTTTAGATCATCCTGAATATATTTTTGTTAACAAATAATTATTAGCTACTATAATTAAGGACCTGATGTACTACTATTATATATTTTAATTGAACTAATACTACATATGTATTCGCATTAAAATAATACTACTATTACATAAATAAACTAGAATTTTTTTTATATTTGAAAATAATAGGAAAATAATTAATTCTCATTACAGTGTACTCAATTTATTTGATCAAATCTGGCCTTTAAAATTATGCGCTAAATAATATGATCTAATGTATGTGTTGGTTAAACAACAACTAAATAATCGGTGCATATTTTAGTTCAATTTATATTTATATATTTTAGTTCAAGATATCAGATCATTTTTTATTTTACCTGACAAGTCGCGTTGAGTTGCAAGTAGGGAAGTAGTTGCAGGTATTCATCATATATGTTGCAATTAAATATTCGCCAAGATTAATGTTGGTCCTTTTAAAAAATTCTTAACTTTCAATTTATAGAAAATGGCTGTTATTTGTGAGTAGGCAAATTCAGCAGAAATTTATTTGCGTCTATTTAGATAGCATTTTACTGTCGATTTTAGCGCCCATAGTAAAGATACTATACATGTTTTTATATTGGTCCTCTAACTTTTTCAATTGATAAAAAAATTGAAGGACCAATATCGAACGATTTGGTTATGGATTTGTGATTAGATAATAGATTCTCTTCACTATTATGTCAGGTTAAGGGGCTGAGTTTTTTTAAGCGGAATACTATTAGTTTTTAAAAAACATTGTGTTACATAAACCATAATTAGTCCAAAATTTATTTAACAATGTAATAATTTGAATTTAGGCCAATAACTTTTAATTTATGTGAGCAATAACTTTTATTTTCTGAAGATTGACATTGTGTCTTGAAGTCCTGAATTAATACCCCTTTTTCCTTTTTTTATTACAATACTCTCGGTGGTGCACTTGTGGATATTTATTTCTCAACCGTTGTATTTTTTGTATACTTTTGTGATGCATCATTTTGTGCAGTTGATAATAAATTTCTTAGTTTTTCTTCGCTATTGGTGTGCTATACGTTTTTTGAGTTGCAAGGTTGGAGTTGAATAATTATTCTGTTCTTTTGTACGTGTGTTCTTGCATGGTGAATATAAAAGGTTGAAATATAAATGATGTACTTGGTTTGAATAGTATTTCGTGTGTAAATACTATTGTTATTAAAATAAAATCAGAAATTATGTTCTACTACCAGTAGAAAATAATATTGTTAATCATTTTATTTAAAAAAATATTAGAGTTATACTAATTAATTAACTGATATTTGTCAAAACTAAAAATTCTAAATTGTTATATTTATGTAAAGATGAAATATCAATTTACAAACCAAACTATACTTATAAGATTGTATGTACCAAACTACACCAATGTTGAATAACTACACCAAATTACACTTATTAGATTTTATGTACCATATGAACAAATTGGAATTTTTAGGATGGTGCCCAATTATATAATTTTAAATTAGTAATGTATGCCTAAAAACAAAAAAATAGAAGCATGGTGAAACTAAGCCATATATTATAAATGTACAATGAGTAGTACATCACAATGCACTCATTATGTTTATTGTACCATATCCAATTATATAATTTTAAATTATCATTATTACACATAGATTATCAAAGTTTTTGGCGTGGATGAGACTCAAAATCTTGTGCTAAAGACCATGGAGGTTCGAGTTCTCTTCAAGGCATAATATTGAGTTGACTCTGTCTGAACATAGCATTTAGGGCTTATTCCCCATCAACTGCAGTTATTGTAAAGAGCGGTAGGCACCTCTTACTCTAAAGTAAGGAGTGAGGCATTATTCCCATTAATTGGCAATGCGCATTTCAAAATAGTTATAGAATATAGAATAGCTCTCATAAGCTCTCTATTTCATCCCATTAGGTAGCGTAATAGAGGTGATCATAATGCAAAAAGTCTAACGTATATGGAGTTTCATTTGAAGTACGTTTGGGACAATAAGAAATAATCTTTGGTGAAAATGAGTGACAATAGATTTGCATTGGGGAGAATGCATAATGTTCCACCAAGTGCTGGCGAATTTATTATTTAGGGATCCTGCTACCGCACAACAATGGGGCTGAGTCGCATAAAGAGACTCGAACCACCAGTGGTGTTGTGTACCCTACTTTCAAGGATGCATGTTATTCTCTCTGATTATTGGAAGATGATCGGGAATATATCGATGGGATAGTTGAGGCAAGTTACTGGGCACCGGCCCATTATATCCAAAATTTGTTTTCAATTTTGTTGTTGTCGTCGTCTATGACCTCTCCTGAAAACGTGTTTGAAAGAATATTGGATTGTTCATCCGACGATATTCAGTTTAGGCAGCGACAACTACTAAATCAGTCAAGTATTCGTACTAAGTTCAAACATATAAATTTGTTTTCTATGTATGTTGAATTACATTTGATATGGTATATTTTTCTAAAACATACTTGGTATTAGCTGATGAAGGGTCGAGAAACCATACTTTGGTTGAGATTGAAAAGTTACTGTAGATGAATGGCAGTACCCTGGCTATGTTCCCTTCTATGCCTCAGCCAATTCAGCATTTGGTGACAAGTGGTATCAATAAATTAATGTGTGAGGAACTGCGTTATGATCGTGCGGTGTTGAGGGGTGAATTTTATGGGTTGAGTGTAATGCTTATGCCTGAGCAAAGAGATGTATTTCAGGAAATACTTGATGCAGTTTTGCATAGCAGGGGTGGAATTTACTTCTTGTATGGCTATGGTGGCACTGGAAAAACATTCATCTAGAGAACATTGTCCGCTTCTATACGGTCAAAGGGCCATGTTGTTATGAATGTTGCATCCAGTGGAATTGCAGTGCTTCTTCTACCCGGTGGTCGCACTGCGCACTCTATATTTGCTATTCCAATAAATAATGAAGAGACATCTACTTGTAATGTTAATTCTGGGTCTGAATTATCTGAGCTATTGATAAAGGCAAAGCTAATTATATGGGATGAGGTCCCGATTGTTAACAAGTTTTGTTTTGAAGCATTGAATCGTACTTTGTGAGATATCGATATGAGTGCTAACGGTTCAATGAATGATTTGTCGTTTAGAGGAAAGACAGTTGTTCTCGGTGGGAATTTTAGGCAGATTCTACCAGTTATACCAAAATGGAGTAGAGAGGATGTTGTTCATTCTACGATTAATTTATCTTACCTTTGGCAATATTGCAAGGTGAATTAGTTTATTACAATATTTTGGGCAAAAATTAATAGTACATACTATTCCTTTGATATATTCTTTATTTGGTTGTTTTTCAGGTACTCACGGTAACCAGAAATATGCGGTTGGAATGTGGTGTACACGGTGTGGATAGAGGTTTGGAGATTGCTGAACTTTCCGATTAGATTCTCAAAATAGGCGATGACAAACTTGGAGAAGGTAGGGATGGGTTTTCTGAAATCGTGATTCCTTTGAATAATTTGATTTATGATGAAGTTGATCCTGTTTTGGCTATCTTTAATAGTAGATTTGTGATGAAGTTGGTCCTATTTTGGCTATCACATAAATACTTTGAAGATAGGGTTATTCTTGCACCTACACACAGGGATGTGGATTGTATCAATGATAAGATCATTTCCATGATTCCCGGAGATACAAAAATTTATTTGAATTCAGACAGCGTGTGTAAGACAGAATTTCGTCCAAGTTGTCAAGGAGAATTGATTTCAGTTGATTTTTTAAACTTCCTAAGGTGTTCTGGAATATCGTGTCATCGTTTGCTTTTTAAGGAAGATGTTCAATTGTTCTTCTACGGAATATCGACCAGAAATCTGGATTGTGTAACGGTATAAGGTTGATTATCGTGAGGCTTGAAAATCACGTGATCGAAGCTGAAATTATATCTGGTCGAAATATTGGGAACAAGGTTTTGCATTCCAAGGATGACTTTGATTAATTCAGATATAACCATGCATGTAAATTTTATTAGAAGACAGTTTCCTGTTTTGTTTTGCTTTGCAATGACTATTAACAAGAGACAGGGTCAATCTCTTTTCAATGTTGGATTGTAACTACCCAAACCAGTGTTTGTGCACGACCATCTATACATCGCAGTTTTGAGGGTTAAGAGGAGGTATGGCTTGAAGATTTTATGTCTTGATTCCGAAGGAAAGCTTCAAAGTACACAACCAATGTTGTTTACAGAGAGGGTTTTAGAAATTTATTAAATATTATTTTATATTACATAGCTTGGTATTGTTTGTTGTTTAGGTGTGTGCGTATTTGGTTGATTTACTCTGGTGTGTTCGAATTTCTATAGTTGATAATATACAATGTTTTCAGAAATATTATTATTAAAGGTGTTGTGAAGTGCATCTTGCGAAATAAAGCGGTGAATGTGGCGTTTGTTTAATAAAGTTGATGGTATAAAAAGAAAGGTTTTTTATCGTTTGTACAAAATGCATTTGTAGTTTATTAATTATATATACATTGAATAAATGATTGGTGTAGAATTAAATCAAAGTAGTTTTTTTAAGTCCGCGAAATTTCGCGGGTCTGTGACTAGTATATGTATATATACATAGTATTAAATTTTCTGAAAGAAATCCATGAAAGCTACACACGATCTTAATTTTATGTTGTTTTTAAAAAGTCAATTTTATATTGTATTTAAGTTTTATATTTTGTTTATATATGATATTTGTATAATGTGTAATTGAATCGAATTTAGTAAATATTGTGTCACATTAGAGCTAGATGGATTAAAGGATAATATTAAAGGATTTTGTTCATAATATTAAAGGATTTTTCAATTGTAAAATAAATACTCTTTCTTGATAATAAAATTATATTCAGGGCTTAATAAACACTCCTTCATAGTTCATAGGTCATGAGTTTTTTTGCTACCACATTCTTCAACTTTTTTTCACATTCGCACAGTGCCTCACCGAAGTGGAAGTAAACATGATATACATTTTTTAATTCTTCATCCATATTTGTAAATTATTCGTATTGATTTATCGATTTTTTTTAATATTCCAAATTTTGTTTTTATTTTATTATATTGTGTTTCGATCCGGATGCAATGACAAATTCTCCTTTTGAGTGGTGATTGAAAGGATGATATCAATGTTGTTACCCAAAATACGTGTCTAATTACGGATTGATGTGGCTTTTGGATGGGTAACCGCTATGTGATTTGTGAATGTAATCGAGTATAATAGGCTTGAGGCCTTTAGTAATAAATGATGAACAGAAGCAATAAATGCAAGAAGAATTGCCAAGTCAGTTTTTGACTTGGGCTTTAATGTTGTTCGTGTCATTTATTGTGGTTTGAACCCATATTTATAGTCCAAAGGCAACCCTTTGGACTGACCTTTTGATGGACAGGTATAACCCAGCATTTAATGCTGGGCCAGGCCCATACTGGGTTAGTGGGGAATATCTTCCGTATTGTGGATCTTAGTCCAATTACAATTTGCCACGTGGAAAGGGAATCGTATCTTCCCTTAGGTCGTGGGATATCCTTACACAAGTATGGCCTCCCCTGTCGAGTCGGTCGCGATTTCTGGTCCTGGTATTGGGAATTGGAAAGATCTTCTGACAGCGTCCAAATCTCCCCAACGCCGGTCAAGACTTGATGCCTAACCGTCTCGTCCTTCACGACGATGCGTGACTCATTATACTGGATCTCTTTCTTGCCTTAGGTTGTAGTCTTTATCGAGCATGGTCATCCGTGTGCCGAGGCTGGGTATCTTCGGTGCAGAACGTGACCCCGACGTTATTCATGCCAGGACGAGACCGGACAGACGATCATGAATGTCGAGATGAGGGCTATGCTTATCCCCTTCTCTTGGCGACTTCGCATGAAGCGCCTCTACTCGTCCTCGTCTTGAAGGATTTATCCGTCACACAACAATTGCCCCTCGGCTTGTCTCGATATGCTCGTCGAGGCGAGGCGACTCCGGTGTGACGAGGGAAATCCAAAAGGTTGGTCTTAAGCACATGTGCTCCTCGGGAAGGCGCGATAAGCCTTCTCCCGAGGGGATGCCTATGCGTAGGTAATGATGGCTACTTCATAGGGAAACAGCGTGAGCGAAACTTACGCGCTCACCCAAACGTCGCGACTGCTTAGGACGCGCGTTCGTGGGTGCGACGCGTTTGCGGAGTGGCCCTCGTATTATCTTTTAATTCGCCCGGGCCCCGTGAATTTGAAAAGTCTTTTGCTTTCAGGTCCCTCCGTCTCCTCTATAAATAGGAGGGACCCCTCTTTTTTCAAAGGATCTCTTCTTCGCGCTCATCTTGTGTTGTTTGGAAAGTTTCGGATTTCCAGGCGAAATTGTGCGTTTCACTTCCGGATTGTCTTTGTGGGTAAATTCGCATTTCATATTCTTCTCCTTTTCCTTTCTGCCTTCTTTTTCTTTTCGGATCAAGAGGGAAAATGGCCGAATCTTCTTCTCCCGGTCATGGCCAAGGGGTTGGCGAACTCCGGCAGTGCCTGCAAAAGGGGGTTAGTGGTCGGAACCCCTTCGCTCTCAGTGATGATGATGGCCTCGACGCGGTTTTCCGGCGTGCCCCGGGGGCGTCTGGAGCGTCTTCCTCCCAAGCGGGCGCCGCTCCGTCCGTATCTGGTGCGGACCCTGGTCGTGATGGGGGTGCCAACGAACCATCCCGGCGCGATCTACCCGCCGAAGCTACACGTATCCTCCAGGATTTGGAGGCCCGGGATCGATCAGAGGCGATAGAGGCCGAGACGGTGGCGAAGCAGGCCGAGGAATTGGCCTTTTGGCGGAAAAGGGCCGAAGAAATTGAACGCGGCCATCAGCTGTGGGCGGCCTTTGTAGATAGGAGGTCGGGACCGGGGCCCGATTTCATTTATGACTACTATCGGGCCTCCCATAATTATGTGCGGCCTGATCGTCAGCCATTCGAGTTCTTGACCCCGTCCACGTCGAGATTCTATTGGAATGGTATAGCCAGCAAGGTAACTGAGAGAAATCTCAAGGATTGGCGGCGTACCTTCCAGGTCCCCATTGATGTTCACTTTCATGTCCCGGCACCTGACGAGAGGGCCGATCAGCCGCCGCCAGGGATGGTTGCTGTGTCCTACGATATTATGGATGCGGGACTCTGTTTTCCCCTGCACCCGGCACTGACCAATCTTCTGAATGCTTGGGAGGTGGCCCCGCTCCAGCTCAGTGTGAATTCGTGGCGTGCTGTGGTCGGGACGTACATTTTGTTTGGCCTTTATCGCCTGTATCGCATGCCTACCGCTGGAGAGATGAAGTACTTGTACGGCCTAGCGAAAGAGTCCAGCAAGAATGGCCTCGTCCACGTCAAGCATCGGCATGAGAAACTTATCTATGACTTGCCGTCCAAGGTCCATGTCAAGGACGAGCATTGGTTCTGGGTGTCGGGGAGGTGGAAGTCTGGCCGAGGCAACGTGGATGTCGATATCCCCACCCGATTTGCGCACAAGAAAGCGAGTAAGCCACTGTGTATTCCTTTGATCATTCTTTACTGATCTAATACGTTTCCTTGTTGCAGGTTACGTGGTGCCGAGAAGGGAAGAGCTTCCGTTCGACTTCTGCCTCGTTCTTGCGAAAGTTGATTTGGTGGACTACCGGGATCGCCACTATCGGACGCTCCTTACTGAGAGGAAGAGATTGGAGTCTCGCTTCTTCAGTCTGCCCCGTCATCTTCAAATTCCTCCTCGTAAGTTTATCTTAATATTGTCTTCATGACCTGTTTTGATTATGTGGATTTTAATCTTCCTTGTTGGGTGGTAGGCGATTATCCCGTCTACCCCGCCTGTCCCCCGGAGTTGATCATGGAGATGCCCGATCCCCTTGCCCGGATGAAAGCTCTGGTCGGCAAGAAAAAGAAAGGGACGAAAAGGTCGCTGCCGATGCCTGCTCCGCAGGCCCCTCCTGCGGTGATTCCGACTGTTGTCGCCCTCTCGACTGTGTCCATTGCTCCGACGGACGAGGATAGGACCCCCTCCCCACCGGCCAAAAAGGGGCGACACTCTGACGAAGCCGGGGGAGTCGGGGTGGCTCATTCGCCCCCCGCGAAGAAGTCTGGCCTCGGCGAAAGGGCCTATGTGGTTGGCACTGGGAGTCCGCCATGGTGCTCTGGTGTGATGCCGTCTCGATCCTTCTTAGGTCGAGATCCTCATAGGGTGGCCTGGTAAGACTCTTTGCTTGTTTATCATAGGTCGAGTCGTCGTTCTTATGGGGACTTATGACGTGTTGTTTTTTCTTTCAGTAGTATGGAAGACGATCTCGCGCCCTCTGCCCAAGTTCTCAATTTTATCGGCTCGAAGTTCGCCGAGAGCTTTGACGACCTTCCCGTTTGTCTTCGCCGGACGATGCGCGATGTTCCTCGTGCTTGGGATATTGAGTTGGATGATGCCGTCAAGCAGAATACGGGCAACTCCAATCTCTATCTTGCCCAGGCCCTTCAGCTGAAAGCGGCTGCGGTGATGAGTCAAGCTCTGTGCCAGAAATAGGGCGAAGCCGATCGTGACCTCCGGGAGGCCGAGAACAAAAAGAAAATCTTCGAAGAACTTAAGGCTCGAGTGGCCTTCTTGGAGGGAGAGGTGGAGGCCGGCAAGAAAGCGACAGCCGAGGTGGCTGTCCTGTCCGCCAGACTTAGGTCGCTAGACGAGAAGACTTCGACTCTTGAGGAGAAGTTGCGCCGGGAGGCTGCGTCTTCGGCTAAACTGGCGGACGAGAAAGCCGAGGCCAAGAGGAAGAAAGGAGAAGTCGAAGAGAGGGCTCTTGTTGCTGAGGCTGAGGCCAAAAAGATTAGCTAGGAAGCGGCTCAGATCCGAAACGAGCTTGCCACGGCGAAAGAGATGGTGGAGGAGTTCAAGAAGAAAATGGCTCTCTCCCCGGAGGAATACGATGCCCTGACTGATCCGGCACAGACCACCAATTATTCATATTACTTGGCGATGTCGGATGCGATCCGGGTGTTGTACAAGGCTGGGCGTCCCTTCGACGAGCTGGTCCAGTTCTTCCGCGAGTACGTCCTTTCCCATCCGCTCCACGGTGATATTTACGTTGGATGCCTGGACCTGGAGAAAGAGATGGGAATTGACCTGGGCTGGTGGCCAGATCGCTCCCGGCTGTTGATGCCCGGGGAGAGCCCTCCTGATCCCTCCGACGATGGGGATGAAGACAAAGATCAATCCGTCCCCCCTCGTGAAGAAGCTCTGGTCGGCCCTTCTTCCTCTGCCGCTGTCGGTCTGGAGGCGTCTGATGATCCCGCTGCCGCTGAAGTGACAAATCCAGAGTAGATTAGGCCATTTACTCTTTGTAATATCATTCTGTAATTGCCCGTGGGGGCCTTATGTGAAATTTTCCTTTTTAATGAAAGCTCTTTTCTTCTCGTCTCTTGTCGTAACCTTATACTTTTCGTACTTTCTAAGTATGGCTTCTTTATCATGGTTGCGGAAGTGTATCGTCTGTCTGCCCCCGAGTTTCGAACTTCGTCATGCATCCTTGGGCCTTAATGGCGTGTTTTAACCTTGATGTGATTCCCGCCGTTCTTGCTGTAGTCTTTTTCTATTAACTTCGAGGGTTTGAGTTCGTCGAGAGACTTAGCTGTACTCGTACTTTGAGTTGAGTCTCTTAGTACGAGACTTTCCTGTGCTCGTCGAGAGCTTGAGCTTGTCGAGAGACTTGGCTGTGCTCGTACTTTGGGTCGAGGCTCTTAGTACGAGACTTTCTTGTGCTCGCCGAGAGCATGAGCTCGTCGAGAGTCTTGGCTGTGCTCGTACTTTGGGTCGAGGCTCTTAGTACGAGACTTTCTTGTGCTCGCCGAGAGCTTGAGCTCGTCGAGAGTCTTGGCTGTGCTCGTACTTTGGGTCGAGGCTCTTAGTACGAGACTTTCTTGTGCTCATCGAGAGCTTGAGCTCGTCGAGAGTCTTGGCTGTGCTCGTACTTTGGGTCGAGGCTCTTAGTACGAGACTTTCTTGTGCTCATCGAGAGCTTGAGCTCGTCGAGAGTCTTGGCTGTGCTCGTACTTTGGGTCGAGGCTCTTAGTACGAGACTTTCTTGTGCTCATCGAGAGCTTGAGCTCGTCGAGAGACTTGACTGTGCTCGTACTTTGGGTTGAGGCTCTTAGTACGAGACTTTCTTGTGCTCGTCGAGAGTCTTGGTTGTGCTCGTACTTTGGGTCAAGGCTCTTAGTACGAGACTTTCTTGTGCTCGCCGAGAGCTTGAGCTCGTCGAGAGTCTTGGCTGTGCTCGTACTTTGGATCGAGGCTCTTAGTACGAGACTTTCTTGTGCTCGTCGAGAGCTTGAGCTCGTCGAGAGACTTTTGCCCCTTTGAAATCGTGTCTCGTCCGGGGACTTTTGTGCCATCCCGACATAGTTGGAGAGATTGGTCTTAATGCTCTTGGGAGGCTTGGCCTCTCAGAGAGTTTTTTGGCGCTTGGTCTGAGGCCTTTGGAATGGAAACGAATCTTGGTTCTTTATTGCTGAAATGAAGGAAATGATTACATTTTGTTTTATTGGTAGTACTTTCTAAGGTTGGCGGCGTTCCACGTGTAGCGATCGGGGACGCAATTTAGGTGTTCCAGCTCGTATGCCCCGTTTGCCACAAATTTAGCTATTCGGAAAGGTCCTTCCCATCTTGGCCCGAGGGGGGCCTTTGCATTAGGTTGAATTTTCTTGAGGACGAGGTCCCCCACGGAGAAACGCCTGACTTTGACCTTTAAGTTGAAGAACCTCTCCGATCTTCTTTTGTAGATCGCATTTCTCGAGGCCAATGTGAGTCTTCGTTCTTCCAAGACGTCCAACTCGGCTCTCCTAACCTCGTTGCTCTCCTCTGAGACAGCGTGTGATGCCCTTTGAGTTGGGACTAATATCTCGGCGGGGATGATGGCCTCTGTTCCGAAGGCCAAAGCGAACGGGGTTTCACCTGTCGCGTTCCTAGACGTCGTTCTGTAGGACCACAAAACTTCGGGGAGGGTCGAGGCCCAATTTCCCTTGGCCTCGTCCAACTTGGCTCTTAGGGTAAGTTTGAGAATCTTGTTGACTGCCTCCACTTGTCCATTCGATTGAGGGTGGTATGGGGTGGAGAAACTTCTCTTGATGTTCCATCTTTCGCAGAACTCCATGATTTCGGCCCCGTCAAATTGTTTTCCGTTGTCCGAAATTAGGGTTTGAGGGAGGTCGAAACGGCATATGATGTTCCGCCAGATGAACTTGGTGATCTGTGCCTAGTCGATCTTGTTTAAAGCCTCCACCTCGGCCCACTTGGTGAAGTAGTCTACTGCGACGACCGCGTATCTCATCCCCCCGGGCGCAGTGGGCATAGGGCCGATGAGGTCTATCCCCCATTGCGCGAAAGGCCAGGGGCTGATCATTGAGGTCAAGGTCTCCGGGGCTATTCTAATGTCTGGGGTCGTCGTCTGGCATTGGTGGCATGTTTTGGCGTATGTAATCCCGTCTCGTCGTAGGCTAATCCAGAAGTATCCCTGCCTCAAAGTCTTTTGATATAGTGACTGCCCCCCGACGTGATTTCCGCAGACCCCTGCGTGAATCGCGTCGAAAACAAGCCTTCCCTGCTCCGGGGTGATGCATTTGAGGAGGGAGAGGGTGAAACTCCTTTTGTATAATTGGCCATCGACGATTGTGTATCTTGTGGCTCTGAGCTGTAGTTGCCGAGACTGGATTCTATCTTCCGGGAGGATGCCGTCCTTCAGGTATGCATAGATCGGGGTCATCCAGCTTGGGGGTTCGTCTCCGATCATGCCTATCAAGTTTTGATAGATTGACGGGGTTTCGAGCCTCGTTAGATTGACGTTTGACAGGTCTTCTGCCCCCTCCGAGGTGGCCAGCTTGGATAGAGCATCGGCCTGCGAATTTTGTTCCCTTGGAATTTGCTCGATGTATACCTCGTGGAACTTTTTGCATAATTCCATGGCCCGCTCGTGGTATTTGATCATCCGTTCTCCCCGTGCCTCAATTCGCCGGTCAGCTGGTTTACTACCAATAACGAGTCCATGAAGATGTTCAATCTTTGGACCCCCACTGCTATGGCGAGGTCGAGGCCTCCGATGAGAGATTCGTATTCTGCCTCGTTAATCGTAGCAAGAAAAGCAAATCTGACGGCGTTAGTGAAACATTGCCCGCCTGGGCCTGTTAAGATGATCCCGGCCCCAGCGCAAATGCTCGTCGAGGAGCCATCCACGAAAAACTTCCATACGGGGTGGCTTACTTTGGATGGGTGCGGTGGGTACGTGAGTTCGACCATGAAGTCGGCCAGCGCCTGCCCCTTGATTGCGGTACGAGGCGCGTGGGTGACTCCGTACTGGGCCACTTCTAAAGACCATTTGATTAGACGTCCGCTTGTGTCGGGGCGATGTAGGATTTGTCGGAGGGGCAGTGTCGTCAAAACTTCCACTTGGTGGTCGAAGAAGTAGGGCCTTAGCTTTCTGACGCTCATGACCAGCGCGTAGGCGATCTTCTCCAATGGTGAGTACCTCGTTTCGGCCTCGTGTAGCACTTGGCTTACATAATAGATCGGTAGATGCTCCTGCCCTTCGGCCCTCACTAATATGGCGCTCAGAGCGCTCTCGGATGCGGCCAAGTATAGGAACAACTTCTCTCCCTGAACTGGTTTGGCTAGGATCTTGGGGTTAGCCAAATATTCCTTCAGCTTGACGAATGCCAGTTGGCTCTCTCTGTTCCACGTGAACTTTTTATTCTTGATAATCTCGAGATGAACTTATTTAGTGCGGCCAATCGTCCCGTCAGCACCTGGACTTGGCGTATCGACCTCGGCTCCGTCATGTCGATGATTGCTTTAATTTTGGATGGATTCGCCTCGATGCCCCTCTGACTGACGATATGGCCGAGGAACTTTCCTCTCCTAACGCCGAAGTGGCATTTCTTCGGGTTTAGCTTCATGTTGTAGGCCCGTAGAATGGTAAACGCCTCGGCGAGATCATGAGGGTGATTCTCCTTCTTGACACTTTTAACCACGATGTCGTCTATGTAGACTTCCATCGTCTTCCCTATTTGCTCGGAAAACATGGTATTGACCAAGCGTTGATATGTTGCCCCGGCGTTATTCAGACCGAAAGGCATCCTCGTCCAAGAGTGCATGTTCTTCTCGGTGTGAAAAGACGTATGCTTGATGTCTTCGGAGGCCATGGGAATTTGATGATACCCGGCGAATGCATCCATAAAAGACATTATTTTGTGTCCGGACGTATTGTCGACTAGGTGGTCGATGTGCGGCATTGGGAAATGATCCTTGGGGCATGCCGCGTTCAAATCCGTGAAATCGATGCAGAGCCTTCAGGCGCCGTTCATCTTCTTGACGAGGACCGGGTTTGAGACCCATGGTGGTTCGTCTTGTGCGGGTTCGATCAGCTTGTTTTCCAAGAGCTTCCGGACCTCGACGTCTAGGGCCTCGTATTTTTCGGGGCTGTACTTCCTCCTCTTCTGAGCAACCGGCTTCCTACTGGGGTCAATCTTCAAATGATGACACGCGTGCTTTGGGTCGATGCCGACCATATCTTTGTGATCCCAGGCGAAAACATCGCGGCTACCTCTGAGGAAGTTCGAGATTTGGCTTTTCAAATCGGATGGGATGCTAGACCCCATAGTTACTTCGAAACCTGGCCGGGCTGGGTCTAAAACCAGTTTGTCTAGCTCTTCGTCCGATGTGGTTTCTTTTGGGTCCGAGCGCTCGTCGCGTGGGTCGAACTCGACCGTGATAGGCTCGAAACCAATCCTTGGATCTAAAGGGTCGTTGCATACTTGGACAAGATTGTCGCCGGAGGTCATTGCGTCCTTCTCGTCTCGTCTTGATGGAAGACCGAGGTTGGCTACATGTGATTTGGGGCTATGTGCGGTATTTAAAAGGAGACAAGGGTAATTCAAACATTTTCTAGCCATTTTTTGGTCCCCTTTTACCGTGCCAACTAAGCCCTCCGTAGTGGGGAACTTGATACAGTAAAAGTAGGATGAGGCAACCGCCTCGAAAGTTTCAAGGAAAGGTCGACCTAAAAAGCCATTATAGATATTTGGCTGATCGACTATTACAAAATCTAATTGTCTAGTTATTCTTGTCTCTTCCTTCTCGTGGCAGGTAAGCTCTACGGACAGTTTGATTCTTCCATAGGCCTGGACGGCGGTGTCTCCGAAACCTCGGAGCACGGTGTCGAAAGGTTTGATGAACGAGGCGAAGCTTCCCATCTTGTCTAGAGCTGATTTGAAGATGATGTTGCAAAAACACACATTGTCCACCAGAAGACGATCGACGATGATTCCGAGGATCTTGGTAGATATGACGAGGGCGTCATTTTTTGGGCATAGAACCCCTTCCCGATCAGCGTTAGTGAATGTGATCACGGAAGTCTTGGAAATGGTTGGCTCAGGCGGGGAGATAGTGTGGATATTCTCAAAAGCCCTAGTCTCGGCCTTCCTCTTGCGATTCGACATGGTTGAGATCGGGATGAGGCCTCCGAGCGTCCCTCCCCCCTGGAGCATGTTCACACGTCTGTTGGAGTTATACGTGAAAGTATGCTTTTACTTTGTATAACTCGTGTATCAAACACTCGTTTTATGAGAATAATTCTTTTATCGCATTTGCTTTAGTTATGATTGAATGTTGAATTTCTATTGCAAACCGTTCAATATATAGTACGTGTTACATTGTAGTTAATGTGGTGATACCCGATCACGGAAGACGACATTAACAGTTTACTTGTAACTAAACGTACATTTTCACGGCCTAGGTGGAATTGAACAATCCACCGTGAAAGGTCGATGTGTAAGGCTCAGATTGGTCTGTCTTGACCAAGAGATTGCACTAGCACATTTAGTATGTGTTGAAGAGGTCCTACAGCGAGGAGAAATTCTTCTGTTCTGAAAGGTGAAGAATTAGACCTCAGTGGTTGTTGATTTCTTAATCTCCGTCCCTTAAATAGGACCGTGTGTGCTTAGTAGTTACTGCTTTGATTCATGTTGGGTGAGAATCACTGTGACTTCGAACTTTGTGTCTTGGGCAGTAATATTAATCATACGACGGTTGCTAAGATTTAATACGGAGAAACGCGTGCGAGTACGGCTCGTGTGATTAGTCCCCTTGGTGGGCTCAGAAGTTTTATTGTACCAAATCTTGCAAGTGAAGAATTAGTTTCTTCGGTACGATTAATAATGTTGAGCTGTCTTTACTCCAAGGTGAAAGATGTTAATTAATTTAGAGCTATTCGGAAGCTTGATTAATTAATGGACTTGATAATCTTAAACGTGGGAAATAATAACCGGGAGCCCATATTATCGTAATATGGATTAAGATGGATAGTACAATATTAATTTATTAGTGGTAATAATTAATATTAATGGGCTGAATTATATTGGGGCTCAATATTGAAATTCAGAAGTCCATTAGGAGGTCCAATCTTAATTCTCCTTAAGGCCCCTCAAGTAGCCCATTAAGTAGCCCAATAATGATAAGGTGATTAAAATAAAAAGAATATATTATGCTGATTTTTCTATGTAAAAATCGAAAATTGCAAGATAAGAAGAAAAAAAGATTTTGTTGATTTTCTTGGAAAGATATTATGGAAGATATGTATTCTAGAAATACAAGAATATCTCATATATTCAAGAAGATCCAAATCTTGGTTTTTCATCTTATTATTTTCGAAATTTACCCCATAATTAGGAGTGTGAGATTTTTGTGGAATATTTTATTTTGGAGAAAAGAATATATGAGATATATTCAAGATTTCTTAGAGTCTAAGAAAAGATTTTCTCCAAGGCCCAATATACCTCAAAATTTCGGCCAACACCACCTATAAATAGGGGATGATTTTTTCATCCCCAAGTACATAATTCCATGTGTTGGAAAAATCAAGAAGCATAGATATTTTTCTTTTTCCTTAGTTATTAAATTACTTGAAAGCGTCTCCCACCGGCGATCAAGTGAGGTGAAAAGGGAAATACTTGAGAAGGCTTTGGGTTGATAGAGCGAGATTATAAGTGTCCCGTATATCCAAAGGCCAATACTACGAGAGGTACGTTAATCACATATTTACTTGTTTAATTCCGCCTAGTTAAATATGTGAAATTAATTTAACATGCATGATGATAATTAGTTGTTGGAATTATTATTTGAATTAATTAGGATTAATTCATGCTAGTAATAATTGTATTTAAATTCGTATTTAAAGTTCATCCCGAATAGATTCCGGGCACCCCTATTTTCCCAACAACTGGTATCAGAGCCATGGTTTCGGGCTCTTAATTTTAAATTGGAATTTAAATTGTTGAACATTAAATTTGAAATTGGATAGTAGAATTGTTAGATCTTTTTTGCAGGTATCCAATTGTCATGGTTTTTAATGTTGTTAATTTCATGCGTGTAAATTAATTGTTTTTAATTCGATTCGTTCGAATTCGTTTTTCTCGTGAGAAAATCCACGAGTAGATTAGTTGTTTTTATTTTGATTCGATCATTGTAATAGACTAGTCTAGATCTAGTATTTATTTTTTTTGTAAAAATAAATTGTAAACCGGATCGTGACGAAGAACGAAGAATTAAAAACGGCGTACCCGGACGACGCATACAAGCGTGGAGCGTGTATGGAGGTAAAATCATGCAAGGGGTGAAGAAAACGAGGACGAACGGCGAAAAAACGGCGCACGGGGGTGCACGGCGCACACCGTGCGCAACGGGCGCACGGCGCGCGCGCGCCTCGGCAGGCCGCTGCAGCGCCTCGGGCGCCCCGGGCAGCGCCTCGGCGCGCTTCTGTGCTGCGCCTCGGGCGCGCCTCGGGGCTGCGCTTCGGCGCGCCTCGGGCGCTTTTCCAGCGCTTCTCGGGCCGGGAAGCGCGCGGGCCCACTTCGTGGGCCGACGCGCGCTGTATCTTAGGCCGTGGAATTTTTTCGGTTCGTGTTTTTTTTTCGTGTGATTTTAAACGTCGTCCAGAACCCCAAACGATGTTGTTTTGAAGAAGTGTTGCTGTTCGAGTGGGAGCACGTCGAGACGAACGTCGGAAAGCAACAAGGACGATTTTTTCGCATCAAGACGTGAAGAAATTAAACCGTGACAATTGGATTCGAGTGCTCCAATGTATTTAATTTTGTTTTGATGGATGTTTTATTTCGTGCACTTATTATTATTTGTTAATATGTGTTTGCATGAATTTAATTGTCCAAGAAAAACCTTACTTTCGAAAATTACTAAGTATGTTTTATAATCGCAATTTTATTCCGGATATTAAAATTGGATTAATTTGACCTCCATAATTTATTTATTTGTGAAGTTCTTTTGGAATACATTTCCCCCTCGGATCGGCCAAAAGAACGGATTTCACATGAATAAATTCCGAAAGGATGATTGTGGATTATTACTAGTGGCGGTATTGACCCTCACCACGAGTGGCTTGCTCAAAGCGAAATAATAATCCTGTATTTAATTATGGTTATTACTTAGGCATAGGAAATTGATATTAACTTACTCCCCTCGGAGTCCCTGTCAGTTTCTATGTGGTCAAAGTGGGAGCCAACTATTAATTTTGAATTAAGGATTTGTAACTTTTAAGTTTGTAATCCGCTTGAATGTGTTTAAATGTATAGACCACCCCTCGTGGCGCATTTAAATTGTTTCGAGATGTTGGCTGATGCATGATTATATTGTTTTAAGGTTTCAATATAATTGATGTGATCAAATTTATGTGATAATTTCATATTTTTTCTAGATATTGATATGAATGTATGTTTTATTCTCAGTTCATCATGTCGCAACCTTTTAATCCACTGTTTAATATACTTAAAGATAATAAACTTTTTGGAGAGAATTATATCGATTGGAAATGTTTTTTTTTTTTTTTAAATTTGTCCTTACTGCACGAAAACACAATTGGGTTATTTATGTTAATATACCCGGCAAGCCTAATGATAAGTCAAGCAATGGGAAGAGGCAGTTTATGATCGGAAGCATGACAATGAATGAAGTGCATCATCTTGACATTTCTGTCTGAGGATTTGAGGCGCGTTCATGAAGACATTGTATCCGCTGTTGAAATCATGGAACACCTTGAAGAGATATTTTCACATCAGAATCCCATGACAAATCAGTTCACCAAACATGACTCGGTCAAGTTGGAAATGGTGGAAGGAACGCCCGTGAGGGAGCACGTTCTCGAGATAATGGCATACCTTAACAAGTTGGAAGTACTTGGTGCGGATTTTGATTGATTTCATATACCATTCCCTACCGAGAAGCTTTGAGTAGTTTCATCTGAACTGTCAGATGAATGAACGGACAAGTCGTTTGCCCGAGCTCTTGCAAGCTTTAGTTTCGGTGGAGGTGATAATGGAGCACCAGTCTAGTGCTATGGTGGCTAATGGTTCGTCTACCTCTTTTGGTCCCAAGGGAGGGAAAAAGAGGAAGAGAACCAAAGGCCGGATCCAAGCAAATCCAATTGTTGCGAAAGGCAAATGCAAAGGCAAGCATCGAAGGGGAAGTGTTTTAGTTGCGGTGAGAGAGGACAATGGAGGTCTGTCTGTTCCAAGCCTAAGAGGTTAGGAAAGTTAGGTAATTCACACACCTTAGTCGTCGAAACTTGTGAAGTGGCGTATGCTGTCTATTCGTGGATAGTGGATACGAGAGCTACTGATCACATTTGTTTCATGGGTTTAAGCTAACCCAACGACTTAACGGAAGTGAGATCCCCATCACATCGGGCAATGCTACGAGAGTGGCAGCTGAAGCAGTGGGAGAAGTGCGCCTATCTTGTGAAGATAGAGTTATGGTCTTGAGAGACGTTCTTCATGTTCCTAGTTTAGAAAGAACTCAACCTTCCGTTTCTAAACTGTTTTGAATAGATACTCAGTTTCTTTTAATAAGGATGTTATTATTGCTTGAAACGATGAGTTTATCCGTTCCGGAACTTTAATGGATGATCTTTATACCATTATTTGGGCACACCACTCACAAAATTGAATCTAATAACACATCGATTATTTCGAGTAATAAAAGAAAGCGTTCTTCGGAGATGAACGAAACACTTCTATGGCATCTTAGACTAGGTCATATTAATCTAAAGTGGATAGAGAGATTGGTGAAAGACGGATCCTTGGAATCATTCCAAGTCGAACCGTTTCCAACTTGTGAATCCTGTTTAGAAGGTAAAATGACCAAGAGGGCATTTGGAGCCAAGGGGAATAGAACTACGGAAGTGTTAGAACTCGTTCATACCGATATGTGTGGTTCAATGACGATCATAGCAAGAAGAGGTATGAGTAATTTGATGATTACTCAAGATACGGATACATCTACCTTATGATGCATAAGGAAAGAAGTATCAAGTCTCTACGATTTGTTCGTGGAGGCGAATACCTTAGCAATAAATTCTTGAACTACCTATCGGAAGAAGGGATTGTATCCCTGTTGACCACATCGGGAACCCCTCAATAGAACGGTGTGGCGGAACGAAGGAGCCAGACTCTTTTAGAAATAGTCAGATCCTTGATGAGTTATTCGGATTTACCCAAGTCGTTTTGGGGTAACGCCTTGGAAACAATGACTTATATTCTAAACTTGGTGCCATCCAAATCGGTTCCTAAAACCCCAAATGGAATTGTGGACCGGGCGCAAGCCCAGTCTAAGACACTTGCGGATTTGGGGTTGTCCGGCATACGTGCTAGACAAGGAAGCCGGTAAATTGGATCCATGTTCGGAATTAAGGTTGTTTATAGGATATCCCATGGGAACGAAAGGGTGTATGTTCTATAGTCTCAAGGATTAAAAGACCGTGATTAGTTCGCACTTTAAATTCTTGGAGGAAGACTATATGAACAAAAGAAAGCCCAGAAGTGAGATTACCTTAGACGAGTTAAGAGGGCAAACTCCTATACCAAGTATACAAGATGATATACCACACGTCATACCTTCACAACCGGAACCCCATCGTAGTGGGAGGATTGCAAGGCAACCCGAGAGATTCATGGGAATTGGAGAATCTTCGGATTTGATTCCCGGCGATGAATCAGACCCATGAACGTACGACGAGGCAATCCAAGACAAAGACGCGGAAGTGTGGCAAACCGCAATGGAAACCGAGGTGGGTTCGATGGATTATAATCAAGTGTGGGAGTTGGTTGATCCACCTAATGGGGTAGAGCCCATTGGATGCAAGTGGGTGTACAAGAGGAAAAGAGGACCGGACGGAAGGGTAGAGACCTTCAAAGCAAGGCTTGTGGCCTGTGGCCTGTAGCTATACTTAAGTCCATCCGTATTCTCTTGTCGATCGCTGCGCACTTAGATTACGAGATCTGGTAAATGGATGTCAAGACAGCTTTCCTTAACGGAAGTCTTGATGGGATCTATATGCAACAGCCCAAAGGTTTCGTTGAAAAAGGCCAAGAGCACCTCGTATGCAAGCTTAAGAGATCCATTTATGGACTTAAGCAAGCATCGCGTACTTGGAACTAGTGTTTGATCAATTAATTAAGTCTTATGGGTTTGTGATCAAAACAAGTTCGAAAGTTGTGTGTACAAAAGATGTGACGGAACTGCGGTGGTATTCTTAGTATTATACGTAGACGATATTCTGCTCATTGGAAACAATGTAAAGGTATTGTCAGACGTAAGGGTATGGCTGTCAAATCAGTTTGATATGAAGGACTTAGGGAAAAGCCGGTCACATCCTTGGGATCAAGTTCACTCGAGATCGCAAGAGGAAGATGTTGGGCTTATCGCAAGTTTCATACAAAGCCACTGTTTTGAAGCATATAAGCGTGCAAGATTCCAAGAAAGGTTTTGTACCTTGTAGGCACGGAATCCATCTATCCAAAGAAATATGCCCTAAGACGCAAGTGGAGATAGATGACATGAAAGACGTTCCGTACGTTTCGGACGTAGGAAGTCTTATGTATGCAACGTTGTGTACGAGACCGGATATCTGCTTTGCCGTGGGCATGATGGCAAGATATCAAAGTAACCCCGGGAAAGCACATTAGATTGCAATTAAATGCGTTCTTTAGTTTCTGAAAAGAACTTGGTATGGAATGCTGATTTAACAATCAGACAATCTAATTCCCATGGGATACACGGACTCAAATTTCCAATCAGACATAGACTCCAAAATACCTACCTCGGGTAGTGTGTTTTGCATGGGAGAAGGAGCCATGACATGGAGAAGCGATTTGCAGAAATGCATCGCAGATTCGACCATGGAAGCCGAATAAGTAGTTGCTTGTGAAGTAGCGAAAGAAGCGGTTTGGCTCAAGTACTTCTTAGTGGACTTGGACGTTGTTCCGAATTTGCCCGACAAGATAACTGTCTTTTGTGACAATGCCGGAGCAGTTGCAAATTCAAGGGAACCGAGAGCCCACAAGGCCAGCAAACACATTGAAAGAAAACACCATCTTATGCGAGAAATCGTTAAGAGAGGAGATAAAGAGGTGGCAAAGATAAACGTCAGAGGACAACCTAGTATATCCATTCACAAAGGGTCTGCCTCTGAATACATTCGAGAGACATGTGGATGGAATGGGAGTCAAGACTATTGCCAATCTGCTTTAAGTATAAGTGGGAGGAATTATTAAGTTAGTGTAGGTTGACATGAGATGTCACGTAGAGCTACTACACTAAGACATGCGTGATGTATACTAAAAGCAGACTTTAAGTATAAGTGGGAGATTGTTGGAGTTATACGTGAAAGTATGCTTTTACTTTGTATAACTCGTGTATCAAACACTCGTTTTATGAGAATAATTCTTTTATCGCATTTGCTTTAGTTATGATTGAATGTTGGATTTCTATTGCAAACCGTTCAATATATAGTACGTGTTACATTGTAGTTAATGTGGTGATACCCGATCACGGAAGACGACATTAACAGTTTACTTGTAACTAAACGTACATTTTCACGGCCTAGGTGGAATTGAACAATCCACCGTGAAAGGTCGATGTGTAAGGCTCAGATTGGTCTGTCTTGACCAAGAGATTGCACTAGCACATTTAGTATGTGTTGAAGAGGTCCTACAGCGAGGAGAAATTCTTCTGTTCTGAAAGGTGAAGAATTAGACCTCAGTGGTTGTTGATTTCTTAATCTCCGTCCCTTAAATAGGACCGTGTGTGCTTAGTAGTTACTGCTTTGATTCATGTTGGGTGAGAATCACTGTGACTTCGAACTTTGTGTCTTGCGCAGTAATATTAATCATACGACGGTTGCTAAGATTTAATACGGAGAAACGCGTGCGAGTACGGCTCGTGTGATTAGTCCCCTTGGTGGGCTCAGAAGTTTTATTGTACCATATCTTGCAAGTGAAGAATTAGTTTCTTCGGTACGAATAATAATGTTGAGCTGTCTTTACTCCAAGGTGAAAGATGTTAATTAATTTAGAGCTATTCGGAAGCTTGATTAATTAATGGACTTGATAATCTTAAACGCGGGAAATAATAACCGGGAGCCCATATTATCGTAATATGGATTAAGATGGATAGTGCAATATTAATTTATTAGTGGTAATAATTAATATTAATGGGCTGAATTATATTGGGGCTCAATATTGAAATTCAGAAGTCCATTAGGAGGTCCAATCTTAATTCTCCTTAAGGCCCCTCAAGTAGCCCATTAAGTAGCCCAATAATGATAAGGTGATTAAAATAAAAAGAATATATTATGCTGATTTTTCTATGTAAAAATCGAAAATTGCAAGATAAGAAGAAAAAAAGATTTTGTTGATTTTCTTGGAAAGATATTATGGAAGATATGTATTCTAGAAATACAAGAATATCTCATATATTCAAGAAGATCCAAATCTTGGTTTTTCATCTTATTATTTTCGAAATTTACCCCATAATTAGGAGTGTGAGATTTTTGTGGAATATTTTATTTTGGAGAAAAGAATATATGAGATATATTCAAGATTTCTTAGAGTCTAAGAAAAGATTTTCTCCAAGGCCCAATATACCTCAAAATTTCGGCCAACACCACCTATAAATAGGGGATGATTTTTTCATCCCCAAGTACATAATTCCATGTGTTGGAAAAATCAAGAAGCATAGATATTTTTCTTTTTCCTTAGTTATTAAATTACTTGAAAGCGTCTCCCACCGGCGATCAAGTGAGGTGAAAAGGGAAATACTTGAGAAGGCTTTGGGTTGATAGAGCGAGATTATAAGTGTCCCGTATATCCAAAGGCCAATACTACGAGAGGTACGTTAATCACATATTTACTTGTTTAATTCCGCCTAGTTAAATATGTGAAATTAATTTAACATGCATGATGATAATTAGTTGTTGGAATTATTATTTGAATTAATTAGGATTAATTCATGCTAGTAATAATTGTATTTAAATTCGTATTTAAAGTTCATCCCGAATAGATTCCGGGCACCCCTATTTTCCCAACAACGTCCTCCCTGATGGAGTGGCGGTACCTCCATCTCCTCGTCATCACTTTCCTCATCTTCGACATATGCGACGGGATGGCCTTGCTTCGGAGCCTACTGCTGGCGTGGCTGCCCCCTTTCCTGCTCCTGGTTGTGAGGGGCTGTCTCGGCCGGCTTTTTGACGAAGTCATTTAACTTCCGTCCTCGTAGAGCTTCCAAAGTTGTCGGAGGAGGTCTCGGCATTCGCTGGTATTGTGCCCTGCGGCGTCGTGGTATGCACACCATTTGGCTTTGTTGACTCGTGCTTTAGGGTTGATGACCCTTGGTTTCTTCAACAGGTCATCGTGTTGGATCGCGTTGAAGACAAATGCCGGGGACTGGGCCAAAACCTGGAGCAGCTGCTCGTCCATCTCGTTGGCCCACTTCTTGAATGTCCCGGGCGCCTTGCCACCTGCCTGACGCGGCCCGGGCGTGTTCTTCCTCTGGGGGGAGGCTTTGGGCCTCTCCCCTGCCTCGGTTTTTTAGGCCGGGGCTGTCACCACGGCCTTTGGTGGCCCCATCCGCTGTGCTAGGAGCTTCTGGCGCGTGATCATTTCCCCGGCTCTTCCTTTGAACTCTGCGTAAGTCGCGGGGAGGCGTTTGGAGAGGTGCCTGAACATAGGGGAGAGTGCTGCGAAACCGTTCAGGGTGGCATGGAGGGCGATCTCGTCGCTGACTGGTTCGCCTGTGAGGATAACCTCGTCGATGCGGTCGACATATGCCTCGTCGGACTCGTTGTCCGCCTGCTTGATACTCATGAGCCTATGTCGCCCCTCGGGCCTGGAGATCTTTGCCGCGAAGAAAGTCAGAAACTTTTCGCTCAGATCGGCGAAGCTTGTGACGGAGCGGGATGGTAAATTGGTGTACCACTTGTGTGCCAACTCTCCTAGTGTGAGGGAAAACAGACGGCACTTTGTATCTTCCGTTGCGCCTCGGCCGGTCATGTAGATCCGGTACTTGCTGAGGTGCACCTCCGGGTCGGACCTTCCCTCGTATAAAGGGGTTTGGGGAGGGGTGACCTTCGTTTGAACGTTGGCCTCCTCGATCTCCTGGGACAGGGGTTCTTTGCCGACGTTGGATCGCTTGGATGGAGATTCCTTGGCCTCCAACTTGTTTTCCATTTCGTTTAAACGCTGTTGGAGGGCTGCGATCAGGGCGCCTTGACTGCCCTCGGCTCGGAGAGTGACCTCGGGGCCCAAACGTTCATGAGCCGAGACGCGACGTATGAGGTTTGGGATCGGGGAGCTTCGTGCACCCTCGAGTTGTCTCCTGACGGGGATGTGCAGCCCCGCCCGTGCATCCGTGTGGGCGGCCTCGGTATGGTCGGGATGTCTCGAGGACATTGTGTAAGACTCGGACTCCGAGCTCGGCGCTGTTTAATCCCATGATTCGCTGCCGAGCCGGCTGAAGACTGACCTGGAGCCCGAGGCCCTTGACCGGGTGGGTTCGGTCAAGCCCTGGCCCGTCGAGAGATCGACGAGAGCCTCCCTCGGTGGCCGGGTGGATCGCGAAGGATTCTTCCTTTTGTTGGATGAGGGCGGAGTCTGTATGCCTAGGCTCCTCCTCATCTCCCTTGCTCGTCGCTGGAGCTGTTCAATAACAGTCTCCACTTGCTCGGGGGTGCTCAAATCAGCGGCGATGACAGGTATATCCCTCGTTTGTCGGATAAGGGTGGATGTTAGCTCCGCATCTGCCGTCTCCTGGGCTGGGCGAGACGTGCCTTCGCCAGCATCTTGGTTCGCCATCTTTCTAGTTTGACGAGAATGTTTTTCTTTGATGTATAAGATTGACACACCCTACTTCTAGCGCCAATTGTTGTTACCCAAAATACGTGTCTAATTACGGATTGATGTGGCTTTTGGATGGGTAACCGCTATGTGATTTGTGAATGTAATCGAGTATAATAGGCTTGGGGCCTTTAGTAATAAATGAGTAACAGAAGCAATAAATGCAAGAAAAATTGCCAAGTCAGTTTTTGACTTGGGCTTTAATGTTGTTCGTGTCATTTATTGTGGTTTGAACCCATATTTATAGTCAAAAGGCAACCCTTTGGACTGACCTTTTGATGGATAGGTATAACCCAGCATTTAATGCTGGGCCAGGCCCATACTGGGTTAGTGGGGAATATCTTCCGTATTGTGGATCTTAGTCCAATTACAATTTGCCACGTGGAAAGGGAATCGTATCTTCCCTTAGGTCGTGGGATATCTTTACACAAGTATGGCCTCCCCTGTCGAGTCGATCGCGATTTCTGGTCCTGGTATTGGGAAATGGAAAGATCTTCTGACAGCGTCCAAATCTCCCCAACGCCGGTCAAGACTTGATGCCTAACCGTCTCGTCCTTCACGACGATGCGTGACTCATTATACTGGATCTCTTCCTTGCCTTAGGTTGTAGTCTTTATCGAGCATGGTCGTCCGTGTGCCGAGGCTGGGTATCTTCGGTGCGGAACGTGACCCCGACGTTATTCATGTCGGGACGAGACCGGACAGACGATCATGAATGTCGAGATGAGGGCTATGCTTATCCCCTTCTCTTGGCGACTTCGCATGAAGCGCCTCTACTCGTCCTCGTCTTGAAGGATTTATCCGTCACACAACAATCAATATTCAAAAAATTATGCAAAGGGGATGAAGTTGGAAAGATACTACATATATTTTTTTTAAAATCCAAATTATTATTTGAAATTATGTTATAATGAAATTAAATTAAAAAACTAGATATGTGTGGTCCGGTTTTGTTCCAAATCTTATCGAAATTATATATATATATATATATATTTGAGTGGTCAGATTTTTTTTACAACGGTTCAACCGGTCGAACTAGTGACCCAATGAAAAAGAAATACTTTCTTTTGTCCTTCAATAATCTTCTAATTTTTTCTTTTCGGATTCTTCAATAAGTTCCTTATACCATTTTTTGAAATACTACCCTACTTTTATTTTTTATATTCTCACACTTTATTTTATTCTCTCGATTCAATCACATCATTTGTACTACACTTAACTATACCCCATTTTATATTAACACTTCTTAATCTCTATGCAATTTTTCATTAAAAGACTTATGAAGTATTTTTTTGTAATTTAAATGATAATACTAAAAAATATACACAATACAAACTAGTTTTACGTTGAAATTGATTCACAGTATACTTACCTATAATAATTATTAGGGATTTTACGTATAGGAAACAAAAAATCAATTATTCATATTAGGGCTATTCACAGAGTTCGGAGATTATCGAAACCGTACCAAAATCCGCACCGAAAATGAACCGAATCGAAAAAATTGTGGATTTTTTTATTTTAGCTGTACCGAAACTGAACCGAATAATTTTTTGGTATGGATCTGGATATTACCAAATTAACCGTACCGAAAAACCAAATGTGACCGTATCATACCGAACTGAACCAAATAACCGAAAATTTAATTATTTTTTATTTATCAAATATTATTATAATGTGTTGGTTTCAAGTACAATTATACAATATCATAATTTCTCCTCCTTTTCAGAATAGAAACACTATACTCCCTCCGTCCCATATTTATTTTCTACATTATTATTTGCACGGGTTTGAAGAAAAAAATTGTTTATTAGTATTTAAAGTGATAATGTAGATGTTTTTTTTAGTTAAAAGTGTATGAAGAATATAATATTAACAAATATTTTTTTGCCAAAAATGGATGTAGCAATTGAGTATGAGACAAACATTTTTGACAAAATAGCAAACAACTTTGAGATGGAGTGAGTATTATTTATCTAATTAAGTTCTTAAAACGTTAAATTATGTTTAGGTGTATATAAAATGATTTAAATTAATTTTTTATTCTTTTAATTTCATTGTTCATGTATATTCGTTTGTTACAAAAATTTGGATATGGCCTACCATGTGTTAGGAATTACGATCAACGTGATTGAGAAAGAGAATAATATCAATGTTCTAATTTAGTATGTACTAATGGTTGCACAAAATAGTATCACTTCCATTTGTGAGATATTTTAATTCATTTTAATGAGAAATGGTGTATAAGGCAAAATAATATCAATGTTCTGATGTTGTATGTAATAATGGTTGTACTAGATAGTATTATTTGCAATTGTAAAATATTTTAATTCTTTTTAGTGAGAAATTGTGTATTATGCAAAATAATATTAATGTTCTAATGTAGTATGTACTAAGGGTTGTATTAAATAGTATTATTTGCAATTCTAAAACATTTTAATTCACGCTAGTGAGAAATAATGCATTATGCAAGATAATATCAATGTTCTAATGTAGTATGTACTAATGGTTGCAGTAAGTAGTATTATTTGTGATTGTGAAATATATTAATTCATTTTAGTGAGAAATGTTGTACTATGCAAAATAATATTAATGTTCTAATGTAGTATGTAATCATGGTTGCACTAAATAATATTATCTGCAATTGTAAAACATTTTAATTCATTTTAGTGTGAAATATTGTGTTGTGCAAGATAATATCAATGCTCTAATGTAGTATGTATTAATTGTTGCACTAAATAGTATTATTTGCAATTGTGAAATATATTTATTCAATTTAGTGAGAAATAATGTATTATGCAAGATAATATCAATGTTCCAACGTATTTTCTCGTAAAAAAAATAAAATGTTCCAATATATTTTGCACTAATGGTTGCAATAAATAGTATAATTTGCAATTGTAAAATATTAAATGCATCATTTTAGTGAGAAATGGCATATTATGCAAGATAATATCAATGTTTTAATGATTGCACTAAATAGTATTATTTGCGATTTTGAAATATTTTAATTAGTTTTAGTGAGAAATGGTGTATTATGCAACATAATATAAATGTTCTAATGTAGTACTACCTCCGTCCCGGAGGAACTTGCACACCTCCGGGGGCACACTTTTTAAGAAAAAGATACTTTTTGAATAAAGTAGTGGGATATGGGTAAATATGTATATATTTTTGTGAGTATGCACGCAAATCAATATTTCCTTTTAAAGAATGTGCAAGTTCCTTTGGGACGGACTAAAAAGGAAAGTGGGCAAGTTCCTCCGGGACGGAGGGAGTATACCTTTTAAATACTTCCAAATTTTATAATTTTCAAGAAAAAATAAATACATTACTTTATTTTGCAATATGCACCACATCTTTAAAAATATTTTTTAAAGTTATCTTACATTATGACTAATATATATATATATATTCAACACTTTTACGAAAATTCAGAATTTTTGAAATTATTTTACTGAAGAGCATGAGTTGAAGGGTATTAATTGTTTCACTAAATAATATTAGTTATTTTTACTAAATGATATTAATTCTACTAAAAAATATTGTATATTGATTTATGTATGAATAAGTTTCAAATTGTACATAATAAAATTAAATTGTTGATGATAATTAAAATTGATTATTATTACTAGATATTTTTTTACTTAAATTTTGACGTATTTAAAATATCAAATTGAATAAGATTGAACTGTTTGATCTTATCTAAAATTAACATATATTTTTATTTTTATTTTTTAAGGACATTTAATAGATTTTATAAAAAAAATATAACCGCTCCTATACTAATAGAATAGTTCTCCCCCACCTGACCACTAAAATAATTCCACTCCCTCAAATCTCAACTTATTCTCCACTAAATATAATCAAATTATCAATAATTTTTTTTTTTTAGTTATCAACAATTTCTTTTTTTAATTTGACTTGTTCCCAATACATTTATTAGATAAAACTAATTTACTTTTTTTTTTTTTCAAAATTTAATTACACATAATATTTTTTAGGTGAATTGCTTGTGTGTAATTAATGTCTAAAATTTCAGTTCGTAGACAAATTGCATTAGGTTGAGGAATTAAGTGCCTACATGATCAGAGAAATGAACTCAAATAGTATGTTTAATCAATAAATTATAAATAATATGTTTAAACCATATGTTATAAATAATGTGTTTAAACCATAAATTATAAATAATGTGTTTAAACCATAAATTATAAATAATATGTTTAAACCATAAATTATAAATAATATGTTTAAACCATAATTTATAAAAAAACATGTTTAAACTATAAATTATAAATAATATATTTAATAATTATTTTGTAGCCTACATGATTACAAGCATAATAATTGTACTAGAATTATAAATAAGATAAATGGGTCAAAATAATTTAAACAATAATGACCCAAAATTATAAAATATAACGGGCCGAAAAAAAAATAAGATAATGGGCCTAAAGTGTGAAGGCCCAAAAAAGAAGTGTGCATTGTGTGTGAAGAAGGCGTGCATCATATGTGCTCAATTTCAATCATTGGCTTCCTCGAAAACTGTGAAATTATTAAAAAAAAAAAGGGAAAAGGGGGGTTACTTAGGGCTTACCGGCTGACTGCACCAGGTACATTAATGTATCTGGGACTCCCTAGAATTCCCCCTTATTTTATTGTTTGTATCACTACTTGTTATAGTGAAATTTTGTCATGAGACATATATAGACTTTATTTAGTATATACAAATTGTTGAATCTATTTGCAAAAGTGTTTTTCATTTTTCCGTTGTCAATGTAGCACTAGACAACACATCTCCAAAAAACATTCACACACTTTCAATGTCAAATAAGCATCGACCAAGAAAGTTGCTCTCTCTATCCCAGGGGAATTTGCACCCCTAGGATTGCACGTGGATTAATAAAAGGAGATAAAGTAATGACATATGGCCATACGGGTAAATATGTATATATTTGGGTGAGTGTGCGCGCAAATCGATGTTTCCTTTTTAGGTGATGTACAAATTGATGCGAGACGTCCAAATAAAAACAGTGTGCAAATTCCTCTAAAACGGGGAATATTTTTTTTCGAAAACAAGAACAACTTAGTGGATTGAAATTACTCGTGAAAAAAAAGTACATATTCACAAATGATATCATCAAGTTTAGTGTTTCATTTTATATTTTCCATAGTCTACATGTATGACATTAAAAATATTAAAAAATATTTAACTAACCATTTTTTTAGAAAATAGAATATATTGAAACATAAAAATGACATTGATAGCAACCATATTCAAAATGAGACAGCTTAGTGCATACAATGACTAAGGGCTTGTTTGTTTTGGGATTCACACGGACAGAACTAAGACTTTCCGATCCCTGCTCCATTCTAGTTAGAGATGTAACATCCCGTTTTTACACCTCATTCTTCATCCACACCTATAATACTTATTTTCTCTCACTTACACTCTCTTTCCTACTTTTCTCTTTGCTACCTTTCTCTCACTTACACTCTCTTTTTCCTATTTTTCTCTTACACAGCCTACTTTACTTTTACACATGATTTGACATAAAGTAAAATCTCACCCTACTAAAATCCCAAAACAAACACACACTTTTATTATCATCCAAGACTTTACATCTTGTGGGCGTAAAGTCATGACTTCACACGCCCACTTAAATCCCGAAACAAACAAGATCTATAGCAACTAGTAGTACCTGTTGTCATAGATTTTTTTTTAATATACTCCCTCCGTCCCAGGAATTCTTTTATACATGGGATAAACACATTTCTTAAAAATAAAGAGGGTATGTTAGTGTGGAGTTGAATAAAATAATAGTAATTTTATGTTTTATTAACTTTTGTGAGAAAATGTTATTTTCAATTTTTGGTGTGAAAGAAATGTTGACAAAGAGGGAGTACACTTTTGTGTAATTTTAAAATTCTAACAAAGTAGCAAACTGTTATAAAATCATAATTAAAATAAATTTATTATATTATTAAAACTTCGTAATACAATCATCAAAGTAACAAATTCTTGAGAATTTACTCAACTCAAGTAAATTTAACAACTTATTATTCGACAAATAGCTCATGAAAGAAATACAAAAACTCAAGAATCAATACTAATTTCAACGGTTTAAATCACAAATTGTCCCATAACTTTCGAACAAATTAGATTTAATCTTAAATTTAATTTTTTATCAGATTTAGTCCCAAATCTCTGTCAAAGTCCAACTTTGGCCTCAAATTGTTCTGAAAAATCAATATGACATCGTTTTGAAATCTGAATTGGCGATTTCAGGCAAGGATGCTGATATGACATCCATATGTGCTAATTATATTTGATTCTTTTTCATCTATAATTTTATTACACATTATATATATTTAGTTTTAAAAATATATATATTTAATTTTTTTTAAAATTATTTCTATAATTAGCAATTATGATATATTTTATTTTTAAAAAACACTTCACAATGATATTGTTTCGCTTTTTCCGATCGAATTGAGACCAAAATTGGACCTTGTCAAAAAAAATTGGAACTAAATTTAATAAAAAGTTAATTTGAAACTATATATATTTTGTCAGAAAGTTATGAGACGTTTTGTAATGTAAACTCCTAATTCCAATATCGCCTTCTTCCATCTTTCATCCTCTATTTCAAGTCAAGTCATTAAAAAAAATACTCCCTCTGTCCCTAATAACTTTCATACTTTCTTTTTTGGGACGTCCCACAATAACTTTCACACCCCAAATATGGAAATAAAACACTCTCACAATACCTACTTTAATTCAAAATACTCTTCATTCATTGGTTGAAAAAGTCAATAAAGCAGTTTTTCTTAAAATTTGTGCCACCACCCCTATGAAAGTTAAGAGGGGACGGAGGGAATAAAAATTATTGGCCACATAAAAGCAGCAATGTAAAACAAAAATGTTTACAATGACAAGTAAATGAGCAAAATATACAACCATAAGCCAAGTAATTGGTTACATTTAGAGTCCATTTGCTATATAAATTTATTTGAAACATCTTATAAATCCTACTAATATTTTGTACGTTATTTTAAAAACTTATAAAATGTAATTTTTAAATAGCTTATAAGTTGCTAAAATGTTTGGCTAAAAGATAACTTATAAGGTCTTTGAAAATTTATAATATATATTTTTTAAAATTTTAATATAAAAATATATATACATATATATATTTGCTGGGGAGGGTGAGGTGGTTCAAGGTAAGGTAAGGTGGGGTGGGTGGTTGGGGGTGGACTAAAATTGCAAAGAAAAAAGTTCATGTTGTAATTGATAAAAACTATAAAATTCGTGATTTTATTTGTAATTAACTTTTTTTTTTTAATTTTACAATCCAACACAATTTTTTTCTTGTACAACTTCCAATTCATTATTTTTTTGTTTTCAGTTTTTCACTTTCAAACAAACTCATCCACCAAATTCACTTTTAAGTTCAATTCAACCTCATTATTCACATTCAAGCTCATTCAAGCTCTAAATCATATGGAAAGAAAAGGTTCAACAAGAATGATAATTTGGTTAAATTTGTAGGTTGCCAAGAAAAAAAAAATCAGTAGACTCAACTCTCAAGTGACTATTCAAAAATAAAGATGGTCTTATATCTCTTAAAAAAAACGTCTCACTAAATGTTGCCTTAGACAAGACAAATGACAAGTTTCGAGTATACAAGCATGAATGATACTCGCAAGAAAAAAGTTAAACCAAAACATATAAAAATTTAAAAGTTTTAAAGCTCACGAGCTTGTCTAATAGTAAATTCTTCACAAATTTAAGCAATCATATTCATATAAACAATTAAAAAAAAACTAGTGTCAATCAAAACATCAAGGTGAAGCTCAACTAGACCTCAAAAATTATACAATCACCACAAAATCAAGCAAAAGTCTTCACTTATACCCGGGTTTTTTGGGTGTATAATTTTTGCGTTGAGCCCATACTTCACCGCTGGACCAACCCATCATATTGTGCTCAAATTGACGCCTTTATGCTTTATTTATTTTCTCTTATCCTATTTTTTCTTTCCATATTTTGAAAATTGTTTTTTAGATCTTGAAGCCCATTTTAAGGCTGTGTATTAATGAATTTACTTTCCCCGTAAAAAAAAAATAAAGAAGTCTACTAACAATATTAAATACTTATATTTTAATATTTATTATTTCTCCATAAAAATTAAAAAGTGTGGAATTTTCTATTCCTTCGTTCCCCTGGACTGAATTGAATTTGAAGAGAAAAGGGAAAAGAAAATGAGTAGAGCAATTTGCAAATCCATTTTATTATCTTCGTCCCTCACTTCCGCCCACCTCCGACTCACTACGCTTCGAACCGCTGCTTCCAGGGCTCCAAAAATGGCGCCTGACGCTTCCTCTTCTTCACCTTCCCCCTCCCCCTCCCCCTCCCCCTCCTCCGCCATCGATTTTCTCTCGCTCTGCCACCGTCTCAAGGTAAATGTATGCATTATTGCGTATCTAATGCCTCAAATCGGATGTTTGCCGTGAAATATTCTTCTTCAGTTTTCTTGTATACTATCTGATTTCTATGTAGCATTATTGATTGAAATTACTTTTTCTTGGATCCAATTTCAGTGGTTTTAACTTGTATTCCCGAAGTATGCTAGTTAATTTCATGGTTCTTGGATTGAAGTTTAAGTGGTTCTTGACGCTGTGGTTAAGGTTGTAGATAAGGGCCGATTTTGGCCTGCAATTCTTCTTCTTCATATTCTGTCTCCGTATGTAGGGCATATTCAATAAAGCATAATGTTCAAAAAACCATTTGTGCAAAAACATATAAATTTTCTTCTGGGGTTATTATTTAAACTCAACAAAGAAACGAATGGCGTTTAATGCTGTCGGACACACTTGTGCTTCATTGTCAATAGAATAGCGAAAACGTTTATGGAAGTTCTTTGGATAAATCTTATAAATACTCCAGTAGAAACTTCTGTTTTGGACAGTTATTGAATTGAGGTTATTGCCAACCCTTTTTTTACTGGCGTCCATCGTTTATTACCTGAATGTGCATGCTTGGATATTTAAGAATCAAGCATAATTATAATTTGACAAACTTCGACAACAATGTACTAGGTTGGTGGCACAAACTAAAAGTTTTGACTTATTTTATTAGCTTTGGATTCAATCTAATTTTGCATTTAAGGAATGCACAAGCGTGTAAGTGTGTTACTAGCAGTTTGCAATACTTGTTTGTTGTCTTTCCATTTTGATCTTGTATGTCTGCAGATGTGCCAGAATTATCATTGGAAACTATTGGTGAAATAACATATATTAACAATTTGAATGTTAGTTTATCTTCCTCACTTAGTTTTGCTATTTTGCTTTGCAATCTTACTAGACTACAAAACGAGCTGGATGGATACGCAAGGATGTTCAGGAACCAGAATCAATAGCTGATCACATGTATAGGATGGGATTAATGGCACTTATAGCTTCTGATATACCTGGTGTCAATCGAGAAAGGTGACGGATTATGTACATGAAACTACTATATTTTCCGATGCTATTTGGTTATATCTGATGTTCATTTATACAAATGTAATTTCAATTTTGAATATTATTTTATTTTGTAATATTTGTTGTGTTTGAAATTTATATAACTTATTCCATTTGAATTCCAGGTGCATGAAAATGGCGATTGTACACGACATTGCTGAAGGTGAAGCTTACTTACAATTATTATGTTCTCCAGATTCACCTGTTATCCTGTACTACTTTCCTCAAAGTATTGCAGTTCCTTTTTTTTTTTTCCATGTTGGTGACCCCTAATGATAAAGAAATATAATATTAATCATATTTTTTGTCCGAGAGGTCAATAATGTAATTGTTTGTGATGAAGGCAGATGTTTTATTTACACAGTTGAAGAACTTATCCTGTCTCGACCCGTAACATGAGGATTTTCATGACCAATCTAACTGATTTTTATTTTACAAGGATTCTTATTTGGGTGATAGTAGGAGATTGCTGTCTTATTTTGATTTTCCATGTAATAGGCAACCTACATAACTTTTATTAGATCATTCCCTTTTTTTCTAAATATTGCATTTTTACAGGCTAAATTTAAGTTCTTATTTCTAACAAGATTAGTGATACATAGAAATCCAAAATAAACTTCCGAGTGTTAACTTGGGTTTGATGATAACCTTGGTTCACGTAGATGTCACTCTGGTTGGCTTTTGGGTGTTTTAGTGAAGATTAATGAAGAAAAGTTTGAAAATGAGTATATTTAAACATGTGATGTATTAGAAAGAAAATTCAAAGGCAACCTTTATACTTTGATTTGTGCGCATGGAGAAGGAATTGGGAAGTAAAAAAGTTTTGGGGATTGATAAACGAGCATAAACCTTACACTTCATGATTATTGAATTATCTCAATCTATTTTTAACATGTGTTTGATCATCCTACAAAAACATGATCTTTGGTTTCTCTGGATAGCCATAGTTGGTGATATCACTCCATCTGATGGGATTCCAAAGGAAGAAAAGAGTCGACGTGAGAGAGAAGCGTTACAGAAAATGTGTGAACTACTTGGTGCGGGGGAACGAGGTACCTTACGATTAGGCTATTGCTCTCTGTGTGAAATAATTTATACGATGTTATATACCAGTTACCACACGTTTTACCAGTTTGCTGGGTATTAAATATTTGTTACAGCTAAGGAGATAAACGATTTGTGGATGGAGTATGAAGAGAATTCTTCAATGGAAGCTAAGGTTGTCAAGGATTTTGATAAGGTAAAATGTGCACAATTTTCTTGTGAAAATGTAGAATTCGTTGCTCTTGGCTCTAAAGTGTGCTTATCAATGTTGTCATCAATCATCGTTGTGACTTAACTTTACAAGATTAGTCAATATTTGCATTTGTTTGCTTCTCAACTTGCATTAATATAATTACTTTTATATTTTTTGGGTTATCTAATCTTTCAACTTGTTTTCAGGTTGAGATGATACTTCAAGCCCTAGAATATGAAAAGGGTAATTCAACACGGTCCATATACTTTCCAGTATCTTTTTATATGTTATTGCAGATGCTCCTTAAGAATAAATTCTAGATGGTTAATTTAATTTATGGGAATAAAAGCTTCGATAAATATGTTTTGTCACTGAACGTCCCAAAATTAGGGTAACTTGAACTTAAATTGCAATATTTTCTGGTTGCAGAGCAAGGGAAAGATTTGGAAGAGTTTTTCGAGTCAACTGCAGGTGCACCACCTTATTTTTTTAACCATTATTATTTTTTTCAATCCATATTGTTTAGTCACATATATTAAACTGCCACTTTACATAAAATTTCACCTATATATGGGTTACGGTTTCCAAATATATATTTACCTGCAACCTGCTCTTTAAGTTCGTCTATTTGAACACGAGTTATAATATTCGGGACGTATATTTGCATTATAGCTTTCCTCCCCAGATTTATACTACTATCCCTAATCCTATTAAACAAGTGATGTTTTTACAGGGAAGTTCCAAACAGACGTGGGCAAAGCATGGGCTTTGGAAATAGCATCAAGGAGGAAAAAAGAGTGACATGATGATATCCTCTCTCAATTTTTTTTGCTTATTAACATTCCAACCTCCATTTCTGGAGTACTAGCTAAGGTAGGGTAGGTGGAGCCCTCAGCTGTTCATATTAAAAAAATAAAATAAAAACTCTCGTGAGATTTTATTTTAGTATTAAGTAAAATTTCTGGCTAATATGTGCATCTGGTTTCAGATTTTCAGATATTGAAAGCAGCATATATGAATTTAACGAGTGTTAAAAATTATAAAATGGTTTTAAAAAAGTGACCTTATTTGCAAATTGGTCAAAGCATTTGCACGGACGCATAAAATATATTTGCAGATGAGTGTTAAATATGTGTCTGTTCAAATGTTTTGAACCAATTTGTAACTATGGTCACTTTTTTAACCAATATTAAATGGCAGTTTATTTTATTGCAAATGTCAAATTATATTTGAATTTATTATCGACTCAAATTTTAAAATTAATTTGGAAGAAATTACCCTTTTTTTTAATTGCAAATCTCTATATCTTGTTATTAGAGACATCAAATTACTATACATATTTAAGTAACTGTAAATTTACAGTTGATCTTTTGGAGTTGCTTTAAAACTTTAAAGCAGCTGCGCATTTTGATAATCACGCATGCTCAACGTTTAATTCCTAGGACATTTTTTTTTATATATTTTCAATATATATACTTGTCAATTTGTTTTATTACTTATTTGACATGTGTGCACAATAATTGTTGAATGGGGATTTAAACTAAATTGGTCCTCTGTCTTTTCACCTTTATCAAAATGGTCCTCTATTTATGTTTTATCAATTTAGTTCGTATCTATTCAATTTTCGCCAAAATAATCTTAATTGGCCTAAAAATGTACAAAACCTCATCGTTTTGGTCCTATATTAGTTTTCTTTACCAATTTAGTCCCGTATTCATTCACATTTCTCCAATTAGGTCCTAATTGAATGCATAGAACACAAAATTCCACCTTTTTAGTAATGCGCACTAGTTTTTTCGGGGGAAGCCTATGATGTGGTTTTTTTTTTTCAATGTGGCACTCTAGGTGGCTACCTTTGCCAAATAAATAAAAAAATTGAAATAAAATACAAAAAACCAATTAGGACTATTTTTCATCAAATTAGGACATTGTGGCGAAACTTGAAAAAATACAGGACTAAATTGATAAAGTAAATAATTAAAGGACCATTTAGATAAAGGTGAAAAGATAGAGAATGAATTTGGTTTAAATCATGTGTATATGGGAGCACAACATTATATGGAGTTGTGGACTAAACCAGTTTGCATGCAGACATTCCATTTTTATTTCTACAAGAGTCCATTTGGACCGATAGATTTATAAATCCATGTTGTTTGGATGGAAAGTCAAATTGGTGGTCCAACAGAGGATTTAAACTTAAATCCCAAGTTTTTAGAATCTCGTACTTAGTTTTCGTATGTCATTGCAAATCCCATAGCTGCGCGTGTTGCTCCAAATACTCTCTGCTATTCATCTCCGTTAACCTATTAAAAGAATCTCCGTTTCAAACCCATACCATACGATCAAAAATCATCTGTACCTGGATAGAGAATGTTACCTACTAATGGTGCGGTCTTTTGCGAAACCTACTTCATTGTCCACACAAATATCATAATCATCGGAATTGATTGAGGGATTAAGAGCCATTTGGTTGGCATCGTTTATGGTCACAATTTTGTCAAATACTTGACTTGGAGTACCCTCTGCACTGCACAATAATCTACCTCGATTCTCATACATAACCTATGCATACAACAGATCAGATTCAAGACTAGAGAAAACAAACTTTATTCAATAATAAAACCGGACACAATGAAGGAACAAAGAACTTACATCGACTAGTGTGACGAAACGGTACGCAGCGCTCTTATTTGAGAGCCCCAAAATTGGGACCCCTTCCAAGGCCAATGTGTGGAATTTCTCTGTGGAAAAGGAAACATGCACATTATCACACCAAAAGTCTTCTATAAACTAGTTTTACAATAATACTTTTTTGCATACTAATTACTTTGCCATTATTGGTAGTTGCACAATAAACTATTTTACATAAGATCAACTCTAAAGGTAGTCGATCCAATGATTGCTACTTTAGGACAGTGATTCTATAATGGAAATAACTTACTGAATAATCCAAAATAATCTGCAGCTCCAAGAGGCCTGTCACATAGTTCTTCAAAACGAAAGTATGCACAGCCGTTGGCGCCCATCGGAACCTGAAAAAGTTCGAATGAACTACCAAAAAAATGAACGTAGACATTCTATTAGACTAGATACGCTACCTGCAATTTTCTGCCCATAACAACTTCAACCTCTTCCGGAAGAGCTGCTGCATACTCCCCTATTAGATGTTGAAATTTTTGTTCAAGAAAGATGGGCGAATGTTTGCCAACGAAGTAGAATCCTTGCTCGGCCTGGAATTCAGACAAAATCGAGCAAACAAACCAAATTTATAAGAAATTTACTTCGGGTAATAAGAAAGGTGGAACCACACAATTTTTTCCCCCCAAATATATAAGAAATTTACAAAGTTAAATGGAGAGGATCTATACTGATGTCATTTTACGATAGTCCACATACGAGCCGATTTCATGAACCACACATCTTTCCTACATCATAATAAGATTCTAAAATTATTACATGATTCTCAAATTTAGCATTTTTAGTAAGCGAGTCAAATACATACGTACCTTGAGAGTGGCAATAAACGGAAGAAACAGGTCCCGTTGTAGACCTCCTTCATAGAGGTTATCTGGAGCTCGATTCGAAGTAGCAACAAGAATCTGTCCATTCATCAAAAGATTCAGATTATGGGGACATTATGATATAAGTAATTAGATGGAGATATTAGATTCAGTTACAGCTCCATTGTTGAATAAATGTCTGAATAAACGATTTAGAATCAATGCGTCCGCCACATCAGTCACCTGAGCAATGATTAAGAACGACAAAAATCAGTCGTTTCATCGATCATAAAGCAGCGAAATGATAACACAAATGTATGTACCATGAACTCATCGAGACATAACAAGATGGATTCATCGGACAGCTCTCTAGCAACGACTTGTAAAGGATCTTCCACACCTTTGTGCTTCTTTAATCAATAATACCTAGTTAAAAAATTAGAATTCACAGGAAAATGTGCAGACTTAATCAAGACCATCTATTCGTCGTACTTGCAAACGGAAGTGAACATTTAGCATCAAGTCATGAAAGTGGATCCGCTTCTTTCTCCAGTGGCAAGGCCTATGAAGATGTACAAAAAATACATGTATAATACAACCTATGACCATAAGCTACTTTATGTATAAAGATTCTTGTTTAATGATGCTTACAATTGATCGAAGAATAAGTCCATCAACATGGTTTTTCCGGTGCCCACTCCTCCATACAGATAAAGCCCTTTCACGGCTGCTGCATATGGTGTTTGAGCAACGAAACGAGACAAGAACCACCTATTCCTAAAAACGGAAAAAGTGATTGAGTAACACTATCTACACAAGCTTACACAACTAATACTAGCAAACCAATACCATTTGGTAAAACAACTAATACCATTAAAAAATTTGTACGCTTGAATTGTACGATGCATCTGATGCATACAAGTTTTGGTCGAAAGTGATTTGTTTCACATTTCCAATACTTTAAATGAACGTCGTGGTATTAATGATGACATCATCAAACACACATGTAGACTATAAATTACCTTGCTGCCCTCTCAGATGTAGCACATTTATTTAACCGGCAACCTTCTGCATTTGCAACAAGATCGTTATATAGCCTTTGAAGCTCGCGTATTGTTCCTAGCTGCAACGTCCCGATTCGAGCATCATTTTTAGGTACTCAATATACTGATTTTGTATTTGCTTATACATCATGGAATTGGATCAACTTTGAATAAACACATATCCTTCTTACCCACAATTAACATCAATTGCTCAACATTTTTCCAGATTGAATAAAGGTTTCGTATAAAAAAGGGCTACTTACTATGACAATGTGCTTTTACAACAATCAAACAACAACAGTACTCAATCTTAAAATCACCAAAAAAAAAAAAAAAAAAAAAACAATGAACTCACTTGGCAAGCATCTCCATCCAAAAGTTCACCAGCAGCAATCCTTCGCTCGTATTCCACGAGAGGCCCGTCCCCTTTTAGCTCCGCCATTACTTCACCATAGAAAACAAACGTCACAAGGTGATAAAAGTCAACGCTCTATAAAATCAAAACCACAAACTTCATAATAAAACTACCTTCATTGCTAGCAACTCTAGCTATGTTAGCTGAAAAGGCACGGGATGATACATACAATGGATGTGTATATTTTCTTGATAAGCAACTATTCATATTGAACCAAAATTTGTGTCTTTTCAAAGATCCCTCATAAGCAGAGCTTCCTCTGTTGTAAAGGGGCCTAACTTGCCTTATAACATGAATAACTCTTCTCATTTCTTATCAAGAACTCAGAATTTCTTGAATTAATTATACAATCTTGGAAGGAATCTGCATTAGAAACACACAAAAATGGTGAATATGATGCAATATTATCCCAGTTGTAGGCAACAATTCAGTAATTCCAGACAGAGTTTTAAATTTTCAATTAACTTTGTTCATCAAGAATCAATCTTTATTGTAATATCAAGATGAAAATCAATATCCTCAACACCCAATTTACATATATGTAAGTAATGATTTGGAGACGGAGACTATATGTACCATACAAGTATACAATTTGGCTCCATCTATGTTGAAGAGAGAATCACAAAATTCTGAATCAAATTCAAACTATTGAGAAGAATATATACATGTGAAGATTGATAAATTAAAGATAAAGATGAGAATTGAAGACAGAAAGAGTGAAAGCAAACCTGATTAACGAAGTAGCAAAACCTTGATCACAATAGAGCTAAGATTACACAAGAGCAGCAATTGTATAAGTGATTTATTTAATTCTGCAATTATTTAAATCCTATATCTCAGGAACAGAAAAGGCTGAAGCATGTGGGCCATGTTTTTCTATTTTCTCGCCTTAAAAAAAAAAAAACAAAGTGGTTGAGTATGAATGAGATTGTGACTTAGCGAGAGCGAGTCATGGAGTGTATAATCAATAACTTCAAATTGTTTTATCTGGATTGAAATCACCTTTGGTGACATAAAGAATATTCCACTATCAAATAATAATCGAGGGAGTATCGAGTTGATAGGTTGAGTGAACTATTGTTTACTATTTCATTATGATATAACAATTAATTAAAATAGTAATAAAAAGTTATAGAAACGCAAGTGTATATCTTATTATTTAATAATTGATTTGTTTTTTCTTTATGATGTGTATAATATATGTGTCTTGCTTTGATTGACTTTGTCGATTTGTTAGATTATGATGTGTACTTAGATTATTGATGAACAAAATCATGTGTCCTTTTATTTAGTTGGCCCGCAAAATTTTGCCTCATTTTATTTTTGTTTGATAATTGTGTAAAAATAAATCATATTACATCTATTTTTTAAAGGAATATTATATCTAAATTTTATTAGTAACTAAAACCTATTAAATTTTTGAAAATGATAATTATACAATAAAATTTTGGAGATATGAAAAATATAATTTACTAGTATAATTTATTGATGAAAATATTTTAAAATTTGAATTTTACTTTAAATAATATTTATTATGAGTGTGTATAGTGTGAAATTTGTTCATGCATAAACTACTTTGTAATACTTTTTAGTAGAACAACTCATATTCTTTAGTGTAAACAATTCATACACTTTAGTGAGATCATACCCTTTATAACCTTCTACCCATACTCCCTTCGTCACCATCTCGATTGTTCCTTTGCTTTTGACACGGTTTTTATGTGGTAGCTGTTTATTACTCCTTCCATTTTAAAATAAAAGTCATTTTAGTATTTTACATCTTTTACTTAATAAATGTCATTTTAGCTTGGGAAATATTTTTCAATGCATATAAACTACAGTTTATATGTTCTTTGAACCAATGAAATCAATCTTTTTTTTAAAAAAATAATTTTTATATAGAGGTAATTATGACAAAAATTAGGTGTGTTAGTATGTGTGAAGAAACCTAAGATAATATTTATTTTGAAATGGAGGAAGCAGTATTTATAGTGATAAAGTTGTTTTTTTGTGACATTGTAGTAAATAAAAGAGAATAAATTGTTTTTGTGATATTTTGATAGATAAAAATTGTTTATTTATAAAAAGGGACAATCGAGTTGGGGACGGACCTTTAAGGCAAGTGGGTAATCAAGTTGGGAACAGGGGGAATACTATTTAGTAAAAACAATTTACCCTCCAAAACTAATAACCTTTAGTGAAATTTAATATAAGAATTTAAAGCTTCGTAATGGTTCATGTGTTAATTGGTTACACTCTATACTTTGTTTTTTAGTGTATATTATAGATAATACTCTCTTCATACCATAATAAACTTTACACTTTCATTTTTCGTTTGTTTCACAATAATCTTCACACTCTTAAAATGAAAATAACACTCTCTTATAAAATTATGTTATATTTAAATAAAATTCTCAAAATGATATTTTTTTTAGCAATTTTGCTTTAAAATTGTTTAACTACATGTAAAGTTTAACAGGGGATGAGGGAGTAAATTTTACAAATATTTCGTATAATCGTGAGGACTTGTGTGATTAAAAATAAGGTCTAATTGCACTAAACTCATCAAACTATTGGCAATATTGCATTTAAACCACCAAACTATACTTTTTGTCACTAATGCATACAGCCCATTTAATTTTGGTACATAAACTACTAAACTTAATATCTAATCAATATATATATATATATATATATATATATATATATATATATATATATATTATCACGCATGTGCCTAAAAATTATAGTTTTCTGAAAATTCTTCATAATTTATTTCCAATTGGAACGAGAAATACACAAAGCTCATCATCACTTCCGTCGTCTACCGTTTCACGTCTTCGCTCCGCCGTATATAGCCTCGTGTGTCCTCCCCTTGATGTCGTTCTCCATCTCATATGTCACATTCTTGCTCCGTTTGACATCAATTGAATTTTCTTTTATAAAAACAACCCTCATATGTTAAAATCAAAGTAAATTTTGGTTGAAAATTAAATTTAGTGATTTATATACTGAAATTTGATAGTTTGTATGTATTTGTCGAAACATATAGTTTGGAATTGGTGGTTTAAATACGAAATCGTCGCTATTTTGGTGGATTTATTGCCATTAAACCTACAAATAATTAGGTCAAATAAGCAATTACAGGTGGCATGCGATCACCACTGTAATGTTGGATAAGAACAAATAATATACCAAATCCTCGAACCAATTAAGGAAGTCGTATGTTGTTGGCACGTGGATTAATTTTAGAGAATGTTTTAATACTCAGTGAAACGTCGCCGTCGAGGAAATGGGTGATCGTGGGCCACTTATGGGCAAATGGGCCCCCATCCAACTACAGCAAAAGCCCATGCCGCACATCTCTGTCGCCTCTCGTCAAAAAACCTGATTTGTGGGCCCGCTCAATGAAACCTTTTTCTTTTAGCTACGTCTGGATTAAATAAGAATATATTAAAGTGAGCTGCACGTTACTTCATCCGATTCATTTTGTTTTCCACTTTCAAAGTGGCACGGGTTTTAATAAAAATAGTTGTTTATTAGTATTTGTGGGTATAAAGTAGATTTTTAAAAGGTGTAAGAGTTATTTATTAGTATTTGTGGGTATAAAGTTGATAAAATAGTGACATAAGTGTAAATAAATAATATTTTTAAGGGGTAAATTAAAAGGGGTAGTGCTTGTGTTTTGCTATTTTAGGTAAGTGGAAAAAAAAAAAAAAAACTTCTTTTATGGTAATACGAATAATAAAATATGAATCGGAGGGAGTATATATTTTAACGTCGAGGAATTATATTTACTAGATGCCATGCCTTCTCATTTTCGAATAAGATAATTCCAAAAAGTATTCCAAGTAAATGAAATCTCATGATCAGTAAAAAAAAACACATAGATTGGGATGACATTAGACATTGAAAATATAACAGCACATGGGGATTCACTCATCATTGAGTGAAACATGGGTTGAATTGAATAGAAGAAAACAAAAGGAAAGGAAGAGATTTCAATTTAATACAAACTTCTGTAAAAGAGAGAGAAAAAGATTTCAATTTGAAGTCATCATTCCTCGTCTTTCAACGAGGGAAGTTGATCGGATGAATCTGAAGGCTGTCCAAACAGTATCATAGATCAACTTTTGTTCTCATTGACCACCATAGTTCTCATATTTTCATTCTCATTTCCACTAAAATATTTCCAACCAAGTGTCCCATTAAAATTATTTTGATATGGACAGATTGTAACATTGTCTGAATTGATTCAGCTTGGAGCTTGGAAGAGATTGTATCCATTTTTAAAAGGCATGACTCTGTCAAAGAATCATTCAAAGTTCAACTCTTGAGATGAGATTAGAGTACCGACATATCTAAGTTAACGGTAAATGTGGATGTGTGTGAAATCAACAGTTTAGATGTAACCTTATCCTAGGGGATGGGAAAATTAAATTTTTAGGACACTATCTTATAGCAATTTGCAAAATGAGGACACTTTCTTTACGGGCTGGCAATTTTAGGACACTTTCTTTTAAATTTTGCAATTTTAGGACACTTTCTTTTAAATTTTGCAAATTTAGGCCAATTGATACTAATATTGGGCCAAACGAAAATTTGGAGCCCTAATCCCAACTCTTCCCGCAAATAAAAAAAAAAAATCAATTTTGCAAAATTCCAATTTCACTAATTTTGGTTGAAAAATTCTCATGGGATCAAAATTATTAAAAAAAATGGTGAGACGGAAGTTCTATTGGAATGGAAAATGCAATTACATTTTTTAATTTCTCAAAATTATTTGCATACCAGCCAAGAATGGTGAAAGCAACGGGGAGAACAAGCAAGGGCTTGAACCCTAATCCCAGAGAGCAAAGTATGATAAGCAGATTTTTAATTGTCCAGATTTTTAGATTTTAACACTACAAAAAAGAAGGAGATTAGCGACGGGTTTTTTGCGACGGTCAGAATTTCCGTCGCAAATTCAGTGAATTTGCGACGGATTTTTGTAAGCCGTCGCAAAAAACGACAATTTGCGACGACTTAGGAAGTCCGTCGCAAATGATAGTAATTTGCGACGGAAAAGCCGTTGCAAACACTAGGGCCCATCGCCTTCGTCTTGAACCGGCTACATTTGCGACGGAAAGGTCGTCGCAAATTTCAATTTTGAGTTTGCGACGGGCAATTCCGTCGCAAAACATACCCGTTTAAAGGTGACCGTTCGGGAAGCGACCCGTTTGACTGATTTGCGACGGAACAGGCCGTCGCAGTTTTAAACTTTGTATTTGCGACGGACAAAAGCCGTCGCAAAGCTTACATTTGTATTCGCGACCTTTCGGGAAACGGCCCATTGACTGATTTGCGACGGAATTTCCGTCGCAAATCCGAACCGTTTTACGCGTCTTATTGGGAAACGTTGCGTTGACTGATTTGCGACGGAAAAGCCGTCGCAAATCAGTGAAAAACGGCGTCGTTTTGCGTTTGACGGGCAAAATTTGCGACGGACAGGCGTCCGTCGCAAATTTTTTTCCACTTATTTATACAGAACCGCCGCTTTACAGGCGGAGAAAGAGAGAAAAGAAGAGGAAAAATAGAGGAAAAGGAAGGAGAAGTCGGGTGCCGTCGCTGTAGAGCCAATCCGTCCCCACCGAGTTCTCGTTTCGTCATCTTCTACAAATAAACCGTAAGTTTTCTTCATTTTTACCGTTTAAAATATAATTTTAAAGCATGTTTAGAGAATTGATTTTAGTTGAATTATTTGAATTATATTAGTAATGAATTGATTTTAGTTGATTTAGTTGATCGAATTTTAATTTAAAGCATGTTTAATTTTTTTTAAGTGGTATTAAATTGAATTAGTTGAATTGTTTGAATTATATTAAAAATAAATTGATTTTAGTTGAATTAGTTGAATTATAATTTAATTAGTTGATCGAATTTTAATTTAAAGCATGTTTAATTTTTGTTAAGTTTAGAATTGAATTAGTTGAATTGTTTGAATTATATTAGAAATGAATTGATTTTAGTTGAATTAGTTGAATTATAATTTAATTAGTTGATCGAATTTTAATTTAAAGCATGTTTAATTTTTGTTAAGTTTAGAATTGAATTAGTTGAATTGTTTGAATTATATTAGAAATGAATTGATTTTAGTTGAATTAGTTGAATTATAATTTAATTAGTTGATCGAATTTTAATTTAAAGCATGTTTAATTTTTGTTAAGTTTAGAATTGAATTAGTTGAATTGTTTGAATTATATTAGAAATGAATTGATTTTAGTTGAATTAGTTGAATTATAATTTAATTAGTTGATCGAATTTTAATTTAAAGCATGTTTAATTTTTGTTAAGTTTAGAATTGAATTAGTTGAATTGTTTGAATTATATTAGAAATGAATTGATTTTAGTTGAATTATAATTTAAGTTGATCGAATTTTAATTTAAAGCATGTTTAATTTTTGTTAAGTTTAGAATTGAATTAGTTGAATTGTTTGAATTATATTAGAAATGAATTGATTTTAGTTGAATTAGTTGAATTATAATTTAATTAGTAGATCGAATTTTAATTTAATTTTAAAGCATGTTTAATTTTTGTTAAGTTTATAATTGAATTAGTTGAATTGTTTGAATTATATTATATATAAATGAATTGATTTTAGTTGAATTAGTTGATCGAATTTAATTAGTTGATTGAATTTTAATTTAATTTTAAAGCATAATTAATTTTTTTTAAGTTTAGAATTGAATTAGTTGAATTGTTTGAATTATATTAGAAATGAATTGATTTTAGTTGAATTAATTAGTTGAATTATAACGGTTAATTTTAAAGCATGTTTAGAAATAGTTGAATTTGTTAAGTTTAGAATTGATTTTAGTTGAATTGTTTGAATTATAATAGTTAATTTTAAAGCATGTTTAGAAATAGTTGAATTTGTTAAGTTTAGAATTGATTTTAGTTGAATTAGATTAGTTGATCGAATTTTAATTTAATTTAAAAGCATGTTTAGAAATAGTTGAATTGTAGAGCCGAATTGATTTTTTTTCGAATTTTGTTATAGATGAGCGGACAAGGCAGTGGCAGTGGCAGTCAGGAGCCTCCGAGGGATGAGGAGGCTCGTCGAGGAGAGCGAGGAGGGAGGAGGCGACGGGCCTCACTGAGACCCGTGGTTCCACCTATTTTCAGACTGAGGTCTCAATCAGAGACCTCTACACAGCCTGGTGCGGGCTCCTCCTCCTCACAGCAGACTGCTGAGGGCTCATCCTCCTCCAGACAGCATCCGGTTGTTGAACCACGGATGACTGTTCAGCCACATGGTTCAACGTAAGTTTTAATATTTTATACTAAATTTTTTATTAATTAAAACATAATTATTTTACTAACTTTGAAGTTTTAATTTTACAGTTGGATTCCTGGTCATGAGGCTACTAATCAGGTTTCCCGGTCCATCCTTGGATGTGGATTCGAGCCCACCGCTTACACCTGGAGGCTAGTGTCTGATGCAAAGAAAAGGACATACTTCGAGGAATTTAAGGTATTAATTTAATTTATTAATTCACCGTTTATTAATATCAAATATATAAACATATATTTACATTTAAATTGTAATTGCAGAAAGAATGTGTCTGGGCACCGGAGCACGATGACCAGATGTGGAAGAATTTCGAAAAATATGCGGCGGAAAGGTACAAAGACCTCCTTTTTAGAATGAGGGAGAAGTGGTACAAGAAGGGAGAGGCGACCGACCTGGGGACTGACAGTGAAAACCGGCCGATTTGGGACCAATTCCTCCGCTACTGGGATTCCCCTGAATTCCAAGAGAAGTCGGCAAAAAACAAGGCGAATCGGCGTAGTGACCCTGATGGAGAAGGGATGGCGAGACATCGGGCCGGTTCTCGGTCCATTTATGAGCACGGGTTGAGATTTGTAAGTTTCGTCTTTAATTTTGTAGTTTTTGAATTTATATTATTTTTTTCCTAATTTTTTATGAGTGGTATTAATTTTTACTATCTTTTTTTATAATTAGGCGGCGGAGCAAGGACGCGAGCCCTCTCATTTTGAGAGATTGCAGCTCGCCCACCCACTCGTCGAGGAGACTGGGAAGTCTACCTACGGCCGTACTACCGAGATCCACGTAAGTATTATTTCAATATTAATAGTATTATTTTAATTTTTAAAATTAAAAGTATTATTTTATATTTTGTGTTCAATTTATTTAATTTTTTGTATAATTAATTTGCAGAGAAAGATGCTCGAGGACCTTGCCTCCCAGCCTCAGCCTGAGGAAACGACAGAGGGGTCGGGGTCGATGCCCCCCACACAGCCTTCTGTTGACGTTCAAAATGAATTGTACTTCAAGAATGTCAAGGCTAAAAAGGGGCGGTTCGCTGGATTGGGCAGCTTCGGAAAGAACTTTTTCCGACCTCGTGGCTCAGGCTCATCCTCCTCTCAGTCTTCCATCGACTCTCATCCCAGTGAGGTCGAGAGGCAGCTTGCCACGGTGGTGGAGCAGATGAAGAACATGCAGAGGCAGCAGCGAGAGAATGAAGAGTATGAGAGACAGTAGCGAGAGGCGCACGACCGGTATACAGCTGAGGTGGAGCGGTATCGGGTCGAGGTGCAGGCGTGGTGGCAGATATTCGCCTCTGATTCAATGCCACGAGCGCAAATGCATGCGCCACCGATGCCGCCGCTCCCGCCGACCCAGCCATCGATGCCGCCGATCCCGCCGACCCAGCCATCGATGTCGCCGATTGTTAACCTGGGCGAGGATGAAGAGGAAGACGGATTTAATTCCGATTGTTAAAAAAATTTGATTTTTAATAACTATGAAGTACAATTTTTTTTTTAGTTTGAATTGTTACTTTAATTTAATTTTTGAATTGTTACTTTAATTTATAATTTTGTGAATTTATTAGTTTGAATTTACTTTTATTTAATGGACACAACATTTATAAAAACAAGTGAAAAACAAAAATGAATTAATTTGGTGAATTATGAAAAAAAAAACGAATCAATTTGGATACATACACAATTAATTGCGTACAAATGAACGAATTATAAATTTAAGCGGGAGTCGAAATAAATAATTTTACAGAAATAATAAAAAATAAATGGCCCCAATATTTATAAAAACAAGTTAGAAACGAAAATGAATTAATTTGGTGAATTATGAAAAAAAAAACGAGTCAATTTGGATACATACACAATTAATTGCGTACAAATGAACGAATTATAAATTTAAGTGGGAGTCGAAATAAATAATTTTACATAAATAATAAAAATTAAATGGCCCCAATATTTATAAAAACAAGTTAGAAACGAAAATGAATTAATTTGGTGAATTGTAGAAAAAAAATGAGTCAATTTGGATACATATACAATTAATTGCGTACAAATGAACGAATTATAAATTTAAGCGGGAGTCGAAATAAATAATTTTACAGAAATAATAAAAATTAAATGGCCCCAATATTTATAAAAACAAGTTAGAAACGAAAATGAATTAATTTGGTGAATTGTAGAAAAAAAAATGAGTCAATTTGGATACATATACAATTAATTGCGTACAAATGAACGAATTATAAATTTAAGCGGGAGTCGAAATAAATAATTTTACAGAAATAATAAAAATTAAATGGCCCCAATATTTATAAAAACAAGTTAGAAACGAAAATGAATTAATTTGGTGAATTGTAGAAAAAAAAATGAGTCAATTTGGATACATATACAATTAATTGCGTACAAATGAACGAATTATAAATTTAAGCGGGAGTCGAAATAAATAATTTTACAAAATAAAAAAAATAGTTGGGCAAAATATTTTAATAAACAACTTAGATACGAAAAGAAATTAATTTGGTGAATTATAAAAAAAATGACTTAATTTGAATACATATACAATTAATTGCATAAAAATAAACGAAAGTAGCTTGTGCCCTAGCGGCGCGCGCCCCCTCCTCTTGCACAAGAGGTCCCGTGTTCGATTCCCCTTGGACGCAAAAAATGGATTAATTGTTCAAGGCCTAATAAGACTAATATAGAAGGTGGGCCGCATATAAAAAGAGATGGGCCGGTTGGCCCAGTGGTCCGCGCCCGCCCCGGCCGCCTCGGGTGCCCGGGCTCGAACCACGCGAGCCACTTTTTTTTGTATAGGCTCGGTAATTTGCGACGGCCAAATTCCGTCGCAAATATTGAATTTTGCGACGGAAAACAACCCGTCGCAAATTATAACAGAAAAAAATAAAAAAAATATATATAAACATTTGCGACGGAATGTGGCCGTCGCAAATGTTGTTGACCCGAACGGGTCTGACCTGAAATATTTGCGACGGAATACTGTCCGTCGCAAATTCTGTGTGACCCGGCCGGGTCTGACCCGCCGATTTTGCGACGGATTTGTCCGTCGTTAATTTGCGACGGAAGGCGAAATCCGTCGCAAAAATTAGCTACGGCTGTTTTAGGGACGGATACGTGTCCGTCGCAGATACCGTCGCAAAACACTGTTTGCGACGGATTTTCCGTCGCTAATTCCGTCGCAAAACAGTGTTTTTTTTTGTAGTGTAAATTCGCCAAATATTTTAATAACGTGGAATGATTTTAGTGATATGGCATCTACGAAGCAGTCAAGCTGGAGGATCAAGCCCGTTTGGCCCGTAATTAGTATCAGTTGGCCTAAATTTGCAAAACTTAACAGAAAGAGTCCTGAAATTGCCAACCCGTAAAGAAAGTGTCCTGAAATTGCAAAATTTAAAAGAAAGTGTCCTAAAATTGCAAGTCCATAAAGAAAGTGTCCTCATTTTGCAAATTGCTATAAGATAGTGTCCTAAAAATTTAATTTTCCATATAGGGGATCGAAGTCCAAATGAATCTCTCAACTTGGATATGTGTATATACATTTAGAAATACTGAGAATTAACTATTAAGTATGATAATTCTTAAGACTAGATTTTTGCCCGTGCGATGCACGGGCCTTTTATTTATTTATTTTTTATTTAATTTGTTATAGAATATGTGAATACATGCGTTCTTTAGCTCCAACTCCTATATGCTACTTTTTGCAATAATAGAATTTCCAGGCGATAAAATTATGGAACATGAACTCATACTTTTTGTACTGATTAATTTTTAATCGGTCAAATGGTGAGTTGAACTATAACCTCGTGGCCAAAAGTAGTGTAACTCTTAATCACTTGAACTGTTTTACTTCGTCATCAATAATTTTAATAGTCCAATCACATATTATTAAAATTGAAGGCAATGTTCCATAAGCTATAGGTTTTTAGATCAATGACCATGATCTTATTTTAGTCCTTAAAATGAAATTCTAGAATTGGGAACAAAAGGAAAATAGCGAATTTTTGGATGTTAATACAACTGACTTTCATTTCATTGTCATTTACTCACAACCCTTTATCAAGCACCCTTTTCATTGTCATTTACTCACAACCCTTTATCAAGCACCCATTTTGCTTACATACAGGTGATTTTTTGCTCAGTTATTAAGAAAATATAAATAATAAATAAAAGATAAAAAAATTATGGCGAAATTATGTACAAAATAAAATTTTAAAATTATACATTGTGTGAATTTAATGGCAAAGTGCGTTAATAAATAAATATTAAAGGATATAAATAAATGTAGTATTTTCATTTTTAAAAATAAGACTATTTTTCGCTGACGGATGAATATAGTAACATGGACCTTTTTTTCATAGGTGGAATGAGTATCCAATATAACAGATTAAGTGAAGGTATATACATTTACAGAGTAGACCGGTTGTGAACATGATTTTCTTTTCAAGTATTACTGTTATGTACACACACTACCACTGTTATGCAATATATTATCACTTTATTTTTTAGATAGATATAATATGTATGCATAACAGTAATAATACATATTACATAACATTGATATTTTAAAAACTCTATTTCATATGAACACAACTTCACACGAATTGTTGTCACATTTATATAAAATACTCTTACAAATGAAAAAGGTCTAGAGTGTTTGTTTATCTTCCATTAAAATACATACACTACATGCATAACAACTGTATCGTATAATCTATAAAATAATTGATGATGCATATATAACCTATTTGAGATAATTAATCAATTAATAAATTTTCCCTTTAATAAATGTAGTTTTGAATTTTGTCCATCACTGCCAATTTTTTAGGTAGCAACAGATGATAATTTTGCCTCAAACGTACACAAAAGTTGTTATCAGGTACCTTAGGAGCTTTATATCCAGTTTACATGTTACTGATAAAGCCCAATGCATTATCATGGAGTTGCAAAGAAAGTCTTCATACCTTAGTTTTAAATTAGCGGGGCTTTTATTAATATATCTTTTTTCATTTGCAGGTACATGATTTTAACTAATGGGAGAACTTATATCCTTATTCTTGACCACAACCTTGGAACACCAGAATTTCAAATAGATATGATGCTTCTATTGGTGAATCTGGTTATAGATGGCCCACCTGCCACCACAATCCTTGGATTTAATCCTGTTGATGTTAATATTTATGCAAGAACCACCCTGTAAAAGCAATGAAGCTCTTATTAGCTCTGTGTGTATTTCTGTTCCACATAACATACGTAAGAGAGAATTTAAATGCTCGAGAATCAGCATATATTCTTCCTAGACTATCGCCTATTAAATACAATGTTTCTGCCCAGAAAAAACTTGTCAATATTTTTTTTTGTATTGTACTACACATGTCATGCCATGACTCCCTCCAAGTTCAGTATATAAAATTTTCCATCTTCCAGATTGGGAAAATTTGGTTACTTTTGGAACGTTAAGCTTTGATTATGTGATGCTCACACTTAACGACAACCTAAAAGAAAATATAAAAATGGTACTTATTCCTGCTGGAAAAGTTCATAGGAGTGAATAACAGGACCAAGTACATACCTCAACAGCTCCAAGATACACTTGTCCAAACCCGTCTTTCCCTGATATCTTCTTAATTTGATAACCTGGAGAACCACCAACATAAACAGTTGAATCTGTCGAACATAAATCAGATACAAACTAACAAACACTTAAGCTAGAAATGTCAGAGTAAAGTAGCATTAGTTCTTGGTGAGGTTCTTCCAAAAAATAAATAATTCAGCAACAGACACTATGAAGGAAATCCATCAGGCCAATCGTCACAAACAAATCAGCCTATAGGACCGACTCTTTCAAAAGAATACAATAAGATAGGAAATGTATATTAAACACCGCAAATAAGAAATTCCTGCACGCAAACACGACTATAAAATAATTCAAATTTAGACAGCTTTTGCACACGACCCAACCTTTGATTATCTTCTCCGCTTCCTCTTGAGTTCTTCACCTCTCGCAATATCTTGATTACCAATCATTGCTCCGATCGGATGATAACAGACCGAGATATGTAATCGGAGCCTTGAAGAATCACTTGGAGATGTAAAGATTCCAGGCCTCCAAGTTCTTCATCTTTATTCTTCAATTGACTCCACTGCTCCCCTTATGAACTCTATCTGCAACTACTATGCTTGTTCTTTTCAAGTTTTGTGTCAAGTTGAATAATATTGATCATTATGTTAGATATTATTCCTGTTTCAATCAAAACCAGCTTATCAAATGCAATTTTCTTTAAAGCCCCATTCCCAGATAATGCCCGCTCTCATCATGAGATAGTGTCACTCCAGACTACTCATAAAATTGTAAACTCTCATTGTTCACAATCATATTAAGAATTGATATTTAGATGCTTGAAGCATCTAAAGAGTACCACACAGATTAAAATAGTAGACCATCGGCATCCATGACTAACAAATGCAGGAAAATTGGTTTGGGTTATTGAATCATTAAATATAAATACATTTGAATCCAAGTTTAAATCATGAAATACATTAACAATCGACAAATAATTATAAGCAACCTTTTTATTACCCAATTCAACCTGATTGTCGATTTATTGTTTAATCTGGTGTTAGCAATTACAATTAGTACGGAACAGGGAACACACGGATTTTCCAATTTCACACCTGATTGTCGAGTGGTTGTTTAATCTATGTTCTTGGGTGATTGTGGAGCAGTTGTTATCGGAGTTTCTCCAAGAGAATATGCAGCGAATGATTTTACAAGGGGGAAAACACAGCTGTTGAAAAATGGTAAAAATTATGCAATTTCAAAGTCTAGGAATTAGTGTGAAGATAATTAAAATTTCAATAAGAATGATGATAACTAATATGTAAATTCAGAAAAGGAATACATTGGTACCGCCTTCTTCGATCTGCTCCTTCATCTTCTTCGCCTGAGGTAATTTTAAGGAAAACATTAATTTTGATTCTTGCGCTTCCGTCGATTACATTTAGGAAAGGAGTGGAAGAGGAGTAGTAAATGGAGGAGTTTGGAGAGCAGATTGGCGGCCATTTTTTATCGTATTAATTAATTCTCTAATAATGAGTAGACATCAAGGGTTTTTTTAGGAGGAAAAATGGTGGGTTTCTTTAGAAAATGAAAGGATTTTTTTGGGAAAGTAATGGAGGGTTTGGTTTAGCAGATGAAGGTAGCCGGGTATTTTTTAATATGACACATAGGAAGACACGTGGTTAACATATGTCATTTTATGGAGTAGGGAAAAACTCCACATGGCAGCTTCTTAAGAAGGGTGTTTGTACTTTTAATATATAAGATTTTAGTTTAATTGTTGCAGGTTATGTTTCAATGTTGAGGGATTATATTTAATTTATTTGAGTGTGAGACATTTCATCTAGGACGTAACTCCAAATTAATATTTAAATTTTTTACTTTACTTTAAAACATGATTCAGAATTATATACCCTTTAAAACATGATTCAGAATTATATACCCTCGGATCACATAGTGGAGTTTATCTCATATAAACCATTGTCATCTGAAAATGCACAAATAAATCAACTTTCACTTGTCAAATTTCGTTTTAGGAAAAATATACAACCAAAACTCTAACCTATTACTCTAAATACAATCAGAATCATAAACTATTTTTTAATTTAAATAGATTCTTAAATTATGTTTTTTTGGACAAACACATGCTTCTATTAAAAATGTTATAAAGTTTTGATTTTAATTAATAGATATTAATTTATATTCTTGAAATAAATTGACTAATCCTAATAAAAACTTTAATCTCAACCTTAATTGTGGTATAAATTAGTGCAAAAACGTATAACTGGGATTAACGATAAGTTGCATATATATCATTAAAAAAAAAAAATTAAAGTTGTATATTAATTCTAGAGTAAATTTTATATAAAAATAATTCATGGTAAATTTATCATGAAATTGTTTTAAAGTATCAAATATTTGATCAGAACTATTGATAATCTCACCATGAATTAGGATTCAAGAAAATTTACAACAATTATAATATAATACCACCAACTCAAATTAATGATACTCCGGATGAGATTATCGATACTCTTGATCAAATATTCGATACTTTAATATAATTTCACAATAAGCTTATCATGAACTACTTTTATATAATACCTTGCCTAAATTCTAAATTAGAATTAAAAAAAAAAAAAAAAAAGTTCAATTTAATTATTGATATATATTTTTAAATATAATGTACCTCCAATCATTTATCATGTTAATTCAACATTTATTGTATATTTTTATTTAAAAAAAATATTACATTACACTTATTATAATACATAATGAACTATAATTGTATGTTTTAAATTTTTTACACATTCATCTATAACTCTCATCCAAACATGAAAAAATAAAGAAAATGAATAGAGTAATATTATGCACATTAAATTCAATGATGTTGAAAATTTTTACAAATATTTTTCAATTTATTCAAAAAAATGTTACAATTTTATTGGTAAATATGACCTAAATTTTAGTCAAATGATGCAAACAATTATAAGTACACATCATATATTACATCATATAAACTATTTTTAAAGTTTATAAAGTAATTGAATTATAATTTAAAATAATTTTTTAAGAGAACTGTGTGCTTATCCCAAAATATAGTTTAAGGATTATAATTGTACCTAGAGCAATAGTTTACCAAATTATTTCCATTTGTTAAAAAAGTTAAATTAAAAAAAAAAAATCCACATAAACCTTTATAAGTATAGAAAATGCAAAAATTACTATTCCTCTATCCATGAAAAGTATACACCTTTTTTTTTTGTGGGCAATATATTAAAGGGTATTATTGAGTATTGTAAGATATAATTATGAATAAAGTGATTGTTGATGGAAAAACATACTCCCTCCATCCCAAACTCGTTTGCTAGGTTACAGTTTACGTGGATTTTAAGAAAAGAATTGTTTATTAGTATTTAAAGTGATAAAGTAGATGTTTTTTGTTATTAGTGTATGGAGAATATAATATTAAAAAACATTGTTACTTTCTTACCAAAAATGGATGTAGCAAAGAAGTATGGAACGAACTTTTTTGGCAAAGTAGCAAACAAGTATGAGACGGAGGGAGTACTTTTTATGAACAATCACTTTGTTAATAAACGGGCCTCACAACACTCTATAATATCCTCCAACAAATGATGCATACTTTCTGATGGAGATAGAGAGTACTTACGAAAGGGGTCAAGGTGACAGAATTGTTAACCATTTTGACCGAAAAAAATACCTATCTTAGTATCGGGGTGAAGTAGTAAAGAGGGAAAAAGAATTGGTACAACACAATATATATTCGAACACCTAAGACAAAATTAGTTGCCATATAAGCATACGGTAACTAGAAAGACTTGTGGCATCTTTACAAGTGCTTAATGAAAAAAACACAGAAGCTCTTGATATGCTGCAGAAAGATGTTTTTTAGTATTCTAACCTTGAATGATGTGCTCTTCAATCAATTTTCACCGACGAGAAAAGGTAGTGGACGAAGTAGAACGAGGACAGGAATCCAATCGTGCCAGTCGAAAGCATGATCGCGATCGACATTATCAACGAGTAGCCAAGATAAAGTGTAGCCGAAACGGGCCCACTCAAGCTCTTGAGGTCAAAAACCAGGTAATTGATGGAGTACAAGAAAACATATAAAGCAACCGAACCCGAGGCAAAGAAAGCTTTCCACCACCACATCCAATCCTCGACACAGAGATGCATGTAAGTCAGGACAACAGAAACTTCCGCACAAACGATCACCAACAAAGAAAGAACAATAAGAAGGAAGCCAAAAACGTAGTAGAACCTTCCAAGCCAGATGCTAGAAAGAATGAAGAAAAGCTCGATAAAGAGAGTCCCAAATGGAAGAGTCCCAGAACCAAGAACGAGAAGCCACGAGGGATACTTTCGTGCAGGGATCTCTCTAGGGATCTGGTTAGTACGAACCGGGAATTGAATCGGGTCAGACCTTGTGCCAAAGAGTCCTCCCAGGAGAGTGAGTGGGACCGAAATACAGAACCAGAGAGAGAACAATATAAAATATAACGAGATAGGGATAGCCCCAGTGCTCTTATTTGCCCAAAGGATGAAATTCAAGAAAGTCAAGATAACAAACGCAATCCCAGGGAAGAAGCATGCAATCGACCAAGAAAGCGATCTCCACCCTTCAGACGAACCCTTAATAGTACGCCACATACGTACACCAACATAACCAGCTATTATACCCAAGAAAAGATAAAGCAATATCATACCAGTCAACAGCATTCCTCGAGAAGCAGGCGACATAAAACCAAAAGCAGCAAAAACAATAGTAACAACCGCCATTCCAAGAATCTGAACTCCATCAGCAACCATCACACAGAGCAGCTTTGGATGGAAAGGCTCTCTGAAGACATCACCAACAACTAGCTTCCATCCGGAAAGTTCTTCATTCATCTGTGCCTGAGCTTCCTTATCCAGCTCCTCATACCTGGTTAGATCCCTTCTCACTGTTCTCAATAATATGACAAAAACGATGCCTGCCAAGAAGAAAATTACCATCAACGAGTTAAGAATAGAAAACCAGTGAACCCGATCGCCTTCCATTTTCAGATAATGATCCCATCGAGATGGCCACCTGATGTTACTTCTCACAAACTCAACCTCATAAGTGAATGACACTCTCTCTTGTTCCTTTATTACCTGAGACTTGTCAAGATCAGGTGGACAGCTTACAGAAGACATTTTATCGTAGAGATGGAGTTTCAACATCTTGTCAGTGTCGAATTTTACACTGCATGGATAAACCTCGAAGCCAACAATCTCGTACCCTGAAGCCTTTTTCTTATCAGCTTCAGTAATAACACCCATACCTTCTTCTCCAGTACCGATTATCTCCACACCAGCTCCTTCATACTCATGAATTAATACTCTAAACCTGAGATGATTGATAATGTAATCATCATTACTGTTCGGAGGAGTGAATCCGACTGGGTATCCAGTCCACTGGATCGTAACCCCATTTTGGTTGGTAAACCTCAATGCTGGCAAATTATCAAGAATCATGTTCACTTGATATAAATCTCGTGTTCTTTGTTTTAAAAGATTCACTTCATTCTCATTCAATGGAGGACTTGTGCACAGGTACACAGTCTCATTTATATTCATCCGGAAGCGGTATGGAGAATTGTCAATTTGATCTCCCATTAGCAGTTCACCAAGATTTTCAGCACTTTTCTTGATACCCCCCTTAGGTTTGCAATAAGGAAGGCTGTAATAGCTAAATGGAAGCTCTGTTTCAATGGAGGTCAAAGAATTAACTTTGGCATATATTTCATCCCCGGTTGAGTACGTGTGCATGTAGCTCCCGGGTAGATAGAAACCATTACAAGCTCCCAATGTGAAAACCACCAGTACAAGTGCAGTGCATAACATCCTTCTTGAAATAAAAGGAAACACCATTGTTCAATAAAAGGAAAGCAAGGATTGCGTCCTTAAACCTGCAGAACCTAATCTACAAATGGATGGTGCAAACAGAATTAATTCTGCAAAAAGGAAATTTAAAATCAGTTGATAATTAACCACCCGAAATTTCATAAGGTTCAGATATTATGTATTTACTATCCAATGTTACTAAGTTATCAACTCTGGGGTATGCCTAATTTATGAAAAGACAGTACACATGAGATTTAGTATCAGCATCTACCATTTTAGATAGGCACTACTCAATTATCATTTAGGAAGTGAGATTTATAATAACTTCACGGAACATAGACATACAGAATTGTTGAGAGGGATTTAAAACTCCGTGCACTTGTTAAATGCAGGAAGCCTTATTAGAATGCTTGCAATAAGTTTATATCTCAGTATGAAAATATCCAAATGAATTGCGCTTATGCTGAGAGATAAGGATATTATGGTCTATGAACATACTAATTTCCAGTATTCAACAAAAAAGCCCAAACCATATTAGTCAAGATTGTGCTTGTCAATATCGATGTTCAAATTGCATGCTTTCAAAAGGGAACAAACGAGCTATAACATCCATGTAAAAGCAATTTGATAAATAGATCTCTTGAATTTAACGATTCACCACTAACTTCTTTTTTTCATTCGTCAAATAAATAATATTACTCTAGAGTTGAGTTGGCAATACTTAGTAATTTTCTTCAGAACCGTACACCTTAAATATGTATTCTGGAGGATTCACACATGCACCTGAGCAAAAATATAGCCCGATGAACGGTTAACCGAAGAATTACCACCCAATAATTAAATCAACAAATTCCCCAAATTGGTCATAAATCCATCAAACTCACCTTTTATTTCCCAATTCTACATAAATAGTTACAAAGCCGCAACTAAACATTTCTGTAGAAGACAATGATTAATTTTATATATTATCCATAAATGAGACCTAGCAAATCAAGTCCGTATGCATTATTTCCTATTAAAATAAAGTAAATGCACTATTAGGAAACGGAAAACATATGTTGCTTCATCTGCCGAATAGCCTTCAGAATTAACAATTCAACACAATCCCATTTCCATCGTACTGCGTCAAACGTGAATATATCAAAATAAAAAACAAAACAATACAACAATTAAATAATCTACTGTGAACCTAGAAATTCCAAAACATTTGCCAAGAAAATTCTCAATTATACTACTTTAGTTAAAAAAAATGAATGCGCAAGGAAAGGAAAACACAGGCAGAAGATAAACTTCTATCGCAGATAATTAAATTAAAAAGAATACGGAAAAAATCGAAATTCAGGTCAATAAACATAACCCTTATGTATTAACGTATGAATACCATCTAGCGTAAACAGAGCAGAGATGAACGTACCCGATAGATTTGAATTCGGATCCAACCTGGCTAGGGTTTAGTGAAATGGATTTTATTTTATTTTTCCTGAAATTCGTTCGTGAATTTACGATGTACGTCTGCCGATCTGCATTTGATGTTCTGGATTTAGATTAGGCGATTTTTTGTTTCTTCGTTTTAGTTTTTTTTAAAAAAAAATTAATTAATTCGGTTTTTTCCGATCTTCCTAGGCTTTAAAAAATAAAATCCCGATATTAATGGTAAGTTAATAAACAAATGAAAAATCGTCCTCGCACTTAATTCCAACAATACCAAATTACCAATGAACTTTTAAATTCAATCTCAAATAATGTTTCAAAATAAAAAATAAAAACAATACTCAAATGTAAATTTATGCGAACCACAAAAATTAAAAAGCACAATAAACAATACTCCCTCCGTCTCAAATCAGTATCAGTTTTCATACTGATCTGTGCACAGAAATTTGAAAAAGTATTCCCCCCGTCCCAATTTTGTTTTCCCATCCCTAAAATGGAAATTATTTTATTCATTTAAATAATATTTTATTCACCATTCACCATTCTCAATACTACTTTATTCACCATTCATCATTCTCAATACTACTTTATTCATTAATATACTAAAATTCAACTCTCGCATTAACCTCCGCGCACAATCAAATAGGAAAACAAAACTGGAACGGAGGGAGTAACTTTTAGGGGGTAGCCCTCAAATTACTTTACATTGATGGGAATTTTACCTTTATTAAAGGTGGATTACTTTTTGTTAATTAAACATTCAAGTTGTATAAATAGTTAAATACTGAGGATGAATTTAAAATTAAATAAAAATATATATTAAATACATAATTTAAAATAATAAAAAAAACAGAAAATTAAAAAGAATCCTGAATTTGGTTTCCCTCCTAAAATTACATATTTTCCTCTTAAAATCTCAAATACTCCTAAATTCAGCTATTACAACATCATTTCAACTTTTTCAAAAAATTTAAAACACTTCCCACCTAATTTTGATTGGAATTTCCCTCATAAATTCAAAACAGGCTATAAATAAAACATTCAACCATAATTAGTCATAAATACAACATTCAATTCCAAAAATTACAGAGCATTAATGGCTAGAAAAAACAAAAGAAGCATTGAAACTCTAGAAATAGAGCAAGGGGTACACTAGTTATAAAACAAATAGACTCAATCACCTAAGAGGTGATCAAGGGGTGTCTAATCAATCAAGTAAGTCTCCTAAACTGGAAATTCATCATTTAATGCATCAACTATCCAAACCAATTCATCATTTAGTTTGAATTTCCAAGTTGGTGACATTACAGTTGTGTGTTTTATTTCAAATTATTCTAGCAATCAAGGCAAAATGGCCAGCAAGTGCAAGCAAACATATATTCATACAGCAAGACAATGTAAGACCTCATATAAACAACTTGGACCCTGAGTTTAGAGCAGATGCAAGCTCAGATGACTTTAATATTGTTTTAGTGTGTCAGCCACCCAACTCACCTGACACCAATATCAATGATTTGGGTTGGTTTAGGGTTATTGAATCCTTACAAGTTGACACAAGATCATACAATGTGGATGACTTGGTGACAAATGTTATCTTATCATTTGAACAACTTACACCTAGTACACTTAACAAAGTCTTCCTAAGTTTATAGGGGTGTTTGACTGAAATACTCAAGGTCAAAGAACACAACAACTTCAACATGCCTCACATGCAAAAGGACACTCTGATTAGAGAAGGGACACCACAGGACAGTTTAGAAGTGGATGTAGAACTTGTAAAAGAATGCATAGAGTATCTACAAGAAGCTGGACAGATTGATGTTGCACAAAACACATTTTCAGCACCACTGTTCCACTTGGTGTATGCTTAGTGAAGAGGTAGAATACTTTTGTTAGTTTTTTAAGCATGTTTACAACATAAACATTTGGGCAAGTATTGCTTAGGCAGTAAATATGCTTATTTTGCACATTTTCAGGATTAAAGTTCAGTTTAGGGTATGTTTAGGGAAGGGGCAGAATCCTTTTGTTAGTTTTTGGGTCATGTTTATAACATAAATATTGGGGCAAGTAGTGATTAGGCTGTAAACATGCTTATTTTGCATATTTTCAGGACTAAAGTTCAGTATAGGGTATGTTTAGTGAAGGGGCAGAAAACATGTTTATTTTGCATGTAATGAAAGAGTCATATTTTTGTTATTAAAAGAAGAAAACACTTATGATAGTCCATCAGATAAGAATTGATTATAAAAATAAATTCCCCCTCAGAAAATTATCATCATAGGGGATCAGATCAAGCCTCCAAAATAAAGCAAATGTTCAACATTCACTTCTATGGTGGCATTGATCACACTACAGCCCATACAAAATACACTCAGCCCAAATTAGACTCATAATGGCCACAAACATGGGATAACACATGAAATTCAACCTCAAATGACCCTTAAACATGAAATCCAGCCTAAAATGACCCATACACATGGCATTCAACCTGAAATTGACCCATACATATGAAATTCATCCAATATAAAAAATAAATCATCATATACAGAGGATAAACATGCATATAAAGGCCACAAACAGGGGTTAGACGTGCACATAAAGGCCAAAAATAGGGGATACACATGCATATAAAGGCCAATAACAGGGGATACACATGCAATCCAACCTCAAGTGACCAATAAACATGAAATCCAACCAATATCAGAAAAAATCACCACATACAGGGGATAAGCATGAAATTCAGCCTCAAATGACCCATAAACATGAAATTCTGCCTCAAATAACTCATAAACATGAAATCCAGCCTAAAATGACCCATAAATACAACATTCAACCTCAAATTGACTCATACACATGAAATTCAACCAATATCAGAAAAGACTCATCATATACAGGGGATAAACATGCATATAATTGCCATTAACTGGGGTTAAACATGCATAAGAGCCACAAACAGGGGATAATGCATATAAAGACTAATAATAGGGGATACACATGCAATCCAACCTAAAATGGCCCATAAACATGAAATCCAACCAATATTAGAAAAAATCATCACATATAGGGGATAAACATGAATTCCAACCTTAAATAAGGGATAAAACGTCATAATTACCTACGCATGGTTGGACACCAAATACATGCGAGTTCAAACCTATTGTGACCACTTTTATTAGAGGTCGGAATCTACCTCCAACAAAGAGTACGAGGTCGGCATCCGACACCGCCCCGACATAAGAGCAGCACATTATCCATCCCTGGTCTCCTCAATTTCTGACCTCACCAGTATAGTCCGAGCTCAAGCACGGACCGACCTCTTCAGATCTTGTCGAGCAACCGAGGTCCGGTCGAGAGCCGATCCCGGTTTGAACAAAGGCGTGTGAATGGACGAGATATCTCCAAAACGGGCCTTGGGCAGCATCACCTTTTTTCGATCTCCGATCTATATTTTAGTCGGCTTCCACCGGCCAAAGATCCTTTGGGCACGTGACAGAATCCGATAGAATTGGCCCAAAATTGGTAAAGAGCCGCCTCCGTACACAAAGACAAAAAGAATATTCCTTGCAAATAAGGAAATTAATCAGAGAATCGTCCTTCAAGGACATGTGGCAGCACCAGAGTGGTCGGGCTTCTAAGCACAAGGATGGACGGGCGCTCGCGCGCATCAGGGATTGCAGGCATTTAATGCAGTTGTTCCCCGTCGAGGTCGAAAATAACCAAAATGCCCCCATATGTAAAACCTATAAATAGGTTCCCCCATGTACTGAGAAAAACAACTATTCATCAATAAAAAAATACAACACCCACATTTAAGTCCAGGGAATAAATCCCCTAGCAATTCTTGGTCTATTCAATGCATTTAAATCTTCATCCTCTTCACTCATTCATGATAACTTATCAAGCATTAATGAAGTTATTCAATGCTCTATTCATTGATGTTTTTACCTAAACCATCCACATTGCTATAAATTCTCAGCCCTAGTTTTTAGGCAAACAACAAAACCAACAGGTCCGCAAGTCCATTTTCGACAACCTCTTCGCCCTTTTCTTTTCCATCGCCTCCTCGAGCTCAGTCTCAGATACAAAGCTGGAATCAGAATCCTCAGAATTCGGCCCGAATCCGGAGCAACAACCCACTCCTCAAACTCTGGCCCGAATCCGGAGCAACAGCCCCAGGCAAGTCATTAATATCGAACTTTTCCATCAAAACCAAGTAGATCAAAGGGAATCGAGTCGAAAACCCTTAATATGGAGTGAATCGAAGGGAATGGAGTTAAAAACCCTTAATATGGAGGAGATCAAAGGGAATCGAGTCGAAAACCCTCAAGACTAAGCAAATTAAAGGGAATCGATTCGAAAACCCTCAAGACTAAGCAAATAGAAGGGAATCAAGTCGAAATCCCTCAAAACTGAGCAGATCGAAGGGAATCAAAGAAGAAGAAAGGTTGGAGGTAGGCAGCGTGTATGGGCTGAGTGTATATGTATGTGCTGAGGGTGGGGGGAAGCAAGAGAGAGAGTGGATTGGATGGCGATCGGAGAAGAAGGAAGGTCAAAGGTAGGCGGCGGCTGCAAGAAGGTTCGAGAGAGAAATGTGGGTGGCGATTGGAAGAACATTAGAGAGGGAGATGTTAGTGTTAGTGTCCTAGAGATAATCCTTTGTAAGGACATAATACTAAGATGATATTCAGTTTATGGTTTAATATTATTGATTGAGTTAATATTAAATGTATGGTTTTACATTTATCTGAATATTATGTTTGATTGTTTGCATTATTCATATCTGTGTTTCCCTGAATCGATACTATCATTGATTGAGTGAGGACTCAGATGACTTAAGTACGATTCTCAAATAGCCCCAATCAAGGATCATCAAGAATGGGATATTGATGATGCAGTGGAGATTGGTGTGCGATCTGCATTATACTCTATGGGAGAGTGTAGTAAGATCTCACTCACTACGAGTTACTGGGTATCTCATAATGGATGCACAAATACCTTAGAGGGTATTGGTATACCCATCCGAGAAACCATTTGATGTAATTCCACATAATGCAGCTACGGGTGTCTCGGTTAGTGGGAGCGATGTGATACTCCTCTGACTTGAGGTCAATACGCACAATATGTGCGGAGTAATGAACTTTGACCATGATCGACGCTTGCACCCTCCAAGGGTAGATGTGGCATGGATTGAGTTCATCACAAAGTGCATGTGCATGGTAGTTGAGCCAAGAATATGATTCATTCCTCAATGTGGATTTAGAGAGAATCCTCGTCTTCTCATCATAATTGGATCAAAGACATCGACCGATGTAGGTCGACTTGGACTTTGTGGCCAAGTGTGACGCGAGTGATCAATTAGTGATTGTAGATAATATGATTAAGTTATTTGAATAGACACTTCATCATGTTCAAGACTTAATTGAGTATCACGAATGAAAGGAAGACATCACAATAGCCTACAGTATTACATGTAGTTGAAGATTTCCTCGCAACGTACCTTGTATATTAAGAATGTCTGATTTATTGACTAGGATTCAATTAAGACCGTTAGTTTGATTAATCGCTCGATATACGAGGGCATATGAGTCACACAACAAGCAATGACAGTTCACCGATTATAGTTGGTTGATTAAAGTATTATATTGGATATAATATTTAATTTATGGAGAATATAATAATAATTATATTTGGAATTAATTATTATTAATATTTAATTAAATTAGATTTAATTAAATATGAAATCCCAATAATAATATTTGGAATATTATTATACTAATAGATAAGGTAAACATATTATTCGTAGGAACATATCTGGGGAAATATAATCCGTAGAGATTATATTTACGGGCTATGCCCGATATCTTGTTTAGAAATTAAGCCAAGTTAATCCCTATAAATATGTGTCTTATGGGAATTTCTAAATACACAAGAAATATAATTTCTCCATAAGATCTCTAGCTCGAGTTTTCCTAGCAAGTTCGTCTCGAGATTCAACGCTGGCACCTCGGTGCAAATTGGTGAATAGTTGTTGCGTGGATACCATAGTAGAGGATTCCGTGTACGAAGCATTGTAAGATTTCTTGTTTAAGATATCTTGTATTTAATTATGCAATTAACTATTCATTGTTGGTGAATGATTATTCCGCTGTACATGTTTTACGTGTTTACGTGTCTCTAAAACACAACAAGAGACGGATGCAAGAGAGAGGTAGAGCTGTACATGTTTTACGTGTTTACGTATTTTACTTGCAATCAACCCTTAAAAGAATAAGGGGAATGTATTGGATTATGATTTCGCAGGATTTTAAAAGACTTAAAAAAAAAAGTCTGTTGATATTCAATCAGAATTTTATGTCACTTAAAAACAATCAACTGGTATTCAATCTGGATTTTCAAGATTTTTTAAAGAGTCCATTAAAATTCATTGGCATTCATTTGAGACTTTTTACTATTTAAAATAAATCCATTGATATTAAAAAAATATAAAGATTTTAAAGGATTGTTGTATTAGATGGATTTTGAAGGACTTTTTAATTGTTTTTATAAATACCAACAATCTCATCCAAACTCATAGGATTTTAAAAAACTTTTGAAATTACTCTTGAAGTGTTTTCTCCGATAATGTCTTCACCTTTGTATCTTCACTTTTGAATATGATTTGTTGTCAAATTGTCGGCTAGATTAATGCATTATTTTTCTATGTTTTATTTTGACAAATTGATAAGTCAGAATTTGTGCTCAAATTATGGTTGTTTTATAACAACAAATTTATTTTGCTCGTAATTATCCAATTTATGCTATTATGGTCTCAATGAATTTTAGGATATTTTGGAACCTTTTGAGTTAGAGGAGAAAAATAACTGGGGTTGATACAGTGAATTTATGGAGAAAAGACTTAAACCATGTGAAGCTTCTCGAAATCAGAATTGCAACAAAAAAAAGAATCGAGTTAATCGGAGCTCGAGATATGGACGAAACAAAATTGATGCGCAACAGCCCAATACACTCGCGAAAAACTGTGTGAAAATTTCAAGCCCAAGTCTTGTTGCCCAATAGCCAGATTACTTGAACAATAAAAATTATAATTAAAATGACACTACTATATTTATATTTTTCATACAAAAATTGTTATATTAGAATTGCATTGGAGCTATTGATGAGATACATGTTCCAGCAATAGTAAAGGACAATCATGTAAGCAGTTATCGTAATCGTCATGGAAAGATATCACAAAATGTATTTGTCTCTTGTAATTTTAATTTGGAGTTCATGTACACTTTTAGTGGGTGGGAGGGTTCGACTCATCATTCTAAGATACTAAATGATGCTATAACAAGGAGGAATGGACTTAAAGTGTCACAAGGTAAATACTTATTTTTTTATATTAATATTATATATTACATATGTAATTGGGTAATTAATTTTTGGTGGATTGTGGGTTTCCTAATCGATGCCAGTTTTTAGCTCTATTTCGAGGTGTAACATATCTGCAAGATTTTGCAGGTCAGAGTAATGACCCTGAAAATGAGAAAAAATAGTTCAATCTTTGTCATGCATCTTTTAAGGAATGTGATTGAGAGAATATTTGGTATTTTTAAATCAAGGTTCACAATTTTTAAGTCAACACCTCCATTTTATTTAAGACACAAGCATAACTTGTACTGGCATGTGCAACTCTACATAACTTTATTCACAAAGAATGTCGTTCTGATGAATTTTCAGTTGAACCGGTGGACAAACTTTCATCTTCAACATTACTGATTAATGAAGATCATAATTTTGAGTCTATTATTCAAACACAAGAGCAAGCGCGACAAGACGATAATACTTGGAGGATTGGTATAGCTTTGGATATGTGGATGAATGTTATTTAGCAGGACATGTTATTATGGAGATTTTTTTTTTTTTTTTTTGCCTTTGACTCTTTTTAAATTTGAATGTATGAAAAAAAATCTTGAACTCTTTGTATGTCACAAATCCGTGAAATTCTGCGTAGTCTACAAAGTTCTACAGAATCCATTAAAATCCTGAGTTAAAAAGTATTATAGAATCCTTTAAAATTTTAAAAGTCATAAAAATCCTACAAAATCTTTTAAAATCTGCATGACTTTTTTCAGCTAAAAAAGTTTTTTAAAATTCTAATCCAATACACCTCTAAGTAAAGATTTAGGAAATTAAATTTACAGAAGTCTAATTGTGTAAGAATTCATGGGTTGAGAGAGAGGAGGCATCAAACCACATGCAGAGTGCAGTACAGAGAGTATAGGTATATGGTGAAGATAAAAAGGTCATAAGCACAATTGGTAATTGTCCCATATGATATGACGCTCCGCTCCCGTACAACCATCTTTGCACCATTGTATCCATGGATATATTTGAACGCATATCATCATGATCACAAAAATATTTAGACCCCTTTAAGCAGTATTTGAGTCCAATACATTTTTATGGCTACAATGTATATATAATCTTTTAAGTTATTGTATTTCGTTTTATAAAAATAGTAAAATATCTTATGTCTTAATAGTGACCCCAAACGTAGTCATTCTTAAAATTGAATCAACAAATTTTTATTTTTATATTTTAGTTTCTATTAAATTTTAAGAAACATATTAATATGATCACTGTTATGCTCAAAAGTAGAGATGGTTGGTAAAAATGTAGTACTATTGAAGAGAGGAATGATACACATGTTTCACCTAAACGAGAGGTATGGTGGATTCCCCAAAAGTAGGAAATCGTTCTCATTTTTTCATCGTACTAAACACATTTTGTTTAGGTGCAAAGGAAAATGGTTTTAGAGGATGTTCGTTCTCTGGTTGGAATACAAATCCGAGATTATGATGTCGAAATCTTTAGATTGTTGAGGTAAATCCCCATACTTTAAGTTTATTGTAAAAGTTTGAGCACTACTTGTTCTCTAATTTTTGTAATAAATAAATAAATTTCCTGTTAAAAAAAACACATTTTATTCATTTCATTGACATTTTCGCCCTTTCAAAGTATGCAACCAAGCAGAGACGGACCTACGTTGCCCGAAGTGGGGGCACATGCCCCCACAAGTTTTTTTTACTATGTAATATATATTTGTAAATTATTATGTACTATTATATATATATTTCATTTTTGAATTTAAGATGAAATTGTACAATTAAAATTGTAGTAGCTGTGAGTTATGCCATGAGTAAATTTTTTATAAACTAGTTTCATCGTACAATTTAAAATGATATACTTGTTAATTATTTCATTATATGATATTGCTATCAAAATAATACATATTATTGAAACAACTAATACTGTTAAAAATACACAAAAAGTAGAAACAAGTTTATAAAACTGATTCATACTCCCACCATCTCCAAAAGTAGGTTTTTTACAACAAGTTTTTTTTAATTACAATACAACTATCACTTAATTATGTCACTTGACATTGATTGTAAACTCACAAACAACCACTCAACTCATAAATGAATCACACAATACCCAAAATACACTTACTTTATCTATTTTATTTACGTTTTCTTAAAATCCGTCAATAACAAAATAACACACTTTTCATGAATAAAAGGAGTAGTATATCTTTATATTTGCATTGTTTTGTGCCCCCGTTACGAAAAAAAATCTGGATCCGTCACTGCAAACAAGCATTACCCTAAATCGTATACGTATAATGATCTAACAATAAAATTGTCTCATTATTTTTTGTGTTTCAATTCAGCATATGGTTAAAATACAAGTTAACAATTCTGAAATTTGTAAAGTTATGACAGTATTCAAAATATTCTAAGTAAAAGAAGTATTACAGCTAAAGGAAGGAGAACTTATGAAGTAAGAAATCATAACTCATTTCTAGTTATGTACAGCACAAGAATAAAATTTAAGCAAAGTGGCATATGAAGATTAGGCCTATTTGGCCTCTCATCGCCTATAGTACATAACTACTTTTCTTTCCTTGTAATGATGAAATCAGTTGCATATAATTTCTACTTTCTTTCCCTTTTCATTACCTTGGACCAGAAAGCTCCATGCAATGAGCATCATAGTCATCATCCATGATCAACGACATCCCGAACATGCTCGAGTGATCATGATCGCCGATGTCATCATGTCCGGTCAGACGTGACTTGCTATTATTACGCGAGAAATTTGAAGTGGTATGGGTGTAGTTATGGGACGCGGCCCATTTCTCGGCTACACCATCACCTTCGAGCATCCTAACAACGTCTGACATTTTGGGTCGATGAGCTGGTAGGTATTGTGTGCAAAGTAGGGACACTTGTATCATCTCATCCACCTCGATGCTATCGTAGTTCTCCCCGAGTTCTCTGTCCACCAATAATTCGATCTTCTTTTCTCGTTGTATCGTTTTAACCTGGAATTGAACACTTGTATTGTGTAAAGATTATGTGAAACAATGGGTGTTTAATGTTTTATTAAGTGTGTCGCTATTCACACCTCAATTTAGTTAAACCTATCTAAAAAGTAAAAAGTAAATCACAAAAAATAGATCTTATTCTTTCTTGAGTAACACTTTTGTAGCACAGTGCAACTTTACACAATTATGCACTTGGTGTAGTAATAGTTTTTTGTCTTCCTTCTAAAGGTTATATCTTTCATTTAAGCTCCATTTCTTCTATTTTTCTATCTTGAAAATAGTATTAGAGCATAAGTTTATTTATTCTATTTTCAAGATTTAAAATTAGAAGAAAAACAAAGTTATAATGATCAAAGTGAAAGATTTTTACAAGAGTAGTGAAGATATTTACCCATTCTAGCATGGCTCCTTTCTGGTTAACCGTTTTTCCAAATTCGAGAGCTCTCATTCCGGTTATGAGCTCGAGAAGGAGAATGCCGAATCCAAAGACATCGGTTTTCTCAGACGATTGACCAGTGGAAAGGTATTCGGGTGCAATGTGTCCGACGGTACCACGAACAGCAGTGGTGACGTGAGATTCCGCATGATCGAGCAGTTTAGCAAGCCCAAAGTCGCCAACAATGGCCTCGTAGTAGTCGTCTAACAAGATATTGGCTGCCTTGACGTCTCTGTGGATTATCTTTGGATCGCATTGCTCGTGTAGATAGAGCAAACCCCTTGCTGCCCCGATTGCGATTCTCTTCCTCGTGTTCCAGTCTAATGCCGGTTTTCCTAATGTTTGAATACAAAAATTCCAACACAAATAAGCAATTTTTTCAAGAATTACTCCCTAGAACATTATCATAGAAATAACCACTTTAACAGACTTCCTAAATTAACTCTTTAACATTTCCTATTTCAGAATCAAGTTATATGAAACTACTTTTCTATGGAACATATCCAAAATTCCAAACTCCCATAACATTTCCTCTGTATTTCATAACAAATTATTTTGACATCATGATGGTTAATCCCTCCAACCCATTTTAACAGTTTTTCTAGAGAGTATCTTTTTGACCTATAATAATGTCATTTCGTACTAATCTAAGAAAATTAAATACCATATTCCAATTTCGTCATTCTACTTGTTTTTTTGTGATAATTAGCATTAACGAAGCAAATTTAATCTGCATAGGTAAATAAAAGGATAAAAATGTTATATTACACATATTTAATGACTTTCTTAATTCGTGCGAAACATTCTGGGTCGGAGGTAGTATTAGATTTCTTTCCTTATTAACTTTGTGGTCAAAAGCCCTGTTTGTCAAATTGATTCCTAACCCTTTGTTAAATTTGAAAACAGAAATATCAAGATCAAAATTGATTCAAGAAAGGAGTTTCACCAACCTCTAAGCCTCGATGCCACGCTTCCATTACACATATAAGGATAGACGAGAAGCCTCTCGTTTTGGGTGGCGCAGTACCCAAAAATACGCAGCAAATGGCGGTGAACTGCTAGGCTGATCATCTCCAATTCTGTTCTAAATTGTGATATCCCTGTAGTTCCCGTTATATCCTTCAGTCGCTTCACAGCAACCAACGTCCCGTCTTCCAATTTCCCCCGGTAAACATTCCCAAAACCTCCGGAACCAAGTATGTTTTTCGAGCTGAAGTTGTCCGTTGCTCGTTGTAGCTCTTTAAATGTGAAGCTTTTAAGGTTCCCAAGCCTTATAAGATCATCTTCTTGAACATCTTTACCACAAAAAAGATGGCATTAACACATTATTCATCCACATTTAATTCAAGAATCACACTAATCAATCACTCACTCACCTGTAATGTTAATGCACTGCTTCCTCTTCTTGTTTCTTCTTTGGAAGACGAAACCAAGCGCTAAGATTATGATAGAGACGGACGCAAGGCTCACTCCCAGCGCAACGGCTAGTTTCTTCGTCTTGGCTTTACCTTAATTTACGTGAAAAAACGAACAAATTACTCTTAAGTTTACTGCATGATCATTAACTTTTAAACACAATGATGGAAAGCATAAAAAAGTTACCAGAAGATGGATTTACGGAGAACGAAAGCGGGCTAGCCAGGATCGATTCGGAACATTTTTCGCTAGAGTGGCTCCCACAAATTAGAGGATTGCCCAAGATACTTCAAGAAATGAATAAAACACGTGATTAATTAAAATTTTAAAACAAATGAGTACAAACAAAACAAGTAATAAGACAAAATCCACATTTGTCATACTCAATTGTAGTATTCAAACAAAGAGATATCAGAAGTCATACTATGTACATGATGATAAGTATATAATGGAGCAGAGAGAAGCCATACTTAAATGTCTTGGTAGGAAAAGTGGGAACAGGTCCACTAAGATTGTTGTTTGACAAATCCCTGAAAAATTCAAAAAAAATGACACAACATCCAATAATTCACATGTGGAATCAAATTGTAAATACATTCAAGAAAACAAAAAATTAAGAGATTGTACTCACAAGAAAGTAAGTTGAGGGAGATTGGCTAAGGATGGAGGAACTGCCCCACTTAATGAATTGTTGTTTAACCTCCTATATAGTCATTACAAGACAAATGACAACAATAGACAGTACAAGAAAAGTCAAAGACCGGTTTTTTCACTTAATTCAGGCAACATGAAGCAGTACATCAGTACATACATAATTTTGCCAAGAAAAGATTTGATATTTCATTTTTATACTTACAAATATTGTAGATGATTCAAGAGTCCCAAAGACTCAGGGATATGGGCAGATAGCTTGTTGTTGGAGAGATCCAATGTTTGAAGATTTGGAAGATAGCCTATTTCTTTTGGGATTTGCCCAGAAATATTGTTGTTCTGCAATAATCTACATTCAAAATGAAGATAAGGAAACTGATGATAATATCATAAAAATTCAATCTTTATGATATTTTACTTACATTTGTTTGAGATTTGTGAGGTTTGCAATCATCCAAGACAAAGAACCTGATAAGCCTTGACTAGGAGCTCCTCTGCCCAGAATTTATTGAAAAGTTCAGTAGACGTAACAATAAAATATAAAAAAAGATTCAATTTTTAGTAGCCATAAGCCCATAATTACCAAAATAAAGTTAATAAAGACTCACAGGGCAGTCACAAGATTATCAGAATTGCAAGTTATCATAAACCAACTACAGGGGTCCACAGAGTCTTCATCCCAGTTACTCAGAGCTCCATGGGGATCATCAAGACCTCCCCTTACAGCGGTAAGAGCTTCAACTGCACATAACACGAGGTTAAAATGGTAAAATCACATTTTCTTGAAAAAAAAACAAGTTTGGAGCATACCTTCAGGATTCCGGGGCTCAAAGGAAACAGAGAAAGTGAAGAAAATTTGAAGAAACAGAAATATAACAAGGGAGGATTTGGGCTGAAATAGAGACATTATGGTTGAGAAAACATGGGAGAAAGAAAGAACCCTTATTGCATTTGGTTCACATATATCATGTATGAATCTCTCTCTCTGGAACAAAACTTTTTACAAAGGCGCCACCATCTTTTACTGTGTTTGAACTCCTCTTTATTGAGTATTTTTAGACCACTTTGCTTTTATTCGACCACCCCCCTATGTCTTTTGAATGTGGGGTAAAAAAATACAGACAAGGGGATGGAAAAGTGGATTATACGTGCATTGGTGGGTATACTAAAAGGGGCCTGAGAGGTTTGCAGGACTTGTTTTACTTACCCTTTTCTCTTTCTTTTGTTTAAAGACTTGATTTTTACCTAAAACCCTCCTTAATAAAACTTTGTTTTGAAATATTATGGTTAGATTAGACCCCAATACTTTCTGAATCTTTATTCCTTTCTCTCTCTCATGAACCCAATTCTTGTATGTTTGTTTTTTCTCTTTCTTTCTTTTATTACTCCGCTTTACTCCACTATCTAGTTTTCTGATTACATTGTATACAGAAAAGAGAGAGAGAGAGAATCAGGTGTGGGATGATAGGGAGATGTCAGTGAAGTGAGGGGTTGGAAGCCCAGAATTTGAGAGTGACAGCCAAAACTGGGATAATTAAATACCAAATTAATACAATAATATTAGATACAGATTATTTCCATTTATTTGTGTTAATTTCTAATAGAGATAAACACATAGTTTCACTTTTTTGTATTTTCACTCATTGTTTTATTAAGTTAGTATTATATAAAAAAAAAAAATCAGCGTAGAATTGATTTATATCTAACTAGAGTGTATCCACGCGAATTTCGCGTACTGAAAAAAATATATTATATTTATTTTCTATAGACATTTAATATAAGATTATTTTTATTTAAAAAAATTCGAGGTATATACAATAAATTATGGGATTTGTTTAGCTGTGGCCCGTGCCCTTCACTAAACCCTATATGTATATCCTACAAACTAAATAATTAAAAAAAATCAAAATTCACATAAATTAATAACAATTATGGAATAAGATTACTTAGACTAATAATTTAATAATAATCAATTTCCATTTCAATATTGAATAATTTATAAATTAATTAACATTATTAGTTATTGGGAGTATACGGTAAAAAATTAATTTATATAAGAAACAATACAAAATTTGAAATAAACTTTAACGTTACAAATACATGTTCATCGATCAAAATGAGTTCCAAGTAAAACTTGTCTCTATTAAAATCATTAAAAAATATTGTCCAACTTTTTCAATCCTAACTTTAACGGTCAATTTCTGGCTCTCACTCTTGATATTAGAAATCAGAGAAATTTGAGGTGTCATACACTTGAAATCTAAAATGAGATTTAAATTACAACAATTAAACCATCATAATTATTCAGATAAAAATATATGGTATAGTTAAATCTATTATTTTTGCACATGAAGAATATTTAAAATGAACGATGTAGAGTATAAATCAACAATCATTATTACATTCATATTGATATTGATATATAAATCTAATCAAATTGTGATCACTTAAAATGATGAATTTAATTATAAAATAAATACACTAATAACAATAGATATATAACTAACCAATAATTGATGAGATAAATCTCAACAAAAGAGTGGAACAAATGAAACTTTGATGTGAAAAAATGAAATACAATATGCTCTTATTTATAATAAAAAATGCATGCAATATTATATCTTTTTCATAATAAGAATATATCATATAAGAATATTCTTTGGAATATATAACTATATACCTTTTATTTTAGGAAAAAATAATCGAACATTATATTATACTACATATACTAACTCAAACTTAGAAATGATAAATTTAGATTCATTCAATAAGTAGATCATATTTAATTACATTAAGGTTTTGAAAAAATATAATTTATAATAAATTCTAAAAATAACTAAATAAAAAAATGGAAAAATTATTTATTTGCATTAATTATGCAGATATAAATTAATGGTTTAGATTTAATGATATAGAACGAAGGGTCGAGATTAAAAGTTTAACCAACTTTAATGAGAGCACAATATTTCAAAATGGAGAGATTTGAGACATGTCACATCAGCCTAAGAATAAGGTGGTGTTGACACATCATTTAGAGGTTTGAAAATATATTATTACTAGAGTGTACCCACGCGAATTTCGCGTACTGAAAAAATATATTATATTTATTTTCTGTAGACATTTAATATAAGAGTATTTTTGTTTAAAAAATTTCGAGGTATATACAATAAATTATGGGGTTTGTTTAGCTATGGCTCGTGCCCTTCACTAAACCCTATAGGTATATCCTACAAACTAAATAATAAAAAAAAAATCAAAATTCACATAAATTAGTAACAATTATGGAATAACATTACTTAGACTAATAATTTAATAATAATCAATTTCCATTTCAATATTGAATAATTTATAAATTAATCAACATTATTAGTTATTGGGAGTATTCGGTAAGAAATTAATTTATAAAACAATACAAAATTTGAAATAAACTTTAACGTTACAAATACCTGTTCATCGATCAAAATGAGTTCCAAGTAGAACTTGTCTCTATTAAAATTATTAAAAAATATTGTCCAACATTTTCAATCCTAACTTTAACGGTCAATTTTTGGCTCTCACTCTTGATATTAGAAATTAGAGAAAATTGAGGTGTCATACTCTTGAAATCTAAAATGAGATTTAAATTACAACAATTAAACCATCATAATTATTCAGATAAAAATACATGGTATAGTTAAATTTATTATTTGTGCACATGAAGAATATTTAAACTGAACGATATAGAGCATAAATCAACAATCATTATTACATTCATATTGATATTGATATTTAAATCTAATCAAATTGTGAGCACTTAAAATGATGAATTTAATTATAAAATAAATATACTAATAACAATAGATATATAACTAACCAACAATTGATGGGAGAAATCTCAGCAAAAGAGTGAAACAAATGAAACTTTGATGTGAAAAAATGAAATACAATATACTCTTATTTATAATAAAAAAAAATGCATGCAATATTATATCTTGTCCATAATAAGAATATATCACATAAGAATATTCTTTGGAATATATAACTATATACCTTTTATTTTAGGAAAAAATAATCGAACATTATATTATACTATATATACTAACTCAAACTTAGAAATGATAAATTTGGATTTATTCAATAAGTAGATCATATTTAATTACATTAAGGTTTGAAAAAAATATGATTTATAATAAATTCTAAAAATAACTAAATAAAAAAATGGAAAAAAATATCTATTTGCATTAATTATGCAGATATAAATTAATGGTTTAGATTTAATGATATAGAACGAAGGGTCGAGATTAAAAGTTTAACCAACTTTTAATGAGAGCACAGTATTTCAAAATGGAGAGATTTGAGACATGCCAAATCAGCCTAAAAATAAGGTGGTGTTGACACATCATCTTGGAAAGGTTTGAAAATATATTATTATAAGATAGTCTCTTATAGTAAAATAATTAATACTCTTTAATGAAACAATTAATATATTTTTAAAAAATAAGACTATTAAATAATACTCTCTCTGTTCAATTTTATTAGGCTTATTTTTAGGCATGTTATTTTTATGTTGAAGGACATTATGAGGTATTATAAGATTCATTTATGAATAAAGTGATTATTTATGAAATATATAGCTATCATATTTTCCATAAACAATCATTTTATTCATAAATTGATCTCACAATATTTCATAATACCCTCCAACATGTGATAAATAAATAACATGCCCAAGAATAGGTCTAGTAAATTGGACGGAAAAAGTAATACATTTTAGTAAATCAACTAATACCTATTAGAAAAATAATTAATACTTTCAAAATTAATTTCATAGTAAAACTTGTTCACATAATAATTCGCCTATTTTATCATTTGTGTCTTTCTTTTTTACAAAATTTAAACCAAAAAAGAAAAAAAGGAGAAAAATATGAAGGATCCATTTCCGATAAAAATCTGGCAGCTATAAGCTTTGGCCACCTAAATCTACTGTATATACACCTCCACTCCACCCCAAAAATAAACCTACTCTAAATAACACAAATACAGAACACAGGAGGAAAAGGAAAAAGGGGGGGGTTTTGCATTGATGGGAGAAGGAAAAAATGTCGCTATTCATAGGTGCAGTGTGGTTTCGTATATGTTCCATTTGATACTCTATTTGAGATTAGACATCACCATACTCAACTCCTCTCTAATTATTACACTCACCTGTCGTTTTATGTTCCACTTATACCTTTTTTCTTCTAAATTTTCAGATTGGTGATGCAATTGATTTGCTTCTACAGACATTAATATGAAGCTCAAGATTTTTTTTTTTTTTTTTTTTTTTTGAGTTTTGATTGTCCAAGTAAATGTGGTCTGTGCGAAGTGTTAGACCATCTCCAATCCATCATCTCCTCAGCGCCAAACCCCAAGGCAGCGCTGTAAACTCCCTCCAAGCCTGCGCTAAATACTTGCGCCAATTTGTTGCCGTGAACAGTCAGCGCTCAATTGAGCGCTGCACTGTTCACAGCGCTACCAATTTTATTTTTTTTCTATTTTCTTTATATTGTTAAATGTTTAATTTTATATATATTATCATATTTTAAATTATATTTATCTTTTGACCATATAAAAAATATAAAAATTAAATATAAATAATATGCTACAATATTTCAAATCATATTTAAATTACACAAAACACATTGAAATGCATAAGATTGTATTATTACATTATGAAATTTAATTTAATATATATGATTGTATCAAGTTATTTTATTTAATATTTTTCTATATTTTTTAGTGCGTATATAAATATATATAATTGGATATATATTTTTTTCAAATAAAAAAAATATTTAATATTAGTTGATAATTGATATAAATGAAATAAAAAATTATGTAAGTATTATGTTTAAAATTATATAAATTTAACTCTAAAATAAAATAAAAAATATATGTAGCGCAGAATGTAGCGCGAAAGGTTGGAGATAAATTTAATGTAGCGCAAACTGTGCGACAGTGTAGCGCGAAACTCTGCGATAGAGTGGAGAAATGGGTCGGAGATGCTCTTAGTCATGTCTGCACACTCTCCCTCCCTCCCCCAAATTGTTAATAAAGGCTTATGATATTGGTCAAAGTTTAATCTTGGACCAATCCATTGATTGGAAAGAAAGAAAGAAAGGAAAAGTTATATTCCACATGTTGGGCTCTTTGAGCACAAATAATTTTTGAGTGGTTATGTAATTTCACAAATTTGAGTACATTTGATTCATACGTAATATATTTTGAAAATAATATTTTAACACTTTAAAAGAAATAATATTAAATTATATTACTTTCCACATTTGTTTTATTTGAATATTTCATATAAATTTGCATACTATAAAAAAAAATTAATTTGTATGAATATTCAATAAAATATACATCTATTTATTCATATGTCATTTTTTTCTTAAAAAAATGTGCACCCTTTGGAAGTGGACGGAGTGATTTACTAGCTTATGAACTATTTAATCGTACAGTCTCACACACATTTTGACATGTAATTTTATATGAATTTGATTTTGTAATCATTATTTTTTAAATAAAGTATTTTTTATTGCAATAATTTTACTATCAAATTAATATGTTTTGATAAAATAATTAATATTATTTTAGCATAAACATAATATGAAAATTAAATAAATGGCAAAATTATTTCATATAAGACTTTGTTAAGATTTTAAAAAAAAATTATAAAAATTAAAGGCACATTGAAATGTTTCTATTATAAAAATTAAAGACACATTGAAATGTCTAGAGGTACTGATCTTTATGTTTTTTTTTTTTTTTTTGTGATAAAGTTTTGTGTGAATAAATTTTATTGTGAAATTGGTTTGAAGGATATTAGTTGTTTATACTTATAAGTTATTGATTTTGAATATTATTAGTTGATTTATTAAAAAGTATTAATTGTTTTATTAATGAATATTATTTGTTTTATTATAAGATATTAATTTTAAACTAGATACCATATTTCTCTATAATTTTGTAATATTTAAATTTCAAGAATATTACGAAAAAAAGATTAAAATATGTGGAGCTGATCTTATGCAAAACTTTGTTCAAATTCTTGAATTTTTTGTTCATCTACTCTCAACTTGATGAGTGATCTGTTCGCTTCAATTTTGTTTGTTTCATATAAGAGCGTGTGGAACTTCATTCTTCTAAAATATTGATTATTTGAATATTATTGACTACTGCAAGATTATAATAGCGTGCCATCTTATATTGATATGGTAGAAATTATTCAGGGTGCGCTCGGTGCGATCCCACAAATTGAGGGCACCAATAAGTGAAGGAGATTAGCCACGCATCCAAGTAAGATTCCATCCTAAAACTAATTGGTGATTGGAGGAGTAGTCCACTAGACTTATAAACTAATCTCTCTTCTTTCAATTTTTTCAATGTGGGACAACTCACATGTGTAATTTATCTTATCTCAACAGGCCCCTCTCACATGTGATTTCTCGTTAATCGAGACAGGATCACCCATGTTCCGTCAATTCGACAGCCCACCAAGCTCGAGCATGGGGCCTGCTCTAATAGCATGTAAGAAATTATTCGGGGTGCGCCCGGTGCGGTCCCACAAATTGAGGGAATCAATAAGTGAAAGAGACTAGTCATGCATCCAAGTAGGGTTCCATTCTAAAACCAATTGGTGATAGGAGTAACTCACTAGACTTATAAACTAGCCTCTCTTCTTTCAATTTTTCCAATGTGGAACAACTCACATGTATAATTTATCTTATCTCAACAGATATCACAGTTCACACATTCACAAGGATTAGTATTAAGTGAAACATATTTTTTCAAAATATTTAAATATTTAAGTGGAAGGACTCACAAGAGATACTCTAATTCTTACTTGAAAATATCTGGCCTTAAAACTCATTAGATAGAATTATAGTTTATAATAATTTTAAAATAGCTTAGTAAAGTTTCATTTACGAACATAGATAGGGAAATGAAGTGGATAAGAGGGTTGAGGGATAGAGATAAAGTGTTGTTGAATGAATTATTGTCTAATTTGAACAGGTACAAATTGAACCAGAACGTAGAAAATACTTGGAGTTGGAGACATTCACCAATTGGTTTGTAAACCACAAGAGAGGAATATGAGAGAATAACATCAAGTGGAGTCCATGAAAAACTTTGGTTAGAAGATAAAGCGTACAAAAAGATATGGAGTTGTTATGCACCAAGGAGAGTAATCGCCATCGTTTGGAAGGTTTTAAAAGAAAGAATGCCGACAAAGATTGATCTCCAAAGAAGGGGAGCTCAAGTTTTGAATGGTGATGTCCAATGTGGTCTATGTGAAGAAGAGGATGAAAACATTTCATGTGTTTTTCACATGCAAGATGACTCGAAAATTTTGATCATATTGTTATGGGTGGACGAATGTGAGTAAGTTACCTCATAATATCCCTGCTCGTCATTGTCTACAACAAAGCAATATGCTCGAAAATTTTAAGAGCCAAAAAATTTCCTCGACTCTTTGGGTGGTTATCATTTGGACAATATGGAATGGGAGAAATGATTTCATATTCAACGGGAAAGAACCTCATGCCTATAAAATGTTTATGGAGATCAAAGCAAAGGTGTGGTTATGGTTAGTCGTAGAGGAAAAATTTGTGGATAAAATCTCTTTTCAGGAATGGAGCGTAAATCCTAGAAAAAGTTGTTGTAATTTTTATTAGTAAGCTGTGAAGATTGAAGTCTTGAAATATTGTAAGGGTTGGAGTACCCTTGTACCCCAATTTTTATACTCCCTCCGTCCTAAACTCATTTTCTCATTTAATGTTTGCACGGGTTTTAAGAAGAGAGTTATTTTTAGTATTTAAAGTGGTAAAGTAGATGTTTTTGGTTATTAGTGTATGGAGAATATAATATTAAAAACTATTGTTACTTTTTTTTTACCAAAAGTAAATGTAGCAAACGAGTATGAGACGAACTTTTTTGGCAATATAGCAAACGAGTATGAAACGGGGAGAGTGATATATTTATTTTACTGATAAAAAAATTTATTTAAAAACAAACATTAGTGACATTTTAAATTCTGAGTTATACCTCCCCAGTAGTAATTCAAAGAACTTCATAATTACTTTGAGAGTACGTCACAAATTACTTGAATAATTTATTAAAATATAACGCTTCATTTTAGAATTTCATTGAACATTGGCATCTTCTCCAAAATTTATTACATCCAAAACTTTACCTTTGACATCTCAAAAAAAAAAAAAAATCCATCAACAGTGTCCGCATTTAATCCATATCATTAACTATGTACAACTACAAAAAAATCATTATTAGTCAATATAATTATTAATTAAGTATCCACTTTGGACTTTGGAGGAGCCACTCCCATCATCACACACTAAATTAAATATTAGAAAAACAAAAAGGAAAAGCAAAAAAAGGGCCAGAAGAGAAAAGCTTTCTGCACATTGTTGAGCCTCAAGCTTCTTTTTTATGCTTTTTATAGAGATATGTGTGCACTGTGCACATATAAACATAATCTGATAATTATTAATTAAATGAGAGTGTTGTCTTTTGAGAACATTCTAGTTTTTATTAATAATAATGATACTAAATTTGCGAATCCAAATCTTTGTGGGATTGCGTTTATTCTTCCATGCGTTAGAATTTATTCTTCTACAATGGCTCTTTCCTCTTTTTTCAGCTGTCAAAACTAAATACTGACATTCTTTTTTTCTAATTTTTAATTGCTACATAAAGCATTTTTTATTTGAAATTGCTACATAAAGCATAAAGCCCAACTTTGAGGTGTGGTTTGGGGATCAGGAAGCACACATACAAAAACAAGATAACAAGATAAGTAGATATACATGTAGACGGTGACAAGAATACATATTGGGAAATAGAACAAATTAAAAGTATTTTCACTTTCTTTACTCGTTTATTCACTGAATTATTCACATTTTTTTTTCTAGTGATTACTAAAAAGATGTATATATTAAAGTCAACAAGAGATAAAGATTAGCATTATTATCAGAATTTTATCTAAATCGTTGTAAAATGAAATTACATAAATTAAATTAGAGAAAATATATGGCGAACCGATGAATTTTGTTTGCATTTCATGTGTATTTTTCAATATTAATATTAGTTGTTTCATTTAAAAGTAAATCTTTTATCTATATATGCACCATGTAATTCAAATATTTTTTTTAAAGTCATTCTTTTTATCACTGAAAAGTCACCCTTACTTTTACTGAAAAGAAAAACCCTTGTAAATTGTAACAGGACAACTTTTCAATAAAAACAATGTAGTTTTTTTTTAAATAAATTTGAATTATATGGTGCAAAAAATATTAATTTAATAGTAATGTTATATAATAAAAATAACTAATATCGTTTTGAATAATACCGTAAAACTTATTGAAAATATTAGTATATTACCAATTAGTGAGTGATAAATTAGAGCTAATTTCACTTTTGGTCCCACAGGACATCTGACAATTTCAAAACGGTCTCAATATTTTTAAAACTGGTCCCAAACAATTTTTTTCTTGCATTATTAGTCCCAATGTTAAAAAAACTGTTAGAAGCCGTTAAGTGGGTTGCAGTTTTGGTCCCACATGATTCAAAATGTAATTAACAAAGTTTTAATTATTTTTGGCGGGGAAAATAGTTGACAATTTGGTCCCATAGGATGTTAAACTTAAAACTACCATTTTTGCGGCTTTTTTTTTTTTTTTTTTTTTTGCAGAAGTGACCCCATACGATTTTAAACTTAAAATACAATTGTTGCGCCATTTTTCTTTTGCAGAAATGACCCCATATGATGCTTTTGGGTGGAAATCTTAATTTTGGTGGGAAAATGTACACATTTGGGGGGAAAATGTACATATTGGAGGGAAATATCAATCCAAACTGCATCTATTTAAACCAACAAACTTAACTCATTCATCCCACAAAAAATCACACAAGCACACCACACTTATAAAAAAAATATGTCTTCCGCATCTTCTAGCCGATGCCGACATAACATCGTTTGCTACTGTGGAAAAGCTTGTCGTACCTACATTTCTCAACAAAAACACAGTAAAGGTAGACTATTTCATAATTGTCCTGACTCCTTAAGTGAAGGTGGTGGCTGTGGCTACTTTATGTGGGCTGATGAACTAGGAAAACACAGTGGGGGAGTGTCTGTTGACAAGAATGAAGACAAATAAAATGAAGCCAAAGAAAATGAAGACATGAAGCAAATGATTGAAGAGATGAAGAAATTGCTTGAGACATTCAAGAGTGTGGTTGATGAGATGAAGAAACTTCTTGAGGCATTCAAGGAACTTATCATTCTGAAAAAATGTATTCATGTTTTGTATTATGTGAACCTGTTCAATACACCAAACACAAAATAATCAAGCACACAGATACAATGCACTGATACAATGCACCAACTATATCAACAAACCACCATGCACTGATACAATGCACCAACTATATCAACAAACCACCATGCACTGATACAATGCACCAATTATATCAACAAACCACCATGCACTGATACAATGCCAAAAACCTAAATACAAAATAACCACCATATATTCAACCACCAAGGCACAAAATAACCACCATATATCAGCCACAAGACACAAAATAACCACCATTTAGCTTCCACATAATAACAAAAAAACCACCATTTAGCTTCCACATAATAACCAAAAAACTAAGTACTAATATTCAGCCACCATAACACTGATAAAATGCCCAAAAACCAACTGTCAATATGCATGCCCAAAAACCAACTAAGCAAAAACTAACTTCTACTTCTTTTATGACCTTGAAGCCTCAGTCAAACTAGACTGAGTTACAAACTTCTTACCTTGAATTGTCATTACTGTCATTCCATCTTCATTAGTGATTCTTCTACCATCTTCATTAGTGCTTGTACCTCCCCCTCCAATGAAATCATGTGTAGTAAATGTCATGTGTGCAACATTTGTGGAGCCTGGCACCTATGAGTAAGTAAACAATGAAAATTTAGTTGGTAAGCAATAAATTCAGTGAGTAAGTAACACTAAATTTCTTTCATACCATGTCATTACTAGCACTAAGTGATGGTCCTCCACCAATGAAAGTATGTGGATCAAAGCCTTCATTGCTAGCCTCATTTGATTCCTATCAATGTACAAGTAAAGAACAATAAGTTGATCCAAGGTACAATAAATAAAATAATTACATGTACAAGAGTATAGTTAAAAGAATTTACCATTTGATTGCTTGCACTCTTGGATGTCTGTCCAGGTCCAGATAGCTTTTCTCTTTGATATAACTGCCAATTTTTTCCTGCCTTGCACAGTGGTATCTTTTCTCTTTTGAGGAACCTACAAATATAAATAACAATTATCAATGTAGTTTAATTTGGAAAATAAAAAGTAAAACTTATCAATGTAGATAAACACTTACATGCACAGTGGTAACCTCCTGTGAACCTATTGGAGGACAGTCCTGGCTTGAGTCATTTCCTCAGCTGCATTGTTATTTTCCTCATCATTGAACAAACTTGTGTCCCTTATGAACTCATCAGCCAACTTACTCCATTTACAACCCTTCTTGTTATGGTCCTTCTCATGACAAAAGCTACAAGTAACCTTGAAACTTTGTTTTTGCATGATTTGAACACCTTTTCTCCTTTTTGGTTCTGCTTCACCAACTCCCTCTCTTCTATTTTTCTTAGGTCTTCCAGCTTTCCTCTTTCCAAAATTAGGAGGCAAAGGTGGTATGTAGCCAGTCTTTTTCCATAATTCTTCACCACTCATGGGGTTAATACAGTGTGAGTAGATGACATTGTATGTATCAACAGAGTAACAACTATGAACATAGTTCTCTATGTCTTCATTTTGTGCACAAATTTCACTCACAGGGTGCTTACATGGTATTCCAGAAAGATCTCATTCCCTACAATCACATGTGTGTGCCCTTAAGTCAACAGCATACCTTGTTCCATCAGAGCATGAGATTTCATATCTCCAATCACTTGATTTTAAAGGGATACAGTCAGATGAAGCCACCATCAGCTTGTTAAGAACCTTTCTGATCTTGCCACACACTTTCCTACCTTCTCATTTCCTTTCACACTTATCTCTCTTAGTTTGCAGCCTTTTCATCATGTATTCTCTTATCCACTCAAGCAAAGTCAGAATTGGTTTATCTCTGGCATCTAGAATACATGAATTGAACACCTCACACATGTTGTTGACTAGAGTATCACACTTAGAAAATGTGGAAAAGTGTGATCTTGACCAGTGTGAAAGAGGTTTATCTTGCAGCCACTCTAAGCATCTTACATCCTTCTCTCTAATCCTCCTCATTGCTCTTTCAAATGCTGCAACAGTAGTAGCTTTAGCAGCTCCCCAAAGCAGCTTTTTGAAGGCATCACCTCTAAAACCAGCTCTCTTGAGGTTCCCATGTAGATGCCTAACACAAAATCTGTTCTCCACCATTGGCAATACATTCTCAAATGCTGGAATCAATCATTTTTGCTTATCTGACATGAAGATGTAACCATCCTCTCTTCCTTCAATGAAATCCTCCTTTACCAGTTCCAAAAACCACTCCCAAGCCTCTCTAGTCTCACTTCCAACCACTGCATATGATAAAGGATATGGATCATTGTTAGGGTCTATAGCAATAGAAGTGAGAAGTACTCCACCACCAGGCCCTTTCAAGTGACAACCATCCACTTCAATCCAGGGCCTACAACCAGCTTTAAATCCTTTCTTCATTGCATCCAAACAAATATACAATTTGTTAAACCTGGTATTGCCATCAGTACTATTATCAGTCCTCAAGATGATTGTTGATCCAGGGTTTCTGTCAAGCAATGTCTGCACATAATTCCACAACTTCCCATATTGATCAGTGCTAACACCTTCAATTTTCTTCAAAGCCATTTGTTTTGCTCTATATGCTTGAGTGTCAGAGATGAAACAACCCAATTTCTGCATTGCAGTGTTCTTGAAACCCCTTGTCTTCTTATGTGGATCAGCCCTGGAATCTTTTTCATACTCTTTTGCCAACCAAGCAAAACTTACATTCCTCACATGGTATTGCCTAGCACAAGAATGATCTAGGTTATATTCTCTAATCTGGAATGATTCTTGATCTTTTACCTTCAAGGCATTGATATGCCAATCACAACCTTCACTTTTGCACCTTGCATATATCCTTCTAGCATCATTTTTCTTAAATCCCAAACTTCTTCCACTCCTCACACCATAACTATTCACTGCATCCTTGAATAGTTGTTTAGTAGCAAATACTTGTTCCAGAAAGAAATCTGGATCACTGACTTGGGATGGTCTGAAAACCAGTTGTCTGTCAACAACAGACTTTGTACTATTTTCTGAATCTGATGAAGCAACACTATCAAGTTCTTCAGATTCAAAATCTGGATCATCATCTTCACTCTCATCTTCAGAGTTTTGATCATCTTCTTGGTATTTAAGACCTGTCCACTCTACTGTACTGTCCACATTCTCATCAAATATAACACCATCCATTATTATATCACCACTTGATTCTTCATCTGACCAATCACTATCAAGTTCATCAGATTCTAAATTAATTTGTTCCTCTTGAAAAATCGCACTGACTGGTTCCTTCCCCTTAACTGGTTCATTCTCATCAGCTTCATCTTCATCAGCTTGCATTGGAGGAGGAGGAGGTACTTGCCAATCATCTTCATCAGCTTGCATTGGAGGAGGATGAGGTACTTGCCAATCATCTTCATCAGCTTCATCACCATCATCAGCTTGCACTGGGGGTGGAGATCCAGTATCACCTAATACTTTCTCCTCAACTTCATCTTGGATTATGGGATAAGGTGTGGTAATAGGTGTTTCACCAGGATTCTTGTGTGAGCCATCAATATTTCTCTCAACAGGAAAAAGCATTCCAGTATTCTTAGGTACAGGAACAGAATCAGTCCTCAAATTCATTAGTTCTTCATCATTGTAAAACTCCACTTCACCTAATACTTCCTCCTCATTAACCCCACAAGCATTCTCAAGTTTTACAGAATCCAACCATATTGATATTTCTCTATTCATAGAACCATTGAAACACTGATGTATATCTTCCTGACCCTCAACTAAATGTCTTTTTCCTTCCCAGAAACCATAATATCTCTTCTCACCCACATAACCTAACTGCTCAACCATGTTATCAAGATACTTAATAGTGCATCTTGTTTCCTCCACAAAATCAAAAGCACTAACAGTACCCCCAATGTACCCTAAATCATCATTATCAACAAGCATCCCACCATGCTTTAGTTTCATGGTGTAAAACCCGTTTAGACAACTTATTATTCCTGGCCAATATAAATAAAATCCAAAATATTCAATTTTAGAAAACGAGAAACCAAATTTCGACAACAATAATCATATTAAATAAATTTCGCAACAATAAAACCCTAAATTTCGCAACCAAGTTTCAGAAAAACAAAACCCTAAATTTTGTAACCTAATTTCACAACACAAGAACAAGAACCCACAACATATGAGGAAGAACCCAACTTTAATAGACGAGACGAAATTAAATAAAGAGAGCAACGTACCGTAATCTGGAACTCCGTACTTGACCAAGTTCTTCCGGCGCAACATCGTGCACCTTCAATCTAGCCAAATTCGTCAATTTTCTTCGAATCGCAAAGTAGGGTTTGTTTTGGGGATAAATGTATTTTTTGTGCGAGTCTTCTTCAATCAACTGTAATATTTGGTAAGTCTAATTAAGGTTAATGACGTTATTTTTAAATTTTAACTGTGTTTTATCTCAGTTAACGCCCACGTGACGCACACATGACCACTTCCGTCTCCTTTTGTCTCCTTCCGTCAAGTTTTAGGGTAAAAAATGTTTGTTCCGTAACTTTTGGGACTAATAATGCAAGAAAAAAATTGTTTGGAACCAGTTTTAAAAATATTGGGACCGTTTTGAAATTGTCAGATATCCTGTGGGACCAAAAGTGAAATTAGCTCGATAAATTAAAAGGTACTAACATGAGATGAATTAATGGAAAAACATTAATTGTTCAACATTGAATTATTAGAGAAATAATAAGTGGTGAGGATGTATAATTAATGCAGTCATTAATTATCTCAAATTGGAAAATGTGAAGATTAGGTTACTCTTATTAGTAGGAATAAATTAGTATCCTTCAAATTATAGTGGTTTAGGAGAGCAGTAATGCAGAAATCCCTCTAGGCGCTAGGCGGTTATCAACTGACCGATTAATAGTGTAATCCGCCTAGGCAGACAAGATATTTATTATTTTATTTTTTGGCCTTAAAACGACGTCGTTTGGAGAATTTCAATTAATTTGATAAATGTGTGTGATTGTCTAGTTAGACTATTTGCATATGGAGTTGATATTATGTTGTTAACTTGTTACTACAAAAAAATTAGTCATATTATAATATTATCAAATTATTTTGACTATATTACTGAAATATAGAGGGTAAAAATTTGGAAAAAAACTCCTAGGCGGCTTAGGCGCTAGGCGTTTCAAATCCGTCCGATTAACGATTTCCGACTTCTACACCCTTATTTAGGAGTAACACAAAAGGATGTGTGCGCCCGGCGGGCTGTGCCAAGCCCGAGCCTTGAGTCACAGGTACGTGTTCTACTCACAAATAACTCAACTTTCTATGCATATGTGGTCCTTGGGGATCTATAAATAGAATGTCATATTTCACTTGCAAAACAGACTGAAAATCCTGCATATAATATCTTCTTCTTTTGTTGCATACATTCTGCATATATTCTAGTGTTATCTTCTCCTCGCGTTCTCCTCAGTTTGTTGGAGCCGTTATATGTGTGGTGCTACACGATAAACGGTCAAGAGTTATTTTACCTTTTAAAATACTACGTCGTTGTCTAGCAACACTAACTGGAGCATATATATTTTGCGGGGAAAGAGTTTCCCTCAACTCAACTCAACTCGCATTTGTGTGGTAGATTCTGTTCGTAGTTCAAAGTGAAGTATTTCCAATACGTGTGTTCGTAGCTTTGGTGAATCCGGTCCCTAAGTTCGTTGATTTCGAAGAATTAAAGATGTTGAAGAAAATTACTTGCATTGTAATTCTGTGTAATTGTCTTTTATTTTTGTTAATTATTTTGTAACCATATCCCAACAAAACTAGTTTAAGAAGAGAGTTACTTTTCACATTATAACAAAACTATATTAATATCCTATTTAGATTATTCTTTATTAATTTTCACTTTTATTATCAAATTTCAATACATTTAAATTAGGAGATGATAGATATATGAGTTTTTGGTATAGTTAATAGGCGGGGAACAATGCACTTAGAGTATCTTCACAAAGAGATTTCGATTTAGTGTACAGAGGAGTGGGTAGATGGGTGTGGAATTGGAGGTGGTGTTAGAGGCAAGATCTATTTGATCGTGATTCTGCTTACTTAATGATCTTATTTGTTTATTAAACAGAGTGCAAGTTTAGGAAGGAACGGTGGACGGTTGGAGATGGAGAGGCTCGAATGATGGGAATTTTACTACAAAGAAGGCATACAACTTGTTGTCAGATTCTTCTAGGCACAATACAACAAAAGACTCATAAATTATCAAATTTTGTTTCGAAAGACCCCTAAACTATTTTTTGTTTGAAAAAAGTCCCTAACTATCAACTTTTATTATGAAAGACCCTCACTTTTTTTTTTTAAAAAGCCCTTAAAGTACATAATTTTATTTCATAAGACTTTTTTTGACAATCCATTAAGATATATTTTTTGTTAGAATTCGATTTTAACAACATTGAAATTGGTTGATTCATCATTTTCTAAATCTAATACATTAAACTAACTCAAAAAAATCCGTGAAATTTTTGTGACTAGGAAACAAAAAATAATAGTTTAAGGGATTTTTAAAATAAAAAATAGTTTAGAGGCTTTTTGAAACAAAAATTGATAATTTAGGAATTTTTTTAATGCATTATGTCATTCTTCTATTGCCGTCATCTCACACTTGGGATACCACAAGAAGTTCAAGTATATTTGGAGCAAGATCACCCCTTCTAAAGCAACACAGATGACATGGAGACTACTTTGGATTGCTTACCTACAAGATCGAACTTGCTAAGGTGACACATCATTTAACAAAACAATGAGTTAAGTTGTTCGCTTTGCAACTTTTCCCCAGAATCTGCTGAACATTTGTTTTTTTATTGTTCAAAATTTGTGGATGTTTGGAAAGCTATATATAAATGGCTTGATGTTCCTTTGCCTATCCATTTCAAACAAAAGTTCACTTTAACATTCATGTCGGGATTCTCAATGGAAAAAAAAGGGAGAAATTTTGCAATTGGCTTATGGATTTGTGTTCTCTGGAGTATTTTTAAAAATAGAAATAAATGAATTTTTGTAGGGGTTTCGTTTGAAGAGGAGTACATCATTAAAGAAATCAAAGGGAGATTTTGAAGTTGGTGTCCGATTAAGTTCACATATTTTTGTAAATTTATTTTTAAAGATTGACTTGTGAATCTAGGAGAATTATTGAGTGTTGAGTCTTGGTTTGTACTTGTTTTGTAAGGGTATTACTCATACCCAATACTTATCTATACTATATTAAAAAGTGACAAGTAAATGGGAAACATTTTCGAACGAATTTACCCTTCACTATTTCCTTCTTTTGCAATCTAGCCCTGCAAACGATAGTTCTCACCTCTCCGTCTCTTCATGTCCAATCCGTATCCGATCAAATTCCCCTACAAACGTTACCACCCCTTCTTTCCTTTCCAATATGTCTTTCCCTACCATGTTTTTTCCATTCCAATTGTCTTCTTCTAAACCATCTATCAAGCCAACGGCCAGCTTTCCACTTTAGTGTGCCACTACTGTCGACCCGCCCTGTTATTGGTGCTAATCCATGCTTCGAGTGCGGATTCATGGGGTGTCGCCTTTGTACATGTTCTCCATCGTAGCCCTAGGATTCTGCCATATAGGCTGTTTCCGGACGAATTCGTGGAGCGTCACCCCTGTACGTGTTCTCCGTCGTAGCCCTAGGGTTCCGCCATATAAACGATTTTCGGACTAAAGAAGGATAAGGGTTAAAATGAAAATGGGCAGTAGTAATTGCTCGGATAATCTGATCGATTGTTACTAATCTCAAATGAGAGGTTTTTGATGCCGCAACCACCGGCACAAAAGACCAGCAGGAGTTTTCAAAATAGCATGCCATGGGGATAAGTAAGCTCCCGTTTCTGTGAATTTTTTTAAATAAAAAATAATGTATTCATTTGATTGATTGGTTTATTTTGCGAGCTTAATTGAAATTTTGAATTACTTGGGGTTTAGAATGACCATTTTGTGGATTTGAATGCAAAGTCAAAATTAAGGCTCTTGTATTAAGTTCATTGAACTGATGTTTGTGTATTCTGCTGAGTTTAAAATTATACATGGAGTTTAACGGAAGAGGAACATCAATCAAAGGCTGAGGGCGTACAATACAAGAAAGTCGACATCTCTTATGAGCAACATTATTTCCGGTTAGTGCCTCCGCTAAGGGAAGCACCTTTTCCAATCGTTCATGGAATATGTGCTTCTTTCCTCATGTTTTTTCGTCCCTCTATTTTTAATGCTTAATAATTTTGTATGACATAATTTTTCGATGTACAAATTTGTTTATTGATCATCAGTTATATGAAATCTTCTTTCTATTTCTTGAATGCTCTAAAATCTATCATTAGATTCCACTTATCCTGACAACATAAATAAGGTCGTATTATATTTTTATTTATTTCTTGAAAATGTATAGTGTTGATCGGAAGTCCAATGTGATTGTTGTAGGGATAATCTGTTGGAGTATGTGCATAGAGTAGCTGATTCAGAGAAGGCCCCTAAAAAGATAGGTATCCATACCTTTTTACATGATTCTATATACAATATTTTGCTTCTTTTTTTCATGGTTATTCAGCCACATGTTAATATTTATAGCTTATCAACTTATCATATATGGATAATCCAATTTGTTTCCACTGAAAACTCTCCTCAATATTGGTCACATATTAGAAAATTGAAACCAATATTGAATTGAAATCTGATTCCTTATTGAAGAATCAATTATATGACGTCATGAGTGTAGCTTTTCATAATTTTTTAATGGACAGAAAGTCAGAATCAAGTTGACAATTCGAATTGGATTTTCTCAACTCGATATAGAACAATGTTATTAGTTAGGAAGTGATTGATGAGTTGTTTCTTTATTAAAAGCATTAGATGTAATAAACATATTGGGTTATAAAAATTGATTGTAGCCAAGTGTATCATTTTGAGTAATTATTGTATGTATGTTACATGGAGATCGTCTATTGCCAAATTAGCATCGTCAGCAACTAAGCCAAAATTAAAGGATCATAGACTAGAAAATTCAGCTACTTATTTAAATCATAAACTCTTTTGATCTATTGTTGGCAGAGTATTATGATTTTTAGGCAAATTAATCCCTTAATTCCGTTGTTTGATGAAAATAGTTTGTGAAGAATGGATATTTTCACATAAACATACAATTATTAGTTTATCTGGTTTTTTTTATATTATAACTGGATGTTTCAATTTGGCAGCTTTTGAGGTTTACATGCTTATGCTTGAATCAGAAAGTACAAAGTTCCATATATTTTCAAATAAATTGTGGTGATAGTATTTTAGATTTAGCTTTACAAAAATATATTTGCTCCTGTAACTGGGGTTTTTTCTTTGGAGTTTTAGTTTAAGTGAAATTCCTAAATGCATATGGAGAAATGCAGAATGGACAATTCATCATAAAATACTTTCATAAAGTGGTCTAAAATGACAGTCATAAACTTGATGATGCTCATTAGGAATTATCCAAATGAAATATAGAAAGTTTCTCCCAAGTTATGTTTCTGTTGAGCACTTTAAAACATATGATATTGTTTAGATTGTGAGAAAGATTTACTGGTTTAATAATTTCTCATCTTATCCATGTTGGACCTAAAGAATGCATGCACCCATTATTGGAACAATCTTTGTTTCTTGGATGAAAGTAGTGTGCACAATGAATTAACAATAATTGTGAACAATATTCCCACCAACGTTCTAATTTACTTGATATACAAATTGATGCAACAATAAATCCTTGTACGTGTGGAAGCCAAAATAGTAATATCCTACTCAGAATAATTGTTATTTAAATTGTATGAACATGAGTATCTTGTCTCTGTCTGAAAATTTAGAGCATAAAACATTGGAGACTTTGGCCATTTAATGTTTTCTCTAACGATTCTTTTATTCTTTAATTTAATTTTCGTTATTCCTTCCTCAGGCACAAATATTGTCTAAAATGTCAAAGTGAGAGAATATACCTGTGGTGACGGGTGGTAGCTGCAAACGGTGGTAAGGCAACAGCAGGTGGCATTGAGCAAGAAAAATGAGTTAACGCCCTTAAACAACAGCATAGAGAAGAGAAAGATATTCTTAGATGAAGAAATGTCGATTGTGATAGACTGGCATAGGTGGGTTGGGGTGAGTATATATATATTTTTTTTTGTTATCCTCTTCTTACATTTTTACCTGAATGATGGGAACTTGGTTTTTTGTTAAGGTCGTTAATCTTCATTTTTTGTTGTGTATAGTACCTCTGTTGATCACATTGACCTCATTGGTTGTAACTTATTCTGTGTAAATTTGATGACTAACGTTCATCTATCACTGTATTGTTTCACATAAAATTTCCTTGCTGATGACTTATCAAGTGCATGGATGTCTATTGATATAAGCTAAATCTGTCTAGACAAAAACTTGCATGAGATCGTCTCATAGCATGAGATAATATAAATTCACCCATCTTTATCAAAGTGTTAATGCATTACTTATGCCTAATTTATACATCAACCCTGAACCCATCGTCCCATTCTTATGGAATGAGATGATCTCACATAAGACCTACTCATCTGCTTAATATTGTAAGAATAGATTTTGGAAAATAAAGATCGTTTGTCTCGCCTTTACGTTTGTAACATGCTGGGTGTTGAGAATCGAAGGTGTTATTACACATGAAGTCTGAAGTTCAATTGTGTAAATACTATTTCTCAATATATTTTTCATTGAATTCTTGAGGTTTAGAACATATAAACTTGAATGTATGTCATAGTTTGTAAATTAAATCTTTCGGAAAAGTGAGTGCATTTTTAATTTAATGAAAACCATAGGCCAAAATGACATAAAAAGACTCCATCATAGTGAAGATATTTTACGGGTTGTTTACAAATAACGTGCAACGCAAGTAGTATGCTACTAATTTAATAAAACTTACTTTGGTTTAAAAAAAAGTTTTATTATATATTTTATTCATATTTTGTGTGTATTTTAATGTTTTATTAGATTATTCACAAATTTATTAGTTATTTTGTTTATAAATATTAATTGTGATACTTAAATTATTAGTGGTAATTGGGAATGAGTTTGGGTAAAATTACATAAGACCAACTTTTTAAATTATTCTTGATTAGTTTAGATATTCAATTGATTAATTTTGAACCGTTAACAATACAAAGTATGTTTTCACATATGCTTTTTCCGAATTAAAAGGAGTTGTTCAATTCATACATTACAAACAAAAAATGTGATTACGATTATAATGATTGAGTTTAACAACCTTACAAATTTTAAGAATAGCATTTGATGGTGGAATCCTATGCAAATTGCCATGAACCAAACGAATAAAAGATGTACTCAAGGATATAAATTTGTACGTATTTGGTTCACAGGATAAATTTAAAATTCGTGAAATTCATCGGTCATATTCAATAATAATTTTTTAAGAGAAACTCTCTTGTAAAATATTTTACAAGTGAAATATATCTAAAATAAGTAAATAAGTATTTAAAAATTCATGGATCGGGTCGCTCCACATAAAAATTCGCGGATCTTGGCCGGGTCTGATTGGGTTGGTGGTTTTTTTTTTCCAAAAATTTCGCACAAGTCAAATTTCAGGATTTTCGCTCCCAGTTTGTATTACTGTATGGACAAAGGTGTGTTACTAGTCATTAAAAAATAGATTTTGTACTTTAAAATAACAATAATGACAAATATATATTTTTACAAGATCAAATATGTGTTTTTAATTTATTTCCCATCCTTTTAAATTTAAATTTATTGTTTTATATATTAAAACATATTTGCTCCAACAATAACATACATTTGCTCTAACATCATTATATTTTTGCTCCAACATTAACACACATTTGCAATAATACAAATTTAATCTAACATTAACACATTTTGCTTCAATAGTAACACATATTTCCTCTAATAGTATCACACATTTGCTCCAATAGTAACACATATTTTTAGTAACACACATTTACTATAACTTTTACACACAGTTGCAGTAACACATATTTAAACATACATTTGCTCCAATAGTAGCACACATTTGCTCCAATAGTAACACACATTTGCAGTAACACATATTTACTCTAACAGTAACATACATTTGCTCCAATAGTAACACATATTTTTAGTAACACACATTTGTTCCAATAGTAACATACATTTGCAGTAACACATATTTACCCTAACAGTAACATACATTTGCTCCAATAGTAACACATATTTGTAGTAACATACATTTGCTCCAATAGTAACATACATGTGCAGTAACACATATTTACCTTAACAATAACATACATTTGCTCCTATAGTAACACATATTTGTAGTAACACACATTTGCTCAAATAGTAACATACATTTGCAGTAACACATATTTACACTAAAAATAATATACATTTACTTCTATAGTAACACATATTTGTAGCAACATACATTTGCTTCATTACATAAATTAAACAAACAAAAATGAGAATGATGAACCAGAAATCAGTTACCATCAGATAATAACAATAATAGCAAGGAGAGCATGATTTGTTAATGAAAATAAAATGATAACACCAATTGAAGTCACATATCCTAACTTGTTTATGTCATTCCACATCTCCACTAACCAACAGCAGCAAGGTGCATACATTCCCAAGTTTTCCCATACTGAAATCATTGTTCGATCTCACTTTCTCTCTCTAGATAACACACAATTCTTTCTCTTCCAATCTATGGCGACTGGTTTGGTCCGACGAGCGATGTCCCGGCTTCTCGCGGTGACACCGGCGGCTAGAGAAATCACTTGCCGTTATTTCGCATCGGAGGCAGCGGCGCAACATGTGGAGCCGAAGGCTAAACCGATGTCCATGGACCCATGGAAGCAACAACTGCATATCCTGTGCACTGTTTACGTTTGGATCTTTTATTTTGATATGAGTGATCCGTAGAATATTTCATATAACAATTTGCGATTTGTTAACAAATTTTACTTATAAAGTTTTCTTTAAGAGTAGCTCTAGTGTGCACTTAAGTGCATGATATGCACTTGAATTTTGAAAAAAATATCTCAAGCAGAAATCAGCAATACCCCAAGAAGACATCAACAATACCCAAGAAGATATCAGTAATATCCCAACTGTAAAAAAGACATACGGTTCAGTGTGTTTGTGTGTATTTTGAAAAAATCAAAATTAAAGTCAAAATTGAGCTTAAAATCCAAATGCATGCTATGTGTGAGAGTGAAATGAATATCACCGTTAATGAGGTGAGTGGAATTAATCACTAATAAATAAGAGATTACAACAAAGAGATCTCCTAGATACAAGGGAGAAGATCACGAAGATTACAACAGAATATCTTGACTAAGTAAAGATACATAATTCCTAAAATATATACAATCAAGTATCATATCCTTTATTATCTCTATTACCCCCCATCAAGCGTTGCGTGGGGTGAGGGCCGACGCAAAGCTTGGATCGAAGAAACTCAAATACAGGACAAGGAAGACCTTTGGTGAAGATATCAGCCAATTGAAGATGAGATGGAACAAAGCCAGTTGAAATCCTTCCTGAAGACACCAACTCGCGAACAAAATGATAATCCAGATCGATGTGTTTAGCACGTTTATGAGCCACCGGATTTTAGCTAAAAAAAAAAGAACTCTTGTTGTCACACAAGAGCTTAGGACGAACCGTAGGTAGAGCTCGTAGTTCACGGAGAAGGTTCGTGAGCCATACTAATTCAGCAGCAGCATTAGCCATGGCTCAATACTCAGATTCACAACTCGAACGGGCTACTGTTGGTTGCTTCTTTGCACTCCATGAAACTAAATTACCCCCAAGAAAGATTGAATAGATATATGTAGACCTCCGCGTCTCAATACAGTGAGCCCAATCAGCATCAGAATAACCTACAATGGAAAACTCGGGATGTCGAGAAAAGGAAAGGCCAAAATGCAGTGTTCCTTTCACATACCGTAATATGCGCTTAACAGCCAAGAAGTGGTCATCCGTTGGAGAGTGCAGAAACTGGGAGACAAGATTGACCGCAAACGAAAGATCTGGGCGAGTGATAGTTAAGTACTGAAGAGAACCAACCAAAGAACGATACAAGGTAGGATCACGGAAGGGGGTTCGGTCGCTTACCAGCATATCGCTGGCCGCCAATGGGGTACTAATCGGTTTCGAGTCTAGTAATTCGGCTCACTTCAAAATGTCATGAGCATACTTTGCTTGCCCAATAAAAAGGTCTGTCGGCGTGTAGGATACCTCTAACCCCAAAAAATAATTCAGACTACCCAAGTTCTTGAGAGCAAATTCCCGATGAGTTCTATCAATAAAACGCCAAAGAGCTAACTCATCGTTGCCCGTGACGATGATATCATCGACATAAAGTAAAAGATAGAGGACCGAAGGGCCTTGATGAAATGTGAACAAGGATGAGTCCGAGCGACTCTGGCAAAATCCAAGGCCAAGAAGAAAGGTGCTAAACCGCTGAAACCAAGCCAATAGAGCTTGACGTAGGCCATACAAGACCTTTTTCAAATAACACACGTGATCGGGAAATCGAGGATCCACAAAACCAGGAGGTTGAGCCAAAACCGGTTTGTCAAGAACACCATTGAGAAAGACATTCTTTACGTCAAGTTGATGAAGTGGCCAATTTTGCTGAACCGATAGAGCCAAGATGACACGAACTGTAGATGCCTTAACAACGGGACTGAAAGTATGGTGAAAATTAGTTCCGGGAATCTGAGTAAATCCCTGAGCAACGAGACGAGCCTTATACCTTTTAACAGACCCATCTGCATGGAATTTAGTTCGGAAGACCCATTTTGAGCCAACAATATTTTTGCCCGGAGGAGGAGAAACTAGTTCCCACGTCCCATTAACGCGTAATGCGTCTATCTCTTCTTGCATAGCGGCCATCCATTTAGGGCATTTAGCCGCCGACTTAAAGCCACGAGGCTCAGAGGCAGCGACCAAATCAGATAGAAGTGTGGTTGAAGCTAAATCCACAGGAAACCGAGGTTTGAAAACCCCGGCACAAGTAACCATTGGGTGAATCGGGGGTGCAGGAGCCTAGACCGGAGTATTAAGAGGAGCGGGATGATCAGGCACATCATCGTGCATGGCGAGAGGCTCAACGTCGAGCACATCAGGCGGAGCAACGTCGTGCATGGCCGGTTGGGGTACAACAGGTGGTGGAATGGCAACGGGCACAGCTGGTGGTGCATGCAAAGGGCCTGTAGGCGTGGGCATAGACCCCTCATCCACCAAAGATATAATTCGACGAATAGAAGGAAACTGCTGTTCAGGAATACATGAAGTACTAGGCATATGTTGATGTGACACGATAAAATGCCGAGAAGAACTCTCAACATCTAAAAAAGTGGAAACATCTAACTCGGCGGCTGGGGAAGTAGATGCCACTCCAGAGAAAGGAAAATCCAGCTCACTAAACTGGGCATGTCGCGTAGTGTATGCACGGGAGGAAACTGGATCTAAACAACGAAAGCCCTTATACGAACTATTGTAGCCCAAAAATATGCATGCACGACTTCAAGGTTCTAGCTTATTTGCTGCATAATCGCGGATATACAGAAACACCCTGCAACCAAAAGGTTTGAAGTTGGCATAATTGGGAGCATAACCAAATAAAGACTCAAATGGCGACTTGTGTGCAAGAACCGAGGAAGGGAGACGATTTATCACAAACACGACTGTGGCAAAAGCATCGAACCAAAGAGAGGCTGGTGCAAAGGAGTGAAACAGCATAGATAACCCAGTTTTGGAAATATGGCGATGTTTGCGCTCAGCACGCCCATTTTGCTGAGGTGTGTATGGACATGAAATACGATGGTGAATGCCATGCAAGGACATAAACTCCTTAACTCGTGAGTTTACAAACTCCGTTCCCCCATCACTTTGAAAAACCTTGACAGAAGTAGAAACTTGATTGCACACAAATTTGTGAAAGCGAACTAACACATTAAAAAAATCAGACTTAGCCCGTAACGGAAACAACCACGTAAATCTGGAGAAATCATCGACAAATGCAGCATAAAAACGAAAACCATCCGAAGTAACAACCGGAGCAGGACCCCATAGGTCGCAATGAATTAAATCCAAAACAGAAGAATCATGTTTCTCATTTAAATCAAACGACAAGCGTTTGCTCTTGGCCAACTGGCAAGGAGCACAAATATTAGGGTCTGGCAACAGCGAAGTAACACCTAAATGCCCTAATTTATTAAGCAAACTGATAACAGAAAATGGGGACATGCCCCAATCGTAAATGCCATAAATGGAAACTAGCCTTCAAAACCTTCTTCCGGAGAGCTGCAACTAAAGCTGGAATTCCCCGATCAAGAACATACAACCCCTTGTCACATCTTCCTTGAGCCAGCACTGTCCGTGTGGCCCGGTTCTGAATAGTAAAGCATGAATCAGAGAAAACAACATCAACCGGATAGTCAAAAGTCAATTTGCTAATGGATAACAAATTTTTGGTAATGTGCGGCACAACCAATACGTCAAGTAAATTAACGTTATTATTTAACTTGCCAGTACTAATATGTGTAATACGTAAAGAATCACCATTACCAACAATAACAGAACCGTTACCATTATAAGGCTCAAATTTATCAAGAGTAGACGTTTGAGAGGTCATGTGAGCAGAAGCGCCAGAATCAAGATACCAATCTGATGTAGGCTCGAAAACAGTGCACTGAGAGGTGAAAGCTTGCGCCAATTGAGCAGTAGGAGTGGCCCGAGTGTTGAGAAATTGCGGGCACTTGTCAGCATAATGGTCACCCCTACAAATTTGACACCGAGGAGGACGACGACCCCCACGACCTCCATGAAAATTATCGCTGGACCTATTTCCAGAATTGGAAAAATGTTGTTGTTGCGTACCCCGAGATGGCGAAGGCGAAGGTTGACCACGAGAAGATTGACCATGGCCGCTAGCAACAAACGCCGCAGGTTCAGTATTGGATGAGGACTCCATAGCTTTGAGCATAACATCAAACTGGATGGCCTGATGCAAGATGGTTCGGAAATCAGGGACAGGAGTTATGGCAAGACGGGTATCTGTGAAACCCGCAAATTGGAGCCCTAAGCCACGGAGAAACTAGTGAATCTTGTCTGTTTCGTCCAGAGGTCAACCAATCACAGCGAGTTGATCGCAAAACGATTTGAATTGGCGACCATATTCCTCCACCGTAAGGGAGCCGCGGCGAAGAGAAAGTAGTTGCTCACGCAACTGATTTGCACGCGAAGGAGAAGAATTGGCAAACGCGCTCTCTAGAGCAAGCCATGTAGCGAGAGAAGACGTGCAATCAACAACCTTGGCCATGGCCTCAGCAGTGAGAGTGGAGAACAACACACTCAGTAACTTTTGATCCTTTCTACGCCAAACAGCATAATCAGGGTTGCGAGAAACCGTTCCGTCGGCGGCAGTCACAGTGGGAGGAGGTGGAACAGAAGTTCCATCAATGAACCCTAGAAGGTCAAAACCTTCAATTACCGGCATAGCCTGCCGTTTCCACGCAAGATAGTTGGAAGAGATGAGATGAATAGGGATCATAGCGCTCATTGCGGCAATCAGAATAGGATCAGACGATGCGGCGGCGGCCATTGAAGAGAGGAGATAACCGACCGAAGAAGAAAGAAGAGAAAAATCGGCCGAGAAAAATAAGGGAGAGGGAAGCTAGGGTTTAGGATCGGAAAGACTTAATACCATGTGAGAGTGAAATGAATATCACCGTTAATGAGGTGAGTGGAATTAATCACTAATAAATAAGAGATTACAACAAAGAGATCTCTTAGATACAAGGGAGAAGATCACGAAGATTACAACAAAATATCTTGACTAAGTAAAAATACATAATTCCTAAAATAGATACAATCAAGTATCATATCCTTTATTATCTCTGTTACTATGCACTAAAATTCACCCTAGAATTTGTTTTCTTTAATGAATCTTACTTAGTGAGAATGGGAGTACCCCTTTACTTCATGTTGGTAATGATATTTTTTACTGCTTTAACAAAGTTTTGTTAAACACATTTTTAAAATTTATAAACAGTAAGATGAAATTAATATGAACCAAGTAGTTTCCATTGACGGTTAAATGTGTTGAAATTTGAGGGAGATGGGATTTTAGGTTTATGATCTGCGAGTGGAGGAGTATGCGGAAAACTACATGGGCCTCTAGATGCTAGAATTATGCATAAAATGATAGAAATGGAGAATAATACTTTTTTTGCACGTAATGTGAGGAATTGTGCTTTTAACACTAATAAATTTATGGACTTGTGAATATAAGATACTTCCATAGTCCCCTGTTAATCTTTATATATAGTTGGACATATTTTTAAGGAAAATTATTTTAATGACTTTATTAATCAATGAATGAATAATATTTTGATATTCGGTAGGTATTGTGACAGTGTTTTATTTTTATATTTGAGATGTGAAAATTATTGTGTGATGTTCCAAATTGAAAAATGTGAAGAGGGAGCAATGTTTTAAATTTTGTAAAGATAGGACAATCAAAGCCAAACTTAGATCGGACTAAAATGTCATGCAAATTGTTGTAAGTTGCACGATTATACTATATTTACGAATTTTAAAAACGTAGTGTTTTACATTGACAGGGTCATAAATCTATAAGTATGGTGCAATCGGCAACTCACGTGCAATTGAATCCAATTTGGACTAATTTGAACTCAATTATTTTATATTTATAAATTTTGAAATGCAGTGCCCTACATTCACTAGCCCGTAAATTGTTGTCCTTAAATCAAAATCCCATAAATTAAGGGCCTCAAAGAACATTTTTCCATAGAAAATGAGATGATTATAAACTAGAATTGTGCATAAAACTAGAATCCGTGCTTCATTTATTATAAAAGGTAGTAGTTTTTATAATACGTATTTTTTCCCTATGGTTGTATTTTTTTATATTAGAAAATTGTGAAATGTTTTTAATTTTGTTTCCTCAAAATAAAATAATGACACATTAAATAATTGATAATCTCAACAAATGTATCGTTCATTAATTAACTAACTAATAAAGATAAGTTCAAAATTATGAAAGATTTTTGGAAATAAAATAGGGATAAAATGAGAAAAAAATATAAAAAGTATTGATCAAATAATTAAAAATAACATGCTACTCAAAAAGTATCATTCATATAATATTTTTAAAAATATCAAATAAAAAGAACGGAGGTAATAATAACTACACGAGTCTGCAACTGTTTAACCGATGTATTTGATGGTCAAGGTGATTGAGTTAAATTGTACAATTATACTAATGATAACTAGAATCCAATAAACCCTCATAAGATTCTGTCTTCAATTAAAAAGAGTGAACAGGGTCTTGATTTACTTAATCTGCTGGATTGCTGAATCTTTGAGAAAACCCCCACGTGTTACCCATTACTAACTTTTAAATCTATAATAATAATTACTGTATTGGTAATTTTGATAAGTTATTAGACATGATATAATTTTGGAAGTCTTCTCTGAGACTATTGAGGGTGATCATTAAACTTTTGGGTTTTTTGTTTCTGTTATTTTTTTCGGTCGTCGGTGCTGATTAGAGCCGTAAATGAATCGAGTCAAGTCGAATGCATCGGTGTTCAAACTTATTTGAAAAGTTATCAAATTTTAATATTCATGATTGAACTTGTTTGATAATTAACCGAGTCGAGTGAGCTTTAGTCGAGCCGAACATAAGTCGAGTTCGAGTAATTTGATATTTTTGCACATGTTTTATCTTTTTTTTTTAGTTATCGAACTCGAGTTCGAGTTGAGCTTTAAAATATTTTAAACATAAATTTACTAGAGTGTACCCACGCAAATTTCGCGTACTGAAAAAATATATTATATTTATTTTCTGTAGACATTTAATATAAGAGTATTTTTATCTAAAAAATTTCGAGGTATATACAATAAATTATGGGGTTTGTTTAGCTATGGCTCGTGCCCTTCACTAAACCCTATAGGTATATCCTACAAACTAAATAATAAAAAAAAAATATCAAAATTCACATAAATTAGTAACAATTATGGAATAACATTACTTAGACTAATAATTTAATAATAATCAATTTCCATTTCAATATTGAATAATTTATAAATTAATCAACATTATTAGTTATTGGGAGTATTCGGTAAGAAATTAATTTATAAAACAATACAAAATTTGAAATAAACTTTAACGTTACAAATACCTGTTCATCGATCAAAATGAGTTCCAAGTAGAACTTGTCTCTATTAAAATTATTAAAAAATACTGTCCAACATTTTCAATCCTAACTTTAACGGTCAATTTTTGGCTCTCACTCTTGATATTAGAAATTAGAGAAAATTGAGATGTCATACTCTTGAAATCTAAAATGAGATTTAAATTACAACAATTAAACCATCATAATTATTTAGATAAAAATATATGGTATAGTTAAATATATTATATTTGCACATGAAGAATATTTAAACTGAACGATGTAGAGCATAAATCAACAATCATTATTACATTCATATTGATATTAATATTTAAATCTAATCAAATTGTGAGCACTTAAAATGATGAATTTAATTATAAAATAAATATACTAATAACAATAGATATATAACTAACCAACAATTGATGGGAGAAATCTCAGCAAAAGAGTGGAACAAATGAAACTTTGATGTGAAAAAATGAAATACAATATGCTCTTTTTTATAATAAAAAAAATACATGCAATAATATATCTTGTCCATAATTAGAATATATCACATAAGAATATTCTTTGGAATATATAACTATATACCTTTTATTTTAGGAAAAAATAATCGAACATTATATTATACTATATATACTAACTCAAACTTAGAAATGATAAATTTATATTCATTCAATAAGTAGATCATATTTAATTACATTAAGGTTTGGAAAAAATATGATTTATAATAAATTCTAAAAATAACTAAATAAAAAAATGGAAAAAATATCTATTTGCATTAATTATGCAGATATAAATTAATGGTTTAAATTTAATGATATAGAACGAAGGGTCAAGATTAAAAGTTTAACCAACTTTTAATGAGAGCGCAGTATTTTAAAATAGAGAGATTTGAGACATGCCACATCAGCCTAAAAATAAGGTGGTGTTGACACATCATCTTGGAGAGATTTGAAAATATATTATTATAAGATGTTCAAGCTTGTTTGATTTCTATTTCGAACCGAGCTCAAATGAGCTTTTATCGAACGATCTCAAATTGAGTATCGAATAGCTTGATTTGATTTTAAGCTCTAGTGCTGATTTTGTTCTTGTAATAGCACATATTTTTTTCTATATAGTAACAATTTTTTTAATATCTTACATGTTTACTATAAAGACAAATATTTATCTTACAATAACACTCATTTGTCTTTACAGTAATACATATTTGCCCTTATAGTAACTCAACGTGGGAGTGAACTTTTATATTTTTTCGCGAACACACCTTTCTCCATATAGTATTATAACTGTGTTCTTATAGTAACACATTTTTCAATAACTTACATATTTTACTGTAAAAACAAATAAATATTTGTGTGAAGTATGTATTTGTTCCATATTAGCACACATTTGCCTTTACATAAATATATGTCTGCCATTACAATAATACAATTTGGGGTGAACTTTTATAATTTGTCTTTGTGCAGTTTAAAAAAAAAAATGTTTGACTCAATCAATTCATTTAGAATCCGCAAAATTTTCAATTTGAACTATATTTTATGGATCCTTAACCCATGAAATATTTTATACGAGAGTTTGTCACTTTTGTTCTTTTATATCTTTAACCCTTATTATTTTTAATTTAAAATATTTAGAACATTTAAACTCTAGAGTTAACATTGACCACTGGCTGCCCCTGTTTGGTCCCCATCCACCACAGTTGCCGCCGGTTGTTCTCTCTATATACTATGTATTACCCATTTAACAAGCACTACTATCATTTAATCAAATTGATCGAAAATCATCACATTTTTTTGACAAACTTTCAAATAAAAAAATAACACTTTTTTTTTTTTTTTTTGCAAAAGTCACTAAAAAAAAAAAAAAAACATTGTCATTTTTTTGCGTAGCCTTCAATTGTCTTGAAATAGCAACAATTTCAAAAGATCGAAGAAAGAAATTGAAGGAGAAGAAGAAAATAAATGATGAACAATCTATCTTTTTTTTCTGTTTTTCCTCTCAAAAACTGTGGACAGATGACAGGGGTAGCAGAGAGGGCGGGAGAAGATAGGAAAAAATGGGAAAGAAAAAAGAGAGAAAATAGTGTAGAAAAGGCGAGAGAATATGGAAAAAAATTGAAAAAGAGGGAGGACTAATGACTTTTTAGAAAGGGTTTAATGAGTAGTTTATAATGGATGTGAGTGTATCTATTGATGCAGTGATGTATATAATTGTGCCTTTATTATTTTTTATGATAATATTATAGGCCAAGGTTATATACAATTTTTTTTTTTTGAAAAAATATTTTCGATTTTTTTTTTTCGAAAATGCAAAAAAAAAAAAAAAAAAAAACACTAAACATATGAATTTTTGGATCTTTTTTCCAAAAATTATTACTACCTTGATTAGGCGTGAAATTGTCATTTTTCGTCACTTGAAATGCCCTAATTCTGGCCGATTTTGTCGAGTATTTGGAGTCAATTGAGCATTATTTCTATACATTGATGAATTTGTCTCTTTAATGCTCGTAGGTGAATCGAGGGCGAAGAACGGAGTTCGTAGGACTTTGAATCGACTCAAACGGATGCCCGGATGAGAAGATATCGAAGGAATACGATTGGTGTTAGTGTTGAAGAAGAAAAGTACTAATTGAAGCAATTTTGGGAGTCATTCGAGTGAACCACTCGAGCACTAGCGCTTGAGCACGTTGCTCGAGCGCCCAAAACATACAGAAAATTTCGAGCGTTCGAGCAGCTCGAGCGCCCCAAAACATACATAAGATTTTCACCGCTCGAGCAGCGCTCGAGCGCCTGTGTCATTCGAGCTCCATGCTCGAGCGCGACCGCTCGAGCAGGTCTGCTCGAGCACCTTCATGTTTGGCGTTTTAAAAGGCGTTTTTCAGCCCATAAGTTCACGATTCGGCCTGTTGCTTATATATACTTGTCTCAAGCTCGTTTTTTAGGGATACCACATATCACTTGATAGAATTTGATTTTAGAGTTCGTTTTTGGAGAGGAAGGAGAGAAGCAAGCTTTACGTTTACGTTTTGTTGAGGTTTTCGTATGAATTCTTAGTTTCTTTTCGTTTCTTAGTTTCTTTTCAGTAATTCGACTACGTTAAACACTTCATACTTCGTTTTTATTAATTAAATTTCAGATTCTTAGCACATATTTCTTTAAACCCTAGTTTATGTTTGATCTCTTCTTCGTCTTAATTATCATGTTCATGTTCGTTACTTATTCAATTGCTATTATTTACGTAAAACCTATGTCTAGCTAAAACCCTTGCATGCTTGGGGTAGGATGAACTCGTAGAAGTATGTGGTGGGTACGTAATTAGGATAACTTGTGACGTTAGTTTTAATTCTCTTGATTAATGAATTCTTAAAATTAATCTTAACTTTACTTTTGAATTTCGTTCGAAAAGTGTTAGAGAGAGGACGACCGTATCACTCTTTAACAACGAGTAGACTTAACTAGAGGGTTTAGAAAGGGTTAATTCATCTACCAGTTTTAGCGAATGAGGACGACCGCATCACCTTAGTTAAATTAGAGTTTCATTAATTAAGCACAATCTATTAATTTTTTAGTGGATTAGTGAAGTCGAGTGTTAGGGTAAAGTATTAGGGTTTAGAATCTTGAGCTTTCACCTTACATTCTTTTACTTAGGTTATTTCTTGCGCGTCACGGTTATTTTGATTATGTACCTGCTCCGTTAGTATACGTAGGGATTCCTATCCTGAGCATCACCATCTCTCATTTGAAAACAACCCTTTGATTCTTAGTTTAATTTTGTTTTTTGCATTCCTAGGATAATTTTAGTTTTATTTATTAATTTTCCAAAAAAAATCCAAAAGCATTACACTCATATTAGCTACGACGCATAGATCTCCAGGGATCTGTTCGCATACACTCCATCTCTTGGGTTCGATAATACTTGGTCATTATACTTATTTATACTACAGTGAACTCGTCAGCTTGCGGGGAAGCAACTAGTAGAAGTTAGTATATTCGCTTCAAGTCAATGGCGCCGTTGCCGGGGATGGCGTTGTATGTCTTATGAATTGGACTTGTAGATAGCTTAGTAGTTAGTAGTGAGTGCTTTATTTTATGTTTTATTTTTATGTTTATTCATTCGGCAGTTGCGTTTTGATCCTTCTGCTAGTGTGTCAGGTATATGAAAACACGCTCACAAGGCAATACGAGCGAAGAGAGAATACCGTTGGACCCTGTGACGATAGCTAGAAGGAACCGAGCTTTCTTAAGAAGGATGAACGCTGCCGGAGGGAAAGAACCAATGGACATTACTAATGAGTTGGACGATCTAAAATTATCCTAGGAATGCAAAAAACAAAATTAGCTACGACGCGTAGATCTTCAGGGATCTGTTCGCATACACTCCATCTCTTGGGTTCGATAATACTTGGTCATTATACTTATTTATACTACAGTGAACCCGTCCGCTTGCGAGGAAGCGACTAGTAGAAGTTAGTATATTCGCTTCAAGTCAATGGCGCCGTTGTCGGGGATGGCGTTGTATGTCTTATGAATAGGACTTGTAGATAGCTTAGTAGTTAGTAGTGAGTGCTTTATTTTATGTTTTATTTTTATGTTTATTCATTCGGCAGTTGCGTTTTGATCCTTCTGCTAGTGTGTCAGGTATATGAAAACACGCTCACAAGGCAATACGAGCGAAGAGAGAATACCGTTGGACCCTGTGACGATAGCTAGAAGGAACCGAGCTTTCTTAAGAAGGATGAACGCTGCCGGAGGGAAAGAACCAATGGACATTACTAATGAGTTGGACGATGTCGAGAATGAGTTCAATCAGGCATTGAACCGGGTTGACGACACTGATGGCAATACCAGTATGAATCAAGATCCGTTAGGAGAAAGCCAGAGCCAAGACCCGGGTACTCAGAACCAAAATAGCCCAGCTTATAACATTGTCCAAAATCCTCATAACAACCCTGCTTACCCACATCCTAACTTACCACAAAACAACTTACCTTAGCCACCTTACCCATACCCACCTTATCCGTATCCACCATACCCGTATCCTCCACCTCCAGTTTACAATCCACCACCTGTTTACCAACCACCACCCCAACAAGTACCCGTACCAGCTGCTAATCATCCGCACGTTCCTCAGAACGCAGATCAGAATATGGCTATTCAAGGAAGATTTGCAGCGCAGCCACAACGGTACTATGATGGAGTGGCATTGCCTCCTGTTGAGGCAAATAACTTCTCGATTTCTCCGGGAATTTTAAAGCTGCTTACAGAGAACCAGTTCAAGGGGGTGATCGGGAAGGAGAATCCTCATACACATCTGAGGAGTTTTCTAATGATAGCCTCCACTTTCAATTACAATGACATGTCTGAAGATGCCAAGAGGCTTAGGTTGTTCCCATTCTCATTGACGGGAATAGCTAAAGAGTGGTACGATAATACGCTTCCACGGGGAGGTATTACCACTTGGGCCGAGCTCGAGCGTCTATTCCTCGAGCGATTCTACCCTCCATCCAGAACGATCAAAACAAGTATTGAGATCGCTTCCTTCCGCCAGAAGCAAGGAGAGGACCTACGTCAAGCGTAGGAGAGATACTCAAATATATTGATAGAGTGCTCGCAGTACGGGTACAATGAGGGAGATGTGATGGCATTTTTCTATAGTGGTGCCAACAAGGCTGGGCAAGACCATCTAGACGCCTGTGCTAGTGGATCATTCTTGAATCAAGGAATAGTAAGGTGTAGAGAGATCGTGGACAACATTGTCATGAATGCCGGGGCGTGGAATGTGGACGCAGATTTCTAGAGAGTTCAGCAGGTTGAGGAAGGTAAAGGAACGAGAAGCCTGTTGATGGCCATGATGGAAAAGATTAACAACCTTGAGTTGGGAAAGAATATGGTTGGAGGGAATGCAGCAGAGAATGAGCAAGAGGACAAGCCCACAATTCAGCAAGAAGTAGCCAACTATATGGGAGGTCCTTATTACAATCAGAATGGGTATCCACAAGGTGGAAATTTTCAAGGAAAGCCTTCTTATGGCCAACCATTTGTACCTCCAGGTCCACAGCCGCCTCAAAATCAATGGAGGAACACACAAGGGTACCAAGGAGGCCAGCAGCTTCCTCAGAACCAATGGAGGAAGAATGAGAATTTTTCGTATGTTAACCCGAAGACGGGTATTACAGTTCCTCCAGGCGTGGATCCAGGTTCAAAACCTCCGGGTGGAGAAGGCGGTTCCTCAACTGAGGAGATGTTGAGAGCTATCCTTCAGAAGGTGGAGGAAGGAAGCAAGAGATTATCCTCTTTGGAGTACGATGTGAAGGAGTTGCATAAGAAAGGTGATCAGCGTGATCAAGAACTCCAAAAGAGAGATGTAGAGCTGAATCGAACTCAGCAAGAGAACAATAGGCGGTTCACCTCAATAGAGTTCCAGATAAGCCAAATTGCAAAATCATTGAATAGGGAGCCGGGTAAGTATCCTTCCATGCCGGAGGGGAACCCGAAAGAGCATTACAAGGCTATCCAGTTAAGAAGTGGAACCAACTATGAAGGTCCTCAAATGCCTGCTGATTCTAAGACGCCCTAGGATAGAGATGAGATTAAAGAGATGAGAGTTGAGAAGAAGGTTGAGGGTGAAAGCACTCAAGCGAGCAAAGAGCTTGAAGAAGAAGGCATTGAGAAGGTTGAGAGAGTTCCTAAGTGGAAGAAGGCAAATGAAGCAAGGGAGAAAGTGAAAGAGACCGAAAGAGATAAATGAGGGGTACCCAAATCTGTGATACCCGTCCCATATCCACAACGCTTCATGAAAAAAAAGCTTGATGAGAAATTCGCCAAATTCCTTGAGGTGTTTAAACAATTGCATATTAATATCCCTTTTTATGATGCTTTGGAACAGATGTCCAACTATGCAAAGTTTCTGAAGGACTTGATCGCGAAAAGACGGCGAGTGGATGAGCCGAAGTTGGTGCAGTTGAACCATGAGGTGAGTGCATTATTGCACAAGGCGCTTCCTCCAAAGCTGAAGGATCCCGGGAGCTTTACCATCTTATGTGACATTGGGAACGGGATCAAGAAAGGAGCGTTATGTGACCTCGGAGCGAGCATAAATCTTATGCCCTTGTCGCTTTTCAAGAAGTTGAAGGGTGGAGAACTTCAGCAGACAATGATGACGCTTCAACTAGCCGACCGGTCTATTACTCGACCTCAAGGTGTGGTTGAAGACGTTATCGTAAGAGTTGGAGATAACATTTTTCCAGCCGATTTTGTGGTCCTAGAGATGGAGGAAGATGAGCACGTTCCCCTGATCTTGGGAAGACCGTTCTTAGCTACGGCAGGGATGGTGCTAGACGTGGCAAATGGGAAGATTACGTTGAAGGTTGATGATCAAGAAGTGCAGATTTCCATATATGAAGCCATGAAGCACCCGAAGGAGGATGAGAGTTTGTATTGCATGGATGCAATTGATCCTCGTGTTGAAGACACACCTCCTATCTCTAATCTTTCTCATGTTCATGATTTCATTAATCCTTCACTTGATGAGTTAACCTATGAGCATTATCATCTGACTTATTTTGATAGGGATAAAGGGAAGAAGTTGAAGGATGAAGAAGTGAAAGGTGAGGACGTGATCCAGTTGGAAGGGAAAGGAGGAGATAAGAAGAAAAAGTCCAAATTCAAGAAACTGTTTGGTAAGACCCCTCCAGATAAAGGTGAGAAGGAGTTGAGACCCATAACACTTGAGAATGAGAAGGAAGCAAAGGAGTTCATGATGGAGGGGCATCAAGGAAAGACATGCAAGCACCACTCTTATGAGAGTAAGGGAGGTAAATTTGAGTATGATGTCCCATAAGCTCCTTTGAGCTCGGTCCGGCATGAGGACCTTAAAAATAGCGCTGAATGGGAGGCAACCCATTTTTATTTGCTTTTGAGTATTTTTAGTGTTCTATTATGTTATTAGGGTGTTGTTGAATCGTAAGTTTTAACCTCGTACTGGAGAGTTTTGTTTTGTAGACTTGTCTCGAGAGAATAGAGGAATCATGGAGTACTCGAAAGGGAGGAACTCAAGCAAGGGAGTGTGCAATGCTGTTGACAGAAACTGAATTGTTTGGTTGAGGTAACCCACAACCCCAAACTTAGACCTCTTTGCAAGGTCGAAGTTTGGGGGGGTGGGGTTTCTTTTCGTTCGTTACTTTGCATTGATAGTGAGTTAAGTTCATAAGAATTTGGTGTACTTACTCGTACGTACTCATTCTTTTCAAACTTTATTATTGCGTAGCAAGAACAAAGTTTGGGGGGGTGTGTATTCGTACTTCGGGTTCGTACACGAAATTCTAATGAAAAATTGGTCAAATTTTTCGAAAATATCGATGTTTGAGTGGTTTGAACTGATTATGGGTTTGTGATGGATTGTTATTCAGAATTTCGGGTTGTGCTTGTTGTTGAACTCAGAGAGATATCTGATTTATTTCGTGCTTATTGACCCCTTCTACTTGTTAGTTGTTATTCTTCAGCATGTTTGATGAGTAGAGTAGATTTGTGGATTTGAGTTAGAGACTCTTTTGTGTGAGTGGTTGAGCTAGAGTTGATTGGAGAAAAAACGTGTATGCTTATGAGTTTTTCTTTTGAGTGCTTGTGTGATGAGAGTGAGAATGCACTAGGACTAGCATGGATGAGAAAGCCGTGAGATTTGAGCCTTATGAGATTTTGATGCATTAATTAATCTCTTCGTTTGTGAGTGGATCGTCACCTTAGAGGATGCTAGAACTTGTGTGTGCTCTTGCTTCTTGATTGTGTCTAGTTTGATATGCCGAATAGGATCTTAGGCCATCTTTGATTTGATTGAGTCACTTAGCCAAAATTTTCCTTACCAATGACATTGATCCCTTGTTAGCCCTTTTGAGCTTTAAGCCGATTTTATTTGCTAGCACATATGAACACTATTCCAATTCCTAAGCCTATTTGTCCCAATTTGAGTGGAGAATAGGAAAAGTGTAAATGTGAAGGGATTGAATTGAGTTGAAAAAGGAAAATGTTGTTTGTTGAGTGAGTATGAGAAGAAGGTGTGATGAAGTTATGAGTTGTGGGAAAAAAAGAAAAAAATTGAGAATGAGCAAAAGAAAAAAATGAGCTCATGTGTTTGTGCGAAAAAAAAAGTGAAGTGATTGAAAAAAGTGAAAAGAGTGAGAAAGAAAAAAAAATTGAAGTATTGAGAGTATGGAATTGAAAGGGTGTTGATTGAAAATGTTTGAAGTATTCTGTTCCTAATCTCGAAGTGCTAAAGTTTGATTTTCTATTCTCCATTCACTTGAGTCACTTTACCATATTGTTATCCCACCTGTCCAAAGAGCCTACATTACAACCTTGAGAAAAGTCCTTTTTGATTCGGCATTGATTTCTAGAGTATGGTCGGAGTTAAGAGCGCTTACAAGCCTATGGCTGCCAATATGTGTGATTGATTGTTTGAGTGAGTCCCTTTATCATTGATATACACTTGTGAGGGAGCGAAACACATCATAGAGTGCACATCCATGTTTGATTTTGGTGATTCTTGCTGTTGTTGCATGAGTACGATGAGGGAAGGTGAGTGAGTATACTTGTGATTGATCTTTGAAGCTCGAGTTCATTTGCCTGCATGATTTGATTCTTTGACTTATTCCTAACAATTTCACTTGACTTATTATTTCATTGCTTGAGGACAAGCAACATGGTAAGTTTGGGGGGGTTGATTAGGCGTGAATTTGTCATGATTCGTCACTTGAAATGCCGTAATTCTGGCCAATTTTGTCGAGTATTTGGAGTCAATTGAGCATTATTTCTATACATTGATGAATTTGTCTCTTTAATGCTCGTAGGTGAATCGAGGGCGAAGAACGGAGTTCGTAGGACTTTGAATCGACTCAAACGGATGCCCGGATGAGAAGATATCGAAGGAATACGATTGGTGTTAGTGTTGAAGAAGAAAAGTACTAATTGGAGCAATTTTGGGAGTCATTCGAGTGAACCACTCGAGCACTAGCGCTCGAGCACGTTGCTCGAGCGCCCAAAACATACAGAAAATTTCGAGTGTTCGAGCAGCTCGAGCGCCACCGCTTGAGCGTGTTGCTCGAGCGCCCCAAAACATACAGAAGATTTTCACCGCTCGAGCGCCTGTGTCATTCGAGCTCCATGCTCGAGCGCGACCGCTCGAGCAGGTCTGCTCGAGTACCTTCATGTTTGACGTTTTAAAAGGTGTTTTTCGGCCCATGAGTTCACGATTCGGCCCGTTGCTTATATATACTTGTCTCAAGCTCGTTTTTTAGGGATACCACATATCACTTGATAGATTTTGATTTTAGAGTTCGTTTTTTGAGAGGAAGGAGAGAAACATGCTTTACGTTTACGTTTTGTTGAGGTTTTCGTACGAATTCTTAGTTTCTTTTCGTTTCTTAGTTTCTTTTCAGTAATTCGACTACGTTAAACACTTCATACTTCATTTTTATTAATTAAATTTCAGATTCTTAACACATATTTCTTTAAACCCTAGTTTATGTTTGGTCTCTTTTTCGTCTTAATTATCATGTTCATGTTCGTTACTTATTCAATTGCTATTATTTACGTAAAACCTATGTCTAGCTAAAACCCTTGCATGCTTGGGGTAGGATGAACTCGTAGAAGTAGGTGGTGGGTACGTAATTAGGATAACTTGTGACGTTAGTTTTAATTCTCTTGATTAATGAATTCTTAAAATTAATCTTAACTTTACTTTTGAATTTCGTTCGAAAAGTGTTAGAGAGAGGACGACCATATCACTCTTTAACAACGAGTAAACTTAACTAGAGGGTTTAGAAAGGGTTAATTCATCTACCAGTTTTAGCGAAGGAGGACGACCGCATCACCTTAGTTAAATTATGATCTCATTAATTAAGCACAATCTATTAACTTTTTAGTGGATTAGTGAAGTCGAGTGTTAGGGTAAAGTATTAGGGTTTAGAATCTTGAGCTTTCACCTTGCATTCTTTTACTTAGGTTATTTCTTGCGCGTCACGGTTATTTTGATTATGTACCTGCTCCGTTAGTATACATAGGGATTCCTATCCTGAGCATCACCATCTCTCATTTGAAAACAACCCTTTGATTCTTAGTTTAATTTTGTTTTTTGCATTCCTAGGATAATTTTAGTTTTATTTATTAATTTTCCAAAAAAAATCCAAAAGCATTACACTCATATTAGCTACGACGCGTAGATCTTCAGGGATCTGTTCGCATACACTCCATCTCTTGGGTTCGATAATACTTGGTCATTATACTTATTTATACTACAGTGAACCCGTCCGCTTGCGGGGAAGCGACTAGTAGAAGTTAGTATATTCGCTTCAAGTCATACATCCGTCCCCAAGGAACTTGCACACCTCCGAGGGCACACTTTTTAAGAAAAAAGTTACTTTAAAAATAAAGTAGTGACATATGAGTAAATATATATATATATATATATATATATATATATATATATATATATATATTTTTGTGAATGTGCACGTAAATCAATATTTAATTTTAAAGGGTGGACAAGTTCCTTTGGGACAAAAATAAAATTGTGCAAATTTTTTTGGAATAGAAGGAGTAATTTTTCAAAAAGTAAAAATTCGAACATTTTTTTGGGTGGAATTTATTAAAAAAACACGGGGATGTATTTAACTAGAGCCAATATTATATTCTTGTAACATAGTCATCACATAATTAGTAAAGACTAACGTGGGTCCAAAATGGAAGCAGAACACTTCAAATTGAGCCCAAAATGAGGGATTCCAAATGGAGTGGGTCAGCCCATCCTAGTATACACGCCCAATTACTTCGCATGATTTGGGCTTATAAATTTACGCGGCCTTAATATTTTGTCCATGGCCCAGGCTAAATACCCCTCCATCAATATTTTAATATTTTTATTAAAATGTAAAATTACATATATAACTTTAATATTTAAAAAAAAAATAAAAATATAAGACTACATGCAACCCCATTTCATTCTTACGCAAAAAATGTTCAACCATATATGTGTGAATGAAAAAAGGAAATTGATATTGTTTCCATCATAATACGATCAGACGACACAACAACGATTAATTCATTTTTTTTAACTAGATTCTAGTGAAAATGAGAGCATTTCAACCTTCCTATGTTTTTTTTTTGTCCATTATTCCATAGGTTTTTTCTTTAATGTATAATTCCTAGTTTAAAATGTTGAATGTTGTTAGTTATTTATATTGTGTGTATTTGTGTGCGAAATATTGATATTTTAGGCATCGAATGACGTTGAAAGTTGAGTGATTTCTTTTCAAATTTCTGCCAAGCCAATGTTCGGGTCTGGTTAGTCGAAAGTTTTACATATTTTCGAACACCTATTGCCGAAATTTTGAATGGTTAATGAGTTTCCGAAATCTAGTTATTTTTTTGGAAACATTTTGCCGAAATATTGTGTTAATTATGAGAACAGTTTGCCGAATACTACTTATTAGAATTTTTTTTCTTTATTAATAAAGGTATAAATGGTAATATAAGGATTGCGTATCTACTAATACCAATTAAAATGAGTAGATTAATTTAGACAGAGGTGTATCTTCATTAATTGAAGGGGCGTTTAGCCTGGGCCTTTGTCCATATAATATTTTTTTTTCTCCTGTACTTGAAAGAATATGATAGATCACTATCTTGTACATGTCAAAATTCCCTTCTTGAATGTCTTCTATTGCATTAACCAATTTCAATTACCCTTTTGAACAAGTGTATAGTGTATCTATTTTAGTGTAAATTTTATTTATATTTTTTGTGTATTTTTAATGGCACTAGTTATTTTATTAAAACACATTAGTTTGATATTAATACCTTTTCAATATCTTATAGTGTACTTTTTTTGGGTAAAATAATATTTTCACGTTTATGAAAGAAATAATGCCCCTTTGCCCCAAACTAAGTGTCTCATTTTGTCATTTTGAATGTACCAAGTTAAATGTTTCATTTCAGTTTTTGGCAAAAAATTTACTCCACCATTCTTAACAACTATCTCTATTTTTCCATTGAAATAACACAATATTATCGCTCACTTCATATTTAAAAACACACCATTCCTCTACCTTTATCATTCTCTATACCATTTAACTTTTCTATCAATTCTCAACCGCTAATTTTGCATTAAATATTATGTCACTTAAAAAGTGTGTAATTTTTAAATGAATTTGGTTTGAATGATTGATTGAGATTGTTTTTATAATCCCAGATAATCTCGTGTTTGGTTTGAGGGATTGCACAAGACCATGATCCTGGATAGACTAGAACGACTATCTCGTGTACAATTCGATTAAGAAAATTTAGTTCTAGTTTAATTTTTTTGGTTCTAGTCTATTCATTTTTCGACAGTAGTTCTAATTCAATCCTATCCTATCCTTGTAAATCTTGAGCAACAATTGCCATGTCAAGACTCAACAGGGCCTACGGCCTGAACAAAAAGCCCAACTTTGAAATGTAATTGGGCCCAAACAATTTTAGCGAAGCCCAAAATAACTTTCCCTCTCTCTATACCCAAACTTTCACCGACACATCTCCCACCCCACAGACACCAAATTCCAGTCCCATTCTCCGCCACCGCCGGCAACCACCCATGGATCCAATAACAACCGACAAATCCGCCACCGTATTTGTCGCTGGCCACCGCGGCCTAGTCGGATCCGCCATTGTTCGAAAGCTTAAATCCCTAGGCTACAACAATCTCATCCTCCGCACCCACGCCGAACTCGACCTCACATCCCAATCCTCCGTCGAAGCCTTCTTCGCCGAACACAAACCTCACTACGTAATCCTCGCCGCCGCCAAGGTAGGCGGCATCCACGCCAACAACACCTACCCTGCAGATTTCATCACCATAAACCTCCAAATCCAGACCAACGTCATCTCCTCCGCCTTCAAACACAACACCCAAAAGCTACTCTTCCTCGGATCCTCCTGCATTTACCCCAAATTCGCCCCGCAACCCATACCCGAATCCGCCCTATTAACCGCACCTCTCGAACCGACCAACGAATGGTACGCGATCGCAAAGATCTCCGGTATCAAAATGTGCCAAGCATTCCGAATTCAGCACTCATTCGACGCGATCTCCGCCATGCCGACGAATTTATACGGGCCTAATGACAATTTCCACCCCGAAAACTCCCACGTTTTGCCCGCTCTACTTCGCAGGTTTCACGAAGCGAAAATGAATAATGTGGAGAAAGTAGTTGTTTGGGGGAGTGGGACGCCACTGCGCGAGTTCCTGCACGTCGATGATTTGGCGGATGCCATCGTGTTTTTGATGGAGAATTATAGCGATTTGGAACATGTAAATGTTGGGAGTGGAAAGGAGGTCACCATTAAAGAGCTGGCGGAATTGGTTAAGGAGGTTGTGGGATATAAAGGGGAGATCGTTTGGGATTCGAGTAAGCCGGATGGGACTCCCAGGAAGCTCATGGATAGTTCAAAACTTGCGAATTTGGGATGGGAGCCCAAGATTTCTCTTAAAGATGGACTTACGGATACTTACAAGTGGTATTTGGAAAATGTTGTTGCTCATCTATAATTGCACAGGTGAGCTTGGAAATCCTAATTCTCGTTTCTTGAAATTGCGTTGTTGAATTTTCGATATGGTTGTGTTATACTGTTGGGCGATGATTAGCCTTGTGGATGAGAGAGCATGTATAATATTTGTAACGATATGCTGCTGTAGAATATTTATATGGATTTCTGATTTGATCAATATATGATATTATACTAATATATTATGGCAATGGGATTGTGATGACATTATGCTTTTTTACCACTGTAGTTTTTTTCTCTATCCAGTTATGTCTGTTGCTTTGCGAGGCATTTCCCTTCCTATCATTAGTTGGTAATTTATGGATAGTGCTTACTGCTTACTGCTTACTGCTTACTGCTTACTGCTTACTGCTTACTGCTTACTGCTTACTGCTTACTGCTTACTGCTTACTGCTTACTGCTTACTGCTTACTGCTTACTGCTTACTGCTTACTGCTTACTGAACTGAAAGTGAATGTTAGGATCATTTTCGGCTTATAATTTTTAGAGTGCGCCCTTTATCTTTGTTACTTGCTACTGTTTAATAGGAAGAAAGAAAAATTCCTTGTTATATATCACAAACCAGGATGACTAAGCATTTGGTTCTAGTTCAAATTAAGGGCTTTTATCCTGGGCAGGTGAACATGACATTATGTAGTCGAGTGCCTTGCTTTAGATAATTATTTAACTGGAAGTTATTCTGCAGTTGAAGTTTTGAACAACTTTTCAGGGGATATAAACAGAAGAAAATTTAAAGCTTTTGCCTGTTTCCCCCTCTACTTGACGCCATTGTTATGTGTTTTATGATCTCCCATATTATTGTGAAGGTGTTTCTTTGGGAGGCAGATGAAGAATTTTTTAGTTAATCACTTCATTTTAGTCCTTAAACACTTGGCAATGATGATGTTAGTTAGGAATATAAGATAGGGAGCCCTAACTTAACCCAAAACCATGGTGAAAGGTTAAGGATTGACTCCCACTTATATACCAATCCACAATTTCTTGTGGATCCGATGTGGGATCATAACAGATGAGCAATCCGATCATAGGCTTCAGAAATTCAGAAGGCTGCTTTTTAAAGTATCTGATGAGGAAAAGGATATTGGGTGTATTTTTTTTTAAATATAGAACACTTTCCAATTAGAGCAATGTAGGTCGTTATATTACCCAAATTCTTGGTTGGACTCATAGTTGTTAAGGACGCGAGGTGCACCAAGGTGCAAGAGGATACCTAGCGCACCAGGTGCATCATGCATGCAAGGCATGCCTCTTGTACATGGGCAAAATTAAAACTTAAAAAGAATACTACATTGGAGCACTATTATATGAAGAATAGTCCAATGGGCTAATCTAATCCAAGTCGAGGCCTGTAAATATCTTGCTATAAAAAGGAAGTATAATCTTAACTAAATAAATATTTGTCAAATCTTTCCTATGATGAGGAGAGAGTTAAGAACACATCATAAGTTAAAAAAAATGGGGTATAGGAACCTAGCGGCTGGCGTTCAGGGGCAGTGATGTTCTTTCTAAGTTTCTTCTTTCTTTATCAATTTTCCCGTGCTAGGCCTAAATTTAACACTGATTTCTTATTTATCATTCATCTCTGTTTTTCTTTCAAGTCGCCCATGGGTTTGGGGCGGGAAGATCTGAAAAGTAGAAAGGCGCGAACCAAGGCGGACGCCTAGGAAACTATGCCCACATCAGCCATGAAAATGCGCAAACCCTCGAGCCTCATGCGCCCCTTACAACTATAACTTGGACTTGAATGATATACTGATTTTTGTGCCTTTTGAAATACAATTGATTCTCACACCATCTCAAAAGCATAATGGTTTCAAGAATTTCTTAAACATCACACACAATTTCAAGTTACCCAAATTCAGATACGATTTTTAGGTTGTTTATCTTTTTGAACTATTTATTGTGCATTTGAGTCATGGCAACACTGCTAGATACCTCAATACAAAAATTTTAGTTGAAGATTTGCACCAAGTATAATGCCTTCTATGTCCTACATCATGCTTTTAAATGTCCAGTTTATATATTTATCGATGGTATAGAAATATAACACAGGCATGTGTATTATACTTCCAATCATTTTAAGTGAATATTTCCTGTATTTTTCAGTATGAAGTTATTTTTAGATAATTCTGAATGTAAGTGGTTAGATCTAATTCAAATCGTGAGTGTCATGATTGAAATCTGGTGAAGACTTAGATACCATGCATACAATGACAACATCTATAATTGAATTAGAGTGCAAAAATAGAATTAAATTGGCAAATTATTATTGAGTACTGGCGATTATTATCCATTGGGCAGCCAACTGCATTTTCCATCTGTATTATACAGTGTGTACTTCCCTACACTCTCGGTGGATTGCATCAGATGCAACATCCACCGTTCTTTATTTCCCTACACTCGTGGATTACATCAGGTGCGGTATCCACCAATATTTTACACCCACCCATGTGGGTGTAAGTGTTTGAATGTAGATGGTGTATATACGTTCAGCTAGGATTCCCTGTGCAAAGCAAAGAACACACACATGACACATCAACAATTATTATCATGTGGTCTCAGACTGTGCAAAACTGTGAGTCCCTTCATAAACTATAAATGCATCTGCTTTTTTTTATTTTTTATTTGCAACACTAAGTCTTTTACTCTCTTCACCACAATTATTTGGAGATATCTGTCATTATAAATGAATCTGGCCCATATGTTTGCTGACAACAAATCTGTACACATTGGAGGTCACTTAATTATTTTTTGAAGAAAAAGATTGTTTCCTCAAGAGACAACAAGGGTTGTTAGTTTTGGGGTTTAGAGAGATTATGAGACATGAACTTGAAAATCCCGATGAAAAGTGATTGTTTGTGTGTTTTGAGAATTCTAGTATGATGGGATTGCTTGCAACAAATGCCAGTTTTTGAGGGTTTTTTTTTTTTTTGGAATCCTGCTATACTTTCTGTATTTTAAGTTTCATGTCACCTTCTCATAAGTAAATTGTTTAAACTATCATGTTTTGTGTTTGTGGTTAGTCAGAAGTCGAGGGCGTGTTCTTGTCGTTCATTTTCGTCATGATCGTAATATTGATGAGATTTCTGGTTGGTTGGCGGAAGTTCTGCTGTATTTGAGCAAATGGTAGTAGTTCGAAAATGGTACTTCCTCCGTCCCAGTTTTGTTTTCCCATTTGCCAAAAAGGTCCGTCCCAATTTTGTTTTCTCATCCCTAAAATAGAAACTACTTTATTCATTTAAATAATATTTTATTCACCATTCACCATTCCCAACACTACTTTATTCATTTAAATAATACTTTATTCATCATTCATCAATCCCAATAAAATACTAAAATTCAACCCTCGCATTAAACTCCACGCACAGTCAAACGGGAAAACAAAACTGGGACGGTGGGAGTATTAGTTTGAAGCTAAAGTTACAAAACAAATGAATAACATGGTTGAAAAGTTGTCCAAAGGTGGCATTCATAATATTTCCCGCTCACAATTTATCTTTGGTCAACCGTATATAATTACATCTTAGTTATCTCAAAGATTTGTATGAAATTGTTTGTAACATTTTGCAAGTTTTTGTTATATTTTTTAAGGAAAGGAAATATACCCATCAGGATAGAAAAAAAAAAAAAAAAGTTCGGGTAAAAAAGTTAGTCGTTCCTGTTTTTTTATGATGAGATAACAAAAATTTGAACCGACCTACTTGTGTGTATCCATTGCATATTCGAACATGGAGTCTGTAAAGTGGAGATAAAATCATCTTTATTTGATATTTTAGTGGAGTTACATCCCTCAGAAACATTAGGCATATCGATGCTAGCTAGTATTGGCAAATAAGACTTCTGGAGAATTAACAATTTAATAGCATCTTCTGAGGTCAAATGTTTTGTTACCATCATTTTCTTCCGTCCATGGACTCTCTCTTCCCTTGGTCTATGTCTATTCATGGACACATACAAACTGCCCTTTCCTTCAAAGAGCAACGACAACTGCTCAACAAGAGGAAACTTACTAGATCGTTGTGAGAATTGGATTGTTTTGTTTGTTCAGTTGTTTCGTGTCACGAGGGCAGCCAACTAATTACCCAATATCCAATTTTGAGGGTATATTGGTCTCATAAGTGGTAAATGTGTAGGAAACATATAGACTTTTTTGTTATGAAAATTGAGGATTTTTAACCTTCCTCGCATATTTTAAGTACTAGGAAGTCTCAAGAAGTATCCGATCTTTTATATAAAACAGTTTTATACGTGAGACTATCTCATGCAAAAATTCCTCTATAATACTAATTCTTGTTCATATCATACATTTGGATTTGGAGTTCGATTTCAAACTAATTTTGACTTTGCAAATTCATTAAGTAAATTGAATTTTGAAAAGTTAAAATTGAACTTAAAATTCAAGTTCATGCTATATATTTAAGTGCAGAAGAATCACTCCCACTATAATTATTAAATTTTCAAGCCCACTTACTGAAATAACATGTTTATAAATGTTTTAGCTTGGATGGTTTTGGGTACCAAGTATGCAGAGAATGGAGCTGTTGAGAAAAGTAAAAAAAAAAAAATGAAATAGTGCAAACATCTAAAAAGAAGTATGAAGAATTAAATTCATTGGGTGTTTACTTAGGGATGGAGGTGGATGAAGCACATCGAGATGGAGAAAAAAATGAATGAGGCAAATCTTGTAAATAGTAAATTTGTGTTTACTTTGTATTGGATGTGGTAGAGATGAAAAAATGAATGGTGCTAAATGGGCAGAATAAAAAAAAAAAATAAGGAAAAAGTTAAATAAATTACCTTGATTACTATTTTGCCCATGATGTATTTTTGGCTCCAATATTACCGCCACTATCCTAATAAGCGGCGAGGATTAGCGCCAAAACCTTTTTAGCGGGAATTGATTAGCGCCCAAAACTGAATAATTATTGCACCCAAAATAAAAGCTGTAAGTTTCATCTCCCAAAAAACCTTTTACATTCTAAGGACAAAATTCAATACATGTTACCGTTGCCACCATTTTTGCCCGTTATCATATTCAAAAATTGTAATTTCATCTTCAAGCTACTATCTTCTTCTTCCCAACTTTGTTTCGGAAAAAAAAAAAGAGTACCGATAATGTTAATGGCGGCAATCCAATGTCCAATATTTTTTATCAACTATTTGGAAGTGATGATGAAGATGAAAATGAAAACAATGAAGAAGGGCCCAATAGGGAAGAAGATGCGGAGAGATAGATGGGCCATCTGTAGGCATGTTTTACGATAGCTATGAGAGCCTCTTCGAAGCATACCAAGAACATGCACGCAAATGTGGTTTCAGTGTGTTGAAGAGAGTATTGAGCAAAAACAAATATGCTTTTATGACATGTGATAAATCAAGATTACCTTCGGATAAAAAAATCTAAAAAAGAGTTGGATGTCTTGCAAGGCTCAATGCAATAAAGCAAGATGATGGTCAGTGGGTGGTTTTAAAAATAATTACAACCCATAATCATGATCTTGATCCTAATACGTCGATCTTAATGCCGACTCATAGAAAAATTGGTGTACACATGGGGAGGCAGTTGGAGGCCAATGATATAGCTGGTATTAGGCCATGCAAGAACATCCGACTGTGTGAAGTGCAAGCTGGAGGTCCTGGAAATATTGGATGTCTTCCGAAAGACTGTCGGAACTTCATACATGCGAGACGAAGATTGAGGTTAGGTAAAGGTGATGCAGAGGCTATTCGTAAGCTTTTCTCTCGATTGCAACGTCTTGATAATAACCGCTTAAAATAATTAGTGAAGTGATTAATTTTCGCACTAGAAAAGAAATATTAGTAATACTTATAAAAACTACTAGTAATATTTATAAAAAGTATTAGTAATACTTTTAAAAATTATCAATAATACTTATAATCAAGTGCAAAAATATTAATAATACTTATAAAAACTATCAATAATACTTATAATCAAGTTAAAAAACTATTAATAATACCTACCCATTAGATGCAAATTACGATTTATTTAATCTCAATATATGTAAATGTAGTGGTTATACCACTTCTCCACTACAAACTCGTGAAAACTAATTAGTGAAGTGAGTATTTTTCGCACTAGAAAAATAATATTAGTAATAATAGAAAAAAGTGTAAGTAATACTTTTAAAAATTATCAATAATACTTATAATCAATTGCAAAAATATTAATAATACTTATAAAAACTATCAATAATACTTATAATCAAGTTAAAAAACTATTAATTATACCTACCCAAATTACGATTCATTTAATCTCAATATATGTCAAGTAATTAATTGTAACCAATTTTATTTTTTTGGAAAGAAAATGAATTGTGCTCATTAGCACCGCATATACATGGACACGTATAGGGGGGATGTGAGGAAATTTAATCGGTCAATTGGAAGGCCAAGAGTATATATCTATATCAAAAGCCAAAAAAAGATTTACATTCCTCATTCTAAAGTTCTAGAAAAGAAAGTCTCGAGATCATGGTGATTAAATTTTCCAGATCCTTCTATATCTTCATTCTCTCCTTGTCGATCTGATGATAATCATAAACCAACGATCATTTTCTCCCATAGTTTCCACATTGAATATATATCAATTTGGAATATTTCCCCCAAAAATCGACGGTTGATGAAGGCAGATTCTGTATTTAGTAAAAAAAAAAAAATATATAGATTTAACTTGAAGAAGAAAAATGATAGCTTACCAAACGTTTGTATAACTCGGTAGTCTTGCAAGTAACTCTAAAGGACAACTTTCCACTAGATCCGGTTTTGATAGAACGTTTTCATCTGATCGGACAACATGCGGTGTTTTGGTAATGGTGGATAGCTTCTTGGTTGAAGATCTGGTTCTCACCATTTTTCCAAGATTTAAAAATGGAAGAAACTTTTAGGAGAAAAGGGATAGAGAAAGAAAAAGTAGATGAAATGAAATTGTGGGTGAATGAATGAAAACCGTTTAGTCTAATATGTTTGATTCGAGATTAAATAAATTAATATTTGATTCAATTTTTTGGAAATAATTAAATAATAATCATGGTTGAAGATTTAGTAAAATTAATGAGTGAAAAGAAATACTACTTTGCTATAAAATGAGTAAAATTAATGAATACTACTTTTCTAAAAAAAACGAGTAATATTAATGAGTGAAAAAATACTACTTTTCTACAAAACAAGTAATATTAATGAGTGAAAAGAATAATACTTTGCTATAAAATGAGTAATATTAATGAGTGAAAAAAATACAACTTTTCTACAAAACGAGTAATATTAATAAGTGAAAACAATAATACTTTTCTATAATACGAGCAATATTAATGGGTGAAAAAAAAATACTACTTTTCTACAAAATGAATATTATTAATGAGTGAAAACAATAATACTTTTCTATAATACGAGCAATATTAATGAGTGAAAAAAAAACTACTTTTCTACAAAACGAGTAATAATAATGAGTGAAAACAATACTACTTTGCTACAAAACGAGTAATATTAATGAGTGAAAACAATACTACTTTGCTATAAAACGAGTAATATTAATGAGTGAAAAGAGGAATACATTGACAAACTATATTAGTAATAAATTGACACACTATTGGTAATACATTGAAACACTGTGAGTAATACTTATATACACTATTAGTGTTTATAATAGTGTAATCCAAAACCCTAACCCTAAACCCTAAACCCTAAACCCTAACCCTACTTTGCTATAAAACGAGTAATGTTAAATAGTGAGAAGAGGAATACATTGACAAACACTATGAGTAATACTTATATACATAGTGTTTATAATAGTGTAACCCTAACACTAAACCCCGAAACCTTAAAACCCTAAACCCAGAAACCCTAATGAGTGAAAACAATACTAATTTGCTATAAAATGAGTAATATTAATGAGTGAAAAGAATACTACTTTTCTACAAAACGAGTAATAATAATGAATGAAAACAATACTACTTTTCTATAAAACGAGTAATATTAATGAGTGAAAATAGGAATACATTGATAAACTATATTAGTAATACATTGACACACTATTGGTAATACTTATATACACTATTAGTGTTTATAATAGTGTAAAAGATAATTTAGTAAAAAATAATTTCTTTTAGTTATTTTTTTATTTAATTAATTTGCTTAACTTATTTTTATTTTTATTTTTATTTAAACTTGAACGTAATTTATTATTTAAGTATTACTCTTTTAAATGAATTTTATTTTGACTAAAATTTGGAATAGAATAAATCAATACTAACCGTAGCAATAAAATAGCAAAAATTGATTCAAGCATTAATTTAGTAGTAATAGTCCAAATCCCTCACTATGGGTGAGAAGTTCCAACCGCCTATATTTAATGCTCAGTCTAATTACAATTAATCATGGCATGTATGGTTAAAAAAAATTAAATTTTGAAATGATGATGGATACGGAAAAATCAGATACGTGGGTTTGAAAAGTTTGAAAATACGATTAATATTAACCAATGGAAAGAGTAATACTTTTTTGTAATGTGTGTTATATACATAAATACTTTTCTCTAAAACGACTAATATTAATCAGTGTAAAAAGTAATACTTTTCAATAAAACGATAAATCAGTGTAAAGAATAATACTTTTCTACAAAATGAGTAACATTAATGAGTGAAAACAATAATACTTTTCTATAAAACGAGCAATATTAATGGGTGAAAACAATAATACTTTTCTATAAAACGAGCAATATTAATAGGTGAAAACAATAATACTTTTCTATAATAACAAGCAATATTAATGAGTGAAAAAAATAATACTTTTCTATAAAACGAGTAATATTAATGAGTGAAAAAAGGATTTTTTTTTATAAAACGAGTAATAATAATGAGTGAAAAGAATACCACTTTTCTACAAAACGAGTAATATTAATGAGTGAAAAGAATACTACTTTTCTACAAAACGAGTAATAGCAATGAGAGAAAGGAATACTACTTTTCTACAAAAAGAGTAATATTAATAATTGAAAGGAATACTACTTTTCTACAAAATGAGTAACATTAATGAGTGAAAACAATAATACTTTTCTATAAAACGAGTAATATTAATGGGTGAAAACAATAATACTTTTCTATAAAAACAAGCAATATTAATGAGTGAAAATAATAATACTTTCCTATATAACGAGTAATATTAATGAGTGAAAAGAGGAATACATTGACAAACTATATTAGTAATACATTGACACACTATTGGTAATACATTGAAACACTATGAGTAATACTTATATACACATTTAGTGTTTATAATAGTGTAACTAAACTCTAACCCTAAAACCCGAAACCCTAATGAGTGAAAAGAATACTACTTTTCTACAAAAAGAGTAATATTAATGAGTGAAAGGAATACTACCTTTCTACAAAACGAGTAAAATTAATGAGTGAAAACAATAATACTTTTCTATAAAACGAGTAATATTAATGGGTGAAAACAATAATACTTTTCTATAAAAACAAGCAATATTAATGAGTGAAAACAATAATATTTTTCTATAAAACGAGTAATATTAATGAGTGAAAAGAAGAATACATTGACAAACTATATTAGTAATACATTGACACACTATTGGTAATACATTGAAACACTATGAGTAATACTTATATACACTATTAGTGTTTATAATAGTGTAACCCTAAACTCTAACCCTAAACCATAACCCTAAAACCCGAAACCCTAATGAGTGAAAAGAATACTACTTTTCTACAAAACGAGTAACATTAATGAGTGAAAACAATAATACTTTTCTATAAAACGAGTAATATTAATGGGTGAAAACATTCTATAAAACGAGTAATATTAATGAATGAAAACAATAATACTTTTCTATAAAACGAGCAATATTAATGGGTGAAAACAATAATACTTTTCTATAAAACAAGCAATATTAATGAGTGAAAAGAGAAATACATTGACAAACTATATTAGTAATACATTGACACACTATTGGTAATACATTTAAAAACACTATGAGTAATACTTACATACACTATTATTGTTTATAATAGTGTAACCCTAAACTCTAACCCTAAACCCTAACCCTAAAACCCGAAAACCTAATGAGTGAAAAAAGGAATATTTTTTTATAAAACGAGTAATATTAATGAGTGAAAAGAATACTACTTTTCTATAAAACGAGTAATATTAATGAGTGAAAAGAATACTACTTTTCAACAAAACGAGTAATATTAATGAGTGAAATGAATACTACTTTTCTACAAAAAGAGTAATATTAATGAGTGAAAGGGATACTACTTTTCTACAAAACGAGTAACATTAATGAGTAAAAACAATAATACTTTTCTATAAAACAAGTAATATTAATGGGTGAAAACAATAATACTTTTCTATAAAAATAAGCAATATTAATGAGTGAAAGAAATACTACTTTTCTATAAAAATGAGTAATATATATCAACAAACTATATTAGTAATACATTGAAAAACTACTGGTAATACATTGAAACACTATTAATGATACTTCTATACACTATTAATGTTTATAATAGTGAAACCCTAAACTCTAGCCCTAAACCCCGAAACCCTAAACCCTAAACCCCAAAACCCGAAACCCTAAACCTCGAAACCCGAAACCCTAAACCCTGGAACCCTAAACCCTAATGAGTGAATAGAGGAATATTTTTCTATACAACGAGTAATATTAATGAGTGAAAAGAGGAATACTTTTGTATCAAACGAGTAATATTATTTTTCAAACGAGTAATAGTATTGAAGTGAAAGGGCTTAGTATTGTTTGTTTCGAAATTAATCCAAATTTTATTTTAAATTCAATTGCTCGTGGTCTGAACAACTTTTAGTCAACAATGTTTCTATTCCAAAATCTGTTATTGTTATGTAAAAATATTTTAATAATAATTATTTAGTAAAACATAATTTCTTTTAGTTATTTTTTTATTTAATTATTTTGCTTCAATTATTTTTATTTTTATTTTTATTTAACCTTGAATGTAATTTATTATTTAAGTATTACTCTTTTAATTGAATTTTATTTAAAATAAAATTTGGAATAGAATAAAACAATACTAACCGTACCAATAAAAAAATAAAAATTGATTAAAAAATGAGTCAGGAATTAAAGTTTGATATTCATGGAATGATCCACTACCTCTCACACAAACCGTCCGAATCCCCCACTAATGATTTAGTAGTTCCAACCGCCCATATTTAATTTCCATTCTAACCACAACTAATGATGATGGAATCGGAAAAGTCGGATAATAGGATTTGAAAATATGAGTAATACTAATCTATGAAAAGAGTAATACTTTTTTGTAGATCAAGTAATATTAATCAGTGATATGTGTAATATTATTAGGATAATTTATCGCGAATACACGTGTAAGATGTGTTATTTACAGAAATACATTTCTATAAAATGAGTAATATTAATGAGTTGAAAGAGAAATACTTTTCTATAAAACAAGTAATATTAATCAATGAAAACAATAATATTTTTCTATAAAACGATTATTATTAATCAGTGAAGTGAGTAATGTTATTAGGGTATTCCTTTGTTATACATATTTATTACTGAAATTATTAGGTGTGTAACCATAACAATATAGTTTGAAAAGTCATCATGGAAGTATCCACTACCTCACACAAACCATCCACATACCCCACTAAAAAACGGTAGAGTAAATACCACAATTATGGTTTGTAGTTTCCAAAACCTGTATCACGCATGCAAATTAAACTGATAAGGGAATTCGAAACAACAGTACAAACAAACTCTTTAAATACTAACCTATTGTGAGTTAATTTACTCACTTCACTCCTTTTCAGCATAAGAACTTTAAAAAATATCACGTACTCCTAGTAAGCAGCCAATCAGCCGTAGGGAATGGATTGTTCCTCCATTACCGAGAAGTTTGGAGGCAATGTACCAGTACTCAAAAGCACAACACGATGCGCTTAAAAGTGTTGTGTTTAAGTTTTTCAAGCGGATGATGGCTTACTACAATAAGGAGTTCTTGAGCAGTTTGATTCTTGAGGAAGATCCATGGCTGAATATTAATGACGTGTTTCTCGAAGCCTGTAAGCCACCATCCAATGTTCCTATCATCATCCTCTCCGACACAACCGCCGATGCAAGTGCAAGTGAAACTAGTGCTAATGCTCAAGTTAACCCTAGCCAGAGTGGTGATTAAATGTTGTTTTCATGAGTTTGATGTTGGTTTTTGGTTTTGGTGATTAGTTTGGTTTTGGGTTGAAGTTTCCTTTTTTTTTTTTTTTTTTTTTAATTTTGTTGAAGTGTGGTACCATTCCTTGTGTTACCTGCTAGGTACACATTGGAATTATTATGTTATGTTATAATGTTATCAATGGAGTGAATTATCAATGAAATATTATGTGTTTTAAAACCGTGATTTTTTTTACTTACTTTTTATTTATGTGCGTCTAGTATATTCTTGAAATAAAACAATTATCTATTGATAATCTGTGAAAGTAAATCTATTAAAAGATAATTGAGACATATATATATGTATATATATATATATATATATATATATATATATATATATATATATATATATATATATATATCAATATGAAAAATACCCCTTACATAGAACAACAACACTTTTCATTCAAGTTTCCAAATAACATTTCTATAGAACAAAACTTTCATTCATACCTTTGTAAGATATTTTGCGAAGGAAATAAAATTGGCCGTTTATTGATAAAAAAAAAAAAGAACAAAACTTTCATTCAATTGCAGGCTAAGTCCATAATCAAATTAAAAATTCATTGATTAATGAAATAAATTACAAAACTTATAAGAATCCTAACAAAACACAATTTCACTCACACAAAACCCTAAACCCTGCCTGGAATAAAATACTTAAGTGAAAACACAACCACACACAAAACCCACAATAAAAATAAAAATCCCTGCAAACAAACACCACTTGTAGTCCGATGAAGTTGTGTTGGTAGCATCCACACCAGTCACAACCTCTTCCTCTTCAGCCTTTTCTTCGACTATCTTCGTCTTCCTCTTGAATAAATTATTCTTCGAAGCCTCTTCAAATTCCTCCATCATAACCTTTTCTTCTACTACATTTTTCTTAAAAAACTTTTTGTATGCGTGTATTGCTTCACCTTCAGTTTTAAATGAACAATACAAGCTGTCTTTGTAACCTAACACTTGAGGTGCACATTCCTCCCAACTCGTATAGATCCCAACACGGGTACCCTTGAATACCACATAAAATTTCTTGCGTCCACGTACTGAATAATGCATGATTGAACGAAAGATTCAGATTTTTTTAGATAAAATGGAAATGAAAGAAATAAACTGATAAAGTGGAGAGATATTACCTTGAGATATTAAAAATGTATTTAAGTGGAGATAGATTAGAGGTTTAAATTCAAATTTGAAATTTTGAAATTTTCCGCCGGTTAGAAATTTCTACCAATTAGGGTTTGGATTGAAAAGTTTTATTAGTAAGTAAGGGAAGACAAGTCATTTAGCCGAAGTAATTAAAGGGTAATTAAATGTGTAATTACAATTATGACCTTTTCTGCCTGGGCAGAATATGCCCAATTAGCTTTACCGTAAAATTTTATGTCAAATTAATACTTTTGAGGAATGATGATGTATTATTTTATTATTGTTAGTTATTAAAATAATGATTAGGTGTAAGAAAAGTAGAAGAGAAAATGATTAGGTGTAAGAAAAGTAGGAGAGAAGATGACTTGGTATAAGAAAAGTAAGAGAGATGATGAATTGGTGTAAAAAAAGTTGTGATGTGATAGTTTTAGGAGAGTAGATGTATAATAGGGGTAGATGTGTATTTGGATGGAGGATGAGATGTGTAAATTTAAAAGGGCAGTGCTTGGCGTGGTGATTCACCATGTGGTGAAAGCCACTTTAGTAAGTACACACTCCAAAAAATATTAAATGACTAATTTAACCTTAATGAAAACCCCACCTTTTCAGTTTGATTTGACCGAAAATTTCCAAAAATTTGAATTCAAATTTGTTTCTCTCACTTCCAAAAATACTTTGACTTGGTAAAAAATAATTCAAATTCAAATATTATTTTTTATAATTAAATATCTTAATTACCTGTGTATATACATACACAAGTAACGTATCTATATTTTTACTTTTGTTTTTCTTCATCCTCTTTTAAGTCTCAACCATACTTTTCCTCTCAATATTATATCGGTCCTTCTCCACTCAAATTTTCCGGCAGTAATTTTGCTATGAATCGACATCAATATAGTTCGAAAAAGTTTTACTTTGTATTCAAGGGTGTTCGTCCCGAAATCTACGAAAGTTGGGAAGAATGTGCACCTCATGTTCTTGAATTTTTTGACTCTTTGTACCGGAAATGCCCAAGTGAAGAAGAGGTTGTAGGCTCCTATCGCCGGTTCTTAATTTCTTCGTCACCCGGGGAAGAGTGTTCAAGTGTAGCGTCGGGAAAGGATGTGAATTCGACTGTGTTGGATGGTGAAATTAAAGAAAATTCACCATTGATAGTTCTACCAAGGTCTTATCAACGATCATGTTTTTTGTTTGTTGGTAGTATTAATATTTTTTTTATTTTGGGTTATTTAACTGGCTCAATTGTTTCCAATTTGAAGTAGGGGCAGTAGGGGCACAGTGAAAGGGGTAGTTACAGTACTTGATCAACTATAATTACATAAATTTCGATGTTAATCATGGTTTTGATGATGATAGAGAGATTAATTATGTTATCATGATTTCTAGGGCTAATCGTCAAATATTGTATAAATTTCCCAGATTTTTTTTGTATAAACAAAAAAATTTGTTGTAGTTTATTTATGATGGGAATGATTATAATTGTAGTTGATTATTCATTCTGCCCATTTAGATAAAATTAGTATGTACAATTCTAATGCATGTTAAGATAAAATTATTATTGGCCCAAATATACAATTCTAATGCAGCCCATTAAGATAAAATTATTATTGGCCCAAATAATAAATAAATATTATGAGCCCAATAAAATATATACCTATTATGGGACCAATAACATATAAATACTCTTATGATCCAATTACCCACCATATAAATAAAATAATATATATATTGATTTTGAAATAGATATTAGATATTAGGTTAAAATAATATATGTTGATTTGAAATAGATATTAGATTATAGAAACTACTAGATCATAGAAACTAATTATACATATGGCATCGATCGATGGGATACGTGAAGAACGGGTTAAAATTGATTGAGTAATTGTATGTAATCATTAATCTAAAAATGTGAATCACACACAAAATTAAAAAAATCCAGCACTAAAAATGAGAACATGGGATACGTTTATGGAAGTGGAATGTTATGGGTAATTTCTTTATTCATTTCCGTTTGACTTATTCTTAAAATCATTTCTATAATTTTCTTTAATTAATAAATATAATTGAATTACGTCAATTATGATTTATTCGGATCAATTTTTTTTATTTGGATCTCAATTTTTTTAAAGGTGTAACACCAAAATGGCAATTTAATTAAATATTACTCTAGCATTTATAACAAGGATCTTTAGAAGTATGGGTTCGTCAAAGTAAAAAAAACAATATAATGTGAAACTCTAAACCCTAACTAAACCCTAAAAACTATGTAAACCCTAAAACCCTGAAGTTGTACCCTAAACCCTGAAGTAAACCCAAAAAACTATACTAACCCCAAAAACCGGGGTAAAATTAAGATTAAGCTTCATAGATAAAATCTATAGTCTCTTTAAAATTAATTAATTTATATTGTTGTATTTGACCTTTTGTTTATCAAATGTAATCTCAAAACTGGTCAAATTATGATTCATCAAATATTAATCAATTTTACTGAAAAATATTGATTTTTAGTTTTAAAAATTAAAACTAAAAGCACACATCTTTTCATTGGATTATCCCAACCAACCGTATAAAAAAAGTAATTTTTAATTTTTTTCCAGCCCTAAAGTAATGATTACGTATTGGAAATCCAATTTTGCATCTTGAAGGCAACAAAATATTATTACTTGTGCAGTAGATAATCATTATGTAATGCCAAGCCTGTAAACAAACATAAAATGGAAGCATAAGTAATTTAAAGATATTCACTCCATTCCATATAAATGTGGTTTTAGGTTTGTTCACACATATTATATAAATTTTAAAGTAGTCTTTTATGTTAGACAAATTCTAGGGTGCATCCAAGTGCATAGTATGCACTTGGATTTTGCACCTAATTTGAAATTGATTTTAAAATCAATTTTGACTAAATTCGCGGGTCGGTTGCGGTTCGGTTTTTGGGATCCAACAAAAAATTCGCGGGTCAGGCACAGCCCGACCAAAATTCGCGGGTCTGGCAACAATCGGAGTTGAAAATGGGCCGCGCGCGCTTCGTACCAATACCCGAAGTTATAATCACCAATACCCGAAGTTATAATCACCAATACCCGAAGTTATATCACCAATACCCGAAGTTATAATCACCAATACCCGAAGTTATAATCACCAATACCCGAAGTTATAATCACCAATACCCGAAGTTATATCACCAATACCCCAAATTATAATTACCAATACCCTAAGTTATAATAACCAATACCCCAAGTTATAATCACTAATACCTCAAGTTATATCCCTAAAAAATTATTTACCAATATCTCGAGACTTAATCACCAATACCCCAAGTTATAATCACCAATACTATAAGTTATATTCTCCAATACCCTAAGTTATAATCACCAATACCCTAAGAATTACTCAATAATAATGTATCAAATAATTATTCAGGATTACCCCAAGAGTTAATTACCAATACCCCAAGTTATAATCAACAATACCCCAAGATTTGATCCACCAATACCCGAAGTTATAATAACCAATACCCCAAGTTGTAATAACCAATACCCCAAGTTATAATAACCAATACCCCAAGATATAATCACCAATACCCCAAGATTTGATCACCAATACCCGAAGTTATAATCACCAATACCCCAAGATTTGATCACCAATACCCGAAGTTATAATAACCAATACCCCAAGTTGTAATAACCAATACCTCAAGTTATAATAACCAATACCCCAAGATATAATCACCAATACCCCAAGATTTGATCACCAATACCCGAAGTTATAATCATCAATACCCCAAGATATAATCACCAATACCCCAAGATTTGATCACCAATACCCGAAGTTATAATCACCAATACCCCAAGTTGTAATAATCAATTCCCCAAGATATAATAACCAATACCCCAAGATATAATCACCAATACCCCAAGATATAATCAACAATACCCCAAATTGTAATCACCAATATCCCAAGATTTGATCACCAATACCCGAAGTTATAATCACCAATAACCCAAGTTGTAATAAGTCTCAAACAGAAAAAGTAGGTCCAACACTGTCAAACGTTGGAATTTGGGCCCAGACTTGCGTACATCATCGCGCGTTGCGCAGTGAGTTCAACTCGAATCGTCGATCCGCTTTCAAAAAATGTATCACAATAAAAATTCTGAGTCTGACTCCAAAAGTTATGTCTGTTTTGATTTCTACCGACGAGCACCAGGAACGGAGGTCAATTTGGTTCATCACAAAAACTGTCAAGTAAACTGGCGAGAGGCTTCTGAGATTTGGAAACGTGGGTGATGAAGGTTTCCTGGCCGTCGGATTCAGAGGAGAAAACGGAAGGGAGGAGGAGAGAGATGCGGGTTAGTCTGACCCGCGAGTTTTGGTCGGGTTGGGCTGACCCGCAAATTTTTACTTGGTCAAAATTGATTTTAAATTGAGTGAAAAATCCAAGTGCATAGTATGCACTTGGATGCACCCTAGAGCTACTCTTTATGTTATGTTTATTAAACATTTAAATCCAATTTTTGGAAGTTTACATGCTTTTGGATTCTATAAAATCAATTCTAAAATAATTGCCCACAAATAACTACCCCAATAATAATAAAATTGATGGATTTTTTAGAAACACATCTATCATAACTACCCCTATTCAAAAATGATTTTATTTGAAAAAAATTAATTTCATTGTTTCAAAACAACATATAGATTACTTTATATTCAAATTGTTTCAAATGGTAAAATGATATTTATTTTGCAAATATGCAATTACCAATAGGAAATACAGAGTGAAATTGGTAAATATTTATATTGCAAATATTTATACATACAAGAGTGAAATTGGTAAATATGCAGTTACCAATAGGAATCACACCTAACACGATTCCAAAATTAAATACTTCATTCATTTCAATATTTTGAAAAAGGAGAAAAAAGTCTTAGTATGTGTATTAAATATTAATCCCCATTATTGATCCGTATCTCAATAACCAAAAATTGACAATTAACTTGGCAAATACATTTTCATTTAGGGTTTTTTATCTAATAATATGCATGCATGACTATTATATAAATTACCAAATCATAATACCAAATATAAACATAAACTATTAAAATTATGTTTGAAAATCACAAAATATAGATAAAAAAGAAAATACTTAAAATTTAAATTGTCCAGATGAAAAAAAAAAACGAGACTATGATAATTCTACTAGGAGGTTGATTTCAGCGTCCCAATGAATTTGTGTCTCATTAAATTCGTTCTTCGCCCTCTCAAGCTCCCTCCCCATTTCCTCCTTCTTCTCAGCATTATCTGTCATGCGGATCTGAGTCCGAATTTCACCCATGATTTCCAGCAGTTTGCACTTTATCTCGGACAGGATCTTGAGACTTTGACGGATCGTCCTTGAATATTCCTTCTTGAACTGCAAAATCGGAAATATCTTATTGAATAAAAATGAAAAAAAAACCCTAAAAGAATAGGTCCCTAAATTAATTAACTTACCAACTTGATTTCTTCGTCAAATTCGTTCTTCATATCCTCCAGAATTCACAAATCGTCCTTAAATTAAGAAATCCAGAAGAAAAAATCAGTAAAAATAACTTGAGGACGTAGATTATTCTGATGATATTAACTTACAATGTCGAAGGTAATAGTGTTTTTGTGTGTGTTTTTAAGGTAATATTGAAGACGAAATGGTGTAGATCGAATGTATAGGAATATATATAGACATATGTGTTGGGACATTGTCAGTTTTGATTAAGATCCCAAAGCCCCTGAAAAGATGTTTGCCTTAATCTGTCTTTGTCAGGCTAGTCCTGATTAGGATTAGTACTTAGTCATTTTACACTTCACAGGTACTCAGTGAGAGGAGAACTCACTGGAGACAATCAAGACTCAGAGCCTGAAGACGAAGAGCACCATCCTGAACTTATGGCAGTCCTCTAAGCTGGCTGAGTAAGTGTCAGTGATGAAGAGTATGACCCTGAGGTCATTACTAACTCAATCCTGAAGGGAACAGGATGTCACTGAGTTAATGGGAAGACTTGGAGTAGAGCCAAGCAATGCAAAAGGAATTTCAGCGTCAGGACAAGACTGGTGGGCTCAAGACAAAATGAACTTAATAAGACAAGCCTGAAGCTCAGTAATAAGTTCTGACATTCTCACCAACCTGATGACGTGGACCAATCCGAGAAGGGCACGCACGTACGGAACCTGACATGAAGACTGAATTCAGACTGCACATTCAACGGGCAAGCATTTAATGGACATTTAATGCAAATACCAAATCCATGCAAGGACGGCTGCTGCATGAAGATATGTCCGTTTGAAGCCACTCTACATAGATGACTAAAAGGCTATCTCTCCAACGGATAGTTTTTCAAATCACCTATAAATACAGAAGGCCTTGAACCCATTCAAGGTTACGGGAAATTTCCAAGCCAGAAATTACTCAAACTCTCAAGCACTCAAAGCATTCAGCCTTTAAGAGAAGCACTCGAAAACATCCAAATTTCCCAAGTGTTTCTTAGCAACTGAGAGTTATTCTGTATTCCAAGAGCTAAATAGCATTATCTTAAGCTTAGAGAGATTATCCAATCTTTAGCATAGCTTTGCCTTGTAAGGATAATCTCAACTTAGTTGGAATCCAAACTGAAACCAAAACCCTAAGTTAGGCTTGTTGGGAGTAAGTCAGTTAGTGTGTTAGTAAGTGGCGTTGTATAGATCAGTGAGGTTAGCTGGTCTTGGTGCACCTTGGCACGTTAAAAACAAGAATCCCTTGAGTGGATTTCCTGTTAAATCAGGCCGTGGACGTAGGAGCTTGAGTCTCTGAACCACGTTAAACTCCTTGTGTTCTTACTGCTTTGATATTGTGCATACTTGCCATATTACTTGTTCATTCATTGCATTCAAGTTTATCAAGCCTGAATCAATCAGGCTGATCTTCAAAAGAGCACTGCCCTACTAAATACTATTCAGAATTGAGTAAAACAAGTTTTTCAGAAAGCAAACTAAACAAGACTTTAAACTATCAGGGCTCAAACATTTCCGCACTGAACTTGAACTGATAGTTAGCCAACTGACCCGCACCAAGTGTAGTCAGTAGGTGTATTATCAACTCCTAGTTCTTTACCACTCTGAGTAAAGGGGACTCAGTCAGTTTTAAGGTTGAAAAATTGGTATACGTGTATTTCCCCCCCCATACACGTATTCCTCAGTCTTGTACCGGGACCAACAAGTGGTATCAGAGCAGTGGTTCGAAAGACCACTGACTTTGAATACTAATAGTTTCAGAGGAGAAACTGTTGGTGGTCACTGAACAGATCTGAGTTTTCTTTTCATAAAACTTGCATCATCATGACTTCGAGGAGACTTGAAGCTTCGTTACCTGAATTCTCTGATTCTAACTTTGTCTATTGGAAGTTTAGATTAGAAGCACATCTAGATGCCATCCATGACCAGATGCCGCATGTTCTCAGGGAAGGACCGATCAAAATCACTGTCCCTAATACCAGAGGGAGAGGATATGACGATCTCGATATTGGTGTACCTATTCCTAAGAAAAGGAAGGATATGACCACTGATTAGATCAAGATGATGGGGCTTGACAACGTCGCCAGAAACATCATCTTGCATACGGTGCCCTTCGAGGAGTCAGCTAGGCTGATGAACTTAAAGACGGCAAATGAGGTTTGGGATGAGCTGACAAGGATGTGTGAGGGATCTGAAAAGATCAAGGAGAACAAGAGAAACATTGCCATTCAGAAATTCGAGGCGTTCGAAATGCTGCCTGACGAGAGCATAGATCAAATGGAGTCTAGATTCATCAAGTTGATGAATGAGTTGGTGATGCTGGACAAGGATGTCCCAAGGAGAGATGTTGCTTCAAAGATCCTGAATGCCCTTCCTGAGAGATGGGATAACAGTGTAATTATGCTTAAGAACACTCAGGATATGAGTATCATAACTTCTGCTTTACTTTTTTCAGAGCTCAAGGCGCTTGAATTCGATCTTAACAAAAGAAAGAAGAAAGTTCAGTCAGAAGAGGAAGTAAAGGAGAAAACTCCTGAGAAAAGTGTGGCGTTCAAGGCCAGGTCTGAACCTGTTGAGCCCTCATCAAATTCTTCATCAAAGTCACTGATGGAGATGAGCAGGGAAGAACTCGCTGAGGAGTACAGCCTGATGACCAGACGATTTGACAAGCTCAATTCCAGGTTTGGTCGTTATAAAAAGTTTTATCAGGACTCACGTGACAGGAAACCTGAAGGAACCCACCAAAGCTCAAGGAGATATGAGGAGCGAAGGAACACTGACCAGAGGAGAGAACGTGGTGATGAAAGGAGATATTCTGAACCAAAACCTGAAAGAAGAGACGAACAGAGACGTACTCGCGATGATAGATATCCAACCAAGGCTGAAAGCTCACCAAGAACCAGGGAACCTGACTCAAGGAGGAACCCTGAACCAAGAAAAGAAAGAGTAAGTGAGCAGGTAGCATGTTACAACTGTAACAAAATTGGTCACTATCAGTACGACTGCCCGGAGCTGAGTGCGAGGGAGAGAGAGGAAAGGAGAGCCACTAGGGATCTAAGATCTGCTGATCGGAGAGCAATGTTCGCTGAAGATGCAACAAACTCTGACGGTCCTGCTGAGAGGTCACCTGAACTCTTCTCAGATGACGAGTACGATGATGTCTATCTGATGGCTAGGGATGAGCCTGAGGTAACATCAAATTCTGTTTGTGCTTCTTACACTGGTCAAAATCCTGAGCTTAGCTCAGAGTCAGTTAGAGAAATGAACCTTCAGATCTGCCTTGATCAATTGATGGTTGATTTCTCCAGACTGCAGTAAACTAATGTCTTCTTGGTAGAGGAGAATAAGAAATTGAGTACTGAGGTTCACAACCTGAACGAACAACTCACTCAGTCTGATCTTAAAGAATCAACTCAAATTGTGAGACTAACTCAGGAGATTGATTTAATCAATGCTGAGCGTCTTCCAAGAGAGAAGATTCTGAAAGAACTGGCTGAGGAAGAGCTGGTCAGGAAGGAAGAACTAAAAGTACTTAAGAGTAAGTTTGATGACCTCTTTACCAGACATGAAATCCTGAAAAAGAGTGAGGACTCTCTCAAGAAAAAGGTTGCAGCAATGAATAAATCCTCAGTGGCTAGAGAGGAAATAAATAGCAACCAGATGCTTGGGAACAAGAAAAAGGGACTTGGATATGTTCCTGAGAAATCCTCACAAGGTCAGTCTCATGTTGCTTCAGGGAGCAACACTGAGAGGGTATTTGTTCAGACAGGCCAGAGTTCACCTAAGGTTGTGCTCCAGGCCCGTCAAACAGATAAGGGCAAGGAAACCGTTGACACAGTCAGGGTTGCTCCTAAGGTAGCTAAGCCAAAACCCAAGGGAAAGGCGAAGCAACCTAAGGAAGCTCCTGAGAGCTCAGGCCAGGGAAAACCTCAGCGAAAGCAGAGGAAGACTCAGGCCAAGAGCCCTCAGACTGGTCAGCGAGGGTACCATCATGCTTGGCAATACCAACAGGGAAGGCCAAATATGATGACACCCCCGTGGTTTTGGCATCCTGAGGCCTTTAACTGTTTTCCATTCCCTCACTTGCCTAGGGGGAATAGAAATCAGGGTCCTTATCAAGAACAAGGCCCAAGACCTGCTGCACCCAGACCTAGGAAGAACAGGAAGCCAGCCCAAAAGGCACCCACTCAGGCTCCTGTGAAGCCTAAGTCTAGCACTCATACACCATCTTCCTCTCAGGCAAAGAAGAAGAAAGTTGTGTATGTTGATGTTTCAGGGAGACAGATTTACCACTCTGAAGCAATCAGGGTTGTTAAGCAAGTCTGGATCCCGAAGGGTACAACTGACACGATAGGACCCAACACCCAATGGGTACCTAAAGCCTGAATTGCTTGCAGGCGGCTGTGGATCACAACAAGAGGAGAGGAGACTCAATCAAAGCTGTTTGGTACCTAGACAGTGGTTGCTCAAGGCACATGACTGGAATGAAGAGTCTTCTCCAAGAGTATCAAGCTAAAGATGGTCCACAGGTAACCTTTGGTGATAACTCAAAAGGTGTTACTAAAGGTTTTGGTGTTTTGATTATAGGTACAGTCAGAGTGGAAAATGTGTCCTTTGTGGAAGGACTGAAGCATAACCTGTTGTCAGTAAGTCAATTCTGTGACAAAGGTTTCAGTGTTGAGTTTTCATCGAATATATGTTCAGTCAAGGACAAATCAACACAAGTGCTTCTATCAGGTATAAGGAAAGGTAACGTTTATCTCGCTGATTGGAGCAGCACTATTCCTAATACTTACTTTGTTGCTAAAAGCTCTCTAGAGCTCAGTTGGTTATGGCATAAAAGATTAAGCCACCTGAACTTCAAGATTCTTAACAAAATTTCTAGACAGTCACTTGTTGATGGTCTACCTAATGAAGTTTTTAGCAAAGATCACGTGTGCAAAGCTTGTCAGGAAGAGAAGCAGGTCAGAGCATCATTCAAAGAGAAAGCTTCCTATTCCACTGACAGGATACTTCAGCTCTTGCACATGGATTTATTTGGTCCCATAACACCTGTGAGTATGAATGGTAGAAAATATACCCTTGTGGTTATTGATGATTGTTCTAGATATACTTGGGTTATTTTCCTGTTGAATAAGAAGGAAACACAGGTGAAGCTTCCAGAGTTGCTCAGGAGACTCAGCAATGAGAAGAATCAGTCCATTACTAAGATCAGATCTGACAAGGGCACTGAATTTATAAATTCATATATTTCTGACTTTTGTAATGAACTTGGTATAGCTCATGAGACTTCTGCAGCTAGAACCCCACAACAGAATGGTGTCGCTGAGAGAAGGAACATGACACTGAAGGAAGCAGCAAGGACCATGCTGGCTGAGTCAGGACTGCCTAAGAAATTCTGGGCTGAGGCAATCAACACTGCATGCTACACTCAGAACAGATCCATGCTGAACAAACAACATGCACAGACCCCATATGAGACATGGAACAAAAGGAAACCTCGTATTTCTTATTTTCATGTATTTGGTTGTAAGTGCTTCATCCTCAACAATGGGAAGACCCAATTGAAAGCCTTTGATAGCAAATATGATGAAGGAATATTCTTAGGATATTCTGAAGTTAGTAAAGCCTTCAAGGTTTACAATTGTAGGACCCTTGTTGTGGAAGAATCACCTCATGTTGTCTTTGATGAATCTGCTAATGAGTCTAGGGCAAAGGTGTTGAATCCTGACACTGAGGAGGTCACAAGGAGTGTGACAAGGCTGAGCTTGAAGAATCAACCTGATCCTAAGATCAAGATTGTGCCAATTCCAAGATGGGATGATGATGACGATCAGGATGAGGAATCAGGTGCCACTCCTAAGCCCAACACATCAGGGATTGTTGAGCCTCAGACTGAGGAACAGGCTCAACCTGAGGTAAGCACCGTCTATGAAGATGCTGTTACAGCTGAGACGGCTCCTGAGTCACCTAATCAAGGGGGAATCAATGTCCCTGACATTGAGCTTGTTAATCCCTTTGGTATAGACTCAGGATCATCCCCTTCTGTTCAATTTCCTGAATTTTATGAGCCTGTAGACACTAACATTGCAGGTACTTCAGGAACAACTCCTGGCAAAAGAACATGGTTAGAGGATCATCCCATTGATCAAATCATTGGTGATCCAACTGAGGGAGTCAGGACCAGACGGTTCCATGGTGAGAGTGCATTGTTTTGTTGCTTTCTCTCTGAGCAAGAGCCCCAGAACATTGAAGAAGCTCTCACTGACTCGAACTGGATCATTGCCATGCAAGAGGAGTTGAATCAGTTCACAAGGAATCAGGTTTGGGAACTGGTAGATAGACCTAGGCATCAAGGTGTGATTGGTACCAAGTGGGTCTTTAAGAACAAGAAGGATGAAAATGGTGTTGTGGTAAGGAACAAGGCTAGACTGGTTGCAAAAGGGTATTGTCAGTCTGAAGGAATAGACTATGATGAGACTTTTGCTCCAGTGGCTAGGTTGGAAGCTATCAGGTTATTCCTTGCCTATGCAACATATAAGAAGTTCAAGGTGTATCAAATGGATGTCAAGAGTGCCTTCCTGAATGGTGTACTCAATGAAGAGGTATATGTTGAACAACCTCCCGGGTTTGAGGTTGGAGATAGAGTATACCATTTGAAGAAAGCACTCTATGGACTTAAGCAAGCACCAAGAGCTTGGTATGATACCCCCTCTCAATTCCTGATAGACCATGGGTTCAAGAAGGGAACTGTGGATAGGACATTGTTCAGGATCACTGAAGGTGATGACATTCTCTTGGTCCAGATTTATGTGGATGACATAATATTTGGATCACCAAATCACCAGCTCTGTGAGAAATTCTCTAAGTTGATGACTGGTAAATTTGAGATGTCCATGATGGGAGAGATGAACTTCTTCTTAGGATTGCAGGTCAAGCAGACTGATCAAGGTATATTCATAAATCAGGCCAAGTATACAAGAGACTTGATTCATAAGTTTGGTGTTCAGAACAGCAATCCAGCCAGGATCCCTATGAACACAAATTGGAAGATGGATCCTGACACTGAAGGGACTTCAGTAAATCAGACTGAGTATCGAGGGCTGATAGGTTCTTTGTTGTACCTGACTGCAAGTAGGCCTGACATTACGTTTGCAGTTGGTGTATGTGCTAGGTATCAGTCTGATCCCAAGAGAAGTCATTTGGAGGCTGCTAAGAGGATACTTAAGTATTTGAAAAGGACAGTCAATATGGGACTATGGTATCCTTCAGATGACAACTTAGAACTGACAGGTTATTCAGATGCAGACTATGGAGGTTGTAGGATTGATAGGAAATCAACCTCAGGGACATGTCAGTTTTTGGGAAGTAAGTTGATCTCCTGGTTTAGTAAGAAGTAGAATTCAGTGGCTACATCCACAACTGAGGCTGAGTATATGGCTGCAGGTAGTTGTTGTGCTCAGATTTTATGGTTGAGGCAACAGTTGAGGGACTACCAAGTTTTTGCTAATCAGGTTCCAATCTATTGTGATAATAATAGTGCTATAGCAATTACTCAGAACCCAGTGCTTCACACAAGGTGCAAGCATGTGGATATTAGGCATCACTTCATTCGAGATCATGTGGAGAAGAAAGATATTAGGATGGAGAAGATTCACACTGACAGGCAAAGAGCTGACATCTTGACTAAGCCTCTGGCTGAAGCAAGGTTTATGGAACTGTCAGTGGAGTTGTGACTCTTAGATCCGGGAGAGTAGTCAGTGTAGGGTCCTAGGGGGAACTCAGGCCAGACTCGACTCAGCGAGGTATCAGGGTGCTACATTGTCTCCCTGACAGGTATGAGTTCTATCCTGACTCGTGTGAATTTCAAGCGTCTCCCTGAGTCTTTCGTCCTGAAAATCTTTATTAAATGCATTCCGTTCTCATTAAAAGCGCGCCTTTTCATATTTAAAACCCACGCGCACGGAGTATTTAATGCTACAGTTACTTTTTCATATACGTGTCCGTTTTATACGGAATATGACTGACATGGGGTTTGGATTGAAGCTGAGATTAATCCTGGCCCCTCATTTCAAAACCTTTCGAATTCAGGGATTAATCTCAACCCCACGTTTGAGTAACTGACTTAATCTTATCAATCAAGAGTGCCATTTGAGGTTTTTACGCAAACACAACGCATATCCGCACACTGAGTTTTCTCTTGCTCAAACACAGAATTTTCAAGAAAAATCTCTTCTTTCAAAACAATGGCATTCCTTGATTCCAACTGGACAACCGACAAGATCGTGGACGTTGTCGAGAACAAGCTGATACACATGGAGCAAGTCATCTCCATGGAAGGTATCTGTCTTACAGTTGAGAAAATCAAATCCGTATTCAAGTGGATTTCCGATGCTGGGTTGGAAATATACTTCACCACCCGCCCCATTTCCGTGCTCCCAAGAACGGTCGTGGAAGCATACTTGAATATGTTCTTACGGAAGGGGGAGATTTATACGAAGGTGACTGCGCTTAAGCCGATGGGAGAGAAGGACGGCGACGACGAACCTCTCTACAACTCCGAGGAGGTCACTATTGACGTCAGGAGGGCGGTGAGGGAAGTCTTTAAGTTGCCATTCTCTGGCATCAACCCAAGAACGTTTAAGGAGAACTCGGAGGGAGAACTTCTTGGGAAATGGACCAAGTCTGGGTCATCAGAGTTCAGGGCTCGTCAGAACAAGAATACGTTAAAGCCTGAGTACAGAGCTCTGGTGGATTTGGTGTCCAAGATGGTGATGGGTGCAACTGGCTCTCACGAGCAACTGAGTCTGCCCAAGCTGAGACTCATGGGAGCAATTGTTGATGGAGTGGAAGCGAACTGGGAGCAGTTCTTCCTTGATCAACTCCATCAGGCCGGACTGGACAAACTAAAGCGAGATGAGGAGAAGAAGCACATATCCGTCAGTGCCATCTTGCCATTCGGAACGAGGATGTCCATCCTGATTGCTCATGCCTGCCATGGGTATACCTTCGATTTTGAGGACAGTCTATCCTCAAAGAAGGTAATGTTTTCCTCACTGAGTGATACCTATTCAGTGCTAGGGCTGACTGATCCCAATGCGAAAGCAAAGGGTCAGGCCAAAAAGCCAGCTGGTAAGGCCAAGAGAGTGGCAACCAGTCTCATTGAACGGGTAGATGACCTCCTTGAGAGGAGTAAGGAAGGTGAGGAGGAGGCAGCAGCTGAGGAGGTGGAGCAGGCTGAGGTGGATAAGACTGAGAGGAGGAAGAAGGTAAGGGTCGTGTTGTCAGGGAAGAGCACGAAATCAGGGACTGAGTCTGATCCCAAGAAGGCCGGGTCAGAGGCTGAGGGAACTGACGATGACGTCAGGAAGGAGGGTGCTCAGGGAGAGAGGCCCCTGAAGAGGCTTAGGAAAGGACCCAAAAAGTCCCCTGCTAAAAAGCTGCCTGAGGTGAGTGAGAGGGAGAAGTCAAGCTCGCCTGGAGCCTCTGACTTGGAGGAAGTGAGAAAATCTGTCGAGACGGCTTAGTTGTTGCAGCCTGAGACAGTACCCACTCAAACACCCCCAAACCCTGAAACACAAACACCTTCCAACCCTGACCCTACCTCTCAACCCACTGAAACACCCCAAACAGAGCCAAATCATCCTATTGAGTCAGCGCCATCAAATTCACCCACGAATGAGCCTGATCAGTCAGCCGAGCCAAATCTTCCAAACCCCGCAGACTTTCCATCATACCCCAATCCCAAAGACTGTCCCAAATCCATTTCAGCTGAAGAGGATGAATTCCTCGAAATGGAGGAGGAGGAATTAGATGAACACATGGCGGGAGGGATTCTGGAGAACACTCTCAGGGGGAATGCCACTGAATGGGCAGGAAAGTGCTGGCCTGGGCTATACAAATACAATGAGCTGCTGGCATATGTGATCGAGCTCAAGGTTTGGTTGGACTTCAAACAATCAAACATACAGGAGCAACATCTGCTAGTGGACGCTCGCGGCTGGGAGCACTGGGAAACTGAGGAAGCCAAGATTTGCTCCTTCTTTGGACTGACTAGCTGGCTTCAACTTCTAAACTTTGACAACCTGAAGCAGCTAGTGGCTGCTATGATGTCCAAGAGCAAGGCCGACATCCGGTCTGATGAAGAGAAGGATGATGAGGATGATGATGAAGCTCAGGGTGGAGATATGGAGAAGGCAGTGGAGGAGACTGCAAAGGAAGTTGATGAGATGATCTCTGAGCCTCAGGCTCAGGGGGAAGGTGAAAGGGACACTGGTGCTAAGGGTGGACCAGTGGCTGAGGATGTTTTGAACATCTCAGCTGCCAATGAGACATCTGTCGATGAAGGGATTCCCTGCCCTGAGACAAGAGAGGAAGATGTTGAGGCATCCAAGGAGACTCTCAGTTCCGAGGGACTTGCTCCTAAGGTTCAAGATAGCTTAGCTGAGCCTGAGGAGGCGGCTATGACTACTTCACAACTGCCTTCAGTGCACCTTGAAGAAGGGACTGATGCTGCAGGGGCTGATAAGGAAAAGCAACCAATCACTGATGAGGCCGTTGATGATGCAGATGTGATAATAACTGGGGTCGGCCGTGCTGAATTCACAAGCATAGTGGAGATCAAGCAGGAGAAAACCACATAAAATCTAGCTGAACTTCAGGAGGAAGTAATGAGGCTACGAGCTGAAAAAGAAGAAGACTCCAAGGCCCTGGCAAAACACATCAGGTGGACAAAGTCAGCCTACAACACCCTTGCCAACAGGGAGCTGATTTTGCTAAAGAGGACGATGACTGACACGGCCAAGTCAGTGAGGAATGAGAGGAAGCGCACCAAGAAGATGCTTAGGAACACTCTCAAGAAACTTGATGAGAGGGATGCGATCAGGGATGAGAAGTTGAATCAGGCAGTTGACAGGATTGCAGTTCAGACTGGAGCTATTGTCACTCAGGCCATGAAGGACTCAGCGTCCAAACTGGAGCTGGAGTCAGGGAAGTTGGATCGCACCTCTCAGTCAGTGGCAGACATTTTGGCGAAGGCCACCGAGGAGTCGGCAAAGATACTAACTGAGGCCAGCAGAGTCAGCGGTGAGTCCTTGAAGGTGGAGGAAAGGATCACCAAGGATGAACAAAGACTCAAACTCTCTATGGAGGTCTTTGAGAAGAAAGTCAATGCTGCTATTAGTTCGGTTTCTTACGCAGGCACTGGGATTGCCACGGGAGTTGGAGGGGGTATTGGAAGTTCAATCTTTAGCCTCTTTTGTTATCAACAGTGGAGCTGAGTCACTCCCATCCCAGGCCAATGATGATGCCAAAAAGGGGGAAAAGAAGAAGAAAAGATCCCGCCCTGAGGCATCGGAGGCAGTCAACCAAGGTGAGACCGTTCTAGCTGACCCTGAAGCCAATCCTGAAGGGAATATACTAAGGGTGAGGAAGTCAGCTAGGTTAGCGGCAGTGGAGAAGGAATGAGAGGAAGTTGTTGCCAGGCTGAGGGCGGAGACAACAAAGGCAAAGGCTGATGAACCTTCCAAGCAGCAACCTAAGCCTATTCAGAGATCTTCTCCCATGAGCTCATGGAAGGATCCAATCACTTTCTCAGGGGAGATGGTGGCGGAGCTATGTGCTGAAGCATGGGGAGATCACTCTGAGAAATCTGAGGCTATGCGCAGAGCTGAAATTGCTCAGAAGGAGAAGATGCGCATCTTGGAAAAGAAGGTTGAGAAGCTGACTGATATCAATGAGCTTCAACAACGAGAACTGGATGACGCAGTGATCAGCTTGCTAAGGAGGAAGAAGGCGAAGCCTGAGCCTAGGAAGTACAGAAAGAAGCCAACAGTTAGGAAATCAACAATTCTTCAAATCAGTAGGCCTGAATCAGGAGTAAGGGAAGCTTTTGTCGATGAGTTCGTCTCAGAGGCATTGAAGGAGTTTTGGACTTATGCAAGGGATGAATTCGTTAGATTGTGGTATGTTGTGAAGAAGTGGGGCGACACTGATGATATCAATGCCCACTTCACTGACTACATGATGGACAATCATCCTGAGCTATTCCAGAAGATCTTGGAGGAGGCTGATGCAGCTCAAGTTCAAGTGAAGGCTTCTGAGTTCACCATTCGAGCTCCTCCCTTGGTTCCTGGAACTCAAAAGCATGACACAAAGGCCATAATGATGTAAGTATTGAAGATAGCCAAAGCTGAAGGATACGTGAACCAACCTGGAAGACTTGACGAGCTGAAGGCAAGAGTCTATGCAGGATATGGACTCAAACCTGAGATGAGATTAGTCTAGGTGTTCACAGGCTTTCTTTGTAATAGACTAGATTCATTGTAACCATTTCCACATCAATCAATGAAGTCTATTATTTCTGCCCACAGACAAAAACTCATTGTCTTTTTGGCTGTTTGTTTTAAATTCTGTACTTTATCAAGAACTGCTCTAACACTGTCTTATCTTATAAGATAGGTTTATCATATTTCCTCTAAATGTTTTGAGGATCTTTTCAGTGTTTTGGCATCATCAAAAAGGGGGAAATTGTTGGGACATTGTCAGTTTTGATTAAGATCCCAAAGCCCCTGAAAAGATGTTTGCCTTAATCTGTCTTTGTCAGGCTAGTCTTGATTAGGATTAGTACTTAGTCATTTTACACTTCACAGGTACTCAGTGAGAGGAGAACTCACTGGAGATAATCAAGACTCAGAGCCTGAAGACGAAGAGCACCATCCTGAACTTATGGCAGTCCTCTAAGCTGGCTGAGTAAGTGTCAGTGATGAAGAGTATGACCCTGAGGTCATTACTAACTCAATCCTGAAGGGAACAGGATGTCACTGAGTTAATGGGAAGACTTGGAGTAGAGCCAAGCAATGCAAAAGGAATTTCAGCGCCAGGACAAGACTGGTGGGCTCAAGACAAAATGAACTTAATAAGACAAGCCTGAAGCTCAGGAATAAGTTCTGACATTCTCACCAACCTGATGACGTGGACCAATCCAAGAAGGACACGCACGTACGGAACCTGACATGAAGACTGAATTCAGACTGCACATTCAACGGGCAAGCATTTAATGGGAATTTAATGCAAATACCAAATCCATGCAAGGACGACTGCTGCATGAAGATATGTCCGTTTGAAGCCACTCTACATAGATGACTAGAAGGCTATCTCTCCAACGGATAGTTTTTCAAATCACCTATAAATACAGAAGGCCTTGAACCCATTCAAGGTTACGGGAAATTTCCAAGCCAGAAATTACTCAAACTCTCAAGCACTCAAAGCATTCAGCCTTTAAGAGAAGCACTCGAAAACATCCAAATTTCCCAAGTGTTTCTTAGCAACTGAGAGTTATTCTGTATTCCAAGAGCTAAATAGCATTATCTTAAGCTTAGAGAGATTATCCAATCTTTAGCATAGCTTTGCCTTGTAAGGATAATCTCAACTTAGTTGGAATCCAAACTGAAACCAAAACCCTAAGTTAGGCTTGTTGGGAGTAAGTCAGTTAGTGTGTTAGTAAGTGGCGTTGTATAGATCAGTGAGGTTAGCTGGTCTTGGTGCACCTTGGCACGTTAAAAACAAGAATCCCTTGAGTGGATTTCCTGTTAAATCAGGCCGTAGACGTAGGAGCTTGAGTCTCTGAACCACGTTAAACTCCTTGTGTTCTTACTGCTTTGATATTGTGCATACTTGCCATATTACTTGTTCATTCATTGCATTCAAGTTTATCAAGCCTGAATCAATCAGGCTGATCTTCAAAAGAGCACTGCCCTACTAAACACTATTCAGAATTGAGTAAAACAAGTTTATCAGAAAGCAAACTAAACAAGACTTTAAACTATCAGGGCTCAAACATTTCCGCACTGAACTTGAACTGATAGTTAGCCAACTGACCCGCACCAAGTGTAGTCAGTAGGTGTATTATCAACTCCTAGTTCTTTACCACTCTAAGTAAAGGGGACTCAGTCAGTTTTAAGGTTGAAAAATTGGTATACGTGTATTCCCCTCCCATACACGTATTCCTCAGTCTTGTACCGGGACCAACAATATGTGTGTGGTGAATTTGAAATGCTTGCGTCTGGAATTGAAAGGTCACACCCTAATAATAGTGTAGATTAATTGATTCACGAATTTCCATGAAAGATCACAACTCTTCATGATTGGGATTTAGTAACTAATATCCGGAATATTATATATTATATCATTCTATAATTTCACGGATAAAAAGCATTTTCCTTAATTAAATTATAAAAGTATCCAATAAATTAGAAAGTGAATCGGGTTTATTATTTTATAAAATAAATTACAAAAGTATCCAATAATATTTCAAGTTAAAGTAATTTACAGAAGTGAATAAATTAACCCTATAAAATTTAATATACTAATTTTTTTTTGGGTTAGTAAATTAAACTTGAATATTACATGAGTTGCGTATGGATTGACCGAATTAAGTTGATATATGATTATTTGTCCAAATGTGATTTATTCTTATAATCAATTAGTGATTGTATTTGTACTTAATTTATAATTTGTAATTATAACGTGATATATTAATATTTCCATTGTGGGATTGAATAAATCATGTATACTGCTACATGTATGTATATATATAAAAAAAATTAGAAGTTGGAGAATGATTTGACTCAGACCAATTAACATTTGGGTATATAGTAGCTATTTTCAGGTCTAACTCCTTGGGAAGGAAGAATCACGGTTATTATTTTTGTAAAGTGGATTTTGATGACATTAGTTTTGTTACTTGTTTGACTGATGAACCTCATGAATTCTCGAGAGGAATTGGTGTGGGTAATAGAGCTGGCAAAACGGGCGGGCTGAGCCCATCGGGCCAAACACTGGCCGCGGGCCGGGCTGGCCCATTTGCAATCGGGCCACAAAAAACTCAGCCCAGCCCAGCCCACCTTAGCCCATGGGCTAACGGACCAGCTCGGCCCATTTTTTTTCTTTCTAATTGATGGAATGGGCGTTTAGGTCCATTAGGAGCATATTGATATATTTGAGTCATTTAGGAATTAGGATATAGGCTTAGTATATAGTGGAGTCAATTAGGATGCATTATTAAACCATTTCAATAAATTAACCTTAGCTACGCGACTTCTTCTCTCATTCTGTAAGTTGAATTGGTTTATGTTGTTTGCTGTTTATTTTCATTTAGTTTAATTTTTTAATGGCAATTTTTTTTTAAAAATGAATAAAAGGTAAACAGTCCACGCCGCCTCCAGGACCAGAAGGTATGTCTAAGAGGAGTCAAATGGAGTTTTATTATTTTTTAAAGATAAAAATATATATTCTAAATAAGAGTTTCTATATTTTCAGGATTAAAAAAATTTGCTGATGAAATGATTAAAATTTCAAGTTCTATATCTAATTCGTGGGCTTGTTGTGCTTCTGTTCTTAATTTCTTATTCATTTCATTTCATTTAACTTTTGAGTTTTGAATGGCATAATAAAAAAAAAAAATTAATAATTGACCGGGCCAACCCGGCCCGAACCTATTTGGCCCGTCGGGCTTATAGGGCCGGGCCAAAATGGCCCGATTATTTTGGGCCACCATAATCCTGACCCAGCCCGACACATATACCGGCGGGCCGGGCCGTCGGGCCGGGCCAATTTTGCCAGCTCTAGTGGGTAATCATAATCATTTTTTCATCCTGTTGTTGTTGGTCCCGAAACGAGCAAACAGGTGTATGGGGGGGGGGGAATACACCTGTGATTACAAATTAAAACTTCTTGTAAAACTTATCAGGTTACTTAAGACAATAACTCGTCAGTGGACTTGAAGGTCTGCTGAGAGTTACTTAGAGAAAGCCTACTGAGATAATACCTCCACTGAAAGCTCAAGACTTTCAGTTGAACTACTATCTAATTAGCTTTCAGATGCGGATTAGCGAGCCCTTAGAAAACTCGTTTTACTTTGATAAACTTTGAGATTAACACACACTTAGGAAAGCAGATAATAAGAACACAAGGTATAAAGTGGTTCAGAGATGAATCTCCTACGTCCACTGTCCTGATCAAACAGGAGAATTCCTTTCACTTGGAATTCCTTGTGTTATAGTGCCAAGGTGCACTGATCAACTAATCCTCTCTTAGGATGATTGATCACTAGGAAATTCCAGGTCCTAGTTCTCAAAACAAACCAGCTTTCAGACTGATACAACAATCAGCTTACTAACACCACTTAACACTAGCTCTCAACCTAAACACTGAGTAGGGTTTTGAGTAGGGTTTTGGTTCCAACTATTTTGAGATAATCCTTATAAGTTTAGCTCAAGGCTTAGGATTGGATTATCTCTTTCTAAGATTTGGATATAGCTTTTAAGCTTGGTTACAGAAGGTTTGTTAGGCTCTCTACAAATGTGAAACACTTGGGAAACAAAGATAATTTCGAGTGCTTCTTAGTTGTTATGAATGTAGAGATAGCTTTGATCTTGTGAGTTTCCCGTGCTTGGAAATGTGCACGTCCTTCTGTATTTATAGGCTTCCTTGAAAATCTTCCCGTTGGATTTGAATCTTCTCAAGTAAGTTTTCTTGTATCTGATTGGCTCAAACGGCTCTATTTGAAGCTTTAAGTCTTGTCAAGAAATGGCTGAAAGACCATGCCTGTTCACCAACTTTCTGTAGATTGCTAGAGAAGGACTTTTGGTACTTGTCAGGCTGGGACAGGTCGGCTGTCAGTAAGTACACTGACGTGTCATCTTCTCATTGGACCTTTAGTCTGCATGCCCAGATTCTTGTCTTGCTTTAAGGTGGAACTCCTCTGAGAGAACCTTCTTATTCCTTCATTTATTGTAAGCTTCACTGAAATTCATTTTGCCTTGTTCCAACCAGATTAACTAACAACTTTTAATATGTTTTAGCATTGTTAGTTACCATCAGTGGACCTTGGTCCTCTCCTGACAGTTTTAGTCTTAGTGAGAATGTACTTAGAAAACATTCAAGACTTAGACTTATTCTCAGATCACTTAGTCTTCAGCGGACTTCACTTCAGCGGACTTCATTCTTAAATACACTCATGTAATTACTAACTGTACTCAGTTCTTAACACTTTGAACTGTTTGACTAAGTACTAACTCTACTGAATAATTTACTTACAAAACAACTTAGGAGGAACATGTTGGCATCTAATCAAAACATAAGTCTTATACATTTTCACAACAATTTCCCCCTTTTTGATTATGCCGGAACCTATCTTAATACATATCTTCTTTCAGATGAGGTTCTTCAGATGACATTCAAAGTTCACAGATTTTGTAAGTAAAAACATTCAAGTGCATAAGCCTAAATGATAATGAGATATTATCTTGGGCAAAACATCAGTAGAGTTCATTTCATTGAAAAATGATTGTTAGGATACAAATTGTTAGTTTTGATGAGTTAAAACAAACCAGAAGATGTAATAGGACCATCTGGACATGTTAGCCAGATGATGATCTAGATTAGGACTTAGTCTAGGGGGAACTGCCAGACCAAAAGACTTCACCAGAAGAGTCACCAGAAGACCCCACCAGAGGACTTCACCAGAGGACTCCACCAGAAGACTTCACCAGATGAGATCAGACCAGAGGCAGAGGACCTTCCCCTGACCAGACGAGTCCAGACCAGACGAGTCTGGTGGAACAAAAGATGCTCAGTTTGATCTCCTATTTCTATTGAGTATTCTGGTTGTTCACCAGATTAGGACCAGAAGACACCGAGGTTGCCTGGTGTCTGGTCTTATCTGCTCTGGAGAGAATCAGAGTTAGGCAGAGGAAGCTATTGACCGTTGGTGATTCAAATCAAGTCAACAAGATCAGGATTGGAAAGTTTTGAAGATAATCAATCCAAGGATCCCACCAACCCAATCAATCAATTAGGGAATTGATTGATTGGAGCTTCCTTATATAGAGGATCTGATTGGATTAGCTCTCCAACGGCTAGCCCTAATCCCCTCTATATATACAAGAGTGCAGTTCAAGAAAAAGCTCTGGAGAGAATATACGCGCATAAGTTGATCCAAGCTTTTGATATTCATTCCAAGCACTCTTACTGTTCATAATATTTATCTACTCTAAAGGAGTTGTTGAAACCTCAACCTGTTCATCTACCAGATAAGGTTGTAGGCTGTTGATCTTTAGATTGAAGTTAAATCTAAAGAGGTTGTAAGAAGGAACTGGTACTTCCCAATTCCAGTGAGTAAGTAAGTGTGTTGGTTGTTAGTGAGACCCCTTGGATATAAGGGAGAGTAGACGTAGGATATTCAAATCTGAACCACTATATATCTTGTGTTCTTTATTGCTTTATTTTACTTATTGTCATTTTGATTATTGTTCTCTTGTAAAAGGACTTTGGAAGACATTTAACTTAAGCTTCCGCAATTAATCTAACTAGTGGGACCAACAAGTGGGTCCCATCAGGCAGAGTATGAGTGTGAGTGCTCAGCTCTGGCTAAGAGAGCAATTTCCAATTCTGTTGGAGCACTCACCCCTTCTGGCAGATCTGACGGATGCCAAGGTTTGGAGTATGGCCAGACTCCAAGATGTTGAAGATCTTATGCTTCTGCTGGAGGAGATGTCTCCCTCTACCTTCACTGCATGGGAGATTGAGCTGAAGAAGAAGTTAAGTATTCAAAACCCAGCAGAGTTGGAGACACCAGAGGCAGCCAAGGTCCTCATCAGAACTCTCCTTATCCAGCGAGGAGTTATGCTCACTCCAGAGGGCTTCTCTTACAACTTTGGTCCTCATTTCACATTCCCTCCTGAGCTATATTCAGACGAGGAGGACTTTGAGATGACTCCTGCTGTGCTCCAGAAGATGAAAGCATTCTTCAACGAGCAGATCATGCAGATAGGGCGCTTTTCAAAAGTCATTCAACACATGGCCCCTGCTATGATAGAGCATCAGATCAAGCAAGAGAGGAGGATCTTCCTGAAGCAGATCAAGTCCTCTCTGGCAGAAGTTAAGGCTTCTTTCAAGGCCAATGACCTCTTTGTCAAACTGGATGTCATGCACAGCCAGAAGCAGCTCCAGGAGCACGTGCTGGAGCAGATGAGGCCAGTCTCTGTGCTTAAAGTTGAGATGGCCAGCCAGATGATCCAGACTGCAAAGTTGAAAGACTCCCTCCAGGAGATGTTGGAGAAGCAGGAAAGACTTGTTGCAGAATCAAGAGCCTACCTGGAGGAAGCCAAGCAGCTGCGTGATCTTCACTCTTCCTCCAACACTGCCTTGCCTGATCTTATAAGGCAGGTTGTGGAGCCCCTCCTTGATGAAATCAAAAAGGGGGAAGAGAAGGCCAGAACTGATCTGGCGAAGACCACCAATGAAACTCTCTTCAGCCATGGAGCTCGTCTGGACCTGCTGGAGAACACTTTGGCCCAGGCTGAGTTGCAGAAGAAGAAGAAGGAAGAGTTCAAACCTCTTTCCATGGCTAAGCAGCTTGCTGCAGAAGAGGAGTCAGAAGCTGAGCAGGATCCAATCTCCATCTCTGGACCTGCAAAGAGAAAGATAAGAAGAGTCAAGAAAAGCTTCCTTGAGACTGTTGTTGAAGAAGCTCAAAAGAGATACAAGGAAGAGACTCCAGAGGAAAAGCAAGCAAGGATCAGGAAGAACATAGATGAGGAGCAGAGGCTCAGATATGTTAGAAGGCAAAACAAGAAGAGCAGAAAAGCAGGTGCTTCTTCTGGTGCAAGTGGCTCAAGCCAGAGGAGGAAAGCTCCTATTGAAGTGATGAACATTCTGCCTCTCAGGACAGAAGGGTCTTTTGACTCTACTGTGCCTGTGCCCTTGATTGAAAAATGGAAGGAGGCAAAGACTCTCTGGTTCATCCAACACTATATTCAGAGGCCAGCACCAGAGTATGATGAGCTAATCAACAAAACTTTTCACACCTGGATGCAAGCTTATGATGCAGAGCTGTACAAGCAATTGATGGACTCAACCATTGAGTTCAACCTGGAGGTGACTGCCCCTGAGTTCACTTTTCTTAACACTCCCATGGCAGGAGACCAGGTTGATTGGGCTGAGCTGAAGAGACTGTACAAGACAAAGGTGTTGGTGAATTTCACTCCAACATCTTCTGCAGAGTTGAAGGCCGTCCAGGATAGGTTTCTGGATAGGTTTCTGGTGCCCAAGGAAAACAGAAGATATGTTTAGATAGGACCAGATTTGCATTGTAATCTGTAATCACTCTTATCCTTACTATCAATAAAATTCATATCTTCTCTGTTCAAAAGACAACCTCTTGTTGTCTTAATTGTTTGCCTGATAAGATCTATTCTAAGGTCTTATCCTTTACTGTTTTTATGCTTAAATTCTTCTTTTGATCAGTTCTGGTAGTGTTTTAACTCCATCAAAAAGGGGGAAATTGTTAGGATAAAAATTGTTAGTTTTGATGAGTTAAAACAAACCAGAAAATGTAATAGGACCATCTGGACATGTTAGCCAGATGATGATCTAGATTAGGACTTAGTCTAGGGGGAACTGCCAGACCAGAAGACTTCACCAGAAGAGTCACCAGAAGACCCCACCAGAGGACTTCACCAGAGGACTCCACCAGAAGACTTCACCAGATGAGACCAGACCTGAGGCAGAGGACCTTCCCCTGACCAGACGAGTCCAGACCAGACGAGTCTGGTGGAACAAAAGATGCTCAGTTTGATCTCCTATTTCTACTGAGTATTCTGGTTGTTCACCAGATTAGGACTAGAAGACACCGAGGTTGCCTGGTGTCTGGTCTTGCCTGCTCTGGAGAGAATCAGAGTTAGGCAGAGGAACCTATTGACCGTTGGTGATTCAAATCAAGTCAACAAGATCAGGATTGGAAAGTTTTGAAGATAATCAATCCAAGGATCCCACCAACCCAATCAATCAATTAGGGAATTGATTGATTGAAGCTTCCTTATATAGAGGATCTGATTGGATTAGCTCTCCAACGGCTAGCCCTAATCCCCTCTATATATACAAGAGTGCAGTTCAAGAAAAAGCTCTAGAGAGAATATACGCGCATAAGTTGATCCAAGCTTTTGATATTCATTCCAAGCACTCTTACTGTTCATAATATTTATCTACTCTAAAGGAGTTGTTGAAACCTCAACCTGTTCATCTACCAGATAAGGTTGTAGGCTGTTGATCTTTAGATTGAAGTTAAATCTAAAGAGGTTGTAAGAAGGAACTGGTACTTCCCAATTCCAGTGAGTAAGTAAGTGTGTTGGTTGTTAGTGAGACCCCTTGGATATAAGGGAGAGTGGGCGTAGGATATTCAAATCCGAACCACTATATATCTTGTGTTCTTTATTGCTTTATTTTACTTATTGTCATTTTGATTATTGTTCTCTTGTAAAAGGACTTTGAAAGACATTTAACTTAAGCTTCCGCAATTAATCTAACTAGTGGGACCAACAATGATGAAGTACATATTACATGAAGTCAACTCTAAAAAGTCTCAAACTTAAACACACCTGGGACTTATAAACAAATGCCCAGCAAGAGATACAACCTTCTCAGATGGACTCGAAAATAGGTTCAAGTCCATATTGCTTGAAAACTCTAATCTTCAGCTCGTTCTTCCTCTCCATTATCTCCTTCAAATGTCCTCTGAGTCCAAGATGCTCACACAAGGATGTCCACTCTTCAGTGATCCTTTCTCTATCAACAGCACCTGTTGCATCTTGAGGAGGCCAGTAGGTGATTGGCTCAGGGGCCTTCAGAGCTTGATCAGGGAAGGCATCATTCCAAGCATCACTGATCTCGGGATAGAGTTTGGGATAGGCATCAAACAACCATGAGTTGAAGACTTCTTGTGCATTGTCCCTTCCTAACTCTTCACTGACATAAAAGGAATACACAAATTCCCTTTTTGCAGTCTCCCAAGCATCATTGAGCTTCTTAGGAACCCAGGCATCATGATGAGGAAATCTGTTCAGAGATGGTGTGATCTTGTCTTTCTTCAGCTTAGCAGCCCACTTTAGATAACCACTCCTGAATTTCTTAGAAGTAGTTTTGTCAAAGGTGGCTAGCCTCTCCTTTCTTTTTCTCTCAGCTAGCTCTGCAATGGTCTCCATCTTACCAACCACCTTATCTCTTCTTTCTTGTTGTTGAGCTGTCAGCTTCCTTGCTCTTTCATTCATACCTCCAGCCTCTTTAATTAGCTCAGCGATCTCTGTGACTTTTGTGGGTGTAGACTTGGGAGGTTCAGAAGATAAGGGTTCAGGATTGAGAATAGGAAGTACCTGAACTTTATCAGTAGAGGTTGTGGACTTAGCTGCCAACCTCCCTGAGGTTCTTGTCTTTTTGGCAACCTCTGCTGAGAGAGAATCATATGCCTTTCTCTTTGCAGTTTCCCCCTTCTTCGCAGCTCTCTCCTCTTTCTCCTTTAGATGTTCCTCTTTGAACTTTGAAAGATCAGCTGAGGAAGTCTCCTTGCCTTTCTTGGATTCTGCTATCTTCTGAGCTTCAGCTTCAACTCTCTTCAAGGTGCTCTTCACCTGTTGGCCTTTCTCGAAGTCAGGGGTTTCAAGGATAATGTTCATTTTATTCTTAGGATTAGCCTTCATGTCCTTAGCACTTATCCTCTTTTCCCCCTTTCCGGCATTAATCATACATTCAGCTACAGTGATGTTGAGCTTCAGTTGATCATGGGCCAATGCCTTCAGCTCAGTTGAGCAATGGTCTACCTCATCTTCAAGCCTTTCTAAAGTAGCTCCAGCTGTCTGCCCAAATTGAACAAACTGCGCTAGCTTTTCATTGATCAGCACATCAGTTTTCTCTTGTGTTGGGAAGTCTTCAGCTGCCTTCTTCAGTACCTCTCCCAGTTTGGCTCCTAGCTCAGCATGCTTGGCCTCGAATTCAGACATCTTAGAGTTCCATAACCCTTCAACCTTTCCAAGTAGGTCTTTTGAGAAGGCCTCCACTGATGACTTCAGGTTGATGGATACGTTCTCTACCGAGTCTTTGAGGAACTTGGTCCTGGCCTCTTCTTCAGACTTCTCCAGCTTCTTCAGGGCATCAATGACTAACACACTTTGTCCCTCAACTACATCAATCACCATCTGCTGAGAGTCTTCAACTTTAAGTGTGAGATTCTGAAGTGATGTAGTTGTGGACTCCATGAGTTCATCAATGTGGTCTGAGAGAATAACCATCTCATCCACCTCCTCTTGTACAATCTCCCGGACCTCCCTGAGCTGAGTTTGAAGAGATGGAAGGCTTTGTTCTTTGATAAAGTGAACAACATCACTCAGTGGAGTTAGGTTGACCACAACTGAGGGTACTTCAATGGTTTGAGTACCTTCATTGCAAGAAGTGTTAGTTCTAACTCCCTCAACCTCACCACCTAGATCTCCTGATGCCTCTATCTCCATGGGGACTCCCTCCTCCTCACTCTTCTTACTCTTCTCTTCCTCACTTTCTTTTTCAACTGCTATTTTTTCAGCCAATTCACCCTTTACAGGGATGATTGCTCTTATCTCTCCACTCTTCACAGCAGTGATTTACACCTCTTTTTCTTTTTCACTCTCTTTTTCAACTTCTCCAGTTCCAGACACCTCAGTTGACTCTAAAGCCACCACTGAGGGCTGTTGTGGGAGAGCTTCAGTAGACACCTCTACTGAGCCCTCCTTTGGCAAGTTTTGAGCCTCAGTATCCCTTGCCATGGATACATCCTTGGCTGCTTCACCACCACCTTGCTTAGGTGAAGCACCTCCTTCAAGTTCAGACTCCACTACCTTCTCCTCTGCACTCTTCTCCTTCTCCTCCTCCTTCTCAGATAAGGGTTCAGCTGGCTTTTCTCCATCAGCAGTCTTTTCTACCTCCTTCTTTGCCTCTGCAATCTTCTCCAAGACCAAGATTTCAAAAATCTTCTCATCACAGAGAAGTCTGGTCTTGTGCATCCCAGCAAATTGCAGCACTTCAACTTCCTCCTTCTTCCACTCCTCTGCATTGCTGCCTCTTACAGCTAGAAGAATTTCACCAAGTCTTCTATCCTGGAGCTGGACAATGAGTCTCAGTCTCAAGAACATGGCCTTGAGTGTGGGGAATTGATCAAGTTCAGGGTATTTAGACTCTAAAGAGTAAGCTACCTCATCCTTGAGAGTATCTAGGAATGAGTACTCTTCTTCATCGTCTGAAGGAAGGGAAGGGGTAGGGGATCTGCTCTCTGTTGGCTCTTCTGGGATAGACTCCAGTTGAGTTGAATGAATTTCAGGAGGGTTTGGTTCAGATGAGGTTTGAGGTTGGGTATCAGGTGAGGTTGGGTTTTGGTCAGTAGGGATTGATGATGTGGGTTCAGATGGGGTTGAGGGGATGGGTTCAGTAGGGTTTGATGGGGTTGTTTCAGTAGGGGTGGAGATGGGTTCAGTGGGGGTTGTTTGGGATCCACTTACTGGCTGTTGAGAGCCATCAGTGGGGATTTTGGTTATTTTGGAGATACGTTTGGTTTTGGCAGGGGTGCAAGGTTTTGTTGTTTTGGGTTTGATGGGGGTAGGTGCAGGGACATCTGAGTCAGACTCAGTTGAGATGATGTTTGGAGATGAGTCAGGGTTACCTGATGAAGACTCATTAGTAGAGTCAGTGACTCTGACTTTCTTTGAGGCACTCTCCTTCTCTGCCTCAGAGGACCTCCTGCTTTCCTTCCTAGAGGCTTTCACTGCCTCGGCCTCTTTGTGCTGGGCCATCTTGTCACTCAGTTTAACCAGCCTCCTCTTGAGCTTGGTTTTCTTCCCTTCAGTAGGGTTAGCCTCTTCTTCCTCGACTGCCACTGGGCTCTCCTCAGCAGGCTTGAGCATCCTTGTTTCCAGAGTTTTTCCAGACTTGAATAGGGTCTTCAGGTTACTCCACTTCCTATCCTTTAACCAGTCTACTCCCACATCCACATTCTCAATTAAGTAAGAAATTTTAGTGGCAAAATTTAGCTTACTTGCCAACTGGGGAGTTTTGTCAGCCTGGAATTTTGAGTGTTCCCTGTTCAAAGCTCTAAAAAAGAACTGCTGCCAATTGTATGGCTTCTCCTTGCTCTCCACTATTGCCTTCATCAACCTGAGCTTTGGCTTGCTCACTTGTTCTGTGCTTCCTTGGTTTCCCAAGATACATTTACCAACAATCTCGCAAAGGACATTGTATGCTGGTAATAGTAGGCTTCTGTTCATAGTGGGACTATATTTCACCTTCTTCTCCATGATGGTGTAGACCCATTCCTCCTCCTTATCCAAGATACAAGTATCTGAATTTGGCCCTTCAGATGGGAGTTCAAATAACTCCTTCAAATCATCTCCGCTTATCCGAATCTCCTTTCGAATTTTCTGGTGCTCAACGACCTCCATATCGTCTCTCATCATCTTCTTCTTTCTTTGCACAAATAGACATGATTTGATTCTTGAGTCTGAGTTGGATATGTTGTAAAAAAATTCAAGAACCTGCCTATCATAACAGTACTCTGGATGTACTGATAGAAATTTCTCTAAACCAGCAGCTTTGACCATTTCCAAAGCCTCCTTAATGTGAGATAACTCTGGTCTTGATTCAATTTCTGGATTGTTGAAAAGAATTATAGGTTCATACCAGAAATTTTCTTTGTTGTTCAGAAACCCTAGGTTAATTTTGGTCATGATTGTAGGTGGGTTTTGAGAAAAAGTGAATTCGCAGAAAAATGTTTGAAGAGATAGTAAGTGTTTGCTTGGAAGTGTATTCGAAAAGGTTTACAAGCGAACGTTTGGGGTTTTTATATGAGTGAAGAACGGTGAGATTGAACAAGGAAATCAACGTCTGAGATTGATCGGGTTTGAGATCGTGGATAGTTGCAAGGTTTAGTGGGGAGTTTTTAAGAAATCTTGACGGTTAGAAAAGAACCGCCTAAAAATGGATGGCATGGATTGGAAAAGTTGGTAGCCGGAAGGTCACATCATCTGGCTTTTAGGGCGCGTGAGATAGGTAATTGAAAAAACATGTCTGACTTGTACCACGCGCATTAAATGCTTGCCATACCAAAATCTCTTCGGAACAGTGGAAAAAAGATTTAATTTCCCAGAAAGCACTCATTAGTAAGTTTTGAACCCAAATAAATATATATAAGACTAAGAGGCTTTAACTTTGAAAAATACTAAGTAAAAACTTTGACCTCCACTGAGGTTCGACCTCGTCTGATATTCAGACCTCTTCTGAGATGAAGAGCTTCTTCTGAGAAAGATCCTCTTCTGAATATGAACCTCCACTGAGTTGAAGGTAACTCTTCTGAGATTAAATCCTTTCTTTACTCTCCTGGATCTAGGAGTCCAAGCTCCACTGACAACTCTTGGAACCTTGCTTCAGCTAAAGGTTTTGTGAAGATATTTGCCTTCTGCTTGTCAGTGTGGATTTTGAGCATTTTGATGTCCTTCTTCTCCACATGATCTCTGATGAAATGATGCCTTATATCCACATGTTTGCATCTTGTGTGGAGAACTGGATTTTCTGAAATAGCAATTGCACTATTGTTGTCACAGAAAATAGGGACTTCATTGGCAAAGATGTTGTAATCTCTCAGTTGTTGTCTTAGCCAAAGAATTTGAGCACAACAACTTCCAGCTGCCATATACTCAGCTTCAGTAGTGCTTGTGGCTACTGAGTTTTGTTTCTTGGAGAACCAAGAAATCAGCTTACTTCCCAAGAATTGACAAGTGCCTGAGGTTGATTTCCTGTCAATTCTACATCCTCCATAATCGGCATCTGAGTATCCTGTGAGTTCCAGATTGTCATCTGAGGGATACCACAATCCCATATTCACAGTACCTTTAAGATATTTGAGAATCCTCTTAGCAGCTTCCAGATGACTTTTCTTGGGGTTGGCTTGATATCTTGCACAAATCCCAACTGCAAAAGTGATATCAGGCCTGCTTGCTGTGAGATACAATAGAGATCCAATGATGGCTCTGTAATGAGTCTGGTCTACTGATTCACCATCCTCATCTGGTTCCATCTTGGTGTTGGTGTTGAGTGAAACTCTTGCTACTTTGCTGGTCTGACATCCAAACTTGTTGATCAGCTCCCTTGTATATTTGGCTTGATTGATGAAGATTCCTTCAGGTGACTGCTTGACTTGAAGTCCTAGGAAGAAATTCATTTCTCCCATCATAGACATCTCAATTTTTCCCTTCATCAGTTGAGAAAACTTCTCACAGAGGACCTGGTTAGGACAACAAAAAATGATATCATCCACATAAATTTGAACCAGCAATGTGTCCTCTCCTTTTGTGATCCTGAATAGAGTCCTATCAACTCTCCCTTTGATGAAACCATGATCCAAAAGGAATTGTGACAAAGTATCATACCAAGCTCTTGGAGCCTGTTTCAGTCCATATAGAGCTTTTCTCAGTCTATATACTTTGTGACTTTCTTCAAAACCTGGGGGTTGCTCCACATAGACTTCTTCATTGAGTACTCCATTCAAGAAGGCACTTTTAACATCCATCTGGTACACCTTGAATTTCTTGTGAGCAGCATATGTAAGAAATAACCTTATTGCCTCCAATCTGGCTACTGGAGCAAATGTTTCATCATAGTCAAATCCTTCAATTTGAGAATAGCCCTTTGCAACTAGCCTGGCTTTGTTCCTGACTATGATATCATTCTCATCCTTCTTGTTCTTGAATACCCACTTGGTTCCTATCACATTGCAGTGATATGGTCTGTCCACCAACTCCCAAACTTGATTTCTTGTAAACTGGTTGAGCTCTTCTTGCATGGCAATAATCCAGTTGGAATCTTGAAGTGCTTCTACTATGGAACTTGGTTCCTGGTTTGATAAGAAACAACAAAACAAGGCACTTTCTCCATGAAAACTTCTAGTTTTGACTCCTGATGAAGGATCACCTAGGATTTGCTCAACAAGGTGATCAGAGAGCCAAGTCCTCCTAGGCTGATGCCCTTCAGTAGAGTTTAACTCTTCTGAAGTTGAGTCACTAGATATTGGAATGAAATCGAATTAAGGAAATAAGACAGAGGGTTGAAGTCCTGAGTCATCATTCAAGGTATTCTCATTCTCAATGGTAATTTCATTGGTTCTCCCTTGAATGATGGGTTCAGTGAATGTCTCAGCTGTGACCACATCTTCATTGACATTGGTTACCTCTTGAACTGGGATAGTGTTCATCAGTTCAGTTACATCTTCAGGAGAGCTCTCAGGTGAGCTTTGAGGAGTGATCTGATTTTGAGTGTCCTCTTTGAATTGTTGATCATTGAGGTTGTCCCATGTTGGGATGAATGTATCAACACAATTCTCAGGATAGCCTTTAGACTTGATACTCAGTCTGGTTAGTCTTTTGCTAATCACATCCTCATTCTCCTTACTTCTGGACTCAAAAGTAGATTCATCAAACACCACATGAGGTGTTTCTTCCACAACAAGAGTTCTACAGTTGTAAACTCTGAAAGCTCTACTGATTTGGGAATATCCTAAGAAAATTCCTTCATCAGCTTTGCTATCAAAAGCTTTCAGTTGTGTTTTCCCATTGTTGTGAATGAAACACTTGCAACCAAAAATATGAAAGTAAGATACCTGTGGCTTTCTGTTATTCCATAACTCATATGGAGTTTTTCCTTGATGTTTGGTTACCATGGATCTATTTTGAGTGTGGCAGGCAGTATTAATAGCTTCAGCCCAGAATCTTTTAGGAACTTGAGCTTCAGCTAACATTATCCTTGCTGCCTCATTGAGAAATACCTTGCAGCTGATGTCTCATGTGAAATACCTAATTCTTGGCAGTAATCAGATATAATAGAATTTATGAATTCAGTGCCTTTATCTGATCTTATCTTTACAATGTTCAGGCTCTTTTCATTGCTAACTTTCTTCAGGAGCTCTGGCAGTCTCAGTTGAGTCTCCTTTTTGCTTGCAAGGAATATCACCCATGTGTACCTGGAGAAGTCATCAACAACAACAAGTGTATACTTTCTCCCATTTATACTTACAGGGGTTACTGGACCAAAAAGATCCATATGTAACAGTTGAAGTACTCTGTCAGTAGAGGTTGCTACTTTGCTTTTGAAAGATGCCTTTACTTGCTTTCCCTCCTGACAGGCTTTACAGATATGTTCTTTGTTGTATACTTCATTTGGCATTCCTTCTACCAGTCTATGTCTTGCTATCCTGTTCATCATCTTGAAGTTCAGATGACTTAGCCTTTTGTGCCATAACCAATTAGTGTCAGTTGAGCTCTTAGCAATAAGACATGCATTTGGTGTGCAAGACTTCCAATCTGCAAGATAGACATTTCCCTTTCTTGACCCAGTTAGTAGTACCTGTTGTGAAGATACATTCTTAACCAAACACAGGTTACATGAAAATTCAACACTGTATCCCTTATCACATAATTGACTTATGGACAGAAGATTATGCTTAAGTCCACTGACAAAGGATACATTGCTTACCCTTACTGAGCCAATGATTAAAGTACCATAACCTTTAGTGGCTCCTTGTGAGTTGTCACCAAAGGTGACTTGTGGACCTTCTTTCTCAACAAATTCTGTCAGGAGATCTTTGTTGCCAGTCATGTGCCTAGAACATCCACTGTCCAAGTACCAGACTGATGATTTAAGAGCTTCTCCTTTGTTGAGGTCCACTGAGCCCTGTAATCACAGATCAAGCTTTAGGTACCCATTTGGTGTTGGGTCCTACCAGGTTAGCTGTACCTTTCAGAATCCAAATTTGCCTCACAGTTCTAATCACTTTAGATTGGCTAATTTGTCTTCCATAAACATCTACATAGATTGTTATCTCCCTAGGTGCCTTGGGAGTAAACTTTCTATGGGTGTCAGCCTTTGAAGGAACAGAAACCTTCTTCACATTCTTTCTCTTTGGCTTGGGTGCACCTGGTCTTGGTTTTTGTTGATAAAGGTATGAAGGGCCTTTTCCTTTAGGCACAAAAGGAATAGGTCTTCCATATGAGTCATTCATTGAGGACTGCTCATGCCTGGGTACTTTCAACCGAGGTTGCTTCATCTGTGAAGACCTCGGCTGATAGTACCTCTGCTGAGATCTAGTTTGATAAGTCACCTGAGCCTTTCCATTTGGTTTTGGCTTAGATTGACTTTTCTTTTGAGTGATCTCAGCTGGTCTTTTTCCTTTATCCATAGTCTGTGATTGAAATGTCACAGACTTGACAAAAACTCTCTTTGTGCCACTTGAAGAAGCAACACTCAGAGGACCTTCTGAAGGTTTTGGAATAAAGCCTATCCTACACTTGTTATTAGGATTGATTTGAAAATTTTGAATCTCTTCTATGGCAAGAGAGGGTTTGTTTAGAGCATCAATCCTTTTTAACAAGGTCTCTTCAGATTTTTGTAAGACATCAATTTTCAGGAGAGAATCCTTTATTTGGCTTACCAATTTTAAGTTCTCTTCAGTTAACTTTGTCTTAGATTCATTGAGATCTTTTATCAGTTGATCTCTACCATTTTCTTGACTCCTGAGGGTTTCCACCTCTTTTGTCAGTTCACTGGTAGATTTGGCTGAGTTTAGATCTGCTTGATTCCCAGATTCAATTAACTTGGAGTTTTCACTCAAGAGTTGTTTGTTCTCATCTTGAAGACAGAAACTTGCTTCTTGCAACCTTGAGAAATCAATCATCAATTGTTCCAAAGCGGACTGAAGATTGAGTTCCTCAGTTGACTCTGAGCTCAGCTCAGGTGTGTGTTCTAGAGAAATGGATGGTTTAGATTGTACCTCTGGTTCTTCTTTTGCCATGAGGCACATGTCATCTTCACTGCTGTCAGAGAACACTTCATCAGGTGACTCCAGATTTTCATCAACATCCACAGCCATCATGGCTTTCCTTTCTCCATATCTTCTGTCTCTTTTGGCTTGCATTTCCTTTCTTTCTTTTGTGCTCAGTTGAGGACAATCATATTGAAAGTGCCCAACCTTCTTGCACTGGAAACATCTGTTGGCATCATCATTCTTTTCCTCAGTAGAGTCTCTGGTCTTTGATGATGATCCTTCAGCCTTGGTGTAATTCTTGTATTCCTTCTTCTTTTCCAGCTCAGATGAGCTTTTCTCTCCTTCTCTGGTGGTCTTTTGTGGATAACTTCTACCTTCCCTGTTATCCCTGTAAAATATTTTATACTTGCCAAAGCGGCTGTTAAGTTGTTCAAACCTTCTAGCCATCAGGCTGAGTTCCTCCTGCATCTCAGCCTTGCTTTGTGACTTGCTTGCCTTTGTACTCTTCTGAGGCTTTGGGGATTTTGGCTCAGACTCCTTGGCTTTGAAGGCTAATCCCTTCTCAGCTGAGGTCTCATCAGGAGCCCTTTTCCTGTTCAGATCAAACTCATAAGCCTTGAGTTCAGAGAATACCTGTTGCATAGATATGCTGGATAGATCCTTGGTATTCTGCATCATCACAGAGTACACATCCCATCTTGAGGTTAGACCTCTCAGGATCTTTAAGGCAACCTCTCTCTTGGTATAGACTTTTCCCAGAGAATTTATCTCATTCATGATGTCTGTGAACCTCCCATCAAGCTGGTCAATGGTCTCAGTGGACTCCATGGTGAACTGCTCATACTTTTGAACAGCTACTGAAAGCTTGTTCTCCTTTATCTTGTCAGTTCCTTCACACATGAGAGCAAGAGTGTCCCATAGTTCCTTTGCAGTCTTGCAGTGGATCACTCTTCCCATTACAGAATCTGGAATAGTGGTGTAGAGAATGTTCATGGCTATGAAGTTGAGGTTGTTTCTCCTCCTCTCATCTGCAGTGAAGTTATCTTCATCTTTGGGCCATTCTTCTCTAGGATCAACAATAGTTTCAGCTGTAGTTCTAGGGTTAGGTGTCATAAAAATAAATGGACCTTTAGTAATAACCCTCAACATTTCATCATGCACACAGGCAAGATGAGCTCTCATTCTGATCTTCCAGAAGTCATAGTTTTCCACTGAGAATTGTGGAAGCTTGTGATGAGACATATGGTTCAAGGGATTAACTCCCATGTTGTTCTCTGCTGGTGGTGCTACCCTAGCTGCATTGTCAGCCATAGTATAAAACCAAGTTTATCAAAAGATCAATTCAGGTGACCTTGAAAAATACCTTTAAGCACAAGGTATACTTAGAACAATGGTCTTTTGAACCACTGCTCTGATACCAATTGTTGGTCCCGAAACGAGCAAACAGGTGTATGGGAGGGGAATACACATGTGATTACAAATTAAAACTTCTTGTAAAACTTATCAGGTTACTTAAGACAATAACTCGTCAGTGGACTTGAAGGTCTGCTGAGAGTTACTTAGAGAAAGCCTACTGAGATAATACCTCCACTGAAAGCTCAAGACTTTCAGTTGAACTACTATCTAATTAGCTTTCAGATGCGGATTAGTGAGCCCTTAGAAAACTCATTTTACTTTGATAAACTTTGCGATTAACACACACTTAGGAAAGCAGATAATAAGAACACAAGGTATAAAGTGGTTCAGAGATGAATCTCCTACGTCCACTGTCCTGATCAAACAGGAGAATTCCTTTCACTTGGAATTCCTTGTGTTATAGTGCCAAGGTGCACTGATCAACTAATCCTCTCTTAGGATGATTGATCACTAGGAAATTCCAGGTCCTAGTTCTCAAAACAAACCAGCTTTCAGACTGATACAACAATCAGCTTACTAACACCACTTAACACTAGCTCTCAACCTAAACACTGAGTAGGGTTTTGAGTAGGGTTTTGGTTCCAACTATTTTGAGATAATCCTTATAAGTTTAGCTCAAGGCTTAGGATTGGATTATCTCTTTCTAAGATTTGGATATAGCTTTTAAGCTTGGTTACAGAAGGTTTGTTAGGCTCTCTACAAATGTGAAACACTTGGGAAACAAAGATAATTTCGAGTGCTTCTTAGTTGTTATGAATGTAGAGATAGCTTTGATCTTGTGAGTTTCCCGTGCTTGGAAATGTGCACGTCCTTCTGTATTTATAGGCTTCCTTGAAAATCTTCCCGTTGGATTTGAATCTTCTCAAGTAAGTCTTCTTGTATCTGATTGGCTTAAACGGCTCTATTTGAAGCTTTAAGTCTTGTCAAGAAATGGCTGAAAGACCATGCCTGTTCACCAACTTTCTGTAGATTGCTAGAGAAGGACTTTTGGTACTTGTCAGGCTGGGGCAGGTCGGCTGTCTGTAAGTACACTGACGTGTCATCTTCTCATTGGACCTTTAGTCTGCATGCCTAGATTCTTGTCTTGCTTTAAGGTGGAACTCCTCTGAGAGAACCTTCTTATTCCTTCATTTATTGTAAGCTTCACTGAAATTCATTTTGCCTTGTTCCAACCAGATTAACTAACAGCTTTTAATATGTTTTAGCATTGTTAGTTACCATCAGTGGACCTTGGTCCTCTCCTGACAGTTTTAGTCTTAGTGAGAATGTACTAAGAAAACATTCAAGACTTAGACTTATTCTCAGATCACTTAGTCTTCAGCGGACTTCATTCTTAAATACACTCATGTAATTACTAACTGTACTCAGTTCTTAACACTTTGAACTGTTTGACTAAGTACTAACTCTACTGAATAATTTACTTACAAAACAACTTAGGAGGAACATGTTGGCATCTAATCAAAACATAAGTCTTATACATTTTTCCAACATTTGTGTTCAAAGATTAAGTGTTAAAGAAACATTAAAGAAACACTTTATAAATATAATGCTTGAGATGTACAAAAGCAATTTACATAAGTGAATAAATTAACCCTACATAGTGTAATATACGAATTAAAATTTTATTTTTTTGCGAATAAATTAAATTTGGATTTTTAACGAGTTGCGTATTCATTCTTATTTACTTTAGAATTCCCAAATTCACTTGCTATATGATTATTTTGTATACTAAAATCATAATTAAATCATCTTCACTTTTTTTTTGTAACTAAGGGTTTATTGTTGTTGCGATTATTGTGGTGGTAATTGTATCCATTATATTACAAGTGACTGATGTCCAAATTAATGTGATTTCTTCCTATAATCAGAATCTGCATGTGATTATAATCATATACATATGAATTTGTATATAAATTATAAATTCGAATTATAAGTTCATGTACTAATATTTTCCATTGTGGGATTAAATAAATCATGTATATGTTTATTAACAATTTTTTGTTTAGAGGATTGATATATAATTTGATATGATTGGAATTAGGAAGATAATTTGACTCTGACCAATTAATATTTGAATATGTAGTAGTTATTTGCAGGTATAACAACAGTTAATATTATTCTATAGTGGATTGTGGCTTCATTTTTGTTACCTGTTTGTCTAGGTGAAGGTTAGTAGAACACTAAATATAATAATAACAAAATGTTACACATTTAGCAATTTTTTTAGTAAACCCTAGTTTTTTTTGTACATTGTTTAAATAAGAACAAATTAATAAAGAAACTAGTGCAGTGGCCAGTGGGTGTAATAAGAATATAGCTAATGCAGTTTGATTAATCGTGTGTAATGATAATAAAAAACTATTTGACTTCATCATAAAAATAGGAAAAATATTACGGAACCTAGAGAAGATCCTTCTTTTTGTGTGATCGAATAAGTGTGTATTAAAGTGAGAATTCCAATTGGAAAATGTACGTGTTTTTTTCCTGGTAGAAGACCGACTATATGTAGATGATTACAAGATTTCAGTTGAGAAACTTTAGGGAACAAATTGAATAACGTGCTACGTGGTCTTCTAATTAATATTCTGAATTATAATATTATCTTGAACTATATATATATATATATATGCAAAATATATACATACACTATTATTATAATATTTACGCACATATATATTTAAGGGTGAGGAAATTATTTATGTTGTATAAATATTGGAAGATTTTATCTTCCGAACTATAAAAACGTGGGTTCTAAGACTAACAACCAGAATTTCAAGTAAACTTGACATTTAGATTTTAATTCATATATATATATATATATTGTTAGATACCATATATCATTTATAAGTTTTTAAGGGTTATGATTAAAAATACTATTTTCATAAAAACAAGAAATGTTATGTGAAAAGGACAATTTTATGTGTACGCATAATTACTAACTTGAGATTTTTATTGATGTTACAATGACCTTCCAACAATTATATAAAAGAAATATTAAACATTAAATGTACTTCCTTGATTATTTTATTGATTCTTAAGTAGGTTTTATAAATACATAAAATTGTCAAAAGTCTTTATAAGAATCGGATCGTGAGAAATTCACTATTCAATTGTTTCGATTAGGGTTACCACTATTCACTTCACTATTTAATTAATATGTTTCATGCAAACCACTTATACATTATGTGTATTTTTGTAATACTTTCTGTGATGATATGTACACATATTATTCTTACTTTTTTCCGTTTATTAACATTCACAATCTTTTATAAAACTTTTGATTATATCTAGAAATATAATCTTTGATACCTTTGAATTAATCTTACATGGTCAATTGCACGATCTCGTTGTGGTTTGAAAAGGATGCATAAAACTCCCTAAAATATGGAAAAATCTTACGAACGAATCTCCCCTTCTATTCAAGCCCTATTACTGTTATTAAAATATGATTCATATTCTTTTTGGATTCCGGCATGTTTGGGAAAAAGGAGATCTCAACTTGATAAAAAAGTCATCCCACTTTTTTATTAAAATTATATATTTGATTACTTGGTTGACTTTTTAAGACAAGCTTCACCCGTAAGGTTCGTCCTATTTATAATCTTTTTGACAAAAACATTGTTCATTATTTTCCTCCACTAAATTTCTACAATCTAAGACCTCCCTTCTACCATTTACTATTAATAGCGAATCAAATCAAATGTATTATAATATTTTTGGAAGTGAACCCGAAGATGAAAATGAGGATTGGGTCAATGGGAATAACCAAGTCGGTAACGAGGAGCAGAATTGTGTACCACAAAGAATGGACGAGGAACAGGATTATGTACCACAAAGAATGGACGTGGGCAATAAATTTTTTAACCATGAATCAGACGTAGACGGAAGTTCATCTACAGATTCAGACGATGACGAAGATTTCATTCCATAAGATGAAGATGTAGACGAAGGGGATTGTTCGGAGGAGGACGTTATCATGGCAGAAAGCACTGAAAAGGAGCTGCAGGCAACAGTTGTAGTTGAACCCACCAGCAGTATGTCATATGAAAGCTACGACAGTTTGTTTGATTGTTATCAAGAATATGCAAAAAACAAGGGGTTTAGTGTAGTTAAAAGAACCCAGCGAAAAAAAAAATATATGTGGTCATTGCATGTGATAGGAGTGGTTCAGGAACAACACGCAGTAAATAAAAAAGAATTGGTTGTGGTGCTAAAGTAAATGCAATTAGATAAGATGATGTATCATACAAGGTGTCAAAAACATACATAGAACACAATCACGAACTGCTTCCACATATGTCATGTCTAATGCGTGCTCACAAAAAAATTAATGTACACATTAGAAGACAGTTGGAGGTGAATGATATTGCCGGAATTAGGCCAAGTAAGAATATTAGATTGTGTGAAGTCCAAGCCGGTGGACCTAAAAACTTGGGGGCCATTCCAAAAGATTTGAGAAATTTCATTGACATTAGGAGAAGGTTTAGGCTAGGTGTTGGAGATGCAGAGGCAATTCACAAGCTATTTAATAGATGGCAACATCAAGATCCCAGTTTTTTTTTTACTTGATGGACATTGATGATGAGGGGAGGTTAAGATAGAATTTTATGGATACACCCCTGTTGGGATATGTTTTGGTTTTGATGATTTTCCAAAACAACATGTAATAGGTTTGAAAGCAGTCAGGATAGTATCTTTAGATTCAGGTCAGGATAGTTTGTGTATTCAGTTAGACAGGTTGTAATGTGAGAAGAACTTAGCTGAGGAAGCACTCAGTTGAGGGGGAACTCAACTGAGGGGGAACTCAGTGAGGGGGAACTCATTGATAAAGCCTGAGGAAGTCAAGATGACATCTCAAGAGAACTGACTGAAGCCATTGAAGGAAGACCTGAACCTGAAGAGAAGCCTGAAGGAAGTCCCACTGAGTGTAAGTCAGGCTGTTCTAAGCCAAGTCTGGCGGACCACTCAGTGAAGAGCCTGATCAGGTGGATCAGTGCTGCACCAAGTAGGCCCTGAAGGAGTCAGGCTACCGTGGTCAGAGAAGTTTGTCATTCAGCCTTATGACAAACTTCTTGGAAATGATCTTCAAACAGTCTCTGAAGGACAACTACACTGAAGACGTTCAGTCCACTGAAGATCATCAGTCAGTGAAGGAGGAAGCTACCTAAAGTCAGTGGGTCTTAGTCAAACCCACTGAGTCAAAGATCTGTGAATCCAGGCCACGTGGACCAATCAGCACGAGGCAGCAACTCTGACACTGACAAAGGCCGCATTCCAAGAAAAGTGGTTGAAACCATTTAATGCTGGATTCAAATGTATTTCCTCTCCAACGGATACATTTGAATCCCCATTATAAATACAAGCTCATAGCTTGTTGTTAATGTGTGTTGTTTTTTTTGTTTGAGAGTTGTATTGTTGTATCTTGTAAGAAAAACAAACACCTACGAGCTGAGAGTGTGAGTAGTAGCATACGTGCATGGGAGATATAAGGAGGTTCTACTCATATCTATACACTAAGAGTTCACAAATATATACATAAGAGTGCTCAGCTTGTAACTCTAGGCTTAGAGAGGTTTTCCCTATCTTAGCTATTGGCTAACACATTGTAAAGGGAAAACCTCACCTAGTTGGAGAAAACCCTAACCGAAACCAAAACCCTAAGTCAGGCTTGTTGGGAGTAAGTTGTTAGAAGGAGAAGGGCAGCCCATGGAGTGGCGTGAGTCCAGTTGTAAGTGCACCTTGGCACGTTAAAAACAAGAATCCAAAGGAGTGGATTTCCTGTTAAATCAGGCCGTGGATGTAAGAGCTTAAGTCTCCGAACCACGTTAAACTGAGCGTTGATTATTATCTAAGCACTTGCTAATTATTTGTAGTGTATGCTCTCTGAGTGTACTTGGAAAGTTTGAAAAGAAGATTAGCTAAGTATTTTAGTCAGGGAGAACCAATCTCACTGACAAGCTTAGGCTAGCACTCGAGAGTTCAGTCTCTCGAGTCACTGCCTTGTTGAGAGCCTGAGCTTTCAAGTCTCATCACTGACTTGATAGCTCTGACTCTCAGCAACGCAGTGACTTGAGTATTCCATCACTGAACTCAGTCAGGGTACAAGCTGTGTTTTATAACGCACTCGAGAGTTCAGCATCTCAAGCCACTGTCCTTGCTCAGAGCATGAGCCTCCAAGCCTTCTCACTGACTTGGTAGCTCAGCCTCTGAGCAGAGCAGTGACTTGAGTATTTCTCACTCTTGCTGAACTCCCTGAGGAAAAGTTTTTTAAAAAAAAAAAAAAAATTTGCCCCTGAATTCCCATTTTGCCCTTCGAAAACGGGACCATCAATTGGTATCAAAGCGGGTTGTTCACATGACCACTGATCCAGTTTTGTTAAGAAAAATGGTCTACCGAGCAGATCTTAAACGTTTTAAACTATGGGAATTTCTGCATGTTTCAAACTATTACCTGTACTCTGACATCATTCTTGTAATAGAAAATCATTTGGTTAGAAGTTTTGGAATCATCAAAAAGAGGGAAATTGTTGGGATATGTTTTGGTTTTGATGATTTTCCAAAACAACATGTAATAGGTTTGAAAGCAGTCAGGATAGTATCTTTAGATTCAGGTCAGGATAGTTTGTGTATTCAGTTAGACAGGTTGTAATGTGAGAAGAACTTAGCTGAGGAAGCACTCAGTTGAGGGGGAACTCAACTGAGGGGGAACTCAGTGAGGGGGAACTCATTGATAAAGCCTGAGGAAGTCAAGATGACATCTCAAGAGAACTGACTGAAGCCATTGAAGGAAGACCTGAACCTGAAGAGAAGCCTGAAGGAAGTCCCACTGAGTGTAAGTCAGGCTGTTCTAAGCCAAGTCTGGCGGACCACTCAGTGAAGAGCCTGATCAGGTGGATCAGTGCTGCACCAAGTAGGCCCTGAAGGAGTCAGGCTACCGTGGTCAGAGAAGTTTGTCATTCAGCCTTATGACAAACTTCTTGGAAATGATCTTCAAACAGTCTCTGAAGGACAACTACACTGAAGACGTTCAGTCCACTGAAGATCATCAGTCAGTGAAGGAGGAAGCTACCTAAAGTCAGTGGGTCTTAGTCAAACCCACTGAGTCAAAGATCTGTGAATCCAGGCCACGTGGACCAATCAGCACGAGGCAGCAACTCTGACACTGACAAAGGCCGCATTCCAAGAAAAGTGGTTGAAACCATTTAATGCTGGATTCAAATGTATTTCCTCTCCAACGGATACATTTGAATCCCCATTATAAATACAAGCTCATAGCTTGTTGTTAATGTGTGTTGTTTTTTTTGTTTGAGAGTTGTATTGTTGTATCTTGTAAGAAAAACAAACACCTACGAGCTGAGAGTGTGAGTAGTAGCATACGTGCATGGGAGATATAAGGAGGTTCTACTCATATCTATACACTAAGAGTTCACAAATATATACATAAGAGTACTCAGCTTGTAACTCTAGGCTTAGAGAGGTTTTCCCTATCTTAGCTATTGGCTAACACATTGTAAAGGGAAAACCTCACCTAGTTGGAGAAAACCCTAACCGAAACCAAAACCCTAAGTCAGGCTTGTTGGGAGTAAGTTGTTAGAAGGAGAAGGGCAGCCCATGGAGTGGCGTGAGTCCAGTTGTAAGTGCACCTTGGCACGTTAAAAACAAGAATCCAAAGGAGTGGATTTCCTGTTAAATCAGGCCGTGGATGTAAGAGCTTAAGTCTCCGAACCACGTTAAACTGAGCGTTGATTATTATCTAAGCACTTGCTAATTATTTGTAGTGTATGCTCTCTGAGTGTACTTGGAAAGTTTGAAAAGAAGATTAGCTAAGTATTTTAGTCAGGGAGAACCAATCTCACTGACAAGCTTAGGCTAGCACTCGAGAGTTCAGTCTCTCGAGTCACTGCCTTGTTGAGAGCCTGAGCTTTCAAGTCTCATCACTGACTTGATAGCTCTGACTCTCAGCAACGCAGTGACTTGAGTATTCCGTCACTGAACTCAGTCAGGGTACAAGCTGTGTTTTATAACGCACTCGAGAGTTCAGCATCTCAAGCCACTGTCCTTGCTCAGAGCATGAGCCTCCAAGCCTTCTCACTGACTTGGTAGCTCAGCCTCTGAGCAGAGCAGTGACTTGAGTATTTCTCACTCTTGCTGAACTCCCTGAGGAAAAGTTTAAAAAAAAAAAAAAATTTGCCCCTGAATTCCCATTTTGCCCTTCGAAAACGGGACCATCAACCCCAGAAGTCGAGCTGCCTTTGAGGAATTTTTGGATGTTGTGAGTTTTGATACTACATATCTAGTCAATCGGTATGAAATGCCATTTGGATGTTTTGTTGGTGTCAATCATCACGGCCAGTCTATTTTGTTGGGTGTGCTTTGGTCACAAGTGAAGACGCGAGTACATTCAAATGGGTTTTTGAAAATTGGGTTCAGGCAATGTATGGTTTTACTCCGATTGCAATTTTAACTGATCAGTGTGAGTCCATAAAAATTGTTTGTGGCATATTTTATCAAAGATGACAGTGAAGTTCAAAGGTGTTGTTGATTATAACCAAGTCTCTAGAGAATTTAAAAGAATAATATATGATAACCTGGCGATTGAAAGTTTTGAGACAAAGTGGAGTGAGTTCTTGGTGACCCATGGGCTACAGGAGAAGGTGTGACTTCAAGCTTTGTATGCCGAGAGGGACAAATGGGTCCCCGTATATCTACATCATATGTTTTGGGCTGGTATGGTTTCTACACAGAGAAGTGAAGGATTGCACGCATACTTCGATTAATTTCTTCACTCAAGACGCAGTCTGAAATAATTCATGGAGCATTATGAGGTTACTATTTCGGACAAAATTCGGAAGGAGTTTCTAGCCGACTTTGATTCTAAGATAAATTCCATTACCCCCAAGACAATGTTTGTGTGGGAAAATCAGTTTGCTGCATCCTATACAAATGCCATATTTCGAAAGGTACAAGAATAGATTGACAGGGTAATATACTGTAGTATTGTTCTAGAACCTGTAAATGAGGAGGTTGCTGGTGTGGAAACGTATAATGTACTACAGAGGAATATTACAACAAATACTTTCACAGGGAATTCACATATAAAGTCGAGTACCGTCCGATCGAAGATTACTTGAGCTGTAACTGTAGGAAGTTTGAGTTTGTTGGAATCCTTTGTTGTCGAATATTCAAGGTTATGATAGAACGGGGAGTCAACACTGTACATGGGAGATACGTTTTGCGTCGATGGAGTAAAAATGTATATCGACCCCATTCCAGTATTTTCTTTACTGTGGCTTATCCACACATGACCAAGGAATTCAAGAAATACCAGGAAGTTGAAAAAATACTTTCAATTTGTAGTTGATGAAATCTTTGGGAGTGTTGAAAAAATGCAGTACATTAAGGATATGCTTGTGGAATTAAGGGAGGAAATTTTGAATTGGGTTCCCAATGATAGTCATACAAGTGCCGATCCCTGTCCAGGTTTGAGCTCTGGAGGTACTCCCATTTATGACCCTAAACAGACTAAAAAAAAAGGAAGGCCCAGACGTGGTCGACACATGTCTGGAGCTGAAATTGCAATGAGAGAAAGGGCAAGAGATCGAGTCAGAGGTGCAAGAGGAAGACAAGGTACACAAGGAGGACGAGGGGGACGAGCCGAACTAACTAGCAGGACGAGGTGGTGAAGGAGGAGGAGCAGGACGAGGTGGTGAAGAAGGAGGAGCGGGATGAGGTGGTGAAGGAGGAGGAGCAGGACGAGCAACACAACCACCAGACAATGGACATGGTGTGAACGATTTTGATTTAAATGAGCTAGTATTTTTTCACTCAACACAGTGAATGTCTGTCACTAGAATTTCTAATGTATGAACTACTTGCATGCCATCTTTAACTATGTTGTTGATTTCGATTTTCACATAAAAATATAAACTGTTCTTATAAGCAATGTACCAATTTGACCAACTAACAATCCTCTACTAACTGGGATATGAATTTAATCACTGAAACCCTAAGCAGAGTATGCAATCTATAATCTAATCACACAACTAATGTAGACATGTAATGTAGTTCACAAAATGAGGATTCCTTCCCATTAAAAACATAACATAGTCCACTACTATTCACAAAACATTCTTAGCAGTTCCACTAGATACCATAAGTTCATAAAGCATAACACTCCAGTCAGAAATCTAGAAATCCCCAAGCAACACAAAAATATTAAGTCAAACTTACTATTCATTAAAATAGAACCCTAAACCCAACGATTTTCATCCTCAATCTTGATGGCCGCATCCAGTTTCTACACCGTCAAGCGATAGAACCACTCTTTCCCAGGCTCCTGCTCAAACAACAGGGTGTCCCCCTTGATGGTCCCATTTTCGAAGGGCAAAAATGGGAATTCAAGAGCGAATTTTTTTTTAAAACTTTTACTCAGGGAGTTCAGCAAGAGTGAATAATACTCAAGTCACTGCATTGCTAAGAGTCAGAGACATCAAGTCAGTGTGATGACTTGAGGGCTCAGTCTCTTAACAAGGCAGTGACTCGAGAGGTTACACTTCAAGTCACTGCTCTGCTTAGAGGCTGAGCTACCAAGTCAGTGTGAAGACTTGGAGGCTCATGCTCTAAGTAAGGCAGTGACTCGAGATGCTGAACTCTCGAGTGCGTTGCCTGAACTGGTCAGTGAGAGGGATTCTCCCTGACCTAAATACTTAACCAAAGTTTTCTTAACAATGCTCTCAGTGAGCAGATTTTCACAACTCTTTAGTAAATACTTTTAAAGATAAGTACGCTCAGTTTAACGTAGTTCAGAGACTCAAGCTCTTACATCCACGGCCTGATTTAATAGGAAATTCACTAACTGGGATTCTTATTTTTAACGTGCCAAGGTGCACAAAACACTGGACTCATGCCACTCCCTGGGCTGCCTCTCCTCACTGACTTACTTCAACCAACAAACCTAACTAGAGGGTTTTAGTTTCAGTTTGGTTTCTCCAACTAGGTGAGGTTTTCCTTTACAATGTGTTAGCCTAAAGCTAAGATTAGAAAAACCTCTCTAAGCTATGAGTTACAAGCTGAACACTCATTTGTGTATATCTATGAACTCTAAAGTTCAGTGTACAAGATGTGAATCGTGCCTCCTTATAACTCCCAACATAATGCACTAAACACTCACACCTTCACAGCTCGTAGGTGTTGATTTTTCTTTCTTCACACACACTTAAACCGAAGCTATGAGCTTGTATTTATAGTGTGGATTCAAATGTAACCGTTGGAGGAAATTACATTTGAATCCATACAATTAATGGTTTCAACCACTTTTCTTGGAATGCGGCCTTGTCAGTGTTAGAGTTGCTGCCTCATGCTGATTGGTCCACGTGGACTGCATCCAACGGATCTTTGACTCAGTGGGTTGACCAAGACCCACTGACTTTAGGTAGCTTCCTCCTTCACTGACTTGATGATCTTCAGTGGACTGATTGTCTTCAGTATAATTGTCCTCCAAAGACTGTTTGAAGATCTCTCTAAGAAGTTTGTCATAAGGCTGAATGACAAACTTCCCTGACCACAGTAGTCTGACTCCTTCAGGGCCTACTTGGTGCAGCACTGATCCTCCTGATCATGCTCTTCACTGAGTGGTCCACCTGACTTAGCTTAGATCAACCAGGCTTACACTTAGCGGGACATCCTTCAGGCTTCTCTTCAGGTTCAGGTCTCTGGCATGGCTTTGGTTAGTTCTCCTTGATGTCATCTTGATATCCTCAGGCTGTGTTGCTGAGTTCCCCCTCGCTGAGTTCCCCCTCAACTGAGTGTTCCCTCAACTGAGTTATTCTCAACTGACAACCTATTCTACTGAGAAATAACCTAGCCTGACCTGAAACAAAAGATACAATCCTGACTGCTTTCAAACCTATTACAAGTGGTTTTGGAAAATCATCAAAACTAAACATATCCCAACACCCCTGGTTAATCTACATCACCTTTGCCACCGCGAACCAACCACCCGTAAGTCGGGCAAATCCTCGATCGCGTCGTTTAACCCTGTGGAACTCATAGGTACACCGCCATTTGATATTCGTGAACCCAAAAGCAACGGATATTCTGTTCCACATTTCCCTAACAAATCCACTCCAGTCTTTGGTATGTTCTGCAATTTTTTATAGGAAAAAAGAAATACTAAAAAAAACACATAAAATTCCAAATAAAATCCGCTAATATGGGTGTACATTACTTAAATTTAGGGTTAATAATACCAGACGACTTCTGCATTTATCGGTCCGACAGTGGACGGTAAAAAACCTACGCTGTAGATTTCCCTGCGATTTCTGGCGAGGGGGGCCTCGAGACAAGGATGGAGCGTCGAGTACTCTTTGTCGTTTGGAAGGTGCCACTGATGATCTGAGGACAGACATTTTTTGGAAGTGGAGAAAATGGTTGGAGGTGTTTTGATTTTCTTGGGGATACTAAAAGCTCTAGAAAGTAGAATGTGAGTGTGGAGAGCAAGCAACTAATTTGTAGTGTGTAATAAGAATCCGTTTGTGAACTCTATTTATGGTTATTTATTTTGAGCTCCCTCAACATATAAATTGTCTACAAAAATTTCATTTCTTGAAGATATTCCTTTATTTTCTTGTTGTGTATCTGAGTTTATATAAATTACAATATAAAACGAACCTTACTTATAATTTAACTCGTTAAATGAAATAATTTTTATAGAGCTAATACATGTCAATTTGTGTTCATTCAATTTTTATATATGTCATTAAGTTGGGAATACTAATACCCTAGAGTGTTATTCTTAAATTATTACTTTGATGTTTAGTAGCATTGATATTGGTGTACCAATTTTAATTTACCCCTAGTAATAGTCCGTTTCTTTTCATTTTGCCACAATTCTAGCAATTAATTTTTTTTCCATAATCTTAAGTATGAAGTAATAGTGGCATAAACCTTTCCATAATCTTTGATTTATTTATTTTTCCACAATTCTTGCTAATATGAAGTAATACTCTTTTGTGAAAACAATTAATACCCTCAATTATTTATGTATTAACCAGTATCACTCTATTCATGTACATTTTTTTACTTAAATTTGTCAAGGTTAATAAAAATTAAAAAAAAAATTGACAAAGAAGGTTAATTAAATTTAGTTCCACATAGAGCGGTTTTCACTTGTAGGGGCAATATCTTTAGGTTAGTGTTCATTATAAAAGAGAAATCCAATTTCTTGACCAATCCTGATTTTTTCACCTAACTTTTCAAATTCTCTCTCACAATCATTCAACTGAAAAACCCTAAAAGTCGGAACAAATACCGATTAGTAATCACAGAGAGTGGAGCACGGATAAGGAATTATTATTGGTGGAATTACTCTTAAAACATACAGAAACGGTCGGAGAATTCAACTTATCCACCCACAGAACGATGAGAAGGATCTTCTTGTGGATTAGTTGGAGCCTTTCTCGGAGTTTTGGTCGTGTTTCTGCAAATGTTGTAGTCAGAAAAGTGAAGAAATTAAGGAACCATTTTCAATGATTCAGGTGGTTTATCGCACAGCCGTTATTGCACTATGACGCTGTTGTTAATCGTGTTGATGTGGAACAAGAGTACTATGAAAATAGGGTATGTAAATCCTTTAATTTCCATATTTGTTAATATGTGAAATGTTAATTTAAAAATTAATTTGTCTTGTAGATGTTTGAAACTCCTGAGAAAGGTATTCATGGAAAAGGGTGAACGTTTCTGGAATGAGTTTGTCACAATTTTCTATGATAGAGAGTTAGATCAGTTGGATTATAACTAGTTGAAAGGTAGTTACCGCGATTTCCAATCACCATGGTCCAGGCCACCTGTTTTGGAAATGTCGTTTGGGTGGGATGTATAGCATATGGAATGAATTAATTCGTCACTTTGTTTTGGTTTTTTGGAAGTATGTGTTCATTGGGGGTGTACGGTTATGGTATTTTTATCAAGTTGTTGTGTATATGATAATTAGCTCAGACACATTGATTTTGGAGCATTATATAGAATGATAATCTGCATCCTCACGAATTTATTGTGTATTTATGAAATTATTATTTAAGATTTGGATGTCTTATTCCTTTAAGTTAGTAGATTGGGTTTGCAAGCACAATATTTTATAAATAATCAAATATGTAAAGTGTGCAACAACTATATTATTATAGTTAATTTTGTAATAACTACAATTAGGGTAAATTTATCTAAGCGGGTTTTATAAAATCAAATTTCTCATAACTACCCCCGCAAAATAAATTTCTGAAAGTGAGCAGAGTTTAATTTGGTCATATTGGTAATTTATGGGCGGCCATATAAAAAACATAAACAATCAACAAATAAGAGAATATGGTCATATTGATAATAACATTATATTTTTGCAGCAAAATACATCATCAAAATATTAAGCCCCTGGAATAATTAAGCAATAAAACATCATTACCAAAACATTAGTAGTTCCAAATATTCAAAGAGCAAATCAGATTTCATCTGGGTAAGTCGTAAGTTTCTGCGCGATTGCTTTTTCTTTCTGGCGAATTTGTGTATTCGTAGCAACGAATTGGTCAATCAGCTCCCTCCTCTTACTGGCTGTTGTTATGTCGTGTTTATCTATTTTGACGATCTCCTTCAAGATATCCTGCATTTTCTTCATCAACACTTTTCTTCTTTGCGCATGTGTTTGATAATGCATCCATCGATAACCCGGATGGTCATATTAAGCTACAAATAAGATATTACCAAATAATTAGTATATATAACAAAAGATGTATTGGAAAAATTACAACAATTTCCTGAACATACCTTAAATTTGGGGTGCCATCCAGGTCGCATTAGTCTATAGTCTCTTAGGGCCCGGTTAATTTTTTCTTCGGAAATCTACAAACAAATAATCGATTAATAGTAAGTTTGTAGCAATAAAACACATGCCCAATATGTTGAATGCGATGCATTAGAAATCAAAATTAGAGAGTCGGATATATCTTAACGAACTACCATATTGGAGAAATTATGAAAGACAAACACAATTGCAGAGAACTCGATTTTAAGATCCAAAAGTGTGATGTATAAGATATATTTTGTCAAAGGCGGTTGGTTTAGGGTTTTGACCGACGTGGCCAATTGTTGACCAATAGAACTTGGCTTCCCTCACAAGATTCATTTCAATTATTCTTAACTAGATAAGTACCCCGAGTAAAAACGCGGGTTGTTCGCAAAATTAATATAAAATTTATATTTTATTAACACATCATCACATTATTCAATATTATAACATTATATAATACAATTTATTTAAAAAATAGGATTCAGTCGAAATGAAATTAAAAAAAAAAAACACCAGGGATAATTTTAAAATTCTCCTAGAAAGTCTTCACCCGTCAATTTACAATAAATAGACCAAAGTTAAATAAAATAATTTTCTAAAATATGTAGGTAGTTATGTATTGGTTAGTTGGTAAGTATGTTAATTATTATATAGATCACATGGAAAAATATCTAATACACTTTGATAGACAAATGTTAAATATAATAGTATTCCAATATATGTAAGAAGTTATGTATTGGTTTAGTTGGTAAGTTTATTATTTATTATGAAAGAAGTCTAAGTTTCGAATCCTTACTAATATATTTTTTTAGAAAAATTAGTATCTAATATTAAGATGATACTAACCACTTCATACAAAAATAAAAAAAAATCAATATATAATTGCCACGTATGTACAAATATGTGTATTGACTTCATAATGAGACGACATGTGTCAATAAAACACAAAAACATTAACACATAAGCAAAACTCACCAAAATCTGACACATAAGCAAAACTCACTAAAATTCGACACATAAGCAAATAAAACTCCCTATTAGTATATAGAGGGATTTTAGGGGAATAAATCCAAATTGGTTAGTGAAATAGAGCCGCTGCAGGGTTAGGCATGCAAATATTGAGCCAATTAACGACTCGAAACTATAGATCTCTATATTCCAAGACTAACGATAATACATTTGGACTAATACAATAGACCGGCTAGGGTTCGCATGCCTTAAACCCATCCCAGTTAGTGAAACAGAGGCGCTGCAGGGTTAGACGTGCGAATATTGAGCCAATTAGCGAGTCAGAACTATGGATCTCCGTATTCCAGGACTAGCGATAGTACATCCGGACTAATACAATAGACCGACTAGGGTTCGGATGCCTTAAACCCATCCCTATTAGTGAAACAGAGCCGCTGCAGGGTTAGACATGCGAATATTGAGCCAATTAGCGATTCGGAACTATGGATCTCTGTATTCTAGGACTAACGATAGTACATCTGGACTAATACAATAGACCGGCTAGGGTTCGAATGCCTTAAACCCATCTCAGTTAGTGAAATAGAGCCGCTGTAGGGTTAGACGTGCGAATATTAAGACAATTAGCGATTCAGAACTATGGATCTCTGTATTCCAGGACTAACGATAATACATCTGGACTAATACAATAGACCAACTAGGGTTCGGATGCCTTAAACCCATCCCAGTTAGTGAAACAGAGCTATGGATCTCTGTATTCTAGGACTAACGATAGTACATCTGGACTAATACAATAGACCGACTCGGGTTTGGATGCCTTAAACCCATCCCAGTTAGTGAAACAGAGCCGTTGTAGGGTTAGACATGCGAATATTGAGCCAATTAGCGAGTCGGAACTATGGATCTATGTATTCCAGGACTAACAATAGTACACCTGGACTAATACAATAGACCGGCTAGGGTTCAGATGCCTTAAACCCATCCGGGTTAGTGAAACAGAGCCCCTGCAGGGTTAGATGTTCGAATATTGAGCCAATTAGCGAGTCGGAACCATGGATCTACGTATTCCAGGACTAACAGAGCTGCTGCAGGGTTAGACGTGAAAATATTGAGCCAATTAGCGAGTCGGAACTATGAATTTGAACTATATTATTTAAAAAAATATGAGACTCGGTTAATTAAAAAAACATATATTTATAAATTAAAATGTCGGGAAATTATATAAGACTTAAGTTTTGATTAAGATGCCAAAATGTTCCTCCTAAGTTATTTGTAAGTTAAAAATTCAGTAGAGTTAGAGTTTAGTTAAACAGTTCAAAATGTTAAGGAACTGGAGTGCAGTTATAAATTTTAAGAGTGTATAGAAGAACGAAGTCCGCTGAAAATAAAGTCCACTGAAGACAGTCCGTTGAAGACAAAGTGATCTGAGGAAGTAGTCTAAGTCTTGAATGTTTTCTAAGTGCATTCTCACTAAGACTAAAACCATCAGGAGAGGACTAAGGTCCACTGATGAGAACTAACAAAGCACATTCAATGCTAAACATATTAAAAGTTGTTAGTTAATCTGGTTGGAGCAAGGCAAAATGAATTTTCAGTGAAGCTTACAATAAATGAAGGAATAAGAAGGTTCTCTCAGAGGAGTTCCACCTTAAATCAAGACAAGAATCTGGGCAAGCAGACTGAAGGTCCAATGAGAAGATGACACATCAGTGTACTTTATTGACAGCCGACCTGTCCCAGACTGACAAGTACCAAAAGTCTTTCCCTAGCAATCTACAGAAAGTTAGGTGAACAAGCATGGTCTTTCAGCCGTTTCTTGACAAGACTTAAAGCTTCAAATAGAGCCGTTTGAACCAATCAGATACAAGAAGACTTACTTGAGAAGATTCAAATCCAACGGGAAGATTTTTAAGGAAGCCTATAAATACAGAAGGACGTGCTCATTTTTATGGAGGGGAAACTCACAAGATCAAAGCTATCTCTACATTCATAATATTCAAGAAGCACTCAAAATTACCTTTGTTTCCCAAGTGTTTCAAATCAGTAGAGAGCATAACAAACCTTCTGTAACCAAGCTTAAAAGCTATATCCTAACCTTAGAAAGAGATAATCCATCCTAAGCCTTGAGCTACACTGTAAGGATTATCTCACAACAGTTGGAACATAACCCTACTCAAAACCCTACTCCGTTGTTAGGTTGAGAGTTAGAGTTAAGTGGTGTTAGTAAGTTGATTATTTGTATCAGTCTGAAAGCTGGTTTGTTTTGGGAACTAGGCCCTGGAATTATCCTAGTGATCAATCATCCTAAGAGAGGATAAATTGATCAGTGCACCTTGGCACTATAACACAAGGAATTCCAAGTGAAAGGAATTCTCCTGTTTGATCAGGACATTGGACGTAGGAGATTCATCTCTGAACCACTTTATATCTTATGTATTTACTTCCTGCTATTTCCTAAGTGTGTGTTATCCACTCAAAGTTTATCAAGTAAAACGAGTTTTCTAAAGGGCTCACTAATCCGCATTTGAAAGCTAATTAGATAGTAGTTCAACTGAAAGTCTTGAGCTTTCAGTGGAGTTATTATCTCAGTAAGCTTTCTCTAGTAATTCTCAACAGACTTAAAGTCCACTGACGAGCTACTATATGAAGTAACCTGATAAGTTTTAAAGAACTTTTAATTCGTAACCACAGGTGTATTCCCCTCCATACACCTGTTTACTCGTTTCGGGACCAACAATTGGTATCAGAGCAGTGGTTCAAAAGACCATTGTTTTAAGTATACCTTGTGCTTAAAGGTATTTTCTATTAGGTCATCTGAATTGATCTTGTTGATAAACTTGTTTAGATATTATGGCTGACAATGCAGCTAGGGTAGCACCACCAGCAGAGAACAATATGGGAGTTAATCCTTTGAACCATATGTCCTATCACAAACTTCCACAATTCTTAGTGGAAAATTATGACTTCTGGAAGATCAGAATGAGAGCTCATCTTGCCTGTGTACATGATGAAATGCTAAGGGTTATTACTAAAGGTCCATTTATTATTATGACCCCTAACCCTAGAACCACAGCTCAGACTATTGCAGATCCAAGAGAAGAATGGCCCAAGGATGAAGATAACTTCACTGCAGATGGAGGAGGAGAAACAACCTCAACTTCATAGCCATGAATATTCTCTACACCACCATTCCAGATTCTGTAATGGGAAGAGTTATCCACTGCAAGACTGCAAAGGAACTTTGGGACACTCTTGCTCTCATGTGTGAAGGAACTGACAAGATAAAGGAGAACAAGCTTTCAGTAGCTGTTCAAAAATATGAGCAGTTCACCATGGAGCCCACTGAGACCATTAACCAGTTTGATGGGAGGTTCACTGACATCATGAATGAAATAAACTCTCAGGGAAAAGTCTATACCAAAAGAGAAGTTGCCTTAAAAATCCTGAGAGGTCTAACCTCAAGATGGGATGTGTACTCTGTAATGATGCAGAATACCAAGGATCTATCCAGCATGTCTATGCAACAGGTATTCTCTGAACTTAAGGCTTATGAGTTTGATCTTAACAGGAAAATGGCTCCTGATGAGACCTCAGCTGAGAAGGGAGTTGCCTTCAAAGCTAAGGAGACTGAGCCAAAATCCCCAAAGCCTCAGAAGAGTACAAAGGCAAGCAAATCTCAAAGCAAGGATGAGATGCAAGAGGAACTCAGCCTGATGGCTAGAAGGTTTGAGAAACTTAACAATCGTTTTGTCAAGTATAAAAGATTTTACAGGGATAACAGAGAAGGAAGAAGTTATCCACAGAAAGACACCAGAGAAGGAGAGAAAAGCTCAACTGAGCTGGAGAAGAGAAAAGATTACAAGACCTATAACAGAGGTAAAGGATCATCATCCAAGACCAAGGAGTCTACTGAGGAAAAGAATGATGATGCCAATAGATGCTTCCAGTGCAAGATGATTGGGCATTTTCAATATGATTGTCCTCAACTGAGCACAAAAGAGAGGAAAGAAAGACAAACCAAGAGAGACAATAGATATGGAGAAAGGAAAGCCATGGTGGCTGATGATGTTGATGAAGATCTGGAGTCATCTGATGGACTGTTCTCAGACAGCAGTGAAGATGACATATGTCTCATGGCAATAGAAGAACCAGAGGTACAATCTAAACCATCCATTTCTCTAGAACACACACCTGAGCTGAGCTCAGAGTCAACTGAGGAACTCAATCTTCAGTTCGCTTTGGAACAATTGATGATTGATTTCTCAAGGTTGCAAGAAGCAAGTTTTTATCTCCAAGATGAAAACAAAAATCTCATGAGAGAAAATTCTAAGTTGATTGAGTCTGGGAACCAGGCAGGTCTTAACTCAGCCCAATCTACCATTGAATTGACAAAAGAGGTATAAATCCTCAAAAGTCAAGGAAATGACAAAGATCAACTGATAAAAGATCTTGCTGAATCTAAGATAAGGTTAACTGAAGAAAACTTAAAACTGGTAAGCCAAGTAAATGATTCTCTCCTAAAAATTGATGTCTTACATAAATCTGAAGAGACCTTGTTAAATAGGATTTATGCTCTTAACAAACCCTCTCTTGCCATAGAGGAGATTCAAATCTTTCAGATCAATCCAAATAACAAGTGTGGAATAGGTTTTATTCCAAAACCTTCAGAAGGTCCTCTGAGTGTTGCTTCTTCAAGTGGCACAAAGAGAGTTTTTGTTAAGTCTGTGACCTTTCAACCACAGATTTTGAATAAGGGAAAAAGACCAGCTGAGGTCCAACAAAAGAGAAGTCAAACTCAGCCAAAACCAAATGGAAAGGCTCAGTTGACTAATCACAATAGACCTCAGCAGAGGTACTATCAGCCGAGGTCTTCTCAGATGAAGCAACCTCAGCTGAAAGCACCCAGGCATGAGCACTCCTCAAGGAATGACTCATACAGAAGACCTATTCCTTTTGTGCCTAAAGGAAAATGCCCTTCATACCCTTATCAACAAAATCTCAGGCCAGGTGCACCCAAGCCTAAAAGAAAGAATGTAAAGAAGGTTCCTGGTCCTTCAAAGGCTGACACCCATAGAAAGTTTACTCCCAAGGCACCTAGGGAGATAATAATCTATGTAGATGTTTATGGAAGATAAATTAGCCATTCTAAAGTGATTAGAACTGTGATGCAAATTTGGATTCTGAAAGGTACAGCTAACCTGGTAGGACCCAACACCAAATGGGTACCTAAAACTTGATTGTGATTGCAGGGTTCAGTGGACCTCAACAAAGGAGAAGCTCTCAGATCTTCAGTCTGGTACTTGGACAGTGGACGTTCCAGGCACATGACTGGCCACAAAGATCTCCTGTCAGAGTTTGTTGAGAAAGAAGGTCCACAAGTCACTTTTGGTGACAATTCACAAGGAGCCACTAAAGGTTATGGTACCTTAATAATTGGCTCAGTAAGAGTAAGCAATGTATCCTATGTCAGTGGACTTAAGCACAATCTTTTGTCCATAAGTCAGTTTTGTTGGAGTTATATTTTCCCAACAAGTTTTGTGATAAAGGATACAATGTTGAATTTTCTTGTAACCTGTGTTTTGTCAAGAATATATCTTCACAACAGGTTCTACTAACTGGGTCAAGGAAAGGAAATGTCTATTTTGCAGATTGGAAGTCTTGCACGCCAAATGCATGTCTCATTGCAAAGAGCTCAACTGATACTAATTGGCTGTGGCACAAAAGGCTAAATCATCTGAACTTCAAGATGATGAGCATGATTGCAAGACATGGACTGGTGGAAGGAATGCCAAATGAAATATACAACAAAGAACACATCTGCAAAGCCTGTCAGGAGGGAAAGCAAGTGAAAGCATCTTTCAAAAGCAAAGTAGCAACCTCTACTGATAGAGTACTTCAACTGTTACATATGGATCTTTTTGGTCCAGTAACCCCTGTAAGTATCAATGGGAGAAAATATACACTTGTTGTTGTTGATGATTTTTCCAGGTACACTTGGGTGGTATTCCTAACAAGCAAGAAAAAAACTCAACTGAGGCTACCAGAGCTCCTGAAGAAAGTTACCAATGAAAAGAGCATGAACATTGTAAAGATAAGATCAGATAAGGGCACTTAATTCATTAACTCCACTATATCTGATTTCTGCAAAGAATTAGGCATTGCACATGAGACCTCAGCTGCAAGAACTCCACAACAAAATGGAGTAGCTGAAAGAAGAAATAGGACTCTCAAGGAGGCAGCAAGAACAATGCTTGCAGAAGCTCAAGTTCCTAAAAGATTTTGGGCTGAAGCTATTAATACTGCCTGCCACACTCAAAATAGATCCATGGTAACCAAACATCAAGGAAAAACTCCATATGAGCTATGGAATGGTAGAAAGCCACAAGTATCTTACTTTCATATCTTTGGTTGTAAGTGTTTCATTCACAACAATGGGAAAAATCAACTGAAAGCCTTTGATAGCAAAGCTGATGAAGGAATCTTCTTAGGATATTCCCAAATCAGTAGAGCTTTCAGAGTTTACAATTGTAGAACTCTTGTTGTGGTAGAAACACCTCATGTGGTTTTTGATGAGTCTACTTTTGAGTCCAGGAGTAAGGAAAATGAGGATATGATAAGCCAAATACTAACTAGATTGAGTATCAAGTCTAAAGGCTATCCTGAGAATTGTGTTGATACACTTCAATGATCAACAATTCAAAGAGGTCACCCAAAGTCAAACCACTCCTCAAAGCTCACCTGAGAGCTCTCCTGAACAAATAACTGAACTGATGAACACAATCCCAGTTCAAGAGGTAAGTGATGTCAATGAAGATGTGGTCACAGCTGAGACATCCACTGAACCCATCATTCAAGGGGGAACCAATGATTTTACCATTGAGAATGAGAATAACTTGAATGATGACTCAGGACTTCAACCCTCTGTCTTATTTCCTGAATTTAATTTCATTCCTATATCTAGTGACTCAACTTTAGAAGAGTTAAACTCTACTGGAGAACTTGGCTCTCAGATCACCCTGTTGAGCAAATCCTAGGTGATCCTACCTCAGGAGTCAAAACTAGAAGTTTTCATGGAGAAAGTGCTTTGTTTTGTTGTTTCTTATCTAACCAGGAACCAGGTTCCATTGGAGAAGCACTTCAAGATTCAAATTGGATCATTGCCATGCAAGAAGAACTCAACCAATTTACAAGAAATCAAGTATGGGAGCTGGTTGACAGGCCATATCACTGCAATGTGATAGGAACCAATTGGGTATTCAAGAACAAGAAGGATGAGAATGATGTCGTAGTCAGAAACAAGGCCAGACTAGTTGCAAAGGGCTATTCTCAAGTTGAAGGCTTTGACTATGATGAAACTTTTGCTCCAGTAGCCAGATTGGAGGCAATAAGGTTATTTCTTGCATATGCTGCACACAAGAAATTCAAGGTGTATCAGATGGATGTTAAGAGTGCTTTCTTGAATGGAGTACTCAATGAAGAAGTCTATGTGGAGCAACCCCCAGGTTTTGAAGAAAGCCACAAAGTATATAGACTGAGAAAAGCTCTATATGGACTGAAACAGGCTCCAAGAGCTTGATATGATACTTTGTCACAATTCCTTTTGGATCATGGCTTTATCAAAGGAAGAGTAGATAGAACTCTCTTCAGGAACACAAAAGGAGAGTACACTTTGCTAGTTCAAATCTATGTGGATGATATCATTTTTGGTTGTCCCAACCAAGTCCTCTGTGAGAAATTTTCTCAACTAATGAAAGGAAAGTTTGAGATGTCAATGATGGGAGAAATGAATTTCTTCCTAGGACTTCAAGTTAAGCAGTCCCCTGAGGGAATTTTCATCAACCAAGCCAAATACACAAGGGAGCTGATCAATAAGTTTGGATGCCAGACCAGCAAAATTGCAAGAGTTCCACTCAACACCAACACCAAGATGGAACCTGATGAAGATGGTGAATCAGTAGACCAGACTCACTACAAAGCTATCATTGGATCTTTACTATATCTCACAGCAAGCAGGCCTGATATCACATTTGCAGTTGGGATATGTGCAAGATATAAAGCAAATCCTAAGAAAAGTCATCTGGAAGCTGCTAAGAGGATTCTCAAATATCTCAAGGGTACTGTGAATATGGGATTGTGGTATCCCTCATATGACAATCTGGAACTCACAGGATACTCATATGCTGACTATGAAGGTTGTAGAATTGACAGGAAATCAACTTCAGGCACTTGTCAATTCCTGGGAAGTAAGCCGATCTCTTGGTTTTCCAAGAAACAAAACTCAGTAGCCACAAGCACTACTGAAGCTGAATATATGGCAGCTGGAAGCTGTTGTGCTCAAATTCTTTGGCTAAGACAACAACTGAGAGACTACAATATCTTTGCTAATGAAGTTCATATCTTCTGTGACAACAATAGTGCAATTGTTATTTCAGAAAATCCAGTTCTCCACACAAGATGCAAACATATGGATATAAGGCATCATTTCATCAGAGATCATGTGGAGAAGAAGGATATCAAAATGCTCAAGATACACACTGACAAACAAAAGACTGATATATTCACAAAACCTTTGGCTGAAGCAAGGTTTCAAGAACTGTCAGTAGAGCTTGGACTTTTAGATCCAGGAGAGTAAAGGAAGGAGCCAATCTCAGATAAGTTGTTTTCGAGTTAGTGGAGGTTCAACCTCAGAAGAGGATCACCTCAGTGGAGTCACTGATCACAGAAGAGCTTATGTCTCTCAGAAGAGGTTCCACCTCAGTAGAGGTCAAAGTTTTTACTCTGCTATTTTTCCAAGTCTGAAGGCTATTAGTTTCATATTATAAAACTCTTATAAAAAATAGCTAATGAGTATTTTCTTGGAAATTAAATATTTTTACTCTGTTTCAAAAAGATTTCATTATGGCAAGCATTTAATGCGCGTTGTACAAGTCAGTTTTTGCTTTTACAGTTACCTATCTCACGCGCCTTAAAAGCCGGATGATGTGACCTTCCGGTTACCAACTCCTTTAATCCATACCCCCCGTTTTAGGCGGTTCTTTTCTAACTGTTGAGATCTCTCAAATACTCCCCACTAATCCTTTCAACTATCCACGACCTTTCATCCAATCAATCTCAGACGTTGATTGCGGGATTAGATCTCACCATTCATTACTCATATAAAGCCCCTAAAATTCAGCCAAAGAACCTTTTCGAACACACTTTCAAGCAAACCCCTACTATCCTTCCTAAAAACTCTCTGCAAACTTACTCTTCAAACTTTCTAAATGGCCAAAGTAAATCTTGGATTTTTGACAAACAAAGACAATTTATGGTATGAACCCATAGTGGTTTTTGATAACCCAGAAATTGAATCTAGACCAGAGTTCGCACATATTAAAGAAGCTTTGGAGATGGTCAAAGCTGCTGGGTTGGAGAAGTTCTTATCAGTTCATCCTGAGAACTATTTCGATAGGCAGGTTCTTGAGTTCTTCTACAATATATCCAACTCTGACTCCAGAATCAAATCATGTCTTTTTCTCCAAAGAAAGAAAAAGGTGGTAAGAGACGATATGGAGGTTGTTGAGCACCAAAATATCAGGAAGGAGATTAGGATCAGTGGTGATGATTTGAAGGAGTTATTTGAACTCCCCTTTGAAGGTCCAAACCCAGATACTTGCATTGTTGACAAGGAGGAGGACTAGGTGTACACCATTATGCAGAAGAAGATAAAGTACAGCCCAACGATGAATAGAAGTGTATTTTTACCAGTTTACAATGTCCTTTGTGAGATTGTTGGTAAATGTATACTGGGAAATCAAGGGAGCAAGGAGCAAGTAAGCAAGCCAAAGCTTAGGCTAATGAAGGCAATTGTGGAGAGCAAGGAGAAGTCCTTCAACTGGCAACAATTTTTCCTAAGGGCTCTGAATAAAGAACATTCTAAATTCCAGCCGGTAAAGACTCCCCAACTATCAAGTAAGTTGAACTATGCAACTAAAATCTCCTACTTGATAGAGAATGTGGATGTGGGAGTGGACTGGATACAAGATAGGAAGTGGAGCAACCTGAAGGCCTTGTTCAAATCTGGAAAGGCCTTAGAAACAAGGATGATCAAGGCAGCGGTAGAGAGCCCTGAGGCAGTTCAAGAGGAGGAAGAAGCTGGCCCAACTGAGGGAAAGAAGACCAAGCTCAAGAGGAGGCTGGTCAAGCTAAGTGATAAGATGGCCCTTCACAAGGAGGAGGAGGCACAAAAGGCCTCAAAGAAGGAGAAAAAGAGGTCTTCTGAGGCCGTGAAGGAAAGTGCATCCAAGAAAGTCAGAGTCACAAACTCTATTGATGAGTCTTCATCAGGTAACCCTGACTCTTCTCCAAATGTGATCTCAACTGAGTCTGACTCAGATGTACCTGCCCCTACCCCCATCAAACCCAAAACCAAACCAAGAACCCCTGTAAAAACAAAGAAAATTTCCAAGATGTCTAAAACCCCCACTGAAGGCTCTCAACAGCCTGAAAGTGGATCCCAAAATACCACCACATCTGAGGCATCTGCTGAGGCATCCTCAACCCCTTCTGAACCTATCTCCTCAACCCCCACTGAACAAAACCCAACCCCTCCTGAAACTCAAGCCCAACCCTCGTCTGAACCCAACCCATCTGAAATCCATTCAACTCACCTGGAGTCTATCCCAAAAGAGCCCACAGATGTCAGCACTACCCCTTCCTTGCCATCAGAAGATGAAGAAGAGTACTCCTTTCTGGATACTCTTAAAGATGAGGTGGCTTACTCTCTAGAGTCCAAGTATCCTGAGCTTGATGGGTTCCCCACCCTAAAAGCAATGTTCTTGAGAGTCAGACTCCTTGTCCAACTCAAGGACAGAAGGTTAGGAGAAATTTTGCTGGCTGTTGGAGGCAGCAATGCCGATGAGTGGAAGAAGGAAGAGAGGGAGGTACTAGAGTTTACAGGCATGACCAAAACCAGACTTCTCTGTGATGAGAAGATATTTGAGAGTCTGGTTATGAACAAACTGGCTGAGGCCAAGAAGGGATGTGAAAATGAGAAAGCTGCTGAAAAAGAGGGAGAGAAGGAGGGAGAGAAGGAAGGAGAGAAAGAAAAAGAGATAGGAGAAATAGGAGGTACTTCACCAGAGCAAGGTGATGGTGAAGTAGCCGAGGATGTATCTTTGGCAAGAGATACTGAGGCACAAAATTTGCCAAAGGAGAGCTCAGTAGAGGTGTCTACTGAAGTTCTCCCACAACAGCCCTCAATGGTGACTAAGGAGTCAGCTGAGGTGTCTGGAACTGATGGAGTTGAAAAAGAAATTGAAAAATCTGAGGGAGGTGAAAAAGATGTTAAAATAACTGGGTTTGTGAGTGGAGAAATAAGAGCAATCATTCCTGTATAGGATGAATTGGCTGAAAAGAAAATAGTTGAAGAAAAAGAGAGTGAGAAAGAAAGTGAGAAGAGAGTGGAGGAGGGAGTTGCTATGGAGGTAGATGTGACAGGAGACTTAGGTTGTGAGAATGAGGGGGAAGGGACTAACATTGTTTGTTATGCAGGTGTACAAACTGATGAAGTTCCCCCAGTCCAAGTCAACCTAACTCCTCTGAGAGATGCTGTTCACTCACTCCAGGAGGAAAGTCTTCCCTCTCTTCAAGCTCAACTGAGGGATGTACAAGAGATTGTGCAAGAAGAAGTGGATGAGATGGTCATCCTCTTAGACCATGTAGATGAAATGATGGAGTCCACAACCAAATCACTTCAGAACCTGACCCTAAAGATTGAAGACTCTCAGCAGATGGTGCTAGATGTGGTGGAAGGTCAAAGTGTGCTGGTAATTGAAGGTCTGAAGAAGCTGGAACAGAAAGAAGAAGAAGCAAGAGCTCAATTCCTGAAGGACTCAGTTGACAATGTGTCCATTAACCTAAAATCCTCAGTTGAGGCTTTCTCAGCTGACCTTATTGGGAAAGTTGAGGGGTTATGGAACCAGAAGATACTGGAATTCGAAGCTAAGCATGAGGAGCTTGGAGCTAAGCTGGGAGAAGTTCTGAAGAAGGCGGCAGAGGACTTCCCTACATAAGAAAAGACAAATGTGCTAATTGATGAGAAGTTAGCTCAGTTTGTGCAGTTTGGGCAAACAGCTGGAGCAACTCTGGAGAGGATGGAGGATGAAGTTGACCACTGCTCCACTGAGCTGAAGGCCCTTGCCTATGATCAGCTAAAGCTAAACATAACTGTGGCCGAATGCATGATTAATACCGGAAAGGGGGAAAATAGGGTAAGTGCTAAGGAAATGAAGCTGGATCCCAAGAACAAAATGAACATTATCCTTGAGACCCCTGATTTTGAAAAAGGCCAACAAGACAAGAGCACATTGAAGAAGGCAGATGCTGAGGCCCAGAAGATTGTTGAAGCCAAGAAAGGGAAAGAGAAGACCCCATCTGAAGACTTATCAAAGTTTAAGGAAGCTCACCTGAAGGAGAAAGAAGAAAGAGCTGCTCAGAAGGGGGAATCTACCAAGTGGAAGGCAACTGATGTCCTCTCAGCAGAGGTGGCCAAGAAGACCAGAACCTCAGGGAGGTTGGCTGCTAAGTCCACTGGCTCAACTGAGTCAGTTGAGGTACTTCCTATTCAAAACCCTGATCCTATCTCTGCTGAAATTCCAAAATCTGCCCCCACAAGAGTTACAGAGCTCACTGAGCTTATCAAAGAAGCTGGTGGGATGAATGAGAGAGCACAGAATGAGAGAGCACAGAAGCTGGCTTCCCAACAACAAGAGAGGAGAGATAGGGTGGTTGGGAAGATGGAGACCATTGCTGAGATGGCTGAGAGGAAGAGGAAGGAGAGACTAACCACTTTTGATAAAACAACTTCAAAGAAATTCAGAAACAGTTATCAAAGATGGGCTGCCAAGCTGAAGAAAGACAAAATTGCTCCTTCAAAGGCCAAGTTCCCTCATCACGATGAGTGGGTACCCAAGAAACTCAATGATGCATGGGAAACTGCAAAAAGGGAATTTGTGTATTCCTACTATATCAGTGGAGAATTGGGAAGGGACAATGTGCAAGAAGTTTTCAGCTCATGGATGTTTGAAGTTTATCCAAAACTCTTCCCTGCCATCATTGAAGCCTGGAATGATAGATTTCCTGATCTTGCTTTAAAGGCTCCTGAGCCAATCACCTACTGGCCTCCTCAAGATGTAACTGAAGATGTGGATAGAGAGCGGATTACGGATGAATGGGTATCTTTGTGCGAGCAACTAGGTCTCAAGGGTCACTCAAAAGAAGTCATGGAGAGGAAGAATGACCTGAAGATTCATGTTTTCAAATAATATGGACTTGAACCTCTTTTTGAGTCCATCTAAGGATTTAAGTATTTCTGGGCAATTGTTTATAAGTCCCAACTGATCTTATTTTGAATCAATTCAGTGGATGTTTTGTAATATGTACTCAGTTCTGCCTTAATGAAAAATCTATTGTTTTTGCCCAAGATAATATCTTATTATCATTTAGGCTTATGTACTTGAATGTTTTTACTTACAAAATCCTTGAACTCCTCATCTGAAAGAAGGTATGTAATAAGATAGGTTCCGGCATAATAAAAAAGGGGAAAATTGTTGGGAAATTATATAAGCTTAAGTTTTGATTAAGATGCCAAAATGTTCCTCCTAAGTTATTTGTAAGTTAAAGATTCAGTAGAGTTAGAGTTTAGTTAAACAGTTCAAAATGTTAAGGAACTGGAGTGCAGTTATAAATTTCAAGAGTGTATAGAAGAACGAAGTCCGCTGAAAGTAAAGTCAGCTGAAGACAGTCCGTTGAAGACAAAGTGATTTGAGGAAGTAGTCTAAGTCTTGAATGTTTTCTAAGTGCATTCTCACTAAGACTAAAACCATCAGGAGAGGACTAAGGTCCACTGATGAGAACTAACAAAGCACATTCAATGCTAAACATATTAAAAGCTGTTAGTTAATCTGGTTGGAACAAGGCAAAACGAATTTTCAGTGAAGCTTACAATAAATGAAGGAATAAGAAGGTTCTCTCAGAGGAGTTCCACCTTAAATCAAGACAAGAATCTGGGCAAGCAGACTGAAGGTCCAATGAGAAGATGACACGTTAGTGTACTTTACTGACAGCCGACCTGTCCCAGACTGACAAGTACCAAAAGTCTTTCCCTAGCAATCTACAGAAAGTTAGGTGAACAAGCATGGTCTTTCAGCCGTTTCTTGACAAGACTTAAAGCTTCAAATAGAGCTGTTTGAACCAATCAGATACAAGAAGACTTACTTGAGAAGATTCAAATCCAACGGGAAGATTTTCAAGGAAGCCTATAAATACAGAAGGGCGTGCTCATTTTTATGGAGGGGAAACTCACAAGATCAAAGCTATCTCTACATTCATAATATTCAAGAAGCACTCGAAATTACCTTTGTTTCCCAAGTGTTTCAAATCAGTAGTGAGCATAACAAACCTTTTGTAACCAAGCTTAAAAGCTATATCATAACCTTAGAAAGAGATAATCCATCCTAAGCCTTGAGCTACACTGTAAGGATTATCTCACAACAGTTGAAACCAAACCCTACTCAAAACCCTACTCAGCTGTTAGGTTGAGAGTTAGAGTTAAGTGGTGTTAGTAAGCTGATTATTTGTATCAGTTTGAAAGCTGGTTTGTTTTGGGAACTAGGACCTGGAATTATCCTAGTGATCAATCATCCTAAGAGAGGATAAATTGATTAGTGCACCTTGGCACTATAACACAAGGAATTCCAAGTGAAAGGAATTCTCCTGTTTGATCAGGACAGTGGACGTAGGAGATTCATCTCTGAACCACTTTATATCTTGTGTATTTACTTCCTACTATTTCCTAAGTGTGTGTTATCCACTCAAAGTTTATCAAGTAAAACGAGTTTTCTAAAGGGCTCACTAATCCGCATTTGAAAGCTAATTAGATAGTAGTTCAACTGAAAGTCTTGAGCTTTCAGTGGAGGTATTATCTTAGTAAGCTTCCTCTAGTAATTCTCAGCAGACTTAAAGTCCACTGACGAGCTACTATCTGAAGTAACCTGATAAGTTTTAAAGAAGTTTTAATTTGTAACCACAGGTGTATTCCCCCCCCCCTCCCATACACCCGTTTACTCGTTTCGGGACCAACATAAAACTTAACTATTTTGGAACGAGTTTCTTTCTTAATCCTGTATTTTTTTTGGGCTAATTTCCATGAAATTCATTAGTCTAAATACAAACTCACTTGATAAAACTAAAACAGGATGCAAAAATCGAATGTACATTACAATAAAAATCACTATTAATATACATTATTAATAGTTTTTATCCATATTAGTTTAAAACATGATGTTATTTTCGAATTACCCGATTTGTGTACCGATTCTCCTATAGAATTAAAATACACATGTGGAACTCACTCGATTAAATCGAGTAATTTGATATTTTTTCGTATTTACTCATTTTTTTTGAATTAAAATACACATGTGGACTCACTCGATAGATTAAAATTCTGCCTTTTCTTAAATTCCATATTTCGGTTCTGAATTTCCTTTACATTTTAAATAAACATTTGAAACTCGGTCCATTACATTGAAGCATAATGTATTTTCAAAATTCCTAAAGATGTTCGAGTACAACTAAAAAACACTTTGAAACTTGCTTTTCTCTAATTGAAGCATTATGTTTGATCCAAAACTCTATTATATTTTTCGATTTCCATTTTTAATTATTCAATTTTGTCAACTAACTAGATTAACTAGAACCCTTACTTTTAATTCCAAATTTCCAGTAAAATTAAAATTTGAATTTGAAACCCGAATAATTTGAACCCTCGTCTTACTTTGGAATTTCCAATCCAACTAAAATACACTTTTGAAACTCGATTAAAATAAAAGATGAACTTTATTTTTCCTAAATTTCCACTAGACTTAAAATACAAATAAATTTGAAACAATCTTAATTTGAATCATGATTTTCCTAATCACTGATTTTTGTTGCGAATTTCCACTAGATTTAAAATTCAAATAGTGAAAATCACTCTATGAACTTGAAGCATGATATATTTTTTTTTTTGGGTTTAAACTAGAATTAAAATACTAGTAATTTATTTGAAATAAACTTCACCACCAAACCACGATTTTTGTTGCGATTTTCCAGTAGAATTAAATTTGAAAAAGGAACTCACTAGATTAAATTACAAAAATGCTATTTTCTTCCGGATCTAAATTAAAATCTTTAATTAAAAAATGATACGTCCGTTTTTCCTCCCTCCAATTATTCACCACCAGCCCACGTCAAGTGCTCGATCGGTGAGTCACAATGCGAAGATCTCAACCATTGAATACAATCCCAATGGTAAACTAGCATACCCTATTTCTGACAGTAGCTCACTCTACCCCCACAGAGCATTAAATGACAGTCATCTCACCTTTCAGTATCAGAAACACCTTCACCACCATTCCTGAAGGGGATATCTTAGCCCTAAATATGGATAACAAATGCATTATAAGGCCATGTTTGGTGATGTTGGCTCTAGTTGATTAGTAGTATAACATTTCAGATATATTTCTGTACATTACTCTATTATATGGATGTTGTAAGTTGTCTGATAAAAAAACCAATATTTTTAATATTTAGGTGGTAATAAGTGGAGAGTAGTTAATTCTTATCAAGTTTTGGATGTGTTTTGAAACTCACGAATGCTTATGTTAATTGATTTTTGTAGTAAAATTGATCCTGTGTATGGAAATAAGTTTAATTAAAATTAAATTGACATGTTAATTCTTTTGGCAAAACAAACAATTTTAGTAATACTGGCTTACTTAGGGTGTGTTTTGGAATTCTACTCACTTTCAAGAAGTGGTATTAATAGATTTTTGTGGTAAAACTTAGAAGAATTAAAGTGGTCGGAAATAAAGTGACATTACTTTAGATTTAGAAAGTAATGTGTTTGCATAAAAATCACTTTAATGTTATTTGTGAGGTAGTTAATGTTAGAATGGATTTTAGAGAATACAAAAACAAAATGATTTTAATTGTTTAAAATTCTGATTGCAAAAATTGTAGAAGTGATTAAAAAAAAACTGTCATTTCTATCATAAGGGGTGGTGATGTTAGAATTGATCTTAGAAAATCCAAAATCATGTATGATTTTAATTGTTTAAAATTCTGATTGCAAAAATTGTAGAAGTGATTAAAAAAAACTGTCATTTCTATCATAAGGGGTGGTGATGTTAGAATTGATCTTAGAGAATCCAAAAACATGTATAACTTAATTTGCCTAAATTTATTGCTTAATTAAAGTGGTTACAAACATATATACTAACACAGTGAGTATAATGTCTATGGAATTGCGTTTGATAACATATATACTCTAAAAATAATTACCTTCATGTATATATATTTCATATTTAATTTCCACTAGTGTTACCAACTTAACTAATCCAGGAAGGATACTAGATGCATTCATATCATTTTGTGGATTTGTTCTTTTGGTTGTTCTTGGGGTATTCCTTATACCCTTAATAAAATCTTTGCTTTTTTCCAAAAAAAAAACTAACATTTTCATCACTGCATCTAGAATTTTCAATTAGTATTTAGTCAATTTTTCATGAGTAGGTGTAGAGTGAAATCGGTTCATTCATGAATCTTTCAAGTGTATTAGTTGTTTTCAATAAAAAAATATTAATTGTTTTCACTGAACGATGTTAGTTGTTTTATTTGCACTGAACAACTAAAACAGTTCAGTGTAAATAATTAATATTCTCAATTGATAACAACTAATACTCTTTGCTAAAAACAACTAATACCCAAAAATAATTTATATATGATCTACTTACGATCTACATACTTTGATTTTTCATATATTCGATTACACCAAAAGAATTGTGGATTTTGTTGTTGTTTACATTGATATTTGTACATATTTATATATATCATAATGAAAATCTAATTTTCCCATTTTACGTGATAATTGATAAATTCTTAACATCTTTCACCCATATTAATAAAATATTATGACTAAATCAATGGTAATGTAACTAATTACAGATTCATCCCTAAAATTGTGGAATCACAATAACCAACCAATCGGTCCATTTCAAAACGATTTTAATAGGGTATGCAAGATTTGGGGATCACACACCAAAAATATTATCGTTAAACACATGGATATATATAGATCGTCCTTGTCATTCAAAATACAAAATATTAGGGTTTGCAAGAGACCCAACCTCTATAATAAAGTACTAGATCATACAAAATAAAGATTAAAATAGACATCCATAGCTACCATACTTCAGGATACACAAAACAGAAATTATATCAAATCTACCCGATGGATCAAACGCTGAAGGATCCACCGGAGGAAACCTCCAAATCATAAAAATCAATATAGTCCTCACCAGCCCCCATACCTTCTGTATCGGAAGACAAATCGATCACCACCGGATTAACACGAATGTCCTGAGCAGCCTCCAACATGAAATCATAGATGGTGACGAGAGGCTCATCATCTTCCAGGATGATTCCACGGAGAGTCTCCTCCGGGCAGACCCCAAATAGCCTCCTCTGGAAAATTCGGATTTCCTCCTTCAACTTTTCGAATTATTTCCTAAGTCGGTGATAGAGCGCTTCGAGAGCTCTTGGGGAAGGAGGGATCCTCCATTCGGGCTGTGGGTTGGGGTTTCGGGGTGGTGTTGCAGCTATTTTTTCCAACTTAGGGTTTGAAAACTATTTTGGAAAGGGGTACTTTTGTTGGATGACAAATTAGATAGATGCAATTGTGGGATTATTTATAGAAACTAATAACACTCTACGGGAAGTGTTGTAATGAGCGGGAAGTGTGGTGATATTACCCTCTGATGGTCCCGTTTTCGAATACCAAAATGGGAATTCAGGAGATAATTTTTTTTTTAACACTTTGTGTTGCGCTCTGAAAGAGTTCAGTGAAGGAATACTCAAGTCACTGCGTTGCTAAGAGGCTGAGCTACCAAGTCAGTGAGACTTGAAGGCTCATGCTCTTAACAATACAGTGACTCGAGAGACTGAGCTCTCGAGCGCGTTGCCTGATCTGGTCAGTGAGAGGAATCTCCCTGACCGGATTGCTTAACCAAAGTTCTCTTAGAACAAAGCCCAGTGAGCTGACTTTTACAATACTTTGGTGAATACTTTAAAGAATAAGTACGCTCAGTTTAACGTGGTTCAGAGACTCAAGCTCCTACGTCCACGGCCTGATTTAACAGGAAATCCACTAACTCTGGATTCTTGTTTTTAACGTGCCAAGGTGCACTTACAACTGGACTCACACCACTCCCTGGGCTGCCTCTCCTTCCTTACTAACTCACTGACTTACTCCCAACAAACCTAATAAGAGGGTTTTGGTTTTGGTTTGGTTTCTCCAACTATGTGAGGTTTTCCCTTACAATGTGTTAGCCTCTAGCTAAGATTGGGAAAACCTCTCTAAGCTAAGAGTTACAAGCTTGACACTCATTGAATATTTAGTGAAACCCTAAAGGTCAGTGTCGTAGGTGTGAGAAACTCTTCCTTATGACTCCCTAACAACTCACACACTCTTATAGCTTTTAGGTGTTGATTTTTTTCTCTCTTCACACACTTTACAACGAAGCTATGAGCTTGTATATATAATGGGGATTCAAATGTATCGGTTGGAGAGGAAATACATTTGAATCCAACATTTAATGGTTTCAACCACTTTTCTTGGAATGCGGCCTTGTCAGTGTCAGAGTTGCTGCCTTGTGCTGATTGGTCCACGTGGCCTGGATTCACGGATCTTTTGACTCAGTGGGTTGACCAAGACCCATTGACTTTAGGTATCTTCCTCCTTCACTGACTTGATGATCTTCAGTGGCCTGAACGTCTTCAGTGTAGTTGTCCTTCAGAGACTGTTTGAAGATCATTCCAAGAACTTTGTCATAAGGCTGAATGACAAAGTTCCCTGACCACAGTAGCCTGACTCCTTCAGGGCCTACTTGGTACATCACTGATCCTCCTGATCATGCTCTTCACTGAGTGGTCCACCTGACTTAGCTTAGATCAGTCTGGTTTACACTCAGTGGGACATCCTTCAGGCTTCTCTTCTGGTTCAGGTAACTGGCATGACTTCAGTCAGTTCTCCTTGATGTTATCTTGATATCCTCAGGCTGTGTGGCTGAGTTCCCCCTCAACTGAGTGTTCCCTCAACTGAGTTCTTCTCAACTGACAGCCTATTCTTCTAGGAGCTAACCTAGCCTGACCTGAAACAAAAGATACTATCCTGACTGCTTTCAAACCTATTACATGTTGTTTTGGAAAATCATCAAAACTAAAATATATCCCAACACCCTCCAAAACATAGTATACTTAGGGTGATATAGTAAATTGTAAGCGTAAGGCTTTATTCCGGTTATTGAACCTATTTATTTTACCACAATAATTAATGTTTCATAATGTGTTACAACATATGAATTTTGTATTTTTTTTTATTTCACATAAAGTATTTCCCATTATTAATAAAATTGATATTTTTGCAATCATATTACTTTCTTGAATCAATTAAAATTACTTCTCTTTTTGGACCCAAATACCCACCACCCCACGACTTATAAAATTCGATAATTACATGGTCAAGTTAGTTATGTCAACATTCATTTATACTGAATTGCATTTGAAAATGTAAATTAAAACAAAATATATTTAATATTCACGATTCTATTTTGGGCAACATTAATCAAATTTAACTTAATGCTAATAATATAAAAAAAACTCCTGAATAATGAACGTAGTATGCATCCATGGGGTTTGTTTGCCTGAGTTTACTTAATACAAGACAATATAGTTAAACAATTAATTATGAACTAAAAGGGAATTACATCTTTCACCCCAAACCCTAAGTACTATACAAATTGAGTAGGTCCATGACAACTGCAAAACAATGGGTATCTTGTTACTTATTGTTTCAATGGACTCTTCCCAAGAAAATAATAATCATTTAAGGGTTCTCTCTATCACACCACATTAATGTCCACTTAACAAATAAAAAATTGCAACAAATAATACAACACACACCCAAATTGGGTAAAAATAATACAAACTCAGCAGGTTTTATATATGAAATATTCATTTAATTTATTGTAATAGTGTTGCCAAAGATAAAACTGTACTCGATGTAGAACCATTATTAAATTGAATAGATCCTTTAAAAATAATTAAACCCTAACATAAACATATAAGATATTAAAAAAATGTGTAAAATAAAATATAATCTTTATACAGATCATTTAATTTTCAAATTTCAATTACAGAAACCTTTTTCTTAAAATAAAATAGGGAAAAATAAAGTACATGGAGTGAGTCTTCACATTTCCAAATTAAAAAATGGTGACATCGTTAATTGTGTAAAACTTCATTTGGAAGTTATACACGATTTAGAAGCATGAACTTTTCTTGGTCAATTATTGTCAAGATCTTGTCAAGATTCACTATTCACGTTTTTTTTATCAAGCTTTGGAATTTATTTTTATCGGTTTCAATCTTACGAAAAATTATTTTCAAAACCGGGAAATCAAAATTCCACCCAACACATACTTAAACATTTAATTAAAAGATCATTACATTTTTCAATGGTGGGTTTTACAAAATGATCCCAACTTCTAAACCCGAGACAAAAGATTATAACACAAATCAACCATAAAAACACTAATCAAGCATAAAAATTACCAACAACAACCATACAAAAAAAACCTAACTAATCCAACCACTAACTCATCAAATGCTGACTGATTTATCGGATGTGGACTCCAAATCCGATTCCATATCCATACTAGAGATGGATGTAACAACGGATGAATCGGAAGATAAATCGATCACCACCGGATTAACACGAACGTCCTGAGCAGCCTCCAACATGAAATTATAGATGGTGGCGAGAGGCTCATCATCTTCCAGGATGATTCCACGGAGAGTCTCCTTCGGGCAGACCCCAAGCAACCACCTCTGGAAAATTCGGGTTTCTTCCTTCAGGTTTTCGAATTGTTTCCTCATTCGGTGGTACAGCGCTTCAAGAGCTCTTGGAGAGGGAGGGATCCTCCATTTGGGCAGTGGGTTGGGGTTTCTGGGTGGTGTTCCAGCCATTTTTGAGATTGTAATGGAGACTAGGGTTTTGATCAATTTTGGAGAGTGGGATGCCATATTAGAAGCAATTATGGGAGTATATATACAATATAATTTGGTTATTATGTGGGCCACAAATTGTGATATTATTAATGGTGGGAATTTGTTAGTGTTAGTGTCCTAGAGACAATCCATCGAAAGGACATAATACTAAGATAATATTCAAATTTGATTTAATATTATTATTGTTTTAATATTAAATGTATGGCGTTACACTTATCTGAATATGATATTTGATTATTTGCATATATTCTTATTTGTGTTCCCATTAATCACTACTGTCATTGAGTGAGTGAGAACTCAGATGACTTAAGTATGATTCTCAAATAGCCCCGATCAAGGATCATCAAGATTGGGATATTGATGATGCAATTGAAATTGATGTGCGTTCTGCATCATACTCTTAGAGAGTGTAGTAAGATCACACTTACTACGAGATACCAGGTATCTCATGATGAATGCACAGATACCTTAGAGGGTATTGGTATACCCATCCAAAAATCCGTTTGATGTAATTCCACATAATGTGTCTACGGGTGTCTCGATTAGTGGGAGCGATGTGATACTCCTCTGACTTGAGGTCAATACGCATGACATGTGTGGAGTGATGAACTTTGACCATGACCGACACTTGCATCCTTCCACGGTAGATATGACATGGATTGGGTCCATCACGAAATGCATGTGCGTGGTAGTTGAGCCAAGAATATGATTCATTCCTCAATGTGGATTTAGAGAGAATACTCATCTTCTCATCATAATTGGATCTAAGTCGTCCGCCGACGCACATCAACTTAGACTTTGTGGCTAAGTGTGATATATTTGATCAATTAGTGATTTGAGATAATATGATTAAGTTATTTGAATAGACATTTCATCATGTTCAAGACTTAATCGAGTATTCACGAATGAAAGGAAGATATCGAAATAGCCTACAATATTACAGGTAGTTGCAGATTTTCTCGCAACATACCTCGTATATTGAGAATGTCTGATTTATTGTCTAGGGTTCAATTAAGACCGTTAGTTTGACTAATCGCTCGATATACGAGGGCCCATGGGTCACACAACAAGTAATGACAATTTACCGATTATAGTTGGTTGATTAAGTATTATATTAGATATAATATTTAATTTATGGAGAATATAATAATAATTATATTTGGAATTAATTATTATTATTTATTTAATTAAATTAGATTTAATTAAATATGAAATCCCAATAATAATATTTGGAATATTATTATACAAGAATAATAAATATGGTAAAGATATTATTTGTAGGAATATATCTAGGGAAATATAATCCGTAGAGATTATATTACGGGCTAGGCCCGATATCTTGCTTAGGAATTAAGCCAAGTTAATCCCTATAAATATGTGTCCTATGGGAATTCCAAAAATACGCAAGAAATATAATTTCTCCATAAAATCTCCTGTCGGAATTTTCCTAGCAAATTCGTCTCGAGATTCAACGTTGGCATATTGGTGCGAGTTGGTAGAAAGCCGTTACGTGGATACCATAGTTGAGAATTTCTCTTACAAATCGATGTAAGGATTTATATACATGTTATTTATCCTTTATATTTTATGTTATACAACCATATGCAGATTCGTTGCTGGTGAATCATTATCTTCCGCTGCGCCGAACATGGTGTTCGTGCCTCTAAAACCCAACGGAATTGTAGTAAATTTTCCCTTCAAATTAAATTCCAAAATACTTGTTTCTAAGAATTTTGTTTGTTTACTTTTCCAAAAAAAAAAAATTCATACAGTGCCATATTAATTTATAACAAAAAATATAATGAAAATGATCCATACATTCATCATTGAGGGGTATTGATTGTTTACACTAAAAAATATTATTTATTTTTACTGAAAGGTATTAGTTGTTTTACATGAAAAATATTAGTTATTTACTAGGAAAGAAACTGAGACGCGATCAATATACACAACTAATACCCTTAATTACGTGAAAATTATTAATATCCTATATAATTTATATGTGTACAAACACTACAAGAAAATAAAAAAATTACCTTCAAAATTAGAATAGCCTACAAAAAAATTCCAAATAAAAACTTCGTAATAAGAATTGTCTACGATATGCCCACAAAATATTCTAATTATGAAAGCTTCGTAATTCTCAACCTAGAAACAACTTGCCTATAGAAATAATTTGCCTACTATATTTTACCTACAACACAATTTGTTATAAACTTTGTAACCATAATGACAATTTCCAAAGTCAATTTTATGTTTTCTTGCAGTGAAATTTCACTTCATACATACTCTTAATTTTATATTATTTTGCACTAGATAAATAAATGATAATAGAGTGCACATTTCTTGGATAGCACGTTCATATTTAGGTTGTGGATGTTGCAGCCGATTTGGCTTATTAATTAATGAATTTACATTTTTCAGTAAAAAATAAAAAAAATAACTCTATATGAACATTTTAATAAAACATCCATATCTAATATATATATATATATATATATATATATATATATATATATATATATTTATACATATTAATATTTTACATATGGGAAAAGAATTCCAAGCAAAACATTTACTACATTAGTACATAAACATTAAACTTTACTGATTAAACATACTACTAATACAACATTACTAATTAGTAATTACACATACTAATAAATTAACATTACTAATTAACAAAAGGATCATGGTAAAGAATAGAGAGTTGTTTGTTGCTTGCATGCTCCAATTTCAGCCTCATGGAGATCTTCCATAGCACGCTCAATCAGAACTCTGGCCCTGACCTGCTCCTCAACAGTAGAAGCGTTCCTCAAATCGATCTCAATCTCAAGATCAATGATTTTGACCTTCAGGGTGAAGATTTTCTGATGGAATAACTTCAACCTTTCAATGGCCAATCCGATCAAAACTCTTCTCCTCTGATCCAAAATTGTAAAAAATGACTATAAGGATTTTTCTGATTCGAAATTCCAAAAAAAACCCTAAAAAATCACACCTAAAACCAAACCTCGAAAACCGTTGTTGTCTGTGCTATCTCTCTGAACTTCATTTTCATAACCTCCATTAAACTATCAACGTGATCCTACATTGAACAACAATAATTGAATAATTAGAACAAAAAATTGACCTATGCAAGAATCGACTAATATATACACATAAATAGAGCTAAAATCGATATAAGCAACAATTGATCTAAAATTGATCTAAGCAAGAATCGATCCAAACAATAGAAAAATCAACCCAAGTAAGAATCCATGGACATGCAGAAGAATCCATTCAAAATCGGTAGATCTAGGCAAGGATCTATGAAAATATAGTAGAGATAATGCAAAATCTACAAAATATATCTACCATTTTCTCAAGATTTCTTTCGAGATATTTTTCCAGAGATTTTGAGTGAGAGAGAGAAAAGCAAAGTAAGAAAGGAGCCTCCTCTAATTAGTTCTTTTTGACTGAGATATATAGACCTTTGGACTACCTATCTACCGATTAAACATATACACCTTACCCTTTACGTGTAAACACGGTAGTAATTTGTAGTGTAGTAATTAAATGTATCGTTTTCTATTAAAAACTAAATACGAGTATATTACAAACAATTATTGATACTCTTTCATTGGAATTAAATGTATCATTTCTGTTAAAAGTTATTAAATAGATAGTTTATTACTAGTAGTTCTGAGTGGTATTACTAATATTTTTTCCTAGTGTTACTAATACTAGTGTTTATAAATATTAATTATATTCTTTTCTAGTATTACTAATCGTATTTATACGTATTATTAATAGTCTTTTCGAATTTTACTGATTGTGTTTATACGTATTATTAATAGTTTTATCTAGGGTGTGAAAATAATAACTTATTTCTAGTGTTACTAATATATAATAGTAGTTGTACTACCCGTGCTTAGCACAGACGGAATTTGTTACAATTATTTTTGTAAGTAATGCATAATATAAAAAAAAATCTAATTATCATAATCAACCATTCACTGTATTCTATATTTAAAGTGTAATAAGAATAATATATTATTTTATTCAAGGATATTTTGTTATTAATTTATACTTATATTCATGTATATGATTTATATAACTACGAACAATGGTGAATGTAATGGTAATTAGGGTTTTCACAGTGGTGAATGTATATAGTAATGAGGGTTTGCAAGTGCACTGTGCATACCCTCAACAAGTCACAACTAATATACTTGAAACTACTAACACATTAAATGAAAACTTTAATATTGTGGAATATAAACAAGATTCAAGGCATAATTTAAACGTTGTTGGTCCCGGAACGAGTAAAACAGGTGTATGGGGGGGGGGGGGGAATACACCTGAGGTTACAAATTTAACTTCTTAAAAACTTATCAGGTTACTTCAGATAGTAACTCGTCAGTGGACTTTAGGTCTGCTGAGAATTACTTGTGAAAGCTTACTGAGATAATACCTCCACTGAAAGCTCAAGACTTTCAGTTGAACTACTATTTAATTAGCTTTCAAATGCGGATTAGTGAGCCCTTTAGAAAACTCGTTTTACTTGATAAACTTTGAGTGAGTACACACACTTAGGAAATAGCAGAAAGTAAGTACACAAGATATAAAGTGGTTCAGAGATGAATCTCCTACGTCCACTGTCCTGATTAAACAGGAGAATTCATTTCACTTGGAATTCCTTGTGTTATAGTGCCAAGGTGCACTGATCAATTAATCCTCTCTTAGGATGATTGATCACCAGGATAATTCCAGATCCTAGTTCCCTAAACAAACCAGCTTTCAGACTGATACAAAATAATCAGCTTACTAACACCACTAAACACTAACTCTCAACCTAACAACTGAGTAGGGTTTTGGTTCCAATTGAGGTGAGATAATCCTTACAGTTTAGCTCAAGGCTTAGGATGGATTATCTCTTTCTAATGTTTGGATATAGCTTTTAAGCTTGGTTACAGAATGTTGGTCCCAAAAATATCCAGCGGAAAGCGTTTTGAGTTTATTTTAATGAAAACCCTTTTAAGAGATATTGCTAAAATATAAATGCAGAAATCTAAAAAGCATAAAGTAGAGAATACCAGATTTATAGTGGTTCGGACCAACTTGTCCTACGTCCACTCTCCCTTTCTCCAAAGGGGTCTTTCTCACTCTCCAACTTTCTCACGAACCACTGGAATTGCGAAGTACCAGCTCCTTCTTACAACTTACAACAACCTTATCTAACAAGATGAACAGGTTGAGTAATAATCCAACTAAACTCCTAATAGAGTGTATGTAAACTTGTATAAACAGGTTGAGTGATTGGAAGAGTTCGTGTTCTTGTTGTGTGCTCTCGCGCGACTCTTCTATATTGAACTAATCCAAGCACTCCTATATATAGTTGTAGGAATTTAACTAGCCGTTGGGAACTAGCAATTCAAACAACCATAATTGGAGGAATATAATCAATCAAAGATTGATTATATGATTGATTAGTTGACTTTCAATCAAGCAATCAATCAATCAGATCCTCCATCAGTTGACTTCCAGATTGCCTTCTTTTCCATCAAGAATTTCCAAAGTCTCCTTGTCTCCAGATTACAATGATGCTACTGGTAGGTGAACTAATCCGTCTCTCGTCTGGTCTGGTCTGGGGTCTTCTGGTCTGGTCTCATCTGGTCAGGTAACACTTCTGCTCTGGTCCTTATCTGGGAGAGGTCTTCTGGTGACTCATCTGGTCAGACTCCTCTGGTCCAAGCTCCTCTGGCAGACTCCCCTGGTCCAAGCTCATCTGGTAAGACTCCTCTGGTCAGACTCCTCTGGACCTCATCTGCTCTGGCGACTCTTCTGCTCTGGTGACTCTTCTGCTCTGGACATCTCATCTGGTCACCTCTCATCTGGTCACCTCATCTGGTACCTTCTCTGGTCACCTTCTCTGGTCACCTCATCTGGTACCTTCTCTGGTACGCACAGATTTCTTCCCCCTTAACCAAAGACCTATTCTAGACCTAGACTAATCTGTAGCTGACTAACAGGTTCAGCTAGTCCTATTATAAGTTCTTGTTTTAACATCTTCAAAACATCTAATCTATATCCTAACAATTTCCCCCTTTTTGATGATGTTAAAACTGGAAGAACTTAAATAAAACAAGACAAGAAAATATTGAAATAACAAAATAAAGAATCTAGCAGGCTGGGTCAACTGATCTTCCCCCTCAAAGTATGCTCAGCTGATGTTGGGGCAAAACATCAGCTGGTCTTCTTGTGTATCTGCAGGCAATCAAGTTTTTGGTACCCTTCTGGGTCCAGGGGGGTTAGCACAATTTTTAGGAAGCCACAAGAATAGATCATCCCTTCTTGAATCAGGTGATCTTATCTTTCTTCCATACATATCCACAAAAACACACTGAACATAAGAAGCTTCAACATGGTTATTTCTTCTAGAGGCTCTTCTTCTCTTATGAGCTTGTCCAGTAGAAGGAATAACTTGTCTTAAAGCAACAGACTTGAAATTCTTTTGATAGGGATAAGTCTTACTAGAACCATCAAAGGTTCCAGCTGGTCTGGCAGGTGACTTGAAAGTCCTCTGCAGGTGAGTAGGAGTCATCTGGTTCTGCCTCTTTTGAGAAGATTCAGATTGTCTTCTACTCTGCTGGCCTGGCTGAGGTTTTTTATTCTGGGTATAACCCTTCTTAAAATTCCTCCTCTGCCTTTTGGGTTTTTGAGTTTTAGGACTCATCTGCCCATTAGGCTGAGTTGCCTGGTCAGCTGGCCTTTTACCCTTATCAATAAAATTACTAGTCTGTTCTTCTTTCTGAACATGTGAGGATTCAGGTTTGGAATAACCAAGGCCTGTTTTATCATTCTCTCTTTGAGATGAGGCAGCTATATGAGACACAACATTGTTTGCTATAGTCAGCTGCTCCAGTCTCAGCTTGAGCTTGTCCTCACTATTTTTTACAATTTTGTTTTGATGGAAGAGTTCATCGAACTTAGCTTCCAGCAGAGTATATTCATTATCTTTCTCAATGTTTTCAGCAAGCAACTTTTCTATTAGCTTAGTTTGTTCATCACATCTGGTTTTCAAGTCAGTGGACTCTTCTACCAGAGTTTGAACTTGTTCAGCTGGTAGATCAGTTGGGTTGTTGAAATATTGTGAAAGCTTCTGATTTTCTGCTTTCAACTTTGTGTTCTCTTCTTCCAACTTTTGACAAAGTTGTATCGAAGTTTGGAGATCTAATAGCATTTTCTGCATATCAGACTCCTCTGATTGTTCAGAAAACGAAGAATAAGAAGAAGAAGAGGGAGTTCGATTGCATACCTCGTCTGTCATAAGACAAACCTCTTCGTCTGGTCCAAAATTAGATGATGAACCAGAAGTGGATACCTCATCTTCCTCATCTGCTAGGCTTCTTTTAGAGTATCTCCTGGTGTCTCTTCTACTGCATCTCTTTGAGCCCATTTCTGCAAAATTTGTTAGCACAACAAATATTTGGGTTTTCAAAAAAATATGGATCTGCCCTGGTGACCACCGAGATAATTTCAAAACAGTGGTCTTTAGGACACACTGCTCTGATACCACTTGTTGGTCCCAAAATGGTTATCCAGCGGAAAGCGTTTTTAAGTTTATTTTAATGAAAACCCAATTTCTAATTAAGTACTAAAATTTAAAGTGCAGAAATCTAAATTGCAGAAAAGTAGAGAACACCGGATTTATAGTGGTTCGGACCAACTTGTCCTACGTCCACTCTCCCTTTCTCCAAAGGGGTCTTTCTCACTCTCCAACTTTCTCACGAACCACTGGAATTGCGAAGTACCAGCTCCTTCTTACAACTTACAACAACCTTATCTAACAAGATGAACAGGTTGAGTAATAATCCAACTAAACTCCTAATAGAGTGTATGTAAACTTGTATAAACAGGTTGAGTGATTGGAAGAGTTCGTGTTCTTGTTGTGTGCTCTCGCGCGACTCTTCTATATTGAACTAATCCAAGCACTCCTATATATAGTTGTAGGAATTTAACTAGCCGTTGGGAACTAGCAATTCAAACAACCATAATTGGAGGAATATAATCAATCAAAGATTGATTATATGATTGATTAGTTGACTTTCAATCAAGCAATCAATCAATCAGATCCTCCATCAGTTGACTTCCAGATTGCCTTCTTTTCCATCAAGAATTTCCAAAGTCTCCTTGTCTCCAGATTACAATGATGCTACTGGTAGGTGAACTAATCCGTCTCTCGTCTGGTCTGGTCTGGGGTCTTCTGGTCTGGTCTCATCTGGTCAGGTAACACTTCTGCTCTGGTCCTTATCTGGGAGAGGTCTTCTGGTGACTCATCTGGTCAGACTCCTCTGGTCCAAGCTCCTCTGGCAGACTCCTCTGGTCCAAGCTCATCTGGTAAGACTCCTCTGGTCAGACTCCTCTGGACCTCATCTGCTCTGGCGACTCTTCTGCTCTGGTGACTCTTCTGCTCTGGACATCTCATCTGGTCACCTCTCATCTGGTCACCTCATCTGGTACCTTCTCTGGTCACCTTCTCTGGTCACCTCATCTGGTACCTTCTCTGGTACGCACAGATTTCTTCCCCCTTAACCAAAGACCTATTCTAGACCTAGACTAATCTGTAGCTGACTAACAGGTTCAGCTAGTCCTATTATAAGTTCTTGTTTTAACATCTTCAAAACATCTAATCTATATCCTAACACATAAGGTTTTTTATGCTCTCTACAAATGTGAAACACTTGGGAAACAAAGGTAATTTCGAGTGCTTCTAGATAGTTATGAATGTAGAGATAGCTTTTATCTTGTGAGTTTCCCGTGCATAGAAATGAGCACATCCTTCTGTATTTATAGGCTTCCTTGAAAATCTTCCCGTTGGATTTGAATCTTCTCAAGTAAGTCTCTATTTGAAGCTTTAAGTCTTTTCAAGAAACGGCTAAGAACCCATGCCTATTCACCAACTTTCTGGGGAAAGCTTAGGGAAAGACTTTTGGTACATGTCAGTCTGGGACAGGTCGGCTGTCAGAAGAGTACACCTACGTGTCATTTTCTTATTGGGCCGTTCAGTCTGCTTGCTTAGAATCCTGTCCTGCTTTAAGGTGGAACTCCTCTGAGAGAACCTTCTTAATCCTTCATTTATTGTAAGCTTCACTGAAATTCGTTTTGCCTTGTTCCAACCAGATTAACTAACAACTTTTAATGTGTTTAGCATTGAATGTGCTTTGTTAGTTTACATCAGTGGACCTTGGTCCTCTCCTGATGGTTTTAGTCTTAGTGAGAATGCACTTAGAAAATATTCAAGACTTAGACTAATTCTCAGATCACTTGTCTTCAGCAGACTTCGACTTCAGTGGACTTCATTCTTCTATACACTCTAGAAATTTATAACTGTACTCCAGTTCCTTAACATTTGAACTGTAGTAACTAAGTACTAAGTCTACTGAACATTTTACTTACAAATAACTTGGGAGAAATATTTTGGCATCTTAATCAAAACCTAAGTCTATACAATTTCCCAACAATTTCCCCCTTTTTTATTATGCCGGAACCTATCTTATTACATCTCTTCTTTCAGATGAGGTTCTTCATATGATATAAATGTTTAAAGGATTTTTGTAAGTAAAAGCATTCAAGTGCATAAGCCTAAATGATAATGAGATATTATCTTGGGCAAAAACAGCAGTAGAGTTTCATTCCATGAAAAATATGATGAGTACAGTTACATGAAGTCTACTATCAAAAGTTCAGAATTAAAACAACTGGGACTTATAAACAAATGCCCAGTACAAACACTAACTTCCTCAGATGGATTCAAAAACAGGTTCAAGTCCATATTGTTTGAAGACTCGAATCTTCAATTCATTCTTCCTCTCCATGACTTGCATGTCCTTTGAGACCCAACTGCTCACATAAGGACACCCATTCTTCTGTGATCCTATCTCTATCAACTGCTCCAGTTGCATCTTGAGGAGGCCAGTAGACGATTTGCTCAAGAGCCTTCAAGGCAAGATCTGAGAATTTATCATTCCAGGCTTCATTGATCTCAGGGTAGAGTTTGGGGTAGGTTTCAAATAGCCAATCGTTGAACAGATCCTGCACATTCTCCTTCCCTAACTCTCCACTGACGTAGTAGGAGTACACAAACTCCCTTTTTGCAGTTTCCCAAGTATCATTCAGTCTCTTGGGTACCCATGCATCATGGTGAGGGATCTTGGCCTTTGAGGGAGCTACCTTGTCTTTCTTCAGCTTTGCAGCCCACCTTTGATAACTGTTCCTGAATTTCTTTGATGTAGTCTTATCAAAAGTGGCTAGCCTCTCCTTCATTTTCCTTTCAGCCAACTCAGCAATGGTCTCCATCTTTCCTACCACCTTATCTCTCCTCTCTTGCTGTTGAGCAGTTAGCTTTTTAGCTCTTTCATTCATGTCTCCAGCTTCCTTGATTAGCTCAGTGAGCTTTGTAACTCTAGTGGGGGCAGATTTGGGGGTTTCAGAAGAAATAGGATCAGGGTTTAGGATAGGAAGTACCTCAACTGACTCAGTTGAACCAGTTGACTTTGCAACCAACCTTCCTGAGGTTCTGGTCTACTTGGCCACCTCTGCTGAGAGGACGTCAGTTGCCTTCCTTTTAGTTGATTCCCCCTTTTAAGCAGCTCTCTCTTCTTTTTCCTTCAGATGGGCTTCTTTGAACTTTGATAATTCCTCTGATGAAACCTCCTTTCCTTTCTTGGCTTCAGCAGTCTTCTGGGCCTCAACATCTGCCTTCTTTAAGGTGCTCTTGATTTGTTGGCCTCTTTCGAAATCTGGGGTCTCAAGAATGATTTGCATTTTGTTCTTTGGATCCAGCTTCATGTCCTTAGCACTTACTCTATTTTCCCCCTTTCCGGCATTAATAATATACTCAGCAACAGATATGTTCAACTTCATTTGATCATGAGCAATGACCTTTAGCTAAATAGAACAGTGGTCAACTTCGTCCTCCAGCCTTTCCAAGGTTGATCCAGCTGTTTGCCCAAACTGTACAAACTGAGCTAGCTTTTCATCGATTAAGACGTTTGTCTTCTCTTGAGTAGGGAAGTCCTCTGCTGCCTTCTTCAGGACTTCACCCAACTTGGCTCCCAGCTCCTCGTGCTTTACTTCAAACTCCAACATCTTCTGGTTCCATAACCCTTCAACCTTCCCAATAAGGTCAGCTGAGAAAGCCTCAACAGAGGACTTTAGGTTAATGGAGACGTTTTCCACAGAATCTTTCAGAAATTGAGCTCTGACCTCTTCTTCTTTTTGCTTCAGTTTCTTCAGGCCCTCAATCACCAGCACACTCTGGCCTTCAACAACATCTAGAACCATCTGCTGTGAATCTTCAATCTTTAGTATCAGGTTCTGGAGTGATTTGGTGGTAGACTCCATCAGCTCTTCAACATGGTCTGAGAGGATGACCATCTCATCAACTTCCTCTTCAACTATTTCTTGGACATCTCTCAGTTGAGCTTGTAGAGAAGGAAGCTTTTCATCTTGAATGAGTTGGACAACTTCTCTCAGTGGAGTTAAATTGACCTAGACTGAGGGGGTTTCATCAGTCTGTACACCTGCATGACAAACAAGGTTAGTCTTTTCTCCCTCTTTCTCACATCCTAGGTCTCCTGACATATCTACCTCCATGTGTGCTCCCTCCTCCTCACTCTTCTCACCTTCCTTCTCACTCTCCTTTTCTTTTTTAACTATTTTCTTTTCAGCCAATTCACCCTTTTCAGGGATGATTGCTCTTATCTCTCAACTCACAAAATTAGTGATTTCGACCTCAGTTTCTTTTTCAATTTCTTTTTCAACTCCACCATTTCCAGACACCTCAGCTGACCCATTAGTCACCACTGAGGGCTGTTGTGGGAGAACTTCAGTAGACACCTCTACTGAGCTCTCCTTTGGCAAGTTTTGTACCTCAGTATCTCTTGCCAAAGATACATCCTTGGCTGCTTCACCACCACCTTGCTGTGGTGAAGTACCTTCTCTTTGTTCTACCTCCTTCTCCCCCTCTTTCTCCTTCTCCCACTCTCCTCCTTCAACAGCTTCTACCTCCTACTGCACCTTCTCAACTTCCTCTGGGTTCTCCCTCTCTTCTTCAGCTCCCTTCCTTGCCTCAGCCAGTTTGTCCATTACCAGACTCTGAAATATCTTCTTATCACAGAGAAGTCTGGTTTTGGTCATCCCAGCAAATTCAAATACTTCCTTCTCCTCCTTCTTCCACTCATCAGCATTGCTGCCTCCAACAGCCATTAAGATCTCACCCAATCTCCTGTCTTTGAGTTGGACAAGAAGTCTTACTCTCATAAACATAGCCTTCAGGGTGGGGTACCCATCAAGCTCTGGATATTTTGACTCCAAAGAGTAAGCTACCTCATCCTTAAGAGTATCCAAGAAGGAGTACTCTTCTTCATCGTCTGAGGGTAGGGAAGGGGTAGGGGATCTGATATCAGTAGGCTCTTCTGGGATTGACTCCAAGTGAGTTGTATGGGTTTCAGGTGGGTTAGGTTCAGATGAGGTTTGGGGTTGGGGTTCAGATGGGTTTTGTTCAATGGGGGTTGAGGGAATGGGTTCAGAGGGGGTTGAGGATGCCTCAGCAGATGCCTCAGAGGGGGTGGTATTATGGGATCCACTTTCAGGCTGTTGAGAGCCTTCAGTGGTGGTTTTGGGAATTTTGGAGATTTTCTTGGTCTTGACAGGGGTTCTAAGCTTGGTTTTGGGTTTGATGGGGGGTAGATGCAGGAACATCCGAGTCAGACTCAGTAGATATAATATTCGGTGATGAGTCAGGGTTACCTGATGAAGACTCATCAGTAGAGTTTGTGGCTCTGACCTTCTTAGAGGCATTCTCCTTCACGGCCTCTAAAGACCTCTTCTTCTCCTTCCTTGAGGCTTTCTATGCCTCTTCCTCCTTGTGCAGGGCCATTTTATCACTAAGTTTGACCAGCCTCCTCTTCAGCTTGATCTTCTTTCCCTCAGTAGGGTTGGCTTCCTCAGTCTCCTCCGCTGCTTCAGGGCTTTCCACTTCCAGGCTCAGCTTTCTTGTCTCCAGAGCCTTTCCAGATTTGAACAAGGCCTTTAGATTACTCCATTTGCGATCTTCTTTCCAGTCAACTCCCACGTCAAAGTTCTCTATCAAATAGGAAATTTTGGTTGCATAGCACATCTTACTTGATAGTCGGGGAGACTTCTCTGACTGAAATTTTGAGTGCTCTTTGTTCAAGGCCCTTAGGAAGAACTGTTGCCAGTTGAAAGTCTTCTCCTTGCTTTCAACTATTGCCCTCATCAATCTCAGCTTTGGCTTACTCACCTGCTCAGAGCTTCCCTAGTTTGCTAATATACATTTACCAACAATCTCGCAAAGAACATTGTATACTGGTAAAAGTACACTTCTGTTCATTGTTGGACTGTATTTTATCTTCTTCTGCATAATGGTATGTACCCAGTCCTCCTCTTTGTCAGCAATACAGGTATTTGGATTTGGACCTTTAGAGGGGAGTTCAAATAACTCTTTTAAATCATCACCGCTGATCCGAATCTCCTTCCTGATCTTTTGGTGCTCAACAACTTCAATATCATCTCTCATTACCTTTTTCTTCCTTTGTAGGAGTAGACATGACTTAATTCTTGAGTCAGAGTTGGATATATTGAAGAAGAACTCAAGAACATGTCTATCAAAATAGTTCTCAGGATGAACTGATAAGAATTTTTCCAACCCAGCAGCTTTGACCATCTCCAAGGCCTCTTTAATGTGAGCAAATTCTGGCCTGGATTCTATCTCTGGATTATTGAACACCACTATGGGTTCATACCAGAAATTATCCTTGTTTGTCAAAAACCCTAGGTTTACTTTGGCCATTTTGGAAGAGAATTGTGAGAAATTTGCAGAGAGTGTTTAGGAAAGGTAGTAAGTGTTTGCTTGAAAGTGTGTTCGAAAAGGTACTTAGGCTGATTTTGGGGGTTTTTATATGAGTAACGGATGGTGAGATTTAGTCCCACAATCAACGTCTAAGATTAATTTGGTTGAAAGGTCGTGGATAGTCGAAGGGGTTAGTGGGAAGTTTTTGAGAGATCTTGACGGTTAGAAAAGAACCGCCTAAAATGAAAGGTGTGGATTAAAGGAGTTGGTAGCCGGAAGGTCACATCATCCGGCTTTTAAGGCGTGTGAGATAGGTAACTGTAATAGCAAAACTGACTTGTACAACTTTGCATTAAATGCTTGCCATATCTAAATCTTTTTGAAACAGAGTAAAAAGATTTAATTTCCATGAAAATACTCATTAGCTATTTTTTTATAAGAGTTTTGTATTATAAAACTAAGAGACTTCTGATTTGAAAAATAGCAAAGTTAAAACTTTTGACCTCTTCTGAGGTGGAAACTCTTCTGAGAATCTAAGCTCTCCTGTGATCAGTGACTCCACTGAGGTTGATCCTCTTCTGAGGTTGAACCTCTACTGACTCGAAATTAACTCAACTGAGATTGGCTCCTTCCTCTACTCTCCTGGATCTAGAAGTCCAAGCTCTACTGACAGTTCTTGAAACCTTGCTTCAGCCAAAGGTTTAGTAAATATGTCAGCCTTTTGTTTGTCAGTATGAATCTTGAGCATTTTGATATCCTTCTTCTCCACATGATCTCTGATGAAATGATGCCTTATATCCACATGTTTTCATCTTGTGTGGAGAACTGGATTTTCTGAGATAGCAATTACACTATTGTTGTCACAGAAAATAGGGACTTCATTAGCAAAGATATTGTAATCTCTCAATTGTTGTCTTAGCCATAGAATTTGAGCACAACAACTTCCAGCTGCCATATATTCAGCTTCAGTAGTGTTTGTGGCTACTGAATTTTGTTTCTTGGAAAACCAAGAGATCATCTTACTTCCTAAGAATTGACAAGTGCCTGAGGTTGATTTCCTGTCAATTCTGCATCCTCCATAGTCAGCATCTGAGTATCCTGTGAGTTCCAGATTGTCATCTGAGGGATACCATAATCCCATATTCACAGTACCCTTGAGATATTTAAGAATCCTCTTAGCAGCTTCCAGATAACTTTTCTTGGGGTTTGCTTGATATCTTGCACATATCCCAACTGCAAATGTGATATCAGGCCTGCTTGCTGTGAGATACAGTAGAGATCCAATGATAATTCTGTAGTGAGTCTGGTATACTGATTCACCATCTTCATCAGGTTCCATCTTGGTGTTGGTGTTGAGTGGAACCCTTGCAACTTTGCTGGTCTGGCATCCAAACTTGTTGATCAGCTCCCTTGTATATTTGGTTTGGTGGATGAAGATTCCTTCAGGAGACTGCTTGACTTGAAGTCCTAGGAAGAAGTTCATTTCTCCCATCATTGACATCTCAAACTTTCCTTTCATCAGCTGAGAAAATTTCTCACAGAGGACTTGGTTAGGACAACCAAAAATTATATCATCCACATAGATTTGAACTAGCAGAGTGTCCTCTCCTTTTGTAATCCTGAAGAGAGTTCTATCTACTCTTCCTTTGATAAAATCATGATCCAAAAGGAACTGTGACAAAGTATCATACCAAGCTTTTGGAGCCTGTTTCAGTCCATATAGAGCTTTCCTCAGTCTATATACTTTGTGGCTTTCTTCAAAACCTGGGGGTTGCTCCACATAGACTTCCACATTGAGTATTCCATTCAAGAATGCACTCTTAACATCCATTTGATACACCTTGAATTTCTTGTGAGCAGCATATGCAAGAAATAACCTTATTGCCTCCAATCTGGCCACCGGGGCAAAAGTTTCATCATAGTCAAAGCCTTCAACTTGAGAATAGCCCTTTGCAACTAGCCTGGCCTTGTTTATAACTATGACATCATTTTCATCCTTCTTGTTCTTGAATACCCACTTGGTTCCTATCACATTGCAATGATATGGTCTGTCAACCAGCTCCCATACTTGATTTCTTGTAAATTGGTTGAGCTCTTCTTGCATGGCAATGATCCAATTTGAATCTTGAAGTGCTTCTCCAATGGAACCTGGTTCCTGGTTAGATAACAAACAACAAAACAAAGCACTTTTTCCATGAAAACTTCTAGTTTTGACTCCTGAGGTAGGATCACCTAGGATTTGCTCAACAGGGTGATCTGAGAGCCATGTTTTCCTAGGCTGATGTCCTTCAGTAGAGTTTAACTCTTCTGAAGTTGAGTCACTAGATATAGGAATGCAGTCAAATTCAGGAAATAAGACAGAGGGTTGAAGTCCTGAGTCATCATTCAAGATATTTTCATTCTCAATGGTAGTACCATGGGTTCCCCCTTGAATGATGGGCTCAGTGGATGTCTCAGCTGTGACCACATCTTCATCGACATAAGTTACCTCTTGAACTGGGATTGTGTTCATCAGTTCAGTTACTTGTTCAGGAGAGCTCTCAGGTGAGCTTTGAGGAGTGGTTTGATTTTGAATGTCCTTTTTGAATTGTTGATCATTGAAGTTATCCCAGGTTGGGATGTATATATCAACACAATTCTCAGGATAGCCTTTAGACTTGATACTCAGTCTAGTTAGTCTTTTGCTTATCACTTCCCCATTCTCCTTACTCCTAGACTCAAAAGTAGATTCATCAAAGACCACATGAGGTATTTCTTCCACAACAAGAGTTCTACAATTGTACACTCTGAAAGCTCTACTGATTTGGGAATATCCTAAGAAAATTCCTTCACCAGCCTTGCTATCAAAAGCTTTCAGTTGAGTTTTCCCATTATTGTGAATGAAACACTTGCAACCAAAGATATGAAAGTAAGATACCTGTGGCTTTCTGCCATTCCATAACTCATATGGAGTTTTTCCTTGATGTTTGGTCACCATGGATCTATTTTGAGTGTGGCAGGCAGTATTAATAACTTCAGCCCAAAATCTTTTAGGAACTTGAGCTTCTGCAAGCATTGTTCTTGCTGCCTCCTTGAGAGTCATATTTCTTCTTTCAGCTACTCCATTTTGTTGTGGAGTTCTTGCAGCTGAGGTCTCATGCGCAATACCTAACTCTTTGAAGAAATCAGATATAATAGAGTTAATGAATTCTGTACCCTTATCTGATCTTATCTTTACAATGTCCAGGCTCTTCTCATTGCTAACTTTCTTCAGAAGTTCAGGTAGCCTGAGTTGAGTCTCCTTTTTGCTTGCTAGAAATACCACCCAAGTGTACATGGAGAAATCATCAACAACAACAAGTGTATATTTCCTCCCATTGATACTTACAGGGGTTACAGGACCAAAGAGATCCATGTGCAACAATTGAAATACTCTATCAGTGGAGGTTGCTACTTTGCTTTTGAAAGATGCTTTCACTTGCTTTCCCTCCTGACAAGCTTTGCAAATATGTTCTTTGTTATATACTTCATTTGGCATTCCTTCCACCAGTCCATGTCTTGCTATCATGTTCATCATCTTAAAGTTCAGATGACTTAGTCTCTTGTGCCATAGCCAATTAGTATCATTTGAACTCTTTGCAATAAGACATGCATTTGGTGTGTAAGATTTCCAATCTGCAAGATAGACATTTCCTTTTCTTGACCCAGTTAGTAGTACCTGTTGTGAAGATATATTCTTGACAAAGCACAGGTTACATGAAAATTCAACAATGTATCCTTTATCACAAAACTGACTTATGGACAAAAGATTGTGCTTAAGTCCACTGACATAGGATACATTGCTTACTCTTACTGAGCCAATTATTAAAGTATCATAACCTTTAGTGGCTCCTTGTGAATTGTCACCTAAAGTAACTTGTGGACCTTCTTTCTCAACAAATTATGTCAGGTGATCTTTGTTGCCAGTCATGTGCCTGGAACATCCACTGTCCAAGTACCAGACTGAAGATTTAAGAGCTTCTCCTTTGTTGAGATCCACTGAGCTCTGCAGTCAAAATCAAGTTTAAGGTACCCATTTTGTGTTGGGTCCTACCAGGTTAGATGTACCTTTCGGAATCCAAATTTGCCTCACAGTTCTAATCACTTTAGAATGGCTAATTTGTCTTCCATAAAAATCTACATAGATTGTTATCTCCCTAGGTGCCTTGGGAGTAAACTTTCTATGGGTGTCAGCCTTTGAAGGAACATGAACCTTCTTTATATTCTTTCTTTTAGGCTTGGGTGCACCTGGCCTAAGTTTTTGTTGATAAAGGTATGAAGGACCTTTTCCTTTAGGCACAAAAGGAATAGGTCTTCTGTATGAGTCATTCCTTGAGGAGTGCTCATGCCTGGGTGCTTTCAGTTGAGGCTGCTTCATCTGTGAAGACCTCGGCTGATAGTACCTCTGTTGAGATCTAGTCTGATTAGTCAACTGAGCCTTTCCATTTGGTTTTGGCTGAGTTTGACTTCTCTTTTATTGGACCTCAGCTGGTCTTTTACCCTTATCTAAAATCTGTGGTTGAAAGGTCACAGATTTAACAAAAACTCTCTTTGTGCCACTTGAAGAAGCAACACTCAGAGGACCTTCTGAAGGTTTTGGAATAAAGCCTATCCCACACTTGTTATTAGGATTGATTTGAAAGTTTTGAATTTCCTCTATGACAAGAGAGGGTTTGTTAAGAGCATCAATCCTTTTTAATAAGATCTCTTCAGATTTTTGTAAGACATCAATTTTCAGGAGAGAATCCTTTACTTGGCTTACCAGTTTTAAGTTTTCTTCAGTTAACTTTATTTTATATTCAGTAAGTTCTTTTATCAGTTGATCTTTGCCATTTCCTTGACTTTTGAGGGTTTCTACCTCTTTTGTCAATTCAATGGTAGATTGAGCTGAGTTAAGATCTGTCTGGTTCCCAGACTTAATTAACTTAGAGTTTTCTCTCAGGAGATTTTTGTTTTCATCTTGGAGACAAAAACTTGCTTCTTGCAACCTTGAGAAATCAATCATCAATTGTTCCAAAACGGACTGAAGATTGAGTTCCTCAGTTGACTCTGAGCTTAGCTCAGGTGTGTGTTCTTGAGAAATGGATGGTTTAGATTGTACCTCTGGTTCTTCTCTTGCCATGTGGCACATGTCATCATCACTGATGTCTGAGAACATTCCATCAGATGACTCCAGATCTTCATCAACATCCTCAGCCACCATGGCTTTCCTTTCTCCATATCTCCTGTCTCTTTTGGCTTGCCTTTCCTTTCTTTCCTTGGTGTTTAGTTGAGGATAGTCATATTAAAAGTGCCCAACCTTCTTGCATTGGAAACATCTATTGGCATCATCATTCTTTTTCTCAGTAGACTCCTTGGTCTTTGATGATGATCCTTCACCTCTGGTATAGTTCTTGTAATCTTTCCTCTTTTCCAGCTCAGTTGAGCTTTTCTCTCCTTCTCTGGTGTCCTTTTGTGGATAACTTCTCCCTTCTCTGTTATCCCTGTAAAATCTCTTATATTTGCCAAAACGACTGTTAAGTTTTTCAAACCTTCTAGCCATCAGGCTGAGTTCCTCTTGCATCTCAGCCTTGCTTTGAGATTTGCTTGCCTTTGTACTCTTCTATGGCTTTGGGGATTTTGGCTCAGTCTCCTTAGCTTTGAAGGCAACTCCCTTCTCAGTTGAGGTCTCATCAGGAGCCCTTTTCCTGTTAAGATCAAACCCATAAGCCTTAAGTTCTGAGAATACCTATTGCATAGACATACTGGACAAATCCTTGGTATTCTGCATCATCACAGAGTACACATCTCATCTTGAGGTTAAACCTCTCAGGATTTTTAAGGCAACTTCTCTTTTGGTATAGACTTTTCCCAGAGAGTTTATCTCATTCATAATGTTAGTGAACCTCCCATCAAGCTGGTCAATGGTCTCAGTAGGCTCCATGGTGAACTGCTCGTACTTTTGAACAGCTACTGAAAGCTTGTTCTCCTTTATCTTGTCAGTTCCTTCACACATGAGAGCAAGAGTGTCCCAAAGTTCCTTTGCAGTCTTGCAATGGATCACTCTTCCCATTACAGAATCTGGAATGGTGGTGTAGAGAATATTCATGGCTATGAAGTTAAGGTTGTTTCTCCTCATTTCATCTGCAGTGAAGTTATCTTCATCCTTGGACCATTCTTCTCTTGGATCTGCAATAGTCTCAGCTGTGGTTCTAGGGTTAAGGGTCATAAAAATAAATGGACCTTTAGTAATTACCCTTAACATTTCATCAGGCACACAGACAAGATGAGCTCTCATTCTGATCTTCCAGAAGTCATAATTTTCCACTGGGAATTGTGGAAGCTTGTGATGGGACATATGGTTTAAAGGATTAACTCCCATATTGTTCTCTGCTGGTGGTGCTACCCTAGCTGCATTGTCAGCCATAATATCTAAACAAGTTTATCAAAAAGATCAATTCAGATGACCAAATAGAAAATACCTTTTTAGCACAAGGTATACTTAGAACAATGGTCTTTTGAACCACTGCTCTGATACCAATTGTTGGTCCCGAAACGAGTAAAACAGGTGTATGGGGGGGGGAATACACCTGAGGTTACAAATTTAACTTCTTAAAAACTTATTAGGTTACTTCAGATAGTAACTCGTCAGTGGACTTTAGGTCTGCTGAGAATTACTTGTGAAAGCTTACTGAGATAATACATCCACTGAAAGCTCAAGTCTTTCAGTTGAACTACTATCTAATTAGCTTTCAAATGCGGATTAGTGAGCCCTTTAGAAAACTCGTTTTACTTGATAAACTTTGAGTGAGTACACACACTTAGGAAATAGCAGAAAGTAAGTACACAAGATATAAAGTGGTTCAGAGATGAATCTCCTACGTCCACTGTTCTGATTAAACAGGAGAATTCCTTTCACTTGGAATTCCTTATGTTGAGCTTTTCTCTCCTTCTCTGTTATCCCTGTAAAATCTCTTATATTTGCCAAAACGACTGTTAAGTTTTTCAAACCTTCTAGCCATCAGACTGAGTTCCTCTTGCTTCTCAGCCTTGCTCTGAGATTTGCTTTCCTTTGTACTCTTCTGTGGCTTTGAGGATTTTGGCTCAGTCTCCTTAGCTTTGAAGGCAACTCCCTTCTCAGTTGAGGTCTCATCAGGAGCCCTTTTCCTGTTAAGATCAAACTCATAAGCCTTAAGTTCTGAGAATACCTGTTGCATAGACATGCTGGACAAATCCTTGGTATTCTGCATCATCACAGAGTACACATCCCATCTTGGGGTTAAACCTCTCAGGATTTTTAAGGCAACTTCTCTTTTGGTGTAGACTTTTCCCAGTGAGTTTATCTCATTCATGATGTTAGTGAACCTCCCATCAAGCTGGTCAATGGTTTCAGTAGGTACCATGGTGAACTGCTCGTACTTTTGAACAGCTACTGAAAGCTTGTTCTCCTTTATCTTGTCAGTTCCTTCACACATGAGAGCAAGAGTGTCCCAAAGTTCCTTTGCGGTCTTGCAATGGATCACTCTTCCCATTACAGAATCTGGAATGGTGGTGTAGAGAATATTCATGGCTATGAAGTTGAGGTTGTTTCTCCTCATTTCATCTGCAGTGAAGTTATCTTCATCCTTGGGCCATTCTTCTCTTGGATCTGCAATAGTCTCAGTTGTGGTTCTAGGGTTAAGGGTCATAAAAATAAATGGACCTTTAGTAATTACCCTTAACATTTAATCATGCACACAGGCAAGATGAGCTCTCATTCTGATCTTCCAGAAGTCATAATTTTCCACTGAGAATTGTGGAAGCTTGTGATGGGACATATGGTTTAAAGGATTAACTCCCATATTGTTCTCTGCTGGTGGTGCTACCCTAGCTGCATTGTCAGCCATAATATCTAAACAAGTTTATCAAAAAGATTAATTCAGATGACCAAATAGAAAATACCTTTTTAGCACAAGGTATACTTAGAACAATGGTCTTTTGAACCACTGCTCTGATACCAATTGTTGGTCCCGAAACGAGTAAAACTGGTGCATGGGGGGGGGGGGAATACACCTGAGGTTACAAATTTATCATCTTAAAAACTTATCAGGTTACTTCAGATAGTAACTCGTCAGTGGACTTTAGGTTTGCTGAGAATTACTTGTGAAAACTTACTGAGATAATACCTCCACTGAAAGCTCAAGTCTTTCAGTTGAACTACTATCTAATTAGCTTTCAAATGCGGATTAGTGAGCCCTTTAGAAAACTCGTTTTACTTGATAAACTTTGAGTGAGTACATACACTTAGGAAATAGCAGAAAATAAGTACACAAGATATAAAGAGGTTCAGAGATTAATCTCCTACGTCCATTGTCCTGATTAAATAGGAGAATTCCTTTCACTTGGAATTTCTTATGTTATAGTGCCAAGGTGCACTGATCAATTAATCCTCTCTTAGGATGATTGATCACTAGGATAATTTCAGGTCCTAGTTCCCAAAACAAACCAGCTTTCAGACTGATACAAAATAATAAGCTTACTAACACTACTAAACACTAACTCTCAACCTTACAACTGAGTAGGGTTTTGAGTAGGGTTTTGGTTCCAACTGAGGTGAGATAATCCTTACAGTTTAGCTCAAGGCTTAGGATGAATTATCTCTTTCTAAGGTTTGGATATAGCTTTTAAGCTTGGTTACAGAAGGTTTGCTATGCTCTCTACAAATGTGAAACACTTGGGAAACAAAGGTAATTTCGAGTGCTTCTAGATAGTTATGAATGTAGAGATAGCTTTTATCTTATGCATAGAAATGAACACGTCCTTCTGTATTTATAGGCTTCCTTGAAAATCTTTCCGTTGGATTTGAATCTTCTCAATTAAGTCTTCTTGTATCTGATTGGTTCAAACGGCTCTATTTGAAGCTTTAAGTCTTGTCAAGAAACGGCTGAGAACCCATGCCTATTCACCAACTCTCTAGGGAAAGCTTAGGGAAAGACTTTTGCTACATGTCAGTCTGGGACAGGTCGGCTGTCAGAAGAGTACACCTACGTGTCATTTTCTTATTGGGCAGTTCAGTTTGCTTGCTCAGAATCCTGTCCTGCTTTAAGGTGGAACTCCTCTGAGAGAACCTTCTTAATCCTTCATTTATTGTAAGCTTCACTGAAATTCGTTTTGCCTTGTTCCAACCAGATTAACTAACAACTTTTAATGTGTTTAGCATTGAATGTGCTTTGTTAGTTTACATCAGTGGACCTTGGTCCTCTCCTGATGGTTTTAGTCTTAGTGAGAATGCACTTAGAAAATATTCAAGACTTAGACTAATTCTCAGATCACTTGTCTTCAGCGGACTTCGACTTCAGTGGACTTCATTCTTCAATACTCTCTAGAAATTTATAACTGTACTTCAGTTCCTTAACATTTGAACTGTAGTAACTAAGTACTAACTCTACTGAACATTTTACTTACAAATAACTTGGGAGGAATATTTTGGCATCTTGATCAAAACTTAAGTCTATACAATTTCCCAACAAACGTGTATCGTCTAACTATAACGGTAAAAGTGTGTATATATGTGAAAAATAATTGAATGAAATATATTATAAGATATGAATTTAGTAGCCACTTTCATTTAATATATTATATAAATAAACATGAAAAATTATATGCCTCTCTCATGCCAATCATAATTCACAGCCACGATTCAATTAACTACTCACGATCCGTTGTTGACCTCTTCTGTGAATCAACATGTCAAATTAGGCATTTTCAAGCAACATTAATAGATAAAAAAAATTATTTTTTGAAATATATATATATTTGAAATAATGTTTAACGATACATGAAACAAAAAATGATGCATATATACATACTTGAAATACAATCCCTCTAAATTTACAAAAAGTAATGTAACACCCCTAATTTTCTAATTAATTATTTCAAGGTACATGCATTATGAATTTTATTTCATGTTACGAGATAAGGCAACACTATGCTATGACTATGTTACTATGTAGGTTCAAATATTTCATGATCAAAGTGCATACTGAACATTTATATATTTACCACATGAGTTATGATTTTTCCTTGAGCATATATATGACATTCATTTTAAGAAATCAAGCGAGATATCCTGATAGTTTTTAAGAGTTGATTACCTGAATTTTGAGGATGAAATTAATATTAGGAATTCACGGTATTTTTTTCGTTCCTCTCCTTATTATTTTGAACACGATATAGTATCTGATTTCTATCGTCACTCATATATACAATACGTAGTTGTGCATTTAGTTTTTTTTTTCCTGAATATTAAATTGGCTTGGTTGTATATTTGGGGTTCCATCGGTGATAATTAGATATTAAAACTTTTGGGATTCAAGTTTGACATATTAGGATGTATTAGAAAGAAACAGCTATTCTCCCAATGGATTTAAATAGTTTAGAGAATTAATTTCTATCGAAATCCATGTAGTAAGATTGACTTGATGGGAATTCTATTTAGGAGTTTGAACTAATAATGGTATACAGCTTTGTTAGTTCTGGAAATTTTGTTTGGGAGGTTGTTTAATGGTAAGGACAGTACATAGTAACATAGGTATATTAGATTAGGAAGTCTTTGTGGTTTAAATATAGGATCATGATTAAAGGGTAATTAAGAAATTTTATGCGCATGGATTTAAACTAAGGATTTATTTTATATTACTTTTCTAAATATATTTCATTATTCTAGTTCACGCCTTTTTATTCAAAATTATTATTGTGTTTTTACAAAATTTACTACTATAAAAATTGGGGCGTGACAAGTAAACATTGGACTATAAATCTTATAAAAAAACTTTTCAGAGGTCTAAATGTTACAAAAAATACTAATTTGAAACACATAAGAGCGAAATTAAAAGACAACAAGTTGAGGTAAAGAAAATGAATGAATGAATGAAATGATCGGTTTAAATAGCCTACAAAAAAAAAAAAAAAAAACAGCTCCTAATTTGAGTCGGTTGATCCGTAGGACCACATTTCATAAAAAAAAACCCTAAAACCCTAAAATCCTAAATAGTTTGAGTGGGAAAGTTTTTGGACCGTTTATCTACCTTTCATGACTTGAACATCGCCATTCATTCTTTTTAGACTAATTACAGAAATTTCGACTCCTAATTACCATTACATTCATCTTTAGGTAGTAATAAAGTAGTATTATTAATAGTGTTTCGTAGTCTTCCAAAGAGTGCAGGGCAGTATTACCAATAGGGTTTATAAGTAATACTAATTATTTTTCCTAGGTTTACTAATGTTTTTCCAATTGACTATAAAACAGTGATTTTTTCAATATTGCTAATATAATTTTAGGATTTTTGGTTAGATTGCAATTTGTAAAAATGATGTGATTTTATTTGCAACTAACCCTATTATTAATATACCAGATTCATACACATTATTAATATTTTTTAAATTGATTTTAAACATTTTATTTCAATATTATTACTAAGAAGGTTTTTTGGCTTTTAGGATTAAGGGTCCAGGGTTTAGGGTTTTTAGGTACTAATAAGGTAGTATTGCTAATAATGTTTGGTACTCTCTTCCTACTAGTGTAAGACAATATTACTATTAGTGTTTAGTAGTCTTCCTAATAGTGTAGGTAAATATTGGTAATAGAATTTAGCGTATTATTAATGGTATTGTTTGGAGTTTAGGCTTTTTGTTTTTGTATTCCACATATTGTTTGCTAGTGTTACTAATAGTAGTTATAACTATTATTAATAGTTTTTTCTAGTATTATTAATATCATTTTCTATAGTTTTACTAATATTTCTTTACTTGAATTTTAACAATTGTTTTTAATATTACTAATAACCATTTAGGCAAAATACGATAGGGGCACTACAAAAATAAGTTAATTCAGAGAGGGTTTTGAAGAGGGTATTAAAGAGGGAATTGAATATAGAGAGGATATTGAAGAGGGAAATTTTTCCTCTTCAAAATGCTCCTCGCCAATTTCTAGCCGAGGGAAAATCAGTTCCCTCGAGATGAACGAGGGATTTGGCGAGGGAAATTGTGTGGAAATAGGCGAGGGAATTTTTCCCTCGACAAACAGATCCCTTGGCTAAACCCTCGTGTAAGAAGAGGGATTTAAGCCCTCTGGAACAGTTAACGAGGGAAAATTCCCTCTTTAATGCTGACAAGTCCTGATGGAATTGGCGAGGGAATTAACCCTCGGCTGACGTGGCGAGGGTAATTCCCTCGCGAAATCCCTCGCCCAGTTCTGTGTACGAAAAAAAAGAATTTTGTGGGTTTCGAACGTGGGTTGTACAGAGAATGTCATATTTGCCCTTACTGAGGGCTGTAAATGGGGGAATTTTCGCCCCCCAAGAGTTTCGAACACGCGACCTCCTTGTATGCGGAGGTCTTGCGTGTTTCGCTGTGCCGTTAGGGCAAGACTATTAAGTTGTTATGTGTTAGGGTATAATATATATGTTTCATATATTTTCTGTTATATATTTTAAATATAATACTACTTAATATTAATTGTTTGTTATACTTTATTTGAAAATTATTATTACATATAAAATTAAACTATCACTTGTATATATTATTTTCATTATTGATCGTTTTATTTTTTAAAATCAATAAAAATTTAAAATAAATATTTTTTGAATTCTTTTTCACTATTTACTAATATGTGTACACATATACACATATATTGATCATTATTTTTAAATCAATAAAATTTTAAAATAAATACTTTTTAAATTCATTTTCACTATTTACTAATATGTGTAAACATATACACATATATTGATCGTTTTTTATTTAAAAATCAATAAAATTTTAAAATAAATTCTTTTTAAATTCTTTTTACTACTTACTAATATGTGTACATTTATACACATATATTGATCATTTTTCTTAAATCAATAAAATTTTAAAATAAATACTTTTCAAATTCATTTTTACTATTTACTAATATGTGTACACATATATTGATCGTTTTTTTAAATCAATAAAATTTTAAAATAAATACTTTTTAAATTCTTTTTCACTATTTACTAATATGTGTACACATATACACATATATTGATCGTTTTTTGTAAATCAATAAAATTTTAAAATAAATTCTTTTTAAATTATTTTTCACTATTTACTAATATGTGTACACATATACACATATATTGATCGTTTTTTAATTTAAAAATCAATAAAATTTTAAAATAAATACTTTTTAATTTTTTTTTCACTATTTACTAATATGTGTACACTAATACACATATATTGATCGTTTTTTTAAATCAATAAAATTTTAAAATAAATTCTTTTTAAAATCCTTTTCACTATTTACTAATATGTGTACATATATACACTCATATTGATCGTTTTAATTTTAAAAAATCAATAAAATTGTAAAATAAATAAGTGATTTTTAAATTCCTTTTCACTATTTATTAATCTGTGTACATATATACACTTATACTGGTCGTTTTAATTTTAAAAAATCAATAAAATTTTAAAATAAATACTTTTTATATTCTATTTCACTATTTACTAACATATATCAATATATACTCATATATTTGATCGTTGTATTAAAATATATTCAATAGAGTTGTAAAATAATTTTTCAATTATTTTTTCACAATGTATCAATATAAACACTTATATTGGTCTTTTTTTATTATAAAATTCAATAAAACTATCAAATAAATACCTTTTTATATTATTTTTTACTATTTACTAACATGTATTTGTTAAATACAGATGAAAACACCTTCTTCCACTAGGGCTTGGGGTCGGTGAAACCTTTGGGATGGCCAATCGTACATATTCTACAACAAACAACAATTATTCATCATCGATCACCACTCTTTCCACTCAACATGTATAATTTTTTTCATCAAAATAAATCAAATTCATTTCCTAATATATATATTAACAAAATTAATCATTTAATTAATTCCACTAATGATCTAATTTATTATACTACACAAGTATAACAACTATTTACTTAAATAAATTAATTAACTAATCGCGTCTTAGGCAAAGTATTATATGAAAATAGTTTATGATAAGCTTATCATGAAAATATTTTAAAGTATCGTTTATCTCATCGGGAGTATCATTAATCTCACCAGGAGTATCATTAGTCTGAGTTCAAGAAAATTGTTTTATATTTTTTTGAACTCAGACTATTGATACCCCTGACAGGTTTAATGATACTCCTGATGAGATTAATGATACTCTAAAACTATTTCATGGTAAGCTTATTATGAAGTGTTTTCATATAAAACCTACTCTCGGTCTTATACTTCATGCATGTATGTGTTATAACAAAATTAACTAATTTTTACTAATTAATTATCTAATAATAATACACAAATATATATATATATATATATATATATATATATATAATTAACAATTAATACTTAAGTAAAAAAACAAGTTAATTATATATATCTACATGCAAGTACATATATATACGTATATAGATATTATATATACACACGCATATACTACATCATATAATTAACATATATATGAAAATGCATGCATGATATATACGTACACTTAATATATATATATGAAAATGCATGCATAATAATTAACAAATAGTTTAAAATGGTGAGGGAATGAAAACCCTTGTGAAGAGGAACTCAAAGTTGGAGAGGGAAATTTTCCTCGGGAAATGGAATCCAAAGTTGGTGAGGGAAATTTCCCTCGTGGACTGGTCATGTCAAACCTGGAAGAGGGATAAATCCCTCGTGAATTTGCAGAGGGTGTTTCCCTCATTAAATCCCTCGTCTTATGCTCGTGGGACCACACTTTACTCGCTAGTTCCCTCTTTGTAGGCGAGGGAAATTGTAACCTCGTGAATTCCCTCGTTCAATATATTTGCTCGGGAATTCCCTCTTTAATGTCGAGGGCTTCATTTCCCTCTTTAAATTTCCTCGGCAAATTAGAGTTTTTTTGTAGTGGGGAAAATAACAAAAAAAAATAGTAGTTCTAGTTGTGCAAATGGAAAGTATTAAAAAAAAATGAATAGTGATATATATATTCATTCGAACTAGTAACGGTATTATTATTGAAACATACTACTATTTATTCGTTTTTTTTTTTTAATTCTAATATGTCAAATTTTGGTTGACTTGCATTTAAAATGTGAGATTATGTTTGTGTGGTAATGATGTGTATAATTAAGGAAATAATATTGACCAAAATTACATTCATTTTCAATACAATTTTTTTTTTTATACTATAATTTATATTTGTCAAAACTTCTTCAAAACAAATGGGCACGGTTATTCGAACCCCATTTTAATGGGAGTACACCCACTTCATTTTTAAACCCCAATTAGATGAGTACACCCCGGTTAATAACCTAAATTACCCTCATTTTCTCCCACCGTGAAAAAAACCCCAAAAATGGGTACAACCACAAAAAAAAAAAAAAGTTTGACATTACGTTTCATCTTCTTCGCAACAACAGGGTATTTCTCTTCGTCGAGGGCGTTACGCCGGTGTGTCTCTTCGCCGAGACCGCCGTTCGTCAACGTCGCACTCACCCGGTCATGTTTTTCGTATCGCGTTTGTGTTTGCCCTCGCCCGCCGCCATTCGTGTTAGCACCCATCGTCGTCCGCTACCGTGCCGTGTTCGTTTGTGTCGCCGTTGCATCAATACCATAATGGGTAAAGATTAATTTTAAAACTATAACTTACCTTAATTCCTAAATAACAGTATTTGGGTTCAAATCAGATCACTTGTAGTGCTTCCCTATCTCATTCAATTGATTTGCTCTGCAAATTCTTCACGTCTCTTTGACCAAAGAAAATAGGGAATGCTATTGTTAATCTTAGAAGCTTTAAATGGTAATGGTTAATGATTTACTATATTATCTTTTCAGTTTTTTTTTTTTAAATTTGAAATTGAGTTTCTAATTAAAAGCATCCATTACGATTTCAAGGAATAATATATGAATTCATTGTTTGTTTGCATATTAAATACTTCTAAAAAAAATTAAAAAAAAATTAGACAAGATGATGTTCAATAGCTCATTTAGACATGATATTTGACTTTAGATTGAGAAAATAGAATGTTAATTTCCTGAATAACAATAAATGAATTAAGAAAGAGGACATGAATTGTACATGTTACTTAATTGTTTTTCGGATCACGTGATGAGCAGTAAAAATACTTAATGGGTGTAATTATAATGTATTTTAGTTTGAATTATAAGAAAGGATATTTTGGACATTCCATTTTCATTTTAATTTAATTAAAATTTAGATGGGGTACTTCCCTTAAAATGGGGTTCAAATAACCGTACCCATTCAAAATTCAATTGACCCAACAGATATAATATGGCCCAATACATAAAATGAGTATATAATTTCTATTATTAATTAGAAGAGAGCAGAGTTCGGTTAAAACAAAAAAACCGAGCTAAACCGAACTGAAATATCAATTTGGTTCGGTTATTTCGGTTTTCGGTTCGGTATCGATTTTAAATTTTAGAAATTTTGGCTTCCGGTTTCGGTTTTGGTTATTTAGGTAAAAATACCAAAATAACCGAAACCGAAACCAAAATGAAAGGATATTTATAAGTATCTAATTTCTAACTCTAGTTACATTTACTAATTTCCAAATTTACAACCTTTGTCTCTTATGGTCTTCCCTTCCCATTCTTTAATTTTTTACTGTGGTTTTTTGTTTTGGTTGTAATCCATTAATACATATGGGTTTGGGATGTTAGCAGGTTATAAGCGTAAAAATATGGTCCAATTTAAAAGTCCATTATATTTCGGTTTTTCGGTTATTAACCGAACCGAAATTTTTGATTTTGGTATTTTCGGTTTTAAGAAATTTTAGTTCGATTTCGGTTAGTCTTATATATAATTCGATTTATTTCGGTTATGACTTTTCAGTTCGGTTCGGTAACCGAACCGAGGCATGCTCTACCCTATTATTAATGGGCCAAATAAATTGACCAATACATAATTTAAAAAACAGAGAATAAGGCCCAACAACATAATAATATTGGGCCTTTATATTATACACAACCCAACAAAACTTTTATGGCCCAATTCGTAAATCAACAACCGCCTGCCCACCCAGTCCCACACACGAACTGTTTCACAGCACCGAGAAATAACAGATAAAAAATGGAGGTTTTGCATCCCCTACATGATGCATCAACAAAAAATTAACTTCAACTACGAAACCACTATAAAAAAAACTATCATTTCAGTGTTGCGAACTGGAAACTGAAATTGAAAACTCGTATTGCAACATTACATCTCAGTTGGGTTTTCACTATTACTGGATTTATCGACATCTGTTTCAGCGAAGAAGACTATGAACTATGTATTTATTATCGACCTCTGTTTTAGCAAAGAAGATGATGAACAATGTTGAATTTTAATTTTTGATAAAAATCTTTCAGCAAAGAAGACGATGAACAGTGTATTTGTTTGCTTCCATTCTATCAATCTCTATTTAACATACCATACTCGAAAAAAGAGGGGGAAATGGGAACGAAAAGGTTGAGGAAAATGACGCTTAGTTTGCCGCCAATGTAGAGAGAGGGAAAGGAAAATGAAGCCTTAAATCTTACTTTTTTGGAGCCAAAAGGAACAGTAAATACACCTACAAATGTGTAGTGAATTATAGTGAATCACCTCAATAAGCATTTTTCAATTTAAAAAGTGACTGGAACGAGGGAAAATTCATCCTCCATCCAAATGTGTCAAGAAAGTAAACACCTTGTATAATCATGCCCCATTACTATGATAATCTGAAATAGATTAAAATTGGTTATTTCAGGGATGAAAAGACACTTCAATGAAAGATGCAAACCAAACGGGCTATAACATCGTCTTTTCGTGTCTTTTCTCTTGCCTTTGTTTTTGAGCCTTTCCACTTTAATGAATGTTTATTTTCCCTGCGCCCTTTTTGCCTCAATTCTAGTTGTGGTCCCCACAAACCTAAATGTTGTAAACAATGGACGTGTTTGCCAATTGCTTTAAATCCCAAACAAGAAAAAGGCGTGTTAACATTTGTGCTACAAAAAGTCCACCAAAATTTGTCTTGTATTGTGAATGATGCAATTCCAATTTAATTTCATCACATTGGTGTATAAAGATTAAAAAAATAGCTTAATTGATGTTTAACTTGATTAGTGAATTTGACCTTCTTATAAAATTAGAAGTACGTGTGAAAAAATCTAAAAAATTAAATTTATACAGAGGTATAAAATTAATTCATCTCTAACTATGTGAATGCAAGTTTTGTGATGCTTCTAGGTATTTTATAAGACAATATTTTGTGAAACCTAGAAACTTGTTTGAATTTTGTGTGTATTTTTTAATAACACTAGTTGTTTCATTAAGAGGTACTCTCTCCGCTCCAGTATTGTTTGTCAGTTTGACTGTGCGCGGAGTTTAATGCGAGAGTTGAATTTTAGTATTTAAATGAATAAAGTAGCCTTGAGAATGATGAATGGTGAATAAACTATTATTTAAGTGAATAAAATAGTTGAATTATAGGGATGTAATTTAAAAAGGTGAATCACTTTATTGCTATTTTTGGGATGAGAAAACAAAATTGAGACAGACCTTTTTGGCAAATGAACAAATAAAATTGGAACAAATGGAGTATTAGTTTGATAGCACTACTATATATAATAAAAAATGAAAACAATTAGAAATACCGTTTTGCACGGTTAAAACTGGATTACGAGAGACTTATTTCCGAATGAAATCATTTATGAATTTAAATGAAATTAAAATACATTATTTGGATTGTAGATAAAAAGAAAAAAAAAAAAAAACCGATACCAATATATATGCCACATGATTAAATATGGACAGATTGCAAAAATCCAAGGTATAGGAGAACACATGACATGAGTAGAACCAGGATGTAATGATATGCCATCAAACTGAAGAGACCCAACTCTCATGTACGGATTGTTGGAATTGACCAGTAATCACTCTTGGGATTAAAATATTTCAAATTCCATTTTTCTTTAATTGTATGTTTTTTTGTCTCCTCATTTTCTTTTGTACCAAATCACACTCTTTCCTGTCAAAAGATTGGTCAAAAGAGAATAAACGGATTAACTACTATAAAAGTCACTTGATGACTCATTTTAGCATTTTCTAATTGTGAAACTTGAAGACTTGCCTTTTTAACTAGATCGAGAGTATCATATAATGTTAAGGGTGGCGCTAATTGTCCAGATTCTGGACGTCCATAGAGGGGTAAAAATGTCAGTTTATTTAAGTAATCTACCCTTAATCCAAAAAGGTTCCGAAAATATTTCAAAATATTTCAAAATTGTTTTCATTTCAAATTCAAATTCAAATTCAAAATGTATTCTCTCTCTTCTCTCATCAATGATAGTTCCAAGAAAAGAAATACAACTTTCAAAGATTCCCTTAATAATTTCATCCAAATCCTATCTCTCTCTTTCTCTCTCTCTCGTCTTGTTCTATCTCTCTCTCTCTCTATTCTTCATTTCTTCTCATCTTAGAATCTTACCAATTTTCGATCAAAAAAAAGAAAAACCCTCATAACTCTAAGAAATGTCAAACAAATATTATGTTGTTTTCAAAGGTGTAAGGGTTGGCATCTATAATAGTTGGTATGAATGTGCACCACATGTTCTTGGTTTCAAAGAAAGTGTGTACAGATCTTTCCGGACATAGGATGAAGCCATTGCTGCTTATACATCTTATTTTCGAAGGGATGTAGATGAAACCAATGCCGAATATGCCGCTTGTTTTGGAAAGGAAGTGAAGGAAGAAAAAATAGCAGGTGATTATGTTGGATGTTTGAGAAAGCAATTGAAGAAAGAAGAAATAAATCTAGATGTGAATGAATGTATTCGGGTGAAATATTTCTGTTTTGGTTGTATTTTTGGGATTGTTTTAGGCATTGTCTTCTCCATGTTCGAATAAAAATTAAGGTTTAATGTATTTCAATATTTTGCACTCTATATTAACTTTTAATGTAAACTTGTGTTCATTGCAATTTTTTGCCCCTTACTACTTTTTTTTTAACTGGAAAAAAGAAGATTATGAAGAAATCGATTGACTTGGTCATATAATATGAAAACTTGTTATTTTGTAATTTCTACATAAGAAATAAAAGAAAAAATACGAAGAATATGAAATTACAACTTCTTCAAGATATCAAACTTAATTGATGGTGATTGACTTGGTCATATAATATGAAAACTGCATCCACTACTCATCACCACTAAGTTAAGTAATTTAATTCTAAAATAAATTTGTTAGTTATAGGTCTCCAGATTTGTAATATATTTATTAGTTATTAAATCAAATTAAATGTATTATCATTATTTGTTAATTTCCATATTATAATGCGTATAAGTATTATAGATACTCAATCAATTTGTTAATTTTCTATATTAGATACTCAATTAATTAGACGTATGAGATATTCGTCTAATTAGTCCATTGGAAATATTAGGCAGTTTCTTAGTTAATTGTATTAGATATTTGTCTATTCGTATTAGTTATCTTAGTAATTGAATTGGTCACATATTACCAAGTTACCAATTTAATTTGTTAGTGATATGACCAAGTTAATTTTTTATTATTCAAATAAATTTCTTAGTTATCTTAAATAATTAGTTCGAAATTTGATTATTGAAATTATTTCTTAGTTATCCTAGTAATTGAATTGATCATATATAATATGACCAAGTTGCTTTTCAAAACTAATACTTAGTTAACCAAAAACGAAGAATGATAACTTGGAAAACGAAGAATAAGGTATCATAATTGGAAAATTCATTTCATTGAAATGATAAGTTGAAGAACATTACATCCCAAAGACAAACACAAGACGAAAACACAAAAACAAAAACACAAACAAAATTCATCACAAACACACAAATCATCTTGCTTGCTAGAGTCGTCAGAGAGGGTATGAATTTCCCTCATTGTGCTGGCTCGAGTCAGAGAGCACCACCACCGGAATTTGCTTCTCATTGACAGCATCAAGAAAGAAATCATAGGTTTTGTGCAAAGGATCTTCCTGGAGAATCACATCATTCAAATTCTCCACTTTCCAGTGAACCAACAAACGTCTAATAAACTCCTTCATTTCAGCTTTGAGCTCGTCATGTTGGCTCTTCGCATAATCGTACATGGAAGCCAGGCTCCTAGGGGATGGAGGAACCAACTCATTAGCTTTCGATGTTCCAGCTTTCTTTGATGGGGTGTTGAAAGGTACCATCTTGAAGACAAGATTGAAAGATTAATAGGTTTAGGGTTTGCAGGTTTGAATGATTCAAAACCCTAATGGCCTTTTTTATACTGGAAGTAGAAACCCTAATCACACCATTTTTGTTTCAACCGAGAAGAGAAAGAGACCACCCTAATCATGTGAATGTGCTCTCTTAGAAAGAGAGCCCACATTGATTTGTGGCAGTTAGCCGCCTTATTCTCATGTATTGGTTCTCGTAATCACTCCATTAGCACGCCTAATCATTACATTTTTGCCTCTTAAATGTGTATGTCTCTAGAGTTGGGAAGAAGAAGTATTTTTCCTCTTTAACCCTAATTTTACACTAAGTAATTTCGTTATAAAAGTATTAGTTATATAAGTAAAAACTTCATATTAGTAGTATTCGTTATATAAGCAAAATGTATTAGTAGTATTAGTTATCAAAGCAAAATAGATTAGTTATAAAAGCAAAATGTATTAGTAGTATTAGTTACACCATGCTAAATATATATTAGAAATTGTTCTGTACCCCTTGTACCCAATTTTATATAATATATATATTTTATTTTACTGATAAAAATAATATATATATTAGATATTGTTCCACTAACTTAGAAAATTTGTTAGGATATAATCTGTTGACCCATATCTAATTAGTTTCGAAATTTTAGTTTTTAAATGGCCTAAAAATATCTAATTAGTTTCGAAAATTTAGAATAATAGAGAATTTCGAAAATAATCAGTAATTAATTTAAAGGATTAAAAAGGTAATCAATAACTAATATATATATATATATATATATAAGGTGAATTATTTCCAAGTATATATTCAATTAACAAGATATTTTACTCAGTATGAAAACCAAATTATTTCCAAAATTCTACTAATCATCAAATTTCCAAGATTTTGGAAGTATTAGTTATATAAGCAAAATGTATTAGTTATATAAGCATAAAGTATCAGTAGTATTAGTTACACAATGCTAAATATTAACGGAGTATATATATATTAGATATTGTTCCACTAACTTAGAAAATTTGTTAGGATATAATCTGTTGACCCATATCTAATTAGTTTCGAAATTTTAGTTTTTAAATGGCCTAAAAATATCTAATTAGTTTCGAAAATTTAGAATAATAGAGAATTTCGAAATTAACCAGTAATTAATTTAAAGGATTAAAAAGGTAATCAATAACTAATATATATATATATATATATATATAAGGTGAATTATTTCCAAGTATATATTCAATTAACAAGATATTTTACTCAGTATGAAAACCAAATTATTTCCAAAATTCTACTAATCATCAAATTTCCAAGATTTTGGAAGTATTAGTTATATAAGCAAAATGTATTAGTTATATAAGCATAAAGTATCAGTAGTATTAGAAAATTTTAGTTAACTGATATTATAATATCATAATCAACATAAACAACAACATAAAAACTTTCTTGATCAACATAAGATCAGCAGAAAGTTCATCAAAAAGTTGATCAAAAGTTCATCAAAAGTTCGTCAAAAAAGAAAAACAACAAAACAACAAAACAAGAAGTAAACTTAAGTTTCTCCAAAAAGAAACTTGAATTGCTTCTTGTAGGCGGTGGTAGCAACATCCAGGTCCATCCTAGCTTTGATCAGTAGGTCTCCAAGTCTGGCATAGTCCTCTCCTTCTGCATGTTCAATCTCGATCTCCAACACATTGACCTTCATCTCCAAGAGATGGACCTTCTCAAGCATCAGCTTCGCCTTGTTGGTCTCTATCTTCAGCATGAGTCTTTCCCACTGCCACAAAATAAAAAAATAAAAAAATCTTAAGAAATCGAAATATCATAAAAAAATCTTAAGAAATCTTAATAGTATTTACCAAGAGTTTTGCCTCCAACACCTTCATTGATAGATGGTTTGCCGTTTGCACACCAGTTGAAGAAACCTGAAAAGAAAAAAACAAAATCGTTGTAATCTAAGAGATCTATCTATCTAAGAAAAATCGAAAAAATTCGAGTCAAAGAGGATTCAATAAAAAATTGGAGGAGATACCATTTTTCACAGATTCAAGTGATTGAAATTGAAAGAGAGTAAAAGACAATTGAAAGAGAGAATGTAATGAATGAAAAGATGAGAAGACCATTTTATCTATGGATGAAAGAGAATTCCAAAAGTCCTACTTAAATGTGTTAGTGGACCGGTGGTTTAATATGTGGGTAAGTGGAACAAGTTTGTTTATTTAGACTATGGTTTAGACTAACATAAGAGGATTAATTACAGTTTAATTCGTTCATTAATCTGGAGATAATTTAGGAATATTAACAAAAAAATTCGAAACTTATAATCTTAATTTTTGGAACTAATTAAGCTTAGTCAACATATTGATATTACCATCAATTTCGATTCCATAATTTAAATCAAATTTTCGAAATTTATAATCTTATTTTTGGAACTAATTAAGATTAGTGATACCTATTGATATTACCATAAATTTCGATTCCATAATTTAAATCAAATTTTCGAAATTTATAATCTTATTTTTGGAACTAATTAAGCTTAGTCAACATATTATATTACCATCTTCTAACATATTATATGAATACTACTAAGAGGATTAATTAGTGATACTTTTCATCTTTGATTAATTTAGATTAGTGATACTTTTCATCTTTGATTAATTTAGATTAGTTATACTTTTCATCTTTGCTTCATACTACTTAGGGTTTCTAGGGTTTCTAGGGTTTCTAGGGTTCCTAGGGTTAAAGGTATTACTTTCATCTTTTCTTCATACTACTAAGAGGATTAATTAGTGATACTTTTCATCTTTGATTAATTAAGATTAGTGATACTTTTCATCTTTGCTTCATACTACTTAGGGTTTCTAGGGTTTCTAGGGTTTCTAGGGTTCCTAGGGTTAAAGGTATTACTTTCATCTTTTCTTCATACTACTAAGAGGATTAATTAGTGATACTTTTCATCTTTGATTAATTTAGATTAGTGATACTTTTCATCTTTGATTAATTAAGATTAGTGATACTTTTCATCTTTGCTTCATACTACTTATGGTTTCTAGGGTTTCTAGGGTTCCTAGGGTTAAAGGTATTACTTTCATCTTTGCTTCATACTACTAAGAGAATTAATTAGTGATACTTTTCATCTTTGATTAATTTAGATTAGTGATACTTTTCATCTTTGCTTTATACTACTTAGGGTTTCTAGGGTTAAAGGTATTACTTTCATCTTTGCTTCATACTACTAAGAGAATTAATTAGTGATACTTTTCATCTTTGATTAATTTAGATTAGTGATACTTTTCATCTTTGCTTCATACTACTTAGGGTTTCTAGGGTTCCTAGGGTTAAAGGTATTACTTTCATCTTTGCTTCATACTACTAAGAGAATTAATCAGTGATACTTTTCATCTTTGATTAATTTAGATTAGTGATACTTTTCATCTTTGCTTTATACTACTTAGGGTTTCTAGGGTTTCTAGGGTTAAAGGTATTACTTTCATCTTTGCTTCATACTACTAAGAGAATTAATTAGTGATACTTTTCATCTTTGATTAATTTAGATTAGTGATACTTTTCATCTTTGCTTCATACTACTTAGGGTTTCTAGGGTTCCTAGGGTTAAAGGTATTACTTTCATCTTTGCTTCATACTACTAATAGAATTAATTAGTGATACTTTTCATCTTTGATTAATTTAGATTAGTGATACTTTTCATCTTTGCTTCATACTACTTAGGGTTTCTAGGGTTTCTAGGGTTCCTAGGGTTAAAGGTATTACTTTCATCTTTGCTTCATACTACTAAGAGAATTAATTAGTGATACTTTTCATCTTTGATTAATTTAGATTAGTGATACTTTTCATCTTTGCTTTATACTACTTAGGGTTTCTAGGGTTTCTAGGGTTTCTAGGGTTAAAGGTATTACTTTCATCTTTGCTTCATACTACTAAGAGAATTAATTAGTGATACTTTTCATCTTTGATTAATTTAGATTAGTGATACTTTTCATCTTTGCTTCATACTACTTAGGGTTTCTAGGGTTTCTAGGGTTCCTAGGGTTAAAGGTATTACTTTCATCTTTGCTTCATACTACTAAGAGAATTAATTAGTGATACTTTTCATCTTTGATTAATTTAGATTAGTGATACTTTTCATCTTTGCTTTATACTATTTAGGGTTTCTAGGGTTTCTAGGGTTAAAGGTATTACTTTCATCTTTGCTTCATACTACTAAGAGAATTAATTAGTGATACTTTTCATCTTTGATTAATTTAGATTAGTGATACTTTTCATCTTTGCTTCATACTACTTAGGGTTTCTAGGGTTTCTAGGGTTCCTAGGGTTAAAGGTATTACTTTCATCTTTGCTTCATACTACTAAGAGAATTAATTAGTGATACTTTTCATCTTTGATTAATTTAGATTAGTGATACTTTTCATCTTTGCTTCATACTACTTAGGGTTTCTAGGGTTTCTAGGGTTCCTAGGGTTAAAGGTATTACTTTCATCTTTGCTTCATACTACTAAGAGAATTAATTAGTGATACTTTTCATCTTTTCTTTAAATTAACTAAGAGGATTAATTAGTGATACTTTTCCTCTTTGAAAGTACTACTAAGAGGATTAATTAGTGATATTTTTCCTCTTTGATTAATTAATATTAGTGATACTTTTCCTCTTTGATTTGAAATATTTTCTAATATTTTGAAATAATTGTTACAAAATATAAGATATTTCGAAAATATTCTTACAAATTAGAAGATTAGTGATATTTCGAAAATATTATTCTTATTTCTGGAAATAATCTTAATTTGTTTTCTGGAAATTTGAACGTTAATTAGCATATCAAAGGGCGCGGTTTACTCCTTAATTACATGCGTTTTACTAGTTAATTGCACGCGTTTCACATTAATTGCACTTTAAGATGCGGTTTCAAACCCAAACTTAATCGACATCACTTGATTTCACTCGATCATAATGTTGATCGGATTTCACGATTCGATCGATAGAGGCTGGATTTTTGCACGTAAGAAACCAATTTCTATTGGACAAGAGAATGGTCGCACCACAGAGAAATGATTAGGTTGTTCTCGGAAATGGTTATAACCGCCCTGCACATCCAATAAGGTAATTGCAAAATCTACTGTTTTATCACTTAATATTTTGATGATTTGCAGAACAAAAGTTGATTGTTTTCAGAATTTTTTTTATTGAAAATGTCAATCACCTACCATACTTGCAATCTCTTCATGTTCATTTTGAACAAGGGTTAGGGTTTCTTTTGGGAAACAATAGGGCCTGCTTCGATTTGTTTTAAAATTGTGTAGACATAGGTTTTGATTTCGGACCATATACCTTTCGAAATTAGTATATTATTTTTCATATTTCTAACCTTACAACCGGATCATATACCTTATGAATTATTTTGATCCTTCATTTTTTCAATTTGAATTAGGACTACAGTTAGGGTTTTGATTCGAAATTGTCTAGGGTTTGATTGGGATCTAGTAAAATATTTTTTAATTTGAATTAGACCTAGGTAATATACTTACCTTATTAATTTGATTCGAAATTGTGTAGGTTTTAATTTGAATAGATATGGATGTACTTTAGAATTAATTGTTACTTTATATTATAATTAATCTATAAATATAATAACTTCATCTTTTCTCTCTCCCATCACCCATAATTCTTACAGCCACTTCCCCATTCTCTCTCCCATCACCCACCTCCTCTTTCTCTCACCCATCATCCACACTATGGTGAAAACAAGGTCTGAAGCAAGGAAACTATCCTCCACACTCGTTCGGGAACCCTATCCAAGAGCCTATTTCCCTATTCCACTCCACGACTTTTCCATTACTTGCAGGACCACTGAGTTCCTAACTCGGTTGGTAAGTTTCGATTTTTTTTTTAATTTATGTCTCTTTTCGTATTGTTACTTAAAATATTAATTTTGATATTTTAGAACCTTCCATCCTATTCCGTTGATGTAATGGGCAAGGAGCCAAAGATTATCAACCTGCGTTCATTCAAAAAGGGAAATATCATCAATGGTTCTTGCCGATACAATTATCATCAAATCGACAATTCGAGGAAGGGATTTGGACGATTGATGCATGGCTGGGCGGAGTTTGTGGAGGAGATGGGAATCCAACAAGGGGACAACCTCTACTTCAAATGCGTAGGTGATCCTACGCACTTGAATGTTTACGTCCGCCAATCGGATAACCAATCGGATAACACCATCAAGATGGAGGAGGAGGAGATGCCCGATTACTTTTTTTAAATTATTGTTTATGGACAATTATTTTTTGTACTTTTTTTTATTTTTATTATTATGGACATTGTTTTTTTGTAATTCCTTCTTTTAATTATCTATCTATTACGTGAGTTTTTATTAGAAATGAGTATTACGTAGTTTTTATTTGAATTAAAATATCTATTAATATATGAATAAAGAAAATCTTAATTATATTATACATGTAGGAAACTGAATATGGTTTTTTACTAATACATTTCTAACATTTTTTAAAAATTGCAAGATATATTTTTCTAACATTTTTTATAACTGATGAGATTAAAGACTTATAAGACTCTACTAAGATTAAAAGATGAAACACTTTTTAAAATTAAAACACTTACAAGACTCTCCACACACTAATTAAAAGAAATAAACTCTTAGAAGACTCTACTTGCTTCAGATGGTTCTTCATTCAAGTCAATCTGGCCTAGACCTCTACCACCTCGTGCACCTCTACCACCTCGTGCACCTCCTACTTGTGTACCTCTTCGTTGTGAATCTCCACCTTGTGAACTTCTACCACCTTGTGAACCTCTACCACCTTGTGAACCTCTACCACCTCTTCGACCTCTAGCTCGTTCCAAAGCTGACAAAAAACGACTTTGTCTAGGTCTTCCTCTAGACCTTGCAACATTAGGATCTAACACTCGTGAACCTCTAACATTCTCTTCAGTACTTTGAACATCTCCAATTACCTCTTCAACATTTTGATCACTAGACATAGGGATCCAATTGGAGAGTTCATTCTTTATCACAATGAATGCTTGTTTAATGAAGTTCATCTTCTCTACACTGTCCATTGCCATATCAGTGCACTCTTGGAAAACTTTTTCAACCTCTTGGAATTTTTTGTATTCCTCGGTCATGTGAGGATAACTTCCGGCGAAGAAAATGCTTGAATGTCGTCGATATACATCTTTTCTCCACCTCCGCAACAAATACCTTTCATTCACGGTTCGTATGTTCTTTTGAGATAACACTTCCATGATATGACAACACAATATTCCCTTGAATTCAAATTTTCTGCAGTTGCAATTGATGTAAGCTCCATTCGACCTCCACGAAACCGTATAAGTGAATTCTTTGAAGAAGAAATTGTTCATAATGCTTCTTTCCAAAACCCTAAATTTTTCAATTCCGATATCATCCGCCAAATCTTCAAGTGCCTCATCCTCGGTAGGTGGAACAATATGACAATACAACATGCGTTGGACTTCTTCCTGAATAAGCCTAAAAATTGAGTTAGTATATACCTTCTGGAATTGTTTCTCCCACGGAAATTGAGTCGTGCATTTGATCTCTTTGTTCTTGCAATTAAAATCAGCCATGAATTCCTTCTGGATCTTATTACCAATAGCCATATCGTATTGTTCCATGAACTGTTTCAAAGTGCTCCTAGAGTGGACGAACTCATCAAAATATGCATGCATCCCCTCGCTTCTTTGTGTAGAAATCATTCCAGCCCAAAATGTGTGATGCAAGTAAACTGGAACCCAACATTCCCTTTGATTATACAAGTCTCTCAACCACTCGTTATTTTCCAAACGATACTTTGTCAAAAACTCAGCCCACTTCGTCTCAAAGTTCTGGATGGTAAGGCTGTCGTACACAATTCCTTTGAGCTCAACATTGCATCTGTGATAATCATCCACCCCTCTGAACTTTTGCGGTAACTTAGACAAAATATGCCAGATGCAAAACCTATGGATAGTGTTTGGCATCAGCTCTCTTATTGCGATCTTGATGCTTTCACATTGATCTGTGATTATAGCAGTTGGATGAATGTCACCCATTGCATGCAACCAATTTCTAAAAAACCATCTAAATGAATCTGCATCTTCATGCGTCACCAAGGCACATCCTAATAATATCGAATGTCCATGGTGATTAACGCCAACCACCGATGCAAAAGGCATTTTGTACCTAAGAAAAATGATATAATATATATAAAAATAAAGTACATGATAATGATGATATTTTTTTAGGATAATGATATTAAAATAAAATAAATGATAATAGATAAAATAAATGATAATAGATGAAAAATAATAAGCAACCATAAACCTAAAGATAAAAAATAATAAGATAAAAATAAAAAAATCGTACCTATTGACAAGGTATGTTGTGTCAAAACTAACAACATCATGAAATTCTTCGTATGCAGCTTTGCTTCTTGGATGAATCCACATAACGTTGCATAATCGACCCTCTGAATCCAAATCCATCAAGTAGAAGAAGTTACCATCTTTATTTTGAGCATTAGCAAACATATTCTGAATTGCTTCTGCATCACCTTCACCTAGCCTCAATCTTCTTCTCTTCTCAATGAAATTTCTACAATCTTTATGAGTACACCCTAAATTTTGAGGTCCGCCACTTTGCACCTCACAAAGTCTCACATTTTTACACGGTCTTAAGCCTGCAATGTCATTGGCTTCTAACTGTCGTTTCATGTTCACGCTCAGATGTCTATGGGCGACCATTAGTGGAGAGTAAATCGGATCGATTTCATGATTGTGCTCATTCACCATTGATGTAACAATCCAACTTCCATCGACTAATCTTTTAGCATTTACTCGTGCTTTACAATCTATTCTTTTCGAACACTTTTGCGCCTTAGAATTTCCAGCTCTATCACATACCATGCGCCCATATCTATGATCGAATGTCCTTTTAACAACACTAAAACCCTTAAGCCTTGCATGTTCTTGATAAGCATTAAACATTTCATCAATGGTACTAAACATAATACCAGGTTCAAGCACCCGTACATTATTTTATGTTGGATCATTGGATGGATTAGCTGGAATTTCATCATCCGTATTAGTTGGACTTTCATTTTGTGTAGGAATTTCATCCGGATTCTCCATTCGGCCATTAGATGAAGTAGGAGGAATTTGATCGTCGTCGGAATCATCGTCTCCAAATAAATCTCGAATTAGCGAAGAAGATGCACCCCTAAGCATGGTTGAAGATGGTAATGAACGTGGTTTAAGATGGTAATGAGCTTGATGATGGATATATGAATGTGAATTTTGCTTGATGATGATAGTTTTTATTTCTTTTTTAACGTGAAAAATGGATGAAGATGAAGATTTGTTCTTCCTTTTAATTGCTTGGATTATGGAGATGATAATGGATGAAACATTTTTTTTAACAAAATATTATTAATTACATGGGGAGAATAAAATATGTCCGTTGCAATCATTTTTTTTCTTGGTGCGTGCGAAATTGGGAGAAGAAATATGTCCGTTGCGTTCATTTAATAAAAAAAAAAAAGCTTGGCCGGCCGCCGCCGCCATCCGCCGAGGTGGGCGACGTGGGCGGCATGGGCGGGAGATAATGGAGAGGCGGGGCGACATGGGCGGGAGATGGGGAAGGCGGGAGAGAGACCGAAGAGGCGGGAGTCCGTTGGAGCCAAAACTAAACGTTTTGGAGGTAAAAAATTAAGGGTAATTAGGGTAATTAGCAATTAATTAATCTTAATTATAGATTCTGGATGTCCAGAATCTGTACAAGCATCTTTTCCGTAATGTTAAATGACTACTCCATCTAATAATAGCTTCTCTTTTCTAAAGCTGCGTATTAATTTATGTTTATTACATGGCACACATATTTATATAATTTTTTTTTTAAAGAACCCCATCAAGTATATGGATGTTAAAACTCTAGTTGCATGGAAACGAGAGAGAAAGGGTACGAAGCATCATAATTATCTACACTATGTCACTAATACTACTTCACATCTATTTAGAATTAATTGAACATGAACTCGGTTAAGTTTTAATTTAACTTTTTTCAAAAAATATTAACTTACTTCTACGGTTATGAAATGTCTTTTTAGAAATTTACATTAAAATTAAAGAACATTAAATTTAAACATTATTTTAATTCTTAGTCACTTAAAAGTGAGTAATTCATTATGATATATAAAAGATAGGGAAAATTTCACTTTTAGTCCCATAAGATTTGTCTGATTGCAAAAAGGTCCCATTTTAAGCATTTTTGGTCCCATACTATCTCTGCCGTCCAAAATAACTTCTCAACACAAGCTCCGTCAATAACCCCGTACTTTGATTAAAAAAATAAAATAATCTAACCCACCTAATAATTCGGTCAAAAAATGAAGAAAAGATCTAACCCCTAATTCGGTCAAAGAAAGTAAAAATCTAACCCACCCCCAACACCCCCTGTAATTCGGTAAAAAATACAATAAAAAAATCTAACCCCTAATTCATTTACCCCTTTTACATGAAACCATATCAAAACAAAAAAAAAAAAACTGAAAATTCATCTTCGATACTTACGCAAACGAAAAACCCTAGAATGGGATCTCAAAATTTCTTCCCAAAATCTCAAGATCTTTAATCCAAATCACAACAAAATCATTCTACAATCAATATACACTCCTTTTATCTTCCAAATTGGCACAAGAAATCACCCAAAATCAGCGAACCCGTTCCAGCGAAATCGCGAACCCGTTCCATTTCCGGTGAATCACAAACCCATTTTGGCGAATTTCGTTCCAGAGAAGCCCGTTACGACGAGACCCGTTCCAGCGAATTAAAATGCTCCGACTTGGAAATATTAGAGTTGTTGAACCTCCTCCATCTCGTAAGTTTCTCTATCGTACGACTTAGGTTTTTTTTGTATAAAATTTTGGAACATATGAGGTTTTCTTTGGAGCAGATGGGGTTTAAATGTTTCTGGAGCAGACGGGTGTGTGGGGTTTCGTTGGGTTATTAGGAAATAGGGATTTTAAATATTGCAAGATCTTGAAAATAAATAAAGGAAAGAGATATAATTGATTGTGAAGAAGAATAGAGAAAAAAAATCTGGAAAAAAAAGGACAGGATAAGGGCTACAGTTTCGGCTTTTTCGTGGCTACAAATAAAGGCTTATTTTTTCTTTGTCTTTGTTTGTTTATAAATTGTTAGTGTAATGGGGAACATATAGGGTAGGTTAAATTGTAAAAATAAGCAGTAAATGTATTCATTTATTAAATAGTTAGTTGTAGTGAGAATATTATATGGTTTAGCGTTTACAAGTGAAGTGGTCCCCCATTTTTAATAAATGTTATCTCTTCTGCAGATGGAAATGAGGTGTGGTACACCTTTCATATGCATCACGGGGGCAGTTTCCGAAAAGTTGGTGAAACCATTAAATATAACAGTGGGACTGTAAGTACATTTGATTATGTTAACATTAACGGAATGTCATTTGAGTTGCTTAACAGTTTAGCTGCCAAATTAGGTTTCATGGGGCTTAAGAAGTATTATAGGGTTAATAGTCTGGGAAAAATGTGTCAAATCCTCCATGTCAAAGATCTTTATCTAAGTTTTGATTATAAACTTTTTGAAGTTGATATCTATGTTGAAGGGGAGAAGCTGGTTAGTGACAAGGGGAAGTGGAAAACTATTATTGATAAGGGGAAAACGTTTAATGATAAAGAGAAGGGGAAGGGGAACAATAATGTGAAGGGAATAGTGATTAGTGATGGTGGTAAAGGGAAGGAAAAAACTGATCCTGTGTGTGTTAAGGGAATAGTAATTTGTGATGGGGATAAGGGGAGGGGGAAAGTGATTAGTGATGAAAATAAGGGGAATGGGAAAATGATTAGTGATTGGGATAAGGGGATAGGGGTACTTGATGCAGAAACTGAATGGCTTATTGATAATTATCATTGGGATTCCAATGAGGGTAGTGGAGATGATACAGATTACAAGATGGAAAGTGATAGTGGAGATAGTGACATGGATGATGCCTTTTTTGAGCATGCAGTAGACAAAGAAGCTGAGTTGGGTGGGTTTAATAAAACTTATGTTCAAGGGGATGAAACTGAAGATGATCATTCTAATGATGTGGAGGGTAGTGAAGATGATGATTTTGATAGTGATATGGGTTCTGGGGATGAAACTGGTAAGGGAGGGTTGACAAATGCATTTAACAACTCAAGTGTCTTTAAGCCTCAATTCAAAATAGGGCAGAATTTTTCATGTAAGAAATTGTTTATAGATGCTGTTAAATCTCATGGGGTAGTTGAGAAAAGGAATGTGGGGATATCTAAAAATGATAAGAGAAGGATTTATGCTAGGTGTGATGATTGTGCTTGGTTTATTAACTGTTTGAAGGTATCCAATGAAGAGTGTTACCAAATTAGGAAGTTGAATGATGAACATACATGTGCCATTAGTTTCCATGTGAGAACATTGAATTCAACTTGGATTTCAAAGAGATATGTGGAAGATTTTAGGTCAGATCCTAAAAAAGATGTTGATGGGTTTAGAAATACTGTGGCAAAAGACTATAGGTGTCATGTGTCAAGATTCCAAGCATATAGAGCTTCAAAAAAGGCTAAAAAAATGATCGAGGGTAGTAGTGAGCAACAATATAATCTAATTTGGGACTATGCTAGGGCACTTAGGCAGAGGAATCCAGGCTCTACAATTAAAATTTCTGTTGATGATGGGCCTGATGGCAAAAAACAATTTAGTAAGTTGTATGTGTGCTTCCAAGCTCTTAAGGCTGGGTTTCTTTCGGGGTGTAGACCATTCATAGGTGTTGATGGAACTTTTCTGAAGGGTTCTCATGGTGGGGTGCTATTAACCGCTGTTAGTGTTGACCCAAATGACCAAATTTTTCCAATAGCATATGCAGTAGTTACCACTGAAAATACTGAAACTTGGACATGGTTTTTAGGTCTTTTGAAAGAAGACCTTAATATTGAGAGGGATGATTTGTATACATTTATGTCTGATAGACAGAAAGGGTTGTTAGCTGCTTTTGAAGCTGTGTTACCAGGGTGTGAAAATAGGTTTTGTGTGAAGCATCTACATTCCAATATGAAAGTTGCTGGGTTTAGAGGGATTGCATTAAAAAATTATTTGTGGCAAGCTGCTAGAGCTACCACAGTACCAGAATATGAATATTCAATGAAAAAAATCGGTGAGCTTGATGAGAAGTGTTTAGCTTGGTTACAACAAAAACCTCCATCACAATGGTCCAAGTCACACTTCTCCACATTTCCCAAATGTGATTTATTGTTGAATAACATTTGTGAATCATGGAATGGAGCACTTGTAGAAGCAAGACATAAACCAATAATCACAATGTTAGAATGGATAAGATTGAGCCTCATGAAAAGACTGCAAAAGAACAAGGATAAGTGTGAGAGGTTGTGGGAGGGTAAGTTGATTTGTCCAACAATTAGGCAAAAACTGAATAGAAGGATGGTAAAGACTTGTGATTGCATTCCACTGAAATCCACTTCTCAATTGTATGAGATAGAGAGTTTTGATGGAGGGAGGCATTCAGTTGACTTGGGGGACTAGAACTTGCTCATGTAGGGTGTGGGATTTGACTGGAGTTCCATGTAAGCATGCAATGAGTGCAATTGGTGCTGAGAGATTGAATCCAGAAGAACTTGTCCATCCATGTTATACAATTGAGACCTACAACAAGATTTACATGTCAGCTTTACAACCTATGGTTGGAGTTGACATGTGGGAGAGAACAGGATATATACCACCACTTCCCCCAAACTTTGGTAAAAAAAGAGGTAGGCCAAGCAAGGCAAGAAGAAGGGGGGCTGATGAAGAACCTGTTAGGGGAAGCAAGAGGAAAAGAAAAGAAATATTGCTCATGCCTAGACAAACATACAAAGTGAAGTGTAGCTGGTGTAGCAGACAAGGTCATAATGAAAGAACTTGTGAGTGAAAAAAGTTTGCTGAAGGCTTTCCTATGGTGAGTAATTTCTTTTAGTTTTCTTTCAATTTTTTTTATCAAGTTTCAGGTTTCTAACATTGTAAAGTTTCTCATGTTATAGGAAGATCCAATGGAGGCAAATCCACAAACATATGTAGAAAATGAACAAGGAGCACTAACAACAATTAGTTTTCTTTTCAAATTGAGTTCTATTTATCAAGTGTTTTTTTGTTTTTAACTTTAAAAATTTTCATTTTTAGGTAAATCAATCAGTGGAGGAAATGACACAAGCTGATGATATTCCCCCATCCACTCAAGAGTCACAACCTGCTGTGAGTATTTTATTATTTGAAGTTATCCTATTTTATGCACTTCAATGTTCTTCTAATAAAAGTTTACTATGATTAGGAATTGTTGGAGCAAGTGAATGACAATTTAAAAAATGCAGCAAGTGAGAATTTGGGCCAAGTAAGTGTGGTTGCAATACAACTGATATATATTTTGCTAACATAATAAATCATTCTTTTAATGAGTATTTGTTTTCATATATAGGTGGAAATGAGAACAGGGGAAGTCTTGAGTTCTCATTTCATAGCAAACAATCCATCTCCTTCTAGGCCAGCAGAACTTTCCAAGGATTAACATTAGAGAACCAGCTCCTATGGCTTTCCACCCTAATGAGAGAGTCTCCACTCAAAGAGGAAGTTCCATGCAATCATCATCATCTGTTGGGGTACCATTGATCAAAATTGGAGGCAAAAAGTTTGTTGCCATGACAAATTTGCAAGCTGCAATTGTGAAAGGGTCTAAGAAAAAGAAGAAAGGGTAAGAACTGTATAGTATGTCCTTTTTTGTCTATCTTTTGGAAATCAAGGTTATGTTTTGTTGTTGGACAAAAAATACTATTGGTTTTAGTGTTGTCTTGGATGAAACATTGCTGGTTTTTTGTGCTATGAAATGTTAGATGAACTTATTTAGGAGTTTTCTTGTGATGTGAAGTTGTTAGATGAAGATATTAGAGGGGTTTTGTGATGCAGTTGGTTTTTGTGCAATTATTATATGAAATGTTAGATGTGCTGCAATTTGTAATGCATATACAAGTATATAACTTGTTTGCTTTTTGGAGTATGTAATGAAATTGTGACATTTGTCTTTTGAAATATGTAATAGAATTGTGATATTACAGCTCTTTTACTTCATTCTAATAATAGTTTTACTTGACAGTGGATATGTAGTTGATTTACAGACATATGTGACCTGTTTTCCCTTAAAAAAATCAGCCCTAAACCTGTTTTCCCTCCAATTCCGGTCAACTGACGGTTTCCATCCAAAAACTAACGGATGAGACTAAAAGTGCAAAAAAAAAGGACCAAAAGTGCACATAGGTACCAAATGTGTTTTGGACCAATTCTTTTGGGACTAAAAGTGCAATTAACCCATAAAAGATATGATAGATAAACCAAAGAATGAAACTATTCTTAGTTAAAAAAAGAGAGAGAGAGAGAGATCTATGAGGTGAGTGTAAATTGGAAAGAAATAAATTAAAAAATTAAAAACACAAATTATAAGAATAAAATTTAGGGCTTGTTTGTTTCGGGATTTAGGTGGGCGTGTGAAGTCATGATTTTACGCCCACAAGATGTAAAGTCTTGGATGATAATAAAAGTGTGTTTGTTTTGAGATTTTAGTAGGGTGTGATTTTATTTTATGTCAAATCATGTGTAAAAGTAAAGTAGGATGTGTAAGTGAAAAGTAGGAAAAAGAGTGTAAGTGAGAGAAAAGTATGAAAGAAAAAAGTAGGAAAGAGAGTGTAAGTGAGAGAAAATAAGTATTATAGGTGTGAATGAAGAATGAGATGTAAAAACGAGATGTTACATCTCTAACTAGAATGGGGCGGGGGCCGAAAAGTTCTAGTCCTGTCCGTGTGAATCCCAAAACAAACAAGCCCTTTGATTCAAAAATGTGGACATTGAAAAGTAATATTATTCATTAGCACAAAGTAGAAACGCCTTATATAATTAGGAGTTAGGAGTTAGGAATTAGGATTAGCATTAAAATTGGTATGTAAACAAAGAAACGGGAAGTCTTTGATCTAATAAACAAGTGAAAAGATTAAAAGTTAAAAATGAAAATAGAAAATAATGAAAAGAGATTGAGCCGTCCCCGCCAATATCAGCGCCGCCGTGAGAAGAAGCTTAATTAATGGAACATCCATATAAATGGATTACCCATTTTGTTGGCATCCTTCATTATTAATGATGCACCCTTCATCGATCGCCGCCGCCGCCCACACAACCCTATTATCAATACAAAGTTTAACGTGTTATAATTTCATTTGGATAATTATTACTATTATTATTGATGCACATATAGTCCCTTTTTATCTAATCCCATATTATTAGAAATGATATCCCTTTTAATTGTCATTCTACTATTATCAATACATATTTTATGTTTTTTTTTTCAACAATACTCTTAACAAATCGTAGAACTAATCATTATCTTATACTCCCTTCTCCCTTAAAATTGATCCTATTTTTTTTCCATGTGGTTTAATGCGATATGTTGGAGGGTATTACGACATTTTCTAAAATCCGTTTTTTAATAAAATGATCGTTAATGGAAAGTTCTTTTCAGAACTTTCCATTAACGATCATTTTATTAAAAAACGAACCTCAAAAAAACGTGTAATACCCTCCGGCATATCGCATTAAACAAAGTGCAAAAAAAAAAAAGGACCAATCTTCAGGGACGGAGGTAATAATAAATAAAAGTAATAAATAATGGTGCAAGTGTCTTTTAATTCCCTAATAAATGAGAAAATTGATTTATATATGTAAATGGATAAAATACAAGTAAAAAAAGACGGATGTTTTTTTTAATTGTCTCATTTTATCCAAAATTTTATTTATTTGTTACTACATTTGGTATCAATGCAAATTTATCTTATTTTTTCAACAAAATACTCCTTAAAATTACTCTCTCCATTTTAAATTAAATATCATTTTAGATTTTTTCACACATATTAAAATACCTAATTTTTATAATAATTACCCCTATACAAAAATTATTTTTTTTTGAAAAAGATTGGTTTCATTGGGTCCAAAAGAACCTGTAAACTATTTTATATATGTATTAAAAAGTATTTTAAAAGTTAAAATGATATTTATTAAGTAAAAGAAGTAAAATATTAAAATGATACTCCCTCTGTCCTATAATTGTTTGCACACTTTCCTTATTCGTCCGTCCCACAATTGTTTGCACACCCATAAAAGGAAATATTTTTATAAACTCCACCCTCACAATATTCACATATTTACATAAATTGTTACTCCCTCCGTCCATGAGTAAACTTCCCACTTTCCTTTTCGGGCCGTCCACGAGTAAGTTTCCCATTCCATAAATGGAAACAACAACACTCTATTATATATAAACTTTAACCTTCAAACTCACACAATATTACAAAAATGCCACTCATTCACTTTACTTTTCAACACTATTCATTACTTTATCCCAAAAGTGAACATGTGGCCCACCATATATTAATAAACAAATACACTTTCTTAAACCATTCAACAAAAAGAAGTGGGAAACTTACTCGTGGACGGAGGGAGTATTACTTTTTAGCTTTTGGACCCACAATACACTCAATTCAACTACTTTCTTCACTTTATACCCCACAAAATACTATTCATTACACTTTTGTCTTAAAAACTATGTCCAAACTATGGTGCAAACATTTGTGGGACGGAGAGAGTATATATTTTGGAACAGAGCGAATAGTTTTTATTGTTACCTATAAAAAAGTAGACAGAAAAATATTTGTAGTGGTGCCTATATATTTATATTTTTGAACGAGGTGCCTATATATTTATTAATATGTATGTCTGTCCCGACATAGTGAGGCCAGGTAAATGAGGGGATCTTTCTCTGTTTGCTTTGAATGGGATTGCAAATTGACTGCTCACTTTGTATATATATATATATACACATCTACATATATATATATGGTGGGGGTGGGGGTGGGGGTGGGGGGCTGTGCAAGACCAGAGGAAATTGAAGAATTGATTAGGGTTTGGGACCTGAGATTTCTGAACAAACAGGCAGCAGCATCCACATCTCTTTCTTTGTTTTTATGGCCTAAACATTCGTTTGTGGGATTCGAGGCTGCTGCTCTTTCTTTCTTTAGTTTAATCCTCTCTCAATTTTATGAAAAAGTATAGGGTGAACTGTTCATAATTAAAAATGAATTAGTTGTTTTCATTAAAAAATATTAATTATATTAATTGAAGTGTATTAATTATTTTTACTGAAGAATTAATATAAGTTATTTATTGAAAACAAACTGAATTTTTTTAGTGAACTAATATTCTTAGATTAAAATAATTAATACTACTTTTTAGTGAAAAAAATTAATACCCTTCGATAATTCATGTATGAACCAATTTTACTCTATTTTTTTTCTTATGACAAAAACCACAATTACTATTTATACACTATTACAATTTAAATTTTTTTTATTTTTTATTTTTAATAGTGATAATAGATATTCATAAATAAGTATAATAATGTGTATATGTAACAATGATATTTCGAAAAAATGAATTCTTATGAACTCGGATTCACACCTACTATTTTATTATTTGATGTCTTATAATTTGTTAATAAAATTAAGGGTAAGGGAATAATAATAAAACACAAATAAAATTTATGTAAAAAAAGAAAAAGAAATACAAATATCAGTATTGGATTTAAGAGAATTCATGTAAATTGGTTTTAGACAAGATGAGACCTACTCTAGTCATAGTAAAAATGGAGGGAGTAGTTGTTACAGCTAATTAGGAAGGTTTTTAATTGGCTAGGTGCTGCTTTTAATGCATCTGTATCACTGCAAAATTGTTAAACGGATAAATCGTTTTTTAATATTTAAAATAACAATTTTATGATCAAAGGTCGATTTACATTTCTGTGATGCAAATGCTGCCCAGCAAAATGCAGAAATTGCAAGAAATCGTACAGCCAATATTCATGTGGGGTTTAAGTTTACTTACCTGAGAAAAATAAATGAAAAAGCACCGATTCCAAGACATTAACTGCTGAATCAACTGCAGCTATGATATTATTGTAAATTTCCATGGAAATCCATATCTGAAAAAAAAAATTGATAAATAACAAGAAATGTAGAATGATGTAAACTAAACATGTGAAATAGTAAAAGAAACATAAAAGCAACAAAAAGAACAAGAAACCATGACGAAGAAAGCAATAAAAAAGGGATTAAAAATATCAATCGTTTTCAAAACAGATTTTCAAAGCAAGAAATATTTGCTTTTTCAGAAATCAGAATTCCATCATCACTGCAAAAGGCACTGACATATATCAAAACATAACAAGTGTGTATAAACACCAGAATGTATATTGCCACTTTCTCCTTCTTCACCACCAATCACAAATTTTTTTTTTTTTTTTTTCAAAAACTTGTGTGAGCAGGCAATATAGTGAGTCTATTAACAAAAGTGTTAATACGTAATTTTCAAATTAAATTATAATCCGTTTCACCTATTCAAAATGATGCCTACACAAAATCTGAGTTTGATCTGAAGACTTACCTTGTACATTCCGTTGAAATGGTTGCATAAACCCACAATTTGTTAGGTGCATTAAGAATTATAAATCGTGATACTTGATGTATGTAAGAAAATTGTGCAGCATTTATGTGTGTTTGGTTGAATTTGGGAGGGTGGGGGTGGGATGGGGTGTAGATGTATGCTCTCGTCTCCTCTCCTCTCCTCTACGGTTATATTGTCAGTGGGGCAGCTTCTTCGATAGCTTAACTTTTGAAAAAGCAAAAGTTCTGCTTATATCTTTACACTTTTATGGTAGCAGTCATTTTTTTATTCCTTTTCTTTTTCTTTCCAAACAAATTCTTTTCTCACCACCCAACATTTCAATTTTCATGGAACCTTTTTGCCAAATTATTTGCCTTAATTGCGAAAATAATTATAATTTTTTTATAAATTGCATTTTAACCTCAATTTTTTTTATTTTATTAAATTAAATACATTTAATAACTAAAGATAAAACTAATAATACATTTAGAAACTACTAATAATTTAACCTCAACAAGGAGTGTTTGTATGCCATATTAAGCCCATAAATAATAGAAGCATGATCTTTTAGGTGTTTTTTTTTAAGATATAAAGTCATTTAAGGGTATTTTAATTTATAAATTAAATTTAACAAGTTTAATAAATTATGTGTATTTATAATTTTAGAGGTGAAAATAGTGATATTCTAAAATAAACTGAATTTAAAATATTACGATAATACTATATATATATTTATAGAAGAGAGAGCCTTGTATAAAACAATTTCATAAATTAGACGAAATTTCACTTTAAAATTTGAATCATATTTTTCTTTAAATCATAGTAAGTAATGCATTTTGGCGCATCATTTACACTATGCAATTTAATTTGACCAATTAATTTTTAAACAAACAATTTTTTCGTTTTGTACGGTGTTGATGCAGTTTGTATGCTGAAAAGTGCTAACGCTATTTAGCATACAAATTAATACTCCCTCCGTCCATAAAATATAGTCATGTTGTTTTATGCACGGTTATTAAGAAAATTGATATAATATGTGTTGATGACCTTTTAGTAACCAAGATGATTAGTGGCTGTTTTCCCTAGTTAAGATCACCAAACAAGATCAAGAAATCATGAAATTTGGCTAAGTAATGCTCAAGGAATAATTTTGCAAGAGTTTAGCTATATTATTGAATTGTTCTCCCCTTTTTCATGTACATGAAGGGAGTATTTATAGACATACAAAGTGGCCATGTGTCACCATCTTGGTGGCTTAACCATTGGATATTTGCCAAGTGTTAGGACACTTGTACAACATCTACACTATTGCTCATTGGATGGGTGCCAAGTGTTAGGACACTTGGACCATATCTAAGCTAGTGACTCTTGGAATTCCCCATGTTGTACTTGGTCTTTGGCATTATTGAGATGCTCTCGACGGTGACCGGCTGCTCGCTTGTACGTCTTCTTTGGATGTGATCCTTTGCGTTCTGAGCTGTTCGCTCCTTGCTTGGGCTTACTTTACAATGTTGCTCGCTCCATTACGAATCTGTTCGCCCAAATTGATCTTGGCTTGAGTTGCTTGCACAGCTGTTCTTTGCAAGACTGCTCGCCTAAATATCTTGCTTACCATATTAGAGCAGTCCTGCAAAGCTGTTCGCTTTACAAAGCTGCTAGCTCCACAAAGCTGTTAGTTTCTTTCCTTTATTATCCTGTTATCAAATCTTAATGAAAACTATTTTGTTTATCAACTACTCCATTGTTCGCCCATCAACAATTGCCCCCTAGCTTGGTCTCATGTTGGGCATGGATTGATCAATTGGGACCAAGCTATAATTCCTTGAAAATTGGGCGAGCAAGAATGGAACATGGATGTTTACAAGGGCGAGCATCCGAACAGTTGGGCGAACAGACGAGCATGGGAGCTCACGCACGCGACCAGTAGCGAACGCCTTTCCGTGTCGCGACGGTTGGATTCCCGAGGCACGGAACGCGAGGCGTCGCGTCAGTCACGCGCGACCCCCAATTTGCCCATAGGGGCCTACTGAATTTTAGGAAAATTGCATTTTCGCCCCATTCCATCCTTATAAATATGTGACTTCCCCTTCATTTCTTTCTTTCTTCTTTCGATTCTCACATTTCCGCCATTGATAATCATTTCAAAGCTCTCATTCTTTGTGATTCTTGCATCCGGATTCCTTTGTATTTGCTCTTGATTTTGGATTTCTCGAAGGTAATTTATCTTACATTCCTTTTTCTTCTCTTAATTTCGTAATTTCTTGCACTTTTCTTGCGACTGTGAGTGTAATTCCGGCCGTTCGCCGCCGTTGCGCCGCCCATCTGTTGGTACCTCCGCCGCCGTAGCTCCTCTACTGGCATTTTTGTCCATATACCTATCCCATAACTCGCCAAATTCCTCCATTTTTATTTCAAATGGAGTTTTCCCCCTCAAGCTCCTCTCAATCCGGACCCGGGCGAAACCCGGAGAAAAGACCCGTAGACCCATCTCCTCCGCGCAGATCTGTTCGCCAAGCGCTAGCGAACAACCCGCGCACATTATTGGTGGATGAAGGAGTGGACTCAGACGCGAGCTCCGTTGTTCGCTCGGTAGAGATGTTCGCCGCTGACCGCTCTGGCGATCAAGAAGAGATTCACTCTCTTGCTCGCGAACCTGAAACATCTTCTGACCTTGGAGAAGATTCTGCAGCAGTGGCCGCGGAGATAGAGGGTTCAATTGACCTTGAGGGCGATCAAGCTGACACTGCTGGCGAGCAGCGAGGTGGCGAGCAGGGAGGTCACACGCTCACTTGGGAGTTTTTAAGGGAAATCAATTTTCCTCTCTCTCAAACTACACCTGAATCTCGAATCCCGGAAGGAGTTGTTCATGACAACGAGTGGGCGGACTACTCTGCTCGCTACTCGAAGACTTTTGCCCCCACATCGAGGGTAATTATGAAGGCTCAGGATGGGGACTATGCAGCGAGCAAGGTTGCCAGTGTTGTTATTGAGGATGATCTGGCGAGCATCCGTGAAACGTACAAAATCCCCTACGATATTTTCATGTATGTGCCGAAGAAAGGAGAGACTGCTGATCGCCCCCTCCTGGCTGCACGGCGATCAACTTGGATGTGTTAAACACGGGTTTCCCGCTCCCCGTTCATCCGCTCATTGGCCGGTTCTTGCTCGACATGAATCTGGCGATCACTCAAATCACCCCAAACGGTTGGAGCACTCTTCTAGCCTTCATGACACTTTTTGGTCTTGAGGGTTACAAAAATAAAATAACAACCGCAGAGCTTTTTTATGCCTTAACTATCTCCGAGGACGGTGCTGGTTGGTATTACGCTAAAGCGAAGACTGGATTGAAACTCGTTGAAGGTGTTCCCAATAAGATTAAGGGTTGGCATTGCCAATTCCTTTTTATTGGTGGAGATTGGCGAGCAACTGAGGGATTCGCCGGCGGGCAGGCGCGCATCATGTCGCCTGAAGGCTTTGGAAAAATCAAACGTAGGGCTAATTTTATCTTGCTAATTCATAAGTAGGACTAATTTTAATCCTTTCTGTTGTTTTGCAGGTCCGAGAAATTTGAAGTGGGGGCATCCCGATATCAGCGACGAATTTCTCTTCACCTTAGCCATTATCTCTCTTCGCGACGTTGCTAGTCGCGACATACACCATCTCTCGAAGGCTCATTGTCGCAAACTTGCTGGTTTGGTTACGAGTCCTCACCATCTTGAAGCTCAAGCCGCCGTCCCAGAAGGTAACTTTTTTATTCTTGCTCGCCAATCATTCTTGCTCGCTAATCATTCTTGCTCGCCAATCATTCTTGCTCGCCTGACCCTTAGTCTTTTTCTTGTTAGATCAACGAGTCACCGTTGCCATCCCGGCTGTGCCCGAGTCATATTACTTGCTCGCCAGACGAGTCAAGCAAATGGCCGACGCTTCAAGAAGGAAGATGGACCCTCCCCTTGCCATCATGCGCCTCCGGGCAGGGGAGAACCCCACTGGTCGCTCAGCCGCCGGAGCTGGTCGCCGCAAGCCTGTGGCCAAAACTACCTCCTCCCCGCGGGATGCAAGGAAGGAGAAGGAGAAGGAACGGGAAAGGGAGAAAAGGAAAGAACCACGAGGTGACGATGCTCGCGGCAGTCGCGGTGAGGATCGCGCCTTGAAGCGATCAAAGACTGCTGGAGAAACGAGCAACATTGCTCCAAGATCCCCTACTTCGAAATCTACCTCGATGGAGGTAGTGGACGAACAGCAGGTGGTCGCCAGTTTGGTGGCGACCAAGACAGGGGACAATCCCAGGGACACTTCTTACTTGGGTTGGGATCCGGTGAAAATCAAGGAGTAAGTTAATCGTCCTCGACTTTCTTATTGTTCGCCGCTTAGTTCCATGCTGCTCGCTCACTAACATTTGTTTTTGTTCGTCAGGTATAACCCAACACTCTACCCCGGCCGAGGGACAACACTCCACCACCTCTATGTGGTTAAAAATGCCCCCTCCTCGCTCCGTGACATCCCGGATCTCCCTGTTCGCCGGGCTACTGAGATGGTCTCAAGGGCCTGGACGAAATCGGCGAACACCCTTGTTGGTGGCCAATCCGCCAGCGATAATGTTCGCCTGGTGGATACAATGCTAGCCACCAGTTGGTCCAGTCTCAGATGCTGCTCGACCAGGTCCTGGATCTTGAGCGAACAAACCGCGACTTGGGCCGTCGCGTGGAGAAGATGGATGAAGAGAGAGCCTCTGCCATCAAAGAGTGCAAGGCCGAGCATGCTAAGGAGCTGGCCTTGATGGAGAGTAAAATGGAGGCCTCCTTGGCCGGCGAGCAGAGTGCCTTGGACAAGGCTCAAAAGATGATGTTGGAGGTTCAAACTTCAGATCTGAGAGCCGAAAGGGCTGAAAAGGAGCGAGCAGACTTAGCTGCTCGCCTGCTAGTTGCCGAGGAGCACATCAAAAGATTGGAGGAAGAGCGCAAAAACATGATTGACTATGAAGTCCACGAGCAGGAGGTGTTGGATAAGACCAACTTTGGGTACATTTGTGCCTTTGACGAATGTTTGAGGTCCGTCCACTTCGCCCACGATCATAATCAAGATATTCGTGGCGCGGTGAAGGCGGATTTCATCGAGTACGTGAAGAACTACCCTCCTGCTCCTGGTTCAACTTTGTTCGTCTCTGACTTAGCCGACCTTGGCTTCCCTCTAGATGTATTTGGCGAGGAGGTTGACATCGCCGCCCCTACTTATGACGGCCAGCCTGACCCTGCTCCAGCAACGACCAGTGCGGCGGCCACTGATGAGGTCTTTGAAGGGTTGGCGTCTCTTCCTCTAACACCACTAGATGGGGCTGGCACAAGTGCCCCAGGCGAGCAGCCGAGTGCCCAGACGACCAGAACTGCAGATGCTCCTCCTCCACCTCCCTCTTGAAGACTTAGTTTCTTATTTACAATAGGATGTACACTCTTTCTGTATTTCTTATTCCTATTGTAAACATCTTTTGACTTAAAGAAATGAAATTTTTTTGCTCATCTACAAATTTGTGCCTCTTTGTTTGTCTTACTTAATTGCTCGCCTCTTTCTTTTGCTTATGACTTAGTTTCTAAGTGTTCCTTTTTTCTTAAGGTAAACACTTAGTCAAATTTTAAGTTGGTTACTTGGTTCTTATAGAACTTGACCTTTAGTTGTTTGGGCCATTTTGGTCACTTGTGGACTTGGCCTTGCATTAATGCGGGCTATTGGTCCGTTATGGACTTAGCCTTATTTTTGCTTTTAATAAGCTCTCTTATTCGTCTTATAACAGACTTGTATTTTGCAAATTTTTGGGCGAGCAACTAAGTAATTTGGACTTAAGGCTCAAAAACTAAAATTCAGCAAGACAAAAGATAAATGCAATTCTGCTCGCCTAGTAAGATAAATGCAAATCTGCTCGCTTATAAACTTGCGCAAAAATTTCAAAAATTACAAAGGATCTATTTACAAACTTTCTAAGACTTACATGACTTCATTGGTAGTACTTCTTGAGTAAAGTTGTATTCCAGGAGTATTGGGACGACTTGCCTTCCATGTCTTCAAGGTCGTATGTGCCGTTGTGCCACTTATTCGTCACCTTGTATGGGTCCTCCCAAGTCGGGCCGAATACTCCTGGTGGTATTAAAACTTTTCGAAGTACTAAGTCCCCAATTTCGAATTCTCTTGCTTTTACTTGAGAATTGTAGTACTTCGCTGCTCTTCTATTGTAAATTGCATTTTTCAATTCTGCTGTTATTCTTTTTTCCTCAAGTAAGTCCAACTCTGCTGCCATTGCGGAGTTGTTTGCTTCTTCGTCGAACGCAGCTGTTCGTTTTGTCGGGACTTTTAACTCAACCGGTATTACTGCTTCCGTCCCGAATGCCATTGTGAATGGTGTTTCGCCTGTGCTTGTTATGTGAGATACTCGGTATGCCCATAACACTTCTGGTAGCTCTTCCGACCACTTCCCCTGTTTGTCGGCTAAGCGAATTTTCAAAATATGTTTGATTATTTTGTTCACTGCTTCTACTTGGCCGTTTGATTGGGGGTGGTACGGTGTTTAAAAATGTTTCTTCATTCCCCACTTTTCACAAAAATCTCTTATCTTTTTTCCTTCAAATTCTTTTCCGTTATCTGTCACGATCGCTTGAGGCACCCCGAAGCGGCAAACAATGTTTCTCCATATAAAGTTGATCATTTTCTCCTGTGTGATTCGCACAAGCGCTTCTGCCTCAGCCCACTTCGTGTAATAGTCTACTGCCACTACTGCAAATCGAACATTCCCTTTTCCTGGCGGAAAAGGCCCGATGAGGTCAATTCCCCACTTCGCAAATGGCCACGGACTATTGACAGAGATTAGTTCGTGCGGGGGCTTGTGGATGTTCGGGGCGAACAACTGACACCTGTGACAAGTTCGGGCAACTTTGATTGCGTCCTGGAGGAGGGTCGGCTAGTAATACCCTTGTCTTATGGTCTTATACGCTAATGCTCGTCCTCCAGCGTGATTTCTGCATATGCCTTCATGAATTTCTTTCAGTACTGCTTGCCCTTGCCCCCTAGCCAAGCATTTCAAAAGTGGGAGTGAAATTCCTCTCTTGTACAACTGTCCATCCATCATAGTGTATCTTGCTGCTCTCTTGATCAACTTGTTAGCTTCAGACGGGTTGTCTGGCTTTTTATCGTTTTGCAAATACTCAATGATTGGTATCCTCCAGTCGTCTTCTTCGAAATCTTCGTTGACTTGATAGATTTTGTAATCTTCAGTTGATGGTTTGGACATTCTTGTTAGCGTTACCTCCGACAATTCTGCTGGTCCGGTGCTGGTTGCTAGCCTGGCTAATGCATCTGCTTGAGCATTATTGTCTCTTGGTATCTGTTCAATGTATATTTGTTCGAACAAGGAGGCCAAGTGAGCAACAATTTTTTGATACAAAGCCATGTCTTCATCTCTTGCTTTATATTCTCCTCGGACCTGGTTGACAATCAATTGCGAATCTCCAAAGATTTGCAACCTTCGTACTCCAACTGCTAATGCTAGGCGTAACCCAACGATCACAGCTTCGTACTCTGCTTCGTTGTTCGTCGTCATGAACTCGAATCGAACAGCTGAAGTAAAAACTTGCCTATCTGGGCTTATCAAGACTATACCTGCCCCCGATGTTGTATTAGTTGATGATCCGTCAACATACATGTGCCAGGGATGGCTATGTCCTCTCGTTGGATCTTGGGGGAAAGTCAGTTCGACTATAAAGTCTGCTAAGGCTTGCCCCTTGATCGCTGTTCGAGGAGCATATGAAATCCCGAACTGACTGATTTCCAAGGACCACTTTAGGAGCCGACCAGCCGCATCGGGTCTGTGCAGTATTTGCTTGAGCGGGAACGTTGTCAACACTTCCACCTGGTGGTCGAAAAAATATGGACGAAGTTTCCTGACGCTCATCACCAGCGCATATGCTAGCTTTTCTGTTGGTGAATATCTGAGTTCTGCTTCGTGCAAGGCATGACTTACATAGTAAATGGGCAGGTGGAACTTTCCTTCTGCTCGAACGAGCACTGAACTGATTGCTACCTCTGAAGCCGCCAAGTACAAGTATAACTTTTCCCCTGGGATTGGCTTGGCAAGAATTTTTGTATCACTGAGGTACTCTTTCAGCTGCTCGAACGCTTGTTGACAGGCGTCTGTCCATTGAAATTTTCCCTTCTTGATTGCTTCGAAGAACGGTCTGCACTTATCTCCGGATCTTGAAACGAACCTGTTCAGAGCTGCTAGGCATCCGGTTAGCCGTTGGACTTCTTTAACTGATCTGGGTGGTTGCATCTCCATGATCGCTTTCACTTTTACGGGATTTGCTTCAATTCCACGCTGACTAACCAGATGTCCCAAGAATTTCCCAGAATGGACTCCGAAGCTGCTTTTCTTGGGATTCAGCTTCATATTGTAGGTCCGAAGTATCTCAAATGTTTGAGCCAGGTGCTGTAAGTGATCTTCCTTTTTTGAGCTCTTGACAACGATGTCATCCACATATACCTACATCGTCTTCCCAATGTGATCATCAAACATCATGTTAACCAGTCTCTGATATGTAGCTCCAGCGTTGATTAGCCCAAATGGCATTCTCTTCCAGCATAGCAAGTTTTTGTTGGTGTAGAACGCTGTGTGCTCTTGATCATCGGGATGCATCGCGATTTGATGATATCCTGCGAATGCATCCATGAACGTTAGCAGCTCATGTCCGGCGGTGCTATCAACTAGCTGGTCAATATGAGGCAACGGGAAGTTATCTTTTGGGCAAGCGGCGTTAAGATCTGTGAAGTCGATGCAAAGTCTCCATGCTCCAGTCGCTTTTCTAACCAACACTGGATTCGCCACCCATTGCGGGCATAACACTTGTTTGATTAGGTCGTTATCCAGCAGCTTTTTAACCTCCACGTCAAGCGCCTCGTATTTGTCGGGCCCAAATTTTCTCATTTTCTGATGGACTGGCTTTTTTCTCGGGTCGATGTTGAGTCTGTGGCAGGCATGTTCGGGGCTGATGCCCACCATGTCTGCGTGCGACCATGCGAACACATCGAGGTTTGCTTTAAGAAACTCAATCATGTTGGTCCTGTACGACTCTGGTAGCTCGGACCCTATGAAGAGTTCTAAGCCCTCTTGGTTCGGGTCGACTCTTACAGTTTCCAACTCTTCAACCGGGGTAGCCCTTCGTTTCTGGCCTTTCCATCTGGGGTCAATAATGGGCCCTTCTGCCTTTGGCTCATCTTCGGTCTCCATCGGTTCTGCTCCCAGTCGTGGCTCGATATCCTCTGCATCAACGTCCGCTGGGCGAGCAGTTTCTCTATCTCTTGTTTGGACAACCTGCTCGTCCTCGCGTTTCTGCTCGTCTTCGCCCAACTGTGCACCTACACACAGCTGCTCGTCAATGCGCAGCTGTTCGTTTGCGCACAGTTGCTCGCCGATGCGCGGCTGTTCGTCTGTGCAAAGCTGCTCGTCGACTTCCATTATTTCAGTGTCGATAGAAGTCATGGCCTCGCTATCGTCTCCGTCCTTGTTTGAGCACTTGTCTGTCATGTTGACTTGATGATCCTGCAACTGTATCTGCAAAAGACACGCACGAGCCTTCTTCTGGTCTCCTTTGACTGTACCTGCACCCTTCTTTGTTGGGAATTTCAAACAATAATAGTACGTTGAAACAGCTGCTTTGAATTCATGCAAGAAAGGACGGCCGAGGAACCCGTTATAGGTGGACTGTTGGTCTACAACCAGGAAGTCTACCATTCTATTCATTTTCCTCTCCGGGTCCTCGACCGATACAAGCTCAACTGCCAACGTAACCATTCCTAGCGGGGTGGTCACAGCATTCCCGAATCCTACAATCTTGTGATCACAGTCTTTGATGTACTCAGCGCAATCTCCTAGCTGGTCCACCGTGCTCTTGAAAAGGATGTTCGTATAGAAACCAGTATCGACAAGTAGACGGTGCACTTTTGTCCCCATGATATTGGCACAAATGACCAATGAGTCATTGTGGGGAGTAAGTACTCCGTCTAAGTCTTTTTCTGAGAAAATCAGGTCCCCCATTCGTTTGGTCGATGGATTCGCGCCTACTTCCATCACTTGATCCACTACTCTCAGTTCCGCTTTCCTCTTTCTTTTTGACATAGGTGGTCTCCCATCAGAACAACCACCTACTGGTCCAGTGGGTTCCAGCATTAGGATTTCCGGGATATGCCTTGCTGGGGCTGCTGGGACCTTCCTTCCTCTCTTACCTGCTTTGCTTGGTTGGTCATCACTGTCCCCGTCATCCGAACTGGACGGTTCTGGTGCCCTTAGCCTTTTACCTGGTTCCCTCTTCACAAATTCGGACAGCTTTCCTTCCTCATAGAACCTCCACAACTGCTTCAACAGATCTCGGCACTCGCTCGTGAAGTGGCCAATGTTCTGATGATAAGCACAGTATTTGTTCGGGTTCAGTTTTCCTCTCTCTTGCCTTATCCTCCGTGGCTCTGCCAACATTTCCCTGTCTTTAACGTTGTTGTACACAGCGTCCACGGACATGGTAAGGACTTGGTTCAGCTTTTCTTTCAAATCAGCTCCCTCATTGAACGACTTCATGTTCCTCGGAGCCTTGTAATCACTTCCTCCCGACTTCTTGCCAAACTTTTTTGGATCAGCTTTGTCTCCCATCTCCCTGTGTAGGGCCTCCTGCATCGATACGTGGATTCCAGCTTTGTGTCTGAATTCCGCGTATGTTTTTGGACAGGTTAAATGCATCTCCTTCCACAGATCAGTTCCTTTCTTCAGCCCGGCCATTATTGCAACTATCTTTGTATCCTCACTCACCATTTCGCCTTCCAGCAAAACCTTATCAAACCTCTCTAGAAATTGTTTGTCTGACTCCTCGTCTCCTTGTCTAATGTCTGCCAACCGGTGCCTGTGGGTTAAGTAAGATCCAGCGGTTGAAAAGTGAGACAAAAAATCCTTGCTCAACTGGGTAAAAGAGTTAATGGATCCGGGAGTCAGTGCCGAAAACCATCTGTGTGGGCCATCTCCAAGGGTGAGTGGGAAATTTCGACATTGCGTGGCATCCGTTGCCCCTACCGAGATCATGAAGACCGAATACTTTGTTATATGGATACGAGGGTCTGAAGTTCCTTCGTACAGGTTGATGGCCGGAAATTGTATTTTCTTCTGGATTGGTGCATTGAGAATTGACGAGGATAACGGTGAGGACGGGAGAGAAGTTGATCTGACACCTCCCTGGGATTCTAGCTGTTTTTGTAATTCTTCAATTGCTTTTTTCATCTCCTGCAGTTCACTTGGGGGAGTTCTCCCGATGGAAGGCTGTTCATCGTGATTGGGGTCAGTGACCTCTTCACGATGCAGTCCCTTGCCAACGGGACGTTTCTCCTGAGTAGTCTTCCTAGCAACATTGCTAGCTCCATTTGGCCCTAGTCGGCCAAAAGCCGACCTCCTGATTCGGTCATGCACCGATGGGCGAGCAGGATGGCGTGATTGCTCCTCGTTCCTTCGGGATGGCTCCCTCCTATTTACGTTCCTTGTACCCAGTCTCTCCAAAGCACTTGTTCGGGAAGTACTTTTGCTTGACTCCTCTGCTCGACTTGGTGATGATTCCTCTCGACTTCCTAGACGCTCGCTTAATGGAGCTTTTCCTTTATTTCTACGGACTTCCTCGCTGTCAGCCTCGTCTCGACGTGCATCTTCTCTCAGTTTACTTCTTTGTTCGCCCATACGCTCCTACTCGCCTGCTCGTTTGGTCGTCACAGGTGCTCTTGATGGTCCTGCTGCTTGTCGATTTTGCAAGGATTGAAGGACAGCAATGGTTTTTGCTAGTTCTTCGGGGTTTTGAGCAAGAGCTTCAACTTCCGGTGGAATTGTGTCAATAGTGACTTGTATATTCCTCTGCGAAGTTGCTCTCACTGTCCGTGCATGTCCTTCAGTAGACGAAACCCTAGTCCTCGGTTTACGACTCGGAGATATACTCGAATGTCGTTCTTCTTGCGATCTAACCATTTTGACTATCGAAATGTGGGTAAATGAGCAAATGGATGAGGTAATCTTGTTCTTGCAAACACCTTTTCCAAGGGTTACTAGCCTTGTGTGTGATTATGAAGGTTTGAAAACCCTAGTTCATGCACACATGCATTAAAACCCTTAAAGTGTTGTAAATCTTTGTCCTAAGAATGTGCACTCTTGTCTTCCAGCAGCCTCTTCCCGGATTTCGGCGAGATTATGCAGATTCCGGTGGCAGTCTTCAAACTTTCTTCGAATTTTACAAATCGGAGGTTCGTACCCTCCTTCTAGCGCCAATTGTTGATGACCTTTTAGTAACCAAGATGATTAGTGGCTGTTTTCCCTAGTTAAGATCACCAAACAAGATCAAGAAATCATGAAATTTGGCTAAGTAATGCTCAAGGAATAATTTTGCAAGAGTTTAGCTATATTATTGAATTGTTCTCCCCTTTTTCATGTACATGAAGGGAGTATTTATAGACATACAAAGTGGCCATGTGTCACCATCTTGGTGGCTTAACCATTGGATCTTTGCCAAGTGTTAGGACACTTGTACAACATCTACACTATTGCTCATTGGATGGGTGCCAAGTGTTAGGACACTTGGACCATATCTAAGCTAGTGACTCTTGGAATTCCCCATGTTGTACTTGGTCTTTGGCATTATTGAGATGCTCTCGACGGTGACCGGCTGCTCGCTTGTACGTCTTCTTTGGATGTGATCCTTTGCGTTCTGAGCTGTTCGCTCCTTGCTTGGGCTTACTTTACAATGTTGCTCGCTCCATTACGAATCTGTTCGCCCAAATTGATCTTGGCTTGAGTTGCTTGCACAGCTGTTCTTTGCAAGGCTGCTCGCCTAAATATCTTGCTTACCATATTAGAGCAGTCCTGCAAAGCTGTTCGCTTTACAAAGCTGCTAGCTCCACAAAGCTGTTAGCTTCTTTCCTTTATTATCCTGTTATCAAATCTTAATGAAAACTATTTTGTTTATCAACTACTCCATTGTTCGCCCATCAACAATATGTAAAAACTAAGAATATTGTGTCACATCAATTACAAAATAAATTATTTTAAAAATGTTATGTGTGTATGTTGAAAATATTAGTGTTAGTGTCCTAGAGACATTCCATCGAAAGGACATAATACTAAGATAATATTCAGATTTGGTTTAATATTATTATTGGTTTAATATTAAATGAATGGTGTTACACTTATCTGAATATGATGTTTGATTGTTTGCATATATTCTTATTTGTGTTTGATTAGGCGTGAAATTGTCATGATTCGTCGTTCAAAATACCCTAGTTTTGGTCTGTTTTGTCGAGTATTTAGAGTCAATTGAGCATTATTTCTATACATTGATGAATTTGTCTCTTTGATGCTCATAGGTGAATCGAGGACGAAAAACGGAGTTCGTAGGACTTTGAATCGACTCAAACGGATGCCCGGATGAGAAGATATCGAAGAAATACGATTGATATTAGTGTAGAAGAAGAAAAATGTTACTTTCGGAAATTTTGGAGTCACTCGAGTGGTTCAGGTCGAGCACTAGCGCTCGAGCACGTTGCTCGAACGCTAAAAACACACAAAAGATTTCTCGCCTGCTCGAGCGCCACCGCCCGAGCACCCCAAAATTCCAGCATTCGACCAGCTCGAGTGGAGGCGCTCGAGCGATTGCACCATTCGAGCTACACTGCTCGAGCGCCACCGCTCGAGCATGTGTGCTCGAGCGCTTCCAACTTCTATGCTTCTGGATGCATTTTTCGGCCCAGGAGTTCCCGATTCGGCCCAAGGCTTATATATACTCGTCCCGAACTCGTTTTTACAGACGACCACTTACCACTTGATAGATTATTACTTTTAGAGTTCGTTTTTGGAGAGAAAGGAGAGGAGCAAGCTTTACTTTACATTTAAATCGAGGTTTTAGCACGAATTCTTAGTTTATTTTTGTTTTTTAGTTTCTTTTCATTAGTTCGATTATGTTAAACACTTTAAACTTCATTTTTATTAATTAAATTTCAGTTCTTTGCAAGTATTTCTTTAAATCCTAGTTTATGTTTGATCTTTTATTCGTTCTAATTATCATGTTTATATTCGTCACTTCTTCTATTGCTTTTATTATTGTCAAAACCATGTCTAGCTAAAACCCTTGCATGCTTAGGGTAGGATGAACTCGTAGAAGTAGGTTGTGGGTACGTAATTAGGGTAATTCGTGATGTTAGGGTTTTAATTCTCTTAATTAATGAATTCTTAAAATTAGTCTTAACTTTATTCTTGAATTTCGTTCGAAAAGTGTTAGAGAGAGGACGACCTTATCACTCTTTAACAACGAGTAGACTTAATGAAAGGGTTTAGAAAGGATTAATTAATCTACCGGTTTATCTAAGGAGGACGACTGCATCACCTTAGTTTAAATTAGGGTCTCGTTAATTAAGCACAATCTATTAACTCGTTAGTGGATTAGTGAAGTCGATTGCTAGGATAAAGTATTAGGGTATTAAGTCTTGAGCTTTCATCTTACAATCTTTAACTTAGGTTATTTCTTGCGCGTCACAGTTATTTTTATTATGTACCTGCTCCGTTAGTATACGTAGGAATTCCTATTTTAAGCATCACCATCACATACTTGCATACAAACCTTAGATACTTAGTTTAATTTTCCTTTTGCATTCGTAGAGTAATTTAGTTTAGATTATATTCTCTTTTCAAAAAACTAAAAATATTTCACTCATATTAACTACGACGCGTAGATCTTCAGGGATCTATTCGCATACACACTTTCCCTTGGGTTCGATAATACTTGGTCGTTATACTTACTCATACTACAATGAGCCCGTATGCTTGTGGGGAATCTACTAGTAGAAAGCTGGTATTTTCGGCTTCAAGTCAATGTCGCCGTTGCCGGGGATGGCGGTGTATGTCTTTTGAATAGGACTTGTAGATAGCTTAGTAGTTAGTAGTGAGTGATTTACTTTTTTTTTTTATTTCGTACGCATTGGGCAGTTGTATTTTTATTCTTTTGTTAGTGTTTTAGGTTTATAAAAACACGCTCACAAGGCAATACGAGTGAAGAGAGATTACTGTTGGATCCTGAGACAATAGCAAGAAGAAACCGAGCTTTCTTAAGAAGGATGAACGCTGTCAGAGGAGGGAAAGGACCAATGGACATTACTAATGAGTTGGACGATGTCGAGAATGAGTTTAATCAGACATTGAACCGGGCTGACGGCACTGAAGGCAATTCCAGTAAGAACCAAGATCCGTCAGGGCACAACCAGAGCCAAAACCCGGGTACACAGCACGTGAACAATCCAGCTCATAATCTTGTCCAACATCCTCAGAACAACCCTGCTTACCCACATCCTAACTTACCACAAAACAACTTGCCTTATCCTTACCCATACCCACCTTATCCATATCCACCATACCCGTATCTTCCACCTCCTGTCTACAACCAACCACCAGCTTATCAACCACCACTACCCCAACAAGTACCTGTACCAGCTGCTAATCCTCAGCACGTTCCTCAGAACGAAGATCATAACATGGCTATTAGAGGAAGGTTTGCAGCACAACCGCAGAGGTACTATGATGGAGTGGCATTGCCCCTTGTAGAGGCAAATAACTTCTCGATTTCCCCAGGAATTCTTAAGTTGCTTACCGAGAATCAAATCAAGTGGGAGGTTGGGAAGGAGAATCCTCATAATTATCTGAGGAGTTTTCTGATGATCGCGTCCACATTCAATTATAACGGCATGTCTGAAGATGCCAAGAGGCTCAGGTTTTTTCCATTCTCTTTGACGGGAATAGCCAAGGAGTGGTACGATAACACGCTCCCACAGAGAGGTGTAACCACATGGGCCGAGCTCGAGCGTCTGTTCCTCGAGCTATTCTACCCTCCATCGAGAACGATTAAAGTAAGGATATAGATCTCTTCCTTCCGCCAGAAGCCAGGAGAGGATTTACGTCAAGCGTGGGAGAGATATTCTAACATGTTGATTGAGTGCCCGCAGCACGGGTATAATGAGGGAGATATCATGACATTCTTCTACAGTGGAGCTAGCAAGGCTGGTCAAGCCCATCTAGATGCATGTGTCAGTGGAGCTTTTCTAAACCAAGAGATTGTGAGATGCAGAGAAATTATCGACAACATTGTCACGAATGCCGGGGCATGGAATGAGGATCCGAAATTTTAGAGAGCATGTAAGTTGTAAGAGAATGAGGGTACGAGGAAGCTGTTGATGGCTTTGATGGAGAAGATCAGCAACCTTGAGATGGGGAAGAATCTGGTTGGAGGGAATGTAGCAGTGAATGAGAAAGTGGACCCACCTATGAGTCAGCAAGAAGAGGCCAACTATATGGGAAGGCCTAACTATCCACAAGGGGGGTATCTACAAGGTGGAAATCAGTTTGGTAGGCCTTCTTATGGCCAACCATTTGTACATCCAGGTCCTCAGCCACCTCAAAATCAATGGAGGAACACACAAGGATATCAAGGAGGACAACAGTCTCCTCAAAACACATGGAGGAAGAATGATAATTTCTCATATGCTAATCCGAAGGCTGGTATTACAGTACCTCCAGGTGTTGACCCAGGTTCTAAACCTCCGGATGGAGAAGGCGGTGCCTCAACTGAGGAGATGTTGAGAGCTATCCTTCAGAAGGTGGAGGAAGGTAGCAAGAGATTGTCCTCTCTGGAGTACGATGTGAAGGAGTTGCATAAGAAAGGCGATCAGTGTGATCAAGAACTCCAAAAGAGGGACGTAGAGTTGAACCGAATTCAGCAAGAGAACAATAGGCGGTTCACTTTGATAGAGTTTCAGATGAGCCAGATCATAAAAATATTGGGTAGAGAGCCGGGTAAGTATCCTTCTATGCCGGAGGGAAACCCGATAGAGCATTGCAAGGCGATCCAGCTTAGAAGTGGGACCAACTATGAAGGTCCTCAGATGCCTGCTGATTCTGAGATGCCCCAAGGAGAGATTGAGATGGAGGGACGAGAACATAAGAAAGATAGAGGTGAGACAGTTGAGAAAGGGGTTGAGGGTGAAGGCATTTAGAAGAGTAAAGATGAGGATGAGTCCCATGAGAGCAAAGAGCCTGAAGAGGAAGGCACTGAGAAGAGTGAGAGAGTTTCTAAGTGGAAGAAGGCAAGGGAAGCAAGGGAGAAATTGAAAGAGACCGAGCGTGATGAATGGGGGGTACCCAAGTCTGTGATACCTGTCCCATATACACTGCGATTCATGAAAAAGAAGCTTGATGAGAAGTTTGCTAAATTCCTTAATGTTTTTAAGAAATTGCATATTAACATTCCTTTTTATGATGCTTTGGAACAGATGCCAAATTATGCCAAGTTCCTGAAGGACTTGATAGCGAAGAGACGGAGAGTAGATGAGCCCAAATTGGTGCAGCTGAACCATGAGGTGAGTGCATTAGTGCACAAGGCGCTTCCGCCAAAGTTGAAGGATCCCGGGAGCTTCACCATCCTTTGTGATATCGGGAATGGAATTAAGAAGGGAGCGTTGTGCGACCTTGGAGCGAGCATTAATCTGATGCCATTGTCGCTATTCAAGAAGTTGGAAGGTGGAGAACTTCAGCCGACAATGATGATGCTTCAGCTTGCCGACCGGTCTATTACTCGACCTTAAAGTGTGGTTGAAGACGTCCTCGTGAAAGTTGGAGATCACATATTTCCAGCCGATTTTTTAGTGCTTGACATGGAGGAAGATGAGCGAGTACCGTTGATCTTGGGAAGACCGTTCTTAGCAACGGCCGGGATGGTGCTAGATATGGCAAATGGAAAGATCACGTTGAAAGTTGATGATCAAGAAGTGAAGATTTCCCTGTATGAAGCCATGAAGCACCCGAAGGAGGATGAGAGCTGTTATTGCATGGATGTCATTGATCCTTGTGTTGAAGACATACCTCCTATCCCTAATATTTCTTATATTCATGATGTCGTTAGTTCTTCACTTGATAATTTAACCCATGAACATTATGATCTTGATTATTTTGATAGGGATAAAGTGAAGAAGTTGTGGGATGGAGAGATGAAAAGTGTGGACGTGGTCCAGTTGGAGAAGAAAAGAAGAGTTAAGAAGAAAAAGTCCAAACTCAAGAAAGTTCTTAGTGAGACTCCTCCAGATAAAGGTGAGAAGAAGTTGAGACCCCTAACACTTGGGGATGAGAAGGAAGCAAAGGAACTCATGATGAAGGGACATCAAGGAAAGGAATGCAACCACCACTCTTATGAGAGTAAGAGAGGTAATTTTGAGTATCATGTCCCATAAGTTCCTTTGATGCTCGGTCTGGCATGAGGACCTTAAAAATAGCGTTGAATGGGAGGCAACCCATTTTTTATTTTCTTTTGAGTGTTTTATGTTATTTGGGTGTTGTTGAATCGTAAGTTTTAACCTCGTACTTGAGAGTTTATTTTGTAGGCTTGTCTCAAAGGATTAAAGGTACCATGGAGTTATTTAGATTGAAGGAACCAACTCGAGACTAAAGAGTGTGACACGTTGTTGAGAAACATGAATTATTTGGATGAGGTAACCCACAACCCCAAACTTAGACCTCTTCACAAGGTCGAAGTTTGGGGGGGTGGAGTTTTTTTTATGTTTTATGGTGATATTGCACAAGTGCACACCCTCTCTTGAGTGAGTTTGGTTATTTGGTATCTTGAGGTGCTTCTTGAGCTGTTATTGATTTGATTTGCTACTACATATTTCATGCCTATCAATCATCTTGTGCTTGTTGATTGCTATCTTTGAGTATGATTTGATGAGTAGGGTGATTTGTGGATTTGAGTTAGGGACTATATTGTGTGAGTATGGGAATGAAAGCTGATTTGAGAAAGAACTAGTATGCTTGTGAATTTTTCTTTTTGAGTGCTTGTGTCATGAGAGTGAGAATTCACTAGGACTAGCATGGATGTGAAAGCCGTGAGATTTGAGCCTTTTGAGATTAAGATGCATGATTTGATCTCTTCGTTTGTGAGTGAATCGTCACCTTAGAGGATGCTAGAACTTGTGTGTGCTCTTGCTTCTTGACTATATCTAGTTTGATAAGCCGAATGTGATCTTAGGCCATCTTTGTTTTGATTGAGTCACTTAGCCTAAATTTTCCTTACCATGGATATTTGTCCCTTGTTAGCCCCTTTGAGCCTTAAGCCGATTTCATTTGCTAGCACATATGAACACTATTCCAATTCCTAAGTCTTTTTGTCCCAATTTGAGTGGAGAATAGAAAAAGTGTGAATGTGAAGGGATTGAATTAAGTTGAAAAAGGAAAATGTTGTTTGCTTGAGTGAGTATGAGAAGAAGGTGTGATGAAGTTTTGAGTTGTGGGAAAGAAAACAAAAAGGGGGTTGAGAATGAGCAAAAGAAAAAATGAGCTCATGTGTTTGTGAAGAAAAGAAAAAAAAGTGATTGACAAAAGTGAAAAAAGTGAGAAAAAAAATTGAAGTGTTGAGAGTGTTGGAATTGAAAGTGTGTTCATTGAATATGTTTGAAGTAGTCTGTTCCTAATCTCGAAGTACCGAAGTTTGATTTTTCTATTCTCCATTCACTTTAGTCACTTACCTATATTGTTATCCCACATGTCCAAAGAGCCTACATTACAACCTTGAGAAAAGTCCTTTTTAATTCGGCATTGATTTCTAGAGTATGGTCGGAGTTGAGAGTGCTTACAAGCCTATAGCTGCCTATATGTGTGATTGATTGTTTGAGTGAGTCCCTTTATCATTGATATACACTTGTGAGGGAGTGAAACACATCGTAGAGTGCACATCCATGTTTGATTTCGGTGATTCTTGCTGTTGTTGCATGAGTATGATGAGGGAAGGTGAGTGAGTATACTTGTGATTGATCTTTGAAGCCCGAGTTCATTCGCTTACATGATTTGATTCTTTGACTCATTCCTAACAATTTCACTTGACTTATTATTTTATTGCTTGAGGACAAGCAATATGGTAAGTTTGGGGGGGTTGATTAGGCGTGAAATTGTCATGATTCGTCGTTCGAAATACCCTAGTTTTGGTCGGTTTTGTCGAGTATTTAGAGTCAATTAAGCATTATTTCTATACATTGATGAATTTGTCTCTTTGATGGTCATAGGTGAATCGAGGATGAAAAACGGAGTTCGTAGGACTTTGAATCGACTCAAACGAATGCCCAGATGAGAATATATCGAAGAAATACGATTGATATTAGTGTGGAAGAAGAAAAGTGTTACTTTGGGAAATTTTGGAGTCACTCGAGTGGCTCAGGTCGAGCACTAGCGCTCAAGCACGTTTCTTGAACATTAAAAACATACAGAAGATTTCTCGCGCTCGAGCGCCCCAAAATTCCAGCATTCGACCAGCTCGAGCGGAGGCACTCGAGCGATTGTACCATTCGAGCTACACTGCTCGAGCGCCACCGCTCGAGCATGTGTGCTCGAGCGCTTCCAACTTCTATGCTTCCGGATGCATTTTTCGGCCCACGAGTTCCCGATTCGGCCCAAGGCTTATATATACTCGTCCCGAGCTCGTTTTTGCAGACGACCACTTACCACTTGATAGATTATTACTTTTAGAGTTCGTTTTTGGAGAGGAAGGAGAGGAGCAAGCTTTACTTTACGTTTAAATCGAGGTTTTAGCACGAATTCTTAGTTTATTTTCGTTTCTTAGTTTCTTTTCATTAGTTCGATTACGTTAAACACTTTAAACTTCGTTTTTATTAATTAAATTTCAGTTCTTTGCAAGTATTTCTTTAAACCCTAGTTTATGTTTGATCTTTTATTCGTTCTAATTATCATGTTTATATTCGTCACTTCTTCTATTGCTTTTATTATTGTCAAAACCATGTCTAGCTAAAACCCTTGCATGCTTAGGGTAGGATGAACTCGTAGAAGTAGGTTGTGGGTACGTAATTAGGGTAATTCATGACGTTAGGATTTTAATTCTCTTAATTAATGAATTCTTAAAATTAGTCTTAACTTTATTCTTGAATTTCATTCGAAAAGTGTTAGAGAGAGGACGACCTTATCACTCTTTAACAATGAGTAGACTTAATGAAAGGGTTTAGAAAAGGGTTAATTAATCTATCGGCTATGATGCATGGATTCTTCTAAAAATATAACTATGCAGTATCGGATTCGCACCCGCCCCCTAAAAGGGGTGCGATTCTTGAATCCGCGAATCGGATTCTCCACGTGGCGAATCCACTAACGGATACTCGAATCCTTCTCGCGAATCCTATTTATTAAGCATTTTTCAAGTGAAATTTATTATATAATATAATTTAAATTGACAATGTGACACTTGTTTTATATTGAAATCACTCTTATGACGTATAAATTAGGCTAATGGAACTTTAATTGATTTTTGGTTACTTAATTATATTAAATTATTGAATATGTTTAAGTGTTGGATCAGAGATAATATGAATTATACACATTCAATTTACAAAATTTCAAAATATATTTAATTTTTTAAGTATTATATATAATAAAATATAAATAAACAGACGTATCCTTGACGAATCGCACCCTAAGTTTTTTGAAAAATCGTATCCCCGTACCCGTATCGTATCGCCCCCGCGCTCCCGCACCCACACCTATGCAACATAGTCTACCGGTTTATCTAAGGAGGACGACCGCATCACCTTAGTTTAAATTAGGGTCTCGTTAATTAAGCACAATCTATTAACTCATTAGTGGATTAGTGAAGTCGATTGCTAGGATAAAGTATTAGGGTATTAAGTCTTGAGCTTTCATCTTACAATCTTTAACTTAGGTTATTTCTTGCGCGTCACAGTTATTTTTATTATGTACCTGCTCCGTTAGTATACATAGGAATTCCTATCTTAAGCATCACCATCACATACTTGCATACAAACCTTAGATACTTAGTTTAATTTTCCTTTTGCATTCGTAGAGTAATTTAGTTTAGATTATTTTCTCTTTTCAAAAAACCAAAAATATTTCACTCATATTAACTACGACACGTAGATCTTCAGGGATCTATTCGCATACACACTTTCCCTTGGGTTCGATAATACTTGGTCGCTATACTTACTCATACTACAGTGAACTCGTATGCTTGCGGGGAATCTACTAGTAGAAAGCTGGTATTTTCGGTTTCAAGTCAGTGTTCCCATGAATCACTACTGTCATTGAGCGAGTGAGAACTCAGATGACTTAAGTATGATTCTCAAATAGTACCTATCAAGGATCATCAAGAATGGTATATTGATGATGCAATTGAGATTGGTGTGCAATCTGCATCATGCTCTTAGAGAGTGTAGTAAGATCTTGTTGGTCCCGAAACGAGTAAACAGGTGTATGGGGGGGTGAATACACCTGAGGTTACAGATTTAAACTTTTTCTTTAAAACTTATCAGGTTACTTAAGACAGTAGATCGTCAGTGGACTTTGAAGTCTGCTGAGATTTACTTATGAAAGCTTACTGAGATATCAGCTCTACTGAAAGCTCAAGACTTTCAGTTGAACTGCTATCTAATTAGCTTTCAGTTGCGGATTAGTGAGCACTTATGAAAACCTCGTTTTGCTTTGATAAAACTTGTTTGAATAACACACACTTAGAGAAATAGCAGAAAATAAGTACACAAGATATAAAATGGTTCAGAGAATGATCTCCTACGTCCACTGTCCTGATCAAACAGGAGAATTCCTTTCACTTGGAATTCCTTGTGTTATAGTGTCAAGGTGCACTGATCAAATTAATCCTCTCTAAGGATATTTGATCATTAGGATAATTCCAGGTCCTAGTTCCCAAAATAACCAGCTTTCAGACTGATATCAACAATCAGCTTACTAACACCTCTTAACACTAACTCTCAACCTAACACTGGGGTAGGGTTTTGAGTAGGGTTTGCTTCCAACTGTTTGTGAGATCATCCTTACAGTTTAGCTCAAGGCTTAGAATAGATTATCTCTTTCTAAGGTTTGGATATAGCTTTAAGCTTAATTACAGAAGGCTTAGTATGCTCTCAACAAATGTGAAAGACTTGGGAAACAAAGGTAATTTCGAGTGCTTCGTAGTAAGTTATGAATGTAGAGATAGCTTTGATCTTGTAAGTTTCCCGTGCATGGTAATGAGCACGTCCTTCTGTATTTATAGACCTTCTAGAAAATCTTCCCGTTGGATTTGAATCTTCTCAAGTAAGTCTCTTGTATCTGATTGGTTCAAACGACTCTATTTGAAGCTTTAAGTCTTGTCAAGGAACGGCTGAAAGACCTTGCCTATTCACTAACTCTCTGGAGAAAGCTAGGGAAAGACTTTTGGTACTTGTCAGTCTGTGACATGTTGGCTGTCAGTAGAGTACACCTACGTGTCATCTTCTCATTGGGTCATTCAGTCTACTTGCTCAGAATCCTGTCTTGCTTTAAGGTGGAACTCCTCTGAAAGAACCTTCTTATTCCTTTATTTATTGTAAGCTTCACTGAAATTCATTTTGCCTTATTCCAACCAGATTAACTATCTGCTTTTAATGTGTTTAGCAATGAATGTGTTTTGTTAGTTCACATCAGTGGACTTTGGTCCTCTCCTAATGGTTTTAGTCTTAGTGTGAATGCACTTAGAAAACATTCAAGACTTAGACTATTTCTCAGATCATTTGTCTTCAGCGGACTTCATTCTTCAATACATTCCAGAAATTACTAACTGTACTCCAGTTCCTTAACATTTGAACTGACTATCTAAACTCTAACTCTACTGAATACTTTACTTACATATAACTTAGGAGGAACCTTTTGACATCTTAATCAAAACTTAAGTCTATACAATTTCCCAACAATTTCCCCCTTTTTGATTATGCCGAAACCTATCTTATTACATATCCTCTTTTCAGATGAGGTTGTTCAGATGACATAAATTTTTAAGGATTTTTGTTAGTAAAAGCATTCAAGTACATAAGCCTAAATGATAATGAGATATTATCTTGGGCATAAAGACAGTAGAGTTTCATTTCATGAAGAATAAGATGAGTACAAATACATGAAGTCTACTGTTAAAGAAGTTCTAAACAAAAATCAGCTGGGACTTATAAACAAATGCCCACTACAAACACTTAACCTTCTCAGATGAATTCAAACAAAGGTTCAAGCCCGTATTGCTTGAAGACTCGGATCTTCAGTTCATTCTTTCTTTCCATTATTTCCTTTGAATGTCCCCTGAGTCCCAAATGCTCACAAAGGGACACCCATTCATCAGTGATTCGCTCTCTGTCGACTGCGCCAGTTGCATCTGTTGGAGGCCAGTAGATAATTGGCTCAGGAGCTTTCAAGGCATGGTCTGGAAACTTGTCATTCCAGGCTTCATTAATATTAGGGTAGAGTTTTGGGTAGGACTCAAATAGCTAATCATTGAATAAATCTTGTGCATTCTCTTTACCCAACTCTCCACTGACATAATATGAATACACAAATTCCCTCTTGGCAATTTCCCAAGCATCATTTAACTTCTTGGAAACCCAAGTATCAAGATGGGGGAATTGGGCCTTTGAAAATGCCAACTTATCCTTATTCAGCTTAGCAGCCCACCTTTGATAGCCATTCCTGAATTTCTTAGAAGTGGTCTTGTCAAAAGTAGCCAGCCTCTCTTTCCTCTTCCTTCCAACTAACTCTGCAATGGACTCTATCTTTCCAACAGCCTTGTCTCTTCTTTCTTGTTGTTGAGCAGAGAGCCTTTGAGCTCTTCCGTTCATGCCTCCAGCCTCCTTGATTAACTCTGTGAGCTTAGTGACCTTTGTAGGTGCAGACTTGGGGGCCTCAGAGGAGATTGACTCTGGGTTAAGGACTGGGAGAATCTCAACTGAGTCTTCAGTTGACTTTGCAGCCAACCTTCCTGAAGATCTTGTTCTCTTTGTCACCTCTGCTGAGAGAACATCAGCAACCTTCCTTTTTGTTGATTCCCCCTTCTGAGCAGCTCTTTCATTCTTCTCTTTCTCAGCAGCTTCTCTGAATTTGGTTAAGTCCCTTTCCTCTTGGACTTCCTTGCCTTTTACCCCTTTGCTCCTCTCATCAGCTGACTTCTGAGCCTCCTTTGTCACCTTCTTCATGGCATTCTTGATCTGCTGACTCTTTGCAAAGTCATCAGTTTCAAGAATTATCTCCATCTTATTTTTTGGGTCCAGCTTCATCTGCTTTCCACTCACTAACTCTTCCCCCTTTTCGGCATTAATCATACACTCTGCAACAGTGATGTTTAGCCTTATCTGATCATGTTCAAGTGCCTTCAGCTGGGTTGAGCAGTGGTCAACCTCCTCTTCAAGTCTTTCCAAGGTTGCACCAGCATTCTGTCCAAAACTTACAAATTGTGCAAGTTTCTCATCAATGAGGACATTTGTTTTCTCTTGAGTAGGGAAGTCCTCAGCATCCTTCTTTAGCACATCCTTCAGTTTAGCTCCCAGCTCTTCATGTTTGGCCTAAAATTCTGTCAGCTTCTTGTTCCATAACCCTTCAACCTTCCCTATTAGGTCCGTTGAGAAAGCCTCTACAGAGGACTTTAGGTTAATGGAGACATTATCCACTGAGTCTTTTAGAAATTGTGTCATGTCCTCTTCCTCCTTCTTCTCCATCTTCTTCAGAGCCTCTATCACCAGCACACTCTGGCCTTCCACTACATCAATTACCATTTATTGAGCATCTTCCACCTTAAGAGTCAGGTTCTAAAGAGAAGTGGTGGTAGACTCCATGAGCTCATCAACATGGTCTGAGAAAATGACCATTTCATCAACTTCCTCCTGGACAATCTCCTGGACATCTCTCAGTTGAGTTTGGAGGGATGGAAGTTTTACATCTTCAAGTCTTTGAACTGCATCCCTCAGTGGACTTAAGTTAATTTGAACTTGGGGTACTTCAGTAGATGGAATACTTGCATCAGATAAAGTGTTAGCACATTCCCCCTCATTCTCTCCACCTAAATCAGCTTTCTCATCTAACTCCATGTTGGCTCCCTCATCTTCCCTCAGCTCACACTCTCTTTCTCTCTCATTCTCAACTAAAGTGTTTTCAGCCAACTCACCCTTTACAAGGATGATTGCTCTAATCTCTCCGCTGACAACTTTAGTGATCTCAACCTCTTTTTCTCTCTCTTTCTCTTTTTCGACTCCTTCCTATCCAGTCACCTTAGCTCACTCCATAGTCACTGCTGAGGGCTGTTGTGGGGGAGCTTCAGTAGACACCTCTACTGAGCTTCCCTTTGGCAAATTTTGAGCCTCAGTATCCCTTGCCGTGGATACATCCTTGGCTACTTCACCACCACCTGGTTGTGGTGAAGTTCCTTCCTTCCTTTCCTCTTCTTTTTATTTCACTCACTCTTCCACTTTCTCCACCTCCTCTGACTTCTCCTTCTCTTCTCCAACCACCTTCTCTGCCTCAGGTGCCTTCTCAACCTCAGCTCTCTTCTCTTCTTCAGCTATCTTATCCATCACCAGGCTTTGGAAAATCTTCTCATCACAAAGTAGCCTGGTTTTGGTCATTCCAGCGAAGTCCAAAACTTCCTTCTCCTCCTTCTTCCACTCCTCCGCCTTACCTCCACCAACTACCATGAGGATCTCATCCAATCTCCGATCCTTCAGTTGGACAAGTAGCCTTACTCTAAAAAATATTGCCTTCAGGGTGGGGTACCCATCTAGCTCTGGATATTTGGATTCCAGTAAGTAAGCCACCTCATCCTTAAGAGTATCCAGAAAGGAGTACTCTTCTTCATCATCTGATGGAAGGGAAGGGGTAGGGGATTTGATGTCTGTAGGTTCCTCTGGAATAGTTTCTAAGTGGGAAAGTTGGGTTTCAGGAGGGTTGGGCTCAGATGAGGTTTGGGTTTCAGATGGGGTTAGATTTTTTTCAGTGGGGGTTGAAGAGGTGGTTTCAGATGGGTTTGAGGTTGCCTCAGCAGATGCCTCGGATGAGGTGTTATTTGGGGAACCACTTTCAGGTTGTTGAGAGCCTTCAGTGGGGGGTTTTTGAGATGATGGATATGCATTTGGTTTTTATAGAGGTGCGAGGTTTGGTTTTTGATTTGATGGGGGGTAGGGACAGGGACATCTGAATTAGATTCAGTAGATATAATATTTGGAGATGAGTTAGGGTTACCTGAAGATGACTCATCAGTAGAGTTTGATGTTCTGGTCTCTTCTTAGCAGCACCCTTCTCTGCCTCAGAGGACCTCTTCTCCTTTCTTTTAGAAGCCTTCTCTGTCTCCTTCTCCTTGTGCAAAGCCATTTTATCACTTAGCTATATCAGCCTCCCCTTTAGTTTTGTCTTTTTCTCTTTAGCAGGGTTCACTTCCTCCGCCTCCTCTGCTGCTTTTGGGCTTTCCTCCGCCATGCTCAACTTTCTTCCCTCCAATGCCTTTCCAGATTTGAAGAGTGCCTTCAAATTACTCCACTTTATGTCCTCCTTCCAGTCCACTCCCACGTCAACATTTTCAATGAGGTAAGAGATCTTTGTGGCAAAACACAACTTACTTGCCAACTGAGGAGTCTTCTCAGGCTGGAATTTCAAGTGTTCCCTATTCAACGCTCTTAGAAAGAACTGTTGCCAATTGAAGCTCTTCTCCTTGCTCTCCACAACGTACTTCATCAGTCTTAACTTGGGTTTGCTCACTTGCTCTGAGCTTCCTTGATTTGCCAAAATGCATTTCCCAACAATCTCACAGAGAACATTGTATACGGGAAGGAGTACATTTTTGTTCATTGTGGGACTGTACTTCATCTTCTTTTGCATTATGGTGTAGACCCAATCCTCCTCCTTATCCGCGATACAAGTATCCGGATTTGGGCCTTCAGATGGAAGTCCATAAAGTTCTTTGAGATCATCACCCTCCAAATTAATCTCCTTCCTCACTTTTTGGTGCTCGATAATTTCTGTATCATCCCTCATCACTTTCTTCTTTCTCTTCAAAAATAAATAGGATCTAATCTTGGTATCAGTGTTGGCAACACTGAAGAAGAATTCAAGTACTTGTCTATCAAAGCAATTTTCAGGGTGGATAGATAAGAATTTTTCCAAACCGGCATCCTTGACCATGTCCAGGGCCTCCTTAATGTGCCTGAACTCTAGTCTGGTCTGAATTTCTGGGTTGTTAAAAACAACAATAGGTTTATACCAAAAGTTATCTTTATTGGTAAGAAAACCTAGATTTACTCTTGCCATTTTTTATTTAGAAGGGATTGAAAAAAAAATTTGCAGAGAGTATTTTGGGGGAGATAGTAAGTATTTGCTTGAAAGAGTGTTCGAAAAGGTTCTAAGGACTGATTTTAGGGTCTTTTAAATGAGCAATGAATGGTGAGATTAAATAGCCCAATCAACGTCTGAGATTAATTTGGAAATAGGTCGTGGATAGTCGAAAGGGTTAGTGGGGAGTTTTTTAGAGATCTTGACGGTTAGAAAAGAACCGCCTAAAATGGAAGGTGCGGATTAAAAGGGTTGGTGGCCAGAAGGTCACATCATCCGTCTTTTAAGGAGCGTGAGATAGGAAACTGAAAAAGCAAAACTGACTTGTACAGCGCGCATTAAATGCTCCCTTAATCAAAATCTTTTCAAAATAATGTAAGAAGATTTAATTTCGCAGAAAGTACTCATTAACATTTTTTAAAAAGAATTTATATTTTAAAAACTAAGAAGTATTCAGTTTTGAAAATAACATAAGTTAGGAACATCGACCTCGACTGAGATTGAACCTCTTCTGAGAATAGTAGCTCTTCTGAGAATATTGACTCTTCTGAAGTCACACCTCTACTGATTCGAAAACATCTCTTCTGAGATTTTGATAGGACTTCTTTCTTACTCTTCTGGATCCAGAAGTCCAAGCTCTACTGACAATTCTTGAAACCTTGCTTCTGCCAAAGGTTTAGTGAAAATATCTGTCTTTTGTTTGTCTGTGTGGATCTTGAGCATTTTGATGTCATTCTTCTCCACATGATCTCTAATGAAATGATGCCTTATATCCACATGTTTGCATCTTGTGTGGAGAACTAGATTTTCTGAAATAGCAATTGCACTATTGTTGTCACAGAAAATAGGAACTTCATTAGAAAAGATGTTGTAATCTCTAAGCTGTTGTCTTAGCCAGAGAATTTGAGCACAACAACTTCCAGCTGCCATATATTCAGCTTCAGTAGTGCTTGTGGCTACTGAATTTTGTTTCTTGGAAAACCAAGAGATCAGCTTACTTCCCAAGAATTGACAAGTGTCTGAGGTTGATTTTCTGTCAATTCTGCAGCCTCCATAGTCAGCATCTGACTATCCTGTGAGTTCCAGATTGTCATCTGAGGGATACCATAATCCCATATTCACAATGCCCTTTAGATATTTGAGAATTCTCTTAGCAGCTTCCAGATGACTTTTCTTAGGATTTGCTTGATATCTAGCACATATCCCAATAGCAAATGTGATATCAGGCCTGCTTGCTGTGAGATATAGTAGAGACCCAATGATTGCTCTGTAATGAGTCTGGTATACTGATTCACCATCTTCATCAGGTTCCATTTTGGTGTTGGTGTTGAGTGGAACTCTTGCAACCTTGTTGGTCTGACATCCAAATTTGTTGATCAGCTCCCTTGTATATTTGGCTTGATTGATGAAGATTCCTTCAGTGGACTGTTTGACTTGAAGTCCAAGGAAGAAGTTCATTTCTCCATCATTGACATCTCAAACTTTAATTTCATCAGTTGAGAGAGCTTTTCACAGAGGACTTGGTTTGGAGAACCAAAGATGATATCGTCCAAATAGATTTGAACTAGCAGGGTGTCCTCTCCTTTTGTGATCCTGAAGAGAGTTCTATCTACTCTTCCTTTGATAAATCCATGATCCAGAAGGAACTGAGACAAAGTATCATACCAAGCTCTTGGAGCCTGTTTCAGTCCATATAGAGCTTTCCCCAGTCTATATACTTTGTGGCTTTCTTCAAAACCTGGGGGCTACTCCACATGCACTTCCTCATTGAGTACTCCATTCAAGAAAGCACTCTTGATATCCATTTGATACACCTTGAATTTCTTGTGAGCAGCATATGCAAGAAATAACCTTATTGCCTCCAATCTGGCCACTGGGGCAAATATTTCATCATAGTCAAAGCCTCAACTTGAGAATATCCCTTTGCTACTAGCCTGGCCTTGTTTCTGACTATGACATCATTTTCATCCTTCTTATTCTTGAATACCCATTTGGTTTCAATCACATTGCAATGATATGGTCTGTCAACCAGCTCCCATACTTGATTTCTTGTGAATTGGTTGAGCTCTTCTTGCATGGTAATGATCCAGTTGGAATCTTGAAGTGCTTCTTCAATGGAACTTGGTTCCTGGTTTGATAAGAAATAACAAAACAAAGCACTTTCACCATGAAAACTTCTAGTTTTGACTCCCGAGGAAGGATCACCTAGGATCTGCTCAACAGGGTGATCTGTGAGCCATGTTCTCCTAGACTGATGTCCTTCAGTAAAGATTAACTCTTCTGAAGTTGAGTCACTAGATACAGGAATGAATTCAAATTCAGGAAATAAAACAGAGGGTTGAAGTCCTGAGTCATCATTCAAGGTATTCTCATTCTCAATGATAGTCTCATTGGTTCCCCCTTGAATGATGGGCTCATTAGATGTCTCAGCTGTGACCACATCTTCATCGACATCACTAACCTCTTGAACTGGGATGGTGTTCATCAGTTCAGTTGTTTGTTCAGGAGAGTTCTCAGTTGAGCTGACAGAAGTGATTTTGCTTTGAGTGTCCTCTTTGAATTGTTGATCATTTAGGTTATCCCAGGTTGGGATGAATGCATCAACACAATTCTCAGGATAGCCTTTTGACTTGATACTCAGTCTAGTTAGTCTTTTGCTTATCACTTCCTCATTCTCCTTACTCCTGGACTCAAAAGTTGATTCATCAAAAACCACATGAGGTGTTTCTTCCACAACAAGAGTTCTACAGTTGTAAACTCTGAAAGCTCTACTGATTTGGGAATATCCTAAGAAGATTCCTTCATCAACTTTGCTATCAAATGCTTTCAGTTGAGTTTTCCCATTGTTGTGAATGAAACACTTGCAACCAAAGATATGAAAGTAGGATACTTGTGGCTTTCTGCCATTCCATAACTCATATGGAGTTTTTTCCTTGGTGTTTGGTTACCATGGATCTGTTCTGAGTATGGCAGGCAGTATTAATAGCTTCAACCCAAAATCTTTTAGGGACTTGAGCTTCTGCTAGCATTGTCCTTGCTGCCTCCTTAAGAGTCCTATTTCTTCTTTCAACTACTCCATTTTGTTGAGGAGTTCTTGCAGCTGAGGTCTCATGGGCAATACCTAACTCTTTGCAGAAATCAGATATTATAGAATTAATGAATTCAGTACCCTTATCTGACCTTATCTTTACAATGTTCAAGCTCTTTTCATTGCTAACTTTCTTCAGAAGTTCTGGTAGCCTGAGTTGAGTCTCCTTTTTGCTTGTAAGAAATACCACCCAAGTGTACCTGGAGAAATCATCAACAACAACAAGTGTATATTTTCTTCCATTGATACTTACAGGGGTTACTGGACCAAAGAGATCCATATGCAGCAGCTGAAGTACTCTGTCAGTAGAGGTAGCCACTTTACTTTTAAAGGATGCTTTCACTTGCTTTCCCTCTTGACAGGCTTTGCAAATATGTTCTTTGTTGTATACTTCATTTGGCATTCCTTCCACCAGTCCATGTCTTGCTATCCTGTTCATCATCTTGAAGTTCAGATGACTTAGTCTCTTGTGCTATAGCCAATTAGTATCAGTTGAGCTCTTTGCAATAAGACATACATTTGGTGTGCAAGACTTCCAATCTACAAGATAGATATTTCCCTTCCTTGACCCAGTTAGTAGTACCTGTTGTGAAGATATATTCTTGACAAAACACAGGTTACATGAAAATTCAACATTGTATCCTTTATCAAAAAACTGACTTATGGACAGAAGATTGTGCTTAAGTCCACTGACAAAGGATACATTGCTTACTCTTACTGAGCCAATTATTAAAGTACCATAACCTTTAGTGGCTCCTTGTGAATTGTCACCAAAAGTGACTTGTAGACCTTCTTTCTCAACAAACTCTGTCAGGAGATTTTTGTTACCAGTCATGTGCCTGGAACATCCACTGTCCAAGTACCAAACTGAAGATTTGAGAGCTTCTCCTTTGTTGAGGTCCACTGAGCCCTGTAGTCAAAATCAAGCTTTAGATACCCATTTTGTGTTGGGTCCTACCAGGTTAGCTTTACCTTTCGGAATCCAAATTTGCCTCACTGTTCTAATTACTTTAGAATGACTAATTTGTCTTCCATAAACATCCACATAGATAGTTACCTCCTTGGGTGCCTTAGGAGTAAACTGTCTATGTGTGTCAGCCTTTGAAGGAACAGGAACCTTCTTAACATTCTTCCTTTAGGGCTTGGGTGCACCTGGTCTTAGTCTTTGTTGATAAAGGTATGAAGAACCTTTTCCTTTAAGCACAAAAGGAATAGATTTTCTATATGAGTCATTCCTTGAGGAATGCTCATGCCTAGGTGTTCTCAGTTGAGGTTGCTTCATTTGTGAAGACCTCATCTAATAGTACCTCTGCTGAGTTCTAGTTTGATTAGTCAACTGAGCCTTTCCATTTGGTTTTGGCTGAGTTTGACTTTTCTTTTGTTGAACCTCAGCTGGCCTTTTTCCTTTATCTAAAATCTGTGGTTGAAAGGTCACACATTTAACAAAAACTCTCTTTGTGCCACTTGAAGAAGCCTATCCCACACTTGTTATTAGGATTGATTTGAAAATTTTGAATCTCCTCTATAGCAAGAGAGGGTTTGTTAAGAGCATCAATCCTTTTTAACAAGGTATCTTCAGATTTTTGTAAGACATCAATTTTCAGGAGAGAATCCTTTATTTTGCTTACCAATTTTAAGTTCTCTTCAGTTAACTTTGTCTTAGATTCAGTAAGATCCTTTATCAGTTGATCTTTGCCATTTCCTTGACTCTTGAGGGTTTCCACCTCTTTTGTCAATTCAATGGTAGATTTAGCTGAGTTAAGATTTGCCTGATTCCCAGATTCAATTAACTTGGAGTTTTCACTCAAGAGATTTTTATTTTCATCTTGGAGACAGAAACTTGCTTCTTGCAACCTTGAGAAATCAATCATCAATTATTCCAAAGCGGACTGAAGATTGAGTTCCTCTGTTGACTCTGAGCTGAGCTCAGGTGAGTGTCATAAAGAAATGGATGGTTTAGATTGTACCTCTAGTTCTTCTCTTGCCATGAGGCACATGTCATCATCACTGCTGTCAGAGAACAGTCCATCAGATGACTCCAGATCTTCATCAACATCCTCAGCCACCATGGCTTTTCTTTCACCATATCTCATGTCTCTCTTGGCTTGTCTTTCCTTTCTTTCCTTTGTGCTTAGTTGAGGACAATCATACTGAAAGTGCCCAACCTTCTTGCACTGATAGCATTTGTTGGCATCATCATCCTTTTCTTCAGTAGACTCTTTAGTCTTTGATGATGATCCTTCAGCTCTTGTATAGTTCTTATATTCTTTCTTCTTTTCCAGCTCAGTTGAGCTTTTCTCTCCTTCTCTGGTGTCTTTTTGTGGGTAACTTCTCTTTTCCCTGTTATCCCTGTAAAACCTCTTATACTTGCCAAAATGGTTGTTAAGTTTTTCAATTCTTCTAGCCATTAGTCTGAGTTCCTCTTGCATCTCAGCCCTGCTTTGAGATTTGTTTGCCTTTGTACTCTTCTATGATTTTGGGGATTTTGGCTCAGTCTCCTTAGCTTTGAAGGCAACTCCCTTCTCAGCTGAGGTCTCATCAGGAGCCCTTTTCCTGTTAAGATCAAACTCATAAGCCTTGAGTTCAGAGAAAACCTGTTGCATAGACATGCTGGATAAATCTTTGGTATTCTACATCATTACAGAGTACACATCCCATCTTGAGGTTAAACCTCTCAGGATCTTTAAGGCAGCCTCTCTTTTGGTGTAGACTTTTCCCAGGGAGTTTATCTCATTCATGATGTCAGTGAACCTCCCATCAAGCTGGTCAATGGTCTCAGTAGGCTCCATGGTGAACTGCTCATATTTTTTAACAGCTACTGAAAGCTTGTTTTCTTTAATTTTATCAGTTCCTTCACACATGAGAGCAAGAGTGTCCCATAGCTCCTTTGCAGTCTAACAATGGATCACTCTTCCCATAACTGAGTTTAGAATGGTGGTGTAGAGGATATTCATGGCTATGAAGTTGAGGTTGTGTCTCCTACTTTCATCTGCAGTGAAGTTATATTCATCTTTGGGCTATTCTTCTCTAGGATCTGCAATAGTATCAGCTATGGTTCTAGGATTAGGAGTCATAAAGATAAATGGACCTTTTGTTATGACTCTCAACATTTCATCATGCACACAGGCAAGATAAGCTCTCATTCTGATCTTCCAGAAATCATAATTTTCCACTGAGAATTGTGGAAGCTTGTGGTGGGACATATGGTTCAAGGGATTGGCTCCCATGTTGTTCTCCACTGGTGGTGCTACCCTAGCTGCATTGTCAGCCATAACATCTAGACAAGTTTATCACAGGATCAATTCAGTTGACCAAATATAAAATACCTTTTTAGCACAAGGTATACTTTGAATAATGGTCTTTTGAACCACTGCTCTGATACCACTTGTTGGTCCCGAAACGAGTAAACAGGTGTATGGGAGGGGAATACACCTGAGGTTATGACTTGAACAGAAAATACTAGCTTTCTACTAGTAGTTACCCCGCAAGCGTACGGGTTCACTGTAGTATTAGCAAGTATATCGTACCTCGGGATGAAATGTATGCGAATAGATCCCTGGAGATGTACACATCGTAGTTAGTAGTGAGTGCTTTACTTTCTGTTTAATTCTTACGTGTCTGGCAGTTGTGTTTTGATCCTTTTGTTAGTATTTTAGGTTTATAAAAACATGCTCGCAAGGAGATACGAGCGAAGAGAGAATACAGCTTGACCCTGTGACAATAGCAAGAAGAAACCGGGCTTTCTTAAGAAGGATGAACATTGCCGGTGGAGAAAAAGACAACATGAATCTGGATGGAATTGGGGATTTAGACAAAGCTGCTGCAGAGTACAATGCGATAGTGGAACGGGTGGAAGGAGTTGAGAGCAGTAACAAGCAAGAACCCGTAGGGGAAAACCAGAACCAACACCCGAACCAGCAAAACCAGAACAACTCTGCACAAACTCAAACCTAAAACCAAAGCCAGAACATTCACCCGAATAACCCGTTCAACAACCCTGTCTACCAACAGCATAACCCACTCTACCCACCATACCCATACCCACCGTATCTTTATCCATCATACTACCCACCCCAATCTGCTTATAACACATCTCCAGTCCTGCAAGCACCTATACCACCAGTTTATCCTCAGCACGTTCCTCAGAACGTTGATCATGATATGGCAATCAGAGGAAGGTTTGTGGCATAGCCGCAACGGTATTACGATGGAGTGGCATTGCCTTCGGTAGAGGCAAACAACTTCTCTATCTCCCCAGGAATCCTGAAGCTACTTACCGAGAATTAATTCAAGGGGGAGGTCGGGAAGGAGAATCCTCATACTCATCTGAGGAGTTTTCTGATGATTGCTTCGACTTTCAATTATAATGGCACGTTTGAAGATGCCAAGAAACTCAGGTTGTTCCCGTTCTCTTTAACTGGAATAGCAAAGGAGTGGTATGATACACGCTCCCACGGGAAGGTGTAACCACATGGGTCGAGCTTGAGCGTTTGTTCCTCGAGCGATTCTACCCTCCATCTAGAACGATGATAGCAAGGATAGAGATCTCGTCTTTCCAGCAGAAGCCAAGAGAGGACTTACGTCAGGATTGGGAGAGATACTCTAACATGCTCATTGAGTGCCCGCAGCACGGGTACAACAAGAGGGATATCATGGCTTTCTTCTACTGTGGAGCTAGCAAGGCAGGACAAGCCCACCTTGATGCATGTGCGAGTGGAGCATTCTTGAATTATGGTACAGCTAGGTGTAGAGAGATCGTTGATAATATTGTCAAGAATATCGGGCAATGGAACGAGGACCCAGAATTTAAGAGAGCATATCAGATTGAGGGGAGTGAGAGAACGAGAAAGTTGTTGATGGAAATGATGGAAAAGATAAGTAACATTGAGGTTGGGCAAAATCTGGTTGGACAGAATGTAGCAGTGAGTGAGAAAGTGGACCAGCCCACAGTCCAGCAAGAGGTAGCAAATTATATGGGAGGACCTTACTAACATCAGAATGGCTACCAAGGTGGAAATTATCAAGGGCGACCAACTTATGGGCAACCATTTGTACCACCAGGTCCACAGTCTCCTCAGAATCAATGGAGAAACAACCAAGGCTATCAAGGAGGCCAGCAGCCTCCTCAGAACCAATGGAGGAAGAACGAGAATTTCTCATATGCCAATCCGAAGGTCGGAATCACAATTCCTCCAGGTGTTGATCCAGGTTCAAAGCCTTCAGGTGGTGAAGGAGGTGCCTCGACCGAAGAGATGTTGAGAGCTATACTCCAAAAGATGGAGGAAGGTAGTAAGAGATTATCCTCACTGGAGTATGACATGAAGGAGATGAGTAAAAAGATTGATTAGAGGGATCAAGAACTCCAGAAGAGAGATGTAGATCTCAATAGAGCTCAGCAAGAGAATAAGCGCAGGTTCACTTCTATAGAGTTTCAAATTAGCCAGATTGCGAAATCATTGGGTAGAGAGCCGGGTAAATGTCCTTATATGCCGGAGGGGAACCCGAAAGAGCAATGCAAGACGATCCATCTTAGAAGTGGTACCAAATATGATGGTCCTCAGATGCCTACTGATTCTGAGATGCCCAAGGGAGATGTTGAGACAGAAAGGGATGAGCCAAAGGAAGATAGAGATGAGATTAAGGAGGAATGAGTTGAAAAGGGAGTTGAGAGTGAAGGCACTCAAAAGAGCAAAGAGCCTGAAGAGGAAGGGATTGAGGAGATTGAGAGAGTCCCAAAGTGGAAGAAGGCAAAGGAAGCAAGAAAGAATGTGAAAGAAACTGGGAGGGATGAATGGGGGGTACCCAAATCTGTGATACCTGTCCCATATCCACAACGGTTTATTAAAAAGAAACTAGATGAAAAGTTTGCAAAATTCCTTAATGTTTTTAAAAAGCTACATGTTAACATTCCTTTTTATGATGCTTTGGAACAGATGCCCAATTATGCCAAGTTCCTGAAGGACTTGATAGCAAAGAGACGGAGAGTTGATGAGCCCAAGTTGGTGCAGCTAAACCATGAGGTGAGTGTGTTAGTGCACAAGGCGCTTCCCCCGAAGTTGAAAGGTCCCGAGAGTTTCACTATCTTATGTGATATCGGGAATGGAGTCAAGAAGGGAGCGTTTGCGACCTTGGAGCGAGCATTAATCTGATGCCCTTGTCGTTATTCAAGAAGTTGGAAGGCGGAGAACTTCAGCCAACAATGATGACGCTTCAACTCGTCGATCGGTCTATTACTCAACCTCAAGGTGTGGTTGAAGACGTCCTCGTGAGAGTTGGAGATCATATTTTTCCAGCCGATTTTGTAGTGCTCGACATGGAGGAAGATGAGCACGTTCCTTTGATCTTGGGAAGACCGTTCTTAGCGATGGCAGTATTTATGTGTTTTATGACATATGCACAAGCGCACACCCTCTCTTTTAGTTGAGTTAGGTTATATATTGGGCCTTGAGATGCTCCTTGAGCTGATATTGCTTTGATGTGTTGCTACATATTTCATGCCTAGCAATTCTCTTATGCTTGTTGATTGCTATCTTTGATTATGATTTGATGAGAAGGGTGAATTGTGAAGTTTAGTTAGGGATTTTATTGTGTGAATATAGGAGTTAGAGTTGATTTGAGAGGGAACTAGTATACTTACGAATTTTCCTTTTGAGTACTTGAGTGATGAGAGTGAGAATTCACTAGGACTAGCATGGATGTAAAAGCCGTGAGATTTGAGCCTTTTAAGATTAAAATGCATGAATTGATCTCTTCGTTTGTGAGTGAGTCATTACCTTAGAGGATGCTAGAACTTGTGTGTGCTCTTGCTTCTTGATTGTGTCTAGTTTGATATGCCGAATGTGATCTTAGGCCATCTTTGATTTGTTGAGTCACTTAGCCAAATTTTCCCTAACAATGACATTTATCCCTTGTTAGCCCGTTTGAGCCTTAGCCTACTTGATTTGCTAGCACATTTTAACACTTATCCAAGTTCCTAAACCTTTTTGTCCCAATTTGAGTGGAGAATAGGAAAAGTGTGAATGAGGAGGGATTAAGTTGAGTTGAGAAGGTGAATTATGATGGTTGAGTTGTGATAAAAGAAGGGTGTGATGAAGTCTTGAGTTGTGGGAAAGACCAAAAATTTGAGAATGAGCAAAATAAAATATGAGCTCATGTGAGTTGTCTGAAAAAGAAAAAAAAAAGAGTTGAGTGATTGAAAAAAGTGAAAAGAGTTGAAAAAAAAATTGAGGTGTTGAGAGTAAAGGAATTGATGTGCATTATGTGAAGATGTTAAAGAAGTATGTTCCTTGTATCGAAGTACCAAAGTTTGATTTTCTATTCTCCATTCACTTGAGTCACTTATCCCATATAGTTACCCCACCCGTCCAAAGAGCCTTACATTACAACCCTGATAAAGTCCTTTTTTATTCGGCATTGATTTCTAGAGTATGGTCGAAGTTGAGAGCGCTTACAAGCCTATGGCTGCTAATATGTGTGATTGATTGATTGAGTGAGTCCCTTAGTACTGTTATACACTTGTAAGGGAGTGAAACACATCGTTGAGTGCACATCCATATTAGATTTTGGTGGTTCTTGCTACTATTGCATAAGTATGATGAAGGAGGTGAGTTTTGTATACGTGTGAACGATCGTTGAAACTTGAGCTCGATTACTTGCATGATTTGATTCTTGATTCACTCTTAACAATTTCACTTGACTTATTATTTCGTTGCTTGAGGACAAGAAACATGGTAAGTTTGAGGGGTTGATTAGGCGTGAAATTGTCGGAATATATAGCTCGAAATGCCCGTGTTTTGATTGATTTATATGAGTATCTAGAGTCATTTGAGTATCATTTTCATAAACTAATGAATTTATCTCTTTGATACTCATAGATTTATAGAGGGCGAAAAGAGGAGTTCGTAGGACTTTGAATCGACTCAAACGGATGCCCGGATGAGAAGATGTGGAAGAAATATGAAAAGTATTAGTTCGAGAGAACAAAAGTATCATTGGAGTACACAAGCGAGGAGAACTCGTGCACTCAGTGCACGAGTGGTCGAGCATAGTGCTCGAGCTGACCCTGGTCGTGCACGAAGTGCATGAGTGCTCATGCATGGTGCTCGAGCAATATCAAGTCGTGCACTATGTGCACGAGCTAAGGAGCTCGTGCATTTTTTTATCTCTGGAAGTTTTTGGTGCTCGAGTGGAATGTGCTCGTGCACATAGTGCACGAGTTGTGCTCGAGCAAGCGTGGATTTGGCCCATTAACTCCCGATTTGACCCGTTGCCTATTTATACCCCTTCCGAACACGATTTTGAGTACCACTTCACTTTTTAGAGTTTGTTTTTAGAGATAGAAGAGTACGAGTTGTGCTCGAGCAAGCATGGATTTGGCCCATTAACTCCCGATTCGATCCGTTGCCTATTTATACCCCTTTCGAACACGATTTTGAGTACCACTTCACGCATAGAGTTAGTTTTTGGAGAGAAAGGAGCACCGAGAGTTGAGCAAGCTTATTTTACGTGTAATCGAGGTTTTACATTACGAATTCATAGTTCGGTTTTGATTTTTAATTTCTTTACTTTAGTTCTTTGTTCGTGAATACTTAAACCTTTGTTCCTCTTTATTAATTCAACCCCCCTAAACCTTAAACCTAAATATTTCTAAGAACTGAAATTGAATTAATAAATAGGAACAAAGGTTTAAGTTTTCACGAACAAAGAACTAAAGTAAAGAAATTAAAAATCAAAACCGAACTATGAATTCGTAACGTAAAACCTCGATTACACGTAAAATAAGCTTCCTCAACTCTCGGTGCTCCTCTCTCTCCAAAAACTAACTCTATGCGTGAAGTGGTACTCAAAATCGTGTTCGGAAGGGATATAAATAGGCAACGGGTCGAATCGGGAGTTAATGGGCCAAATCCACGCTTGCTCGAGCACAACTCGTACTCTTCTATCTCTAAAAACATACTCTAAAAAGTAAAGTGGTACTCAAAATCGTGTTCAGAAGGGGTATAAATAGGCAACGGGTCGAATCGGGAGTTAATGGATCAAATCCATGCTTGCTCGAGCACAACTCGTGCACTATGTGCACGAGCACATTCCACTCGAGCGCCAAAAACTTCCAGAGACAAAAAAAATGCACGAGCTCCTTAGCTCGTGCACATAGTGCACGACTTGATATTGCTCGAGCACCATGCACGAGCACTCGTGCACTTCGTGCACGACCAGGGTCAGCTCGAGCACTATGCTCGACCACTCGTGCACTGAGTGCACAAGTTCTCCTCGCTTGTGTACTCCAATGATATTTTTTCTCCCTCGAACTAATATTTTTCATATTTCTTCCATATCTTCTCATCCGGGCATCTGTTTGAGTCGATTCAAAGTCCTACGAACTCCGCTTTTCGCCCTCTATCCATCTATGAAAACCGAAGAGGCAAATTAATGAGTTTATAAAAATGATACTCAATTGACTCCAAACACTCATAAAAAATACTCAAAACATGGGCAAATCGGGCACCAAAACATAACAATTTCACGCCTAATTAGGTTACAGATTTAAAATTTTTCTTTAAAACTTATCGGGTTACTTAAGACAGTAGATCGTCAGTGGACTTTGAAGTCTGCTGAGATTTACTTATGAAAGCTTACTGAGATATCAGCTCTACTGAAAGCTCAAGACTTTCAGTTGAACTGCTATCTAATTAGCTTTCAGTTGCGGATTAGTGAGCCCTTATGAAAACCTCGTTTTGCTTTGATAAAACTTGTTTGAATAACACACACTTAGAGAAATAGCAGAAAGTAAGTACACAAGATATAAAGTGGTTCAGAAATGATCTCCTACGTCCACTGTCCTGATCAAACAGGAGAATTCCTTTCACTTGGAATTCCTTGTGTTATAGTGCCAAGGTGCACTGATCAAATTAATCCTCTCTAAGGATATTTGATCACTAGGATAATTCCAGGTCCTAGTTCCCAAAACAACCAGCTTTCAGACTGATATCAACAATCAGCTTACTAACACCACTTAACACTAACTCTCAACCTAACACTGGGGTTGGGTTTTGAGTAGGGTTTGGTTCCAACTGTTTGTGAGATAATCCTTACAGTTTAGCTCAAGGCTTAGGATGGATTATCTCTTTCTAAGGTTTAGATATAGTTTTAAGCTTAATTACAGAAGGTTGTGTATGCTCTCTACAAATGTGAAAGACTTGGGAAACAAAGGTAATTTCGAGTGCTTCGTAGTAAGTTATGAATGTAGAGATAGCTTTGATCTTGTAAGTTTCCCGTGCATGGTAATGAGCATGTCCTTCTGTATTTATAGACCTTCTTGAAAATCTTCCCGTTGGAGTTGAATCTTCTCAAGTAAGTCTCTTGTATCTGATTGGTTCAAACGGCTCTATTTGAAGCTTTAAGTCTTGTCAAGGAACGGCTGAAAGACCTTGCCTATTCACCAACTCTCTGGAGAAAGCTAGGGAAAGACTTTTGGCACTTGTCAGTCTGTGACAGGTTGGCTGTCAGTAGAGTACACCTACGTGTCATCTTCTCATTGGGCCGTTCAGTCTACTTTCTCATAATCCTGTCTTGCTTTAAGGTGGAACTCCTCTGAGAGGACCTTCTTATTCCTTCATTTATTGTAAGTTTCACTGAAATTCGTTTTGTCTTGTTCCAACCAGATTAACTAACTGTTTTTAATGTGTTTAGCATTGAATGTGCTTTGTTAGCTCACATCAGTGGACCTTGGTCCTCTCCTGAGGGTTTTAGTCTTAGTGTGAATGCACTTAGAAAACTTTCAAGACTTAGACTATTTCTCAGATCATTTGTCTTCAGCGGACTTTGTCTTCAGCGGACTTCATTCTTCAATACACTCCAGAAATTACTAACTGTACTCCAGTTCCTTAACATTTGAATTGACTATCTAAACTCTAACTCTACTGAATACTTTACTTACAGATAACTTAGGAGGAACCTTTTTGCATCTTAATCAAAACTTAAGTCTATACAATTTTCCAACAGATCTCACTTACTACGAGATACCGGGTATCTCATGATGGATGCACAAATACCTTAGAGGGTATTGGTATACCCATCTGAGAAACCGTTTGATGTAATTCCACATAATGTGTCTACGGGTGTCTCGGTTAGTAGGAGCGATGTGATACTCCTCTGACTTGAGGTCAATACGCACAACATGTGTGAAGTGATGAACTTTGACCATGACCAATGCTTGCACCCTTCCAGGGGTAGATATGGCATGGATTGGGTTCATCACAAAATGCATGTGCGTGGTAGTTGAGCCAAGAATAGGATTCATTCCTCAATGTGGATTTAGAGAGAATACTCGTCTTCTCATCATAATTGGATCTAAGTCGTCAACCGACGCACATCAACTTAGACTTTGTGGCTAAGTGTGATATACTTGATCAATTAGTGATTTGAGATAATATGGTTAAGTTATTTGAATAGACACTTCATCATGTTCAAGACTTAATCGGGTATTCGCGAATGAAAGGAAGATATCACAACAGCCTACAGTATTACATGTAGTTCCAGATTTCCTCGCAATGTACCTCGTATATTGAGAATGTCTGATTTATTTGTTGGGAAATAGGGGTGCCCGGAATCTATTCGGGATGAAATTTAAATACGAATTTAAATACAATTATTACTAGCATGAATTAATCCTAATTAATTCAAATAATAATTCCAACAACCAAATTTAACATCATGCATATTGAATTAATTCACATATAATCTATGGCGGAATAAACAAGATAATATGTGATTTACGTACCTCTCGTAGAACTTGGCCTTTGAATAAAACTGGATAAACACGTACGCGCTTTATCAACCCAAAAGCCTTCTCAAGTATTCCCTTTCACCTTAATCGATCACCGGTGGGAGATACTTTCGAATAATCTAAATAACCAAGGAAAAAGAAAAATATCTATGATCTTGATTTTTCCAACACATGGAATTATGTACTTGGGGATGAAATAATCATCCCCTATTTATAGATAGGAGTGGCCGAAAATTAGAGGGAATATGGGCCTTGGAGAAAATCTTTTCTTAGACTCTAAGAAATCTTGAATATATCTCATATATTCTTTTCTCCATAATAAAATATTCCACAAAAATCTCACTCTCCTAATTATGGGGCAATTTTCGAAAATAAGAAGAAGAGAATCCAAGATTTGGATCTTCTTGAATATATGAGATAATCTTGTATTCCAAGAATACTTATCTTCCATAATATATTTCCAAGAAAATCAACAAAATCTTTTCTCTCCTAACAAACACAATTTTCGAAAATTATGAAGAAAAATCAGCATAATATTATCTTTTTATTTTAATCACCTTATCATTATTGGACTACTTAATGGGCTACTTGAGGGGCCTTTAAGGAGAATTAAGATTGGACCTCCTAATGGACTTCTGAATTTCAATATTGAGCCCCAATATAATTCAATCCATTAATATTAATTATTACCACTAATAAATTAATATTGCACTATCCATCTTAATCCATATTACGATAATATGGGCTCCAGGTTATTATTTCCCGCGTTTAAGATTATCAAGTCCATTAATTAATTAAGCTTCTGAATAGCTCTAAATTAATTAATATATTTCACCTTGGAGTAAAGACAGCTCAACATTATTATTCGTACCGAAGAAACTAATTCTTCACTTGCAAGATTTGGTACGATAAAACTTCTGAGCCCACCAAGGGGACTAATCACACGAGCCGTACTCGCACGCGTTTCTCCGTATTAAATCTTAGCAACCGTCGTATGATTAATATTACTGCCCAAGACACAAAGTTCGAAGTCACAATGATTCTCACCCAACATGAATCAAAGCAGTAACCATTAAGCACACACGGTCCTATTTAAGTGAAGGAGATTAAGAAATCAACAACCACTGAGGTCTAATTCTTCACATTTCAGAACAGAAGAATTTATCCTCGCTGTAGGTCCTTTTCAACACATACTAAATGTGCTAGTGCAATCTCTTAGTCAAGACAGACCAATCTGAGACTTACACATCGACCTTTCACAGCGGATTGTTCAATTCCACCTAGGTCGTGAAAATGTACGTTTAGTTACAAGGAAACTGTTAATGTTGTCTTCCGTGATCGGGTATCACCACATTAACTACAATGTAACTAGTACTATTATGAACTGTTTGCAATAAATATTCAACATTCAATCATATCTAAAGCAAATGCGATAAAAGAATTATTCTCATAAACAAGTGTTTGATACACGAGTTATACGAAGTAAAAGCATACTTTCACGTATAACTCCAACAATCTCCCACTTATACTTAAAGTCTGATTTTAGTATACATCATGCATGTCTTAGTGTAGTAGCTTTACGTGACATCTTATGTCAACCTACACTAACCTAATAATTCCTCCCACTTATACTTAAAGCAGATTGGCAATAGTCTTGACTCTCATTCCATCCACATGTCTTTCGAATGTACTCTGAGGCAGACCCTTTGTGAAGGGATCCGCTAGGTTGTCACCCGACGCTATCTTTGCCACCTCTATATCTCCTCTCTTAACAATTTCTCTTATAAGATGATATTTTCTTTCTATGTGTTTGCTGACCTTGTGGGCTCTCGGTTCCTTTGAATTTGCAACTACTCCGGCATTGTCACAAAAGACAGTTATCTTGTCGGGCAAATTCGGAACAACGTCCAAGTCCACTAAGAAGTTCTTGAGCCAAACTGCCTCTTTCGCTGCTTCACAAGAAGCTACATACTCGGCTTCCATGGTCGAATCGGCGATGCATTTCTTCTTAACGCTTTTCCATGAAATGGCTCCTCCTCCCATGCAAAACACACTACCCGAGGTTGACTTTCTTGAGTCTATGTCTGATTGGAAATCCGAGTCTGTGTATCCTACGGGAACAAGACTATCTGACTGGTAAATCAGCATCTGCTCACGAGTTCTTTTCAGATACCTCAAGATGCACTTTACGTCAGTCCAATGGTCTTTCCCGGGACTACTTTGATATCTTGCCACCATGCCCACGGCAAAGCAGATATCCGATCTCGTACACAGCATTGCATACATAAGGCTTCCTACGGCTGAAGCGTACGGAACACCTTTCATGTCATCTATCTCCGCTTGCGTCTTAGGGCTCATTTCTTTCGATAGATGGATTCCGTGTCTAAAAGGTACAAAACCTTTCTTGGAATCTTGCATGCTGAAACGCTTCAAAACAGTGTCAATGTATGAAGCTTGCGATAAGCCCAACATCCTCTTCTTGCGATCGCGAGTGATCTTGATCCCAAGGATTTGGCCGGCTTCCCCTAAGTCCTTCATATCAAATTGTTTTGACAGCTATACCTTTACGTCTGACAATACCTTTACATTGTTTCCAATGAGCATAATATCGTCTACTTATAATACTAAGAATACCACCGCAGTTCCGTCACGCTTCTTATACACACAACTTTCGAACTCATTTTGATCAAACCCATAAGACTTAATCACTTGATCAAAACACTGGTTCCAAGTACGCGATGCTTGCTTAAGTCCATAGATGGATCTCTTAAGCTTGCATACGAGATTCTCTTGGCCTTTTTTAATGAAACCTTTGGGCTGTTGCATATAGATATCTATCCCGTCAAGACTTCCGTTAAGGAAAGCTGTCTTGACATCCATTTGCCAGATCTCATAATCTAGGTGCGCAGCGATCGACAAGAGAATACGGATGGACTTAAGCATAGCTACAGGCGAAAAGGTCTCCTCATAATCGATCCCTTCTTTTTTAGTATACCCTTTGGCCACAAGCCTCGCTTTGAAGGTCTCTACCCTTCCGTCCGGTCCTCTTTTCCTCTTGTACACCCACTTGCATCTAATGGGTTCTACCCCATTGGGTGGTTCGACCAACTCCCACACTTGATTATGATCCATCGAACCCATCTCGGCTTCTATTGCTGTTTGCCACGACTCCGCATCTTTGTCTTGGATTGCCTCATTGTACGTCCATGGGTCCGATTTATCACCGGGAACCAAATTCGAAGATTCTCCTATCCCCATGAATCTCTCGGGTTGCCTAGCAATCCTCCCACTACGACGGGGTTCTGGTTGTGAAGATGTGATATGTGGTACATCATCTTGTATACTTGGTATCGAGGTTTGACCTCTCAATTCTTCTAAGGTAATTTCACTTTTAGGCTTCCGATTGTTCATATAGTCTTCCTCCAAGAATTTAAAGTGTGTACTAATCACGGTCTTTTGATCCTTGGGACTATAGAACATACACCATTTCGTTCCCGCAGGGTATCCTATAAACATCCTTAATTCCGAACGTGGATCCAACTTACCAGCTTCCTTGTCTAGCATGTATGCCGGACAACCCCAAATCTGAAAATATCTTAGACTGGGCTTGCGCTCGGTCCACAATTCCATTGGGGTTTTAGGAACCGATTTGGATGGCACCAAGTTTAGAATGTAAGCCGCCGTTTCCAAGGCATTACCCCAAAACGATTTGGGTAAATCCGAATAACTCATCATGGATCTGACCATCTCTAAAAGAGTTCGGTTTCTTCGTTCTGCCACACCGTTCTGTTGAGGGGTTCCCGGTGCGGTTAACTGGGATACGATCCCTTCGTCCGATAAGTAGTTCAAGAATTCATCGCTGAGGTATTCGCCTCCACGATCTGATCGTAGAAACTTGATACTCTTTTCCCTATGTTTCTCGGCTTCGGCCTTAAACTCCTTGAACTTATCAAAAGTTTCAGACTTATGCCTCATAAGGTAAATGTACCCATATCTCGAGTAATCGTCAATGAAGGTGACAAAATACTCATACCCCATTCTCGCTTTGATCGTCATTGGACCACACACATCGGTATGAACGAGTTCTAACACTTCTGTGGCTCTATTCCCCTTGGCTCCAAATGCCCTCTTGGTCATCTTACCCTCTAAACAGGATTCACAAGTTGGAAACGGTTCGACTTGGAATGATTCCAAGGATCTGTCTTTCACCAATCTCTCTATCCGCTTTAGATTAATATGACCTAGTCTAAGATGCCATAGAAGTGTTTCGTTCACCTCCGAAGAACGCTTTCTTTTATTGATCGAAATGATCGATGTGTTATTAGATTCAATATTTGAGTGGTGTGCACACTTAATCGTATAGAGATTGTCTACCAACGTTCCATGACAGATAGTAATATTCTTAAAAGAAACAGTAACAACTTTATTAAAAGTAACTGAATATCCATTAAAAAACAACTTAGAAACTGAAATTAAATTCTTCCTAAAGCTCGGAACGTATAAAACATCTCTTAAAATTAAAACTCTATCTTCAAAAGATAGGTGCACGACTCCCACTGCTTCGGCTGCCACTCTCGTAGCATCGCCCAAAGTGATGGTGATCTCATTCTTGCTAAGTCGCCGGGTTAGCTGGAACCCCTGAAGAGTGAAACAAATATGATCAGTTGCCCCGGTATCCACTACCCAAACGTGGGCAGCATATGTCGCAACATATGTTTCAACGACTAAAGCATGAGACTTACCTTTCTTTCCCGCCTTCTTAGGCTTAGAACAGGTAGACCTCCAATGTCCTCTCTCCCCGCAATTGAAGCACTTACTCTTACCGGATATCTTCACGTCGTACGGCTTGAATGCTCTTTCTTTGCCACCAAGAGTGAGTCTACTGGTTTGGTTCCGATCAATCTCCTTCTTCTCAATCTTACCTTCCAATGGCCTATATTTCGAGAAAAAGCTCTTGATCACCAAAGCCTCGTCCCTACTCCCTAAGTATGACTCTACCGTTATCAGAGCTTTGAGCAGGGTATCTAAAGTGAACTTGTGTTCCGATAACACGTATTCCCAAAAGAACCCATCAAAACTACTCGATATCTTTAGGAGTATGGAATCGATTTGACTTTCTTCACTTTGTACGGCACCCCAAGAAACTCGAGTTTTTCAAACTCACACCTAAATTTGAGAACATGATCCCTTACAGGTGTTCCCTTCACCATTTCCTTCGTGAGCTTCTCACGAATGGTGAACAGATTCGCCATGGGGTTCTGATGTTGAAACATCTCTTCAAGGCTATTCATGATATCAACAACCGCTTCAATGCCTTCATGAATGCGTTTCAAATCTTCAGACATAAAAGTCAAGATGATGTGCTTCATGTGCTCATTGGAATGCTTCCAATCATCGAATATCGCCCTTTCCCCATTACTTGACTTATCATTAGGTTTCTTGGGTACGTCAACGCTAAATATCCAATAGTGTTCTTACGCAGGTAGGACCATATTCATATTACGTTTCCAATCAACATAGTTCTCACCAACAAGTTTGTTATCTTTAAGTATACTAAACAGTGGATTAAAAGGTTGCGACATGATGAACTGAGAATAAAACATACATTCATATCAATATCTAGAAAAATACAAAATTATCACATAATTCGATCACATCAATTATATTGGAACCTTAAAACAATATAATCATGCATCAGTCAACATCTCGAAACAATTTAAATGCGCCACGAGGGGTGGTCTATACATTTAAATACATTCAAGCGGATCACAAACTTAGAAGTTACAAATCCTTAATTCAAAATTAATAGTTGGCTCCCACTTTGACCACATAGAAATTGGCAGGGACTCCGATGGGAGTAAGTTAATATCAATTTCCTATGCCTAAGTAATAACCATAATTAAATACAAGATTATTATTTCGCTTTGAGCAAGCCACTCGTGGTGAGGGTCAATACCGCCACTAGTAATAATCCACAATCATCCTTTCGGAATTTATTCATGTGAAATCCGTTCTTTTGGCCGATCCGAGGGGGAAATGTATTCCAAAAGAACTTCACAAATAAATAAATTATGGAGGCCAAATTAATCCAATTTTAATATCCGGAATAAAATTGCGATTAAGTAAACATACTTAGTAATTTTCGAAAGTAAGGTTTTTCTTGGACAATTAAAATTCATGCAAACACATATTAACAAATAATAATAAGGGCACGAAATAAAACATCCATCAAAACAAAATTAAACACTTTGGAGCACTCAAATCCAATTGTCACGGTTTAATTTCTTCACGTCTTGATGCGAAAAATCGTCCTTGTTGCTTTCCGTCGTTCGTCTCGACACGCTCACACTCGAACAACAACACTTCATCAAAAACAGCATTGTTTGGGGTTCGGGGCGACGTTTAAAATTACACGAAAAAAATAGAACCGAAAAAAATTCCACGGCCCGAGATACGGCGCGCGTCGGCCCACGGAGTGGGCCCGCGCGCCTCTCGGCCAAGCAGCCGAGGCGCTGAAGCGCCAGCTGCCGAGCGCAGAAGCGCTGCAGGCCGAGCGCTGAGGCACTGCACGCCGAGCGCCGAGGCGCGCGCGCCCTTGCGCGGCGTCGGCCACCTGTCGCGCGCGGGTCGTGCGCCTTGCGCACCCCGTGCGCCGGGTTTTGACGTTCGTTCTCGTTTTCTTCACCCCATGTACGATTTTACGTCCATGCATGCGTCATCCGGGTACGCCGTCTTTAATTCTTCGTTCTTCGTCACGATCCGGTTACAATTTATTTTTCAAAAAAAAATAAATACTAGATCTAGACTAGTCTATTACAATGATCAAATCAAAACAAAAACAACTAATCTACTCGTGGATTTTCTCACGAGAAAAATGAATCCGAAGGAATCGAATTAAAAATAATTAATTCACACGCATGAAAAATAACAACATTAAAACCATGACAATTAGATACCTGCAAAAAAGATCTAGCAATTCTACTATCCAATTTCAATTTAATGTTAACAATTTAAATTCCAATTTAAAGATCAGAGCCCGAAACCGTGGCTCTGATACCAGTTGTTGGGAAATAGGGGTGCCCGGAATCTATTCGGGATGAAATTTAAATACGAATTTAAATACAATTATTACTAGCATGAATTAATCCTAATTAATTCAAATAATAATTCCAACAACCAATTTAACATCATGCATATTGAATTAATTCACATATAATCTATGGCGGAATAAACAAGATAATATGTGATTTACGTACCTCTCGTAGAACTTGGCCTTTGAATAAAACGGGATAAACACGTACGCGCTTTATCAACCCAAAAGCCTTCTCAAGTATTTCCTTTCACCTTATTCGATCACCGGTGGGAGATGCTTTCGAATAATCTAAATAACTAAGGAAAAAGAAAAATATCTATGCTCTTGATTTTTCCAACACATGGAATTATGTGCTTGGGGATGAAATAATCATCCCCTATTTATAGATATGAGTGGCCGAAAATTAGACGGAATATGGGCCTTGGAGAAAATCTTTTCTTAGACTCTAAGAAATCTTGAATATATCTCATATATTCTTTTCTCCATAATAAAATATTCCACAAAAATCTCACTCTCCTAATTATGGGGCAATTTTCGAAATTAAGAAGAAGAGAATCCAAGATTTGGATCTTCTTGAATATATGAGATAATCTTGTATTCCAAGAATACTTATCTTCCATAATATCTTTCCAAGAAAATCAACAAAATCTTTTCTCTCCTAACAAACACAATTTTAGAAAATTATGAAGAAAAATCAGCATAATATTATCTTTTTATTTTAATCACCTTATCATTATTGGGCTACTTAATGGGCTACTTGAGGGGCCTTTAAGGAGAATTAAGATTGGACCTCCTAATGGACTTCTGAATTTCAATATTAAGCCCCAATATAATTCAATCCATTAATATTAATTATTACCACTAATAAATTAATATTGCATTATCCATCTTAATCCATATTACGATAATATGGGCTCCCGGTTATTATTTCCCGCATTTAAGATTATCAAGTCCATTAATTAATTAAGCTTCTGAATAACTCTAAATTAATTAATATATTTCACCTTGGAGTAAAGACAGCTCAACATTATTATCCGTACCGAAGAAACTAATTCTTCACTTGCAAGATTTGGTACGATAAAACTTCTGAGCCCACCAAGGGGACTAATCACACGAGCCGTACTCGTACGCGTTTCTCCGTATTAAATCTTAGCAACCGTCGTATGATTAATATTACTGCCTAAGACACAAAGTTCGAAGTCACAATGATTCTTACCCAACATGAATCAAAGCAGTAACCATTAAGCACACACGGTCCTATTTAAGTGACGGAGATTAAGAAATCAACAACCACTGAGGTCTAATTCTTCACATTTCAGAACAGAAGAATTTATCCTCGTTGTAGGTCCTCTTCAACACATACTAAATGTGCTAGTGCAATCTCTTAGTCAAGACATACCAATCTGAGACTTACACATCGACCTTTAATGGCGGATTGTTCAATTTCACCTAGGTCGTGAAAATGTACGTTTAGTTACAAGGAAACTGTTAATGTTGTCTTCCGTGATCGGGTATCACCACATTAACTACAATGTAACTAGTACTATTATGAACTGTTTGCAATAAATATTCAACATTCAATCATATCTAAAGCAAATGCGATAAAAGAATTATTCTCATAAACAAGTGTTTGATACACGAGTTATACAAAGTAAAAGCATACTTTCACGTATAACTCCAACATTATTGTCTAGGGTTCAATTAAGACCGTTAGTTTGACTAATCGCTCGATATACGAGGGCCTATGGGTCGCACAACAAGTAATGGCAACCTACCAATTATAGTTGGTTGATTAAATATTATATTAGATATAATATTTAATTTATAGAGAATATAATAATAATTATATTTGGAATTAATTATTATTATTATTTAATTAAATTAGATTTAATGAAATATGAAATCCCAATAATAATATTTGGAATATTATTATAAAAGAATAATAGATATGATAAAGATATTATTCGTAGGAACATATCTAGGGAAATATAATCCGTAGAAATTATATTGCAGGCTAGGCCCGATATCTTGCTTAGAAATTAAACCAAGTTAATCCCTATAAATATGTGTCCTATGGGAATTTCGAAAACACACCAGAAATATAATATCTCCATAAAATCTTCAGTCGAAATTTTCCTAGCAAATTCATCTCGAGATTCAACGCTAGCATATCGGTGCGGATTGATAGAAAACCGTTACGTGGATACCATAGTGGAGGATTCCGTGTACAAATCGCTGTAAAGATTTATATACGTGTTATTTATCCTTTATATTTTATGTTATACAACTATATGCAGATTCATTGTTGGTGAATAGTTATCTTCCGTTGCGCCGAACATGGTGTTCGTGCCTCTAAAACCCAACAGAAAAGTGTAGATAAAGTTTATTATTTCCATTTTAGGCAACAGGACTATTTTTCGTGGACAGCCAAATAAGGCAACCAGGACTATATTTCATGGACGGAGGGAGTATTCAATTTATATGAATTAATATTTTTTTATATGAAATAATACTCCCCATTCCATTTTTTTGTTGGTCCTATGATCCATTAAAATCAGTCAAAAATGCATCAGTTTTACATGGTGCAATATTAGAATAAGTTTATGTTGAATATAATTTGTCTGAGACCATAAGTCCTTATGCCGTACACTATGGTAAATGAAATTTCGTTTAATGTATGTGACCATCACATACGTGCTTTTTCTTATTTATATAATTGCATCTTAAGGATCTTTGATAAATGTAACTAGTAATAAGGGACAACAACTTGCACACATCACCTATATTGTGCAACTCATGGTGATTTTTTAAAGGGTTAATTGCAAATAAAATCACAATTTTTTTGCAAATTGCAATCTAATATAAACTTTTGAATCTTTGCAAACAAAACTCCAACTTAACATTTGGTTGCAATTTTAACCAAAACATATATTTCAATCAGCCCGAAAATGATAATAAATTATGTGTTGTCATCCGAACCAATATAAACATATTAATACTATTAATTATTCATTATCAGGTAAGTGAAATATCATTTTCGGACAACAAAAAATTTATTTGTTGGTTCGAATTGCAAACAAATATTAAGTTGAGGTTTTGTTTGCCAAGATTTAAAAGTTTAGATTAGACTGCAATTTGCAAAAAGGTTATGATTTAATTTGCAATTAACCCTTTTTTAAGTGTACAAGTTGTTTAATTAATTTACCAAACAACTCATGTGATTTTTTTTAAAGTACCACTACAAAAGGCGATCAGTTTAGTGAGAATATTATTTCCATCGTAAATTTTAGTGTTTTACGACAGATTTGCGACGAACATTAACCAGAAGTTGTAAAGAGTTAAGATTTGTGAAGGGGGGACACATCCGTCGCAAATTCTTAGTGTTTGCGACGGAATAGGCCGTCGCAAATTAAGGGACTGTTGGCATTCGACCTCCCTGTCAAAATTTACGACGGCTATAATTTTTTAATTTGCGACAGACTCCGCCGTCGCAAACTCCGCCCGTTTGACCGAGACCTTTCGAAAATGGTTCAAAGTTATTATGACCGACCACTTTGCAACGGGCAAGCCTGTCGTAAATTTCAACTTTGTGATTTGCGACAGACTTACCCGTCGCAAATTCGAACCGTTTGACTGTGACCCTTCGGGAAACGGTGCAAATTAAATGCCAGCGACTGATTTGGGATGGACTAGGCCATCGTAAATTTTAAATTTAAGATTTGCATAACAAATCACCAAACCGTTTTGTGGCTTAAGGCGATAAGTTTTGGGACGGACCCCTTTCCATCACAATTTTTTTGCCTATTTAAGCAGTGGTCGGCGAGCTCCATTCACTCACGAGAGAGAAGAGAGGAAGAAGAAAATAAGGAAAAATGTCGGCGAGCTTCAGTCACTCACGAGCCAATCTGTCCCGATTAAAGTTCTCGTTTCATCATTCTCTACACAATAACGATAAGTTTTTATATGTTTTACCCTTCAAATTTTATTTTAAAGCATGTTAATTAATTATAAATTTGTTTTATAATTATGAGTATAAATTTAGTATGTGATTAAGCATGTTTTTGTTTTTAGGGGAGAACGGAGTTCAATTAACCGAAAAACTGAATCGAGCCGAACCGAAATATCAATTTGGTTCGGTTATTTTGATTTTTGGTTCGGTATCGGTTTAAAGTTTTAGAAATTTTGGCTTTCGATTTTGGTTATCTAAGTAAAAATACCAAAATAACCGAAACCAAAATAAGAGGATGTATATAAGTACCTAATTTTTAACCTTAGTTACATTTACTCATCCCCAAATTTTTTGTCGTCATCTCTTCTAGTCTTCCCTTCCCCATTCTCTAATTTTTTATTGTGGGTTATTTGTTTTGGTTGCAATCTATTAATATATATGGGCTTGGACTGTCAACAAGTTATACGCTTAAAATATGGTCCAATTTAAATGTCCACTATATTTCAGTTTTTTGGTTATTAAGCGAAACCGAACTGAAATTTTCGATTTTGGTATTTTCGGTTTTAAAAAATTTCGGTACGGTTTTGGTTAATTTTATATATAATTCGGTTTATTTCAGTTATGTTTTTTTAGTTCGGTAACCGAACCAAGCCATGCTCTCCCCTAATTTTTTTAGTATAAATTATTCGTTTATATGTGATTAAGCATGTGAGTTTTAGTATAAATTATTTATTTTAGTATTTGATTTTCGTATAATTATTTAGATTTTAAAGCATGTTAATCATTGATAAAGTAAATATATATATGTTGATTGTTGTTATATTGCATGGTTTAGATTTTTAATATTTTAGGAGAATTGTTTAGATTTTTGTATATGTTGATTGTTGTTATATTGAATGAGTATGTAGGAGAATTGTTATGATTTTTGACTATATATGATTAAGTAGTATTGTATTTTAGTATCGATTTAGTATGATGATTATGTTAGGAGAGTGGTATGATTAGGTTAGTTAAGTTCATTGATTTTTGTTTAGTATATTGAATAATATTTTATACGTTTTAATATTTTAGTATTATTGATTTTTTTTTATAAATGAGTGGAAAAGACAGTGGTAGTGGCAGTCATCCCCCTTGTAGTCAGCAAGGGGGTCGAGAAGGAGGGAGGACATCAGGGGTCACTCAGACCCAAGGTTGATCTGGCCAAGGTCTGTATCACAGACCTCTTCACAACAGCCTTCTAAGGGCTCTTCCTCCGCTCAGTAGGGTGGTGAGGGTTCACCTTTCTCCCGCCAGCATCTGGTTGTTCACAACCAGATGATTGTTCAGCCCCGCAGTTCAAAGTAAGTTTTAATATTTTATACTCAATTTTTTATTAAAACATAATTAATTTACTAACTTTGAAGTTTTAGTGTTACAGTTGGATTCCAGGTCACGAGGCTAGTGCTCAGGTGTCCAAGTTCATCTGAGACGGTAAATTCGAGTCCACCGGTTTCAACTGGGGGGCAGTGTCCAACCGGAGAAAATGGGTCTACTTTGAGGAATTTAAGGTATTAATTAGTTATTAATTATTTAATTTATTAATTATTTATTAATATAAATTATATAAACTGATATCTATATTTTAATGTAATTGCAAAAATATTGCGTCTGGGCACCGGAGCACGATGATCAAATGTGGAGGAATTTTTGTACGAATGGCAGCGAGCGATACTGGGACATCATGTATCGAATTAGGGAAGCATTGTTCAAGGAGGAAAAACCGACTGATATGGGAAAGGACAACAAAGATCGATAAATTTGGCCCCGATTCCTCACATACTGGGATAACAATGAATTTAAGGAGAATGCGCAGAAGAACAAGACGAATCGCCTTAGTTACCCTGATGGAGAAGGGATCGCGAGACATCGGGTCAGTTCTCGGTCCATTTTGGAGCACGCGATGCAATTTGTAAGAGACAGCTTCATGTAATTTTTATAATTTTTTATTAATTTTTGCTAATATTAATTACTATTTTTTTCTTTGTAGGCGAGGGAGCATAAACGCGACCCCTCTCATTTTGAGAGATTGTAGCTCGTCCACCCATTGGTCGAGGAGACTGGAAAGTCCACCTATGGCTGCACCCACGAGATCCACGTAAGTATTATTTCAAATTTTAATATTAAAAGTATTATTTAAAAATTTTTTAAGCACATTTATTAATTAAAGTTAAATTAATTTGCAGAGGAAGATGTTCATTGACCTTGACTCCCAAACTCAGCTTCAGGAAGCGGCGGATGGGCCGAGCTCTATGCCTCCCGTAGAGCCTTCTGTGGACATTCAAAATGAGTTGTACTTCAAGAAGTTCAAGGCTAAAAAGGGGCGGTTCACTGGATTGGGTGGTTTTGGAAAAAACTTGATCTGATCTCGTGGATCGGGCGCATCCTCTTCTCAGTCTTCCATCGACTCTCATCCCAGCGAGCTCGAGAGATAACTTTTGATTGTGGTTAAACAGATGAAGCACCTCCAGAAGCTGCAGCGGGACAAGAAAGAGTATGAGAGGCAGTGGCAGTGGCAGGCGGAGAAAAAGCATCAGGAGCAAATGAACGTGTGGTGGAGAATGGTCTCCACCACAATAGGTGGATCGTCTATACCACCACTGTCGCCGTCGATTCAAAACCTGGATGAGGATGAAGAGGGGGATGATGTCGGATTTCAATCCGATGATTAGGAAATCTTAGATTTTTTATTTTATGAAGTACAATTTTTTTTATTTGACTCGAAATTTCTTTAATTTTATTTATTTGGATAATTTTATATTTTTAAATAATATTTTATTAGATGAATAATATATAAGTAGTAAAAAAAATTACACAAAATAAAAAAAAGTTAATTTGGTGAAACATGAAAAAAAAAAAAGACTTCATTTGGATACATATAGAATTACTTGTGTACAAATGAATGAATTATAAATTTACATTGTCGAAATAAATAATTTTGCAAAATTAAAAAAAATTAGGCAAAACATTTATATAAACAAGTTAGAAATGAAAAAAAAAATTAGTTTGATGAATTATGAAAAAAAATTAAGTCAATTTGGATACATATACAATTAATTGCGTACAAAATGAACAAATTATAAGTTTACGCGTTGTCGAAATAAATAGTTTTACAAAATAAAAAATATAGTTGACAACAACATTTATATAAACAAGTTAGAAACGAAAAGAAATTAATTTGATAAATTATGAAACAAAAATGAGGCAATTTGGATACATATACAATTAATTGCGTACAAAATGAACAAATTATAAGTTTACGCGTTGTCGAAATAAATAATTTTACAAAATAAAAAAAAAATAGTTGGTCACAATATTTATAAACAAGTTAGAAAAGAAAATGAATTATGAAAAAAAAAAGAGTCATTTTGGATACATATACAATTAATTAAAAGAAAATGAACAATAGATGCAATTGTACAAACGGTGTGCGCCACCTCCACATGCATGAGAGGTCGCGAGTTCGATTCCCTTTAGACGCGAATTTGAAATTAATTGTTTAAGGTCCAATAAGTCTAATATAACTTAGCCCGTCTAGGGTGGGCGGAGGACCCGTGTTCGAATCACACAGACCATTTTTTTTGTCCCAGGCTCAGGTTTTGTGACGGACACGTGTCCGACGTAAATACAAAATTTGCGACAAAAACGTGTCCATCGTAAATTTTTCGGGGACAATTAAAATAATAGTTTAATCCAATATTTTGCTTTGACAATGACCGGGTCTTGGCCCAAGGGTTCTGCAACGGAAAAAGTTGTCGCAAATTTGAGGGAGATGCCCAAAATCCATCACAAATATTAGCTACTGCTGTTTTGCCAACAGACATACGTTCGTTGTAAAATTCGTTGCAAATAGTGTTTTGCGATGGATTTTCCATCGCAAAATCTATCGTTAAATATCGTGTGTTTTTAGTGTACTGGTGTACATTTAAGTATAACTCGTAATCAGGTAATGTTTGTTGTTTGGGATTGTTTGGTATGTTTAATTAAAACTTAAAAATAATACTTTTTTTTAAATAAAAGAATATATTACATTTAAGAAAATAGAATTTTTAGGTTAACAAAAATATTTTAAAAGTCACGCCTTAACAAGACTTGTAGTAAAATATTTGTATAATGATGATTCATGATGTAGGAAAAGACATAAAATCTTAATGATGTGGATCCATCAATTATTGACGCACTCATATAAGTCATCACATATATAATGAAATAAATATATGACCATTGTGATTACCATCATCAATTCATCATAGTGAAACGATTGGAAAGCAAATTAAGCTAAAACTCATGCAAAAAGGGAAAAAGGGAAAGAAAGAATGGTTTTGTGGGGGTGAATATGGTTTATCTATTTGGACCACCAAACCAACACACACTAGTCAAAATTGCGATTTAATCATATATCCGTTTTCGTCACTGTTGTTTAATCCAACTACAATTCCTCATTTTAGATTATATATCGACTATTCTGGCTTAAATTTATATTTTTTAGTTAACTGATAAACTTTATATGTCTACATTCTCAGAATAAAGTATTTTTATAATAATAAAAAGTTGAAAAATAACTCGCAATATTTTCTAGGATCAATTCTTGGATTCAAATATCATTTAAAAGTCCGAATTTATAAAGATATATAAAATTAATCGTCTAAGTTCGAATTTCTATTTAGGTGTGAATTACTTATTTTATATTATTTCCCTAACAAACATGTCGAAGGTAAAAAATGTGTTAAAATTTTCGATCGTAAATTAATAGAATTGAGGTGGATGCATTAATATATTAAAAATATTTGGTACAACTTTGTCTTTCGAGAGACCGCTGTCTCATAAATATATATGGCAAAAATTTGTGTCAATCTGAATTAATGGAACTCAAATTTTTTTCAAATATTATTATCATGTATAGATACTAATAAAGCTCGTTTGTTTGGGAATATTGAATAATTAATCTTGGAATATAATTTACTTTATATGTGGGATAATGAGGGATATTACAAATACCACCTTCCAAGTGGTATGTATAATTAATTGAAATTGATTAATAGAAGTGTGGACTTGTCAATTTTAGCGGGCTTCGGTAAACAAAATCGATCTTAAAAAACTGTGGGTGGGGTGGGGTAGGGTGGTGGGGGGGGGGGGGGGGGGGATCAAGGCAAACAAATGGGCTCTTATTGTTATACATATTTACTATCACTCTTATTCATACATATTATTACTATAAAAAAATTAAATATTTTTAAATAGTGATAGTTGATATGCATAATAGTGATATGTATGCATACCAATGATTCTTAAAAATAAAGTTTACGTAAACTCGATTTCACAAGAGACTTAATTACTTCAAATATATACTCTCTTCGTCCACAAAAAATGTGTCCACTTTCCTTATTTGTTTATCTACCAAAAGTGTATCATTTCCTTATTTGTCAACAATGACTTTAAATTTATAGTACTCACAAATAATTATTTTATTTATATTTTATTTTTACTTTATCTATTTTTTCTTAAAACTTGTGCGCAAATAATGAGACACAATTTTATATATATAGTATGATAAAGTATAAAGTAAAAATGATTCACATATAAAAATAAACTAATATTTTTTAGTATAACCAACTCACACCATTCAGTAAAAATAATTAATATTTTTTAATAAAAATAACTAATATACATTAATTATTCGTACACAGATTTATTCTATACCCACTCATATACTATATACTCCCTCCGTCCCACAAGTGTTTGCACCATAGTTCGGGCACAGGTTTTAAGACAAAAGTGTAATGAGTAGTGTTTTGTGGTGTATAAAGTGAAGAAATTGGTTGAATTGAGTGTATTGTGGGCCCAAAAGGTAAAAAGTAATGACAATTTCTGTAAATATATGAATATTGTGAGGGTGGAGTTTATAAAAATATTTTCTTTTATGGGTATGCAAACACTTGTGGGACGGACGAAAAATGAAAGTGTGCAAACAATTATGGGATTGAGGGGGTACATAGAGTGCTAAAAGCCATTAATAATAAGCATATTGATTTTTTGATATGATTAGACCACGTTGAGTAGGCATGTGAACCTGGGCAACAAAATTTGACCGTGTAAAGTGACGCACAAATTAGTAAGCTACTACCCTCAAAGTTAGAGGTGTCGAGGAAATATATGTTAAATTAAGTGAAAGAAAAAGTCAAAAACTTTGTAAACACTGTATCTGGAATAACTAATGTAAAATTTCTAATTGGTACATGTTCAAAAGTTTAAAAATTCGAAAAGATCGAGCCCATTACTCATATTTCATGACGTATCTTTTATAAATCCAACGTCTTATTAATTATTTCAATAATTTATCGTCGCATATTTTTTTTTTTTTTCTTTGAAGTGTAAAATGATTCTAGCTAGTAATAGAAGTAACTAGTAAGCGTCCCTTTAAAATATCGATAATCGGATTAAGTATATGATGTATCCTTAGAATTGTATATTGACATGTAATTATAACGACAAAGCCAAATAAATGGTGAATTTTATCCCATCAATGTTTTCCATATTAAATCAATAGGCAAAAAAAAAAAAAAAATCTTCCTAATGCAAAATCAAACTAAAAAATCTAGCCTTCACTTTTCCCTTCACTAAATATTCAAACTCTCCTACAATACGCTGATGATACGATCTTCTCAAGCCCGGACAATTTAAAAAATATTGAGGGAATCAAGTATATACTTCACAATTTTGAGATGGCTTTTGGCTTGAAAGTTAATTTCCAAAAATGTGCATTTTTGGGCCTCAATATGGATAGTTCCACTATTCAATCAATGACTGATTTTTTAAGATGTGAAGTGAGCAAAAGTCATTTTTCATATTTGGGTATCAACGTGGGTATAAACCACCATGCCTCTTCATCCTGGTCAAAGTTAGTAGAGAAGGTTAGAGGCCGATTGCATGCTTGGAATGGAAAACACTTGTCTTTTGGGGGTCGAATTACTTTGATTTAATCCGTCGTTTCTGCTTTGCCGATTTATTGCCTCTCCTTTTACAGTAGCCCAAAGAAAATCATTCATGAACTTATGAGTATTCAAAGAGCATTCCTTTGGGGGGGGGGGGGGGTGGGTGGTGAGGATAAGGAAAAAAAATTGGGTTAGGTGGAGTAATGTTTGCAAAGGGAAAGAGAAATGGGGTTTAGGTATAAGGAATTTGGGTGTCTTTAATAAATCACTTTTGGGAAAATGGGTGTGGAGAATTCTAAACAATGAAGATATGTTGTGGGTTAAAGTAATTAAATCAAAGTATGGAGAAAATATTTTCTTAGGGGAGGACATCTGTGAATTGTTTTAGAGGGAAGATGGGAATGGGAATGGGATGGTCAAGGATTTTGAGAGAATTGTTGGTAGAGGAGATATAACACATTTTTGGTTAGATCGGTGGATGGGGGATAGTAGTTTTAAAAAGAGATTTTTATAGGTAGTTTAGGATTAGTTCTCAACAGGAGTCTCGGATTAGTGAAAAGAGGGATGGGGGGGGGGGTGGATGGATGGATATGGGAAATGAAATGGAGAAGAGAGTTGAGGGATAGAGATAAAGTGTTGTTGAATGAATTATTGTCTTTTTTTTTTTTTTTCGGTAAATGTTAGTTGTTAGTAGTTAGATTAGTTCACCAAGTCTCCATACACTCCCAGAAATCTCCAAGCCTACCTTATAACTCCCTCCCAATTCGTTCCCAAAGGGAATCGAACCCAGGTCACTCACTAGAGTGAGGAACCTGGTGGACAAATTGAACCGAAACGTAGAAGATAATTGGAGTTGGATACATTCACCAAGTGGTTTGTATACCACAAGAGAGGAATATAAGAGAAGAACATCAAGTGGAGTCCAAGAAGAACTTTCGTTAGAAGATAAGACGTGCAAAAAGATATGGAGATGTTATGCACCAAGGAGAGTACAAGCCATCGTTTGGAAGGTCTTAAAAGAAAGAATGCCAACAAAGATTGATCTTCAAAGGAGGGAAGCTCAAGTTTTGAATGGTGATGCCCAATGTGGCCTATGTGGAGAAGAGGAAGAAGACATTTCACATGTGTTTTTCAGGTGCAAGATGGCTTGGAAAATCTGGTCATATTGTTATGGGTGGACGAAGGTGAGTATGATACCTCATAATATCTCTGCTCGTCATTGTCTACAACATAGCAATATGCTCGAAAATTCTAAGAGCCAAAAAATTTCCTCGACTTTTTGAGCGGCTATCATTTGGACCATATGGAATGAGAGAAACGATTTCATATTCAACGGGAAAGAACCTCATAACTATAAAATATTTACGAAAATCAAAGCAAAGGTGTGGTCATGGCTAGTCGTAAAGGAAACATTTGTTGACAAAATCTCTTTTCAGGAATGGAGTGCAAATCCTATAAAAAGTTGTTGTAATCTTTATTAGTAGCTATGAAGATTGAAGTCTTGAAATATTGTAAGGGTTGGAGTATCCCTTGTACCCTATGTTTTAAAAAGCAGTTCGGACCGGACCGCTACTCGGACATGCCTCCGAACGGCTCGAATGCGTTGGACCGCTCATAGGTTGAAGCGTCCATGAACCGGCAAAAATCGGCGAAATTGGGTCGAACCAGTCACCGGGTGAACCGTTGGACTCGGCCGTTGAAGGATTTAAAAGAAAAGGGTTATTTTATTCACCAGCGGCGACGAGTTCTTCTTCATTCTCCCGATGGCAACCACGATTCCAGCGCGACATCTCTCTTTTCCTCTTCCCAGTTCCCTTCGAAAGATATACATGTCGTTAAGTTCTTCTCTTCTTCCGTCGATCGCAGTTTAATTGGGATCTCCACGAAGACGATTAATCGGACTGTGTTTGTATCTCAGAGTATATAGGTAACATTTGATTGTGAATTTTGATGGGAGAGAAGGGCGTGAGTGGTGCGTCGTGGCTTGAAGGGAGAGAGGGCCATAAGTGGTGTGTGGCCGTGTGGGATAGTGAATGATGAAGTGGTGATGTGGGTCAGTGAATATATTAATTTACTGTATAAACAATAGATGTATATAAATATATATAGAGTGTGACATATATATATATTATTTGTTTGTTTAAATTTTAACTTAATGTATATAATTACAATTTATATATTTAATTATATATAATATATAATTATGACGTCATACTGGCTCAATAGCTTTACTAACGGTTGGACCCCGATTCGACTGGTCCGACCAAAAGTGCTAAGGGTATTCGGTTCAACGTCCGCTTCTGCTTTTAAAACATAGCTTGTACCCCAATTTTATAATATATTTATTTTACCGATAAAAAAAATATAACTATTGACCTATACGATTTAACACAATTTAAATAGCAAAAGAGAGAAAAAAATCTATAACTTTTAGACAATAAAAAACACAACTTCGATGCATTAATAACTCTAATCACTTATAACTAAGAACTCAAAAAATACAATATTTAAGGAGCTTATAAATTGCTTAGGTGTTTGAATAAATAAAAAATAAGCTCTTAAATAATATGAGGGTGAAAATGTTTTAATGTTATTTAAAGTAAAAATATTTTTATTTATACTGTAATATAAATATATAAGACTATTGTCAATTTAGTACCAAAAGGTAGAATAATGATCCTTTTGGGACCTAATAGATTAAAATATCGATTAAATATCTAAAGGATGAATTAAATTAATCAAAGACCCATAAATTTAACGGCATGTGTGACATCTTGTAATTCATAATCTTAATATTATTATACTTACTGATTTTATTTTATTTACTATTTTTTTCTCATACATATGAAATTGGATTAGAGTCCCATAAGTTCATGGACAGTTTCATTCAAACTTTTGTACATAGTTTATATTATTTCACATTAAATCCTGCATGGAATCAAATTGGAGTTAATTTTAATGGAATGGCATTTGTTGGGTGCCTAGTCCATGTTTTTTTAATACACTCCATCTAAATAAATTAGAAAAATAAATCCAAAAAACGTAACAATTTTTGAAAAAAAAAAAAAATATATATATATATATATATATATATATATGTTTAGTGTTTTTTTTATATTTTATATTCAAAAAAATAATTCCAAAGTTTGTCAAAATTTTCAGATTTTTTTCCCAAACATTTGTTTGGTGGGGTGCATTAAAACGAATAGGACTGTATTTAACCTTAGCTTTTTTTTTTTGACGGGTATTTAACCTTAGCCTTTGTTGGGCTTGGATTTGAAATTTTAATCTGAATGAGTATTGTTGGGCTTGATGTTGGACTAGGATTTGTACTTAGAATCATGGTATCAATCAAAGTTGGACTAGGCTACCTTGCCCTGATATTTTTGGGATTTTAGTAGGCCATGTCTAGGTTTATATAATTTTTTATTAGCAAAAAATTGTATAAGACCGTCTTATGGCATGAGACAACGCACTTATCTTTATCAAAGTGTTAATGAGTCAATATCCTAGTTATACTCATTCTCATTTTCTCATGCCATTAAAACGATCTCATACTATACCTACCTTATTTTTTTTAACAAATGATATCTTCATTTATGTAATGATATATTATCACACATATATCCGATTGTAACTTATAAGGGAGTGGAACAAGTACATCATTGGCTCGTATTGGGACACCACTTAACAATTCATACGCTTAAAAAATAACAATTTTATTTAGAGAAGGTATTATGTGAACTATATTTACGGGGAAACTTATTTGAAAAATATTAGTAAATTATACTAAAGGTATCAATTTTAATGGGTATTAGTTGTTTTAACGAAAAATATTAGTTGAAGTTGTATTAGTTATTACCGCTAATGGTATTAATTATTTCAGTATAAGATATTAGTAAATTGTTAAAGGAAATAGTTACCGTGAGTATCATTCACATAACACTTTGCCTTTTATTTATAAACTTCACCCTTGTAATTGTGAGCGGTAGGGTTGTTCACAGAGTTCGAAGATTACTGAATCCAAACCAAAATCTGCACCGAAAAAAAAATCGAACCGAAAATTTTCATTGGCCTTTTGACTTTAATCGTACCAAAATTGAATTGAAAGTTTTTTTTGGTATGGATATTACCAAATTAACCGAATTGAAAAACTGAATAAGACCGTACCGAGCCAAATAACCGAATTAAATATGTATTAAAATTTAATTATTATTTATTTTTTGTTCATCAAATTGTATTATAATATTATTGAATTCAAGTACAACTATACGATAACATAATTTATCTTCGTTTTCAGAATACAAATACTATTTTATTTATCATATTAATTTCTTAAAACGTTAACTCATGTTTAAGTGTATATCAAAATGATTTAAATTTAATTTGTTTCATCTTTTAATTTCATTCTAAATGTATATTTATTTCTTAACAAAAATTTGGATATGATGCATCTCGTGTCAGGATTCATCGTGGTGATTTGTGCTATTTTAACTATCCACTATCATATGCTTGATTGGAGTTGAAAATGTGTAGTATCCATGTGAGTGTGCGTCAATATTTAAAAAATAATAATAAAAAAAAATAGTTTCTCAGCCCCATTCCGTACCGATTCGGTCCATTTGTAACCCAAAATCCATTCTGATTCGTATCGTACCGAAATTTTGTTACGGGCACGAACACTCAATTTTTAAAATAACCGAATTTCGGTACAGACACATATATTTTCAAATATATGTTTTGGTATATACCGAGAGCAGCCCTAGTGAGCAGATCCCCAGTGAAACTTGTCCATAATATGAAAGTGATATTATTAAATGTATATGTTGATACCATTAGACACATTCGCTGATATCATAACATTTTACATTGTGATTTATATTTACAAATAGTATCAGTGAATGTATATAATGATATTCGTAAATATATCTGATGACATTAATTTTATACCTGAAAATTATTCATAAAAACCTATGAAAAGTTAAACAAAATAAATCAAATTCTTGTAATTGTTTTTTTTTTACAGCAAAAGGAAATCATGAATTAAACCATAGCCAAATCGGCTTCAACGTCTTGAACAATAGTGGCCGGAATATTGGCCGAAACAAATGGAAAAGAACAAGAAAAACCAAATAAAGCTAGCTTATGAGCAACTACGTTGCCCAATCTTCAATTCCATGAGAAAATTACCTCATCAAAGCGAGGCTGTAACTCCAAAATTCTCCGAACAAGCCTGCCTATATTCGAATAATCCAATCGTGGACGAAGCAACGCATGTATCACAATTTGAGAATCCGCCTCCACCACAATCCGATCCATACCATTAGCTGCGGCCAGCTCTAACCCCTTCCGAATAGCCTCAGCCTCCGCAATTTTGACAACATACTCAGCCCTATTTCGTTCAACAAAGCACCATAAAACCGTCCCCTCCGAGTCTCGCACCAGCCCCTCGATGGACGTACCTTGCCCAGATTTTACAGAAGTGTCAGTGTTAAGCTTCACAAGGCCCGCAGCAGGAGATCTCCAGCGCACATCCACCCGTCGTTGCTGCTGCTGCTTCTTCCTCCCCAGCCCGCACACCATAGTGAACTCCTCCACGTGTAGCAAAGCCCTCCGAACAATCTCAGCAGCAGGCCACACTCTATTATGAAAGAGCATCTGGTTACGACTATACCACACCGTCCATAGCAGCGTGATAAACACCCGCCTCTTCGTCCGTGATAATGTAGCCATAACACCTTGCACCCAGTCCTCCAATATCGGCAAATCGGGCCTCCACGAATCCGGCGGAAATCCTAAGCGATCATTACTCCATATTCCAGCAATATTAATACAATCCCGAATCGCATGCTCCGACGATTCCATTTCCACCCCACATCGCTTACAATATGGATCAACATCAACAAACCGACTCACAGGATTAATCGACGGCGGCAAAATACCATGCATCAGTTTCCATAGAAAGAAACGAACCTTCGGAATTACTCCAACATCCCACACACAATTCCACACATTCGGCTCCATTGGCGACTGTACAGTCGGAATCGTAGGGCGTAGAACGTCAACATACCCCAGCTTGGTAGTGTACAAACCCATTTTGTGAAAACGCCATGCAAGCACATCAGTACTTCCATCACGTACCACTGGAAGCGTTAGTATTCTATCCATAAGAGCTGCTGGGAATATTTGGGCTAACAACTCCTGATTCCACCCCGTTCCTTCTTGATTAATAAGATCAGAGACTAGTAAATCAGGCCAAACACTGCTATACTCTGAACTCACATATGGAATTCCCCCGTCATAAAGCCACGATTCCTGCCATACATTAATTTTTGTACCATCGCCAACAACCCAAATCAGTCCACCCTCCAAAACTCTTCTTCCTTCCAGAACACTTTGCCAAGTATAACTCAAATTATGTCCTATAACAGCTGAACGAAATTCATGTCGTGGATAGTATCTAGCTTTTAACACCGATTCCAACAGCGAACCACGGTTTTGAATCAACCTCCATCCCTGTTTAGCCAATAGAGCACTATTAAAGAAAGCCAAATGACGTAACCCCAAACCACCTTCAGATTTTGGCTTATATAACCACTCCCTACGTAGCCAATGAACCCTCCTCTCCCCATTCTTTTGACCCCACAAAAATTTAGCAAAAACAGACTCTATATCCTCAATCACCCCCTATGGGATCTTAAAACACGTCATAAGATAAGTCGGAATGGCCTGAGCAACAGATTTCACCAAAGTTAGCTTCCCAGCATAAGATAACATACGAGCTTTCCAGTCCTTTAATTTCTTATGAATTCTATCTCGTAGCACTGTGAAAATATCACTCCTAGCTCGCCCTCGTGGAATTGGAACACCCAAGTATACCGCATGTTGCTCAACCCTCCGCACCCCTAAAACTCCAGCAAGATGATTCCCTCTATCCTCCGAGATACCTGCACTAAACATGATGTTGGGTTGTTCAAATTTATAACTTGACCATAAGCTTTTCCATAGGCTTTAAGAAGGCCTTTCACACAATTGAGCTCAGGTTCCGTCGCTCGTCCAAACACCACAGTATCATTTGCAAAGAACAATTTAGTAACAGCAGGTGCACGCCTACAAATCCTAACACCATGCAACAACCCTTCTCTATTTCCCGCCTAATCAACGAAGAAAGCGCTTCAGCACAAAATAAGAATAAGTAAGGAGATAAAGGATCCCCCTGCCTTATTCCTCGAGTCGGCCAAAATTGCTCTGAGGGAGTACCATTCACCATAACAGCAAAAGAAACAGTTCTAACACACCTCATAATAGTATCAACTAATGGCCCCCACAACCCAACCCTCAACAACACCCCTTCAAGAAAATCTCACTCCACTCGATCATACGCCTTACTCATATCAAGTTTAAAAGCAAAAGATCCTTTAGACACCACTTTGTTATGCTTCATAAAATGGAAAATTTCAAAAGCCAACAAAGCATTATCTGTTATCAACCTACCAGGAACAAACGCAGACTGACACGGGTCTATAATCTCAGGAAGAAAAGGTTTTAGCCGATTCGTAATAGTTTTAGTAATGAGTTTAAGAGAAACATTACACAAACTAATTGGCCTAAAATCAGCCGGACGCCCGGGCTTTTTAAACTTTGAAACAAGAGCAATATGAGTATGATTAAAACAACTAGGATCAGCCCCATGATTTAAAACATCTAGAGCAGAATTAACTACCCCATCACCCACAATATGCCAATATTTATGGAAAAAGACAGTAGACATACCATCTGGACCTGGAGCCTTAGTAGGGTGCATCTGAGATAGAGCAGTCATAACTTCCTCCACTATGAACGGCCTCGATAACGCAATATGCATGTCCTCTGAACCCCGTTGCTCCACAACCTCAATTACCCCTTCCATCACCAGATTGTTAGTAGCCGTGTAAAGATCAGAAAAGTAATTCACAAAAACCCGTTGCTTATCCCTCTCTTTCCTTCCATCCCTCTCTTGCTTATGCCTTGTTGCATCCACCCTATTACGCTTCCGTCTGCCACTTATGAAAAAACTGAGTATTCCTATCCCCCTCCCTCATCCAGCTTACCCTCGACCTCTGAAGCCAGAATAATTCCTCCATACGCAACAAGGCACCAAGCTTATTTTCCACCACCCTAGCCTTCAACACCACCCTTTCAGTTTGAGCAGCCCGTTGTAGCGCATCCAGTTCTCGTTTGCACTTCTGGACCTCCTTCTGCAAATAACCAAAAGTACGTGCATCCCATGCAAATAGAGCATCCCCACACCTTTTAATATTAGCTGCCAACATCTCTCTACAATCCTCCCCCATGGACTCCCACACCCCCTTAATAATGTCCTCACATCCCTGCGCACTCAACCACAAAGTCTCAAATCTGAACCTCCTAACCCGCCTCTTTGATTAGGCGTGAAATTGTCATGATTCGTAGCTTGAAATACCCCAATCTTGGTCGAGTTTATCGAGTATTTAGAGTCAATTGAGCATTATTTCTACACATTGATGAATTTTTCTCTTTGATGCTCATAGGTGAATAGAGGACAAAAAACAGAGTTCGTAGGACTTTGAATCGACTCAAACGGATGCCCGGATGAGAAGATATTGAAGAAATACGATTGGTATTAGTGCGGACGAGGAAAAGTATTAGTTGGGATGAGTTGGAAATCACTCGAGTGACTAGGTCGAGCGCCACCGCTCGAGCGAATTGCTCGAGCGCCCAAAACATACAGTGTAATTTCAGCGCTCGACCGGCTCGAGCGTAACCGCTCGAGCGATTGTGTCATTTGAGCTACACTACTCGAGCGGGACCGCTCGAGCGTTTTGCTCGAGCAACTTCGGATTTTTGCCTCCGGATGCGTATTTTCGGCCCATTAACTCCCGTTTCGACCCGTGCCTATATAGACCTCTTCCAAACACGTTTTGAAGAATCCCCGAACTTTAGAAATAACTTTAGACTTAGTTTTTGGAGAGGAAGGAGAGGAGCAAGCTTTATTTACGTTTTGTTGAGGTTTTGCATACGAATTCTTAGTTTCTTTTCGTTTCTTAGTTCCTTTTCATTAGTTTGATTTCTTTAAACACTTTGAAACTTCGTTTTAAGTAATTAAATTTCAGTTCTTAGTATTTATTTCTTTAAACCCTAGTTCATGTTTCATATTTTCGTTCTTCAATTCATTATGTTTATGTTTGTTGTTTCTTCTATTGCTTTTATGTTTGTTAACGTCATGTCTAGCTAAAACCCTTGGATGCTTAGGTTAGGATGAACTCGTAGAAGTAGGATGTGGGTACGTAATTAGGGTAATTCGTGACGTTAGTTTTAATTCTCTTAATTAATGAATTCTTATAATTAATCTTAACTTTACCTTTGAATTTCGTATGAAAGTGTTAGAGAGAGGACGACCGCATCACTCAATAACGATTAGTAGTCTTAACGAGAGGGTTTAGAAAGGGTTAATTCATCTACCGGTTTAGCGAAGGAGGACGACCGCATCACCTTAGTTAAATTAGGGTCTCATTAATTAAGCGCTATCTATTAACTTGTTAGTGGATTAGTGAAGTCGATTGCTAGGATAAAGTATTAGGGTTAGAAATCTTGAGCTTTCATTCTACGATCTTTTACTTTGGTTAATTCTTGTTTGTCACGATTACTTTGATTATGTACCTGCTCCGTTAGTATACGTAGGGATTCCTATCCTGAGCATCACCATCTCATACTTGCATACACACCTTAGATACTTAGTTTAATTTTCCTTTTGCATTCGTAGAGTAATTTAGTTTAGACTTAATTCTTTTAATTTTCAAATCCAAAAACATACACTCATATTAACTACGACGCGTAGATCTTCAGGGATCTATTCGCATACACACTTTCCCTTGGGTTCGATAATACTTGGTCCCTATACTTGCCACTACTACAGTGAACCCGTACTCTTGCGGGGAAGCTACTAGTAGAAAGCTATTGTAGTTCGCTTCAAGTCAATGGCGTCGTTGCCGGGGATGGCGTTGTATGCTTTTTGAATAGGACTTGTAGATAGCTTAGTAGTTAGTAGTGAGTGATTATTTTCTGTCTTTATTTTTATTTTTGTTCATTCGGCAGTTGCGTTTTGATCTTTCTGCTAGTGTGTCAGGTATATGAAAACACGCTCACAAGGCAATACGAGCGAAGAGAGAATACCGTTGGACCCTGAGACAATAGCCAGAAGGAACCGAGCCTTCTTGAGAAGGATGAACGCTGCCGACTTAAGAAAGGAACCAATGGATATCAATAATGAGTTGGACGATGCTGCCAACGATTTCAATCAGGCAGTAGACCGAGTTGAAGGCACTGGAGTTAGTGGTAGCCAGAATCAAATTCCATTAGGGGATAGCCAGAGCCTAAACCCGGATACACAAAACGTAGGGAATCCAGCTCAGAACCTTGTCCATAATCCTCATAACAACCCTGCTTACCCACAAAACCCAAATAACCCTTTTAACAACCCAGTATACCAACATTACCCATACCCACCTTATCCTTACCCACCATATCCATATCATCCACCTCCTGTCTACAACCAACCACCTGTTTACCCACCACCACCCCAACAAGTACCAGTACCTGCTGCTAATCCTCAACACGTTCCTCAGAACGTAGATCACAATATGGCTATTCGAGAGAGGTTTGCAGCGCAGCCACAGCGGTACTATGATGGAATGGCTTTGCCTCCTGTTGAGGCGAACAACTTCTCGATATCCCCGGGGATTTTAAAGCTGCTTACCGAGAATCAATTCAAGGGGGTGATCGGGAAGGAGAATCCTCATACACATCTGAGGAGTTTTCTCATGATAGCCTCAATATTTAATTACAATGGCATGTCTGAAGATGCCAAGAGGCTTAGGCTGTTCCCATTCTCATTGACGGGAATAGCTAAGGAGTGGTACGATAATACGCTCCCGCGGGGAGGGATTACCACTTGGGCTGAGCTCGAGCGTCTGTTTCTCGAGCGATTCTACCCTCCATCTAGGACGATCAAGGCTAGAATTGAGATCTCATCCTTTCGCCAGAAGTCTGGAGAGGATTTACGCCAAGCGTGGGAGAGATACTCAAACATGCTGATTGAGTGCCCGCAGCACGGGTACAACGAGGGAGACATTATGGCATTCTTCTATAGTGGTGCCAACAAGGCGGGGCAAGACCATTTAGACGCCTGTGCGGGCGGAGCATTCCTGAATCAAGGGATAGAGAGGTGTAGAGAGATCGTGGATAATATTGTCACGAATGCCGGGGCTTGGAGTGGAGATGCAGATTTTCAGCGGGTGCATCAGGTTGAAGAGGGAGAAGGAACGAGAAGGCTGTTGATGGCCATGATGGAGAAGATCAACAACCTCGAGTTGGGGAAGAGTTTGGTTGGAGAGCATGCAGTAGAGAATGAGAGAGTAGACCAGCCCAGTGGACAGCAAGAGGTAGCCAATTACATGGGAGGTTCGTATTACAATCAGAATGGCTACCAAGGTGGTAATCAGTATGGAAGACCTTCTTATGGCCAACCATTTGCACCTCCAGGGCCACAGCCGCCTCAAAATCAATGGAGGAACACACAAGGAGTTCAAGGAGGCCAGCAGCCTCCTCAAAACACATGGAGGAAAAATGAGAATTTTTCTTATGCTAACCCAAAAGCTGGTATTACTGTTCCTGCAGGTGTTGATCCGGGTTCAAAGCCTCCGGGTGGAGAAGGCGGTGCCTCAATCGAAGAGATGTTGAGAACGATCCTTCAGAAGGTTGAGGAAGGTAGCAAGAGATTGTCATCCTTGGAGTACGATGTGAAGGAATTGGATAAGAAGGGTGATCATCGAGATCAAGAGCTCCAGAAGATGAATGTTGAGTGGACTAGAACTCAACAAGAGAACAATCGAAGGTTCACTTCTTTAGAGTTCCAGATGAGCCAGATTGCAAAGTCAGTGAATAGAATGCCGGAGGGGAACCCGAAAGAGCAGTGCAAGGCGATTCAGCTTAGAAGTGGAACCAACTATGAAGGTCCTCAGATGCCTGATGATTTTGAGACGCCCCAAGTTGAGAAGGGGATTGAAAGTGAAGGAATTGAGAAGAAGGAGGATGAAAGCACTCAAGCGAGCAAAGAGCTTGAAGAGGAAGGCATTGAGAAGGGTGAGAGAGTTCCTAAGTGGAAGCAGGCAAAGGAAGCAAGGGATAAAGTGAAAGAAACAGAAAGAGATGAATGGGGGGTACCCAAATCTGTGATACCAGACCCATATCCACAACGCTTCATGAAAAAGAATCTTGATGAAAAATTTGCAAAATTTCTTGATGTTTTTAAACAACTTCACATTAACATTCCTTTTTATGATGCTTTGGAACAGATGCCGCATTATGCAAAGTTTCTGAAGGACTTGATAGCGAAAAGACGGCGAGTGGATGAGCCGAAGTTGGTGCAGCTAAACCACGAGGTGAGTGCATTAGTGCACAAGGCGCTTCCACCGAAGTTGAAGGATCCCGGGAGCTTCACGATCCTATGTGACATTGGGAACGGGATCAAGAAAGGAGCGCTATGTGATTTAGGGGCGAGCATCAATCTCATGCCCTTGTCGTTTTTCAAGAAGTTGGAAGGTGTTGAACTTCAACCCACAATGATGACGCTTCAACTTGCCGATCGGTCTATTACTCGACCTCAAGGTGTGGTTGAAGACGTCCTAGTGAGAGTTGGAGATCACATTTTTCCAGCTGATTTTGTGGTCCTAGAGATGGAGGAAGATGAGCACGTGCCCCTGATCTTGGGAATACCGTTCTTAGCTACGGCGGGGATGGTGCTAGACGTGGCAAACGGGAAGATTACATTGAAGGTTGATGATCAAGAAGTGAAGATCTCCCTATATGAAGCCATGAAGCACCCGAAGGAGGATGAGAGCTTGTATTGCATGGATGCCATTGATCCTCGTGTTGAAGACACACCTTCTATCCCTAATCCCTCTCATAATCATGATTTTGTTAGTCCTTCACTTGATTATTTAACCCATGTGCGTTATGATCTTGATTCTTTTGATAGGGATAAAGTGAAGAAGTTGAAAGATGAAGAGGTGAAGAAAGTGGACGTGGTCCAATTAGAAGGGAAAGGAGGAGTTAAGAAGAAAAAGTCCAAACTCAAGAAATTGTTTAGTAAGACTCCTCCAGATAGAGGCAAGAAGGAGTTGAGACCCATAACACTTGGGGATGAGAAGAAAGCAAAAGAGCTCATGATGGAGGGGCATCAAGGAAAGGAATGCAAACACCACTCTTATGAGAGTAAGGGAGGTAAATTTGAGTATGATGTCCCATAAGCTCCTTTGAGCTTGGTCCGGCATGAGGACCTTAAAAATAGCGCTGAATGGGAGGCAACCCATTATTTTTTTATTTATTTGCTTTGAGTTTTTTAGTTATTAGGGAGTTATTTTGAGTCGTATGTTTAACCTCATATTTGAGTGAGTTGCTTGTAGGCTTGTCTCTAAAGGAGTAAAGGTATCATGGAGTTATTCAGATTGAAGGAACCAACTTGAGACAAGGAAGTGTGCAAAGCTATTGAGAGAAACGGAATTATTTGGTTGAGGTAACCCACAACCCCAAACTTAGACCTCTCGCAAGGTCGAAGTTTGGGGGGTGGAGTTTTTTTTTATGTTTCTTGTTACATTGCACATGCATGCACACCCTTATCTTTGAGTTGAGTTTGATTGATTATTGGTTTGTTGAGATACTCCTTGGGGTGATTTTGATTTGACTCGCTATTGCATATTTCATGCCTATCAATCATCTTATGCTTGTTGATTGCTATCTTTGAGTATGATTTGATGAGTAGAGTGAGTTGTAAGGGTGAGTTAGAAATTCTTTTGTGTGAGTGTTTGAGTTTGAGCTGATTTGAGAAAGAACTAGTATGCTTGCAATTTTTCCTTTTGAGTGTTTGTGTGATGTTATAAGAGTTCACTAGGACTAGCATGGATGTGAAAGCTGTGAGCTTTTGAGCCTTATGAGATTTAAATGTATGATTTAATCTCTTCGTTTGTGAGTGAATCATCACCTTAGAGGATGCTAGAACTTGTGTGTGCTCTTGCTTCTTGATTGTGTCTAGTTTGATATGCCGAGTGGGATCTTAGGCCATCTTTGTTTTTATTGAGTCACTTAGCCAAAATTTTCCTTACCGATGACATTGATCCCTTGTTAGCCCCTTTGAGCCTAAAGCCTATTTTATTTGCTAGCACATATGAATACTATTCCAATTCCTAAGCCTTTTTATCCCAATTTGAGTGGAGAATAGGAAAGTGTGAATGTGAAGGGAGTGAATTGAGTTGAAAAAGGAAAAGGTTGTTTGTTGAGTGAATATGAGAAGAAGGTGTGATGAAGTTATGAGTTGTGGGGAAAAGAAAAAAATTTGAGAATGAGCAAAAGAAAAAAAAATGAGCTCATGTGTTTGTAAGAAAAGAAAAAAAAAAGTGAAGTGATTGAAAAAAAAAAGTGAAAAGAGTGAGAAAAAAAAATTGAAGTGTTGAGAGAAGTGGAATTGAAAGAGTGTTGATTGAATATGTTTGAAGTAGTATGTTCCTAATCTCGAAGTGCCAAAGTTTGACTTTCTATTCTCCATTCACTTAAGTCACTTACCCATATTGTTATCCCACCTATCCAAAGAGCCGACATTACAACCTTGAGAAAAGCCCTTTTTGATTCGGCATTGATTTCTAGAGTACGGTCGAAGTTAAGAGCACTTACAAGCCTATGGCTGCCAATTTGTGTGATTGATTATTTGAGTGAGTCCCTTGATCATTGTTATATACTTGTGAGGGAGCGAAACACATCGTTGAGTGCACATCCATGCTTGATCTTGGTGTTACTTGTCATTGTTGCATGAGTACGATAAAAGAAAGTGAGTGAGTATACGGGTGATTGACTTTTGAAGCTTGAGTTCATTAGCTTGCATGATTGATTTTTTTTACTCATTCCTAACAATTTCACTTGACTTATTATTTCATTGCTTGGGGACAAGCAATATGGTAAGTTTGGGGGGGGTTGATTAGGCGTGAAATTGTCATGATTCGTAGCTTGAAATACCCCAATCTTGGTCGAGTTTATCGAGTATTTAGAGTCAATTGAGCATTATTTCTACACATTGATGAATTTGTCTCTTTGATGCTCATAGGTGAATAGAGGACGAAAAACGGAGTTCGTAGGACTTTGAATCGACTCAAACGGATGCCCGGATGAGAAGATATTGAAGAAATACGATTGGTATTAGTGCGGACGAGGAAAAGTATTAGTTGGGATGAGTTGGAAGTCACTCGAGTGACTAGGTCGAGCGCCACCGCTCGAGCGAATTGCTCGAGCACCCAAAACATACAGTGTAATTTCAGCGCTCGACCGGCTCGAGCAGAACCGCTCGAGCGATTGTGTCATTCGAGCTACACTACTCGAGCGGGACCGCTCGAGCGTTTTGCTCGAGCAACTTCGGATTTTTGCCTCCGGATGCGTATTTTCGGCCCATTAACTCCCGTTTCGACCCGTGCCTATATATACCTCTTCCAAACACGTTTTGAAGAATCCCCGAACTTTAGAAATAACTTTAGACTTAGTTTTTGGAGAGGAAAGAGAGGGGCAAGCTTTATTTATGTTTTGTTGAGGTTTTGCATACGAATTCTTAGTTTCTTTTCGTTTCTTAGTTCCTTTTCATTAGTTTGATTTCTTTAAACACTTTGAAACTTCGTTTTAAGTAATTAAATTTCAGTTCTTAGTATTTATTTCTTTAAACCCTAGTTCATGTTTCATATTTTCGTTCTTCAATTCATTATGTTTATGTTCGTTGTTTCTTCTATTGCTGTTATGTTTATTAACGTCATGTCTAGCTAAAACCCTTGCATGCTTAGGTTAGGATGAACTCGTAGAAGTAGGATGTGGGTACGTAATTAGGGTAATTCGTGACGTTAGTTTTAATTCTCTTAATTAATGAATTCTTATAATTAATCTTAACTTTACCTTTGAATTTCGTATGAAAGTGTTAGAGAGAGGACGACCGCATCACTCAATAACGATTAGTAGTCTTAACGAGAGGGTTTAGAAAGGGTTAATTCATCTACCGGTTTAGCGAAGGAGGACGACCGCATCACCTTAGTTAAATTAGGGTCTCATTAATTAAGCGCTATCTATTAACTTGTTAGTGGATTAGTGAAGTCGATTGCTAGGATAAAGTATTAGGGTTAGAAATCTTGAGCTTTCATTCTACGATCTTTTACATAGGTTAATTCTTGTTTGTCACGATTACTTTGATTATGTACCTGCTCCGTTAGTATACGTAGGGATTCCTATCCTGAGCATCACCATCTCATACTTGCATACACACCTTAGATACTTAGTTTAATTTTCCTTTTGCATTCGTAGAGTAATTTAGTTTAGACTTAATTCTTTTAATTTTCAAATCCAAAAATATACACTCATATTAACTACGACGCGTAGATCTTCAGGGATCTATTCGCATACACACTTTCCCTTGGGTTCGATAATACTTGGTCCCTATACTTGCCACTACTACAGTGAACCCGTACTCTTGCGGGGAAGCTACTAGTAGAAAGCTAGTGTAGTTCGCTTCAAGTCACTCTTCCCCTCTTCCCCCTCCCTCTCCCTCTCCCTACAACTCCACTGAACCCATGAAGGACAGTGATCAGACAATACACGGGTAAGGTGCACAACCTGTTGTTAGGATAAAAATTGTTAGTTTTGATGAGTTAAAACAAACCAGAAGATGTAATAGGACCATCTGGACCTGTTGGCCAGATGATGATCTAGTTTAGGACTTAGTCTAGGGGGAACTGCCAGACCAGAAGACTTCACCAGAAGAGTCACCAGAAGACCCCCACCAGAGGACTTCACCAGAGGACTCCACCAGAAGACTTCACCAGATGAGATCTAACCAGAGGCAGAGGACCTTCCCCAGACCAGACGAGTCCGGACCAGACGAGTCTGGTGTTACAAGAGATGCTCAGTTTGATCTCCTGTTTCTACTGAGTATTCTGGTTGTTCACCAGATTAGGACCAGAAGATACCGAGGTTGCCTGGTGTCTGGTCTTGCCTTCTCTGGAGAGAATTAGAGTTAGGCAGAAGAAGCTATTGACCGTTGGTGATTCAAATCAAGTCAACTAGATCAGGATTGGAAAGTTTTGAAGATAATCAATCCAAGGATCCCACCAACCCAATCAATCAATTAGGGAATTGATTGATTGAGGCTTCCTTAAATAGAGGATATGATTGGATTAGCTCTCCAACGACTAGCCCTAATCCCCTCTATAAATACAAGAGTGCAGTTCAAGAAAAAGCTCTAGAGAGACCATACGCGCATAAGTCCATCCAAGCTTTTGATATTCATTCTAGGCACTCTTATTGTTCATAATATATATCTACTCTTAAGGAGTTGTTGAAACCTCAACCTGTTCATCTATCAGATAAGGTTGAAGGCTGTTGATCTTTAGATTGAAGTCAAATCTAAAGAGGCTGTAAGAAGGAACTGGTACTTCCTAATTCCAGTGAGTAAGTAAGTGAGTTGGTTGTTATTGAGACCCCTTGGATAAAGGGAGAGTGGACGTAGGATATTCAAATCCGAACCACTATATATCTTGTGTTCTTTATTGCTTTCGATTTACTTATTCTCTTATTCGTTGTTGCTCTCTTGTAAAAAGAATTTGAAAGACATATTAACTTAAGCTTCCGCAATCAATCTAACTAGTGGGACCAACACCTGCGATGTCCCAAACAACTTCATCCACTCCAAATTTGCAACCCCTCTATCAAGCCGCTCCTGAATATTCCCCTTTCCCCCCTGCTTATTAGACCACGTAAACTTATGGCCTAAAAAACCTAAATCCACCAACCGGCACCTATCTAGACAATCCCTAAAATCTCTCATTCTCCCCACCCTCCTGTAATCCCCCCCCCCCCCCCCCCCACCTTTTCATGACTATAAAGGATTTCATTGAAATCCCTCATAACCAACCAAGGTAGACTATAACGACTCGCCAAAGAATCTAACAATCTCCACGTCTTCCACTTTAAATTATCCTTCGGGTACCCATAAATTCCGGTTACCCGCCAACTCTCCTCCTCCCCCACTACTGCGTCAATGTGATTAGATGAAAATGACTTCACATCTAAATCCACCTCCTCAGACCACATCAGTCCCAAACCACTGCTTCAACCCCTCCCCGAAGTAACACAATCCACCCCACAACACTTACTAAAACCTAACTTTCTAGCAACACCCTCTAACTCTCTAACAAACAACTTCGTTTCACACAGAAAAATGAAGCTGGGAGCTTTAGAAAGAATTTCTTTCTTTAGAGCTGGAACTTTCCAAGGGATCCCAAGCCCTCGACAGTTCCATGATAGACAACTCATTGGTCTCGATGGGGCTGCCCGGCCACAGCTTCCGCCGTTTCATCATCAATTTCCACAAGTCGCACTCTCTTCTCAGCTCTTCCCATAATCCCATCCTCCACAGCTGCGATATCTTCATCTTTCCGCCCTCTCTTACCAACAACAACATCTGAAGCACCACCCTCCCCCACAATAGCCACCCTTGTCCCCTTGCTTCGTGCCTCCCTCTTCCATGACCTACGAACGGGCCAACCACCGTCGGAATCCCTCCCAAGCCTATAGGATTCAATATTGTAGTCGATGTTTTAGAAATCAAAGGAGATATAAGGGCAGAAACATCAGATTCAGTCTCAGACCCCAGCGATACCGAACCCGCCAGAGCCGAAGCCAAAACCTGAACTTGGGTTAAATGGTTGGGTAATGTTTGGAAAATATAGGGTACTGGAATAGTAGATTGGATGGGCATACGGTGTGCTTCAATATTTGGTCGATCCATAGAGAACACATGTCCTACATTGGTGTCGACTGAATTTTGAGTCACAGAAGTGTTTTGGGTATAAAGTAATTTAGACGAGCAGTTTGGGTTTGGTACACGAGGAAAAACCTAGGAGGAGAAGTGTGGCCCCATTGTAGGCAAAGAAGACAAACATTCATTCACATCCGTAGTTCCCGGAGATGCACCACCTTCATCCTCAACACCTACTATGTCTACAGCCTCTCCACGCTGTCGGCGTAATGCATCAGCTTTAAGGTGAGGGTCAAACTCCATCTCCATGGGAGAAACATTAAGATCCCGATCCCTTTTGTCACAACTCTTGAAAAAATGACCTATCAACCCACAACAATAGCAATACGAAGAAAGAGACTCACAACAAAGTGGCAACCACAATTTCTGTCCTTCATATCGCACAAAGACGCCCTTACGTAGCGGGCCTTCAAGTTGAAGCTCGACCCTAAACCGAACAAAGGTTTTCGGAAAACCCTCGCTCAGTTTCTCAAACGCCTTAAGCAATCCCACTTTACTTGCCACCATTTTAATCACCTGCTCCGTTTGTAAAAGCAATGGAACATCCATCGCCCGGACCCACAGAGTAACAGAATTCAGATTCACAGCCGTAGGCTGTTCGGCCCCAAACAATGGCTTAATGGCAAAAAGATTATCATCAAAATGCCATGGTTGGTTAAGTACAGCCCAATCCCGATCATCGACCCTCTCAAATGAAAAAATCCATACTCCTTTCCCCAATCTCTAGTTGTCAACTTTCCTTTAGGTCGAAAAGCTTTGGACATCACCTCCGTCAAAGCAAAGCCATTGTACGCCTTATTAGTAATCAGCTTCCCCACCAGACAAACCGGTTGATAACCACCACGTCCACCATAATCGACCTCCTCCAAATCAACACAATCCTCCTCATCCCCCCTATCCATTGGTTTTTGTGAATTACCTCTGATAATAACACAGCACAAACAATAACGATCTGGAAGAAATAACTTCGGCCTGCAGACACAAACAGCAGAACAAAACACACACACACACTCGTATGAGAAACGTTAGCAGCAAAAGAAGTAACGCAACCTACAGAGAAACAGCCCACTAAGAAGAACACAAAGAAAACGAAGCAAAAATGATCAGAAAAAACCCTAGAAACCCCAACCGATGGCGGAACCCTAGAAGACCAGGCAAAAACCCTAACAACCACGCAGTCTACGTGCGAACTCTCAGCTCCGCAATGCATTAAGCAAAAATGAAACAACCTTAATATCAAATATGCATTAAGAATCAAGCATGCTTTTGATGGGGGAGCACGTCGTGCCAAAGAACTTAAACGCACGTGGACCATATATATACGACATCATATATAATTTCTAATTAACATCATATATATACGGGAATAAAGTATAGAGTGAAAATGATTCATATATGGGTATCTAGATCTCTTGAAACTCAATTATTTTAGCGCTGTTATTCGGATTCGAAGAACTCACAAAAAAATTAAGAGTATATAGTACTCCCTCCGTCCACGAGTAAGTTTCCCACTTTTTTTTGTTGAATGGTTTAAGAAAGTGTATTTGTTTATTAATATATGGTGGGTCACATGTTGACTTTTGGGATAAAGTAATGAATAGTGTTGAAAAGTAAAGTGAATGAGTGGCATTTTTGTAATATTGTGTGAGTTTGAAGGTTAAAATTTATATATAATAGAGTGTTGTTATTTCCATTTATGGAATGAGAAACTTACTCGTGGACGGCCCGAAAAGGAAAGTGGGAAGTTTACTCATGGACGGAGGGAGTACTTTTTATTCCCGGATCCATCTATTGTTCCTTTGTTGTTCCTAACGGAATAAAACAATCATATTTGAAAGTTTGAAATAGTTATTATTTAATTTCACAAAATTAGTTTATAGGAGTGTTATACATGTTAATTATTAACTATTATGTTTACGTTGGAATATCTTTTTTTTTTTTTTTTCAAATTTGACATTCTATCCTTTATCTACTCATTACTCATTTATCCTATAGAATAAATAAGCGAGACTAATATTTTACACTTCACTTACAAAGAAACTTTTACGGCTTTACGCTGAACTTATTAATATCAAAGATTCACAGTAGGTTCACGTATCATATTTACATTTGATTTATTTTCTTGGTAATTGCTACTAAAAAAATTGCAACGATTTTGTATTTATAAAAACAATAAATGTTTATTTATTTTGATCGATTTTCCTCTGCGGGGGAAATCTCTCGTCTTGCTGATGCTTATATGGAGATTGGGTTTGTGTGGGCATGCCGGTAATGATGTGGCACATAGCGTAGCTAGTTTTGGACTTTTTTTTGTGAGGTCCCCCTTTTTTTTCTATGAATTGTCCTTTCATTTTTGTTGATGTTGTTAATTTGTTATTTATTGTTTTAAATTAATTGTAATTTGTTAACATCACATTTTACTTAGGACATGATCAAATATACAATTTTGATATGAAATCTGATAGTGAATTTCTTATAAAATCAACATCCGCATAAAATATTTGTGTTGTTTTACCATACCATAACATATAAATATTTTATGGAGATATTATTATTGGGTTCATAATAAACCTAGTTGAGACAGTTGGGGAGGAAAGCTGAGCTATCATAATATATAAGTGATGGAAGTACGATCCCTTGCATCTATGTATCTGTCCCATATACCGGTATATATTAGTGATGGCGTACGTCTATCTTATTGTTCCACTAGTACTATGATAAGATATGTACTGAAATTTTATTAGTTTTATGTGGTCTCTTTTTATCCAAATCTAGAACCTATTACTATGTTCCTGTCAAAAAAAAAAAAAAAAAAAAAAACTATTACTATGTGTCGATTATGGGAAATATTCCACCCCAGAATTTTGGAGGATAACTTCTTGGACCATTTCCACAGCAAAAACTTATCAATTAGTAGGGCATAACATTTATTTTTTATTCTCTTCAGGGAAAAGAAAAAAAAAAATTGTGTGTAAAATGGAGCCCAAGAGTGCTGTTTTTTTTTTTTTAGACTGAATAAATAGTAAGAATTACCTTCAAAAGTCAAAAGTTGTGAGAGGACCATTTTGAGAAAAAGTGATTTTGATAATTTTATTTGAATTTGCAAACACACCTCTGTGGTAAAAAAATAAAAAAAGGACCATAAGTTAAGTTCTATGTCTTTCACTTTTTCAACTAAGGTGTTGTACGCAAGTGCACGAAATGGAAAAATTAAACAAAAAAATTAACAATAAAAATGTATTCGTATAAAGTGGTTTAAAATCATTTACTGCAACTATATAAATACGTCATATTCTATTACTTAGAATTACAGCAGGAGAAATATTTATTCTCCAATGGATGCATGACGATGAATGTCATTATTGGGCATGTTAGTAATTAATTCAAAGAAGATGATTATTTCAAGAAATTGATACATTTGACTATAATTGTTTATTAAAAAAAAACATTTTGTGTTACATTGGAGTAGTTTGTTTTCACTGAATATTGATTTGCTTTCTTAGTTGTCTTTATTATAGAGTTAGCCTAACAAGTTTTCCTATTTATTCTACAGAAATGAAATTATTTTGTGAAGTATTGAGAAATTCGAAAGTTGTTCCAACGTTCTCTTATGTACTGAGCGTGAAAATGGTCCACATGATGATATCGATCGAATATACATTTTTCAATATCCCATATTTTCAAGTTTGTGTGCTTAATTAGGTAGCTTCACTCATTTTCAATGTATACGAACATTAGTACATTACAATTTACACACCAAAAAAACTTCACTCCATTTTTCGTGCGATCAAAAGTGCTGCACCAATTTAGTGCAAATCTACACATCTTTAGTTGTAAAAAAAGTTTGGATACAGGGATGGATTTTAAGGGGTTCAGGAGTGTGTTCCACTGGTCGTCCCCTTGGATTAATTTAATAAAATTTTCACTATATATATATATGTATAAGAATTTTTTATTTGTAAATAATTGTGTGTAAATGATACTTCCTCTGTCCCCAAACACTCCTCACACTTTTTAGGACACACTTTTAAAAAAAATGTGCATATAATGAGTAGAGTATTGAGGGTGATGTGTAAATGAAATTGGTTGGAATGAGTGTAAAAATTAATAACATTTTGTGTAAATATGTGAATGTTGTGAAGATAAAGTTAAGTAGAGATTTTCATTTATAGAGTGTGCAAACACTACAAAAAAACGAGGATTAGCGACCGATTTTCGGTCGCAAAACGTGATTAGCGACCGATTTCTGACCGAAAAAATCAGTCGTTAAAAAGCGGGTAGCTAATATTAGCGACCGTCATCAGTCAATCGCTGAATCAATCGGGTCCGACCCGGTCAAGTCATGATTTAGCGACCGACATCAAGCGGTTGCTAATTTATTTTAATTAAATTAATCTTTTTATTTTATTTTGTGATTAGCGACCGACCTTGAGGCTGTCGCTAATCAGCGAGCCTGCGTAAAAAAAAAAAAAAAAAAAAGTGGCTCATTAGGTTCGAACCCGCGTCCGTTGGGGTCCAGGCGGGGCGCGAACCACTGAGCCACTGACCCACTAGCTTATATTAGGCGAGTCATGATGTATATAAGCCCTTGTGAGGCTTGTAGAAATAAATGGGCAAATATGCGTCCAAGGGGAATCGAACCCACAACCTCCGGGTAACCCGAAAGAGGTGTGAACCACTAGGACACATGCTATTGTTATTCATTTATTTGCATTTAATTGTATATTAGCTCAAATTGACTCCTGTTTTTTTTTTTTAATTCATCAAATTCAATCATTTATGTTTATATATTTACTAACTTTTTTATTAATTTTATAAATTTAATATTTTAGACTATTTTAAATTATTAATTCATTCGTTTTCATTCATTTAATTGTACTAATTGTTTAACACGTGCGTTGCACGTTATTTGTAAAAAGCAACATATTATTTTGTATAAATCTTAAAGTACATAGTGAAATTTTAAAAATGAATCACATGTAACGAAAAGGTTTCTCATAAGCATGGCTATAAATTGTACCTTAAATTTCACATTCAAAGTTTATATGAAAAGTGCTCTTTTTCATATTGCATTAAATATTAATTTGTCTTTCCCATAATTTAAAATTTCACATTCAAAATTTATACGAAAGTGTTCTTTTTCATATTACATTAAATATTAAATTGTCTTTTCCATATTTTAAAAGTTCACATTCAAAACTTATACGAAAAATGATGTTTTTGTATTGCATTAAATATTAAATTATCTATCTCATATTTTTCTGTAGGCTATAAGTTTAAACGGATTCTTTTTATCTCTTTATCTGGAAAATACCAATAAAACATAGTTTAAGCTGCAATTCATCAATTACTCACAATATAAACTGCAAATGCATTTTTTTGTGTACATGTTGCAAATTGTGCTATATTGTAAGTTCCAAATTTATATCAACCCTTGTTTCAGATCAAACGTCAATACTTTCAAATAATATTTTTTATATATTCTCATCTCATATAAAAAAAAATCGTTGAATCCGATAAAATATTCACAATCCATCAAAAAAAGGAGAATTCAACCGGCACAACACACACAGTAGACCAGTTGTTGGGGCGCAACAACAAAGTCATAGGAGGAAGATGACGACAACTCCCAATTTCACAACAAAAAAAAAATACAATGCAAATCTTTTCCATTGAAACTACAACACCCAAGAACCAAATATATTCCAGAATTTCATAAAATGAAACTCAACACTCAATAAATAAGTTCTTGTACTTTTCCAGGTGTTAAAACCACTATGGGTATCAAATTATAAAAATTATGCAAAGAAAGTAAACAACTAAACACATCCTTTAGAAATTCATAGTTTTGAGCTTCACTTAGTTTCAACAGGTGTTGTTAAATATTCTTGACTCAACAACCTTTATGCTTGTACATATCAACTCATGAAATTTTATATAAAAAATGACCTACTAAAATTTGGAATTCAAGCCCTATAGAGACAAAGTTGACAGCACCAAGTAATTTGGATTTCAGCGCATAAAGAAAGAGAAAATACATTAGGTGCATAATAAATATCAAGCCATAGCAGCTCAAAATAAGGAATAACATGCAAGATCCCATAGTTTACGATGAAAAAGAAGATAATATTACCACAACTATGTCACTTGACCTTGAAGCAGCTTCCATATGTATGACTGGTTATCTAAATCTTAGGAATATTAAGGAAATAAAGGGAGTCACAACACACCCAACAGAAGTTGGTGAACAATGTTAAGAGGAAAAATAAAATTTCTTACCTAGAATTTTGTTTACACTGAGAGAATATAACATAGGTTTGCATTACAAGATTATAATAACATTCACGAGTTTTAATATGAAGATCATTACAGGTCAAGTTGCATGGATATTTATCTTATTCTTTAGTAACATGAGCTGCTTGCTTGAGTTCGTTACGCACCAAGTAGAAAAAACAAAACATAAGTACATCCACTATAACTCTGGAATAAATTTTCATGTTAAGTTGTTAACTCACCATTTATGAACCAGAAATAAACTAAGTGCCCGTATGTAGAATGAAAATTACCTGCAAGAAGACATAAACCAATTAATCAATCAAAGTATGGAAGCCAAAAAAAAAAAATACTTCACAGAAGATACACTAAAAGTTGGCGCTTAAATAATGCTACTTCAAAAGAACATTAACAACTTTTGCAACAACATGGTTCACATCATTAGCTCAAATATTCTACTCAAGAAGAGGGTCCATGGTATTTTCCTGTACGAAGCCATTAAAAAAAGAAAGCAATAAAATTAAATAGAAGATAAATCCCATACACGGTCTTTTGAATGATGCAAAGATGGGCGAGTCAGTGACTTACAAGTTGGTATCAGATGATATCATATGAGTATTCACATATAGTATCAAATATATTATGTGGTCACACACTTGAATGAAGTATATCACCATTGAGTGCTCAAGGCAACAAAGTGACCCTAGTTGTAATTTATTTCCAAAAGCACTATATACTCAAGTTGTCAATTTGATTGTGCAGACAAACATTTCTCCATAAATCTTACGACAAATGTTCATGTAACTTATTGATTTTACCACTTTCAAGTCAGTCAGTTAAAATACTAATGATACAATAATCTATTAATTAAAACAAAAAAATAGAATACCTCCTGGTAAGAATGCTCAAAACCAGAGCCTTTACGTCTCAGAGTTTAAGGAAAAAGGAGCTCTCGGTGGCACATACATCACACATGAACCCTCTATCAAATCTTTTCGATGAGCATAATCCGCCTCACCCTTCGCCTTGTAGTAGGGCTCGTAGCCGCCGACCCCATCCTTTAAGGTTTTCTCTCAACGCTGTCAATTTTGAAGATCACCATCAAAGTGAAAAACCAAGAAACCCAATTTCAGATTGAAACAAATATAATTGAAAGCACAAAAATGCATTCAAAACCCAAAAGAATATAAATAAGAAATAATTACTAATAGGTTCACCTTTAGTCTTTAAATTATCCTTTAGTTCTTAAACTTTTTAAAATTGCTAATTGGTTCAAATATGGACCCCACCACAAAAGAATTGGTCAGCCACACTAACCCACCCCCCCACCGTCCTTTTCCTTCATTCTCTCTCTCTCTGCAGTTACTCTTTCTCTCTCCCTCTCACTTTCACTCTCAATCTCACGAGACTCTCTCTCTCTCTTCTCATTTTTGAAAACCACACTCTCACTCTCATCTCAGGTCATTGATTCAATGGGTACACCGATGAACTCACCCCCTCGCCTATCCCACGCGACCACAACAAAAATCCGGCATAACTCCCTCTCCAACACCGGCAAACCCATTCGACTGTGATTTTAGAGTGAAGAGTGGAGAGAGAAGCCGACGGTGCCGACCATGGAGAGTGGAGAAGGAAAACCCAGATCCACCCGGTGCCGAAAAACCCAGATCCACCCCTTACACACTTGTTGTTGCGCGATTTAAGTGGCTCAGATCTATAAATTTCGGCGTCGATCATGGAGAGTGGAGAAGGCATCCAGCGGCGCAACCACGGCGTCGCCGCCATCGCGCCTTGGACCAGAGTCGCCGCCATCGCCACTCAACTTAGATCGGATTCTATATGATGCAGGTTAGGGTTTCAATTTTTTGCTATGCAAATTAATTGATATTCTTTTTTTCAAATTATTTTGTAAATATTCAAGTATTGTTGATTCTGATAGTGATGAAGTTGAAGATGATGTATGGTGGTGGATGATAGTGAGAGTGGCTTTTTCGCTGGTGTGGGTGTGTGTTTGTAATTGCTAGGTGTTCGTGTGGTGTGAGTGATAAACAAAATTGGCAGAAGAAAATGACAAAAGTTGAAGATATTGATATGGGTGATCCCAAAATGGGAAGAGCTTTGTTGCTGGGCTGAAGAATTGAAGATGAAGATGCTGTGCATAATAAAAATGAATTTGCACATAGATATAAGTATGTAATTTTAGTTATGAATCTATCAACTTCAAGTTGATATATGTAATTTTAGATTTTTAAATATGCAATTGATGAAATATGAAGATGTCTGCAAAATATTCGATAAAATTATTGTTGTATTTAAATTAGAAAATAAAAAATTATTGGTGCAAAATATTAATGAAATTGCACACACTATAATTTTTTGAAAATACACTAATAATTATACAATGTTTAAAATATTAATGAAATTGCACGAATTTTAAAGCCAAAATTAAAGCTGGAATTTGAAAAGAAAATGGACCAAAAAAATTCTGTAATTTAAAAAAAGAATATATTTATATGTGCAAATTTTTAAAAAAATGCACAAGGAAGGGGACTGTACAACAAAAGTTGTTTCTCTCAGCAATCAACCTGCACCAATTTCAATAAGGCCCCACCCATTTTGAACCATTTTATAATTTATGATATACTTTGAACTAAAGGTCAATAAACACTTATCTTTAGCACCTATTTGTAACTATCCCTAATTGTAACCAATTACTCCACCTATTTTAAGCATTACCTTTCAAGAGAGCGGGGATATTGGGCATCAAGGCGCACCCCTATCTCTGATCTATATTTACAGGACGGGCGGTCGTCAAGTGAAGGGAAAAAATGCCACGATGAGAAAGTTTCGAAAAATTAATCACTTGCTGGCCAATTTGCATTCATTTCAGTTCCATCGTAGAGCCGTCGAACTCAATTGAGTGCTGCCCTTCATAGGCATTTCTAGCGAGACTGATGATTAGGCGTGAAATTGTCATGATTCGTCGCTCGAAATGCCCTTGTTTTGATGGATTCATATAAGTATTTAGAGTCATTTGAGTATTATTTTCACAAACTAACAAATTTGTTTCTTTGATGCTTATAGATGGATAGAGGGCAAAAAGAGGAGTTCGTAGAACTTCGAACCGACTCAAACGGATACCCGGATGAGAAGATATGGAAGAAATACGAGAAGTATTAGTTCGAGCGAGCAAAAGTGTCATTGAAGTACTCAAGATGAATGAGCTCGAGTAAACACTACTCAGGCACTCGAGTAGTGCACTCGAGCCAGCTTTGGTCGAGTAGCCAATACTCAGGCACTCGAGCAGAATCCGGTCGAGTAGCGAGTACGCGGGCACTCGAGTAGACTACTCGAGCAAGGACCGGTCGAGTAGAACTACTCGAGCTGAGGAGCTCGAGTACTTTTCACGTTCTGTACAATTGTTGGTCCCAAAAATATCCAGCGGAAAGCGTTTTTAAGTTTATCTTAATGAAAACCCTTTTAAAGAATGTACTAATAGAAATGCAGAAAACTAAAATGCAGAAAAGTAGAGAACACCAGATTTATAGTGGTTCGGACCAACTTGTCCTATGTCCACTCTCCCTTTCTCCAAAGGGGTCTTTCTCACTCTCCAACTTACGTACTCACTTACTTACTGGAATTGCGAAGTACCAGCTCCTTCTTACACCTTACAACAACCTTATCTAACAAGATGAACAGGTTGAGTAATAATCCAACTAAACTCCTAATAGAGTGTATATAAACTAGAAAGGACAAAGGTGAGTGATTGGAAGAGTTCGTGTGTTCTTGGTGTGCTCTCGCGCGACTCTTCTCTATTGAACTAATCCAAGCACTCCTATTTATAGTTGTAGGAATTAACTAGCCGTTGGGAACTAGCAATTCAAACAACCATAATTGGAGGAATATAATCAATCAAAGATTGATTATATGATTGATTAGTTGACTTCAATCAATCAAACAAACAATCAGATCCTCCATCAGTTGACTTCCAGATTGCCTTCTTCTCCATCAATGATCTCAAAAATCTCCTTGTCTCCAGATTACTAAGATGCTTCTGGTAGGTGAACTAATCCGTCTCTCGTCTGGTCTGGTCTGGTCTGGGGTCTTCTGGTCTGGTCTCATCTGGTCAGGGAACACTTCTGCTCGGAACCTCATCTGGGAGAGGTCTTCTGGTCAGGCTCCTCTGGTCAGACTCCTCTGGTCCAAGCTCATCTGGTCAGACTCCTCTGGTTAGACTCCTCTGGTCCAAGCTCCTCTGGCGGACTCCTCTGGTCCAAGCTCATCTGGTCAGACTCCTCTGGACCTCATCTGCTCTGGCGACTCTTCTGCTCTGGTGACTCTTCTGCTCTGGTGACTCTTCTGCTATGGACATCTCATCTGGTACCTTCTCTGGTCACCTCATCTGGTACCTTCTCTGGTCACCTCATCTGGTACCTTCTCTGGTCTACCCAGATTTCTTCCCCCTTAACCAAAGACCTATTCTAGACCTAGACTAATCTGTAGCTGACTAACAGGTTCAGCTAGTCCTATTATAAGTTCTTGTTTTAACATCTTCAAAACATCTAATCTATATCCTAACAATTTCCCCCTTTTTGATGATGTTAAAACTGTAAGAACTTTGAATAAAACAAGACAAGAAAATATTGAAAAATCTAAATAGAGATTCTAGCAGGCTGGGTCAACTGATCTTCCCCCTCAAAGTATGCTCAGCTGATGTTGGGGCAAAACATCAGCTGGTCTTCTTGTATATCTGCAGGCAATCAGCTTTTTGGTACCCTACTGGGTCCAGGGGGGTTAGCACGATATTTAGGAAGCCACAAGAATAGATCATCCCTTTTTGGATCAGGTGATCTTATCTTTCTTCCATATATATCAACAAAAACACACTGAACATGAGAAGCTTCGACATGGTTATTTCTTCTAGAGGCTCTTCTTCTCTTATGAGCTTGTCCAGTAGAAGGAATAACTTGTCTTAAAGCAACAGACTTGAAATTCTTTTGATAAGGATAAGTCTTACTAGAACCATCAAAGGTTCCAGCTGGTCTGGCAGATGACTTGAAAGTCTTCTGCAGGTGAGTAGGAGTCATCTGGTTCTGCCTCTTTTGAGAAGATCCAGACTGTCTTCTACTCTGCTGGCCTGGCTGAGGTCTTTTATTCTGGGTATAGCCCTTCTTAAAATTCCTCCTCTGCCTTTTGGGTTTTTGAGTTTTAGGACTCATCTGCCCATTAGGCTGAGTTGCCTGGTCAGCTGGCTTTTTACCCTTATCAATAAAATTACTAGTCTGTTCTTCTTTCTGAACAGGTGAGGATTCAGGTTTGGTATAACCAAGGCCTGTTTTATCATGCTCTCTTTGAGATGAGGCAGCTATATGTGACACAGCATTGTTTGCTATAGTCAGCTGCTCCAGTCTCAGCTTGAGCTTGTCCTCACTATCTTTTACAATCTTGTTTTGATGGAAGAGTTCATCGAACTTAGCTTCCAGCAGAGTATATTCATTATCTTTCTCAATATTTTCAGCAAGCAACTTTTCTATTAGCTTAGTTTGTTCATCACATCTGGTTTTCAAGTCAGTGGACTCTTCTACCAGAGTTTGAACTTGTTCAGCTGGTAGATCAGTTGGGTTGCTAAAACATTGTGAAAGCTTCTGATTTTCTGCTTTCAACTTTGTGTTCTCTTCTTCCAACTTTTGACAAAGTTGTATAGAAGTTTGGAGATCTAATAGCATCTTCTGCATATCAGACTCCTCTGATTGTTCAGAAAAAGAAGAATGAGAAGAAGAAGAGGGAGTTCGATTACATACCTCGTCTGTTACCAGACATATCTCTTCGTCTGGTCCAAAATTTGATGATGAACCAGAAGTGGATACCTCATCTTCCTCATCTGCTATGCTTCTTTTGGAGTACCTCCTGGTGTCTCTTCTACTGCATCTCTTTGAGCCCATTTCTGCAAAATTTGTTAGCACAACAAATATTTGGGTTTTCAGAAAAATGGATCTGCCCTGGTGACCACCGAGATAATTTCAAAACAGTGGTCTGTAGGACACACTGCTCTGATACCACTTGTTAGTCCCAAAAATATCCAGCGGAAAGCGTTTTTAAGTTTATCTTAATGAAAACCCTTTTAAAGAATGTACTAATAGAAATGCAAAAAAGTAGAGAACACCAGATTTATAGTGGTTCGGACCAACTTGTCCTACGTCCACTCTCCCTTTCTCCAAAGGGGTCTTTCTCACTCTCCAACTTACGTACTCACTTACTTACTGGAATTGCGAAGTACCAGCTCCTTCTTACACCTTACAACAACCTTATCTAACAAGATGAACAGGTTGAGTAATAATCCAACTAAACTCCTAATAGAGTGTATATAAACTAGAAAGGACAAAGGTGAGTGATTGGAAGAGTTCGTGTGTTCTTGGTGTGCTCTCGCGCGAATCTTCTCTATTGAACTAATCCAAGCACTCCTATTTATAGTTGTAGGAATTAACTAGCCGTTGGGAACTAGCAATTCAAACAACCATAATTGGAGGAATATAATCAATCAAAGATTGATTATATGATTGATTAGTTGACTTCAATCAATCAAACAAACAATCAGATCCTCCATCAGTTGACTTCCAGATTGCCTTCTTCTCCATCAATGATCTCAAAAATCTCCTTGTCTCCAGATTACTAAGATGCTTCTGGTAGGTGAACTAATCCGTCTCTCGTCTGGTCTGGTCTGGTCTGGGGTCTTCTGGTCTGGTCTCATCTGGTCAGGGAACACTTCTGCTCGGAACCTCATCTGGGAGAGGTCTTCTGGTCAGGCTCCTCTGGTCAGACTTCTCTGGTCCAAGCTCATCTGGTCAGACTCCTCTGGTCAGACTCCTCTGGTCCAAGCTCCTCTGGCGGACTCCTCTGGTCCAAGCTCATCTGGTCAGACTCCTCTGGACCTCATCTGCTCTGGCGACTCTTCTGCTCTGGTGACTCTTCTGCTCTGGTGACTCTTCTGCTCTGGACATCTCATCTGGTACCTTCTCTGGTCACCTCATCTGGTACCTTCTCTGGTCACCTCATCTGGTACCTTCTCTGGTCTACCCAGATTTCTTCCCCCTTAACCAAAGACCTATTCTAGACCTAGACTAATCTGTAGCTGACTAACAGGTTCAGCTAGTCCTATTATAAGTTCTTGTTTTAACATCTTCAAAACATCTAATCTATATCCTAACAACAATTCTAACACTCGAGCTTGCATTGCTCGAGTACTTTTACTCGACCTCTACTCGAGCTCGACGGGAATTTTGGCCCATGAGATCCCGTTTCGACCCGTTGCCTATATATACCTCTTCCAAATACGTTTTGAAGGATCCCCGAACGCACCACATCACTTTTACACAGAATTTTTAGAGAGAGAAGGACGAGAAGAGACGAGCAAGTTTAATTTTACGTTTTTGAGGTTTTTGCTTACGAATTCACATTACGATTTCATGTTTTCGTTTCGTTTCTTAATATCTTTTGTTCTTGAATACGTTGAGACCTCATTTTGATAATTAATTTCAGTTTACTCTTTTATATCTTAAAACCCTAGTTTATGTACGATCTTTTCTTTGATTTAATTACCATGTTCATGTTCGTCACTTCTCTAATTGTTATTGTTTACGTTAAATCTATGTCTAGCTAAAGCCCTTGCATGCTTAGGGTAGGATGAACTAGTAGAAGTAGGTTGTGGGTACGTAATTAGAGTAACTTGTGACGTTAGGTTTTAATTCTCTTGGTTAATGAATTCTTAAAATTAATCTAGACTTCGCTCTTGAATTTCGTTCGAAAGGTGTTAGAGAGAGGACGGTCGTATCACTCTTTAACAACGAGTAGACTTAACGAGAGGGTTTTGGAAAGGTTAATTCATCTACCGGTTTAGCGAAGGAGGACGACCGCATCACCTTAGTTAAATTAGGGTCTTATTAATTAAGCACAATCTATTAACTTGTTAGTAGATTCGTGAAGTCGAGTGTTAGGGTAAAGTATTAGGGTTTAGAATCTTGAGCTTTTACCTTGCATTCTTAGACTTAGGTTAATTCTTGTGTGTCACAGTTATTTTGATTATGTACCTGCTCCGTTAGTATACGTAGGGATTCCTATCTTAAGCATCACCATCTCATATTTGAAAACACACCTTTTGTTATTTCGTTTAATCTTCCTTTTGCATTCGTAGGATAATTTAGTTTAGTTTAATTAATCTTTCCAAAAAATCCAAAAACAATACACTCATATTAACTATGACGCGTAGATCTTTAGGGATCTATTCGCATATACACTGTCCCTTGGGTTCGATATACTTGGTCGTTATACTTGCTCATACTACAGTGAACCCGTTCGCTTGCGGGTGAGCGACTAGTAGAAGTTAGTAAAATCGCTTCAAGTCAATGGCGCCGTTGCCGGGGATGGCGTAATATGCTTTTTGAATAGGACTTGTCGATAGCTTAGTAGTTAGTAGTGAGTGCTTTCTTTTCTGTTTTATTTTTATTTATTCGGCAGTTGCGTTTTGATCCTTCTGCTAGTGTTTCAGGTTTATGAAAACACGCTCACAAGGCAATACGAGCGAAGAGAGGTTACCTGCAGATCCTGAGACAATAGCTAGAAGGAACCGAGCCTTCTTGAGAAGAATGACTACTGCCGCGGGAAACAAAGACAAAATTTCTGATGAACTTGGGGAGTTAGACAAAATAGCTGCAGAGTATACTGCTCGTGTGGAACGGGCAGAGGGTGCCAATGGAAACAACAGTAATCAGCAGATACCCATAGGGGGAACTGAGAGCCCACACCCGAACCCACAAGACACAATCAACTCTGCACAAACACAACCCCAAAACCAGAACCAAAACCCTGCTTACCCACAAAACCCAAATAACCCTTTCAACAACCCAGTATACCAACATTACCCATACCCACCTTATCCTTACCCACCATACCCGTATCCTCCACCCCCAGTCTATAATCAACCACCTGTTTACCCACCACCACCCCAACAAGTACCAGTACCTGCTGCTAATCCTCAACACGTTCCTCAGAACGTAGATCACAATATGGCTATTCGGGGGAGGTTTGCAGCGCAGCCACAACGGTACTATGATGGAGTGGCTTTGCCTCCTGTTGAGGCGAATAACTTCTCGATATCCCCGGGGATTTTAAAACTGCTTACCGAGAATCAGTTCAAAGGGGTGATCGGGAAGGAGAATCCTCACACTCACCTGAGGAGTTTCCTCATGATAGCATCTACTTTCAATTACAATGGCATGTCTGAAGATGCCAAGAGGCTTAGGCTGTTCCCATTCTCATTGACGGGAATAGCCAAGGAGTGGTACGATAATACGCTCCCGCGGGGAGGTATTACCACTTGGACCGAGCTCGAGCGTCTGTTCCTCTAGCGATTCTACCCTCCATCAAGGACAATAAAAGCAAGAATTGAAATATCTTATTTCCGCCAGAAGTCAGGAGAAGATTTACGCCAAGCGTGGGAGAGATACTCAAATATGTTGATTGAATGCCCGCAACACGGGTACAATGAGGGGGATATTATGGCATTCTTCTACAGTGGTGCCAACAAGGCGGGGCAAGACCATTTAGACGCCTGTGCGGGCGGAGCATTCCTGAATAAAGGCATAGAAAGGTGTAGGGAGATCGTGGACAACATTGTCACGAATGCCGGTGCTTGGGGTGTGGATGCAGATTTTCAGAGAGTGCATCAGGTTGAAGAGGGAGAAGGAACGAGAAGGCTGCTGATGGCCATGATGGAAAAGATCAACAACCTCGAGTTGGGGAAGAGTTTGGGTGGAGAGCATGTAGTAGAGAATGAGAGAGTAGACCAGCCCAGTGGACAGCAAGAGGTAGCCAATTACATGGGAGGTCCGTATTACAATCAGATGGCTACCAAGGTGGAAATCAGTATGGAAGGCCTTCTTATGGCCAGCCATTTGCACCTCCAGGGCCACAGCCACCTCAAAATCAATGGAGGAACACACAAGGAATTCAAGGAGGCCAGCAGCCTCCTCAAAACACATGGAGGAAAAATAAGAACTTTTCTTATGCTAACCCAAAAGCTGGTATTACTGTTCCTGCAGGTGTTGATCCGGGGTCTAAACCTCCTGGTGGAGAAGGCGGTGCATCGACTGAGGAGATGTTGAGAGCGATTCTACAGAAGGTGGAAGAAGGAAGCAAGAGGCTGTCATCCTTGGAATACGATGTGAAGGAGTTGCATAAAAAGGGTGATCAACGTGATCAAGACCTCCAGAAGATGAACGTTGAGTGGACTAGAACTCAACAAGAGAACAATCGAAGGTTCACTTCTATAGAGTTCCAGATGAGCCAGATTGCAAAGATGGTGAATAGAGAGCCGGGAAAATATCCTTCCATACCGGAGGGGAACCCGAAAGAGCATTGTAAGGCGATCCAGCTTAGAAGTGGAACCAACTATGAAGGTCCTCAAATGCCTGCTGATTCTGAGACGCCCCAAGTTGAGAAGGGGACTGAAAGTGAAGGGATTGAGAAACATGAAGATATGGATGAGTCCCAGAAGGGCAAGGAAAGTAAGGAGATTGAGAGAGTTCCTAAGTGGAAGAAGGCAAAGGAAGCAAGGGACAAAGTGAAAGAAACAGAAAGAGATGAATGGGGGGTACCCAAATCTGTGATACCAGTCCCGTATCCACAGCGCTTCATGAAAAAGAAGCTTGATGAAAAATTTGCAAAATTTCTTGATGTTTTTAAACAACTTCACATTAACATTCCTTTTTATGATGCTTTGGAACAGATGCTGCATTATGCAAAGTTTCTGAAGGACTTGATTGCGAAAAGACGGTGTGTGGATGAGCCGAAGTTGGTGCAGCTGAACCACGAGGTGAGTGCATTAGTGCACAAGGCGCTTCCACCGAAGCTGAAGGATCCCGGGAGCTTTACGATTCTTTGTGATATCGGGAACGGGATCAAGAAGGGAGCATTGTGCGACCTCGGTGCGAGCATTAATTTGATGCCGTTATCGCTTTTCAAGAAGTTGGAAGGTGGTGAACTTCAACCCACAATGATGACGCTTCAACTTGTCGACCGGTCTATTACTAGACCTCAAGGTGTGGTTGAAGACGTCCTAGTGAGAGTTGGAGATCACATTTTTCCAGCCGACTTTGTAGTGCTTGAGATGGAGGAAGATGAGCACGTGCCCCTGATATTGGGAAGACTGTTCTTAGCTACGTCGGGGATGGTTCTAGACGTGGCAAATGGGAAGATTACGTTGAAGGTTGATGATCAAGAAGTGAAGATCTCCCTATATGAAGCCATGAAGCACCCGAAGGAGGATGAGCGCTTGTATTGCATGGATGTCATTGATCCTAGTGTTGAAGACACACCTTCTATCCCTATTCCTTCTCATATTTATGATTTTGTGAGTCCTTCACTTGGCTATTTAACCCATGAGCATTATGATCTTGATTATTCTGATAGGGATAAAGTGAAGAAGTTGAAGGATGAAGAGGTGAAGAAAGTGGACGTGGTCCAGCTAGAGGGAAAATGAGGAGTTAAGAAGAAGAAGTCAAAATTCAAGAACTTGTTTGGTAAGACTCCTCCAGATAAAGGAAAGAAGGAGTTGAGACCCATAACACTTGGGAATGAGAAAAGAGGAAAGGAACTCATGATGGAGGGACATCAAGGAAAGGAGTTCAAACACCACTCTTATGAGAGTAAGGGAGGTAACTTTGAGTATGATGTCCCATAAGCTCCTTTGAGCTCGGTCCGGCATGAGGACTTTAAAAATAGCGCTGAATGGGAGGCAACCCATTATTTTTTATTTGCTTTTGAGTGTTTTTAGTTTTTTTTCCTTTTATGTTATTAGGATGTTGTTGAGTCGTATGTTTAACCTCGTATTTGAGTAAGTTGCTTGTAGGCTTGTCTCGAAGGAGTGCCAAAGGAGTGGAGATTGAAGGAACCAACTTGAGATAAGGAAGTGTGCAAAGCTAGTGAGAGAAACGGAATTATTTGGTTGAGGTAACCCACAACCCCAAACTTAGACCTCTAGCAAGGTCGAAGTTTGGGGGGGTGGAGTGTTTTTTTTTTTTATGTTTCTTGTTACATTGCACATGCATGCACGCCCTTATCTTTGAGTTGAGTTTGAGTGATTATTGTTTGTTGAGATACTCCTTGGGATGATTTTGAGTTGACTCGCTAATGCACATTTCATGCTTATCAATCATCTTATGCTTGTTGATTGCTATCTTTGAGTATGATTTGATGAGTAGAGTGAGTTGTAAGGGTGAGTAGAAATTATTTTGTGTGAGTGTGTGAGTTTGAGCTGATTTGAGAAAGAACTTGTATGCTTGTGAATTTTTCTTTTGAGTACTTGTGTGATGAGAGTGAGAATTCACTAGAACTAGCATGGATGTGAAAGCCGTGAGATTTGAGCCTTATGAGATTTTGATACATGAATCAATCTTTTCGTTTGTGAGTGGATCGTCACCTTAGAGGATGCTAGAACTTGTGTGTGCTCTTGCTTCTTGATTGTGTATAGTTTGATATGCCGAATAGGATCATAGGCCATCTTTGCTTTTATTGAGTCACTTAGCCAAAATTTTCCTTACCATTGATATTTATCCCTTGTTAGCCCCTTTGAGCCTAAAGCCTATTTTATTTGCTAGCACATATAAACACTATTCCAATTCCTAAGCCTTTTTGTCCCAATTTGAGTGGAGAATAGGAAAGTGTGAATGTGAAGGGATTGAATTGAGTTGAAAAAGGAAAAGGTTGTTTGTTGAGTGAATATGAGAAGAAGGAGTGATGAAGCTATGAGATGTGGGAAAAAGAGAAAAAAATTGGGAATGAGCAAAAGAAAGAAAAAATGAGCTCATGTGTTTGTGCGAAAAAGAAAAAAAGAAGTGAAGTGATTGAAAAAAAAATGAAAGAGTGAGAGAGAAAAAAAAATTGAAGTGTTGAGAGAATTGGAATTGAAAGGGTGTTGATTGAACATGTTTGAAGTATTCTGTTCCTAATCTCGAAGTGCCAAAGTTTGATTTTCTATTCTCCATTCACGTTAGTCACTTTACCCAATATTGTTATCCCACCTGTCCAAAGAGCCTACATTACAACCTTGAGAAAAGTCCTTTTTGATTCGGCATTGATTTCTAGAGTATGGTCGAAGTTAAGAGCACTTACAAGCCTATGGCTGCCAATTTGTGTGAATGATTGATTGAGTGAGTCCCTTGATCATTGTTATACACTTGAAAGGGAGTGAAACACATCGTTGAGTGCACATCCATGTTTGATTTTGGTGTTTCTTGCTGTTGTTGCATGAATATGATAAAGGAAGGTGAGTGAGTATACTTGTGATGCATCTTTGAAGCTCGAATTTATGTACTTGCATGATTGGATACCTTGACTCATTCCTAACAATTTCACTTGACTTATTATTTCGTTGCTTGAGGACAAGCAACATGGTAAGTTTGGGGGGGTTGATTAGGCGTGAAATTGTCATGATTCGTCGCTCGAAATGCCCTTGTTTTGATGGATTCATATAAGTATTTAGAGTCATTTGAGTATTATTTTCACAAACTAACAAATTTGTTTCTTTGATGCTTATAGATGGATAGAGGGCAAAAAGAGGAGTTCGTAGGACTTCGAATCGACTCAAACGGATACCCGGATGAGAAGATATGGAAGAAATACGAGAAGTATTAGTTCGAGCGAGCAAAAGTGTCATTGAAGTACTCAAGATGAATGAGCTCGAGTAAACACTACTCAGGCACTCGAGTAGTGCACTCGAGCCAGCTTTGGTCGAGTAGCCAATACTCAGGCACTCGAGTAGTGCACTCGAGCAGAATCCGGTCGAGTAGCGAGTACGCGGGCACTCGAGTAGACTACTCGAGCAAGGACCGGTCGAGTAGAACTACTCGAGCTGAGGAGCTCGAGTACTTTACACGTTCTGTACAATTCTAACACTCGAGCTTGCATTGCTCGACTACTTTTACTCGAGCTCTACTCGAGCTCGATGGGAATTTTGGCCCATGAGATCCCGTTTCGACCCATTGCCTATATATACCTCTTCCAAATACGTTTTGAAGGATCCCCGAACGCACCACATCACTTTTACAAAGAATTTTTAGAGAGAGAAGGACGAGAAGAGACGAGCAAGTTTAATTTTACATTTTTGAGGTTTTTGCTTACGAATTCACATTACGATTTCACGTTTTCGTTTCGTTTCTTAATATCTTTTGTTCTTGAATACGTTGAGACCTCGTTTTGATAATTAATTTCAGTTTACTCTTTTATATCTTAAAACCCTAGTTTATGTACGATCTTTTCTTTGATTTAATTACCATGTTCATGTTCGTCACTTCTCTAATTGTTATTGTTTACGTTAAATCTATGTCTAGCTAAAGCCCTTGCATGCTTAGGGTAGGATGAACTAGTAGAAGTAGGTTGTGGGTACGTAATTAGAGTAACTTGTGATGTTAGGTTTTAATTCTCTTGGTTAATGAATTCTTAAAATTAATCTAGACTTCGCTCTTGAATTTCGTTCGAAAGGTGTTAGAGAGAGGACGACCGTATCACTCTTTAACAACGAGTAGACTTAATGAGAGGGTTTAGGAAAGGTTAATTCATCTACCGGTTTAGCGAAGGAGGACGACCGCATCACCTTAGTTAAATTAGGGTCTCATTAATTAAGCACAATCTATTAACTTGTTAGTAGATTCGTGAAGTCGAGTGTTAGGGTAAAGTATTAGGGTTTAGAATCTTGAGCTTTTACCTTGCATTCTTAGACTTAGGTTAATTCTTATGTGTCACAGTTATTTTGATTATGTACCTGCTCCGTTAGTATACGTAGGGATTCCTATCTTAAGCATCACCATCTCATATTTGAAAACACACCTTTTGTTATTTCGTTTAATCTTCCTTTTGCATTCGTAGGATAATTTAGTTTAGTTTAATTAATCTTTCCAAAAAATCCAAAAACAATACACTCATATTAATTACGACGCGTAGATCTTCAGGGATCTATTCGCATATACACTGTCCCTTGGGTTCGATATACTTGGTCGTTATACTTGCTCATACTACAGTGAACCCGTTCGCTTGCGGGTGAGCGACTAGTAGAAGTTAGTAAAATCGCTTCAAGTCAATGGCGCCGTTGCCGGGGATGGCGTAATATGCTTTTTGAATAGGACTTGTCGATAGCTTAGTAGTTAGTAGTGAGTGCTTTCTTTTCTATTTTATTTTTATTTATTCGGCAGTTGCGTTTTGATCCTTCTGCTAGTGTTTCAGGTTTATGAAAACACGCTCACAAGGCAATACGAGCGAAGAGAGGTTACCTGCAGATCCTGAGACAATAGCTAGAAGGAACCGAGCCTTCTTGAGAAGAATGACTACTGCCGCGGGAAACAAAGACAAAATTTCTGATGAACTTGGGGAGTTAGACAAAATAGCTGCAGAGTATACTGCTCGTGTGGAACGGGCAGAGGGTGCCAATGGAAACAGCAGTAATCAGCAGATACCCATAGGGGGAACTGAGAGCCCACACCCGAACCCACAAGACACAATCAACTCTACACAAACACAACCCCAAAACCAGAACCAAAACCCTGCTTACCCACAAAACCCAAATAACCCTTTCAACAACCCAGTATACCAACATTACCCATACCCACCTTATCCTTACCCACCATACCCGTATCCTCCACCCCCAGTCTATAATCAACCACATGTTTACCCACCACCACCCCAACAAGTACCAGTACCTGCTGCTAATCCTCAACACGTTCCTCAGAACGTAGATCACAATATGGCTATTCGGGGGAGGTTTGCAGCGCAGCCACAACGGTACTATGATGGAGTGGCTTTGCCTCCTGTTGAGGCGAACAACTTCTCGATATCCCCGGGGATTTTAAAACTGCTTACCGAGAATCAGTTCAAAGGGGTGATCGGGAAGGCGAATCCTCACACTCACCTGAGGAGTTTCCTCATGATAGCATCTACTTTCAATTACAATGGCATGTCTGAAGATGCCAAGAGGCTTAGGCTGTTCCCATTCTCATTGACGGGAATAGCCAAGGAGTGGTACGATAATACGCTCCCGCGGGGAGGTATTACCACTTGGGCCGAGCTCGAGCGTCTGTTCCTCGAGCGATTCTACCCTCCATCAAGGACAATAAAAGCAAGAATTGAAATATTTTCTTTCCGCCAGAAGTCAGGAGAAGATTTACGCCAAGCGTGGGAGAGATACTCAAATATGTTGATTGAATGCCCGCAACACGGGTACAATGAGGGGGATATTATGGCATTCTTCTACAGCGGTGCCAACAAGGCGGGGCAAGACCATTTAGACGCCTGTGCAGGCGGAGCATTCCTGAATAAAGGCATAGAAAGGTGTAGGGAGATCGTGGACAACATTGTCACGAATGCCGGTGCTTGGGGTGTGGATGCAGATTTTCAGAGAGTGCATCAGGTTGAAGAGGGAGAAGGAACGAGAAGGCTGCTGATGGCCATGATGGAAAAGATCAACAACCTCGAGTTGGGGAAGAGTTTGGGTGGAGAGCATGTAGTAGAGAATGAGAGAGTAGACCAGCCCAGTGGACAGCAAGAGGTAGCCAATTACATGGGAGGTCCGTATTACAATCAGATGGCTACCAAGGTGGAAATCAGTATGGAAGGCCTTCTTATGGCCAGCCATTTGCACCTCCAGGGCCACAGCCGCCTCAAAATCAATGGAGGAACACACAAGGAATTCAAGGAGGCCAGCAGCCTCCTCAAAACACATGGAGGAAAAATAAGAACTTTTCTTATGCTAACCCAAAAGCTGGTATTACTGTTCCTGCAGGTGTTGATCCGGGGTCTAAACCTCCTGGTGGAGAAGGCGGTGCATCGACTGAGGAGATGTTGAGAGCGATTCTACAGAAGGTGGAAGAAGGAAGCAAGAGGCTGTCATCCTTGGAGTACGATGTGAAGGAGTTGCATAAAAAGGGTGATCAACGTGATCAAGACCTCCAGAAGATGAACGTTGAGTGGACTAGAACTCAACAAGAGAACAATCGAAGGTTCACTTCTATAGAGTTCCAGATGAGCCAGATTGCAAAGATGGTGAATAGAGAGCCGGGAAAATATCCTTCCATACCGGAGGGGAACCCGAAAGAGCATTGTAAGGCGATCCAGCTTAGAAGTGGAACCAACTATGAAGGTCCTCAAATGCCTGCTGATTCTGAGACGCCCCAAGTTGAGAAGGGGACTGAAAGTGAAGGGATTGAGAAACATGAAGATATGGATGAGTCCCAGAAGGGCAAGGAAAGTAAGGAGATTGAGAGAGTTCCTAAGTGGAAAAAGGCAAAGGAAGCAAGGGACAAAGTGAAAGCAACAGAAAGAGATGAATGGGGGGTACCCAAATCTGTGATACCAGTCCCGTATCCACAGCGCTTCATGAAAAAGAAGCTTGATGAAAAATTTGCAAAATTTCTTGATGTTTTTAAACAACTTCACATTAACATTCCTTTTTATGATGCTTTGGAACAGATGTCGCATTATGCAAAGTTTCTGAAGGACTTGATTGCGAAAAGACGGCGAGTGGATGAGCCGAAGTTGGTGCAGCTGAACCACGAGGTGAGTGCATTAGTGCACAAGGCGCTTCCACCGAAGCTGAAGGATCCCGGGAGCTTCACGATTCTTTGTGATATCGGGAACGGGATCAAGAAGGGAGCGTTGTGCGACCTCGGTGCGAGCATTAATTTGATGCCGTTATCGCTTTTCAAGAAGTTGGAAGGTGGTGAACTTCAACCCACAATGATGACGCTTCAACTTGTCGACCAGTCTATTACTAGACCTCAAGGTGTGGTTGAAGACGTCCTAGTGAGAGTTGGAGATCACATTTTTCCAGCCGACTTTGTAGTGCTTGAGATGGAGAAAGATGAGCACGTGCCCCTGATATTGGGAAGACAGTTCTTAGCTACGTCGGGGATGGTTCTAGACGTGGCAAATGGGAAGATTACGTTGAAGGTTGATGATCAAGAAGTGAAGATCTCCCTATATGAAGCCATGAAGCACCCGAAGGAGGATGAGAGCTTGTATTGCATGGATGTCATTGATCCTAGTGTTGAAGACACACCTTCTATCCTTATTCCTTCTCATATTTATGATTTTGTGAGTCCTTCACTTGGCTATTTAACCCATGAGCATTATGATCTTGATTATTCTGATAGGGATAAAGTGAAGAAGTTGAAGGATGAAGAGGTGAAGAAAGTGGACGTGGTCCAGCTAGAGGGAAAATGAGGAGTTAAGAAAAAGAAGTCAAAATTTAAGAACTTGTTTGGTAAGACTCCTCCAGATAAAGGAAAGAAGGAGTTGAGACCCATAACACTTGGGAATGAGAAAAGAGGAAAGGAACTCATGATGGAGGGACATCAAGGAAAGGAGTTCAAACACCACTCTTATGAGAGTAAGGGAGGTAACTTTGAGTATGATGTCCCATAAGCTCCTTTGAGCTCGGTTCGGCATGAGGACTTTAAAAATAGCGCTGAATGGGAGGAAACCCATTATTTTTTATTTGCTTTTGAGTGTTTTTAGTTTTTTTTCCTTTTATGTTATTAGGATGTTGTTGACTCGTATGTTTAACCTCGTATTTGAGTAAGTTGCTTGTAGGCTTGTCTCTAAGGAGTGCCAAAGGAGTGGAGATTGAAGGAACCAACTTGAGACAAGGAAGTGTGCAAAGCTAGTGAGAGAAACGGAATTATTTGGTTGAGGTAACCCACAACCCCAAACTTAGACCTCTAGCAAGGTCGAAGTTTGGGGGGGTGGAGTTTTTTTTTTTTTTTTATGTTTCTTGTTACATTGCACATGCATGCACGCCCTTATCTTTGAGTTGAGTTTGAGTGATTATTGTTTGTTGAGATACTCCTTGGGATGATTTTGAGTTGACTCGCTAATGCACATTTCATGCTTATCAATCATCTTATGCTTGTTGATTGCTATCTTTGAGTATGATTTGATGAGTAGAGTGAGTTGTAAGGGTGAGTAGAAATTATTTTGTGTGAGTGTGTGAGTTTGAGCTGATTTGAGAAAGAACTTGTATGCTTGTGAATTTTTCTTTTGAGTACTTGTGTGATGAGAGTGAGAATTCACTAGAACTAGCATGGATGTGAAAGCCGTGAGATTTGAGCCTTATGAGATTTTGATACATGAATCAATCTTTTCGTTTGTGAGTGGATCGTCACCTTAGAGGATGCTAGAACTTGTGTGTGCTCTTGCTTCTTGATTGTGTATAGTTTGATATGCCGAATAGGATCTTAGGCCATCTTTGCTTTTATTGAGTCACTTAGCCAAAATTTTCCTTACCATTGATATTTATCCCTTGTTAGCCCCTTTGAGCCTAAAGCCTATTTTATTTGCTAGCACATATAAACACTATTCCAATTCCTAAGCCTTTTTGTCCCAATTTGAGTGGAGAATAGGAAAGTGTGAATGTGAAGGGAGTGAATTGAGTTGAAAAAGGAAAAGGTTGTTTGTTGAGTGAATATGAGAAGAAGGAGTGATGAAGCTATGAGATGTGGGAAAAAGAGAAAAAAATTGGGAATGAGCAAAAGAAAGAAAAAATGAGCTCATGTGTTTGTGCGAAAAAGAAAAAAAGAAGTGAAGTGATTGAAAAAAAAATGAAAGAGTGAGAGAGAAAAAAAATTGAAGTGTTGAGAGAATTGGAATTGAAAGGGTGTTGATTGAACATGTTTGAAGTATTCTGTTCCTAATCTCGAAGTGCCAAAGTTTGATTTTCTATTCTCCATTCACGTTAGTCACTTTACCCAATATTGTTATCCCACCTGTCCAAAGAGCCTACATTACAACCTTGAGAAAAGTCCTTTTTTATTCGGCATTGATTTCTAGAGTATGGTCGAAGTTAAGAGCACTTACAAGCCTATGGCTGCCAATTTGTGTGAATGATTGATTGAGTGAGTCCCTTGATCATTGTTATACACTTGAAAGGGAGTGAAACACATCGTTGAGTGCACATCCATGTTTGATTTTGGTGTTTCTTGCTGTTGTTGCATGAATATGATAAAGGAAGGTGAGTGAGTATACTTGTGATGCATCTTTGAAGCTCGAATTTATGTACTTGCATGATTGGATACCTTGACTCATTCCTAACAATTTCACTTGACTTATTATTTCGTTGCTTGAGGACAAGCAACATGGTAAGTTTGGGGGGGTTGATTAGGCGTGAAATTGTCATGATTTGTCGCTCGAAATGCCCTTGTTTTGATGGATTCATATAAGTATTTAGAGTCATTTGAGTATTATTTTCACAAACTAACAAATTTGTTTCTTTGATGCTTATAGATGGATAGAGGGCAAAAAGAGGAGTTCGTAGGACTTCGAATCGACTCAAACGGATACCCGGATGAGAAGATATGGAAGAAATACGAGAAGTATTAGTTCGAGCGAGCAAAAGTGTCATTGAAGTACTCAAGATGAATGAGCTCGAGTAAACACTACTCAGGCACTCGAGTAGTGCACTCGAGCCAGCTTTGGTCGAGTAGCCAATACTCAGGCACTCGAGTAGTGCACTCGAGCAGAATCCGGTCGAGTAGCGAGTACGCGGGCACTCGAGTAGACTACTCGAGCAAGGACCGGTCGAGTAGAACTACTCGAGCTGAGGAGCTCGAGTACTTTTCACGTTCTGTACAATTCTAACACTCGAGCTTGCATTGCTCGAGTACTTTTACTCGAGCTCTACTCGAGCTCGACGGGAATTTTGGCCCATGAGATCCCGTTTCGACCCATTGCCTATATATACCTCTTCCAAATACGTTTTGAAGGATCCCTGAACGCACCACATCACTTTTACAAAGAATTTTTAGAGAGAGAAGGACGAGAAGAGACGAGCAAGTTTAATTTTACATTTTTGAGGTTTTTGCTTACGAATTCACATTACGATTTCACGTTTTCGTTTCGTTTCTTAATATCTTTTGTTCTTGAATACGTTGAGACCTCGTTTTGATAATTAATTTCAGTTTACTCTTTTATATCTTAAAACCCTAGTTTATGTACGATCTTTTCTTTGATTTAATTACCATGTTCATGTTCGTCACTTCTCTAATTGTTATTGTTTACGTTAAATCTATGTCTAGCTAAAGCCCTTGCATGCTTAGGGTAGGATGAACTAGTAGAAGTAGGTTGTGGGTACGTAATTAGAGTAACTTGTGACGTTAGGTTTTAATTCTCTTGGTTAATGAATTCTTAAAATTAATCTAGACTTCGCTCTTGAATTTCGTTCGAAAGGTGTTAGAGAGAGGACGACCGTATCACTCTTTAACAACGAGTAGACTTAACGAGAGGGTTTAGGAAAGGTTAATTCATCTACCGGTTTAGCGAAGGAGGACGACCGCATCACCTTAGTTAAATTAGGGTCTCATTAATTAAGCACAATCTATTAACTTGTTAGTAGATTCGTGAAGTCGAGTGTTAGGGTAAAGTATTAGGGTTTAGAATCTTGAGCTTTTACCTTGCATTCTTAGACTTAGGTTAATTCTTGTGTGTCACAGTTATTTTGATTATGTACCTGCTCCGTTAGTATACGTAGGGATTCCTATCTTAAGCATCACCATCTCATATTTGAAAACACACCTTTTGTTATTTCGTTTAATCTTCCTTTTGCATTCGTAGGATAATTTAGTTTAGTTTAATTAATCTTTCCAAAAAATCCAAAAATAATACACTCATATTAATTACGACGCGTAGATCTTCAGGAATCTATTCGCATATACACTGTCCCTTGGGTTCGATATACTTGGTCGTTATACTTGCTCATACTACAGTGAACCCGTTCGCTTGCGGGTGAGCGACTAGTAGAAGTTAGTAAAATCGCTTCAAGTCAACTGATTCGATGGATTGACGGCATTGGCGTTGGCATTGTTGCAGAATATTTCTTGTGGGACGGATTCCCAGTGTTGGCTGTGGTGGTCAGGGTTGGCTGATGAAATCATAACTGTTGTGCATCGGAGGAAGACAGAAGACAGGGGGTTAGGGGAGTCAAAGAGTTCTATAATTGGTATGGGGGAATTTGTCTATGAGAAAAATAGCGAGGGGTATTTTCGTCCAAAAATGTTTCTCAGTGGCTTGCCACTTTTTAATATAAGTAAAGATATAATGATGGTCCCGTTTTCGAAGGGCAAAATGGGAATTCAGGAGCAAATTTTTTTTTTTTAAACCTTTACCTCAGGGAGTTCAGCAAGAGTGAGAGATACTCAAGTCACTGCTCTGCTCAGAGGCTGAGTTATCAAGTCAGTGAGAGGGCTCGGAGACTCATGCTCTGAGCAAGGACAGTGGCTTGAGATGCTGAACTCTCGAGTGCGTTATCAAATCACAGCTTGCACCCTGACTTAGTTCAGTGATGGAAAACTCAAGTCACTGCGTTGCTGAGAGTCAGAGCTATCAAGTCAGAGATGAGACTTGAAAGCTCAGGCTCTCAACAAAGCAGTGACTCGAGAGACTGAACTCTCGAGTGCCTAGCCTGATCTGGTCAAGGAGATGTAATCTCCCTGGCCTGAATGCTTAACCAAGGTTCCTTTTTAAACAATGCTCTCAGTGAGCAGTTCTTCGCAATACTTTAGAAGAAAAGACATTCCAGATAATAACACTTGGTTTAACGTGGTTCAGAGACTCAAGCTCTTACATCCACGGCCTGATTTAACAGGAAATCCACTATCTCAGGATTCTTGTTTTTAACGTGCCAAGGTGCACTTACAACTGGACTCACGCCACTCCCTGGGCTGCCTCTCCTCACCTCACTACAAACCTAACAATCTTCTGAAAGGGTTTAGTTTGGTTTGGTTTTCTCCAACTAGGTGAGGTTTTCCTTTACAATGTGTTAGCCTTAAAGCTAGGATTAGGAAAACCTCTCTAAGCTATGAGTTACAAGCTTGACACTCAATGAATATTTAGTGAAACCCTAAAGGTCAGTGTCGTGGGTGTGAGGACTTCTTCCTTATGACTCCCTAACAACTCACACACCCTTATAGCTTGTAGGTGTTGATTTTTCTTTCTACACACAATACAATACTTCAACACGCTTGAATACGCAGTTATGAGCTTGTATTTATAATGGGGATTCAAATGTATCCGTTGGAGGGAAGATACATTTGAATCCAACATTAAATGGTTTCAACCACTTTTCTTGGAATGCGGCCTTTGTCAGTGTCAGAGTTGCTGCCTCGTGTTGATTGGTCCACGTGGCCTGAATTCACGGATCTTTGACTCAGTGGGTTGACCAAGACCCACTGACTTTAGGCGGCTTCCTCCTTCACTGACCCTGATCTTCAGTGGACTGACTCGTCCTCAGTGCAGTTGTCCTTCAGAGACTGTTTGAAGATCACTCCAAGAAGTTTGTCATAAGGCTGGATGACAAACTTCCCTGACCACAGTAGCCTGACTCCTTCAGGCCTACTTGGTGCAGCACTGATCCTCCTGATCAGGCTCTTCACTGAGTGGTCCACCAGACTTGGCTTAGATCAGCCTGACTTACACTCAGTGGGACTTCCTTCAGGCTTCTCCATTGGTTCAGGTTGATGGCAGGTCTTCAGTTAGCTCTTCTGGTTGTCATCTTGATATCTTCAGGCTGTGTTGAGAAGTTCCCCCTTGCTGAGTTCCCCCTCAACTGAGCAACCTGTTCTACTGAGAGCTAACCTAGTCTGACCTGATCTAAAGGATACTATCCTGACTGCTTTCAAACCTATTACATGTTGTTTTGGAAAATCATCAAAACTAAACATATCCCAACATATAATTTCAAATTGACTCCCGTTTTTTTAAATTCATCATATTCAATCCGTTTTGTTTCTAATTCGTTTATATGTATATATTTACTAACTTTTTTTATTAATTTTATAAATTTAATATTTTAGACTATTCTAAATTATTAATTCATTCGTCTTTATTCATTTAATTGTATATAATTCCAAATTGACTCTCGTTTTTTTAAATTTATCAAATTAATTCCTTTTTGTTTTTAATTCGTTTATATATATAAATATTGTAAAGTTTTATACTATATTATAAATTAATTTTTATTTTATTTTGTAAATTTAATATTTTAGACTATATTATAAATTATTAACTCATTCGTTTTTATGCATTTAATTGTAAATAACTTCAAATTTACTCCCGTTTTTTTAAATCCATCAAGTTAATTAGTTTTTATTTTCATATTTCAAGGTGAGTCTCATTTTTTTTGTAAATTCATCAAATTAATGATTGTTACGAACTACAAAAAATTAAATAATTTTAATAATCATCCTCTTCATCTTCGTCTTCATCTTCTTCCCTTTCTTCCTCTTCCTCATCTTCATCATCTTCTTCCCTTTCTTCCTCTTCCTCATCTTCATCATCTTCTTCTTCTTCCTCTTCCCTCTTCTTCTTCCTCTTCCCTCTTCTTCTTCGTCTTCCCTCTTCCTCTTATTCCTCTTCCTCCTCCCCCTCCTCCTCCTCCTCCCCCTCCTCCCCCTCCTCCCACTCCTCCCCCTCCCCCTCCTCCTCCCCCTCCTCCCCCTCCTCCTCCTCCTCCTCCTCCTCCTCCTCCTCCTCCTCCTCCTCTTCCTCTTCTTCCTCCTCCTCCTCCTCCTCCTCCTCCTCTTCCTCCTCCTCTTCTTCCTCCTCCTCTTCTTCCTCCTCTTCCTCCTCTTCTTCCTCTTCCTCTTCCTCTTCCTCTTCCTCTTCCTCTTCCTCTTCTTCTTCTTCCTCTTCCTCTTCTTCTTCCTCTTCCTCTTCTTCTTCTTCCTCTTCCTCTTCCTCTTCCTCTTCCTCCTCATCTTCTTGTTTGTCCCCCCCGTCGCTCCCAACCATAATTATTTCTAGATTTGCTGCTACCAAGTTCACTACGAGATTGACACTTTCTTCAAGGACCACTGTTTGAGTTTCTTGGACCTCAGTTTGAAATGCGTTTTTAGGTTGTGCAGTGTCTTCCTTGGATGAATTAGAAAGTTCCATCAAAGAACGAGCCTTGACTTTGAAAATTATCCTAAAATGTGGTCTACCTGACTCCGGGTATTTGCAATTATATACCTGAGATGCTTGAGTTGCAAAGACGTAGGGTTCGTATGCGGCAGCGTACTTCCTGTTGACATGAATATCAACAATCTTGTAGTTTGGGTTGACTCTTTTTCCTGCAGGCCCTGGATTAAACCACTCACACAAGAACCAAACTATTTTCCTCGATGGCCACCCCGGATATTCTATTTCAATCACTTCCCGCAACACTCTGTAGTAATCAATCGGTGCTTCGTTGCCACTCCCACTTGAAACACAAATACCACTGTTTGTAGTTCTTTTAGTTGAAGCATACGCATCTGTATGGAATTTGTATCCATTTACGTAATACCCTTTGTATGATGTCAACTGTCGTAGTGGATTTTTGCTGAGAGCATACAGATGTGGGTTGTGAAGTTGGTTATTTAGACCCTGTAAATATATAATGCATTTTATATAATGATCAGTTGTATTTAAATAATAATCATATATATAATTAATTTTAACTCACGTAGGATTGGAACTAATATAGGAATTATTTGCAAACCAATTGATAGATTATTTCATCCGTGATGCCTAGTACTTCTTGTCGAGTGCGGTCACAAAATATCCTTACATGAAAAAAAAATCATAATTATACAAAGTATTGAGTATAACAACACATATCTAAAAATAAAGTACTTACTGGATGTAAGGTTGCACTTCAGGAGTATTCATCAAAACGTATGATTGTATCGTCTCATCTTCCAAGTTGCTCTTAAACCACCGTTTGACTCCCTTACCCAGTGGTCGACCTGCGTGCAAGAATACGGATAATATACCTTCAAACTCACGAATGGGATGTTCTACTCCGCAACTATCGTAGTTGTGAGGCTCATTTCTGATCTTGGTTTGAACTTGGTCGCCGATGTAATAGGAACAAAATATTCCAACCTCTTCAGTAAGATATGCATTCACAATGGATGCTTCAACGTAAGTCATATTTCCAATATTCTGTTTCAAATTGTGTAGATACCTAAATATAAAAGCATTCAATTAAAGCTAAATATACGGAACAAGTTATCAAACACATTCTTCTCTATATGCATCACGTCCAAGTTGTGTCGAATCAATAATTTGCTCCAGTAAGGTAAATCCCAAAAGATACTCATTTTTTTCCATCCACCCTTGATACGTTTGTTGTGCTCCATTGCACCCTCCTCAGTTGTCTTCTTCAAATCAGAGATTGTAACCTCATACAACAACGAATCACCTGAAATAATTTATATATGGTTAGTCATATTTATATGAGACAGATAGATAACATAAGTACTGTTTCAGACGCATACCTTTTCGAATCCGTAGTTTTGGTCGACCTACTGCATGTTTATCCTTAAGGAAGTTTACTTTGTCCTTTCGGAAGGGATGATCAGCAGGTAGAAACTTCCGATGGTTGTCGAACCATGACACATTTTTACTTAATGGAAGATAGAACGCATCAAATCCATTTATACAGTACGGACATGCTTATTTTCCAGCAATTGACCAACCAGACAACATAGAAAATGTTGGAAAGTCGCTAATGGTCCACAAAACAGCAGCACGCATCGTGAAATTCTGCTTCCTGATGCACATTGTACGTCTCCACTCCCGTATGCCACATAGATAAGAGCTCTTTAATCAGTGGTTGAAGATAGGCATCCAACTTATGCTTAGGGTTCTGTGGACAAGGCACCAAGATAGTCAAAAAGATATGTTGTGGCTTCATGCACAACCTAGGTAGTAGATTGTACGGAGTCAACAACACAGGCCACAACGAATACTTCTTTCCGTGCATTTCGAATGGAGTAAAAACCGTCGGTGCACAAACACAGCCTCACATTTCTCTTCTCTCTCGCAAAATCTGGAAACTCTCTGTCAAAATATCTCCATGCCTCCGAGTCTGCTGGATGCCGCATCTCTGCAGATTCTGGATCAGAACACTCATCAGCATGTCATGTCATGTCTTTAGCAATGACACTAGACTGATGCAATCTCTCCAAATGAGGAGTGATAGGAAGGTAATACATCGACTTAAATGTCTTCAGCTTTTGTTTCTTCTTGTCCTTCTTACGACCAGATGGTTTGTACCTGGGGTGGCCGCACATCCTGCACTGGTTAATACTCTCATCCTGGTCCCAAAACAACATGCAACTATTTGTACAACAATCAATTTTCTCAAACGATAGACCCATCTCCTTCAACAACCTTTTGCTTTGATAGAAATTTTCAGGCGCAGTGTTCTCTTTAGGTAGGGTCTTTTTGAACAATTTTGCAAATTGATTGAAGACTTTTTTACTGACTTTGTCTTCGAATTTGATGGACAACATTTGTGCATTGAATGACAACTGTGTCTCGGTATCACAGTCGGGAAACAACTTTTGATCAATGGTTGTTTGCATCTCAAAAAACTTATTTGACCGATGATTTGGTTCCTCCTCCATAGTTGTGTGACCACCTAACATAGATTTATTAACCATCATGTGGTACATATAGGCGTCATCACCTCCTCCAAAGGTGGTCCAAACTGAGTAAATGGAACATGGGCCTCCTCCATGGATGGTTCCTCCTGAGTATACGGATCATGAATTGAACCACCAATCTCAAATTGTTCACCAATATTCCACTGAGTATAAAAATTTTCAAGTGTGTCGATATCAATATTCCAACTTTCTTCACCGTGACTGGTCCAATTGTAGTAGCGGGAAACAGAACCTGATAAGTGTGAATTTACGCATAATTTATATTGATTTGAGTGTGATTTATTGCACTCAATTATATTGAAATTGTGCGTTTTATCACTTTTGTATCTTTGGATTGATAAAACCCACATTAATTTTTATCTTGTTAATTCTTGAATTGTTAGGATTTTTATTAAGGGAAAGCTTTGTGAAGTTGGTGGAAAGGATTCGGAAGAAATGATGCTTATTAATGAGGATCTTTGGGGATGATTGTTTACCAAATTCAGAGAATCTACTTAACTAAATTAAGACTTGCGTGGCCAAGAGGAAATGAGGGGGGCCCATACCTTTCTTTTGCAGCCCTAATTTCGTAAAGAGGGAGCATATATATATGCTAAGGAGGATTCACGCACACAGACACCAGAGGAGAGCCGAAGCAAGCAGCGGCCCATCACATACCACTACCCACTCACACTCATACCTCCATGCACACGTGAAGCAGGAAGGAAGCACGACGTGAAGAAACCTTTTGAGTTTGTTCTTTTATTTTTATGTTTTCGCACTTAGTAGACTTTGTTATTTGTTTTAAGCCTATGGAAGGCTAAAACCCATATTCCGATTCCGGGGATTTTGATACTTGTGTTTTGATGATTGCTATTTGAACCCGTTTTATTCATGAGACTTATTAATCGGATTATTTATATCATATATTTTTTATTTCTTAATTGTGTGTTTAATTAATTTGGATTGGCCACCTAGGTTAATTAATTCATGCATGTTTGCTAGTGTGTAGGTTGTAATCTGTAATTGTTGCAATTTTATGCCAATAAGTAGCAACTAGTATTTTACTAGGGTGATATAAATCGAATTCTTTCGGACCGAGCTAGCGTGTTCGGGAATTTGCTTGATCTTTATTCTAGGACTTAATGCTTCTACCAAATTAAATCTAAGAGTGTATCTAGACTGTTTGGTTAGAAAGGTTCGTTGGAGAGCTTGTTTCAATTGAATATTATTAAGGAATAAAACCGATAAACAGAGCTTGTTGTTTGTCGAGGGTCATTAATCCGAGAAATAAGTTGAGTGAATAATATGTTTGGGTAGCATAGTCAAAACCAAGTGGAGATTGAACCGTGAATTGGAATCGTTTAGTCAATTAAATTCTAGTTGTGTAAAATTTATTTGTTTATTTTAATTCTAATTTCAATTTTTAGTAGTTTAATAGTCAACAAAATCAATCGAACCCCCCCTCCCCTCCATGTTTATTTATTTAGTGTCTCTATTAATTTATTCGTACTACATAATTTGGTTTCCACGTTCCCCGTGGATCGACCCTTATTTACCACTGCTACAGAATAGTAGAGTGAACCAGGGTTACATATTTATTCTAATTTGGCGCGGCTCGACAACGCGGTCCAGAACCAATCCTAAAAAGATGAGATTTAACCTCATCAATGCTCAAATATTGCATATTCCTATATTTTCTTTCATTACACGGGCATCTAAGCCGATTGAAACGATCAAGACAGTGTGGATGACTATATGCAAACTCAATAAATTCTTCAATTTTACGGTAAAATTGAAGATGCATGCCCCCTCCTATCATACGGGGCATTAAGTACATCCAACCACGATCTGGAAATTACATCTGTTTCAAATTAATAGTAAATAACAAATTAATTATAAAAAAAGGGCAGAATTTCGACTGTAAACAAACATATATCCATCAAACATAATAAACTAACCAAATACAAAACATTAATTAATTCCAAAAATTTGGGCAGAGTTTTGACTATAAATAAACATATCCATATTTATTTTTCACATAAATCCAACATAACAATCATATATATTAAATCACTACTATACATTTAAGCATGCATACTAAAAACTTACCAAAAACTAAAATATATACAACAAAAGAATTAAATGGTAAAAGTGTGAAAACGTACGGTGAAGTTGAAGCAACGAGCACAATGTGATATAGAATCAGTCGATTGCTACCACCACTTCAAAAAGACCTTCGTCGTAGATTAAACAGACGAAAAACGAATTTACAAAAGTTTTTCGTAAAAAAATATGGAAGAAGAAGAACAAAATTTGTTCTGTAATAGACATTTATCGACCGCCTAAAAGGTATTAGCGACACCGCCACAGGCGGTCGCTAAATAACGGACCGAAACCGGGTCATTATTGCCCACCTGCTCACATCGGGATTTGAGTTTTGCAACCGCCTAGAGCGGTCGCTAAATTTGGTTCCAATTTTGCGACCGATATCGGTGCTAATCTCCAAAATACGACGTCATCATACAATAACGGTCAAGCGGTCGCTAAATTCGGTCTCAAATTAGCGACCGATTTACGTGGCGGTCGCTAATCTTAAAACTTTTGACCATTTTGGTTCGTCGGTCGTAAATCGGTCGCTAATCACACTTTTTAGGGACCGACTTCCAGGCGGTCGTTAAACCCGACTTTTTTGTTGTGAAAGTATTTGAAGACAGACGAAAAATAAAAGTGCGCAAAATGTTTGGGGACGTAGGGGTATTATATTACAAGGATTATAAAATGTGTAGTGACAATTTTGTTGGAGTTATACGTGAAAGTATGCTTTTACTTTGTATAACTCGTGTATCAAAAACTTATTTATGAGAATAATTCTTTTATCGCATATGCTTTAGATATGATTGAATGTTGAATATTTATTGCAAACAGTTCATAATAGTACTAGTTACATTGTAGTTAATGTGGTGATACCCGATCACGGAAGATAACATTAACAGTTTCCTTGTAACTAAATGTACATTTTCACGACCTAGGTGGAATTGAACAATCCACCGTGAAAGGTCGATGTGTAAGTCTCAGATTGGTCTGTCTTGACTAAGAGATTGCACTAGCACATTTAGTAAGTGTTGTTGTTCGAGTGGGAGCGTGTCGAGACGAACGATGGAAAGCAACAAGGACGATTTTTCGCATCAAGACGTGAAGAAATTAAACCGTGACAATTGGATTTGAGTGCTCCAATGTGTTTAATTTTGTTTTGATGGATGTTTTATTTCGTGCACTTATTATTATTTGTTAATATGTGTTTGCATGAATTTTATTGTCCAAGAAAAACCTTACTTTCGAAAATTACTAAGTATGTTTATTTAATCGCAATTTTATTCCGGATATTAAAATTGGATTAATTTGGCCTCCATAATTTATTTATTTGTGAAGTTCTTTTGGAATACATTTCCCCCTCGGATCGGCCAAAAGGACGAATTTCACATGAATAAATTCCGAAAGGATGATTGTGGATTATTACTAGTGGCGGTATTGACCCTCACCACGAGTGGCTTGCTCAAAGCGAAATAATAATCCTGTATTTAATTATGGTTATTACTTAGGTATAAGAAATTGATATTAACTTACTCCCCTCGGAGTCCCTGTCAATTTTTATGTGGTCAAAGTGGGAGCCAACTATTAATTTTGAATTAAGGATTTGTAACTTTTAAGTTTGTGATCCGCTTGAATGTGTTTAAATGTATAGACCACCCCTCGTGGCACATTTAAATTGTTTCGAGATGTTGGCTGATGTATGATTATATTATTTTAAGGTTTCAATATAATTGATGTGATCGAATTATGTGATAATTTCGTATTTTTCTAGATATTGATATGAATGTATATTTTATTCTCAGTTCATCATGTCGCAACCTTTTAATCCACTGTTTAGTATACTTAAAGATAACAAACTTGTCGGTGAGAATTATGTTGATTGGAAACGTAATCTTGATATTGTCCTAACCGCTCAACACCATAAATGGGTACTTACTACTCCTAAGCCTCAAGAGCCTGCCGAAGATGCGAGCAAGGCGGTCAAGAAAGAGCATAAGAGTTGGTTTGACTCCGATGAGATGGCTAGGTGTACTATTCTGGCTTCAATGTCAGATATGTTGCAACACCAACACCAATAAATGGAGACCGCCTCTGGGATAATGCTCAATCTTGAAGCGATGTTTAAACATCAGAACCGTACAGCTAGGCAAATCACCATGCGAAAGATGCTTTCGTTGAAGTTGGTGGAAGGTACGCCCGTAAGGGATCACGTTATCGAGATGATGGGTTATCTCAATAAGTTAGAAGTACTTGGTGAGGAATTTGATCTCCCTACTAAGGTCGATTTCGTTATCTATTCTCTGCCGAAGAGCTTTGAGCAGTTTCAGTTGAACTATCAAATGAATGACCGGGCAAATAGTTTGCCCGAGGTCTTGCAAGCTTTGGTGTCGGTGGAGACTTTAATGGATCATCAAACTGTTGCTATGGTGGCAAACGGTCCATCTACCTCTTCGGGTCCCAAGGGAAGAAAGAAGAGAAAGAGGACAAAAGGCCAGACCCAAGCAAATCCAACTGTTGCGAAACCTAAGGCAAAGGGAGGAGGAGGTGGAAAGAAAGCTGCTAAGGGTAAGTGCTTCAACTGTGGTAAGAAGGGACATTGGAGGGCAACCTGTTCTAAGCCTAAGAAGACGGTAAAGAAATGTAAGTCTCATGCTTTAGTCGTTGAAACATATGTTGCAGCGTATGCTGCCCACGTTTGGGTAGTGGATACCGGGGCAACTGATCATGTTTGTTTCACTCTTCAGGGGTTCCAGCTAACCCGACGACTTAGCAAGAATGAGATCACCATCACTTTGGGCGATGCTACGAGAGTGGCAGCCGAAGTAGTGGGAGTCGTGCACCTATCTTTTGAAGATAGAGTTTTAATTTTAAGAGATATTTTATACGTTCCGAACTTTAGGAAGAATTTAATTTCAGTTTCTAAGTTGTTTTTTTTATGGATATTCAGTTACTTTTAATAAAGTTTTTACTGTTTCTTTTAAGAATGTTACTATCTGTCATGGAACGTTGGTAAACAATCTCTATACGATTAAGTGTGCACACCACTCAAATATTGAATCTAATAACACATCGATCATTTCGAGCAATAAAAGAAAGCGTTCTTCGGAGGTGAACGAAACACTTCTATGGCATCTTAGACTAGGTCATATTAATCTAAAGCGGATAGAGAGATTGGTGAAAGACGGATCCTTGGAATCATTCCAAGTCGAACCGTTTCCAACTTGTGAATCCTGTTTAGAGGGTAAGATGACCAAGAGGGCATTTGGAGCCAAGGGGAATAGAGCCACGGAAGTGTTAGAACTCGTTCATACCGATGTGTGTGGTCCAATGACGATCAAAGCGAGAATGGGGTATGAGTATTTTGTCACCTTCATTGACGATTACTCGAGATATGGGTACATTTACCTTATGAGGCATAAGTCTGAAACTTTTGATAAGTTCAAGGAGTTTAAGGCCGAAGCCGAGAAACATAGGGAAAAGAGTATCAAGTTTCTACGATCAGATCGTGGAGGCGAATACCTCAGCGATGAATTCTTGAACTACTTATCGGACGAAGGGATCGTATCCCAGTTAACCGCACCGGGAACCCCTCAACAGAACGGTGTGGCAGAACGAAGAAACCGGACTCTTTTAGAGATGGTCAGATCCATGATGAGTTATTCGGATTTACCATGTTGATGACCTTGCTCCAAATTTATATTTTAGTGGTTGTTTTATTCTAATAAGATCATCAAACAAGGGTTTAAATGAAGATTAAAGCTATATTCTTTGAAGGAAGGATTGAGAAAAAAGTTTGCAAGAGTTTTGCCTATTTTTGAATTAAGTGAACTTATTCTCATTACCTCATGAAGGGGTATTTATAGAGGTACAAGCAAGTAGGAGGTGTCACTTCCTTAATCACCCTCATTTTCATGGTGACAAGTGTTAAGACACTTGTTAATTTCTAAGCTATTACATCTTTACACAATGACAAGTGTTAAAACACTTGTTTGCTCCTAATGTAATGCCTAATTATTGGGATTTCTGATGATCTTCCGAGGTGCCCTCTTGCTCGCCTGGTCGCCTCCTTTTAATTTCTTTTTTACCCTTCTTGTTCTAGCTGGTTGCCTTCTTTTCATGTCTTAAATGACCGGCTGCTTGCCTCCTCTTACTTGGTCACCTGACCCAGCTGCTCGCCTCCTCTTAAATGTCTTATATGCCCTGTTGCTTGCCTCCTGTGTCCCTATTCCCTGCTGCTCGTCCTTTTTATTTTTACTCTTAATGACCTCTTAATTTTATTATTTTTATTATCTTTTACTTTATTCTTATTTTCCTATTGGTCGCCTATCAACAATGCCCCCTAGTTTGACATGTAAGGATAAATTTTCCCTTTCATGTCAAACTATAAGACAGGCTATATTTTATAACAGGAGGCGACCAACAGGGAATTTACCCTTACCTTCAGGGGGAAGCGAGCAACAGGTTTTTGAATTTTTTTAGGCGGGAACTCCTGGAGGCGACCAGTAGGGAACGACGCTTGGTCTAGCATCGTTTCGTTTCCCGAGGTACGGAACACGAAGCGACGTGGCCGCCCACGTGTGTGCCCCCTAAATTGCGCATAGGGGCCTCATTTTTTGAATTCTTTAATTTTGTCCCCGAATCCATATCTATAAATAGCATCCTTCTTCCTTCTTCATTTCTTTTTTACGAATTCTCATAAAACTCCATAGCCAAAATCTCTCAAGCTTTTTCCTTCGATTTCTTCCTCTTTTTCGTCGACCTCCTCAACTCAAAAAGGTGAATTTCTCAGTTTTTTTGTTTTGGCATTGCATTGTGCTTTTGATTTTGCATTTTTTCTTTCGATTTTTTATTATTTCACCATCGTCACCGCTATCGCCGCCGTGCCACCACCACAGCGCCGCCGCCACTCGCCCCTTTTCATTGATTTACACCACCACTGCCATCATTTCCCTCTTTCTCCATTCTTTATTCGATTTTCCTTTCTTAAATGGCATCTCCCTCTTCAAGTAATACGCAATCCGTTGAGTTTGTTGGACGAAACCCAGGAAAAAGGCCCATGGAAAATGAACCATTGACTTGAAGCGAACTACACTAGCTTTCTACTAGTAGTTGCCCCACAAGAGAACGGGTTCACAGTAGTATAGGCAAGTATAGGGACCAAGTAGTATCGAACCCAAGGGATGGTGTATATGCGAATAGATCCCTGAAGATCTACGCGTCGTAGTTAATATGAGTGTGTTGTTTTTGGATTTTTGGAAAGATTAATTAAACTAAACTAAATTAAACTAAGTAAACTAAAATACTAAAGAAATCAAATTAACTAAGGGTTGTGTTCTAATGAGAGATGGTGATGCTTAAGATAGGAATTCCTACGTATACTAACGGAGCAGGTACATAATCAGAATAATTGTGACACACAAGAAATAACCTAAGTCTAAGAATGCAAGGTGAAAACTCAAGATTCTAAACCCTAATACTTTACCCTAACACTCTACTTCACGAATCTACTAACAAGTTAATAGATTGTGCTCAATTAATGAGACCCTAATTTAACTAAGGTGATGCGGTCGTCTTCCTTCGCTAAACCGGTAGATGAATTAACCTTTTCTAAACCTTCTCGTCAAGACTACTAATTGTTATTGAGTGATGCGGTCGTCCTCTCTCTAACACTTTCGTACGAAATTCAAAGGTAAAGTTAAGATTAATTATAAGAATTCATTAACCAAGAGAATTAAAACCTAACGTCACAAGTTACTCTAATTACGTACCCACATCCTACTTCTACGAGTTCATCCTACCCTAAGCATACAAGGGTTTTAGCCGGACATGGCTTTAACAGACATAAAAGCAATAGAAGAAACAACGAACATAAACATAATGAATTGAACGAAGAAAATAAGAAACATGAACTAGGGTTTTTAAAAGAAAATAAATCTGAGAACTGAAATTTAATTAACTTAAACGAAGTTTCAAAGTGTTTAAAGAAATCAAATAACGAAAAGAAACTAATAAACGAAAAGAAACTAAGAATTCGTTCGAAAAACCTCAACAAAACGTAAACGTAAACTTGCCTCTCTCCTTCCTCTCCAAAAACTAAGTCTAAAAGTTATTTCTAAAGTTCCGGGGTCCCTCAAAACGTGTTTGGAAGAGATATATATAGGCAACGGGCCGATTCGTGAACTCGTGGGCCGAAAAACATAAATTAGAGAGAATGCCTTGGAAGCGCTCGAGCAGACCCGCTCGAGCGGGTCGCTCGAGCTATGGTGGTCGAGCGGATCAGGTGCTCGAGCAGGGCGCTCGAGCTCTCTTGGTCGAGCGGTTCTGGTGCTCGAGCGGGGTGCTCGAGCTATCTCCCTCGAGCGGCCCAAACGTTCTGTATGTTTTTAGGCGCTCGATCTACTTCACTCGAGCGGGGCTCTCGAGTGACGATGCTCGAATGGGTCTTCCTTCCTTTGCAACTAACACTTTTCTTCACACGTACTAATACCAATCGTATTTCTTCGATATCTTCTCATCCGGGCATCCGTTTGAGTCGATTCAAAGTCCTACGAACTCCGTTTTTTGTCCTCGATTCACCTATGAGTATCAAAGAGACAAATTCATCAATGTATAGAAATAGTACTCATTTGGCTCTAAAAACTCAATAAATTCGACCAAAACTAGGGCGTTTCTAGCTACGAATCATGACAATTTCACGCCTAATCAACCCCCCAAACTTACCATATTGCTTGTCCCCAAGCAATGAAATAATAAGTCAAGTGAAATTGTTAGGGATGAGTAAAAAAAATCAATCATGCAAGCTAATGAACTCAAACTTCAAAAGTCAATCACATGTATACTCACTCACTTTCCTTTATCATACTCATGCAACAATAAGAAGAAACACCAAGATCAAGCATGGATGTGCACTCAACGATGTGTTTCGCTCCCTCACAAGTGTATAACAATGATCAAGGGACTCACTCAAACAATCAATCACACAAATTGGCAGCCATAGGCTTGTAAGTGCTCTTAACTCCGACCATACTCTAGAAATCAATGCCGAATTAAAAAGGACTTTTCTCAAGGTTGTAATGTAGGCTCTTTGGACAGGTGGGATAACAATATGGGTAAGTGACTTAAGTGAATAGAGAATAGAAAGTCAAACTTTGGCACTTCGAGATTAGGAACAGACTACTTCAAACATATTCAATCAACACTCTTTCAATTCCACTTTTCTCAACACTTCAATTTTTTTTTTCTAACTCTTTTCACTTTTTTTTTCAATCACTTCACTTTTTTTTCTTTTTCGCACAAACACATGAGCTCATTTTTTCTTTCTTTTGCTCGTTCCCAATTTTTTCTCTTTCCCACATCTCATAACTTCATCACTCCTTCTTCTCATATTCACTCAACAAACAACCTTTTCCTTTTTCAACTCAATTCACTCCCTTCACATTCACACTTTCCTATTCTCCACTCAAATTGGGACAAAAAGGCTTAGGAATTGGAATAGTGTTCATATGTGCTAGCAAATAAAATAGGCTTTAGGCTCAAAGGGGCTAACAAGGGATCAATGTCATTGGTAAGGAAAATTTGGGCTAAGTGACTCAATAAAATCCAAGATGGCCTAAGATCCTATTCGACATATCAAACTAGACACAATCAAGAAGCAAGAGCACACACAAGTTCTAGCATCCTCTAAGGTGACGATCCACTCACAAACGAAGAGATTGATTCATGTATCAAAATCTCATAAGGCTCAAATCTCACGGCTTTCACATCCATGCTAGTTCTAGTGAATTCTCACTCTCATCACACAAGTACTCAAAAGAAAGATTCACAAGCATACAAGTTCTTTCTCAAATCAGCTCAAACTCAAACACTCACACAAAAGAATTTCTAACTCACCCTTACAACTCACTCTACTCATCAAATCATACTCAAAGATAGCAATCAACAAGCATAAGATGATTGATAGGCATGAAATATGCAATAGCGAGTCAAATCAAAATCACCCCAAGGAATATCTCAACAAACCAATAATCAATCAAACTCAACTCAAAAGATAAGGGCGTGCATGCATGTGCAATGTAACAAGAAACATAAAAAAAACTCCACCCCCCCCCCCCAAACTTCGACCTTGCTAGAGGTCTAAGTTTGGGGTTGTGGGTTACCTCAACCAAATAATTTTGTTTCTCTCAATAGCTTTGCACACTCCCTTGTCTCAAGTTGGTTCCTTCAGGCTCCACTTCTTTGGTACTCCATGCTACCTTTACTTCTTTAGAGATAAGCCTACAAGCAACTCACTCAAATACGAGGTTAAGCATACGACTCAAAATAACTCCCTAATAACTAAAAAATACTCAAAGCAAATAAATAAAAAATAATGGGTTGCCTCCCATTCAGCGCTATTTTTAAGGTCCTCATGCCGGACCAAGCTCAAAGGAGCTTATGGGACATCATACTCAAATTTACCTCCCTTACTCTCATAAGAGTGGTGTTTGAACTCCTTTCCTTGATGCCCCACCATCATGAGCCCTTTTGCTTCCTTCCCCACCTCAAGTGGTATGGGTCTCAACTCCTTCTCACCTTTATCTGGAGGAGTCTTACCGAACAATTTCTTGAATTTTGACTTCTTCTTCTTAACTCCTCATTTCCCTTCTAACTGGACCACGTCCACTTTCTTCACCTCTTCATCCTTCAACTTCTTCACTTCATCCCTATCAAAATAATCAAGCTCATAATGCTCATGGGTTAAATAATCAAGTGAAGGACTAACAACATCATGAATATGAGAAGGTTTAGGGATAGAAGGTGTGTCTTCAACACGAGGATCAATTACATCCATGCAATACAAGCTCTCGTCCTCCTTCGGGTGCTTCATGGCTTCATATAGGGAAATCTTCACTTCTTGATCATCAACCTTCAACGTAATCTTCCCATTCGCCACGTCTAGCACCATCCCCGCCGTAGCTAAGAACGGTCTTCCCAAGATTAGGGGCACGTGCTCATCTTCCTCCATCTCTAGCACTACAAAGTCGGCTGGAAAAATGTGATCTCCAACTCTCACTAGGACGTCTTCAACCACACCTTGAGGTCTAGTAATAGACCGATCGGCAAGTTGAAGCGTCATCATTGTGGGTTGAAGTTCACCACCTTCCAACTTCTTGAAAAGCGGCATCGGCATCAAATTAATGCTCGCTCCGAGGTCGCACAACGCTCCCTTCTTGATCCCGTTCCCAATGTCACATAAGATCGTGAAGCTCCCGGGATCCTTCAGCTTTGGAGGAAGCGCCTTGTGCACTAATGCACTCACCTCGTGGTTCAACTGCACCAACTTTGGCTCATCCACTCGCCGCCTTTTCGCGATCAAATCCTTCAGAAACTTTGCATAATGCGGCATCTGTTCCAAAGCATCATAAAAAGGAATGTTAATGTGAAGTTGTTTAAAAACATCAAGAAATTTTGCAAATTTTTCATCAAGCTTCTTTTTCATGAAGCGCTGTGGATACGGGACGGGTATCACAGATTTGGGTACCCCCCATTCATCTCTTTCTGTTTCTTTCACTTTTTCCCTTGCTTCCTTTACCTTCTTCCACTTAGGAACTCTCTCAATCTCCTCACTTTCCTTGCCCTTCTGGGACTCATCCATATCTTTACTCTTCTTAATGCCTTCATCCTCAACCCATTTCTCAACTTACTTCTCCTCAGTCTCAACTTCCCCTTGGGGCGTCTCAGAATCAGCAGGCATCTGAGGACCTTCATAGTTGGTTCCACTTCTAAGCTGGATCGCCTTGCAATGCTCTTTCGGGTTCCCCTCCGGCATTCTATTCACTGATTTTGCAATCTGGCTCATCTGGAACTCTAAAGAAGTGAACCTTCGATTGTTCTCTTGTTGAGTTCTAGTCCACTCAACGTTAATCTTCTGGAGCTCTTGATCACGATGATCACCCTTTTTATGCAACTCCTTCACATCGTACTCCAAGGATGACAACCTCTTACTTCCTTCTTCCACTTTCTGAAGGATAGCTCTCAACATCTCCTCGGTTGATGCACCGCCTTCTCCACCAGGAGGTTTAGACCCCGGATCAACACCTGCAGGAACAGTAACACCAGCTTTTGGGTTAGCATAAGAAAAGTTCTCATTCTTCCTCCATGTGTTTTGAAGAGGCTGCTGGCCTCCTTTAACTCCTTGTGTGTTCCTCCATTGATTTTGAGGCGGCTGTGGCCCTGGAGGTGCAAATGGTTGGCCATAAGGAGGCCTTCCATACTGATTTCCACCTTTGTAGCCATTCTGATTGTAATACGGACCTCCCATGTAATTGGCTACCTCTTGCTGCCCACTTTGTTGGTCTACTCTATCATTCTCTGCTGCATGCTCTCCAACCAAACTCTTCCCCAACTCGAGGTTGTTGATCTTTTCCATCATGGCCATCAATAGCCTTCTCGTTCCTTCACCCTCTTCAACCTGATGCACTCTCTGAAAATCTGCATCCACACCCCAAGCACCGGTATTCGTGACAATGTTGTCCACGATCTCCCTACACCTCTCTATTCCTTTATTCAGGAATGCTCCGCCCGCACAGGCGTCTAAATGGTCTTGCCCCGCCTTGTTGGCACCACTATAGAAGAATGCAATAATGTCTCCCTCGTTGTACCCGTGCTGCGGGCACTCAATCAGCATGTTTGAGTATCTCTCCCACGCTTGGCGTAAATCCTCTCCAGACTTCTGGCGAAAGGACGAGATCTCAATTCTAGCCTTGATCGTCCTAGATGGAGGGTAGAATCGCTCGAGGAACAGACGCTCGAGCTCAGTCCAAGTGGTAATACCTCCCCGCGGGAGCGTATTATCGTACCACTCCTTGGCTATTCCCGTCAATGAGAATGGGAACAGCCTAAGCCTCTTGACATCTTCAGACATGCCATTGTAATTGAAAGTAGATGCTATCATGAGGAAACTCCTCAGGTGAGTGTGAGGATTCTCCTTCCCGATCACCCCTTTGAACTGATTCTCGGTAAGCAGTTTTAAAATCCCCGGGGATATCGAGAAGTTATTCGCCTCAACAGGAGGCAAAGCCACTCCATCATAGTACCATTGTGGCTGCGCTGCAAACCTCCCCCGAATAGCCATATTGTGATCTACGTTCTGAGGAACGTGTTGAGGATTAGCAGCAGGTACTGGTACTTGTTGGGGTGGTGGTGGGTAAACAGGTGGTTGATTATAGACTGGGGGTGGAGGATACGGGTATGGTGGGTAAGGATAAGGTGGGTATGGGTAATGTTGGTATACTGGGTTGTTGAAAGGGTTATTTGGGTTTTGTGGGTAAGCAGGGTTTTGGTTCTGGCTTTGGGGTTGTGTTTGTGCAGAGTTGATTGTGTCTTGTGGGTTCGGGTGTGGGCTCTCAGTTCCCCCTATGGGTATCTGCTGGTTACTGCTGTTTCCATTGGCACCCTCTGCCCGTTCCACAAGAGCAGTATACTCTGCAGCTATTTTGTCTAACTCCCCAAGTTCATCAGAAATCTTGTCTTTGTTTCCCGCGGCAGTAGTCATTCTTCTCAAGAAGGCTCGGTTCCTTCTAGCTATTGTCTCAGGATCTGCAGGTAACCTCTCTTCGCTCGTATTGCCTTGTGAGCGTGTTTTCATAAACCTGAAACACTAGCAGAAGGATCAAAACGCAACTGCCGAATAAATAAAAATAAAAATAAAATAGAAAAGAAAGCACTCACTACTAACTACTAAGCTATCGACAAGTCCTATTCAAAAAGCATATAACGCCATCCCCGGCAACGGCGCCATTGACTTGAAGCGAACTACACTAGCTTTCTACTAGTAGTTACCCCGCAAGAGAACGGGTTCACAGTAGTATAGGCAAGTATAGGGACCAAGTAGTATCGAACCCAAGGGATGGTGTATATGCGAATAGATCCCTGAAGATCTACGCGTCGTAGTTAATATGAGTGTGTTGTTTTTGGATTTTTGGAAAGATTAATTAAACTAAACTAAATTAAACTAAGTAAACTAAAATACTAAAGAAATCAAATTAACTAAGGGTTGTGTTCTAATGAGAGATGGTGATGCTTAAGATAGGAATTCCTACGTATACTAACGGAGCAGGTACATAATCAGAATAATTGTGACACACAAGAAATAACCTAAGTCTAAGAATGCAAGGTGAAAGCTCAAGATTCTAAACCCTAATACTTTACCCTAACACTCTACTTCACGAATCTACTAACAAGTTAATAGATTGTGCTCAATTAATGAGACCCTAATTTAACTAAGGTGATGCGGTCGTCTTTCTTCGCTAAACCGGTAGATGAATTAACCTTTTCTAAACCTTCTCGTCAAGACTACTAATTGTTATTGAGTGATGCGGTCGTCCTCTCTCTAACACTTTCGTACTAAATTCAAAGGTAAAGTTAAGATTAATTATAAGAATTCATTAACCAAGAGAATTAAAACCTAACGTCACAAGTTACTCTAATTACGTACCCACATCCTACTTCTACGAGTTCATCCTACCCTAAGCATACAAGGGTTTTAGTCGGACATGGCTTTAACAGACATAAAAGCAATAGAAGAAACAACGAACATAAACATAATGAATTGAACGAAGAAAATAAGAAACATGAACTAGGGTTTTTAAAAGAAAATAAATCTGAGAACTGAAATTTAATTAACTCAAACGAAGTTTCAAAGTGTTTAAAGAAATCAAATTAACGAAAAGAAACTAATAAACGAAAAGAAACTAAGAATTCGTATGAAAAACCTCAACAAAACGTAAAAGTAAACTTGCCTCTCTCCTTCCTCTCCAAAAACTAAGTCTAAAAGTTATTTCTAAAGTTCCGGAGTCCCTCAAAACGTGTTTGGAAGAGATATATATAGGCAACGGGCCGATTCGTGAACTCGTGGGCCGAAAAATATAAATTAGAGAGAATGCCTTGGAAGCGCTCGAGCAGACCCGCTCGAGCGGGTCGCTCGAGCTATGGTGGTCGAGCGGATCAGGTGCTCGAGCGGGGCGCTCGAGCTCTCTTGGTCGAGCGGTTCTGGTGCTCGAGCGGGGCGCTCGAGCTATCTCCCTCGAGCGGCCCAAACGTTCTGTATGTTTTTAGGCGCTCGATCTACTTCACTCGAGCGGGGCGCTCAAGTGACGATGCTCGAATGGGTGTTCCTTCCTTTGCAACTAACACTTTTCTTCACACGTACTAATACCAATCGTATTTCTTCGATATCTTCTCATCCGGGCATCCGTTTGAGTCGATTCAAAGTCCTACGAACTCCGTTTTTTGTCCTCGATTCACCTATGAGTATCAAAGAGACAAATTCATCAATGTATAGAAATAGTACTCATTTGGCTCTAAAAACTCAATAAATTCGACCAAAACTAGGGCATTTCTAGCTACGAATCATGACAATTTCACGCCTAATCAACCATCACACCCTACTCCTCACCGCTCGCTCTGGCGAGCAGCTATGCCAAACCCCAGGACCTTGCTCGTCGATGAGGACACGGGTTCCGAGGCGAGCTCTGTTGTTCACTCCGTTGATGACTTTTATATCGTGGAGAGCTCAGACGAGCAGGATGTCCAAGGCCCTGTTGCTTTCTCCTCGCCTCGTGAAGGGACCTCCTCGAATTTGGGCGAAGACTCCGCTGATGTTGTTGCTGAAATAGAAGAGATGAGCCTTCCTGGAGATAAGGGGGCGAGCAGCGAGCAATATTCTAGGGGCGAGCAAGTAGCCCAATCAGGGAGCGAGCAGGTGGGTGTGACATGGGAATTTCTTCGAGAAATTAACTTCCCTGTCTCAAGGCCAACTCCCGAATCCCTCATCCCTAAAGCCGTGATTCGAAGGCAAGAGTGGATTGACTATGCCAACAAGTATCATAACACATTTCCCACTCCGCCAAGGCCTGTCATGGCAGCTCGGGAATCTCTATAGACGGCAAGCAAGGTGGCGAGTGTAGTTACGGAAGATGACCTAGCTCGGATTCGCTCCACTTACCACATTCCATACGACATCCATCTGTATGCTCCACAGAAAGGGGAGACCGCTGACAACCCGCCCCCTGGATGTATTGCCATCAACTTAGACATCCTCAACACGGGGTTCCCTCTTCCTTTGCATCCGGTGATTGGGCGGTTCTTGGAAGATATAAATTTGGCGATCACCCAGATTACCCCAAATGGATGGAGTACCTTGTTAGCCTTCATCACTCTTTTTGGATTGGAAGGCTACAAAAATAAAATCAGCACGGTGGAGATGCACTACGCAATGACTATCTCCTCGGCTGTCAATGAAGAGGGGCTCGGGTGGTATTATATCAAGGCCCGTAGTGGCGTAAAGCTGATTGAAGGAGTACCCAATAAAATCAAAAGTTGGCACAAGCAATTCTTCTTCATCGGCGGCGATTGGAGGGCGTCTTCCGATCTCTTGGGCGGACCAGGGCGTATAAATTCACCTACGCATTTTGGCGAAATTCGGCGTAGGTTTTGTTCCATAGTTCATCATATCTTAGGTGAACTAATTTTAATTTTTTTTCTTCCTTGTTTTGCAGGTCCGCGCATCTTAAAGTGGGGGCATCTCAAGATGAGTGAAGAGTTCCTCTACGTCCTCGCTCTGATTTCTCTGCGAAGTGTTAAGGATCGAAGTATTGACCACCTTTCACAGGCACATTACCGGAAGCTCGCTCAACTCACCACTAGTGCTCATTACCTAGAAGCACAAGCGGAGGTCCCCGAAGGTAGTTTCTCATACACCTTGATTAATTTAACAAGTTTTTTTTCCTTATTGGCCGCCTAACCCCTGTTGGTCGCCCCCTTACCTGTTGGTCGCCCCATGCTTGTTGCTCACCCCCCTTTTCATGTTTTTATTTTCAGCTCAAAGAGTTACAGTAGCCGTCCCTCAAATTCCTGAAAGTTACCATCTTCTCGCCCTCCGAGTGAAGCAGATGGCGGCTAACCAGCCTTCGAAGAAGAAGAAATTTGATCCCTGCACTTCCTTAATCAGACTAAGGGCGGGAGCACTTGATGAGGAGGAGGCTCCTCCAGCACCTGCCCCCGTTCCTCGACCTCCTCCTCGCTCCTCGCCTCCCAGAGATACCCGGGGGAAGAAGAGGTTGACAAAAGAAACTGCCCCCAGAAAGGAAGATGACCGTTCTAAACGGGCCAAGGGGCAAGGTTCCTCCCAGGCGAGCAAGTCGGTTGCTCGCTCCTCACCCGTAGAGGAGGTGGCCGTGCAGCAGGTCATTGGCGCAATGATCGCCGGCCGAAGGAGCTCTTCACCTGACAGCTCCTACCTGGGCTAGGACCCAGTGAAGATGAGGGAGTAAGTAACTTCCCTCCTGCTCGGCTGCTCGTCTCCCTGCATATGCTGACTTTTCTAACAAGTTTTTTCATCTTTTGCAGGTACCGGAGAGATGATTATCCCGGTCGTTCTAGAGTACTTCACCAACTTAGTTGTGTGAAGTCAGCTCCTGCCTACCCCAACATCAAAGATTCTCATGTTCGGTGGGCCACAGAGTTTGTCCCCCGCTCCTGGACGAAGACAGGTGAAGAAATCCTGCAAAACCAGAGTCTTAGCGACAACGCTCGCCTCCTGGGTTATAACGCTAGTCACCAAGCTATCACCGCCCAGAGAGTCGTTGACCAAGCCATCGAGCTTGAGAGGACGAACCGGAGCTTGGGACGGAAAATCGAGCAGCTCGAGGCCGATAGAGATGCTCAGCTGAAAAGAAAGGACGAAGAGCTGGCCAAGCTGAAAGCTGATTTTGAGAGGGCCAAGCATACATGGGAGCGGGAAGTGAAGGCCTCCGAGGATCGGGAAAGGGTAGCGTCCAACGCCTTCTGAGAAGCTTAAGTTGGATTTGGGCGTTGCTACTGACCGTCTCCAAGTCTTGGAGACTGAGCGAGTTGGCCTGGTGGAGCGGGTCGAGTCTTTGAAGGTCCATGTCGACCAGCTGGAGAAGGAAAAGAGACGGGCCATCTCGTATAACACGTACGTGCAGGATGTAACTGATAATACTAATCTCGATTACATCTGTGCGTACGCAGATTGTGTACGATCCGTGAAGTATGCCTTGGACAATGGTCTTGATGTCATGACTAGTACCATCAAGGACTTCGCGGATTACGTTCTCGAGAACCCGCCTGCTGCTGGCTTTGAGATCCCTGTTGCCGACTTAGGGGAGATGGGGTTAGACTTGGGCATCTTTAAAGATGATGTCCAAGTTGTAGCTCCGAAGGAGAAGGTTGAGGTGAGCAAGGATGCCACCGTTTTTTATGCTTTAAGCCCCCTCCTTCCAAATCTCCTTGGTGAGACAAGTACTTCTGCCACCGTAGGCGAACAGCAGGTCCCAGTGGCTACCAACCAAGATGCTCCTCCCCCGCCACCAACTGAAGGTTTCCCAGCACCACCAGCTCCTCCGGAATCTGAGATTTAGGAGACTCTTTTGTTTTCCTGTTTTCTTAGCTGGTTGTGTTAGGAATTATGTACTCTTTATGCTAATGTACTGTTCTTGGAATTTTTTATGAAACAAAGTTGCACTTTATGTTTCCTTTGTTCGTCTTTTATTTGCCTCTTATTTATTTTTTCTCAAGTACTTCTCCCTTAGTTGAGAGTTAAAATATTTTTCTTTTGCAAATATATGTATTTTGAACACGTATGGGCCTATCTGGTTCTTTAAGAACTTGGCCACTATCATGTTTCTCCTCATGCCCTGTTGCTCGCCACTTGCTATATTTGTGCTTAAAAGCATTTAGCCTCGGGGCGAGCAACTGTGTATTGCAGGGGCGATCAGTTGGGCTTCTGTGACTTGGGGGTCCTACTGCTCGCCTCCTTCTGAACTTGTGCTATGACACTAGACTGTTTCCAGCGAGCAGCTTTCCTCCTTAGGCGAACAACTAGGCTTTTGATGCTTTGTTTATTTAAAGTCATAATACAACTGATCATTCTTACAAATTTTGCTAAAAAATTTGAAAATTTTACAATAAAGATAGAAAAATATTTTGTCTTAACTAATCAATACTTACCCGACATAATCTATACAGAAGTCTATACAGAAAAACTATTTTACATTGGTCCCCTATCTATTGAAAATACTTTTTTAATAAAGTTGTGTTCCAGGTGTATTGGGCCGACTTGCCTTCCATGTCTTCAAGATCATATGTGCCGTTGTACCATTTGTGGGTTATCCTGAATGGGCCCTCCCAAGTCGGTCCAAATACTCCTGGCGGTGGTGCTAAAACTTTCCTGAGCACGAGATCCCCGACTTCAAATTCTCTAACTTTTACTTGCGAGTTATAGTACTTTGCGATCCTTCTTTTGTATATCTCGTTTTTTATTTCTGCTGATATTCTTTTCTCATCGATCAGATCCATCTCTGTAGCTAGTGCTTTGTTGTTTTCTTGTTTATTGAACTCGGCTATCCTTTCAGTTGGTACTTTGAGTTCTATAGGTATAACTGCTTCTGTACCAAATGTCATAGCAAACGGTGTTTCTCCTGTGCCCGTTCTATGTGATATTCTATATGCCCAAAGTACTTCTGGCAGTTCTTCTGACCATTTGCCTTTCTTGTCTATCAGTCGAATTTTTAAGATATGTTTGATTATCTTGTTAACCGCCTTGACTTGGCCATTAGACTGTGGATGATAGGGTGTCGAAAAATGTTTCTTGATTCCCCATTTTTTTACAGAAATCTCTTATCTTTTTTCCTTCGAACTGCCTTCCATTGTCTGTCAATATTGCCTGTGGAACTCCAAATCGACATACTATGCTCTTCCAAATAAAACTGATCATTTTCTCATGAGTTATCTTTACTAGTGCTTCAGCTTCGGCCCATTTTGTGTAATAGTCCATGGCCACTACTGCAAATCTTACATTCCCCTTTCCCGTTGGGAAAGGTCCTATGATGTCTATCCCCCACTTTGTGAATGGCCATGGACTATTTACCGAGATCAGTTATGTTGGTGGCTTATGGATGTTGGGAGCGAACAGCTGGCACCTGTGGCATGTTTTTGCAACTTTGATCGCGTCTTGTAACAGAGTTGGCCAGTAGTATCCTTGCCTCACCGTCTTGTATGCGCCCTCCTGCGTGATTTCCACATACGCCTTCGTGTATTTCTTTTAACACTTCTTGGCCTTGCCCCCTTGCTAAACATTTCAGTTGGGGTAGTGAAAATCCTCTTTTGTAAAGTTGATTGTCCATGATTGTGAATCTTGCTGCTCGCTTGGCTATCTTGGCTGCTTCTTGTGGGTCTTCGGGCATCTCATTGTCCTTGAGATATTTGTATATTGGCGTCCTCCAATCCTCTTCTGTTAACTCTTCTTCAACCTGGTTGATTTTGTAGTCACTGGTGGATGAATTAGAAATTCTTGTTATTGTGACTTATGTAAGCTATGTTGGTCCCGTACTGGTAGCCAATCGAGCAAGTGCATCTGCATGTGCATTGTTGTCCCTTGGCACTTGTCCGATGTAAATTTGTTCGAATAGTAAAGCCAAGTGAGCAACAATCTTTTGGTACAGTGCCATGTTTTCATCTTTGGCTTCATACTCCCCACGGACCTGGTTGACTATCAACTGGGTATCTCCGTAGATTTGGACTCTTCGGACTCCCACGGCCAATGCCAGACACAGACCAGCTATCAGTGCCTCGTACTCTGCTTCATTGTTTGTTGCCATAAACTCGAACCTGACCGCTGAGGTGAATACTTGTCTGTCTGGACTGATTAGCACTATCCCAGCTCCTGCTGCTGTGTTATTTAATGACCCATCTACGTACATGTGCCATGGATGATTATGACCTCTCGTCGGATCTTGAGGGAAGGTTAATTCGACTATAAAGTCGGTTAATGCTTGTCCCTTGATCGTTGTTCGAGGTGCATAAGATATTCCAAATTGGCTTATTTCGAGTGACCACTTGAGGAGGCGACCAGCAGTGTCAGGTCTTTGCAAGATTTGCCTTAATGGGAAAGTTGTTAAAACCTCCACTTGGTGATCAAAGAAATATGGCCGTAGCTTTCTTACACTCATCACCAGTGCGTAGGCCAACTTTTCCATGGGTGAATATTTAATTTCTGCCTCATGCAAGGCCTGACTCACGTAGTAGATTGGCAAGTGAAATTTTCCTTCTGCTCGAACCAAGACCGAGCTGATGGCCACCTCTGACGTAGCTAGATACAAGTATAGTTTCTCTCCGGAGACAGGTTTCGATAGGATTTTAGTGTCACTCAGATACTCCTTCAGCTGCTCAAACGCTTGTTGGCAATTACTTGTCCACTGGAATTGTCCTTTCTTGATGGCGTCAAAGAAAGGCCGACACTTGTCACCTGACCTGGAAATGAATCTTTTCAGAGCTGCCAAACATCCGGTTAGCCGCTGGACTTCCCTGACCGACCTTGGTGGTTGCATGTCCATGATTGCTTTGACTTTTGACGGATTCGCTTCAATGCCTTGTTGACTAACCAGGTGTCCAAGGAACTTTCCTGAATGCACCCCCAAGCTACTTTTCTTCGGGTTCAACTTCATGTTATAAGCTCGAAGAATCTCAAATGCTTGTGTCAGATGTTCCAAGTGATCCTCCTTTCTTAGGCTTTTTACGACTATATCGTCCACGTACACCTCCATTGTTCTGCCGATGTGATCGTTGAACATTTTATTGATAAGTCTTTGGTACGTGGCTCCTGCGTTGATTAACCCAAACGGCATCTTTTTCCAACATAGCAGGTTCTTGTTGGTGTAGAACGTCGTGCTTTCCTGGTCGTCTGGGTACATCGGTATCTGGTGATATCCAGCGAATGCGTCCATGAAGGTGAGAAGTTCGTGTCCTGCTGTGTTATCCACCAGTTGATAAATATGTGGTAGCGGAAAGTTGTCTTTGGGGCATGCAGCATTCAGGTCCGTGAAATCAATGCACAACATTCACGTGACATTTGGCTTTTTTACCAATACTGGATTTGCCACCCATCGAGGACACAAAGCTTCTTTGATCAGATCGTTATCAAGTAACTTCTTCACTTCGACATCTAGTGCCTCATATTTGTCAGGTCCGAATTTCCTTCTCTTTTACTTCACCGATTTCCTAGTTGGATCAATATTTAGCTTATGGCAAGCATGCTCAGGGCTAATGCCTACCATATCTGCATGCGACCATGCGAATACGACGAGATTGGACTTAAGGAACTCGCTCATTCTGGACCTGTATGGCGCTGGGAGCTCAGATCCAATGAACAATTCCAAGCCTTCTTTGTTCGGGTCGACTTTTATTGTTTCCAACTCCTCAACCGGGGTTGCTTTCCTCTTTTGGATTTTCCAACGAGGGTCAATTATCGGACCCTCTAAGTTGAGTTGATCTTCGATCATGGGTTCCGCCTCCAATCTTGGCTCAATATCGTTTACTCCCTCCGGTTCAGGTATAACTTTGTCTCCCTGTTGCTCGCCCAGGCCCTCCTGCTCGTCCTCGTCCTGCTGGTCATCCACCTCCATCATTTTCGTGTCGATGGACTCCATGATTTCGTCCAACACGGAAGGTTCATCCTCAGCCCTGTTGCTCGGCTGCTCGTCCATGACAGACACACTGTTATATTTAGGTTGGAGTTGCATGAGGCACTCTTGAGCTTTCTTTTGATCACCTTTGACTGTACCTGAACCTTTCGAAGTTGGGAATTTAAGACAGTAGTAGTACGTTGAAACAGCCGCTTTGAATTCATTTATAAAAGGTCGACCGAGAAACCCATTGTAGGCAGACTGTTGATTTACAACTAAAAATTCTATCATTCTAGTTAGTCTCCTTTCGGGATTCTCGGTCGATACAAGCTCGACTGGCAACATAACCAGTCCTAAGGGAACGGTTACAGCATCTCCGAACCCTACTATCTTATGGTCGCATTCTTTTACATACTCATCGCAATCACCTAACTGATCTAGTGTGCTTTTGAATATGATATTTGTGTAGGATCCGGTGTCCACAAACAAACGGTGGACTCGGACCCCCATGACATTAGCACAGATGATTAGTGAATCATTTTGTGGAGTGAGTACCCCGTCTAGATCTTTCTCAGAAAATATCAGATCCCCAGTTTTCTTTGTTGCTTGGTTTATCCCGACCTCTCTGACCTGAGCCACTGCTCTGAAGTCTGCCTTTCTCTTTCTCTTGGATACTGGTGGCCTTCCTTCAGAACAGCCCCCTACCGGTCCGGATTGCTCAAGCGTTAGGATTTCCCGGGCTGGTTCGGCTGGTGCTGTCATTATATTTTTCCTTTTTTGATCCTTCCTGCCCGGCTGTTCGTCACTCTCCTCATCTTCCGAGCCGGAGGATATTGCCATCCTTGGTCTCTTTCCTGGTTGTCGCTTTACGAACTCTGATAACTTTCCCTCTTCATAGAACCTCCATAACTTCTTCAAGAGGTCCCGACATTCACTTGTGAAGTGACCTATGGTTTGATGATACGCACAATATTTGTTGGGGTTCATCTTTCCTCGCTCTTGTCGTATCTTTCGGGGTTCTGACAGCATATCTTTATCTTTCACGTTGTTGTAAACAGCCTCTATTGATGTGGATAAGACATGGTTCAATTTCTCCTTCAGCTCAGAACCTTCATTGAAAGCTTTCATGTTCTTAGGGGCTTTGTATTCCCCTCCTGACTTCTTTCCCGACTTTTTGGTATCAGCCTTGTCTCCTAACTCTCTCTGCAGGGTTTCTTGCATCGAAATATATACCCCAGCCTTGTGTCTAAATTCAGAGTATGTTTTAGGGAAAGCCAGGTGCATTTCCTTCCACAGATCTGTTCCCTTCCTAAGTCCTGCCATAACTGCCACAATCTTGGTGTCTTCACTCACCATTTCCCCTTCTAGCAGGACTTTATCAAACCTTTCGAGGAAAGCTCTATCAGATTCCTCATCTCCTTGCTTCAGATCTGCTAGCCTGTGTCTCTGCGTAAGATAGGATCCGACTGTGGAGAAATATGATAGAAATTCCTTGCTGAGTTGTGCGAATGAGCTTATAGAATCGGGGGCAAGTACGGAGAACCATCTGTGAGGGTCATTGCCCAAAGTTAACAGAAAGTTACGGCATTGTATTGCGTCAGATGCTTTCACCGATATCATGTAGTCGGTGTACTTGGACAAATGTACTTTCGGGTCTGACGTCCCTTCGTATAGGCTAACAGCCGGGAACTGCACCTTTTTCTGGACCGGCGCATTCAATATAGCTGGAGATAATGGCAATGATGGGAGTACGGTTGCTCCTCCGCCGTTCTGAGCATCCAACTGCTTCTTCATCTCCTCAATTGTTCTTTTGAGGTCAAGCCACTCATTCGGAGGCGCTCCTCCATTAGAAGGTTGTTCATCGTGGTTTGGCTCGAAGCCTTCTCCACGGTGCAGTCCCTTGCTAACGGGACGTTTCTCCTGTGTGACCCGCCGGGCCACATTACTTGCCCCATTGGGACCTAACTGGCCGAAGGCTGACCTTCTGAGTCTATCATGCACTGAGGGGCGAGCAGCAGGGTATGCTCGCTCCTCACTCCTCTGTGAGTCTTCCCTCCTGAGTTTATTTTGGTTCCTTGTACCCCTGCTGCTCGACTCCCTATCCCCTCCTAGTGTGGACTCACCTCGGCTTCCAAGTCGCTCACTCATTGGTGCTTTGCCCTTGGTTCTCCTCGCCTGACCACTATCAACCTCTTCTACCCTTATGTCTTCCCTTTATTTAGCTCTTTGCTCTGTTGCCCGGTTGCTCGCCTCCGGGGTTTTGGAAGATTTGTGTCCTGCTGCCCGGTTGCGCGCCTCCCGGGCTCTCGATGGTCCTGCATCTTCCTTTCGTCGTTGTAATGATTGCAAAACGGCGATTGTTTTTGCTAATTTCTCTGGGTTTTGAGCCAATTCTTCTACTTTCGGGGGAAGAGTGTCGATAGTGACTTGAACGTTTCGCCGGGATGTGGCTCGCACCGTTCTTGCATGGTCACCCGTTGATGATACCCTAGTTCGTGATTTGCTCGCCGGGTGGTTGCTTGATTCTTGGTGATCTTGTGATCGTACCATTTTCTGAATTTTGATGTCTTTTTTATGAAGATCTTGTGTTTGTTGATGTCTTGACCTATAAATAACTAGTCTTGCATATACGGATTTGGTTGTTTACAAACCTTTATCCACACATGCATGTATTCAAGCTTGTAGGTCTTGTGTAACACCACCAAAAATACTTAAACCTTCTTCCTAATTCCAGTTTTCGGTGACTTATTGCCGAATTTTTGCAGTTTCCAGCGAATTTTTCCAGAAATCCCTTCAATTCTTCAACCGACGGAGGTTCGGCCCCTTCCTCTAGTGCCAATTATTGATGACCTTGCTCCAAATTTATATTTTAGTGATTGTTTTATTCTAATAAGATCGTCAAACAAGGGTTTAAATGAAGATTAAAGCTATATTCTTTGAAGGAAGGATTGAGAAAAAAGTTTGCAAGAGTTTTGCCTATTTTTGAATTAAGTGAACTTATTCTCATTACCTCATTAAGGGGTATTTATAGAGGTACAAGCAAGTAGGAGGTGTCACTTCCTTAATCACCCTCATTTTCATGGTGAAAAGTGTTAAGACACTTGTTAATTCCTAAGCTATTACATCTTTACACAATGACAAGTGTTAAAACACTTGTTTGCTCCTAATGTAATGCCTAATTATTGAGATTTATGATGATCTTCCGAGGTGCCCTCTTGCTCGCCTGGTCGCCTCCTTTTAATTTCTTTTTTACACTTCTTGTTCTAGCTGGTCGCCTTCTTTTCATGTCTTAAATGACCGGCTGCTCACCTCTTCTTACTTGGTCACCTGACTCAGCTGCTCGCCTCCTCTTAAATGTCTTATATGCCATGTTGCTCGCCTCCTATGTCCCTATTCCCTGCTGCTCGTCCTTTTTATTTTTACTCTTAATGACCTCTTAATTTTATTATTTTTATTATTTTTTACTTTATTCTTATTTTCCTATTGGTCGCCTATCAACATACCCAAGTCGTTTTGAGGTAATGCCTTGGAAACGGCGGCTTACATTCTATACTTGGTGCCATCCAAATCGGTTCCTAAAACCCCAATGGAATTGTGGACCGGGCACAAGCCCAGTCTAAGACATTTGCGGATTTAGGGTTGTCCGGCATACGTGCTAGACAAGGAAGCTGGTAAGTTGGATCCACGTTCGGAATTAAGGTTGTTTATAGGATACCCTGCGGGAACGAAAGGGTGTATGTTCTATAGTCCCAAGGATCAAAAGACTGTGATTAGTACACACTTTAAATTCTTGGAGGAAGACTATATGAACAATCGGAAGCCTAAAAGTGAAATTACCTTAGAAGAATTGAGAGGTCAAACCTCGATACCAAGTATACAAGATGATGTACCACACGTCACATCTTCACAACCAGAACCCCGTCGCAGTGGGAGGATTGCTAGGCAACCCGAGAGATTCATGGGGATAGGAGAATCTTCGGATTTGATTCCCGGCAATGAATCAGACACATGGACATACGACGAGGCAATCCAAGACAAAGACGCGGAGTCGTGGCAAACAGCAATGGAAATCGAGATGGGTTCGATGGATCATAATCAAGTGTGGGAGTTGGTCGAACCACCCAATGGGGTAGAACCCATTGGATGCAAGTGGGTGTACAAGAGGAAAAGAGGACCGGACGGAAGGGTTGAGACCTTCAAAGCAAGGCTTGTGGCCAAAGGGTATACTCAGAAAGAAGGGATCGATTATGAGGAAACCTTTTCGCCGGTAGCTATGCTTAAGTCCATCCGTATTCTCTTGTCGATCGTTGCGCACCTAGATAACGAGATCTGGCAAATGGATGTCAAGACAGCTTTCCTTAACGGAAGTCTTGACGGGATAGATATCTATATGCAACAGCCCAAAGGTTTCATTGAAAAAGGCCAAGAGCATCTCGTATGCAAGCTTAAGAGATCCATTTATGGACTTAAGCAAGCATCGCGTACTTGGAACCAGTGTTTTGATCAAGTGATTAAGTCTTATGGGTTTGATCAAAGCGAGTTTGAAAGTTGTGTGTATAAGAAGCGTGACGGAACTGCGGTGGTATTCTTAGTATTATACGTAGACGATATTCTGCTCATTGGAAACAATGTAAAGGTATTGTCAGACGTAAAGGTATGGTTATCAAAACAATTTGATATGAAGGACTTAGGAAAAGTCGGTCACATCCTTGGGATCAAGATCAATCGCGATCGCAAGAAGAGGATGTTGGGCTGATCGCAAGCTTAATACATTGACACTGTTTTGAAGCGTTTCAGCATGCAAGATTCCAAGAAAGGTTTTGTACCTTTTAGGCACGGAATCCATCTATCGAAAGAAATGAGCCCTAAGACGCAAGCGGAGATAGATGACATGAGAGGTGTTCAGTACGCTTTGGCCGTAGGAAGCCTTATGTATGTAATGCTGTGTACGAGACCAGATATCTGCTTTGACATGGGCATGGTGGCAAGATATCAAAGTAATCCCGGAAAAGGCCATTGGACTGCCGTAAAGTGCATCTTGAGGTATCTGAAAAAAACTCGTAAGCGGATGCTGATTTACCAATCAGATAGTCTTGTGCCCGTGGGATACACGGACTCGAATTTCCAATCAGACATAGACTCAAGAAAGTCAACCTCGGGTTGATGGTCCCGTTTTCGAAGGACAAAATGGGAATTCAGGAGCAAAAAAAAAAATTTTGTTTTTTAAACCACAACGCAACATGAATGAGCTCAGTGACGAAATACTCAAGTCACTGCGTTGCTGAGAGTCGGAGCTTATCAAGTCAGTGATGAGACTTGAAAGCTCAGGCTCTCAACAAGGCAGTGACTCGAGAGACTGAGCTCTCGAGTGCGTGCTGAGTTCAGTGCGAAAAGCCTCAAGTCACTGTGTTGCTACGAGTCAGAGTGGTCAAGTCAGTGTGGTGACTTGAAAACTCAGTCTCGTAACAAGGCAGTGACTCGAGAGACTGAACTCTCGAGTGTTTGCTTAAGTTTATCAGTGAGATAGATTCTCCCTGACTTAAATACTTGGCTAACTTCTTTCTTTCGAACTACACTAAGTGAGTGGAAATAGCAAAACCTTTAGCAAGTACATAATGATAAATAACACTTGGTTTAACGTGGTTCAGAGACTCAAGCTCTTACATCCACGGCCTGATTCAACAGGAAATCCACTCAAGGGATTCTTGTTTTTAACGTGTCAAGGTGCACTTACAACTGGACTCACGCCACTCCCTGGGCTGCCTCTCCTCACCTCACTACAAACCTAACATTCTCTGAAAGGGTTTAGTTTGGTTTGGTTTTCTCCAACTAGGTGAGGTTTTCCTTTACAATGTGTTAGCCTTAAAGCTAAGATTAGGAAAACCTCTCTAAGCTAAGAGTTACAAGCTTGACACTCAATGAATATAAGTTATAACCCTAAAGGTCAGTGTCGTGGGTGTGTAATACTTCCTTATGACTCCCTAATTGTTGGTCCCGGTACAAGACTGAGGAATACGTGTATGGGGAGGGGGAATACACGTATACCAATTTTCAAACTTAAAACTGACTGAGTCCCCTTCACTCAGAGTGGTAAAGAACTAGGAGCTGATAATACACCCACTGACTACACTTGGTGCGGGTCAGTTGGCTAACTATCAGTTCAAGTTCAGTGCGGAAATGTTTGAGCCCTGATAGTTTAAAGTCTTGTTTAGTTTGCTTTCTGAAAACTTGTTTTACTCAAATCTGAAAGGTGTTTAGTAGGGCAGTGTTCTTTTGAAGATCAGGCTGATTGATTCAGACCTGATAAACTTGAATGCAATGAATGAACGAGTAATATGGCACGAATGCACAATATCAAAGCAGTAAGAACACAAGGAGTTTAACGTGGTTCAGAGTCTCAAGCTCCTACGTCCACGGCCTGACTTAACAGGAAATCCACTCAAGGGATTCTTGTTTTTAACGTGCCAAGGTGCACCAAGATCAGTTACCTCACTGATCTATACAAACTCCTCTTACTAACACACTAACTGACTTACTCCCAACAAGCCTATCTTAGGGTTTTGGTTTCAGTTTGGATTCCAACTAGGTTGAGATTATCCTTACAAGACAAAGCTAAGCTAAGGATTGGATAATCTCTCTAAGCTTCAGATAATTCTATTTAGCTCTTGGAATACAGAATAACTCTCGGTTGCTAAGAAACACTTGGGAAATTTGAATGTTTTCGAGTGCTTCTTTTAAAGGCTGAATGCTTTGAATGCTTGAGAGTTTGAGTAATTTCTGGCTTGGAAATTTCCCGTAACCTTGAATGGGTTCAAGGCCTTCTGTATTTATAGGTGGTTTGAATAACTATCCGTTGGAGAGATAGCCTTCTAGTCACCTATGTAGAGGGGCTTCAAACGGACATATCACCATGCAGCAGCCGCCCTTGCATAGATTTGGTATTTGCATTAAATGCACATTAAATGCTTGCCCGTTGAATATGCAGTCTGAATTCAGTCTTTATGTCAGGTTCCGTACGTGCGTGTCCTCCTCGGATTGGTCCACGTCATCAGGTTGGTGAGAATGTCAGAACTTATTCCTGGGCTTCAGGCTTGTCTTATTAAGTTCATTTTGTCTTGAGCTCACCGGTCTTGTCCTGACGCTGAAATTCCTTTTGCATTGCTTGGCTCTACTCCAAGTCTTCCCATTAACTCAGTGACAACCTGTTCCCTTCAGGACTGAGTTAGTAATGACCTCAGGGTCATACTCTTCATCACTGACACTTACTCAGCCAGCTTAGAAGACTGCCATAAGTTCAGGATGGTGCTCTTCGTCTTCAGGCTCTGAGTCTTGATTGTATCCAGTGAGTTCTCCTCTCACTGAGTACCTGTGAAGTGTAAAAAGACTAAGCACTAATCCTAACCAAGACTAGCCTGACACAGACATATTAAGGCGAACATCTTTTCAGGGGCTTTGGGATCTTAATCAAAACTGACAATGTCCCAACAATTTCCCCCTTTTTGATGATGCCAAAACACTGAAAAGATCCTCAAAACACTTAGAGGAAACAAGACAAACCTATCTATAAGATAAGACAGTGTTAGAGCAATTCTTGATAAAGTACAGAATTTAAACAAGCCAAAAAGACAATGAGTTTTTGTCTGTGGGCAAAAGTAATAGATTTCATTGATAGATGTGGAAGTGATTAAAATGAATCTAATCTATTACAAAGAAGCCTATGAACACCTAGACTAATCTCATTTCAGGCTTGAGTCCATATCCTGCATAAACTCTTGCCTTTAGCTCGTCAAGTCTTCCAGGTTGGTTCACATATCCTTCAGCTCTGGCTATCTTCAAGACTTCCATCATTATGGCCTTAGTGTCATGCTTTTGAGTTCCAGGAATCAAGGGAGGAGCTCGAATGGTGAACTCAGGAGCCTTCACTTGGACTTGAGCTGCCTCAGCCTCCTCCAAGATCTTCTGGAATAGCTCAGGATGATTGTCCATCATATAGTCAGTGAAGTGGGCATCAATATCGTCAGTGGCGCCCCACTTCTTCACAACAAACCATAGCCTGACAAATTCATCCCTTGCATCAGTCCAAAACTCCTTCAAAGTCTCTGAGACGAACTCATCAACCAAAGCTTCCCTTGCTCCTGATTCTGGCCTACTGACTTGAAGAATTGTTGCTTTCCTAACTGTTGGCTTCTTCCTGTATTTCCTTGGCTCAGGCTTCGCCTTCTTCCTCCTTAGCAAGCTGATCACTGCATCATCTAGTTCGCGTTGTTGAAGCTCATTGATGTCAGTCAGCTTTTCAACCTTCTTCTCCAAAATACGCATCTTCTCCTTCTGAGCAATTTCAGCTCTGCGCATAGCCTCAGTCTTTTCAGGTTGATCTCCCCATGCTTCAGCACATAGCTCCGCAACTAACTCACCTGAGTAAGTGATGGGATTCTTCCTTGAGCTCATGGGTGACGATCTTTGGACTGGCTCAGGTTGTTGCTTTGAAGGTTCATTAGCCTTTGCCTTTGTTGCCTCCTCCCTCAGCTTGGCAACTAATTGTTCTCCTTCCTTTTCCACGACCGCTAACCTAGCTGACTTCCTTACCCTTAGAATATTTCCATCAGGATTGGCTTCAGGATCAGCTAGGACGGTCTCTCCTTGACTAACTGCCTCAGATGCCTCAGGGCGGGATCTTTTCTTCTTCTTTTCCCCCTTTTTGGCATCATCATTGGCCTCAGATGGGAATGCGTCAGATCCGCTGTTGATTACGAAGGAGGCTAGGGAATGGACATCGTTGATTCCCTCCTTCAATAATTCAACTCCCATTGAAATCCCAGTCCCCGCAAAAGATACGGAACTGATGGCAGCATTGACTTTCTTCTCAAAGACCTCCATAGAGAGTTGGAGACTTTGTTCAGCCTTGGTGATCCTTTCTTCCACCTTCAAGGACTCACCGCTGACTCTGCTAACCTCAGTTAGTATCTTCGCAGACTCCTCAGTGGCCTTAGCCAAAACGTCCGCCACTGATTGAGAGGTGCGATCCAGCTTCCCTGACTCCAGCTCCAATTTGGACGCTGAGTCCTTCAAGGCCTGAGTGACAATAGCTCCAGTCTGAACTGCAAGCCTGTCCACTGCCTGATTCATCTTTTCGTCCCTGATCGCATCCCTCTCTTCAAGCTTCTTGAGAGTGTTTCTGAGCATCTTCTTTGTGCGCTTCCTCTCATTCTTCACTGACTTGGCCGTGTCAGTCATTGTGCGCTTTAACAAGATCAGCTCCCTGTTAGCAAGGGTGTTGTAAGCTGACTTTGTCCACCTGATGTGCTTCGCCAGGGCCTTGGAGTCTTCATCTTTTGCAGCACGTAGCCTCATTACTTCCTCCTGAAGTTCAGCTAGATTTTCCGAGGTTTTCTCCTGTTTGACCTCCACTATGCTTGTAAATTCAGCACGGCCGACCCCGGTTATGATCACATCTTCATCATCAGCGGCCTCATCAGTGATTGGCTGCTTTCCCTTATCAGCCCCTGCAGCATCAGTCCCTTCTTCAAGGTGCACTGAAGGCAGTTGTGAAGTAGTCATAGCCGCCTCCTCAGGCTCGGCTAAGCTAACTTGAACCTTAGGAACTTGTCCTTCGGAACTGAGAGTCTCCTTAAATGCCTCAACATCATCCTCTCGTGTCTCAGGGCAGGGAATCCCTTCATCGACAGATGTCTCATTGGCAGCTGAGATGTTCTCAACATCCTCAGCCACTGGTCCACCCTTGGCACCAGTGTTCTTATCACCTTCCCCCTGAGCCTGAGGCTCAGAGTCCATCTCATCAACTTCTCGAGCAGTCTCCTCCACTGCCTTTTCCACAGCTCCACCTTGAGCGTCATCATCCTCCTCATCATCCTCCTTCTCTTCAACGGAGAGAAGATCAGCCTTGCTTTTGGCCATCATTTCAGCCACAAGCTGCTTCAGGTTATCGAAGTTCAAGAGTTGAAGCCAGCTTGTCAGGCCAAAGAATGAGCAAATCTTGGCCTCCTCCGTCTCCCAATGCTCCCAGCCGCGAGCGTCCACCAGCATATGTTGCTCCTGCATGTTTGATTGTTTGAAGTCCAACCAAACTTTGAGCTCCACCACATATGCCAGCAATTCAGTATATTTGTACAGCCCAGGCCAGCACTTCCCTGCCCACTCCGTGGCATTCCCCCTGAGCGTATTCTCCAGTATACCTCCCGCCATGTGCTCATCCAGCTCCTCCTCCTCTATTTCAAGGAACTCATCCTCTTCAGCTGAAATAGATTTGGGACAGTCTTTGGGGTTGGGGTATGAGGGAAAATCTGAGGGGTTGGGAAGGTTTGGCTCGGCTAACTGGTCAGGCTCATTTGTAGGTGAGGTTGAGGGCACTGACTCAGTAGGGTAATTTGGCTCTGAAGGTTGGGGGAGTTGGGTAGTTTGATGTGTGGGATCAGGGATGGAAGGTGTTTGGGTTTCAGGATGTGGGGGTGTTTGAGTGGGTGCTGTCTCAGGCTGCAATGACTCAGCCGTCTCAACAGTCTTTCTTACCTCCTCTAAGTCAGAGGCTCCAGGAGAGCTTGACTTCTCCCTCTCACTCAACTCAGGAAGTTTCTTAGCAGGAGACTTCTTTACTCCCTTCCTAAGTCTCTTCAGGGGCCTCTCTCCCTGAGCACCCTCCTTACTGATGTCATCATCAGTTCCCTCAGCCTCAGTTCCGGCCTTCTTGGGATCTGACTCAGTCCCTGACTTCGTGCTCTTCCCTGACAGCACGATTTTCACCCTCCTCTCCTTCTCAGCCACGCCCACCTCAGGTTGCTCCACCTCTTCAGCAGCAGCCTTCTCAGCCTCCTTACTCCTCTCAAGGAGCTCATCCACCTTTTCAATGAGGCTGGTTGCCACTCTCTTGGCCTTCCCAGCTGGCTTTCTGGCCTGACCCTTTGCTTTCGCATTGGGATCAGTCAGCCCTAGCACTGAATAGGTGTCACTCAGTGAGGAAAACATTACCTTCTTTGAGGAAAGGGTGTCCTCAAAGTCAAAAGTGTACTCATGGCACGCAAGAACAATCAGGATGGACAATCTTGTGCCAAATGGCAAGATGGCACTGACGGATATGTGCTTCTTCTCCTCGTCACGCGTGATCTTGTCCAATCCCGCCTGATGGAGTTGATCGAGGAAGAACTGCTCCCAGTTCGCTTCCACTCCATCAGCGATTGCTCCTATGAGCCTCAGCTTGGGCAGACTCAACTGCTCGTGAGAGCCAGTTGCTCCCATCACAATCTTGGACACCAAGTCCACCAGAGCCCTGTACTCCGGCTTCAGAGTGCTCTTGTTATGACGGGCCCTGAACTCCGAAGACCCTGACTTGGTCCATTTCCCAAGGAATTCTCCCTCCGAGTTTTCCTTGTAAGTCCTGGGGTTGATGCCTGAGAATGGCAGCTTGAATACTTCCCTCACCGCCTACCTGAGATTGATGGTGACCACCTCCGAGTCGTAGAGAGGCTCTCCGTCGCCGGTCTTTTCTCCCGTCGGCTTTAGCGCAGTCACCTTTGTGAAGACTTCCCCCTTCCGCAAGTACATGTTCAAATAAGCTTCCACCGCTGTTCTTGGGAGCACGGAAATGGGACGAGTGGTGAAGTATGTTTCCAACCCGGCGTCGGAAATCCATTTAAAAACGGGTTTGATTTCCTCAACCGTTAGACAGATACCTTCCATGGAGATGACTTGCTCCATGTGTACCAGCTTCTTCTCAACAACATCGACGATCTTGTCGGTTGTCCAGTCGGAATTAAGGAATGCCATTGTTTTTGAAAAAGAGGTTTTAGAAATTCTGTGTTTGAGCAAGAGAAAACTCTGTGAGCAAATTGTGCGTTGTGTTTGCGTAAAGACCTCAAATGGCACCCTTGATTGATAAGACTAAGTCAGTTACTCAAACGTGGGGTTGAGATTGATTCCTGAATTCGAAAGGTTTTGAAATGAGAGGCCAGGATTAATCTCAATTTTAATTAAAACCCCAAGTCAGTCATATTCCGTATAAAACGGACACGTATATGAAAAAGTAACTGTAGCATTAAATGCTCCGTGCGCGTGGGTTTAAATATAAAAAGGCGCACTTTTAATGAAAACGGAATGCATTTAATAAAGATTTTCAGGACGAATGACTCAAGGAGACGCTTGAGATTCACAAGAGTCAGGTTAGAACCCATACCTGTCAGGGAGACATTGTAGCACCCTGATACCTCGCTGAGTCGAGTCTGGCCTGAGTTCCCCCTAGAACCCTACACTGACTGCTCTCCCGGATCTAAGAGTCCCAATTCCACTGACAGTTCCATAAACCTTGCTTCAGCCAAGGGCTTAGTCAAGATGTCAGCTCTTTGCCTGTCAGTGTGAATCTTTTCCATCCTAATATCTTTCTTTTCCACATGATCTCGAATGAAGTGGTGTCTAATATCCACATACTTGCACCTTGTGTGAAGCACTGGGTTCTGAGTGATTGCTATTGCACTATTGTTATCACAATAGATTGGAACCTGATTAGCAAATACTTGGTAGTCCCTCAACTGTTGCCTCAACCATAGGATCTGAGCACAACAACTACCTGCAGCCATATACTCAGCTTCAGTTGTGGATGTAGCCACTGAATTCTGCTTCTTACTAAACCACGAGATCAACTTACTTCCCAAAAACTGACATGTCCCTGAGGTTGATTTCCTATCAATCCTACAACCTCCATAATCTGCATCTGAATACCCTGTCAGTTCAAGGTTGTCATCTGAAGGATACCATAGTCCCATATTAACTGTCCTTTTCAAATACTTAAGTATCCTCTTAGCAGCCTCCAAATGACTTCTCTTGGGATCAGACTGATACCTAGCACACACACCAACTGCAAACGTAATGTCAGGCCTACTTGCAGTCAGGTATAGTAAAGAACCTATCAGCCCACGATATTCAGTCTGATTCACTGAAGTCCCTTCAGTGTCAGGATCCATCTTCCAATTTGTGTTCATTGGGATCCTGGCTGGATTGCTATTCTGAACACCAAACTTATGAATCAAGTCTCTTGTATACTTGGCCTGATTAATAAATATACCTTGATCAGTCTGCTTGACCTGCAATCCTAAGAAGAAGTTCATCTCTCCCATCATTGACATCTCAAATTTACCAGTCATCAGTTTAGAGAATTTCTCACATAACTGATGATTTGGTGATCCAAATATTATGTCATCCACATAAATTTGGACCAAGAGAATGTCATCACCTTCAGTGATCCTGAACAATGTCCTATCCACTGTTCCCTTCTTGAACCCATGATCAGTCAGGAATTGAGAGAGGGTATCATACCAAGCTCTTGGTGCTTGCTTAAGTCCATAGAGTGCTTTCTTCAAATGGTATACTCTATCTCCAACCTCAAACCCGGGAGGTTGTTCAACATATACCTCTTTATTGAGTACACCATTCAAGAATGCACTCTTGACATCCATTTGATACACCTTGAACTTCTTATATGTCGCATAGGCAAGGAACAACCTGATAGCTTCCAACCTAGCCACTGGAGCAAAAGTCTCATCATAGTCTATTCCTTCAGACTGACAATACCCTTTTGCAACCAGTCTAGCCTTGTTCCTTACCACAACACCATTCTCATCCTTCTTGTTCTTAAAGACCCACTTGGTACCAATCACACCTTGATGCCTAGGTCTATCTACCAGTTCCCAAACCTGATTCCTTGTGAACTGATTCAACTCCTCTTGCATGGCAATGATCCAGTTCGAGTCAGTGAGAGCTTCTTCAATGTTCTGAGGCTCTTGCTCAGAGAGAAAGCAACAGAACAGTGCACTCTCACCATGAAACCGTCTGGTCCTGACTCCCTCAGTTGGATCACCAATAATTTGATCAATGGGATGATCCTCTAGCCATGTTCTTTTGCCAGGAGTTGTTCCTGAAGTACCTGCAATGTTAGTGTCCACATGCTCATAAAATTCAGGAAATTGAACAGAAGGGGATGATCCTGAGTCTATACCAAAGGGATTAACAAGCTCAATGTCAGGGACATTGATTCCCCCTTGATGAGGTGACTCAGGAGCCGTCTCAGCTGCAACAGCATCTTCATAGACGGTACTTACCTCAGGTTGAGCCTGTTCCTCTGTCTGAGGCTCAACAATCCCTGATGTGTTGGGTTTAGGAGTGGCACTTGGTTCATCATCCTGATCGTCATCATCATCCCATCTGGGAATTGGCACAGTCTTGATCTTGGGATCAGGTTGATTCTTCAAGCTCAGCCTTGTCACTCTCCTCGTGACCTCCTCAGTGTCAGGATTCAGCACCTTTGCCCTAAACTCATTAGCAGATTCATCAAAGACAACATGAGGTGATTCTTCCACAACAAGGGTCCTACAATTGTAAACCCTGAAGGCTTTGCTAATTTCAGAATATCCCAAGAATATTCCTTCATCAGATTTGCTATGAAAGACTTTCAACTGGGTCTTCCCATTGTTGAGGATGAAGCACTTACAACCAAACACATGAAAGTAAGAAATACGAGGTTTTCTTTTGTTCCATGTCTCATATGGGGTCTGAGCATGTTGCTTGTTCAGCATGGATCTGTTCTGAGTGTAGCATGCAGTGTTGATTGCCTCAGCCCAAAACTTCTTGGGCAATCCTGACTCAGCCAGCATGGTCCTTGCAGCTTCCTTCAGTGTCCGATTCCTCCTTTCAGCGACACCATTCTGTTGTGGGGTTCTAGCTGCAGAAGTCTCATGAGCTATACCAAGTTCATTACAAAAGTCAGAAATATATGAATTTATAAATTCAGTGCCCTTGTCAGATCTGATCTTAGTAATGGACTGATTTTTCTCATTGCTGAGTCTTCTGAGCAACTCTGGAAGCTTCACCTGTGTTTCCTTCTTATTCAACAAGAAAATAACCCAAGTATATCTAGAATAATCATCAATAACCACAAGGGTGTATTTTCTACCATTCATACTCACAGGTGTTATGGGACCAAATAGATCCATGTGCAAGAGCTGAAGTATCCTGTCAGTGGAGTAGGAAGCCTTTTCTTTGAATGACGCTCTGACCTGCTTCCCTTCCTGACAAGCTTTGCACACGTGATCTTTGCTAAAAACTTCATTAGGTAGACCATCAACAAGTGACTGTCTAGAAATTTTGTTAAGAATCTTGAAGTTCAGGTGGCTTAATCTTTTATGCCATAACCAACTGAGCTCTAGAGAGCTTTTAGCAACAAGACAAGTATTAGGAATAGTGCTGCTCCAATCAGCGAGATAAACGTTACCTTTCCTTATACCTGATAGAAGCACTTGTGTTGATTTGTCCTTGACTGAACATTTATTCGATGAGAATTCAACACAGAACCCTTTGTCACAGAATTGACTTACTGACAGCAGGTTATGCTTCAGTCCTTCCACAAAGGACACATTTTCCACTCTGACTGTACCTATAATTAGAACACCAAAACCCTTAGTAACACCTTTTGAGTTATCACCAAAGGTTACCTGTGGACCATCTTTAGCCTGATATTCTTGGAGAAGACTCTTCATTCCAGTCATGTGCCTTGAGCAACCACTGTCTAGGTACCAAACAGCTTTGATTGAGTCTTCTCTCCTCTTGTTGTGATCCACAGCCGCCTGTAAGCAAATCAGGCTTTAGGTACCCATTGGGTGTTGGGTCCTATTGTGTCAGCTGTACCTTTCGGGATCCAGACTTGCTTCACAACCCTGATTGCCTCAGAGTGGTGAATCTGTCTCCCTGAAACATCGACATACACAACTTTCTTCTTCTTAGCCTGAGAGGAAGATGGTGTATGGGTGCTAGACTTAGGCTTCGCAGGAGCCTGAGTGGGTGCCTTTTGGGCTGGCTTCCTGTTCTTCCTAGGTCTGGGTGCAGCAGGTCTTGGGCCTTGTTCTTGATAAGGACCCTGATTTCTATTCCCCCTAGGCAAGTGAAGGAATGGAAAACAGTTAAAGGCCTCAGGATGCCAAAACCACGGGGGTGTCATCATGTTTGGCCTTCCCTGTTGGTATTGCCAAGCATGATGGTACCCTCGCTGACCAGTCTGAGGGCTCTTGGCCTGAGTCTTCCTCTGCTTTCGCTGAGGTTTTCCCTGGCCTGAGCTCTCAGGGGCTTCCGTAGGTTGCCTTGCCTTTCCCTTGGGTTTTGGCTTAGCTACCTTAGGAGCAACCCTGACTGTGTCAACGGTTTCTTTGCCCTTATCAGTTTGACGGGCCTGGAGCACAACCTTAGGTGCACTCTGGCCTGTCTGAACAAATACCCTCTCAGTGTTGCTCCCTGAAGCAACATGAGACTGACCTTGTGAGGATTTCTCAGGAACATATCCAAGTCCCTTTTTCTTGTTCCCAAGTATCTGGTTGCTATTTATTTCCTCTCTAGCCACTGAGGATTTATTCATTGCTGCAACCTTTTTCTTGAGAGAGTCCTCACTCTTTTTCAGGATTTCATGTCTGGTAAAGAGGTCATCAAACTTACTCTTAAGTGCTTTCAGCTCTTCCTTCCTGACCAGCTCTTCCTCAGCCAGTTCCTTCAGAATTTTCTCTCTTGGGAGACGCTCAGAATTGATCATATCAATTTCCTGAGTTAGTCTCACAATCTGAGCTGATTCTTTGAGATCAGACTGAGTGAGTTGTTCATTCAGGTTTTGAACTTCAGTACTCAATTTCTTGTTCTCCTCTACCAAGAAGACATTAGTTTCCTGCAGTCTGGAGAAATCAACCATCAATTGATCAAGACAGATCTGAAGGTTCATTTCTCTAATTGACTCTGAGCTGAGCTCAGGATTTTGACCAGTGTAAGAAGCACAAACAGAATTTGATGTTACCTCAGGCTCATCCCTAGCCATTAGGCAGACATCATCGTACTCATCATCCGAGAAGAGTTCAGGTGACCTTTCAGTGGGACCATCAGAGTCTGTTGCATCCTCAGCCACCATAGCCCTCCGATCAGCAGATCTTAGATCCCTCGTGGCTCTCCTTTCCTCTCTCTCCCTAGCACTCAGCTCCGGGCAATCGTACTGATAGTGACCAATCTTGTTACAGTTGTAACATGCTACCTGCTCACTCATTCTTTCTTTTCTTGGTTCAGGGTTCCTCCTTGAGTCAGGTTCCCTGGTTCTCGGTGAGCTTTCAGCCTTGGTTGGATATCTATCATCGCGAGTACGTCTCTGTTCGTCTCTTCTTTCAGGCTTTGGTTCAGAATATCTCCTTTCATCATCACGTTCTCTCCTCTGGTCAGTGTTTCTTCGCTCCTCATATCTCCTGGAGCTTTGGTGGGTTCCTTCAGGTTTCCTGTCACGTGAGTCCTGATAAAACTTTTTATAACGACCAAACCTGGAATTGAGCTTGTCAAATCGTCTGGCCATCAGGCTGTACTCCTCAGCGAGTTCTTCCCTGCTCATCTCCATCAGTGACTTTGATGAAGAATTTGATGAGGGCTCAACAGGTTCAGACCTGGCCTTGAACGCCACACTTTTCTCAGGAGTTTTCTCCTTCCCTTCCTCTTCTGACTGAACTTTCTTCTTTCTTTTGTTAAGATCAAATTCAAGCGCTTTTAGCTCTGAAAAAAGTAAAGCAGAAGTTATGTTACTCATATCCTGAGTGTTCTTAAGCATAATTACACTGTTGTCCCATCTCTCAGGAAGAGCATTCAGGATCTTTGAAGCAACATCTCTCCTTGGGACATCTTTGTCCAACATCACCAACTCATTCATCAACTTGATGAATCTAGACTCCATCTGATCTATGCTCTCATCAGGCAGCATCTCGAACGCTTCGAATTTCTGAATGGCAATATTCCTCTTGTTCTCCTTTATCTTTTCTGACCCTTCGCACATCCTGGTCAGCTCATCCCAAACCTCCTTTGCCGTCTTTAGGTTCATCAGCCTGGCTGACTCCTCGAAAGGCACCGTATGCAAGATGATGTTTCTGGCGACGTTGTCAAGCCCCACCATCTTGATTTCATCGTTGGTCATGTCTTTCCTCTCCTTAGGAACCTGCACGCCAATCGCAAGATCATCATATCCTAGTCCTCTGACGTTGGGAATGGTGATCTTGATCGGTCCTTCCCTGAGTACACGCGGCATCTGGTCATGGATGGCATCTAGATGTGCCTCTAATCTGAACTTCCAATAGACAAAGTTAGATACAGAGAATTCAGGTAACGAAGCTTCAAGTCTTCTCGAAGTCATGATGATGATGCAAGTTTTATGAAAAGCAAACTCAGATCTGTTCAGTGACCACCAACAGTTTCTCCTCTGAAACTATTAGTATTCAAAGTCAGTGGTCTTTCGAACCACTGCTCTGATACCACTTGTTGGTCCCGGTACAAGACTGAGGAATACGTGTATGGGGGGGGAATACACGTATACCAATTTTCAAACTTAAAACTGACTGAGTCCCCTTCACTCAGAGTGGTAAAGAACTAGGAGCTGATAATACACCCACTGACTACACTTGGTGCGGGTCAGTTGGCTAACTATCAGTTCAAGTTCAGTGCGGAAATGTTTCAGCCCTGATAGTTTAAAGTCTTGTTTAGTTTGCTTTCTGAAAACTTGTTTTACTCAAATCTGAAAGGTGTTTAGTAGGGCAGTGTTCTTTTGAAGATCAGGCTGATTGATTCAGACCTGATAAACTTGAATGCAATGAATGAACGAGTAATATGGCACGAATGCACAATATCAAAGCAGTAAGAACACAAGGAGTTTAACGTGGTTCAGAGTCTCAAGCTCCTACGTCCACGGCCTGACTTAACAGGAAATCCACTCAAGGGATTCTTGTTTTTTAACGTGCCAAGGTGCACCAAGATCAGTTACCTCACTGATCTATACAAACTCCTCTTACTAACACACTAACTGACTTACTCCCAACAAGCCTATCTTAGGGTTTTGGTTTCAGTTTGGATTCCAACTAGGTTTAGATTATCCTTACAAGACAAAGCTAAGCTAAGGATTAGATAATCTCTCTAAGCTTCAGATAATTCTATTTAGCTCTTGGAATACAGAATAACTCTCGGTTGCTAAGAAACACTTGGGAAATTTGAATGTTTTCGAGTGCTTCTTTTAAAGGCTGAATGCTTTGAATGCTTGAGAGTTTGAGTAATTTCTGGCTTGGAAATTTCCCGTAACCTTGAATGGGTTCAAGGCCTTCTGTATTTATAGGTGGTTTGAATAACTATCCGTTGGAGAGATAGCCTTCTAGTCACCTATGTAGAGGGGCTTCAAACGGACATATCACCATGCAGCAGCCGCCCTTGCATGGATTTGGTATTTGCATTAAATGCACATTAAATGCTTGCCCGTTGAATATGCAGTCTGAATTCAGTCTTTATGTCAGGTTCCGTACGTGCGTGTCCTCCTCGGATTGGTCCACGTCATCAGGTTGGTGAGAATGTCAGAACTTATTCCTGGGCTTCAGGCTTGTCTTATTAAGTTCATTTTGTCTTGAGCTCACCGGTCTTGTCCTGACGCTGAAATTCCTTTTGCATTGCTTGGCTCTACTCCAAGTCTTCCCATTAACTCAGTGACAACCTGTTCCCTTCAGGACTGAGTTAGTAATGACCTCAGGGTCATACTCTTCATCACTGACACTTACTCAGCCAGCTTAGAAGACTGTCATAAGTTCAGGATGGTGCTCTTCGTCTTCAGGCTCTGAGTCTTGATTGTATCCAGTGAGTTCTCCTCTCACTGAGTACCTGTGAAGTGTAAAAAGACTAAGCACTAATCCTAACCAAGACTAGCCTGACACAGACATATTAAGGCGAACATCTTTTCAGGGGCTTTGGGATCTTAATCAAAACTGACAATGTCCCAACACTAATAACTAACACACCCTCACAGCTTGTAGGTGTTTATTTTCTTCTTTCACACAATACAACACACCTTACAACGAAGCTATGAGCTTGTATTTATAATGGGGATTCAAATGTATCCGTTGGAGGGAAAATACATTTGAATCCAACATTAAATGGTTTCAACCACTTTTCTTGGAATTCGGCCTTTGTCAGTGTCAGAGTTGCTGCCTCGTGCTGATTGGTCCACGTGGCCTGGATTCACGGATCTTTGACTCAGTGGGTTGACCAATACCCACTGACTTTAGGTAGCTTCCTCCTTCACTGACTGATGATCTTCAGTGGACTGAACGTCTTCAGTTTGGTTGTCCTTCAGAGACTCTTTGAAGATCACTTCCAAGAAGTTTGTCATAAGGCTGAATGACAAACTTCCCTGACCACAGTAGCCTGACTCCCTCAGGGCCTACTTGGTACAGCACTGATCCTCCTGATCATGCTCTTCACTGAGTGGTCCACCTGACTTAGCTTAGATCAGCCCGGTTTACACTCAGTGGGACATCCTTCAGGCTTCTCTTCTAGTTCAAGTCTCTGGCATGGCTTCAGTCAGTTCTTCTTGATGTCATCTTGATGTCCTCAGGCTGTGTTGTTGAGTTCCCCCTCGCTGAGTTCCCCCTCAACTGAGTTCTTCTCAACTGACAGCCTGTTCTTACTGAGAAATGACCTAGCCTGACCTGAGATAAAAGATACTATCCTGACTGCTTTCAAACCTACTACATGTTTTGGAAAATCATCAAAACTAAAACATATCCCAACACGGGTAATGTATTTTGTGTGGGAGGAGGAGTCATTTCATGGAGAAACGTTAAGCAGAAATGCATCGCCGATCCGACCATGGAAGCCGAGTATGTAGCTACTTGTGAAGCAACGAAAGAGGTAGTTTAGCTCAAGAACTTCTTAGTGGACTTGGACGTTGTTCCGAATTTTCCCAACAAGATAATTATCTTTTGTGACAATGCCAGAGCAGTTGCAAATTCAAAGGAACCGAGAACCCACAAGGCCATCAAACACATAGAAAGAAAATACCATCTTATACGAGAAATCGTTAAGAAATGAGATATAGAGGTGGCAAAGATAGCGTCGGGTGACAACCTAGCGGATCCATTCACAAAGGGTCTGCCTCAGAGTACATTCGAGAGACATGTGGATGGAATGGGAGTCAAGACTATTGTCAACCTGCTTTAAGTATAAGTGGGAGGAATTATTAGGTTAGTGTAGGTTGACATGAGATGTCACGTAGAGCTACTACACTAAGACATGCATGATGTATACTAAAAAGCAGACTTTAAGTATAAGTGGGAGATTGTTGGAGTTATACGTGAAAGTATGCTTTTACTTTGTATAACTCGTGTATCAAACACTTGTTTATGAGAATAATTCTTTTATCGCATATGCTTTAGATATGATTGAATGTTGAATATTTATTGCAAACAGTTTCCTTGTAACTAAACGTACATTTTCACGACCTAGGTGGAATTGAACAATCCGTCGTGAAAGGTCAATGTGTAAGTCTCAGATTGGTCTGTCTTGACTAAGAGATTGCACTAGCACATTTAGTATGTGTTGAAGAGGACCTACAGCGAGGATAAATTCTTCTGTTCTGAAATGTGAAGAATTAGACCTCAGTGGTTGTTGATTTCTTAATCTTTGTCACTTAAATAGGATCGTGTGTGCTTAATGGTTACTTCTTTGATTCATGTTGGGTGAGAATCATTGTGACTTCGAACTTTGTGTCTTGGGCAGTAATATTAATCATACGACGGTTGCTAAGATTTAATACAGAGAAACGCGTGCGAGTACGGCTCGTGTGATTAGTCCCCTTGGTGGGCTCAGAAGTTTTATCGTACCAAATCTTACAAGTGAAGAATTAGTTTCTTCGGTACGGATAATAATGTTGAGCTATCTTTACTCCAAGGTGAAATATATTAATTAATTTAGAGCTATTCAGAAGCTTAATTAATTAATGGACTTGATAATCTTAAACGTGGAAAATAATAACCGGGAGCCCATATTATCGTAATATGGATTAAGATGGATAGTGCAATATTAATTTATTAGTGGTAATAATTAATATTAATGGATTGAATTATATTGGGGCTCAATATTGAAATTCAGAAGTCCATTAGAAGGTCCAATCTTAATTCTCCTTAAAGGCCTCTCAAGTAGCCCATTAAGTAGCCCAATAATGATAAGGTTATTAAAATAAAAAGAAAATAATATGCAATTTTTTCTTGTTAAATTTCGAAAATATGATATCAAGGAAAGAAAAGATTTTGTTGATTTTCTTGGAAAGATATTATGGAAGATATGTATTCTTGGAATACAAGATTATCTCATATATTCAAGAAGATCCAAATTTTGGGATCTTTACTTGTAATTTTCGAAAATCATAAGTTTATAAGGTGAGTGAGATTTTTGTGGAATATTTTATTATGGAGAAAAGAATATATGAGATATATTCAAGATTTCTTAGAGTCTAAGAAAAGATTTTCTCCAAGCCCAAATAATCCTAAAAAATTCGGCCACTCTTAATTATAAATAGGGGATGATTATTTCATCCCCAAGTATATAATTCCATGTGTTGGAAAAATCAAGAGCATATATATTTTTCTTTTTCCTTAGTTATTAAAATTACTTGAAAGCATCTCCCACCGGTGATCAAGTAAGGCGAAAGGGAAATACTTGAGAAGGTTTTTGGGTTGATAAAGCGAGATCGTGATTGTCCCGTTTATTCGGGATTAAAACCATTTTCGTCCCGTAACTTTTTACCTTTTTCTTTTTGGTCCCATACTTATTTACTTTTTCGATTTAGTCCCACAACAATTCAAATTTATCCAAATTAGTCCCAAATGGCCGGAAAACTCGTGAAACGACGTCGTTTTGATCACGTGCCGGTCACGTGCCAATATTTTCCGGCGGAATAGGAGGTATTAAAATCGTTTTTGTCCCGTAACTTTTTACCTTTTTCGTTTTGGTCCCATACTTATTTACATTTTCGATATAGTCCCATAACAATTCAAATTTACCCAAATTAGTCCCAAATGACCGGAAAACTCATGAAACGACGTCGTTTTGGTCACGTACCAGTCACGTGCTAAAATTTTCCTACAAAATAGGATGACGGGTCTCATTTTGCGAACGTGACACGCTGACTAAGTAAATTATAAATATAAAACTAAAAAAATATTTATGTAAGCAGATTAAATTTTCACCCAATTAAATGGTGACACGTGTGCAAATCAAATATTAATATCAAATAAAATTTACTATTTTATTTTAAGAATTTATTAAATTAATTCTTGAATTAAATAGTTAACTTGATATTAAATGTACACGGTACAAGTCGAACAAATTAAATGAGTGTTCGATACTCATATTGGGTAATAAATACGCCTTATTTACCATAAGAACGATAATTAAATGATATCTAGTAAAAAATGAAAGCGAATTAAAACAATTCGTAAATCACGCCAATCAAATGGCATTGGCCAATAAGGCGGCACCACGTGGCGCGATAAGAAATGAAGGTTTGTAAACCTCCACCCTATAAATAGGGTCATTTCTCATTCATTTGCAACCACGAAGATCAAACACAAGACGAGAACAATGCAACAAGCATCCAGACGATCAACAAGCGAATCCTCTACAATCGTTCTTGAAGACTCAAAGCGTTATTCGCCGTTCTTCGTGGAAAGCGATCAGAAACAGCTCAAGATCGAAGATCAGGCTCGAAGCCCCTTCGATCCGGCGTTTTCTCTTCGAAGATTCGAAGATTCTTAAAGAACGTTATTCACCGTTCTTCGTGCAAGTTCTCAGATCAGCTCCAAGTCAGAGACCAAGGTTCAGAACCCCTCTGATTCGACATTTATATCTGAAGACATTCGAAGATTCAAACCGTTCTTCCTGAAGATTCAAGAACGTTCATCCCGAAACAACGTTTAATCCAAAACAAGGTGTTTTCACCATTGGATTAACGTTATAAACATTCAAGCTCAAATGAAGCTCCTCGATACGAGACTAAACTATCTATGACTCTCAAATTGAGTCTTTCAAATCAAGACTCCTTGATACGAGTGAAAACTATCTAAGTCCCTTAAATAGAAAGTTCGGTTATCGAAATATTTTCGTGCTTCATTCACTCCAAGACAGAAACGTCTGTGAACAAAGCACGAGGGGGCATTTGTAAGCACATTAAAATTGTGACTTACCGTATTTTGGAGATAGCAAATAATATCTACCAAAATGGAGGAAAATCAAGAGAATCAATCAAATCAAATTATATGTGATTGATATCTCATTAAATTGGTAGAAAATAAAGAAGATCAAATCAAATCAGATTGATTTGTCAAATCAAGTCAATCAAATCGGCGTCGGCCAATCAAATGACGTCACGTGGCAATGCGAAGAAGGAAGGTCTTCATTCATTCCCCTGTAAATAGAGTTCTCCTCCACACTTCAAATATAACAAAAAAAATGAAGAAAAAGAGAAGAATCAGCGAAATTATAGAGATTGTACTCGACTTTCGCATTTGATGCAATACAAATTTTCTTTGTATTACAATTTTGTTTTTTAATGTGCTTACAATTTCCAACTCATTTTTTCAATTAAAAAAAACCCTTAAAACTAAAAATAAAGCTACCTGCAATTAAAGTAATGGAAGGCCCCGATTCTACACGGCGTACTATATAATCTAGCAGTATTTGGCGGCGACGGGGTGCTTGAAGCAGCAGAGCTGCGCCAAGAACATGTACGCATCGGGTATTAGGGTTTTCTCAAATTTTTTAGAAAATTGCTAGTCGTTTTGATTTGTTTTTATTTTAATTGCATGAACTTTATTTTTAGTTTTAAGTTTTAAGGTTTTTTTTACTGAATAAATGAGTTGGAAAATATTTTTTTAGTTTTATATTTATTTTATAAGAGAAATTACTTAGTCAGTGTGCCACGTTCGCAAAATTAGACCCGTCATCCTATTTCGTTGGAAAATATTAGCACGTGACTAAAAAGATATCGTTTCACGAGTTTTTCGGCCATTTGGAACTAATTTGGGTAAATTTGAATTGTTGTGGGACTAAATCAAAAAATTAAATAAGTATGGGACCAAAAAGAAAAAAAGTAAAAAGTTATGGGACGAAAATAGTTTTAATCCTTCCTATTCCACCGGAAAATATTGGCTCGTGACCGGCACGTGACCAAAACGACGTCGTTTCACGAGTTTTCCGGCCATTTTGGACTAATTTGGGTAAATTTGAATTGTTATGGGACTAAATCGAAAAAGTAAATAAATATGGGACCAAAAAGAAAAAGGTAAAAAGTTATGGGACGAAAACGGTTTTAATAAAGGCCAATTCTACAAGAGGTATGTAAGTCACATAAATTCTTGTTTATTCCGCCTAGATTTTATGTGAATTAATTCAACATGCATGATGTTAAATTTGTTGCTGGAATTATTATTTGAATTAATTAGGATTAATTCATGCTAGTAATAATTGAATTTAAATTCGTATTTAAATTTCATCCCGAATAGATTTCGGGCACCCCTATTTTCCCAACAAATTTTGTGAATTTATATTTATAAAGTAAAATAAATTTGGTTGAACTGATGAGTATATGTAAGTAAATACTGTAATATTGGAATTTATGAAGAAAATTTCATTTTGGGGTGTGGGAAGTAAACATACTAACTCTCTCAGTTTCAGATCAGTTTTCACGGTGCACTATTTATCTCTTATATATAAAGACCTCTAAATTACATTTTATTTTACTTACGCACAAAAAGTATTTTTGCTTTGTTTCATTCACTTAAAATGAACAATATTTCATCATAAAAAACTATTTTATCCATTTAAATACTACAAATTAACTTTTATATTAAACTTTCAAAAAGTCAACTGTGAAAATTAATTTGGAATGGAGGTAGTAATAAAGGAAGTGTGGAAACTGGTAATAGATGGAGGAGTACGAGAGAATTAAAATTACACCGTAAATAATTTAGGGATAGAGTTATATATAGTCATTTGTCAAAAAATAAATCATTTTATGTCATCAAATTTTAAATGGTTCTTTTTTAGCCAAGAGAATAATTATTTGGACAAGTATACCCTTAATGAATTAACTAAATAAATTGAATAAAATAAGCTCGTACCACCATTAATTCATCCCGTAACACACTTATTCCATCACGTATCACACTTAATTCATCTCGTACCACACTTAATTCACCCTGTACCATAATTAATTCACCCCCGTACCACACTTTCTTTAAGCTTGTACGATCATATGTTTAATATATACATTTAAGCTCGTATCACCATATATTTAGTCTGTACCATAATTAATTCATCTCTAACCACACTTTATTTAAGTCCGTACCACCATTAATGCATATCATTCCACACTTTTTTTAAACTCGTACAACAATTTATTTTAGTACCACCATTAGATCACCTTATACTAAAATTAATTCACACTGTATCACACTTTATTAAGTTTGTAGCGCAATTTATTTAAGTCTGTATCACAATTTATTCACCCCGTACCACTACATATTTAACATTTACCACACTTAATTCAACCACGTACTACACTTTATTTAATCCCGTACCACCATTAGTACCCCTCGTGCCACTACTCATCACACAATAATATATTTTATCAACCTTGTACCACTATTAATTCACCTCGTACCACTATAAATTCGTGTCATACTAAAATTAATTAACACCGTATCACATTTTATTAAGTCCGTACCACCATTGATTTCACCTCGTGCCCACCTTGTTATGCATCTACTATCATATCTTAAGTTTGTATCGTATGATTTTAGTGTTTACCTCCGTATAACGATTTTGAAGATGTATAATCATAATTTTTAACCTCAAAACACCATGTTAAACCATGTACCACAATTTATTTAAACTCATATCACTCTATATCCTACACTCTAATTTTTAAAAAGAAAAATGGAAAAAGATGAAGGGAAGAAGACTTGCCTGATGTTGGAGAGGAAGAAATTGAGAGATTGATAGCAACACACATGCGAGAAAATGGAAGGGAGTGAGGAGAAGATCAACGTAAGGAAAAAAGGAAGAAAAAATAAATAAAATGTTATTAAATTTAAGAAAATATGGATAGAGATAGAGTCTCTTAGCTAAAAAGAATTAAATTAAAACTCTTGACAAAATAGAACTTTTTTTTATGTAGAATTAGCTAAAATTTGGATTTTCACAATAAATAATCTACCTACGGGTAAATTTAACCTCGTGAATTCTTGCATTCATATCTTTTTCAAGACAGATATATAAATATAGTGACACACGTCACCGAATCAATACCATGCATAAGACAAAGTGAACCATCATGTTATTATTAGTATATATTAGGCATGTGAATTTCCACTCTATAGTTAGGCCTCCAACTTGTTTCCTCCTATAAAAATGGCCCTCGCCTACTAAACCAATAACAACAATCCTCTCTCATCAAATTAATTATAAAGAAAAATGAAGGTGGGTGAGAAAAGATATGGGCTTTTATTAGCAGCAAAAGAGTCGGAGTATGTTAAGAGAGTGCATGGAGGATATTTGAATGTGTTTGTGGAGGCATTCGGTGAGAAATGGGAGTTGTTTCGTGTAGTGGAAGGCGAATTCCCGGAGATCGGGGAGCTTCACAAGTATGAGGGTTTTGTGATCAGTGGAAGCCCTCATGATGCGTATGCTAATGAATCTTGGATTCTTCATCTTTGCTTTCTTTTGCAAACTTTGTTTGCCATGCAAAAGAAACTTCTTGGAATTTGCTTTGGTCATCAGGTATATACAGTATATATACGTTTCATTTTCTTTCGAACTTAAAATTTAATTATTTCAAAATAATATATATAATTGTCCATTTTGTTATTTTTCATGTTTCTCTCCAATTTGCATTTTTTTAAACTCCTCTCTTTTCACTTATATTAGAGGGTAAATCTATCAAAATTTCATGTTTCTTCTGTGGAAAGCAACAAAAACAGAGGGATTTTCTTAAAATGTGTAGGTATTATGTAGAGCTTTGGGAGGTAAAGTTGCAAAATCATATAGTGGTTGGGATATTGGAGTTAGAAAAGTGAGTCTCACTGAGGATTTCTACTCCTATGGCTCATATGATGAAATACCTCCGGCTCTTTCCATTATCGAGTGTCATCAAGACGAGGTATATATTGATAAAAAAATAAATACCAGATTCTCCGTTTCAAATATTACTAGTATTAATTAATTGGTTGTTTTTCAAATTAAAATTATGAATTTTGGGTTTGTGGCAGGTTTGGGAGGTGCCTGTGGGGGCCCGCGTACTTGCATATTCAGATAAAACAGGTGTGGAAATGTTCACGTTTGGAGATTGTATTTTGGGCATACAAGGACATCCGGAGTACACTAAAGACATTCTTCATAATCTCATTGACCGTCTTCTTGAAAATGGTTCCATCAATGTAATTATTTAAATTAACTGAAATTAAATATTTTTTTTGAAACTATTATTTATTAATTTGTTTTTTTTTAATGACAGAGAAAGTTTGGTGAAGGGGCTAAGTTGCAATTAATTGAAGCAGAGCCTGATACAAAATACTGGGAAAGGATTTGCAAATGTTTTCTTAAAGGGGAGTGGACTACTCAGTTACCAATACCATCATACTTCTCTTTTTAGATTTTTATGGTGTAATATTAGTTTGGTAAAACGTATAAGATGAAAATATTAATTTAAGGATCTTATGAACATAAATATGTAGATAATAAGGGTGTGTTATTGGTTGGTATGTTTCCATTAATAGTATGAGAGAACAAACTAATATTCCCAACACTTAATTTGAGCAATATATTGCTTTACGTCTTTTTATCCCGGGGGATAATGAGAGATTTTTAGAAAAAATTGGTGTGTGTGTTCTTTTATTAAGAAAAAAAAGGGTTGAATGAAATATGGAAAAATGATATATTCTGATGTTATTTTTTTGTTATACATGGACCATTCGTGAATATTGCATGATACAATGGAGATCGAGAGGGTTTTGTTACCCACCGACATTTTTTTTTATTCTTTCAATATCTATCTGATGTATCATCTCAGTAAAATTAGTTTTGATAAAAAAAAATAAAAAATCTCAGTAAAATTAGTACATCCTTTAAAATCATAAATGAACATATGTATCAATTACTAGGGCGGATAAATACATCTCCAAATTTTCTATTCACATTTGATGATGAAGATTTTTTAGTAAAAATGATTAAAACCGATTAATTAACTAATAGATTCTAATAAAATAATTAATATTATTTAAATGCACTCGTAATGAATGGTGTGTATTACTAATTCATAAAAATATTTAAAATTATGTATCAGATTCCTCACTTTGACCATTATTACCTTTCTCTGATTATAGAAGGATATTTTTTTTTTCCTTATTTTGTATCATTCTTGCTTGGAATGAAGAGTGGACATGGAAAATACGGGGTCTTTTTAGAAAATTTCAAATTTCAAATTTGGGATTTGGATTTTATTATTCTTTGGTTTGTAAAGTTGATAACTTGATACTGTAATGAATAGGATGCTTTAAATGAGGGTGTATTTCTTATTCTTCTAGCCTTCTAGGATTTATCATTTATGGTATAGTCGGTAGAGTATGAAAACGATGGGAGGAGAAAGTGAGAGGGGGAGGGATGACTAATTTTGTGTTTAAAATGTATATATAGAATAATTTCTGTCATTTAATATAAAAATATCTTAGAGGTGTGTACAATAAATTGAAAGTACATTTAACCGTAGTCATCAATTATTTGACTTAACTTTATAAGTTATAACTGACAATAAAGTTATGTGTGACAATTTCACAAGATGATTCACGAAATAACATAAATTAACCATCATCCTTCAAAGTGTTAAAACAACATTTTTGAATAATTTTTTAGTTATAGTCTATTTCACCGTGCTCCCAGTAGACCTACTCTTACTCAAGATTTCAATGATTGGATTGAAGTTAATTATTTTACTGTAAAAACATAAGTTTGTCACGATTAGTTGCTTATACTTATACCATGATATTATATGGATGATGCGGCTTCTTAGCAGCAATTAGGGAAGAGAATTGCTTTTCATGGTTAGAGTCAGAATCACTTCTTTTCTAAAACTGTTTAAGAGATAGATTTGAAAGGAAAAAAAAATCTGGTGAAACAAGTCGTTTGTGAATTTTGTAAATATTTTCTAGTGATATTGTTGAACTCTCTCAATTGCAGAAGGCAGCTATAACACTCAGAAAAACTGTGACCAACCGGTTAGAACAACCAACCTCGTTATTGCAATAGCAATAGAAGATAATAATATCGATTGAATTCCACATAGAATCTGTGATCCTTGTTTTGAAAACTCAATCACATGAATTGATTCGTATTACACAATCGAAGTACCTTCATGTATAAGTATTACTATAATATATATATATATATATATATATATATATATATATATATATATATATATATATGTGTGTGTGTGTGTGTAATGAGGAAGTCAGCCTGTGAATTCTTTTGCACTCTATGTATTCTTGTTATATATGTAAAATGATCTAGAGAGTTGGTCATTATAAAATTGTGAAATCTCAAATTAAATGTATTGTGAGATTTCAATTCTAGAAATTACAAGATAATTTCCTCCACCTCTATCCATTTCATGAATGGATAATCAATTTAATGACTTTCACCAGCAGTATTCAAAAGAAGACTTGTTAGTATTCCTATACATAAAAAGCTGCAATACAGAATACAAGGGAAATATGGTTAGTTTCAATTCACTGTAGTTTTCTACAACACACAATGACTATGAGGATACCTGAACAATTTACAGTGAAGAATGAGGCATCTCCATTTTGACAACAGAAATCTAGTTATGTAACACTTTAGATGTAGTTCTTTTACCTCTTCCTATACTGCACTGCATCCATTGAGGATACACCAACGGTTTCTGAGGGATATGGGACCCCATTTTAACACGAAAACATGTCTTTACGAAACACTTCGACTGCACTTCTTTTGGCTTCTCCTATTATGAGCTCAATGACAACACTACATATACAACAACACAACACTTTGCCATGAAATTAATTCATAGCTATTCCTACCATTTGTTTTGATGTCCTTTGTTTTTTAGGACCCCATGATACCTTTAGGTCCTTTCGCTTAGTCTTTCGGGCAAACACAATCTTCTTTGTCGTTCCAAGATAGCCACGACAATTTGGAGCTCCACAATGACATGGAACCTGCGGCCCAAATTGTACAAAACTGCAGGAAAGAAACAAACGCTCTCAATATCTGAATCTACTCCGTATCAACATGATCTTCAAAGAAACCAAATTTATATTTCAACCAGAAAGCAGGCAAATTTTCTGAGAGCAAATGAGCTATTTCAATTTTTATCATTACTTGGAAAAGATTTTAAGTCGTGAATTGGCTTCTAAACCTGTTGATGTCTTCCATTTTATCCTGTGGTAATCTCACCTATATACTCAATGGATCATCCTTGTTCCAACCTCATCACCACATAACAGGCTGTTAAATTGCATACAACTCATAGTACAGTAGATTGCCAGGCGTGTTAAGATGTCTAAACATGATGGAATAGTTTCAGTTTGAAGCTATAAAATCTAACATTGCTCATTACTGAATATTCAAGTGAAGCTTCTATTTTGATTTTCATTATGATGTTTTGACACATGTTCCCTCCTGATTTTCTGCCATAGTTTTCTTTAAGAAACTATTCATTTACTTTGTCGAGTCTTGTGCATTACAAAAATTTGAAAATTCAAACTACATGAGTTAGGTTTTGCTCAATAGCATGGTCAAAAACGCCTTGCAGAGCGAGGCAATGCCTTTAAATTGTAGGAATTATTTGTATGTATGCCTGCAAAATTAACCTCTTTATTTACTGTTTTCGAAGTCATTTTTTCCGAATATTTGGGTTCTATCATGTGTTTGTTGCATATTTCATGTAAAAATCAAGTCATTGAGAATAATAACCTAAATAAGCAAAAAATGAGAAGTACTCCAAGTGTGGTTGTAAAAGGATCATTGTAGTTTTACCACATGTGAAACTTGAGAAAGATATAGCTAACATATTTTTAAACTTCTAATCTAATGAAATCTATTTATTACGTATTTTGTGGGACTTACTTTTTAACATATTTTAAAGGAAACGACGTCGTTTTGGTGGTAACGCATTGTAAAAAAAATTAAAGGTGGGCCCAGAAGCGTCTTGCCATCTGGACCGTTTAACTTGAGAAAGATTTAACTAACATATTTATTAACTTCTAATCTAATAAAATCTATTTACTACGTATTTTGTGTTTTTTTTTTTTACACTTTTTAACATATCACAAAGCAAACGACGTCTTTTTGGTCATCATGTGTTGGAAAAAATTAAAGGCGGATTAGGTGGCGTCTTGCCACCTGGACCGCCCAACTTGAGAAAGATTTAACTAACATATCTAAAACTTTTAATCTAATAAAATCTATATACTACGTATTTGTGAGATTTTTTTTATTTTTAACATATTACAAAGCAAACGACGTCGTTTTGGTTATTATGTGTTGAAAAAAATTAAAGGCGGGTCAGGTAGCGTCTTGCCACCTGGACCGCCCAACTTGATAAAGATTTAACTAACATATTTTAATCTAATAAAATCTATATACGACGTATTTGTGGGATTTTGTTTATTCTTAACATATTAGCAAACGACGTCGTTTTAGTCATCGTGTGTTGAAAAAATTAAAGGCAGGCCAGGCAGCATCTTGCCACCAGGACCGCCTGGACGACACAGCACATCAGCGCCTTTTAGAGAATTGTTTCTCCCTATTCTTTACAGAAACAGTCATGCAAATCTCATTGTCGTTCTGAAATAATATTGAATTCAGTTTCCTTTTACTATTGGTAATCATCAAAAACCAGATATCTTCCTTTTTGGTTTTTTTTTTTAACTTAAGTAAAATAGAGATAGATATCAAGCCAAAAACATGCATGATTTTATATCAGCTAACCGATCCAAAAGTAGAAATTAAAAGGCAACAGAACGGCAAATGTTGCATACCGGTAATCATAGGTCAGTGGTTCTCCAACCTCGATGGATTTAGAAGCAAAGACGCCAACACGTGTCTCCCCTTCGACCTGCCTATTATTTAGGTAAGGCTGTCAGCAGAATATAGTGAAAATCTGCTATTAATTTAATCAAGTCTTAAAACAGAGTTATTTCCACTATATCCTTTTGCAAACCTATAATACTAGAAGGCTCAATTGAATAAAAACAGTTTATCATTAGAAAGAAAACAGAGCACAAAGTTAAGATCTTGAGTACATGGATGAGAAGAAAATAGCCAAACATATATGGTCAAGATAGGACTCTAAGCTCTGAGGAAGAACAACTTGATGGCGTCTAATCATGAAATCGCCTACTATTTTGGGATATCAGATGATCCTACCAAACCTTAGAACTTAAGTGACTAAGGAAAAAAATACTATCTATGGTGAGAAATCATGAAAAAATACTCACCACTTTTCCAGTTTACAATTAGGCGCACAACTGTGATTTAGAAATCGAGAAGCATTTCCCTTGAAGGTGGCATCAATCACAAAGTCCTTAGTGATTTCACACATATAGAAGTTTGTAGCATCCTGGTCTTTCATGTCCCACAGTCTTTGTTCACACAAGACATCATTAATTACTGAAAGCAAAAACATATAATTAGCTAGTTCGTAATTGATAAAAGCTTTACCCAGTAGGAAAATATTAACTTTTCCCAAAAAAATTATGGCATTGATAAATTCCAAAGTTAAGTGAAAAGAACAACACTGGGACATTTCCATCTATAATGATTTGTATAGAGTGGGAGAAGGCATATTTAAAAATCTGCAGATGTGAAAGATCAAGAAGTACTCATGATACATGGTACGTTTACTTTTAAATTCAATGGATGGCATTTTGCAAAAGTTATACATAAAATGGACTCGACAATAGACAGATACAAATATATGTCAGCACATAAGCCGAAAAGGAACCATACAAAACAAATTTTCCTGGCGCTGAATCCTTAACAGTTAATAAATCTATAGGACAGGAATAAATATGTGATGTTCTACCATTCAAGTGTGTTACATTATTTTAAAAGATGCACCTAATTCAACTTGGCAAGAAGCAGAACACAATTTTAGAAGTAAATGCACGAACAACTAAGCAGATCGAGGCGAATGGAGCAAACAACAGAAAATCAAGAGTGAGCCATAAATGTGCTTATGAGAGCAAATGAAGCAATTTTATTTTGATACCTTCTCCAACATACTCTACAACAAAATCTCCTTTACTGATTGGTTCACCAGCCACTACACCCCAACCACAAAGCTCAGTCTGATAAGAAATCAAGCACCATACAAAGTGTGTTTAATATTTGAGTCTCCAAAAAAAAAAAAAAAAAACAACAGCAATAAAATTTACCTTGACTATCTGAATCTTTTTCACTTTTTGAAACGGCCGGTTTGTACATTGTCTGGAGCAACGACAGGCTTTTGAGCAGCTAATGCACTGAACCCTGTCGTGCAGATATTACGAGCATAAACAAATATTGTTGTTAGGTTATGGAACTTAGCTTTGGGAAACTAAGTATATTAATCAATTTGCTCAATAATAAAAAGTTTAACTACGTGAAAGGAGAAAGTAACCTGCATTCACAACCATCAGAGCATTGAGTAGAACTGCAGTTTGTGCATCCATTATCAGTACCAATGCTATTACGCTTTTTCTTTACAAGGTACGAGTCTAGGTTTAGTTAAGTTTTATATAAGATAATTTCCCTGCACCTATTATCTAAAACTCATTAATCACTGGTTCAGCTCAGGGAATTGTTGATTAGCATCACTCATAGTTCCGAATATATTGTTCGATAATAGCAAATTCTCAAAATTGACAAGCTTAGTGACAGTTGAAAGATTTTTAAATCTAGACAGTTAGTACGAAGGCAGCTTTCAAAGGATACTCCGCCTGATGTGAACATATGGATGTGGCTCCGACTTAGTATCTGTCTGGTCTTTCCAACTTAAGTCAATTTTGAACTCCTCCTCGATATGTGGAAGAGGTAAGACATCGAATACATCCTGAAAGCCCAATGAAGTAACAAAAAGAAATAGACTTGGTAAGAGGCAGATAAAAGTCATTTAATGATCCAAGCAAATTCCCAAGTGGTTTAGATTTCAGATTCATAACAACGACTATTTAGAAACTATGTGAAGTCTTATTTCTTCTATATCTACAAGGAAAAGGAATGAATAATCAAATTCTAACCTCTATAGTACTTGCAGGAACCTTGTTCTGCAAAGAGACAAAGAAATGGAGATCCTGTCAGCCAGCATAATTAGAGAACATAATTACAAGCAATAGAGCTAACAGAAACACAAACATATTCTCCTTTTTAAGCCATAAATATACTTGGACTTTTATTTTAATGTCACACAGTAAAATAATCCCTCAATACATGAATGAATATGCAAAACAAACAGATGGCAATGTTCTGCATTCAACATCTTGAAAGGAACAAAAAATAGAAACACTGAAAGATAAAAGTGCATAGTCAATGAAAAGGCTAGATAATCTGTAATTTTATAATATTGCAACATGCAGTATGACACTAATATTTTTTGAGTGAAAATGTGCAACTCCAAAAACTAAAAAGAGTTTCATAGCATTTAAAAATATACAGGTAAAAAGAGTAAAATTTAAGCATGGACCAAGCCATTGCCAATTCTCCAGAGAACTACAATCAACATTAGAAGGCTAAAAACATGCAACATATATATATTTATATATATAAATGATCTTGACTAGGAAAATTCATATCTGCGTGCAAAATTAGAGAAACCTTCCTATTATAAGGTCAGCAATAATGTGGAATAATTTGCAGTGGCAGCAGTCAGCACAAAAATGCTGAACAGCCTTAACAGCTAAGTTTATTAAGAATCCGATCTTTCTTGATGCAATGCCATAACAGAAATGGCCCAAAAAAAAGTCCTCTTTATGAGTTGAAATCAAAATGGAAAAACTTAGAGAAGAAGAGGTCTATTAGGCTGGTCCGTCTGGCTCTGACAGCCATTTATAGTATATTAATGGAGCAGTAAGTGGTGTTATGATGGAATTTTTCCGGGTCTATCACAAGAGAAGAAATATGGAAAGACGTATCAGAGAAAGAAGGAAAAGAATATTGGTGCCTAATTTAGTTTTAAGATTTGATAGACTGGTCTGATTTTTATTTCTGTTTGTTTAGTGAACATCGGCCCATGGGTTAATTATATTATTATCTGTAGGGTTTCTTGTAGAAGGTACGCAGAAATTTAATTGAAGTTTTACAGCAATACTTTTGCTACATTCTTGCTATTCGTGCATTCATTCGAGTAACAAGAATACCTCGGGATAGAGGTTTCATCATGTTATGAGTAACAGAATCAGATGAATATTTTAGTAATCTCAGATTTTCAATTTCCTGGCATAGTTCAGCTGATGTAGATATAAAACATCTAATCACCTATGCAGCTATGATGAACAATAGATCAAAATGGGATGTTTATATTAGAGCAATGAAAACAGTATACTAAATCTAGGAAAGTTGTTGGTGAACAGGGCACAAGATAGACCTTCTCCAGACCAGAATCAGTAAGATCATGCTTCCAGCAGATTGCTTCCCCTGGCCGATCACGAAAATAAACGACATGCTCTGGAAATGGAACACATTTATCATGCCATGCTGTTGGACATCTTACGCATCTCCATAAACGATGCTTTTGCTTACACAAAAAACATGCCTGGTCACAAAAGAGATGAAATATATGTAAGCCATCATTATACACACTGCAAACAGCGAACACTTATCTGAAGAATGAAGTTGCAATTACTAGAATTAGGAAGTTTAGAATATCTACTATTAAGAATATAATTTATAACGACGCTTTGATCCACTTCTACTACAAAGTTGATAAATATAAAAGGAGTTAATAGAAATCAAGCATGATTTAGTGCTAATTTAACTTATGACATACCTAACAGTTACAAGTTAATAAGAAAGGAGTTGAAAGATGATCACAACAACACAGTAAACTTACCTTACTGCCTGTTTGTTCAAATATAAAATTAAAAATAAGGAATTTATCCAGCCAAACTTTGTGAGAGTGAGCATTTTGACATCAATAGATAATTATATTACCTCAGGTCTATTTAATATGGATTAGACATAATTTGTCATTAATATGCTTACTAGGTCAACAAGGCATAGTTATCAGTATCAGTTAGCAATATTGACTAAAATAACTCCAAGAACAAAAGAAATTCAATTTTCAATTGACCTTTTACAAAATCCTTCTGAAATTAAATCATGAGCAATTGAGTGTGTTAAAACATCATTTTAAAATGCAGTGATTCAGGTATACATACATGTTGAGGGCACTTAAATTGCTTTTTCTTTGAAGATGACAATGAGAAACCGAGACTTTCTTTTGCACATGCTAGGTGAAAAGCATTCCGACAACCATGAACAGAGCATGATATCTTCTCCTCAGGGTAGACTCCTTTTCGGCAAGCACCACACTGAATCTGAAATGAAAGAAAAAAAGAAAAAACCGCAAATATTATTGAAAGCACTTTTAAACATGTACTCAAAGTAAACTTGCATAGCAACTCAAATAGTAAACAACAAAAATAATTTATCACAGAGATTTCAACAATGGTAATAACGTCGCTTTCATTATGATCAATAACAAATGTACTAATCACCTAAAAGCTTGGTTTTTACGTACATACTGAACTCTCAAAGATAGTTTGGTTAAGATGGCTTACAGAAATTCAGTGTCTGCTTTTGGACATGATAGCAGCATATAAGGACTAAATTAGAGTGAGCATTACTACATGCAAAGCAATAGATATGCTACTCTGGATTTTCGGGGAAGAAGATGAGTTAATGATTAGAGTTTCCCTTGTCAAAAAAGACTGAAATTTCACTGGTCAATTAGACCAATCAATTATGCAATTTAATTAAGCTCATAAGGATATTCGATACCCAAAACAAGTAAAAAAACTTGTTGAAAAAAGAAAAATAGTCGCCAGTACTCATTTTTTCCTTTTTAGCAATTGTCATAAAAAAATCCAGAAAAGTAGAGAAAATATATGAATCAAAAACTTGGAAACCTCCTCTGGATCAATCACCCCAGCTGATTCATTTGTGACCAAAACAAAGCAGGAAAAGGGTAAGTTCCTGGTAACCAACTTAACAGAGGCAACCCAAATAAAAATTCCAGAATTGCAATAAAGAAATTGGAAGATTATAAACACTGAAATTACAATATAAAACAATTCTGCTGCACCTCAAGCAGCATGCAATAATCATAATAAAGACACCAGTGAGCAGAAGTATACTATCAATGGGAAATCCAACAATCCATTATAAGAACAAATGAAGATATAGGATGACACTTGATAGCAAGTATTCAACATTCCATTAATCAACACAATTACAGGCATCCTCAAATTTCAGCACCACAGCAGAAATAAATGCAGAATTTTAATTTTATCACACACACACACCTTAAACTAAAAAAAAAGGAGCAGATTTACCATTTTGGGAGCAGCAACAAGAAAGGGCAAGGTACACTTGTAGGCAGGAACCCCTTCCTCCATTCTTCTGTTAGCCCATTCCTCAACAAACTTTTCGGTGTCTCCTTCACCATTAAAGGAGCCGACATGTTTATTCGGGTCGGATTCTGGTGTGGGGCTCATTCTGAATTCTTGCTGTCCATTGGGCAGCGGCAATTGGGGGTCCGGGTCGGGTTGAATGGTTTGGTGAAGAAGGGGCTTGAGGTCGGGTAGATGGGAAGCAGCAGGTGAATTGAGGAGGCATGGCATTTTGTCAACAGAGTTTGCGGAGATACCCAGGAAAAATGGTAGGCGTTACATTTACATTTACAGGTGACGACGTTGGATTTATGCGGGGTGTGGAGCGAAGGTTGTACCTTCAGGTGGGTTTGGGCGGGAAACATGAATTTGGTGCAATTTCAGGTTTCCACTTTCCAAATCTTCTCTAAATTCCACCTCCAAATATTTATTTCAATCAATACGACTTTCTTTACTAATATTCAATTTGTGTAGGAGTATTATTTATGCTGTCTATATGTCAATCTTCAATTGTGTTTTAATAATATTATTCTACTTTCTAAATTTTCATCATTTTTCTTTATTTTGTTTTATAATAATTTTTACATTTCTAAAACCCTTAAAAAATTATTTTTTCTTAAAAAATAGTTTAACAATATGTGAAGTTTAATAAGTGGTGAATGAAATATTATACAACATGTTAAAATATTATTGAAAAGTATATGCAATATATAACGTATTGCTTTTATCTTACAATAAATTTTGATATTTTTCATTTGTGTCCGTCTACTCTACGCACTTTTAAAATAGAAATAACATTCAATTATAACATTTTCACAATATGATTTTATATCCTAATAGAACTAAAAAGTCACTTTTCAATTAAAAAATATATATCAAATTAAATGGGAAGACTAAGGGTAAGATGGAGAACTTTGATATGTTTTTCAGATAACTTAGAATAATCCAATTAAATATTTGTACTAAATAAAGCGGGGCAACATATTATATAAAAATAGTTCATAGAATTTTTTATACTCCTAATTAAATATTCAATATTTTAAAATAAATTTATAATAAATTTATCATAAATCATTTCATATAAAACTTACTCATAAAGCGGTTGTTTGCTCAAAATAATAAGATATCATTAGAATACATAATATTTACTTCTAATTATTTTAATTGAATTTATAAACAATAAACAAAACTTCATTTTCTCTTTTCTTTTTTATACGGGACAAAAAAATCTTGAAAATATTATGTGATAATATATATATGTGTGTGTATAATATTGTCTAAATAACGCCTATATATTATAAATTGACAAAGTACAGAGCTATGTTGCACAGGTGCGGAGGGGCGGGTGCGGGGATACGGATTTTTGAAAATGTCAGGGTGCGATACGGCAAGGATACGTCTATTATATTTTTATTTTTTTATATATATAGCACCTGTTAAATATAAGAAATAACAATTCAAATATCATCATCAACACAATTCAAATAATACATAAAACAAGTCACATTATCTTTGAAAATCAACTTGGAAATCAACTTCAATTTTTTTTTTTCTTTTAGTCGCGGTAGTCGGCGAAACTGGAAGAAAAGATAATAGGTTTGGTTGTGTAATTTGATTTCTAATTTCCAATATCTACTGTGTCGTGGGAACTGGGAAGTAAGTGGGTATTGGTTGGCTTATAAGATAAACTAACCAAAATATTTTATATTTTATATTTAAGTTTTAAACTTTTTCTAAAAAAAATTCAAAATACACCCACGCCCCCTCCTCCCGCACCCGATACGCGTATCCTACTACCGGATACGCGCATCCTCTTTTTTTTTTACACGGATTCGCCACGTGGCGAATCCCGTGCGAATTCCACGCGAATCGCACCCGCACCCATGCAGTATCCGATACTGCATACCAGTGAATTTTGAAGAATCCGTGCAACATAGGTACAGAGTGAAACTTGTTCATACATGAATTATTGAAGGGTATTGGTTGTTTTCACTAAAGAGTATTAGTTGTTTTTACTGAAGGGTACTAATTGTTTTAACTGAAGAGTATTAGTTGTTTACTGAAAACAAACTAAGACTCTTTAGTGAAAACAACTAATATTCTTCCTTGAAAACAACTAATACTCTTTAGTAAAAGCATCTAATATCCTTTAATGATTCATGTATGAACCAATTTCATTCTATGCATACTCTTATAAATTAGATATCAAATAAAAAATAAATATTAAATTTATTAAATCTAGTTGTATATATGTCTTGAATAAAGATGATAAAATAACTTTTTAGACGAGATGTTGTGAGACGTGAGGACAAAGAAATTCAGTAGTATAAAATGCAATGGTAAAAAAAATGGTGTTACAAAGGAATGACCAACACTTATGCAATTAAAAATAAAATAAAATTAGATATAAAAAAATACATGGAGAAAGAAATATCATGGTCCCGAAAAATGAGTTTCAATGCAAGTTAAAATCTTGAGAAGAAGAGACATAGATATTTTTAAGACTCATTTTATGATAAGATGTATTTCACAAGAAGAGATGGGTAAAGTTCAGCTGATAAGCTAATTGTACAAAGTCAACCTTTAGTAAAGCTTGGTCCGGAATAGTGTAGGCTCATAGTTTATACTTGTTCGTTTGATAATATTTTACTTAAATTTCTTTGAAACAAGGTCAACTTACTTAGTGTGAAGCAGACTAGATGAGTCTTGACAAACTCATATAATGCAGGATTATATCTTAGATTTATGAAATAGATGAGTATATAACAATTAAGTATAAAGAGATAAAAGAACACAAGGATTATAGTAGTTCAAAGACCCAACTTTTACATCCACTTTTCTCATACAAAGTATGAGTAATTTTAATTTCTTATGAATCTTGATTTAGAGTGTCAATGGACACTTTGTTAGACTTTTCTCTCTCATCTAATATGAAATTTAGATGAGTTCTAGTTCTCTAGAGCAATCTTTTGTTCAAGTTCAACCTAGCCTGCTAAATCGGCTCAAATTACCCTACTCTCGAAAAAAAGGTTTGAAAGGGGTTTTCAACTAGGTAAGATTTATCCTACAATGTGTTAGTGTTAAAGCTAAGGTCGGAAAATTTCTGTAAGCTTTGGATATGACAATATTTGCTTAGATATTATCCATAACACTCTTGTATAAATCTTATGATATGAAGGATTATTTATGCATATAAGTTTAGTGTTATTGGATAGAAATGTTTGAACATCTTGCTTGTCCACTTGGTAGCATTTCTACACTCTTGTTATGAAGCTATAACTTGTATTTATTGATGCGGAAAGAAATGGGCCAATTGGAGGAAATAAAGTTTCTACAAAACACAGGCCATCAATTGGGTCATATTTAAGCAATAAATTGCTTTTGTTCGGGCCTTTTTGGGCTGATTGACATGTATTGTTGGAAAGCCCATGAATCTAGTTTCCAATGGTTCAAACCATGGGTCAATTGGAATTTTCTAGAGGGAGTAGTTGTTATTTTACTAAAGTGTAGCAGATTGTGGCGGGAATTAATTAAGTTCATGAATCTTAAGTCATTTGTGTCTTTCCAACTACCTTTTGGAGTCAATTCAAAATTTGTTGAAGATAATTAGATTTTAGAGTCTTGTACATGTATATAAGATGGTTAAGTGTCATTATTAATGAGTCTAATATCTAGTATGGTCAAGTGTCATCATTAATGAGTCTAATATCTAGTAAGTTGTTAAGTCAAGTCATTATCCATTATTTAGAATCTTGTAGAGGCCCCTATATATAGAATCTTCTTCTTTGTATTTGGGAAGAACATTCATTTATTATAAAACTTATTTGTGAGTCTCTTGACTTGTTTAGAAGAAGAAATTCTTCTTAATTCCGCTTAATCTTTTTGGTGGATTTCATGAGGTTACGAGCTTTCTCTAATTTCTTTGGTGGATTCCATTGAAGGGCTTTTTCAACCTCTTTGGTGGATTCCCCAGAGTGCAAAGTTTATCTCCGGAGTGTTCTCTTGTGTTTCCTCCTCATTTCTCCAATTTTTCGGTATCATTTATAGTGTGGATTTGAATGTTACCGTTGGAGAGTAAATTCAAATACATACTAATTATGGTGTGTAATCTTTCATGGAATTTGCTTCTAGTTTTTCCTTGTCTTCTTGCACCATTGCATTCACATTTTGTGTTAGGATAATGCATTCGTTTTTTAGCTATGATTGGTCCACATAGTCTTGTTAGACGACTCTCTGACGACTCTATTAGGTTACTTCAGTTCAGCTCCTCTAATCATCAGATGACTTCCATCAGTTTAGCTTCATCGGATAGCTTCCATTAGCTTAGCTTCATCAAATGACTTCGTCTCAGCTCTTCTTAGGAAGACTTCGACTCAGTTCCTCTTGGCAAAACTTCAACTCATCTCCTTTTAAAAAGACTTATACTCAACTTCTCTTCCAAACTGACTTCCCATCTTCAAACTTAACTTATAAGATGAGTTCTCCCTCAACTTATTATCTGTAAAATAAAATTAAGTCCAGATATATAAGTTATTTATACAACTAAGTTTGTCCTATTACATGGATCATCATTTTACAAATACATTAAAACCCTATACCTAAATGTTATTGAGAAGAAGAAAAAACAAATTTTACAAAAATAAAATGACATATAAAATTCTTCTATATTTAAATAAAATGACACAGAAAGTACAACTTCTCGTGATCAACATGATTTTTTCCCGTAAATGTGAAACACACCTATTTTGTAGTTTCAATTACAGTGTTATGATTTTCTAGGAAGAGGTAGTATTTATGGGATAAAGAGAGAGAGAGAGAGAGAGAAAATTATAACTAACAATTAATCAAATTTATAGAAAGACTCACACAACAAAATGAAAGATATTTGTTTTTTTTTTAATAAATGAAATATCAAGAGCGTCTTACAATGTAGAATTCAATCATTTATGAGTGTGAACACGTCAACTTATAAGCCGTGCAACAAATATATTAAGGATTAAGAATTTTTGCACTACATATTTTGTAGTGAACCCATCACTACCAAAGTTATGATTGATATTTTTCTATGATTTTTTGGGTAATATATGATGAGATGAGTAATAGAGAAGAAATTTTGAGGGAGAAGACTTACGAGAGAGAGGGAGAGAGTTGAGAGAGAGATAGAGACTGAATATTTTCTGCTTACTTTTATTTCCCTAAGTTGCCCTATTTGACTCTTACAAAATCAAATAAACATTGGGCTTCAATACATGAGTCCAAAGCTAATTAGAATGAAATGGGTCAAGCCCAACATATTATAATTAAATTACAAAATATAAATGACCCAACTTCAAATGCCTTCAATTGTTTGATTAACATCTCTTTCTCCACAAATCATGATCATGTGACAATACTCCCCGTTTTTTAGTTTCTTATCCCCAAGGATCTAAGGTGAGAATTATTTTATTTTGTAGTTGGCCACAGTTCACGGTTCCAAGACCTCCACCTCCAAGAAAAAATTCAATAATTATGGATATTTGATTGACAACCTTACTAGTTGTATGAACTTGAAACATTACCTGACCAACAATGCCATATACCAACCTTGAGTCATTTCCGTACCTTCCCATGAGACCCTCTCTCAATTGAATAATATAATGCAAACCAGGTTTATACATCCTTCTGGAACCTTTCAACATTTGGTCATGTGGTATGCATTTATCTCTCAAACACCTTAAGCATAACAAGTAAAGTAAATAAGGAAATTGCTTCAATATATCTTCCAACAGGATGGCTGTTTGAGGCAAAAAAATCATCCCTCCTATCAGTATTTCCCAATTGGTCCAGATTTAGAAGTACCACCGTACTCAACAATACTGAGAAACCATCTCTCAGTAAATGCCCAATAAAATTCAACGTATAATTAGGATATTTCTCAACTAATTCCTTCAATATATCACACTCTTTAGAGAGCTTGGGGAGCCTTCTAGTTTCATTGTTTTCCACAGTTGAAGGCTCATTCACTCGCTCATTGCTTCCGTGATTTTTTTAGCAAGAATTTCACTTCCTTCACGTGAAACAATTGCAACTTTTGCTTCCCAATACATCATTCATTTCCTAAACCAAAGCATGTGAGCAGAGCAATTATAGTGCAAGTCATAAGTGGAGAACTCTCCAATAAGTGCTTGTTCATAATGCCAAGATAACTCATGAGGCATCAACATTCTTGAGTAGCAATACTGGACCAGAACAAGTGTATCAAGATCAGTTACTTCACTAAAATCCACCTGGAGCAAGTTAAGATTGTTTTCTAATCACCTTTTCCAAAGGATGTTGAATAACATATATATCTACTGATAATAAATTAAGTGGAAGGTCCTCACAACTTCTAGCACTGGATTTTGGACTAACTCCATTCATTCCTTAAGCCTGAGCAACTCTTGCAAAATCAAGATCTAGTTATATTACTTTATCTTGTTCAACATAACCATTAATTAAAAGTCTCAAAGTCCCTGAGATCGAAAGGTTTGGTAGTGGGTGATTTAACAAAGTTCGAGTAGAAATATTGTGAAAGAAAATGAAACTTTCTAGAGCTTGCCTACATAACCTTATGCCCAACCACTCCACCAAACATCACAACCATAAGATTCATATCCAGATTCTCATCCTAAAATTCCAGCCATTCATCATCTACACATGTTGTCTCCAAATTGATGTTAGTGAAGACAACCTGAAAATCCAAATTATTTTCAAAGGAAATAAAGTTATTGGGCATATCCCACAAATCCATTATTCCTTCATCATGTAGTATAGCAAACTTCACATCTACCAGAATAAGGTTCTTAGCAATCTCAACTCCAAAATCCGGTATTCCCAAATTGAGAACATTGGAAGGAAAAAGTAGTTGCATACTTACCTCTTCTCCATGGGTGAAAGGTTCCCCAGAAGCATACCAATACTTTAACAACAATATAGACTTGTACAAATAAAAAACACTTATAATCTTTGGTAGCATACTCCCAAATGAACCAATGTGCCTTAAGCCATCAATTTGGATATTAATTCAGCTTTCTTCAACTCATTACATCTACCAAATACTATTTTCTCACCAACACTAACAATAGCAAAGTCATCGGCAAAAGCCAGACAAGGAAAATTATAGGGGGAAAAAACCATAGGGGGTGGCCAATACTCATACCAAGGAATTCATAAGAGAAAAGTAATTTTGATACCTCGAATTCCACTTTTCGCAATTCGTGTTCGTTTCTGGGTAACTGCAGGAAATTTTTCCTCGTCTTCACTTTTAATAATTTTTTCGAAATTCTCACCATCTGTGCCAATGTTACGTGAGAAATATTAACCAAGTTGAACACCTGGTATTGAAATGGGACCCGTTTCTTCCCACTCAAATCGATACCCTCATTCACGATATCCAACTATGCTAAGCAACCCTTCACATATCACCGACGTAAGTAAAATCAGTTTGAAATTTGAGGCCATCTTCATTGAATCAAATGGATTTATGTGTTAGATCAAATGGTTGTTCCTTTGTTACCTCAATAACAGAATTGAAATTAAGTTCTCCAAGAACTGGTTCATGTTGCTCCACGACCATGCTCACCGCACCAGAATCTACTAGCCAGGATTCCCCAAAATTCAGTTCCACTTTTGGTGGCTCTTTCCCCCTATTTCTAATTTGCAGGTGTAATTGCATAACCTCCAACATCTTTATTATGTGATAGAGCTGACTGTTAATATCCACAAATCGAACCTTGATTAGGCGTGAAATTGTTATGATTTATAGCTCATTTTGCCCGTGTTTTGAGTGAATTCGATGAGTATTTAGAGTCAATTGAGTACTATTTTTATAAACTGATGAATGTGCCTCTTCGATGCTCATAGATGGATAGAGGGCAAAAAATGGAGTTCGTAGGACTTTGAATCGACTCAAACGGATGTCCGGATGAGAAGATATTGAAGAAATACAAAAAGTATTAGTTCGTGCAAAGAAAAGTATCACTTGACTTAAAGAAGGGGATGCTCGAGCACCACCGCTCGAGCAAGAGGGGGGTCGAGCGCCTATTATGTTCTGGAAGGCAAGGGCACTCGACCAAGCATCAGTCGAGCAGCCCCATTTGACCACATGCATGCGCTCGACCAAGCAATGGTCGAGTGCACCCATTCGACCCCTTGATTCATTCGACCAGTAGTGGTCGAGCGCCACCGCTCGACCAAAGGGCACTCGAGCACCATTTTGGCGCTGTAAGATAAGGCCGCTCGACCACATTGAGGTCGAGCACTAGCGCTCGACCACCACTCGAGCGTGCGAGATTTTGGTCTTTTTCACCCGTTTTCGGCCCGTTGCTTATAAATACCTGATCCCAAGCTCGTTTTTAGACACCATTTGATCATTTTTCATATTTTGGCATACTTGGAGCTTGGTAGAGAGATTTTGGAGAGTTTCATACTTGTAGTCGAGGTTTTGATTTACGAATTCATAGTTTAGCTACTTCTTTTGAATCTTTTCGGTTAATTCTTTCTTTCTTGAACCTTTGAGACTCATAAACCCTAACTTTACCAGATTTATTGAGATTTTGAGATATTCTTTCATTTATGCTTTCCAATTCTTTTGATTATTCAATTATGCAAATGTGCATCGTTCTTGTGATTGTTTTCGTTACTTCAATTACCATGTTAGGCTATAACCCTTGCATGCTTGGGGTAGGATGAACTTGTAGAAGTAGGATGTTGGTACGTAATTAGGGTAACTAGTGATGTTTAGTTTTGATTCTCTTAATTAATTGAATTCCTAAAATGAACCCTAGAATTATCTTGGAATTGAGTACGAAAATTATTAGAGAGAGAACGATCTTATCACTCTTTAATAATGAATAGGCTTAACGAGGGGGTTATAGAAGGGGTTTATAATCTACCGGTTTATCTAGGGAGGACGACCGCATCACCTTAGGTAAATAAGGGTCTCGTTAATTAAGCATAATACATATAATTTGTTTAGTGGGTTGTGAAGTAGGTTGATATGACGAAGTATTAGGGTTAGTTCTTGAGTTTTTAGTCTTTCAATCTTGTGCTAGATTAGGGAAGTGGATTGCCTAGTTCGTACACTTAGGATTAATACTTGCACATCATGGTTATTTTAGTTATCGTACCAACTCCGTTAATAAACGTAGGAATTCCTATTCTGAGCATCATCATCTCATATTTTATTAAAACCTTAGTTATCGTTTGATTTCATTACTTGCAATAATAGTGGTAGAATTTAGAGTAGTTAAATACAATCATTGAATCCAGAACATCCATTCATATTAACTACGACACGTAGATCTCCAGGGCTCTATTCGCATACATACCTTCCCTTGGGTACGATATACTTGATCCCTATACTTGCCAATACTACTGTGATTCCATTCTCTTGTGGGGTAACTACTAGTTGAAGCTAGTATTTTGCGTTCAAGTCAAACCTGCATCAAAGTTCCAATTCCAGAAATCTATTCTTGTCATTTTTGTTCCATAACTTCCCTTTTTTATGATTCAGAGCAGAATTTCTCTTCCAAGCGTTTCTATGCATCTTCAAGATATGTGAGAATGGTGTCTTCATGCCGAGAATCGTTGACTCTAATGCCAATTGTAGTGAACTCATCACTACCAAAATTAAGATTCATATTTTTCTATGATTTTCTGGGTAATATGCGACAAGATGAGTAATAGAGAAGAAATATTGAGGGAGAAGAATTAATAGAGAGGGAGAGGGAGAGAGTTGAGAGAGAGATAGAGACTGAATATTTTCTGCTTACTTTCATTTCCTGTGAGTTGCCCTATTTAACTCTTACAAAATCAAATAAACATTGGGCTTCAAGACATGAGTCCAAAGCTAATTAAAATGAAATGGGTCAAGCCCAACATATTAAAATTAAATTGCAAAATATAAATGGTCCAACTCCAAATACCTTCAATTGTTCGATTACCATCTCTTTCTCCACAAATCATGATTATGACAATTTTGTTTTAGTTTAGCGAAAACCCCCAAATTTTATAGGGCAACTCTTTTTGCTCTTTTTTTAAAAAATCTTTTTTGTCCAAAAATATTGACAAAATAGTTGTCAAACCGTTGTCACTATGTGTAATCGTTTGCAAGTGTTTTGCCAATCTTTTTTTTTTTTTTTTTTTTATCCTAGACAAATAAAAATTTCTCCCTTTAATTTATGGGGATTCATAAAAAAAATCCATCTTTTTACAGGAATGAGGATTCAAAGTTGAATTAATGACAAATGAGAGGTATAATGTGTTTTTCATTATTTATTCTTAAAGATATATCTATAAAATAAAATATAATGCTCAACTACACACAATAAATATTTTTTTCTGATTTATTAAAATAATTAATATAATTTATAAATAAATGCACAAGATGTAAAATATTGTCAAATATGCTTGGTGCAGAAATATTGGTATGATTGACGAGCTCCTCATTCAAGGTACTACCGTCGTTTAAAAACTAAAAAAAAAAAAAAAATCAAGCAGTGCTCCAAATTCAATTAGACTCATGATAAGAAGGTATGAATTGTTTTAACTTTGATTAAAGACACCCACCCACCCATTTCCCCAGAAAAACCTAAATAATGAGTAAAGGTATTGTGAAATGAACATTACTTTTCATTAAGAGATAAAACTGTATTTACAAAAGTATTAAATAATGTTCTTGGTAGTCTTATTTATAGACTTGTTATTTCTAACTAACTAGAGTTGTTAAACTAGTTTTAACACTTCTATAAAAGATATAACACTTCTATCTTTTAACAAAAAGAACAACTAATACTATTACTATATATCAAATAAGTTTATCACTTATTTGATATATCTTTAGACCCCCCCCCCCCTCAAAATGGGAGTGAATATTTAGAAGTCCCATTTTGGTTTTGAATCTGTTGAATGTTGATGGAGGTAATGGCTTCGTCATTATATCGGCCAAGTTTTCTTCTGTAGGAATCTGAATAACTTTGAGTGTGCCATCTTGGATCTTTTCTCTAGTGAAGTGGCAATCTATGGAGATGTGCTTTGACTTGTCATGTAAGCAAGGGTTGTGTGCTATGTTGCTTGCAGATTTTGAATCAGTGTAAACTGCAGCTGGCTTTGGCAGTGGGACTTTCAGATCTTCAAGAATATATATGATCCATTGTGCTTCACAAGATGTTGTTGCCATGGCTCTGTATTCAGCCTCAGTGCTGCTTCTGCTAACTGTTGATTGCTTTTTGCTTTTCCAGGATATTAGTGAGTTTCCAAGGTACACTGTATAACATGTTATGCTTTTCCTGGAATCAACACATCTAGCCCAATCTGAATCAGTAAAGCAATGTAACTTAAAGTCATTTTTAGTAGGATAGAAAACTCCATGTCCTGGGCTGCTTTTTAAGTATCTTAGAATTCTGTGAACACCTGTCATGTGAGTATTAGTTGGCCTGCCCATATATTGAGACAGAGTTTGAACAGCATATGAAATATACGGCCTTGTAACAGTTAAATATAACAATTTACCAACAAGCCTTCTGTATAAAGTAACATCAGTTTCAGGTTCATGATTTTCAATGCTAAATTGCTGTTTTGAATCCATAGGTGTTGATGCAGGTTTGTTGGCTAGATAGCCAGAAGAATCAAGAAGATCTAGTGTATATTTTCTTTGACATAGATGAATACCATCAGAGGATCTAGCAACTTCAATTCCTAACATGTATTTGAGCACACCAAGATCTTTAATAGTGAATTGTTCATGCAGAAAATGTTTGACAGAATTGATTTCATTCATATCATCTCCAGCAAGAATCAAATCATCTACATAACAGACAATAACAGTAAAGGAAGTGGCATTTTGTTTGATGAATAAAGAATTATCAGCTTTAGACTGAATGTAACCAAAGTATATCAAAGATTCAGATAATTTGTTAAACCATTGCTTGGAAGCTTGTTTAAGGCCATAAAGGATTTTCTTAAGCTTACAAACCCTTTTGTCTCCTGCCTTACAATAACCTGGAGGAGGCAACATGTAAATTTCTTCAGATAATTCACCATGTAGGAAAGCATTATTGACATCACATTGATGTAAAAACCAGCCTTTAGAAATAGCAACAGCTAAGACAATCCTCACAGTTGTGATTTTTGCTACAGGGGAAAATGTGTCAAAATAATCCATTCCCTCTTGTTGTGTGTAGCCTTTTGCCACTAATCTAGCCTTATACCTCTCTATAGTGCCATCAGCTTTATATTTAATTTTGTATACCCACTTACAGCCTATACAAGTCCTATCAGGAGGAAGCTCAACAAGTGACCATGTTTGTGTTCTTTCTAGAGCATTTAACTCTTTTTGCATTGCTATTTGCCAATTATGATCATGTTCAGCTTGCTTATAAGTTTTAGGCTCTGTAAGTTGACTTATAGAAGCAACAAAAGATCTAAAAGAGCTGCTGAGTTTATCTACTGAAAGATAAGCATCAATAGGATATAAGTGTTTGTTTGTTTTTACTATATTGACATGATGATCATTAGAATCAGCCTTGGGCACTAATGAATTTGGCAAACTAGTCTCATAAAGCTGCAAATAGGCAGGTTGTGATCTATTTCTAACAGATCTTCTGACATCAGGTTCATGATTTATGTTCTGGACAATGTTATCATCATGAACAATTTGATCATTATCAACTGGTAAGTGCATAATATCATCACAAATATTCAGCTCATCCTGAACAGATTCATCAAGCCATGCACTAAGATCAACAAGAGTAATATTTTCATTAACAGAAATATCATTAACATTATTATCAGAGGTATAATCTTCATCATTGACATGTAAAACAGAATCTTTAAAAAAGAGTGAGTCAATGAAAGATTGAGTAGCTTGTTTGTTTTCAAAAGGGAAAATGTTTTCAAAAAAATTCACATTTCTAGAAACAAAGACTTTACCAGAATTCAAATCTAGCAGCTTATATCCTTTTGTTCCAAAGGGATATCCTAAAAACAAGCATTTAGTAGCTCTAGGATCAAATTTATTTCTGTGAGCTGATAAGGTACTTGCAAAGCATAAACAGCCAAAAGTTTTCAAATAAGAATAATCAGGTTTTCTGTTATGAAGGAGTTCAAAAGGAGTTTTGCCTTTTAAAATATAAGAAGAAATTCTATTGATTAGATGAGCAGCAGTCATAATACACTCATTCCAATATTTTAAAGGCAATGAGGACTGAAATAAAAGGGACCTAGCTACTTGCAATAGATGTTGATGTTTCCTTTCTACTAGGCCATTTTGTTGAGGAGTTTCAACACAAGAGGTCTGATGAATTATACCTAATTTATGGTAAAATTCAGAAAGTAAGAACTCAGTGCCATTGTCACTTCTCAATATTTTGATTTTCTTTTGAAACTGTGTGAGTACCATGTTATAAAAGTTTTCAAGGCAGATTTTTACATCAGATTTTTGTTTTAACATGTAAATCCAAGTACACCTAGAAAAATCATCTACAATAGTTAAAAAGAATTTATGACCATTGTAAGAATTTATAGAGAAAGGTCCCCATACATCACAGTGAATCAACTCAAAGATTTCATTAGTAGATGAATTGCTAACAGGAAAAGGTAATCTTTTCTGTTTAGCTAAAGGGCAGATGTTACAAGTATTAACAACATCAGAACTTTGGATGTTTAATTCTGGAATTTGTAACAAACATTTATTAGACAAATGCCCTAGTCTATTATGCCAAGTATTGAAAATACCAGAGTTTTCAGAAGCTTTATAAGTAGCATTAGCAGAATGCTTGACTTTCAAGTAGTAAAGGCCCCCACATTGCTCAGCAGAACCAATCACAGTCTTGTTGTTCTTGTCCTGCAAAAGACAATGTGAAGACATAAAACTCACTGTACAATTAGAATACCTAGTTAGATGACTAATGGAAAGTAAATTAAATGTAAAATCTGGCACATATAATACATTATATAATGTCAGCTTATCATTTAACTCAATGTTACCAATGAAAGTAGCAGTAGATATAGCATTGTTTGGTAAACTTATTTTCACATTAGCACTAATAGGTGGTGAAGTAAAATGATCAAGACTACAAACCATATGATCAGTGGCACCTGTGTCAAGAATCCAACTATACATAATTTCAGATTTTGAATTGAAACAAGCATGGTTATAGGCATTACCTGAATCAGATTCCCAACAACAAAAGCACCTGCAGCTGTATGAGTTGTGTCTTAAGTCTTTTGATTCTTAGCAAAGGCTAAGAATTGTTCAAACATCTCTTGAGAGAACAGAGGATTGGTAATAGCAGGCTGATCCTTTTCAGGTGATTTAACAAGATTAGCACTCTTATTCTTGTTGTCATTCTTTCCTTTAAAACCTCTAGGACCCTTCCAACCAGGTGGGTAACCTATTAACTGAAAGCACCTATCCACAGTGTGATTATTCCCATCACAATGACTACATTTAAGAGGCTTTTTCTTGTCCTTATAGTATTTGGAATTGTTGGCAAGCATTGCCACAGAATCATGCACAATAGAAACAGGATCATTTAAGGATCTTTGGGATTCTTCTTGAAGGAGTAGTGAATAGACCTTTGCTAAAGGTGGAAAAGGTTTCTGAAGAAGAAATTGACTCCTAATACTAGAATAGGAAGAACTTAAGCCTATCAGAAATTTCATTGTGGCATCCTGTTCTTGAATTTTAGTTATGGTCTGGGCTAAATCACACGTGCAATTCTTTAACACCCCACAAGTACAGTTTAACAAAGGCCTATGACTCAGGTACTCATCCCATAAGGACTTAAACTTGTTATAGTAATTGACAAGAGACAAAGAGCCTTAAGAGATATCACTAAGGGATTTTTCAACTTGATACACCCTAGTTAAATCAGAACACTCATAACGAACATTTAATTCATCCCATACCTCTTTTGCAGTGGAAAAATACTGCAAAGTTCGCTTTATATCTGGGGAAATGGAATTAACAATCCACATCAGGACAAGGTCATTCGCCCTAACCCACGCAACATGAACAACACGATCTTCTTCCGGAGTAGGAATCACAAGAGAGCCATCGATCAGTTTGAGCTTGTTCTTGACGCTCAATCCCCTTCGAATAGCCTGAGACCAGGAAACAAAATTTGACGAGCCCACGAGTGGATCCAAGACAATTGAAACTGCTGGATTGTCATTGTGATGGAGCGCGAGAGGAGACAATGGATTAAGCGCAGGATTCAATGAATCCGGATTTTGATTCACAGCCATTTCGAGAAAATGCCAAAATTCGCAAAATACAAACAAAACAAAGGAGAGCGCCGAAAATCCCTAACTTGAATCGGAACTCGTCGCTTGAAACCCCAATTCGCGAAACCCCAATTCAGAAACCCCAATTTGCGAAGCCCAAAATCACGAACAGAACGCCAGTCGCCAGAAATCACGAACAGAATGCCAGTCGCCAGAAATCGAATTCGTCAAAATCGCCGTAAGAACACGAGCGCAGAATCACGAACAGAATCGCCAATTTGAGAGAAACTGCCTGATTTGCGAAGAATTAACTCGCCAAAAGAAATTCAGAATCGCCTGATTTGCGAAGAAATTCGAAACCGCCGATTAGAACAATCGGGAAGGAAGAAAAATTGATTTCTGAAATCTAATTCACGAAATCGAAATCGAGGAATTGGGAAAAATCCTCAAGAACGCGGAAAAGAAATGAGGAATTGGGAAAAATCCTCAAGAAAGCGGAAGGAAAGAAACACTAATTTCAAGCACACGTTTCTTGACTTTCAAATGATACCATATTGTGAAATGAACATTACTTTTCATTAAGAGATAAAACTGTATTTACAAAAGTATTAAATGATGTTCTTGGTAGTCTTATTTATAGACTTGTTATTTCTAACTAACTAGAGTTGTTAAACTAGTTTTAACACTTCTATAAAAGATATAACACTTCTATCTTTTAACAAAAAGAACAACTAATACTATTACTATATATCAAATAAGTTTATCACTTATTTGATATATCTTTAGAAAAGGCTTACAACAAGTATTGATGTGGAAAATTCATAATTGCTTAGTTAGAGGGTAAGAGGATAAGGGAATAATAATGAAAGTTAAATAGTTGTTTGATACATAACTATCATTCCATGATTAGGGAATTGATTTCCAATTATCAAGGAATCCTCATACCTTATAATTTTGTGAGAAATGACTTTGATTTCTCTAAATTACATATACCAACCACCCTTCAATATTTTCCAATAATTCACACAAATTTGGAGAGCAAAGAACATTGAATACTACTAATGTTTCAGGCAATGAAAACATGGATGGAATATACAATGAAAACATGGATGGAATATCTAATGAAAACATGGTGGATACCCCTAGTCAGGGCTTTCAATTTGACTTCCTTAATGATGTAATTGCAAACAACTTTGATTTTTAAGTTGATTATGATCACATAGTCCCGGTGCTACTTGAATTAATTGTGTGCAACATATTATTGAGATTATGTGCTTCTTATAATTAGTCAATTAAATCAGTTTTGTTATAATTGAGTGCGTAAATTAAATAGACAGCGTTTGTTTACCCAGTTCGTCCGGAAGGACTACGTCTGGGGGCGATCCAAGCCAGGAGTTCCACTAATATTGTTGTGTATGAGAGTACATAATTCATGAATACAATGGGGTATATATAATAGTAAAACCCTAGTCTAATGGATAAAGCCCAATATAATTCTTGGTCCTCAAGTAATGTCCACACCAAATCTCCTAGATTTGGAATATCAAATCTTCCAGATTTACAACACTCCCCCTTGGACATTACGACATAAATGTCTTGTCATAAAAACTCCACGTGCTAAGGATCGGCCATAATAATGAGTGGGAGGAATGTCATCGATCTTCTAGATCTAAATCTTCCAGATTCATTTCGAGGTTACCGCTCCCCCTGAAGACAACAACACTTTAAGTCTTTGCATCCCAATACCACGAACGTACTTTTCAAAAGTAGACGTAGGTAAGGATTTAGTAAACAAATCTGCAAGATTGTTACTAGATTGCACCTTTTGAATGATAATCACGCCACTCTTCTGGAGTTCGTATGGGTAGAAAAACTTAGGTGAAATATGTTTCGTCAAGTTTCCCTTGACGTACCCATTACTCATTTGTGCGATGCAAGCAGCGTTGTCTTCAAATATAACGGTGGGAGATGTATCGCCCTTGGCGATACCACACGAGTCACCAATGTGTTTTACCAAGGACCTTAACCAAACACATTCTCGTGCGACTTCAAATAAAGCTATGATCTCTGAGTGGTTTGAAGATGTGGTAACCATTGATTGTTTAAATGATCTTCACGAGATTGCGGTTCCACCACAGAGAAAAACATAACCAGTCTGGGATACGACATTGTGGGGATCAGACAAATAGCCGGCATCCGCATAACCTACCAAGGTTTTGTCTTGGTTCTTACGATAAAACAGTCCAAGATCTTGGGATCCTTGGAGGTATCGTAGAACGTGCTTAACACCATTCCAATGTCTCCTCGTAGGAGAAGCGCTATATCTCGCAAGCAAGTTAACTGCAAATGCAATGTCCGGCCGGGTGCAATTTGCAAGATAAAGCAAAGCTCCAACAGCGCTAAGATAAGGAACTTCTGGTCCCAGAATTTCTTCTGAATCTTCTCTTGGCCTAAATGGATCCTTATCCACTTCGAGGGATCGGACTACCATCGGGGTGCTAAGTGGATGAGATTTATCCATGTGAAATCTATCCAATACCTTCTTCACGTAGGTCGACTGATGAACAAGGACTCCTTCTGGGAGGTGCTCGATCTGCAAGCCGAGGCAGTACTTGGTTTTACCCAAGGACTTCATTTCGAATTCAGCTCTCAAGATTGAACTGGCTTCTTCAATCTCTTTGCATGTTCCGATTATGTTCAGGTCATCAACATATACGGATATGATGCAAAAACCGTCTTGCGATTTCTTCGAGAATACGCACGGGAAAGCTTTATCGAACGTGTATCCCTTCTTCTGAAGGAATTCACTAAGTCGGTTGTACCACATAAGGCCCGATTGCTTCAGGCCATACAACGACTTACGCAGTTGTATGCTATACATACTGCGATTTTCTCCATCCCTTAACTGAGGAATGTTAAATCCATCTGGAATTTTCATATAAATATCGGCATCGAGTGATCCGTATAAGTACGCGGTTACTACGTCCGTTAATCTCATTTGGAGATTCAACTTAACTGCCAAAGATATCAAATAGCGGAACATTATTGAGTCCATGACGTTGAGTTCATGACGGGAGAATAGGTTTGATCAAAATCAATCCCGGGTCTCTGCGAAAACCCTTGTGCTACCAGCCTCGCTTTAACCTCTCCACAGTATTATTTTCTCAATTTCATTTTCGTACAAAAACCCATTCATATCCTACAGGGATAGCGCGCGCGGGTGTACGAACGAAAGAGTCAAATACTTGTCTTTTGTTAAGCGAGGCGAGCTCCGCATCAATTGCCTCTTTCCATTTAACCCAATCGTGGCGCTTCTGGCACTCTGCGATTGTTTTGGGTTCAGGATCTAGATCATTAATAATGGATAGAGCTATTGACGCTGCAAATGTGTCGTCGACGGCAGTAATGTTTATATTACATGTTTCTCCCGTATTTGTGAAATTCACAGAGACTTTGACGTTTACGTCAACCAGACCTTCCTCATTTCCCATTGTATCTGGGTCTGGTCGTTCCACGGTCCTAGTGCATGGAATATTTTGTGCACGTGCTTCATCACTAGGACTCTTGTCTCCTTGAGACTTGAAGTTATCTAGACGGATCTCTTCCAGAGATTTTCCATTCGACTGATCAGATTTGCTAGCCTTTCGTTTAGGTGTGTTACTATCTCTTGAGGTTCCCTTACGCTTTTGGCGTGTGGGGGCATGAGTACTCATTTTACTTGGGACCTCAACCCTTTGGGGAGCATTTACTGCTGGTATATGCGATCTAGTCACACCTCTATGGTCAGTGAACGCGTCTTGCAGGTTATTAGCTAAGTTCTGCAGGTTAATGATCTTCTGAACTTCTAGTTTAGATTGATTAGTGCGCGGATCTAGATACTGAAGATTACTTACGTTCCACGTAAGTTCCCGGCATTCATTCAATTTTGAATTCGGATCTCCCCCTAATGCCGGGAAGTAATCTTCATCGAACGTGCAATCAGCGAACCGGGCCGTTAATTGATCCCCGGACAAAGGCTCGAGGTATTTCACGATGGATGGAGAGTCAAATCCGAAGTAAATACCGAGTTTCCTTTGTGGGCCCAAAGAGGTTCGCTTGGGTATCGTAATCGGTACGTATACCGCACATCCGAAAATACGCAGATGGGAAATGCTATATTCTTTCACACGCACTAACTGTAGGGGGGAATGATCATTATATGCAGTTGGACGGATTTGGATGCATGTAGGACTGCATGCCCCCAGCATGAGGTGGGTAGTTTAGAGTTCATAAGCAATGGTCTCGCGATAAATCTGATACGTTTTATTAGCGCCTCAGCAAGACCATTTTGGTATGGACGTAGGGGACCGAATGCTCCACTTAAATTCCCAGGGCCATACAATAATCTGTGAAGGCCTTCGAGCTAAACTCAGTTGTATTATCCATGCAAATCGATTTAATTGGATAATCCGGGAATTGAGCTCCAAGCTCGATAGTCTTCGCAATGAGCTTCGCAAAAGCTTGATTGCGGGTGGACATCAAAATGCAAATGTCCACCTAGTGGAGGCATCAATAAGGACCATGAAATAACGAAATGGTCCTGATGCTGGGTTAATCGGTCCGCAAATGTCCCCTTGAATTCACTTCAAGGAAAAACCGGAGACATTAGTCCAACCTTAGTGCGCGACTGGCGCACTATCAACTTACCCTTAGAACATGCATCACAAGTAAATTCATCAACAGGAAGGATTCTACTATTCGAATTAGGTATAATCCTACGTATCATATATTGTCCTGGATGACTTAACCGCTGATGCCTTAATTTAAAGAAGTTCAGGTCATAAAATTTCATACTCATGGCTATATGGAGATTTGACGGTCGGATGTATAAAATAGTACAATCCAGGGGAGAAGGAAGAAAGTTCTTCTATAAGATTGTATGAGTGGTGGCGCTATCTACCAATCATAAATCACTACCTCAACCCTATCATGCCAGAGGAAATTAACCCAAACCTAATAGATGATATGTTTACTAGCCATAAATAAAGACAGCAATATCCGAATAAACACATGGACAGCTATTTGAGGTAAACACATCAAAGCTAATAAATTCATCCATAAATAAAATATCCGAAAGAAAGGATCCAAAAATAAAGTACTAAAACAATCAAATACACAAATCACTCATCATCTCCAAGGTCCTTGAGCTTGATGCCCATAGGATCGACGTTGTTTTGGTCAAAGTCTGCTTCAAGCAGTCTGGCATGGTGAGTTTCGACTCTAGGTCCTTCTGCTGCTTTTGATAAGCCTCGACCAAGTGCTTAGGAGTGTGACACGTGCGAGACCAATGGCCTCAGCATCCGCATCTGTAGCAGGACTGTTTTAACCTTGCCAGATTTTGAAGAGCGAAATTCGAGGTTCAGTGACCACCGGATTTACGACGACCTCGGCCTTTAACCCAGATCATCTTACTCTCTCTCCCCCTTCCACGTTTGCAACCAATAATATAATTGTCCCTATACTACTGCTGGTGTATAAGGTTGCTAGCGTGGAATGTTGGCAGATTGTTCTGCATCAACTGGGTTACAATACGGTGCATACACCGGTCGTATTGTACCGGAGGGAGGAGTATATGGTCCTACAGGGAGCTCCATAATATTCCGTGGTCCCTGAATGAGGATATGAATAATGAATTCCTCACTCAGGTGGTTCATGAGAAAAATCAACGCTTTCGCCTTCAGGGCATTAGTGGATTTCGAACCTTCGAGAACTGTTTCGCTCAACTCATTCAAGGCTAGATGGATCTCAACATCTAGCGCCCATGTCAGGTAGTTATTACCATCGAGAGCAAGCTCATCGAATTCTATTATGGTAATATTGGACATTATTCACTATAATTTTTAAAGTGACATGGTAAGAGAGCAAGCTCATCAAACTAATTAACAACGGAGGAATAAGGATTTATTTGATTATTCTAAGGCACATAGATGCACGTACTGGGCGCCGTCTACCCAAGGCATAAATTTACGGTCCGACAAATACCGGGCGCCGCCTAACCGGGCATAAAGAGCGGACTATAAACTATGTGCACAGTGTTAATGCACGTAGGATAATAAAATCACTTAAGCATGCAATAACAATAAATAACAATAATCACATGAAAATAATTTGCAGAAAATATATGGTTTAATAGACAGAGGAAATAATCATTAGAATAATTATTTCGTATATATTAACGCAATTTAACGAAACATTTTCAGGATTATATAAAATTAAATTAACACGGATTTTGTGATATCAAGAACGAAATTGCAAATCACAAAAATCCGAGACAAACACTGCGAGTGACGCGCATAGAGGGCGGCGGCGGCGCACGGCGGATGACAGCGGCGGCGGCGGCTGCACGCGACGGGCGACAGCGGCGGCGGCGGCTGCACGCGACGGGCGGCAGCGGCGGCTGCACGCGACGGGCGGCAGCGGCGGCGCGACATCGGGTGCGGGCGCGCGGGGCACAAGGCTCCACGCGCGCGAAGGTAACAGCGCGAGGCGGCACGCAGCGCGCGATCGGGCGGCGCGCTCGACGGGGCGGCACTGGCGATCGGACGGCTGGACGGGCGGCAGTCGAACGCCTTCGGGACGTCGGCCGTTGCTCGTCAATTCAAATTACAATGACTTCAATTCGTATGCTAATATGATAAATTCATAGCAAAGGTACACATCGAAACATGGAATTCATATGAAATTTAATTTAGGGCGTACCGTATAATCTCGGGCAGAGACTTGGACACGTCTCAAGTGGGTGGAGCAATCATACAGGTATCAAGATCAAAAGAAAGCTCAACACGAAATTGGTTAGTAAAAACCAAGAGACGATTTAAATATAATGTGCATAAATAATTATACAAATTCTCATGTTTGCTTTAGGCAAATTATCCAAGATAAATTACCAAAAGAGACCCAAGTTAAATTAATTAAAGTCCATTAAAAATATTTAATTAAATTGGCCCAGACTTATAATAAATCAAGGTCCAGGATATTTGAAGAAACTAAAACAAAATACCCAATTTATACATTAAAGACACGGCCCAGAAAAAGGAAAGAAAGAAAGGCCCAGGTTATAGAAGAAAGAAAGGCCCAAGTTATACACGTCTTCCCTGTCATTATTCCCGCAGGGAGAGGATCAACGCGGCGGTGCTCCCTGGGCCGCGCTGGCGCGCGGCGGCACTGCTGGCGTGCGCGGTTACGCACAGGTGGGCCCGGCGGCGCAAGAGCGCGAGGCGGCGGCCGGCGGTGGCGGCCGTTAAGTGGTCGCTCACGGTGAAGAAAAACGTAATTTTGGCCGCGTTTGGCGGTGGGCGTTGCAGCGCTTCTGGCCGATCGTGCGCGACGACGCTCGGAGGCTGCGACTCAATGGGCGGCGCGGCCTTGTGGCTGCTTCGGGCAGCGAGCGTTGCCGGCGATGGCCGTGAACGGCTGCGGCCGTGCGTTCTCCGATTTATATATATATATTTTTCAAAAATAATTCGATCCAATTAATTGCAAACACGAAATAAAAATCGATGCAATAATTCATGTGCATACAAAATATGTAACGCATAGATCAAAACAATTTGATACGATAATTAATTAACATGATATGGAGAAAATTAATTTAGATCGTACCGATTAGTCTCAGACAAAGTCTCGTGCTGATAACGTGTTATAATTGAGTGCGTAAATTAAATAGACAGCGTTTGTTTACCCAGTTCGTCCGGAAGGACTACGTCTGGGGGCGATCCAAGCCAGGAGTTCCACTAATATTGTTGTGTATGAGAGTACATAATTCATGAATACAATGGGGTATATATAATAGTAAAACCCTAGTCTAATGGATAAAGCCCAATATAATTCTTGGTCCTCAAGTAATGTCCACACCAAATCTCCTAAATTTGGAATATCAAATCTTCCAGATTTACAACAAGTTTCTAAGGTGGATAATTTCTAGGGATTTTAAGCTTAATTTTGATTTCAATTTTGATTTTTTCAAAATACACACAAACACACCGAACTTTGTGTTTTTTTTTTTTTTGCAGTTTGAGTATTACTGATGCATTCTTGAGGTATTACTGATTACTTCTTGGGGTGAGGTATTACTGATTATTTCTTGGGGTATTGTTGATTTTTGCTTAAAGTATTTTTTTCAAAATTCAAGTGCACACTAGAACTACTCTAATTTCTAATATCATGAAATGGTATATATGAACTTCCGATAAATATCTTCTCTCTTTATTTAAGTACAAAATAAAATCCCTTTTGAAAATTATGCAATCGAGATATATTGTTGAAATTCTGATGATGGAAAAAGGAACTGGTTTCTCAATTTATACAAATATGAGAAGAGTACCGCATCCCGGCTATAAAAAATAAGGCCCAACATTGAATTAAGCATACCTTTCTCGGCCTTTTGCTAATATCAAGTGTAGTATCTGTTCTTATCAGTTTAATATCTGATATGTGGGCCATGTGCCCACACGATATTAAATTAATTTTTTAAGGGGGAGGACCACCAAGGTAGCTTGCTGCCTGGGCCTTCGAGTGTCGCCCATGCGTTGCACTACTGCACGGGCCTGGCACATCCCACTAAATTTTAGTTCAATTTTTGAAGGCCCAATTAGATATAGATGTAAAATAAATTTTGGTGGTAATTTTAAGTGAAAATTTTCAAATGTATAGAATAATTTATATTTATACTCTCTCAAGTAAATGACACATTTTCTTAACAAAAATTACTTTTTTGGCTTATGTATAAATTATGTGTGTAAGTGTAAGAGTTGTAAAAGTTATGTATTCAACTAATGAGTTCTATTGTGGAAATTAAAATAGATTATAATTATACATTTAGGGCGAATTGAATTAGCACGATAGAAAGGAAGACGTTTTCTTTAGAGCTATCAAAACGGGCTAGCAGGACGGGTATCAAAACGGGCCAATAGGGCGAGGCGAGCAGGGCGGGGTATCAAAACGGGCCAGTAGGGCGGGGCGAGTTAAAACCCGCAGAAGCCCGCCTTTTGGCGGGGCGAGCTGCAAAATTCCAACTCAACCCACTTATTAGCGGGTTTTGGCGGGCCGACCCACTTTTTATTTTTTATTATATTTTTTATTTTTTTAAAATTTAAAATATATATTTAAAAGCTCTAATATATAAAATTCATCAGAATAAAATATAATCAAACAATTTATCTTGATAACTATCACAGTAAAAATATTAAAATAAAATTTATTATCTTTAATTAGAAAAATATTTTTTCTGCAAATTGAAATTCACAATATATTAACAATAATAATTCATAAAAATAGACTCCTACAATTCAAATTCATCATGTATGAACATAAATTTTACAAAATAATCCTAAAAATAATACTATAATAGTTGACAATGTACAAAAAATTATTTAATTTTTTTTATAAGGCGGGCCGGCTCTCCCAAACCCGGGGCCCAAATGGGCCAGCCCATTTAGGCCCTTCCAAATGGGCTAAGAAATTCTTAACCTAACCCTCGTTTTAAGTACGGTGGGGCGGGCCGGCCCAACGAGCCAATCCACTTTAACAGCTCTAGTTTTTATACTGTAATGACCACATTATATATATATTTTTTATACCGATATTATGCACGAAATATTTACATTTTCATAATTGTTAGACGTGAGAATGCAAGACATGCAAAAAATAAAATAAAAAATTAAGTGGTATAACTGCCAAACGGTCGTTAAACTTATTCCTACTAAAAATTGATTTTTTTTTTTGTAATAGCAAACATCGTTTATACATATTTTTTATTTTGATAATTTTATCAAATTGATGCACGTATACGACTTTTTTTGAACGAATTATTGCTAGCAAATTTTTTTTTCATATCAGCAATAATGAAAATAATCTAGTGTGATAAATTATAGTAACTAAAAAAAAAGGTAGATATTGTCTAAGTAACAAAAATAGCCAAAAATCATGAACTTATTTTCGATTTATCCTGTATTGTTCAAAAAACAAAGAAATCACTGAGAATCTAATCACACAAAAGAGACTGAAAGAAATAATTTTATTGATAAACCATAAGGATCGATATTGAAAATAATCAATACAATAATTGTTCTTTTTTTAGATTTTATTACATGGGTATCTACATTAAACAAAAAATTGATATTCAAAGAATAAATAGTAGCTAGCTCTTGAAATTAAACTTGTTAAAGTCTTTCATAAAAAATAAAACCAAATTATAGCACCAAATCTTCACCATCAAGAATTGAGTCAAAATGAACCATAGGTTGCATCAACAGCTCCCCAAATAAATCGTCACCTTGTTCGTTATAGGCGCAAAAGTCGTGTGATTCAAAGTAGGTTTTTATGTCCTCAGGCATGCTGCTTTGTGGTGTGTGAGTGGAAGGGCATTCTGCGGCCAGGGTCATTTCCATCATTTCCTTAAACTTGGAAGATTGTAATAGAAGGCCTAGGGCTGATGTGGCGGCGGTGGTGGGTTGCCGTGGCTGAGCGTCAGTGGCGTCCGACGATTGTTGGAGGGAGGCGGAGCCAGTGGAGGAGTCGGGGCTAGTCTTGTTAGGTCTTAGCCATTTTATGTAACGGCTGAGGTCGAAATTGGTGACGGCGTTTAGTCCACGGTATTCTATAGCTGCCATGTCGTAAGCGATTGCAGCTTCTTCTTGTGTGGCTGCAATATTTACGAGTCAGATTCATGTGCATCAGTTGCATCGTATAATTGGACATAAGGGGGAAACGTGACACCGATTTTAACTGAAACGTGCACATTTATATAACAGAAACGTGACATTAGATTTGATTGAAAACGTGGAATAAAACATGACAATATTTTTTACTGAAACGTGACACTAGTTTTAACCGGAATGTGGCAAATGCACGAATCTAAAATCCGTACACTTAGTACATATGAACCCAACTTTATTTAGTGGACTATTTAAATACTTTATAGAATATTAAGATATGGAATTGTTTAATGCAAATATTTATTGGACTATTTAGATAATATATAGAATATTAAGATATGGAATTGTTTAATGCAATAATATCCAGGTTAAGTTGGTGAGCTTGGCCACCTACTATGATGCTTATGAGAACATGCACGTTGTATAACATTAAAAGTCGTATGGAGAAGAAAAATTGGGGATAATTATGTACCATAAGTTCCAAGGTAGAGATATTTGTTTCCAAATACTCTTCCAATTCGAGCTTCCCATCTTCCATTGTGGTGGTGTCTGCAAATCGAGATAAATTCCACACGTATTAAATTAATAATATTCTAGACATAAAGATGATATAATTTTAAGTTTAGTCTATATACAAGACTTGTTCACTTCTGTAAATTATAATAATTCTACCGTACAATTTACTCCATCACCAATATAACTTACTTTATGAGAATTCGTAATTTAGTTATATCATACAATTCAAAATGATATTAGTTATTTTTATTATATAATATCATTATCAAATTAATACTATTAAAAATATACACATACAAAAACACATTTCACGATAAAACCGGTACAAAACCTCCAATTGTCTAAGTTTACTGCATTAATTATTAGCTTATATTGTCTCATTTAAATCAAACCATATTATTAGTGTGTAGAGAGAGAATGAGACAGATATAGCCTATGCATCATACCTTGCCACTCCTCTATATTTGGATACTCCCCTGGAAAAACCACTGCTTTTCCTGTAAATTAATTTCAACCAAAAAAAAGCTGCATTAATATTTAAGATGCAGCATTTTCATAATTTAAGTGATATTATATTTCCCAGTTACCTTCTGAGTGATCCAATATATTCCTCCCGAGACTGTCCCTCCATGCCTATTATCTCTTTCTCATATGTTGATAGCTACCATATATAGCAAAACAACATATAAAATCAGCATCTGATTTTTGCAAATTAATTAAGGGCATGAGATTTCATATTCCATTTTATTACTCCATCTCGTCTTTCATTACTTTTAATACACGCATCACTACAAGAAAATTAACATTCAGTGACAGTGATCCTATCAATATAGTATTTCCAGTTAAAAATCTTTAATGATAGGAAACAATTAAAAAAAAGTCAATATTTTTTATAATTTTAATGACATCACCAATTAACGAGAACAATTAAGTATCTTACAGGAAAATTGAGAATAGTGTCTTGACCCCAATACTTAAGTGCAGCCAAGTCATAGGCGTGTGCAGCTGCTTCTTCTTCATCATAAGCTCCTACATCATCACAACCATAAAACACAAGAATTTAATCATAATCATGATCAAAAATAGTTTTAACTGTCATTCTAGAGAATAATATTTTTTCCAAATATAATTTTTATTTTGTACTAATATAAGAGAATCAATTATCACATTCAAAATTGTCCTACTACTTGCTTTTTGTAATAGTATTACGTATTGAGAAAATTTATTCCATGTAGATTAACAAAACGATATAAGATGTCATATTACATATATACTTATTGATATTTAATGAATTTTTTTATTCGTGTGAAATATTTTTTAATGGACACTTAAAATGGGGCCAGAGGAGAGAGTAAGTGATTCTGAAGAAAGATCAACGGTTCTCATAACATAAATACACTTACCAAGATAAACTGCATTTCCACACCACATCAAATCCCACCAAGAAAACAGACAACAAATTAGTATAATGACTATATAATATATATTTTTTTTTAATAAAATGCATTAATTGATAATTAAACATCATCAAACCTTGTCTGCCTTTCTTGTTCTGTGCCTCATTCCAGCAATTCTTGTCCCACAAATGTGCTTCAAATCTCCCGGTCCACCTATGCCTACACCAATATCAAATTAATTAAGCATTTTTGCCCTTATACCTTGTTTTGTTAATATAAATTTATTCTCTTACTAAAAAAAAAAAAAATCAAATTAATTGAGCAAAATGTACACATAAATAAGTAGTAATGTACAATAAAGAATCAAGATGCCCAAAAAAAATACCAAATCAATTAAGCAAAATGTACAATGAAACCTAGAGACCTTGTAACACCAGTATAAATTGAAGTAGCAATTTTTTTTATTTAATTTAGCAAAATGTAGGCATGAATAAGTAGTAATGTACAATGAAGAATGAAGCTTAAAGACCTTGTAACGCCCCGATAAATGGAGCTGCGCTGAGGCGGGGAGTCTCTAGGGATCGTTTTTCGCGTACGTTTGGCTTTCGTCCCGGGATTATTCACAGCAGGCACATTTGAGGTGTTCCTGGAGTTGTGCTGTGATAACTTCGCCATGAAAGCAGAGCAAGTTTTATGATTAAAAAGGATATTACTTAATATGACTGAGTCTACAAGCAAAGGTGGGTTATAAAGGAAGAGAAGGTAATATGGTGGACTGGGAATCAATGGTGAGGATCAGCCGGCTACTTGATTTGGCCGTCCGATCAACCGGCTTATTCTTGGTGTTTTTCTATCTTGTCCTAACATGGTTTTTGTGTTATTCATTAACTTGCATTTGTAGGGAAATGTATTGCAGTTGGTTAGCTATAATTTTTTTATGATAAAATAATCCCATTTGTCCAACTTCCTCAACTAACTTTTGAATTTATTAAATGCGTAATTTAATTTTTATTTTTTTTATTTTTTTAGTGTTTGGAGGTTTGTTAATGTTGGAAGTCGAGGTTTAGCCGAGTTAATGACCTACGTATAGGGTGCCAATCAAGAAACAGAAGCAAGTTTTTTTTTTTTTTTTTTGATAAGGAAAGAAATTTTATTAAAACAAAAGGGCATGAGAATTACCCTTCACAGCATTACATCCATATAACAGCAGTTTAGCAAATATATTACACCAAGTCTCTAATTTCAGCTATTCCATATCAGGCCATTTTCGGAGAATAACACCACTCTGAGAAATCTATGCCTTTAATCCAATTAGCTCTTCCTACAATCCAACTCCAAGTGCGTCTTTTGAGCTCCTCAACAATTCTATCTTTCAATGGCACCTCGTTTCGGAAGAAACAGAAGCAAGTAAATGGGAAAAGAAGAGACTAGGAAAAATAAAGTTAAAACGACATTTCAGTTTTAGCATTAATGGGGCATATAATTATCTTAAAAATATCCACATCCATGATCATGAGATATTTGAGAGATAAATATTGGGTTAAATACGTTTATTAATATGTGTTTGGTTCAATGATTTTAGATAAAAAAAAAGAAAAAAAAAAGAGAGAGAGAGTAAAATGATGATCCAAATCCATTGAATTACTGCAGTAAATGTAGGGTACAATTACATTTGGACCGTTGGATCTCACATACACACCCGTGCGGGGATGTAACTGTACCCTGTTGTTACCAGTGGTTCAAGTTGTTCATGATATAGGTAATGATACTCTAAATTTCTAACTATTTGAAATATTTCACTTATTGTGTTTGAGTCAATGATTAGTAAATCACGTACTTAATTTGATGTGTTATTTATGAGTGTGACAAATTAGAAAATTGCATTAGTAATAAATGCTACATGTAAATGTTTTTAACTATTGAAATAAAAATTACTAATGCATTTTATAAAAAAGTAACCGATAGAGGCGATGAACTTTCGGGTTGATCTAGCAGTGTAGATTTAGGACTTAGCATTCTCCTTTGTAAGTGTCAAGTCTGAAATCTATGAAATGCGGTTAATTTTTGAAGTGAACCAGTTTAGTTTTATTATGACTTCATTTAGGGATTGGTCTTCCAGATTTTGAATCATAAAAATAAATAAATATAATGTTGCATTTCCAGGAAGCTATGGCCACGGGGAGAGCATTAGAATGATATTGGTCTTATTAGCGGATACACACTTTATCAGAGTAAAAAAGGAAATTTTGAATTAGATATTAATTCTAAGCCTAAAACCAAATAACACGCTTTGTAAGCATCATAATCTCCCAATCGCGTGTGGTTTCGTGCTAAAACATTTTTAATAATTTAATTTTCGTCTCAGTGGCTCAACTAATTCAGCGTTTTGTAACCTCTAACAATTTGCCAAAACACAGATAAATAAGCTTATATATCAGAACACAATGATCAAATGAAAATGAAATCACATTGGTGTATTAAGATCAAAACTCTGAAAGTATCACATTTGCAATAATCATTACCATATCTCCTTTTAATTAAACAAACACTTCAATAACAAGGCTCACATTAACTCTCCTCTTCAAAGTATCACTATTTAGCATATGAAATATTACTGTTTGATAAAATTAATACATAAAAAAAATAGTAATACTTTATATACTAAATAAATAATTTAAAGGATTACCAACCATTTTGGTTTGGGAGCAAGGAAAGTTTAATTCAGAGCCTTTTAACTAATTATTATCAATATATCTCGTGAAGTAGATTTTCTCCCGATGAGGTTCAAATTTCCAGTCTCTTATCAGTTTTCCAATTTCGTGATTTATTTAATAGTAAAATTTATATTTGGACTTCCTTTCAACTTTTCTTTATGAATTAGGTTCTCTTATTTTCACCTGTCCATATTACATTACTGTAAGTGTAGGATTAATTCAGTTGGTAAGATAGTTGAGTAATAATATCATAACTACACAAATGAAATTAAATACTAAAACAAAATAGGGTCGATGAACAAAAACACCCTACACATTAGATGATACAGAATCAGAATAACCAAGGTGTATCTCTCTCAGTTTCTTCGACCACGTGAAGAATTAGCTACATATTCCTGAAAAGTAAATATATTGGTGAGTTTCTTATGAGCCCAACACAAGCATAAAACACTTGTACACTATAGCATGGTAAAAGTAGTTTTATGCTGATAGACTCCATAAGTAACCCACTATCAGGTTCGTTATGCATCACATCACAGATGTTGTAACAATTTAAAGACTTGATCCAGGCAACTGCTCATTAAGCAAACACACAACAATGAAGATGGATTAAAATTGCATTTAGAATCTGATGTGTGCACCCACATTAGATTTTAAGGTTAATGGAAATAGTGTCATGTAGTATCATTACTTACACAAGGCAAAGATTTATAAGATGGTGTCATTAATTTACCCGTTGAAATGTGATAAGATAAGAACGAATCTACGATTCTGATGAAATGTAATACGATAAGAATGAATCTACGATTCTGAATGCTAGACGAAATTTGTCATGTGAATAAATTTACTGTTTCAAAGGTAAGATTGCTCAGAAAAGCCAAGAGAAAAAAGTTACCCAAGTATAGCAGAGGATAATAGGCACATCATCGAGACGAGTTTCAAATGATTATCACCTGAAGTGACAATAGACTAATAATTTACCCAAGTTATTTGCAGAATAAACAAGAGTTTTTATCATAAAACAACTAATATAATGTGAACACAAGACGGCGCATTTCCAACTGATACTAGACAAAGTTAAGTTGTAAGGAAAATCAAGAGCAAACATTAAGAAAAACTAACAGTGATACATATAATGCCAAAGGAAAAGCCAAAGTATGTTTATGTTTAGCCTTTTCTATCCCTATTTCTTTACTTCTCCATTTTGTTAGCTTCTTTTTCTTTATTTTTCTTTCTTGTAAATTTTTATCTGAAAATTATTTTAAAAGGATCTTTTTCTGCTGGGCAGACACACTTTGTGACAAGTATGTAATAACCAGATTTTACAGGCTTACATCATATCAGAATTACAGCAGATCCATTTTAGCAAAAAACAACATATTTTTCATCGAAAAATTCACGTAAATTTGGATATATCAGAGTTATTGTTAGGTACTATTTAACTAACTCAACCTCATCAACTCAGTATTGTTAGTAAACTAAGTGTCAAGCAGTTCTAGGCAGTCAGAAATGTTGAATATGATAAGTTAATCAAAGAGAGGCCTGGTACCTTCAATTTTTCAGTACTTAATAGAGGTGTTCTATCAGATCCTATCGACAAATCTACCAAATTTCCAGCTTCATTTAATTAATTCCAGATATTTTGTTGATTAATTATGATATGAAAGAAAGACCAGCCTGTCTAGGATTCAACATACATAGTTAACTTGGGTAAAGTAATAAAACTCTGGCCTTGCTTGATCTCATTTTCTGATATATAGGTAAGTGACATATTTTGGATAATATGTTTAGGCCGTACTAGTTTGGAATCAGTCTTGACCCTCCGTAGATATTAAAGATATACCCCTGAAAACATAAATACGTGTAAACCATATTCATCTTGACTGACAAATCAACACTTCATGAACCAAGAGAAGTAAAAAAGCATAGAAGACTTTAACTTGAAGTATTATTAATTATTAAATGATTTTATAAGAAATGATATATCTTGGGAGAAATAGCAACCTACAGAAACTATTGATCAATACAGCTATCATCATCTGGATAATGTTCAAATTAAATTGACAACATTTATCTCATGCTTAAAACTTATGCGAATGACAATACTTTCACAACAATCGAGAATCATTTACAGCACCATGTTACTATCCATCTGATCAGAAAACAATCACCATTTAAGTTATATAAGCACAATAGACATTCCAGAACAATAATAGGATAATTACCAATCATGCTCTAAGATCTTGTGATCTCCAAGCTTCCAAGGACGTGTTTGGATTTTTCGACTACATTCTTGTCAAAAACTGCTGAAGATGTTTGTAAACTCCCCTTAATGGCTGAACATTCTGAGAGCAACCTTTCAAGCCTTTCTTTGAGATTTGGAGAAAGCATACCACAGCTAGTTAAAACACCGAGCGACTGAATCACACCTTTACTAAGGAGTGTACGGAAAGCTGTTGATATTCCACGAAGTAAAATCTCCTTCCTCTCAATGTCATAGTTATCCAACAACATAAGCAGAAACTCAAGAAGAGAATTCGTAATGTCAACATATTTCGGGATAGAATATACCATCAACAGAATTGCAGGCTTAATATTCATAATATTATCTACCTTTTCATTGAAAAAGAGCCAATCATAAAACAAGGCTAGCTTAGTATTGGCTTCAACACAGTTTCCCAAATTGGACTTCAATAGCCAACCTATTACAGCCCACCTTTGGATAATATCCGACTGGATAATTTCATTAGGTGGATGGTGTGCACAGCATAAGAATCTCACTATATCGATCACTACACCGTTCTTCTCAGGAGCACTTAGAAACTTCTTTGCAAACCAAACTTGATAACGCTTTTGGCCTCCAAACTTCATATGAGTCAACAAAAACCTCAATTGGGATTCCATTTCTGGAGTCACTCTCAGCAAAAAATACCATTTAGAAGTCCTTGTACTATATAATTGCGATATATCGACAAAGCCATCAGTTCCAAAGGTGTTAGTGCCATACATCATGTCTTTCCAGATAGCACGAAACTCTGGAACCTGAGCCAAATCTTGCAAAAGCCTAACAAGATCTCTCCCAATCTTCGAGCACAAGGAGAATTTCTCTCTCAACATTCTAACACAAAAATCTTTCTCCAATTGCCTCAACGTCTCAATCTTTGGAACATTCAGCACCCTACAATGATCAGCCAATAACCTCAGAAACACATACAAAGCACCAGTTAAAATCATGGGAGAATCCTCCAGCAAACAATCCCATTTGCTAGAGAAAAGATTAACCATCTCAAAACACAAACACAAATTCCCATCACCAAAATCCCCACCAACAATCTGTCTCAAAAGTGCCACCAACAAACCATCAAGCCTAATTGCCGACACATAAATCATCTCATAAGTGACCCAAATCAACTGCACTTTCACAGAATCAACGAGCTTCCCATACATTTCATTCACAATCTTCACAAGAATGCTCGTGAAATAAGCGTACCCATCGGTGATTATACCATGTAAGTGCTTAATATGAACTTTAGCGCGGCCGGTTTCACATAGAATGCCGTATAGAATCGCTCTGTTGAGGTTGAGGTACTGTTGTTGAGTTGGGATAGTTAGGGGAAAGGGAGGCCTAAGTTGAGATTCAATAGATAAAAATGACTCTCTCAGAGTGACCTCATGCGGATCCTCTGCCTCGTGGGTGGATCTTTTCGCTAGTTTCGACACCATTTCTAATAGCAATTGCAGAATCTAAACTATCATCTAATTACGAATGAACAAAAGAGCAGAGCAAGCCTGTCAAGCCTCCAAAACAACTCTTTAATCCATCACCAAATCAACTATTTAATTCGTGCAAATTTTTGTTCAAAACTTAGGCTCCAAAACAATTCTTTAATCCTCACAAAATTCACCTCCACATTAATCGGCAAAAAAAACCCCACAAATTTACAAATCTGCGGAAAAAAAAAAAACAGATCGGAGGCTTAGGGGGTACCTTCAATTCCGGCGAGTATTATTTACAGCAAAAATATGGAAATCCAGCGCCGGGAGAAGACCCACAAAAAATTAGATAACCCGGTGAAATTGAAATTCTCTGGAGTGGAAATTTTGAGGAATCCATCGGAATCAAAAGCTATTGAGAAATCTACGAAAACTATCATGTACTGAAATTGGAAGCTAAAGGAGTCAAAATATCATTCTTACACTTGAAGATTGGGCTTGGGCTTATTTACCTATTAGTAGTGAATTTCATTATTAAGGGTTTGGCCCATTTTAGTTATTTACTTAGTTTTGGGCTTCAATACTTGAAGCCCATATAATGTTTCAGTAAGTTTAAATATGGCAGATACAGCGAAGACAATCAAGCAAGAAACATTCCAGATTTTCCTATCTTCTCGACACTTCTCTCTCTTGAAATCTCTTTCTCTCTCTAACTCTCCCCTAATTCTCTCTTCCCCAATTCTCTCTTTTTCAGTTATATCCGAAAATTATACAAAAATATGAATCATAATTTTAGTAGTGATGAGTTCATAACAAAAACCCCCAATTTTTTGTTGTCGAACGGGAACAGATCTTGAGGGTGGGCGGCAGCCACACTATAGATCGGTGGGTTTGTCGATATATCACTCAACAAACGGGAACAGATCTTGGCTCAACAAACAACCTTTTCCTTTTTCAACTCAATTCACTCCCTTCACATTCACACTTTCCTATTCTCCACTCAAATTGGGACAAAAAGGCTTAGGAATTGGAATAGTGTTCATATGTGCTAGCAAATAAAATAGGCTTTTAGGCTCAAAGGGGCTAACAAGGGATCAATGTCATTGTTACGGAAAATTTTGGCTAAGTGACTCAATAAAATCAAAGATGGCCTAAGATCCTATTCGGCATATCAAACTAGACACAATCAAGAAGCAAGAGCACACACAAGTTCTAGCATCCTCTAAGGTGACGATCCACTCACAAACGAAGAGATCAATTAATGCATCAAAATCTCATAAGGCTCAAATCTCACGGCTTTCACATCCATGCTAGTCTAGTGCATTCTCACAATCATCACACAAGCACTCAAAAGGAAAATTTGTAAGCATACGAGTTCTCTCTCAAATCAACTCTAACTCAAACACTCACACAATAAAACTCCTAACTCAACCTCACAACTCAACTCTACTCATCAAATCATACTCAAAGATAGCAATCAACAAGCATAAGATGGTTGATAGGCATGAAATATGAAATACCGAGTCAAATCAAAATCACCCCAAGGAGTATCTCAACAAACCAATAATCAATCAAACTCAACTCAAAGATAAGGGCGTGCATGCATGTGCAATGTAATCATAAAACAAATAAAAAACTCCACCCCCCAAACTTCGACCTTGCTAGAGATCTAAGTTTGGGGTTGTGGGTTACCTCAACCAAATAATTCAATTTCTCTCAATAGCTTTGCACACTCCCTTGTCTCAAGTTGGTTCCTTCAATCTCCACTTCTTTGGCACTCCATCGAGACAAGCCTACAAAATAAAACTCTCAAGTACAAGGTTAAACATACGACTCAACAACATCCTAGTAACATAAAAGGAAAATAACTAAAAACACTCAAAAGCAAATAAAAATGGGTTGCCTCCCATTCAGCGCTATTTTTAAGGTCCTCATGCCGGACCAAGCTCAAAGGAGCTTAATGGACATCATACTCAAATTTACCTCCCTTACTCTCATAAGAGTGGTGGTTGCATTCTTTTCCTTGATGCCCCTCCATCATGAGTTCCTTTGCTTCCTTCCCCACCTCAAGTGGTATAGGTCTCAACTATTTCTCACCTTTATCTGGAGGAGTCTTACTAATCAATTTCTTGAGTTTGGACTTTTTCTTCTTAACTCCTCCTTTCCCTTCTAACTGGACCACGTCCACTTTCTTCACCTCTTCATCCTTCAACTTCTTCACTTTATCCCTATCAAAATAATCAAGATCATAATGCTCATGGGTTAAATAATCAAGTGAAGGACTAACAAAATCATGAATATGAGAAGGATTAGGGATAGAAGGTGTGTCTTCAACACGAGGATCAATGGCATCCATGCAATACAAACTCCCATCCTCCTTCGGGTGCTTCATGGCTTCATATAGGGAAATCTTCACTTCTTGATCATCAACCTTCAACGTAATCTTCCCATTTGCCACGTCTAGCACCATCCCCGCCGTAGCTAAGAACGGTCTTCCCAAGATCAATGGAACGTACTCATCTTCCTCCATCTCTAGGACTACAAAGTCGGCTGGAAAAATGTGATCTCCAACTCTCACTAGGACGTCTTCAACCACACCTTGAGGTCGAGTAATAGACCGGTCGGCTAGTTGAAGCGTCATCATTGTGGGTTGAAGTTCAACACCTTCCAACTTCTTGAAAAGCGACAAGGGCATGAGATTGATGCTCGCCCCGAGGTCGCACAACGCTCCCTTCTTGATCCCGTTTCCAATATCACATAAAATGGTAAAGCTCCCGGGATCCTTCAACTTCGGAGGAAGCGCCTTGTGCACTAATGCACTCACCTCGTGGTTCAACTGCACCAACTTCGGCTCATCCACTCGCCGCCTTTTCGCGATCAAGTCCTTCAAAAACTTTGCATAATTGGGCATCTGTTCCAAAGCATCATAAAAAGGGATATTAATATGCAATTGTTTAAACACATCAAGGAATTTAGCAAACTTTTCATCAAACTTCTTTTTCATGAAGCGTTGTGGATATGGCACGGGTATCACAGATTTGGGTACCCCCCATTCATCTCTTTCTGTTTCTTTCACTTTATCCCTTGCTTCCTTTGTCTTCTTCCACTTAGGAACTCTCTCAACTTTATCAATGTCTTCCTCTTCAAGCTCTTTGCTCTGATGAGACTCATCCACATCTTTATGCTTCTCAATCCCTTCACTTTCAATCCCCTTCTCAACTCCTACCTCCTCAATCTCATCTCTAACTTGAGGCGTCTCAGAATCAGCAGGCATCTGAGGACCTTCATAGTTGGTTCCACTTCTTAACTGGATAGTCTTGCAATGCTTTTTCGGGTTCCCTTCCGGCATGGAAGGATACTTACCCGACTCTCTATTCAACGACTTTGCAATCTGACTCATCTGGAACTCTATAGAAGTGAACCTTCGATTGTTCTCTTGTTGAGTTCTAGTCCACTCAACGTTCATCTTCTGGAGCTCTTGATCACGTTGATCACCCTTTTTATGCAACTCTTTCACATCGTATTCCAAGGATGACAACCTCTTACTTCCTTCCTCCACCTTCTGAAGGATAGCTCTCAACATCTCCTCGGTTGATGCACCGCCTTCTCCACCCGGAGGCTTTGAACCTGGGTCAACACCCGGAGGAACTGTAATACCCGCCTTTGGGTTAGCATATGAGAAGTTCTCATTCTTCCTCCATGTGTTTTGAGGAGGTTGCTGGCCTCCTTGAAATCCTTGTGTGTTCCTCCATTGATTTTGAGGCGGCTGTGGCCCTGGAGGTACAAATGGCTGACCATAAGAAGGTCTTCCAAACTGATTTCCACCTTGGTAGCCATTCTGATTGTAATACGGACCTCCCATGTAATTGGCTACCTCTTGTTGTCCACTTGGCTGGTCTACTCTCTCATTCTCTACTGCATGCTCTCCAACCAAATTCTTCCCCAACTCGAGGTTGTTGATCTTCTCCATCATGGCCATCAACAGCCTTCTCGTTCCTTCACTCTCTTCAATCTGATGCACTCTCTGGAAGTCTGCATCCACATTCCAAGCCCCGGCATTCGTGATAATGTTGTCCACAATCTCTCTACACCTCTCTATGCCTTGATTCAGGAATGCTCCGCCCGCACAGACGTCTAAATGGTCTTGCCCCGCCTTGTTGGCACCACTGTAGAAGAATGCCATAATATCTCCCTCATTGTACCCATGCTGCGGGCACTCAATCAACATATTTGAGTATCTCTCCCACGCTTGACGTAGGTCCTCTCCTTGCTTCTGGCGGAAGGAAGAGATCTCAATCCTAGCCTTGATCGTCCTAGATGGAGGGTAGAATCGCTCGAGGAACAGACGCTCGAGCTCGGCCCAAGTGGTAATACCTCCCCGTGGAAGCGTATTATCGTACCACTCTTTAGCTATTCCCGTCAATGAGAATGGGAACAGCCTAAGCCTCTTGGCATCTTCAGACATACCATTGTAATTGAAAGTAGATGCTATCATGAGAAAACTCCTCAGATGTGTATGAGGATTCTCCTTCCCGATCACCCCCTTGAATTGATTCTCGGTCAGCAGCTTTAGAATTCCTGGGGAAATCGAGAAGTTGTTCGCCTCAACAGGAGGCAACGCCACTCCATCATAGTACCGTTGTGGCTGCACTGCAAACCTCCCTCGAATAACCATATTGTGATCTGCGTTCTGGGGCACAGGCTGAGGAGCAACAGGTGGTGCTGGTACGTGTTGAACTGGAGGTGGTTGGTACCCAGGTGGTTGGTTGTAAACAGGAGGTGGATGATATGGGTATGGTGGATAAGGGTATGGTGGGTATGGGTAATGTTGGTATACTGGGTTGTTGAAAGGGTTATTTGGGTTTTGTGGGTAAGCAGGGTTGTTCAGAGGATTATGGACAAAATTCTGAGCTGGATTGATAACGTTTTGTGCACCCGGGTTTTGGCTCTGACTATCCCCTAACGGATCTTGGTTCTTACTGGTGTTGCCATCAGTGCCGTCAACCCGGTTCAACCCCTGATTGAACTCATTCTCGGCATCATCTAACTCATTAGTGATATCCATCGGTTCTTTCCCTCCGGCAGTGTTCATCCTTCTTAAGAAGGCTCGGTTCCTTCTAGCTATCGTCTCAAGGTCCAAAGGTATTCTCTCTTCGCTCGTATTGCCTTGTGAGCGTGTTTTCATAAACCTGACACACTAGCAGAAGGATCAAAACGCAACTGCCGAATAAATAAAAATAAAAAATAAAACAGAAAAGAAAGCACTCACTACTAACTACTAAGCTATCGACAAGTCCTATTCAAAAAGCATACAACATCCATCCCCGGCAACGGCGCCATTGACTTGAATCGAAAATACCAGCTTCTACTAGTAGCTTCCCCGCAAGAGTACGGGTTCACTGTAGTATGGGCAAGTATAGGGACCAAGTATTATCGAACCCAAGGGAAAGTGTGTATGCAAATAGATCCCTGAAGATCTACGCGTTGTAGCTAATATGAGTGAATGTTTTTGGATTTTTGGAAAATTAATTCTAAACTAGAGTAAACTAATTAAACTAAAGAACGAAAGAAATAAATTAACAAAGAAAATTAAACTAAGTATCTAAGGTTTGTATGCAAGTATGTGATGGTGATGCTTAAGATAGGAATTCCTACGTATACTAACGGAGCAGGTACATACTCAAGATAACCGTGACGCGCAAGAAATAACCTAAGTAAAAGAATGCAAGATGAAAGCTCAAGATTTTAACCCTAATACTTTATCCTAACATTCGACTTCACTAATCCACTAACAAGTTAATAGACCGTGTTTAATTAAAGAGGCCCTCATTTAACTAATGGTGATGCGGTCGTCCTCCATAGCTAAACCGGCAAATTAATCAACCCCTTCTAAACCCTCTAGTTAAGTCTACTAGTTGTTAAAGAGTGATGCGGTCGTCCTCTCCCTAACACGTTCGTACGAAATTCAAAGAAAAAGTTAAGATTGATTTTAAGAATTCATTAATTAAGAGAATTAAAACCTAACGTCACGGATTACCCTAATTACGTACCCACAACCTACTTCTACGAGTTCATCCTACCCTAAGCATGCAAGGGTTCTAGCCTAACATGGTGGTTTGAATAATAAAAGCAATCACAAGAACAATAATCATATGCATAATTAAATTAACGAAAGAAATCAAGAACATAAACGAAAGAACAAATTAAAGTCTCTAAAGAAATATATATAAATCTGAAAAACTAGGGTTTATCGTCTCAAAGAGTAAAGAAAGAAAGAATTAATCTAATACGTTCAAAAGAAATACTAAAACTAAGAATTTATAAATTAAAACTTCGATTACAACGTATAAAACTCTTTCAATCTCCTTCCCAAGCTTTCTCCTCGCTCAAAATATGTAAAAATATGTGTTGGTATCTATTGATATGCTTGGAAAAAGGTATAAATAGACTTGGGATCGAATTTGGGTGTTCATGGGCCAAAATACGCGTCAAGATCGAGTAAAACTACTCAACCTGTTGCAGCTCGAGTGCACTACTCGAGTGCCCGAGTAGTGACTACTCGAGCTACTCAGCTCGAGTACTTTTCGGCAGTTGTACACATGTTCGTAAAATCTTCATATCTCCTCAACCGGGAGTCCGTTTTGGCCGATTCAAAGTCCTACGAACTCCTCTTTTCATCCTCTATCCATCTATGAAAACCAAAGAGACAAATTCATCAGTTTATAGAAATGATACTCAATTGACTCCAAACACTCATCGAAAATACTCAGAACATGGGCAAATCGGACACCAAAACATAACAATTTCACGCCTAATCACACCTCACTAGTCTACTTATATGGAAGTCATTTCTCTTCCAATTTTTCAATGTGGAACAGGATCCTTCATTTCCTTACTCCACCACATTTTTCTCTCTTTTCAACACAATATACCATGTATACATTGCTAACTTTACATATTAATATCTCATTCACCCAAAATTGATTTGAGCAAATTAATACACCAAATACTACCTAAACGTAGATTACTAATTTGCAACTTATTTCTATATTCTACAAATGGAACACCAAATCAAAATTGGTCAAACTTGGATCACACACCCAAATTTTAAACTAATTTTCAACAAAAATAACACACTTTTGATTGACGGAGGGAGTATAATAGAGTTTTGAAAAAAATCCAAGAGGTCCAGCCCCAGCCCATCCCCTCACTTCCACCCTATGTAGCTCTGTTGCTGGTGGATCATATCATATTTTCGCTTCTACAATGATCTGTAAAGCTAATTTAAGACAGTACGGTGATTAAATGATTTGTCTTGTTTGTAGAAAAACTAATCATTTGATTTATTGTTTAGCTAGGACGTTTGAGTCACTTTCAAGTCCTTATTATTAAATCGAATCTCTAATTATTGCAGATAGTCCTCTCGATAATTTTGTTCTTACATTTCTTAAGAATAAAAGTTATTTTTCTTAAAAATATTATGTTAATATTAATTAAGATTATCAAAGTTGATAAGTCACCTCGGTTTACATTTCTGAAATTCCGTCCCAGAAGAAAATTTTAGACTGCTCGTGTGGGTACAAATTCTCTCCGGTAAAGTGAATGACAAATTTCTTAAATTTCTTTCAATCCAAATCATTGATTATCTCAATGTTTCACATCTTGCCACATCATACAATTAAAAAAAGCTGTATTTTTTTTCCATTAAAATTTACAGCTTCTTTTCCATATTTCCCAAAACTTGTTTCTCAAAATTTTCTTGGATTAATTAATTCTTGATACAATCTAGGATATCAAATTACTTATTGGTATCATGTGATTTTTTCATTACTAGTTGGTTCAATTATTTTTGTGTTATTCCTTTTTTGCCCTTACTTACTTAACCATAAGAATTTTTTTTTCTATTTCTTAGTTTTTTTGTAACGGTTATGTATTATTATTACTACCATTCTTTAGGTAAGACTATTTAATATCATTTATTGTTTTATGGACGTGATTGATGGATGAGTTATTAGTTAGTCATGCAATTTCGTTATTTTCTTTTACAAATTGCATAATTTATCTTTCAATTTTGACTTTCATATGTTATTTGGAAGCGGGAATTTTGGGGAGTTAGTTATATGGACTATTACATCGTTCTTACTGTCAAGTTTAATGGAGAATGCAATTTGATTTCGGTGAGCGGAAATACTTCGTTTTGCAATTTTGTTGATCAGGTAATTGGTAAATGAGTTGAATTTCAAGCACATCAAATTTTTTGCCGCTTCTCAGTTGGTAGTATTCACAATTGTCTCTGATATGTATGTGCAATGTTCAAATTCAGATGAGATGGTGATTTCTTGCCACGTTTTAGAATTTTTTGTTTTGTTTTGTGGGTTTATTTTTTTTAAAGATTTTATCTATATCTATAATACATATAAACGCGGCTTAGAGTTGTCAATCATTTTTGGACACTTATGCCCCTGCCATATTTTATTTTGTCCAACTCCGTCATTTTTCTTGTACATTTCATTTTTATTTTACAGCTCATTTCATCACACTTTTTCCAATTCTCTTTCCCCATGAACTGGAGTAGCGGTCGTGGGTATGGGGATGACCGCTGGTTGTCGTCCCTCCTCTTTCGCGTATTTGTGATGTTAATTCATTGTACTTTCCTTTTGGGGTTTCATTCAGCTGTTTTTTCCAAATATCTCTTTCTCTCGAACCCCAGTAGCGGCCGTGGCTGTGTGGACGATCGCTCGTCACCGTCACTCCTCTCCAGTGATTCTAATTCTATTATTCTTTTATGTTGGGTTCTCAACCGTGGTAAGTAATCTTTTGGGTTTTTAATTTTCATCTGGGTAAACAGGATATCGTTGATTGGGATTTAGACTCACAATTGTTGATGCTTTTCGTTTATGGTTAATAGGGTTTCTGAATTGCTTGATTTCAATTTCCAGAAACTGGGGTCAGAATGAACAAAGCCATGGAATGACGTCGTTCGATTGGAATAATTTTGGGGCCTGAAATCAGGTAGATTTGCTACTCTGCTACAGTTTCAGGTAATTTATTGAATTCCATTTTTACTTCTTTGTGAAAGCTCATGAATTCTCTACATTTCAATTATGTTGTGGCCGGGACTCTAGCGGCTCTGCCGCCGTCTACGTCGGATTGGTGCCCCACCTGAACCCTGCTGGTTTCTCACCCCCACTCTCTCACTTTCTCTATACCCATAATCTGTATGAATTTTTAATTTTTAATTTTGTTTTTTTGTTTTTTATTGTTTGTTAATTGATATAGACATGGATGCAACGTTGATACACTGACTTTGAGTATTGATTCCACCATTCGAAGATTCCAAAGTTGAGGTACTGTGTTTCTCCACTTCCTTTGATTATACTCTGATTAATCGATTGTTTACCTTCGTGAAAGCGTTCTGGGCGTGATGGGCAAGTTTTGTTTAAAAATTTCAATAATGCCGTTATATAATACAATTGAGTATTACTCTAGGCAAATAGTTGCATTCCATCTAAGATACCTCCAAGCTCTTCATCTCCAATTGTGATTACACCTTTCTGTTTCCCATCAAGTATGGTTATTATGGCTAATTTGCTAGGAATAATTGTTGGTGTTGAGGTGAACACACATTTCTCTATTACTACTTGAGATCTGTATTTACCACTCTCTTTCATCTCTATTGCTATTAAGAATGTGATTCAGTAAAAAATGTCATGTAATAAAAATGAGAACTACTTCCAGAATTACTGGTAAACATTGTGCAAGGATTCCATGCATGTATTGTTGCACCAAAAATACTACTCTCTCTGTCTCAAACTCAATTTCCCATTTACTGTTTGCACGAGTTTTAAGAAAATAGTTGTTTATAGTATTTAAAGTGATAAAATAATAAAGTGATAAAGTAGATAAAGTAGATGCTTTTGGTTATTAGTGTATGGAAAATATAATATTAAAAAATATTATTACTTTTTTGCCAAAAGTAGATGTAGCAAACGAGTATGAGACGAACCTTTTTGGCAGTGTAGCAAACGAGTTTTGGATGGAGGGAGTATTTGGTTTGCCAGACCTCACTCTTGGAATTATTCCTGGAGCAGGAGGTACGATAAATGCTTCCTATTTTTTATATTTTTTTATTATAAATTGTTAGTATACGATATAATTCTCTTTTGATGTACCTCTAATGCTTTGATTCTTAAATAAATTTTGTATGTTTTAGTGTTATCTATAAATTTTTATGTTATTTTAAATTGTCATGTAAATCAATACCAGAAAATGATATTCAAGAAAAATTCAGAGTGACACGTCGGGACTGGTTCCAGCTTTTAGCTTAAAGGAAGGTCAACCTATTTTCTAGGACCAGGTGAGGATACATTTCTTGTTGGAAATTCCTTTCTAATTTAGAGTGCATGACACAGTGATGTATTCTTGATTTGTTGAATGTGGTATATCTTGGATTGTAGTCGGGTGAATTTGGTGGGGGAAGATTTAGAAAAAAAGAGGTGATGATCAAGTGCAGCACAAAAAATTGAGAATTTAATTACAATATATGTGAGATACATTATAAAATCTTTGAAAATAAAGAAAATTTGCAAAGAGAGTTTGTTAATTGGTTTGAGAAATTATGGTGTACTTTAGATGGTTGTACCAAGAAAAAGCATTATGTGATTTCCCACTGTACAAAATTAATATGTAGCCCTATGGGTGGTGGAAGCCATCATTGTAAGGTAAGAAAGGTGTTGGGTGATTATAAAAGTTTTTTATTTGCCCATTTCCTACTGTCTACTTCAATTTGATTGCAACATATTTCAGTAGATAGACTGTTGATTAAACTTCAATTTTACGTTTCTTAGAATTGTCATTCTGAGGACGATACTATTTTTAAATTGGAAAATCAGTTTGCGTTTATGATTTCTTTTGAGTTGTATATTTCTCTACTTATAGCAGCTTTGCGAGCTTTGTTTTGACTTCTTATTTTTCATGCAATAGTGTTTTTTTTTACTTATAGAGGATCTTTTATACTTGCAACTTTTGTAGTTGTGTGTGTGTGCTCTTTTCAGAAAAATATCCTAGAATTAGTGGTAAGGATATGTGACTATAAACTATATTCTACCCTATAAGTTTAGCTGATAAAGCTAATGACTTATGTTATTTGGATTGCTGCGTTAGGTTGGCCACATATACGTAGCATTCAAAAGCCTTTTCCATGTTATGATAGTAATTAGAACTCATATGCTTTCAACTAAATTGTGAAGAACTATGACATTTTATGGCTTAAAAATTTAGATGTCATCTACTTCGATGTTGTATGTAATAGAATTATGGTGCTTGAATAGATTCAATTTTTTTCTAATTTCGTATTTATTAGTGATGACTATTTTTCATAGCCCCATTTCTTATTTATAACATTATAGGTACTATTTGCCTCTATAATACAATTGTTTTCTACCAAGGATTTGGCTTCGCCATGGCTGGATTGATCGGCGTTCTTCGCCAGCTCGCTAAGTGTAACACCCCTAAAAATATCAAGTTTTTTTTTTATTTTGAAAATACTTTGAAATTTTCATTTTTTGAATAGAGAGGTTGTGTTCATGTGATATATATGTAGATGTTGTTGTTATTATTATTATTGTTGTTGTTGTTGTTATTATTATTATTATTATTATTATTATTATTATTACTACTATTATTTTCAGAGGTAAAAGGTTTTAAATATGTATATATAAATATATTGGTATATATATATTTTTAAAGGTCACACATGTATTTATTATTTGGTTAATTAATATTAAATAGTAAATTAAAAGCTATCTTATATTTAGCCTCATTTCTCTAAAAAACTAGTTAATAGAATTTATGAATAACTTTATTAATATGTTGTCAAAAGTCTCTCTTAATTATTAGAAGAATTATCACATTTTCTTCATGGTTGTGTTCTTTTTTTATCATATTTCACACATGTTAAAAACCTAGTGTATTTAATATTGGCTCTAATTTTAATTCTCATTATTGTTATTAATTCTTATTTAATTCTCATAATTATTATTAATATTCTTATAATTGTTATGAATATTTTTATTTAATTTTCATAATTGCTATTAAAAATTTCATTGTATTTAAGGTCTTGAATGGTTGAAAGAAATTCATTTTCCATTACCACTCACATTCATTTCTCTCCATTGAAACCGATGTACAACATAAATTTATTATACTCCACTCAAATTTGAGAAAAATACTATAACAAATACCCGTTATATTTACTCTTTTCGAAGAAGGCCATATTCGAGATACTCCTCAATATTTCTTTTAAGCAAGCTTATACTATAAGGGACGTGAGTTAAAGATTTCTCTTTTGTATCTGCATACACGATATTAATTCCAGGTGGGGATTTCTATCTTCTAAGTTTGTCACTATTAAATGTGATATGTGATTTTAATAATGTTCATGTGAAATATGTATGAGGATAGGTCTTCCGACCTTTATAAACGAGGTGAAGATAGGTCTTTTGACCTTTATAAACGAGGTGACGATAGGTCTTCTGACCTTTATAAACGAGGTGATGATAGGTCTTCTGACCTTTATAAACGAGGCGATGACATTAAAATTTATATTTACGTGATTTATTAATTTAAATTATTTATTATATTTAGTTTTGAAAAGCTTGTCCCCACTGAGTTGTGGTTTCACTCACCCTATTCATTTTAACATTTTTCAGATTGTGGAGCTGGTGGCAAGGAGAGGCGATGGATGACATTGAATTAAATTATTTAATGATAAAAATCTTGCAAATTAGTTAATTTATTTATCAAGTTTTCTTTTTATGAGGTTCTTCTAGGATAATTATTTTGTAACAATTTATATTTTAAATTTATTTTTAAAAGTTATTAAATCTTTAAGTCTTCCGTTGTTGTCAAAGTAATTTCTATGTTTAAATTTTTAATTCATGCCTCTTATTGTAAATTAATCATGTGTTTTATGTAAAAATTTAATATTATAAAAATTGGGGCGTGAATAAAGTGGTATCAGAGCAGGTCTACGTTTCTGTAGACTTGTTAAATAAATTGTTATTTTAAGAGTCAAAATTATTTACAGTGTACTCTGTTAATGAGGAAAATTCATAAGTAAAAGTCGTCCATCACCGCCTCCCGCTTCGGCTCTCAAAGGTACATGCATTACAAAAATTATTTCATTTTTCAATTAAAAGTTATATTATGTCAAGATCATTATACAAAGTACATTTTTACATGAAATTTTTCATTGCATGCATGCATACACCATCAATATATTTCTTAAATTATGAGGACAAAAATTTTTCTAAGAGGGGTAGGATTTAACACCCTTAATTTTCTAGTAAAGTATTTCGAGATACATGCATCATGCAACATTGCAAGTTTAATTCAAAGTTATTTTATGTTGTAAAATTATGCCATCAAATTATTACAAAGTTATGATATGTTATGGCCTCGATTAATTTTTTTTAAAGGTACGACCACTATTAGATTGACATGACTATTTCAAAGTTCAACGCATGCATACATCACTTTAGTACTGATTTTCGAGGACGAAAATATTTTTAAGAGGGGTAGAATGTAACACCCCTAAAAATATCAATTTTTTTTTATTTTGAAAATACTTTGAAATTTTCATTTTTGAATAGAGGGGTTGTGTTCATGTGATATATATGTAGATGTTGTTGTTGTTGTTGTTATTATTATTATTATTATTATTATTATTATTATTATTATTATTATTATTACTATTACTACTACTATTACTACTACTACTACTACTACTACTACTACTACTATTTTCAAAGGTAAAAGGTTTTAAATATGTATATATAAATATATTGGTATATATACATTTTTAAAGGTCACACATGTATTTATTATTTGGTTAATTAATATTAATTAGTAAATTAAAAGCTATCTTATATTTAGCCTCATTTCTCTCAAAAACTAGTTAATAGAATTTATGAATAACTTTATTAATATGTTGTCAAAAGTCTCTCTTAATTATTAGAAGAATTATCACAATTTCTTCATGGCTGTGTTTTTTTTTTTTTTTTTATCATATTTCACACATGTTAAAAACCTAGTGTATTTAATATTGGCTCTAATTTTAATTCTCATTATTGTTATTAATTCTTATTTAATTCTCATAATTATTATTAATATTCTTATAACTGTTATTAATATTTTTATTTAATTCCTATGATTGCTATTAAAAATTTCATTGTATTTAAGGTCTTGAATGGTTGAAAGAAATTCATTTTCTATTACCACCCACGTTCATTTCTCTCCATTGAAACCGGCGTACAACATAAATTTATTATACTTCACTCAAATTTGAGAAAAATATTATAACAAATACCCGTTATATTTACTCTTTTCGAAGAAGGCCATATTCGAGATACTCGTGTTTGAGGATATGTCTTCTGACCTTTATAAACGAGGTGACGATAGGTCTTTTGACCTTTATAAACGAGGTGACGATAGGTCTTCTGACCTTTATAAACGAGGTGATGATAGGTCTTCTGACCTTTATAAACGAGGCAATGACATTAAAATGCATATTTACGTGATTGATTAATTTAAATTATTTATTATATTTAGTTTTGACAAGCTTGTCCCCACTGAGTTGTGGCTTCGCTCACCCTATTCATTTTAACATTTTTCAGATTGTGGAGCTGGTGGCGAGGAGAGGTGATGAATGACATTGAATTAAATTATTTAATGATAAAAATCTTGCAAATTAGTTAATTTATTTATCAAGTTTTCTTTTTATGAGGTTCTTCTAGGATAATTATTTTGTAACAATTTGTATTTTAAATTTATTTTTAAAAGTTATTAAATCTTTAAGTCTTCCGTTGTTGTCAAAGTAATTTCTATATTGAAATTTTTAATTCACGCTTCTTATTGTAAATTAATCATGTATTTTATGTAAAAAATTAATATTATAAAAATTAGGGCGTGACACCAAGTTAGTTTTTGTGCGAATTTTATTTATGTTTCCTATCTTTCTCGGTTTCTTTAGCTTTACTGTTCTTTTTTTTCTTTTCGGAATTAGAGGTTCTATGGACGTAATTAGTGAAGTGGACAATGCAGAGACGTTATTATTCAATTGTTGAATTTTGGTGGTTTAAATAATTTTGTAATTTTTACATCTCAGATTCTTAATTTACTGTTAAGCTTGGTATTAAATTATGATTAATTGCTATCTAGACTACCTTCTCAATAATTGAAAATTTAGGAAGAAGCTTAGACTTATTTGTGAAATAGAAACTAGGTTAGCTGTGTTGGCTGATTTCCGCTATAATATATTTTGTTACAATTTACTATTGTAGAATCAAATGTGTAACTGATTAGTGTGATTATTGCTTGAAATTCATGCATTTTATTTGTTTATTTTATAGAGTTTCGTGTGATTATTTGCATTAATTGGACCATTTGTACTTAATTGTCAAGAAAGGTATTTGTGACTTATTTTGCAGGAAATAGGAATTTTTAGAAGCAAATACGTGTTTATTGAGGTCGATCAAGAAAGTGAGCTCGAGAAGAATTTAAAAGAGAGAAGAATTGGGTTTAAGGAATTAATTTCAGCAATTTTGGACCCAAAACAATCAAGCAAGTGAAGGCCTGGTATTCCATCATTGGGCCGTTTCATTGGGCCATTTCAGGAATTAATTGAGCAGCCCATATGTGCCAAATAGGCAGCAGCTCACGAGAGTTGAAATTGGAAAAATGAAAGCAAATCTGAGGCAATTAACTAAAATAGGAAGAGTCAAAGCAAATGGGTCCCACACCCTATTATTGTAGAAGCCACATTTGACCAAGAGGAAGCTGAAATATTCAGTTATGAGAAGAGAGAGAAAGCGTAAATGCCATGGCCAGAAATCGGAAAAGCACCAGTTGCCGGAAATTAGAGAGCTTCACCTGCAATTCGCCGGAATTACTGGAGAAGCTTCGAACCAGAAAGCTTGTTGCCGAGAAGCTCGCTCGGAATCGAAGCAGCCGTTCATTGCCGGAAATTCAGAGCTCGTTCGCTGGAAATTTGTGCACCGATGCCGGAGTTTGCGTCGGAGTAGCATCACCGGAAAGAGTCACAGTCGCATCGCCGGAATTGAAGAAGCCGCGTCACCGTCTCGATGCAGCTCGCCGGAATAGAAGGAATTCTCATCGAAATTCGAAGCTCATCGCGGGAATTCTTTCGTCTTTCACCGGAACTTAAACTCTTAGCCGGAATACATGGAAGCTTCATGACCACTTCCCACCTCATTTGGCCGTCCAACATTGCAGAAGAGAGAGCCGAAAGGAATAGGAAGCTGGCCCACCTGTTCTGTGCACCGCATAGCTGAGAGAGAGAAAAGGCAATAGTAATAACGGGTCCCACATGAAAAGTTGTTGAAAAGGTTCAGCACTTTAGTGCATTTAATAGAGGCGCATTTTCTTTTCTCTGCTCGTGCAAGGCTGCTGCTCGATCATAGGCCAAGTCGTGCACATCAATTTTTCTTTCAGCTTCGTAAAATTTGTGAAGGAACACGGTCGTGCAACCAGGTCGTGCAGGATCCGAAATTTGCCCCATTTTCGTGTTTTTCACCTCATTTTCGACCCACTCCTTTCAAACCCTCATCTCACACTATAAATACCCTCATTTCTCAAATTCTTAGGGGAATGCAACACAGAACAATTACACAGATTCCACACACCCCCTTTGGGGGGCACACACCTCACACATCAATTTAACTTTATTTCACCTTCATTTTTAGATTGTTATTTTCTTTCAATCATTAGAGTAATTTAGCATAGGATTTGAAGATTTAAGTTCTATTTCAAGTTTGTAATCTCTCCAAGAGGTGACTTCTTTCCTATTTTAATGCAATTTTATTTTTATTTAGCTATGTGTTTAATGTTTTGTTCTTGTTTAGCTATGGTTTTTCATTTTGAAACCATGAGCTAATTGTTTTGATGCTTGGGGTGTTAGATACCATGTGAAATTTTGAGTTGGGATTGTTCTTTGTCTATTCTATGTTGATATTTGGATTTTGCTTCTATTGATGGATTTGTATTGAGCTTTGATTGTTGATCTCTTGTAGCTTGTTTTTCGAGGCATGTTTAGCGTAGACGAGAGTTACATGGACATGATTAGATGAATGAGTGTGAGATTTATGATTGAATGCGTCTATTTTGTGTTTGATTCGTCGAGAGAGAGTTAATCGCAAAGAACCCCATCATTAGACATCAATTGCTTGGATGGTTGTTTAGGTAATTGGTGAGGTCTCCTAGTAAATCCAAATTGATGCATAGAATTGGCTTGACAATCCTACTTGAGTTTCACTAGGTTGAAAATATCCTAAGCATCACAACTTTCTTATGCCTTGAATAGTGGAAGTTATGTGAGAATTAAGTTTGGGTTGTTGATTTATGCCTAATTTTGATTGTTTGTGGAATTATATCCTTATTGATTGGAATTGAGCTTTGCTCTAAGCATGAATTGTTTATATTGATGTGTGAATTCACTTTAGTGTAGACGAGAGTTACATTGATTTGATGAAACCTTCGTGTATGAGCAAAGAGTGCTTAGATGCGTGTATCTCGTGCTAACTCGTCGAGAGAGAGTTAGAACGTAGGATACCGTCAATAAGCCTTAAATGTTTGATAGTCTGTTGAATGTTTAGGTGAAGTGTCACTTGTTATAATCCATGAATAATTGAGATTTTGGCATAATTCAATGTTTGAACCTAAGGATCATATAACGGAAACCATTTATGGCATATCAATCCCCTTGCACTTCGTCTCTCGAAGTTAGATAGATTTCTATTTCTTGCTTGTTTTTAATTTTCTTGTTTAGTAGCGTAATCAACCCGTTCTTGTCTTTTAATTTTTCTTGCATTCTAACTTGAATCGACTTAGCTAACCACTTGCTTCCCTAGGGTTCGATAATTTTTATTACTTGGTCATTGCCTAACTATAACAACGATCTCGTACACTTGCGAGTGAGTTCGAATTTGTGCTTTAACGAATTTGGCAATCAGTAACGTATTTGCAATCACGTAGAGCCCGTTTGGCTAAGTTTATGTGAACATCTTATATATTGTTTTAAGAGCTTATAAGATGTAATTTTTAAATAGCTTAAAAATTGCTAAATTGTTTGGCTAATTTAACTTATAAGATTTGTAAAAAATTATAATAAATATTTTTAAAATTTAATTTAAATATAATTTTTTAAATTTTCTTATGTTAAGGTAGAGGTGTGTGGGGTGCGGTGGAGGGGTGGGGTGGTTCCAAGGTGTGGTGGGTAGTTGGTGTGGAGGTGGTTAAGAAGATATATTGGAAAATCCCAACTTATTTTTTTACGTTTATAAGCTATTAGGAGTTTATTTTATGATTTTATAAACATTAAACATCTTATTTTGCCAAATACTTTGATAATGTTTATAAGCTCTTAAACATCTTATAAGCTCAGCAAAACACCCTCTTAATAGTACTCTCTTTTCATAATGTCGGTTTGATTAATTATAAGCACAATAGTTGCTCTTTTGGCCTCAATCTTTAGCTAAGCCTTTTAATTTCCATGAAGCTGCCACATTTTGTTGAGATTTCTAGGACAAAATATACTTGTGAATTTGCTTAAAGTTGGTGGAGGCCAATTTTGTGCGAAGAAGATGATGTGTGGGAGGATCACGAAAATAAGAGTTTGTTCTTTTGAATTATTATTATTATATTATTATTTAGGCTTTTTAATAAACTATTGATACTTTGTTAATGAGTAGGTCTTGCATGAGATTGTCTCATGTTGGGACGGAGCATAAATTGGGCACTAATATATCTGACTTATTTTGGACAACTGAACTCACAAATTCTTCTGTTTTCTATTTTTTTCCCACTATTTTACTTTTGCAACCTTGTAATCAAACGTTAGGTATCAAATATTATATGTATAGTATAGGTATGTTTAAAAAAAATTCTACTTTTTGTTGATGATGAAACTACATTGAATTTTACCTCTAACAACATGTGTCCTCTCACGATCAACTGTATATCGCTCTTTTGAAGGCTTTATTTTGTAGAAGATATAAAAGTGTTTCTAAATTATATAAAAATAATTTCACAAAAATTAAGGTCTTTCAATGGAAAGATGAAGGTTTTATAAACAATTTTTCTCAAGAGAAATATACTATACATGACAGTGAAAATTTAGATTAAAAATATATTTTAATTACATAAAAAGAGGTTAATAATTAAAAATTTCTACAACGTTTACATACCAACGTGCAACGCACGTGATATATAACTAGTATATTTTAAATTTGATTTTGCTCTATGTATAAATATGTGCTAATTTTTAAATCTTTGTAGTAAATGTTAATTGTACCCCATAAATGTGTAATGTTTCTAACCCATGTGCAAACTATTATGTTAATGTGCAATGTTGTTGAAACATATGCAATCTAACCCATAAATGTGAATTTCGTTTTACTTAGTTTTACAATTTACCATGTGCATGTGCATGTACAATATACACCACACATTTTCATAGGTTTCTACACTTGTGTTATGATGTAATGTAGTTGATCACATTTAGTGTTCATTTTATTTTTTTTGTAATGTGCAATGTGTAGTGTGATTTACGTTGCACATGTATACTTAAAAAAATTGCACATTTTTAATTAAAAGAATAAAAGTTGGAGACATTTCACATGTTGATTAATATTAATGTTGCAAACCCAAGATTACATGTCAAAGATAATTTTGTATTACAGTGGTTTTAAAGGAGAAAGAGGAATGATCAAAATGAAAATCTGACCTTGAGGTAGTAGTAAATAGTAATGTCCGAATTGCAGATCCTAAATTTTTCTTTGATGATTATTGTGGCAGATCACAGAGTGTGTGCTAGGGGTGAAGATTTCTGCTGTCGGTTTCTTCTTCCGGGAGGGGGCTGAAGATTTATTGTGATTTCAACTTTATTAACGACGCCTTATTTGTTGTAGGATTTTTTCATTTTTGGAGATTTTTATGATATTAATTATTGTAGATTTGCTTTCTAATAATTATAATTATTGAATTGATTTCATATTTTGTTTGAACATAATTATGTATATGGACATTATTGTAATATTAGGTCTAATTTTGCTTTTAATAGTAATAATGTAGATGAGTGGTACTAAACATTAAAGTATAATTCCATATTGTACCTCAAAATGAGGCCCCCTTTTTTCTTCTGCTCCGAACTAATATATAGTTCGATCAAAACCAATAATAAAATGTCCCGAGGTTCGTTTCATCTTTGGCTAGATTCAACTACAAATTTAAAAAAGTTATTTCAGTAATTTCTTCAAACACTTTCAAGACACAAAAAAATCCAACTAAGTTATAGCTAAATTTAAGAATAAAACTTCAAAATCAATCACTATAGTTATACATGAACACTTGCAGTATATACAACAATCCAAAAAAAAAAAAAATTACTTCGGGAATCAAGGAAAATCTATTTGAGCGGGTCAGTCTCTACTACACTTTTTCTCGGTTACTCACTGGTAATAACGTCCGATATCATGCTTTCTACAGGAAATGCTTCGAACATTTTCTTTTGACCTAAAATTTGTTATTTCAAAATCAATATCAGACAAATATCTTGGTCAAACGTAATTGAAGGTGGATAATAGATGAAACGATTCTTGAAACATTTTTCTTTTGGTTTTGATTTTATCAATTTTTTTGTTAGATGGGAGCAGAAGAAAAATAAATGAACAAGTTTTGAAAGAAGAGAAATGAAGAAGCAATCAAAACTTAATGGGATAGAGTTTCATTTTAATAGGATGACGTGGCAAGGTATGAAAGTTGACGTGTTAGACTCTGATTGGTATTTCATTTCCTTACGCATGGTGACGTGGACTTGAATAACTTAGACTCGATTACACCCGATCATAACCGCAAACCCAACTGAATTCGCGGTCACGCGATATTTGCACATTCTCAAGCCTCTCATCCCAAGCTCCATACTTAGCTATGGCGGAAACGTATTTATAGATTGTGTATACATCAATGTATCTATCTCTATATATGCTCATGATTATTGGAGCCGGAGACAACGAAGCGTCAGTATTCCGGTGGAGATCTCGCCGGGGAAGAGACAGTCGCGTTTCCTTTTCCGGTGGGGATAATCGCGCCGCGCGTTTCTGTAATGGCGGGATTTTGACAGGGTAATGAGGAAACGAAGCATGAAAAAGGCCATGCCTCTGTCGAGTCAACTGCCGGCGGTGGCTGGTAATGGCCGGAAGAAGGTGAAATCGGAGAGAAGCGTGCTTGTGAACTACGAGGCGTTGCCGGAGTATTTGAAGGATAATGAATTTATAAGGAACTATTACAGATGCGAATGGCCATTGAAGGACACTGTTCTCAGCATTTTCTCTCTGCACAACGAAACCTTCAACATCTGGACGTGAGTTCTCTCTTTCTCAATTGATGCATTTGATTATTCCTTCTGAAACCTAAACGAATAAATTGGTTAATTGCAACAGTACGAATATACGATTCGTTTTCTCAAATTTACATTATAAGGTGATCAGAAAAATGTGCCTAATTCGGCAAACGATTTGATGAATTTGTTATCTAAAAGCATAGGTGACATTTCAGGCATTTAGTCGGGTTTCTGATATTTGCGAGGATGATGATAATGAGCTTGAATGAGGGGAAAGGCATTAGGAACGTGCTGGGAACTTTCTTCGGTGATGGAAGGGATGTCATGGCAATGTCTAAAATGATGAACCAATCCAACTCCTCCAGTACCCTTTTTACAGTTAGTCCCTTTTCTGTTTACTTATGACTTATGAGATCATTAATTCATGTGAACATTTCACCGAAGCTTTTGTGTATGTTTGGATTGAGAAAAGAAACAAATAGGGAATGCAAAAACAGAGGAAACATTCTCAGTTTAACATATTTAATCAATCAATGACCATTTTTGATCTTTATGTGTTCTAAATAAATCTGTCCCTTGATGAGATCTAGTTACTTTGTAATCTACAGTTACCAAACATGAATACAAGTGCAGTTTCTGATTCATTCCCCATATGGCCATGGCTTGTATTCTTGGGTGGAGCAATGAGCTGTTTGATCTTCAGCACAGTATCCCACCTCTTCGGTTGCCATTCCCGACGCTTCCACTACTTCTTCTGGCGCTTGGATTACTCCGGCATAGCTCTCATGATCGTCTGCTCCTTCTTCGCCCCGATATACTACATCTTCTCCGATCACCCTCAATGGCGTTTCTTCTACCTCTCCGCAGTCACTTTAGTCGGGATTCTCGTCTTTATAACCCTAATCACCCCGTCTCTCTCAGCCCGTCTTTCCCGGCCCTTGAGAGCAGCCCTCTTCATCTGCATGGGATTCTCGGGTGTGATTCCAGCTACTCATGCAGTATTTCTCCATTTGGATCAACCCCAGATTCTTGTGGCCCTCGTTTATGAGATGGTAATGGGGATCTTGTACGGTGTTGGTGCAGGAATCTACATAGCTAGGATACCAGAGAGATGGAAACCCGGTGCATTTGATATTGTCGGGCATAGTCATCAGATCTTCCATGTTTTCGTCGTTGCTGCTGCTCTTGCTCATAGTGCTGCTGCCCTCATCATCATGGAATGGAGGCGAGGTTTGGTCGGGTCAAGAATCTAGAGACTAACAAGATTCGAGACCAATAATAACCTTGCTGGCTTTCTTTTACTTAGTATTCTTTTATTATTTTCTTCAATGTACATATGTAATTCAGAGTAGTAATCAAATTACAGCAGACCAGAACCTTGCTCATTTATTAAGGAAACTGAAGGTGCTTTGTAACAAAACAAATTACAGCAGTTTCATACAGCAAATTTCTTGGACATAATCTAAATGTGCGATTATTGCTAGATGTTTTAGAGTCATCTCAAAAACTTGACATTACAAAAAGCATGAAACAGCCTATATCCAACTTTACCTCCTCTTTGTACTCCTGGCACGTGGTTTCGTCTCCGTTTCACTTATGAACAACCACACTCAAGTGACCACAAATTGTTGTACCACTTCAAAAAAGATTACACACTCTGCTGCTTTGCCTTGATGATTTTTCACCAAACAAGCTATCAAACCAAGTTAGAGCCTCCCAGTAGATAACTGATAATCAACATTCAAAATAAATTTTCACATCATCTCAAGGTTCCACATTCTCCCCCCTTAGTGGACTAAGAGCAGACTGGCCTATTAACCAGTTGCCTCGATAACCTCAGCTTCTCCATCACTGTAATCGCCCCAACGTTTTGTTGTCTTAACTTCAACAGCCATGTCAATGCCATTACCTTCTGGAATGGGAGATTTTGCCCCAGTGTCTGTACACATTCTTCCGTTGTCTTCTGACTGGTGTGAACTAGTTTCTTCCTTCACCTGTTCTTGGATCTTTTCCGATGTTTCTGAAGGGACGATAGTTGAGTTGCTCGATGATCCATTCACCTGTTCTTGAATCTTTTCCAATGTCTCTGATGGGACGATAGTCGAGTTGCTCGATGATCCATTCACAATCCCCTCTGCTACAGCAAGATCAGGAGCTTCACAGGAAACTTCTACAGTCGCGTCGGATGGAGTCTCAATCGAACCCTCTGAAGATACAGGAATCCCATTTTGAGTTTCAGCCATACCATTTGATAGTGGTGGGAATTCATTTGGTGGTAGTTCTGTCCCATTTGGTGATATAGGATACCCGTCTCCGGAGAAAGTAATGCCATTGGGTGCAACAATATAGCCATTTGGAGTAACTTGATAGCCACTTGGGACCCATTGGCCAGGTACAAACTCAGTTGCATGTGGATTCATTATCCTAGGAAGGCCCTGATCCCCATTACTTTCTTGGAATCCTGGCCTGATTCGTGGAAGACGGGTTCCGGTTCTATTATACCCACCCGAGAGACGTGGGCCATACGGAACTCTAGCAGAAGCAGATTGATGCGGTGATCTACGCCCAGGATTAACTGGTAGCATTGGCGCGATATTCACTGGGGGTGGCAGGATTCCTCCATGCTCCGTATAACCAGGCAAGGGTAAAGACCCGAAAATTGGGATTGTGGATGGAGTATACGGAGGCGCAGCAGCAGATAGTTTCTTAGTTGGTTCCTTTTCTGTTCCTTGCTTCTCTGCTTCCGTTGAGCCACTTTCATCGCTTCCATTACATAAATCGGGATTCTTCTCTTCCTCCACCACCTTCTCCTGCAAACCAGAAGCATCATTCTCCAGCAATTTACCATTATTTTCTGCAGAATCTGCTATAACAACAGAAGGTTGTGTTCCAGATGTTTCTTTCTCGGAATTTAAAACCGCAGATGTTTCAGATTCATGTTTGTTGTCACCATCTGTGCCAGCAATAACCACAGTTTCTGATTCAATAACGGGTACAGCATCTCCCAATTTTTCGGAAGCTCCACTTTGATCTTCCTTCTTGCTCGTCCCATTCGTTTCTTCTTTGATGCAATCCACAGCACCTTTTTCGACCACAGTTTCTTGCGTTTGATCGGAGCCACTCGTCTCCTTGCTTACTTGGACATTTTCTTCAGCAGAACTCTGCTCAGCAACAGCCTTAACAATGGTCCCTGGTGGAGCTAAAGCGACTTCTTTGTACGAAAAAAGTTTTCCAGCCGCCTGAACGCTTACAGAACTAGCAATACTAGTTTTAGCAACTTCAATGGAAGGTGGGGTAACAGGTGCCGATTTTGGGTTTACCACTTTCTCTTTCCCGTTAGCTGGGGCCGAAGTAGTATTCGTCTTTGGGCTGAAGCTACTACTCTTAACAAATTTTTTGGGAACCTGTGGGGCCGGTGCAGAGGAAACAGCGTTCTCATTCGCACCCGCTCTTGGAGAGCTGAAATTACTTGGTTTTCCTCGGGATTTAGCTGGATTTGAAGTATTCAGAAAGTTGGTGTTCAGTTTCGCAAGACTTGGCCTCCTCGAAGCAGAGGGCTTACGGGCCATCGGTGATCGCCCTTTTGGAAAAGCCTCCTGCCATCCTTCTTCAGAGATGTCGTCTTTTCCAACGATTTCATTTTGATCCAGCAAAGTTTTGTCTCCTACAAATAGATCTGTATTCTTAGTGGAATCCACAGGAGGAGGCTTGGATTTGTTCTCTAATTCAGATCTATTCTCCTTATCGCTGGAGTTCTCCGCCACAGGTTCGTTTGCTGATGCGAATTCGCCCTTTTGAGGCTCATCTGCCACTGTTTCCCCATTTGAACCAACTTTTCCTTTAAGCTGTACAATTAGATGAAAACCAGTCAAGAAATTAATCGACACGAGAAAGAATGATAACAAATATCAAGAACATGACATAATCGATGTTTTAACCTTAGCCCGAGCTTGCTTCCTTTGAGCCTCTCTTGCTTTCATCTCTGCATCCGGGGTTATATAGTCCAACAGATCCGAAACACTGATATCAAGAACGACAAAAGTAATGCGTATTAGAGATCATAAAAATGTAATTTTTCTGCAAAAATTTAGCCATTTTCATTCAACTAAAGCAATATTTTCAAGAATGTATACTGCAACTTCTTTAGTTATGTCAGATGTTACATACTCATTTAAATAACATTTGGAAATATGATTTTAACCTCAAATGGCCTTTGCTAGAGATAGAGGCATCTGGTTTGGGTGTGCCATTACGTGCAGCTTCTTGCTGCTCTAATGCCTTGGACTCAAAATATTCTAACCAGGCGGCCGCATCCTATGGATATTATTATCAAATAAGATAAGAAGATGGTCACCCAAAAGTCTTTAATCATCAAGGTAGTTAAGTGTTACCTGTGTACGCAGATCATCCGATCCTAGTTTAGCTTGCAGTATCTGAAGAGTGGTCTGTTCGTGTTGAACACTCAAAGAATATGCCTCCATCAACGAGAGAGCAATTGCAATAGCATGATAGCTAGCAGCTGTCTGGAAACACAAAAACAACAAAGATGTTTAATTCCCTATATTGAATGATAACAGACATTTCATGTATGTATGAAGGATTGGGAAGAGAGATTACTTGTATATGATCAGCACCCAGAAGTCTTTGGTTACACTTGAGAGCCTCGTGAAGATACCTAAGGGCAACATGGACATTACCCAAACCTTCTTCCATCATAGCTACGTTAATATAGGTGGCAGCAGTATTTGGATGAGACGGGCCGCATGTTAGATGCAACAGATACAGCGCACGGTTCACATACCTAAAGGAAAGAGACGCAACCAATTTCTCAACATTCAGAAGAAAAAACATATCAATCAAGAACGTAGGAGATATGCAATTTATTATGCCTTTGTTTCTGTAAGAACAATCTCTTTAATAGGGATTTCTGTTTATAAGACTGAGATGTTATATTAATTTTTTTATAAATTTAAATATGTGTCAATAAAATTAAGTAGAAAGAACATCTAATCATACTTTAAAGCCAGTTCAGTATGTTGGAGTCTATAATAGAAGACTGCCAAATCTCCATAACTCTTCATTGTGTCGGGATGATCAAGCCCGAGCTCTCTCTCATTGATATCTAAAGCCTTTTGCTGGTAGATAGTAGCCTGCTCACATTAACACATCATAAAAGGACCCGATCAGACGATAAATCACAACACATCTGGAAAAGTAAGACACATTCTATATGTCCAAAGCTAGTGCAGATAACACTATAAAAAATAAATCAGTGAAAGAAATATTTTCTCATTTAATTTTTAGAAGATAGGATCATAGTACCTGATTAAAATCCCCAGTGTGGTAGAGCACCACAGCCAGCAGACTATACGCCCCAGCTGTCATTCGATGATAAGGACCACAAACGGAAACCAGTTTCGAAAGTGCCTTAAAAAGATAAGTGAGTGTTCATCACATCTCTGAGCATAATTCTGATAATGATATAAATCAGGGAATCAATCAGGGGACTAACTTACCTTTGTTCCATAAGTAACAGCATCTTCCAATTTGCCCTTATCCAAGGAAGTCTTCGATGATTCCAAAAGAGTACGTCCATCAGCAGATGAGCAAGCAACGTGCTGTATGAAACATAAATATCGTTAGAACTACTTATAATAATATCATTAAAGTAGCATTTCCAATTTCTAAAATGATCGATCACCATACTTTATAAACAGGCACCATGCTGATTATATCTGATTTCTTGAACGGGAAGGGAGAGTCCATATCATAGTCCCTGGGTACAAGTTCGAGCCCAACCTGGAAAAGAAAAATCAAGTTAATAAAGCTAATCACTTAGTTGAAAGCCATTAAAGGTTCATAAATTTGCATACCTTGTGACAAAGCCCACGAAGAATAGCAAACTTTCTAATGTCACTGCGTGCTTCATTTTTCCATTGCCAGGCAAACCTTTTGATAAGGAACGTCTCAACCCACTTCCACTTTAATTCATTGTCATCTTCATCATCAGTTCCTGTAGGGGTCCCCAACAAAAGATTCAGACAAGAAGCAACTGATGAAGCCATGTTTGCAACATCACCCACAGCTGCCAGAACTCCCTGCAGGATGTGCTTATAAGCTCGAACGACCATCTCATGGATACAGAGGGACTGAACATGTGGAAGCTTGTCTGAAAGTTCAACCTGATGGAGATAAACCAAAAAGGGTGTAAGTTTGGAAAGAGATATATGTGTTTAAAAGCATTTAGACAGTTTAAGGAATGAAACTAGTAATTTATAAAACATTTATCGTCAAAAATTGATCCCACCAAAAGCAAGAAATTATTGACCCTTTTGAAGCTTATGACATGCAGCCTAAAGGTACGAAGTATTCAGATTAGAGTTAATGAAAACTTGTTATGAACTAGATTATTCCAAAACTACTTTAGGAACTTTCAGAAAATCTTGAAGTGAAAACCCATAAAATCAATCGTGAAATAAACTATTAAATATACAACAGCACCAAATTAAATTACCACACGGCCCAAGGAGCACATTTGCAAACCCCTAGTATGCATGAAATCGGTCAGTGTCCTTCCATCAACCGGTGAAAGTTCAAGGGACCCAAAATCAGCAACCTGTCACAAGAATTCACAAAGAAGCAAAGTGAACCAACATCTCAGGAATCTGAATATTGGTTAAAGATTAACTATGAACAAGTGGTTTTACCAGTTTTGGAAGGGCCGTATCGGCATAATATTTACGTGCCATCTCAATCAACTCATCAGGCGTCTGCACATATACATATAACCAGATAACTTATAAGTCAATATTTCAAAAAGGCACTAAAGAAAATATACAAAGAAGCAAGTTGACCTTAAGGTGAAGGCCGGTTTCTGATTCTTTAAGGCGCAAATATGCTGCTTCAGGAATCACCTTCCTCCATATGATTTCCTTGTCCTCGTCTTTTTCGAGTTCCTTCTTGTTAGCATCAGAATTATTAGCAGACTCGTTTTTATTAATTTGATCATCCGACTTCTTTTTCAAATCCTTCAGTAGTCCACCGTGCTTTCCAAGACCCTTCACAGAAGGCTCGACTTTAATTTCTTCGTTCTTCTTCGGCTCATCTTTCCCGTTTTGCAGGTGTTGCACCCAACAGGCACCAAGCTCCCATCTAATTGACTTTTCTGATGTAGATTCTTCTCCTTGAAGCCTCTGTAAGCTTTCATTCAGCACCTGCCTTACCAATGGCCTACTGGCCCGTAATTCTTCCAAATCACCATTCTGAACTCTTTGAACTGGGCTGGACGACTGGGGCGTGGTTGACTTGTGCAACAGCATTCTCAAGCTGGAAAATTTCAGATAAAAAAACAAAGTTATCCATTGCTCCAAGATCAAATGACTATAAGATGAAACCACTTAAGATAAAGCTAACCGTACTGACCTGTTAATGTTGAGTGCATTTGCTCCTCCCTCGGGATGTTCCTCGATGTTTATATCCTGAGGAATCAATTTACCATCCCAATTCACCTCAGCCGAAACTTTCACAATGGCCGTGTGTCCACAGTGTCTAACGACCACAACCCCTAAAGTAGACGTATCCTGTATAGACATACGATCCCACAAAATTAATTTCCACATATCAACATTAAATTTTCGAAAACAGAAGAAAAGAAACAATGAGTTATCAGACGAACATGTACAGTCGCACTCTCGTCTGCAGTTATGCCTTTAAGCAAGTTTCTCTTAGTCAGTTCCTCGTTCGAAATTCCAAGAACCTTGCTCCCATCGTTTTTGCTATCCAGCTTCACGCTCCCATCCGGAGGATCTTTCGTGACGCTAATTAGTAGATCTCCAACTCTTTCCTCATGCGAAACTGACGAACCAGAACCGTTCTCTGTTAGACGCTTTATTGCAGCAACTGCTTTGAATACTGAAACATCGACGAATAGACTATGAAGCAGAAAGGCCTTCCTATCTCGTAGCTGCCTCTCTTCAGGAGTTTTACACGGCATTGCTGCCAAAATGGAGAATTCCTTCGCCCAGGGCCTGAAGTCGTGCTTCCCGTTTCTTCCTTGCCCGCCCCCACTTCCTCCCCAGCTTTCGTCTTCAACGGGAAGTGGAGGGAAAGTGGATGGGTTCTCAGCAACGAGAGAGGGCACCAACCAAGTGTTTGCTCGAAAACCATATGGAAGATTCCCAAACTGAGAGAACATATATAGATGCCATCATTTAATATGTTCAAGAAAATCCATTGTTGGTATAGATACTGAAATTACTCACTTTATTGTGCTCGGTGAACGCTTTCATCAGAGCCTTGTATGCCTGGAAGCAAATAAAGATCATGAAAAAGTACAACTTGATAGCCACATTTTTAACATACAGAAGAAGATTAGCACGGTGAAATAATTCAAGAAAGAGAAGGAGCAACGGGACGGAATCGGGCTTCGCTTACAGAATCGAAAATTCTGTTTATCTGCTGCAAAAGGCCAGCTAAGGAGTGACTCAAAAGAAGACGCTTTCCAGCAGGATAAAAACCTTTTTTAGAGGCAACAATCGTGGTTGGCTTCCCACTGCAAATCCGAACCTGCATTCGAGTTTGATAGAAACCATGTCAATCAGATTGTAAAGAAGGAAACAACACATTCAATTTCAACCAAATATTGTTGCCAAGATTCTAACATCAATTTGAAATAAATCCTCATCTGTTTTGTCCTCCAGGAATGGTCGAGCTGATCTCCTAATATCTGCAATGTTACAAATTAACTGATTAGCAAGCACACATTCTATAAATTATCTTTCAAAAGTTCAGAATTATAAGTCTAAAACCCACAATTGTATTCCCATTTTTTCTCCACATTCTCTCTTTTTAAATCAAAAGGAAGAAAAATGTGTCAATTTAAACAAGTTTTTCATGGCTAAGAGTTCAAAAAACAAAGATGCTGAAGAAATCAAACGCACATTCACATTCTATGAGGCACAAACCCCATGAGTTATAAACATTTTTGTCCCGTAACTTTCACCTTTTTATTCGCAAATAATCCCAAGATAGTTAAAGAAAATCAATTTAGTCTTATAACTTTGTAAATTACTCAATTTACCTCCAATTTTTTTTTTTTTTTTCTTTTCAAAACGACGTTATTTTTGGCTCATTTTGGTCCTGCAACTTTCATATTTTTGCAAATTGTCTGATGACATATTCCGAAAACCATGATGCTTGACAAAAACTGAACGTAAATTGGATTAATGTACAAAATTAGGGAACTAAAATAATTTTTTTTAACTATCTTGGGACAATTTGTTTTTTAACTCTCAGCCCACATTATTTTGTGCCTCCAATAACATATTTCAGGTTTCATTTCTTCAAAATTAACAACAAATTCAAGTAGAAAGTAAAATGGCGAGCAGTAAAAGCTCACATTGAATGGGCGGAGTGAGGTGAGAGAACGAGAAGAAGTCATAAAACTGGCCGAGCCTCGGCGGCGGGCACATGATCGCCGCCGCGGGATCGCCCTTCTCAGCCGTGTCCAGTCCGGCGGTCGACGTGGGAATCTCCGGCTTCGCGGGCTTTGGTTTTGGCGAAACGGCGGCCTTTCTGTCGGCGGCTTTGGTTTTCGGAGAAGACGCCGGAGCTGCATTCTGTAAGCCGGAATCTGAGTCCGGTGAACCGGGTTCTTTAGAACCGGAGTCCTTGGTGCCGGTTCGAGTACCGGTCTTGGGAGAAGATGAGGAACCGCCGAAATACGTTGTGCAGGCAACGATGTCTAGGAGCCGTCTAATGTGGTCCACAGCTTGTCGTTCCGTGTACTCCTCTGCAGGGGATCATAGAGTTTTATTTTTCGTTTTCGCACCCCTTTATATTTAAGAAATTATACAGTTACCCCAAAACAAATATTATTTTTAAGAGTAAGACTTGTGTTGTGTGAGATGAGATGTTGAAATGAGGTATTAATTTGGCACGACACATTAACACTTTGACAGATGTGTGTGCTAATTTGTGTTGTCTCATACCATAAAACGGTCTCACGCAGATTTTTATGGAAATACCCAATTAAATTATACTCCCTCCAATTCAAAATAAGTGTCGTTTTAGAGATTTTAGGATAAATTAAGAATTATAAATTTTGACATATATACCCCACATAAATTTCTAAAAGATTTATTATATTTTGGTAATCCCTAATAGATATGCTATATTTAAATATAATCCCTAAAATATCACTTATATTTTGAATTGGAGGTAGTATTTTTTTTTTTTTTGATTCTGAATCGGAGGTAGTATTTTTTTTATTTTTTTTCTAAATAAGAGATATGTTAAACAAGAAAATAAAATGGAGGGACAATATATATATTTTGACAAGAAATGGAGGGACAATATTTGAACATGCATGATTTATATATTTATTATTCATATAAAATTAAATGAAATGATGGACATATGTATATACCTTCAACAATTGTAAGGTGGCAAGGCTTGAGAGAGGCAATCTCCACCGAATCCTTTAATCTTGCCCCTCGAACCTAGCAGCAGCACCGTCAAAATATTGAGCATGCAATAAATGTGGAAGTTATGAAAAATAATTAGTAATTTGTGCTATGTAAAAATATGTAATCCATGGCTTATTAGCTATTAAATGTCTAAATCACAGTTTAGATATATTTACCCACATTCTTGAAAGGTTGTTAGTTGAGACATATATATGCATCAAAATCGTCCAACCTAACTCTTTATTCATCAAATTATTAACTTCAAAGAAATACATACATATCATGTATCTATATATATACTATGGTGCAATTAAATGTCCAACCACACAAAGATCTTTAACATGCATGCATCATGTGATTTAATTTTTTACATGACTTTTTAATTTTATTTTATTTTTAAAAACGGAACTTTAGTGCTATAAAAATTCACTTTACATATAATTCTTCTTAGCTTTTAGGACTCTAATATTTTATAGGATCCTCGATAAACTAATTTAAATCTTTGATAACTTTCTATGTAATAATGATAGTACTTTTTTTTCTCTATTGTCTAGACCATCTTATACAATTTTTATATTTAATTTAGGAGTAATTCTTGTATGAGACCGTCTCATAGTATGAGACCAATAATATTTGATCCACTTTTAATTTAAATTGTGTCATTTATTAATTAAAAAGTTGTCACTTTTAAAAAGTGATAAATTTTAAACAAAAAGTGATAATATTTTTGTTAAAAGTGACTTATCACTTTTCTTTAAAAATATTATCACATTTTATGATAATCCTATCACTTTTTTTAATTTGATAAGTCTCATATTATGAGACGGTCTCACACAAGTTTTTGCCTTAATTTAGACAAAAATTTATGTGAACGAACTTGCGGTTATAATTTATTTTGTAATACAACTCGAAGATTGTCGGAGGATCGTGTGTTTCTCTTGTAAATTAATTAATCATAAAACAACATTAGATATTAAATAACTCTACATCTATATATATATATATATATATATATATATATATATAACAATAATCTCCAAATTTAAATAGTATACGTTTTATGGAATAAAATTTGCGAGACGGTCTTACACGAATACAAATTCGATTTTATTTAATGCTTGTATAATTTTTAAAGTTTTAATCTTATATGCATCAGATGTACCATGTAAATTCATATTACTTATTTTCACTGGCCAGTTTATCAATTGAAACTAGTAAAAAAAATTATTATAAAATTTAATCCACATGTTATTATATAATATATTATGATTTATCATAAACTGAACTTGTAATTTGAATTTGTAATTATTCAATAACTAGAGTGTACCCACGCGAATTTCGCGTACTGAAAAAATATATTATATTTATTTTCTGTAGACATTTAATATAAGAGTATTTTTGTTTAAAAAAATTCGAGGTACATACAATAAATTATGAGGTTTGTTTAGTTGTGGCCCGTGCCCTTCACTAAACTCTATAGGTATATCCTACAAACTAAATAATTAAAAAAAATATCAAAAATCATATAAATTAATAACAATTATGGAATAACATTACTTAGACTAATAATTTAATAATAATCAATTTCCCATTTCATTATTGAATAATTTATAAATTAATCAACATTATTAGTTATTAGGAGTATACGGTAAGAAATTAATTTATGTAAAAACAATACAAAATTTGAAATAAACTTTAAAGTTACAAATACTTGTTCATCGATTAAAATGAGTTCCAAGTAGAACTTGTCTCTATTAAAATCATTAAAAAATATTGTCCAACTTTTTCAATCCTAACTTTAACGGTCATTTTTTGGCTCTCACTCTTGATATTAGAAATCAGAGAGAATTGAGGTGTCATACTCTTGAAATCTAAAATGAGATTTAAATTACAACAATTAAACCATCATAATTATTCAGATAAAAATACATGGTATAGTTAAATTTATAATTTTTGCACATGAAGAATATTTAAACGATGAAGAGCATAAATCAACAATCATTATTACATTCATATTGATATTGATATTTAAATCTAATCAAAATGTGAACACTTAAAATGATGAATTTAATTATAAAATAAATATACTAATAACAATAGAAATATAACTAACCAACAATTGATGAGAGAAATCTCAGCAAAAGAGTGGAACAAATGAAACTTTGATGTGAAAAAATAAAATACAGTATGCTCTTATTTATAATAAAAAAAAATGCATGCAATATTATATCTTGTCCATAATAAGAATATATCACATAAGAATATTCTTTGGTATATATAACTATATACCTTTTATTTTATGAAAAAATAATTGAACATTATATTATACTATATATACTAACTCAAACTTAGAAATGATAAGTTTAGATTCATTCAATAGGTAGATCATATTTAATTACATTAAGGTTTGGAAAAAATATGATTTATAATAAATTCTAAAAATAACTAAATAAGAAAATGGAAAAAATATCTATTTGCATTAATTATGCAGATATAAATTAATGGTTTAGATTTAATGATATAAAACGAAGGGTCGAGATTAAAAATTTAACCAACTTTTAATGAGAGCACATTATTTCAAAATGGAGAGATTTGAGACATGCCACATCAGCCTAAGAATAAGGTGGTGTTGACACATCATCTTTGTGAGGTTTGAAAATATATTATTATAAGATTTACAGTATAATTACTTCGTTTACGCAATACATATTAAACTAATAATATTCGATAACTGTCTCTCGCACAAAAGAAAGGCTTCAGAAAAACATATGTTGGAAACCAAACTAATTATATTGCACCTTTTCAAATTTTGTTTTAATAACCACGTATTTATATATAACTGAACTTTGATGTAAATTTTATGTTTTACGAGTTTAATTTTATTTTACTTTTCAGTTTCAAAATTTTTAAACTTTGCGTATCTTAACTTAATTTGTATACTTAATGACCCGTCAAAAAAAAAAAAAAAAACTTTGTATACTTAATGTGAAAATTAATGAAAAAAAAAATGTTTATTAAAAAACGTTTTAAATATAAAAAATCGAGTACAAATATTTTATAATAAATTTGAAAGACTCAGTTAAACAAAATATCAAGATTAATATTGTAGTGAATACTGTATTAATTAATTGTTGCTGACATTAAAAAATTAATTATTGACATCAAAATGGTGATGTCAAGAATAGTCATCTTCAGCCCATGAACGATAATGACACGACATTGTGATAGTGAAGATTTGGTCCATGCCCAAAATATGTATTCAATTGTAGTGAATTAATGTAGTGAATTACAATATGAATAGGTGTATTAATTTGATTGTAAAATTACAGTTCATGTTTTTTTTATTACAAATTTAAATCTTTAATGAAATTAAAATATAAATCTTCAATCATCTAATTAAAATATAAATTTGAGAATAAAAGCAATCCCAAGAAAGATTGTATAAATAGTAAACGTAGGATAGGGATAAGGATACCTCGTGAGTAAAAGAGTAGCTGGTCAGGTGACACGTGTCAACATGGACGGCCAAAAGTTTTCTCACATCTAAGATCCTGTCCGTTGATATTCCCTGCAGTACATTTGAATTGACACTATTCCTATCAAAATGCTTCTCCAAAATCCAGCATAGGTAGTTAAAAACGAATTTGGAATAATCTGATAGTATTAAAATAGGGATATAATACTCTAATTCCAAAAAAAAAAAAAAAAATACACGTTAAAAAAAAATACACGTTAAAAGGAGATGAATAGCATACTGATTTAAGTTTCAAATAAACATATAAATAATTAAATTTGTAACATCATACTATATTATATAAAATGGGTCCTAAATAGTAAAAACTAGTAATTTTCACAATTATTCAAATATTTATGTTAAATTTATGAAACTTACTTATGCTTATATTTTTTTTAACATTTTAATTAAATATAGAAAAATACTTTTTAAATGGTGAATTCTTTGTACATTACCTTCTTGAAACCAATTGAGGCAATAATTAGTAATGCATGGTTTTTGTTTTTTAAAACAAAAAAAAATCATATATATGTATTGACGTTCATCATTTTTTAAATTTAAAATACATGTAAATGATAGTATTTTTAATTATATATCCATATGTACGTATGAATTATCTGTACTATACAGATTTTAAAATGCTTTAAAAAATCACAAATAGCAAAATTCAAGTATATATTTTTTCCAATACATTATATTTAATCATATGCAAGGAAAATACAATCGATTATCTCTATGTAATTTTATATTATTTGGAAAACTGCATGCATATATATAGCCACATATATAATTAAATACATTTGTCAATGTTGGTAATTAGTTTCCTCAAAATCATTGACAACTTAAAGTTACAAAATATATCATGAATGAGTTTCACCATGAAACTTAATTATTTGTATTCATATGTAATTTTCAACAATATTAATTATTTTATTAAAAAATATTAGTTTGATAAGAATTCAGTATAATAAAAATATACTAAATTATTTTGAATTGAACAATAACTTGATTTACATGATACTTTTTAAAGTTTATAGACGATTCGATTTAAACTTTATTAATTTTTAGACTAATGGTCTTTTTTAAAAAATGGAATGGAATAAGTGAAGTTATACACATTGTTTTTAAATGACTACCCTAAATATCTATCAATTTTTTCATACAATGACAATGTAACGTTCTCTTATTTGAATTACCTTATAAAACTTAACAACAATATACCCCAAATAAATAAGACATTTAAAGGTTTTGTCTCACCAAATATGTATTAAGTACATAGCTCTACTTTGTATTAGCTACCAAATATACAAGAAAACAACGTAAAAAATGGGAGAAAAATCATCTATATATTAAAAAAAAAAAAAAAAAGAAGATGAAATGATGATAATTGATAGTAGTACATACCTTTAGTGTCACTTGAGAATCATCAGGCGTCTCTACAGTTATTTCTATTACAGTTGGTAACACTGTCGAAACAGAAAGCCAATCAACAATAAATCATTCAGTTGCAGATAAGGAATTTTGTCGCCTACTTATTTGGAAATGAATTAATGGAAATTTTATTTAATGATTTCAGCTAATTTATTTACGGTGGTGAATGAAAAAATTAAGATAATAATATAGATAAAATCCAAAGATAATGAGAAAAAGGTTTATAAATTAATTAAAAAAGATAAGACATACGTACCTTTCTCTTCTTTCTTCTTCTTTTCTCCTTTGGCTTTGTGGGGTTTAGTTTTGCCAGTCTTGGGCGCCATCGATGGTTAATTTGGAAGTGAAATGTGACCAATGCTACGAAATGAATTTTTACTTAACAAAAAACATATCAAATTTTCGTAACAAACCCAAGTATTACTAAAGAAATGAAATGTGGCTTGAATAAATGAAAGTCGGGATATTAGCTAGGATAAACAAAAATCGCAACGAAAATGGAATAAAAATAGAAGGCAAATTCGATATATAGGCGCAAAACGGTGTCTGAATATGAACAGTGAGAGTGGTATATACAGTACTACAAGTACGAGATTTTGTGGGAGTTCATTAAACAAAAATGCAAAAGTAGGCAGGAAGAGAGAGAGAGAGAGAAAAAAAAGAGGAGAGAGAGAGAGGGGGTTGTAAACTTTGTGAATTTAGAGAGGTGGGATGGATAGGATAAGGCAACAGGTATCCCACAAGCTTAGCCTATTTCCCTTTTGTTAAAATTTGTACATATACCCAACAACTTAAGGCTGGAAATTTGTGGCCTCTCATTTCTCTTCTTCTTCCATAACTCTTTATCTCTCTCTCTCTCTCTCTCTCCCATTTGGGAGCTTGTAATGAGAGACTAGAAGCAGCTGAGAAAACTGAATATTGACCTTTTTTACCAATTTTTTTTTTCATTGATAGGATTAGGAAGAAAACAAAAGGAGAGAATGGTGTGTTTGGCTTTGTCCAGAGATAAGATTGTGGTTAAGTGGATAAAATGATAGATTTTACGCGCTTAATTTTAAGCCACGTATCTCGCTTTAGATACGCTCTGTTACTTAGCTCTATTTTAATTTTTTTTTTCTAATGCAACAAAACCTTTTAATTATTCTTTTTGTTGTTAAATGATGACAATGGTGGTTAATTGTAACTGTTCCATATATAGAAAAGCAAATGCAATCTGAAAATTTATTGATGAGTAAATTTGCAATAGGACATCCACTTCTTCCTATTTTCGTATGAGTTTGGCACTGATATTTGAGTTAGGAATATAATTGTCAGATATACACTCAAATAATAGGTGAGTAATAAATTTTCTGGAGTCAAATTCTTTTTTTAAGTATCACTGTTATGAATACAAAATATCACTTCTATGTATATGAAGTGACACTATTTAAAAAATGTTTGATTTTTAAGCAATAATACTTTATATTTAAAATAGTAACTAGTATTTCTTCCGTGCGATGCACGGATAGAATATTATAAAATTTAAACGCAAGATTGTATAATGAATTATTATAAAAAAAGTTTAAATTAATCAAGTGACTTAGCCCACCTGGCCACTGAGTTTTTCACTTTAGTGAGTGACCCAAATTCGATTCCCTTTGGGAACGAATTAAGAGAGTTATAAGGTGGTTTGAAGAGTTCTTGGAGTACTTGGGGGTTTGGTGAACTAACTTCTAGCAACTAACATTTACCGATAAAATATAAAAAATAAAAAAAATTAAATTAAATTTATATTATCCATAAATCAATTAATATGTAAAGATTATATTGAATATATGTGAGTATTATAATTATTTAATTGTATACTAAATTCACAACAAATACTAATATTCATAAAATTATTTTAATATTTAAAAAACTTATATAGTCTAAATAAAAATTATTTAAACTCAATAAATCGTATAGTTAAAGTCAATAGAAAATATTTAATAATAAAATAAATATTTTAAATATGATTTTTCTTTTTATTGTGCAATATATATGTTAAATTAAAAATATTCAAAAAACAATTTAATTTGATATATAGTGGGTTGAAAATAGATTTAAAATTAAAAAGCTAAATAATTTTGAAATTATTGGTGCAAAGTGAAAAAGAAAAGAAATTGGTAAGATCAATTCACTCTCTTTAATGGAGAGTGAGATTCATTATTGCACCATAAAGCAAGTACACTTCACTTGCTCCAACTTTTTCTCTCTTCTCACATCTACTTATATATATATATATATATAGATAGTGCATATATATAATAGTTTTTTTTTTTTTTTTTTTTACGTAAATTCAAGTTCACTATGTTAATTTTTACTAAAGTGAATCAATGACAAATAAATATATTATTGAGGCTACATTAATAGATTTTCAACACTGGTGTTAACAAAACTTATTAAACTTTGGTATAGTATTCTATTATCTATAACGTCAATAAATACAAAATGCAACATCAAGTTAGAAATAAGAGATCCTAATCAACGATTACTTAGAGTCGATATGAAATCTTTTATGAATAAGTTTTATAATATGAAATTTATACTCTTATATGTATTTATTGATATCATTATAAAATATTATGGTATCAGTAAATGCATATAATAATATCGATAAATACATTCAGTTGTATCAATTTTATACCACAAATAAGTTTAACAAGATCTATTCTAGAGTCAAATACTTCTTACAAATGAGAATCCATTTACACACATCACATGTATCAACTGACTATACCAGTTAATGCAAAATTTATGTTTAAAAACAATCGATTAATTGCAAAATGTATTTTAACTCCTCCTTCAAGTCTGTACCTCAAGATTTAAGTGGCTTCTAGCACTATAATTAATTGGTTCGAAATTTAAAAAATATAAATAGAAAAACTTCATCTTTATGAACACACGAGTACTCGAATCAATTCAACCACTCTGTTTTGCAGAAACATGCTCTAATATTTCATTAAAAGAAAAAAGAAAGAGAAAATACACAAAAGTGTCCAAAATTTAAGGGGGCACTTGTTTTTTGCCCCTTTTTTTTCAAAAGATGTATTATGCCCATTTTGGACCTAAATTGTCCACACTACCCTTACTCATCCATTTTGCAATTTCACAAAATAATTCTTATTTCACAAATTAATATTCTTATATCCAAACACTCCAATTCAATATCCAAACACTTCAATTCAACATGGGAGAAAGTTGAATTCGTCAATCAACAAGCCCAAATACTATCACAGGCTGGAAAAAAAAATTCAGGCGATGGGCGTTGGCCAAGGTTTCCGGCAAAATTCAGGCGGGCGGGCTTCTGTTTCGCGTTTCTAGTCCAAATTGATTTACACAACACATTATTGCTTAAATCAAGACTTTGAGAGGCCAATTTCATTCATTCATATTACACATTTCAAGAAATCAAACACCATTGTTTGGTTGGCCAAGGTATCTCCACCAAAAAGAGATGCAAGAGTGATTGAGTGTCTAATTCAATTCAATTTATGTCAATAAGGTATGGAATCACTCCTTTGATAATTTATTTTGTATTGTGGTGTTATTGAAACATGAATTACTCAAAAAAATTCTCAAAAAAATTCATTCATGTAAATGCCCACCAAGTGTTTGACAAAAGTCCAAAATGAAAGAATATGATATGTTTGTGTGTTAAATTCACTCATTTGACCATTTATTTTGTATTGTGGTGATAAGGTATGGAATTACTCAAAGCATTTGTTAAGTAAAATTTCTTTCATGTAGATGTCCACCAAGTGTTTGACAAAAGTCCTAAATGAAAGAACATGATATATTTTTGTATTAAATTCACTTATTTGTCCATGTATTCTGTAGTATGGTGAGAATGAAGCATGAATTTCTCTGAATGTTCAGCTATGATATTTGACCATTTATTTTGTATTGTGGTGATAAGGTATGGAATTACTCAAAGCATTTGTTAAGTAAAATTTCTTTCATGTAAATGCCCACCAAGTGTTTGACAAAAGTCCAAAATGAAAGAATATGATATGTTTGTGTGTTAAATTCACTCATTTGACCATTTATTTTGTATTGTAGTGATAAGGTATGGAATTACTCAAAGCATTTGTTAAGTAAAATTTCTTTCATGTAGATGTCCACCAAGTGTTTGACAAAAGTCCTAAATGAAAGAACATGATATATTTTTGTATTAAATTCACTTATTTGTCCATGTATTCTGTAGTATGGTGAGAATGAAGCATGAATTTCTCTGAATGTTCAGCTATGATATCTCTTTTGAGTGTGATGTTTATAAATTGAAGGGAATTTGTGCTAACGAAGCTTGCCAACCGCTTGCCAACTTATTGCCAATAATTTGCCAACTGCAACAACACCTTTTGTGAAAGTTATGAATGCGTATGGTCTTATTTTTTGTTATTTTATTAGCTTATACTCTTACCCGCACCCTTTTGTCTAGTTCCAGATGAGTGAACGAAGATTTTTGGTGATCCATTTTAACGGAAAATGGGATGGTGATTATCGTGGTGATATTGGGTGAAGACAACCCCACATCTGATGATGATATTTGTATAGAAGTTGATCATTCTTCTGATGAGTCTTATGATGATTATGAGTCCTTTGAGAATCCCACCGAGATTCATCCTGAAATTCTTCCGAACGTGCTCGTCCATGGTCCATTCCGTGTATGCCTTCAACTTTGCCACCGAGACGACATATTTGTTAGCAAAAAAAAGATGTGTACTCAAGATAGAAGACATATGAATTGTTTTCATGTTTTCTTAGTATGCATTTCTATTCCAAAAATAGGGCAACTTAGGTTGGTTTGCATCCTCATTTGGTCCACTTTGTCAGTTTATCGTGCAGTAGATCTAGTTTGTTTTAGATAAGTTATTGTGTATGATGTTGCATGTTTATTTCAATTCAATTCATTAATCCTTTAAGTTTGCCATTTATTGTCGTTTTGAGCCTTAATTGATACTATAAATATGATTGTACACATTTTACTCTGCATGGCTAACACTTGACCCCATAGGTATGATTATTTACCTTGTTGGAAAATGAGTTGGCATAGGGTTGGCACAAGTGTTGGCATAGGATTAAAATGAATAGTTGACACACAAATGATTGTTTTATTCTTTCACCAGATCATTTAACAATAAATTACTAAAATAAAAAGATCAAACAAGTGAACAACCATCAATATTCCAAATTGCAAAAAATAAGTGAAAAAAACAAAGTCGACTATTAGTTTATCGTCTCACATATCGAGTGAAAGTTGAATATTTAATTGTTGTCATCCTATATGTTTCCATATACATCTTTCCGAGATAATAAACAACAAAACAAGTATATAAATCACTTTGTACTTCAACGTTCAAACTCGTAAATTGTTAAACTAAGCCTGCAAAAGAAACATAATTTGTTAAAATTAGTACATTGAGAAAATAATCAATATAGAGCTTCAAACATTAGTATAAAGAGCATGACATATTCTTTATTAATCATGTGAAAATCTCAAAGCTCACTGATCCTACTCTAATATTTTTTTTCCAACATAAATAGTGCTGTGAGAGTTGGCAAACAGTTGACATATAGTTGAATATAGTTGACAAAAAATTGTGAACCATATATGAATGTACTAATATAAAATTATTGAGGATTATATCAAGCCCTAACTATTGTGGTTAATATGAGATGTCAATTATTGCAAAAATATATGAGCAAAAAAGTGAATTAGCACATCAAGTTATTATACTTTTTCATTTAGGAATTTTGTCAAACACTTGGTGGGCATTTACATGAATGAAATTTTTTTTAGATTTTTTTTTAGTAATTCGTGTTTCATTAACACCACATAATACAAAATAAATGATCAAAAGAGTGAATTTTCATACCTTATTGATATAAATTGAATTGAATTAGCACATCAAGTTATTATACTCTTTCATTTAGGAATTTTAGCAAACACTTGGTGGGCATTTACATGAATGAAATTTTTTGAATTTTTTTTTTTTTAGTAATTCATGTTTAATTAACACCATAATACAAAACAAATGATCAAATGAGTGAATTTTTATACCTTCTTGACATAAATTGAATTAGCACATCAAGTTATTATACTCTTTCATTTAGGAATTTTATCAAACACTTGGTGGGCATAGTGATAAATGAAATTTTTTCAGATTTTTTTTAGTAATTCATATTTCATTAACACCATAGTACAACATAAATGATCAAAAGAGTGAATTTTCAGATCATATATACATAAATTGAATGAGATAAACTGTAATCTTACTCCCTTCGTTAATAAATGGATCGACAACTACAATCTTACCCTTGCCGAAATTTTCTTCTACTCAATCGATTAAATTGGCCGAAACTATGGAAGAAGGGAAGGTCGCGGCGGATTTTGGAAGAACCCGTGCGAATTTTCAAAGAAGGGTCCGATTTTGGAAAGACCCGTGCAAAGAACAGAGGGGATGAAGAACCCGACTGCTTTTTCAATTCATGGTTTTCAGTTTTCTTTTTCTTTTTTTTCTGAATTTTTAATTTTTGGATTGGTTAGTGTTTGGATGCAAGACAAAACTAATATTGGAAGAAGAAGAAAAAATTTGAAATGCAAAATCATTGAGTAAGGGTAGTGTGGACAATTTAGGTCCAAAATGGGCAAAATACATCTTTTGAAAAAAATAGGGCAAAAATCAAGTGCCCCCTTAAATTTTGGGCGATTTTGCTTGTCTCCCAAAAAGAAACATGCAATCCCCATTATATTCACTTGAAAATGAGAAGAACATAAAAAAAATCCTAATCTTCATCCCTCTTGATCTATCTTAGACAATGAAAAAATCAGAAAAATGCAAAAAGGGACAACTAAAAAAGCTGCAGACTTGAGCAATTCCTCTGTCTCTCTTGAAATCGCACCAATTCTCGACCAATCTCCACTGTACCTGACACATATTAAACATTGAAAATATCGGTATCCATACAAATATTACATCATTATAGTACTCCATTTTTGTAAGAAAAATAAGTACCCGGCATCGATGAATCCCAATGCAAGAACTCCAATCCCAGATTGAATGATGATTCTACTTTTCGAAAGATTCAATGAAAAAGGGGCCTTTTTGGAATTTTCAGAATAATCTTTTTTGGTAGCCAATATTGTGGGAGGGCTCACATATGAATATGAATTTCTGGTGGAAATTGAACGAGGAACTGTGTTGCAACAGAACAAACAGCTCTCACCTGTGAACATTGTTTATGTGTCTTAAAATAAGTTTGAAAAAACTCTTATCTATATTTCATTGAGTGGTTGTCATATGTCCAAACGATATCAAACATAATAAATTTATCTACTTTCTGTTTCGGAAAACATTACGACCTCTATAAATCAATGCTGTGTAAAATAATAAATTATCTAAAAAAAAATAATTTTCTCTTGTCTTAATTCAATTAAATTTTTTATCTATTTCGATAAAAATTTAATAAACTTCCTCCATTATAAATTTGATTATCCCAAACAAAATGACATGAAAATTAATAAAAAAAATTGTTTATTAGTATTTGTAGATATAAAATTATTGTTTATTATTTTCTACTTTACAGAGAAGAAGTTACTTTATAATTTAAGGGTGAATAAGCTTTTCCAACTTTATGTAGTGACTAGTGTAAATAAATTATGATTTTAAGGGGTAAGTTTGGAAGAGTTATTACTCTTTTACTATTTTGGGTAGGAGAAAAAAAAAAAACAAAAAACCTTCTCTTTAAAGAAAAAATGAATGATCTAAATCGTAACAAAGAAAGTAATAATTAAAAAAAAAAAAAAAACACCCTATGCACATTAGTGGTCCTATCAACATCATAAATTAATAACTTCTTCAAGTCACAACTTTACCGATCATTAAAAAAATCTTCAAATTACAAAAATAACTAGAATAATTTAGTAACATAAAAACTTATTGTTGATGTTTCTTGTTAAATTTTAAGCATACTTGAATCACATCTTTAACCTTTCTTATCCAATCCAATAGTCCTAATGTTGTGTTCTCAAATTGCACTAAAAAGTACAATAACTTCAAACTTTATATGTATATTGATGGATATAATGAATATATATTAATTAAATGCACACATTTTTATACAAATATATTTTTATTCATCATACTCAAAAAATCACTCTTTTCTATAATAATAAATTATATTGCTTCTAACAATATTAATTTATAGAGATTTTATTCTATTTGCACAATAAACTATAAAATAAAAAGTGGTCTTAGGTGAATCCGTGTTCACGTAATTTATTTTTCGTGATCACGTTTATCACTATTTTTATACATAGCTATTGCCATTGGCATTTTTTTAAAAAAAAATTAATTTTTAATTAGTGACATTTCATATGCACAATAATAATATTGTGTATATATAACATTAATGTTGTATATAAAATGGGCATCAATATTTTTAACGATTGTCCATTGTTCGAAACAAGATTTGTTTTTTTGAAAACCCGTTCGAAACAGGATTTCAATATGAACTGGAATTCACTGAAATTATCGCCTAAAATAAATCAACTTGAAAACGTCAAGGACTACATAAAACCACACATTCAATTTTGGAAATATAGAATTTTAAAAGAAATCGACAATAAGATATGGATCGGCACACATAATCCACATCTAAAAAGGCATTGGACCACGAGAAGGCCCATTAATATGCCACCCTGTGGGATTTATTTGTAGGCTCATTTAGGAAGATTGTATTTGCTCTTTCTTTTTCTTTATAAAGACAAACTTGTTATGAAATAATAACCTTACGATGGATATTCTTTTATTTTCTCAAAGTAAATATATGGATAGTGAATGTCCCTTTGTTATATTAAAATTAATACATATATTTTTTATTGAGTATTTATGGACTCCATATAATCCTAGAATGATCAATTCACATATTACTAGCATTTATTTGGATTCATGGAGCTTGTATATAAATAGGTGGTATGACACATTCATTTTTATTTTTAAGTGAGTGAAGAGAATAGTAAAAATATCATGGCTTTGTATGCACTCAGACGTAGTCATTCTTGACGAACTGGATAAATAAATTTGTGTTCTTCCCGTTTACTTTATTTATTTTACAACACGTTATCAGCACGAGTGTTCTACCGAATAGGACAAATTACTTCATTTCCAATAAGATTTATTATACTTCAAGAGTTTCACACTAATTCTTATCTAGCTATTCAATTTGTATTTCACATAAAGGTACGTTCCAAATGGTCATCCTCTTTGTCCGTTGATTGAGATTAGGTGAATTGTTGATTAACTCTTATGTTTTTGTGTTTTTGTACGAGTTGATCTTATTTTGTTTATGGGTCTAGGTTGTCAATTTATGTATGATTTGTTACACTTCGTAAAGTAATAGGATTTACACATCATAAAGCCAGAGTCGTCTCAGACATTTTTTGGGTCCCGAGCAAAATTAAAAAATGAGGCCCTTTATTAAACAAATATTTTCAATAGCTTAACAAAAGTAATTAATTTACAAAAATATAATTTAAAAAGTCTCGTCCTCCGAGCATTTTTTGAAACAAATTCATCAATCAAACATTTATATCTATGGTAAAGAGTTTCACAATATACGAAAGTCACTCAAAAATAAATTCTCTATTAATTATGCTCCATAAAAATACATATATAAATATAAATGATTATATATATTTTAAAATATATATATATATATATATATTAAAAAAAATTAGACACTAAAAAATGGGGCCCTAAAAAATTGGGGGCCTTGTGCGAGCGATCACCTTGCACATGGTTATAGCCGGCCCTGCATAAAGCAATACAATATTATATGTATTGTATTTTTGTTGTTCTTGTTTATGGTGATGAAATTGAATATTTTGTGTTTCTCATAAATTATTTTATGGGTTAAAATTTTATATTTTAACTAATATTTATTTCTTTGGTAATATCATTTGATATTTTGTTGGTGCATGTATTCGTGAACTTGAATACGGTGGATTCTTTGGACTTGTGACTAGTTGATGGATTTCCCCCGATTTTTATGGTTCTATTTTGGCATAATTAATTATTTGATAATAGATTTTTGTATATTTGGTTTAATTTATTTCTTGGTCATCTCTGAAAGATATGTTGGATTTGGTGGCTGAAAGCCTATCCCTGACAAGAATTTCACCATCTTTCTTTCGAATTCTTTCAAGACTTGGTAAGTTGTTTGAAGAGTATTTTTATGGTATTGGGATGCGGACTGAAATTTTTATGCTTTCACTAAGTCCCTACCTACCTCACTTGTTGTATGATAATTTCATATGTTGGATTGTCACTAGATCGCACTTGTTGTATGGTAATTTCGTCACTCTTCTGGAGTTTGTATGTGAAGAAGAATTTCGGGGAAATATATTTCGTCAAGTTTCCCTTAACGTACCCATTCTCATTTGAGAGACACAGGCTGCGTTATCTTCAAATATAACAGTAGGGGGTGTATCATTTTTAGCAATATTGCACGAGTCACCAATGTGTTTTACCAATGATCTCAATCAAATACATTCTCGTTAGGCTTCAAACAAAGTTATTATCTCTGAGTGGTTTGAAGATGTGGTAACCATAGTTTGTTTAACCGATCTCCATGAGATCGTAGTATCACCACAAAGAAAAATATAACCAGTCAGAGATATCATAGAATGTGTTTAACACCATTTCAATGTCTCCTTGTAGGAGAAACACTATATCACGCAATCAAATTTACTGCAAATGCGATATCCAGTTTGGTGCAGTTTGCGAGATAAAGTATGCACCAAATAGTGCTTAGATAAGGAACTTCTGGTTCTAGAATATCCACTGTATCTTCTTTGGGCCTAAATGAGTCCTTATGCACTTCAAGGGGTCGAACTAGCATAGGTGTACTAAGTGGATGCGATTTATCCATGTAGGATCTCTCAAATAATTTTTTCAAGTAGGTTGACTGGTGTATAAAATTTATTCGTCCTTCAGGGAGATATCATATTAATTTTTCCTTCAGGGAAATGCTCGAGTTAATTTTTCTTCAGGGAAATACTTAAATTTAATTTTCCTTCAGGGAAATACTTGAATTTATTTATTCCTTCAGGGAAATACTCAGTCTACAGGCCGAGGCAATACATGGTTTTGCCCAAGATTTTCATTTTGAATTCAGCTTTAAAGATTGAACTAACGTCTTCAATCTTCTTGCATGTTCCGATTATATTTAGGTCCTCAACATAGACGGAGATGATGCAAGAACCACTTTGCGATTTCTTTATAAATACGCAAGGAAAAGCTTCATTATATGTATATTTCTTCTTTAGGAGGAATTTACTAAGTTGATCGTACTGTATTTGATCCGACTATTTTTAGATCATGTAATGATCTTCACAATTTTGTAATATACATACTGCGGTTTTCATCATTCCTCATCTGGGGAATTTTAAATCCATCAGGGATATTGTAACGCCCCGGAATTCAGAAAGTTGACCTTTGAGGTCACAACGTCCTAAACCCAAGTCATCACTTAGTGAACCATAAAAACTGAGCTAGAAAATTTCTTATAAAAGATAAAACAATAAATATAATTATACAGATGCAGCGGAAGAACTTAACATAATACTTATTTGAGAAAACATCGGTTAGTTACTTAATAAAAACCATCATTCCATTACTTAATAAGGAAACATCCCGACGAGTCCCGGGTATGACTCTCGAGGCATTAGTGACAAAAGATTGACAGTAGTATTAAAATACCATATTGTCTCAATCTTGAAAAAAACAGTTTATTTAATTAATAAGCGGGAGTGGGAAGTAGTCATCTACGGCAGCTCCCGGACCTCAGCATCATAACCTGAAAATGTTTAGAGAGGGGCGTGAGATAAAATCTCAGCGGGTAACCTGTATGCTGTTATACAGATTATCAGGAGATCCAAAAATAATAATACTTTTAAGATTTTCACCTTTCAGTTGGTTCATTATAATTTTTGGTCATGTGTATTCGTTTTCTTTAACATAAAACTTATAAACACAAACTTAGAACACAGCATTCATATGGCCCGAAGGCCCATCATTCATATGGCTCAAAGGCCCACCAATCATATGGCTCAAAGGCCCATCAATCATATGGCTCAAAGGCCCATCAATCTCCTTTCTTATTCATATGGGGGGCACCGGTGGCATTTCCACCGCGTCCTTGTCCCTAAAAATATGGGGGCACTGGTACTCTTTCAACCACATCCTTATCCCTGTTGGGGGGGAGGGGGGCACCGGTAGCGACTCTACCGCATCCTTGTCCCTTAAAGTTTGGGGGGACTGGTACTCTTTCAACTACATCCTTATCCCTGTTTGGGGGGCACCAGTAGCGACTCCACCGCGTCCTTGTCCCTTCCGTCCTTATCCCTCCATCAGCTTCCCTTACAACTTTCACATAGTTCACAAAATCACATACCACATGCTCACATTGTTATAATCGCATACTCGCATTCACATTCATAAGATTGTTCATGTCTTTTACTGATATTCATTACGTTTGTTTCAGAAAACTGACAACAGTCCATATAACATTAACTAGCTATACAGATAGTGTCACCCACCTGGAAACTTTTAGAGGTAAAGCTTAACTTCTTGATTGCTTAGAACACGGGCGACCTCCGAGCTTTCGAGCTAATCCCACTTTACCTAGCACAGTCCGTTCATTTAGTCATCGTTCATTCTTTTAGTTTATTACTCAACTTCGCATCATACTTAGGGCTTTTCAGTTATGGGAGAATATTTATTTCATTAGAAAAGCCCTAGGGTTCTTGTTCAAGTTCAAGGAGGGCGTTGAAACTTGTTCATTCGGGTAGTAAGGTTACTCTAATTCAATACGGGTCCACCGGTTGGGGTTTTGGATCTTCTGGGTTCATTCAACACTCAAAAGAAAGTAAAATACTCAAACACATTCTTGGAAAAGTAAACAAAAGTCATTCATATACCTAAAACATGCTTGTTTATAAAAGTATCACGTATTCCTTCTTTCTAGTGCTACTTATTTAACAAAAGACATACATACATGTATTAACTGAAAAAGGCATTTAGACTTACTGAAAAATTATAAAATTTTAATATGTTATACATCGGATGATATGGAACAAAGTTTATTAAGGGTACTAAGTCATTTGAGCTACGGAAATAGGGTACATTTGCATTTGAAAACAGAACAGCAAGACATTCGTCAAAACAGTGTACATTGAAGTCTAAAAATCATATCTCACAGTTGGTGTATTCAAAAATCATGAAATTAAGATATGTTACAGAGAATTTAAAACCAAACATTTTTCATTTATAAACCTAAGTCATTTGAGTTACGGATCATTACCATATATTTGATGGAAAATGGGTTTATAACATAGTTTATCATGCAGTACATACTTTACTTAAAAATCCATAACTTATTTTAAACTTAATCAAAATTAACCAATAATTTTACATAGCATTCCAGACTCAATGAAGAACATTTCCAAATTTTTTTAAGATTTTAAAACATTTATAAAAGGGCTAAATGGAATTTTTAGAACAAAGAATCAACCTCAGTCAAGTATTTACCATACAATATTAAAACAGGTATATCTCATTATATATTACACAAAATGCTAGGATATTTGGATATATCTTAAAAAACAATAAAGTAAACGTCCCCAAAATTTTCTATAATTTTATAAATACTTTAAATAGGCAAAAAGGTTAGATAGAGCCGCTGCTCCCAGTTTTGCACGGTTTCAGACATACAAATTTCCATGAATTTATTCTCCCTCAATATAAATCAGATTACTACGAAATTTTTACAGTTTCTTATATACATCAAATAATACATTCAGGTAATTTTTCATAATTTTTTAATATCAATAAAGGTCCAAAATAGGTTCGTCAAAAAAAGGGACAGTAGCTAACCCGGGTAGAAACGAACTTTGTCAAACTTTCTCATAAACGTTCATATAAGCTCAAAAACGTGGAAAAACTTAAACAAAAGCCTCATACAATACATCCACAGTTTAAACAAGCTTAGTGGACGTTCTTAGCATGCCATTTCTAAGGGTTTCATACTCAAAACAAAACATGATCACATCAAGGGGAAAAGGATTTAAAGGGCTTACCCTTGTAGTTTATTTCTTTCCCTTGAAGATTAGGAACCAAAGATGAACAACCTAGCTTCTAACACTCCCTTGACCTCAAGATGGTGGGGAAACACTCCTCCTAGGTGGTGGTGGTGTAGGCCAAGAGGGGGAGGAGAGGAGAGGGCTCCTTCTCCTTCTACTCTCATTTCTAACTTTCTCTCTTTCTTTCTTTCTTTCTTTCTTTCTTTCTTTCTTTCTTTCTTTCTTTCTTTCTTTCTTTCTTTCTTTCTTTCTTTTCTCTCTTGAGTGCAAGAACTAATGTGGCAAATGAAAGGGGTTTGGAGGGGTATATATAGGAGGAAATGGAGTGGGTTGGCTGATCATAAGGAGGGGGAAGAGGGTGATGTGTTCTTGTGTGTATTACACACAAGAGTTATGAGATGGGATGAAACATAGGATTAGGGTCTAGCTTAGCACTCATTACATGTACTTCCACTTGACTTAGCTGAAAAAGAGGGTCAAAGGTGCAGGTTTTTACTGTTTTGGGGCTGCCATTTATGGCAGTCCCGATTCTAGATGCGATTTTGGCTTTGACAGTGTATTTTTTATATTTTTCGGTTCGGTTTTTGGGTTCCGAAATATAATTCGAGCGTACCGTTAAATTCGTATTATTTTTGTGGTTCATATAAATGTTCTTATTTATCATTTTGAATTCTTTAAATTTTTATTATAAAAAGTTGACCCGTTTTACGGATAAAACTCAAAAAGTGCTAGTAGGGTTTTTCGGCTCGAAATGCTCGTCTGTCACCTGAAAAATTAGAACTTGCATGCACATATATTTAAATCAAGCATTTCATTTAAACACATTAAAATTAAATCATGAAAATCCTAATTTGGTTTCGGGTCGTCACATCCTACACCCCTTAAAAGAAATTTCGTCCTCGAAATTTACTTACTTATTCCAAAGGCATTGCTGGTATTTATCTAATACTATAGTGTACCCACGCGAATTTCGCGTACTGAAAAAATATATTATATTTATTTTTTGTAGACATTTAATATAAGAGTATTTTTGTTTAAAAAATTTCAAGGTATATACAATAAATTATGGGGTTTGTTTAGCTGTGGCTCGTGCCCTTCACTAAACTCTGTAGGTATATCCTACAAACTAAATAATTAAAAAAATCAAAATTCACATAAATTAATAACAATTATGGAATAACATTACTTAGACTAATAATTTAATAATATTCAATTTCCATTTCAATATTGAATAATTTATAAATTAATCAACATTATTAGTTATTGGGAGTATACGGCAAGAAATTAATTTATATAAGAAACAATACAAAATTTGAAATAAACTTTAAAGTTACAAATACCCGTTCATCGATCAAAATGAGTTCCAAGTAGAACTTGTCTCTATTAAAATCATTAAAAAATATTGTCTAACTTTTTCAATCCTAACTTTAACGGTCAATTTTTGGCTCTCATGCACTCTTGATATTAGAAATCAGAGAAAATTGAGGTGTCATAATCTTGAAATGAGATTTGAATTACAACAATTAAACCATCATAATTATTCAAATAAAAATACATGGTATAGTTAAATTTATTATTTGTGCACTTGAAGAATATTTAAACTGAACGATGTAGAGCATAAATCAACAATTATTATTACATTCATATTGATATTGATATTTAAATCTAATCAAATTGTGAGCACTTAAAATGATGAATTTAATTATAAAATAAATATACTAATAACAATAGTTATATAACTAACCAACAATTGATGAGAGAAATCTCAGCAAAAGAGTGGAACAAATTAAACTTTGATGTGAAAAAATGAAATACAATGTGCTCTTATTTATAATAAAAAAAATGCATGCAATATTATATCTTGTCCATAATAAGAATATATCACATAAGAATATTCTTTGGAATATATAACTATACACCTTTTATTTTAGGAAAAAATAATCGAACATTATATTATACTATATATACTAACTCAAACTTAGAAATGATAAATTTAGATTCATTCAATAAGTAGATCATATTTAATTACATTAAGGTTTGGAAAAAATATGATTTATAATAAATTCTAAAAATAACTAAATAAGAAAATGGAAAAAATATCTATTTGCATTAATTATGCAGATATAAATTAATGGTTTAGATTTAATGATATAGAACGAAGGGTCGAGATTAAAAGTTTAACCAACTTTTAATGAGTGCACATTATTTCAAAATGGAGAGATTTGAGACATGCCACATCAGCCTAAGAATAAGGTGGTGTTGACACATCATCTTGGAGAGGTTTGAGAATATATTATTATAAGATATCTTCCTCTCCTTCCCATGTGGCTCCTTCTTTTCTGTGTCAGCTCTATTGTACTAGTACTAATGGGACTTCTCGATTCCTCAAAAGGTGAACTTTTCTTTCAAAAAAAATGTTCACAGGTACTTTTTCATAAGTTAAGTCACGACTTAGACTTAGGTCCTTAATTATAGGCTTCACTGTTTGGTACGGTATAGCACAAGTGATTATTGGGGTTTTGTTTCTCCTTCATTTTATGTCCGGTGGTCATAAATTTCGTATGTGTCATAGACTAACACCAAGGAAGATATGATTAGTTTTTCAAAATTTTCTTATGAACAGGGACATAGGAAAGATATTTATAATTTTTTGTTCACAAATTTATAACACGTCAAAAATTCATTTCTCTCGTTTCCTTCATCAAAACACTTTAAATTTTTAATATTTGGTCCCTTATTATCATATTAACATATGATAAACAAAAATTAGAATTTTATCATGAATAGAAATGAAAATTTTAACTCTGTATTTTACTATTCATGATCTTTCTCGAGAAATAATACATAGATTTAAAAAATTCATAACTCGTTTATTTCTCAACAAAACACCTTGAATTTTTTGGATATGTTGTAGCAAACACATAGAAATATCCCCCGAAAAAAAAAATTCACATAGCATTTAATCACATGAATATCCCTAGTAATTCTGGTTCGGGGTATTACATCCTTCCCTTCTTCAAATAATTTCGTCCCCAAAATCCACTTGTTCTTCTTAAACATTCTATACTTCTTATAGAATTTGTCTTCTCGAGGAATATTGTGATCCTTACTTCCGCTATCTTTTCCCAAAATATTTGTACTTATATCTTATTAGTCGAATCTTAATCTTGTCGATAGTAACCTTAATCTCTTATATCAAGCATTAATTTTTTTTTTTTTTTACAGAAATGAGGAAAAAATTTTATTCAAAGAAGCAATAGCTGCGTAAATATTTAGAGCTCTACTCAAAGACGAGAGCAAAAGAAAAAGGAGAAAAGTAAACAACACGATCGAAAGATCTTTTATTCATACTTCAAGACATTACATATAAATCATAAAAATTCTACTCCCCAAGCTAAAACTAAAAAATGCGCAACAAGTATCGTGGTAAGTACAAGAGGTGCACTAAATTCCTCCTCTGCTTTATAACAAATGATGAGCATGAGGACGTAAACAAAAGCGACGATGGTGAGAAAGAGTTTACTCATTTTCGGTTATGAGGATGGAAATTCAAAGAAGGGTGTTTAGAAGTGGGAGTGAAATGAGGTATTTATAGAGTAAAATTTTCAAAAATATGGTCGTTTATGACCGTTTACGACCGTTGAAGGAGTTTAGTGGAAATGATAAAGTTGTAGTTTGAAAAAAAAGAGGTGGGAGTTTTTTTTTTTGTACAACTTAATAAATATTTTCGTCATGAGTAAAACCGGCTATCCTATCGGTGGTGTGTCAACCCACATGAACATTTCGTTTAACAACCTTTGCAGTGGTACTAATTCATTAGTGAGACAAAATCTATTAATCTAGAGTTACCCTCAAATTATTCTTCCTCAAACTTTATCCGAAATTTTATTTCGACAAGAAGGTGGTTTCCTTGGTCCACCTAGCAAAGTTTCTTATGTTTTGATAACTAGTCTATTCCCAAGATTATACCAAAATCTTAATGCTAATGTCAAGTTTGATCCCAATTTATAGTCCATTATATTTCGTCCTTACTCCCATACTACATCTTGGATTCTTACTGAACACGTAGGTGTAATACTTACCTCAAACTTTCTCCTTTGGTGCTTTCTATTCCCAAAATTTCTCAACTTCTTAGACACAAGGAGTGAAATCTAAACAACTAGGTACCAAGCAGCAAATAAGAAAATAGGTTACTTTATATAGGTATGATAAAATTCAAAACAAAAGAATCCAACATTTAACACCATGGTATTAATTCAATCACGCAGGGGTGCACACAGAAACCGGAACATACTGTCATGATCAGCAGCACGTTAACGAGCTACGACGATGCATGTTAGGGAAAATAATAACACACGATGCAAACATAAGATAAACATAACAGATAGAATAGAATATCCCACGAAATAAAGCACGTGAGACTGTAGTAAGTATACATAATTGGAAAGAGAAAAACGAGTTCTCAAAGTTAAACGGAGAGAAACGGGTCTCCAACGAAAATCAAAGATGCGAGACTTCCAATATATATATAAAGATAGAATTAAAAGTAGTCAAGATATACATAATAAGTCGAACTGTGTAGGCTGCGAGACTGCTACAAAAGAAATAGCTCAAGCTACCCAAAAGGTTAGAGTCTAAGTCAATCCACACAATATCTTAGTTCGCAACGATAAGGGTCATCCGGCTACTACCGGGAGATTATTTCCACAACAACCAAAATTCAAACATGTACTAGTTGGCAAAGGATCCATGAAGGTAACTAGGTCATGTCTCCATGTCATGCCTGTCACTGGTCCTTCTGACCCGTATTCACCAGTCTTCGTCGATGGCTCTTTCTCGACAACTAGCTAAGGCGTGCCACAAAACCATTAGGGTCTCAAACTCAGACTACTCTATGGTCCAGCAGTTGTGCCTATATGCTAAAATTCTCAACCTAGAATAGATCTAAGGTCTGTAGACAGAACACTAAAGGAGAAAAGAAAATAGTAATACTATACACGACATAGCAATTTTGCTCGCCAGAGAAAATGACGTCATAGAATAACATAACATGAATAATCAAGTAATTTCACATACATGCGCAAATAGTATGAAATTCAAGCACTTGTCCTCATAAGCTTCTGTGTTCTTTCTTTTGTTTTCGGTTTTCTTATTTGTAAGGGTTTTGTTATTCGATTTCTCATAAGACATCACATACCTTGAGGTTTTTCCGGTATGCTCGCTGTAGACAACCTTCCTGTTGGTCCCGGTACAAGACTGAGGAATACGTGTATGGGGGGGGGGGGGGAAATACACGTATACCAATTTTTAAACTTAAAACTGACTGAGTCCCCTTCACTCAGAGTGGTAAAGAACTAGGAGCTGATAATACACCCACTGACTACACTTGGTGCGGGTCAGTTGGCTAACTATCAGTTCAAGTTCAGTGCGGAAATGTTTGAGCCCTGATAGTTTAAAGTCCTGTTTAGTTTGCTTTCTGAAAACTTGTTTTACTCAAAACTTAGAAGTGTTTAGTAGGGCAGTGTTCTTTTGAAGATCAGGTTGATTGATTCAGACCTGATAAGCTTGAATGCAATGAATGAACAAGTAATATGGCAAGTATGCACAATGTCAAAGCAGTAAGAACACAAGGAGTTTAACGTGGTTCAGAGTCTCAAGCTCCTACGTCCACGGCCTGACTTAACAGGAAATCCACTCAAGGGATTCTTGTTTTTAACGTGCCAAGGTGCACCAAGACCAGTTACCTCACTGATCTATACAAACTCTTCTTACTATCACACTAACTGACTTACTCCCAACAAGCCTAACTTAGGGTTTTGGTTTCAGTTTGGATTCCAACTAAGTTGAGATTATCCTTACAAGGCAAAGCTATGCTAAGGATTGGATAATCTCTCTAAGCTTAAGATAATTCTAATTAGCTCTTGGAATACAGAATAACTCTCAGTTGCTAAGAAACACTTGGGAAATTTAGAAGGTTTCGAGTGTTTCTCTTAAAGGCTGAATGCTTTGATTGCTTGAGAGTTTGAGTAATTTCTGGCTTGGAAATCTCCCGTACCCTTGAATGGGTTCAAGGCCTTCTGTATTTATAGGTGGTTTGAAAAACTATCCGTTGGAGAGATAGCCTTCTAGCCATCTATGTAGAGGGGCTTCAAACGGACATATCTCTATGCAGCAGCCGCCTTTGCATGGATTTGGTATTTGCATTTAATGCACATTAAATGCTTGCCCGTTGAATATGCAGTCTGAATTCAGTCTATATGTCAGGTTCCGTACGTGCGTGTTCTCCTCGGATTGGTCCACGTCATCAGGTTGGTGAGAATGTCAGAACTTATTCCTGAGCTTCAGGCTTGTCTTATTAAGTTCATTTTGTCTTGAGCTCACCGGTCTTGTCCTGACGCTGAAATTCCTTTTGCATTGCTTGGCTCTACTCCAAGTCTTCCCATTTACTCAGTGACAACCTGTTCCCTTCAGGACTGAGTTAGTAATGACCTCAGGGTCATACTCTTCATCACTGACACTTACTCAGCCAGCTTAGAAGACTGCCATAAGTTCAGGATGGTGCTCTTCGTCTTCAGGCTCTGAGTCTTGATTGTCTCCAGTGAGTTCTCCTCTCACTGAGTACCTGTGAAGTGTAAAATGACTAAGTACTAATCCTAACCAAGACTAGCCTGACAAAGACAGATTAAGCCAATCATCTTTTCAGGGGCTTTTGGGATCTAAATCAAAACTGACAATGTCCCAACAATTTCCCCCTTTTTGATGATGCCAAAACACTGAAAAGATCCTCAAAACACTTAGAGGAAATAAGACAAACCTATCTATAAGATAAGACAGTGTTAGAGCAGTTCTTGATAAAGTACAGAATTTTAAACAAGCCAAAAAGACAATGAGTTTTTGTCTGTGGGCAAAAGTAATAGATTTCATTGATAGATGTGGAAATGATTACAATGAATCTAATCTATTACAAAGAAGCCTGTGAACACCTAGACTAATCTCATTTCAGGCTTGAGTCCATATCCTGCATAAACTCTTGCCTTTAGCTCGTCAAGTCTTCCAGGTTGGTTCACATATCCTTCAGTTCTGGCTATCTTCAAGACTTCCATCATTATGGCCTTAGTATCATGCTTTAGAGTTCCAGGAATCAAGGGAGGAGCTCGAATGATGAACTCAGGAGCCTTCACTTGGACTTTAGCTGCCTCAGCCTCCTCCAAGATCTTCTGAAATAGCTCAGGATGATTGTCCATCATATAGTCAGTGAAGTGGGCATCAATATCGTCAGTGTCGCCCCACTTCTTCACAACAAACCATAGCCTGACAAATTCATCCCTTGCATCAGTCCAAAACTCCTTTAGAGTCTCTGAGACGAACTCATCAACAAAAGCTTCCCTTGCTCCTGATTCTGGCCTACTGACTTGAAGAATCGTTGCCTTCCTAACTGTAGGCTTCTTCCTGTACTTCCTTGGCTCAGGCTTCGCCTTCTTCCTCCTTAGCAAGCTGATCACTGCATCATCTAGTTCACGTTGTTGAAGCTCAGTGATATCCGTCAGCTTCTCAACCTTCTTCTCCAAAATGCGCATCTTCTCCTTCTGAGCAATTTCAGCTCTGCGCATAGCCTCAGTCTTTTCAGGTTGATCTCCCCATGCTTCAGCACATAGCTCCGCAACTAACTCACCTGAGTAAGTGATGGGATTCTTCCTTGAGCTCATGGGTGATGATCTTTGGACTGGCTCAGGTTGTTGCTTTGAAGGTTCATTAGCCTTTGCCTTTGTTGCCTCCTCCCTCAGCTTGGCAACTAATTGTTCTCCTTCCTTCTCCACTGCCGCTAACCTAGCTGACTTCCTTACCCTTAGAATATTTCCATCAGGATTGGCTTCAGGATCAGCTAGGACGGTCTCTCCTTGACTAATTGCCTCAGATGCCTCAGGGCGGGATCTTTTCTTCTTCTTTTCCCCCTTTTTGGCATCATCATTGGCCTCAGATGGGAATGCGTCAGATCCGCTGTTGATTACGAAGGAGGCTAGGGAATGGACATCGTTGATTCCCTCCTTCAATAACTCAACTCCCATTGAAATCCCAGTCCCTGCAAAGGATACGGAACTGATGGCAGCATTGACTTTCTTCTCAAAGACCTCCATAGAGAGTTGGAGACTTTGTTCAGCCTTGGTGATCCTTTCTTCCACCTTCAAGGACTCACCGCTGACTCTGCTAACCTCAGTCAGTATCTTCACAGACTCCTCAGTGGCCTTAGCCAAAATGTCCGCCACTGATTGAGATGTGCGATCCAGCTTCCCTGACTCCAGCTCCAACTTGGACGCTGAGTCCTCCAAGGCCTGAGTGACAATAGCTCCAGTCTGAACTGCAAGCCTGTCCACTGCCTGATTCATCTTTTCGTCCCTGATCGCATCTCTCTCTTCAAGCTTCTTGAGAGTGTTCCTGAGCATCTTCTTTGTGCGCTTCCTCTCATTCCTCACTGACTTGGCCGTGTCAGTCATTGTGCGTTTTAACAAGATCAGCTCCCTGTTGGCAAGGGTGTTGTAAGCTGACTTTGTCCACCTGATGTGTTTCGCCAGGGCCTTGGAGTCTTCATCTTTTTCAGCACGTAGCCTCATTACTTCCTCCTGAAGTTCAGCTAGATTTTCCGAGGTTTTCTCCTGTTTGACCTCCACTATGCTTGTAAACTCAGCACGGCCGACCCCGGTGATGACCACATCTTCATCATCAGCGGCCTCATCAGTGATTGGCTGCTTTCCCTTGTCAGCCCCTGCAGCATCAGTCCCTTCTTCAAGGTACACTGAAGGCAGGTGTGAAGTAGTCATAGCCGCCTCCTCAGGCTCAGCTAAGCTAACTTGAACCTTAGGAACTTGTCCTTCGGAACTGAGAGTCTTCTTGAATGCCTCAACATCATCCTCTCGTGTCTCAGGGCAGGGAATCCCTTCATCGACAGATGTCTCATTGGCAGCTGAGATGTTCACAACATCCTCAGCCACTGGTCCACCCTTGGCACCAGTGTTCCTGTCACCTTCCCCCTGAGCCTGAGGCTCAGAGTCCATCTCATCAACTTCCCTTGCAGTCTCTTCCACTGTCTTTTCCACAGCTCCACCTTGAGCGTCATCATCCTCCTCATCATCCTCCTGCTCTTCAACGGAGAGAAGATCAGCCTTGCTTTTGGCCATCATTTCAGCCACAAGCTTCTTCAGGTTGTCGAAGTTCAATAGTTGAAGCCAGCTTGTCAGGCCAAAGAATGAGCAGATCTTGGCCTCCTCCGTCTCCCAATGTCCCCAGCCGCGTGCGTCTACTAGCATATGTTGCTCCTGCATGTTTGATTGTTTGAAGTCCAACCAAACTTTGAGCTCCACCACATATGCCAGCAATTCAGTGTATTTGTACAGCCCAGGCCAGCACTTTCCTGCCCACTCCGTGGCATTCCCCCTGAGTGTATTCTCCAGTATACCTCCCGCCATGTGCTCATCCAGCTCCTCCTCCTCTATTTCAAGGAACACATCCTCTTCTGTTGAAATAGATTTGGTACAGTCTTTGGGGTTGGGGTATGAGGGAAAATCTGAAGGGTTGGGAAGGTTTGGCTCGGCTAACTGGTCAGGCTCAATTGTAAGTGAGGTTGATGGCACTGACTCAGTAGGGTAATTTGGCTCTGAAGGTTGGGGGAGTTGGGGAGTTTGAGGTGCGGGGTCAGGGATGGAAGGTGTTTGGGTTTCAGGATGTGGGGGTGTTTGTGTGGATGCTGTCTCAGGCTGCAATGACTCAGCCGTCTCGACAGTCTTTCTCACCTCCTCTAAGTCAGAGGCTCCAGGAGAGCTTGACTTCTCCCTCTCACTCAATTCAGGGAGTTTCTTAGCAGGAGACTTCTTTACTCCCCTCCTAAGTCTCTTCAGGGGCCTCTTTCCCTGAGCGCCCTCTATACTGACGTCATCATCAGTTCCCTCAGCCTCAGTCCCGGCCTTCTTGGGATCTGACTCAGTCCCTGTCTTCGTGCTCTTCCCTGACAGCACGATTTTCACCCTCCTCTCCTTCTTCTCAGCCGCGCCCACATCAGGTTGCTCCACCTCCTCAGCAACAGCCTTCTCAGCCTCCTTACTCCTCTCAAGGAGCTCATCCACCTTTTCAATGAGGCTGGTTGCCACTCTCTTGGCCGTCCCAGCTGGCTTTCTGGCCTGACCCTTTGCTTTCGCATTGGGATCAGTCAGCCCTAGCACTGAATAGGTGTCACTCAGTGAGGAAAACATGACCTTCTTTGAGGAAAGGTTGTCCTCAAAGTCAAAAGTGTACCCATGGCACGCATGAGCAATCAGCATGGACAATCTTGTGCCAAATGGCAAGATGGCACTGACGGATATGTGCTTCTTCTCCTTGTCACGCGTGATCTTGTCCAATCCCGCCTGATGGAGTTGATCGAGGAAGAACTGCTCCCAGTTCGCTTCCACTCCATCAGCGATTGCTCCCATGAGCCTCAGCTTGGGCAGACTCAACTGCTCGTGAGAGCCAGTTGCTCCCATCACCATCTTGGACACCAAGTCCACCAGAGCCCTGTACTCCGGCTTCAGAGTGCTCTTGTTCTGACGGGCCCTGAACTCCGAAGACCCTGACTTGGTCCATTTCCCAAGGAACTCTCCCTCCGAGTTTTCCTTGTAAGTCCTGGGGTTGATGCCAGAGGATGGCAGTTTGAAGACTTCTCTCACCGCCTGCCTGAGATCAACGGTGACCACCTCCGAGTCGTAGAGAGGCTCTCCGTCGCTGTTCTTTTCCCCCGTCGGCTTTAGCGCAGTCACCTTGGTGAAGACTTCACCCTTCCGCAAGAACATGTTCAAATAAGCTTCCACCACTGTTCTTGGGAGCACAGAAGAGGGGCGGGTGGTGAAGTATGTTTCCAACCCGGCGTCGGAAATCCATTTAAAAACGGGTTTGATTTCCTCAACCGTTAGACAGATACCTTCCATGGAGATGACTTGCTCCATGTGTACCAGCTTCTTCTCAACAACATCGACGATCTTGTCGGTTGTCCAGTCGGAATCAAGGAATGCCATTGTGTTTTGAGAAAGAGGTTTTAGAAATTCTGTGTTTGAGCAAGAGAAAACTCAGTGTGCAAATTGTGCGTTGTGTTTGCGTAAAGACCTCAAATGACACCCTTGATTGATAAGACTAAGTCAGTTACTCAAACGTGGGGTTGAGATTAATTCCTGAATTCGAAAGGTTTTGAAATGAGAGGCCAGGATTAATCTCAGTTTTAATTGAAACCCCAAGTCAGTCACATTCCGTATAAAACGGACACGTATATGAAAAAGTAACTGTGACATTAAATGCTCCGTGCGCGTGGGTTTAAATATAAAAAGGCGCGCTTTTAATGATAACGGAATGCATTTAGTAAAGATTTTCAGGACGAATGACTCAGGGAGACGCTTGAGATTCACAAGAGTTAGGTTAGAACCCATACCTGTCAGGGAGACATTGTAGCACCCTGATACCTCGCTGAGTCGAGTCTGGCCTGAGTTCCCCCTAGAACCCTACACTGACTGCTCTCCCGGATCTAAAAGTCCCAATTCCACTGACAGTTCCATAAACCTTGCTTCAGCCAAGGGCTTAGTCAAGATGTCAGCTCTTTGCCTATCAGTGTGAATCTTTTCCATCCTAATATCTTTCTTTTCCACATGATCTCGAATGAAGTGGTGTCTAATATCCACATGCTTGCACCTTGTGTGAAGCACTGGGTTCTGAGTGATTGCTATTGCACTATTGTTATCACAATAGATTGGAACCTGATTAGCAAATACTTGGTAGTCCCTCAACTGTTGCCTCAACCATAGGATCTGAGCACAACAACTCCCTGCAGCCATATACTCAGCCTCAGTTGTGGATGTTGCCACTGAATTCTGCTTCTTACTAAACCACGAGATCAACTTACTTCCCAAAAACTGACATGTCCCTGAGGTTGATTTCCTATCAATCCTACAACCTCCATAATCTGCATCTGAATACCCTGTCAGTTCAAGGTTGTCATCTGAAGGATACCATAGTCCCATATTAACTGTCCTTTTCAAATACTTAAGTATCCTCTTAGCAGCCTCCAAATGACTTCTCTTGGGATCAGACTGATACCTAGCACACACACCAACTGCAAACGTAATGTCAGGCCTACTTGCAGTCAGGTACAGTAAAGAACCTATCAGCCCACGATACTCAGTCTGATTCACTGAAGTCCCTTCAGTGTCAGGATCCATCTTCCAATTGGTGTTCATTGGGATCCTGGCTGGATTGCTGTTTTGAACACCAAACTTATGAATCAAGTCTCTTGTATACTTGGCCTGATTAATAAATATACCTTGATCAGTCTGCTTGACCTGCAATCCTAAGAAGAAGTTCATCTCTCCCATCATTGACATCTCAAATTTACCAGTCATCAGTTTAGAGAATTTCTCACATAACTGCTGATTTGGTGATCCGAATATTATGTCATCCACATAAATTTGGACCAGGAGAATGTCATCACCTTCAGTGATCCTGAACAAAGTCCTATCCACTGTTCCCTTCTTGAACCCATGATCAGTCAGGAATTGAGAGAGGGTATCATACCAAGCTCTTGGTGCTTGCTTAAGTCCATAGAGTGCTTTCTTCAAATGGTATACTCTATCTCCAACCTCAAACCCGGGAGGTTGTTCAACATATACCTCTTCATTGAGTACACCATTCAGGAATGCACTCTTGACATCCATTTGATACACTTTGAACTTCTTATATGTCGCATAGGCAAGGAACAACCTGATAGCTTCCAATCTAGCCACTGGAGCAAAAGTCTCATCATAGTCTATTCCTTCAGACTGACAATACCCTTTTGCAACCAGTCTAGCCTTGTTCCTTACCACAACACCATTCTCATCCTTCTTGTTCTTAAAGACCCACTTGGTACCAATCACACCTTGATGCCTAGGTCTATCTACCAGTTCCCAAACCTGATTCCTTGTGAACTGATTCAACTCCTCTTGCATGGCAATGATCCAGTTCGAGTCAGTGAGAGCTTCTTCAATGTTCTGAGGCTCTTGCTCAGAGAGAAAGCAACAGAACAATGCACTCTCACCATGAAACCGTCTGGTCCTGACTCCCTCAGTTGGATCACCAATAATTTGATCAATGGGATGATCTTCTAACCATGTTCTTTTGCCAGGAGTTGTTCCTGAAGTACCTGCAATGTTAGTGTCTACAGGCTCATAAAATTCAGGAAATTGAACAGAAGGGGATGATCCTGAGTCTATACCGAAGGGATTAACAAGCTCAATGTCAGGGACATTGATTCCTCCTTGATGAGGTGACTCAGGAGCCGTCTCAGCTGCAACAGCATCTTCATAGACGGTACTTACCTCAGGTTGAGCCTGTTCCTCTGTCTGAGGCTCAACCATCCCTGATGTGCTGGGTTTAGGAGTGGCACTTGGTTCATCATCCTGATCGTCATCATCATCCCATCTGGGGATTGGCACAGTCTTGATCTTGGAATCAGGTTGACTCTTCAAGCTCAGCCTTGTCACACTCCTCGTGACCTCTTCAGTGTCAGGATTCAGCACCTTTGCCCTAGACTCATTAGCAGATTCATCAAAGACAACATGAGGTGATTCTTCCACAACAAGGGTCCTACAATTGTAAACCCTGAAGGCTTTGCTAATTTCAGAATATCCCAAGAATATTCCTTCATCAGATTTGCTATCAAAGGCTTTCAACTGGGTCTTCCCATTGTTGAGGATGAAGCACTTACAACCAAACACATGAAAGTAAGAAATACGAGGTTTTCTTTTGTTCCATGTCTCATATGGGGTCTGAGCATGTTGCTTGTTCAGCATGGATCTGTTCTGAGTGTAGCATGCAGTGTTGATTGCCTCAGCCCAAAACTTCTTGGGCAATCCTGACTCAGCCAGCATGGTCCTTGCAGCTTCCTTCAGTGTCCGATTCCTCCTTTCAGCGACACCATTCTGTTGTGGGGTTCTAGCTGCAGAAGTCTCATGAGCTATACCAAGTTCATTACAAAAGTCAGAAATATATGAATTTATAAACTCAGTGCCCTTGTCAGATCTGATCTTAGTAATGGACTGATTTTTCTCATTGCTGAGTCTTCTGAGCAACTCTAGAAGCTTCACCTGTGTTTCCTTCTTATTTAACAGAAAAATAACCCAAGTATATCTAGAATACTCATCAATAACCACAAGGGTATATTTTCTACCATTCATACTCACAGGTGTTATGGGACCAAATAGATCCATGTGCAGGAGCTGAAGTATCCTGTCTGTGGAGTAGGAAGCCTTTTCTTTGAATGACGCTCTGACTTGCTTACCTTCCTGACAGGCTTTGCACACGTGATCTTTGCTAAAAACTTCATTAGGTAGACCATCAACAAGTGACTGTCTAGAAATTTTGTTAAGAATCTTGAAGTTCAGGTGGCTTAATCTTTTATGCCATAACCAACTGAGCTCTTGAGAGCTTTTAGCAACAAGACAAGTATTAGGAATAGTGCTGCTCCAATCAGCGAGATAAACATTACCTTTCCTTATACCTGATAGAAGCACTTGTGTTGATTTGTCCTTGACTGAGCATTTATTCGATGAGAACTCAACACTGAACCCTTTGTCACAGAATTGACTTACTGACAGCAGGTTATGCTTCAGTCCTTCCACAAAGGACACATTTTCCACTCTTACTGTACCTATAATTAGAACACCAAAACCCTTAGTAACACCTTTTGAGTTATCACCAAAGGTTACCTGTGGACCATCTTTAGCCTGATATTCTTGGAGAAGACTCTTTATTCCAGTCATGTGCCTTGAGCAACCACTGTCTAGGTACCAAACAGCTTTGATTGAGTCTTCTCTCCTCTTGTTGTGATCCACAGCCGCCTGTAAGCAAATCAGGCTTTAGGTACCCATTGGGTGTTGGGTCCTATTGTGTCAGCTGTACCTTTCGGGATCCAGACTTGCTTCACAACCCTGATTGCCTCAGAGTGGTGAATCTGTCTCCCTGAAACATCGACATACACAACTTTTTTCTTCTTAGCCTGAGAGGAAGATGGTGTATGGGTGCTAGACTTAGGCTTCGCAGGAGCCTGAGTGGATGCCTTTTGGGCTGGCCTCCTGTTCTTCCTAGGTCTGGGTGCAGCAGGTCTTGGGCCTTGTTCTTGATAAGGGCCCTGATTTCTATTCCCCCTAGGCAAGTGAGGGAAAGGAAAACAGTTAAAGGCCTCAGGATGCCAAAACCACGGGGGTGTCATCATGTTTGGCCTTCCCCGATGGTATTGCCAAGCATGATGGTACCCTCGTTGACCAGTCTGAGGGCTCTTGGCCTGAGTCTTCCTCTGCTTTCGCTGAGGTTTTCCCTGGCCTGAGCTCTCAGGGGCTTCCGCAGGTTGCTTTGCCTTTCCCTTGGGTTTTGGCTTAGCTACCTTAGGAGCAACCCTGACTGTGTCAACGGTTTCCTTGCCCTTATCAGTTTGACGGGCCTGGAGCACAACCTTAGGTGCACTCTGGCCTGTCTGAACAAATACCCTCTCAGTGTTGCTCCCTGAAGCAACATGAGACTGACCTTGTGAGGATTTCTCAGGAACATATCCAAGTCCCTTTTTCTTGTTCCCAAGTATCTGGTTGCTATTTATTTCCTCTCTAGCCACTGAGGATTTATTCATTGCTGCAACCTTTTTCTTGAGAGAGTCCTCACTCTTTTTCAGGATTTCATGTCTGGTAAAGAGGTCATCAAACTTACTCTTAAGTGCTTTCAGCTCTTCCTTCCTGACCAGCTCTTCCTCAGCCAGTTCCTTCAGAATTTTCTCTCTTGGGAGACGCTCAGAATTGATCATGTCAATTTCCTGAGTTAGTCTCACAATCTGAGCTGATTCTTTGAGATCAGACTGAGTGAGTTGTTCATTCAGGTTTTGAACTTCAGTACTCAATTTCTTGTTCTCCTCTACCAAGAAGACATTAGTTTCCTGCAGTCTGGAGAAATCAACCATCAATTGATCAAGACAGATCTGAAGGTTCATTTCTCTAACTGACTCTGAGCTGAGCTCAGGATTTTGACCAGTGTAGGAAGCACAAACAGAATTTGATGTTACCTCAGGCTCATCCCTAGCCATTAGGCAGACATCATCGTACTCATCATCCGAGAAGAGTTCAGGTGACCTTTCAGTGGGGCCATCAGAGTCTGTTGCATCCTCAGCCACCATAGCCCTCCGATCAGCAGATCTTAGATCCCTCGTGGCTCTCCTTTCCTCTCTCTCCCTAGCACTCAGCTCCGGGCAATCGTATTGATAGTGACCAATCTTGTTACAGTTGTAACATGCTACTTGCTCACTTGTTCTTTCTTTTCTCGGTTCAGGGTTCCTCCTTGAGTCAGGTTCCCTGGTTCTCGGTGAGCTTTCAGCCTTGGTTGGATATCTATCATCGCGAGTACGTCTCTGTTCGTCTCTTCTTTCAGGTTTTGGTTCAGAATACCTCCTTTCATCACCACGTTCTCTCCTCTGGTCAGTGTTCCTTCGCTCCTCATATCTCCTCGAGCTTTGGTGGGTTCCTTCAGGTTTCCTGTCACGTGAGTCCTGATAAAACTTTTTATAACGACCAAACCTGGAATTGAGCTTGTCAAATCGTCTGGCCATCAGGCTGTACTCCTCAGCGAGTTCTTCCCTGCTCATCTCCATCAGTGACTTTGATGAGGAATTTGATGAGGGCTCAACAGATTCAGACCTGGCCTTGAACGCCACACTTTTCTCAGGAGTTTTCTCCTTCCCTTCCTCTTCTGACTGAACTTTCTTCTTTCTTTTGTTAAGATCAAATTCAAGCGCTTTTAGCTCTGAAAAAAGTAAAGCAGAAGTTATGTTACTCATATCCTGAGTGTTCTTAAGCATAATTACACTGTTGTCCCATCTCTCAGGAAGGGCATTCAGGATTTTTGAAGCAACATCTCTCCTTGGGACATCCTTGTCCAACATCACCAACTCATTCATCAACTTGATGAATCTAGACTCCATCTGATCTATGCTCTCATCAGGCAGCATCTCGAACGCTTCGAATTTCTGAATGGCAATATTCCTCTTGTTCTCCTTTATCTTTTCTGACCCTTCGCACATCCTGGTCAGCTCATCCCAGACCTCCTTTGCCGTCTTTAGGTTCATCAGCCTGGCTGACTCCTCGAAAGGCACCGTATGCAAGATGATGTTTCTGGCGACATTGTCAAGCCCCACCATCTTGATTTCATCGTTGGTCATGTCTTTCCTCTCCTTAGGAACCTGCACGCCAATCGCAAGATCATCGTATCCCAGTCCTCTGACGTTGGGAATAGTGATCTTGATCGGTCCTTCCCTGAGCACACGCGGCATCTGGTCATGGATGGCATCTAGATGTGCCTCTAATCTGAACTTCCAATAGACAAAGTTAGATACAGAGAATTCAGGTAACGAAGCTTCAAGTCTCCTCGAAGTCATGATGATGATGCAAGTTTTGTGAAAAGCAAACTCAGATCTGTTCAGTGACCACCAACAGTTTCTCCTCTGAAACTATTAGTATTCAAAGTCAGTGGTCTTTCGAACCACTGCTCTGATACCACTTGTTGGTCCCGGTACAAGACTGAGGAATACGTGTATGGGGGGGGGGGGGAAATACACGTATACCAATTTTTAAACTTAAAACTGACTGAGTCCCCTTCACTCAGAGTGGTAAAGAACTAGGAGCTGATAATACACCCACTGACTACACTTGGTGCGGGTCAGTTGGCTAACTATCAGTTCAAGTTCAGTGCGGAAATGTTTGAGCCCTGATAGTTTAAAGTCCTGTTTAGTTTGCTTTCTGAAAACTTGTTTTACTCAAAACTTAGAAGTGTTTAGTAGGGCAGTGTTCTTTTGAAGATCAGGTTGATTGATTCAGACCTGATAAGCTTGAATGCAATGAATGAACAAGTAATATGGCAAGTATGCACAATGTCAAAGCAGTAAGAACACAAGGAGTTTAACGTGGTTCAGAGTCTCAAGCTCCTACGTCCACGGCCTGACTTAACAGGAAATCCACTCAAGGGATTCTTGTTTTTAACGTGCCAAGGTGCACCAAGACCAGTTACCTCACTGATCTATACAAACTCTTCTTACTATCACACTAACTGACTTACTCCCAACAAGCCTAACTTAGGGTTTTGGTTTCAGTTTGGATTCCAACTAAGTTGAGATTATCCTTACAAGGCAAAGCTATGCTAAGGATTGGATAATCTCTCTAAGCTTAAGATAATTCTAATTAGCTCTTGGAATACAGAATAACTCTCAGTTGCTAAGAAACACTTGGGAAATTTAGAAGGTTTCGAGTGTTTCTCTTAAAGGCTGAATGCTTTGATTGCTTGAGAGTTTGAGTAATTTCTGGCTTGGAAATCTCCCGTACCCTTGAATGGGTTCAAGGCCTTCTGTATTTATAGGTGGTTTGAAAAACTATCCGTTGGAGAGATAGCCTTCTAGCCATCTATGTAGAGGGGCTTCAAACGGACATATCTCTATGCAGCAGCCGCCTTTGCATGGATTTGGTATTTGCATTTAATGCACATTAAATGCTTGCCCGTTGAATATGCAGTCTGAATTCAGTCTATATGTCAGGTTCCGTACGTGCGTGTTCTCCTCGGATTGGTCCACGTCATCAGGTTGGTGAGAATGTCAGAACTTATTCCTGAGCTTCAGGCTTGTCTTATTAAGTTCATTTTGTCTTGAGCTCACCGGTCTTGTCCTGACGCTGAAATTCCTTTTGCATTGCTTGGCTCTACTCCAAGTCTTCCCATTTACTCAGTGACAACCTGTTCCCTTCAGGACTGAGTTAGTAATGACCTCAGGGTCATACTCTTCATCACTGACACTTACTCAGCCAGCTTAGAAGACTGCCATAAGTTCAGGATGGTGCTCTTCGTCTTCAGGCTCTGAGTCTTGATTGTCTCCAGTGAGTTCTCCTCTCACTGAGTACCTGTGAAGTGTAAAATGACTAAGTACTAATCCTAACCAAGACTAGCCTGACAAAGACAGATTAAGCCAATCATCTTTTCAGGGGCCTTTGGGATCTAAATCAAAACTGACAATGTCCCAACACTTCCCACTAGTGAAATTTTATATTTGAAGTTTATAAAATTTATCTACTATACTAAGTGAAAATTTTGAAATAAAGGAAAATAAATCATTTGGTCCGAAGTTTGAACATAAGCTCTGATACCACCTGTAACGCCCCGGAATTCAGAAAGTTGACCTTTGAGGTCACAACGTCCTAAACCCGAGTCATCACTTAGTGAACCATAAAAACTGAGCTAAAAAATTTCTTATAAAAGATAAAACAATAAATATAATTATACAGATGCAGCGGAAGAACTTAACATAATACTTATTTGAGAAAATATCATTACTTAATAAGGAAACATCCCGACGAGTCCTGGGTATGACTCTCGAGGCATTAGTGACAAAAGATTGACAGTAGTATTAAAATAACATATTGTCTCAATCTTGATAAAAACAGTTTATTTAATTAATAAGCGGAAGTGGGAAATAGTCATCTACGGCATCTCCCGGACCTCAGCATCATAACCTGAAAATATTTAGAGAGGGGCGTGAGATAAAATCTCAGCGGGTAACCTGTATGCTGTTATACAGATTGTCAGGAGATCCAAAAATAATAATACTTTTAAGATTTTCACCTTTCAGTTGGTTCATTATAATTTTTGGTCATGTGTATTCGTTTTCTTTAACATAAAACTTATAAACACAAATTTAGAACAAAACATTCATATGGCCCGAAAGCCCATCATTCATATGGCTCAAAGGCCCATCAATCATATGGCTCAAAGGCCCATCAATCTCCTTTCTTATTCATATGGGGGGCACCGGTGGCATTTCCACCGCGTCCTTGTCCCTAAAAATATGGGGGCACTGGTACTCTTTCAACCACATCCTTATCCCTGTTGGGGGGGAGGGGGGCACCGGTAGCGACTCTACCGCATCCTTGTCCCTTAAAGTTTGGGGGCATTGATACTCTTTCAACCACATCCTTATCCCTGTTTGGGGGGCACCGGTAGCGACTCCACCGCGTCCTTGTCCCTTCCGTCCTTATCCCTCCATCAGCTTCCCTTACAACTTTCACATAGTTCAAAAAATCACATACCACATGCTCACATTGTTATAATCGCATACTCGCATTCACATTCATAAGATTGTTCATGTCTTTTACTGATATTCATTACGTTTGTTTCAGAAAACTGACAACAGTCCATATAACATTAACTAGCTATACATATAGTGTCACCCACCTGGAAACTTTTAGAGGTAAAGCTTAACTTCTTGATTGCTTAGAACACGGGCGACCTCCGAGCTTTCGAGCTAACCCCACTTTACCTAGCACAGTCCGTTCATTTAGTCATCGTTCATTCTTTTAGTTTATTACTCAACATCGCATCATACTTAGGGCTTTTCAGTTATGGGAGAATATTTATTTCATTAGAACAGCCCTAGGGTTCTTGTTCAAGTTCAAGGAGGGCGTTGAAACTTGTTCATTCGGGTAGTAAGGTTACTCTAATTCAATACGGGTCCACCGGTTGGGGTTTTGGATCTTCTGGGTTCATTCAACACTCAAAAGAAAGTAAAATACTCAAACACATTCTTGGAAAAGTAAACAAAAGTCATTCATATACCTAAAACATGCTTGTTTATAAAAGTATCACGTATTCCTTCTTTCTAGTGCTACTTATTTAACAAAAGACATACATACATGTATTAACTGAAAAAGGCATTTAGACTTACTGGAAAATTATAAAATTTTAGTATGTTATACATCGGATGATATGGAACAAAGTTCATTAAGGGTACCAAGTCATTTGAGCTACGGAAATAGGGTACATTTGCATTTGAAAACAGAACAGCAAGACATTCGTCAAAACAGTGTACATTGAAGTCAAAACAGTGTATTCAAAAATCATGAAATTAAGATATATTACAGAGAATTTAAAACCAAACATTTTTCATTCATAAACCTAAGTCATTTGAGTTACGGATCATTACCATATGTTTGATGGAAAATGGGTTTATAACATAGTTTATCATTCAGTACATACTTTACTTAAAAATCCATAACTTATTTTAAACTTAATCAAAATTAACCAATAATTTTACATAGCATTCCAGACTCAATGAAGAACATTTCCAAATTTTTTTAAGATTTTAAAACATTTATAAAAGGGCTAAATGGAATTTTGAGAACAAAGAATCAAACTCAGTCAAGTATTTACCATACAATATTAAAACAGGTATATCTCATTATATATTACACAAAATGCTAGGATATTTGGATATATCTTAAAAAACAATAAAGGAAACGTCCCCAAAATTTTCTATAATTTTATAAATACTTTAAATAGGCAAAAAGGTTAGATAGAGCCGCTGCTCCCAGTTTTGCACGGTTTCAGACATACAAATTTCCATGAATTTATTCTCCCTCAATATAAATCAGATTACTACGAAATTTTCACAGTTTCTTATATACATCAAATAACACATTCAGGTAATATTTCATAATTTTTTAATATCAATAAAGGTCCAAAATGGGTTCGTCAAAAAAAGGGACAGTAGCTAACCCGGGTAGAAACGAACTTTGTCAAACTTTCTCATAAACGTTCATATAAGCTCAAAAACGTGGAAAAACTTAAACAAAAGCCTCATACAATACATCCACAGTTTAAACAAGCTTAGTGGACGTTCTTAGCATGCCATTTCTAAGGGTTTCATACTCAAAACAAAACATGATCATAACATCAAGGGGAAAAGGATTTAAAGGGCTTACCCTTGTAGTTTCTTTCTTTCCCTTGAAGATTAGGAACCAAAGATGAACAACCTAGCTTCTAACACTCCCTTGACCTCAAGATGGTGGGGAAACACTCCTCCTAGGTGGTGGTGGTGTAGGCCAAGAGGGGGAGGAGAGGAGAGGGCTCCTTCTCCTTCTACTCTCATTTCTAACTTTCTCTCTTTCTTTCTTTCTTTCTTTCTTTCTTTCTTTCTTTCTTTCTTTCTTTCTTTCTTTCTTTCTTTCTTTCTTTCTTTCTTTCTTTCTTTCTTTCTTTCTTTCTTTCTTTCTTTCTTTCTTTTCTCTCTTGAGTGCAAGAACTAATGTGGCAAATGAAAGGGGTTTGGAGGGGTATATATAGGAGGAAATGGAGTGGGTTGGCTAATCATAAGGAGGGGGAAGAGGGTGATGTGTTCTTGTGTGTATTACACACAAGAGTTATGAGATGGGATGGGACATAGGATTAGGGTCTAGCTTAGCACTCATTACATGTACTTCCACTTGACTTAGCTGAAAAAGAGGGTCAAAGGTGCAGGTTTTTACTGTTTTGGGGCTGCCATTTATGGCAGTCCCGATTCTAGATGCAATTTTGGCTTTGACAGTGTATTTTTTATATTTTTCGGTTCGGTTTTTGGGTTCCGAAATATAATTCGAGCGTACCGTTAAATTCGTATTATTTTTGTGGTTCATATAAATGTTCTTATTTATCATTTTGAATTCTTTAAATTTTTATTATAAAAAGTTGACCCGTTTTACGGATAAAACTCAAAAAGTGCTAGTAGGGTTTTTCGGCTCGAAATGCTCGTTTGTCACCTGAAAAATTAGAACTTGCATGCACATATATTTAAATCAAGCATTTCATTTAAACACATTAAAATTAAATCATGAAAATCCTAATTTGGTTTCGGTTCGTCACAGATATAAATATTGGCATGTAATAACCATATAAAATATGCAGTTTACAAGGTCCATTAACTGCATTTTATTTTAGCTGTCAGTGATTAGCGGAACTTTGTTTGTTCATACCAGGAGAATATGTTTGATCACAAACAATCATGGGTCTTTGTGAAAACCGCGGGTTTCTGTGAAAACCCTAAAACTATTAATCTCGCTCACAACCTTATTTTCATTTTGGTTTTCGTGTAAACACTAATTATCCTTCAGGTATAACTTTTCGAGTGTGTGTACGATAAAACCAAGCCTTATTTTTGGCGAGTTTAGCTCTGCCACATATTTGCTTCTTTCTTATTGCACCCAAATCAGAGTGCTTCGGGCACTCAATTTAGGCACTGGATCCATATTTTAGAAAGAGCAATTATGGACACATATACATTGTCGACAACGAATTTATATTATTTCTCCAATATTTATTTGTTGATCTCATATCACCAGATTCATATCATTTCCCTTATATATTTGATCTGGTCGTTCCACAATCCTAGTATTAGATTATTTTGTGCACGTGCTTTGTTACTAGGATTCTTCGTCTTCAGGATGAATCTCTTCTGGAGATTTCAAGTCTTCTGGACGTATCTCTTCTAGAGATTTCAAGTTTGACTGACCAGTTTTGCTAGCTTTAATTTGAGGTGTGTGTTTCTTTTATAGGTCCTTTACGCTTATGGCGTGTGGGGGCATGTTTATTCGTTTTCATTGGGACCTTTATCCCTTGGGGTGCATTTACAGCAGGTATATGCGATTCAGTCACACTTTTGTGGTCAGTAAACGCATCTGGAAGATTACTTGCTATATATTGCAAGTTACTTATCTTTTGAACTTTAAGTTCAATTTAACTAGTGCATGAATCTAAATATAGAAGACCTTTTTCCTTCAGAAAAATTTCTTTGGTCTTTTTTCTTCAAGAAAAATATCTCGATCTGTTTCCTTCAAGAAAACTTCTCGGCATTCATTTAAAATTTTGGATTCTAAACTCCCCATAGTGCCGAGAATAGACTCTTCATCATCTATGCAGTTAGCCAACATGGTTGTTAATGTGTTATGGTGGTACGCGTACTCCACAATAGAATGTTCGCATATGAGAAATGATGTGTCATTTTCTGCGCACTAGTTGTAGAGGGGAGTACAAATGATATGCAGTGAGTCAGATTTGAATTCGAGTAGCTACATGTAAATTTCATGCCCCTAACATGTAGGGAAGTTGGATTTTGCAATAACGGTCTAGCAATTAGTTTGATGCATCATATTAGTGACTCAACTAGACCATTATGGTGTGAACGTAAGAGACTTAATGCTTCACTTTAATTTTCCAATGCCATATAATACACATTGAATACTGTCAATGCGAGCTTACTGGCATTATCCATTAAAATGGATTTAATTTGATAATTGGGAAATGAGAACTATACTCAATAGTTTTGTGATAGGCTTGATAAAATCATTGATTGCAGGTGGATAACAAGCATACACAAGTCCACCGTGTAAAAGCATTAATTAGCCATTAACTATCAAAATGGTCCCCATACTAGGATAATCAGTCCACAAATATCTCTATGAAACCATTAAAAAAAGGGAGATTTAATTCCAACTTTAGTACGATTCATCCGTACTCTAAGTTCACCCTTTGTACATGCCATATAAATAAATTTATTTACGAAAGGGTTTGGCGTATTATAGCCAATGAACTTAGACAAAATCCAACATATCACATTATTATTTTAGATGGACTAACCGCTCATGCTATATACAAATCTAAATTGGATTTTAAGACCACATCTACAACTCTTCAGGAGGTTGGATTTTGTTACTGATGTCTTCCATGCTCCCGGCGTGCTTTAGATTCATTGGCATGTAATATTTTATCCTCCAGGGACATCGATTTTAACCGGAGATTTTCTATATAAATATGTGATTCAGTAACTCTGCTGGAGTTGTTAAAGACATCCGGTAATTGAGTTATAATTTTTCACAAATATTAATTATGACAAAGCATATAGTCATAACATGCATAAAAATCACAAAATAATGACATTATGTATCCTGACAACTCATAGTCTTTAATGTCATATCACTGACAATGTCCATGTTTGCTTCAGGCAAACTGGTATGCTGAGATTCGCTTGGGGAATCTTCGATCTCGACCACCTCAATAATTATTTGGCATCAACCATAATTTTCATCTATCGATATTTTCTGTTATCGATTTTATTCAATTATTGTCGATGAATATAATCATTCAAGGATTTTTATAATGGACGATTTATTTTTAATAAGATATTCATCTTTGTTGATGAATACAATGCTTCAGGGATTTTCTATAAATAAATGATATATTATTAAGATGGTATCGAAGAATTTAATCAGTGCATCTGCCTTCTGGGCAAAGATGGAGTCAAAATTTCATTACATTTGTTCCAAATTAAGCAAGATGAATCTCAATGCCCAATTCAGGATACTAATAATGTCCAATTATGTAAATCACTCTTTGTCTCCAAAATCTTCGAGCTCTAAGCTCAAAAGATCATCATTGTCTATGTCAAAATCTGCTTCAGGCAGACTGACATGGTGAGATTCACCCTGAGGGGCCTTGCCCTTGTTGTCCTTTTGTATCTTTCGATAAGCCTCAACCAACTGCTTGGGGTTGCGGATTTCCTCCCTTCCACGCTTACGCCCACTCTATTGGAGTTATACGTGAAAGTATGCTTTTACTTCGTATAACTCATGTATTGAACACTTTATTTTATGAGAATAATTAATTTATCACATTTGCTTTAAATATGAATGAATGTTAAATGTTTATTGCAACTCGTTCTATTTATAGTACGGGTTACATTGTAGTTAATGTGGTGATACCAGACCACGAAAGATCACATTAATATTTTTCTTGTAACTAAACGTACAAATTCACGACCTAGGTGGAATTGAACAATCCACCGTGAAAGGTCGATGTGTATATCTCAGATTGGCCTGTCTTGACCAAGAGATTGCACTAGCACATTTAGTATGTGTTGAAGAGGACCTACAACGAGGATAAATTCTTCTGTTTTGAAATGTGAAGAATTAGACCTCAGTGGTTATTGATTTCTTAATCTCCGTCACTTAAATAGGACCGTGTGTGGTTAATAGTTATTGCTTTGATTCATGTTGGGTGAGAGTCATCATGACCTCGAACCTTGTGTTTTGGACAATAATATTAATCATACGACGGTTGATAAGATTTAATACGGAGAAACATGTGCGAGTATGGCTCGTGTGATTTATCCTCTTGGTGGGCTCAGAAGTTTTATCATACCAAATCTTGCAAGTGAAGAATTAGTTTCTTCAGTACGGATAATAATGTTGAGCTATCTTTACTCCAAGGTAAAAGATGTTAATTAATTTAGAGCTATTTAGAATCTCAATTAATTAATGGACTAGATAACCTTAAACACGAGAAATAATAACCGGGAGCCCATATTATCGTAATATGGATTAAGATGGATAGTGCAATATTAATTTATTAGTGGTACTAATTAACATTAATGGACTAAATTATATTGTGGCTCAATATTGAAATTCAGAAGCCCATTGGAGGTCCAATCTTAATTCTCCTAAAGGCCCCCTCAAGTAGCCCAATAATAATAAGGTGATTAAAATAAAAGAAAATATAATTTTTTATTTTTTCTTGTTAATTTCGAAAATATGTATCTTGGAGAGAGAAAATATTTTGTTGATTTTCTTGGAAAGATTTTATGGAAGATATGTATTCTTGGAATACAAGAATATGAATATCTCATAAATTCAAGAAGATCCAAATCTTGCTTTCTTAATCTATGATTTTCGAAAATTATCCCTTAATGAGGAGGTTGAAATTTTTGTGGAATATTTTATTATAAAGAAAAGAATATATGGAAATATTCAAGATTTCTTAGAGATTAAGAAAAGATTTTCTCTCCCCTATTCCATAGCTAAAAAAATCGGTCACTCCCTCTTATAAATAGGGGGATAATTATTTCATCCCCAAGTACATAATTACATGTGTTGGAAAAATCAAGAGCAAATGAATTTTCTTTCTTCCTTATTATATTAAAATTATTTGTGACACTTTCCACTGGCGAATGAATAAGGCGAAAGGGACATATTTGAGAAGGTTTTTACGGTTGATAGGATCGGTACGCTTGTCCAGTAGATATTGGTTGGTTGTCGCTTCAATAGGTACGTAATCGCGTAAATTCTTAGTTTTTCCGCCGTAGAATTTTACGTGAACATATTCATATGCATGATTAATTTGTTGTTGGTATAATTATTATTTGAATTAATTTAGGATTAATTCATGCTAGTAATAATTAAATTTAAATTTGTATTTAAATTTTATCCCAAATAGATCTGGGCACTCCGATTTTCCCAACACACTCAAGCTCCCTTGAGCTACAACATGTGCTTCGGGCACTGTTTGTGAGCCAACCGGTCTAACATTGTGATTTCTCAACATGAGTTGGTTGTGTTTTTCTACCGCTAAAAGTGCAGAAATTAGCTCTGAGTGAGAGGTGTACTGCTGCTGGAGTATAAGATTACTAACATGAAATGTTGATAAGATTTTATGTATCAACTTGACCTCAGTAATTTGTTGCTGGCATAATTTTAACTGAAATACAATACGATGCAATGTAGAATTATACTCCGTTATAGATTTAAATCTTGAAAATGGAGGTTCAACCGATCATTTTGTTGATGGAAACAATCCTTCAGGGATGTCCATAAAATATTAAGGTCCATCTCAGTAAGGTACTTGTTAATGAACTTGATCCGAATTGGATAATTAGTAGTTGTTCAACACTTAAGAAGGTCACCAAACAAGATTATAAGTGATGAATTTAGATAAGTTGAAATCAAGAAATGTATTGGCAAGAGTTTAGTCTATTTTTTTTAATAATTAAAGTTATAATTTTTTCATTCAAAGGCATAATTATAGAAATATAAGCAAGTAGGAGGTGTCACTCATCTAGCCACTCTTATTTGCATCTTGACAAGTGCTTAGACACTTGTTTAATCCTAAGCTATTGTATTTTATACATTGACAAGTGTTATGACACTTGTTTGTTCCTAATACAATGTCTAATTAGTGGGATTCTTGGTTGTTCTTCGAGATGCCCTAATGCTCGCTTGTAAGCCTTTGTAGTGGGTGCTTAGACCTTTCTTCTGAGCTGTTCGCTCAGTTTTCTTTGACTCTTGACCAACTACTCGCTTGATGCTTATTCTGACATTTTGACCAGCTGCTCGCCCCCTTTACAAATTACTCATTTCATGCCTAGTTGTTCGCTCCTTTTTCCATTTTGCTTCAACTACCCTTATTATCAATATTATATTCATTTTTTATTGTTTAATCTTATATCCGGCTGCTCGCCTATCAACAATTACCCCTAGCTTATCCCTTTATTAGGATGAAAATCAACTAATTTAGGTCAAGCTACAGTTGATGGATGACATTTTTTTATAGAGGTGAGCAACTAAGATTTAAACCTTTTAGGCGGGAACATTGGGCGAGCAACAACGTATGACTTTTAAACTGGCGTCGGTTCACTTCCCGAGGTACAGACTACGAAGCGACGTGGGTAGTTGTTACGTCAGCCACCGCCCACACATGTTACTACTTTTGCAAATAGGGGCTTCTCCTATTTTTGGAAATTCCATGTTAACCCCCGAATCCATTGCTTATAAATATTTAATTTTTCCTCATTTTATTTTCTTTCGATCTTACTCTCACTCTTCCGCCATTTTTAACCTTTCGAAGCTTTCCATTTCATGTGTTCTTCGTGTCATTGCCCAGATTTCGAACGACTACTTCAAGTTTCTAAGGCAATTCATTGATTTCGCTCCTTTTATTCTTTAACTTGCTTTCAATTTTTCAATTTTGCACCGTGTTCATAATTATTTTTTCTAAAAACTACCGCTACACCTCCGCCGCATAGCCATTGTATCTCCACCGTGTTCCCATCGATTTAGCATTCATTTTTCTCAAACACAACCTTTTTTCGATATTTTCCTCCATAATTTAGCATAAATGGCCTCGTCGTCTTCAAGTGCTACAATTTCCGATAGGATTCCTGGACAAAACCCCAAAAAAAGGCCGATGGGGGATATCGTTGTCATACCAAGCAGGTGACTTGAATGCAAAATACTAACTTGACTAGTAGTTACCCTACAAGAGTATGGGATCACTGTAGTATGAGCAAGCATATGGACCAAGTAGTATCGAACCTAAGGGAAAGTTCGTATGCGAATAAATCCCTGGAAATGTACGTGTCGTAGCTAATATGAATGCGATATTGGTTTACTAATATTCCTAATTATTTTATACTAATTAAATTCTAATAATGAAATTAAACTAAACTAACTTTGATTTGAAGTGCAAATATGATGGTGATGCTTGGGATAGGAATCCCTACGTATACTAACGGAGTTGGTACAATAACTAAAATATTTGTGATGTGAAAGTTAAAATCCTAAGTGTACTAAAACTAGACAATCAACTTCCCTAATCTAGCACAAGAATTGAAAGAATAAAAGCTCAAGAATTAATCCTAATACTTAGTTCTATCAACCTACTTCACTAATCCACTAATTAAATTATATGAATTGTACTTAATTATTGAGGCCCTAATTTAGCTAAGGTGATGCGGCCGTCCTCCCTAGATAAACCGGTAGATTATAGACCCCTTCAAAACCCTCTCCTTAAGCCTATTCGTTATTAAAGAGTGATGCAGTGGTCTTCTCTCTAATAATTTTCGTACTTAATTCCAAGATTATTCTAAGGTTTATTAGAAACATTCAATAATTAAGATAATTAAAATTATACATCACGAATTATCCTAATTACGTACCAACGTCCTACTTCTACGAGTTCATCCTATCCTAAGCATGCAAGGGTTCTAACCTAACATGGTTGTTTAAAGAATAAAAGCAATAACGAGATTCATAATCATATGCATAATTAAATTGATGAAAGAATTCAATAACATAAACGAAAGGAGAAATCAATAAATTAAGTCTCAAAATAATATCTATAAAAATCTGGGAAATCTAGGTTTAATAATCTCAAGTACTCGAGAAAACAAGAATAAAAGAAAATCCGTTAAAAGATTAATTAAACTAAAGAATTCGTATGGTAAAAACCTCGATTACACGTTGAAAAACCTTGCTAAAAACTCTCAAACTCCTTCCCAAGCTCATTTCCTCCGAAAACTATGTCTAAGTATGTGTTGATATGTGTAAAAATATGCTTGGAAGGGGTATATATAGGGTATGGGGCCGAAATTGGGCGAAATAGGCCGTAAGCGCTCGACCTCTTCTCTCGCTCGAGCGCCTGGTGCTCGAGCACCGCCCACTCGAACGGTCGAAAACAATAGCGCCCGAAGGGCGCTCGACCTCACTTCACTCGAGCGGTCTTCGACCACAACACAATAGTGGCGCTCGACCTCTCACTACTCGAGCGTTAGGCGCTCGAGCTCTGCTCACTTGAGCGCGTCTCTTCAACAGAATGCAGGGGGCGCTCGAGTCCTTGTGCTCGAGTGCTTCCTCTCCTTGAACTAAGTGACACTTTTCTTCGCATGAACTGACACTTTTCGTATTTCATTCATATCTTCTCATCCGGGAGTCCGTTTGAGTCGATTCAAAGTCCTACGAACATCATTTTTTGCCCTCTTTCCTAATATAAGTATAAAAGAAACAAATTGATAAGTTTATGAAAATGATACTCAAATAACTTTTAGTACTCATCAAATATACTCAAAATATGGACTAATCGGGCTACAAATCATAATAATTTCACGCCTAATCAGTAGGTCTGCTCGCCAAGCCTTGGCTAAAAATCCCCGTACTCTATTGAGAGATGAAGAAATGGGTTCTGATAGCAGCTCTGTTGTTCGCTCAGTAGATGCCTTTGCAACCGAGCAGTCAGGTGAGCAACCAGTCGATTATCCTCTTGGTCGCCTACGTGAGGAAGGAGATACGACCTCCGACCTCAGCGAGGACTCGAAAGAGGTGGCCGCCGAGATAGACGCCCCCGATGTCGAGGAAGTCGAAGTGATCCAAGCACCTCGAGGATTAACTTGGGAGTTCCTAGAGGCGATCAGCTTTCCAATCTCCACAGAAACCCCTGAATCGAAGATTCCCGAGGCCGTTGCATGTGAGCACGAGTGGTTGGAGTATGTTGCTCGCTACTCTCAGAGTTTTGTTCGCCCTCCCAGGGAATTTATGGAGGCCCAAGAGAATGAGTTTGCAGCGAGTAGGATTTCCAGTCTTATCACCGAGGACAACTTGGAAGGAATCCAGAAGGCATACATGATCCCCTATGATATCCACCTATATGCTCCCAGGAAAGGAGAGACGGCTGATCGCCCTCCACCAGGCCGCACAACCATGAATTTGGATGTTTTAAACGCCGGTCTCCAATTGCCACTACATCCCCTTATTGGTCGCTTCCTTGTTGACATCAATATAGCAGTGACTTAAATTACCCCCAATAGGTGGAGTAACTTGCTCGCCTTCATGACCCTATTTGGATTAGAAGGATACAGGAATAAGATCAACTCCGTAGAAGTTCATTATGCCATGGTGATTTCTGCCCACCCGGAAGAGGGAGTAGGGTGGTATTACATCAAAGCGAGGACCGGGTGAAGTTGATTGAAGGGGTCCCCAACAAAGTGAAAAGCTGGCAAAAGTAATTTTTCTTCATTGGCGGTGATTGGCGGGCATCCGCCAGTTTTAGAGACGGGGAGGCGCGTACCTTCACACCTGAAGCCTATGTGCAAATTAGACGTAGGTTCTACTTTTTCTTCTTATAGAATGAGTGGAACTAATTTTAATCTTTTTCTTGTTGTTTTGCAGGTCCGTGGATTTTGAAGTGCGGACACCCATATTTGAGTGAAGAATTTTTATATACCCTTTCTGTAATTTCTCTTCGCAACGCTGCAGATCGAGATCTACTTTATTTATCCACGGAGCATTATCGCAAACTTGCTCGTCTTACAACCAGTCCTCATCACCTTGAAGCGCGAGCAGCTGTGCCTGCAGGTAGCGTTGTTCGCCTCCTTGTATGTGTGTTATGACTTGCTTTATACTAACTTTTTTTACTCTTTGTTTTCCTTCTTTTGTTAGAGGAAGAAGTTACTGTAGCTGTGCCAGAGCAGTGTTACTACCTACTCGCTGAACGTGTAAGACAAATGGCCTCTGAAGATCCTTCAAAGAAGAAGAAATATGATCCTCCCACCAGCCTTATCAAATTGAGGTCCGGACAACCTAAGGACCTGGAGCCGCCGCTCCCAAACCGAAGACCGCAACTCCCCGCCCTGCTGCTCTAACTTCCTCCTCGCCTCAGCCCAAGAACCCATCTCATGGGGGAAAATGAAACTTACTAAGGATGGAGCCCCCTTGAGTAAGGGGGACGATAGGTCCAAACGCTCTAAAGGCCACTCCCAATCGAGCAGGAGGGTACCTACTGCTGCTTCCCCACGCTCCACTTCTTTGGAGGTGGTCAGCGAGCAATAGGCCGTTGCAAGCATGGTGGCGAGCAAAAGGAGATCCTCCTCTCCAAATAGCTCTTACTTGGGCTACGACCCAACAAAACTGAGGGAGTATGTTTTCTTTCCTGCTGGACTGCTCGCCTACTTTCCTTATATTATGTCTTTATTTTTCTAACTTCATTCTCTTATAGGTATAAGCCTGAGGAGTATCCTGGTTAAGCGAAGGTGCTCCACCAACTGAGTTGCGTGAAGACAGCCCCGCCCTACCAGGAGATTCATGGCTCCCACGTATGGCAAGCAACTGAGCTGGTCCCCCGTTCTTGGACCAAATTATGTGAGGACATCGTCCAGAACCAAAGTGTTAGCGATAATGCTCGACTCCTCAGCTACAACGCCAGTCACCAGGCCGTCACCGCCCAAAGACTTCTTGACCAAGTGGTGGACTTGGAGAGAACCAACCAAAGCCTCGGCCGAAAGATTGAACACTTCGACGCTGAGAAGGCTGCTGCCTTAAAGAAAAATAACGAAGAGCTCGCCAGAGAAATGAGCGAGCATGCGAAAGCAAAAGCCAACTGGGAGCAGGAGATGCAGGCAGTCCTAGCTCGTGAGAAGGTGGCCCTCAACAACTCTAAGAAGTTGATGCTAGAGGTAGAGGTTATCGATGGCCGGGTGAAGATCCTGGAGACGGAGCAGACAGGCCTGGTTGAGCGGGTCAAATCTCTGAAAATACATATTGATCGCCTGGAGGCAGAGAAGGCGAACATAGTGGTGTATGACACCTATGTTCAAGATGTGACTGATAACACTAATTTCGATTATATTTGTACATACGCTGATTGCGTGAGGTCTGTCAAGTTTGCCCTTGATCATGGAAAAGATGTTATGACTACGGTGACGACGGACTTTGCCGATTATGTTATAGAGAACCCTCATGCCTCTGGCTTTGCCATTCCAGTAGCCGGCTTAGGGGAGAAGGGGCTTGATTTGAGCGTCTTTAAGGATGATGTGCAGGTGATCGCCCCCCAGGTTAGAAATAAGGAGGCGAGCAGAGGGGTGATTAGGCATGAAATTGTTATGATTTATAGCTCATTTTGCCCGTGTTTTGAGTGCATTTGATGAGTATTTAGAGCCAACTGCGTACTATTTTTATAAACTGATGAATTTGCCTTTTCGATGGTCATAGATGGATAGAGGATAAAAAATGGAGTTCGTAGGACTTTGAATCAACTTAAACGGATGCCCGGATGAGAAGATATTGAAGAAATACGAATAGTATTAGTTCATGCAAAGAAAAGTATCACTCAGTTAAAGGAAGGATAACACTCGACCAAATGAGATCGAGCAACCCCACTCGACCAAGTCCATCGGTCGAGCGCCTGGACTTATAGAACGTTAGTGCCGCTCGACCACCATCGCTCGAGCACCTTCATTCGACTGAGAGAACTGCTCGACCAGTGCAGCTCGCGCACCATCATTCGACCGCTTGTTTTATTCGACCAGAAGTGGTCAAGCGCCACCGCTCAACCAAAGGAGACTCGAGCGCCCTGAAGGCGCTGTAAGCAATAGCGCTTGACCGTGTTGAGGTCGAGTACTAGCGCTCGACCACCCGTTTCCGTCCCGTTGCTTATAAATATCTGGTCCCAAGCTCATTTTTTGATACCTATTGATCCCGATTCATATTTTTGCATACTTAGAGCTTGGTAGAGAGGTTTTGGAGAGTTTCACACTTGTAAACGAGGTTTTGATCTTACGAATTTGTAGTTTAGATACTTCTTTTGATTATTTTTTTGTTTAATTCTTTCGTTCTTGAACCTTTGAGACTTCTAAACCCCACTTTATCAGATTTATTGAGATTTTGAGATATTCTTTCGTTTATTCTTTCCAATTCTTTTGATTATTCAATTATGTAAATGTTTAATGTTCTTGTGATTGTTTTCGTTACTTCAATTACCATGTTAGGCTAGAACCCTTGCATGCTTGGGGTAGGATGAACTCTTAGAAGTAGGATGTTGGTACATAATTAGGATAACTCATGATGTTAGTGCTAGTTCTCTTAATTAATTGAATTCTTAAAATAAACCCTAGAATTATCTTGGAATTGAGTACAAAAATTATTAGAGAGAGGGCGATCTTATCACTCTTTGATAACAAGTAGACTTAACGATAGGGTTATAGAAGGGGTTTATAATTTACCGGTTTATTTAGGGAGGACGAACGTATCACCTTTGGTAAATAAAGGTCTCGTTAATTAAGCATAACCCATAGAACTCGTTTAGTGGGTTGTGAAGTAGGTTGATATGACAAAGTATTAGGGTTAATTCTTGATCTTTTAGTCTTTAAATCTGGTGCTAGATTAGGGAAGTTGATTGTCTAGTTTTAGTACACTTAGGATTAATACTTGCACATCACGGTTGTTTTAATTATCGTACTAGCTCCGTTAGTATACGTAGGGATTCCTATCCTGAGCATCATCATCTCATATCTTTTTAAAACCTTAGTTATTAGTTTAATTTCATTAGTTGCATTAATAGTAATAGAATATAGAGTAGATTAATATAATTCTTGAAACCAAACACACACTCATATTAACTACAACGGGTAGATCTTCAGGGCTCTATTCGCATAGATATCTTCCCTTGGGTTCCATACTACTTGGTCCCTATACTTGCACACACTACAGTGATCTCATACTCTTGTGGGGTAACTACTAGTATAGCTAGTATTTTACATTCAAGTCAATGGCGCCGTTGCCGGGGATGGCGATGTATGTCCATTGAGTAGGACTTGGAGATAGTTTAGTAGTTAGTAGTGAGTGCTCTTATTTTTTCTGTTTATTAGTAGACAACATGCAGTTGCGTTTTGATATTTCTTTTGGTGTGTCAGGTATATGAAAACTCGCTCCCAAGGAGAATCGAGCGAAGACCATACAAAGTTAGACCCTGAGACAATCGCCAAAAGAAACAGAGTCTTTAATAGAAAGATGAACACTGCCGATGGTGTGAACGACAACATGGACTTATGGAATGAGTTGGATGCAGCTGCGGCTAAGTACAATCAGGTAGTGGAACGGGTTGAGGGAACTGGAGGAAATGACAGTCAGAATCAAGTCCCTTCAGGGGAAAGTGATTAGTGTTTATTTTTACACATGCTATATCTGTTTCATATATTGTTTTAAGTATTATTATATATTATTTGTAGGCTATTTATATATATAATTGTATATTTTAGTTTAATATTAAATATATAATTTTCTACAATAATGTAAAATATAAGCATGATTTAACATGGCTAGTATATGTATTGATTATTCTTGAGATCATAACTTGAGTTATATTCATTCAAAAGATATGATATTGATGATGTTGGACACCTAAGACTATGTAATAAAGTTATAAGTTTTCATACTTATTCAATCTTGCAAGTTTATGGTCCAATTATACTCAAATAATCAAAACTACATTGTAGTCCAAATACTTAGTGAATTTTAATTCAAGACACATTTTCGTATTTGGACAATATTTTGAGATATACTTATCCGTTTGATCTAATTCCAGTTGCATTGGATCACGAACTCGTTGTATTACAAGTTGGCTTCAGGTCCAAAAGGCTAAAAACATCGTCTTCATGGATGAAAAGTAAAATCTATGTGAATGTTCTAGATTCAAAACTTCACAGGACACAATTTGGAAATGTATTCACCATAATTCGAGAAAAAATCCAAATAACTCAAGACCATATTTGAATGCTCAAGATAAGAAGAAATTTTTTTGGGAGGTGAGAAATTTCTTTTGGGATGATCCATATCTTTTTAAATATTGTCCTGACCAAATAATAAGAAGATGTGTCCCAGATAATGAAATTCAAAGCATAATAATCTTTTCTCACTCATAAGCTTGTGGTAGGCACTTTTCATCAAGAAAAACCGCTGCTAAAATATTACAGTGTGGATTTTATTGGCCGACACTTTTCAAAGATACATATGAAATTTGTAAATCTTGTGATAGGTGTCAGAGAATGGGGGGTATAACTCGTAGAAATATGTTGCCATTAAATCCTATTTTAATTGTTGAAGTGTTTGATTGTTGGAGAATTGATTTTATGGGTCCTTTTAATCCACCATCTTTTGGTTATCAATACATTTTAGTTGGAGTTGACTATGTTTCAAAATGGATCGAGGCAATCCCTTGTAAAAATAACGATCATAAAATTGTGTTAAAAATTGTAAAGGAAAATATTTTTTCAAGATTTGGAATGCCTCGTGCTATAATAAGTGACAGAGATTCACACTTTTGTAATAAACCTTTTGAAAATTTAATTAAAAAATATGGAATTCATCACAAAGTATCCACCACATATCACCCAAATACTAGTGGACAAGCTGAACTTGCTAATAGGGAGATAAAATATATCTTGGAAAAGACAATTAATCTAAATCGAAAAGATTGGTCACTTAGATTAACAGATGCATTGTGGGCTTATCAGACAACATTCAAAACAATCCTTGGTATGTCTCTTTATCGACTTGTCTATGGAAAATAATGTCATTTACCTGTTGAAATAGAACATAAAGTTTTTTGGGCCATCAAAACATTCAATTTTAATAGAGAAAAAGCTAGTTCTCTAAGAAAACTCCAGTTAAATGAATTGGAAGAAATTAGGAATGAAGCATATGAAAATTTTAGAATTTACAAAGAAAAAAATGAAAGTATTTCATGACAAACACATTGTTAGAAAAACCTTTGAAATTGGGCAAAAGGTTCTTTTGTATATTCTAGATTACATTTGTTTCCTGGAAAATTGCGTTCAAAATGGTCAGGCCCTTTTGTTGTAAAAACGGTTTTCTCAAATGGAGTAGTTGAAATTGAGAATCCAAGAACGGGTGATATATTTAAAGTTAATGGACAACGATTAAAAGCATATCTTGGAGGTTTTACAAAAGAAATTGAGTCAACACCTTTAACTAATCCTGTATATACGACTTAATTTGTTCTTTTATTTTCCCGGTATAAATTGCGGATTCGGTACTCTGTGACTTTAGAGTCGGAAGTTCAGTTGCCCGTAAAAACTGAGTTGTACGTAAAAAAAAACCAAAAATATATATTATACATACAAATATATAATCCACTCATCTTCTCCAACGGTCATAAATGGCCATATTTTCAAAATTTTACTCTATAAATACTTCATTCTGCTCTTATCTCTAGAACACACTTCTTTGCATTTTCATCAACTCAACCAAAATGTGGAAATTCTTTCTTTCCATCATCACTCTTATTTACCTTTTCGCGCTCATGTGTTTCTATTATCAGGGAGAAAAATTTGGTGCATTTTCTCTATTTGTCATGACACTTGCTGTACAAGTTATAACTTTATCTTGGGCAGTAGCATTTTTATGATTATTATGTAATGTCTTGAAATTTGAATAAATCTTTAATTTTATTTCTCTGATCTTTGCACAGAACTCTCAAATTGATACTATGGATGCGACTATTGCTTCTTTGAATAAACGTTTTCCTTACTTCGGTAAAAATAATGTAATTAAAATATACCATGCTCGATGCGAGAGGTTGAGGTTACTAATGATTAAGAAAATTCCGGTTGATTTACATTGGTTGATTGAAGCAAAAGTTAGGTTTGGAGGTGAATTTCCTAATTCATTTGTTCCACGCTTAGTTGGTTTGGGTAAAAGTTCATATTCTAAAAGACGAAGAGCTAAAAGAATGAGTGTTTGCAAAACGTGTACTAGATGGACTTGTAACACTCATTGTAGGAATATAGGATTTGCATCCAGAAATCGATGTGATAAGATAGATTTCATTAAGAATGGGCTGAGTAAGGAGTCTTTGGATAATATTCGATCGACTCTTGATACGCATTCTTGTGGAATGGTGCAACGAACCGTTATCGATTTATGGGGTGAATTAAAAAAATTATATGCACTTAGTCTTGGGAATCTGACGTTAAAAGACCCTGTTTGCCAATTTTTAAGAAAATTGGATGGGAAGCATATCCAACTCATAGAAGGTGTTTAAGCCGTTTCTGGACGTAAAACCAGAGGAAGATGTGAGCCACAATCACAACTATTGTCCCTGAGTGGGACCCTTAATTTTGAACTTAATTTTACTTTTAGTAAGTATATGCATCTAGAGTCGTATCTTTTAAGCTTTATTATTATTTTTTCACTTTTCCTTTATATATAACTGGTTGTTTTATCACAACTCAAATCATCTTTGAAAAAGGACTAGATATGACAGCATCATCTTCTAAAAAAATAGCTTTTATTTGTGTATTAGGTGGGATTAGACCTGATTATAATATTGAATTTTCTCTAATAGTAAATAACGTTGGTAGTATGCTAGCACGAAGAAAAATCAATGTTGTATACAGAGGTGGTACACTTGGTTTAATAGGCAATACTGCTATCATCACATCTTTTGGAGGGTCTAGCATTTTAGGGATTGTTCACAGTTCTATTAAAAGATTTATTGACAATACACTTGGTAAGGAAATATAAATTTCATCTATACTTGAAAGGTTGCCAAAGTTATTGGAACACTCCGATGCCTTCATAGCTCTTCCAGGTGGACTTGGTACTTTTGAAGATATTCTTCATATTGTTTCTTGGTTATCTTTAAATATTCATTCAAAGCCTATTGGAATATTAAATATAAATGGTTTTTATGATGGGCTACTAACTTTGTTAGATCATGCAGTGCAATAAGGTTTCATGACAAAGCCGATACGTCAACTCTTCATATCAGATTCTGATCCAGAACAATTAATTGAGAAACTTCATGCCTTTGAGTTTAATAATAGCTCAATGGCTTCTCAAATAGATTGGTTTGGGGGACCGTGCTAAAAAGAGAAAGGTTGATTTAGATTTACACCTCTCACTCTAAATGTTAGAAATAATTTTTTCTTTGTTTGTGTTTGTATTTCAGGTTTTCTTCCTTCAAGTTTTTTTTCTTTCCTGTGGAGTCAGGTAATATCTTCTAATTTTTGCTACACCAACTTTTAACCATTGAGGACAATGTGTTGGTTATGTTGGGGGGGGGGGGAGGATTAGATGAATAACCTATTTTAATAAAAAAAAGTAAAAAAAAAAAGGTAAATAAAAATTAAAATATTATTCTCCTACGAAGATGGCAGAGTAAGGGGTAAATCAACCCCTGAGACACATCAAATACAAAAATATTTTAAACTTACTTGAACTCCTTAACTTCAATATGTTAAATTTAATAAACTTAAAACATTTCTCTTCTATTTGAGTCGAGTATTATCTATTAGTTGTTTATAAGTCATCTTCATCTCACACACAGTTAGTGACAAAAGATTATGGATTGTACACTGAATAATTATACTAGTCTTTCTTTTTTGCAAATAGTTGCAATTAATTGATTGGGTTAAAAAAAACAAGATCTACATTAGAGTATTCCAATTATTGTTTTGTAGATAACCTACCCTGTGAGAATTTGTGCCTAAATATCATACTCGAATATTCTTTCTTGGTGTGATGCTCTGTCATAAATTGTGTTCTTCAGAACTTGTTTTGAATCTGTCTCCGTTTCTTTGCATGCATACATGAGAATGATGAAGGCAATTATGATTTACCCTATTTTTCCTATAAAAAGTACCTTAAATTTTATCCTCTAGTAATCCCCTTTGAGCCTAAATAACCCTTCTTTTGTGATTGAAACATATTTTGAGAGAAAAAAAATCATGATTTTCTATCTTCAAGGAGTGTGTAACTTGAATTAATCTTGTGGAGTAGTGGTTTGTTCATGGGAGAATAAAAAAAAAAGAAAAAAAAAGAAAAAAAGAAGAAGAAGAAATTATTAAGAATGATGTGCAAGTTGAACGATGGAGTTGAAGAAACTAAAAGATGTAAAGTAGAACTTAAATGAAATTGTTATTACATGATTAATTCATTATTACACATCTTTAATTTGAGCCCAGAGTCAAATATGTTCTTATCCTCGCCCTAAGCATCATCATAACCCACCAAAGATCTTTTGACTTTTGTTGCATGCACTGTTAACTGACTGATAGATGTATAACCAAGCTTATGATAGAAACATTTATGATTCAGAGTTTGAGCGTAAACACTAACCACTTGGAGAGATGTCAGAGTGAAAGATCTACAAACAAGAGTTGTTTGCTTTAATGAATATCTTGTTTTAAAAAAAAGTTATATATAATAATAATAATAATAATAATAATAATAATAATAATAATAATAATAACCCATCAAGAAAATTGTCACCTAAGTAAAGCAGTGAGATAGTGGAGTTATGATGTGAGCTCCATACCTTTTAGTCACTTAACTTGAGCACAACAGAGGAAGATTATTAAACTACTTATTTAGATAATATTAGATATTAAATGGTTTTGAAGTGCAATAGTTTGTTAAATTTGGATATATTAGAAGAAGGAATTGGTAATAAAAAAATTTAATAAGAATTTATTTTGCGCTTTTATCACTAGGGACTAGTAATAAGCTGGTTGGAGGTTGTGATTAGTGTTTATTTTTACACATGCTATATCTGTTTCATATATTGTTTTAAGTATTATTATATATTATTTGTAGGCTATTTATATATATAATTGTATATTTTAGTTTAATATTAAATATATAATTTTCTACAATAATGTAAAATATAAGCATGATTTAACATGGCTAGTATATGTATTGATTATTCTTGAGATCATAACTTGAGTTATATTCATTCAAAAGATATGATATTGATGATGTTGGACACTTAAGACTATGTACTAAAGTTATAAGTTTTCATACTTATTCAATCTTGCAAGTTTATGGTCCAATTATACTCAAATAATTAAAACTACATTATAGTCCAAATACTTAGTGAATTTTAATTCAAGACACATTTTTGTATTTGGACAATATTTTGAGATATAATTATCCGTTTGATCTAATTCCAGTTTCATTGGATCACGAACTCGTTTTATTGCAAGTTGGCTTCAGGTCCAAAAGGCTAAAAACATTGTCTTCATGGATGAAAAGTAAAATCTATGTGAATATTCCAGATTCAAAACTTCACAGGACACAATTTGGAAATGTATTCACCATAATTCGAGAACAAATCCAAATAACTCAAGACCACTTGGAATGATCAACTGAGAAGTCTATAAAAACACAGTAACATTACCCAAGCCATTTAATGCATACAAGTGGAGATATGAAGTTTTCAACTTGACACCAGAATCTGCCAAGACTTTTTATTTCAGTGTTGAACAACTCTACCATTTTGGTCATAATTCTCAGCTCATAAAGCCAATTTTCGAGATCTTGGTCTTCATGGAAAGACAATTAAAAGGCCTAAAAGTATTATTCAGGGAACAAGATGAGATTAATATGGTTGGAAGGCTTAAATTGTCAATATTTGCAGGCCACCGAAATTAATTACAAGTTCCTGCGAAGCACTAGCTTGTGGCCTATATAAAGGGCTCTTTAGCAACCATTTTGGGCATCAAACTTTCTTCAATATATCTTTCTTTTGTCTAGTATCTCTCAAAGAAAAATGAGTTGTGTTTGTATTAGTATGAGTAGCTAAATATTTTGCTAGAGCTAGGGATGAAGCTTTAGTAGAATACTAGTGTTGTTCTTAGCTTTTCAATAAAGATCTTCAATGATAAATTCCTTTAGTTGTTTTATGAATTATGAAATTTTTTTTGATTAGTTGAGGCTTTGATTTGTTGTAGACATATTGGCACAAGGAATGCTTAGTCTCACACATTAACAATTGATTTCATATACTCCTAAAATCAACTAAAAGGTAGTTTTCAAGGTTCTCTAAGTGTTCAATATATCATCTTCTGATTGAAATCACTTGATTGTTAGATTTCAATTGAGTTATCAAAGATAGCTAAGAATAACACTAGCATTTTACTTCAAGTGAATTCCCAAAGCTCTAGTAATTTACAAATTATATAAACCCTTAAGACCATACAACTAGTTGATATTTTCTTCCAAACCTCCTTGTGGTTCGACACTCGGACTTCCGAGAAATTTATTACTTGAGACAAACCTATACTTGGGTGTGCAACTTTAAGGTGTTATCAGAAAGCTAGAGCCAAAACCCGGTCCCACAACATCAAAACGACCCAGCTCAAAACCAAGTCCAAAATCTTCTAAACAACCCTGTCTACCCATAAAACAACCCACCTTATCCTTACCAATATCCACCATATCCGTACCCACCATACTACCCTCCACACCCTACTTATAACCAACCTCATATTCCGCAAATACCTCTACCACCAGTTTATCCTCAACACATTCCTCAGAACGCTGATCCTGGTATGGCAATCTGAGGAAGGTTTGCGGCACAGCCGCAACAGTATTATGATGGTGTAGCATTGCCACCAGTGGAGGCAAACAATTTTTCTATCTCCCCAGGGATCCTGAAGATGCTAGTCGAGAACCAATTTAAAGGGGAGGTCGGAAAGGATAATCCTCATACTCACTTGAGGAATTTTCTGATGATTGCCTCAACTTTCAACCATAATGGCATGTCTGAAGATGCCAAGAGGCTCAGGTTGTTCCAGTTTTCTTTAACTGGAATCTCGAAGGAGTGGTATGATAACACGCTCCCACGGGGAGGTGTAACCACATGGGCCGAGCTCGAGCGTCTGTTCCTCGAGCGATTCTACCCTCCGTCTAGAACGATCAAAGCAAGGCTTGAGATCTCATCTTTCAAGCAGAAGCCAGGAGAGGACTTACGTCAGGCTTGAGAGAGATACTATAATATGCTTATTGAGTGCCCGCAGCATGGGTACAATGAAGGTGATATAATGGCTTATTTCTACTGTGGAGCCAGCAAGGCAGGTCAAGACCACCTTGATGCATGTGCTAGTGGAGCGTTCTTGAATTGTGGTGCAACTCGGTGTAGAGAGATTGTTGATAACATTGTCAAGAATGTAGGGCAATGGAATGAGGCACAAGAGTTTCAGCGAGCTTATCATATGGATGAAAGTGAGGGTACTAGAAAGCTGTTGATGGCAATGATGGAAAAGATCAGCAATCTAGAGGTTGGACAAAATCTGATTGGAGGGAATACTGAATTGAGTGAGAAAGTGGACCAACCAGCAAACCAGCAAGATGAGGCCAACTATATGGGGAGGCCTAATTACAATCAAGGCGGATACCAACAAGGTGGCAACCAACAGGGAAGATCTCTTTACGGTCAACCGTTTGTACCACCAGGTCCACAACCTCCTCAAAATTAGTGGAGAAACAACTAAGGTTACCAAGGAGGCCAGCAACCTCCTGAGAACCAAGAACAAGAATTTCTCTTATGTCAATCCTAAGGCAGGAATCACTGTACCTCCCGGAGTAGATCTAGGTTCAAAACCTACAGGTGGAGAAGGCGGTGCCTCCACCAAAGAGATGTTACGTGCTATTCCCCAGAAGGTAGAACAAGGTAGTAAGAGGTTGTCTTCCTTGGAATATGATATTAAAGAGTTGAATAAGAAGAGTGATAAGAGAGATCAAGAACTTCAAACGAGAGACATGGATCTTAATAGAGCTCAACAAGAGAACAATAAGCGGTTCACTTCTATAGAGTACCAGATTAGCCAGATTGCAAAGGTGCAAACAAAAGAGTCGGGTAAATATCCATCTATGCCCGAGATAAGCCCGAAAGAGCAATTGAAGGCAATCGAGTTGAGAAGTGGGACTAAATATGATGGACCTCAAATGTCTGCTGATCTTGAGGAGATACATAAGGAGATTGAGAATAAAGGACAAGAACATAAGAAAGATGGAGGTAAGACAGTTGAGGTGGAAGTTGAGAAGGAGGATGAGGTAAAAGATGCTAAAAAAGGTAAAGACAAGGAGGGAGAGATTGAGGGAGTTTCGAAGTGGAAAAAGGCAAGAGAAGCAAGGAAGAACATGAAAGAGACCGAGCCAGACGGATGGGGGGTACCCAAATCTGTGATACCGGTCCCATACCCGCAGCGATTCATGAAGAAGAAATTAGATGAAAAGTTCGCTAAGTTTCTCGAAGAAATTGCATATTAACATTCCTTTTTATGATGCTTTGGAACAGATGCCTAATTATGCTAAGTTCCTGAAGGACTTGATAGCTAAGATGCGGTGAGTAGATGGACCCGAGCTTGTGCATTTGAACCATGAGGTGAGTGCCATGGTGCACAAGGCACTTTCTCCCAAGTTGAAGGATCCCGGAAGCTTTACGATCTTATGCGATATCGGGAACGGGATCACGAAGAGAGCCTTATGTGATCTAGGGGCTAGCATTAATTTGATGTCTCTGTCGTTGTTCAAGAAGTTGGATGGGGTGGAACTTCAGCCCACGATGATGACTCTCCAGCTTACCGGTGGCGGATTACGTTTTTCCCGCCAACTTTGTCGTCCTCGATATGGAGAAAGATGAGCATGTATTGGCTACTGCCAGGATGGTGCTAGATGTGGCCAATGGAAAGATCATGGTGAAAGTCGAGTTGATCAAAAAGTGAAGATAGCGATCTACGAGGCGATGAAATATCCAATGGGAGATGAGAGCTGTCACTTCATTGATATCTTGGATACTTGTGTTGAAGACACACTCCTTGACCCTTGCTCTTTCTATGTTCATAATTATGATTATCCTATTCTTGATGAACTAACATATGATATTTATTTTTTTTCAATCAGTAAAATTCATTACTCCATCCTGCCAAGAATATAAGACATATTCTGGCAGCAGCTTACAAACATATGATATTTATGATCTTGATTATTTTGACAGCTTGAGAGAGAACGAGGACGTAAAGTTCATTGATGTGATGAAAGTTGAGGATGAGGAAGAGTTAGATGTGGAGGAGTCCACTTTTGAGAAGATGTTCGAATATGCGCCACCACTGGAGGCGAAGAAGGAGTTGAAACCACTCTCGGATCACCTCAAGTACGCTTACTTAGATGAGAGTGAGAAGTATCCGGTAATTATATCTACTTTTTTTATCTGATGATCAATTAGAGAGACTACTAGTGGTGCTTCGTAAGCACAAATCTGCCATAGGTTGGTCAATTGCGGATATTAAGGGTATTAGTCCTTCAATTTGCATGCATAGGATTAGATTAGTGGAGGGTACAAAGACCATAGTGCAAAATCAGCGTAGAGTGAATCCGGTGATACAAGAGGTAATTCATAAGGAGGTGTTCAAGCTGTTAGATAGTGATATGATCTTTGCTATTTCTGATAGTCCATGGGCGAGTCTGTTACACGTAGTTGCTAAGAAGGGGGGTACCACGATAATTAAAACTGAATCTAATGAATTGGTAGCCACTAGATTAGTGACGGGATGGCGTGTTTGTGTTGATTATAGAGAGTTAAACAAGGCAACATGCAAAGATCACTTTCCTTTGTCGTTCCTTGAGCAAATAATTGATAGATTAGGTGGTTTTGAGTATTCTTGCTTCCTAGACGGGTATTCAAGATATAATCAGATTATGATAGCGCCCGAGGATCGGGAGAAAACCACCTTCACCTGCTACAATGGTACTTTTGCCTTTAGGAGAATTCCATTTGGGTTGTGTAATGCACCCGCCACCTTTCAAAGGTGTATGATGACTATTTTCCATGGCTTGATCAGAAGATTATGAAGTTTTTCATGGAAGACTTATCCGTCTACGGGGAGTCATTTGATAAGTGTCTAACCAATCTTGAAGTTGTGTTGAGCAGGTGTGAAGAGACGGACTTGGTGCTTAATTGGGAGAAGTGTCACTTTATGGTGAAAGAGGGTATTGTTCTTTGACATCACGTGTCCTCGAAAGGTATCCAAGTTGACAAGGCGAAAGTGATAGCTATTGAGAAGCTGCCTCTACCTTCGATCGAGAAGGGAATTCAGTCATTTCTAGGCCATGCAGGGTTTTATAGACGCTTTATAAAAGACTTTTCACAAATTGCTAAACCCCTTTCGCGACTTCTTGAAAAAGAAGTCGCCTTTGAGTTTACTAATGAGTGTTTAGTGGCTTTTAACAGGTTGAAAGAAGCGTTGGTGAATGCCCCCATTCTCATCACTCCGGATTGGTCGAGTCCTTTTGTGCTCATGTGTGATGCTAGCGATTATGCTATGGGGATTGCTTTGAGGCAAATACGAGACAAGCAGTTTCACGCTATTTATTATGCCTCGAAGATGTTGAATTCTACTCAAGTGAACTACACTACTACCGAAAATGAGATGTTGGCGGTCATGTATGCTTTTGATAAATTTCGGCCCTACCTAGTAGGGACGAAAACAATCATATATACGGATCACGCAGCGATTCAGTATCTCATGAGTAAAAGGATGCAAAACCCCATCTCATTTTTTGGATATTGTTACTCCAGGAATTTGATGTTGAGATTCGAGACAAAAAGGGGAGTGAGAATGTGATAACCGATCACCTCTCGAGGATGGAGCTTACCAAGGAAAATATGGTAGAGGAGCGAGAGGTGAATGATGAGTTTTCGGATGAGAAGTTGTTTGGTTTGGGGGATGTCCCGGTGTATAGAGTTGAAGGGAAGGCCCCGTGGTTTGCTGATTATGCTAATTATTTAGCAAGTGGAGAGCTGCCGGCGGACATGGATGCGTTGCACCGAAAGACATTCTTGAAGAAGGTTCGGGAATTTATTTGGGATGACTCATACTTGTTCAAAAGAGGGATAAACCTTGTTCTTAGAAGGTGTGTGCCCGAGGAGGAGTGGAGTGATATCATAAGGCATTGTCACGCCTTACCATGTGGAGGACATTTGGGTGGAGAGAAGACCGGTGGGAAGGTGCTTCAAGCCAGTTTCTATTGGCCTACTATTCTGAAGGATTGCATGGAATGGGTGAAGAGATGTGACAAGTGCCAACGTTTCAGCTCTATTACTAAGAGGGACAAGATACCGTTGCACGTGTTTATGGAAGTAGAGGTATTTGACGTATGGGGAATTGATTTCATGGGTCCGTTTTCTCCTAGTAACAGATTCTTGTACATCCTCGTGTGTGTTGATTATGTCTCGAAGTGGATTGAAGTTGTCCTTACTCGAGTGAACGACTCCCGCGTTGCGATTGATTTTTTTAGGAAGAACATTTTCTCTAGATATGGAGTCCCGAGAGCTTTGATTAGTGATGGGGGGAGTCACTTTGTGAACAAGTTGATGGAGAAGTTGCTGTCAAAATATGAGGTTAGTCATCGTGTCTCTACTGCTTATCATCCTCAATCTAATGATATCGTAGAAGTGTTAAATCGTCAAATCAAGGAGATCCTTGAGAAGACGGTGAGTTTTAGTAGGAAGGATTGGGCTTTGAAGCTTAATGATGCATTATGGGCGAATAGGACAACTTTTAAGACCCCTCTTGGTATGTCTCCGTACCAACTCGTTTTTGAGAAGGCGTGTCACTTGCTAGTTGAGCTTGAGCACAAGGCATATTGGGCAATCAAGAAGCTGAATTTTGATAGTGATATGGTGGGTGAGAAGAGACTACTTCAATTGCATAAGTTGTAGGAGTTTCGAGATAGTGCATATGAGAGTGCTCAAATTTTCAAGGAAAAGACTAAAAGATGGCACGATGCACGTTTGAGGAAGAAGAAGTTCCAAGTTGGTGATCGAGTCCTAGTGTTCAACTCTAGGATGAAGTTATTTGGTGGAAAGCTCAAGTCCAAGTGGAATGGTCCTTATGTGGTGAGAAAGGTCTATAAGAGTGGATTCCTTGAAGTAGAGAAAGAGGATGGGAACGTGTTCATGGTGAACGGGCATCGAGTGAAGAAATTCTACGACTTCTCTTATGAGAATAAGAGAGGTAACTTAGAGTCTCATGACCCGTGAGCTCCTTCGAGCTCGATCCGGCATTAGGACCTTAAAAATAGCGCTGCGTGGGAGACAACCCACTTTTACTTGCTTTTGAGTCTTTTGTTTTTCTTGTTGTTTCTTGTGTGAATCGTAAGTGTTAACCTCGTTACTGAGTATTTTTGTGTAGGATTATCTTGAGGTGCTAGAGTTTCCATGGTAGAGCTTAACGTAAAGCAACTCGTGAAGAGGAAGTATTCCTAGTGAAAGGTAGCCGGAATTTGGAGTATGAGGTAACCCCGAACCCCAAACATAGACCGCTTGATGAAGTCGAAGTTTGGGGGGTGGAGTTTTATTTGCTTTTGATCTTGTGCATTGGTAGTGGTTGAGGTTCTTTATTAATTAAGTGCACGTGCTCGTTCGTACTCATCTTTTCAAACTTTTTATTGCGTAGCAAGAAAAAAGTTTGGGGGGTGTGTATTCGTACTTCACGTGTTGTGCACGAAATTCGTATGAAAAATTGGTCAAATTTTTCAAAAATATTGATGCATGAAGTGGGTTTGTATGGACTTGAGTGTGAGTATATTAGTGTGTGTTGATTTGGCTTGGTGAATTGCACGTTGGGAAGAGACCCCAACTCCTCGGTCGAATGAGTGTTCTGGCTTAAATCGAGGAGTTCTCAGGTTAGTACATATTTTTGAAGTGATTGAGTGAAGTTTCGAGCGAGTTTCATGGAAAATTTCGAGTTTTGGGCATTTTTTGGAGTTTTTGTAAGCTTGGACGCTCGACGGGGACAAGGTCGAGCACCTCCGCTCGACCAAGTCCATCGTTCGAGCGCCTAAACTTATAGAACATTTTGGCCGCTCGACCTCCAGCGCTAGAGCGCTACCGCTTGACCGGCAGAACTGCTCGACCAAGTGAGGTTAAGCGCTACCGCTCGATCAAGTGAAGCGGTCGAGCGCGTCGACCTCCAGAATGCTCTAATCAAAATCCCTCCTATAAATACCCCTCCCCACATTTTTCACACACAAAACACACACTTAGAGGGGTGAATTAGCTGAGAAATTCGATCCTTCTCATCCCTTGCCCTAATTTCTTCCATTTTTCACCCGAAATCACCATTTCTCCATCCTAAGGTATGTAATTTCTAACTCTCTTCTATCTTTTCGTAGTTTCCACTTTGATTAGGCATGATTTGAGACTAGGAATTAGGGTTCGTATGTGTTCATGATAGAAATTGGGGATTTTCATATTACTCATTGATTCTTGATTCCTTGTTGATAATTGATGCCTATATGCTATGTGTTTACTAGTTTTGCTTTTAATTTTGAAATTGCGTGAGTAGAATTGGTGAAGTTCTAGAGTGGGAAAGTATGAATGTTAGGAAATGATATGGGCATTGCTTGTTGAGTGGATATTCTTGTGATTTGGAATAAATTGAGTGGATAGATGGATATGAATTGAGTCTTGAGCATGTAAATTGCATAATTTTTGTGATGTTACTTCATGATAGACTTAATTATGGGCATTATTGGTGAATTTTTGGATTGTTGAATTGGTTGAATTCATTTTGAGTTAGGCATAATACACCTTCGAGAACATTGTTGCCCATTTGAACATTATGAGTTAGATTAGTATGCTTTGAGATGCGAATTACACTTCTATGTGAGCTCTTGTGCACAAAGAATATGAATATGAGATTGATTGACTAGTTGAGTTGATTTGTAGTGTTTATGACGTTCTTGAGTAGTAGATGGTCTCTAATTGTGTGAGCATTGGTGTGAGACAGATTTAATGGCTCCCCCAAAGAAAAATGAGGATCGTATGGTCATAGGTGACAAGCTTGAGGAGTTGACAGCTGAGCTCACTAGAAAGGGATTAATGCCCTCGAGGTGGGAAAACTTGGATTACAAGGAGAGTTGGTGTTTCATAGCATATAGATGGAACCTTGTAGCCAGAAAAGTGGAGAAGACCAGATGACCTTGTGTCGAGTTTATGAGGGACATAGGCACAGAGGAAAAGATTAAGAGGATCTTCACTAGGAACAAGATGGAGAATTTCTATGAGTTACTACTCACTATGGACACGAATGCCAATTTGGTGGAGCAGTTCTTGGCCACTGTGGAGAAGAGGGATGAGAATTCATTCAGGTTCAGCATCAGGGACGAGTGGCACAGTTGTGCTGTGGGTGCCATCAACGAAGCTTTTATGCTCCCAGCTTTGGGGAGGCCGAACCGACAGTCTAAGTCGTTCAAAGCAAATAATTTTTGGAAGGAGATTACCGGCGGAATGGCGGGAGACTATAGGGGGCAACATGCACCAGCCTCCGCTATCAGGAACCCGGTGTTGAGGTACTTGGAGAGGATCTTAGGAAATACCATTTACTCCCAATCTGAGACGGGAACAGTGAATGCTAAATAGCTCTATGGAATGTGGTGTTTGCTATATGTCAAGGAGCACGACTTTGGGAGAGATTTCCTAGAGCACCACTTGGAGGTCCCTTTCAAACTATGAGCAAAGAAGTAAAAAAATTAGAGGAGGATGTCTTATCTCTGTTTTTGTGAAGAGTGTTGGGTGTGTACCGGTCTCGGCGCCTTGCAGAGGAAATAACTTAGACTTCGATCAACTGTGCAATACCCTGATGTTCGAGAGATGGATGAACTCCTATTGTATAAGGTTTAAGGAGGATGATTTGTTCCCTCTTCCTAATGAGCGTCTAGTAACTTTGAAGGGAAAGAAGAAGGAGAATATTGGGATGAACGGGGACAAACACTTTGAGCTGGAAAAGAAGTTTACTAAGGCAGTGGATGATAAGGGTTTGCGAGATGTAAGGCCGATCAAGAGGACTAGAGGAGAAGGCACGAGTGGTGCCAGTTCGAGTGGGGCCCAGGATTTAGCGGAAGAAGAAGAAGAAGAGTATGAGAGAGGAGCTGATGAAGAAGGAGGAAAGGAAGCGGAGTAAGGACCGCAGGAGATGGAGGTTGAGTCGCCAGCAGCGCAATCTCCCGAGCCATGGTACCCGCATCAGATTCAGACCCTCCAAACGGATGTGACTTACCTCCGTGAAGCTCAAGAGAGGATGGACGTGAGATCAGCTCGGATGGAGGACCAGTTCTCCGACATGCATAGATGGATTGAGACGCTGTTTGTTTCCCACATTGGAGCCGATCATCCAAACTACCGACCACAGCCACCTCCGGATGCTTGATCATGGGGATTCCCCCCAGTTTCTTTCTCTTTTCTTTTCTTTTGATTGTGAGACTATTTTGTTTGATTAATAACTATTTTATTAATTTAAAAAGAAAACCGAACCTTAAGTCCTAAAGCCGCAAATTGACATGAGAATCAAATGTCGATCCCATGTCAAGTTTGCGGCCGGAACCTAATAAAAACCCTTGCTAAACCCAAAACAATCAAGGGAAAATGGGATTTCTCTACTGAGTATTTGTAATTCGATAAAGATCATGATTCATGTCTGAGTACAACAAAGGCTCAATGAAATCCGGGCAAACACCCATAAAAAAGTCGCAAGTTCTTCTTTTGGCAAGAATATCCGCGCCTTGTTCCCTTCTCTATAAATATGAGTAACTCGAAGCTCCATCTCCTTCCTTCCCACCAAGCCCGAACACGCCACGGTACCTTTGACCTACGATCCTTCAAAATCTCAGCCGCTAAAGTTGAGTCCGTTTCAATCCAAATACGACGCCACCCCAACCTATAAGCAATCACCATCACATGCAAGCCCGCAAGGATCTCCGCATCATAAATAGTACCCTTCCCAAGAGGAGTAGTAAAAGCAGCAGCGAAGAAACCACGACAATTCCGAAAAATTCCTCCCACACAAATCTCACCCGTAGTAGCATCAAAACTGCCGTCAACGTTGGCCTTGTACCAACCAGCTGGAGGAGGACTCCATCTGAAAGAAACAGCACGCTGTTGTGGATGAGCACGTAAAGGAATCCGGAGTCGATGAAGGACGGCCAAATCCGAAAACCCAATATTCAAAGTACCACCTTCCGCAATCAAAGCTAATAATTCAGCCATCGCACGAGCAGTAAAAAACTGAAAACCTTCATGGAAAACTTTATTTCTTGTTGTCCACACCAACCAAATAAGAGAAACAAAGGACAAACACCAGCTGCTTCAAAAATTGCAAATTAATAGCCTGTACCACCATATCCAAAAAACCGTTATCAAAGCAAAGCGTTACACCAAAAATACTAGTAATCTCGTGAAAAAGTGTGCGTGAGAAATTGCAAGCAGATCATTAATGCCATTGTTACACAAAATACAATCACCCAAAGTGAAAGGCAACTTCCCCAAGATTGCTCTCCAAGCAGTAGTACTACGGCATTGTGGAATAAAAGATGCCCATATCCAAGAAGTCCGAAGAAAAGGAGACCGAAGCATATCATATGCAGCTTTGGCCGTTAAGTCCCCGCTAGAAGAATCCGGCCAAACCCTAGTATCTTCCCCTGCTACATGCATATTAAGAATATCCACCACAATATCTGAATAGAGTATCACAAATCGTTCATCAAAATGCCATATCCCATCAAAATAATAATCTCGAATCTCACTCGTGAGCGTACAAGCAACATCATGCGGCAAACCAATCCGATCCGCGATCCTATAGCCGAGCCAATTAGCATTCCAGAAACTAAGACGAGAGTCTTGTCCCACCAGTCATTGAGAACGATCCATAATAGAGGAAAGATGTAGACGGATGCTCTTCCAAATCGAAGAAGATCACCTAAATGCCCTTGGCTCCCCATCCGAATTAAAGTACCTCAAACGAATAATACCCACAGCTAGAGAACAATCGGTAATCACCTCCCATGCAAGCTTGCAAAGAAATGATTGGTTTGCAAGCCTAATCGAACGTACACCCAAACCACCCTCCTTAATCGGAGCGCAACAACGAGCCCAAGAAACTCTCACAATACCTTGTTTATTCACATTCCCGGTCCAAAGAAAATTCCTCATAACCTTTTCCATTCTCGATATAAGAGCACGCTGCCACAAATAGATCATCATGGAATGCACCATCGAGGCTGCAATTACCGAATTGAGAAGACATTTCCGTCCTGCCAACGAGAGAGATCCACCTTTCCAGCGACTGAGTTTTGCAATGATTCCATCCGCTATAGGATTAAGATGACGGACCCTTGGAATACCTCTAAAAATAGGCACACCTAAATATGTGAATGGTAGCGTACCTTCAGCAATACCAGAAGTACGATTCATTTGCAAACGAATCCGTCTGGACACATTCTTACCGAAAAAGACCTTGGACTTATGAGGGTTGTAAACCTGTCCAGAAATAATCCCGTACCTTTTCAAGACATCCTGAATAATATCAATATTCCCAGAGGTAGCTCTAGCAAATAAAAGAATATCATCCGCATACAAGAGATAGGCTGGCATACGAAAATGCTTCAATAAATTCCCTTTGTCAATCTCAAAATCATGAACTTTGCAAGGGCATCTTTCGCAATGCAAAACAGTAAAGGGGATAAAGGGTCTCCTTGTCGAACTCCCCTGGAGCAGCCGAAATAACCATTAGGGGTACCGTTCAATAAAATCGAGAGGCGAGCCGAAGAAAGAATACTATTAACCATCTGAATAAATTCACTCGAAAAACCCATCTTGTTCAGGACCGAAGTTAAGAATTTCTAGGAAATCGTATCAAATGCTTGAACCATATCAACCTTAATCGCCATATGACCATGCTTCCCATGACCCAAATAATTAATTGCATCCGATGCCAATGCGATACAACTATGAATTCTTTTACCAGGAACAAAACCAAATTGAAAGGGAGTGAGACTATTTTGTTTGATGTTGGTGCTACTTGAATTTGGGTTTGTAACTGAATTTTTACCTTCTGGGTTGTGATTGTGGTTGAACTGATTGAGCTACTTGATATAGTTCATGCTTGTTGACTCTTCCTACTTATTGATTGTTTACTTTAAGTGTGATTTGATGAGTTGGTGTGTTGTAAGGTTGAGTTAGGAAGTTTATTATGTGAGTATAGTGGTGAGGGTTGATTTGAGAGGGAACTCGTATGCTTGCGAACTTCTCCTTTGAGTACTTGTATGATGAGAGTGAGAATTCACTAGGACTAACATGGATGTGAAAGTTGTGAGATTTGAGCCTTTGTAAGATTAAAATGCATAAATTGATCTCTTTGTTTGTGAGTGGATCGTCACCTTAGAAGATGCTAGAACTTGTGTGTGCTCTCACTTCTTGATTGTGTCTAGATTGATATGCCGAAAGTGATTTTAGGCCATCTTTGATTTATTGAGTCACTTAGCCAAATTTTTTCTACCAATGACATTTATCCCTTGTTAGCCCGTTTGAGCCTTAGCCTATTTTATTTGCTAGCACATTTGAACTTAACCAAATTCTTAAACTCTTGCCCCAATTTGAGTGGAGAATAGGAAAAGTTGTGAATGAAAACGGGATCGAGTGAAGTTGAGGAAGGAGAATTATTAATGCTTGAGTGAATTTGAGGAAAAGGTGTAATGATATCTTGAGTTGTGGGAAAGACTAAGAATTTGAGAATGAGCAAAAGAGATATGAGCTCATATATGTGTGAAGAGAAAAAAAAAAGAGTGAAGTGATTGAAAATGTGAAGCGAGTTAGAAAAAAAAATTGAAGTGTTGAAAGTAGGGGAATTGAAAAGTGTATTGAACAAAGATGATTGAAGTATTCTATTCCTCGTCTCGTATTCTATTCCTCGTCTCGAAGTACTAAAGTTGAATTTTCTGTTCTCCATTCACTTGAGTCACTTATTCCATATAGTTACCACACCTGTCCAAAGAGTCTACATTACAACCTTGATAAAGTCCTTTTTTATTCGGCATGGATTCTAGAGTATGGTCGAAGTTGAGAGTGCTTACAAACCTATGGCTGCTGATATGTGTGATTGATTGATTGATTGATTGAGTGAGTCCCTTAATATTGATATACACTTGTAAGGGAGTGAAACATATCGTTGAATGCACATCCATGTTTGATCTTGGTGTTTCTTATTGTTATTGCATGAGTATGATGAAGGGGGTGAGTTTGTGTATGAGTGGTCGATCTTTGAAACTTGAGCTCGATTACTTGTATGATTTTGTTCTTAATTTCATTCCTAACAATTTTACTTGACTTATTATTTCATTGCTTAAGAAAAAACAATATGGTAAGTTTGGAGGGGTAGATTAGGCATGAAATTTTTATAATTTATAGCTCATTTTGCCCGTGTTTTGAGTGAATTCGATGAGTATTTAGAGCCAATTGCGTACTATTTTCATAAACTGGTGAATTTGCCTTTTCGATGCTCATAGATGGATAGAGGGCAAAAAATGGAGTTCGTAGGACTTTGAATTGACCAAAATGGATGCCCGGATGAGAAGATATTGAAGAAATACGAATAGTATTAGTTCGTGCGAAGAAAAGTATCACTCAGTTAAACGAAGGATAACACTCGACCAAATGAGGTCGAGCAACCCCGCTCGACCAAGTCCATCGGTCGAGTGCCTGGAATTACAGAACGTTAGTGCCGCTCGACCACCATCGCTCGAGCACCTTCATTCGACTGAGAGAACTGCTCGACCAGTGCAGCTCGAGCACCATCATTCGACCGCCTATTTCATTCGACCAGAAGTGGTCGAGTGCTACCGCTCGACCAAAGGAGACTCGAGCGCCCTGAAGGCACTGTAAGCAATAGCGCTCGACCATGTTGAGGTCGAGCACTAGCGCTCGACCAGACTGAGGTTTCACGCAATTTAGGCCTTTTTCACCCGTTTTCGGCCCGTTGCTTATAAATACCTGGTCCCAAGCTCGTTTTTGGATACCTTTTGATCCCAATTCATATTTTTGCATACTTAGAGCTTGGTAGAGAGGTTTTGGAGAGTTTCACACTTGTAAACGAGGTTTTTATCTTACGAATTCGTAGTTTAGATACTTCTTTTGATTCTTTTTTCATTTAATTCTTTCGTTCTTGAACCTTTGAGACTTCTAAACCCCACTTTATCAGATTTATTGAGATTTTGAGATATTCTTTCATTTATGCTTTCCAAGTCTTTTGATTATTCAATTATGTAAATGTTTAACGTTCTTGTGATTGTTTTCATTACTTCAATTACCATGTTAGGCTAGAACCCTTGCATGCTTGGGGTAGGATGAACTCGTAGAAGTAGGATGTTGGTACATAATTAGGATAACTCGTGATGTTAGTACTAGTTCTCTTAATTAATTAAATTCTTAAAATAAACCCTAGAATTATCTTGGAATTGAGTACGAAAATTATTAGAGGGGGGACGATCTTATCACTCTTTGATAACAAGTAGACTTAACGATAGGGTTATAGAAGGGGTTTATAATTTACCGGTTTATCTAGGAAGGACGACCGTATCACCTTGGTAAATAAGGGTCTCGTTAATTAAACATAACCCATAGAACTCATTTAGTGGGTTGTGAAGTAGGTTGATATGACGGAGTATTAGGGTTAATTCTTGAGCTTTTAGTCTTTCAATCTGGTGCTAGATTAGGGAAGTTGATTGCCTAGTTTTAGTACACTTAGGATTAATACTTGCACATCACGGTTGTTTTAATTATCGTACTAGCTCCGTTAGTATACGTAGGGATTCCTATCCTGAGCATCATCATCTCATATCTTATTAAAACCTTAGTTATTAGTTTAATTTCATTAGTTGCATTAATAGTAATAGAATATAGAGTAGATTAATATAATTCTTGAAACCGAACACACACTCATATTAACTATGACGCATAGATCTTCAGGGCTCTATTCGCATACATACCTTCCCTTGGGTTCGATACTACTTGGTCCCTATACTTGCACATACTACAGTGATCTCATACTCTTGTGGGGTAACTACTAGTATAACTAGTAATTTGCGTTCAAGTCAAGGGGTTGAGGCCAATAAAGAGGCCGAAGTTTATGATGGCCTTAGTTCCCTCCCCCTAACTCCTATTGATGGAGCGGGCACCTCCATGGCCACTGGCGAGCGACAAATCCTTGAGGTGATCACTACCGAAGTCGTTGCACCCACTGATGCTTCTCTGCCTCCTCCAGCTCCTCAGTCTTGAAGACTTTTTTTTTTAAGCTTGTAATAGGAGAGTACTCATTTTGTAATGTTCTTCATCCTGCTGTACACTTTTCTTTCTAATGAAATGATAATACTTACCTTTTATTTACTTGTTGTATATAACTTTTGGTATTGTGTGATATTTGCTCGGCTGCTCGCCTATTTTTTTAGTATTAACTTTTGCTTAAGTATTTCCCTTGTATTTCTAAGGGTAAAACACTTGTTATTGCAATATTGAATATAAATGAATATATAAAAATTTGAATGAGTCTTTTTTATTCTCAAGGAACTTGACCTCTATTAATTGGGCTTTATGATCCATAATGGACTTAGCTTGGAATCCACATTTTTTAAGCACAGATGTTTGCCTCGAAGTGGGCTTGTGTTTCATAGATGTTTAGATTGGGCGAGCAGCTGAGCCTTAACATTTCTATCCTGTCTTATCTCTACATTTATCAATATACAAATTACAATACAATTTATAACACCTTGTTGTTCACTGAGCACATCATTGTTCGCCTAACTTGTGTAACATGACAAAAATTCATAACAAATATCTTAAAATTTACATAAAATCTACATCATAAAATTTACACTCTTAACTTTACAAATTTATAATCCTAACACTGTAGTGATAACACTTCTTCAATAATTCCACATTCCAGGAGTATTGGGCCGAGTTGTCTTTCATGTCTTCAAGGTCGTATGCACCATTGTGCCACTTGTTGGTTACCCTAAACGGGCCCTCCCAAGTCAGTCCAAATACTCCTGGTGGAGGAGCTAGTACTTTTCGAAGCACCAAATCTCCGACTTTGAACTCCCTAATTTTCACTTGAGAGTTGTAGTATTTTGCTATTCTTTTTTTGTATATAACATTCTTCATTTCGGCTGAGATTATCCTTTCGTCAAGTAAGTCCATTTCTACCACTAATGCTGAGTTGTTCGACTCCTTGTTGGACATGGTTGTTTGCTCCGTTGGCATTTTCAATTCAATGGGTATGACTGCTTCGGTGTCAAATGCCATTGTGAATGGAGTTTCCCCGGTACTTGTTCTATGTGAGACTCTGTATGCCCATAGCACTTCTGGTAGCTCTTCGGACCACTTTATTTATTTATCAGCCAAGCAAATTTTCAAGATGTGTTTGATTATCTTATTCACTGCTTCTACTTGACCATTTGACTGCGGATGATATAGTGTCGAAAAATAATTCCTTATTCCCCACATAAATCTCATATCTTTTTCCTTCGAATTGTTTTCCATTGTCTGTTAAAATTGCTTGTGGAACTCCGAAGTGGCAGGCGATGTTTTTCAATACAAAACTGGTCATCTTTTCCTGCGTAATTTTTACGAGTGCTTCTGCTTTAGCACATTTTGTGTAATAGTCCACAGCCACTACTGCAAACCTTACATTTCCTTTTCTGGGCGGAAATGGTCCGATGATATCTATCCCCCACTTTGCAAATGGCCATGGACTATTCACCGATATCAACTCATGTGGTGGTTTGTGAATACTTGGAGCGAACAGCTGGCATCTGTGGCATGTTTCAACAACTTTAATGGCATCTTGGAGTAGGGTTGGTTAATAGTATCCTTACCTTACTGTTTTATATGCCAATGCTCGCCCCCAGCGTGATTTCCACAAACACCTTCATGGACTTCCTTTAAAACCACTTGTCCTTGCCCCCTGGCTAAGCATTTTAACAGAGAAAGTGAGAACCCCCTCTTGTATAGTTGCCCATCTATCAATGTGAACCTTGCTGCTCGTCTGGTCGTCTTGGCCGCCTCTTGTGGATTTTCTGGTATTTCACCATCTTGGAGATATTTAACTATTGGTGTGCACCAATCGTCTTCTTCTAATTCTTCATCAATCTGATTGATTTTGTAATCACTAGTTGATGGGTGAAGTATCTTTTTCAGTGTAACTTCGGACAACTCTACTGGTCCTGTGCTGATCGCCAGGCGAGCAAGTGCATCTTCTTGGGCGTTTTTGTCTCTTGGCACTTTTTTTATGTAAATTTGTTCGAATAAAGAGGCTAGGTGAGCAACGATTTTCTGGTACAAGGCCATATTTTTATCCTTTACTTCATACTCCCCTCGAACTTGATTGATGATCAGCTGTGAATCTCCATATATTTACAACCTTCTTACCCCCAGCTAATGCCAAACGGAGTTCGGCAATCAATGCTTAGTACTCAGCTTCGTTGCTTGTTGCCATGAATTTAAATCGAACAGCTGAGGTGAACACTTGCCTGTCTGGGCTTATCAATACTACCCCAGCTCCTAATGTTGTGTTGGTTGACAAACCATCAACGTACATGTGCCATGGGTGATTATGTCTTCTCGTCGAATCTTGAGAGAAGGTTAGTTAAACTATAAAGTCGGCTAACGCTTGTCCCTTGATCGCTGTTTGAGGTGCATAAAATATCCCGAACTAGCTGATCTCCAGGGACCACTTTAAGAGGTGACCGGCTGTGTCAGGTCTGTGTAAGATTTGCCTTAGCGGAAATATTGTCAAAACTTCCACCTAATGGTCGAAGAAGTACGGTCGGAGCTTTCTGACACTCATGACCAGTATATAAGCTAACTTCTCCATTGGTGAGTATTTGACTCTGCCTCATGTAAGGCTTGACTTACATAGTAGATGGGTAAATAGAACTTCCCTTCTGCTCGTACAAGAACTGAGTTGATCGCCACTTCCGATGCTGCCAGGTACAGGTACAACTTTTCTCCTGGAGTTGGTTTTGCCAAAATTTTGGTATCAATGAGGTACTCTTTCAACTGCTCGAATGCTCGTTAGCAATTGTTCATCCACTGAAAATTTCCTTTCTTGATAGCATCGAAGAAAGGTCGGCATTAGTCACTAGATCTCGAAATGAATCTGTTCAAGGCTGCTAGGCATCCGGTGAGCCTTTGTACTTCTTTGACTGATCTTGGTGGTTGCATATCCATGATTGCTTTCACCTTGGTTGGATTTGCTTCAATACCTCGTTGACTGACTAGGTGTCCTAAGAACTTTCCAAAATTAACTCCAAAGTTGCTTTTCTTTGGATTTAACTTCATGTTATAAGCTCGGAGTATCTCGAATGCCTGGGCTAAGTGTTGTAGATGATCCACCTTTTTTGGACTTTTGACGATGATGTCATCCACGTACACCTCTATCGTCTTGCCAATATGCTCATCAAACATTTTATTGACAAGTCTTTGATATGTGGCTCCTGCATTAATCAACCCGAACAATATCTTTTTCCAACACAACAGGTTCTTGTTGGTGTAGAATAATGTGTGCTCTTGATCGTCCGGGTAAATTGTAATTTAATGATATCCCAGAAACACGTCCATGAAGGTCAAGAGCTCATGTCCGGCTGTATTGTCTACCAGCTGATCAATGTGTGGAAGTGGAAAGTTGTCTTTTGGGCAGATAGCATTTAGATCTGTGAAATCAATGCACAACCTCCACGTCCCGTTTGGTTTCTGCACTAGTACTGGATTTGCTACCCATTTTGGACATAAAGCTTATCATATAAGATCGTTATCTAATAGCTTCTTGACTTCAACATCGAGTGCTTCATACTTATCGGGGCCCATACTTTCTTCTCTTTTGCTGAATTGGTTTTTTCGTTGGATCAATATTTAGCTTATGACAGGCATGCTTAGGGCTAATGCCTACCATATCAGTGCGCGACCATGCAAACACGTCGAGCTTAGCTTTAAGAAACTCTGCTATCTTTGGCTCCTGGAGCTTAGATCCAATGAAAAGTTCTAAGTCCTCTCAGTTTGGGTCAACTTTAATTGCCTCCAACTCTTCAACCGACATTGCTCTTCGTTTTTGCCCTTTCCAGCGAGGATCAATAATAGGCCCGTCCATGTTTAACTCATCTTCAATCACCATTGGCTTAACACCCAATCATGGTTCAATATCGTCAGCTTCATCTTGGGCAAGCACAACCTTCTCGTTTCTTGTTCTGCTTTGCTGCTCGTCATTGCCCTCCTGCTCGTCTACACCCAGCTGCTCGTCCACCTTCATCATATTTGTATCAATAGACACCATGTTCTCATCAAGGATGGAAGGTTCATCTTCGGTATAGCTGCTCGACTGCTTGGCCATCATGGAAACTCTGTTTTCTCTTGGCTACAATTGCCGGAGGTATTCATGAGCTTTCTTTTGGTCACCCCTGATCGTGCTACACCCTTTGACGTTGGAAATTTAACACAATAAAAATACGTTGAAACAGTTGCCTTAAATTCATTCAAAAAAGGACGACCGAGAAACCCGTTATAGGTGGATTGCTAATCTACTACTAAGAATTCTACCATCCTAGTCAGTCCCCTTTCTGGATTCTTAGCCGATACAAGTTCGACTGACAATTTAATTATTTCTAAGGGAATGGTTACAACATCTCCAAACCCTAGGATTCTATGATTACAGTCTTCCATATATCCTGCATAATCTCCTAGTTGATCCAACGTGCTTTTGAATAGAATATTCGTGTAAGCGCCCGTGTCAACCAGTAGGGGATGTACTCGCGTTCCCATGATATTTGCGCAGATGACCAACGAGTCATCGTGGGGGTGAGAACTCCATCCAAGTCTTTTTCAGAGAATGTTAGGTCTACAGTCAGCTTGGTTGATGGGTTCACCCCAACTTCTTTTACTTGTGCCACCGCCCTTAGCTCAGCTTTTCGCTTCCTTTTAGATACGGGTAATCTTCCATCTGAGCAGCCACCAACTGGTCCAGTTGACTCGAGCATGAGAATTTCTCGAACCGGCTCTGCAGGGGCTGTTGGGATTTTTCTTCCTTTTTTATTTTCTCTGCTCGACTGTTCGTCGCTCTAATCATCGTCTGAGTTGGATGGTGTTGTTGCCCTTGGCCTCTTCCCTGGTTCCTTTTTCACGATCTCCGACAGTTTCCCATCTTCGTAAAACCTCCACAACTGCTTCAACAAATCTCGGCATTCACTTGTGAAATGGCCGATGTTCTGATGATATGCACAATATTTGTTCAGGTTTAGTTTCCCTCGTTCTTGTCTAATTTTTCGAGGCTCAGATAGCATATCCCTATCCTTGACATTGTTGTATACTGCATCAACTAACATGGTGAGCACCTAATTTAATCTTTCTTTCAACTCGGCTCCTTCGTTGAATGCCTTCAAGTTCTTTGGGGTTTTATACTCATTTTCCCCTGATTTCTTTCCCGACTTCTTTGGGTCAGCCTTATCGCCCAACACTTTCTGGAGCACTTCTTGCATTGAAATGTGAATGCCAGCCCGATGTCTAAACTCCACATAAGTCTTGGGACAAGTTAGATGCATTTCCTTCCATAGGTCGGTCCCTTTCTTCAATCCTACCATCCCCGCCACCATTTTCGTATCCTCGCTAACCATTTCTCCTTCAAGAAGGACCTTATCAAACCTTTCGAGGAACTTTCTGTCTGACTCATCATCACCTTGCTTGATGTCTGCCAAATGGTGCCTTTGTGTCAGATATGAACCAGCCGTGGAGAAATGGGACATGAATTCCTTGCTCAGTTGAGCAAACAAGCTGATGGACCCATGTGTCAAGGCTGAACACCATCTGTGTGGTCCATCTCCTAGAGTCAACAGGAAGTTTCAGCACTGAGTAGCATTCGTAGACCCCATTGATATCATGTAATCTGAGTATTTGGTCAAGTGAACCCTGGGATCTGAAGTCCCTTCGTACAAGTTGATAGCTGGGAATTATATTTTCTTTTGAACCGACACACTTAAGATTGATGGGGCCAATGGAGACGATGACAATATAGTCGAGCCAACTCCTCTGTGGGACTCCAACTGTTTCTGTAAATCCTCAATTATTTTTTTCATTGCCTGCAACTCGTTTACAGGAGTTCGCCCATTAGAAGGCTGTTCATCGTGATCGAGTTTGATGACTTCTTCACGATGCAGTCCCTCGCTAATGGGGCATTTTTCCTGCGTTGTTTGCCTGGTGGCTTTGCTCAACCCGTTGGGTCCCAATCGGCCAAAAGCCGATCGCCAAATTCGTTCATGCATGGACATGCGAGCAGCTGGGCGCGATCGTTCTTCTTCTCTAGTCGGTGTGACTTTCCTTATTTCGCCTTGGCTTCCCAACCTTTCCTTGGCTTCCCAACCTTTCCTTGGCACTAGTACGGTTGGTATCCCTACTAGTCCCCTTGCTCGACTCATCGACTCCACCAGGGGTAGATTCCCCCTTGCTGCCCAATCGTTCACTGGCAGGGGCTTTTCCCTTATTCTTGCAGACTTTGGCACTGTCCACCTCATCTGGTTGTTTGTCCTCCCTCCTTTTACTCCATTGCTCGCCTGCCTGATTGCTAGCTTCTAGAGCTTTCTACGGTCCGACCTTTTCTTGTCGTCTTTGTAACGATTGGAGCACAACTATCGTTTTTGCCAACTTCTTGGGATTTTGGGCGAGAACTTCGATCTCCGGAGGGAGAGTATTAATGGTGACTTGCACGTTTCTTCGGGAAGTTGTCTGGACTGTCCTTGCATGGTCATCCATTGATGAAACCCTAGTTCGTGACTTGTGACTCGGGTGCGTGCTTGGAGATTGATGCTCTTGCGATCTTGCTATCTTTTAAATGTTGGGTGCTTGTTGAAGAAAATTTGTGTTTAATGATCCTTTATCCAAGAACAACTAGCATTGCATGAGTGAATTTGGTTATTTACAAACCCTAATTCACATATGCATGCGTTCAAGTCCTTCAATATGGATAAAAATACCACAAATTGCTTTGCAAGACTAAAGTACCCAGTTTCCGGTGACCTCTTACCAGGTTCCGGCCACAATTTCCAGATTCTGGTGAATTTTTCAAAAATTCTCCTGAATTCTTCAACCAACAGAGGTTCGAACCCTTCTTCTAGCGCCAATTGTTGATGACCTTGATCCGATTTGGATAATTAGTGGTTGTTCAACACTTAAGAAGGTCACTAAACAAGATTATAAGTGATGAATTTGGATAAGTGGAAATCAAGAAATGAATTAGCAAGAGTTTAGTTTATTTTTTGAATAATTGAAGTTATAATTTTTTTCATACAAAGGCATATTTATAGGAATATAAGCAAGTATGAGGTGTTACTCATCTAGCCACTCTTATTTACATCTTAACAAGTGTTTAGATACTTTTTTAATCCTAAGCTATTGTATTTTATACATTGACAAGTGCTATGACACTTGTTTGTTCCTAATACAATGCCTAATTAGTGGGATTCTTGGTTGTTCTTCGAGATGCCCTACTGTTAGGATAAAAATTTGTTAGTTTTGATGAGTTAAAACAAACCAGAAGATGTAATAGGACCATCTGGACCTGTTAGCCAGATGATGATCTAGATTAGGACTTAGTCTAGGGGGAACTGCCAGACCAGAAGACCTCACCAGAAGAGTCACCAGAAGACCCCTCCAGAGGACTCCACCAGAGGACTTCAGCAGAAGAGATCAAGACCAGAGGCAGAGGACCTTCCCCAGACCAGACGAGTCCGGACCAGACGAGTCTGGTGGAACAAAAGATGCTCAGTTTGATCCCCTTATCCTACTGAGTATTCTGGCTGTTCACCAGATAAGGACCAGAAGACATCGAGGTTGCCTGGTGTCTGGTCCTGCCTTCTCTGAAGAGAATCAGAGTTAGGCAATTGGAAGCATTGACCGTTGGTGATTCAAATGAAGTCAAACAAGATTGGATTGAGAAGATATGAAGACAATCAATCAAGATCTCACCAACCCAATCAATCAATTAGGGAATTGATTGATTGAAGCTTCCATATATAGAGGATCTGATTGGATTAGCCTCCCAACGGCTATGTCCCTAATCCCCTCTATATATACTTGAGTGCAGATCAAGAAAAAGCTCTAGAAGTATTCACGCGCATATAGCCATACTAAAGCTTGTGATCACTACGCATATTGCACTCACACTTTGTTCTTAATTACTTATCTACTCGTAAGGAGTTTATACACTCAACCTGTTCATCTCGTTAAGATAAGGTTGGAGTGAGTCTATCTTTAGATCGAAGTTAGATCTAAAGAGTTTGTAAGAAGGTGCTGGTACTTCAGTAATTCCAGTGAGTAAGTTTGAGAGTTGGTTGTTAGTGAGACCCCTTGGTGATAAGGGAGAGTGGACGTAGGATATTTATCCGAACCACTATATATCTTGTGTCTTTTATCGCTTTATTTTAAATATTGTTTATTGATCTCTTATAAAAGATTTTGGAAAGACATTATTACATAAGCTTCCGCAATTAATCTATCGAGTGGGACCAACAAGTGGTATCAGAGCAGTGTGTCCACGACCACTGCTTTGAAAAGCTTTTGGTGGTCACCGGGCAGATCCATTGCTCTTTAGTGCTTTTATTCAAGTTCTTGTTATTTCCCTAAATTTCTTATCAATATGTCTTCGAAATCTTCTTATAAGAGTCGCAAACTGCCAGAATTCTCGTTCGAGGATTATAGCCACTGGAGCTTCATGATGAGTAATCATCTTGGAGCTATTCACCACCGCATGTTAGATGTGGTTGAAAGTGGCCCCATTAAATTTTACTGGACTCCTATTGATAGTGGCAGGTCTGAGTCCAGAGAAGAAACTAGCGACGCTGCAGAGGATAGAGTTCCCAGACAACGAATCCTAAAAAAGAAAGACGAACTTGACAACGATGAGAGAAAGCTACATAACCTGGACCAGGTGGCGAGGACTGAGATTATCAACACTCTTACTAAAGAAGTTATTGAAAAGGTCAGGACGTGCACTACTGCAAAAGAGATGTGGGACAAGTTAGCTCTGCTCTGTGAAGGAACAGAGAAGATTAAAGATAACAAGCTCCAAGCTGTTCAACACTCTTTTGACACATTTAAGATGAAACCAGACGAGACCATTGACCAGCTGGACATGCGTCTCACGAATCTCTTGAACAAGGCTAGTGCCTTAGGTAAGACCTATTCTGAAAAAGAGATTAATAGTAAAATATTACGTTCACTAACAAGCAGGTGGAGAATTAAAGTCACTGTGATCAAGGACAACAAGGATCTCAACACTCTGGATCACCATCTTCTGTTGTCTAATCTCAAGGCTTACGAATATGATCTTCAAGAGGAGGATCAAACAGAAGAGGTTTCCTCTTCTGGCCAGAAAGGAGTTGCATTCTCTTCAACTCTCAAATCTGATGCCATGCCAAAGGAGTCTACTGCAGATGACTTGAGCCTCAAGGAGCAGGTAGCACTTCTAACTCATAAATTAGACAAAATGAGTTCAAAATATGGCAGGTACAAAAGGCATTGGAAGGAGTCTACCAGAAACAGGAAGAGTTCTTTCAAGCCTGCAGAGAAGGAGAAGACATCTGGAGACTCAAGGGAGACCAGATTCAGAACTCCAGAGAGGAGGAGAGATGACAACCCTGGCAGCTCTGGGAGATCAGATCATCAGAGGAGAGATAGTAGCCCTGCCAGATCAGACTACAACCAGAGGAGGAGAGAGCCAAGTCCTAGTCCCAGAGGAGACAATGCCTGCTACACATGCAACAAGACTGGTCACTACAGTTATGATTGTCCTCAGCTTACTCCTAGGGAAAGAGAAGAGAAAAGAATCAAGAGAGATAGGAGATATGCAGATAAGAGAGCACTGCTGGCAGAAGCAGAGGAGGAGGATACTAGTTCCAGTTCTTCTTCTTCTGACTTTGGATCAGATGATGATGTGTGTCTCATGGCAGACATCACTGAGGTAAATGAAACTACTCTTGTTTTATCTAATTCCAAATGTACTGAATCCTCTAATTCATCTGGTAACTCCAGAGAGTCTGATATGCAACAAATGCTATCAGATCTCCAAAATTGTGTCCAACTCTGTCAAAAACTTGAGAAAGAGAATGGTAGGCTCAGAGCAGAAGTTCAATCTCTCTCTCATGAGCATAAATCCACCAGAGAACTCATGAAAGATCATTCCAAAGAAGTCTCTGAACTTCAGGAAAAGATCACAGAAAGAGATACTCTGGTAGATCAACTTATGAAAGAAAGGAATTCTCAAGAGGATGAGATCACTGAACTCAGAGCCAAATACCAAACTCTTATCAAGGGAAAACAAGTTATCCACAACATAGAGGAGATACCTATGCCCAGAGAAGCTCCTAAGATACCATCTGTTGTATCTATAATATCAGAGTCTTCTCAGCGCATTTGTGATAAGAGTGGTTTAGGATATTCTGGAATTACCACTAAAACTCACAAGTACTTTTATAACAAAGACAAGTCTGTAAGAGCTGGTAAAGTGGTAGAAATCTGGAATGATAAAGACTTAACTGGTAATGGTTACAAGGTGGTTCACAATCCTGATTGGAAAATGAATCACTCTGTTAATCACTTAACTAATGGTCCAGAAGAGTTGACTACTCTGGAAGAGAAGATGCTTGAGAATAAGTGTCAAAAAGGGGAACCATTAAAGATTAATGGTTCTGTGAACAATGAGTCCCAAGGAGTAGGAATTACTCAAATTGGAGGACCCCAGAGAAATCCTCAAAGGGAACCTAAACAGATTAGGGGACCTCAAAGGAAACACTCAAAAAGGGGGAATACCAATCAGAGTAATAACTACCAGAGAAGGAACAATGTTCAACAGAACCAGGTACCCCAGAGACAATTTTCTCAGAAAAATCAATTCCAGAATAGGTATACTCAAAGGAACTATAATCACCAGAACAGGTCTAATTATCAGAACCAGAGGAGGTCTTCCAGACCCATCTATAGAAAACCAACTGATCTGGGAAGTTATGACACCAGAGATGGTTCTTCTAGGATGTACCCTTATAACCAGACCTTTAAGACCATGTCTTTGAGGCAGGCCATTCCAAAGGCCAGATTTGAGAAAAGGTACACCAGACCTGTTTATAGGAAAGGTGTCCTTATCAGACCAGTAGCTCAATATGTCATAGTAAGAGGACATGTACTGGTAGATAGATTTGGAAGGAAGATAAGATCTCCTCATCCATCAAGAGATGATCTTTATCTATGGATTCCTACAAAACCTGCAACTAACCAATCAGGACCCAGCACTAGTAGGGGACCTAATTGATCTCTCTGCAGGTAGATAAGAGTCCATTGGAGAAAGGATTTTCAAGCAACCATGTCTGGTACATTGATAGTGGATGTTCCAAGCACATGACATTCCAGAAGGATAATCTCCAAGATTTCAAGCCATTAAATGGACCAAGAGTGATGTTTGGTGACAACAACTATGGAGTCACCAGAGGAGTTGGAAAGTTGACCTTCAATGGAGTATCTGTAGATGAAGTCTACTACGTAGAAGGACTCAAGCATAATCTGCTTTCAGTATCCCAATTCTGTGACAAGGGATACTCAGTGAAGTTCTCTAGTGATTCATGCACTGTTTTCTCTTCTGATTATAATGATCTCTTGCTAATAGGCTTGAGGAAGGGTAACATTTATCTTGCAGATTTTAGCAGTTGCCCAAGGAATGCTTGCCTGGTTGCTAAAGGATCTGCAGAGAACAGCTGGATTTGGCACAAGAGATTGTGTCATCTTAACTTCAAAACATTGAACAAGATTGCCAGAAAGGGTCTCATTCGAGGTCTTCCAAATGAAGTGTTTAAGAAGGATCAGGTTTGTGGTTCATGCCAGAAGGGTAAACAACCCAAGACTTCCTTTAAGGATGTCCAGAGCACAACCACAACCAGAGTACTTCAACTACTTCACATGGACCTGTTTGGACCTGTTTCTCCTCTTAGTTTCAGTGGTAGGAAGTACACCTTAGTAATAGTAGATGACTTTTCAAGATACACTTGGGTAGTGTTCTTGTTTAAGAAAAATGAAACTATAACTAAGCTGCCAGAGTTCCTCAAGCAGATTCAGAATGAGCAGAACCAGAGCATAGTCAGGATCAGGAGTGACAAAGGAACAGAGTTTTTGAATTCACATATTGCAGATTACTGCAAGGATCATGGGATTTTTCATGAGACATCTGCTGCCAGAACACCTCAACAAAATGGAGTTGCAGAAAGGAGGAATAGGACTCTCAAAGAAGCTGCAAGAACACTTCTGGCAGAGTACAGCACTCCACAGAGATTTTGGGCAGAGGCCATCAATACAGCTTGTTACACTCAGAATAGGTGCCTGATTGCCCAGAGACACAATAAGACCCCATATGAGGTATGGAAAGGTAAAACCCCATCTGTTTCATATTTTCATGTTTTTGGATGTAAGTGTTTCATCCATGACAATGGGAAATCTAAATTAAGAACCTTTGATGCTAAAGTGGCTGATGGAATATTTTTGGGATATTCCAGCACCAGTAAAGCTTTTAGAGTTTTTAATAAGAATTCACTTTGTGTGGAGGAAACACCTCATGTTGTCTTTGATGAATCTACTTTTGAGTACAAGGTGGATCCTAAGTCTTCAGATGAGACCCAGAATCAGACTATACCCAGAGTTATCAAGGTCAATCCACCTATTCTTGATTCAGATTCAGATTCAGATGAGGACCCATCTCCTGGTTCTCTGAAGCAGCAGCCTTCACAAGGAGCAGAACCAGAAGAGGTTGGAACTCCTGTAGGGGGAAGCTCTTCTGCAGGTGGTGATAATCACCAAGGTACTGCAGAAGATGATCAACCAGGCAAGACCACGGGAAGGAGGACCCTGGTTGATCACCCCAATGACTTGATCTTAGGAGATCCAACTAAGGGTGTCCAGACTAGGAGAACTATTAACTTAGCTGCCTTATTCAGTTGCTATGTGTCCTTGATTGAGCCCAAGAACATCAAGGAGGCACTGAAAGATTCAAATTGGATTGTGGCTATGCAGGAGGAATTGAATCAATTCACCAGACAGGATGTTTGGGAGCTGGTAGACAGACCAAGTCATCAAAAGGTGATAGGCACTAAGTGGGTTTTCAAAAATAAGAAAGATGAGAATGATGTCATTACTAGGAACAAGGCAAGGCTAGTGGCCCAGGGCTATTCTCAGTCTGAAGGAATAGACTATGATGAGACTTTTGCTCCTGTTGCCAGACTAGAAGCTATCAGATTGTTCTTAGCATATGCTGCTCACATGAAGTTCAAAGTATACCAGATGGATGTGAAATCTGCATTTCTTAATGGGATTCTCATTGAGGAAGTGTATGTTGAACAACCTCCTGGTTTTGAACAAGGTGACAAGGTGTTTAAGCTTAAGAAAGCTCTTTATGGGCTGAAGCAGGCACCCAGAGCATGGTATGACACTCTATCTCAATTTCTTCTGGACAATGGTTTTACTAAAGGTAAGATTGATAGGACCTTGTTTAGGAAAGAAGAAGGAAAGGACATCCTTCTGGTCCAAATATATGTTGATGACATCATATTTGGATCCCCTAACAAGAAGCTGTGTGAGAAGTTTGGTGAGCTCATGCAGGGACAGTTTGAGATGTCCATGATGGGAGAATTGAATTACTTTTTGGGTTTGCAGGTTAAGCAATCAGAGAAGGGAATTTTTATTAATCAAGCTAAGTACACCAGAAACATGTTAGAGAAATTTGGAATAGGATCTAGCAGGGCAGCCAAGATCCCTATGATGACAAATTTCAACATGGATCCAGATGAGTCTGGAGAGAGTGTGGACCAGACTCAGTACAGAGCACTTATTGGTTCTCTTTTGTATCTGACTGCAAGCAGACCAGATATTACCTTTGCTGTAGGAGTTTGTGCCAGATTTCAAGCTAATCCCAAGAAAAGTCACTTGGAAGCAGCTAAGAAAATATTGAAATATCTCAAGGGAACTGTGAATTTAGGATTATGGTATCCTGCAGATGACAATTTAGAATTAAGTGGTTATTCAGATTCAGACTATGGTGGGTGCAGAATAGATAGGAAATCTACAAGTGGTACATGCCAATTTTTAGGGAACAAATTGGTATCCTGGTTTTCCAAGAAGCAGACTTCAGTTGCTACATCAACAACAGAAGCAGAGTACATGGCTGCAGGGAGTTGTTGTTCTCAACTACTTTGGATTAGTCAACAGCTTAGGGACTACCAGATTAGAGCTAAGGATATTCCTATTTTCTGTGATAGTAATAGTGCCATTGCAATCACCCAGAATCCAGTTCTTCATACCAGATGCAAACATGTTGATATAAGGCATCATTTTATCAGAGATCATGTTGAGAAGGGAGATATAAGGATGGAAAAGATTGCAACAGAGAGGCAGAGAGCAGATATTCTAACCAAGCCTTTGGCTGAGACCAGATTCAGAGAGTTAGCCTTTGAGTTAGGATTGTTGGATCCAGAGACAGATTTGATTTAAGGGGAACATCAGAGAAGTATCCTTACTTTATTATTTCTCTTCATAAATTTTCTTTATGCTAACATACCTGCAGATTAGATATATCAGAGAGGGTATACTTCCAGATGAGGTATACACCAGGTGACACTAATCCCAGATGAGGTGCTGAGTCAGAGATATGTCCAAAGTCTTTATTGACCAGGACCAGATAAGTTCCATCAGAGGAGAAGTTTCACCAGACTAGTTGTGGTATCATCTGGTTACAATATCAGGTGACAGGTATGTCTTTTCTACCCTGGCCTCTGATCATTGGGAAACACTTTTCAAATTAATAAGTACACTCAAAACCTTTCAACTTCGGAGTGTATTTAAGACTAGGGTATAGGGCCTAGGCAATCATTTCGCTTTTTCTCTTGACTGCCACAAAACCCCTTTATGCCCAGTCCCAATGACTATGCCAACGCACCAGATTAAATCTGTATTTCGCCTTTCATCATGGCCATCGGATTTAATCACTGTGCAAATTGTCAATCAATTCTAAAATTGATTTTGTTTCCTAAATTGAATTTGAAACAACACGCGTTCACATTTCATTTAATTTTCAAGCCACGCGTACTACTCTATTTAAATCAATTTTGTTTTCAATCTGTCCTTTCACGTTTCCATACTATTCAAACCCTAATCTCTCTGCGAAGCATTTTTTTTTAATCTCTCTCTCACAGTTATGGCACCCAAGTGCAATTTTGATCCAGACTATGTCTGCAAGAAGCTTAAGTCAGAAATGGTGGTGGACTTCTATTCCACTACGAATCCGGCCGCTTTGGAGATTTTGGAACTTCTCCGACGTTCTGGGCTGGAGGAGTTGATCTCAAAGGTTCCCAAGGATCTGCGTACCTTGGATGGATATGCTGCACAGTTTCTTATCCGGATGAAGATCCATGAAGACTATATTTCTTCCAAGATTGATTCAGAGGATCTTGTTTTCTCTAAGGCAGGTAGTGGAGCCCCTCCTTGATGAAGTTAAAAAGGGGGAAGAGAAGGCCAGAACTGATCTGGCAAAGACCACCAATGAGACTCTGTTTAGCCATGGAGCTCGTCTGGACCTGCTGGAGAACACCTTGGCCCAGGCTGAGTTGCAGAAGAAGAAGAAAGAAGAGTTGAAATCTCTATCTATGGCTAGACAGCTTGCTGCAGAAGAAGAGTCATCTGAAGCTGAGCAGGATCCTTCTATCATTCCTGGTCCTGCTAAGAGGAAGATTAGAAAAGTAAAGAAGAGTTTCCTTGAATCTGTTGTCGAAGAAGCAGAGAAGAGATACAAGGAAGAGACTCCAGAGGAGAGGCAAGCCAGAATCAGGAAGAACATAGATGAAGAGCAGAGGCTCAGATATGTTAGGAGACAGAACAAGAAGGCCAGAGAAGCTGGTATTCCTTCTGGTGCAGGTGGCTCAGGTCAGAAGAGGAAAGCTCATGTGGAGGTTATGAACATCTTGCCACTAAGGACAGAAGGGTCTTTTGACTCTACTGTGCCTTATCCTCTGATTGAGAGATGGAGAGAAGCCAAGACCCTCTGGTTCATTCAGCATTATATCCAGAGGCCAGCACCAGAAGATGATGAGCTGATCAACAGAACCTTCCATTCTTGGATGCAAGCCTATGATGCAGACTTGTACAAGCAGCTGATGGATTCAACCATTGAGTTCAACCTGGAGGTGACTGCTCCTGAATTTACTTATCTTAACACTCCCATGATTGGGAACCAGGTGGATTGGGCAGAACTGAAGAAGCTTTACAAGACCAAGGTGTTGGTGAATTTCACCCCAACATCTTCTGCAGAGTTGAAGGCCGTCCAGGATAGGTTCCTTGACTGGTTTCTTGTCCCTAAAGAGAACAGAAGATATGCCTAGAATAGGACAATGAACTTCAATGTAATCTGTAATATTTTGTCCTCTGATTATTAATGAAAAATACATATCTTTTCTATTCTAAAGACAACTCCTTGTTGTCTTATTATTTGCTTGATGAGATCTATTCTAAGGTCTCATCCCTTTATTGTTTTCTTACTTAAGTTTTACTTTTGATCAGTTCTGGTAGTGTTTTAACTCCATCAAAAAGGGGGAAATTGTTATGATAAAAATTTGTTAGTTTTGATGAGTTAAAACAAACCAGAAGATGTAATAGGACCATCTGGACCTGTTAGCCAGATGATGATCTAGATTAGGACTTAGTCTAGGGGGAACTGCCAGACCAGAAGACCTCACCAGAAGAGTCACCAGAAGACCCCTCCAGAGGACTCCACCAGAGGACTTCAGCAGAAGAGATCAAGACCAGAGGCAGAGGACCTTCCCCAGACCAGACGAGTCTGGTGGAACAAAAGATGCTCAGTTTGATCCCCTTATCCTACTGAGTATTCTGGCTGTTCACCAGATAAGGACCAGAAGACATCGAGGTTGCCTGGTGTCTGGTCCTGCCTTCTCTGAAGAGAATCAGAGTTAGGCAATTGGAAGCATTGACCGTTGGTGATTCAAATGAAGTCAAACAAGATTGGATTGAGAAGATATGAAGACAATCAATCAAGATCTCACCAACCCAATCAATCAATTAGGGAATTGATTGATTGAAGCTTCCATATATAGAGGATCTGATTGGATTAGCCTCCCAACGGCTATGTCCCTAATCCCCTCTATATATACTTGAGTGCAGATCAAGAAAAAGCTCTAGAAGTATTCACGCGCATATAGCCATACTAAAGCTTGTGATCACTACGCATATTGCACTCACACTTTGTTCTTAATTACTTATCTACTCGTAAGGAGTTTATACACTCAACCTATTCATCTCGTTAAGATAAGGTTGGAGTGAGTCTATCTTTAGATCGAAGTTAGATCTAAAGAGTTTGTAAGAAGGTGCTGGTACTTCAGTAATTCCAGTGAGTAAGTTTGAGAGTTAGTTGTTAGTGAGACCCCTTGGTGATAAGGGAGAGTGGACGTAGGATATTTATCCGAACCACTATATATCTTGTGTCTTTTATCGCTTTATTTTAAATATTGTTTATTGATCTCTTATAAAAGATTTTGGAAAGATATTATTACATAAGCTTCCGCAATTAATCTATCGAGTGGGACCAACACCTACTGCTCACTTATATGCCTTTGTGGTGGGTGCTTAGACCTTTCTTCTCAGCTGTTCGCTCAACTTTCTTTGACTCTTGACCAACTGCTCGCCTGATGCTTATTCTGACATTTTGACCAGTTGCTCGCCCCTTTTACAAATTACTCCTTTCATGCCCAATTGTTCGCTCCTTTTCCCATTTTGCTTCAACTACCCTTATTATCAATATTATATTCATTTTTTATTATTTAATCTTATGTCCGGCTACTCGCCTATCAACAATACTCATATTTCAAGTCCTAGTTTAGGTGGACATAAGATATATCAACGCTTTTGCCTTTTGGGCATCAGTGGATTTGGGACCATGGACAATGATTCTGCTTAATTAGGAATGAGGCTAGATGAATCTCAACATCTATGACCCATGTCACATAGTTATTATAATCGAGAGCAAGCTCAGTAAATTCTCTCTTAGTAATACCAAGCATTTTTACTACATTTTAAGTGGACATGTTAAGACATACGATTTGAATTTTTATTAACAAAGGAGAAAGATAATTTAATTTACATGCTCAATCATAAAAGAACAAATATCAGGTATCGTCTACCCAAACATGATTTACGGTCTGACAAATACTGGGTGTCGCCTACCCAGATAATATATGCGGACTATAACTAATAATTTAATTCACATAAATAGTTATACAAGTAGGAGCAACTATTCAAGTTCAAATTTTAGTCAATGCCCATATTTGCTTCAGGCAAACCTGAATATGAAAATTTTGGGCTTTGTTTGAGTGAATTAAATTAGCAGCAAAGATTATAATAGGCACACAAGGATTTTCATATAAATCCTAATTTTTACAGCAAATAATTCTCAAGCCTATTTCACTGCAAGCAGTTATAACTGCTGAAATTTAAAAGGTAATTAAGTCACTTTACCAGAGTGGAACCCAACAGTATGAGTTCCTAAACATAACTTTCTCGACTCGGCATGCCGGCATTGAAGTAAAGGACCGGTGGCTGCCCCATCTCCGGCGGCCACATCACCTTCTCCGGGCACTGCTGGAAGTACCCGATACTATACTGAGGAGTGTGGTTCTATGTTTTTCTCACAGAAACAATCAATAACAGCATATAAATTTCCATCTTCCAAATAAAAAAGCCCGTCGATCTTTTTGAACACTTGTATATCACCATCCAAGTATATCATCTTGCTATCCACAAATTCCCAGATTTGGAGTTTGGAGTAGTTAATGACGTAATACGCCATAGTAAACTGCGTTTGGTTTTTTGGCGGGTACACTGGTTTGATCTCTCTGAACGATATAGCCCTGATCAGCGGTGGTGCTCCGCCGAAACATCGGGAAGAACCGCCCCCACCAGAGGATACACCGATACCTTACGCAAACCCTTGGCCAATCCGATGATGCCTTTGACATAATCGTCGTTACCTGCCAGGAAAGTCACGAATGCCCTCGTCGTCGTCGGTGCCGCCGATTTTATGAAATCGACAGCTTCCGTGCAGATTAATTTTCAAAATAGATCTTGGTTGTTGGTAGGTTGCACTGGACGTTGGATTTGACCCAGGCGAGGGCTTGTTTGGGGTCTCGCATACGGGCTAAGTACTTATTGACGAGGCCGACGATGAATTCCAAAGTTAAACATGACCAGAAGTAAGTGAGATTGTGCTGATTCGAGAGGCGAAGTCGTTGAAGCTATGTGGGATGGAGTAGAAGGATGAGTGAGCCAGGAGCTCACTCCAAGGGCGGCGCGTGGCGAAGAATGACTACGTCCGAGGCTTGACGCGGATGAACGCTCTAGAGTTGCCGTCGCTGCCGCCGATGAATGGTGGAAGACTGTTGTATCCCGACGATGTCATTCAATTCGGTACTAATCGAAAATAGGGAAAAACCCTAAGCTAGAGGGATAAACCGCCGGACATGGTAAATTTGGAATGTTCGGAGCATTCGTGCTGATAATGTGTTGTAAAATAAAGAGCGCAAATAGGAACACCGATTTATTTACCCAGTTCGTCATGTATGACTACATCTGGGGGAATACCAAGCAAGGAGTTTTCCACTATATTTTCTGTGTATGTACATTTGTGTATTTTACAATACTGAGTACAGGGATATATATATATATATATATATATATATATATATATATATATATATATATATATATATATAGTATTAAAACCCTAAAGCCTATCAGACTATTTGGCCCATAAGTAATGTCCACATCAAATCTTTTAGATTTACAACAAGATCAAAAAGAAAAATACGATCACCTAAAGATGGTCGTCCTTCCAAAAGTCTGGTATAACCTATGGGTTCAAGATTTCAAATATATTAATAAATATAATTTAGTCATGTTCATAATTACTTCTCAATTAAAGTTGTGTGGTGAAAACATACCGATGATGATATGCTTTAGAAGACTACTTTAATATCTCGAATATGCTCATGCAACAGCAATATCGAGGTAAAGGGTTTACGAAATAATCAGAATTAATTGGTCGTCTTCTCTTGGCCGAGCAAAATAATGAATTATTGATGAAAAATAATTACTCCCGACATACTAGTGTTAGTTCATTCCCTAAAGCGAATGTGACTGAATCTCAAAATTTCAGACACGGTCGTGGGCATGTATGAAGCTATGGGGCATGACCATAATAATTATGGATGTGGTCATGGTAGATATATCTCATATAAAATTAATAACCATGATCGTCACAAGAAATAAATTGTCTCCCAGAAGAGAGATTATGGAGAAAAGAAAAGGTATGAATAACAATGTTACTGATGTAGCACAGAAGGTCGTTGATCTCGTTTATATCGAATACCAAATTATCTAGTTGAACTTTATTAAGCATCCATGAAAAAGAATGATGAATCATGTTTGATGAATATAATGTTTGTGATGGTGATGGTGAAGGTATGTTTCATCTTGATATATTTTATATCTTTTAAGATGTCAAATAAATATATATGAACCTCTTATACATATTTCATATTTTCATTATAAAATTTAAGAATTATGAATTTTGCATCTTTTATTTATATTTATCAAATTGACTGTGTTACTGCACATCATGCTTACATGTGTTTCTCATTTGGAAGAAGGGGAGACAAATATTAATAATCTCAGTAGTAGTGCAAACTTGATTGAAGGCTCCAGAAGAGCTACTATTTTTTTTCTGAAGGAACTAAATTTATTATATTTAATGCACTATTGTCTCCCAAGTCTAAAAGAAATTTGTTGAGTTTTAAAGGTCAACCAAAAAGAAAATTGTTTGGAAAATGATACTGAATTTTCTTAATCCTTGAACAAAAATATGTGAACTATAAGTTTACAGGATTATACATTTGCAACAAATTGCAAATCAATTACCAGATGCATTCAGTGACTCTAGAAGAGTTATTAAATCACTTATTATTGTAGAAAATATTCCGATAAAGATTGATGTCCCTGAAGGACAAACAACAAGCGATGAACTTGAAACACACCTAAAGCATGGAATACCTCTTGGTCAAAAGATAAAAATCCTAAAAAGAAAAGATGATTATATAAAGGTAATGAGTCAAAAGGTAAAAGACTTCAAATTTTGTGCAGTGATAATGTTCAGCCTCCTGAAGAGTTTTTTCTAAAAATGTTGCTCCTGAACCTAGAATTCAAAAGATAATTAACTTACAATATTAAGCAAGTAATCAGCCAGATGTGTATATCAATTATAAAGGAGTAACTATGTCGCATATAACTGCAATATATGCGCTACAAAATATTGAGGTTATAATAAAATCAAGTATATTTAAATATACGCGCCTGAAACGATTCCGCGGTAAATTAAAACTAGATAAATATTAAGTTACTCCAGAAATCTCTTGAAGAGATATGTCCTAAAGACGAAAATCCTAATAATGAAGCATGTGCACTAAATAATCAAAATACTAGAATTGTGGAACGACCAGATCAAAATATATTGGGAATTACTTATGATCTGGTTTATATGAATTTTATAAATACATGACGCACTCACAATGCAATATTATTGTTGTTGACAACATATTCGTACTCGTTTTGGCTTTTACTATCACACACAAAATCTGGATCCAGTACCTAATGTTGATAGGCGAACAGATCCCTGATCGCGGTGAGCAATATTACAGTTGATAATCCAAGGATTGTGATAAATTGACATTAATCAATCGACAATGAACATCGTCACCCTGATGACCAGCAACAAACATACAATCCATAAGAAATGACCTACGACCACTGGGCAAGCAACTCCAAATGGCGAACAACTTATGAAAAGCAAGCTAAATTTTGCCCAAAAACCAATGAGAGTTGGGTAAACAACATGGACAAAAGCTCCAAGAGAATCGACCAGCCGAAAAGAAAGCCTAGCTAAAACTTAACAAGGAGAAGCCTAAACCTGACGAGCAGCTTATAATTACGAGCTAAATATGTTTAGATGATAGAATTTAGTCTAGATAAGGTTAAATAATCAACTCATCCATGTGTCAAACATGCAAACATGGGAGAGGAGAGATCTTGTCATCTCCTACTTGGTGGTGTGTATAAAAACCCTATATTAAATGAATAAAACTAAGTCAAAATTTATAAATACACTCCAAATACACTTACACACACTCATACACCATAAATTCACACATATACGTAAAGAATACATAATTAATACACGTATTTATCCGTTCTTACCCCGATACCTCATATTTACCATTTATGCTGGTAATCAATCACACATAATTGTTTGATGATCCACTAAATTAACCTAAAATAACCACTAATCCAAGCAATTAGAATTTTTTTTTTGATCAGAAAAAATCTCCATTCATAGACAGGGTATAAGTAATACCCATAAAAAAATACATGAATAGAGTTCGCATGATTTTTAGCAAGATAATAGCCAAACAAAGATTAAAAACATGCTGTTACAGAAGCACCACAACATCTCCTAGTACTTAGGACTATTTCTATCATTCCAATGCACTCCGAATATCTCTAGCCCAGTCGTTAAAAGAGATATTTAGACCGATTCTTGATCTCGTAGTGTACCAACTCCAAACTCTCGATTTTAATTCTTCCACGAGATTACGTAATTCCGGCCGCTCCGAACGAAAAAGTATGGCATTTCTTGCTTTCCAAAGGATCCAAATTATACACTCCCAAACACATACACCAAGACACATACCCACTTTTCCTTTAAGTAATTTACTAAAAAGGAGTAAACTACTTGTCGGATTAGAAGGTAAGGCTGCTGTCATCCCGAACCAATTGATGCCTTCCATCCAAAAATTATACGCAAAAGTGCATTCAAAGAGTACGTGACTTACAGATTCGAGCTCGGATCCACAGAAAAACAATTTTGATCTGCGTGATTTGATAGTACTCTTCTCCTATAAAGCTTTGTTGAGGTAGGAATACGCTCCCAAATTACTCTCCATGCGTGAATCTGGACCTTCAACGGCGTGACTTTATTCCATACTAGCCTGAAAATCTCCTTTTCTTCCTCTTCCCCTCGATTCTTGATTTGCCACAATTTTGTGTAAGCCGCTTTGGTAGTGTACCTATCGTCATGTGCCCATCTCCATTTCCATCGATCTTCAGAATCCTGTTTTAGAGAATGCCTGTTAAGAATGTCAAACAATTCGTCAAGTAAAGTGTTCTCCCTATCAAGTAACTCTCGACGCCACTTCCACTCCCAAAGCCACACCCCATCTCTCCACACCCCCATCTCACTGATAAAACAAGATTTCTGTAGACTCAACCTATATAATCTAGGACACAGACTCTTTAAGGGTATACTACCCGCCCATCTATCCTCCCAGAAAAATGAATTATTACCATTCCCAACTTCCTTTTCTATCCCCGAGAAAAACCAATTTTCATCCCCCTCCACTGCTTTTAGTACCTCTCCCCACCACCCAACCGGTTTAACTACCCGAACCGAACTTACCCCACTCAGACCCGCACCCCAAGAAAGACCCCACCTCGACTCTACGACTCTAGCCCAAAGGCTCTCTCTATTATTATAAAACCGCCACACCCATTTTCCTAGTAACGCTTTGTTAAAACTTTCTAAATCCCTCACCCCAAGACCCCCGTACAGTTTTGGTTCACAGATAATTTTCCATTTTATCCAGGAAATCTTTGACACACTCTCACCACCCCCCCCAAAAGAAATTTCTCTGCAATTTGACAATTTCACTCAAAACCTTTTTTGGAGCTCTGTAAGTAGACAAGTAGTACACAGGGATTGATGAGAGGACTGCATTGATCAGCGAAAGTCTTCCTCCAATGGAAAGATTCAAACCCTCCCATTTCCTCAGCCTATTTTTCACCTTATTTATCACATACGCCAAGCAATTAGAATTTGATCATCAACAACGAAGTTGGGTGCCAGAAGCACTTTGACTAGGTGAAATAGTAAGAAGCAAATTGTGAAAGACCTAGACTCGCTAAATAAAATAAGGTGTTGATTATATTGTACGTACACCCGGAAGTGTGTATTTGTATAAAATCAAAATGAGAATAACAAGGCTGTGAAATAAAACGCGAGATTAGTAGCTCAAAGGTTTTCACAGAGACCCGATATTAATCAAACATATTCTCCTGTTATGTATAGAATAATGTTCCGCTATTTAATATTTCTGGAAGCCAATATGAACATGTGAAAATGCGTCAAATGATTCAACCACTGCATATTTATATGGTTATCTTGAAAATGAATTTATATGAAAATTCATGAATAATTTAACATGCCTAAAGCATGTCAATCAACGCAAAAGAAGATTATTTTATTAAATTGCAGAATTTCTTTTATGGGCTCAAATAATCTAGACATATATGGCATAATAGTCTAGTTAATTAAAAAGATTATACCAATGATCCAATATGCCCATGTGTTTTCATTAAAAAATAAAGCCAAATCTTGTGATATAATGTATATGTTGATGATCTCAATTTAATTGGGAGTACTGAAGAGTTCCAAGAGGCAGTTGCACATTTAAAGAAGAAATTTGAGATCAAAGATTTTGGACAAACTAAAATTTACCCTTGTTTACAAATCAAGTATCCAGAAGGTGAAGTTTTGGTCTAGCAAACTGCTTATACCTTGAAGGTATTAAAATAATTTTACATCCATTAAGTACTCCAATAGTCATCCGATCGTTTGATCATACTAAGGACCCCCTTTAGACCGCGTGTATAATATGAAGAGATACTTGGTCCTAAAGTACCATATCTCGTGTATTTAGACACTAATGTATTTTGCTAATTACACAAGACATTAGTCAATACCGACTGCAACATTTGAAAAGTTAGTGAAGCATATTAGAAGGTGTCAGTTAAAAGATTTTAAATGAAGTTTGAATTAGGGGGAGAACTAATTCATTAAGTAATATGTACAATTTTTTTCCCTTTCTTGGGTTTTTGTCCCACTGGATTTATTTTTTCTAGTAAGGTTTTTAACGAGATATATTATTTGTGTAACAACGGATATCCAAGGGGGGGGGGGGTGTTATGAAATAATAACCTTAAATGATGGATGTCTTTTTTATTTCTAAAAATAAATAAATGGATAGTGGATGTCCCTTTGTTGTATCAAAATTAATACATACATTTCCCTTTGAATATTCATGGACTCCACATAATCCTAGAATGATCCATTCTTGTATTAGCATTTATTTGGAATCATGGAGCTTGTGTATAAATAGGTGGTAGGCGCCTTTATTTGTAAGTGAGTGAAGAGAATAGTGAATATATCATGGCTTGGTACGCCCCCAGATGTAGTCATTCTTGACGAACTGGATAAACAAATTTGTGTTCTTCCCGTTTACTTTACTAAGAAGTACATCAAGCAACTTGGAACTTGTTCCTCAAGTGGGATTATAAGGCATTTTCTCCCGGTACACAAGTTTAGATACTGAATCCTTCCTTCTGCATAGTTGTATTGAATTTCTAACCCAATAGATAGACGGTGCGTACCCTAAATGCACGGTGTAATTCCCTCATATATTGCACCCAGGAAGTAATGGGAGTGGATCCCCTGCTGGGCACCCAAACTAGCAAGGGGTGTAGGGCACTTGAAATGACACCGTTCAATATAAATTTTTGGGGAAAAAAAATTACTATATAGAGAATATTAAAAATTAACAGGTGGGATATTGATATACATGTGCAGTTCATGGTTAATGAGAAATTGAAAAGTGCATTTTCATATATAATTAAAACTAAAATTAATTATAAAACGGTAGTAGCTATATTTTAAGTAGATAAGGTGTGTGTGTTTTGTATCCTTACAAATAGGACTTGTTTAATTTTTAATATTTTCAAAATAATTTATATAAGTGTTATTTTTTAGTTTTTGAAAATATAAAATAAATTTAACCCCGACAAAATTAGTATTGTTGGAATTTAATTGTTTAATGTTATTAGTGTTATAAATCAAGTAGATTTATTATACCAAATCTAGAAGATTTGATGTGGACATTACTAATGGACTTATAACCTAAACGGGCTTTAGGTTTCGACTAGATTTTATCTATTATAAATAGATCCTTGTACTCAGTATTGTACATACGCATACACACAAATATTAGTGAAACTCCTAGCTTGATACGCCCCTAGACGTAGCCGTTATCGACAAACTGGGTGAACAAACTCGCGTCTCTATTTTACGCTTATTATTTACAACACGTTATCAGCACGAGACTCTGCTAGAAGCTAATCGGTATGAATCTAAATTAATTTTCTCTATTGCATTATTGTTAATTATCATATCGAATTTTTGATCCATATGTGCTATGTTTTTATGTGCACATATATTATTTTATTGCATCGATAATTATTGTTTTGCAATTTAATTGGATCAGATCAAAAATAATATAAAATCTGCCCAATCGGCCGGACTGCCGCGAGCCACCAGGCCGCCGCGCGCGGTGCGGCCCCGTCCAAGCCTCCACCCGCCTGCCGCCGCGTGCCTGTCGCCGCCGTGAGCCTGGCTCCACATGACCGTCGCTGCCCACATCCACACCGCCGCCGCAAGCGGCGCAAACCTGCTTCCCCCTCCACAGCCGGAAGCCGATGCGAACTCGAGCATCACCGCGGAGCGGCCGCCGCCGGAAATTCGTCGTAACCACGAGCGAATGCCACCAGGGCACCGAGCGTAAAGCTTTTGCTCCGCCGCAGTCTTTCACTGCAGGCTTGTGCCCGCCTCTCCGCCTCCGTGCGTCGAGCGGCGGCCGAACACCGCGCTCCGCTGGGCAACGGTAGCCGTAGCCTGCGTCGCCACACAACGGCACGCAGCCACCCGCGCCTCCTCCTGAAGCTAGCCGCGACACCTCCTTCGCCCCCGCCCTGCAACTCCCGTGTTGCCCTTTCCTCCCTTTTGGGCCTTAGTGGCCCAACTCGTTTTGGGCCACATTCAAACAATTTTTTTTATTTTGGGCCTGAAGCCCACTTTAGGGGCTGAAATTCTTTTGGGTCTATACTATTTAATTATTTTTGGGCCTGAAGCTCCAATCTTATGGGTTGTAATTAATTTATTTATTGAGCAATTGAAATTTATTATTTATTTGGGCCTCATATAATTTTGATAGTATTTTTTGTGCCCTCAAATTAATTTATCAAGTTTCGAAAAATACTTAAAAAAATTGAAAAGTGATAACTATTGCATATTAATTAAGCTCGAAAATTTTTGGAATTAATTTTAGTATTAGTTCTCAATAAATTTATTATATTATGTGCTTAATTTCTATATACGCATGCTTTTATGATTTAATTATCTTGCATGCATTATTATTTTTGCACATAGTCCCCATTTTATAGTCCGTATATATTGTCTGTGTAGGCAGCGCCCAGTACTTGTTGGACCGTAAATTATGTCTTGGGTAAACGGCGCCCAATTCTTGCTTTTATGTGCTTGAGAGTGATCAAATAAATCCTTATTTATCTGTTGTTAATAAATTGGTCACAACACTCAACATGTCACTTTAAAAATTGTAGTGAAAAATATCTAATATTACCAAAAGAGAATTCACCGAGCTTTCTCTTGATGGTAGTAATTACCTAACATGGGAGCTTGATGTTGAGATCCATCTAGCCTCAACTGAGTTAAGCAGGGCTATTATCGATGGTTCGGAATTAACTGACGTCCAGAAGGCGAAAACATTGATTTTCCTTAGACATCATCTGAATCAGGACCTGAAAAAAGAATATCTCACTGAGAAAGACCCCAGAATGTTGTGGAAGTCCCTGAAGGACTATTTCCAACAATAAAATGATATACTCCTCCCTCAGACACAATACGATTGGTTGAACCTCCATTTCCAGGACTTTAAGTCTGTGACGGAGTGCAACTCAGCCCTACATCGTATTGTATCTCAGTTAAAGCTATGCAAGCAAGTTATAACTGAAGGCGAGTTGATCCAGAAGACTCTATCAGTTTTCCACGCTAGCAATCTTGTACTCCAGCAGCAGTACAAGGCTAAGAACTACACTGTACACTCTGAGCTAATTTTTGCACTTCTAGTGGATGAAAATACAACCAACTCCTTATGAAAAATCATAACTCGAGAACAGTTGGCTCCCAAGTAGTGCCCGAAGCACATGTTATAGATCAAGGCAGTACAAGTGGTCGCAAGCATAGAAGGGGGAGAGGAAGTAAACGAACTCATAGCAAAGCCCGAGGTCGTAGTAAATCCGATGGTTCAGGTACCTCGAAAGATAATCAAGCTCAGGCTCGTGGAAAGGCTTACATCTAACACGAATCCCGTTCCTAAAAAATCTGGCACTCAAGATAAATGTTGGTCCTGGTACAAGACTGAGGAATACGTGTATGGGGGGAATATACGTATACCAATTTTTCAAACTTAAAACCTTGCTGAGTCCCCTTTACTCAGAGTGATAGAGAACTAGGAACTGATAACACACCTACTGACTACACTTAGTGCGGGTCAGTTGGCTAACTATCAGTTTAAGTTCAGTGCGGAAATGCGTGATCCCTGATAGTTTAAAGTCTTATTTAGTTTGCTTTCTGAAAAACTTGATTACTTTACTCAGAATAGTGATCAGTAGGGCAGTGCTCTTTTTTAAGATCAGGCTGATTGATTCAAGCCTGATAAATCAAATGCTTATGAATGAACAAGTAATATAACAAGTAAGCACAATATCAAAGCAATAAGAACACGGGGAGTTTAACGTGGTTCAGAGACTCAAGCTCCTACGTCCACGGCCTGATTTAACAGGAAATCCACTCAAGGGATTCTTGTTTTTAACGTGTCAAGGTGCACCAAGATCAGCTACCTCACTGACCTATACAAACTCCTTACTAACTCACTAACAACTTACTTCCAACAAACCTAACTTAGGGTTTTGGTTTCAGTTTGGATTCCAACTAAGTTGAGACTATCCTTACAAGGCAAAGCTATGCTAAGGATTGGATAATCTCTCTAAGCTTAAGATAATGCTAGAACGCTCTTTGGAATACAGAATAACTCTCAATAGCTAAGAAACACTTGGGAAATTTAGATGGTTTCGAGTGCTTCTTCTAAAGACTGAATGCTTTGAGTGCTTGAGAGTTTGAGTAATTTCTGGCTTGGAAATTTCCCATAACCTAGAATGGGTTCAAGGCCTTCTGTATTTATAGGTGATTTGAAAAACTATCCGTTGGAGTGATAGCCTTCTAGTCAACTATGTAGAGTGGCTCAAACAGACATATCTTCATGCAGTAGCCGTCCTTGCATGGAATTAGGTAATTGCATTAAATGCACATTAAATGCTTACCCGTTGAATATGCAGTCTGAAGTCAGTCTTCTGTCAGGTTCTGTACGTGCGTGTCCTTCCCGGATTGGTCCATGTCATCAGGTTGGTGAGAATGTCAGAACTTATTCCTAGGCTTCAGGCTTGTCTTATTAAGTTCTTTTTGTCTCGAGCACAACGGTCTTGTCCTGATGCTGACATTCCTTTTGCATTGCTTGACTCTACTCCAAGTCTTCCCATAAACTCAGTATCATCCTGTTCCTTTCTGGACTGAGTTAGTAATGACCTCAGGGTCACACTCTTCATCACTGACACTTACTCAGCCAGCTTAGAAGACTGCTATAAGTTCAGGATGGTAAACTTCGTCTTCAGGCTCTTTGTCTTGATTGTCATCAGTAAGTGCTCCTCTTACTGAGTACCTGTGAAGAGTAAGATGACTAAGTACAAATCCTAACCAAGACTAGCCTGACAAAAAGCATACAAAGGCAAATCATCTTTTCAGGGGTTTTGGGATCTTAATCAAAATTGACAATGTCCCAACAATTTCCCCCTTTTTGATGATGCCAAAACACTGAAAAGATCCTCAAAACACATAGAGGAAATATAAACTCTTATCTACAAGATAAGTCAGTGTTAGAGCAATTCTTGATAAAGTACAAAATTTAAATAACAGCCAAAAAGACAACGAGTTTTTGTCTGTGGGCAAGAGTAATAGATTTCATTGAATGATTTGAAAGTGGTTACAATGAATCTAATATATTACATCAAAAACAAGAGAGTGAACACTTAGACTAATCTCATCTCAGGTTCAAGTCCATATCCTGCATAGACTCTTGCCTTCAGTTCATCCAGTCTGCTAGGTTGGTTCACGTATCCTTCAGCCTTGGCAATCTGTAAAACTTACATCATAATGGCCTTAGTGTTGTGCTTCTTGGTTCCAGGAACTAAGGGAGGAGCTCGAATCGTGAACTCAGGAGCCTTCACTTGGACTTGAGCTGCTTCAGCCTCATCCAAGATCTTCTGGATTAACTCAGGGTGATTGTCCATCATGTAGTCAGTGAAGTGGACATTGATATCGTCAGAGTCAACCCACTTCTTTACTACGTACCATAATTTCACAAACTCATCCCTTGCATCAGTCCAGAACTCCTTCAGTGCCTTCGAGATGAACTCGTCGATATAAGCTTCCCTTAATCCTGATTCCGGCCTTCTGACAATAAGAATTGTTGACTTCCTTGCTGTAGGTCTCTTTCTGTACTTCCTGGGCTCAGGCTTCGCCTTCTTTCTCCTTAGTAGACTGATCACTGCCTCATCGAGTTCCCTTTGTTGTAGATCTGTCAGATCAGTCAGCTTTTCAACTTTCTTCTCCAAGATACGCATTTTCTCTTTCTGTGCAATCTCAGCCCTGCGTTCAGCCTCAGTCTTTTTAGAAGGTGTCCCCCACGCCTCAGCGCATAACTCCGCCACCGTCTCCGCAGAGTAAGTGATAGGATTCTTCCTTGTGTTCATAGGGGGAGACTTCTGAACTGACTCAGGTTGCTTGGAAACTTGGAGCGCCTTCGAAGGTTCATCAACCCTTGCCTTCTTTACTGCCTCAGCCCTCAGCCTTGCAGCAATCACCTCATCTTTCTTCTCAGCTGCCGCCAACCTTGCTGACTTCCTCACCCTTAGCACGTTCCCTTCAGGATTGGCTTCAGGATCAGCTTGAATGGTTTCGCCTTGGTTGACTGCCTCCGATGCCTCAGGGCGGGATCTTTTCTTCTTCTTTTCCCCCTTTTTGGCATCATCATCGGCCTGGGATGGGAGTCCTCCACTGTTGATTACGAAGGAGGCTAAGGACTGAACTTCCAAAACCCATTCCTTTAACATCTCTACTCCCGTGGTAATCCCAGTGCCTGCGTACGAGACTGAGCTGATAGCAGATTTCAACTTTTTCTCAAAGTCCTCCATGTTGTGTTGGAGACTTTGCTCAGCCTTGGTGATCCTTTCCTTCACCTTCAAGGACTCACTGCTGACTCTGCTAGCTTCAGCCAGTACCCTTGCTGACTCCTCAGTGGTCTTCGCCAAAATATCAGCAACAGACTGTGAGGTCTGATCAATCTTTCCTGACATAAGCTCTAACTTGGACGCTGAGTCGTTCATGGCCTGAGTGAAGAGCGTCCCAGCCTGAGCAGCAAGCCTCTCCACTGCCTGATTTAGTTTATCATCCCTGATTGCATCCTTCTCCCCAAGTTGCTTGAGAGTTTGCCTGAGCATTTTCTTCGTACGCCTCCTCTCGCTCCTCACTGACTTGGCCGTGTCAGTCATGGTTCTCTTCAACAAAATCAGCTCTTTATTTGCAAGAGTGTTGTATGCTGATTTTATCCACCTGATGTGTTTGGCCAGTGCCTTGGCTTCCTCCTCCCTTTCAGTGCGTAGCCTCATTACTTCCTCCTGAAGTTCAGCTAGATTTTCATAGGTTTTCTCCTCCTTGACCTTCACAATGGAAGTGAATTCAGCGCGACCGACCCCAGTGATAACAACATCTCCATCTCCTTTAACGGCCTCATCAGTGACAGGCTGTTTTCCCTTGTCAGCCCCTGCATCCTCAGTCCCCTCTTCAGGGTGCACTGAAGGCAGTTGTTGAGTGGTCGTGGTCTCCTGCTCAGGCTCAACCATGCCATCTCGAACCTTAGGAACTTTTCCTTCGGAACTGGGAGTCTCCTTTGATGCCTCAACATCTTTCTCCCTTGTCTCAGGGCAGGGAATCCCGTCATTGATAGATGTCTCATCGGCGGCTGAGATGTTCACAACATCCTCAGCCACTGGTCCACCCTTGGCACCAGTGTCTTTCACACCTTTCCCCTGAGTCTGAGACTCAGGGACCATATCATCAACCTCCTTAGTTGTCTCCTCCACAGCTTTCTCCAATGCTCCACCCTGAGCACCTTCATCATCCTCATCCTCGTCCTTATCCTCCTCTCCGTCGGAACGAATGTCAGCAACAGACTTGGACATAATGTCTGACACCAGCTGCTTCAGGTTGTTGAAGTTTAGCAATTGAAGCCAGCTAGTCAGGCCGAAGTAAGTGCACAATCTTGCTTCCTCCATCTCCCAGTGCTCCCATCCACAAGCATCTACCAACATATGCTGCTCCTGCATATTGGATTGTTTGAAATCCAACCAAACTTTGAGCTCAACAACATTTGCGGCAAGCTCCCTGTATCTATTCAGCCCAGGCCAGCACTTTGATGCCCATTCAGTAGCATTCCCCCTTAGGGTATTCTCCAGAATGCCACCAGCCATGTGCTCATCCAATTCCTCCTCCTCCTCCTCCTGCATCTCGAGGAAATCATCCTCTTCAGTGGGATGGTCCTTTGGGCAGTCCTTAGAATTGGGATAGGAAGGGAAGCCATCAGGGGTAGGGGTGGAATCTGAGGGTTGGTCAGGCCTCTGAGGAGATGGCACTGACTCTGGGATGTTTGGCTCTGAGGTTTGGGGTGATTGGGTGGGTTGAGGTGTGGGGTCAGGGTTGGTTTGTGTTTGGGTTTCAGGGTGAGTGGGGGATGAAATGGGTACTATCTCAGGCTGCAGCAACCCAGCCGTCTCGATAGATTTTCTCACCTCCTCCAAGTCAGAGGCTCTAGGAGAGCTTGACTTCTCTCTCTCTTCAATCGCAGGCAGACTCTTAGCAGGGGATCTTTTGGGTCCCTTTCTAAGTCGTTTCAAAGGCATCTCTCCCTGATCTTTCTCCTTTCTGACGTCATCGTTAGTTCCCTCAGCCTCAGAATCGGCTCTCTTGGGATCTGACTCAGTCCCTGACTCAGTGCTCTTCCCTGACAGCACTATTTTCACCTTTTTCTTCTTTCTCTCAACTTCCTTCACCGCAGGCTGAGTCTCCTCTTTCTCAGCGGCAATCTCCTCAACCTCCTTACTCCTTTCAAAGAGGTCATTCACTCTCTCAATGAGACTGGTTGCCACCTTCTTGGCATTCCCAGTTGGCCTTTTTGCCTGGCCATTTGCCTTAGCATTGGGATCAGTTAGCCCTAGCATTGAGTAAGTGTCACTCAGTGAAGTAAACATCACCTTCTTGGAGGATAGACAGTCCTCAAAGTTGAAGGTGTACCCATGGCAAGCATGAGCAATCAGGATGGACATCCTCATTCCAAAGGGTAGGATGGCACCAACAGATATGTGCTTCTTGTCATCATCCCGCTTCAGTTTGTCCAGTCCAGCCTGATGGAGTTGATCAAGGAAGAACTGCTCCCAGTTCGCTTCCACACCATCAACTATTGCCCCCATAATCCTCAGCTTGGGCAGGCTCAACTACTCATGAGAGCCTGTGGATCCTATCACCCCCTTGGACACTAAGTCCATAAGAGCCCTGTACTCAGGCTTTAGGGTGCTCTTGTTCTAACGAGCTCTGAACTCAGAAGAGCCGGTCTTGGTCCACTTGCCTAGAAATTCACCTTCCAAATTCTCCTTGTAAAACCTGGGATTGATTCCTGAGGATGGCAAGTCAAACACCTCCTTAAATGCCCTCCTAAGGTCAATGGTGACTACTTCTGAGGTGTAAAAGGGCTCGCCGTCGTCGTCCTTCTCTCCCGTCGGCTTGAGGGCGGTCACCTTTGTGAAAAGCTCCCCCTTTTGCAGAAACATGTTGAAGTAGGCTTCTACGACTGCTCTTGGAATCACAGAGATAGGGCGCATGGTGAAATATATTTCCAACCCAGCTTTGGAGATCCAGTTGAAAACTGGTTTGATCTCCTCAACAGTAAGACATATACCTTCCATGGAGATGACTTGCTCCATGTGTACTAGCCTGTTGTTGACAACATCCTCAAGCTTGTCTGTTGTCCAGTTGGAATCAAGGAGTGCCATTGATTTTGAAAGGAAGATAGTTTTTTATGAATTCTGTGAGTGCTTTGAGCAAGAGAGAAAGCTCAGTGTGCAGATGTGCTTTTGTGTTTGCGTAAAAACCTCAAATAGCATTCTAGATTGATTTGATTAAGTCAGTTACTCAGACGTGGGGTTGAGATTAACCACTAAATTTGAAAGGTTTCGAAATGAATGGCCAGGATTAATCTCAATATCAATCAATTACCCAAGTCAGTCATATTCCGTATAAAATGGACATGTATATGAAAAAGTAACTGAGGCATTAAATGCTCCTCTGCGCGTGGGTTTAAATATGAAAAGGCGCGCTTTTAATGAAAATGGAATGTATTTAATAACGATTCTCAGGACGAAGGACTCAGGGAGACGTTTGAAATGCACAAAAGGCCAGGTTAGAACTCATACCTGTCAGGGAGACATTGTAGCACCCTGATACCTCACTGAGTCGAGTCTGGCCTGAGTTCTCCCTAAATCCTATATTGATTGTTCTCCCGGATCTAAAAGTCCTAACTCCACTGACAGTTCCATAAACCTTGCTTCAGCCAAAGGCTTAGTTAAGATGTCAGCTTTCTGCCTGTCAGTATGAATTTTCTCCATCCTAATATCTTTCTTCTCCACATGATCTCGAATGAAATGATGCCTAATATCCACATGCTTGCACCTTGTGTGAAGCACTGGGTTCTGAGTAATTGCTATAGCACTATTGTTGTCACAATAGATTGGAACCTCATTAACAAACACCTGGTAGTCCCTCAACTGTTGCCTCAACCATAAAATCTGAGCACAAAAACTACCAGCAGCCATATACTCAGCCTCAGTTGTTGATGTTGCAACTGAATTCTGCTTCTTACTAAACCACGAGATCAACTTACTTCCCAAAAACTGACATGTTCCTGAGGTTGATTTCCTATCAATCCTACAACCTCCATAATCTGCATCTGAATAACCTGTCAGTTCTAAGTTGTCATCTGAAGGATACCATAGTCCCATATTGACTGTCCTTTTCAAATACTTAAGTATCCTCTTAGCAGGCTCCAAATGACTCAGACGGATACCTAGCACACACACCAACTGCAAACATGATGTCAGGCCTACTTGCAGTTAGGTACAACAAAGAACCTATCAGCCCTCGATACTCAGTCTGATTTACTGAAGTCCCTTCAGTGTCAGGATCCATCTTCCAATTTGTGTTCATAGGGATCCTGGCTGGATTGTTGTTCTGAACACCAAACTTATGAATCAAGTCTCTTGTATACTTGGCCTGATTAATGAAGATACCTTGATCAGTCTGCTTGACTTGCAATCCTAAAAAGAAGTTCATGTCTCCCATCATTGACATCTCAAATTTACCAGTCATCAACTTAGAGAATTTCTCACATAGCTGATGATTTGGTGATCCAAATATTATGTCATCCACATAAATCTGGACCAAGAGAATGTCATCAACTTCAGTGATCCTGAACAAGGTCCTATCCACGGTTCCCTTCTTGAACCCATGGTCTGTCAGGAATTGAGAGAGGGTGTCATACCAAGCTCTTGGTGCTTGCTTAAGTCCATAGAGTGCTTTCTTCAAATGGTATACTCTATCTCCAACCTCAAACCTGAGAGGTTGTTCAACATATACCTCTTCATTGAGTACACCATTCAGGAAGGCACTCTTGACATCCATTTGATACACCTTAAACTTCTTGTATGTTGCATATAGAAGGAACAACCTGATAGCTTCCAACCTAGCTACTGAGGCAAAAGTCTCATCATAATCTATTCCTTCAGACTGACAATACCCTTTTGCAACCAGTCTTGCCTTGTTCCTTACTACAACACCATTCTCGTCCTTCTTGTTCTTAAAGACCCACTTGGTACCAATAACACCTTGATGCCTAGGTCTATCAACCAGTTCCCAAATCTGATTCCTTGTGAACTGATTCAACTCCTCTTGCATGGCAATGATCCAGTTCGAGTCAGTGAGAGCTTCTTCAATGTTCTGAGGCTCTTGCTCAGAGAGAAAGCAACAGAACAATGCACTCTCACCATGAAACCGTCTGGTCCTGACTCCCTCAGTTGGATCACCAATGACTTGATCAATAGGATGATCCTCTATCCATGTTCTCTTGCCAGGAATTGTTCCTGAAGTACCTGCAATGTTAGTGTCTACTGGCTCATAGAATTCAGGAAATTGAACAGAAGGGGATGAACCTGAGTCTATACCAAAGGGATTAACAAGCTCAATGTCAGGGACATTGATTCCCTCTTGATGAGGTGACTCAGGAATCATCTAAGCTGCGACCGCATCTTCATAGACGTTGCTTACCTTAGGTTGAGCCTGTTCCCCAGTCTGAGGCTCAACAATCCCTGATGTGCTGGGCTATCATCGTCATCACCCCATCTTGGAATTGGCACAGTTTTGACCTTAGGATCAGGTTGATTCTTTAAGCTCAGCCTTGTCACTCTTCTTGTGATCTCCTCAGTGTCAGGATTCAACACTCTTATCCTAGACTCATTAGCTGATTCATCAAACACAACATGTGGTGATTCTTCCACAACAAGGGTCCTACAATTGTAAACCCTGAATATTTTACTAACTTCAGAATATCCTAAGAATATTCCTTCATCAGATTTGCTATCAAAGGCTTTTAATTGGGTCTTTCCATTGTTGAGGATGAAGCACTCACAACCAAATATGTGAAAGTAAGAGATACGAGGTTTCCTCTTATTCCATGTCTCATATGGGGTCTGTGCATGTTGTTTGTTCAGCATGGATCTATTCTGAGTGTAGCATGCAGTGTTGATTGCCTCAGCCCAGAATTTCTTGGGCAATCCTGACTCAGCCAGCATGGTCCTGGCAGCTTCCTTCAGTGTCATGTTCCTTCTTTCAGCGACACCATTCTGTTGTGGAGTTCTAGCTGCAGAAGTCTCATGAGCTATACCAAGTTCATTACAAAAGTCAGGAATATATGAATTTATAAATTCAGTGCCCTTGTCAGATCTGATCTTAGTGATGGACTGATTCTTCTCATTGCTGAGTCTTCTGAGCAACTCTGGAAGCTTCACCCGTGTTTCCTTTTTATTCAACAAGAAAATAACCCAAGTATATCTAGAATAATCATCAATAACCACAAGGGTATATTTCCTACCATTCATACTCACAGGTGTTATGGGACCAAATAAATCAATGTGCAAGAGTTGAAGTATCCTTTAAGTGGAATGAGAAGCTTTCTCTTTAAATGACGCTCTGACCTGCTTCCCTTCCTGACAAGCTTTGCACACATGATCTTTTCTAAAAACTTCATTAGGTAGACCTTCAACAAGTGACTGTCTAGAAATTTTGTTAAGAATCTTGAAGTTCATGTGGCTTAATCTTTTATGCCATAGCCAACTGAGCTCTAGAGAGCTTTTAGCAACAAAACAAGTATTAGGAATAGTGCTGCTCCAATCAACGAGATAAACGCTACCTTTCCTGATACCTGATATAAGCACTTGTGTTGATTTATCCTTTACTGAACATATATTTGATGAGAACTCAACACTGAACCCTTTGTCACAGAATTGACTTACTGACAACAGGTTATGCTTCAGTCCTTCCACAAAGGGCACATTTTCCACTCTGATTGTACCTAATATTAAGACACCAAAACCTTTAGTAACTCCTTTTGAGTTATCACCAAAGGTTACCTGTGGACCATCTTTAGCCTGAAACTCTTGGAGAAGACTCTTCATTCCAGTCATATGCCTTGAGCATCCATTGTCTAGGTACCAAACAACTTTGTTTGAGTCTCCTCTCCTTTTGTTGTGATCCACAGCCGCCTGCAAGCAAATTAGGCTTTAGGTACCCATTGGGTGTTGGGTCCTATTGTGTCAGATGTACCCTTCGGGATCTAGACTTGCTTAATAACCCTGATTGCCTCAGAGTGGTAAATCTGTCTCCCTGAAATATCAACATACACAACTTTCTTCTTCTTTGCCTGAGAGGAAGATGGTGTATGAGTGCTAGACTTAGGCTTCACAGGAGCCTGAGTGGGTGCCTTTTGGGCTGGCTTCCTGTTCTTCCTAGGTCTGGGTGCAACAGGTCTTGGGCCTTGTTCTTGATAAGGGCCCTGTGTTTTATTCCCCCTAGGCAAGTGAGGGAATGGAAAACAGTTAAAAGCCTCAGGATGCCAAAACCATGGGGGTGTCATCATGTTTGGCCTTCCCTGTTGGTATTGCCAAGCATGATGGTACCCTCGCTGGCCAGTCTGAGGGCTCTTGTCCTAAGTCTTCCTCTGCTTTCGCTGAGGCTTTCTCTGGTCTGAGCTCTCAGGGACCTCCTTTGGTTGCTTTGCCTTTCCCTTGGGTTTTGGCTTAGCAACCTTGGAGGCAATCCTGACTGTGTCAACAGTTTCCTTGCCCTTATCAGTTTGATGGGCCTGAAGTACAGCCTTGGGTGCACTCTGGCCTGCCTGAACAAATACCCTCTCAGTGTTGCTCCCTGAAGCAACATGAGACTGGCCTTGTGAGGATTTCTTAGGAACATATCCAAGTCCCTTTTTCTCGTTCCCAAGCATCTGGCTGCTATTTATTTCCTCTCTAGCCACTGAGGATTTATTCATTGCTGCAACCTTTTACTTGAGTGAGTCCTCACTCTTTTTCAGGATTTCATGTCTGGTAAAGAGGTCATCAAACTTACTTTTGAGTGCTTTCAGTTCTTCCTTCTTGACCAACTCTTCCTCAGCCAATTCCTTCAGAATCTTCTCTCTTGGGAGACGCTCAACATTGATTAAATCAATCTCCCGAGTTAGTCTCACAATCTGAGTTGATTCTTTCAGATCAGACTGAGTGAGCTGATCATTCAGGTTCTGGACCTCAGTACTCAATTTCTTGTTCTCCTCTACCAAGAAGACATTAGTTTCCTGCAATCTGGAGAAATCAACCATCAATTGATCCAGACAGATCTGGAGGTTCATTTCTCTGACTGACTCTGAGCTAGGCTCAGGATTTTGACCAGTGTAGGAACCGCATACCGAGTTAGATGTTACCTCAGGTTCCTCCCTTGCCATCAGGCAGACATCATCGTACTCATCATCAGAAAAGAGTTCAGGCGACCTCTCCTCAGGACCATCAGATTCAGTTACATCCTCAGTGAGCATGGCTCTCCGATCAACAAGTCTCTAGTCTCTCTTGGCCCTCATGTCCTCTCTTTCTCTTGCACTCAGCTTCGGACAATCATACTGATAATGTCCGCCCTTGTTACAGTTGTAACATGTTGGTTGCTCATCTTCTTTTTCTCTCCTTGGTTCAAGGATCCTCCTTGAGTCAGGTTCCCTCTGTCTTGATGAGCTTTCAGTCTTCCCTGAGTGCTTGTCATCATGAGTACGTCTCTGTTCATCTCTACGATCGGGCTTTGGATCTGAATATCTTCTTTCATCGCTACGATCTCTCCTCTGGTCAGTGTTTCTTCTCCTTGAGCTTTGGTGGGTTCCTTCAGGTTTCCTGTCACGTGAGTCCTGATAAAATTTCTTATAACGACCAAACCTGGAATTAAGCTTATCAAAGCGTCTGGCCATCAGGCTATACTCCTCCGCAAGCTCTTCCTTGCTCATCTCCATCAGTGACTTTGATGAAGACTCCACAGGTTCAGACCTGGCCTTGAACGCCACACTTTTCTCAGGAGTTTTCTCATTTTCTTCCTCTTCTGGCTGAACTTTCTTCTTTCTTTTGTTAAGATCAAATTCCAATGCCTTTAACTCTGAAAAAAGTAAAGCTGAAGTTATGTTACTCATATCCTGAGTGTTCTTAAGCATAATTACACTGTTATCCCATCTCTCATGAAGGGCATTCAGGATCTTAAAAGCAACATCTCTCTTAGGAACATCCTTGTCTAGCATCACCAACTCATTCATCAACTTGATGAACCTTGACTCCATCTGATCGATTGTCTCATCAGGCAACATCTCGAACACTTCGAACTTCTGAATGGCAATGTTTCTCTTGTTCTCCTTTATCTTTTCTGACCATTCGCACATCCTGGTCAGCTCATCCCAGGCCTCATTTGCCGTCTTTAAGTTCATCAGCCTCGCTGACTCCTCGAAAGGCACCGTATGCAAGATGATATTTCTGGCCACATTGTCCAGTCCCATCATCTTGATCTCATCAGTGGTCATATCCTTCCTTTCCTTAGGAATGGGTACGCCAATCTCAAGATCGTCATAACCCCTCCCTCTGACATTGGGGATGGTGATCTTGATCGGTCCTTCCCTGAGAACACGCGGCATCTGGTCATGGATGGCATCAAGATGCACTTCTAATCTGAACTTCCAATAGACAAAGTTAGATACAGAGAATTCAGGTAACGAAGCTTCAAGTCTCCTCGAAGTCATGATGATGCAAGTTTTATGAAAAGCAAACTCAGATCTGTTCAGTAACCACCAACAGTTTCTCCTCTGAAACTATTAGTATTCAAAGTCAGTAGTCTTTTGAACCACTGCTCTGATACCACTAGAGCTGGCAAAACGGGCGGGGCGGGCCGGGCCGGCCCGGCCCATCGGGCCAAAACACTATTCACGGGCCGGGCCGGGCCGGCCCATTTGCAATCGGGCCACAAAAAACTCAGCCCAGCCCAGCCCACCTTAGCCCACGGGCTAACGGGCCAGCCCGGCCCGGCCCGTTTCATTTTTTTTTTAGTAATAATAATGGAATGGGCGTTAGGACTTAGGAGTTAGGAGCATATGCATATTGAATTATTGATATACTGGTCACTGAAGTCATTTAGGAATTATGATATAGGCTTAGCATATGGAGTCATTTAGAATGCATTATTATTATACCATTTCACATATTTAAATAATGCAACTAACATGATGTATTTAGGATTTAGGCTTATAATTATAAATAAATAATGCAATTAACAGGAGGCATTTTAACTTCTAATTCTAAGTAACATTATTTTTAAAAAAAACAACACTAACTACAAATATAGAATAAAAACAACTCTCCTGGACTGTTTATTCAATATTTAGTTTAGTAATTGAAAATAAAATTTTGCAGAGTTAAAAAAAAAAAAAATAATGGCCGGGCCGGCCCGTGGCCCGTCGGGCCAAACCGGCCCGAGTCCATTTGGCCCGTCGGGCCAAACCGGCCCGAGTCCATTTGGCCCGTCGGGCCTATCGGGCCGGGCCAAAACGGCCCGATTCATTTGGGCTGTCATTTTTCTAGCCCAGCCCGGCCCATGGGCCGGGCCGGGCCAATTTTGCCAGCTCTAGATACCACTTGTTGGTCCCGGTACAAGACTGAGGAATACGTGTATGGGGGGGGGGGGGGAATACACATATATCTATTTTCCAAACTTAAAACCTTACTGAGTCCCCTTTACTCAGAGTGATAGAGAACTAGGAACTGATAACACACCTACTGACTACACTTAGTGCGAGTCAGTTGGCTAACTATCAGTATAAGTTCAGTGCGGAAATGCGTGAGCCCTGATAGTTTAAAGTCTTGTTTAGTTTGCTTTCTGAAAAACTTGATTACTTTACTCAGAATAGTGATCAGTAGGGCAGTGCTCTTTTTGAGGATCAGGCTGATTGATTCAAGCCTGATAAACCAAATGCTTATGAATGAACAAGTAATATAACAAGTAAGCACAATATCAAAGCAATAAGAACACAGGGAGTTTAACGTGGTTCAGAGACTCAAGCTCCTACGTCCATGGCCTGATTTAACAGGAAATCCACTCAAGGGATTCTTATTTTTAACGTGTCAAGGTGCACCAAGATCAGCTACCTCACTGACCTATACAAACTCCTTACTAACTCACTAACAACTTACTTCCAACAAACCTAACTTAGGGTTTTGGTTTCAGTTTGGATTCCAACTAAGTTGAGACTATCCTTACAAGGAAAAGCTATGCTAAGGATTGGATAATCTCTCTAAGCTTAAGATAATGCTAGAACGCTCTTTGGAATACAGAATAACTCTCAATAGCTAAGAAACACTTGGGAAATTTAGATGGTTTCGAGTGCTTCTTCTAAAGACGGAATGCTTTGAGTGCTTGAGAGTTTGAGTAATTTCTGGCTTGGAAATTTCCCGTAACCTAGAATGGGTTCAAGGCCTTCTGTATTTATAGGTGATTTGAAAAACTATCCGTTTGAGTGATAGCCTTCTAGTCAACTATGTAGAGTAGCTCAAACGGACATATCTTCATGCAGTAGCCGTCCTTGCATGGAATTAGGTAGTTGCATTAAATGCTTGCCCGTTGAATATGCAATCTGAAGTCAGTCTTCTGTCAGGTTCCGTACGTGCATGTCCTTCCCGGATTGGTCCACGTTATCAGGTTGGTGAGAATGTCAGAACTTATTCCTAAGCTTCAGGCTTGTCTTATTAAGTTCTTTTTGTCTCGAGCACAACGGTCTTGTCCTGACGCTGACATTCCTTTTGCATTGCTTGGCTCTACTCCAAGTCTTCCCATAAACTCAGTATCATCCTGTTCCCTTCTGGACTGAGTTAGTAATGACCTCAGGGTCACACTCTTCATCACTGACACTTACTCAGCCAGCTTAGAAGACTGACATAAGTTCAGGATGGTAAACTTCATCTTCAGGCTCTTTATCTTGATTGTCATCAGTAAGTGCTCCTCTTACTGAGTACATGTGAAGAGTAAGATGACTAAGTACAAATCCTAACCAAGACTAGCCTGACAAAAACACACAAAGGCAAATCATCTTTTCAGGGGTTTGGGATCTTAATCAAAACTGACAATGTCCCAACAATATGGTTGAGCAATCCTGCTACAGATGCAGATGCAAAGGCCATTGGTCTCGCAAGTGTCGTACTCCCAAACATTTGGTTGAGGCTTATCAAAAGCAGCAGAAGGACGACAATGGCAAGGCCCCTAAAGTAGAATCTCACCATGCCAGCCTGCCTAAAGCAGAATTTGACCTTGACAACGATGATCTTTTGAGCTTGGAGCTCAAAGACTATGGAGATAATGAGTGATTTGAGTATTTGATCATTTTAGTACTTTGTTTTGGTTAAGACCATTTAATTTTTGCATCCTGTCTTTCAGATATCTTTATTTTCATGCTTAATATGACATTTATGATTTAGCTTTGATATGTTTATCTCAATATATGTTATCCATTAAATTTATTTGGATATTGTTATTCTTATACATGGCTTGTAAACATATCAGCTATTAGATTTGTGCTTTTTTTCCCTCTGGCATGATGGATATAAATTGTGATTTATGTTTGGTAGATAGCGCCACCACACACACAATCTTAAGAGATAGGAAGTATTTTCATAACTTGGTAGAAAGAAAGGGGAGTGTAACCACAATAGCTAATGATAATATTATGATAGTGGGCTCCAGAAGAGCTTACATCATCCTCTCCATGGGTACCGAACTCATAATTGATAATGCTTTATTGTTTCCATAATCGAAGTGTAGCCTACTCAGTTTTAAAGATATAAGATCTAATGGCTATCACATTGAAACCGAAACTGAGAATAATAATGAATACCTTTTGATGACTATTACTCGAGGTAGCCGTAAATAAGTTATTAAAAAACTTCCCTCATTCTCTTCCTGTTTGTACTATTCCTACATCCGGCCGTCTAATCTCCATCTAGCTATGGGTATGAAATTTCACGACCCGAACTCTTTTAAATTATGGCATCAACGATTAGGTCATCCGGGACAAACTGTGATATGTAGGATTCTATCTAATTCCATTGGTCATAATATTTCGAATAATAGAATCCATCCTGTTGATGAATTTACATGTGATGCATGTTCTAAGGGTAAATTAATAGTGCGTCCATCGCGCACCAAGGTCGGACTAGAGTCTCTGGTTTTTCTTGAACGGATTCAGGGAGACATTTGTGGACCGATTCATCCAGCATCAGGACCATTTAGGTATTTCATGGTCCTAATTGATGCCTCCACTAGGTGGACATATGCATGTTTATTGTCTAACCGCAATCAAGCTTTTGCAAAGCTCATTGCAAAAACTATCGAGCTTCGAGCTCAGTTCCCAGATTATCCAATAAAATCTATTTGCATGGATAATGCTACTGAGTTTACCTCAAAAGTCTTTACAGATTACTGTATAGCTCTAGGAATTAAAGTTGAGCATTCGGTCCCCTACGTCTACACCCAAGATGGTCTTGCCGAAGCGCTAATAAAACGTATCAAACTTATCGCTAGACCATGACTTATGAACTCTAAATTACCCAATTCATGATGGGGGCATGCAGTCCTACATGCATCACACCTGATACAAATCCGTCCAACTACATATAATGATCATTCCCCCCTACAGCTAGTGCATGGAAAAGAACCAAGCATTTCTCATCTGCGTATTTTTTGATGTGCAGTGTATGTTCTGATAACATTACCGAAGCGTACCTCTATGAGCCCACAAAGGAAGCTAGGTATTTATGTTGGATTTGACTCTCCATCCATCCTACAATACCTAGAACCTTTGTCCGAGGATCAATTAACGACCCGGTTCGCTGACTGCACATTCGATGAAGATCACTTCCCGGCATTAGGGGGAGATCTGTATTCAAAATTGAATGAATGGCGGGAGCTTACGTGGAACGTAAGTAATCTTCAGTATCTAGATCCACACATTAGTCAATTTGAACTGGAAGTTCAGAAGATCATTAACTTGCAAAATTTAGCAAACAATCTGCCAGACGCATTCACTGACCATAGAGGTGTAACTAAATCACATATACCAGCAGTAAATGCACCCCAAAGGGTTGAGGTCCCAAGTAAATCAAGTATACATGCTCCCACATGCCAGAAGCGTAAAGGACCTACAATCGTAAAGAAAAACTAGCAAGGCTGGTCAGTCAAACGTGAAATCTCTAGAAGAGATTCGTCTAGAAACATTAAAGTCTTTAGAAGAGATTCGTCCAGAAGACGAACATCCTAGTAATGAAGCACGTGCACAAAATATTCAACATACTAGGACCGTGGAACGACTAGACCTAGATACACTGGGAAATGAAGAAGGTCTGGTTGACATAAACGTTGAAGTCTCTATGAATTTCATAGATATGAGAGAAATATATAATAGAAATATTACTGTCGTCGACGACACATTTGCAGTGACAATTGCTCTTTTCGTTATAAATAACGATCTAGATCCAGAACCCAAAACCATCGATGAGTGCGGAAAGTGCTCCGATTGGGTAAAATGGAAAGAGACAATTAAAACAGAGCTCACATCGCTAAATAAAAGAAAAGTATTTGGCTCTATCATTCGTACACCCGCGCGCTATCCCTGTAGGATATAAATGGATTTTTGTACGAAAACAAAATGAGAACAATATTGTGGAGAGATACAAAGCGAGGCTAGTAGCTCAAGGGTTTTCGTAGAGACCCGGTATTAATTTAGATCAAACCCATTCTCCCGTAATGGACGCAATAACGTTCCGCTACTTAATATCTTTGGCAGTTAAATTAAATCTCCAGATGAGATTGATGGACGTTGTAACCGCATATTTATACAGATCACTAGATGCCGACATCTATATGAAAACCCCTGATGGATTCAAGATTCCCCAGATGAGGAATGGTGAAAATCGCAGTGCATATAATATAAAACGACAGAAGTCGGTGTACGGCCTAAAGCAATCAGGTCTTATATGGTACAACCGACTTAGTGAATTCCTCCAGAAGAAGGGATACACAATTGATATAACTTTCCCATGTGGATTCACGAAGAAATTGTAAAGTGGGTTTTGCATCATATCCGTATATGTTGATGATCTAAACATAATCGGAACATGCAAAGAGATTGAAGAAGCTAGTTCAATCTTGAAAGCTGAATTTGAAATGAAAGTCTTGGGTAAAACCAAGTATTTCCTCAGCCTGCAGATCGAGCATCTCCCATAAGGAATTCTTATACATCAGTCAACATACGTGAAAAAGGTATTAGAGAGATTTCACATGGATAAATCTCATCCACTAAGCACACCTATGGTTGTCCGATCCCTCGAAGTGGATAAGGACCCATTTAGACCATGAGAAGATACAGAAGAATTTCTGGGGCCAGAAGTTCCTTATCTTAGCATTGTTGGAGCATTACTCTATCTCGCAAATTGCACTAGAACGGACATTGCATTTGCAGTTAATTTGCTTGCGAGATATAACGTTCCTTCTACAAGGAGACATTGGAATGGTGTTAAGCATGTTCTACAGTATCTCCAAGGGTCTCAAGATCTTGGACTGTTTTACCAAAGGAACTGAGACAAAACCTTGGTAGGTTATGCGGATGCTGGCTATTTTTCTGATCCCCACAATGCCATATCCCAGACTGGTTCCATTTTTCTCTGTGGTGGTACCACGATCTCATGGAGATCGGTTAAACAAACTATGGTTACCACATCTTCAAACCACTTAGAGATTATAACTTTGTTTGAAGCCGCACGAGAATGTGTTTGGTTGAGATCCTTGGTGAAACACACTGGTGACTCGTGTAGTATCGCTAAAGGCGATACATCCCCTACTGTTATATTTGAAGACAACGCAGCTTGCATCGCACAAATGAGTAATGAGTACGTCAAGGGAAACCTGACGAAACATATTTCACCAATGTTTTCTTACCCATACGAACTCCAGAAGAGTGGCATAATTACCATACAAAAGGTGCAATCTAGTGACAATCTAGCAGATTTGTTCACTAAGTCCCTACCTACATCTACTTTTGAGAAGTATGTTATTGGTATCGGGATGCGAAAGCTCAAAGGTTGTTGTCTTCTGGGGGAACGGTAACCTCAAAGTAAATTAAGAAGATTAGATCTGAAAGATAAATAAATTACATTCCTCCCTGCTTAGGCGTGAAATTGTTGAGTTTTGTAGCCCGATTCGACCCTATGTTGTGCGTATTTGATGAGTATTTAGAGTCATTTGAGTATCATTTTCACAAACTTATAAATTTGTCTCTTTGGTGCTCATATTGGGAAAGAGGGCGAAAAATGGAGTTTGTAGGACTTTGAATCGACTCAAACGGGCTCCCGGATGAAAAGATATTGAAGAAATATTTGTGCGAGGAAAGTTTGTGCTCGAGCACCCAAGGTCGAGCACCACTTTCACGCTAGAAATACAAGGAGCTCGACCGAGAAGCGCTTGAGCACTAGGCGCTCGAGTAAGGCCCTTACTCGAGCGGTTTCGGCCTAACATCACCAAATCTGGCCCAATACCCTATATATATCCCATCCAAGCTAATTTTTAGACACTTACACATATCTAGACTCTATTTTTAAGGGGAAGAGCTTGAGAAGGAGTTTTGAGAGTTTTGGCGAGGTTTTACAACGTGTAATCGAGGTTTTTAGCATACGAATTCTTAGTTTAATTATTTCTTTGAACGGATTTTGGTTTTCTTGAGTACTTGAGACGAGTAAACCTAGTTTTCAAGATTTATAAAGATTTTTTTTTAGGCTTGAAGTTATTGATTTCATCTTTTGTTTATGTTCTTGAATTTTCTAATCCTTTCAATTATGCATATGATTATGAATCTTGTTATTGCTTTTATTTCTGAAACCACCATGTTAGGCTAGAACCCTTTCATGCTTAGGATAGGATGAACTCGTAGAAGTAGGATGTTGGTACATAATTAGGATAATTCGTGAAGTATAGTTTTAATTCTCTTAATTATTAAATATTTCTAATAAACTCTAGAATAATCAATTAAGTACCAAAATTGTTAGGGAGAAATCGACCGCATCACTCTTTAATAATGAATAGGCCTAAGGAGAGGGTTTTAGAAGAAGTTTATCATCTACCGGTTTATCTAGGGAGGACGACCGCATCACCTTAGCTAAATTAGGGCCTCAATAATTAAGCACAATTCATATAATCTAATTATTGGATTAGTGAAGTAGGTTGATAGAACTAAGTATTAGGATTAATTCTTGAGCTTTTAATCTTTCAATCTTGTGTTAGATTAGAGAAGTTGATTGCCTAGTTTTAGTACACTTAGGATTTTAACTTGCATATCACGATTATTTTAGTTACTGTACAAACTCCGTTAGTATACGTAGGAATTCCTATCCCAAGCATCACCATCATCTTTGCATTTCAAACCGAAGTTAGTTTAGTTTAATTTCTTTATTAAAATTTAATTAGTATAATATAGTTTAGCGGTAGTTCAAAACCAAACATTACATTCATATTAGCTACGAGATGTACGTTTTCAGGGATTTATTCGCATACACACTTTCCCTTGGGTTCGATAATACTTGGTCTATATACTTGCCCATACTACTGTGATCCCATACTCTTGTGGGGTAACTACTTGCCAAGCTAGTATTTTGCGTTCAAGTCAATGGCGCCGTTGTCGGGAAAGGCGATGTATGCTCATTGAGTAAGACTTGAAAATAGTTTAGTAGTTAGTAGTGAGTGCATTTATTTTCTATTTTATTTGTTTTCCAGTTGCATTTGATCTTTCTTTCTGAGTGCTCAGGTATATAAAAACACGTTCAAAGGGAGAAACGAGCAAAGATAAAATGAAGCTAGACCCTGAGACTATAGCCAGAAGGAATAGAGCCTTCCTACGAAGGATGATAACTGCAGCTGGAGATGAGATGAATCTGGATTTAGGCGGAGATTTAGATCTCGCGGCAGAAATTTTTAATCAGAATGTGGAACAGGTTGAAGGAGCAAGCGTGGTTAATAGCGACAAGCAAGTACCCCAAGGGGAAAGTACCAGCCAAAACCCAAACCCACAGAACCAAAACAGTCCCGCCCTAAACCAGAGACAGATCCAAAACCAGAATCCAAATAACCCTTTCAATAATCATGTCTACCAACACAACAACCCACCTTACCCATACCCATATCCACCCTACTATCCACCATACTACCCCCCACAACATACTTATAACCCACCATATAACCAACAGATCCCTCCAACACCAGTCTACCAACTACAAGTACCCCAGAATGCAGATCCTCCTGGTATGGGAATCAGAGGAAGGTTTGAGGCTCAGCCTCAATAGTATTATGACGGAGTAGCTATGCCACCAGTCGAGGCTAATAATTTCTCTATATCTCCTGGGATATTGAAGATGCTTGGTGAGAACCAGTTCAAAGGAGAAGTAGGAAAAGATAATACTCACACTCATTTGCTGAATTTCCTGATGATAGCCTCAATGTTTAACTACAACGGGATGTCTGAGGATGCTAAGAGGCTCCGATTATTCCAGTTCTCCCTAACTGGGATCGCTAAGGAATGATATGATAACACACTTCCACGGAGGGGTGTGACTACATGGGCCGAGCTCGAGTGTCTTTTTCTTGAGCGCTTCTACCCTCCGTCTAGAACGATAAAAGCAAGGAAAGAGATCTCTTCATTCAAGTAAAAACCGGGGGAAGAATTGAGTCATGCTTGGGAGAGGTTCTCGAACATGCTGATTGAGTGCCCGCAGCACGGGTACAACGAGGGTGATATTTTGGTGTTGGTCCCAAAAATATTATTTGCGGAAAGCGTTTTATAATTAATTTTAAGAAAAATCTCTTTTAAAGTGCTAAAATAAATTATGCAGAAATTAAAATAAATAAAGCAGTAAAAGAGACACAAGAATTTTATAGTGGTTTGGATATAATGATCATACGTCCACTCTCCCTTTCACCAAAGGGGTCTCACTCACCAACCAACTTTCTTACTACTGGAATTGGGAAGTACCAGCTCCTTCGTACAGCTTACAACAACCTTTCTATGTGGAGAAAAGGTTGAGTAATATTTCAACTACAACTCCTACAAGAGTAGATATAATATTTATAAAAACAAGGTGACTGTAGGGTGTGTTCGTGTGTTTCTCTAACTTTTGTGCTCTCTTGCCCGTCTTGTTATCTCAACGAACTCATCCAAGCACTCCTATTTATAGGTGTCAAATAACTAGCCGTTGGAAGTTAGAAATTCAAACATCTACAAATAAAGGAATATAATCAATCATCTTGATTGATTATATGATTGATTATATGATTGATTGGTTGACTCTTTCTTTGATTGATTCTTCTTTGATCTACAACCAATCTTCCTTGATATCAGTTGACTTCCCTTTCTTGAATCTTCTTATCTTTGGATCACAAGATCTTCTTGGTAGAGTAGTCTGGTAGAGCTCATCTGGTAGAGTAGTCTGGTAGAGCTCATCTGGTCCTCTACCTCATTTGATCATCTACCTCCTCTGGTCCTCTACCTCATCTGGTCCTCTAGTCCTCTAACTCATCTGGTCCTCTGGTCCTCTGGTCCTCTACCTCCTCTGGTCCTCTACCTCATCTGGTCCTCTAGTCCTCTACCTCATCTGGTCCTCTAGTCCTCTACCTCATCTGGTCCTCTACCTCATCTTGTCTGGAACTCCTCTTGTCTGGTCTAATTCCCTTCCCCCTTAGCCTAAGACCTATTCTAGTCCTAGACTAGTTACAAGTTCTTATTTTAACATCTTCAAAACATCTAATCTATATCCCAACATTTGGCATATTTCAATTATAGGGCTTGCAAGACAGCTCAAGGCCATCTCGATGCATGTGCTAATGGAGCATTCCTGAACCGTAGTATATCTGAGTATAGTTGAAGATATAGTGAAGAACGTGGGCCAGTGGAATAAAGATTAGGAGTATCAGAGAGTCTATCAGATGGAAGAAAGTGAGGGGATGAGAAAGCTGCTCATGCCTATGATGGAGAAGATTAGTAATTTGGAGGTTGGGCAAAGTTTGAGTGGTGGAAGTAGTACTTTAAGTGAGAAAGTGGATCAGCCTGGATGCCAGCAAGAGGAGGCCAACTACATGGGAAGGCCTAATTACAACCAAGGTGGGTACCAACAAGGTAGGAATCAGCAGGGAAGACCTCTTTACGGTCAACCGTTTATACCACCGGGTCCACAGCCTCCTCAAAATCAATGGAAGAATTATCAAGGATACCAAGGAGGTCAAGCACCTAATCAGAATCAGTGGAGGAAGAGCGAGAATTTCTCCTATAACAACCTAAAAGTAGGAATAATTGTACCTCCAAGTGTAGATGCAGGTTTGAAACTTCCAGGAAGAGAAGGCGGTGCCTCAACCGATGAGATATTATGAGCTATTTTGCAGAAGGTGGAAGAGGGTAGTAAGAGGTTGTCCTCTCTGGAGTATGATGTGAAGGAGTTGAACAAGAAGAGTGATCAGAGAGATCAAGAACTTCAGAGAAGGGATATGGAGTTGAATAGAATTCAGCAAGAGAACAACAGACGGTTCACTTCCATGGAGTATCAGATTAACCATATCGTGAAATTATTGGTTAGAGAGCCGGGTAAATTTTTTTCTATGTCGGAAGGTAACCCGAAAGAGCAATGCAAGGCGATCCAGCTGAGAAGTGGTACCAAATATGACGGTCCTCAACTACCTGCTGATGTGAAGGAAGTCCATAGAGAGTTCAAGAAAGAGAGTGAAGAGAAGAAAGAGGGTGACGAGGATGTAGTGGAGGAAGCTCAGAAGGGGAAGGAAAAGAAAGAAGATGAATGGGTCCCTAAATGGAAGAAGGCTAAAGAGGCGAAGCGAAACGTGAAGAAGACCGAGCGTGATGAATGAGGGGTACCAAAATCAGTAAGTCCGGTACCGTATCCGCAGTGGTTTATGAAAAAGAAGTTAGATGAAAAATTCGCTAAGTTTCTTGATATTTTCAAGAAGCTCCACATTAACATACCATTCTATGATGCTTTGGAGCAGATGCCGAACTATGCCAAGTTCCTAAAGGACTTAATTGCTAAGAGAAGAAGAGTGGACAGGCCCGAACTTGTGCAGCTAAACCACGAGGTGAGTGATATAGTGCACAAAGCACTTCCCCCGAAGTTGAAGGATCCCAGTAGTTTCATGATTTTATGTAATATCGGGAATGGAGTTAAAAAGGGAGCGTTATGCGATTTAGGAGCCAACATTAATCTTATGCCCATGTCTCTTTTTAAGAAGTTGAAGGGGGGTGAACTTCAATCCACAATAATAACTCTCCAACTTGCCGATAGGTCTATCATAGGACCTCAAGGTGTGGTTGAGTATGTCCTTGTGAAGGTCGCAGACCACGTATTTCCCGCCGACTTTGTCATGCTTGATATGGAGGAGGATGAGCATGTGCCCCTGATTTTGGGAAGACCGTTCTTAGCCACAACCGGGATGGTGTTAGATGTGGCCAATGGAAAAATTACATCGAAGGTTGATGATCAAGAAATAAAGATTTCCCTATATGAGGCAGTATAACACCCGAAAGGAGGTGAGAGCTGTCATTCTGTTGATGCTATTAAGACTTGTGTTGATGACACGCTCTTTAACCCTTGTCCATCTTATATTCATGATTATGATAATCCTTCACTTGATGATGTAACTTTTGAGCGTTATGATCTTGACTATTTTGACAGGAATAAAAGAAAAGAAGAAGTGAAGAGTGTAGACATGGCTCAAGTGGAAGACAAAGGAGGGGTAGTGTTGAAGGAGACAAAGATCAGAAAGTTGCTAGACAAGGCACCTCCGTGGAGAGCTAAAAAGAAATCAACACCTCCACCAGAGGTGAAGAAGGTATTCAAGAGTGGACTCCTTGAGGTTGAGAAAGAGGAAGGAAAGGAATTCATGGTGAATAGGCATCAAGTGAAGAAAGTCTACAACCGCTCTTATGAGAGTAAGGGAGGCAACTTTGAGTATCATGTCCCATGAGCTCCTTTGAGCTCGGTCTGACATTAGGACCTTAAAAATAGCACTGAGTGGGAGGCAACCCATTTTACTTGCTTTTGAGTGTTGTTAATGTTTAAGTGTTATGTTTTTTAATCATGTGGTTTTAACCTCGTATTTGAGTATTTTATTATAAGCGTGTCTCTAGGATGCACGAATTTCCAATGAGTGATGAGGGAAGCAACTCAAGAAAATAGAGTGTGTTATATTTCTATGTGTCAATCGATATTATACGTATGAGGTAACCCCGAACCCCAAACTTAGACCGCTTCACAAGGTCGAAGTTTGGGGGTGGGGTGTTTATATGTTTTAGGGTAATATATATGCACCGGCACACTTGAGAGGTTTATTTGATATTGCACAAGCACACACCCTCTCGTTGAGTTGAGTTTGGTTATATATTGTGCATTGATAGGTATTTAAGCTTGAGTTGATTGTTGTGAACTAATTGGGTGCTACTACTTATTTCATGCTTATTAACTCTTCTTGCTTATTGATTGCTATCATTGAGTGTGAGTTATGAGTTAGTAATTTGTGGAGTTGAGTTAGAGACTATATTGTGTGAGTGTAGTAATTAGAGTAGATTTGAGAGGAAACTCGTACACTTACAAATTTTTCTTGTGAATACTTGTGTGGTAGTGATGAGAATTCACTAGGTCTAGCATGGATGTGAAAGACGTGAGATTTGAGCCTTAATAGAGATTAAAATTCACTAAATTGATCTCATCGTTTGTGCGTGGATCTTCACCTTTGAGGTGCTAGAACTTGTGGGTACTCTCGCTTCTTGATTGTGTCTAGTATAAAATGCCGAAAATGATTTTAGGCCATCTTTGAATTGAAAAGTCACTTAGCCAAAATAAGTCTAGCAATGACAATAATCCCTTGTTAGCCCGTTTGAGCCTGAGTCTATTTATTTGCTAGCACATTTGAGCTTATCCAATTTCTAAAACTCTTTTTGTCCTGATTTGAGTGGAGAATAGGAAAAGTTGTGAATGAGAAGGGGTTTGAGTTGAGAGAATGTGGAATTATTAATGGTTGAGTGAATATGAGAAAGGTGTAATGAGATTGTGAGTAGTGGGGAAGAACAAAAATTTGGGAATGAGCAAAAGAAAATATGAGCTCATATATTGTGTGAAAAGAGAAAAAAAAAAGTGCAATGATTAAGAAAAAAATGAAAAGAGATAGAAGAAAAATATTGAGGTGTTGTGAGTAGATGGAATTGAAAGAACTTTGTATGAAGATGTTTGAAGAATTCTGTTCCGTGTATTGAAATACCGAAGTTTGATTTTCTATTCTCCATTCATTTGAGTCAGTTATCCTATACAGTTACCCCACCTGTCCAAAGAGCCTACATTACAACCTTGAAAAAGTCTTTTTTTTATTCAGCATGAATTCTAGTATATGGTCAAAGTTGAGAGTACTTACAAGCCTATGGTCACTTATTTGTGTGAATGATTGATTGAGAGTGTCCCTATTTATTGTTAAACACTTGTGAGAGAGCGAAACACATCCGAGAGCACATCCATGTTTGATTTTAGTGGTTCTTATTGATTATCCATGAGTAGGATGAAAGAGGTGAGTTTGTGTACGGGTGATCGATCTTTGAAACTTGAACACTATTACTTGTACGATTTGGTCCTATGATTCATGTCTAACAATTTCACCTGACTTATTGATTCATTGCTTGAGGACAAGCAATATGGTAAGTTTGGGGGGGGTTGATTAGGCGTGAAATCGTTGAGTTTTGTAGCCCGATTCGACCCTATGTTGTGCGTATTTGATGAGTATTTAGAGTCATTTAAGTATCATTTTCATAAACTTATAAATTTGTCTCTTTGGTGCTCATATTAGAAAAGAGGGCGAAAAATGGAGTTCGTAGGACTTTGAATCGACTCAAACGGACTCCCAGATGAGAAGATATTGAAGAAATACGAAAAGTATTAGTTCGTGCGAGGAAAAGTATCATTGAGCTCAAAGGGAGGAAGTGATTGAGCACTTTGTGCTCGAGCACCCAAGGTCGAGCACCACTTTCACGCTTGAAATACAAGGCGCTCGACCGAGAAGCGCTCAAGCGCTTGGCGCTAAAGCAAGGCCCTTACTCGAGCGGTTTCTGCCTAACATCACCAAATCCGGCCCGATACCCTATATATATCACATCCAAGCTATTTTTTAGACACCTACACATATCTAGACTCGAATTTCGAAGGGGGAGCTTGGGAAGGAGTTTTGAGAGTTTTGGCGAGGTTTTACAACGTGTAATCGAGGTTTTTAGCATACGAATTCTTAGTTTAATTATTTCTTTGAACAGATTTTGGTTTTCTTGAGTACTTGAGACGAGTAAACCTAGTTTTCCAGATTTATAAAGATTTATTTTGAGACTTGAAGTTATTGATTTCATCTTTTGTTTATGTTCTTGAATTTTCTAATCCTTTCAATTATGCATATGATTATGAATCTTGTTATTGTTTTTATTTCTGAAACACCATGTTAGGCTAGAACCCTTGCATGCTTAGGATAGGATGAACTCGTAGAAGTAGGATGTTGGTACGTAATTAGGATAATTTGTGATGTATAGTTTTATTTCTCTTAATTATTGAATATTTCTAATAAACTATAGAATAATCTTGGAATTAAGTATGAAAATTGTTAGAGAGAAGATGACCGCATCACTCTTTAATAATGAATAGGCTTAAGGAGAGGGTTTTAGAAGGAGTTTATCATCTACAGGTTTTTCTAGGGAGGACGGCCGCATCACCTTAGCTAAATTAGGTCCTCAATAATTAAACACAATTCATATAATCTAATTATTGGATTAGTGAAGTAGGTTGATAGAACTAAGTATTAGGATTAATTCTTGAGCTTTTAATCTTTCAATCTTGTGCTAGATTAGGGAAGTTGATTGCCTAGTTTTAGTACACTTAGGATTTTAACTTGCACATCATGATTATTTTAGTTACCGTACCAACTCCGTTAGTATACGTAGGAATTCCTATCCCAAGCATCACCATCATCTTTGCATTTTAAACCGAAGTTAGTTTCATTTAATTTCTTTATTAAAAATTAATTAGTATAATATAGTTTGTTAGGATAAAAATTATTAGTTTTGAAGAGTTAAAACAAACCAGAAGATGTAATAGGACCATTTGGACCTGTTAGCCAGATGAGGTTTTAGATTAGGACTTAGTCTAGGGGGAACTGCCAGACCAGAAGAGTCACCAGAAGACTTCACCAGAAGAGTGACCAGAAGACTTCACCAGAGAAGATCAGATCAGAGGCAGAAGACTTTCCCCAGAACCAGACGAGTCCAGTAGACCAGACGAATCTAGTGAAATAATAAAAACCTTAGAATCATCTCCTGAATTTAAGGAACTAATTGTTTCATCACTCAAATCTGGACCAGAGTTTGACTAAGGAAGTTTTCCTACCGTTGGTGTCTTTAATGCAGTCAATAAATCAGGATTGGAAAGTCAATGAAGAATCAATCCAAAGGATCACACCAACCCAATCAATCAATTAGGGAAATTGATTGATTGAAACTTCCATTTATAGGGATCTGATTGGATTAGCTCTCCAATGGCTAAAACCATAATCCTCCCTATAAATATGAGAGCTACTGGAAAGAAGACATACGCGCGAAGAACACATTCAAGCATTTATATTAAAAATCATTTGAGTACTCTCTTACACACTAATACATATCTACTCTCAAGGAGTCTTGTAGTTGGAACATATACTCAACCTGTTCATCTATCTAGACAAGGTTGGTGTATTGAAAGGTTTAGATCGAGGTTTGATCTAAAGTTGTTAGGATAAAAATTGTTAGTTTTGATGAGTTAAAACAAACCAGAAGATGTAATAGGACCATCTGGACCTGTTAGCCAGATGATGATCTAGATTAGGACTTAGTCTAGGGGGAACTGCCAGACCAGAAGACTTCACCAGAAGAGTCACCAGAAGACCCCTCCAGAGGACTTCACCAGAGGACTCCACTAGAAGACTTCACCAGATGAGACAGACCAGAGGCAGAGGACCTTCCCCAGACCAGACGGGTCCGGACCAGATGAGTCTGGTAGAACATAAGATGCTCAGTTTGATCCCCTTATTCTACTGAGTATTCTGGTTGTTCACCAGATAAGGACCAGAAGACACCGAGGTTGCCTGGTGTCTGGTCTTGCCTTCTCTATTGAGAATCAGAGTTAGGCAGAGGAAGCTATTGACCGTTGGTGATTCAAATCAAGTCAACGAGATCAGGATTGGAAAGTATTTGAAGATAATCAATCCAGGGATCCCACCAACCCAATCAATCAATTAGGGAATTGATTGATTGAGGCTTCCTTATATAGAGGATCTGATTGGATAGCCCTCCAACGGCTAGCCCTAATCTGCTCTATATATACAAGAGTGCAGTTCAAGAAAAAGCTCTTGTTAGGATAAAAATTGTTAGTTTTGATGAGTTAAAACAAACCAGAAGATGTAATAGGACCATCTGGACCTGTTAGCCAGATGATGATCTAGATTAGGACTTAGTCTAGGGGGAACTGCCAGACCAGAAGACCTCACCAGAAGAGTCACCAGAAGACCCCACCAGAGGAGATCAGACCAGAGGCAGAGGACCTTCCCCAGACCAGACGAGTCCAGACCAGACGAGTCTGGTGGAACAAAAGATGCTCAGTTTGATCCCCTTATTCTACTGAGTATTCTGGTTGTTCACCAGATAAGGACCAGAAGACACCGAGGTTGCCTGGTGTCTGGTCCTGCCTTCTGTGGAGAGAATCAGAGTTAGGCAATTGGAAGCATTGTTCCGTTGGTGATTAATCAAGTCAAAACAAGATTGGATTGAGAAGATATGAAGACAATCAATCAAGATCACACCAACCCAATCAATCAATTAGGGAATTGATTGATTGAAGCTTCCATATATAGAGGATCTGATTGGATTAGCCTCCCAACGGCTATGTCCCTAATCCCCTCTATATATACTTGAGTGCAGATCAAGAAAAAGCTCTAGAATTATTCACGCGCATATAGCCACACTAAGCTTTTGATCACTACGCATATTGCACTCACACTTTGTTCTTAATTACTTATCTACTCGTAAGGAGTTTATACACTCAACCTGTTCATCTTGTTAAGATAAGGTTGGAGTGAGTCTATCTTTAGATCGAAGTTAGATCTAAAGAGTTTGTAAGAAGGTGCTGGTACTTCAGAAATTCCAGTGAGTAAGTTTGTGAGTGGGTTGTTAGTGAGACCCCTTGGTGATAAGGGAGAGTGGACATAGGATATTTATCCGAACCACTATATATCTTGTGTCTTTTATCGCTTTATTTTAAATATTGTTTATTGCTCTCTTATAAAAGATTTTGGAAAGACATTATTACATAAGCTTCCGCAATTAATCTATCGAGTGGGACCAACAAGTGGTATCAGAGCAGTGTGTCCACGACCACTGCTTTGAAAAGCTTTTGGTGGTCACCGGGCAGATCCATTGCTCTTTAGTGCTTTTATTCAAGTTCTTGTTATTTCCCTAAATTTCTTATCAATATGTCTTCGAAATCTTCTTATAAGAGTCGCAAACTGCCAGAATTCTCGTTCGAGGATTATAGCCACTGGAGCTTCATGATGAGTAATCATCTTGGAGCTATTCACCACCGCATGTTAGATGTGGTTGAAAGTGGCCCCATTAAATTTTATTGGACTCCTATTGATAGTGGCAGGTCTGAGTCCAGAGAAGAAACTAGCGACGCTGCAGAGGATAGAGTTCCCATCCTTAGATTAGCTGCATTCCAGGAATATTGGGCCGAGTTGCCATCTAAGTCCTCTATGTCATATGCTCCATTGGGTAACCTATCTGTTACCCTGTATGGGCCCTCCCAAGTCGGGCCAAAAATGCCTGGAGGTGGGGCAAGCTTTTTTCTCAGAACGAGGTCACCAACTTCGAATTTTCTTATCTTGACTTGGGAATTATAGTAACGCTCTGCTCTCTGCTTGTACGTGGCATTCTTTAGCTCAGCATGTAATCTTCTTTCTTCGAGCAAATCTGCTTCTGTGGCTAAGGCAGAATGATTTGCCTGTTCATCAAAGCTGGTTGTCCTGACTGTGTCAGTCCTTAATTCAATTGGTATTACCGCCTCTGTTCCGAAAGCCATTGCAAAAGGTGTCTCTCCGGTGCTTGACCTGGGAGAAACCCTATATGCCCACAAGACTTCCGGGAGTTTTTCTGACCAGCTGCTTTTGCTTTCTGCCAGACGTATTTTCAATGTATGCTTGATGATCTTATTTACAGCTTCAACCTGCCCGTTTGACTGGGGATGATAGGGAGTTGAATAGTGTTTCCTGATCCTCCATTTTGTACAGAAATCTCGTAATTCCTTTCCATCAAACTGTGGGCCATTATCTGTCACAATTGTTCGGGGAATTCCAAAGCGACAGATGATGTTCTGCCATATGAAGTTGATCATGTTCTGCTGTGTAATTTTCACCATGGCCTTTGCTTCTGCCCACTTCGTATAATAATCGACTGCTATAACGGCAAATCGAACATTTCCCACTCCTGTCGGGAAAGGACCAATAATGTCAATTCCCCATCTTGCAAATGGCCATGGGCTGTAAACCGATACAAGCTCCTGGGCTGGGGCATGGATGTTTGGAGCAAAAACCTGACATTGATGGCAAGCCTTGGCTAATTGGATTGCATCTTTTCGTAAGGTTGGCCAATAGTAACCTTGCCTTATAGTTTTGTAGGCCAAAGCTTGCCCCCCAGTGTGATTTCCACAAACTCCAGAATGTATATCCTCCAGGACTGTCCTTCCTTGCCCCCTAGACAAACATTTGAGTAGCGGGAGTGAGAAGCCTCTTTTGTAAAGCTGTTCGTCTACCAGAGTATATCTGGTCGCCTGTTTTTTAATTCTTTCAGCTTCAAACGAGTTGTTTGGCAACTCCCCGTCTTTTAAATATTTGGCTATAGGAGGTCTCCAATCATCATCATTGTTGAACTCGACTACTTGATTTATTTCGTAGTCCATTGTTGATGGTTGAACTTTTTTGGTAATGACAATGTCCGTCAGGTCTGCTGGCCCATCACTTGTTGCTAATCTTGCTAGGGCGTCAGCTTGTGTGTTACTCGTTCGTGGTATCTGTTGGATAAACACTTGATCTAAAAGAGATATCAAGTGAGCCACTATTCGTTGATATTCGATCATTTGCTCGTCTCTGGCTTCATATTCACCTCGTACTTGGCTTACAATGAGCTGGGAATCCCCGAAAATTTGGAGTTGTCTAACCCCAACTGCTAGTGATAAGTGAAGACCTGCAATGAGGGCCTCGTACTCTGCCTCGTTGTTAGTGGCCATGAATTCAAATCTGACCGCTGAAGTGAATACTTGCCGGTCGGGACTGATGAGTACTATTCCTGCCCCCGAGGCCAGATTTGTTGACGAACCATCTATGTAAAGATGCCATGGGTGATCTAGCCCTCTCGTTGGATTTTGAGGGAAGGTTAGTTCAACTATAAAGTCGGCTAACGCTTGTCCCTTAATCGCGGTTCGAGGTGCATAAGTCACGCCAAATTGGCCGATCTCTATGGACCATTTCAATAGACGACCAGCTGTGTCGGGTCGATGTAATATTTGTTTGAGGGGGAAAGTTGTCAAGACTTCGACTTGGTGATCGAAAAAGTATGGTCTTAATTTCCTGACACTCATGACAAGAGCATAGGCCAGCTTTTCGGTTGGTGTGTACTTTACCTCAGCATCATGCAGGGCCTGGCTGACATAGTAGATTGGCAGGTGAAACTTGCCATCCGCCCGAACTAGTACCGAACTTATAGCCGTGTCAGATGCTGCCGGGTATAAATATAACTTCTCACCGGGAATTGGTTTTGACAAAATTTTTACATCTCCCAGATATTCTTTCAATTGATCAAAAGCTCTTTGGCAGTTTTCTGTCCAGGCAAAGTTGCCCTTTTTGATGGCCTCGAAAAATGGACGGCACTTGTCTCCTGACCGTGATATGAATCTGTTTAAAGCTGCTAGGCAACCGGTCAACCTTTGTACCTCCTTAACAGAGCGTGGTGGTTTCATATCGACAATTGCCTTTACTTTTGTTGGATTAGCTTCGATTCCACGTTTGCTGACCAGATGGCCCAAGAACTTTCCAGAATGTACTCCAAAACTACTTTTCTTTGGATTTAACTTCATATTGTATTTTCGGAGTATGTCAAATACTTGGGAAAGATGATGGAGGTGATCCTCCTTATGGGGACTTTTGACTACGATGTCATCAACGTAGACTTCTACTGTATCTCCAATTTGTTGGTCGAACATTTTGTTCACCAACCTCTGATAAGTTGCTCCAGCATTTATTAGACCAAACGGCATCCTCTTCCAGCACAACAGATTTTTATTTGTATAAAAAGCCGTATTCTCTTGGTCGTCCGGGTGCATTGGAATCTGGTGGTACCCTGCGAAAGCATCCATGAATGTGAACATTTCGTGACCAGCAGTACTGTCCACCAGTTGATCGATGTGTGGGAGCGGAAAGTTATCCTTCGGGCATGCTGCATTAAGATCTGTAAAATCTATGCATAACCTCCAGGTTCCGTTCGGCTTCCGTACCAGGACAGGATTTGCAACCCACTGTGGACATAACGCTTGTTTAATTAAATCGTTGTCCAGCAGCTTTTTGACTTCTTCGTTTAAAGCTTGATACTTATCTGGTCCATATTTTCGCCGTTTCTGGTGGACAGGTTTTCGGGTTGGGTTGATATTCAACCTGTGACAGGCATTCTCCGGGCTGATTCCCACCATATCAGCATGAGACCACGCAAAGACGTCCAAGTTAGCCTTCAGAAAGTTCGTCATGCGTGTTCTGTAAGGCTCTGGGAGTTCAGATCCAATGTAAAGTTCAAGACTGTCACGCTCAGGATTAACCTTGATGGCCTCTAACTCTTCAACAGGAGTTGCCCGTCGTTTCTGCCCTTTCCATCGAGGGTCAACTATTGGCCCCTCCGGACTTGGCTCATCCTCAATGTTCATGGGTTCGGCACCCAATCGAGGGTCAAAGTCATCTGCGGGCCCTGGGTGAGACTCGGCCACCGAAGTTGGACTTCCCTGGTTATCATTTAGGTATGAACGGTCGGCTACGGGAGGTAACACTGCTTTCGGCTGGTTCTGCCCGTCGTCCTGCTGTGCTTGATCGCCTGTGGGCATCGGTTGGTCGTCAATGTCCATCTTATTGTTTTGGGCTCCAAGGATGTCCTCCAAGATTGAAGGTTCATTTTCGAGTTGACTAGTTGATGCTTCCATCATAGATACTTGTCCCTGCCTTGACTGAATTTGCAGAAGACATTCTCGAGCTTTTCTTTGGTCTCCTTTCACCGTGCCAACTCCACTTGCTGTTGGGAATTTTATGCAATAATGGTAAGTTGAACATGCGGCCCTGAATTCGTTTAAGAAGGGTCGACCCAGGAATCCATTGTATGACGATTCTTGATCGACGACTAGGAAATCCACCATTCTTGCAATATTCTTCTCAGGCTCTTTGATCGTCACAAGTTGCATAGCGAAAGTTACTATTCCCAACGGGGTTGTCACGGCATTCCCAAATCCCAGGATACGGTGATTTGTGTCTCTGATGTAGCCTGCATAATCTCCCATTTGATCAAGTGTCTTCTTAAAAAGGACATTAGTGTAGGCTCCAGTATCCACCAGTAATCTATGCACCCTTGTTTCCATAATCTTGGCACATATCACAAGCGAATCGTTGTGGGGGGTCAGAACTCCTTCCAAATCTCTGTCGGTGAAAATTAATTCCGGTGTTTGCATGGTAGGTGGAATGACCCCCATTTCCTGTATATGTCCGATTGCTCGTAATTCTGCCTTTCTTTTCCGGTTAGAGATCGGTGGTCGTCCATCAGAATAACCACCTATGGGTCCTGCGGGTTCCATCATCTGGATATCCGGTATTGGCCCCCCGGCCGGCGCCTGAGCTGGTCGTCCAGCTCGATTCCGATGAAGTGCCTGGTCCTGGTCTTCTTCATCAGAATCTTCGTCTCTGGTTCTTTTGCCGGGCTGTCTTTTCACGAACTCCGATAGCTTTCCCTCTTAGTAAAAGCGCCACAACTGCTTTAGCAAGTCACGACATTCGCTTGTAAAGTGCCCTACACTTTGATGGTAGGCACAATATTTATTCTGGTTCAACTTGCTCGTTTCCTGACGTATCTTACGGGGAGGCGTTAGCAACTCTTTGTCCCGGACACTATTATAAACTGTATCAATTGATACAGTGAGAATGTGGTTCAGTTTGTCTTTTAGCTCAGTGCCCTCGGTAAATGCCTTCATATTTTTGGGAGCTCGATAACCAGTTCCAGGTTTCTTTGTACCCTCTTTTTGTTCTCCTTTGTCTCCCATATCCTTTTGTAGGGCTTCATGCATTGAGACAAAAACGCCTGCCCGATCCCGAAACTCGGCGTATGTCTTTGGGCATCTTAGGTGCACATCTTTCCAGAGTTCAGTACCCTTCTTGAGTCCCGCCAAGACAGCCACAATCTTGGTGTCTTCACTAACGGACTCTCCCTCCAACAAGACCTTATCGAATCTCTCTAAATACGATCGGTCCGACTCGTCGTCAGTTTGTTTCAAGTCGGATAACCGATGTCTTTGGGATAGATAAGACCCGGCTGTAGAGAAATGGGATAAGAACTCTTTACCCAGCTGGGCAAACGAATGAATTGAAGCTGGTGGCAGGGCCGAAAACCACTTATGGACACGATCCCCAAGAGTTAACGGAAAGTTTCGACATTGGGTTGCATCACTTGCCCCCATTGATACCATATAATTGGAATATTTCATCAAATGCACTCGGGGATCCGCTGTGCCCTCATATTGGATACTTGCTGGAAACTGGATCTTTTGTTGAATTGGAGCCTTCAGAATTACTACTGACAAGGGTGAGACCGGAAGAGTCGTGTTCCCATAACCTCTCTGTTGATCCAGCTGGCCCTGCATGCTTTCGATGGCCTTTCTCATGGAGGCGAGCTCCTCTAAAGATCCCCCCTGACCCTGTGGCTGTTCGACGAGCTGAGGCGTACAGCCGTCTGTTCGCTCCATTCCCACATTGGGAATGGGAATCCCCTGGATTGGCCTCCTGGGATTGGGCTCTGCATTCGGACCAAGGCGACCAAAAGCTGACCTAGTCAGTCGGTCAAGGACCGATTGGCGAGCAGGTATTACGGCTGGGCGAGCTGCTCCAGCAGGGGGATGTATCTCCAGGATTCCCCGGCCACGTCGACCCAATCTTTCCAGAGCACTTTGGCGCGTACCCTGACTTGCCGCCATGGCCGGGTTCTGAGTTGAACCTCCCTGACTGGCGACCTCAATGTTCAATTTTTCTTTGCCTTTGGCCTTACGAGCTTGGGCGCTGTCAGCCTCATTCAAATGATCCCCCCTAGCCTTAATATGTTCGCGAGTCTTCGTGGGGCTGCACCAGATTAGATCGCCCTGGATACTGCTCGGGCGAGTAGCTGAAAAGAGATTTTTCAGTTAAAAAAAAAAAAAAAAATGCTAAGTGTAATGGGCGAGCAAGGTTATACCTGTCAAGACGACCTTTATCCCAACCAAGGTAGGTGGGATCAGATGAAGGACCAGATCCTTCACGAGTGGTGACAACCAGAGCATGCTCGCCGGGACGCTCCACCGAAGGAGTTTGTTCGCTGTCGCCTTCGGATGGTCGGACAGCCACCGTCACCTTCTCTTGAGCCGTCTTTGCTCGTTTGGCTGCCTTCTCGGTATCGGAGACGGGGGTACCGTCTCCACGGAGAAGCCTCTTCGCCCTCGGAACCAATGTCTTGGGCGGACTCGCCACGGGGGCAGGAGGCTGTGCCGAGCTGGACCCTCCGACTTGTCGAGGGTCTCCTTTTCCACCCTTAGCCGCAAGGGCGATGATTTTTGAGAGGGGATCCGACTTCTTGCGTCCTTTTTTGGTCGGCATCTCCCAAACCCGGTTATCAAGCTCAAGGAAAGAAGGGTGAAGCGCAACGGAGGCGAGCTGATCTGTAAAAGAAAGAAAAACAAAATTAATATTAAGTATAAAATCGACCAGATCTGCTCGCCCAGCTTAAAGATAATTACCCTCTGGGATACGAGCTAGAGCCTCGAGATGGTGAGGGTAGGTCGTGAGGTGAGCAACTCGCAGTGTGTCCTCGGAGAAGAGATGGCCGATACTTCGATCTTCTCGGCGACGAAGGGCGATCAAGCACGCAACAAACAGGAATAGATCGCTTATGCTATTCTTCACAGTTCGCCACCCCAAGTTCTTGGGACCTGAAACAAAGGGAAAAGAGAATTAAAATTAGTCCAACCACTTCAAAGATATAGAAGAGGTAAGACTCACGCTTTAATTCCCTAAACTCCGCCGGGGTCTCGATTCGTTCAGAACCCCCTGAAGAGCGAGCAGAAGCACGCCAATCGCCTCCAATCCAGAACCAGTCATGCTTCCAATCCCGCACTTTCCCAGGAATATCCTCGACAAGTTTTTGGCCTGGTCGCGCTTTTAGATAGTACCAGCCCGCCTCTTCCCCAGTACAGCCGGTCATCGTCATCAGGTAGCCAACCTCCTCGGCGGACAGCCTGTTTGGATACCCCTCCAGGGCGAACATTACCATCAGGGCCATCAGATTTATCCACCCAACAGGAGTAAGTTGGGTGATAGCCAAGTTCACATCATGTAGAAATTGGCCGACCAAAGGGTGCAGCGGCAGAGAGACTCCAGCGTTTAGGGTGGCAAGGTTGATCGCCGTCAGTCCGCGTGGTGGGCGATCAGCTCTGTCGTCCGCCAAGGGAGCATACATGGGGATGTCAAAGGGAATCTTGTAATCCCTCCGAATCTCAATTAACTGTTCCTCGGTAATGGCGGATACGATACAGCTCGCTGCGAACTCGGTCGCTTTAAGTTTCCGTACTCCGCGAGCAGGAATGACAAAGCGATTGGAGTGCTCCTTTTTGTACTCATTCCAGTCGACACGGCGAGCAACCGCGACTGGAACCCGATGTTCGATCAGTCTGGGCGCCGGAAAGTTAATGTCTTTGAGGTAGGCCCAAGTCAGCTCGTCAAGGTTCACCGGCTGAAGTACCTCGACTTCTTCATCCTCGTCTTCGTGAAGATCCGAGCTCGTCTCTTCTAAGAGCTGGCGAGCAGGATTTGCTCGCTCCTCTCTCTCCCCGGAGGGGTGAGCTCCAGAATTAACCGAACGTGCAACCGAGGCCGCCTCGGGATCAGATTCCAAATTAACTATGGGTGGATTCTCTTCGACGGGCCTTTTTTCAGGATTCCGAGGAGGAAAAGAACCGGTCTCAGAGTGCGACGCCATCCAATAAACTAGAGGGAAGAGATTAGGGTTTTTTGCAGATTCCGGCAGAGGGAGAACACGGCGGCTCGGAATTTTCCCCAGCGGAGTAGGGATTCTCGATGAATCAAGAACGCACACTAAGCAAGAAAAGAAGAAAGAGAAGAAAATAAGCAGAGAAAAAAAAAAAAACTACCTTGACGTTGCTCGAAGATCGCCGGAATCTGGAAACGTCGCCGGAAATTTCAAAGAAGAAAGAAAGAAGGATTCGCGCCTAAGAAACAGTGAGAAAATGAAAAAAACGACGAACTTGACAACGATGAGAGAAAGCTACATAACCTGGACCAGGTGGTGAGGACTGAGATTATCAACACTCTTACTAAAGAAGTTATTGAAAAGGTCAGGACGTGCACCACTGCAAAAGAGATGTGGGACAAGTTAGCTCTGCTCTGTGAAGGAACAGAGAAGATTAAAGATAACAAGCTCCAAGCTGTTCAACACTCTTTTGACACATTTAAGATGAAACCAGACGAGACCATTGACCAGCTGGACATGCATCTCACGAATCTCTTGAACAAGGCTAGTGCCTTAGGTAAGACCTATTCTGAAAAAGAGATTAATAGTAAAATATTACGTTCACTAACAAGCAGGTGGAGAATTAAAGTCACTGTGATCAAGGACAACAAGGATCTCAACACTCTGGATCACCATCTTCTGTTGTCTGATCTCAAAGCTTACGAATATGATCTTCAAGAGGAGGATCAAACAGAAGAGGTTTCCTCTTCTGGCCAGAAAGGAGTTGCATTCTCTTCAACTCTCAAATCTGATGCCATGCCAAAGGAGTCTACTGCAGATGACTTGAGCCTCAAGGAGCAGGTAGCACTTCTAACTCATAAATTAGACAAAATGAGTTCAAAATATGGCAGGTACAAAAGGCATTGGAAGGAGTCTACCAGAAACAGGAAGAGTTCTTTCAAGCCTGCAGAGAAGGAGAAGATATCTGGAGACTCAAGGGAGACCAGATTCAGAACTCCAGAGAGGAGGAGAGATGACAACCCTGGCAACTCTGGGAGATCAGATCATCAGAGGAGAGAAAGTAGCCCTGCCAGATCAGAATACAACCAGAGGAGGAGAGAGCCAAGTCCTAGTCCCAGAGGAGACAATGCCTGCTACACATGCAACAAGACTGGTCACTATAGTTATGATTGTCCTCAGCTTACTCCTAGGGAAAGAGAAGAGAAAAGAATCAAGAGAGATAGGAGATATGCAGATAAGAGAGCACTGCTGGCAGAAGCAGAGGAGGAGGATACTAGTTCCAGTTCTTCTTCTTCTGACTTTGGATCAGATGATGATGTGTGTCTCATGGCAGACATCACTGAGGTAAATGAAACTACTCTTGTCTTATCTAATTCCAAATGTACTGAATCCTCTAATTCATCTGGTAACTCCAGAGAGTCTGATATGCAACAAATGCTATCAGATCTCCAAAATTGTGTCCAACTCTGTCAAAAACTTGAGAAAGAGAATGGTAGGCTCAGAGCTGAAGTTCAATCTCTCTCTCATGAGCACAAATCCACCAGAGAACTCATGAAAGATCATTCCAAAGAAGTCTCTGAACTTCAGGATAAGATCACAGAAAGAGATACTCTGGTAGATCAACTCATGAAAGAAAGGAATTCTCAAGAGGATGAGATCACTGAACTCAGAGCCAAATACCAAACTCTTATCAAGGGAAAACAAGTTGTCCACAACAAAGAGGAGATACCTATGCCCAGAGAAGCTCCTAAGATACCATCTGTTGTATCTATCATATCAGAGTCTTTTCAGCGCATTTGTGATAAGAGTGGTTTAGGATATTCTGGAATTACCACTAAAGCTCACAAGTACTTTTATAACAAAGACAAGTCTGTAAGAGCTGGTAAATTGGTAGAAATCTGGAATGATAAAGACTTAACTGGTAATGGTTACAAGGTGGTTCACAATCCTGATTGGAAAAGGAATCACTCTGTTAATCACATAACAAATGGTCCAGAAGAGTTAACTGTTCTGGAAGAGAAGATGCTTGAGACTAAGTGTCAAAAAGGGGAACCACTAAAGATTGATGGTTCTGTGAACAATGAGTCCCAAGGAGTAGGAATTACTCAAATTGGAGGACCCCAGAGAAATCCTCAAAGGGAACCTAAACAGATTAGGGGACCTCAAAGAAAACACTAAAAAATGGGAAATACCAATCAGAGTAATAACTACCAGAGAAGGAACAATGTTCAACAGAACAAGGTACCCCAGAGACAATTTTCTCAGAAGAATCAATTCCAGAATGGGTATACTCAAAGGAACTATAATCACCAGAACAGGTCTAATTATCAGAACCAGAGGAGGTCTTCCAGACCCATCTATAGAAAACCAACTGATCTGGGTAGTTATGACACCAGAGATGGTTCTTCTAGGATGTACCCTTACAACCAGACCTTTAAGACCATGTCTTTGAGGCAGGCCATTCCAAAGGCCAGATTTGAGAAAAGGTACACCAGACCTGTTTATAGGAAAGGTGTCCTTATCAGACCAGTAGCTCAATATGTCATAGTAAGAGGACATGTGCTGGTAGATAGATTTGGAAGAAAGATAAGATCTCCTCATCCATCAAGGGATGATCTTTATCTATGGATTCCTACAAAACCTGCAACTAACCAATCAGGACCCAGCACTAGTAGGGGACCTAATTGATCTCTCTGCAGGTAGACAAGAGTCCATTGGAGAAAGGATTTTCAAGCAACCATGTCTGGTACATTAATAGTGGATGTTCCAAGCACATGACATTCCAGAAGGATAATCTCCAAGATTTCAAGCCATTAAATGGACCAAGAGTGATGTTTGGTGACAACAACTATGGAGTCACCAGAGGAGTTGGAAAGTTGACCTTCAATGGAGTGTCGGTAGATGAAGTCTACTACGTAGAAGGACTCAAGCATAATCTGCTTTCAGTATCCCAATTCTGTGACAAGGGATACTCAGTGAAGTTTTCTAGTGATTCATGCACTGTTTTCTCTTATGATTATAATGATATCTTGCTAATAGGCTTGAGGAAGGGTAACATTTATCTTGCAGATTTTAGCAGTTGCCCAAGGAATGCTTGCCTGGTTGCTAAAGGATCTGCAGAGAACAGCTGGATTTGGCACAAGAGATTGTGTCATCTTAACTTCAAAACATTGAACAAGATTGCCAGAAAGGGTCTCATTTGAGGTCTTCCAAATGAAGTGTTTAAGAAGGATCAGGTTTGTGGTTCATGCCAGAAGGGTAAACAACCCAAGACTTCCTTTAAGGATGTCTAGAGCACAACCACAACCAGAGTACTTCAACTACTTCACATGGACCTGTTTGGACCTGTTTCTCCTCTTAGTTTCAGTGGTAGGAAGTACACCTTAGTAATAGTAGATGACTTTTCAAGATACACTTGGGTAGTGTTCTTGTTTAAGAAAAATGAAACTATGACTAAGCTGCCAGAGTTCTTCAAGCAGATTCAGAATGAGAAGAACCAGATCATTGTCAGGATCAGGAGTGACAAAGGAACAGAGTTTTTGAATTCACATATTGCAGATTACTGCAAGGATCATGGGATTTTTCATGAGACATCTGCTGCCAGAACACCTCAACAAAATGGAGTTGCAGAAAGGAGGAATAGGACTCTCAAAGAAGCTGCAAGAACACTTCTGGCAGAGTACAACACTCCACAGAGATTTTGGGCAGAGGCCATCAATACAGCTTGTTACACTCAGAACAGGTGCCTGATTGCCCAGAGACACAATAAGACCCCATATGAGGTATGGAAAGGTAAAACCCCATCTGTTTCATATTTTCATGTTTTTGGATGTAAGTGTTTCATCCATGACAATGGGAAATCTAAATTAAGAACCTTTGATGCTAAAGTGGCTGATGGAATATTTTTGGGATATTCCAGCACCAGTAAAGCTTTTAGAGTTTTTAATAAGAATTCACTTTGTGTGGAGGAAACACTTCATGTTGTTTTTGATGAATCTACTTTTGAGTGCAAGGTGGATTCTAAGTCTTCAGATGAGACCCAGAATCAGACTACACCCAGAGTTATCAAGGTCAATCCACCTATTCTTGATTCAGATTCAGATTCAGATGAGGACCCATCTCCTGGTTCTCTGAAGCAGCAGCCTTCACAAGGAGCAGAACCAGAAGAGGTTGGAACTCCTGTAGGGGGAAGCTCTTCTGCAGGTGGTGATAATCACCAAGGTACTGCAGAAGATGATCACCCAGGCAAGACCACGGGAAGGAGGACCCTGGTTGATCACCCCAATGACCTGATCTTAGGAGATCCAACTAAGGGTGTCCAGACTAGGAGAACTATTAACTTAGCTGCCTTATTCAGTTGCTATGTGTCCTTGATTGAGCCCAAGAACATCAAGGAGGCACTGAAAGATTCAAATTGGATTGTGGCTATGCAGGAGGAATTGAATCAATTCACCAGACAGGATGTTTGGGAGCTGGTAGACAGACCAAGACATCAAAAGGTGATAGGCACTAAGTGGGTTTTCAAAAATAAGAAAGATGAGAATGATGTCATTACTAGGAACAAGGCAAGGCTAGTGGCCCAGGGCTATTCTCAGTCTGAAGGAATAGACTATGATGAGACTTTTGCTCCTGTTGCCAGACTAGAAGCCATCAGATTGTTCTTAGCATATGCTGCTCACATGAAGTTCAAAGTATACCAGATGGATGTGAAATCTGCCTTTCTTAATGGGATTCTCATTGAGGAAGTGTATGTGGAACAACCTCCTGGTTTTGAACAAGGTGACAAGGTGTTTAAGCTTAAGAAAGCTCTTTATGGGCTGAAGCAGGCACCCAGAGCATGGTATGACACTCTATCTCAATTTCTTCTGGACAATGGTTTTACTAAAGGTAAGATTGATAGGACCTTGTTTAGGAAAGAAGAAGGAAAGGACATCCTTCTGGTCCAAATATATGTTGATGACATCATATTTGGATCCCCTAACAAGAAGCTGTGTGAGAAGTTTGGTGAGCTCATGCAGGGACAGTTTGAGATGTCCATGATGGGAGAATTGAATTACTTTTTGGGTTTGCAGGTTAAGCAATCAGAGAAGGGAATTTTTATTAATCAAGCTAAGTACACCAGAAACATGTTAGAGAAATTTGGAATAGGATCTAGCAGAGCAGCCAAGATCCCTATGATGACAAATTTTAACATGGATCCAGATGAGTCTGGAGAGAGTGTGGACCAGACTCAGTACAGAGCACTTATTGGTTCTCTTTTGTATCTGACTGCAAGCAGACCAGATATTACTTTTGCTGTAGGAGTTTGTGCCAGATTTCAAGCCAACCCCAAGAAAAGTCACTTGGAAGCAGCTAGGAAGATATTGAAATATCTCAAGGGAACTGTGAATTTAGGATTATGGTATCCTGCAGATGACAATTTAGAATTAAGTGGTTATTCAGATTCAGACTATGGTGGGTGCAGAATAGATAGGAAATCTACAAGTGGAACATGCCAATTTTTAGGGAATAAATTGGTATCCTGGTTTTCCAAGAAGCAGACTTCAGTTGCTACATCAACAACAGAAGCAGAGTACATGGCTGCAGGGAGTTGTTGTTCTCAACTTCTTTGGATTAGTCAACAGCTTAGGGATTACCAGATTAGAGCTAAGGATATTCCTATTTTCTGTGACAGTAATAGTGCCATTGCAATCACCCAGAATCCAGTTCTTCATACCAGATGCAAACATGTTGATATAAGGCATCATTTTATCAGAGATCATGTTGAGAAGGGAGATATAAGGATGGAAAAGATTGCAACAGAGAGGCAGAGAGCAGATATTCTAACCAAGCCTTTGGCTGAGACCAGATTCAGAGAGTTAGCCTTTGAGTTAGGTTTGTTGGATCCAGAGACAGATTTGATTTAGGGGGAACATCAGAGAAGTATCCTTACTTTATTAATTTTCTTCATAAATTTTCCTTATGCTAACATACCTGCAGATTAGATATATAAGAGAGGGTATACTTCCAGATGAGGTATACACCAGGTGACACTTATCCCAGAAGAGGTGCAGTGTCAGAGATATGTCCAAAGTCTTTACTGACCAGGACCAGATGAGTTCCATCAGAGGAGAAGTATCACCAGACTAATTGTGGTATCATCTGGTTACAATATCAGGTGACAGGTATGTCTTTTCTACTCTGGCCTCTGATCATTGGGATACACTTTTCAAATTAATAAGTACACTCAAAACCTTTCAACTTCGGAGTGTATTTAAGACTAGGGTATAGGGCCTAGGCAATCATTTCGCTTTTTCTCTTGACTGCCACAAAACCCCTTTATGCCCAGTCCCAATGACTATGCCAACGCACCAGATTAAATCTGTATTTCGCCTTTCATCATGGCCATCGGATTTAATCACTGTGCAAAATGTCAATCAATGCTAAAATTGATTTTGTTTCCTAAATTGAATTTGAAACAACACGCGTTCACACTTCATTTAATTTTCAAGCCACGCGTATTACTCTATTTAAACCAATTTTGTTTTCAATCTGTCCTTTCACGTTTCCATACTATTCGAACCCTAACCTCTCTCTGCAAAGCATTCTCTCTCTCTCTCTCTTTTTCACAGTTATGGCACCCAAGTGCAATTTCGATCCAGACTATGTCTGCAAGAAACTCAAGTCAGAAATGATTGTGGACTTCTATTCCACTAAGAATCCGGCCGCTTTGGAGATTTTGGAACTTCTCCGACGTTCTGGGCTGGAGGAGTTGATCTCAAAGGTTCCCAAGGATCTGCGTACCTTGGATGGATATGCTGCACAGTTTCTTATCTGGATGAAGATCCATGAAGACTATATTTCTTCCAAGATTGATTCAGAGGATCTTGTTTTCTCTAAGGCAGACTTCTGTGGTCTTTTTGGTAACCTTTCTGCGGAAGGTGTGGACCCACTGAAGTACAGAGAAGGAGAGGCGTTGGAATCCTTCAAGATGTTTGCCAGAAATTCATGCCAGAATATTACCAAGGGTTTCTTGGACAAGCATCTTAGGCAGAAGTATAAGGTGCTATTTGACATTGTGGTGAAGATTCTCATGTGTGAGAGCCATAGCACAGATGCCATCTTCGTTGGCAGGCTCTGTGTTATGAGGGCCATTCTGGATGGTGTTCAATGTAACTGGGCTGAGTTCTTCTGGGGGGTGCTGAGGAAGAACAAGGTGAAAATACAGAAGGAAGAATGCCCCCAGCTGCCAGGAGAGCAACAATTTGTGTTCAATGCTAATGTTTCATTGGGCACAAAACTCACCCTAATTCTGGATTCGATTCTTCCAGAGAAGAAATGGAGACAATCCTGGTGTAAGGGCTTTCATAAGTCCAAGATTATGTTCTCCAAGGATGGTTCCCTTCATGGCCATCCTGACTCTGATGGAGAGCAAGCCATCCCTGCCCCTCCTATTCAATCTATTCCCTCTCCTCCTAAGGGGCAGAGAAAGCAGCAGCAGCAGCAGAAGACACAGAAGAAAGCTGCTGAAGCAACTGGTTCTTCAACCGTTGCCTTTTCTGGTTCCTCAGAGGAGGACCAGATTCCCCTTCTTGATGTGCTTAAGAAGAAGGGTGATGATGATAAAGCTGTAAAGAAGGCTGGAGCAGCCAAGAGGAAGCAGCCAGACGAGGCCAGGAGAGGTTCTGCTAAGAAGAGGAGGACTAGCAGAAAGGCAAAGAAAACCCTTCTGGTGGATGAGCCATCAGAAGAGGAAGAGGAAGAAGATGAAGTGACTCTTGTGAGGAAATCCAAGGCCAAGAGAGCCCTTCTGCAAGATTCAGACTCTGGATCTGATCTTGGAGAGGCCTTGGAGAAGGCCATTGAGGATGCCACCCAGATGATGGAGGATGCTCCAGAGCCTGTTATGCCTGCTGGTGTTGACCCAGCAGAGGTAAACCCTTCCTATCCCTCTTCCTCCCCCATAAATCTTGTTTCCCCTTCCATCTCTCCCCCAGATAACTTTCCCCAAACCCCATCTGCCTCTGGTAACCCCATTCTTCCACCAGAGCAGACTTTTCCAGATACCCCCGTCTATACTCCCTCTACCATTCCTACACAAACACCTTCTCCCCCAAATTTCCAAACACATATCCCCACTAACCCCTCTCCCCCACCTTCTGTATCAGAGGTACCCCCAACCTCCTCTGGTGCAGAAGTCCCCCCTTCAAACACTTCCACCTTCCAAATCCCCCCTACACATTCTGTACCAGATATCCCTTCCTCTTCTGGTGCAGAGCAACCAATCCCTACCACTTCTACTTCACAAAATCCAAATCCTCCCCAAACCCATACAGACCAGGACCCAACCATTTCTATGGCTCTGGGATTCGCTGGCCCTCCCCGCTCTCCAACCTGTTTTTCCAGCGATGATAGTGAAGATGAGGAAGCTTCACTTGAGCCTGCTGACTTAGCCCCTTCCTCCTCTGCCTCTGGGCCCAAACCCTTCACTTTCTCTTCTGCAGAAATGGGTCCCATTAGGCAGAGTATGAGTGTAAGTGCTCAGCTCTGGCTAAGAGAGCATTTTCCAATTCTTCTGGAGCACTTACCACTTCTGGCAGAGCTTACTGATGCCAAGGTCTGGAGCAAGGCCAGACTTGAAGATGTGGAGGACCTGGTGCTATTGCTTGAGGAAATGGGTGCCTCCAACTTCACTGCTTGGGAGATTGAGCTGAAGCAGAAGATGAACATTCAGAACCCAGCAGAGCTGGAGACTCCTGGTGCAGCCAAAGTCTTGATTCGCACCCTGCTCATCTAGAGAGGAGTCATGCTCACTCCAGAGGGCCCCACTTACAAGTTTGGTCCTCACTTTGTCTTCCCTCCAGAGCTTTATTCAGACGAGGAGGACTTTGAGATGTCTCCTGCTGTGCTCCAGAAGATGAAGGCTTTCTTCAACGAGCAGATCATGCAGATAGGGTGCTTTTCCAAAGCAATTCAACATATGGCCCCTGCTATGATAGAGCATCAGATTAAGCAAGAGAGGAAAATCTTCCTGAAGCAGATCAAATCCTCTCTGGCAGAGGTTAAAGCTTCGTTCAAGGCTAATGGCTTGTTTGTCAAATTAGATGTAATGCACAGCCAGAAGCAGCTCCAGGAGCACGTGATGGAGCAGATGAGGTCAGTCTCTGTACTCAAAGTGGAAATGGCCAGCCAGATGATTCAAACTGCTAGACTGAAGGACTCCCTCCAGGAGATGTTGGAGAAGCAAGAGAGACTTGTTGCAGAGTCTAAGGCTTACCTGGAGGAGGCCAAGCAGCTTCGTGATCTTCACTCTTCCTCCAACACTGCCTTGCCTGATCTCATAAGGCAGGTAGTGGAGCCCCTCCTTGATGAAGTTAAAAAGGGGGAAGAGAAGGCCAGAACTGATCTGGCGAAGACCACAAATGAGACGCTTTTTAGCCATGGAGCTCGTCTGGACCTGCTGGAGAACACTTTGGCCCAGGCTGAGTTGCAGAAGAAGAAGAAAGAAGAGTTGAAATCTCTATCTATGGCTAAACAGCTTGCTGCAGAAGAAGAGTCATCTGAAGCTGAGCAGGATCCTTCTACCATTCCTGGTCCTGCTAAGAGGAAGATTAGAAAAGTTAAGAAGAGTTTCCTTGAATCTGTTGTCGAAGAAGCAGAGAAGAGATACAAGGAAGAGACTCCAGAGGAGAGGCAAGCCAGAATTAGGAAGAACATAGATGAAGAGCAGAGGCTCAGATATGTTAGGAGACAAAACAAGAAGGCCAGAGAAGCTGGTATTCCTTCTGGTGCAGGTGGCTCAGGTCAGAAGAGGAAAGCTCCTGTGGAGGTTATGAACATCTTGCCACTAAGGACAGAAGGGTCTTTTGACTCTACTGTGCCATATCCTCTGATTGAGAGATGGAGAGAAGCCAAGACCCTCTGGTTCATTCAGCATTATATCCAGAGGCCAGCACCAGAAGATGATGAGCTGATCAACAGAACCTTCCATTCTTGGATGCAAGCCTATGATGCAGACTTGTACAAGCAGCTGATGGATTCAACCATTGAGTTCAACCTGGAGGTGACTGCTCCTGAATTTACTTATCTTAACACTCCCATGATTGGGAACCAGGTGGATTGGGCAGAACTGAAGAAGCTTTACAAGACCAAGGTGTTGGTGAATTTCACCCCAACATCTTCTGCAGAGTTGAAGGCCGTCCAGGATAGGTTCCTTGACTGGTTTCTTGTCCCTAAAGAGAACAGAAGATATGCCTAGAATAGGACAATGAACTTCAATGTAATATGTAATATTTTGTCCTCTGATTATTAATGAAAAATACATATCTTCTCTGTTCTAAAGACAACTCCTTGTTGTCTTATTATTTGCCTGATGAGATCTATTCTAAGGTCTCATCCCTTTATTGTTTTCTTGCTTAAGTTTTTCTTTTGATCAGTTCTGGTAGTGTTTTAACTCCATCAAAAGGGGGGAAATTGTTAGGATAAAAATTGTTAGTTTTGATGAGTTAAAACAAACCAGAAGATGTAATAGGACCATCTGGACCTGTTAGCCAGATGATGATCTAGATTAGGACTTAGTCTAGGGGGAACTGCCAGACCAGAAGACCTCACCAGAAGAGTCACCAGAAGACCCCACCAGAGGAGATCAGACCAGAGGCAGAGGACCTTCCCCAGACCAGACGAGTCCGGACCAGACGAGTCTGGTGGAACAAAAGATGCTCAGTTTGATCCCCTTATTCTACTGAGTATTCTGGTTGTTCACCAGATAAGGACCAGAAGACACCGAGGTTGCCTGGTGTCTGGTCCTGCCTTCTCTGGAGAGAATCAGAGTTAGGCAATTGGAAGCATTGTTCCGTTGGTGATTAATCAAGTCAAAACAAGATTGGATTGAGAAGATATGAAGACAATCAATCAAGATCACACCAACCCAATCAATCAATTAGGGAATTGATTGATTGAAGCTTCCATATATAGAGGATCTGATTGGATTAGCCTCCCAACGGCTATGTCCCTAATCCCCTCTATATATACTTGAGTGCAGATCAAGAAAAAGCTCTAGAATCATTCACGCGCATATAGCCACACTAAGCTTTTGATCACTACGCATATTGCACTCACACTTTGTTCTTAATTACTTATCTACTCGTAAGGAGTTTATACACTCAACCTGTTCATCTTGTTAAGATAAGGTTGGAGTGAGTCTATCTTTAGATCGAAGTTAGATCTAAAGAGTTTGTAAGAAGGTGCTGGTACTTCAGAAATTCCAGTGAGTAAGTTTGTGAGTGGGTTGTTAGTGAGACCCCTTGGTGATAAGGGAGAGTGGACGTAGGATATTTATCCGAACCACTATATATCTTGTGTCTTTTATCGCTTTATTTTAAATATTGTTTATTGCTCTCTTATAAAAGATTTTGGAAAGACATTATTACATAAGCTTCCGCAATTAATCTATCGAGTGGGACCAACAGCTCTAGAGACTCTACACGCGCACATAGCATACTAAGCTTTTTGATCACTACGCATTTGCACTCACCTAGTTCTTAATTACTCATCCAACTCGTAAGGAGTTTATATACTCAACCTGTTCATCTTGTTAGACAAGGTTGGAGTAAGTTTGTCTTTAGATCGAAGTTAGATCTAAAGAGATTGTAAGAAGGTGCTGGTACTTCGGAAATTCCAGTAAGTAGTGAGTTTGTTGGTTGGATTGTGAGACCCCTTTGATCAAGGGAGAGTGGACGTAGGATATTCAGATCCGAACCACTATAAATACGGTGTTATTTATTGCTTTCTTTAATACCTGTTGTTTATTATTTGTGCTCTTAGAAAAGATTTTCTCTAAAGACATTTTGGTTATAAAGGCTTCCGCAATTAATCTATCTAGTGGGACTAACAAGTGGTATCAGAGCAGTGTGTCCAACGACCACTGCTTTGTAAAGCTTTTGGTGGTCACCGGGCAGATCCATTGCTCTTAAAGTGCTTTTGTTAAAGTTCTTATTATTTCCCAAATTTTATTTAAAATGTCTGCAAAATCTTCTTATAAGAGTCGCAAATTGCCAGAGTTCTCATTTGAGGACTATAGCCACTGGAGCTTCATGATGATTAATCATCTGGGAGCTATCCACCACCGCATGTTAGATGTGGTAGAGAGTGGCCCCATACAATTTTACTGGACTCCTATTGATAGTGGCAGGTCAGAGTCCAGAGAAGAAACTAGCGATGCTGCAGAGGATAGAGTTCCCAGACAACGAATCCTCAAAAAGAAAGAAGAACTTGACAACGATGAGAGAAAGCTATATAACCTGGACCAGGTGGCAAGAACCGAGATTATCAACACTCTCACCAAGGAGGTAATAGAGAAGGTCAGAACCTGTGTCACTGCGAAGGAGATGTGGGACAAACTTGCAATTCTCTGCGAGGGAACAGAGAAGATTAAAGATAACAAGCTCCAGGCTGTTCAACACTCGTTTGATACATTCAAAATGAAACCAGACGAGACCATAGACCAGCTGGACATGTGCCTCACAAACCTCCTAAACAAGGCTAGTGCCTTAGGTAAGACCTACTCTGAAAAGGAAATTAATAGTAAAATTTTGCGTTCACTAACTAGCAGGTGGAGAATTAAAGTTACTGTGATCAAGGACAACAAGGATCTCAATACTCTGGATCATCATCTTCTGTTGTCTGATCTCAAAGCTTACGAATATGATCTTCAAGAGGAGGATCAAACAGAAGAGGTTTCCTCTTCTGGCCAGAAAGGAGTTGCATTCTCTTCAACTCTCAAGCCTGATGTCAAGCCAAAGGAGTCTACTGCAGATGACTTGAGCCTCAAGGAGCAGGTAGCACTTCTAACTCGTAAATTAGATAAAATGAGTTCAAAGTATGGCAGGTACAAAAGGCATTGGAAGGAGTCTACCAGAGACAGGAAGAGTTCTTTCAAGCCTGCAGAGAAGGAGAAGACATCTGGAGACTCAAGGGAGACCAGATTCAGAACTCCAGAGAGGAGGAGAGATGACAACCCTGGCAGCTCTGGGAAATCAGATTATCAAAGGAGGGATGGTAGCTCTGGCAGACCTGACTACCAGAGGAGAGAGAGTAGTCCAGCCAGATCAGACTACAACCAGAAGAGAAGAGAGCCAAGTCATAGTCCCAGAGGAGACAATGCCTGCTACACATGCAACAAGACTGGTCACTACAGTTATGATTGTCCTCAGCTTACTCCTAGGGAAAGAGAAGAGAAAAGAATCAAGAGAGATAGGAGATATGCAGATAAGAGGGCATTGCTGGCAGAAGCAGAGGAGGAGGATACTAGTTCCAGTTCTTCTTCTTCTGACTTTGGATCAGATGATGATGTGTGTCTCATGGCAGACATCACTGAGGTAAATGAAACTACTCTAGTTTTATCAAATTCCAAATGTACTGAATCCTCTAATTCATCTGGTAACTCCAGAGAGTCTGATATGCAACAAATGCTATCAGATCTCCAAAATTGTGTCCAACTTTGTCAAAAACTTGAGAAAGAGAATGGTAGGCTCAGAGCTGAAGTTCAATCTCTCTCTCATGAGCACAAATCCACCAGAGAACTCATGAAAGATCATTCCAAAGAAGTCTCTGAACTTCAGGATAAGATCACAGAAAGAGATACTCTGGTAGATCAACTCATGAAAGAAAGGACCTCTCAAGAAGATGAGATCAATGAACTCAGAGCCAAATACCAGACTCTTATCAAGGGAAAACAAGTTGCTCACAACATAGAGGAGATACCTATGCCCAGAGAAGCTCCTAAGATACCATCTGTTGTATCTATCATATCAGAGTCTTCTCAGCGCATTTGTGATAAGAGTGGTTTAGGATATTCTGGAATTACCACTAAAACTCATAAATACCTTTATAATAAAGACAAGTCTGTAAGAGCTGGTAAATTGGTAGAAATCTGGAATGATAAAGACTTAACTGGTAATGGTTACAAGGTGGTTCACAATCCTGATTGGAAAATGAATCACTCTGTTAATCACATAACAAATGGTCCAGAAGAGTTGACTGTTCTGGAAGAGAAGATGCTAGAGAATAAGTGTCAACAAGGGGAACCATTAAAGATTGATGGTTCTGTGAACAATGAGTCCCAAGGAATAGAAATTACTCAAATTGGAGGACCCCAGAGAAATCCTCAAAGGGAACCTAAACAGATTAGGGGACCTCAAAGGAAACACTCAAGAAAGGGGAATACCAATCAGAGTAACAACTACCAGAGAAGGAACAATGTTCAACAGAACCAGGTACCCCAGAGACAATTTTCTCAGAGGAATCAATTCCAGAATAGGTATACTAAAAGGAACTATAATCACCAGAGCAAGTCTAATTATCAGAACCAGAGGAGGTCTTCCAGACCCATCTATAGAAAACCAACTGATCTGGATAGTTATGACACCAGAGATGGTTCTTCTAGGATGTACCCTTACAAACAAACCTTTAAGACCATGTCTTTGAGGCAGGCCATTCCAAAGGCCAGATTTGAGAAAAGGTACACCAGACCTGTTTATAGGAAAGGTGTCCTTATCAGACCAGTAGCTCAATATGTCATTGTCAGAGGACATGTGCTGGTAGATAGATTTGGAAGGAAGATAAGATCTCCTCATCCATCAAGGGATGATCTTTATCTATGGATTCCTACAAAACCTGCAACTAACCAATCAGGACCCAGCACTAGTAGGGGACCTAATTGATTTCTCTGCAGGTAGATAAGAGTCCATTGGAGAAAGGACTTTCAAGCAACCATGTCTGGTACATTGATAGTGGATGTTCTAAGCACATGACCTTCCAGAAAGATAATCTCCAAGATTTCAAGCCATTGAATGGACCAAGAGTGATGTTTGGTGACAATAACTATGGAGTCACCAGAGGAGTTGGAAAGTTGACCTTCAATGGAGTATCTGTAGATGAAGTCTACTACGTAGAAGGACTCAAGCATAATCTGCTTTCAGTATCCCAATTCTGTGACAAGGGATACTCAGTGAAGTTTTCTAGTGATTCATGCACTGTTTTCTCTTCTGATTATAATGATATTTTGCTAATAGGCTTGAGGAAGGGTAACATTTATCTTGCAGATTTTAACAGTTGCCCAAGAAATGCTTGCCTAGTTGCAAAAGGATCTGCAGAGAATAGCTGGATTTGGCACAAGAGATTGTGTCATCTTAACTTCAAAACACTGAATAAGATTGCCAGAAAAGGTCTCATTCGAGGTCTTCCTAATGAAGTGTTTAAGAAGGATCAGGTTTGTGGTTCATGCCAGAAGGGTAAACAACCCAAGACTTCCTTTAAGGATGTCCAGAGCACAACCACAACCAGAGTGCTTCAACTACTTCACATGGACCTGTTTGGACCTGTTTCTCCTCTTAGTTTCAGTGGAAGGAAGTACACCTTAGTGATAGTAGATAACTTTTCAAGATACACTTGGGTAGTGTTCTTGTTTAAGAAAAATGAAACTATGACTAAGCTGCCAGAGTTCTTCAAGCAGATTCAGAATGAGCAGAACCAGAGCATAGTCAGAATCAGAAGTGACAAAGGAACAGAGTTTTTGAATTCACACATTGCAGATTACTGCAGGGATCATGGGATTTTTCATGAGACATCTGCTGCCAGAACACCCCAACAAAATGGAGTAGCAGAAAGGAGGAATTGGACCCTCAAAGAAGCTGCAAGAACACTTCTGGCAGAATACAGCACTCCATAGAGATTTTGGGCAGAGGCCATCAATACAGCTTGCTACACTCAGAACAGATGCCTGATTGCCCAGAGACATAATAAGACTCCATATGAGGTATGGAAAGGTAAAACCTCATCTGTTTCATATTTTCATGTTTTTGGATGTAAGTGTTTCATCCATGACAATGGGAAATCTAAATTAAGAACCTTTGATGCTAAAGTGGCTGATGGAATATTCTTAGGATATTCCAGCACCAGTAAAGCTTTTAGAGTTTTTAATAAGAATTCCCTTTGTGTGGAGGAAACACCTCATGTTGTTTTTGATGAATCTACTTTTGAGTTCAAGGTGGATTCTAAGTCTTCTGATGAGACCCAGAATCAGACTACACCCAGAGTTATCAAAGTCAATCCACCTGTTCTTGATTCAGATTCAGATTCAGATGATGACCCATCTCCTGGTTCTCTGAAGCAGCAGCCTTCACAAGGAGCTGAACCAGAAGAGGTTGGAACTCCTGTAGGGAGAAGCTCTTCTGCAGGTGGTGATAATCACCAAGGTACTGCAGAAGATGATCAACCAGGCAAGACCACGGGAAGGAGGACCCTGGTTGATCACCCCAATGACCTAATCCTTGGAGATCCAACTAAGGGTGTCCAGACTAGGAGATCTCTTAACTTAGCTGCCTTATTCAGTTGCTATGTGTCCTTGATTGAGCCTAAGAACATCAAGGAGGCACTGAAAGATTCAAATTGGATTATTGCAATGCAAGAAGAGTTGAATCAATTCACCAGACAGGATGTTTGGGAGCTGGTAGACAGACCAAGACATCAAAAGGTGATAGGCACTAAGTGGGTCTTCAAGAATAAGAAAGATGAGAATGATGTCATTACTAGGAACAAGGCAAGGCTAGTGGCTCAGGGCTATTCTCTGTCTGAAGGAATAGACTATGATGAGACATTTGCTCCTGTTGCCAGACTAGAAGCCATCAGATTGTTCTTAGCATATGCTGCTCACATGAAGTTCAAAGTATACCAGATGGATGTGAAATCTGCCTTTCTTAATGGGATTCTCATTGAGGAAGTGTATGTGGAACAACCTCCTGGTTTTGAACAAGGTGACAAGGTGTTCAAGCTTAAGAAAGCTCTTTATGGGCTGAAGCAGGCACCCAGAGCATGGTATGACACTCTATCTCAATTTCTTCTGGACAATGGTTTTACTAAGGGTAAGATTGATAGGACCTTGTTTAGGAAAGAAGAAGGAAAGGACATCCTTTTGGTCCAAATATATGTTGATGACATTATATTTGGATCCCCTAACAAGAAGATGTGTGAAAAGTTTGGTGAACTCATGCAGAGTCAGTTTGAGATGTCCATGATGGGTGAGATGAATTACTTTTTAGGTTTGCAGGTTAAGCAATCAGAGAAGGGAATCTTCATTAATCAGGCAAAGTATACCAGAAACATGTTAGAGAAATTTGGAGTAGGATCTAGCAAAGCAGCCAAGATCCCTATGATGACAAATTTCAACATGGATCCAGATGAGTCTGGAGAGTGTGTGGACCAGACTCAGTACAGAGCACTTATTGGTTCTCTTCTGTACCTGACTGCAAGCAGACCAGATATTACCTTTGTTGTTGGAGTTTGTGCCAGGTTTCAAGCTAATCCCAAGAAAAGTCACTTGGAAGCAGCAAGGAAGATTTTGAAATATCTTAAGGGAACAGTGAATTTAGGATTATGGTATCCTGCAGATGACAATTTGGAATTGAGTGGTTATTCAGATTCAGACTATGGTGGATGCAGAATAGATAGGAAATCTACAAGTGGAACATGCCAATTTCTAGGGAATAAATTGGTATCCTGGTTTTCTAAGAAGCAGACTTCAGTTGCTACATCAACAACAGAAGCAGAGTACATGGCTGCAGGGAGCTGTTGTTCTCAACTAGTTTGGATTAGTCAACAGCTTAGGGATTACCAGATTAGAGCCAAGGATATTCCTATATTCTGTGATAGTAATAGTGCCATTGCAATTACCCAGAATCCAGTTCTTCATACCAGGTGTAAACATGTTGATATAAGGCATCATTTTATCAGAGATCATGTTGAGAAGGGAGATATAAGGATGGAAAAGATTGCAACAGAGAAGCAGAGAGCAGATATCTTAACCAAGCCTTTGGCTGAGACCAGATTCAGAGAGTTAGCTTTTGAGTTAGGATTGTTGGATCCGGAGACAGATTTGTTTTAGAGGGAACAACAGAGAAGTATCCTTTGTTTTAGTACTTCATTTCATACATTTATTTTCTTAAACTAACATACCTGCAGATTAGACATATCAGAGAAGGAATATCTCCAGATGAGGTATACACCAGGTGACACTTGTTCCAGATGAAGTGCTGAGCCAAAATCCACAATATCCAAAGTCTTCTCTGACCAGAACCAGATGAGTTTCATCAGAGGAGATGTAACATCAGATTAGCTGTGGTATCATCTGGTTATAATATTAGGTGACAGGTATGGTTTTACTTCTCTGGCCTCTGATCATTGGGATACACCTTTCAAATTAGTAAGTGCACTCAAAACGTTTCAACTTCGGAGTGTATTTAAGACTAGGGTATAGGGCCTAGGCAATCATTTCGCTTTTTCTCTTGACTGCCACAAAACCCCTTTATGCCCCGTCCCAATGACTATGCCAACGCACCAGATTAAATCTGTATCTTGCCTTACTTTGTGGCCGTCGGATTTAATCATTGTGCAAAATGTCAATCAATGCTAAAATTGATTTTGTTTCCTCAATTAATTTCTAAAATTACACGTGTTCACACCTCATTTAATAATCTAGCCACGCGTATTACCCTATTTAAATCAAATTTCCTGTCAATCTGTCCTTTCACGTTTCCATACTTTCAAACTCTAACCTCTCTCTGCAAAGCATTTTCTCTCTCTCTCTCTCTCTTTCTCTCTTTCACAGTAATGGCACCCAAGTGCAATTTCGATCCAGACTATGTCTGCAAGAAACTCAAGACAGAAATGGTGGTGGACTTCTATTCCACTAAGAATCCGGCCGCTTTGGAGATTTTGGAACTTCTCCGACGTTCTGGGCTGGAGGAGTTGATCTCAAAGGTTCCCAAGGATCTGCGTACCTTGGATGGATATGCTGCTCAGTTTCTTATCCGGATGAAGATCCATGAAGACCATATTTCATCCAAGATTGATTCAGAGGATGTTGTTTTCTCAAAGGCAGACTTCTGTGGTCTTTTTGGTAACCTTTCTGCGGAAGGTGTGGACCCACTGAAGTACAGAGAAGGAGAGGCGTTAGAATCCTTCAAGATGTTTGCCAGAAATTCATGCCAGAATATTACTAAGGGCTTCTTGGACAAGCATCTTAGGCAGAAGTATAAGGTGTTATTTGACATTGTGGTAAAGATTCTCATGTGTGAGAGCCATAGCACAGATGCCATCTTCGTTGGCAGGCTCTGTGTTATGAGGGCCATTCTGGATGGTGTTCAATGTAACTGGGCTGAGTTCTTCTGGGGGGTGCTGAGGAAGAACAAGGTGAAAATCCAGAAGGAAGAATGCCCCCAGTTACCAGGAGAGCAACAATTTGTGTTCAATGCTAATGTATTATTGGGCACAAAACTCACCCTAATTCTGGATTCGATCCTTCCAGAGAAGAAATGGAGACAATCCTGGTGTAAGGGCTTTCATAAGTCCAAGATTATGTTCTCCAAGGATGGTTCCCTTCATGGCCATCCTGATTCTGATGGTGAGCAAGCCATCCCTGCACCTCCCCTCCAAGCCATTCCCTCACCTGCTAAGGGGCAGAAGCAGCAGCAGCAGCAACAGAAGACCCAGAGGAAAGCTGCTGAAGTAACTGGTTCATTAACCATTGCTTTCTCTGGTTCCTCTGAGGAGGACCAGATCCCTCTTCTTGATGTACTGAAGAAGAAGAGTGAGGTTGCCAAGAAGGCATGAGCTTCAAAGAGGAAGAGGCCAGAGGAGGCCAAGAAGAAATCTGCCAAGAAGCCAAGGACTGGCAGAAGAGCTCCCAAGAAATCCCTCCTGGTGGATGAGCCGTCAGAGGAGGAAGAAGAGGAAGAGATTGAGCCTCTTGTGAGGAAATCCAAGGCCAAGAGAGCCCTTCTTCAGGATCCTGACTCTGGATCTGATCTTGGAGAGGCCTTGGAAAAGGCAATTGAGGATACCTCCCAGATGATGGAGGATGCTCCAGAGTCTGCTGTACCTGCTGGTGCTGACCCAGCAGAGGTAAACCCTTCCCTTCCATCTTTTTCCCCCATTAATCTTGTCTCCCCCTCTACCTCTCCCCCAGATAATATTCCCCAAAACCCATCTGCCTCTGGTACCCCTATTGTTCCACCAGAGCAGATTATACCAGATACCCCAGTATATACTCCCTCTACCATTCATACCCAAACACCTTCTCCCCCAACTTCCCAAACACATCTTCCCACAAACCCCTCTCCCCCACCTTCTGTACCAGAGGTACCCTCAACCTCTTCTGGTGCAGAAATCCCCCCTCCAAACACTTCCACCTCCCAGATACCTCCTACACCTTCTGTACCTGATAATCCATCATCTTCTGGTGCAGAGAAACCCATTCCTACACCCTCTACTTCACAAAATCCTAACCCTCCCCAAACCCATACAGACCAAGACCCAACCATTTCTATGGCTCTGGGATTCGTTGGCCCTCCCCCTTCTCCTACCTGTTTAACCAGCGATGATAGTGAAGATGAGGAAGCTTCACTTGAGCCTGCTGACTTAGCACCTTCCTCCTCTGCCTCTGGGCCCAAACCCTTCACTTTCTCATCTGCAGAAATGGGTCCCATTAGGCAGAGTATGAGTGTAAGTGCTCAGCTCTGGCTAAGAGAGCATTTCCCAGTTCTTCTGGAGCACTTACCACTTCTGGCAGAGCTTACTGATGCCAAGGTCTGGAGCAAGGCCAGACTTGAAGATGTGGAGGACCTAATGATATTGCTTGAGGAAATGGGTCCCTCCAACGTCACTGCTTGGGATATTGAGCTAAAGCAGAGGCTGAATATTCAGAACCCAGCAGAGCTGGAGACTCCAGAGCTATATTCAGACGAGGAAGATTTTGAGATGTCTCCTGCCGTGCTCCAGAAGATGAAAGTTTTCTTCAATGAGCAAATCATGCAGATTGGGCGCTTTTCAAAAGCTATTCAACATATGGCCCCTGCCATGATAGAGCACCAGATCAAGCATGAGAGGAGAATCCTCCTGAAGCAGCTAAAGTCTTCTCTGGCAGAGGTAAAGGCTTCTTTTAAGGCTAATGGCTTATTTGTCAAGCTGGATGTCATGCATAGCCAGAAGCAGCTACAAGAGCACGTGCTGGAGCAGTTGAGACCTGTCTCGGTGCTCAAAGTGGAGATGGCCAGCCAGATGATTCAAACTGCAAAGCTGAAAGACTCCCTCCAGGAGATGTTGGAGAAGCAAGAGAGACTTGTTGCAGAGTCTAAAGCTTACCTGGAGGAGGCCAAGCAGCTGCGTGATCTTCACTCTTCCTCCAACACTGCCTTGCCTGATCTTATAAGGCAGGTAGTGGAACCCCTCCTTGATGAAGTTAAAAAGGGGGAAGAGAAAGCCAGAACTGATCTGGCGAAGACCACAAATGAAACTCTCTTCAGCCATGGAGCTCGTCTGGACCTGCTGGAAAATACATTGGCCCAGGCTGAGTTGCAGAAGAAGAAGAAGGAAGAGCTCAAATCTCTTTCCATGGCTAAGCAGCTTGCTGCAGAAGAGGAGTCCGAAGCAGAGCAGGATCCAATTTCCATCTCTGGACCTGCAAAGAGGAAGATAAGGAAAGTAAAGAAGAGCTTCCTTGAATCTGTGGTTGAAGAAGCAGAGAAGAGATTCAAGGAAGAGTCGTCTGAAGAGAGGCAAGCAAGGATAAGGAAGAACATAGATGAAGAGCAGAGGCTCCGATATGTTAGAAGGCAAAATAAGAAGAGCAGAGAAGCTGGCTTCACCCCTGGTGCTAGTGGATCCAGCCAGAAGAGAAAAGGGCATGTTGAAGTCATGAACATCCTTCCTCTCAGGACAGAAGGGTCCTTTGACTCAACTGTTCCTGTGCCTTTGATAGAAAAATGGAGAGAAGCCAAGACTCTCTGGTTCATTCAACATTACATCCAGAGACCTCCACCAGAGGATGATGCTCTCATCAACAGGACCTTCCATTCTTGGATGCAGGCATATGATGCAGATCTGTACAAGCAGTTGATGGATTCAACCATTGAATTCAACCTGGAAGTCACTGCTCCTGAGTTCCATTTTCTCAACACTCCAATGGCAGGAGACCAGGTTGATTGGGCTGAGCTGAAGAAACTGTACAAGACCAAGGTGTTGGCAAACTTCACCCCATCATCTTCTGCAGAGTTGAAGGCCATTCAACACAGGTTTCTTGACTGGTTTCTGGTGCCCAAAGACAACAGAAGATATGCATAGAATAGGATCTGATCTTCAATGTAATCTGTAATCATTCTTTGTCCTTATCATCAATGAAAATCTCATATCTTCTCTGTTCAAAAGACAACCTCTTGTTGTCTTAATCGTTTGCCTGATAAGATCTATTCTGAGGTCTTATCCTTTATATGTTTTCTTGCTTAAAGTCTTCTTTGTGATCAGTTCTGGTAGTGTTTTAACTCCATCAAAAAGGGGGAAATTGTTAGGATAAAAATTGTTAGTTTTGATGAGTTAAAACAAACCAGAAGATGTAATAGGACCATCTGGACCTGTTAGCCAGATGATGATCTATATTAGGACTTAGTCTAGGGGGAACTGCCAGACCAGAAGACTTCACCAGAAGAGTCACCAGAAGACCCCTCCAGAGGACTTCACCAGAGGACTCCACCAGAAGACTTCACCAGATGAGACAGACCAGAGGCAGAGGACCTTCCCCAGACCAGACGGGTCCGGACCAGACGAGTCTGGTAGAACATAAGATGCTCAGTTTGATCCCCTTATTCTACTGAGTATTCTGGTTGTTCACCAGATAAGGACCAGAAGACACCGAGGTTGCCTGGTGTCTGGTCTTGCCTTCTCTATTGAGAATCAGAGTTAGGCAGAGGAAGCTATTGACCGTTGGTGATTCAAATCAAGTCAACGAGATCAGGATTGGAAAGTATTTGAAGATAATCAATCCAAGGATCCCACCAACCCAATCAATCAATTAGGGAATTGATTGATTGAGGCTTCCTTATATAGAGGATCTGATTGGATTAGCCCTCCAACGGCTAGCCCTAATCTCCTCTATATATACAAGAGTGCAGTTCAAGAAAAAGCTCTAGAGACTCTACACGCGCACATAGCATACTAAGCTTTTTGATCACTACGCATTTGCACTCACCTAGTTCTTAATTACTCATCCAACTCGTAAGGAGTTTATATACTCAACCTGTTCATCTTGTTAGACAAGGTTGGAGTAAGTTTGTCTTTAGATCGAAGTTAGATCTAAAGAGATTGTAAGAAGGTGCTGGTACTTCGGAAATTCCAGTAAGTAGTGAGTTTGTTGGTTGGATTGTGAGACCCCTTTGATCAAGGGAGGGTGGACGTAGGATATTCAGATCTGAACCACTATAAATACGGTGTTATTTATTGCTTTCTTTAATACCTGTTGTTTATTATTTGTGCTCTTAGAAAAGATTTTCTCTAAAGACATTTTGGTTATAAAGGCTTCCGCAATTAATCTATCTAGTGGGACCAACAAAAGTTTTAACAAGGACCTGGTACTTATAAAATTCCAGTGGAAGTGAGTAAGTTGGTTGGATAGTAAGACCCCTTGTGAAAGGGAGAGTGAACGTAGAATTTTAACATCCAAACCACTATATATCCGGTGTTATTTATTGCTTTATTTATCTTTTTTTGCATTAATTGTTGAAGGCATAAAAGGTTTCATATCAAAACTGTTTGATTAAAGCTTTCGCGTCTATTAAACTTTCTAGTATTGCTTCGAGTGGGACCAACATAGTTTAGTGATAGTTCAAAACCAAACATTACATTCATTTTAGCTACGAGACGTACGTTTCCAGGGATTTATTCGCATACACACTTTCCCTTGGGTTTGATAATACTTGGTCCATATACTTGCTCATACTACTGTGAACCCATACTCTTGTGGGGTAACTACTAGTTAAACTAGTATTTTGCGTTCAAGTCACTCCCTAACTAAATATTTGGTCGCTACCTAGCATGTGGAGTTTTTATGACAAGACATATATGTTATGTCGTAATGTCCAAGGGGGAGTGTTATAAATCCAGTAGATTTATTATACCAAATCTAGAAGATTTGATGTGGACATTACTAATGGACTTATAACCTAAACGAGTTTTAGGTTTAGACTAGGTTTTATCTATTATATATAGATCCTTGTACTCAGTATTGTACATATGCATACACACAAATATTAGTGAAACTCCTGGCTTGGTAAGCCCTGAGACGTAGTCGTTATCGATGAATTGAGTGAACAAACTCACGTCTCTATTTTACGCTTACGATTTACAACATTAAGAACTTACACACCATAAAAAAATTATCTATGAAATTAAAATTGGCTTCAAAATGTTTAACATAAATAATTTTGAAACTAAAAAATTACACTTATATAAATTATTTTGAAATATAATGAACAAATAAAAAATATTAAAAATTAAACAAGTCTTATTTGTAAGGATAAAAAAAACCCACACCTTATCTAAGTAAAATATAGCCACTACCGATTTATAATTAATTTTAGTTTTAATTAAATATAAAAATGTATTTTTTAATTTCACATTAACCATGAACTGCACATGTGTATCAATATCCCACCTGTTCAGTTTCAATATTCTCTATTTAGTGTATTTTTTTTCAAATTTTTGTATTGAACGGTGTCGTTTCGAGTGCCCTGCACCCCCTGCTGGTTTGGGTGCCCAGTAGGGGATCCACTCCTGGAAGTAATAGCTTGTGAGGAGTTACTTACCATTGTAACAATGACTTAATTTGGAATGTTGATAATATGTGAACGAATCTTCTCACTAATGGTGTTGCCTTGAAAATATTATCAAAAAAGATGTAAATGAACACATACATTATATAATAACAACTAAGACATTAATAAAAAAATTAATTCATTTATTGTACCTACTGGGGCTGTGCCCATTTCGACCCAATGTGCCACTTCGGATGACGTTATTTCCTTTAAGGTAGTCCATTCGATATGTGCATTTGAAAGATCAACAAGGCGACCCCAGTCTTGCTCATTTGGAGGCGCTACATCGAACTCCCTTCCAAGCGTAGTTTCAAGACTCGTCCACGCAATTATTACTCGATGACCTTCTTGTTGAAGTTATGGTCTGTTGTACCTTTCGGCAACGTACTCTTTCAACTCCACCGAGTTCACATTATCTATGTTCTCTACTTCAAATAATTCCGGTAATCTATCGAGTTTGCGCGGTATTCTAATCCCCACGAATGTGTTATGTTGGTCATATATGAATTGTTGGAGCACTCTAAATCCTTCGTTTGGGACTGGCATACACCAAATTTGAATTATTAAGCAGAGGTCTGCGACTGCAAATTCAACCGTACCAACTTTAGAATAGTCATTATCTCCAACGAATCTCGAGATTGATTCCGATAAAGCGTATGCTACCTCGAATATCTCCAAAACTTATTTGTAATTTCTTTGTGTCAGCCCGCTGAAACAATGATCTTCGTCAATTTTTCGATAACTTATGAACTTATAAACACTTTTCTTTAAAAAAATTTTGACATATACAAAAAATCATCAATTCTTTTTTGTTGACAATGCACTTTTTTCATCAATTCGTCCTTTACAACTTATGAAGATTTTTTTTATGAAATTCTTCATCAATAACAATACCAGTTTACAATATTTTCATCAAAATATTATAAAAAAAATTATTAATTCATTGTTGACAACTAATTAAGACTTTTATCAGTTCTTTTTCAACAACAATATCAATTACACATATCTTTTAATCAAATTTATTTTTTTACATTTTAGCAAAAAAAATTCATCATTTCGTAGTTGACAACTTATTAAGACGTTAATCAATTATTTTTCAACATACCAAGACTTTTCATCAATAATTTTACATATACTTAAGAGTCTATTTGGGAGAGCTTATAAACTCTTTAAAACATCTTATAAGATGTTTAGGAACTTATAAGTTGTTAAAATTTGTTTGGAAAAAAAAAGATTTCCAACATCTTATAAGATGTGAAAATAAGCTATTTAGAGCTTATAAGCTCCAAAATAAAAAGTAGGATAATCCCAACTTATACTTTTTTACTTATAAGATATAACTAAAATTACTAAAATATCCTCATTAGTAATTCCAATTTTCATGAATAAATCAATCAAAATATATTTTACCTCTAATATCATATTTTAGAATCATTATACAATCTCTCTCTCTCCTCCCTCCCTCTCTTCTTCCTCTCTCATCACACACGGTCTCTTTTCCGTCTCTCATCACATACGCTCTCTTCTCTCCTCTCCCCCTCTCTCTTCTCCCTCTCTAATCACACGATCTGTCCTCTTCCTCTCATCGGCGAAATATCTCCTCCAATTGTATAAGAGGATAGTAGAAGAATTCGAGTAAGTTTTCTAATTTTTGAAATTGGTTCTGAATCTAATTTCTGGTGTGTCTCCATTAATCAATTGGATGTAAATTGATTATGATTTGATCTCGATTCGGCAGATTTTGATTTGTGATAATTGATTCTGCAGATTTTGATCTCGGTGGACGATTTTAATTCCGGCATCTGTAAAATTTTCAATGGCCGATTGTTGCGCCGTCATCATCTTTTGAATGGTTGGATTGATTATTGGCTTACATGTTCTGGATTCTTTCTCGGTCTCATTAATGTTGAATTTTGGTTTCCGGCAAATTATATAACTTGTGCCAGTATTTAGATTTTTATTTTCTTTAGATTTTTATACTCTTTATTATTTTTAATAAGGAAATAAGATTTGAATTTGTTGAATTTTAGAAATCAGAGTTGTGAATTTTAGAAATCTGATTCGTTTGATTTTTAGAGTAATGATTATTTAAGTAATTTTTATTTTTTTCCTTCAAATTATTATATTACTTTATTTTATTATGATTTTAAAAAAATATTGAAATGAAAATAAAGTGTGTGTATAAATGAATATCTTCTAAAATGATGTCCTTATTGGTAATTACAATGGTTTAAAGAGCTTATAATACTTTTACAAAAAAAAAAAAAATTACCAAACACTTTTATAACTTATAAGCAACTTAAAATTAACATCTTATAAGCTCTTGAAACAATTTATAAGATGTCAGAGCTTATAAGTTGTTAGAAATAAGCTTAGCCAAACGGGCTCTAAATAAATAACGGTAGGCCCCTAATTACCTCGGGATCAGGGTAACCACCCCTCTCGTGCAGCACTCGTCCCCTGCTACATTTTGTGCGATTTTTGACATTTTTTAGGGCTTTTTTGCAAATTCGACCTTATGAACGTAATTGCACATATATAAGCCTTTTCCCCTGAAAAGGTAGGGTTCCCAATCAGTTTTAGATCCCCAATTTTCCCTTCAATTTCCTTAGAAAACTCTCTCTATTTTTCCTTCTAGTTTCATGAAATTGTTGAACTTAGGTTAGTTTTATCATTAGATTGCTTTCAATTTCGTAGGATTTGAGTTATAATCAAAGAGTAAGGAGTTTATGTTTTTCATTCCATTGTGTAATCAACCAAGAGGTTATATCAATTCTATCTTTCAAATTCAAGTTAATTCCATTATGTTCTTAATTCAATTGATGTGTTTATCCATGAGTTTAATGTTATTAGCCATGGGCTAATCTCCAAATGCTTTGGGTGTTAAAATTATGATGAGATTTGTGTTATTATGTTAGTTTAGCTTGGATTATGTTATTGAATTGGTTTGATTGCTTCTATTGATGTGTTATTCTTGATTAGATTAATTGTGTTGGTCCCGAAACGAGTAAAACAGGTGTATGGGGGGGGGGGGGGAATACACCTGAGGTTACAAATTTTAACTTCTTAAAAACTTATCAGGTTACTTCAGATAGTAACTCGTCAGTGGACTTTAGGTCTGCTGAGAATTACTTGTGAAAGCTTACTGAGATAATACCTCCACTGAAAGCTCAAGACTTTCAGTTGAACTACTATCTAATTAGCTTTCAAATGCGGATTAGTGAGCCCTTTAGAAAACTCGTTTTACTTGATAAACTTTGAGTGAATACACACACTTAGGAAATAGCAGAAAGTAAGTACACAAGATATAAAGTGGTTCAGAGATGAATCTCCTACGTCCACTGTCCTGATTAAACAGGAGAATTCCTTTCACTTGGAATTCCTAGTGTTATAGTGCCAAGGTGCACTGATCAATTAATCCTCTCTTAGGATGATTGATCACTAGGATAATTCCAGGTCCTAGTTCCCAAAACAAACCAGCTTTCAGACTGATACAAACAATCAGCTTACTAACACCACTTAACACTAACTCTTAACCTAACAACTGAGTAGGGTTTTGGTTCCAACTGTTATGAGATAATCCTTACAGTTTAGCTCAAGGCTTAGGATGGATTATCTCTTTCTAAGGTTTGGATATACTTTTTAAGCTTGGTTACAGAAGGCTTGTTATGCTCTCTACAAATGAGAAACACTTGGGAAATAAAGGTAATTTCGAGTGCTTCTAGATAGTTATGAATGTAGAGATAGCTTTGATCTTGTGAGTTTCCCGTACATAGAAATGAGCACGTCCTTCTGTATTTATAGGCTTCCTTGAAAATCTTCCCGTTGGATTTGAATCTTCTCAAGTAAGTCTTCTTGTATCTGATTGGTTCAAACGGCTCTATTTGAAGCTTTAAGTCTTGTCAAGAAATGGCTGAAAGATCATGCCTGTTCACCAACTTTCTGTAGAATGCTAGGGTAAGACTTTTGGTACTTGTCAGTCTGGGATAGGTCGACTGTCAGTAGAGTATACCTACGTGTCATCTTCTCATTGGGCCGCTCAGTCTGCTTGCTCAGAATCCTATCCTGCTTTAAGGTGGAACTCCTCTGAGAGAACCTTTTTAATTCTTCATTTATTGTAAGCTTCACTGAAATTCGTTTTGCCTTGTTCCAACCAGATTAACTAACAACTTTTAATGTGTTTAGCATTGAATGTGCATTGTTAGTTCACATCAGTGGACCTTGGTCCTCTCCTGATGGTTTTAGTCTTAGTGAGAATGCACTTAGAAAACATTCAAGACTTAGACTAATTCTCAGATCACTTGTCTCCAGCGGACTTCATTCTTCAATACACTCTAGAAATTTATAACTGCACTCCAGTTCCTTAACATTTGAACTGAAGTAACTAAGTACTAACTCTACTGAACATTTTACTTACAAACGACTTAGGAGGAACCTTTTGGCATCTTAATCAAAACTTAAGTCTATACAATTTCCCAACAAATTGATTGGATTTGGTAGCTCTTGTTAGATTGATTCGTGCTACAATGAGAGTTGGATGTGGGTTAATTGACCTTGTAGTGAGGAATTTGATTAATTAATTGGATTCAAATAGTATTTTACTTAACCGTAAATGGCTTAGATTACCATTAATCACTAGTACAAAAAGGGTCTAAGAGAGCTGTTAAATTTAAAGTAAGAAAGCGGTTATAAACGCTTTCCAAGAAACAGCTATCTAAGGCTAAGAGAGCGGTTTAGGAACCGTTGTGCAAAAAAGCACTAAGAGAGCGGTTATGAACCGTTGTCCAAGACAAACCACTTAGACAGCGGTTATAAACCGCTATCCAAGAGTATACACTAAGACAGCGGTCTGAAACCGCTATCCTACTTTTAACTAAAACAACGGGTTTTAACCGCTATCCAAGTTTCACACTTGGAGAGCGGTTCCTAAACCGCTCTCTAACATTTTTTTTTTATAATATTCCTTGGAGAGCGGTTTTTGACCAATTTTTTTCAATATTATATATATATATATATATATATATATATATATATTAATAAACCTGCTTATATATACAAAATTAAAAAATTCGTAATATCAAATAAATAAAATAAAATATACCAAAAACATGAAATATTATATTTGATCACAAATTAATATATAATTTACATGCTATCAAAAGTTATAATAATGTTTTACAAGAATCGATTGTAAAGATACCCAATCCAATCCAACTTCCATTTCTCCATTCGAGCGTTGTTGTAAATATGGATCCGAGGCCTACGCACAAACTACAAATTACATAGAAAATTTAATTAAATAATAAAAAAAATTATTCAATCAATAATATTTAAAATAAATCGATAATCGACTTACTTCTTCAGGAATGGTCATCTGAGAAGTCAAGATTATATCTTCAATGTAGCAACACACAAAATGTCCACAGTGATTGCCATCTTGCTGCCTCGGAACCTATTGATTAACAATTACAATCACGTACTATAACTATGGTTATTTTCTATTGATTTTATAATTTTCTAAAGTAACTTACCTTAATGTTTTTCCACAGCACTTTACTAATATTGGTGGTATCTGATTTTTTACCTGGAAGGCTACTCCGATACATTCTCATCACACTATATAATTATTTTTAAAAATAAATATAGATTAGACATTCATAATCTTAAAAGTAAAACAAATCATAATATGAGAATATTAAAAATTAACTTACGTACCCTTCCATAAATGCCATAAGATCGGGACGACGTGTATACACCCCATCCTTAGCTGGATCCATATAATACACAGTAAGATCCTCCATTTTTATGGCCAACATCACCCAATGCTCACTACATTATATTAACAATATTAAAACTAATCGATTATTCGTATAAATAATTTTTTTATAAAATATTTATTATACTTACCCCACATTTGTTGGCCAAAAAATGAGATGGTCTCTCCCTCTATATTTCAACATATGATGAACAATGTCGGTCATTGACTGTGTCCTATCACCAAACATGCAACACACTTGGGGGCAGATGAAGGAATATTTTGCACTTGCAACGACATCTATGGTTAAATATACCTCACCCAAATACCTTTAACCAACATACGCTGATATTAATATTTAATAAGAAAGTTAAACTATAAATGAAGTAAATATTGAGAATTAAGTAAACACACCTGAGGTAAAATGTCATGGTACTTGCACTCAACCACTTGTCTTCCAAGACTTCTTCGACATAATCTCGTTTGATGAACTCCTCATATCCAACATGGTGAAAGTAAGCATTAATGAGCACTGTGATTGGATTGAAGCTGGAGGACGTTACCATGTAGTGCACCGTACTCATTACAGTGACATCGTGGGGTATGTCTCCGGACAGGGGATAGCCTAATCGACGTCTGCGCACACCAACAGTGGGTTCCCTTGGTCTCTCCCTCTGTGTAGGCTTTTGTGGAGTCGGGAGTATCTACAATCAATATTTGTAATATTATTTAAAATAAATCGACTTATTAATTACTTTAATAACATGTATTTTACCTTTTTGGTTAGAGAAATCAAGTTTTGCGGCTATTTGAGGAAGTGCCCGACCGCGTCTCCGACTGTGGTGGCCACATCTTCTGGTTTTGGCAACGGTGAAGTCTCTTGTCCAATTTCAGGTACAGTGAGGGTGACTTTCACAAAACCAGGAGTGATTGGGCGACCATGGATCACTCCACTGGAGCTATCGAACAACATTGCAGTGGCCACCAACCGAAGAGGATGATCCAAATAAAGGTAACAAAGAGTCGCCTATTCGAAGAGGATATTCAGTTAGAAAATTTATACTAGTATTTAATTAAAACAAATACGAGATACATCTGATTCCTTGGAGACGTTTTGAAGTGGATCATTGAAGTCGTCAGGAGCAGTGTTTCTAGCAACATTGTTTCTAGCCTCGGTGGAAAATATAGGAGCACTGTTTTCACAGCTAGCACCACTAGACGACATCCCGTATCTCATTTGGTGGTTTCTCATGACCTCAATTTGTTTAACTAAATCGGCAACCTGGGAAGAAAGTTGTTCCACCATAGACATAGCCACAACACCAGGTGCCATACTCAATGAAGTCTTCGTGACGCCAAATCCAAGTCCACGTAAGCGTCCGGGATGCTCCTGACAATTTATTGCCCGTGCAAACAGATCATCAGTCCCCACAGTGCGGGTCTCGTCAGGCGTCATGCTCTGAGATATGCGCTCCTAAATAACAAAAATAATATTATTAAATTATTTCAAATGAAATAATAATTTATAATTTTAAAGATAAAATAATGGATGAATTACCGCTTCTTCCATGATACACTGTGCTTTGCAATCGGGAACATTCCCATCTCTAGTCTTTCTTGTAGTCTGAAATAACTCGTAATGGGTAACAACAGGTGCACTCTCTCCAGCTTTCTTTTTTTCTTCTTTCTACGAAAATGATAAACATATCAAAAATCATTAAAAGTGAATATATATTAAGAGTGAATGATCATAAAAAAATTAAAAATAAGCATTTTTATCTCACCAAATCTTCCCTAATGCGTGCATAACCTCTGGAATATCCACGATATTGCGCCTCTATATTCTTAGCTTGTATGCTATTTCTGTTACTTTTTTCCTACAGTGTAATATAAATACGATAAATACTAAAAAAAAAGAATAGAAAATAACATTAATCAATTTTACCTTGAAATCATCAAGCATAGATCTATGCACAAACTCCTGCCAATATGGAGCCACCATATGGGATTCCGCATAGTCTTTAGGCGGCGTAGACGAATATGAACCAGTCTTCGGGTCTCGTGCCTTATTCCTCACTAAAGTCCGAATTTTTTTTACCTTATTTCCAGCTTGTTTAAGTATATCATGCTTCTTTGTGTGATCAAGGCCGATGAATGTAGCCTGCATATACATATAGAATATAACAATTTATATTTAGTAATTTCACAAGCCCATACATTTAAATAAATTATACAACAATTTTAATATGCACTATAATTAATTAACATACCACGAGCTCATACCATATCGCTTCCTTGAAAGGAGTCATCTCAGGCTTACGCCAGTCATTGCATGGCAGCACGATAGGGACCACTCTCCTGACTGCAGCCCCAAGGAAGTACGCCAACTTCGCACTCTCTGGTCCTATTGGCTGCCCAAACTCATTTAATGATAACTGCAATTCAATGATATCATTAGGTCAATTAGTATAATAAAAATTAAACTATTCAATTGTATTAAAATTACCTTCAGTAATTTTCCTTTGCTACGGTCTTTCTTCAATGAAGTCATCGTGACTATGCCCCTCTTGTGCTTCTCTCCAGAGCTGCTAGAGGTGGGAGCATCAGTGTTATCCTGTCTCACGTCATCATCTCCATCATTTGGATCATCTCCATCATCTCTATCATCTCTATCATATGGAAAATAACCTGGATCATCTCCATCATCTCCATCATAGGGCAAATAATCCATGATCCTGCGAAATAAAATAAAAAATATGAAATAAATAAAAAGAAACAACATTTAATAAAGCAGAAAAAACAACATTCAATAAAGTCATACATTTCTTTTTAGCACTGGTTTTTCTTTTTCGTTTTTTGGTTGACTTTTCTTGTTCGTGACCATGAATGTTAACAAGATCCGGATTGATATACTCATCCTCACTTCTAAGTTTTCTCTGGTACGGACGGAGATTTGCAGAATTATCGAAAGAGGGTACAGAATGAGTGAAGTTCTGAAAAGGATCATCAATCATGTCAACATCTTCATCGACGTGGTCATTGATCTGGTAATTATGGTTAAATTTGTTTGACAGAAGCACAATTGACCATTTCTTGTTAACTGGATCGGGGACATAGAAAATTTGTTGAGCTTGATGTAAGAGTCATTTATGTATCCCATATTCTTCAAATCAATGCGTACGAACCCAGAAGATTCAACTTGGATCCTATTTGGGATCCTCACCCAACTACAATCGAATATTGGCTCACGGTGACCAACATAGTCGAGTTCCCAAATGTTGACAATCTGTCCAAAGTAAGTGGTATTCGACTGATTCCATGCAGTTGCAGTAATAGACACCCCAATATTCTGCATTGTACTTGTGGCATCATGATCTCTGGTATAAAACGTGTATCCATTAATAAGGTAACACTTGTATGAATACACATGCCTATCAGGCAATTTGGATAACCACTTAACTCTTTCTTTCACTGATTCTTTATTCTCTGACAACATATTTGCAACATAATCATTGAACCAGTCAACAAATGTGCAATTGTGCTCAGCTTCAACCCATGATCTAGCTCTGGTGGGAAATGACTCAGAAAGTTCCTGCATGTGCACGTCAATAAAAGAAAGCACGTCTACCGTGTTGTGAAGTACACACAAGTGCATCCGTGTTAGCTCATCCATACTAACACTTACAGGTTGGCCACCGGTAATGCCTTCACCATCCATCCTATTGGTGTATCGGGTACTTGGAAGTCCAATTACATCGACATTCGGAATAAATTCAGACCAGTACTCGACTGCTTCTTCTACTAAATAACGTTCTGCAATGCATCCCTCCGGCCTAAACATATTCATCACATACCCTTTCAACACTTTCATATATCTCTCTACACCGTACATCCATCGTATACGAGTAGGACCACACATCCTTGTCTCGTGTACCAAATGAAAGGTTAGGTGAATCATTATATCAAAAAATGAAGGAGAAAAATACATTTCAAGCTCACAAAGCGTCCCCACAACCTGTCTCTGAAAACCAAGCAATTTTCTAGGATCAATAACCTTGCCACTCATTGGCTTGAAGAACCAACAAAGCTTTGTTATGGTTATGCGCACATTTTCAGGCAAGATAGAACGTATTGCAATGGGCAAGAAATTCTCCATGATGACATGATAGTCATGCGATTTCAGATTCATCAACTTCACGCCATCATCTGAAACAAGTCTCTGTATGTTAGAGGAATAACCCTCTGGTACTTTCACATCCTTTAGTGTTTGAAGAAGAATTTTTCTCTCACTCTTGGACAAGGTGTGTGCAGCAGGAGGTAATTTCGGTGGTTTTCTTTCTTCATACACAGGTGCCAGTTCTGCTCTTATACCCATATCAACCATATCCATTCTTGCATTGTACCCATCCTTAGACTTGTTATCAGCTAGCAGAGTATTGAGCAAACTAGCACAAACATTCTTCTCAACGTGCATTAGATCAATGAAGTATCTAACATACAACTCTTTCCAATAGGGCAATTGAAAGAAAATTGATTCCTTCTTCCAGCCTCTAGTTGGGAGACTCTTTGCAAAGTGTTTTCCGTATTGTGTGTTGATATTCTTCATCTCGTTCAGAACATCTGTACCTGACAATAAACGTGGTGCTCCACATTCCTCTATTGTACCATCGAATGCATCGGCCATTCTTCTGTACTCATATGTTGGCTCCAACCATCTTCTATGCCCCATATAAACAGTCTTCCTACAATGACGTAAATGAATGTGATCTGTGTTCGTGGTACAACAAGGACATGCATTGGCCCCCTTCACACTATATCCAGATAGATTCCCATAAGCGGGGAAGTCATTGATAGTTCCAAACAACATGGCCTTTAACTTGAAATTCTCTTTTCTATAAGCATCATACACATCGACGCCCTCATCCCACAAGAGCTTCAAGTCCTCTATCAAAGGAGTCAGATATACATCTATGTCGTTACCAGGTTGTTTGGGTCTTGATATCAATATAGACAACATCATGTAAGTGCGCTTCATGCACAACTCCGGTGAAAGATTATAAACCATCAGAATTACTGGACATGTATGTGGTTGGTACTTTGGATACCGAACGGATTCATTCAGTCAGTTGAGAGTGCAAGACACAAGTGTCGTGGCTCGTCACCAAATTCTGGATGTCTGGCATCGAATGTCTTCCACTGGGGTGAATCAGCAGGGTGTCTTAGCATTCCATCATCGATCCTATCATCATGATGCCAAGTCAAATTTCTAGCATCCACATCGCTACTATACATTCTCCTGAATCTTGGTATTATTGGGAAGTACCACATCACCTTCGCTGGAGATTTATTTTTCAAATACCACTTCTTCCCACACTTGGGGCATTCATCGAGGTCTCCATACTCCTTCCGAAATAAGACACAATCACCCGGGCAAGCATGAATTTTCTGATGTGTTAACTCGATGGACTTAAGCATTTGCTTAGCCTCATATGCTTTCGTAGGCAGTACATTTCCATCGGGCAATAGACCACTAATTGCTTCCAGCATACTTGAGAAGCACCCATCGGATAACTCGTGTGCTGCTTTTAGGTTGAACAATATCAACACAGCTGACACTTTTATTGCCTTCTTACACCCGGGCCAAAGGGGTAAACCTGCGTCATCCCTTAATTTTTCTGACATTTAAGGGTGATCTCGCTGATTTGTGTCATCCCCACAAGATGTATCAACATTCGGTACATCTCTGAAACTATCCTCATCCACTGTATCTTCAAACCTAAAATCAGTTCTTATGTTGCTTGAGCTACATCCATCTCTTCTCTCACCATGAAATGTCCAAACGGTATATATTTTATCAATACCGTGACACATCAAGTGGTCAAACAAACTTTCTCGACCACTAACAGTTTTTCCATTCATATATTTCCAACACGGATATAGAATGTATCGATGGTCGGTGCAGTGTCTAATTGCATGATTACAAAACTCTTCCACCCCATTCCTATACTCCTCTGATAATCTATCTGCACGAACCCACTTTCGATTCATATAGAACTAGAGATGCCTATATAGATTAACCAAAAAACACACATGTTGAGTCAAACATATTAATCATAACTAATATGCACCCTAAATCAATTTCATTCAAAATTCTAACATATGAATCCTAACATGCATTCTGACAATTCCATCTAAAATTATTCCTCAAGACTTCAATATTTCCCATCTATAAACCTCTTGAAATAAATTCTAACATTTTAATACTAATTAACATATGCACCCTAAAACAATTTCATCTAAAAGCCTAACATATGAATCCTAACATGCATTCTAACAATTTCATCTAAAAGTATTCCTAAAGCTAGCCATCAATATTTCCCATCTATAAACCTCTTGAAACAAATTCTAACATTTTAATACTAATTAACATGCACACTAAAACAATTTCATCTAATATTCTAACATATTAATCCTAACATGCATTCTAACAATTTCATCTAAAATTATTCCTAAAGCCTTCAATATTTCTCATCTATAAACCTCTTGAAATAAAGTCTAACATTTTAATACTAATTCTGACAAATTCTAACAATTTCATCTAAAATTCTAACAAATTCTAACAATTTCATCTAAAATTCTAACAATATCATCTAAAATAAATTTAACATATTAAACCTAACTTGCAACAATTTCATCTAAAATTAATCCAAAAGCCTTCAATTAACCAATATGTTTCACCAATAACATACATATATATATATACATATTCATACATGTTCATACATATTCACATATATATATACATTTTTATACATTTAAAATACATATTATATACATACCTGGAGGGGGCGGAGAGGCGGCGGTGGAGGGCGGCGGTGGCTCATCGCGTAGAGGAAGGGCTGGGCGGCGGACTGGGTGGAAGAGAGGCTGGGCGGCGTCACGGCGGCAGGGGAGGAAGGCTACGGTGGTGGCAGTGGGGGAGAAAGCTTCAACGGCAGCGGTGGGGGGAGGAACTGCGTCGTCTAGTGTTTGGAGGAAGAAAATCGCGTCTGAATTAGGGATTTTCGTGGTCAAAGGGGGTTAAGTGGGGTCAAAGGCTAAGACAGCGGTTAATAACCGCTATCCAAGTAAAACACTAAGACAGCGGTTAAAAACCGCTATCCAAGTTCCACTTGGACAGCGGTTTGATTAGGCGTGAAATTGTCATGATTCGTAGCTAGAAACGCCCTAGTTTTGGTCGAATTTATTGAGTTTTTAGAGCCAAATGAGTACTATTTCTATACATTGATGAATTTGTCTCTTTGATACTCATAGGTGAATCGAGGATGAAAAACGGAGTTCGTAGGACTTTGAATCGACTCAAACGGATGCCCGGATGAGAAGATATCGAAGAAATACGATTGGTATTAGTACGTGTGAAGAAAAGTGTTAGTTGCAAAGGAAGGGAAGCCCACTCGAGGGAAATTGCTCGAGCGCCCCGCTCGAGCTAAAGGCTCGAGCGCATAAAAACATACAGAACATTTTGGGTGCTCGAGGGGCACTGCTCGAGCGCCTCGCTCGACCTCAAGAACCGCTCGACCACAACAGCTCGAGCGACCCGCTCGAGCGGGTCTGCTCGAGCGCTTCCAAGGTAATTTTTCCAGATTTCGTTTTTCGGCCCATGAGATCCCGTTTCGACCCGGTGCCTATATATACCTCTTCTAAACTCGTTTTAAAGTACCACTTGAGAACCGAACTTTAGAAATCACTTTTAGACTTAGTTTTTGGAGAGGAAGGAGAGAAGCAAGTTTACGTTTACGTTTTGTTGAGGTTTTGCATACGAATTCTTAGTTTCTTTTCGTTTATTAGTTTCTTTTCGTTAGTTTGATTTCTTTGAACGTTTTGAAACTTCGTTTTAGTTAATTAAATTTCAGTTCTCAGATTTATTTTCTTTTAAAAAACCCTAGTTCATGTTTCTTATTTTCTTCGTTCAATTCATTATGTTTATGTTCGTTGTTTCTTCTATTGCTTTTATGTTTGTTAAAGCCATGTCCGGCTAAAACCCTTGTATGCTTAGGGTAGGATGAACTCGTAGAAGTAGGATGTGGGTACGTAATTAGGGTAATTTGTGACGTTAGTTTTAATTCTCTTAGTTAATGAATTCTTATAATTAATCTTAACTTTACCTTTGAATTTCGTACGAAAGTGTTAGAGAGAGGACGACCGTATCACTCAATAACAATTAGTAGTCTTAACGAGAAGGTTTAGAAAGGGTTAATTCATTTACCGGTTTAGCGAAGGAGGACGACCGCATCACCTTAGTTAAATTAGGGTCTCATTAATTGAGCACAATCTATTAACTTGTTAGTGGATTAGTGAAGTCGAGTGTTAGGGTAAAGTATTAGGGTTTAGAATCTTGAGCTTTCACCTTGCATTCTTATACTTAGGTTAATTCTTGTGTGTCACAGTTATTTTGATTATGTACCTGCTCCGTTAGTATACGTAGGGATTCCTATCCTGAGCATCACCATCTCATATCTGAAAACACACCTTTTGTTATTTCGTTTAATCCTCCTTTTTGCATTCGTAGGATAATTTAGTTTAGTTTAATTAATCTTTCAAAAAATTCCAAAAACAATACACTCATATTAACTACGACGCGTAGATCTTCAGGGATCTATTCGCATATACACCATCTCTTGGGTTCGATACTACTTGGTCATTATACGTACTTATACTACAGTGAACCCGTACTCTTGTGGGGAAGCTACTAGTAAAAGCTAGTGTAGTTCGCTTCAAGTCACGGTTTAAAACCGCTCTTCAAGTCAGCACTTACACAGCGGTTATAAACCGCTCTCTTGCACCCCACCTCTTACACAGCAGTTTTAAACCGCTCTCTTAGACTAACCCTTGGACAGCGGTTAATAACCGCTGTCTTAGCTTTTTTTTTAATATAATTATGTAAAACCGCTCTCCTATCTTTGTTTTGGAGAGCGGTTCTTTTAAAAGCTCTCCAAGTATAGCTCTCCAAGTCCAAATGTGTAGTAGTGAATAGATATTAGGTACCTCGATTTAAGGATTTAGGTGCTTAGTGAAGGGGGAATTCTTGGAGTGCATCGCGTGCTTCAAGTTATTCACTATCTTTTGAGTTTTTTTTATAGTAATTAGGTGCTAGTTAACTCTATTGATCACCCAAGCCTCAAAAGGGATCGGTCTTCAAATCATTAGTGATAGCTCTTAGTTAAAACCAATGAAATAGCATAAGAAAAGTGAAATTAACATATGTAGCATTGATTTCGTTATAAGGACAACACTCGAAGCATTACTCTCCAACTTGCACTTCTTCCACGAAGTTTTACTTGTTTTCTAGTCTGATTTGCTTACATGTTTATTTCTAGTTCGTTAACTTGTTTGCTTATCTTTCAGTTTCATTTTGTTTAAAATTTCCAAAACACGTGATTATAATACTATGACAACGCGTAATTCTAGGTCTCCACCGGTCTCCTAGGTTTGTGGTTCAATAAATACTTGGTTGCTTGCTTGCACATACATCGATCTCATACGCTTTTGGGTTGTGTTATTTGCTTGTTTAAAAAGTGCAAAAATACAAAAAAGTTAATGGAGCCGTTGTCGGGGACCTAGTTGAGATCACCTTAGGTGGGACTTAGAATTTGTTGAGTAGTGTTAGTAGTTGTATTTATTTTCTTTGTTTTTTCTTTGTTTTTGTTTGAATTTAATACTTGGTTGCTTTTGTAGGTGTATGATCACGCGAGCAAGGGGTGGACAAATCGTACCCATTGATCATGAGATTGAAGCACACGCAAGAAGGAGAAATCGAGGAAGGAACCGTAGAAGAGCAAGGAACCAAGACATGGAAGGGAACAATCCGAAAATTGATCGACCAAATCATGGGGACGAAGCTCTTGAAGGCAATGGAGGGAATTGAGTGAACATGCAAGGGGAACAAGCGGTTCAAGGAGGAGCCCTTCAATCGGTGAATCAACAAGTTGAAGTGGGTGCTCCACAAAATCCACATCCCAACCCTTATCCATACCCTTACTATGGTTACTACCCAAACCTTTCACAAAACCAACAACCGCAAGGTCAACCACCACAACAAAACCAATACCCACCACACTACCCTTATCCCATTCCTCCATATTACCCACCACCTCAACCTAAAAATCCACCTCCATACCAAAATCCACAACTAGGGATGTTAAACGGGCTGGCCCTAACCCATTAGGGCCAGCCCTATAGGGTTGCGGGCCTAAACGGTCCCGGGCCTTATCGGTTCATTTTAATCGGTCCACTAATACTCAAAACCTAACCCTAACCCTAGCGGTCCGTGGGCTAAACGGGCCACTTATGGGCTCCGAAAGAAAAAACTAAAAAAATTAATTTTTAATATAAAATATAGACATGTAATTGTAATACGATGTCATTTAAACTTAAAATTCACACATCGTTCAAAAATTTATGAAAATTACATTTAAACATTGTTCAACATTTCACTTTTCATGAGATAAATTTATAACATCAATGACGATTTAAGAGCGGGCGGCAATCGACAATGATAATTTGAGAGTCATGCGACGACCGATGAATTGGAAAGATAATAATGAAGTACGGATGTTGAAGCCCTACATTGTTCATGAATTTATAGAAATTACATTCACACATTGTTCATAAAGTTCAAGTATTAATTAAATGGCTAAATTCAATTTCAAGTAATTTAATAAATTAACTAAATGAAAACATAAATTAACTAAATAAAAACTTGAATATATATATATATATATATATATATATTATATATCGGACATTGGACTTGGATTGAAAATTTGACGTTGAAGTAAAATAGGTGGGTTGCATACATGGTTGTAATTATACAAGTAAAATATATAAAAAAGTAAAAAAAAGAATCGGGCTAAACGGGTTGGCCCAGTAGACCGGCGGGCTAGCTCTTTTAGCCCTCGGGCTAAATGGTCCGGGCCAAAAGGCCCGGTTTTAAATGGGTCACCAAATGCTTGGACCTAACCCTTGTTCGGTTCAGGGCTAAATGGGCCAGCCCGCGGCCCGTTTAACATCCCTATCCACAACCACCATAATACCCACAACCTCAACCACTAAAAAACCCTCCTAATCAAGAGCAAAGATATCCGGCTATCCCTTTGTTCATGCAAAATGAGGGTAAACCAATTTGAGAACACTTTGAGCCAAGACAAAGGAAGTACTATGATGGCATTGCTAAGCCAAACATTGAGGCAAACAATTTTGAGATAGCACCGACAATGCTCAAGTTGCTAATGGACAATCAATTCGAAGGAGTTAGTGAGAAAGAAGACCCTCACATGCATCTAAAAAAATTTCTTAATCTAGCGGACACATTCAAGAGGAATGGGGTGCCCGAAGATGCAAAAAGATTGAGGATGTTCTCATTCACTCTAACCGGGAAAGCTAAGGCATGGTTAGATAAGGTTCTTCCTTCGGGGAGTGTGAGCACTTGGGATGAAATTAGCAATAAATTCTTGCTTAAATTATATCCTTCTTCAAGAACTGTCAAGGCCAAGCACGAGGTTTCAAATTTCCAAGGGAAACCTAATGAAAGTCTCAAAGATGCATGGGAGAGGATGAACAACATGTTGATCTTGTGCCCACAACATGGGTATCCCGATGAAGAGATTATATCTTCTTTATTTTGTGGGATGGACATCGAAGCACAAAATTACTTGAACTCTTGTGCGGGAAGAGGGAGTGGATCCCCTTCATTTGGAAATTCCTCAATTTCCTCCATTTCCTTGAATCTTGACCCTTTATTATAATCTATGGATCAAAATTTGTCACCTATTTATTTAAACTAACTCTGCATTAATAAAGGAAGAAATATATAATCTGCAATGAAATATTTTACTCTTTCTCCCCCAAACTATTTCATACGTAGGATGAAAAGAAATCAGGGGAATAAGATCAGACCCGGAAAAAATTAACCCATAATTTTTTTACTGAATTGAACAAAAGCGTGTGGGAAGATTAAACAAGAAATAGAGAAAAGATGAACATAAATTAATCCATGACTTTTAATATTAAAAAAATAAGGAAGGATGAATGATTGGTTTCAAAACTCCATTAAATACGAATTACGGTTGACTTACTGAAGCATTATAAAATTGGTTTAATCTTTCATTCATATGTCATTGATTCGATATAAAATTTAAATTTCTTGTCGAATTATTTGAAATAAGAAAGAACAGGAAAGCAGTGTGCTACCGGGGGGGGGGGGGTTGGGGGTTATGAATGGAGAAGAAAGCCCAGACGAGGGAAGACGGGTTGAAGGTGTTTCCGATAGTGTGACTGCCGGAGGGAAACTGACGAGTAAGAGTGTGTAATAGTACACAATTCAGGAAAACAATAAAATGAAAAAGATGACAAACTTGTATGTGGATTAGAATAAAGGGTCAAGATTCCTTAAAAGAAAATGAAGGGTCAAGATTTAAGAAAATTGAGGAAATTGAGGGATCCCCAACAGGAGGGGATCCGCTCCCGCGGGAAGAGGCTTCTTAGATCTTCCGGCGGGAATGACAATTAAAATTCTTGATGTGGTAGCAAGCAATTCTTCCCAATGGAACGTAGATATGGTGCAAAGGACTCGAGTAAATAAAGTTGATGATCGGGATTTTCTAATACAAGCTATTATGAACCTCACAGAAAAGGTGAATGTATTTTCGAATGGTCAACCAAGAGACACTTCTCCACCGTTGGAGCCCGACAACAATTTTTAAGGCCCAATGACTCAATATGAGGATGTGAATTTCATGCGGAGGCAACCACAAGTGGGAAATAAAGGAGGTTATCAAGGAGGAAGACAAGGGCAAAACTATCAAGGTCAAAACTATCCAAGGCCTCCATTCCAACAAATTCCGAGCCAAGGTTATCAAAGGGAAAGTTCAACTCAACCCCAAGGATCATTTCATGGAAATCAATGGGGGCAATCTTCCTCATTCCAAGCTAATCCTCAAGGAAGTGGAGGATACTATCCAAACAATCAAAAGCACGAGAACTTCTCCTTTGCTAATAAAAAAAATGAGCAATTCAACTTCCACCTGAAGTGGATCCGGGGTCCAAATTGCCAAGTGGAGAAGGAAGGTCGACCTCGGATGAGATGTATCAATTGTTGGTTAAAAGGACGGAAAAGTGTGAAACATTGGAAGTAAGATTGGAGGAGCTTTTTTTACCGTGCAGCACCTTGCTAAGTCGTGCACTTTTAATTTTGCACGAGTCATGGCCAAATGGCACGACCGTTCCAGGTCATGTGCTCCCTGCATGGTCGTGCACTTCCTTGCGCGGGCATGCAGCTTCTATTTTGCTCCATTTGTACACTTTTCAACTTCTCGTGATCCTTCAAACACATTCTACACTCGACTTGGCTTGCAATTAACAATAGAGAAGAATGTATGATCCCAAGTTAATATCAAATGGATGCTTGACTTTTTGACCGTGCTTGTTTTGCTCCGGTTTCATCATTTTCCTCCATTTTTCCTACAAAAGTCATCACTCTATACAAAAACAGATTAAGATTCAAATGAATCTAAAATATCCTAACATACATGAAAATAAGCCTAATAAAGATGTAATTATGCCCCAAATCACATGTTATCCACAAAATTGGTGGAAAATGAATTAGTTGTTTTTTTAAAGGGCATTGAATTGGCCTAGGTCCTGATAAAAAAAAAAATTCTTAGCTTGCAGCAGTGTTTCAAACTTTCAAAAATTTGAACCGTGAGTTAAATTCAAAATTTGTTTCAATAAAAATTACAATTTTAGTCCTATCCGGCACGGTGCCTCACAATTTTGGTCCCAATAGTTTTTACTTTGATTGTGTTGGTGAATTTTCTTGTCATTTTGGTCTCACCATTACGTTTTATATTGTTGTAACTGCAAATTTTGTATTATTAAATATAATAACACGAAAAAGGTTTATAATTAAATTTATTCGGATCGAACCGAGAAACTTTGCGGGTTCTTGACACTAAACTTGTTCCTCTGATTCTTCTCTTCAAGTTTGCTTTGACTCGAACAAATTTTTTTATCTTCAATCTTGTTCGGAGTTGGATTTAGATGATTATAACGCTTTATTCAAGGGCAGAATGCCTTGTTTAGGATTAAACGCTGATTTGTGAAGACGTGGTGGAAGAACGCCTTTGAATGTAAGGTGGACTTCTTTGAATTTGGTGAGGAACGTTCTTGAATCTTCAAGAATCCTTCGGAAAAAATACTTGATCGGAGGGTTTTAGGACTTTAGTCTCGGATCAAAGGCTGTTTCTGATGGATTTTCACGAAGAACGACTAAGAACGGTGAAGAACACCTTTGAATCTTCAAAGGCCTTGAAGAACGCTTTTTTAGGCTTCTTCGAATCTTCGAGGAGAAATGTTGTATCGGAGGGGTTTTGGACTTTGATCTTGGATCAGAGGTTGTTTCAAACTGCTTTTCGTGAAAAACGCTTCGAGTTTGACGAAGAACACTTCCAGTCTTCAAGAACAGTTGCAGAGGATTTGCTTGCTTGGATGCTAGATCGTCTAAATGCTCATCGACTTCGATTGTGAAATGAACACACGAAGGCCCCTATTTATAGGGTGAAGGATGGAAAATCGGCCTTTCTAGCAAGGCCACGTGGCGCCGTCTGATTGGTCGGTGTCATTTGATTGGCTTAATTTGCGAATTAATAAGATTTGATTTGATTAATTTAGTTCGCTTCTCCTTTTGACGAGATATCATTTAATTTCAGATCTTATGGCAAATAAACTGTATTTATTAACCAATAAGAGTATCGAAAACTCATTTAATTTAACCGACTTGTATCGTGTACATTTAACATCAATTTCAACTATTTAATTCAAGAATTAATTTAATTATATTCTCAAAATGAAATAGTAAATTTAATTTGATATTAATATTTGATTTGTACACTTGTCACCATTTAATTAAGTGCAAAATCAATTTGCTTACAAATGCCCCCTCGTGCTTTGTTCACAGTTATTTTTTACTTCAAGTGAATGAAGCACGAAATCATTTGACACTTGGGCCTTTGTTTATTTAAGAACCACCCGAATTGTTAACTTTTTTCAATCCCATCAATTTTATTAACCTTATGAAGAGATTACTTTGTTCATGCCACAAAGTTATTATTATTTTTTCCCCGCGACCTGGCACTTTGGATCACACCCCCTTTTAATTTTCTTTTATTCTCCTTTTACATTTAATTGGCTCAGCTCTATTTTCTTTTCTTTTTCTTTCAGGCCCAATACCCCTAGGAATATCTTTATAGCGTAATATCTGCACTGTAATTGGGATAAAAGATCAAATCATTAATTTACCGGATTTTCTTTTGAAATCAATCAACATCAATTTTACAATCTCCCGAATTTCTTTACTTTAAAGCCAATCCGTATCCTCCTATAAAAAAATAGTTGTTTGTTCTTCTTTTCCTCCGCAGCATGTGAAGGATGACAGAGGGGATTTCTGTACCCCAAGACCACCACTACGACTACGTCGGTTGGATGTGCATAGTAGGGGCAAAGCAGTACAACAGGCCTTCAAGACGGCTTTTGTTCGAGAGGCGGCACAACAAGGCATCAAGCGGCACAATATTGGGTTTGGCCAGAGGTGGCTGCAACATGAAAGAGTGGTGGGTGTGGCTCAACCATCGGCATTTTTACGCTCATCGGCGACACGAGCAACAGACGGGAGGGTGAACCATCAGAATTTATGTGCCACCGCTTCAACTACCATTGCATCAGCCCTCATCGTATGCCACTATAACTACTATCGCTTACCCTTAGCTCCCCAGTACCACTATAGCTAACATTATTTCCTTCACTTCAACTACCGTCGTCGGGCTTGATCAGGAAAGCATCCAAGAAGGCTCTATAGAGGTTGCACCGACATTGCTTCAGACTGTAATAAAGCTGCTTTTAACCGGGAGCACAACATAGCAATGAGCAAAGACCCAGATGGGATGGGAGATGCGATGTTGTGGATTATACAACAGAGCTCTCAATTTTTATAATATATTGAACCTTGGACCTCTTGCACAGAAAATAAAGTACTTACCATCTAGGCTATTTACAAAACTTTACACATTTTGGATTTCAATATTATTTAACTTATTAACATTTTTTTCTTTATTCTTTTTTTCTTTTCTTTTTTTAATAGAACAATGGTAATATTAATTCACATTAATAATTAAAATTACTAATTTTATATGGACCAAACAATTTTCTACCTACTTTATAAAATAATATATGCGTGTATATATATATATATATATTTGTGCGTGTGTTTGTATACATATAATATAAATTCATAAATTGTATAATTGTATTATTTAATAATTTTAAATGAAAAATATAAATTATTTTGTATGCATGTAATTAATATATTTTTTAATTAATAAATTGATTCAAATGATAAATAAATTTTATGCTTATGAATAAATTTTTTTTTAAATCATATGCATATTATATATATGTATATATATATATATATCGAACTAATAATATTATTCTTATTGATAATGTATGATTATATATATGTTGAATTTAAATATTTATTATAAAGTGTTACCAAAATATGTTACCTATATAAAAGTATTACCTGAAAGGTGTTACTTATTTTAAAGAGTTACTAAAAAGTGTTACCTGTGTAAAAGCGTTACTAAAAAAAGCGTTACATATATAAAAGTGTTACCTAAAAAGCGTTACCTACTATAAAGTGTTACATAAAAGCGTTACTTATTTAAGAGTGTTGCATATAAGTGTTGCATATTAACAAAGTGTTACTTGAGGTGTTACATAATATATAAACTAAAATAAGTGTTACCATAATGTGTTACATAAACTAAATGTGTTACAATAAGATGTTACTTAAAGTCAATTATGTTGTAGTGACTTTAGTGACAAGCATTCGACTAATGCTCAATAGAGGTACTTTCAACCGTGCGATGCATACATTCAGGATAGAGCAAAGATGCACGAGGCTCAGACGGCAACACAGGCATCGTCGGTCTTGGGTAAAGGCAGACTAGAAGCTTTCTACGACATCTTGGGGCTGAATTTGTGAAGAACCCAGACTGGCATCACCGAGGCATTTCATCGAACAGTATAGATTTCTCTATTTTATCTGTTTTCTTCTTAATTTATTGGACTGGAAACATGCTAATAGCACGTATTTCTAAATGCGTGTGACCATTTTGTCGGTGCTACTCTGAGTTTATGATTAGTTTTGGAAGTTTCTATTTACATATATGATGTTCTTTTAGTTGTTCCTTAACACGTTTTTGCTTTTTGCATCTCCCTTTTAACTTCTCATTAAGCGATTCCATTTTAATTTTAACTCATGAGTAATTGTTTTATTTGGATTATCAATGATCAGAAGTTTGATCGGTGACTGAACATCTTTGTTTCGGTGAGTCGCTCATTGCTTCTATGATATAACTGATACAGTCGATGAATCTTATGGCGGATTAAAAAATATTTATCACTACTATTTTCTCTTGATTTATATTTAATTTTTTAAACACAAGATGAATGTGTGTTGTAGTAGTTAGTTGTTCTTGTGTTCGATGAGTTATTTTGGTTGCTTGTTACGTGATCAATTTTGTAATTTGAAATACGGTCAACTAAATTGGTTCGAATTATTTCTTAATTTATGAATTTAATCGCTCATTACAATTTTTGTGTTGTATGAGACAAAGACGCTTATCCTAATGTTCTATCAATTGCTTCAACCTATCTTTGAGCTGATCACCAAATTACTATTTTTCTTTTCATTCTTTTTTTAATGTTAGATTTATATGTATAGTTTTGTCAGTATACCATTTTAGTCTAATAACCTTGAACGAGTATTATAATGTGTTTGACTTTCTTCATCTTTAAGTTTACTTTTCCAAAATATTGTATCCTTTTGTAGTGAGAAATTAAAAACGCTCGATCTGTTTCCCGTGGTTCAATTAAGGATTGACACCTTCATCATCTCTCAGAACTGCACTGGTACGAACAGGAGATTAGAGATCTCTATCCGCCGAACTCCTTCGTGTTCCCCGTGCTTCCGTCGGGTTTCATTTTTAGATCCTATTTTTGCCCGACCCGAGACCCGCAAATTTTTTGTCGGGTCAGATTTAACTCGCGAATTTAAATTATTAGTCAAAATTGATTGAATATTGGGTGCAAAATCCAAGTGCACCCTAGAATTACTTTTAATTTGATTGTTTTATCCAAATGACAAAATGAATTTGAGAGTAAGGGGTATATTGGATTGGGATTTTAAAAGATTTTTTTAGCTAAAAAAAAAAAGTAATGCACATTTTATAGTAGTTTTATCATTTTTAAGATTTTGTAGGATTCTATAAGACTTTTTAAATCAGATTTTAATGGATTCTGTAGGACTTTGTGGAGTTTGTAGAATTTCATGGATTTGTGACATAAAAAGAGTTCAAAATAGCATTCATCCACATATCTATAGCTATACTAGTCCTCCAAGCATTAGCGTCTTGTCGCTCTTGCTCTTGGGTTTGAATAATAATATTAATATTATAATAATACTAATAATATTAATATAAAAAATAAGTATTTACCTTGTAGCACTTTAAGTCCATCCCTCCTTGTTATAGCATAATGAGCCGAACTCTCCCACCCACTAAAAACGTACATGGACTCCAAATCAAAATTACAAGCGGTTAATACATTTTGTGATATCTTTCCATGACGATTATTATAACTGCCTACATCTCGTCCTTTACTATTGTTGGAATATGTGTCTCGTCAATAGCTCCAATGCAATCCTAATATAACAATTTTCGTATGAAAAATATAAATATAGTAGTGTCATTTTAATTTTAATTTTTATTGTTCATCAAGTAATCTGGCTATTGGGCAGCAAGACTTGGGCTTGGAATTTTCGCACAATTTTTCGCATGCGCATCAATTTTGTTTCGTCCATATTTTAAGCTCTCGAACTCCGATTGACTCGATTCTTTTTTTGTTGCGATTTTGATGTCGGTCAAGAGAAGACAACCAATTAATTCTGAATATTTCTTAAACCCTCCTTACCTCGATATTGCTGCTGCAGGAACATATTCGAGATATGAAAGTAGTCTTTCTCAAGCATTTATGTTTTCACCACACAACTTTAATTAAGAAGTAATTATGACTAAATTATATTTATTAAAATAGTTGAAATTTTGAAGTCATAGGTGAGGCCAATCACACCGGGCTTTTGGAAGGACGACCATCTATAGGTGATCGTATTTTTTTTTTTTGATCTATCCACTATGGCGTCCAAATAAATACAATAACTCGAATAAAATTCAATATGATAGCCAAAATAAATTGGAGGTGACATTTAATAGAGTCACGTTTGGTAATAATTTGTAATAATTTTCAGTTTATCACATTGGAAGGACAAACATATCAGTCTATTGTGATTGAAAAGTTTAATACAAGGAATTGCACTTAGCCGAAAACTAGGAATTACTCAAGCTCATAAATATATTTTTCTAGTTACGTGCATAAAATAAATTCAACTAATTTATTTAATATAAATTAAAAGTACGGCACTAATTAGTAATCACGTGGTGAACAAATTTATACAGCTACCCACAATTATGTGGGCATTATATAAAGTCAATTAGTGACACTAAAAAATAAATAAATTAATAGCACAAACATAAGGCATATACTTATCACTTTTAATTCTCAATTCAATTTATTTCATTCCTATATACTGAAATAAAATTACCATGAAAAAGTTGAGTAAATTTTTCTTCTTAAAGAGTCAATTTCTTTCACATTAGTGATGGTTACATAATATTGAATAACAATCCAACTTATTGTAACTATTCTTGAAAAGCACTAACTATCTTTTAATGGGGATGAATAGTTAAATTAGATATAACAAATGAAATACCAAAAGTATTAAATATATAATTAATAGTTGTTTGTCTTTATCGATCATAATAAAATTTAAATACTAATTATCATTTATCACATGAATCACACACAATGTCGACGACAATACACAAACATTGTAGAAAATTTACACCTAGTTTAATACACATAAACTAGATGCAAATCCACACACATGACAATATATACTTAGATAGGTATACACATGTAATACATAGGTGGCCCAAGTAGAGGACTCCAAATTTTCATAGAATTCATAAATAATCAATTCTTAGATCATAAAATAGCAATATGAACATTATCACAACTAAACCATTACGAATAATTAATAAAAGTTACTACCTTGACAATCTTCTCCAAAACTTAATCTCAAGTTGCGTAAGCGCATATATATATATATATATATATATATATATATATATATATATATATATAATAAGCAGTCAATAGAGGGGGACATAAATATTGTAGCAAAAGAGAATATATCGTTCTTTCGATAAAAAGTAGAACCTGATTCGGGAAAAGAGTGCTAGGGAAAATTGTAGAGCACTCGTGCTGATAACGTGTTGTGAAACTAATAGAAATATGTAAAATGTATAGAGAAAAGAATGTAGGGAGAATTATATTTATTCAACTTAGGGGGCGCTTGGTTATAACTCTTCAATGGTAATGGGAATGAGATTGAAAATTAGTGTAATTAGAATGGTTCATGAGAACAAAATCACTACATCTCCTCCTAAATAAGGTAATCACTACTCCATTTTGATTACCCTATTCTCTTCCTACAATCATCCTCCTCAATCACTCCCCTCTTCCTCCACCAACAACCATTTGTTGTCTACTTCTATTCCAAAATTGGGGCATGACACTAGCAATAGTGTCACTATTGGAACACTTTTTCCCCTAACATATCATTTTTCTTATGAGGGCATAGATGGAAATAAATTTTCATTCTCATTACCATTGAAGAATGGTTAACCAAGCGCCCCCTTAGTTCATACGTTCAAATGAGGTGGCATACCACCTATTTGTACAAATGCATAGAGGCTTCTAGTATCCTTTGGAGTCCAAGGGAATGTGTGTATTTATTTTGTGAAAATAAAAGGACACCCTGTTAATTTTGTAATTATTTGAGAAAAACAAAAGGTCATTCATTAATTATTTCATAACATAAAATACATATTTAACTGTACTTTCGCCCCTCGAAATTATAAATCCTGAATCCGCGGTATTTTCTATAAAATTATGTCGAAACTGCAAGAGAGTCCTTGTAAACCATTTCAAGAGGTGTTGCTTAAAATTATATCTAGCTTAAAGTCGGTTTTTATTTCAAGAGATCCCTTTATCAAGTAAAGTGCAAAAGTACCTATAGTATTTCTTTAGAAAAGTATTCCCTCCGCTCATACTTGTTTGCTACATCACCAAAAAAATTTGTTCCATATTTATTTGCTACATTCATTTTTAGCAAAAAATCAATAATATATTTTAGTATTCTAATTAAAAGCATCAATTGTATCACTTTATCATTTTAAGTACTAACAAACAACTATTTTATTAAAATATGTGCAAATAGTAAAGTAACAAACAAGTATGGGACAGAGGGGAGTATTACTCTTCAATATTTAAGATGTAGCCTTGTAATCCAATGGCGTGTTTTAAATCTCATTTTATTTTGTGTTTATATTTTCCATATGATACTTTCGAAACATGAAATTACAAGAATTATAATGACTTGAACGAAATATATATTAATATTAAATTCTATTAACTTTTTGATTACATGTTTATCTTCAATCCTTTTCATTTTCAATTTCAATTTCAATTTAAAGTTTATTTAGTATTTTTATTTATCAATCAAGATCAAACAAATTACTCGGCCTTAAACATAAAATTATTTAGTTCTTCATATAATCACACTATTATTTAAATTTGATTAGTTGCAAGTTACAACTTCCACATGCATATATGTATCATCAGATTGATTCCTATATTCCACTTATGACAAAGTATAGAGTGAAACTAGTTTATATATGAATCACTGAAGGGTATTAGTTATTTTTATTAAAGAGTATTAATTGTATTTACTGAAAAATATTACTGATTTACTCTAAAAAGTCTTAGTTGTTCAGTGAAAATGAACTAAGACTCTTCAGTGTAAATCAGTAATACTCTTCAGTAAAAACAACTAATACCCTTCAATGAAAATAACTAATACCCTCATATATAAACCAATTTCACTCTATACATACTCTCCACTTATTGTATTTTACTTAGTGTTTCAATTTTTATTGAAATGATCCATTACTATAGTGGTTTGTTGGATATTTTTTAAAATTTCACATGTCAAACATCCCATTCATGAAACACAAAGTGGAATAGATAATTTCATTTGATATTGTATCAATTATTGAGGGGTTTATTAGTTACTAGTTACAACTTCCACATGCATATATTGCATCAATTATAGTGGAGTTTGATTCCTAGAGGTAAACATGCATGGATTTAATTTCCACCTTCACCATGACCCGACCCATGACCCTCTCCGGATCCTCCACCACGGCCAGATCCACCGCCACCGCCACCCCCTGAGCCCGACCCTGCCCTAGATCCAGCAGAAGAGCCCGCAGACGAGCCTGCGCCACCACCACCCCCACCAGAACTCGAACTTGAGCTCGAGCTTGAACTAGAACTAGAGCTGGATCTAGAGCCCGAGCCTGACCCTGCACCGGCTCCTGAACCACTACCACCACCCCCTATACCGATGCCAATTCCAGCACCAATACCGAGTCCTATGCCGCCCAAATCCAGGCCTAGGTCTTTTCTTGCAACCCGGCTCTCACAAACTATTGCTAAACTCGATAAAATGAGCATACCAACAACACTATATGACTTCAAATTACCCATAGACATGTATGAATTTTGGGAAAATTTTCTTGGTTTAAACGCTTTGTGGAAATATAGAGGTATTTATAGTAGTAGACTGCTAAAGATAACATGTGTTAATAGTGGCAAAAATTAAAAAGATAATGTATTTGGTAAAGCTGGGATGTAATGTTGCATACTGGAGTATAATTTATTATAGATTTAATTTGTGGATGTAAAAAAATTAAAAGGCATGCATGCAGTGGAAGCCTGGTTGGATTCCTCTTCTACAGACCATTATCATCAGGTGATATATATAGGAATTGCCAACCCACTATCAAGATTTGTTGTAAAACATGTTATTTTGTGGCAATTAACAAATAATATTGAATTTGACATTATTATGCCAGCTCAAATACTATTTCATATCAAATTAATTATCGTTTATGCATGTTGCTTACACTAAAAAAACGCGCGTTTTTACGGCGAATATTTACGACGGCCAAGGATTTCGTCGTTAATACACACGTTTTACGACAGATCTACAACGGAAATTAACCATAGCTCGTTCGGACTTAAATTTTACGACGGATTGCAAAAACCCGTCGTTAATTCTCAATTTTTACGACGGGAATGACCGTCATAAAATAAGCAGGACCCACTCTTCGTTTATTCAGCCAAATTTAACAACGGAAGGCCCGTGGTAAATTTTAAAATCGACATTAACGACGGGCAAGCCCGTCGTAAAATTCAAACCGTTTGACCAAAGCTTTTCGTAAACGGTGCGAAATTATTGTGGCCGACAAGTTTACCTTTATATTTGTCCGTCGTAAAATTTAACTTTATATTTGCCCGTCGTAAAACTTGACGTTTTGGCCGCGACTTTTCAAGAACCGGTGCTCATTTATTACCGGTGACTTATTTATGACGGGCTAGCCTATTTACGACGGGCATAACCGTCGTAAATCTGCAAATACGACGCCGATTTTGGCCTAAAGGCGGCAATTTTAGCGACGGGCTGCTGCCCGTCGTATTTTTTTTTTTTGCCTATATAAGGCAGAGCCGGCGAGCTCATTCCTCACACGAGCAAAAACCAAGAAAAATTGAAGAAGAAGAGGGCGACGTCCGGTGAGCACTCAGGAGCCAATTTCATCCCGATCAAAGTTCTTTTTTCGTCGATCTGTACCCTTAATTGTAAGTTTTTCAATTTTTTATCGTTTAAATTTCATTTTAAAACATTGATTAGTCTTTAGTTTTTTTATATGTGATATGTTAATTGGTTAGATTTTTATTTATATTATGTACAAATTATGTTAATTGTTTAGAATTTTGTTTAGATATGAGAATGTATAAAAATGTTAATTGTTTAGATTTTTGTTTAGATATGAGTTTGTACAAATCATGTTAATTGTTTATAATTTTATTTAGATATGAGTATGCATAAAAATGTTAATCGTTTAGATTTTTGTTTAGATATGAATATGTACAAATCATGTTAATTGTTTAGAATTTTGTTTAGATATGAGTATGCATAAAAATGTTAATTGTTTAGATTTTTGTTTAGAACTGAGTTTGTACAAATCATGTTAATTGTTTAGATATGAGTATGCATAAAAATGTTAATCGTTTAGATTTTTGTTTAGATATGAATATGTACAAATCCTGTTAATTGTTTAGAATTTTGTTTAGATATGAGTATGCATAAAAATATTAATTATTTAGATTTTTATTTATATATGAGTTTGTACAAATCATGTTAATTGTTTAGAATTTTGTTTAGATATAAGTATGCATAAAATATGTTAATTATTTAGATTTTTGTTTAGATATGAGTATGTATATAACATGTTAATTGTTTAGATTTTTGTGTTGATATGAGTATGCATAAAACATGTTAATTGTAAATATTTAATATGGTTTAAATTTTTAATATTTTATGATACATATAGTTGTTTAGATTTTTATAAATATTGAATATTTTAGATTTTTATATATAAATAATGATTGTTGTTATATATTGAATGTTTTAGATGAGTGGACAAGGAAGTGGATCCGCTGGAGGGAGTGGAAGCCAGGAGAGGGGCCGAGGGAGAGGGAGAGGGAGGAGACGAGCGGGGTCTCTTAGACCCGTTGTAGCTCCGATTGTCTAGCCCGAGGGGTCATCGTCTGCACCCCAAACGGGTGAGGCCTCATCTTCCTCCCGCCAGCATCCCACTGGGCGGGTGGTGATTGATGTTGAGCCCCGTGGGACATCGTAAGTTTTAATGTTTTATATTCAACATTTATTAATTAAAATCTAATTATTTTACTAACTTTGTAATTTTAATGTTGCAGTTGGATCCCGGTACATGAGGTTACTACACACGTCTATCTTGAGCGGTGGATTCGAGCCCACCGGTTACAGTTGGTCAGCGGTGTCTGGAAGGAAGAAACGGGAGTATTTCGAGGAGTTCAAAGTAAAATTTATTTAATTTATTGAATTTATTCATTAATTTTTAATATAAATTATATAAATAAATTGATATTTATATTTTAATGTAATTGCAGAAATTCGTACAATGGAGATCGGAGCATGAGGCTCAAATGTGGAAGTAATTCAATGGAAAGGGGGCCGAAAAATTCAGAGATTTGATGTATAACATTCGGGAGACATACCATGAAAGTGGGACCCCGGCAAATATGGGGACGGCAACAGGGGCCAGGAGATTTGGCCTCAATTTCTCGCCTACTGGAAAAACGACGAATTCAAGGAGAAGTCGTAGAAGAACAAGGCGAATCGCCTTAGCGACCCTAATGGAGAAGGGGTCGCGCGACATCGGACCGGTTCTCGGTCCATTTATGAGCACGGGTTGCAATTTGTAATTGACCAATTTTATATAAATTCTTAATGTTTTTTATGAATTTTTGGTAAATTTTTATTACTAAATATTTATTTGTAGGAGCGGGAGCATGGACGTGAGCCCTCTCATTTTGAGAGACTACAGCTTGCCCACCCGCTGGATGAGGAGACCGGAAGGTCCACCTACGGTCGCACCACCGAGATCCACGTAAGTATTATTTTTAATTTTAATTAGCTTATTATTTAAAAAAAATTATTTATTAATTTAAAGTATTGTTAATTTACAGAGGAAGATGTGTGATGACCTTGCCTCCTAGTCTCAGCCTCAGGAAGGGACAGAAGGACCGGTCTCTATGCCCCCTCTCCCCCCCTCAGAGCCTTCTGTAGACGTTCAAAATGAGCTCTACTTTAAGAACGTCAAGGCTAAGAAGGGGCGGTTCACTTGATTGAGTGGTTTTGGAAAGAGCATACTCCGATCTTGTGGAACCGGCTCATCCTCTTCCCAGTCCTCCGTCGACTCTCATCCCAGCGACATCGAGAGACAGTTTTCGACGTTGTCAAGCAGATGGAGCTCCTCCAGCAGCGAGAGGCGGAGCGACAGGTGCAGCTGGAGTACGAGAGGAGGCGACGAGCATCGGAGGAGGAGCAGCTGAAGTTGTGGATAATGGTGAATTAAGTGAAGATGAAGAGTTTGATGATGAATATGAAGAGCCTTGATTATGAGCAGGAGATACTCAAAGAAGATGATGTGATGAAATGTAACAATCTAATGTTTTTTATTTTACAAGAGTCCAAAATTGTTCCCAATATTCTGTCATTTTTGGGTTATGTATCAAGGAGAGTTCAATAACAGTATCTTACTCTAATCCAGTGGTTCATTTATGACAATGGTAAATTATCTACAACTACTAATCTACTTTAGTGGTGAAAGAGTTCTTCAATCATTATATATCATGTGTCCTTGTGTGACATATTTTACGTACATGGATATTTACTTGGGATGTATGTAAAAAATAGTAAATCTGGTTATGCATATTCTTTCTTTTCTTCTCCAATATTAAAGCAAACATGCTACTCCTAATTTCATCATCGTTTACATATGCAAAATGTAGTTACAATGCACTTTACAAGGTATCTCCATAATCCAAGAAAATTGATACCATTCTCTGAAGTTTCAGTACAAGCAATGAATTTCTACATGAAGCTCAACTACACAAAAAAATCATAATTACCTAGCATTAAGATCAGATTCTAAACATCATCAAGAAAATAATTTTGTGCAGTTAAAACTAGTAAAAACTACAGTTTGTTTATGCCAAAAGGTGCAAAATACCAACATTTATACCACATCTAACAGTTAAAGGTTATACCACCGCTCCAGTAGAAACAACATGCTTCTGCCAAAAGGTGTAAAGTACCAACATTTATACTATCTAACAGTTAAAGGTTATACCACCGCTACAGTCCCTCTAGCAAATTATCAATGTCAAAATTCTCATTTACACTCTGCCTCCTTTCACCCCCGATCGATGATGATCCTAATCCATCTTGGTTATTTTGATTTATTTTCATTCGGGAACGAGCAAGTTCCATAAGTTCAGCATGTTGAGTTCTTTGAGTTTTCAATTGACTCTGTAGTTGCAAACACTTCTCGGTGGCATCATTTGCAATTTTCTTTACTTCTCTAGTTTATCCTTCAATTCTATCACCTATCTTTGTGAATCTTGTGACGACAAACTAACACATGTAAACAAATATCGTTTACGTGTGTTAAATCCCAATTCTTCAGGATATATATAGACAGAGAAACCCATGACCCTTGCTTTCTTTGGTGACACTACAACTTTCACCCATTTCTCGGCATCAACATCTACGGGCCACATTGTGCGATCTCCCCCATAGTCTCTAGTGCAATCTTCAACATATCTATCCTATTTAAAAGGGAAAACAATTATAAGAATTATGTAATCAATTAATGTTCATTTGAAAACTTGATGTTATAACTTACATGTGCATCCTTGAATTTTGGATCAATCCACTCTGGGGCTGCATTAGGGTCATTGGGATTGCGCTTCATGTGGGTGTCAGCGTAGTTCTCTATATCGGAGATATTAAAGGAAATTATGATTAATTATTTGACCTTGTAAATTAGCTGTAAATTATCTTGTAATTAGTTCTATTTTATCTCCTCTAATTGTGGAGATTTGTTGTACTCCTCCTTTATTTATTGAATATCCGTCAATCACCAATTCAAGGTGATTTTCTCAACTTGACATGGTATCAGAGCCTCTGCTCACATGACATCTCAGGCCTCCGCTCTTGAGACGTTTGAACCTTATATTGGTAAAGGTTCTGTTGTTGTTGGTAATGGTGAAACTTTGAATATATCGCATATTGGCACTCATAAATTAACTCCTGATGTGAATTTGCTTGATGTTTTAGTCGTGACTCACATTACCAAGAATTTGCTTTCTATCAGTAAACTAACGTCGGATTACCCTGTTGACGTAGTATTTTCTGATACTTATTTTACGATTCAGAACCGGGCAAAAAAAAAGAATTTTGGCTCAGGGTAGATGTGACAAGGGCTTGTACGTGCTTGATAAAGGGATTCCAGCTTTGGTTGTGGCTATAAGAACCAAGGTTTTAAAAGCAAGTTATGAGTTGTGGCATTTACGCCTGGGGCATGTGTCATTTTCAGATATCTCTTTGCTAGATAAATTAGGACACTTATCTGTTACGTCCTTATTACCGAACCCTACTTCTTGTTCTCCTTGTCAGTTGGCAAAGAGTAAACGTTTGAGTTTTGATTTAAATGATAAACGTGCTTCGATGGTGCTTGATCTTATTCATTGTGATTTATGGGGTCCTGCTCCGGTTTTTACATCTGATGGATTTCGTTATTATGCTGCATTTGTTGACGATTACTCTAGATTTACCTGGATTTTTCCTTTACGTGCGAAGTCGGAGTTTTATGATGTGTTGGTTCAATTTCATGCTTTTGTTTGCAACCAATTTTCAACCATTATTAAGACTTTTCAAAGTGATGGAGGTACGAAATTCGTGAATTCTCGAGTTGCTAAGTTTTTTGCATTACATGGCATACATCATCGTCTCTCTTGTCCGTATACGCCTCAGCAGAATGGTCGTGCTGAACGAAAGCACCGACACATCACTGAAACATGTTTATCAATGATGTTTCATGCTCACGCCCCTGTCTCACTTTGGTTTGATGCTTTTGCTACTGCCGTATTCGTTATTAACAGGCTTCATTCCTCTGTTCTTAACGATAAATCTCCGTTTGAGGTGCTTTTTGGAAGTGTACCTAATTATGCAAACTTTAAGCCATTCGGATGTCGTGTCTATCCGTATCTACGAGATTATGCAGCAACCAAGCTAGAGCCTCGGAGCCGTCCTTGTATTTTCCTCGGTTACAGCAGCTCTTATAAGGGGTTTCGTTGTTTTGATCTTGTCTCATCTCGGGTCTTCACCACTCGCCATGCTCAATTCAACGAACAGGAATTCCCCTTCTCTGAATCTTCAGGGTCGTCTCCGACTCCACATTCTGATTTGGATCTTTCAACATTTCTAGATGGTGCATATAATTTGACCTCCCCATCACGTGTTTCGCCTTCCTCCTTGTCGCATGGCCCTGACCGACCCGTGCACTCACCTTCTCCTCCGATTCGCATCCTTGATGAGGACCCTATACCTCTCACACCACTGCCCGAACCTGAACTTATGGTTGAGCATCCTGATTCCCAGCCAGCTGAGCCTGATCATGTTGCAACCCCTATTCCTCAGCCAGTTCAGCCTCCGACACATCCCATGATCACACGAGCCCGAGCTGGGGTCTTCAAACCCGTTATCCAGTTGATTTGGCATCTACTGCTCTCTTAACTGCTCTTGTTGCGGCTTCAGAGCCTCGTGTCTTTAAATCTGCTGCTAAGTCCCCCCACTGGCTCGCTGCCATGCAAGAAGAAATCGATGCTCTTCGCCATAACAACACTTGGGATCTTGTCCCTCGACCTCCTGACATGAATATTGTTGGATCTAAGTGGGTATTTCACATGAAATATCATGCAGATGGTACTATTGAGCATCACAAGGCTCGTCTTGTGGCCCAAGGATTTACTCAAATCCCTGGTTTGGATTTTCATCACACCTTCAGCCCCATCGTACGAGCAGCCACTGTTCGGGTCGTTCTGGCCCTCTCAGTTCATCAAGGTTGGTCTCTCCATCAGCTAGATGTAAAGAATGCATTTCTTAATGGTGTTCTTACGAAACCAGTATTTATGGCTCAGCCTCCAGGCTTCGTCAATCCCCAGTTTCCGAATCATGTATGTCGTCTGAAGAAAGCACTGTATGGGTTGCGGCAGGCGCCCCTAGCCTGGTATCAGCGTTTCAACGCTTATTTATTTGGCCTTGGTTTTCATCAGAGTCGCTCTGATTCTTCCCTATTCTTCTTTCATCGTGGTACATCAGTACTTTATTTGCTGTTATATGTTGACGACATTATAGTCACAGGAAATGATGATTCTGTTCTTCGAAAGTTTATTGATCGTACGCATCAGGAGTTTGCTATAAAGGATCTGGGAAAATTAAATTACTTCTTGGGGTTGGAGATTTCCTACACATCCGATGGCTTGTTTGTCAGTCAAGCTAAGTATGCCCATGACATCTTGGAACGAGCCGAATTGCTCGATTCAAAACCAGTCCACACTCCTTTGGCTGCTGGTAGCACGCTCACCAGTGAGGGCTCTCATTTCCATGATCCTACTTTGTATTGTTCACTAGTTGGAGCCCTCCAGTATCTTACTATCACACAGCCGGATCTTTCCTTCTCGGTCAACCTCGTTAGCCAGTTCCTTCATTCACCCACCGAGGATCACTTTCTTGCCGTAAAGAGGATTCTTCGATACGTCAAGGGCACTGTGCATTTTGGTTTATCGTTTGTAAGACGTCCTGATCACTCTATTACTGGATATTCGGATGCGGATTGGGCACGGTGCATTGAGACTCGTCGTTCGACATATGGCTATTCGATTTTCTTGGGGGCAATCTTATTTCCTGGAGCGCCAAGAAACAACCCACAGTCGCTCGTTCTAGTTGTGAATCCGAATATCGGGCAATGGCGAATGCAGCTTCCGAATTAGTTTGGCTCACAAACAATCTTGGTGAACTCAAGGCTCTTCCACGGTCCAGCCCTCGACTACTTTATGATAATAAGAGTGCTATCTTCATCAGTCAAAATCCAGTTTCACATAAGCGGGCTAAGCACATTGACCTGGACTATCACTTTGTTCGGGAGTTGGTTTCTTCTGGAAGAATTTCTACTCATTTTGTTCCATCTCATCTACAGTTGGCGGATATTTTCACGAAGGCTCTTCCTCGACCTGCTTTCGAGTTTCTTTGGTCCAAGCTTTGCGTTAGCTTACACCCCACGCATCGCTTGCGGGGGGGGGGGGGGGGTATCGGAGATATTAAAGGAAATTATGATTAATTATTTGACCTTGTAAATTAGCTGTAAATTATCTTGTAATTAGTTCTATTTTATCTCCTCTAATTGTGGAGATTTGTTGTACTCCTCCTTTATTTATTGAATATCCGTCAATCACCAATTCAAGGTGATTTTCTCAACTTGACACTCTATAAAAAGAATTTCAGGGATACCTCATTCTTGTGCCTAGGAAAATATAGAGAGTACATTAACTCTATTAACAAATATGAAAGAAACCTGATACATTAGAAAAATAGTAATAATATGGTAGGAAATAACCTACTCAATATGAATAAGCTAGTAAACATAGTCTACTAAATTCTATTTGTAAAAAGGATTATAATAGTTTCCCATGAGAATTCTACTCAATAAATAGCTAATAATTATGTTAAAAAACATTACACTATACCTTTTCGATACCAGCATGCTCCATAGTCTTAGATCTGGTAGTGTGACTTGCTCGTGGGGCCTTACACTTATTCTCCTTTGCAGTTTTACTTCTTAAGAACTCAAGACTTCTCTAATAAGCGAGAAGTTCATCTCAATGTTGTTCAGCACACCACTCTGGTCTCTCTTTACTAACCTCATACTCTTCACGTGCATCATAAACGGCTTGGGATAAAGATCGACACATACTCTGCTCCCAAAGAGCTTTGATTGATCCATCTTCAACAGGATCCCACACATAAGTACTCTGGTGCAATTGGAAAGCATAGTTGTAAAATTGAGAATGATAATGAATTAAATGAACAAAAATTTGAAATAAACTTATTTTACCTCAAATTTATTCCAAAGAGTTCTTTTATTATCCTTGGGCATCCGGGTCCAATTAGGGTGACCCCCTTTAAGTCTTGTTCTAATATGGTTTCCAAGAGTTCTTGGTACTTTTTTATCGGACCAGCCTCCTAGAGGATTGAGCGAGATGTGCCCACGGTTTGCTCAATTAGTTGGGGCATCCTCTCCTTTGTTGCAGCCTCGACCTCGTTTTCTTTTCAAAACTGGAGCAACACTAGCATCGGTTTGGTTGGGGGATACTAAGGAGGTTGGGACTGCTTCTGAATTAGTAGTTGTACATTGTGACTTTGCAATTGCTCTTGCCTTTCGTGTAGATATCATCCCAAAGGTCCGAATATCAGTTTGTGCTCTTGTACATCTAGGTGCATTAGTTGGTAGGGGTCCTTGCGCATCTAGATTGTTGATAAGTGATGACAGTCGGGGAACTCAATTGGTTGAACGCCCAAACAGAGAAAATGTCCCAATACAATTAGACATCTAAAAATAGATATGAATGTTACAATCATTATAATGAACATATCACAAGAAATAAAAAAACAAAACAATCTCATGAATTATTCATTCTACATTCAAAGGAGAAAGTAAGAATGTAACTAATCCTTCACCGACTGAATATATCAGAAAATATTAAAGGGATTATTTATAAGAAGCATCATACACCCAACTTGTAGAAATATTCATATACAAAAAGATAAAAAAAAAAGCAGTCAAAACTAAGAGAGCAACTTCCTTTGAAATTTATTTTACATGAAAATCGACCTGACATTGATTGGACTGGAAGTTTGTATCATCAACTAAAGAATCTAAAAGTTATTAATACATCCAAAAAATAATTAAAAGTTTGACATCATAAATCTATATTGTATAGAGATGTCCAAATTTAATTTTCTAACATAAGAAAAATTTCCTAGTTACTTTAATATCTAGCAAATTGATAAAAAGTATATATATCATCATAAGTTGAGGCAATTGAAAATATAAGAATGTTCATACCATTATTCGTACTTTCCATGGATTAACTAGGAATGAGAGAAGATGCTTGTTTCAGTTAGCAGTGAAAACAAACAATACATTTGACAAATCGAATAGAAAATAGGGAGAGTCCAAAAGAATTATGCCTAACCACATATTAAGTTTTAAAGTGGCCGACATACTAAAACTATATATAGATGTATCAATTTAGATATTGAGGTAATAAAATAAATAAACTCAACATTTCATCATAATTCCTCTGCTCATGCGTGGCTCATAATTCTTTCTACCCTGACACTTTCCTCTCTTTGATTTTTAATTATAATACCCCAATACAATCCTTCAACCATGTATACTATTTTCCACTTACACATTCCCGCATAATATTGTAGAGGTTGTTTGCAAACAAAATGTATTAGGAACATTATTTGTAAACGAGAATAAAAACTTTTATAAGTAGCATCATAAACCCAAACTTGTAGAAGCCATTGTACTTACAATTACATAAACTATACAGGCTTTTAAGTGTATTTCAGAAATTTCTGAAAATAAGAGGAATAAGTGAAAAATTAATACCAATACTGATATCTCCATTGTCCGTAGAAAGAAACGAAAAATCTCTACTAAAACGTGCAACAATGTTCCAGTATCTATTTAATCATATAGTGTTGGTGTATACTGTAAAGCAAACTTTTGTTGGGCTTTTATGGATATATTCGATTTCCTTATTATCTGAAATAAATGGTTTTTCACATTATTGCAATCTTATTAATTGCTTGTATTGCTTGTATGTCTGTTTATCTTATATTGTAGATAATGTGGTGGGTTTGTAGTCACACAGAAGATCACATTATCAGTTCCTTATAAGATATAAACAATATTCACAACTGAGATAGTTCTGGACATAACTATTGGTATAAGTTGTAGTATCAACTTGTTAGTGGCTTGTCTTGGCCATTAGTTTATACTAGTACGCTATGTCGTATTGAATGGATCACAGTTAAGACATGTTCTTATATTCTGACTGTTATGAAGAACTAAAGGTCTTGGTGACTCTTGTAATTCTTAACCCTAATTGTGATATCTAAATATGTGGAGCGCTTGTTCATTACTTTGATTTACTATGGGTGAGAATCTTGTTAGATTCAAGACACTATGTATTTTGGGTAGTGACATCGTTTGCACGATGTCTATTTATTGACATTAGGGCACCGTGTCCTGGTGATCCAGGTTGATGACGTCCCCTTGAGGAAACTCATAAAGGATTGTCGTATTAAACCCTGCAGGTGGATTTAATCCGTACGACAACAAGGTTGAGTGGTACTACTCAAGAAATAATAGATGTTAATTAATTAAAGCAGTCAGAAGCTTTAATAATTAATGGACGTGCGATATCTTTAACATGGAGAATTATAGAGTCTAATAGAAGCCCTGATTCGGTTCGGGATATGACGGGAGTGCAACATTAATTCTCTAGTGGAATGAATTAATGTTCACGGGCCAAATAAATGTTCTGGGCTGAACATAAGAGTATTTGGGTCCGTGAGGAGCCCAAACCCTATACCTTCTAACAGATCCCTAGTCTGGCCCATGAAACCTAAAAGGAGTATATATAAAAGGACCTTGATTTCATCCAAACCCTTAGAGACTCATATTGCAGCAGCCGAAATTAGTGATTAGGGTTTGAGGAGACGAAATTGGGAGGCATTTTTCTCCATGTTCGCTAGTTCGCCGTCCACCCGGTGTTCGAACGAGGTTGGGAGACAGACTAGAAGATCTCTAGTGGAATCAACGTCTCGGTCTTCAAGGGTAACAAATCTAAACTAATCTTTAGATGCATGTTTAGGTTTTTAATTGTTTATACACGTTTGGTATCCCAACAACGATCTTGGGGACGGACCGCCTTCACCGGCGTGTTCCATCATATAGTTCTATGTACATGTTTTAATGAAAATCAATGATACCTAACCCTTGAAAAAAAGGAAATAAGTTACTTGGCTCTTCCAATGCTTGAGCCCTAAAGTCACGTTTGCTTGAAATCCTTCTTCGCCTCTAAAAAATTGCGGCAGCCGTGCTTGAGCCCTAAAAAAGAAGAGAAGTTAAGCTTAAAATATTAGAGGAGTTCTTGGCTTTTTTACAACGGAAAGAGATTACCCGCACGCGGTGGAAAGAAACTATTGGTGGAAGAAGAAATTTGTTGGCGGTGGAAATTGTGGCAGTAGTGCAAGAGACATTTCTCCTAAATTAACAATTCCAATAAGTGAAGAAAGGTGAAGTGTTTCTATGAGCTGTGTATTTTAGTAAATAACTTAAGTAGTTTTTTTTTTTTCCCCACTAATACCGACAAGAAATTAGTTGGTATTAATTTGAAAATAATAACCATATTTACCAAGCCTATCTGTAGGTTTGTTATTTTTTTGTCATATATTTGAAGGTATTATGGTGTATTGTGAGACTCATTTATGAATAAAGTAATTAATTACGAAAAATATGATACTTATATTTTTTATAAATTAACAATCTATTTTTTCCTAAATAGACCTCGCAATATTTCATAATACCCTCCAATATACCACAAAAAATAACAAATCTGAATATATATTAATATTGTTACTGACTATTTATTAGTCACTAAAAAAATAGCAAAACTTTTTGGGTTCGTGGGGAACTAATTGTTTCTTCCCGCTTATGAATTATTATAAATTAATATTACCTTTATCCTAGGCAGTCCCTACGAACTATTGGTCGGTAAATGTATGAGCAAACTTTTTCCTACGCGAGAACTAATGTTTCTTCCCGCCTATGAAACATAAATTGATTTACATTTTTTTTATGTAAATAACCACCGACAAATTTTTGGTCGGTAATATTAATAAAAATAATATTAGTATTTCTTTTTTCTTGTGTTCTTGGTTTTCTATTTCCTACCAACTATTGGTCGGAATTTTATTTATTCTGGACAGATTATTAAAATGGTCGGAATTGCTATAGGAGGTGTATGTGGGTATGTGACATGTTTCTTTTCGACAAATGATTGGCCAATAAATTTTGGCAAAAACTTGTATGAGACCGTCTCATAATATGAGACCTATCAAATTAAAAAAAGTGATAGGATTATCATAAAATGTGATAATATTTTTAAAGAAAAGTGATAAGTCACTTTTAACAAAAATATTATCACTTTTTGTTTAAACTTTATCACTTTTTAAAAGTGACAACTTTTTAATTAATAAGTGACACAATTTAAATTAAAAGTGAATCAAATATTATTGGTCTCATACCATGAGACGGTCTCATACAAGAATTACTCATAAATTTTTAATTACAACCGACCACAATCCGTCGGTATAAGTTCACCGGAAGTACACCTATTTCTTGTAGTGCTACCCAGGTAGAGATAAAAAAAAAAAAAGAAAAAGGGGGAGAGTGAGGGAATGGTGCATGAGGAACAAATCCATAAAAATGAATCTGATTTCTTGAGTGTGGACCCATGCACAAGTGACAACAGCATTGTGGGTCCCGCCACTAACTCTTTTTTTTAATGTATCGACTGTTTCCTATGAAAATATAGGGGTTTACATATTTATTGTTGCCTATACACAATTGGGCATGTTTCAACGGCAGGTTTCTCTCCTTTTTTTAATAAATTCATTTTGTAAATTTATTGCTAAAGGTAACGGTAATATTTTAAAACTCAGCGGATAAATATTTTCAACTCCCCCCATCTTCTATAAATAGGGATTAGTGGACTTTTTTTACACAAAAAAAAAAAGTTTTCATCTCAATCAAATTTCTATTTTTTATTGTAATTTTCTCAATCAATTTTTCAATATGGATCAAAATAATTGGGAGAATTTTTATAATTCTAAAAGTTTGGGAGAAAATTCATCTTCTCAAAATCCCAATATCCGTCCGCAAAATTCTAATGTTCGTCCTCAAAATTCCAACATTCGACCAGAAAATTTTCCCAAAATTCCAGCATTCGCCAATTCTTCCAGATTTCTAACTTATTTGGTTCATTTCATACCTCCCCTCATTCATACGAAAGATCTCCTTCAAACTCATCGGAAGAAACAACACCGATGGAGGGAGCAGCAACAAAGAGTGCGAAACACCGTGTTTTGGGAGGTAAACTCAATTTTCTCGTCCAGGAGTGGGTGACATTAATATTGTCAGTGCGTCGGAATCCGACGAGAAGTTATCAACGGGATACACTGATGAAGAGAATTGCTAACATAATGTTGGATCAATGTTAGCCTAGATTCAATGATTAGAAATAATCAGAAGATGGAGCAAATGTGGCAGAGGATTGCGACGAAGTATAACAACACTAGTCCGGTAAATAGGCCAAAGAGATTGTCAGCAACATTAAAATCAAAGTATTACGAGCTTCAGAAAAAATAAAATAATTCGCTGCAATCTATAATCAGTAGTTGGACGTGTGGGTGGGTGCAGTGATGCAGATATTTACGAAAAGATACAAAAAGTGTATAGGGAAGAGTGTGCGAAGAACAAATTTAAACTTCGCAATTGTTGGATACGTTTGAAGAGGTCTCCTAAATTCGAAAAATGTGATATGGGTGTCCGTCCAACAAAGATGATGAAGACTAATGAGTTTGGAGGAAATTGATCTTCTAATCTAGATACGAGTGGAACGAGGATGTCAGTGCACAGTGTACTCGTCCAATTGGACAGAAAGCGACAAAGAGAAAAGCTAAGGGAAAAGCTAACCCTATAGAAGTCGAAAAATTGAACAAGAGGTTGAATGAAATAAAAAAACGACAATCGAATTGGCAAAGAAAACACAAGTGCATTGGAACAACGATTGACAAAAAAAGGTGAGTGGAAAGCCATCATGAAGGATACCACCAACATGACACCAGAAGTATTTGAGGCACATAACTTCTATTGTGATGAAATCAGGATGAATTTGGGAATTCCAAAAAGGTAGTAGTTTATGTTTACTTATTTATTACTTGTATTTACTATTTCGTAGTTTGTTTAACATTGTTATCTACTTCGTAGTGTTATCATTAAGCTATGTAATTTTCTGATGCTATTTAATATTAATGTAACTTTAGATATGTATGTTTTAAATATAGTCGTTGCAAAAACTAGTTGTTTGAAAAACTAGCCGTTGGAACACTACTATATATCTAATAGTTGGCTTCGCATCTCTTCACTACACAAGTTTCTTAATCCTCATAATATTTTCAACCATATCAAACATGTCTTCATCTTATAATCATTCAAGCACCAGTGACAGTGATGGCGATGAGCTAAATGAACTACTTAATCAATCACCAATGGAGCAATTGGTGCGTGAGGTACAAGAGCAACGAAGATTTCTTAATGAGATGTTGAGTGCTTCTTCCAACACTCCTAAGAAAAGAAAGTTCATCAATCGAGATCGTGAGGGTGAAGATACTCGCCTATTGAATGATTACTTCGCTGAAATTTCAACAAATGGAAGTAATATCTTCCAATGATATTTTCAATGGGTAAAAACTTATTTCTTCGTATTTTAGGAGCGTTGGAATCTCATGATCCATATTTTCAGTGGAGAGTCGATGCAGTGGAACGAAAAGGTTTCTCACCTCTACAGAAGTGTGCGGTAGCAATTCGCCAATCGGCATATGGACGTCATGCCGATCATTATGATGAATACCTATGGGTTGCTGAAGCAACGGCCATTGACTACTTATTTAAATTATATCGAAGCATGATTGACGTGTTTGGTCCGCACTACTTGAGAGCTCCTACTGTTGTTGATGTCCAACGCTTGTATCGAATGCATGAGCAGAGGCACGGCTTCCTCGAGATATTGGGGGGTCTTGATTGCATGCATTGGGAATGGAAAAATTGTTCGGTGGCTTGGAAAGGTCAATACACTCGAGTTGATCATGGAGTCCCAACAATTATGCTTGAAGCGATAGCGTCACAAGACTTGTGGATTTGACACACTTATTTTGGAGTCGCGGGGTCGAATAATGATATCAATGTTCTTAATCAATATCATTTATTCAACGATATTATGTTAGATCGTGTGCGAAATATGCATTTTGTCGTAAACGGTCGACAATATACACAAGGATACTACCTAACAGATGGGATCTATCCGGAATGCCAACCTTTGTCAAGAGTTTTCAATGTCCTCATGATCCAAAGAAAATTAAGTTCAAGAAAATGCAGGAAGCTGCCAGGAAGGATGTTGAACGAGCATTTGTGGTGCTTCAATCTCGTTGGATAATGATCAAGGGTCCAGGTCAGTTTTGGTACAAAAATAATTTGAAAGAAATCATGATTGCTTGCATTATTTTACATAACATGATAGTCGAGCATGAAGGAGATTCAATAATAGATTGGTCGAATGAAGCCAACACGAGCAACATCAACAACATCAATAGTTCATCTATAATTCAAGGATCTACAGAATCATTCAATTGCTACCTCAAAGCAAGAGCCGAGCTTTGTGATAAACACAAACATCAACAATTCCAAATGGACTTGATTGAGCACGTATGGGCACGACATGAAGAAAACTAGCAAAGTTTATGAAGCATTTAATTATCTTTTAAATTGATGTTTTACTTTATGTTTGCAATAATTGTTTTATTTTTATGTTGTACTCCTTATTTTAATTTTTATTCGCAATTATTGTAATTTTTTTTTTATGTTGTACTCCTTGATTGTATTGTTTAAATGAGATTTTAACAATAATTTAAAAATATATATATTATGTTACAACAAGAATTTCTATTATTATTATTTTATTTGTATTAATTTATAACTAATATTTAATATAATAAAAAAATAATAATAAAAATAGTTAATAGATAAAGATAATAAATATATATGATTTGATAGTGTAATCATGAATAATTACTTTTGAAGTAGAAATGATTGGAAGAGGAAAGAGTGTTTTGAGATAGGGGTATAAAACTTTTAAAGTGATATACATGTAGCACATACATGATAAATTCATACCAAAAAAATTCTTGTAGCAAAAGGCGAAGCCCTCGCCCCCAAGGCCCCCACCCCTTGCCCAATGGGATTGTGTGGAGGAGGTAAATCATGGTGACTCAGAGGCCCATTAGGTGGGAGGACTAGTGTCTGGTGCCCACAATGAGCTATCCCCCACATTGGAGGGATAAAACTCCCACACTGTTGCTGTCAGGGCTCGATCCTGTGTCCTTGTAGCAATCTGTCACCTAAGAACCAACTGAGCTACGCTCATGCAGGCATACCAAAAAAATTCTACCTAACATAGAAGATGCCACTACAAAAAAGACAGAGATTAACGACGGAAAATTTGCGACGGCCAGAATATCCGTCGCAAATTTAGTGAATTTGCGACGGATTTTTGTAAGTCGTCGCAAAAAATGACAATTTGCGACGACCTACAAAGTCCGTCGCAAATGATAGTAATTTGCGACGGATAAGCCGTCGCAAACACTAGGGCCCACCGACTTCGTCTTGAACCGGCTACATTTGCGACGGAATGGTCGTCGCAAATTTCAATTCTGAGTTTGCGACGGTCAATTCCGTCGCAAAACATACCCGTTTAAAGGTGACCGTTCGGGAAGCGACCCGTTTGACTGATTTGCGACGGAACAGTCCGTCGTAATTTTAAACTTTGTATTTGCGACGGACCAAAGCCGTCGCAAATCTTACATTTATATTCGCGACCTTTTCGGGAAACGGCCCATTGACCGATTTGCGACGGAATGTCCGTCGCAAATCCGAACCGTTTTACGCATCTTATCGGGAAACGTTGCGTTGACTGATTTGCGACGGAAAAGCCGTCGCAAATCAGTGAAAAACGGCGTCGTTTTGCGTTTGACGGGCAAAATTTACGACGGACAGGCGTCCGTCGCAAAATTTTTTTCACTTATTTATACAGAACCGCCGCTTTGCAGGCGGAGAAAGAGAGAAAAGAAGAAGAAGAAGAAGAGGAAAAAGAGAGGAAAAGGAAGGAGAAGTCGGGTGCCGTCGCTGTAGAGCCAATCCGTCCCCACCGAGTTCTCGTTTCGTCATCTTCTACAAATAAACCGTAAGTTATCTTCATTTTTACCGTTTAAAATTTAATTTTAAAGCATGTTTAGAGAATTGATTTTAGTTGAATTATTTGAATTATATTAGTAATGAATTAATTTTAGTTGATTTAGTTGATCGAATTTTAATTTAAAGCATGTTTAATTTTTTTTTAAGTTTAGAATTGAATTAGTTGAATTGTTTGAATTATATTAAAAATAAATTGATTTTAGTTGAATTAGTTGAATTATAATTTAATTAGTTGATCGAATTTAATAAGTTGATTGAATTTTAATTTAATTTTAAAGCATAATTAATTTTTGTTAAGTTTAGAATTGAATTAGTTGAATTGTTTGAATTATATTATAAATGAATTAATTTTAGTTGAATTAATTAGTTGAATTATAATGGTTAATTTTAAAGCATGTTTAGAAATAGTTGAATTTGTTAAGTTTAGAATTGATTTTAGTTGAATTTGTTAAGTTTAGAATTGATTTTAGTTGAATTGTTTGAATTATAATGGTTAATTTTAAAGCATGTTTAGAAATAGTTGAATTTGTTAAGTTTATAATTGATTTTAGTTTAATTGTTTGAATTATAATGGTTAATTTTAAAGCATGTTTAGAAATAGTTGAATTTGTTAAGTTTAGAATTGATTTTAGTTGAACTGTTTGAATTATAATGGTTAATGTTAAAGCATGTCTAGAAATAGTTGAATTTGTTAAGTTTATAATTGATTTTAGTTTAATTGTTTGAATTATAATGGTTAATTTTAAAGCATGTTTAGAAATAGTTGAATTTGTTAAGTTTAGAATTGATTTTAGTTGAATTGTTTGAATTATAATGGTTAATTTTAAAGCATGTTTAGAAATAGTTGAATTTGTTAGGTTTATAATTGATTTTAGTTTAATTGTTTGAATTATAATGGTTAATTTTAAAGCATGTTTAGAAATAGTTGAATTTGTTAAGTTTATAATTGATTTTAGTTTAATTGTTTGAATTATAATGGTTAATTTTAAAGCATGTTTAGAAATAGTTGAATTTGTTAAGTTTATAATTGATTTTAGTTGAATTGTTTGAATTATAATGGTTAATTTTAAAGCATGTTTAGAAATAGTTGAATTTGTTAAGTTTAGAATTGATTTTAGTTGAATTGTTTGAATTATAATGGTTAATTTTAAAGCATGTTTAGAAATAGTTGAATTTGTTAAGTTTATAATTGATTTTAGTTTAATTGTTTGAATTATAATGGTTAATTTTAAAGCATGTTTAGAAATAGTTGAATTTGTTAAGTTTAGAATTGATTTTAGTTGAATTGTTTGAATTATAATGGTTAATTTTAAAGCATGTTTAGAAATAGTTGAATTTGTTAAGTTTAGAATTGATTTTAGTTGAATTGTTTGAATTATAATGGTTAATTTTAAAGCATGTTTAGAAATAGTTGAATTTGTTAAGTTTATAATTGATTTTAGTTTAATTGTTTAAATTATAATGGTTAATTTTAAAGCATGTTTAGAAATAGTTGAATTTGTTAAGTTTAGAATTGATTTTAGTTGAATTGTTTGAATTATAATGGTTAATTTTAAAGCATGTTTAGAAATAGTTGAATTTGTTAAGTTTAGAATTGATTTTAGTTGAATTGTTTGAATTATAATGGTTAATTTTAAAGCATGTTTAGAAATAGTTGAATTTGTTAAGTTTATAATTGATTTTAGTTGAATTGATTAGTTGATCGAATTTTAATTTAATTTTAAAGCATGTTTAGAAATAGTTGAATTGTAGAGCCGAATTGATTTTTTTTTTCGAATTTTGTTATAGATGAGCGGACAAGGCAGTGGCAGTGGCAGTCAGGAGCCTCCGAGGGATGAGGAGGCTCGTCGAGGAGAGCGAGGAGGGAGGAGACTACGGGCCTCACTGAGACCCGTGGTTCCACCTATTTTCAGACCGATGTCTCAATCAGAGACCTCTTCACAGCCTGGTGCGGGCTCCTCCTCCTCCTCATAGCAGACTGCTGAGGGCTCATCCTCCTCCCGACAGCATTCGATTGTTCAAGCACGGATGACTGTTCAGCCACATGGTTCAACGTAAGTTTTAATATTTTATACTAATTTTTTTTATTAATTAAAACCTAATTATTTTACTAACTTTGAAGTTTTAATTTTACAGTTGGATTCCTGGTCATGAGGCTACTAATCAGGTTTCCTGGTCCATCCTTGGATGTGGATTCGAGCCCACCGCTTACAGTTGGAGGCGAGTGTCCGATGTAAAGAAAAAGACATACTTCGAGGAGTTTAAGGTATTAATTTAATTTATTTATTCACCGTTTATTAATATCAAATATATAAACAAATATTTACATTTAAATTGTAATTGCAGAAAGAATGTGTCTGGGCACCGGAGCACGATGACCAGATGTGGAAGAATTTCGAAAAATATGCGGCGGAAAGGTACAAAGACCTCCTTTTTAGAATGAGGGAGAAGTGGTACAAGAAGGGAGAGGCCACCGACCTGGGGACTGACAGTGAAAACCGGCCGATTTGGGACCAATTCCTCCGCTACTGGAATTCCCCTGAATTCCAAGAGAAGTCGGCGAAAAACAAGGCGAATCGGCGTAGTGACCCTGATGGAGAAGGGATGGCTAGACATTGGTCCGGTTCTCGGTCCATTTATGAGCACGGGTTGAGATTTGTAAGTTTCGTCTTTAATTTTGTAGTTTTTTAATTTATATTATTTTTTTCCTAATTTTTTATGAGTGATATTAATTTTTACTATCTTTTTTTCTAATTAGGCGGCGGAGCAAGGACGCGAGCCCTCTCATTTTGAGAGATTGCAGCTCGTCCACCCACTCGTCGAGGAGACTGGGAAGTCTACCTATGGCCGTACCACCGAGATCCACGTAAGTATTATTTCAATATTAATAGTATTATTTTAATTTTTAAAATTAAAAGTATTATTTTATATTTTATGTTCAATTTATTTAATTTTTTGTATAATTAATTTGCAGAGAAAGATGCTCGAGGACCTTGCCTCCCAGCCTCAGCCTGAGGAAACGGCAGAGGGGTCGGGGTCGATGCCCCCCACACAGGCTTCTGTTGACGTTCAAAATGAATTGTACTTCAAGAACGTCAAGGCTAAAAATGGGCAGTTCGATGGATTGGGTGGCTTCGGAAAGAACTTTTTCCGACCTCGTGGCTCGGGCTCATCCTCCTCTCAGTCTTCCATCGACTCTCATCCCAGTGAGGTCGAGAGGCAGCTTGCCACGGTGGTGGAGCAGATGAACAACATGCAGAGGCAACAGCGAGAGAAGGAAGAGTCTGAGAGGCAGTATACACTCCAAGTGCAGGAGTATACAGCCGCCATGCAGGAGTGGTGGCGGTTGTTCACCTCTGATATGCCACGAGAGCACATGCCTGCGCCACCGATGCCGCCGATCCCGCCGACCCAGCCGTCGATGCCACCGATGCCCCCGATGCAGCCGATTGTTAACCTGGGCGCGGATGAGGAGGAAGAGGAAGCCGGATTTAATTCCGACGGGTAGAAAAATTTTAATTTTAATAAATGTGAAATACAATTTTTTTTTTTTTAGTTTGAATTGATGTTATTTTTATTTAATTTTTTGTGAAGTACTACAATTTATTTACTTTTAGTTCAAAATAACTAATTTTACCAAAATAATAATTGCGTACAAATGAACGAATTATAAAATTATACAATTGTCGAATTAAATAATTTTACAAAATAAAAAAATAGTTGGCCAAAATATTTTTATAAACAAATTAGATACGAAAAGAAATTAATTTGGTGAATTATGGAAAAAAAATGAATCAATTTGAATACATATACAATTAATTGCATACAAATGAACGAATTATAAATTTAAGCGGGAGTCGAAATAAATAATTTTACCAAAATAATAAAAAATAAATGGCCCCAACATTTATAAAAACAAGTTTTTTTTTTTTGATCGGTAAATGTTAGTTGTTAGTAGTTAGATTAGTTCATCAAATCTCCAAACACTCCAAGAAATCTCCAAGCCCACCTTATAACTCCCATAATTCGTTCTCAAAGGGCATCGAACCCGGGTCGCTCACTAAAGTAAGGAACCCGGTGGCCAGGTGGGCTAAGCCACCTGGTTATTTATAAAAACAAGTGAGAAATGAAAATGAATTAATTTGGTGAATTATGGAAAAAAAACGAGTCAATTTGGATACATATACAATTAATTGCGTACAAATGAACGAATTATAAAATTATGCATTGTCGAAATAAATAATTTTACAAAATAAAAAAAATAGTTGGGCAAAATATTTTAATAAACAACTTAGATACGAAAAGAAATTAATTTGGTGAATAATGGAAAAAAAAAGAATCAATTTGAATACATATACAATTAATTGCATACAAATGAACGAATTATAAATTTAAGCGGGAGTCGAAATAAATAATTTTACAGAAATAATAAAAATTAAATGACCCCAAGATTTACAAAAACAAGTGAGAAACGAAAATGAATTAATTTGGTGAATTATAGAAAAAAAAAAGTCAATTTGGATACATATACAATTAATTGCGTACAAATGAATAATTTTACAGAAATAATAAAAATTAAATGACCCCAACATTTACAAAAACAAGTGAGAAACGAAAATGAATTAATTTGGTGAATTATAGAAAAAAAATGAGTCAATTTGGATACATATACAATTAATTGCGTACAAATAAACGAATTATAAATTTAAGCGGGAGTCGAAATAAATAATTTTACCAAAATAATAAAAATTAAATGGCCACAACATTTATTAAAACAAGTGAGAAACGAAAATAAATTAATTTGGTGAATTATGGAAAAAAAATGAGTCAATTTGGATACATATACAATTAATTGCGTACAAATGAACGAATTATAAAATTATGCATTGTCGAAATAAATAATTTTACAAAATAAAAAAAATAGTTGGGCAAAATATTTTTATAAACAACTTAGATACGAAAAGAAATTAATTTGGTGAATTATAAAAAAAATGACTTAATTTGAATACATATACAATTAATTGCATAAAAATAAACAAAAGTAGTTTGTGCCCTAGTGGCGCGCGCCCCCTCCTCTTGCACAAGAGGTCCCGTGTTCGATTCCCCTTGGACGCAAAAATGGATTAATTGTTCAAGGCCTAATAAGACTAATATAGAAGGTGTGCCGCATATAATAAGCAATGGGCCGAGTGGCCCAGTGGTCCGCGCCTGCCCGGGCTCGAACCACGCGAAATTCCGTCGCAAATATTAAATTTTGCGACGGAAAAAAGCCCGTCGCAATCATAACAGAAAAAAATAAAAAATAAATATATAAATATTTGCGACGGAATATGACCGTCGCAGATGTTTATGACCCGATCGGGTCTAATCCGAAATATTTGCGACGGAATAGTGTCCGTCGCAAAATCTGTGCGACCCGGCCGGGTTTGACCCGCCATTTTTGCGACGGATTTATCCGTCGTTAATTTGCGACGGACCTCTAAAATCCGTCGCAAAAATTAGCTACGGCTGTTTTAAAAACGGACACGTGTCTGTCGCAAATTCCGTCGCAAAGCACTGTTTGCGACAGAATTTCCGTCGCAAATTCCGTCGCAAAACAGTGTTTTTTTTGTAGTGTGCTCTTATTCCAACTGTAAGACGATATGTCCCTATTTTCCATTTCAATTATCTTACCCAGGATTAGCACAATTGATTCGCAGGGGATGAGAGGTGGGGCAAGAATCCAAACGGTTGAATGATAATGGAATAGGGACTTCTATCGGTATTTTTAAATAGTATTAATTGTTTTAATTAAAATATATTAATTTGATAATAATATATTGTATGATTAAATTATTATTTATAGTTGTAGGAAGAAATTGGTTTACAAAATACTTACCAATTGTATAAGTAAAACATAAAAATTTGTGTGAATACAAATTTACGTAAATTCAATTATTTAAAAAAATATAATTATTACACAAATTATCATGTATGTATATTCACTTACATTAAGGCAAATGAGGAGAAGTGTCTTGCACGACAGACTACGTGAGACGGCTAATTTTTTAATTTTAGTTATCATCCTTTTTTCGAATTTATGAGATTTGGGGATTTTTTTATTTTTTTTTTTTCCGTTTTCATTTAAAAAAAAGTATAGAATGAAAATGGTTCATATATGAATCAATAAAAAGTATTAGTTATTTTCAGTAAAGTGTATCAGTTGTTTTTACTAAAATGTATTAGTTATTTTTACTTAAGAGTATTAGTTGTTTACTGGTAATAAATTAAGACATTTTAATAATAACAACTAATATTTTTCAGTAACTAATTAATGCTCTTTAGTTAAAACAAGTAATATTCTTCAATTATTCATATAAACAATTTCACTCCATACATGATCTTTGATTTTTGGATCCCAGAACTAATCTCCATCCAATTATCTTTCCGGATTGAAGACGAGTTATTCGATAAATTAGCATGATTCAATTGTTCATCAGCGTTAACTCAAGAGTCTCAAGTTAGTAGGAGGTTAAAATAACTTGAAATATATATTTTGGTTATACAATATGAATAATTAATAGCATGTAAAAGAATTTTAGGTTTTAATTTTTGGAATCTTGAAAAAACATTCATCATAAGTAAATCATTAATATATATCACTATAGATGTAGATCAGTAACGTCCTTGAGTTGTAAGCATGCATGAGATTTGTATTTGATCACCAATTCTCCCTATCTATTTTTTAATTCAAGTATATATACAATAGATATATACTTTGGTGTCAATGTGAGTAATTGATGAACTCAATTTTCATTAAAAAAAAAAAAATCTTGAGTATGAGTCGTCATGGATTTACTAAAACAAATCAAACAATTCATAGTATATATAACGATCTTGATATTAATTTTTAAATCAACCCCATGGAACATATTAAAATAGATAAGGTACAACTAGGACATAACACACCTAGACTTCTATCAAATTGCTCCATTTTCCCTCATAAGAGACTTTATTATATATTGTTAATTATGTCACACACATATACACCATAATTAACCAAGGAAGCTCCGATCCAACTTAACATTACTTTTCTCCAACCACATTCATCATCACTCATGCATCAACCCTTGCAATGGTCTCCGAAGGCCGAGTTGCACGAAAAGACCTAGGCCTCGACCTAGGTGGTGGCGTAGGAGTCTGGCGTGGGTGCCGGTGTAGGCATTGGTTTAGGAGGTGGTGGCGGCGGAGGATCTGGATCCGGAGCTGGGGCGGGTTCGGGCTCTGGGTCCCATGGTGGGTCAAGTTCGAGCTCAAGCTCAAGTTCTAGCTCTTCTGGTGGTGGTCATGCTGGTTCGGAAGCAGGCTCTTCTGCTGGTTCACGGGCCGGGTCGGAAGCAGGTTCCTCTGCTGGATCTCGAGCGGGTTCACGAGCTGGATCCGGCGGCCATGATAATATGATTATGGCAACGAGAAAAGATGACTTGAAATATTTGGCCATATTTGCTAATATTTCAAAGTACGTAGGGCAAGATTAATAAGTGTCTAGAAAGATTTTCTTGACCACTAGTTTTTGGCTTATTAGGATTTGTAGTGATGACATGAATGGGAGGATAAAATGTCCTATTTATAGTTGTAGATTCAAGGTTGGTACGTAACTGCGTCCAAAATTAGAGATTTTGGACATGTTTTAGAGTAACACGTTGCTAGGATAAATGGTGCTGGCCCCAACAATTCCACTATATTAAAGTGGAGACCTCAATCAATTGCAAATTTGCAATTAACATTGATACAATTTTCTTATCTTAATCAAATCCTTTATATTTGTAAAACACAATTTGCCTATGTAGCATCCTCCAAATCCATCCATTCTCACATCCTTTGATTCATGTTCATTTTAGGTGTCCAACTTTTGTGACCATTGATTCGTTTTATGATTGATCTCGGCCGTTGATCGTTATATTTTTTTCCTATAAATTTGTTCATTTGTCATTCATTTTTTCCCATCCTCAACTCTATCCTCTTCTTTTATCTACATTTTTTTTCGGTGCCGTGCGATTGATATTCCCTCTTGGCGGTTTGGAGTGATTAGTTGCTCGATCGTGATGTTATGATTTTTCATTTTTTTTTTGTCCGTGTTCGGTGCCGTGCGATTGATATTCCCTCTTGGCGGTTTGGAGTGATTAGTTGCTCGATCGTGATGTTATGATTTTTCATTTTTTTGTCCGTGTTTGTATTCTTTTGTATCGTAGATATGTTTGACGTGCATCTATTGCCGGCGAACTCGGATGTAACATGTTGTATTTCTCTTTTAATTATAATGAAATATTCTTATTTAATTCCTTTTTATCCATCCCGACTCTATCCTCCTCTTTTAACTACGTTTTTTCTCATTGCTTTGCGATTGTTGTTCCTTCTTGGCGATTTTGGTGGTTAGTTGATTTATCATGATGTTTTGTGTTTCATTTTTTTTCCATTGATCGTATTCTTTTGTTTCTATTTATTTTTTGTCGATGTGTATAGTCTTTTGATATTTGTAGCGTACCATCGTGTTTCGTGTGTACTCAACGCCGATTGTATTCCATGTTTCCGTTGTCGTGCGAATTGTCGGATTATAAAACAAACCGTATTGATTCTTTTGTGTGTGGCCTAATTGCCGAGTATACAACATGTACACCTCAACTCCTTTGCTAAATCATATGAATTTTACGTGTGTGTATTCGAATGTCTTCAATTTAATTGGATTAATCTAAGAATGGACTCTTATGAATGGAATTTGTTAATTATTAGTGAATACCCCATTCAATTGAATTGAATGTGTAATTAGTGTTGATTGGATATCATAGCCCGAATAAATTTGTCATTTGTTGGTTTAATGTATTTTAAATTGGTCCTTTAATTTTTTTATTTTTTATTTTTAAATTATGACATCGACCTAAAATAAATAGTCTAATAAAATTAATATGTTGTTTAATCTTAATCTTGCGTTAGTTGATAATATTTTGATACATAATTAGCGTCAAGTTAGGATTTCATTTCAGTTATTAGAGAAATGGCTAATAATGTTAATGTCAATATTTAATGTACACTGCTTTCGTCAAGGACTTGACTTGCATGATTCGGTGTATTTAATTTTCCATGTATTGGATACTTGGATGTACCTAAAACAAACTTACCTAAAATAATATTAATGTACGAAAAATAAATAGCATAATAAAATTAGTTTGTTGTTTAATTTTAATCTTGCGTGAGTTATTAATATTTTGATGCATAGGTAGCGCCAATTTAGGATTAGATTTCAGTTATAATAGAAATTTTAATGCATAGGTAGCACCAATTTAGGATTAGATTTCAGTTATAAGAGAAATGGCTAATGTCTTTAATGGCAATAGTTAATGTACACTGCTTTCATCGAGGAATCCACTTGCCTGATTTGAAATTAGTCCTTCAATTTATATATATATATATATATATATTTTTTTTTTTTTTTGTATTATGTCCCTAAAATAAATGTAACTAGAATGGATATATTTTCCATAGACTGGATATTTGGATGTCCCTAAAATAAATGTAACTAAAATAATATTAATGTACCTATAATACATATCATAATAAATTTAATATTGCGCCAATTAAGTATCTTAACACGGCTGAACTAATCTTGCTCCAATTTAGGCTTTTCATGCAGTTGCTACCTAAAATAAATGTTCCTAAAATAATATTAATGTACTTCCATGATTTCGAAATTGGTTCTGAATTTTTTTTTTTCAAATTTGGTTTTTCATGGATGACACATATATTTAGTACCAATTTTTTATTTTGATTCGGTTATTATATAAATGGCTAATGATATTCATGGCAATGGTCACACTCTTGGCAATAGTTAATATACATTGCTTTCATCAAGTAATTCATTTCCACAATTCGAAATTAGTCCTTTATTTGTCTATATATATATATATATATATATATATATATATATATTTTATTTTATTTTTTACATGGACTAGATATTTAAATGTACCTAGAATAGTATTACTTTTCCTATAATAAATAGCATGATACAACTAATCTTGTGCCATTTAAGTATCCTAATTTGGCTGAATTAAACTTGATACTTCGGTGGCCTTGTCTTCGAAAAACGTACTTAGAATAAATAGCATAATAAAATTATTCCTTTCGTCAAGTAATTCGCTTCCATGTTTTGAAATTAGTCCTTTATTTGACTATACATTTTTTTTTATATATTGTGTCATGGACTATGTATTTAAATGTATCTAAAGTAATATTATTGTACCTATAATATATATCGTATTAATATTAATATTGTGTCAATTAAGTATCCTAAATTGATTGAATTAATCTTGCGCCAATTTAGGAATTTCTTTCGATTACTATCTAAAATAAATTTGCGTAAAGTAATATTAATGTGTCTATAATAAATAGCATAGTGGAATCAATCTTCCATCAACTAAGTATCCTAATTTGATTGAATTAATCTTGCGTCAATTAGTCCTAAGTTTTCTTTCAATTTATGATTTTCATCAAGGATCCGTGTATTTAGCGCCAGATTAGGTAGGGTCAATGGTCACATTCTTGGCAATAGTTAATATACATTGCAATATTTTTGAAATTAGTCCTTTATTTGTCTATATATTTTTTTTTATGTGGAATAGATATTTAAATGTACCTAAAATAATATTACTTTACCTATAATAAGTAGCATGATACAATTAATCTTTTGCCATTTAATTATCCTAATTTGGCTGAGATAATCTTGCGCTAATTTTGGATTTTTGTTTCGATTTATGATTTTTGAATTTATTCCTTTATCTGAATATATATATATATATATATATATATATATAATATTTTTTTATATTGTGTTTTCGGTTACTTTTGATTCGAAAAAGACGTGCTTAGAAATTTGTTGGATTCGAAAAATACGTGCTTAGTTGGATATGGGAAGGATCTTGCAAGATTTGATATTATTATGTATCGTTTGTGGTTGATATATTTTAGGTAAATAAAAGACCAATTCTCTCTATAGTCAATATTTACCATATATTATTTTTATTATTTTGGAAGGTATAAATTGTTTCGGCGTAATGGATCTTTGATGGTCGTTGCCTTTATCGGCTTTTTGACATATTAAATATATATATTTAATTGTATCAACGATAGAATTGTAAAAGAATCGGCTGGTTTCTGAATTTTGATCTTTTTTTTGAAGTATTGTTGGTAGCGAAAACATCGTTTTGGATACATTTTTTCTGTGTATTGGGTACATTTTTTTCGATGTATTGGGTACATTTAGACTGTGTACATTCTTTAATTCATAGCGATGGCTCGCAGTCATATTCTTGGTAATCCTTGAATACTTAACGTCGATATATTGCGTGTTTTGTTCAAAGTCTGCCCCGACATCTAAGTCGTCGGGTCAAATTGTTGTTCATAGTCTGTTGTTCTTCATCGGGTTAAATTGACGTAGCATTCGAATTGGTCTATCATCTCTTTGTGTGTTAACACAATTTTAAATTTTTTGCCACATGCTCGGAATAATTTTATCAATTCGTTTTAATTTGAATGTTACGTCAATTATATTTATTAAAAATTAATTGTATTTAAATCTCCTAATTATAAATTCGTGTTAATCCGTCCAAAATCTACCCCGTAATTTAAGTCGTAGCGACAAAATTGTTGTTCGTAATCTGGGTTGCGAAGTTAATTTTGGTCCTATAATTTTGATTTTTGTAAGGTAGGCGTTTTCATGCTTAGTAAATTGGTGTGTGATGTACCCATAATTAGAATACTATGTAAATTCTATTTATTAAAAATTAATTGTATTTAAATCTCATAATTAACAAGTATTTTTATTATTTGGAGTGTTAAATTCAATTTAATTTGGATGCTACTTAAATGGTATTTAATAAAAATTAATTGTGTTAAAGTCTCCTAATTACTATCATTCTTATTTTATAATTTGGTTTATCACATAAAACACTACAAGGAAGGTGATGTCCTAATTATTATGATTCCTATTTTGTAATGGAGTTAGTTGAAGTGGCGAGGTGGTAACTTTCCGGCATTTTTTTTATTTTGGTCCTGTAATTTTGATTTTTTGTAAGGTAGGCGTGTTCATTCTTAGGAAATTGGTGTATGATGCACTCATAATTTGAATGCTATGTAAATTCTATTTATTAAATAATAATTGTACTTAAATCTCCTAATTATTATGATTCCAAATTTATAATGAATGTAGATGAATTGGTGGGTTGCGAAGTTAATGTGTATCGTGTAATACCCCGACCCAAAGTGGTAGGATAAATGTGTTTATTATTATGTTCATGCGTCTTTTCGATTTTAAATCCTTCGAATTAAAGGCTTCGTACTCTAGTTTAAAATTTTCAAACGACGGGCGAACAAACCAAACCGGAGGCACTCCTAGCACTTAAAATACGAATCAAATAAATGGAAATGAGTTCAAAAGTAAGTAAAATGCAATCCAAATGAATAATATACACGTCAAAAAATCGGGTATAATTATCAAATAAAAACCCTAATTTTCGGGCCGCAAAATCAACACCGAAAAATACAGTTTCGACCAAACCGCGTCCCGTAACACTGGGGGCCACCAAATGGCAGCCCCCAAAACCCAAATTTCTGCAAAAGGGGCGATCACATGTGTGGGGGGGAGACCTTCTCCCCACAACCACATGCCATGACCCATCACCCTCACTCCAAGTTAGGAAAGGTCAAAGCCCCCTTTTTCCCTTCCTTAATACCTTGTTTCCACCCATGTTGGTGCAACATCCCTCTCCCTCAAAGACCACACTCCCCCTACTTAAGACCTTGTCTTGCACCAAACACAAGCCAAAAACACAAAAAAAAAAAAATCAGCACTTCTCCCCCTCCCCTCTCCATTTTCGGCCACCCCACAACTTGGGGAGAAAGAAATTCTTCTCCCCATTCTCTTGAAGAAGAAGGCCCTCTCCCACCTTCCAACATCCATCCATGGACAAGTCTTAAAGGTTTCAAGGTTTTCATGAAGAGAAAACCTCCACTTCCTCTATACTTCCTCACAAGCTTCATTTCTAAACCAATATTCTAACTTGTCTTGTATTTTTCATCTTAAAGCTCCAAGACAAAGCTTCCCATTCAAAGAACCACTTTCTAACATTCAAAGGAAGAGAACTTGAAGAGCTATAAGGCCCCCTAGCTTAACAAGAAAGAAACTACAAAGGTTTATCAACCAACAACTCAAAACTCTAAATATCTTATCTTTTGAGCATGCTTAGTGTTTTTCTTAGAAGGCATGGTATCTAGGTTCAAATTTTCTTTTGAATTCTTGAATATGGGTTAAGTAATGTGTTATTTTGCTAAGATATATGTTTAGGGAAAGATGTATGGCATGATAAGTGTGGAGGTGGAAGATATGTGTGTGTGAGCATGCCTAAATGAGGAAGTTGACACTGATGGTGTTTTCTGGAATAAAACGACGTTCTTGAAACTTGTTATTTACGAATTTTGTTTACATATATGGAAAGTAGGTCAAAGTGGCTTTCATTTGCCACTGGTCTCATGTGATTTGGAATTTTCTTCAATAATCTATGAATTTTTAAAGAAAACGTGACAATCTGCAACTACCTTCGTGTTTGGAAAGAATCTGGTACTAATCGGCAAGAGAATGTTTTTTTTTAAAATTCATATTAAAATACTATGGGTTGTTAGCTACGTCTATAAAATTTTTCATGATTTTAGGAGGTGTCTAACTAATTTTACCAAAATGTTCTTGTTAGTGGTGCACTGCTGTGGACCTACTGTGACACATGAAAAGTTTCTGTACTAGTTTTGAAAACGGACCAAAATCCCTATTTTCGACACACCAAACGGATAAGAACTATTTTTATGTGTATTCTTCATTTCAAGTTGAAGGTACTGTATAAATTTTATGATTTTTGAATGTGTCTAAGTATTTTTGAAAAATACCCAAAGTTATAAGTAGAGGACCTAGGAGAACAAACTGCATCATTTTCAACTTAGTGACTTGAAGTGTTTACTTTTGTTTAAATGCTCATACATGTCTTGCATGATAGAATAAGGACTTAGAACATATTAGTATCATGTGGATAGGAGTTTAGTAATAAATTTCACGATTTGGTGTTTTGATCCTAGGACGAAAAATCAATTCCTTGGATATATGTTATTGTGTAACTTTAATGAAAATTTCACTAAGACTAAAAGTTATAAACTTGCACTAAAGGAACTAAAATACTAAGTATGTCAAAAGTCCTTTTAGGACCAACGTGTTACGTATGAGAATGCGAGAAAACTTGTATAAATAGATAATGGACTAAAACATGGTTAATAATTCGTGCTAGGTTGAGTGCGGTTCGTTTGTGAGTTCGGAAGTCTCGCTGTCCCCAACTTTTACGAAAAGCTCCTTGAAAGGTGGGTGGTTCATATCTGTATTGCCTGGAAATTATGTGCAAAATTGGTGTGTTTTCTTGTTGAAATTATACATGTGATTTCTCGGTGCTATGCATCGCAGGGTATATTGAAATTAAGATATATCCACAGGATATGTTGAAATTAAGACATATCTGTAGAGTATGTTGAAATTAAGACTGCTCATAGGGTATGTTGAAATTAAGACTGCCCATAGGCATTGATGAAATAGTCGTGCCAAATTGTGTTACGTTCGGAAGGATAGGTGTAATAGATACTCGAATTATACCGGTTTTTGCATAATCGCGTACAGATCACCCATACTGAGAATTCAAATCTCATCCCCTGCTTTTACAAACATTTTCAGGTACTGATGCGGAGGAATGGGAGCAGCTGTAGTGCAGACCTCCCCACCACTGTCTAAAACTCATAACTGTCTTAATATTTATGTCTTATTCGGGATGAATGTACTTTAAGTCGGGCGACTACTCTTTTCACGCTCGATGCTTTTGACTAGAAACTTATCGTATTTGTGCAACTATTTAGACTTGGCATGTTAAATTATTCAAATGACTATTTAGGGCTTGCATGCTTAGAAGTTAAACCCCGCTGCAAAATTTGTCAATCGGTCGAATCGCGTAATTAGTTATTTCATAAACTTGAGTAAAGTATTTGTTTTAAAAAAAAATGGCCCAGTTTTCTTATATTACTAAATGACGGCTCGATCTGAAGCGTTAAAGCTAAGGGAGGCTACGCTCCGGATTCGGGGCGTTACAGGTGGTATCAGAGCCTAGGTTCAAACCGTCGGACCAAATGAATTACTTTATAAAGAGATTTTCGTCTGAGTCTTTGTGTCTTAGGAAATACTTTTAAAATTTAACGTTCGTTAGTAACGGTGTGGGAAGGTATGTCTACAGTCGCGACCAAACCTCCAGGTATGATTACCGTTTTACGAAAAGTTCAAATTTATGTGAATTTTGAAGTATTTCATGAACGATGATTCTTGATTTGCGTACGAATATATGATGTAGTAAAAGAGATAGAAATTTTATGTTTATGAGGCTATTGCATCGCATGAGAAATTTCAGGAGACGAAAGTTTATTTTTGAGCATGTGTAGATTGTATTTTGATTATTACATCTGTCACTATAAAATTTTAAGATATATAGTTCCTCGTTTTCTTTATTAGAACTGACTTAGAACCGTTCCCTACTTACGAGAAACCTAGGATCATGACTTACACGCACCGATACCTAGCAGTAGCCCAGGAATCCGACGAGCCCATTACCGTTTTCACGCATCGTTTTGACGTCTTACGAGCCCGTGCCGCTTCTGAGGGCTACATAGACTCTAGGTGGGCTGCCATCCACCACTTGCACAGGGCAGTGCACCCTCAGTTCCGGCCCCACGCCACTACCGCACTCGACCGTGCGACTAGTAGCAGCTCCGTCCATGGGATCCGTATCCATTTCCCATACTTTGTCGACGAGCTTCACCGCGAGGTCCAAGCCGCGATGGACGCTCACGACCAGCGCCAGAGTGCGATCAGTCGCAGTATCGTTTCGGAGGAGTGCGCTGAACTGTATGACGGGGCCATTCAGGAGCTCAAACAGGAGTTTGCCTATGCTCAGAGTGAGTTCGAGGAGAGCTACCGTCGGCTCACGGAGGCCCAGGAGGTACTCGCCACGGCCCACAATGAGCACGAAGTACGCCGAAAGGAAGTGAAGAGACTGAAGAGAAAAATCGAGAGGGAGGAAAGTAAGAAAGAGGACCGTCGGAAGGATGCCCGGTGGGCAAAAATTGAGGCCGAAAATCTGTGGGAAGAAACAGGCTTCATAGACTTGGGGACTGAATCTGATCCGAACGAGGACCCCGCCTTAGCAAACCCTGATTAGGAGTCTGAGACTAGCTCCACCAACACTGTCCGAGACCCTGACCAGCCCGGACCTAGCAAGGCCCCCCGCCTAGACTAGACCATCTTCTCTACTTTTGGTTGTCAGACTTTTGAGTTGTATGTATTTATCCTGACTTAGTACTATAAGCCTAGGAAGGCTAGAACTTGTATTCTATTTTCGATATATGTACTTTGGATATAGGGACTTAGTTCCCAATTTTTACCTAATATCTATGTATTTAACGTACCTCGTTTGTTGCGAGCTACTTTATTCTACCCGCTTATTTTTTTTGCCCAATTACTGCTTTATGATGTGCGTTACTAGTTCCCTAACTTACAAAAGATAGAGTTCGTGACCGTGCTGCTGAGCTAGACAGTATGTTCCGGTCTCGAAGACTCCAAATGTATAATTGGTGCTAGTAAACTATTGTTGACTTGATTGGGTTGGATTTGAATTTGATCATACCTATATATGAAATAATATATATTCTTTTCTTTTTCAGCACCCTGTCTAGATGGCACCAGGAAGACCCCGCGGTAGACCTCGCAACCGTTCTAGGCACGAGGAACAGTCAGCCGAATCTGTAGGACAACAACCTCCACCACCACCAGCCGAACCACAGCCTGCAAATGCCGCTTCGGGGGCCGATATGGCTCGAGAGTTCTTTAACTCGCTGCAGAACTACATGCAGCAACAACAGCCACCAGTACCATTTCCTCAGCAGGAACAAAGGACTACTGGGATAGTCGAGACCTTTCGACGCATGAATCCGCCCCGCCTCAATGGGAAGGAGGGACCCATGGCTACAGAAGAATGGATCTCCGAGCTGGAGAGGATTTTCAAGCACATGAACCTTTCGGATGCACAGAAGGTCTCCTGTGCACAATTTCAGCTGGCGGAGGATGCCGCCAAATGGTGGGAATCTTTTGAACGCACCATGAATGCCGAAGGGAGGCAGGCTCTGAACTGGGAGGACTTCAAGGAGGCCATAATGAACCGGTATTTTCCGGAGGCCCTCCGGGATCAAAAGGAGGTTGAGTTTGTGAACCTCCGCCAGGGAAATCTCTCGGTGACTGAATACGAGGGACAGTTCAACCGCCTGTCGAGGTATGCCCCACATTTGGTGGGTATCGATGAGAGGAAAGCAAGGAGGTTTGAGAGGGGCTTGAGGCCAGAAATTGGAGGAATAGTCGTTGGACTGCGTCTACAGACGTATAATGAGGTCTTTGATCGAGCACTCATAATCTCGATCGGTCTGGGGTTGGAGTTTAAGACTACTCCATCTGCATTGGCTGTAAATAGGGGAGGGCAGCCAGGTTTTAAGGGAAATCAGAATCTGGTCAATCGTGGAAGTAACTCTGTACCATCTGGGTCCAGACTACTGCCTTTCTGCTCGAGGTGCAACAGGAGGCACACGGGCACCTGTTTGATTGGAAGTGGAACCTGTTACTTCTGCCACCAGCCGGGGCACAGACGTGTGGACTGCCCGAAAATGCGGAATGGGAACTTCCCGGTGGGAAACAACCCAATCAGGCCACCTCCAGCTGGAAACTACCGGCCGCCGGGGCCACCAATGAACAACCGCCCGCCAGGAGCACCAGCGAACAACCGTCTGCCCGGACCGCCCAGGGGAAACCCTAACCTACCTGGACCACCAAGGAGAAATGGACCAGCGCCAGGCCAAGGAGGAAGGGCGCAGGTCAACGCCATCCTTGATGAAGGAGAAGAGGAGAACCCGGAGCAGCACGAGACTATGGCAGGTAATTTACGAGTTTTCGGAAGACCTGCTTATGTGCTGTTTGATACGGGAGCATCTCACTCCTTCGTATCGGAAAACTTTAGAAAGAAGCTAAAGTTAGAGTGTGTAGTAGGAGAGAACTTAAGGGTGAGTGTTCCGTCAGGGAACATAGTGGAAATTAAGACTCAGGTGAAAGGAGTGAAGATAGAATTAGACGGACACCATATAGAATCCAACCTTCACGTCCTTAAGATGAAAGGTTTTGACCTAATCTTGGGAATAGATTGGCTAACCAAACACAAAGCAACCATTTGGTGTGCGGAACGAGAGATAGACTTCGAAGATGAGAGCGGACAATGCTACACTTTCCACGGAAGCCGAACCAGGACTGGGATACAAGTGATATCTGCAATAAAAGCCAGGAAGCTATTGCAGAAGGAGGGGTATCAAGGATATCTGGTCAATATCTCAACAAAGAAGAAGGAAGAAGGAACACCAACAGACCTGTCCATTGTGAGGGAGTACCCAGATGTATTTCCAGAAGAATTATCAGGAACGCCTCCTAACCGACAAGTGGAGTTCTCCATCGAGCTGATACCCGGAACTACGCCTGTTTTAAAAGCTCCATACAGAATGGCACCCAAGGAATTACAAGAATTAAAGGAGCAGCTTCAAGAACTCTTGGATAAGAAATTCATCAGGCCTAGTGTATCACCATGGGAAGCACCTGTCCTCTTTGTGAAAAAGAAAGATGGGACTTACAGAATGTGCATTGACTACCGAGCCCTGAATCAGCTGACCATTAAGAACAAGTACCCTCTACCAAGAATTGAGGACCTGTTCGATCAATTGAAGAATGCCAGCGTGTTTTCGAAGATTGATTTGAGGTCTGGCTATCACCAACTGAAGGTCAAAGAGAGTGACATTCCAAAGACAGCCTTCAGGACCCGTTATGGACATTTCGAGTTTACGGTGATGCCTTTTGGAGTGACAAATGCACCAGCAGTTTTCATGGATCTGATGAATCGAGTGTTTCATCAGTACTTAGACCAATTTGTCATCGTATTCATCGACGACATACTAGTGTACTCCAAGGACGAGGAGCAACACAGGGAGCACCTCAGGATTGTATTAGAGACAATGAGACGCGAGAAACTCTATGACAAATTCAGCAAGTGCGAGTTCTGGATTGATCGAGTTATGTTCTTGGGATACATAATCTCGTCAAAGGGGATCGAGATGGATCCCGCAAAGTTGGAGGCCATAATGGACTGGAGGACCCCGATAAATGCCAATGAAATACGAAGTTTTCTTGGGTTAGCAGGGTACTATAGGAGATTCATTCAGGATTTCTCACGAATCGCAAGACCTCTAACCCAACTGACAAAGAAGACTCAGAAGTTCATTTGGACGCCCGCCTGCGAAGAAAGTTTCCAAGAGCTCAAGAAGAGATTGACTTCTTCGCCGGTGTTAACTATCCCCGAAGGATCTGAGGGATTTGTGATATACACCGACGCATCCTTGTCTGGGTTAGGATGTGTCCTTATGCAACATGGAAAGGTCGTTGCATACGCGTCCCGACAACTGAAGATTCACGAGCAGAACTACCCAACACATGACCTGGAGTTAGCAGCGGTAGTTCACGCACTAAAAATCTGGAGACACTATCTTTATGGAGGCAAATGTGAAATCTACACTGACCACAAGAGCTTAAAGTACTTCTTCACACAAAAGGAACTTAACATGCGACAGAGGAGATGGTTGGAATTGGTGAAGGACTACGACTGTTCGATTCATTATCACCCTGGAAAGGCGAACGTAGTGGCCGATGCCCTGAGTAGCAAAGGGAAGGCGACACTCAGCTCCATGCCAACAGAACAAGCAACGTTGATCAAAGACTTCGCCCGGATGAGCCTGGAATACACAAGCCAATGTTGTGCAGACGCCGTGATCTATGCGCTCAACCTACAACCAACCTTAAGGGAAAGGATTAGGGACGCTCAGAAGACCGATAAATTTCTTGATGGCATAAGGATTCGAGCCGAAAAGGGGACCATCGAGGGATTTGCGATGGATACCGATGGGAGTTTAATGTTTGGACGACGGATATGTGTGCCAAAGGATGGAGAAATAAGGGAAGAGATTCCAAAGGAAGCACACGGTTCACCCTACACAGTGCACCCCGGAGAGACAAAGATGTATAGGGGACTGAAGGAAAATTTCTGGTGGAGGGGTATGAAAAGGACGATAGCTCACTTTGTGAAGAAATGTTTGACCTGCCAGCAAGTCAAAGCCGACCACCAACGACCATCAGGATTACTGCACCCGCTGGAGATACCTGAATGGAAATGGGAAAACATCACCATGGACTTTGTAACCGGTTTCCCCAAGACTGTGAAGAACCACGACGCCATCTGGGTCGTCGTCGACAGACTCACCAAGTCGGCCCACTTTATACCTATTCGAATGACTTACTCCTTAGATAAGCTAGCACAGTTGTACATAGGAGAAGTGGTTAGATTGCACGGCGTACCAGTTTCGATAGTTTCTGATAGAGACCCTCGTTTCACTTCGAAATTCTGGAAAAGTTCACAACAAGCTTTGGGGACGCAACTCAATTTCAGCACTGCTTACCACCCTTAATCCGATGGACAATCAGAGAGGACCATTCAGACCCTGGAGGACATGCTCAGGGCCTGTGCTTTGGACTTCGAAGGGAGTTGGGAAGCTCACCTTCCCTTGGTAGAGTTTGCTTACAACAACAGCTACCAGGCCACAATACAAATGGCACCGTTCGAGGCCCTTTATGGAAACAGATGCCGATCACCTATTTGTTGGGATGAAGTGGGAGTCCGCAAAATTTTAGGACCAGAGTTAGTGGAGCAGTCCGTGGAAATCGTTTCTCGAATTAAAGAAAGAATCAAAGCTGCACAAGATCGTCAGAAGTCATATGCCGACACCCGCCGAAAGGACCTACACTTCGAAGTTGGAGAGAAGGTATTTCTGAAGGTGGCACCAATGAGGGGATTAATTCGTTTCGGGAAGAGAGGCAAACTGAGACCCCGCTACATCGGACCCTTTGATGTATTAGAGAAAGTTGGAGACGTCGCATATCGCCTAGCCTTGCCGCCGGACTTATCACAAGTGCACAATGTGTTCCATGTTTCCACGATCAGGAAGTACGTGGGTGACCCAGCGCATGTCGTTGACTTCAGAGATTTGGCGATAGGTCGAGACCTAACTTATGAGGAAGTACCTGTGGGAGTTCTAGGAAGGAAAATGCATAAGTTAAGAAATAGAGAAGTCCCTTTAGTTTTAGTACAGTGGAGTAGACACGGAAAGGAAGAAGCAACTTGGGAGAGAGAGAATGAAATGTTAGCGAAATATCCGCAATACCTGGGATGACCAAGTAAGTTAAATTTCGGGGACGAAATTCCTTTTAAGGAGAGTAGGATGTAATACCCCGACCCAAAGTGGTAGGATAAATGTGTTTATTATTATGTTCATGCGTCTTTTCGATTTTAAATCCTTCGAATTAAAGGCTTCGTACTCTAGTTTAACATTTTCAAACGACGGGCGAACAAACCAAACCGGAGGCACTCCTAGCACTTAAAATACGAATCAAATAAATGGAAATGAGTTCAAAAGTAAGTAAAATGCAATCCAAATGAATAATATACACGTCCAAAAATCGGGTATAATTATCAAATAAAAACCCTAATTTTCGGGCCGCAAAATCAACACCGAAAAATACAGTTTCGACCAAACCGCGTCCCGTAACACTGGGGGCCACCAAATGGCAGCCCCCAAAACCCAAATTTCTGCAAAAGGGGCGATCACATGTGTGGGGGGGAGACCTTCTCCCCACAACCCCATGCCATGACCCATCACCCTCACTCCAAGTTAGGAAAGGTCAAAGCCCCCTTTTTCCCTTCCTTAATACCTTGTTTCCACCCATGTTGGTGCAACATCCCTCTCCCTCAAAGACCACACTCCCCCTACTTAAGACCTTGTCTTGCACCAAACACAAGCCAAAAACACAAAAAAAAAAATCAGCACTTCTCCCCCTCCCCTCTCCATTTTCGGCCACCCCACAACTTGGGGAGAAAGAAATTCTTCTCCCCATTCTCTTGAAGAAGAAGGCCCTCTCCCACCTTCCAACATCCATCCAAGGACAAGTCTTAAAGGTTTCAAGGTTTTCATGAAGAGAAAACCTCCACTTCCTCTATACTTCCTCACAAGCTTCATTTCTAAACCAATATTCTAACTTGTCTTGTATTTTTCATCTTAAAGCTCCAAGACAAAGCTTCCCATTCAAAGAACCACTTTCTAACATTCAAAGGAAGAGAACTTGAAGAGCTATAAGGCCCCCTAGCTTAACAAGAAAGAAACTACAAAGGTTTATCAACCAACAACTCAAAACTCTAAATATCTTATCTTTTGAGCATGCTTAGTGTTTTTCTTAGAAGGCATGGTATCTAGGTTCAAATTTTCTTTTGAATTCTTGAATATGGGTTAAGTAATGTGTTATTTTGCTAAGATATATGTTTAGGGAAAGATGTATGGCATGATAAGTGTGGAGGTGGAAGATATGTGTGTGTGAGCATGCCTAAATGAGGAAGTTGACACTGATGGTGTTTTCTGGAATAAAACGACGTTCTTGAAACTTGTTATTTACGAATTTTGTTTACATATTTGGAAAGTAGGTCAAAGTGGCTTTCATTTGCCACTGGTCTCATGTGATTTGGAATTTTCTTCAATAATCTATGATTTTTTAAAGAAAACGTGACAATCTGCAACTACCTTCGTGTTTGGAAAGAATCTGGTACTAATCGGCAAGAGAATGTTTTTTTTTTAAAATTCATATTAAAATACTATGGGTTGTTAGCTACGTCTATAAAATTTTTCATGATTTTAGGAGGTGTCTAACTAATTTTACCAAAATGTTCTTGTTAGTGGTGCACTGCTGTGGACCTACTGTGACACATGAAAAGTTTCTGTACTAGTTTTGAAAACGGACTAAAATCCCTATTTTCGACACACCAAACGGATAAGAACTATTTTTATGTGTATTCTTCATTTCAAGTTGAAGGTACTGTATAAATTTTATGATTTTTGAATGTGTCTAAGTATTTTTGAAAAATACCCAAAGTTATAAGTAGAGGACCTAGGAGAACAAACTGCATCATTTTCAACTTAGTGACTTGAAGTGTTTACTTTTGTTTAAATGCTCATACATGTCTTGCATGATAGAATAAGGACTTAGAACATATTAGTATCATGTGGATAGGAGTTTAGTAATAAATTTCACGATTTGGTGTTTTGATCCTAGGACGAAAAATCAATTCCTTGGATATATGTTATTGTGTAACTTTAATGAAAATTTCACTAAGACTAAAAGTTATAAACTTGCACTAAAGGAACTAAAATACTAAGTATGTCAAAAGTCCTTTTAGGACCAACGTGTTACGTATGAGAATGCGAGAAAACTTGTATAAATAGATAATGGACTAAAACATGGTTAATAATTCGTGCTAGGTTGAGTGCGGTTCGTTTGTGAGTTCGGAAGTCTCGCTGTCCCCAACTTTTACGAAAAGCTCCTTGAAAGGTGGGTGGTTCATATCTGTATTGCCTGGAAATTATGTGCAAAATTGGTGTGTTTTCTTGTTGAAATTATACATGTGATTTCTCGGTGCTATGCATCGCAGGGTATATTGAAATTAAGATATATCCACAGGATATGTTGAAATTAAGACATATCTGTAGAGTATGTTGAAATTAAGACTGCTCATAGGGTATGTTGAAATTAAGACTGCCCATAGGCATTGATGAAATAGTCGTGCCAAATTGTGTTACGTTCGGAAGGATAGGTGTAATAGATACTCGAATTATACCGGTTTTTGCATAATCGCGTACAGATCACCCACACTGAGAATTCAAATCTCATCCCCTGCTTTTACAAACATTTTCAGGTACTGATGCGGAGGAATGGGAGCAGCTGTAGTGCAGACCTCCCCACTACTGTCTAAAACTCATAACTGTCTTAATATTTATGTCTTATTCGGGATGAATGTACTTTAAGTCGGGCGACTACTCTTTTCACGCTCGATGCTTTTGACTAGAAACTTATCGTATTTGTGCAACTATTTAGACTTGGCATGTTAAATTATTCAAATGACTATTTAGGGCTTGCATGCTTAGAAGTTAAACCCCGCTGCAAAATTTGTCAATCGGTCGAATCGCGTAATTAGTTATTTCATAAACTTGAGTAAAGTATTTGTTTTAAAAAAAAAATGGCCCAGTTTTCTTATATTACTAAATGACGGCTCGATCTGAAGCGTTAAAGCTAAGGGAGGCTACGCTCCGGATTCGGGGCGTTACATATCGTACATTTTTGTGATACATTGCATGCTCGGATAAATCGTATAATTTTGGTCCTATAATTTTGGTGTGTGATGTACCCATAATTAGAATGCTATGTAAATTCTATTTATTAAAAATTAATTGTATTTAAATCTCATAATTAACAAGCATTTTTATTATTTGGAGTATTAAATTCAACTTAATTTGGATGCTACTTAAATGGTATTTAATAAAAATTAATTGTGTTTAAGTCTCCTAATTACTATCATTCTTTATAAGTTGATTTATCACATAAAACACTACAAGGAAGGTGATGTTCTAATTATTATGATTCTTATTTTGTAATGGAGTTAGTTGAAGTGGCGAGGTGGTAACTTTCCGACATTTTTTCATTTTGGTCCTATAATTTTGATTTTTTGTAAGGTAGGCGTGTTCATCCTTAGGAAATTGGTGTATGATGCACTCATAATTTGAATTCTATGTAAATTCTATTTATTAAATATTAATTGTATTTAAGTCTCCTAATTATTATGATTCCAAATTTATAATGAATGTAGATGAATTGGTGGGTTGCGAAGTTAATGTGGATTGTACATTTGTGGGATACATTGCATGCTCGGATAAATAGTATAATTTTGGTCTTATAATTTTGGTGTGTGATGTACCCATAATTAGAATTTTATGTAAATTCTATTTATTAAAAATTAATTGTATTTAAGTCTCATAATTAACAAGCATTTTTATTATTTTGAGTGTTAAATTCAACTTAATTTGGATGCAACTTAAATGGTATTTAATAAAAATTAATTTTGTTTATGTCTCCTAATTACTATCATTCCTATTTTGTAATGGAGTTAGTTGAATTGGCGAGGTGGTAACTTTCCGGCATTTTTTTTATTTTGGTCCTATAATTTTGATTTTTGTAATATAGGCGTGTTCATAATTTGAATGCTATGTAAATTCTATTTATTAAAAATTAATTGTATTTAAGTCTCCTAATTATTATGATTCCAAATTTATAATGATTGTAGTTGAATTGGTGGGGTGTCCTATGATATTGATTTTGGAAGGTTCGTTGGTTTCATTAGTTGAGGGAATTGGTGGGGTGTCCTACGATCTTTGTGAATTGCATTTATAAAAAATTAATTATGTTTAGGTCTCCTAATTATTATAATTCCTATTTTGTAATGTAGTTAGTTTAATTTGTGAGGTATTAACTTTCCGGCATTTTTTTTATTTTGGTCCTACAGTCTTGATTTTGTAAGGTTCGTTGGTATCATGAGCTAAGGGTGTATGTATATGAATGAAGTTGGGCGTGTTCATGCTTATGAAATTGGTCCTCTATTTTCGGTCCATAATTTTATTTTATTTTAATTTTATGCGACGTGTCATTTGGATGAATTTTCGGTCCTTTGGATGAATTTCCGTCGTTGCATTTATTTTGGATGCTCCATAATTTGTATTTAGGCTCACTGAATTGTTTTAAAGCCTCATAAGTAACAAGCATTTCTATTATTTAGAGTGTTAAATTCAACTTAATTTGGATGCTACATAAATGGTGTCTATTAAAAATTAATTGTGTTATAAAATTGCTTATCATTCTATATTTCACACATTGCCTGAATTTGACTTGCCTACGGAATATAATCACTCGGTGTAATTACCTACGAGACATATTGAGGTTCAACGAAAGTTATATGGCAGGGGCATAATGTTTGCTATGGCAAGTGTGTTATTATATCTTGGTGTCTTATGACATTAAATTTTGATTTAAGTCCTCTTGTATTTAGTTTATTTGATTAATTTATGTGTATGGTGGCTACATAAAATAATCCCCTATGTAATTTCAACTAAATATTTGGTCCTATAATTTTGAATTTTGTAATATAGGCGTGTTCATAATTTGAATGCTATGTAAATTCTATTTATTAAAAATTAATTGTATTTTAGTCTCCTAATTATTATGATTCCAAATTTATAATGAATGTAGTTGAATTGGTGGGGTGTCCTATGATATTGATTTTGGAAGGTTCGTTGGTGGGGTGTCCTAATTGTGAATTGCATTTATAAGAAATTAATTGTGTTTAGGTCTCCTAATTATTATAATTCCTATGGCAAGGGTGTTATTATTATGGATGGTTTTGATTTAGCTACATAAAAATAATCCCCTATATAATTTCAACTAAATAATTACACCTTCACATGGTTAATCTCCATTGATAATTTACATATTGGACCAATAGTGTTGTCGATTCTACTTTACTAAAATGTTTGATAATTTTTGAAAGAATTTCAATTAATTTTGTATGATTGTGGTTGGTCCTCGACCAATTATTGTGAATATTAAACACTTCCAAGATTATACACGAATTCATTTCATAAAAAATACATTTAACCTTGCTCCTAATACGTGGGAAAATTTACTGCACAAATTTAAGAGTACACCTATTTTCGTTCGTGGCATGTATGGCAGGGGCATAATGTTTGCTATGACAAGAGTGTTATTATATGTTGGTGTCTTATGACATTAAATTTTCATTTAAGTCCTCTTGTATTTAGTTTATTTGATTAATTTATGTGTATGATGGCTAGAGCTGGCAAAACGGGCGGGCCGGCCCGGCCCAGCCCGTCGGGCCAAACACTATTCGCGGGTCGGGCCGGGCCGGCCCATTTGCACCGCGGGCCTGTAAAATCCCAGCCCAGTCCGGCTCAACCATAGCCCGCGGGCTAACGGGCCGGCCCGGCCCGTTTCAACTTTTTTTTTTTTTCCTAATCTCAAAATAAGGTTTGGTAGAGTTTTTTTATTCCACGGTACTGAAAATTGAGGGGTTTCATTTACAAAATTCCTTATTATGGCATCAACTATCAAGTCAAGTATGTTAACAAAAAAAAAACTAAATATACAACACTAAATATCATTTAAATATCACTAAATATCATTTAAAAACTAAATATACAACACTAAATTCCTTATTATGGAAGTATCAAGTCAAGTATGTCCATATATTTGTAATTACAACATTGAATATCATTTAAAGAGATAACACTAATTATAATCTTTTAAAAATAAAATAGATAAAAAAATTAAAAAAAATTCAACCGGGCCAAACGGGCCGGCCCGTGGCCCGTCGGGCCAGCCCATTTGACCCACCGGGCCAGCCGGGCCAAAAACGGCCCGGTTTTTTCGGGCCTATATTTTTTGGGCCCAGCCCAGCCCATATGTCGGGCGGGCCGGGCCCAAATTGCCGGCTCTAATGATGGCTACATAAAATAATCCCCTATATAATTACAACTAAATAATTATATCTTCCCATGGTTAATCTCCATTGATAATTTATTCCGAATATTCAGTGTAATTATTAAGCATTTCTATTGGGTGGAGTTTTAAATTCGATTTAATTTGATTGCTATATAAATTGGATTTAATGAATAGTGCTACATAAATTGTATTTATTAAAAATTTGTTGTGTTTAAGTATCCTAATTATTATGATTCATATTGGTTGAATTGATGGGCGTGTTCATGCTTACGAAATTGATGTTTGACATTAATGTATTCTACAATTAACATGAATGATGATAATAATAATAATAATTTATCCATTGGATGATTTTTCTTCCTTGCATTTAATTAGAATGCTCCATAAATTGTATTTAACTCAATGTTAAATTCAATTTAGTTTAAATGCTACATAAATTGTATTTATTAAAAAATAATTGAGTTTAAGTCTCCTAATTATTATCATTCCTATTTTTTTATCCCTAATTTTTTCTCTATATTTTTTTTTCGGTCCTCTAATTTTTTTTAATCGTTTTTTTTTTTCAATTCTCAACCTAGACACATCTTTCCTACTAAAATTGATTTGTTGAAATGTATGGGGTTAAATGTGTTTTATAAAGGATCAATTTTGAAATGTATATATTTGATCAGTGATGAAAGAATTGTAAAAATTTTGTGTGCAGATTAATTTTGTATGATGGAGATTAATTGTAGGTCATCATTTGTGCGCAGATTAATTTTGTATGTGCGTGACATGGATGGCAGGGGCATGATGTTTGCTATGGCAAGGGTGTTATTATTATGGATGGTTTTGATTTAGGTACATAAAAATAATCCCCTATATAATTTCAACTAAATAATTACACCTTCACATGGTTAATCTCCATTAATAATTTACATATTGGACCAATTAATAGTGTAGTTGATTCTACTTTACTGAGATGTTTGATAAGTTTTGAAAGAATTTCAATTAATTTTGTATGATTGTGGTTGATCCTCAACCAATTATTGTGAATATCAAACACTTTCAAGATTATACACGGGTTCATTGCAGAAAAAAAAAAACATTTAATCTTGCTCCTACTAGATTTTTACACCTTTGTGCATCATCATGGTGAATTGATTGAGAATGGATGTTATTGTCTAATTAATGCTATATAAATATGATTTAATTGAAATTAAATCCTATGCCCCATGCTATTTTATCCAATGAATTTATTTAGGTCTCATAATTATATGATTTAATTTTAATTGTTGTTATATTCTTATATAAGGGAAAATCCATGCATGATATTTTATTAAATTGTTTTAGGTTTGTATAAGTTTTATAAAAAAAATTGGCAATTCAAATGACGATTTTGTTGCCCATGATGATTATTTTATCTAGAGGCCTCTGTTTAAATTAATTCCATGTCAAAGAGTCGTTAAATATTTCATTTCAACGCAAATTATATATATAACGTCTTAGTAAAACATAACTTCAACAACTTAATATGACCACGTGAGATTTAGGGAGCATTTGGCTCAATCTTTTCAATGAAAATGTGAAAATTATTGAATAATAGTAAATTACAATAAAATTGCTGTTAATTTATTGGTATTTTGCTTTAAACACTAATCTTGAAATAATTGGGCACGAAAATGATTACTGGGAGTATTTAATACAAATTAATTTTTTTTAAATCTAATAATTATTTTCCGTTTATGGTTTTAAAGTCTAATAATATTTAACTTTTATGGTGGTTTTTTGACAAATTAGTCGCATGAGTATTTGTATATCATAATTATTGTTTAATTTGGATTAATATTGTTTATGTATTTATATAAATGAGGATGCATATATTTTATGGTAATAAATTGTTCTATGTCTATATGGGTTGTTAACTTTTTGGCATTTTGATTTTGGTCCTGCAGTTTTGGGTTTAGTAAACAACCTGACCACCTTTGCGGATTTAATTGTACATGGTAAATTAGTGTTTGTATCGTAGTTTGAATTAGTGTTTGTATCGTAGTTTGTATCATAATTTTCGGACATGTATTCGGTCCTAGGCAAAGCAGGCGAACACCACTGAACTCAAACCAAATCAATTCATTAAAATGTTTGGGTTCACTTCACCAAACTCATCAGACTTCGGTTCTTGTGAAAAAATTATTTAGAAATGATTTTGAGCGATGAAATATTGATTAGGAAGATATTTGTTGGTATCCAAGGTTTTAATGTAACTGACGTTCTGCTATTAATGGAATTTGAAGGATTTTTCAATTTTTTTTTTGTCCTTTATCAACGAACAACCAAAATAAAATTTCTATATATTTTCAGAAATTTTTGGTTTGTTGATTTTTTCGGTCTTTTTAATTGAATAGCTGATGTTAATAACCTTTCAAGTCGGAAGTGTAAGGCTGACTAAAAGGTCTATATGAAATTTTTGTGAATATTTCCGATTATCACTTTAATAAATTTAAATAATATAATTGGGAATTACTTTTAAAATTTCTATATTTGTCATAGGTTAATTGTCCATTAATAATTTGTCATGTTATTTGTGCATTAATAATTTGTAGCATGTGGAATACCTATCGTGTACCATTTATACATTATTTACTTTATTATTATTTTTATTATTCATATTTAATGTCTCTTGATATAAGGTAAGATATTTATTCGTATTTATTATTTTTATTAATTTGTCATGTAAGGTAAGGTTTTGATGATTTGAACAGTGGTAACTAAATGTATGTGAATGTAGTAAACTCTTGAATTCGTGCTTTTAAGTATTGACAACATTTGTGCAGTAATCACTTCCATGAAAATTACTTTCTACTATTAGAAAAAAAAAATTGAAGAATTATTCCTACCTAAGTAATAGTACTACAATTTGTTCAATGCATCTGAATCAAATTAAGTGTGGCAAGTGTATGAAAAATTAAGGACACTAACTATTTTGTAGAATTCACAGTAATATGAAAGTTTTGATAGTCAAATAAAATTTACTTATATAACATCTAATAATTTCATGTGGTGTCGTATCAATGAGGAGATCTTTTGTGGATTCAAATTTACGTGGAGTTTTTCTTCCCCAAATATCATTGTTTTATATTTGTATATATATAATAATATTGATAAATAAATAAAAAACTCAATTTATTTTGATATATTTGGCAAGTATACCATGTTAGACATTATGTTCATTTTGGCAAGCATTGAAGTTGTAACCACTATTATTAACATGTTATCCTTCTAACTGTTCCACCACAGAATCAAAGAATGTCCCCCTTATATGCTTGCCGTCAAGTATGACTCTCACTTAGTGTAATACCCCGTCCCGTTTTATACCTTTTATTTTTACTAGAAATATTATTTTATATTATTATGTTTGTTTCTTTTAATTTTATTATTTTTGTGTGCTACTCTGTGATTTAAATTTATACCCTATTTCAAATTCCCGAATTCGAAGAAAGGAATCGAATCTTTCAAACGAATAAAGGACTACGAGAAATTAATTATTTAAAGTTTAAAATTATGTTTTCGATCCGTATAATTTGTTGAGAATAATTAAAATACTTTAAAATATTAATTGAGTTTTAAAACTGTATTAATTTGTAATTCGAAATTAAACTCGTGAACCAAACGATCCATAAACCGTATCAAGTGGAATAGAAAATATCAGGTATTAAAGTGGATTAATTTCATCCACATATTAATTCCTCCATTTTAAATTAATTGAATAATTAAAATATCTCTCTATAAATGAAAATGAACCCACGTCTCTTTCTTTCAAGATAAGAATTCAATCCCCAAATTTCATTATCCCAGAATTCCCAATTCCTCTCTCTCTCCTCAAATTTCAGAAGACGCGTTTCGATCCTCTCTCTTCTCTCTGCAAAGTCGACCGCCGCCTCCAGCCTTCCCCCTCCGTCATCGCTCCGCCGCTCGCACAACCGCCAGCAGCGCCGCTCTCCTCTTCCAGACGCCGCGTCGCCGCTAGCCCAGACCGCCTCACGCCGCCGTCTCGACAACCAGCACCACCGCCCAGGAACGTCGTCGGCCGCGCCTCACCTCTTGCCCCTTGGCGCCGCCGCTCTCCTTTCCGATCTGCAAAGCTCCGCCGCCGTTGTCGCCCTCTTTCCAGCCGCGCCGTCGTCTCCCTTTCTCATCTTTTCCAGTGAGTTTTAAAAACCCCTTTTCAATTTCTAATTTCGTCAAAATCCGATTTCATATCGTAACTCTTTTCTTTTCGTTTTAATTCCGATGAAGATGATACCTCCCCAAATCGCTGTTGCCGGAGTTTTGGAATCCCGAACTACACCGTTACGCTGTCGAAATTAACCCGACGAGTCTCCGAACTACGCCGTTAGGCCGCCCGTTTACCACCTCGAACCGGAGCTCGTAAGCTTTCTACCTTCGTTTCTTTCTTTTCATAAATTCCAGAAACAAGTCGAGACTATTTTCGGTACGGGGCCGTGTAACAAGAAAGTGGAAAAGAAATCATGAACTAAGTATTGAATTTTCTCATTCTGTTCTTCTTTGAACTAGGTGTTGGAGGGTGTTTTTAATTACTTTAGAATTGGATTAGTGTTTTAGTAACACTGGTTGAGTTGTTTAGTATTATTACTTTGGTTGTTTTGTGTGGTGTAGTACCTTTGACTTAATTGAGTGGATGATGGTATTGAGTTGGTATGTTTTCAAAATAATACTTGGTTTTAAAAAGTGTTACTTTGTCGTATTAAACCTTCAAGATTAATAAATCAAATCGAACCCTAAATCAAAATTAATACTTGTCACGTAACTATGGATACTGAAAATAGAATCCTTAAACATCGACCTAGCCATGCACATCGGAATGCCATCTTGTCGTTTAAGGAATTTTTGCCACATTTTGAAGGCCGGATTCGGTCCCTTACGTCCATTTTGAATCACGTGGTATCAATTTTGAAGAACGTACCAACTCTACCCCTCACATCTGTTATTTCATACAATTTTGACCTTTGACTGTCGTCTCAGTTCTCTCATTCCATTCCCTTTTCATCTTACTTCTCTCCCAATTACCCCTCTCTCAATTCAGTTCTCTCCTCTACCTCATCCACTGCCTCAGCCATCCTGATTACTCCTTCGATTTGTGTCTCTCTGTCTCCTCATCTTTCCAAATTTCGGACAAAATAATTACAAAATAAATTCAAAGTGGGGTAGGTTCAGAATAATAATTGATGTTCGAAGTCCGATTCGGAGTGATCTATATAATCCAACTTGATACAAAAATTCAATCAGGCTATCTCAAATTCAAAGATGGAAAATTGCCACGTAACTCATCTAGTTTGGGACCACCTGCGTTGCACGTCGGGTGTAATTTATTTTAAATTTTTATTGCTAAATCATCATGGTTCTTTTAGATGATTTGCTTAACAAAAAAAATTAAATCATTGTCGGGTGAGGACTATTTAATATGGAAGACGATAATATTATTGGAGGTTTTGCGAATGGAGTGGTTGGTTTTGAGATGATAATGTCCAACAATTGAAAATTGAGTTTGAGATGATATATCTAACAAATAACAAAAAAAATAAAAATTGAATCAATGTCAAGCTGGTTTAGTATTGTAATTTTCGTAACCTAAGTTCAATTTTTCTTTTTCATGGGGGTAGAATACATCCATTTTCATTTATTTTCATTTTCGTATTGATCTAAATTCCGTTATTTTTATAAAGTTAATAAATTGTTGTTGGAAAAATAAAATAAGAATTTTCTTTCACAAAGAAAAAGTGCCATATGAGGTTACGATATATATCAAATAAGAAAATTGAGATAATTAAATTGCTGGGTGCAGCAATAAAATAAATATTATTTTAAAACTTCCCATTTACATCAGAATTTCCTTGTACACAATGTTTTTTATTTGTCGTTTATTCTTTGCCTTGATCAACACTTTTGTATCTTCTAGGGAAATTCCCCTTGAAAGCGTGACATATAGTTGTCCATGGGAGAATACATGATCGGGTAGGTAGACACCAACTTTTTGAATTGTTTGCCCTTGAGCTTTATTTATGGTCATTGCAAAACAACTTCGAACAGTGAATTATTTTCGAATGAACTTGAAAGGGTAGCCCTCGTTGTTTGTCGGGCTCATCGGTATGCAAGGTATGAATACTTGCTTTCCGAGCTGCTCATAAGTTGCAATCTCAGCGTGAATTAGGTTTTTTGTGAACCCTTTACAAATTAAGCGGCTTCCGTTGCAGAGTCCATTTGCTGGATCCAAATTTCTCAAGAGCATAATAGGACCATTTTGTTTAAGTAGTAAGCGATGGGGAGGAATCCCATTGGGAAGCAAAGTTTTGAGAAATTCTTCTTGGTAGTAGTTCCCTGGAAATTGTTCGATCATTTTCTGGTTAATTTCATCAACATACTCATTCTTGATCGATAAAATGGCTCGCTGAGTTATGTACTCCGACAACCCTGCTCTTATCTCCAGTTCAGAGTAGATTGTCTTTATCAAAGAATCTTCTGGAGTAACGTCCACCTCAGGGGTTATAATTATCTGTTTGGGCATTGTGATGTAGTCTTCCCCTGTTGTGGGTTCAACCCTGTTTCCTATTATGAGCAAATATTCAGCAAATTCTGGATCTCCAACTGCCCTCATGTTCGTTTTCAGTTGTAGAATTTCCATTGCGGACCATAAGTATGAGCGCGCCAGACTTTCGTTTATAGTTTGTTGTCTTGTAGCCTTTGGAACAATTGGAAGCACTTGCCTGAAATCTCCTCCAAATACAATGATCTTTCCTCCAAATGGTGTAAACTTATCCATTATGTCTCGGAAGGTTCTATCGACTGATTCGATGGTTGTTCTTTTCGCCATTGGTGCTTCATCCCAGATTATCAGCGATGCTCTTCTGATGAGTTCGGCGCGGCTGCTTTGCTTGGGTATATGACAAATCGTTATTTCATCTGTGTGCAGGGGAATGTTAAATCGTGAGTGTGTGGTTCTGCCTCCCGGTAGTATAGAAGATGCAATCCTGGAGTCGCCGTTGCAAGCACTATCATTCCTCTTTGTCTAAGATCTTACATTATTGCTCTGTACAGGTATATTTTCCCTGTTCCTCCAGTTCCATCAATGAAAAAAGACCGCTTTCCTTATTCTCCACCCTCTCTAGTATGACTTTATATGCTTGTTCTTGATCACTGTTTAGATTCTGAGACGCCTCAGTGTCCTTATGTGGTGTTATGATTGATAGTTCATCTGCTATTTCCTTTGACAGTGTGATCGTCGACTCTGGTTCATCGCTTAAAATCCTTGGCAAGTCATATGCAGATATTCTTTTGCCCATAGATTCAAGGAAGGATTCGATATCTCGAAGCGTGCGGTTTCACCTCTCTTGGATGGTGGGGTTGTACTGCCTTTCAAAATCTTCAAATATGGGGTCAAAGTATAACTCCCATAATTTCCTAACATCCGGGGGCTCGTAATATGTCAAAATTGTTGTGAATAGTCTCTGGAGTTCATGAGGCATCTTGAAGTTTGAGGCTTCGTCCAAGCATTCGATAATGCTTTGGTTCGACTCTAAAAGCTCCCTCTTTTGTGCTGCTTCTTTAAAGGTCCAATATTGAACATTTCTAACTTTCATTAGGTCTTCAAAAGACTCTGGACCTGGAATGTTGTTCAGTAGTATCCTTTCGTAGTACCTTTCACCTTCGGCTGGATTTGCGCTAGCTATCCTTGAGACGACGGCCCCCCTCTTTCTCTTTGTCCACTTGCGGGTTTGTTTGTTCCACACATAATGCTTTTGAGATTCTCTATACAAGAGGTTTTTTGCGCCCTTATCGCTCTTGCAAATTTTGAAAAAAAAATCCAGTTAGCATTGTCTTGGACATATTTTCATCTTGAACAACCATACACAAGTCTTGCTTCTCCCAGTACGTTACCAGTTGTTAGTGTGGAAGATGTAGTTGGAGCATTATCACTGGGGGTGATATTTCATTCAGTGGAAACTCATACATTCTCCACAAAGCTTCCTGCGCTGACACCCATCGTGTGTCTTGGAAATCTTGAATCTCGTCAATTGTTCCATGCTCATCATCCATAGTTACATTCACAGCTGTTTTGTCATGGCCTTTATAGATGTACTTGTATAAGTACTTAACTGCTTTTAAACCTGAGCAAATCTCCATGTTGATATGACAGTTGTATCTGATCAGCAGGAAAGGATTGTATGGAATGACCTATCTGTTATCGAGATCGGTATTTTTTTTCGTACCTGTAGCAATTTGTTAGTATGATTTGTTCTTTAAATGTAATTTTTTTTTAAAAATACATGTGTTCCACTGTTTCTTCTTTGATAAAGCGGGTATGCATCTTTTCCTTGGACAGTTTTTCAGAGTACTGTCGTGGGTATTTGAACCGGCATTTTTGGTTCACCATGCATGGGCATTTTGGATTGAGGTTTCCGCATCATGGCCCATGTAGCATGTGATTTACGATAGCTTCATGCAGCGGGGGATCCATCCTTTTGTCTGGAATTTCTGCACTTACATACTTGTCATATTGATCAGCATTCATTATTTTATCTTCTTTCTTTAAGATTATTAACATGTGAGCATGCAGCAATCCTTTTTTTTTGGAAATCAATAACGTAAACAAATGCTGCGACCTTGTCAAATATCTCTTTTTTCACAATCTGGTCCTTGAGATCCATGAGTTTTCCTCTAAAAACTCTCGCTACGAGATCCGGCCTATCCTGGGACGTTTGACCTAGAAGGAGTGCATCTTTTATTTCTTTCCATTCGGAGTTGCATTTCATTGTTAGGAAAATATCTGGTTTCTTGAATTCCTGAACTAATGCCATTGCATCCAAATACCGCCGGCGCATATCTCTTGGCCCTCCAATAAAGGTTGGGGGCAGGACCTTTCTCACTCCAATTTTATCTCCTCGAGTTTCACTTGCATTGACTGTGTCAATAATTCCTTGGTAAAGTTCGAAACGAATTTAGCTCTGTTGGTTCCTAAAGAGGTCTAGCCTAGTTGTTTCTAACTTTATGTACATATCGATCACAAACTGTTGTAAAAGTCTTCCTGCTCGTAGGAGAGTGGAGTTGTTTCCTGGTCTGATTTACAGTTTGTAGTAATAATATTCTCGACATGACACCTTTGATTGTTGTTTTTGTAAGACTCCTGAGGAATATAAAAATTGTATGTGTCATGTCTTGTTTGTATTTTTGTATTAAGTAGTTATTGTCTTGAAGTTCTAACAATTTTAAAGCGATGTTTACCTTGGTGTTCACTCCCAATTATATCTTCTGCTCTTGTGATTTCAGTGGTTGGTTGTGAGCTGAGAGGTAGTTCTCCTCGTTGATTGTTGTTGGGTGCGTTTGGAGACTGTCTCTTAATGTTCTGGTGCCAACCAGCCTCACCTTTTGTAAATAGCTACGGATACTGAAGTGAATCATAACAACTAAAGTAATGTTGTATCCTATGTTTTTTTTCTTAAAGTGCATGTACAACAATTTCTCTTTCGAATGATATGTTTTGGTTGTTTCCTTCAACCCATATGGCTGCCACCTGTTCTTTAGTTGGAGTGTTGTATACACGCTGATCAAGGTTAACGTTGCTTGCTATGTGTATTTCTACTTTCTCAGGGGATGGTTCATCACCGACGCTTCAGAAAAATCGAGCGTAAGGATTTTCTTGCATTAAACTCACAAGTTTTTGAATTATAGGCTTTTCCAGCTCTGCCGCACTCAACACATTAAACCTGTTTTCCACTTCATTCTCAGTATCGTAGAAGTAGAGCAGAAAATACTCTAGTCGCTCTTCTGGTAAAAGAGCCGGAAGATTATGGTATGTTTGGCCCTTCACCCTGAATGTGTAAACTCCTTTATTTAATGTTGCCAGCTTCTTATCAAAATGTACTCCAAATGAGGTAAAGGAGAACATACTGTTAAACCCTCTAATATTTTTTTTGAAGTGTTCCCCTTCATCGGTTTGAGAGACGAACAAATTGAACAACTCTTCAGGGGCTTCGGGTTCCACAAGATGAACCTATTCAAAAAAAATTCCAAAGTTATTTTTCTGTGGTTGAAAAGATAATTTTGTATAAGTTTTTGGCATTTGTTAGGTGGTGTTAAGATGTTACCTGACTGTTTTGACAGCAGAATATTGGTGTTTCATTTTCAAACTTTTTTACCCCGTGAAATCTGTATAGTTCCTTTGTTTTTAGTACGTGGATTGGGTAGGAAAATGACATTGACGGATTTGATTCTTCTAATTGGCGTCTTTTTGCGTTGAATCTTTAGCCTTCGTTGGTCTTGGGAGAGCATTGAATATCTTGTTCTTTTTTGCTTGTTTTCCATGTTGGTATTCAGTTAACTCGGTTCACTGTAAATGGAGATTAAAAGAGTTATGATATTATGAAAGCATTTTAATCTTTCTTCTATGTTGTTGTAATAAAACATGTATATTTTTAGAAACCAATTTTTAATCTTTAATTCGTAATAAGTTTTAATTTTTAATTATTCAATTTTTCAATAACCATGCGAAATAAAATTGATATGCTAACTCAAAATATTAAATCTAATTATATACAAGTTCATTAAAAAATAGTTGGCGTGGATAGAGAGAGTGTCATAAACTAAGAACGATCACTTGAGTCCATTGGTAAATATTTTTTAAAATGGTCGATGTATTGTTAAGACAACCCAACAAAGAGAAAATTTGTTTTTTAACTATTAAAAGTTGTGGAGATTTTTTTTCATATAACTATTAATAATTTATAAATAAGTTCAACTACATTTTATTTTAATTAGTACGCTAGCGAAATTTTGGAAAGAGGAAAAAAAACAGTTAAATCTACTCAACAACTAAATAAAATTGTACCCCATGGCATGTGAAAAATAATATTTTAAATCATACAATTTACATTACATCCCGAGATATATATCTACCAGGAATTAACCAGTAATTAGGCTAGCTGACTATAACTATAACATATTCAACAAAAAGAAAAAGAAAAAAAAAACAAAAATTTGTATTTCTAAAGAGGTTTAAATGTTGCATGGAACAGCTAAAAAAATATTAATGGCTTATATTCCCCTAATTGCTTAATATCACACAACCTTTTAATAGAAAAAATATCATATTAGAATTAAACAATCACATTACTTTTTAAAGGTGAGAAAATCCGAAAAAGCAATATGATTCATAATTAAATAATTCAAAAGCAATATGATTCATAATTAAAGAATTCTAGCAAGAGTAAACGATATAGAATTATGAACTATAGCAGATCCGAACGGAAAACAATTTTCGAAGATTTTACTCAAGCAAGAAACAAACAAAAAGATACAACACCATACATTAGAAACTAAAAAAGTCCAAATATCACTCACACTGTTGAAAGGAAATTGCAATTAATTTAGGTAAATTATAAGTAAATTTTGATAGGTGTAAATTTGAAGAGGTGGCCTTAAACATTTCAATTCCAAGGCTCCACATGAAAAATATAAACATGAAGCACAAAAATAATAACATATATTTAATTATATGCTCAACGGTAATCATGTCCCTAAATTTTTTTAAATTAAAAACATCTATTCTAGGCCTAATTCATATACGATCCTCATTAAAAAAAATTGCGCTTAAAGAATATTAATATAAATCTTACTAGGAAATCGATTCTCTCATTCTCTTTGCAACAGGAAACCAAAAAAATCCTTATCTTTTTCTCCCTCTCCTCCGAGAGTCTGCAATTCTTCCCGATTTGGCCGACAAATAGATATTCTATGAGAGGAATTCGGCTGCCCAAAATGAGCGGCCGACAAACAGATATTCCCAACTTATTTTTCAACCTCAACCACTCCCCTCACACTGAAAACCCTCCCCTTGGTTAATTATAGTTGCATGGAGGTACAATACAACAAAATTTAACATGGTTATCAAAAACTGATTAATAATGAAGGAATTAATCCCCACATATAAAAAAATTAAAATTAATAAACATAAAATTAATCTTGATTATTCGGTGCTTCAGTACATGAACAATGTAACAAAATTGTTATTCTTTAAAATTTAATTTCTTTTGTAATCTTAATTTTTATTTATTTTATTATTTTCCAACCAATACCAAAAATATCAAGGACAAACAATTCGAACAGAGACATGCGGCCTCAACTTATAATGTGATTTGGAAATAATGAGGCATAAATTACAAATTATGTACAAATAGAAGATAATAACGTGCATATATATATATATATATAAACAATTAATTCCAAATTCTATATCACTTTGATAAAAAAGAACACTTTTGTAACGCCCCGAATCCAAAACACATAAATATCTCAGATTCGAGGTGTCACTTGTGACTAAAATCCGAACTATAAAATTTTTTATATGAAAAAGGATAATAAAAGGTATGTGATGAGTTTTATGCAGCGGAAGAAATGAGTAGAATAATTTTATAACATATCTCACACACATATATAAAGCTTAATATTAAAGTAACATTTTATTTAAGTGGGGAACTTCGTGTCATCTCTATTACTGTCCTTGCTCCACGAAATCATAATCTGCAAGGGTTGTAAAAAAGGGGGCGTGAGATTTGAATTCTCACGTATGGGTGATTTGCAATGTCATGGGATTGGTAAATCCGAAATATATTAAATTGTACTCATTAATAAAATATATAATTTATTTAAGCAGTTGACATATAAATATGAATAACTTATATCACAGAAGTAACAAGCTCACATAATAATTAATTGGGCATGGCAGATTCCACATTCACATAATTGATATATCACAAGCTGATTCACATTAAGGGGCAAAGCCCAAAACCATTTTCACGTATCGGCCCAATCTGCCAAAATCATTTTCCACATATCATAAATCTCTCTCGAATCCTTTCTCATATTCAATACAAACTTATTAATGACCTTGCCCGGAACTCTACTGAGCATCTTGCCCGGAGGCCGAACTTTATTAATGACCTTGCCCGGGACTCTAATGAGCACCTTATCCGGAAGACAAACTTTATTAATGACCTTGCCCGGAACTCTACTGAGCACCTTATCCGGACGACAAACTTTATTAATGACCTTGCCCGGAACTCTACTGAGCACCTTATCCGGAGGACAAACTTTATTAATGACCTTGCCCAGAACTCTACTAGCACCTTATCCGGAGGCCGAACTTTATTATTAAACAATAGCTTTCCTCTTTCTCATAAGCTGACATTTCACAAAGTGGGGAGAATTCACATAATTTATATTTAAATTGGTTCATGCTCACAAAGTGCCCTTATATCATGCAACTGTCATCAGTTCATTTAATCAACAAACACAAACAATTCATATAAGGTATATATAATTATATCACATAATTCAAACAGTTATATAATAGGGTTTACGTATATGTTGGATTAATTGTTTTAGATTGATTTAGTCGAGTTCAGAGTATACCAGCACAACGTATTATAAGCAGATCAATCAACCGATCATTACCCACCTGTTAGCTCCAGGTCCCGAGAGTGATATACAAACAGATGGTCAAATCCCTCGTGCGTATTCCGATTAGCACAGAATCTTAATATGAAATCATTTGATTAAAAGTTGACCTTTGAATTATTAGGAAAACTTGAGAGTTTGTGTTACGAGAATCGAGGAGGTCATTGTCTTATAGACTTATTGAAATAGACCTACTTAAAAACACACACTATCTTGGTAAATACACCACTTCTAAAAGGGTGGTGTATTGGGGGAGTGTACTTACTAATTTCCTTGTTGTATGATCATTTCGATCTCTATAAAACAATCTTCTAAACTTCCAAGACTTTTATAACTAAAAGCTTTTATACTTAAAAGTATAACCATATAATATTTTTCTCAAAATAATCAAAAGAAAAGGAAAGTTATTTAAATAATATTAATATAATAAAAGTCCCAAATTAATATTTTTCTTTCTAAAATTATTATTTAAAAGAACTTTGAAAATAGTTTATATTTTATAAACAAAAACCTCTTTATTAATAAATATTTTGCTTAAAGAATTTTATATAATAAATACTAAAAATAATATAATATATACTTTTCTTTATTGTTAGCAATACTTGATTTAAAGAAGTTTTCATAACAAATAATAAAATAAATATTTTCCTATATTACTTGTATTACTAACCAAGTTTACTTGTGTCATTTTCAAAACAAAAGAGTAGTATTATTTTCTAAAAGTCCTTTTCCATTTGTTTTAAACATTTGAACAGTAGAAGACGAGTTTCCTTTTGTCTTTAAAAACTCAACTAACACTAAAACAAACTAATTTCATCACCATATCATCAGCTAACCAAACCAAACTAATTCATCCATTCAATAATACCCTCCAACTAAAACAACAATGCTAAACAGTTATTTCAATGACACTAAACAACTAAAACAATACTACTAATCAATTAATTCAAAAATACCAAACAATCTAGCCAATAGTACTAAACAACTAATTCAACAACAGCTAACCAAAACAGTAGGAAAATCCAACAACAACAAAGTCCATTTACAAGCTCACAGGCTTCAATCCAAAAACTACTATCTCAATCTTACAAGGTCTCAAGGAGATTAAAACTGTTCAAAACCTATCCCAACTACAACGAGAAATAGGATGAAGGTTAGCAATTCTTACGAGTCCAGTTCGCGGTGGTAAACGGACGGCCTAACGGCGTCGTATAAGGATTCGTTCGGTTAATCGGGCGGCCTAACGGCGTTGTCTAGTGATTCGGTTGTTCATCGGATTATTTCGGCAGCCTAACGGCGTCGTCTCGATTCCTCCAAAATCAAACGGGCAGCGGTTCATTACAACGATATCTCAATTAATATGAAAGAACAAATTTATGAGTTTAATTGAAGGTACTAATCGAAGAATCGTGAATTTGAACAAGAAACGGGAAACAGATGAAAGGAGACTCACCCCAACGAAGAGGGCGAATCGGCTTCGACGGTTAGGGCGACGGCGGCGCTAAGAGGAGACGGCGCTGGCTGAGGCGCGGCGGTGGCGCGCTGGTGGCGAGACGGCGGCGTTCGGCAGAGAGAGGCGTTGCGACGGTGGTCGAGGAGCGAACAGCGGCGGAGGGCGGAGGTGGTGCTCCGCGGTGTTCTGCTTGGAGGCTGAAGGCGCGACGGCTTCGTGCGGAAGGACAGAGGCGGTCGGCGGCGATCGAGGCTGCGATGGGCCTAGGTACGGCGGCGCTTCGTGACGTCGTACGGCGGAGAGAGGGGAAGGGCGTCGGCCGGAGGCGGCGCTGCCGGTTCGGAACAGGGGTGGCGTCATGTGCTTGACGGCAACGGTCATCGATCCATCGAAGGGGCGGCTGGGGCGCGCGGCGGCGTCTGGTGGCCGGAGAAGGAGGAGGAGAGGCGTCGGCTTCTTCTTGAGGAAGAAAACGCATTTTTTGTTTGGGAGGAGGGGATTTGGGAATTATCTGATTTTGAGAGAAAAGTGGGTACACGGTTTTGGCTGTTTAGAGGAGAGAATGGGATATTTATTGAAATATGATTTCTTAATTGATTATTTTAAAAGGAAGGAATAAATATGTGGGTGAGATTAATACTTTAATTAATTTAATTCAAAAAGAAGGTAATTTATGTGGTTTAGGATTAATCCCCTTTAATTCTGATATTTTCGTTCCCGTTTGAAACGGTTTAGGGATCGTTTGGTTCACGGGTTTAATCCCAATTTGAGAATTAATACAGTTTTAAAATTCGAATAATATTTTAAAGTATTTTAATTATTCTCAATAAATTATACGGATCGAAATCCTTACTTCAAACTTGAATATTTAATTTCTCGTAGTCTTTTATTCGTTTGAAAGATTCGATTTCTTTCTTTGAATTTAGGAATTTGAAATAGTGTATATATTTAAATTATACAGTAGCACCCAAAAATAATAAAATTAAAAGAAATAAGGTAATAATATAAAATAAGGGTTCTAGGAATATAAAAGGTATAAAACGGGATGGGGTGTTACATCCTTACCCCCTTAACAGAATTTCGTCCCCGAAATTCAGCTTCTAGGTATTACTTTGCAAAACCCATACCCTTATTTTTAAGTAGTTTCTTGTTTTCTTCTCCTACTAGTCATAACCCCTTTCTGCTAGTGTTTCATACTACTCGTGTTGTTCCTGTCCTTTCAATCGGAGTTGCCCTCCACTATTTTCCCCATCTTCAAGGATAGCATTCACTTGGCCTGACCACTTCTGACCCTGATTAGGTGAACCTCTGACTGGTGGTCCCAATTGAAGGTAGTTAGGGTCAGGCGACTGGTGAGTCTGGTAGTTATCCACTTGTTGCGGGTGGTACTGGATGTTGTCAATTGGTCGGCGTTTTACACTTGGCAGTTGAGTGCATTCGTAAGATTTGTGCCCTGGTTGGTCACAACGGTAACAATCTGTTCCACTCGGGTTACATTGTTTCCAATGTCTCTTTCCACAACTTGGACAGACTGGTTTGTTTCGAGCAACGTTGTGAGACTGGTTATTGTTAATTGGTTGGCGGTTGACACTGGATGGTTGAGTGCATTCATAAGACTTGTGTCCTGGTTGGTCGCAACGGTAACAATTCGTTCCACTCGGGTTACATTGTCCCCAATGTTTCTTTTCACAACTTGGACACACTGGTTTGCTTCGAGCAACATCATTGTTGCTTCCCTTTGGTGGTGGAGGTGAATCTATTTTAAAGTATGGCTGCCAATTTTGATTGACAGGGACAGTTGTGGGAGTTAGCTTGTACTCCAAATTCTGGTTGATCGAGACTAGTAGTGCTCGATGAAAGACTTCCCCATAGCTTGGCATCTGAAGACCAATCACAATTCCTGCTATCTCGGGCCTCAAACCCTGCTCAAACCTCCGAGCTTTCCTTTCATCATCACCCACCAGATGTGGGGCATAACGAGACAGTTGGTTGAATTTTCTCTCGTACTCTATCACCGAGAGAGTTCCTTGTCGGAGATTAACAAACTCTTGTTCTTTCTGATCCCTCAGTACTCGTGGAAAGTACCTGTCTAGTACAACTTTCTTGAAATCCTCCCAAGTAAGGGCTTGTCTTTCCTCTTCATTCATAGTCCGTTCATAGGATTCCCACCATTGAGCTGCATCTTCTACCAATTGGAATTGTGCACAGGAGATTCTCTGTACATCAGTTAGCGCCATATGTCGGAAAATGCGTTCCAACCCGGCTATCCATTCTTCGGTCTCGAAAGGGTCTTCTCTTCCATTCAGCCTAGGTGGCTGCAGTCGTCGAAATTGTTCAACAAAGTCGTTCATCATCTGAGGCATATGTTGTTGCATGTAGTTCTGGAGTGAGATCAATATTTCCTTAGCAATGTCGTTCCCAGGTGCAGCCTGCTGAGGCGGTTCAGGCTCAGCCTGAGGAGGTAGGTTCTGTTCCATAGGATCTCTTGGGGTTGAGATAGGGTTATCATGAGGTCGTCCACGTCTATGGAACGGTGCTATCCTAGTGGTGGTTCTAAAAATAAAAGAATAATATTGCTAAGTTATATAGGTATGGGAAAATTATAAAAACAGAATCGAATTACGTAATTAACACAGCGCTAGTACTGAAATACGTGTGAGTGTGTAGTTCACCGCAACGCACTGCGGCCGTCAATGGTACAGTGATCACATACGCACCATATAATAGAAACTAGTGACATGTCCAAAACAGTAATTAGATAAAATATAACAGTTAACATAGAGCAAGTAGCACGCATTGCCAAGTAGCAATTTCACAACATATATATATATAAATAAAGGTCTCAAGTCCTATGAGGTTAGTCTTCTTACTTCTTATCCCAAAAGAAACTAAGGCTTCCAGATGTAATCTTAACGCATCACATCTTCTCTTTATTACGGATTGTGAGCGACCAAAAGGAGTCGGGGTTAAGAGTATGTTGCTATGGCCCAATTAAACTGGTTATACATCTGACTACTACTATATGTCAGGAAAGGGTGGCACATCTATGTTATACGCATTTGTGTCTAGATCAAAAGGGTAACGGTTTAAAAGGATTTGATCACTCTGACTGATCGTTACTATCATACGGAAATCTCTATTGTCGACTTCTACCAGGCATGTCTCCAAGTGGATGTGGGGCCCTTGAACTGGGTCCTCTATTCTCATGCGTTCGAGTAGTCTTACAGCGATAAGACGAAGAATAACTCAGTAATCCTTCTGGCAAAACGAATCACGACCATTAAATCTATCTTCGTCATTGGGTATAGGAGCGACTCTTGCTTTTGAATGCAGTCTCGTGAACTAGGTTATAAACACACTGATAGATTCTAAGTTTAGCTAAGTAGTTTCTAGCTATCGGGATATAACTATCTTAGGTGGATTCTTACAGGGAAAGGAAAAATCCTAGTCAAAATTTTAGTTATGAAGAAACATAATTTAAACAATTAAGGTACAAAATTTAAACAATTAAAACACATAATTTAAAAAATTAAAGCATATAATTTAAACAATTAAAGCATATAATTTAAACAATCATATAACATTATTTATGAAATTTATAAACTTACACAAACATGTTTATTTCTATCATTCACTAATTATCTGTATTTCAATAGTGATATAAACGATATTTCGTGGTTCTTTCTACACCTCGTAGGTGTTGTTTCGAGTTCTCAATCTTTTGATTGGAGTTTTGTTATGAAAGTCAACTTGTCACAATGTCATACAATTTTAGGCAATTTAAAATAAAATAAGAACATACCTTCAAGGAGCTTCTGACGGTAATAGGAGACACATTTCCCCTCAAGTGATTTAATTAGTGATCTATACTTAAATGATAAGAAAATTATAATTAAAGAAAAGGAATTTTGGTTTGATGAAAACAATGATTTGGGTTTTGGTCCGAAAGTTTGAACGTAAGCTCTGATACCACCTGTAACGCCCCAAATCCAAAACACATAAATATCTCAGATTCGAGGTGCCACTTGTGACTAAAATCCGAACTATAAAATTTTTGATATGAAAAAGGATAATAAAAGGTATGTGATGAGTTTTATGCAGCGGAAGAAATGAGTAGAATAATTTTATAACATATCTCACACACATATATAAAGCTTAATATTAAAGTAACATTTTATTTAAGTGGGGAACTCCGTGTCATCTCTATTACTGTCCTTGCTCCACGAAATCATAATCTGCAAGAGTTGTAAAAAGGGGGGCGTGAGATTTGAATTCTCACGTATGGGTGATTTGCAACGTCATGGGATTGGTAAATCCGAAATATATTAAATTGTACTCATTAATAAAATATATAATTTATTTAAGCAGTTGGCATATAAATATGAATAATATATATCACAGAAGTAACAAGCTCACATAATAATTAATTGGGCATGACAGATTCCACATTCACATAATTGATATATCACAAGCTGATTCACATTAAGGGGCAAAGCCCAAAACCATTTTCACGTATCGGCCCAATCTGCCAAAATCATTTTCCACATATCATAAATCTCTCTCGAATCCTTTCTCATATTCAATACAAACTTATTAATGACCTTGCCCGGAACTCTACTGAGCATCTTACCCGGAGGCCGAACTTTATTAATGACCTTGCCCGGGACTCTAATGAGCACCTTATCCGGAGGACAAACTTTATTAATGACCTTGCCCGGAACTCTACTGAGCACCTTATCCGGAGGATAAACTTTATTAATGACCTTGCCCGGAACTCTACTGAGCACCTTATCCGGAGGACAAACTTTATTAATGACCTTGCCCAGAACTCTACTGAGCACCTTATCCGGAGGCCGAACTTTATTATTAAACAATAGCTTTCCTCTTTCTCATAAGCTGACATTTCACAAAGTGGGGAGAATTCACATAATTTATATTTAAATTGGTTCATGCTCACAAAGTGCCCTTATATCATGCAACTGTCATCAGTTCATTTAATCAACAAACACAAACAATTCATATAAGGTATATATAATTATATCACATAATTCAAACAGTTATATAATAGGGTTTACGTATATGTTGGATTAATTATTTTAGATTGATTTAGTCGAGTTCAGAGTATACCAGCACAACGTATTATAAGCAGATCAATCAACCGATCATCACCCACCTGTTAGCTCCAGGTCCCGAGAGTGATATACAAACAGATGGTCAAATCCCTCGTGCGTATTCCGATTAGCACAGAATCCTAATATGAAATCATTTGATTAAAAGTTGACCTTTGGATTATTAGGAAAACTTGAGAGTTTGTGTTACGAGAATCGAGGAGGTCATTGTCTTATAGACTTATTGAAATAGACCTACTTAAAAACACACACTATCTTGGTAAATACACCACTTCTAAAAGGGTGGTGTATTGGGGGAGTGTACTTACTAATTTACTTGTTGTATGATCATTTCGATCTCTATAAAATAATCTTCTAAAATTCCAAGACTTTTATAACTAAAAGCTTTTATACTTAAAAGTATAACCATATAATATTTTTCTCAAAATAATCAAAAGAAAAGGAAAGTTATTTAAATAATATTAATATAATAAAAGTCCCAAATTAATATTTTTCTTTCTAAAATTATTATTTAAAAGAACTTTGAAAATAGTTTATATTTTATAAACAAAAACCTCTTTATTAATAAATATTTTGCTTAAAGAATTTTATATAATAAATACTAAAAATAATATAATATATACTTTTTTTTATTGTTAGCAATACTTGATTTAAAGAAGTTTTCATAACAAATAATAGAATAAATATTTTCCTATATTACTTGTATTACTAACCAAGTTTACTTGTGTCATTTTCAAAACAAAAGAGTAGTATTATTTTCTAAAAGTCCTTTTCCATTTGTTTCAAACATTTGAACAGTAGAAGACGAGTTTCCTTTTGTCTTTAAAAACTCAACTAACACTAAAACAAACTAATTTCATCACCATATCATCAGCTAACCAAACCAAACTAATTCATCCATTCAATAACACCCTCCAACTAAAACAACAATACTAAACAGTTATTTCAATGACACTAAACAACTAAAACAATACTACTAATCAATTAATTCAAAAATACCAAACAATCTAGCCAATAGTACTAAACAACCAATTCAACAACAGCTAACCAAAACAGTAGGAAAATCCAACAACAACAAAGTCCATTTACAAGCTCACAGGCTTCAATCCAAAAACTACTATCTCAATCTTACAAGGTCTCAAGGAGATTAAAACTGTTCAAAGCCTATCCCAACTACAACGAGAAATAGGATGAAGGTTAGCAATTCTTACGAGTCTGGTTCGCGGTGGTAAACGGACGGCCTAACGACGTCGTATAAGGATTCGTTCGGTTAATCGGGCGGCCTAACGGCGTTGTCTAGTGATTCGGTTGTTCATCGGATTATTTCGGCAGCCTAACGGCGTCGTATCGATTCCTCCAAAATCAAACGGGCAGCGATTCATTACAACGATATCTCAATTAATACGAAAGAACAAATTTATGAGTTTAATTGAAGGTACTAATCGAATAATCGTGAATTTGAACAAGAAACGGGAAACAGATGAAAGGAGACTCACCCCAACGAAGAGGGTGAATCGGCTTCGACGGTTAGGGCGACGGCGGCGCTGGCTGAGGCGCGGCGGCGATGCGCTGGTGGCGGGACGGCGGCGTTCGGCGGAGAGAGGCATCGCGACGGTGGTCGAGGAACGAACAGCGGCGGAGGGCGGAGGCGGTGCTCCACGGTGTTCTGCTTGGAGGCTGAAGGCGCGACGGCTTCGTGCGGAAGGACAGAGGCGGTCGGCGGCGATCGAGGCTGCGATGGGCCTAGGTACGGTGGTGCTTCGTGATGTCGTACGACGGAGAGAGGGGAAGGGCGTCGGCCGGAGGTGGAGCTGCCGGTTCGGAACAGGGGTGGCGTCATGTGCTTCACGGCAAAGGTCGTCGATCCGTCGAAAGGGCGGCTGGGGCGCACGGCGGCGACTGGTGGCCGGAGAAGGAGGAGGAGAGGCATCGGCTTCTTCTTGAGGAAGAAAATGCGTTTTTTGTTTGGGAGGAGGGAATTTGGGAATTATCTGATTTTGAGAGAAAAGTGGGTACACGGTTTTGGCTGTTTAGAGGAGAGAATGGGATATTTATTGAAATATGATTTCTTAATTGATTATTTTAAATGGAAGGAATAAATATGTGGGTGAGATTAATACTTTAATTAATTTAATTCAAAAAGAAAGTAATTTATGTGGTTTAGGATTAATCCCCTTTAATTCTGATATTTTCGTTCCCGTTTGAAACGGTTTAGGGATCGTTTGGTTCACGGTTTTAATCCCAATTTGAGAATTAATACAGTTTTAAAATTCGAATAATATTTTAAAGTATTTTAATTATTCTCAATAAATTATACAGATCGAAATCTTTTAAGATCTGTTCGGTTGACCATTTTTCTTAACAAAACTAGATCAGTGGTCGTGTGAACAACCCGCTCTGATACCAATTGATGGTCCCGTTTTTCATTCACAAACAAGGACAATATGGGAAATTAGGAGAAATTTTTATTTTAACACTGATGTTATACAAGTAAGTAAAACAATAAAGAACACAACAGTGTAAAGTGGTTCAGAGGCTCAAGCTCCTACATCCACTGCCTGATTTAACAGGAAATCCACTACATGGGATTCTTGTTTTTAACGTGCCAAGGTGCACTCACAACTGGACTCACACCCCTCAGCGGAGCTGCCTCTCGAACTGGTCTCACATCCCTCTTCTCTCTGGGACTGCCTCTCCTCTCCTTACTGAAACACCTAACACTCTTCTGGAAAGGGTTTAGTTTGGTTTGGTTCTCTCCAACTAGGTGATATTTTCCCTTACATGGTTTTAGCCTTAAAGCTAGGATTGGGAAAATCTCTCTAAGCTTAGGATGTATATGATAGGCTCGAGATACAAGCTGAACACTCAGAATATATGTGAAGACCCTAAAGTGGTCAGTGCCCTAGGTGTGAGATGTGCTTCCTTATACCTCCCTTGAACTGCACTCAATCTTTCACACCCTCACAGCTCGTAGGTGTAGATTTCCCTTATCTCACACACTTGAAACCGCAGCTGGAAGCTTGTATTTATAGTGTGGATTTGAATGTTACCGTTGGAGAGAGTAACATTCAAATCCAGACTATTTCTGGAGTGTAATTCTCTTTTTCAGTGAAGTATGGCCTTGTCAGCTTTTGTCAGATTCGCTGCCTTGACTTGATTGGTCCACGTGGACTGAGTCCAACGGCTCTTTTGTTCAGGGTACTTGATCAGGGTAGTCCTGACTTCAGGCGACTTGTCTTCAGCTGACTTGTAATCCTCTCAGGATACCTTCCTTCAGTAGACTTGAAGTCCTTCCTTCAGTAGACTTGAAGTCCTTCCTTCAGTAGACTTGAAATCCACTCAGGGGAGTTGACATAAGGCTATTTGTCAAGCTTCCCAGCCTCAGTAGCCTGACTCCTTCAGGTCCTACTAGGCACAGCACTGATCCTCCTGATCATGCTCTTCACTGAGTAGTCCACTGACCAGCTTAGAAAGGTCAGGTTTATACTCAGTGGGACTTCCTTCAGGCTTCTCTTCAGGCTCAGGTCTTCTGACATGGCTTCAGTCTGTTCTTCTTGTGATGTTATCTTGACTTCCTCAGGCTCTGTCAGTGAGTTCCCTCTCACTGAATTCCCCCTCAGTAGAGTTCCCCCCTCAGCAGAGTTCCCCGCTCAGCTGAGTTCTTCCTCCATTGATAACCTGTACTACTGAGAAACAACCTAGCCTGACCTGAAACTAAAAGATACTAACCTGACTGCTTTCAAACCTATTACATGGTGTTTTGGAAAATCATCAAAACTAAATATCCCAACACTTACTTCAAACTTGAATATTTAATTTCTCGCAGTCTTTTATTCGTTTGAAAGATTCGATTTCCTTCTTCAAATTTAGGAATTTGAAATAGTGTATATATTTAAATTACACAGTAGCACCCAAAAATAATAAAATTAAAAGAAACAAGGTAATAATATAAAATAAGGGTTCTAGGAATATAAAAGGTATAAAACGGGACGGGGTGTTACAACTTTTCTGGATTCTCAACTGTTATTTTATAACTTCAACATGGGTTTAGTACAAGATAGTTCTCGCAACAGCCACTGAGAGTGCAATACGACAGCAGCAGCGAACGGCACATCGAAAATGATATTACATTCTGCATCTACAATTGATTGATACTGCAATGTAAGCAATCTTTGAACTTAATGCACAACAACCTAGCAGGGGGGAAGAACAAATCAAACTAAGGAATCACCTTATTTCTGCATTTTCCTTCTCAGATTTTAGCTCCGTTTAGCAAAAGAATCTTGGGGTTTACAAATTTCTTTGGTTGTTGCTCAAAACCTGCGTAGGAGAAGGTCTTTTTAAAGGCCACACCATTCACAAGGAAAGAATCCCTCATGGTGCCTCCAGGAACCTACAACAAAAAATTACAAAACAAAACAGCAGAAGAAAAGAACCTTTGAATAGGAAAACGAAATTGACAACAATATCAATGTCAGACATTCTGAAAAAGTCCCTAATAATATTCTACACCCATAAATTCTAGATAAGGGAAACAGTGAATGAAAATGTGTTAATAAACAACAAATATTTCAGTCATCTAACACATTATATTAGACGGTGGTGTTGTGCGTGTGAGGATTTATGGTTTTCTAATAAAATGAAAGATTAGAATGAAGAGAAGCGAAGAGCAATCAGTATCCTTAAAAAAAGCACAAATCAGTTAGATATAGTAATATCTTCAGGTACCTTTTTAAAAAAAAAATTCAATTTTGATGATTTGATTTACAAAATAAACGGAAAATGAGATAGAAGGTATGAGGTTGGGTTTCGTATTGCTGGGTATTATTTTGGGAATTCATATGAAAAATAGATAAGGATGTTTATGATGCTTTTTTTTTATCCCTCTTTGTTGATGAGAATGAATTTTATCTTGTGTTCTGTTCAATTGGATCTTTCAGGTCAATTATTTGCCTGCTTATCTTTTTTTAAATCTCAAATTTTATGGCTCTAATAATACTTTGAATGACAGGCTGGCCCAGAGAATTGTGCAAGGAGATATTCCTCAAGCTTTTTTTATGAATCGCCCGGATCCCACTAAATGCAGCATGTGAGCCCTTGACATTTGTTGTCATTCTTGTTGGGATATATTAGTTTTGATGTTTTTCCAAAACCACATATAATAGGTTTGAAGCAGTCAGGATTATAATTTTTAGTTTCAGGTCAAGTCGTCTTGTTCTTCAGTTGAACAGGCTGTCAGTGGAGAAGAACTCAGTTGAGGAAGCACTCAGTAGAGGAGAATTCACTGAGGGGAAACTCTACTGAGGGGGAACTCACTAACATAGCCTGAGGGAGTCAAGATAATATCTCAAGGAGAACAGATTGAAGCCATGTTAGAAGACATGAACCTGACCTGAAGAGAAGCCTGAAGGAAGTACCACTGAGTATAAACATGACTACTCTAAGCTAAGTCAGTGGACTACTCAGTGAAGAGCATGATCAGGAGGATCAGTGCTGTACCTAGTAGACCCTGAAGGAGTCAGGCTACTGAGGTCGGGGAAGTTTATCATTCAGCGTGATGACAAACTTCTTAGAAAGATCTTCAAGTGTCTACTGAAGGACAACTACACTGAAGACATTCATGTCTACTGAAGATCATCAGTCAGTGGAGGATAAGCAATCTGAAGTCAGTGTGCCCTGATCAAGCCCACTGAACCAAAGAGCCGTTGGATTCAGTCCACGTGGACCAATCAAGTCAAGACAGCTCATCCGACACTGACAACGCCGTATTTAATGAAAAGTAGGTTTCCCTACTGAGAGTCTGGATTCAAATGTATCTCTCTCCAACGGTAACATTTGAATCCACACTATAAATACAAGCTCACAGCTGCGGTTTCAGGTGTGTGTGATAGGAAAAATCTACACCTACGAACTGTGAAGGTGTGAGAAGTTTAGTGCAATTCAAAGGGAGGTATAAGGAAGCACATCTCACACTTAGGACACTGACCATTAGGGTCTTCACATAAATACTTTGAGTGTCCAGCTTGTAACTCATAGCTTAGAGAGGTTTTCCCAATCTTAGCTTGAGGCTAACACATTGTAAGGGAAAACCTCACCTAGTTGGAGAAACCCAAACTGAAACCAAAACCCTCTAGTCAGGTTTGTTGGTTGATGTTAGATAGTGAGTTAGGAAGGAGGAAGCAAGGTCAATGGTTGTATTGATCTGGGTGCACCTTGGCACGTTAAAAATAAGTCAATCCTTAGTAGATTCTCCTATTAAATCAAGACCGTGGACGTAGGAGCTTGAGTCTCTGAACCACGTTACAATGAGTGTTATTTACTGTTTTCAGTATTGCTTAAGTACTTGCTAAACGATTTGAATGCATGCTCACTGAGAGTATTTCAAAAGTAAGAAAAGAAAATTAGCTGAGTATTTTAGTCAGGGGGAACCAATCTCACTGACAAGCTTAAGCACGCACTCGAGAGTTCAGTCTCTCGAGTCACTGCCTTGTTTAGAGATGGAGTTCTCAAGTCACTACACTGACTTGAAAGCTCTGACTCTAAGCAATGCAGTGACTTGAGTGTTGAAAAAAATTGAATTTTTTTTTTTGAATTCCCATTTTGGTTTTGAAAGTATTCCGGGACCATCAATTCTTCTCCATAATCTATATATTTTAAATTTTAAAAAATGCTTTGTTATTTCAATTTGATATCATCATATGTTTTGATATACATATATCGTTGACTACCAACCAAAAGCTTCATAAGCAAGAATAAAATATGAATTTCCTCTAAAAAAAAGAAAAGAATAAAATATGAATTAGAATGAATTGTCATGTACTCTAGATTCTATCTATGATGTCTTTATTATCGACTTGATCAAGAAAAATGGATGATGTCCCATTAAAATATTCTATTATTGAATACGTCAAAAGAAAAATAAAGGGTCTCTTACATATAGGTGCTAAATAGCACCCTTTATTGGGGTTTAGTTCAATATGTGTTTAAAAATTATAAAAGAGTTCAAAACCTAGTTTTTTATACCTATAACTTAGACCCACCACCCCTACCCACCGCTTACATCCCTTATTCAGCCAAAAGCTCGGCTGATGGGACATGATTTGTTTGTTGTCCCCTCACTCCCCCAAGGCCCAAACCTGCCCACTCCCAAATGTACATTTTTTATATTTATATTATATTTTTAAAATTTACAAAAATAATAGAAATTATTATTATTTTCTTTGAAAATGCATTGTTCAGACACCTTTTACTGTTTTTGTGCAAATTTTATTATATTATGCACACGTATAAAAATTATATTTTATTTGAATTATATATATTAATTGAATTAATTGAAAAAAAAATGTATTCAAATTGAATTATACATCTTAATGGAATTATATATCCAAATTTTATCCTTTGTGCATAAAATAAAAGAAAATGCACAAGCTAAAATTTTAAAATTAATTGAATTATATTTCTTGAAATTTAAAATTTACATCTTGAAATCTAATATTTAGTAATTTACAGATCCTGTAATTCAAAAAAATAATAAAACTTCTGAAAATTTATGTTTATACTCAGGTAAAAGCAAATAAAAAAAAATGCACACGAGTCTTCTTCTTCGTATCTTCACCCCTTCTCCAAATCTTCGTCTCCAAATCACTTCTCCACTTCTCCCAGTCAGCACATCTTCAGTTTGAAAAATAAAATTAATATAGTCATTATTACAAAAACAAGTGTTAATAAAATTAGCATAACCATTACTATACATCTCCATCTGAGATTCAAACTTTTCTCCCTTGAACACACCAGTAAACACTCACAACCTACTGCACACACCCCCACAAAACACACAATATGCACATAACCGTAAATTAATCAAAGAATGCACAAGAAAAAAAATAGAAACTAATCAAAAGCCAGATTTTTTGCACCTCTGAGTGAAATTCCTTCACCACCAAAAGTTCACTTATTTCAGAGGACAAGAAATTACAACGAATTATTGCAAGAAGTTAATTAGCCATGGCAGCAGATCTGGGGCATGGCACGGTGGCGGCAGATCTGAACTGATGCGCGGCGTCACAGGGTGGAGACGGCGGAGCGCGGTGTCGCTGGGGTGGAGGAGCGCCGATATGAAAGAGAGAGAGAGAGAAATAGATGAAGGCCGTGAGAGACGCAGTGGCACTGTGTGGTGGCATCTCCCATGGAGTGAGCGTGTCGATGGCTGAATCGCTATGGTGGTGGGCGGCGTCGCTAGGTGGCGGTGTGTGATGGCGGCGCCGATCATCCCTATCGGCGTCGAAAGGATTTGCAGATGCCGCCTTGAGAGAGGAGAGAGAGGGCTTGGGAGTTGGTTTGTGTTTTAGAGAGAGAGGGGACTTGGGGTGGGTTTGTGTTTTAGAGAGAGGGAGAAATAAATGGGGGGGTGGGGGATTTCTGGGGAGAAGTGACCGAGAGGGAGAGAGAAATAACTTGGGGGGTGGGGGTGGGGTGGGGCCTAGTGGGTTGGCAGTGGTGTAGGATAAGTAGGTTTTGAACTCCATTGTGATTTTAAAAAGGTTTTACACCAAAACTTAATTTAAGACATATAAGTATACTTATTTGTAATTATTCCAAAAATGAATAAATATGCATGTCAAGCCCAGTCTGTTTGGTGGCTACCCAAAAGAATAGCCCATTGGACTCAAATATTCGAGGCCAACTTGAAAATAAAGGTTCAAGCAAAACAATCAATGCAATTAAGCCCAAGAAAGTATATATATATGTTCAAATTTGTCGGCGTTTCTTGAAATTTGGGGTCTTTAAGCATTTTGAGGAGGAAAATCACCAACAAAGTCTCCAAAATCAAGTTTTTCTAACACTTCATTTTCAACTCATTTAATGTTATCTTTAGACATAATTTGAACACATATATGAATTTTATTGGGTGCGGCTATTCATACCTACAAATTTACTTAATATACACATTTCTAAATTAATTCACCATACACTTTAGCTAAATTAATATTCATTGCTTTGTTCCATTTGTTGATAACCGGGGGCAGACAAGGTTCGTGCTTTACGAGAAGAATTACACGGGCAATATTTCCTGAACGTTGCAGATTTGCTTGTCACCCTTTTGATCATCCTCGTTTTCATTTTACTTCAAAGGGTTGCCTGCCCGCGGGCAACAGGGTTGGTATCTAATTAAGTTATCTCTTGTGTCCAACCTCCTTTACTTCATTTCCCGGGTAATAAGAATCTATTTGGGGTTATTTTAATTACCGGATATTATCACATATGACTCCAACTTATATGTTCATTATATAATTAATTAAATATTTATGTGCATCACAACAAAAATAACGATCATATAAGTCATTGTTACTCTGATATAAGAATAAACTCTATCCAGTAAGTCATATTTTTTTCGATCTCATTGTACAGATTTATATATGCCTCCATATAGGAATATATGATATTTTTATAAAAAATTGTATGACTTGATTACATTTATCAACTTTGAGTGTCATTTGCTTGAAATAGTAAAAAGTGTAATAATTTTACAAAAAATATGCATGTATTGAACAAGCATTTATACGCATATGAACATTAACTGTTGTTTAGTTCCTAAGTAAATGACTAATTTATACATGTATTTTATACTATCAGAGTGTATATATTTGTTTTATTCAAATTCATATAAATTAATTGCATGAATTTATTAATGAATTGTATTGAATATTATTTTTTGTAAAACTTTATTTAGAAATGACCTCTATACATAAAAAAAAATTCGGCCAATATTTCATATGCACCTGATACACGATGTACTTAGTTAACAGTTGGGGCTGGTTACACAGAAAAGTGTGAGGTCTCATCAGTCTCAACTATTGAGTATGCACCAGGTGCTTGCACCGGGGTTTACCTTTTTTTTCGATTCCAATAATATTACTGTGTAGAGTTTTTTTTTTTTTTTTTTACAAGACTGTACAGATTTTTTAGTATAATTAGTTGTCTATTTCTCTTCAGTAGCGAAGAATAATATTTTTACTTTTCTTTTTCAGTTGCTTTACAGGATCTACCGTGGAGGATTCCTTGGGAACCTTTTGGGAAATTACTTGGAAGGAATATATCTGATAGTGCATGCTATATAAAGCTCTAGCTCTAGGGTTTTGGAAAATGCCACTTTGATAGTGAGTTTCATGTGATTAATTAATTTGATCGGATATGTATAAGTTTAAATCACAGATCGGCCAGTCTCAAAATTTACATTTTTCAGATTTAGAAAGTCCAATTTTAGTTCTAAACCATTTGAAACAGTCAATACGACGTCGTTTTGAAAGTCTTATATTTTAGTGTTTTTTTTTCTTTTAGGATTTTAACATATACATGATGTGTGATAAAATTGTAAGAGTGAAGAAAAAAATCAAATATAAGTAGTAGATATAAACGTCATTTAGTATCCTTGCCGGAAATCACAAATTTTGGACTTCAAGGTGATGTCGTTTTGCTTTTTATCACCGATTTGGGATCAAAATTAGATCATGTCAGAGAAATTGAGACTAAATTTGATAAAAAGTTAATTTTGTGACCAAATTTACTTTGTCATAAAGTTATGAGACGATTTGTAATTTAAAATCAAATATGTATGATGGAAACTTAACCAAGAAGGTTTTCACGCCTCATTAATATTGTTTTTCTTCATAAATCCTTGTTTTATTTCACTACTACATCACATGTACACGAAAATATATGGTCACATGTTCACTGATAATTGAAGTGATATTGCTCAAGTGATTAGAGTTCCACTACTTATTATCGAGAGGTCATGTGTTCAAATCACAAATTTACCGATAAACACAAATTTATAAGTCCATCACGGATGTGATCATTTTCCCTACACAAGTTTTTCAAAAATGGCATAATGATAACGTTAGTTGTATTTAATTTGTATAACGGAAGGGTCTTCATATTTCATTTTATTAATTAAGGTGTTTATTTATTCAATTTTACATGTTTTATTATACTAGTTAATTGTAACGTGCGTTGCACGTTGTTGTTTATTTTGCTGGTTTAGTTGACATGGATTTTTTCAAGCTTGTGTGTCAACTTGAATGGGAAGAATAATGAGGTGAATAAGTTTGATTATGTCATTGAGAAAGAAACTACTTAAGCTTGGTTTTGCAGAGTTGCTCTTTTACAGAGAGTAGAGAATGGATGAAATCGGTGTGAGAAACAGAATAGCCATAGGTGAAGGGTGAAGAAAGAGAAACATATCAAAACACAAAGGAAATAAAGTCAAGAAAGGTAGTACAATTTTGTCATTTGCATTTTCATAATGTCTTAAAAGGGTCTGATTAGTTTTACGACTTTCCAGCCTCTCCTTGGACTTGTCGAACTGAAATTTAGAGTTTGCACGTTGAAAAAAATAAAGTTGAAAATATAAGCGCCCAAAAAGAAAAGAAAAGAAAAGAAAAACTAATAAACCAGTAAGTAGATTCTCATAGTTTAATTTTTTTTTCAAATTTGTAATGAATTTCCCTTGAAGTCTGCTATATGGAGTTTCTTGGCCCAATCGTCCTCATAAGCCGATAACTCTCTAATAGATTTTTTTCCATAATCTAAACTTTTGAAGTTCGAATTTATGATTGTGACCCGACCAGGTGTAAAAACAAAAAAGGGTATTAACACAAAATTTCAGTATATTTAAGCAACGATCCCGACTATCAAACAGAAAATGAATTGAACAAAGAGGGGAATGAAGTAATGAATTCATCCAAGCCCAATATACTAAGGAAAAATATAAATGTTTCTCCAAAATTCTTGTATTATTCACATAACCAAATACAAATCAAGATTGAAAATCTATAAATGAGGTATCCTAGTCCAGCAACTGCAACAATATCTTTAAGAAGGCCCAAGGTTAACAATCCAAGGGGTCGTAATCAATCCATGGTAAATTTGAGCTTTAGAAGGTTGTATCTTAAAGATAAAATAACATGAATTAGTTGCAAACATAGAATGTGAAGCCACACTATTTATCAAATTTTTTGAAAAAAATTGGAAGAGCTTGGGTAATTGTAATAGGCAATTAGCTTTAACTTAAGCACATACCTTATGTTTTGGTTCCTTTGTATTCTAGCTAGTACCAGTGGACGATTTCTAGCTCAAAAAATTACTAAAATTTTATTTAAAAAACAAGAAATACAAATCATGTCCTAAATGCTCGAGTAAGCTAATAATCACTTAATAATAAACATATTTCAGGCTCAAACTAAAAGTGACACTCATGCAAGATAGTTGCATAGGTGATGATTGAGTTATAAATTCTTTTGGTGTAATAACTTGTTCATTGTCCAATTTTTATCCCAAAAAAATTAAGATTTAGTCCCAATACTAAAAAAATTGTCAAAATTTGGTCGAAAACAGTTGAAAAATGAAAACCCTCTTGTTCTACATCACGCTAATGTCCAGTTTCGGCCCCAAATAAATTTCCCACGTGATATAAAGCAACATCATTTTCAATTTTTTGGTAATTTTTGGGCCAAAATTGGACAAATATTTTATAATGGGGTTATATCAAAATAGTTAAAAAAAATTGGGACCAGAATTGGACATTACACAAGTTATTGGACCAAAAAAAAAAATCAACTCAGTGAATTTCTCCCGAACAAATATATGACTTTGCAGTTTCCAACCATTTACCCCAATGCAGCTAGGAATAAAGCTCTGACTTCTGACATCATAGGGCTCTTGATTAAAGTAGTTGCCATGATTTTGGTTTTGAAGGGCTTGCAACATTTCTGAGTATGATGCATCTGGTTCAGATGTACCGTCTTGAAAATGGAGTTCATTTCTTTCATTACCAAAGTCAGAAGCAAAAGGCGAACCCGGAGAAGCTCTGAAATCAGCATAACTGTGTGATGGAAGAAGAGCACCAAATATATTTCCATCAAATTGATTGTGTGTGGCTTCTTCGTCAATTGAAGTATCTCTTAATGGCAAAGACTCCTGATATAAACAGCTTAGAATTAGGCCTAGCTAGAAAATCACAGCATTGATAAGAACTGAATGTTAATCATCTCTCTAACTAACGCTCCTTTGATCCAAATTCAAAATTTCACTCTTTATATGAATATAAATTACTTCGGCGGACGCATAAAAGGAATAAGACATAAGCACTAATTTAATTTATGAATAAAAAGTACGAGAACAAACAAAATGAGGGCAAGGAATCAGTAGCGTTCTAAGATTTAACTATTATTTTCATGATATTTATTAATGAGCATAGAGGCAAAAAAAGACGAGGACTGACATAGTAATGGGCAGCAATCAGAAACCCAATAAAGTGCACAAAAACTAAAGAGAGGCAGTAATTAGTGGAGTATCTCAAATTCTCAACACAATGCAATTCAAATATTAAATTAAAATATAGGAAAGCAAGCAGTATTAGTATCTCAAGTACTCAACACAATGTACTTCAAATAATAAATTACTCGTCCTTGAACTAATTTCGTACTAAAGAATAATACATTTTTTAAGAAAAAGGAGTAAGAGTGTGATTATATATTTTATAATATAGTAAAATTATTTTATTGATGCTAGGGTGCAAGCAATGTTCCACATTAGATTTACACAAGAGGATCATGAGAATAATAAACATAGAAATAGTATCTCAATTGGTATATATGAAGCCGGTCTTAACAATAGTCTTTATTGATTTTTTGTAAAAATAGTTGTGAACCATCCAAATAAAGCAAATGAGAAATGTTGGGATATTTTAGTTTTGATGATTTTTCAAAACAACATGTAATAGGTTTGAAAGCAGTCAGGATAGTATCTTTTAGTTTCAGGTCAGGCTAGGTTGTTTCTCAGGAGAACAGGTTATCAGTGGAGGAAGAACTCAGCTGAGGGGGAACCCTACTGAGAGGAACTCAGCTGAGGGGGAACTCTACTGAGAGGAACTCAGTGAGGGGGAACTCACTGACACAGCCTGAGGAAGTCAAAATAACATCAAAAAGAGAACAGACTGAAGCCATGTCAGAAGACCTGAACCTGAAGAGAAGCCTGAAGGAAGTCCCACTGAGTATAAACCTGACTTTCTAAGCTGGTCAGTGGACTACTCAGTGAAGAGCATGATCAAGAGGATCAGTGTTGTGCCTAGTAGGACCTGAAGGAGTCAGGCTACTGAGGCTGGGAAGCTTGACAAATAGCCTTATGTCAACTCCCCTGAGTGGACTTCAAGTCTACTGAAGGAAGTCCACTGAGAAGACTTAAAGTCCAATGATGGCTCCTAAGAGGACTTCAAGTCTACTGAAGAAAGGTGTCCTGAGAGGATTACAAGTCAGCTGAAGACAAGTCGTCTGAAGTCAGGACTACCCTGATCTAGTACCCTGAGCAAAAGAGCCGTTGGACTCAGTCCACGTGGACCAATCAAGTCAAGGCAGCAAATCTGACAAAAGCTGACAAAGGCCATACTTTACTGAAAAGGAGAATTTCACTCCAGAGATAGTCTGGATTTGAATGTTACTCTCTCCAACGGTAACATTCAAATCCACACTATAAATACAAACTCAAGCTTCATTTGTGAATAAGCAAGGAGCTGATGTGAGAGTGGTGCGTTTCAAGGGAGGCATAAGGAGGCACCATCTCCATCAAGAACACTGACCTGAGTTCTTCATAGTCATATTTGAGTGTTCCAGTTTGTATACTCGAGCTCATCATATACATCCTAAGCTTAGAGAGATTTTCCCAACCTTAGCTTAAAGGCTAAAACCATGTAAGGGAAAATCTCACCTAGTTGGAGAGAACCAAACCAAACTAAACCCTTTCCAGAATAGTGTTAGGTGTTGCAGTAAGGTGAGGAGAGGCAGTCCCTGAGTGAAGAGGGATGTGAGGCCAGTTCGAGAGGCAGCTCCGCGGAGGGGTGTGAGTCCAGTTGTGAGTGCACCTTGGCACGTTAAAAACAAGAATCCCGGGTAGTGGATTTCCTGTTAAACCCGGGCAGTGGATGTAGGAGCTTGAGCCTCCGAACCACTTTACATTGTTGTGTTCTTTATTGCTTTACTGACTTGCATAACATCAGTGTTAAAACAAAAATTTCTCCTAATTTCCCATATTGTCCTTGTTTGTGAATGAAAAAACGGGACCAACAATTGGTATCAGAGCAGGTTGTTCACATGACCACTGATCCAGTTTTGTTAAGAAAAATGGTCAACCGAACAGATCTTAAATGTTTTAAACTATGGGAATTTCTGCATATTTCATATTATTACTTGTGTTATGACATCATTCTTGTAATAGAAAATCTTTTTGTTAGAAGTTTTGGAATCATCAAAAAGGGGGAAATTGTTGGGATATTTTAGTTTTGATGATTTTCCAAAACAACATGTAATAGGTTTGAAAGCAGTCAGGATAGTATCTTTTAGTTTCAGGTCAGGCTAGGTTGTTTCTCTGGAGAACAGGTTATCAGTGGAGGAAGAACTCAGCTGAGGGGGAACCCTACTGAGAGGAACTCAGCTGAGGGGGAACTCTACTGAGAGGAACTCAGTGAGGGGGAACTCACTGACACAGCCTGAGGAAGTCAAAATAACATCAAAAAGAGAGCAGACTGAAGCCATGTCAGAAGACCTGAACCTGAAGAGAAGCCTGAAGGAAGTCCCACTGAGTATAAACCTGACTTTCTAAGCTGGTCAGTGGACTACTCAGTTAAGAGCATGATCAAGAGGATCAGTGATGTGCCTAGTAGGACCTGAAGGAGTCAGGCTACTGAGGCTGGGAAGCTTGACAAATAGCCTTATGTCAACTCCCCTGAGTGGACTTCAAGTCTACTGAAGGAAGTCCACTGAGAAGACTTAAAGTCCAATGATGGCTCCTAAGAGGACTTCAAGTCTACTGAAGAAAGGTGTCCTGAGAGGATTACAAGTCAGCTGAAGACAAGTCGCCTGAAGTCAGGACTACCCTGATCTAGTACCCTGAACAAAAGAGCCGTTGGACTCAGTCCACGTGGACCAATCAAGTCAAGGCAGCAAATCTGACAAAAGCTGACAAAGGCCATACTTTACTGAAAAGGAGAATTTCACTCCAGAGATAGTCTGGATTTGAATGTTACTCTCTCCAACGGTAACATTCAAATCCACACTATAAATACAAACTCAAACTTCATTTGTGAATAAGCAAGGAGCTGATGTGAGAGTGGTGCATTTCAAGGGAGGCATAAGGAGGCACCATCTCCATCAAGAACACTGACCTGAGTTCTTCATAGTCATATTTGAGTGTTCCAGTTTGTATACTCGAGCTCATCATATACATCCTAAGCTTAGAGAGATTTTCCCAACCTTAGCTTAAAGGCTAAAACCATGTAAGGGAAAATCTCACCTAGTTGGAGAGAACCAAACCAAACTAAACCCTTTCCAGAATAGTGTTAGGTGTTGCAGTAAGGTGAGGAGAGGCAGTCCCTGAGTGAAGAGGGATGTGAGGCCAGTTCGAGAGGCAGCTCCGCGGAGGGGTGTGAGTCCAGTTGTGAGTGCACCTTGGCACGTTAAAAACAAGAATCCCGGGTAGTGGATTTCCTGTTAAATCAGGCAGTGGATGTAGGAGCTTGAGCCTCCGAACCACTTTACATTGTTGTGTTCTTTATTGCTTTACTGACTTGCATAACATCAGTGTTAAAACAAAAATTTCTCCTAATTTCCCATATTGTCCTTGTTTGTGAATGAAAAAACGGGACCAACAAGAAAATAGTTTTTAAACAATATAATTTTGTAGTCAAAACAATATATTAAATGTCAGAAACATAATATAATGCATGCTAAAGACGCAAGAACTGTATAAGATCTTTTTAAGCCTTGTGTGCATCATATTAATGATATTAATTCATGTGGGAAGAAATTTAGCAACACAATAACAAATTATAAAAAAATCTATCAAATAACTTTATGCAACACTAAGCACTATTCGGTTAAAGCTTATAAGCTCCTTAAAATAGCTTATATATTTTTTAAGAGCTCGATGTCTTTGACAAAATAAGATGACAGCTCATAAGATTAAAAAATTAAGTTCCTCACAATTTATAAATTGTAAAAAGTTAAGTTTGGATTTTCCAACTTATTTTTCATGTTATAAACTCTTAAAACAACTTATAAGATGTTAGAGCTTATAAATTATTTCAAATAAGTTTAGTTAAACGGGCTCTTGTCATACCAATGAATTCAAACGATAAATAGAAAGTTAGCTTCAGAGGTCACATAGAATTCTCCTTTCACCCATGCCTCGCGCTTCGACGGAATCGGCTCCCTTCCATACATTCCTACACAGCCGCAATATAAGGCAACTATGCAATTATATAGCAAAGTTATCAACATCAAAAGAAGATAAGGAGTTGAACAATACCTGCTCTAATATTAGTCCTTAGCATATTACTTAGCCATATTGAAAATCAATTTTCTGTTTGCAACTTTCTTTTCCTTGATAGCCCAAGCGCATGATTCTTTGTCAAAGCCCATCCCCCCTTTTCTTTTCCCTGTTTGTCCAGCAAAGACTCTGGAATAATTAGTCCCCCTATAAGCACACAACAACTATTCAAATAAACCAAATTGCATTCTAATTAGTAGTGATAAAAAAATAGCCATAAAAGGCACAGACAATTCAACCCTCGTTAAATTATCCATCTACAAATTCCAAATGTACGAACTCAACTTCTATAAGCATAAACACAATATAAAATATATCCAACCTACAAAATTCACTTGGGTCATCAAACAAACTGCACATTATTTTTTCACAGATGGAGAAATACATATATACGCGTTTAGATCAAATAAAACACTCACACAAATACACTTATATACTTTGTACCATACCAATCAAATAGAGTGTATTCCAAGTACTTCATGTCAATGGATCTCTAACCTTCACTTGCAAACTGCAATGTCTGCATTAACAAAATTGATTAAAGTTTTTTGTACAACGAAAACTATATAAGTTCATCTAGAAAGAATCAACATATTTGTTTTCAACTATATAATATTAACAAACTCTAAATCACGTCCACGGAAAATAGAAACAGATTGAAATAACATACATGATTGGATACCTGATTGAGTGATGGAGGGACAAAGAAGGTCTGATTGTCGATCGAGTTATGGCTGCCCAGAAGGGTTGCGAAGAAAGCAGCGGTACGGCGGTGGCTCGGTTGGCCGTCGTCCTCGTCAGAGTGCCGCCAGAATTGATTGTTTGCTTTAGTTCGTATGGCGATTAATAAGTAGAGAAATAAATATAAAAAATAAAGTTGAAGAAAGACCATTTCAATTTAAGAAGGCAGAATACACATCAAGTAATTACGTGCAAAGAAGACGGAATATGAATTTAAGGTTACCACTACCAATAGAGGATGTAATGTTTGATGTTTTGGAAAGAGAAAAATGTAAAATTGAGGAAATTATGTCATTGTGGAGGGAAGAAATGTGAGAGATAGATTGAATAGGCTGATTTTCCTAGAGATGAAGAGTCACGTTGAGTGCAAGAAAGATAAGAGATTTTTAATTCTAAATTCGGACGTGGGAGTTTCTCTAGCGGAGGAGTTTTGGATGTGAAATGGGTGAAGACTGAAGAGTTGTGAGAAGACGAAAAGGCACGCTATGATGAGAGGACGGTGAAAATACAACGTCGTATGGGTAAAAGTATATGACTTAAAATGAAAAAGTACAAGACTATAAGTTGAACTGAAAGTAACATTGATCTTCATTTATTTCCCTCAATCAAACAAAAGAACAACTATATAACTTTTTTCTGAAATCAGGAAAGATTTCATATATAACAGGTTGATTGCTTCACTCATTTGATTCTAAAACAATGGAAGTCCATAAAGTTTAAAGGGTAATGTCAAAGCAAATTTAATCAACAATGTGTCTCATTACTCATGAATGATAATATAGTACAGCAGCAACAGTATTTCACATATGCAACAATATAATCAGGGGACATTTGTTTCGAGTTCTTCAATATAATGATTTCTATATTTGGGAGGGAAAATAGTATTGTCCATTATCTTTAATTCTCATTCTCATTACTGATTAACCACTATAATTACTATATATTTATTCTCTTTCTCATTCACATTAAAGAATTTCGAAACCAGGCATCACCTTAATGTTTTAATAGTTTAGTTTACTCAAACATAGGACAAGAAAGTACAATTCATCTTTGAATCATTATACATCATTCCAAGAAAAATACAAACAAGAGATCATCAAAATCATATCATAACCACAAGATACATAACTAAGAACAAAAATCACATTTAAGTACCTCCTTGAGCACAGAAAGATTCAACTCTGATGCAAGCAAAGAATCCTCAGGGCATTCCTTAACCATCTCCGCCTTCATTTTCCCATCCTCAAACTTAATCTTCATCGAACTACATGCAGTCCGCGCCTTATCTGCAAGCTTCAGCCCCCTTGTCTGCACCTTCTCAGTATTCATCATCAACATCAATTTCTCGCCAAATTCATCACCCCCAACCTTCCCAATGAACGCCACCCTTCCACCCAGCCTCACGTGCGCAATCACCACATTCGAAGGCAGTCCACCTGGGGCCCACACGAACTCCGGCAGGTCCCACTGAAGCATCTTCTACTGCGAGTAAATATCCAGGTGCATTTTCTCCGGCGCTACTCTCACCGTAGGCAAAAACTCCTGAGCAGCCCCGAAGCAACATACCAACGGCGGATCTTCGTACGGGAAATCTATTCTGTCGTCGAAATCGTAGAGCTCTTCGGATATCGTTGTTTCTTTTTTTGAATCGGTTGATTCCTCGACAGTTTTCTTGGAATGTCTTCCTCTTTTGGTTGGTGTAGCTGGGGATTCCATGGTTGGAGTTTCTGCGGACTTTTTCCGGCCACGACAGGTGGTGGAGGAGGAGCTGGTTCAATCACCTTCATACCTACCAGATGAACATTCATTCATGAGGATTGCAGTTTCCAAAAGACCTTGCATGACTTAAAGAGCACTAAATATTTGTAAAAACTAAAAAGGATCTCCAATTATCAGATGGGGGAGAAGAGAATGAAATCAGTATATTAGATGACACATAATAACTTACTTTTTAGGCTCTAGAGACCCCTTGGGAAACCATTGGATGGTGGGATACCCGAAAAACCCCAAATTTGCTGCAAACGCTTTTATGCTCATCACAATCAACCTAAAATTGCAAGGTTTAATAACCATATAGACTACCAAAATAAAATTTTGCTAATATATACATATATATAGAAAGAGGCAGAGTAATAAAAATGAAAAGTACAGTATTAACCTTATGTTTTCACTTCCGAATTCTAGAAATTGGCCTATAATTCTGGTTTCCGTCCATCGAATAATATGATAACTTTACCTTAACAAAATCAATAGTCGATGAAGATTCAATAATGCTTATGAAACAAAATTAAACACACGCATGCATATAGAAAATTATAAACACGAAAACACTGAAACGAACCTTCTGATTTTGATTTTGCTTTCGCTTTCCAGAAATCGCCAGCCACAAGAAATTCCCTGCAGTAAAATGATCGTATTAAAAGATTTGAATTGCTCGGTAAAGTAATCATATACATAGGATTAGTCGGAATGAGCAGATACCGAGTACAAAAAATAATAAAAGATAATAAGCCCTGTAAATTGATATACTTGTGCCTAAAACTTGCAATTTGAAATAATTACCGCATCCTTGGGAGGGAAGGATGCTTCGTCGGTCGGCTCTTGATTCTATTTGAAGGTTAGGGTTCGATAGAGGCGTATCTGTCGACGTTGGAAGACGCAGTTCGGCGTTTGATTTGCCCGTTGGGGCGAATGGGCATCGCCGGCGATGGAGATTCTCGATCCAACCCTATGGAGATCTCTTCGCTGGTTTCCAGCCTTATGGAGAGCTCTTGCCCTTGATTTTCGATCGTTTGGTGCATAGATTTGGCGGGCTGAACGGAAGGAGGGGCTTGATTATCAGTTTATGGGGGTTTGAAATCGCGCGACACTTCGCCTGAGCCAAAGAGACGGAGGAGGGGGTGTTGGTGAAGGCGAGGGGGGTGGGGAGATGGGTTGAGTGCGTGTGGGAGAGATTGGGGTCAATTGGGGGGTTAGTTGCCGTAGGAAAATATGTTGAGGGTATTATGGTCAAAAATGTTTCTCAGATGCTTGTGATAGTATAGATATAGTATAGATTAGTTGAGGTGTTTACTTATTCACAATTTTGAAAGTTGAAGTGCCTAGTTATATATATAAAAACCGAGGATCCAAAATGTACTTAGATATTATAGTTAAAGGTCCAAATGATACCTTAACGTTCTTATCTTATTAAATTCCTCGAGAATAGATTTTCGGTGAAATTTGTTCATAGTGTGAAGTTGAACTATTACATGCACTCATTGATATCATAATATTTTATACTGTGATTTTAATTTATAAGTCTAATGATGTTAGTGAATGCATGTAATGGTTTCAGTAAATATATGTAATGATATAAATTTCATACTATGAAACTTGTTCGTAGACGATTTTGTGAGTTCTCGATGGTTACTATGGTCAAAATTTAAGAGACTGTGTCAAGCCTAATCTTTTGGCCAATATAAAATTGGCATATATCTTATTTCTAAACAATCATTTATTTATAAGTGGATCACATGACAATACTCCATTATACCCCGAATTATCTACTTTATACATTAAAATATGTGCCCGGAGAAATTGACATAGTTAATTTGAACAGAAAAACACTACAAGAAAATTAATTTTTAATTACAGAATTATGTCAATACTATTTGTTTTAGTTAAAATTATTTAGTGACAAAACAAGATCACTAAAAATTATTATTCTATCATTAAAGATTTTTAGTTTGTGAAACTATAATAACATAATTTATATCATTCACTATCATTTTTTTTTTGTATGGGAGTAGTTAATATTTTATTTCTGTTAGAAAAGAAAGGGAACTGATGATCTTTTCACCCCCAAATTTGATTGTTCACCCCTCGGTTCAGTTCACCACCGTACAGTTCAGTTCACACCGTATGGTTCAGTTCACTCTAATTAGACGTAAAATTGTGATATTTTGTAGCCCGATTAGTCCATATTTTGAGCGTTTTTTTGTGAGTATTTAGAGTTATTTGAGTAACATTTTCATAAACTCATCAATTTATCTTTTTGGTGTTCATTTTAGGAAAGAGGGCGAAAAAAGGAATTCGTAGGACTTTGAATCGACTCAAACGGGCTCCCGGATGAGAAGATATGAAAGAAATACGAAAAGTATTAGTTCGAGCGAAGAAAAATATCAAATAGCACGAAAAGAGAAAGCACTCGAGTAGAGCTCGAGTGCCACTCGAGCGGCCATAGAGTTATGTGGAAAAGTATGCGCTCGACCACCGAGCTCGAGCGGCAATGCATCCCTGTGAAGATTTGGCGCTCGACAAAGCCCCGCTCGACTGCGGGGTCGGCTCGAGTGCCCTAAGTGGATTTCGGCCCATATCGTATAAATACCCATCTCAAACCTATTTTTACATATCTAGACTCGATTTTCGAAATGGAAGAAGCTTGGGACGTGATTTTGAGAGTTTGACAAGGATTTCAAGTTTAGAAACGAGGTTTTTATCATACGGATTCGTTAGATCAATTAATACTTTGCACGGTTTTGATTTCACTTTTTGTTTCTTAAATTCTTTGAGATACTTAGACCTAAATTTCAGATTTTAGAGATTTATTTTCAGATTTGATTCAATTACTTTCATAGATAGTTTATGTTTTTAATTTCTTGATTCTTTTAATTATGTTTATGAATGTTGATTTCGTTATTGCTTTTATTCTCATAATCACCATGTTAGGCTAAACCCTTGTATGCTCAGGATAGGATGAACTCGTAGAATTAGGGTGTTGGTACGTAATTAGGATTCGTGATGTATAGTTTTAATTCTCTTAATTATTGTTTAATTCTAATAAATCCTAGAATAATCATAGAATTAAGTACGGAAATTGTTAGAGAGAAGACGGTCGCATCACTCTTTAATAACGAATAGGCCAACTTAAGGAAAGGGTTTTTGAAGGGATTTATAATCAACCGGTTTATCTAGGGAGGACGGCCGAATCACCTTAGTTAAATTAGAGCCTCAATAATTAAGCACAATTCATATAATTTAATTAGTGTGTTAGTGAAGTGAGTTGTTAGAGTTAAGTATTGGGATTATTTCCGAGCTTGTATTCTTTCAATTCCTGTGCTAGATTAGGAAAGTTGATTGCCTAGTTTATAGTACACTTAGGATTTTAACTTGAATATCACGATTATTTTAGTTACAGTACCAATACCATTAGTATATGTAGGGAGTCCTATCCCGAGCATCATCCTCTCATTTGCACTTCAACCAGAAGTTAATATAGATTTATTCCTATTTTTTAGAATATAATTAGTAGTATTAGTTTAAACCATAATCGCATTCATATTAGCTACGACACATAAATTTCCAGGGATTTATTCGCGTACAAACTTTCCCACAGGTACGATACTACTTGGTCCCTATTCTTGCCCATACTATAGTGATCCCATACCCTTGTGGGGTAACTACTAGTAAAGCTAGTATTTTACGACCAAGTCACACTCCCTACAAATTATCCTACATGATCCTTCCTTCTCACCATATTCTTTCATTTACATTCTCACCCTTTTTTTTAAAATTCACAAAAAACGTGTCAACACCCCACCGCCGTTGTTGTCGTCGTCGTCGCCCCTCTGTGGAGTGCACCGTCTTTGCCTTGTGTGTGTCATCTGTCATTTCGTCTCCCCTCCCCATCGTTCCATGGATAAAGGTAAATTTTCGTCATGAATTTGTTCTTTTTCGGTATACTGAATAATTGATGGATGTTCTCATGATCTATTCGAACATTTAAATTATGTTCGACAAAAATATAAGAACCAAGTGTTCGGATTTTATTTTTGAACATTAGTTAAATGTTCTACATTCCCATTCGAACAATTCTCAAATGTTTGAAAAACCAGTAATGAATAAAATTAAAAATGATGACACAATTAAAAAGTGCAAGAAACATGTATGACCAACCTATATTCATTTTTATTACATTTTAATTACTCACACAACACTAGTATACATAAAATACTACAAATAAACACAAACATTGCACAAATATAACAAACTTTAAAATAAGATTACAAAAAAAAAGGACTTTTGAGATTTTTTTTTTTGGGGTTGAACTAATTGATTTCATTTTAGTAAAATATTACAAAAGGGTATTCTAGTCTTTCTACATAAAAAATTAAAAAAGAAAATTTGAGGGTGGTGAACAATCAAATTTTTTGGTTAAAAATATCCCTACCCAAAAAGAAATTATTGGCGGCTCAAAATAACATTCCAGTGGACTAAAATATTTGAGGCCCATATTTAGAATGAAAGTCCAAGCAATCAACTATGCCCAAGAAACTATACATAGGTTCAAATTAGTTGGCGTTTCTTGGAATTTTTTTTAGTCTTTCACCTCTTGAGAAGGAAAATCATCGACAAAGTCTTCAAATCAAGTTTTTACAGCACTTCATTTCATCTCATTTAAAATGTCTTGAGACATAATTTGAACGCCAACCTAAATTTATCAATTTTAATATATGTTGAAGGATTCTATGAAAAAAAAAATAGAGATTTTTAGAAAAAATGTCATACCAAGAGTCCATCGTATACAACATTTTAAGGAATCTAAAGTCAAGATGCTTTGTGTTAAAATTAATCTCATTGATAAAGCCAAAGTACGGCCCATTGATCCCCTAAAAATGTAAGTTACAGATTAAGATTTTTTATATTTCACCCATAAAATTCTGAAAGATTGTCATTTTAATATAAAATAGATTTCCAAAGCTTCTCATTTGAATATAAATAATTAACTAAAGGGCAAAATGCGTATTTAAACCCCTAAATTATTAATTTTTATTACAAAATGTCCCGAAACTATTTTTTTTTAACTTTAAGCTTTTGCATTCATGTTTCATTCAATCTCATGGGATAAAATTCGATGGAATTTGAAGAGTCATTTTAACCGATTTATTAAGTAAAATACACACTGATCTTTTTACTGATTTTAAAACATAATATTTGTTACTCTAGTATCCAATTCTCAAATTTTTAAGCTAAGTATTCATTTCAAAATTATCTATTCTCATTTCAAAGGACCATGAGGTATGATTTCAAATAATGAAAGTGTAATTTATTTGCCAGTTAAAAAGGAATCTCATGAAGCAAGAATTTGATAGTTTTTTTTTTAAATATTAAAAGATTTAAAATTCTTTTAAAACATAATTTGTTAGTTGAGTTTTTCTTAGATCAGGCACCCCATCGAGTTGCCTGATATCAGGTACCGTCTATAATTATGCCACGTGTCATCGCACTGTATCACACTGATCTGTTACTTGTTGAGTTAATTTTTTTTATATTGATGATTACATATTAATTAAAAATGATTTCAATCATAAATTAAAGAAGAATAAATTTGTAAACTAATAATTATATATTTTTAAACTATTAAATTTAATATAATATGGAATAATATGACACAACTCTATAGTACTCGATGCAACTCCATAGAAAATTAGATGATTAACTCAATAGGTTGTAGATCATCAAATTTAAACCATTAGATTTTTATTATATTTTAGATCTGATGGTTTATAGAGCATACCTGATATCAGGCAACTCGATAGGCTGTCTGGCATAAGAAAACCCCTAGTTAGTTTAGAGACCTGAAAATGCATTCTCCCCAACTAAAATAAGTTGAGATGCTAAACAATGTGACCCTAACCCATTAAGGCCACTTCAACAGTTCACTCTTAACATACCAATAATAATTGAAATTGAGATTTAACACTAAACTTAGCTATCTGTAAGCTCAACGGGCCATTAACGGGCTACAAAGTATAAAATTATAAAAAAATTAAATAAAAATAATTATAATATAACATAATGTAATGTAATTTAAATTCAACATATAAAATTAAAGGATACAAAATAATATATTAATTAATGTATTGTTAGTTATATTCATGAATAGCATCAATTTTTTTTTTTTAAATATCAAGCATTGAAAAGAGGACATTATTTAAGATACATATTTATTACTTAATATTTTTATTCATATTTAAATAAAATATTATTTTGTAACTCATTTTATTTAAATATATACAATAATAAAAATAAATTATTAATAAATTTATCATATAATTATATTTAAATTAAATTAAAAAGTATTAAATAAGCTGGCGGACTGACATTAATTCTACAGGCTCAGCTTAAGGTTTCAGGCTAAACGGTCCTAACTTAACGCGTTTGAATTTTTTTTAACTCTAAATCTTATTTATTTTTGCTTTTTAACATCTCTAAAAATAAGTGGCGATAAGTGGAAAATTTGGGGTTTCCAGCAGACTGTATCTTTTTGCCATTTCGTCATAATGCCGCAATTATGAAGAGTGGTCTGGAGGGGACCAAAAGTGATTTTAAATTGTTTGGCCCATTCAATGTTTTGTTTTGAATCTTACAAATAAGGATTTAGGTTTTGAAATTTTAAATCGATTCTTAGTTCAGAAATTTTGAAATTTTGTACAACAACTATAAATTTATTATAACATTTTATCATACCGGAAATCATCATATGTCCACCGGTGAACACAAACTTATATTCACACATGTGATAATGACACATAAACAAAGTTTAAATAACCAATTATATTAATAATGCGTGTTACTAAATTTGGAGCTATTAAATATTTACGATAGAAATCTAAATAACGCACATTAATCTATATCAATTAATACTAGTTATATAACACGTGTGTTGCACGTGCATATTGTATACAAGACAAAAGTAAAAATTGTGCAAGAAAAAAATATCAAAAAGAAAAATTGTATGATCAATTGTCCTAAATGAGTTAAATTAATCTAATGTATCATTTTTTGGTCCAATGGAATTTATAGGTATAGGAAGAAGCCCCCTCAAATAGAGATTTTTTCTTTCGATAATATTCTGATTATTAATACGATATATAAGGACCGCTACTACAAATAGTAGCACACCCTTGATCATGAAATATTAGTTGCTTTTTAAACCCTGTGAATTGCGTGAAAGTAGAATACTCAAAATTCAGGGGTCAAAGAGTTTTATAAAACGATCTTGTGGAAAAAATGTGAATGAAACACCCCATTGAATTGAATTGGGTCCATGAATCTAAGAAATGATGAGAATTCTTGATTGGAACCATCATTACCAAGGAATCTAATGCTTCATACATAACTTAATGTAACAAAAACTTGTTGAAGAACTGACATTATATCCATGCCATTAACAACTCGGTTATATACAATCTAAATTTGCACATACTAAATACAAACAAAAATATATCCACAAGAACAATTAACAATCAATTCACATTAGCATTCCAGTTATGAGACATAGAACGACAATCACTCCAACATCAACATAAAAATTAACAATCACTAAAAAATGGCATCAAGAATATAGAATATGAAATTTGGAATCTTCGGCTTGAGCAAGAAGAAGTTATCTATGAGTTCTTTCATGAAATAGGAAAATACAAGTCGTATACTTCATTGTGTTGATGATGTCTAATTTGTCTTCAACTTCTTGTTGATTAGACCTTTGCCAGGTACCAGAAGATCAAATAACATAAACTGAAAAAAAAAATCTGATATTGGCTTGTTATTTGTTAGACCTTTGTCTGGCATAACAGAAGATCATGTTAGTGTTTATTTAATTTTAAACTCTAATCTTTTATTTTATTTGTTATGCTTTTATTCATATTTATTTTAATTAATTAAGATTTGAATATTTTTTGTAGATCGTATATTCTGTATCTCTAATAGGTGGAAGATTTGACAAAATCCTATATTCCTAGTTGAGATTTTCAAGGGAGCATATCAAGAAGTTGGATTAGGAATATCAGAGTTACGTATACCCACGTTCATATTTTTGAAGATGGAGAACTTCCATGATCCTTCAAGTGGGGAACGTGAACATGATCATGAGATATTCAAGGTGTCTATAAAAGGGATCAACATGAGATGGAGAAGAACAAGCATCGGGAGAGAGAGAAACTGATCAGATAAAATCACACTTTTCTGGTTTTGCTAATGTGACTGAGTATGTGACCACATCTGAGAGAACATTAATTTTCTGAAATTATTTTCAGCTGTTGGTTCTTTTTGTTATACTTTTCTCAGTCTGTTTTAAAGTCCTTAAGCTTATTTTCTATTTCAAAAGGACTCATTATAATTCACAATTTTATAGTGGATTGATTTTGCCCTGAGGCACTCACAAGTTATTTCATATAACTTGTGAAATTTTATCTTTTGGTTACTTTGATTTATGTTGCGTTTTGCTCATATGTTGAACGTGGTGTGATCACATTGCATCCAACATCCAGTGTGACGTTTTTTTATTTTTTAGTTTCCATAGTATAGGCACTTTCAATTGGCATCAAGAGCCTACACTTAATTCAATAAGTGTTTGGTCCAGGTTGTCTTATTATGGATCATCCCACTCCCATTACTGTGAGACTTCCAACTTTAGATGGTTCTAATTATGTTTATTGGAAGATCTAAATGTGTTCGCACATCAAATCAATTGATGTTCGTGCATGGAGATCAATTGTTAATAGTTATGTAGTTCCCAAGAATCCACCAGATGAGGATGACGATGTTGCTTTTAAGCCTGAATCTCATTGGACGCAAGAGGAAATTACGTTGTCTAGTTTCAATGAAAAGACACTAAATGCCATCTTTACTTAGGTGGACATGCACATGTTTAAATTTATTAAAAATTGTCCAACAACTAAAGATGCATGGGATACCCTTCAAAGTCATTGTGAGGGTAGTACAAGTGTCTAAGAAATGAAACTTCGTATGCTCATGTGTAAATTTGAACGTTTGAGAATGGAAAAAAATTATGATATTTCATCTTGTTTTGAAAAATTAATTGATATCTCAAATGAATGTCAAATGCTTGGTGAGCCGATGACCAACAAACAACTTGTTTCTAAAGCTCTTCGTTCCCTCCCTGAAAAATTTAATGTTAAAGTTTCCTCAATTGAAGAAGCTCATTATATTTCTGTCATGGATCTCAACACCTTGATGAGTATCCTTAAAACTTTTGAGATGAATCTTGCTTTCCAAAAAGAAACTTACAAAATCTCCTCGGAGGATAAAACTAATGATGAGGATGAAACTTTTGAGGAAATTGGTAAAGGGGTTGATGTTGCCTTGCTCACTCGAAAATACAATTCGATGGTGAGAAAGCTCAATAGAAACAAACTAAAATTGATGGTCAAATGTCGAAATCCAAATTTGATCCCAAACAACTTGAGTCTATTCAATGTCATGCATGTTCGGGTTGGGTTTATTATGCAAATGAATGCGCAAATACCTTGAGAAAATTTGGTAAGAATTTGTGGGTATCTCTCAGTGATGTTGAGGAGGAGGAAGAAGAGGTGGAAGTTCCAGACCAAAAGATGATGCTAGCAACAATGTATGAGCAATCTCTATCAGATTGTGATGACGTTGGCTCAGATGTGACCACATCGGTGCCAACATCCAGCAAGTATAACTGCTTTGGTTTTTTTAATATAAATTATTTTCATGGGTCTGTTAATGATGCAGAGTTTGATGAGGAAGAAGGATTGGGCAAAGATGCAATCATCATGGAATTGCAGGATCTCTATAAAGTCTTACTAAAGGAATAGAAGAAACAAGCTTTGAAGGTTGAGATGATGTCCAAAGAAAATGATGATCTTAGGCAGTGGTGGATCCAGGATTATAAATTTGGGGGTACAAAAGATAATAAATAAAATACAATAATATATAAAGTCATTCAATTCAAAAATATATACATGATGTTCAAATCAAAGTACAAATTACTAATTGCAAATTACAACTGAGTTCGTCGAGTCTTCATTTTTTTGGAAACGGTCCATGACATCTTCATCAAAATTTGTAGAAACATATCCTTCTAAATAAAGGTAACCAAACTATCATTTAATAGTTGGTCTCTCATACTATTCCACAACTTATTTTTTACATATGTCATTCCGGAAAACACTCTTTCCACACTTGCAGTAGTCACTGGGAGAATCAACATCAACTTGATCAACAAATAAATTGCTTGATAAGTAATATGCTTCTTTGTCTCGACAAGCATCATTGAAAGAGTACCAATATCGTGCAAATCCTGCAACCTAACATCCCTTCGCATATCTTCAATGATATATAAGTGATAACATAAACTCTAATTCATAATTGACAAACTCAAATCAAATTATTTAATAAACTAACTCAATAACCGAATCATGTAATAAAGATGAATTAAAAATTAAAATTATTACTAGAAAGTTTGAGCAAAGAGGTTGCGAGCAAGGTTGATGTATTTTCGTAAAAAAGGAAACCAGGTTCTGTGGTGTGTGAGAGAGGAATTGGAAACAGTAGTTAGTGGGGAGAGAAATTGGAAACTACATCTAATGTATAATGACATTGGGCTTTTATTCCTCATAATTAAATTAATTGGGCTGCTAAAATAAACAATAAATGGGCTGTGTCATTTTAATACAATTTGTAATGGGTTGGGCTTTATTTAATTACTCATAATAAATAAACTAGTGTGCTGCAAAAATAGATAATGGGTTGGGATATTTAACTATTAATAATGAAATGGATTGTTATATTTTTGTAATTGGGCTATACTTTGTTTTGTAAAGTGATATTTTTGGGGGTACAAAATGTGTGGATATATATATGTTGTATAGATAATAATTTGAAAATTTTATTTTGGAGGTACAGTTGTACCCCCTTGTACCCTGCCAGATCCGTCACTGATCTTAGGAGTTCTGTCACAAAATTAGAAGTACTTCTTACCAAAAAGGATGTTGAATTGAGTAAAGTTCGAGCCAAGCTTGATCTAACTGAGGCTACGTTTACCAAACTCAACAAAGGCACATCAAAGTTAAATGAGGTACTTAACTTGGGTAAGTCTAACACACCAGGTCTTGGGTTTCAAAATTATTTAGACAGTATTTGTACCAATATTTTTGGTAGTAAGGATGAAGTTGTTTTTGTGAAAGAAAAAGGTAATGAAGATCCAGAAAACGAAATTATGTATGTCATTATTTTTTTGCGCCTGGACATATCAAACATTTTTGTTACAAACTTCAGAATTTGTTCAGGGAAAAGATGTTGACACGATGTTGCCCAACACGAACGATAACATCTCTGTCCAGAATAAGAAATTGTCTACAATAAATTTTGGGTACCCAAATCTGATGTGAAATGCAATGTGATTTATAATGCTTTGAAGACTAACATCACAGGTTCCTGGTACTTTGATAGTGGATGTTCTCGTCACATGATAGACACCAAAGACTTTTTAAAAGACTACAAATCCATTCGTGGTGGAACTGTGACTTATGGTGGTGGCTCTAAAGGAAAGATCGTTGGAAAAGGAACATTAGATGTTCCTGGTTTTCCTTCTTTAAAGAATGTTTTGCATGTTGATTGTCTTATGACTAATTTGATTAGCATAAGTCAATTATGCAATAATGACTTGGAGGTTAAGTTTAATAAAAATTCTTGTGAAGTCTTTGATAGTTTAAACTCTTGTGTCATGACAGGAAATAAGTCAAGTGATAATTGTTAACTTATTGGTAGAAAAGATATTTGTAAGAATGCACTAGATAAAGAGAGATTTTCTTGCTTGAATAAATCTCTCGGTCTCTGTCTTGCATGATGTTTCTATCTATAACAAATGTTGCCCCCTATGTGATCACATCTTTAGCAACATTTGCATATCAGTATAGTTTCTTTTAATACGATTGATTTTTCTGCTACATGTGAATAATTAGATGTGAATTCAATATCATTTATGTGGTTGATAAGAGTGGTAGTCCAAATAATCCGTGAGATCTGAGCCTTTTTAAACTGTTTATTGTTAACAGTTATATTTTTTTATTTCTTGAGTGTTATCTCTTCCTATGTTTAGTATCTCTAGAACTTGCTTGATTCTTTTTGAAACTGTATTGTGCACACTGACATTAAAATGATTTGGGCAGCATGTTTTTGTATACAAGCTACATTATCCATATTGTTTTCCCACCTAACATTTTAATATCCCTTGTTGCCACTTTGAGCCTTAAGCTTATTTTTCCTTTTTCCCAAAAAAATTGAGCTCTATATCCAAATGCCATGTCTTTACCCTACTTTGGTCCATTTAGAGCTTTGTGTTGAGCATTTTATTGAGGGAAGTATTGTGATAAAAGTAGTGTAGATAAGGGATGCACATTTATTGTATGGTGGTACTTTGGTAAAAATCCTCTAAAAAAAAGAAAAAAAAAAGAGGTGAACCATAAAAAAAGGGGAGAAGAAAAAGGAGTTGAATTACTCTATGCAAAAAGTGTTGAAATGAGGTGAATGATAATTGCGTATCTCTATAGATTTAGAAGAAGTGGAGACTGAAATTGCTATGCAAAATGTTGTCCCTAATGTTGGGACACTGAAGATAACATTTCGAGTCCAGTACAGATAATTTCCAGGCAATATGCACGCAGTCAGTTCTTAAATTTTCTTATCATTGTGGGTAGTTAGAGATTCGAATTTTAGAAAATGGGTAGTTAGGGATAAACATGCACACTCACAAGTCCATTTTGAATAGCCATGAGATTTGAATACCTTTTTTAGTAATTATCTTTGAGAATGATTTGATGAGTAGGGTGAATTGTGAAGTTGAGTTAGGAGTTTTCTTGTGTGAGTATAGGAGTTAGAGTTGATTTGAGAGGGAACTAGTATACTTACTAATGCCCATTTTGAGTATGAGTGTGATGAAAGTGCGAATGCACTAGGACTAGCGTGGATGTGAAAGCTGTGAGATTTGAGCCTTATGAGATTTTGATGCATTATATTGATCTCTTCGTTTGTGAGAGGATCGTCACCTTAGAGGATGCTAGAACTTGTGTGTGCTCTCACTTCTTGATTGTGTTTAGTTTGATATGCCGAATGTGATCTTAGGCCATCTTTGTTTTGATTGAGTCACTTAGCCTAAAATTTTCCTTACCATTGATATTTACCCCTAGGACTCTGAACCTCATGCCCCCACACGCCAAAAGTGTAAAGGACCCTCAAGAGATAGTAATACACCTAAATGAAAGGCTAGCAAATCTGGTCAGTCGAATGTAAAATCTCTAGAAGAGATTCGTCTAGATAACTCAAAGTCTCTAGGAGACGAGCGTCTTAGTGATGAAGCACGTGCACAAAATATTCAATGCACTAGGACCGTGGAACGACAAGTCCCAGATACACTGGGAAATGAGGAAGGTCTGGTTGACGTAAACGTCGAAGTCTCTGTGAACTTTACAAATACGGGAGAAATATATAATAGAAATATTACTGTCGTCGACGACACATTTGCAGCGTCAATTGCTCTTTCCATTATAAATGATCTAGATCCAGAACCCAAAACAATCGCTGAGTGTCAGAAGCGCTCCGATTGGGTTAAGTGGAAAGAGGACATTGATGCAGAGCTCGCATCGCTTAACAAAAGATAAGTATTTGGCTCAATCGTTCGTACACCCGCGCGCTATCCCCGTAGGATATAAATGGGTATTTGTACAAAAACGAAATGAGAACAATACTTTGGAGAGATATAAAGCGAGGCTTGTAGCTCAAGGGTTTTCGCAGAGACCCGGGATTGATTTCGATCAAACCTATTCTCCCGTCATGGACTCAATAACGTTCCGCTACTTGATATCTTTGGCAGTTAAAATGAATCTCCAAATGAGATTAATAGACGTAGTAACCGCATTCTTATACGGATCACTTGATGCCGACATTTATATGAAAATCCCCGATGGATTTAACATTCCTCAGATGAGGGATGGTGAAAATCGCAGTATGTATAGCATAAAACTGCAGAAGTCATTGTATGGCCTGAAACAATCGGGCCTCATGTGGTACAACCGACTTAGTGAATTTCTTCAGAAGAAGGAATACATATTCGATAATGCTTTCCCATGCGTATTCACGAAGAAATCACAAAATGGTTTTTGCATCATATCCGCTATGTTGATGACCTGAACATAATCAGAACATGCAAAGAGATTGAAGAACCCAGTTCAATCTTGAAAGTCGAATTCGAAATGAAAGCCTTGGGTAAAACCAAGTACTGCCTCGGCCTGCAGATTGAGCATCTCCCAGAAGGAATTCTTATACATCAGTCAACCTACGTGAAGAAGGTATTGGAGAGATTTCACATGGATAAATCTCATCCACTTGGTACCCCCATGGTTGTTCGATCCCTCGAAGTGGATAAGGACCCATTTAGACCAAAAGAAGATTCAGAAGAAATTCTGGGACCAGAAGTTCCTTATATTAGTGATGTTGGAGCATTGCTATATCTCGCAAATTGCACTCAACCGGACATTGCATTTGCTGTCAATTTGCTTGCGAGACATGGCGCTTCTCCTACAAGGAGACATTGGAATGGTGTTAAGCATGTTCTACGGTACCTTCAAGGGTCTCAAGATCTTGGACTGTTTTACCGAAAGAACTAAGACAAGGCCTTAGTAGGTTATGCGGATGCTGGCTATTTGTCTGATCCCCACAACGCCATATCCCAGACTAGTTACGTTTTTCTCTGTGGTGGTACCGCAATCTCATGGAGATCGATTAAACAAACCATGGTTACCACGTCTTCAAACCACTCAGAGATAATAGCTTTGTTTGAAGCCGCACGAGAATGTGTTTGGTTAAGGTCCTTGGTAAAACACATTGGTGACTCGTGTGGTATCGCTAAAGGCGATACACCTCCCACCGTTATATTTGAAGACAACGCAGCTTGCATCGCACAAATGAGTAATGGGTACGTTAAGGGAAATCTGACGAAACATATTTCACTTAAGTTTTTCTACCCATACGAACTCCAAAAGAGTGATGTGATTACCATTCAAAAGGTGCAATCTAGTAACAATCTAGCATATCTGTTTACTAAGTCCTTACCTACGTCTACTTTTGAAAAGTACGTTCGTGGTATTGGGATGCAAAGACTCAAAGTGTTGTTGTCTTTAGGGGAAGCGGTAACCCCGAAATGAATCTAGAAGATTTGATCTAGAAGATCGATTACTTTCCTCTCTACCTTATTATTTGGCCGATACCTAGCATGTGGAGTTTTTATGACAAGACATTTATGTTATGTCGTAATGTCCAAGGGCGAGTGTTGTAAATCTAGAAGATTTATTATTCCAAATCTAGAAGATTTGATGTGGACATTACTAATGGACCAATAACCCAATGGGCTTCATATCTTAGACTAGGGTTTTATTCTTATAAATAGATTATTGTACTCATAATTGTAATCACTCATACACAAGAACATTAGTGAAATTCCTGGCTTGGCTCGCCCCCAGACGTAGTCGTTCCCGACGAACTGGGTGAACAAATCCCGTCTTTTTATTTTACTCACTTATTTACAACAGAAACAAACAAATTAGAATCTAAATTGTGGTTGGATTTGATTTGAAAAGTTAAATAATTTTTAAAAACTCTAATTTAATTTTTTAATTATTATAAATAAAATATAAGGTTAAAATAATTTTTTAAATAAAAATATTATAAGGATATTTTTGTAATTTTATAATTTTTTCGATAAAAAAATAATTATTTCTCTTCGGGCGAAGCTACATCGCAAATGGCGAAATGAAATGATGTGTCAAATTTCTATTGGTTTAATGACGTCAGGAAAGCCTTCCTGACCGTAGAAAAACCCAACCAAGTATTTCAATTTCTTAATTCTTATATAATTAAATAATTTGGGGAAATTTGTAGGATATATATGCTTTCTAATTTTCTAGTAGGAATGTAAACGAATCGAATCGAGTCAAATACCACTGTGTTTGAATTCGTATTTGTGAAATTATTCCGAATATCGAATTTGAATCGAATATTTTTCGAATAGTAAATGTGATTTACATTTGATTTGAAACTCATATCAAATTATTAGAAAACTAGAATAAAACCCGCGTAACACGCAGTGTTGAAGGAATAATTTATATTAAAATTTTATTTTGATACCTTAAAAAATATATTATTTTTATATTTCAATTCTAAACAATGAGTATGTATTGAGAAATTGGTTCATACATAAATCAATGAAGGATATTGAGGATATTAATTGTTATCTCTAAAGAATATTAATTTGTCCTACAACAACTAATATCTTTCAATAAAAATAACCAATACCCTTTAAATGGTTTATGTATGAACTATTTTTACAATATAATAAACAATATATTTTAAAAAATTTGTTTATGTTTAATTAGTTTGTAAGTAATATTTTGTGAAATGAAAAAATTAATTGGTCAAAGAGAATGAATTATCAGAGCACATTCGCCCATTTGGAGCTGGGAGAATTAGCATCCTCATTCTTTCATTTGTAAGATATAATTAAACATGAAATACACATCATGTTACTAAACTTTTTTTTTTCAAAATACAGCAATAACTTTTATAATGAAAAGAGATTGAGACAAAACGTATTTCAAATCCAAAGAATGAAATTAAAGTTCTTCGAAAGAATTATTCTATTGTTAAAAGAAGTCAAAATTTGATAGAAAACTTACCGTTGTTATGATAACAGTAAATTCATATTGCACAAAATAAAATAAGATAATTTTAATAGCGAGTCATGCAAAAAGCTCCCATTGGATAAACTTTGTTATTGTCCCAAGAAATTGTGGTGTAGTACAACTTCGGTGGCCTGAGCAAAGATGTGGCATTACACTCAAATCCTGGACACTCATTTACAGTGAAAACCTTTTTGTTTTTATTAACTACTTGTTTGCATTGAGATGGAATTAATATATAATCTAAACTAAAATAAATAGTATTATTTTTAAAAAGACAAAGTATAGACTAAAAATGATTTATACATGAATCATTGAAGAATATTACTTGTTTTTACTAAAGAGTATTAATTGCTTTTACTAAAGAGTATTACTGGTTTACACTGAAGAGTTTTAGTTGTTCAGTTAAAACAAACAGACTCTTCAGTGAAAACAACTAATACCCTTCATAAAAAACAACTAATACTCTTCAATAAAAACAATTAATACCCTTCAATGATTCATGTATGAATCAATTTCACTCTATACATACTCTCTTAAAAAAATATGTGAGTAAGAAAATGCAACGTAATCTTTCCCAATTTTCTAATTTATTTCATTAATAAATAGTATTAAAGAAAAGTAATATCATAGATGAAAAAAAAATACAGGAGCGTAAGAGATGCATGGTTCCTTCTGAAAACTACTTTGCTAGTAGAATCAACAAAACTCAAGAGAAGATTTAAACGGAAACTCCATACCACAAAATGACAAATTGCATTCTTTCATAAAACATTTTGATGTATCAGTAAGCCAAATGTAGGTCAGTAAGTACCAATGCTAAGCCTCAAGAAACAGTTTACTTGCTGTGAAAATTTATTCAAGATGTCTTGAAATATATAAGAGAGAATACCACGACAATCATTCATGTAAATATTAAAAGATGAAAGCAACTTATTAAGAACTTAAATGAAGTAGCAACATTGTGTAAATGAATTGTGAGCAATTTTCTGCATTCCTGATTCATAAAACACAAATTGAACGACAATTAAGCCCTCTCCCCGGAAGATTATCCCACATGAAAATTTTACTATGAATAGTCTTCCAAACCACAATCAACGCATAGTGAAATGAAATAGATCCAACTACATGAATTCAACCCCATAAATTATGGTCTCTTAAAAGAATGAAACTCACAAATATTATCAACAAAGTAGATTGACATCAATGTTATTAGGTAACATAGTCATACCTAAGTTAATTATATCGGTCAGAAAAGAGAGACAACAGGAATCTGCATGTAAAAAGATCAATCACAACACAATACTTATGCACAGAGAAGATGACAACTTATTATATTAATACACGGGATAACCATGGATAGAGACATAGTCACCGTCTACATGTGATAACCATAGATAGAGACATAGTCGTCGTCTATTACACTAAAATCATAACAAAGAAATGTTTTGGAAACCGAAAGAAATTAAATTGAGATTAAAAAGTGAATGAATGTGTAACCAAAATAGATACCCTTCTGCCATCGATAGTTAATACGACCATGAGGTATGGATTTGTTAATTGATCAATAATTCAATCAAGATTCGGTTGAACTTTTATTCGAAAAGATTTCAATTTTTTGTGATCAATGAAAAATAGTGCATTGACTTTACTTGAGTATGGGCATCATCATCACCATCTGGTAAGGAATCTTGTCCTCTACATCCCCGGTAAAAATAATGTGAGATAAAAATTCAGAACAATAAACTTAATGATAAAGAAATAAATAAATCAAACAACATGATATCATCAATAGTAAAGAAAATTTACCATTAATTTCGTGGAAAGGGCTCTTCCCATTCATTATTGGGAAATCCTTAATCTTCTCTATTATCAGTCTTTTAATCAAGTGTGAATAGCAAAGAAAATATACAATTTTAATATTTAAGTTTCACTTAAGTAGGGAATTAGCAAAAAATCGTGCAGTAACAACAAGTCCAACTTTGGTGAATGTGAGAATTAGGGAATAAACAAAGCCAGAAAACAAAAAATGATCCACAAATAATAAACAGAGAAGATATGACAACACTTAAAATTTTAGCAAGACGGTGGCAATTGGACAATAGAAAACCTACAGTAGAAACTTGTTTACGGAATTTGAGGCCGATAGCGGTGGTGGAGAACAACGACCAACCCTTGAAACAGATGAGAGATATTGAAATAATGAAATTGAGATGAGAAGTAAACAGTTGTAGTAACCGTAGATAAAAATGAACACAGAGATCAAGGAAGATAGGATTCGTGAGGCAGCAGTTTTCGGAACTTAATTGCAAAAAGGAACCATCTTAAATTTGAATAACTGACTGCAAAAGAACCAAATCAATAACTGAAATTGTTGGATGAGAAAGATAATGATAAGAACTCACCTAACGATTTTGCATACGGCGAGACGATGCATTCAGTGGAGAGATGTGGATAGAAACCAAGAGAGATCAATAGAGAAAAAGTCGGAAAGAATTGAAAATTGTTAATATTTGAGAAATAAAACTACATAAATTAAATCAGGGCACGATTCGTAAGAGAATGTGAGAAAAGTGGAGATTGAATAATTACCTCACAAGACGATTTTGACGGGGGGAATAGAAGGGGAGAAGATCAATGCATAGAGAGGAAGAAGGTCATGATATTTTTTTACAGAAGAAGGCAATGAAAATTGAAATCTATATTAACTGTAGAAAACACAATGAACGGCCGAGACCTTTTTAGAATAAGGAGGTTTAAGATTAGAATTAGAAGAAGTTATTAAGATTTAAAAAAAAAAACTGTAACAATGATTTTAAAAAGATGGACTGTGGAGAAGCCACGTAGGATAGGGGGAGACTGTCAAATATATGAGATTGAGATATACGAATACTTGAGTCGAATATTCGAACCGATTTTTTTTTCTCAAGCATGTTCTTAACAAATAATATTCAAGAGAAGGTATTATGTGAACAATATTCACAATGAAACTTGTTTGAATGGTATTAGTAAATTAAACTAAAAGTATTAGCGAATTGCACTAAAGTTATCAGCTCTAATGGATATTTAGTTGTTTTTATTAAAGGTATTAGTTGAAGTGATACTATTTATTCTCACTAAAGGTATTAGTTGTTTCAACATAAGTGTTGATAGACGAACATAAATTAATAAATGGCGAACAAGAATTAAAGCCTTATCAAGGATTATGAAGAGCCAACCTCAAATCAAGGATGATCAACAAAGAAAATCAAGTCGGGGTGCACAAACCAATCTGGGGAGTATATAAATTGACGAACAACTATCCGGCGAACAAGATATTGGCGAACAGGTTTAAAGATCCAAGACCAAATATGGACCCATCACCGAGTCAATAATGACGAATAACACTAGTAAAAGTGTTACAATTATCAGCCTAAGAGGTGTATGTTGACGAACAAAGGACCATGATCCCAAAGCCAATCTGTGTAAACCACAAAGGCGAACAACTTCTGAGCCATACACCCAAAAGGCGAACAACTTTTATGAGAGAACCATCATGGATCAACTAAGCCGACCTGGATGAACAACAATGAAGTCCGAGATAAGACCAAAGAAGACTTTGTAACTAAGATTTAGCTTAGATAAGGTCAAACTAGAGTCAAAGGACACATGTCAAGCATGCAGGCTAGGGAGACCAAGAGTCAGGAACACCTCATGCTTGCTAGTCTCTATAAATAGTTGTTCTCCAGCTTAAGAAATACAAGTTCAAATTCATAAAACACTCCCAAAACACACACTAACACACCTAAACGTGCACACATACGAAATTATTTCGATTTCGACTTTCATATATCCAAGTTCATAACCCGAACCTCGATTTACCATTTACGGTAGTAACCAATCACACGTAATTAATTGATGATCTTTAAACCGAAATTAAACAGTCACTAATCCACTCGATAAATTTTGATCACCAACAATTTTGGCGCTAGAGGAAGGGGTCGAACCTCCGATTAGTGTGATTACTCAAGAACTTCAAGCTGAAAACTTGAAGATTCAAAGAAAACCTCAAGAAATACTTGAAGATTTAAGCAAGGGTGTTCTTGGTGTTCTTGGTGTTCTTCAATATAAAAATTAAAGAACAGTCAAATTGAAATGCCTCAATCAAAGGAAACCCAAGCATCACGTTTGTCAAGGAGACAATCTCCTACCCGAGCTTCGTCGGCCGACCACCAGGATTGCGATCCTAGACATGTGAATAGATCACAGCACACGGCCATAACCCATAATCTCCCACCTGAAATGGAGGCCCTGGCGAACAACCCTAATGAGCTAGCCAAAACCATTGCTGCTCTCCAGGCTCTACAAAGACAACAAGATCAAAATAGGCCCTCACAAGTGAGACCTAAAGATAGAGCCGTAGAAGTTGTTAGGGCTAGATCGACCAGGGGCGAACAACATGAGGTAGACAGTGCCCAAGTTAGGCGGGATAAGGGCAAAGCAAAGATGGTTGAACCAAGAGAGGGCCAGGCTGAATCTGCTCGCGGGCGAACAACAATGTCGAGCCACGGAACAACCCACTCCAGTGCCCAAGACAGGCTTGGCCAACCCCAACACCAAGACAAAGTTGCTCGCCAGGAGGTAGTGCATGGGCGAGCAACATTTGAACAACCTCGCCCTTCGGTCCATGAGAGACTTTCTCAATCTGCATTCAGACGTTTGGAACCTAATGCGGCGAGGAATCCTAAAAAGCAGCTCCAGGATTTGCCCACTCCAAGCGAGGGACTGCGACGAACAGAAAGGTTTGCACCTTTGTTCGCCGAACAGCCTCCAAGTCAGGGGGCATCTCCGGATGAGCTATCAAGCTTAAGGAAGGCAATAGAAAGCATGCAGGGACAGTTAGACCAGCAGAGGGGAGTGGGGACGACCAGCTTGCCATCCTCACCACTATCAACTTACATTTTGAAAGCCCCGATTCAGAAGAAAGTCCAATTCCCAGCAAGCATACAATATGACGGCCTTGCTGATCCCAGAGTTCATCTGACAAAATACTCAGATTATATGGTCTCGGTAGGAGCCAGCGATGCCACTCAATGCCTAAACTTCCCGTTAACCTTGGGGGACCGAGTACACAAATGGTTCTCAGCATTGCCACCGGCATCTATCTGTTGGAGTTATACGTGAAAGTATGCTTTTACTTTGTATAACTCGTGTATCAAACACTCGTTTTATGAGAATAATTCTTTTATCGCATTTGCTTTAGTTATGAGTGAATGTTGAATTTCTATTGCAAACCGTTCAATATATAGTACATGTTACATTGTAGTTAATGTGGTGATACCCGATCACGGAAGACAACATTAACAGTTTACTTGTAACTAAACGTACATTTTCACGACCTAGGTGGAATTAAATAATCCGCCGTGAAAGGTCGATGTGTAAGGCTCAGATTGGTCTGTCTTGACTAAGAGATTGCATTAGCACATTTAGTATGTGTTGAAGAGGTCCTACAACGAGGATAAATTCTTCTATTCTGAAAGGTGAAGAATTAGACCTCAGTGGTTGTTGATTTCTTAATCTCCGTCACTTAAATAGGACCGTGTGTGCTTAATGGTTACTGCTTTGATTCATGTTGGGTGAGAATCATTGTGACTTCGAACTTTGTGTCTTGGGCAGTAATATTAATCATACGACGGTTGCTAAGATTTAATACGGAGAAACGCGTGCGAGTACGGCTCGTGTGATTAGTTCCTTTGGTGGGCTCAGAAGTTTTATTGTACCAAATCTTGCAAGTGAAGAATTAGTTTCTTCGGTACGAATAATAATGTTGAGCTGTCTTTACTCCAAGGTGAAAGATGTTAATTAATTTAGAGCTATTCAGAAGCTTAATTAATTAATGGACTTGATAATTGTTGGGACATTGTCAGTTTTGATTAAGATCCCAAAGCCCCTGAAAAGATGATTGCCTTAATCTGTCTTTGTCAGGCTAGTCTTGGTTAGGATTAGTACTTAGTCATTTTACACTTCACAGGTACTCAGTGAGAGGAGAACTCACTGGAGACAATCAAGACTCAGAGCCTGAAGACGAAGAGCACCATCCTGAACTTATGGCAGTCCTCTAAGCTGGTTGAGTAAGTGTCAGTGATGAAGAGTATAACCCTGAGGTCATTACTAACTCAGTCCTGAAGGGAACGGGATGTCACTGAGTTAATGGGAAGACTTGGAGTAGAGCCAAGCAATGCAAAAGGAATTTCAGCGTCAGGACAAGACTGGTGGGCCCAAGACAAAATGAACTTAATAAGACAAGCCTGAAGCCCAGGAATAAGTTCTGACATTCTCACCAACCTGATGACGTGGACCAATCCGAGAAGGACACGCACGTACGGAACCTGACATGAAGACTGAATTCAGACTGCATATTCAACGGGCAAGCATTTAATGTGCATTTAATGCAAATACCAAATCCATGCAAAGGACGGCTGCTGCATGAAGATATGTCCGTTTGAAGCCACTCTACATAGATGACTAGAAGGCTATCTCTCCAACGGATAGTTATTCAAATCACCTATAAATACAGAAGGCCTTGAACCCATTCAAGGTTACGGGAAATTTCCAAGCCAGAAATTACTCAAACTCTCAAGCATTCAAAGCATTCAACCTTTAAGAGAAGCACTCGAAACCTTCTAAATTTCCCAAGTGTTTCTTAGCAGTTGAGAGTTATTCTGTATTCCAAGAGCTAATTAGAATTATCTCAAGCTTAGAGAGATTATCCAATCCTTAGCATAGCTTCGCCTTGTAAGGATAATCTCAACTTAGTTGGAATCCAAACTGAAACCAAAACCCTAAGATAGGCTTGTTGGGAGTAAGTCAGTTAGAGTGTTAGTAAGTGGAGTTGTATAGATCAGTGAGGTTAGCTGGTCTTGGTGCACCTTGGCACGTTAAAAACAAGAATCCCTTGAGTGGATTTCCTGTTAAGTCAGGCCGTGGACGTAGGAGCTTGAGACTCTGAACCACGTTAAACTCCTTGTGTTCTTACTACTTTGATATTGCACATACTTGCTATATTACTTGTTCATTCATTGCATTCAAGTTTATCAGGCCTGAATCAATCAGGCTGTTCTTCAAAAGAGCACTGCCCTACTAAACACTCTTCAGATTTGAGCAAAACAAGTTTTCAGAAAGCAAACCAAACAAGACTTTAAACTTTCAGGGCTCAAACATTTCCGCACTGAACTTGAAGTGATAGTTAGCCAACTGACCCGCACCAAGTGTAGTCAGTAGGTGTGTTATCAGCTCCTAGTTCTTTACCACTCTGAGCAAAGGGGACTCAGTCAGTTTTAAGGTTGAAAAATTGGTATACGCGTATTCCCCCCCCCCATACACGTATTCCTCAGTCTTGTACCGGGACCAACAAGTGGTATCAGAGCAGTGGTTCGAAGGACCACTGACTTTGAATACTAATAGTTTCAGAGGAGAAACTGTTGGTGGTCACTGAACAGATCTGAGTTTGCTTTTCATAAAATTTGCATCATCATGACTTCGAGGAGACTTGAAGCTTCGTTACTTGAATTCTCTGTGTCTAACTTTGTCTATTGGAAGTTCAGATTAGAAGCACATCTAGATGCCATCCATGACCAGATGCCGCGTGTACTCAGGGAGGGACCGATCAAGATCACCATTCCTAACGTCAGAGGACTGGGATATGAGGATCTTGCGATTGGCGTGCAGGTTCCTAAAGAAAGGAAAGACATGACCAACGATGAAATCAAGATGGTGGGACTTGACAACGTCGCCAGAAACATCATCTTGCACACGGTGCCCTTCGAGGAGTCAGCCAGGCTGATGAACTTAAAGACGGCAAAGGAGGTCTGGGATGAGCTGACAAGGATGTGTGAGGGATCTGAAAAGATCAAGGAGAACAAGAGAAACATTGCCATTCAGAAATTCGAGGCGTTCGAGATGCTGCCCGACGAGAGCATAGATCAAATGGAGTCTAGATTCATCAAGTTGATGAATGAGTTGGTGATGTTGGACAAGGATGTCCCAAGGAGAGATGTTGCTTCAAAGATCCTGAATGCCCTTCCTGAGAGATGGGACAACAGTGTAATTATGCTTAAGAACACTCAGGATATGAGTAACATAACTTCTGCTTTACTTTTTTCAGAGCTCAAAGCGCTTGAATTCGACCTTAACAAAAGAAAGAAGAAAGTACAGTCAGAAGAGGAAGTGAAGGAGAAAACTCCTGAAAAAAGTGTGGCGTTCCAGGCCAGATCTGAACCTGTTGAGCCCTCATCAAACTCTTCATCAAAGTCACTGATGGAGATGAGCAGAGAAGAACTCGCTGAAGAGTACAGCCTGATGGCCAGACGATTCGACAAGCTCAATTCCAGGTTTGGTCGTTATAAAAAGTTTTATCAGGACTCACGTGACAGGAAACCTGAAGGAACCCACCAAAGCTCAAGGAGATATGAGGAGCGAAGGAATACTGACCAGAGGAGAGAACGTGGTGATGAAATGAGATATTCTGAACCAAAGCCTGAAAGAAGAGACGAACAGAGACGTACTCGCGATGATAGATATCCAACCAGAACTGAAAGCTCACCAAGAACCAGGGAACCTGACTCAAGGAGGAACCCTGAACCAAGAAAAGAAAGAGTAAGTGAGCAGGTAGCATGTTACAACTGTAACAAGATTGGTCACTATCAGTACGACTGCCCGGAGCTGAGTGCGAGGGAGAGAGAGGAAAGGAGAGCCACTAGGGATCTAAGATCTGCTGATCGGAGAGCGATGGTCGCTGAAGATGCAACAGATTCCGACGGTCCTGCTGAAAGGTCACCTGAACTCTTCTCAGATGACGAGTACGATGATGTCTGTCTGATGGCTAGGGATGAGCCTGAGGTAACATCAAATTCTGTTTGTGCTTCTTACACTGGTCAAAATCCTGAGCTTAGCTCAGAGTCAGTTAGAGAAATGAACCTTTAGATCTGTCTTGATCAATTGATGGTTGATTTCTCCAGACTGCAGGAAACTAATGTCTTCTTGGTTGAGGAGAACAAGAAATTGAGTACTGAAGTTCAAAACCTGAATGAACAACTCACTCAGTCTGATCTTAAAGAATCAGCTCAGATTGTGAGACTAACTCAGGAAATTGATATGATCAATTCTGAGCGTCTCCCAAGAGAGAAGATTCTGAAGGAATTGGATGAGGAAGAACTGGTCAGGAAGGAAGAACTGAAAGTACTTAAGAGTAAGTTTGATGACCTCTTTACCAGACATGAAATCCTGAAAAAGAGTGAGGACTCTCTCAAGAAAAAGGTTGCAGCAATGAATAAATCCTCAGTGGCTAGAGAGGAAATAAATAGCAACCAGATACTTGGGAACAAGAAAAAGGGACTTGGATATGTCCCTGAGAAATCCTCACAGGGTCAGTCTCATGTTGCCTCAGGGAGCAACACTGAGAGGGTATTTGTTCAGACAGGCCAGAGTGCACCTAAGGTTGTGCTCCAGGTCCGTCAAACTGATAAGGGCAAGGAAACCGTTGACACAGTCAGGGTTGCTCCTAAGGTAGCTAAGCCAAAACCCAAGGGAAAGGCAAAGCAGCCTACGGAAGCCCCTGAGAGCTCAGGCCAGGGAAAACCTCAGCGAAAGCAGAGGAAGACTCAGGCCAAGAGCTTTCAGACTGGTCAGCGAGGGTACCATCATGCTTGGCAATACCAACAGGGAAGGCCAAATATGATGACACCCCCGTGGTTTTGGCATCCTGAGGCCTTTAACTGCTTTCCATTCCCTCACTTGCCTAGGGGGAATAGAAATCAGGGTCCTTATCAAGAACAAGGCCCAAGACCTGCTGCACCCAGACCTAGGAAGAACAGGAAGCCAGCCCAAAAGGCACCCACTCAGGCTCCTGTGAAGCCTAAGTCTAGCACCCATACACCATCTTCCTCTCAGGCAAAGAAGAAGAAAGTTGTGTATGTTGATGTTTCAGGGAGACAGATTTACCACTCTGAGGCAATCAGGGTTGTGAAGCAAGTCTGGATCCCGAAGGGTACAGCTGACACGATATGACCCAACACCCAATGGGTACCTAAAGCCTGATTTACTTGCAGGCGGCTGTGGATCACAACAAAAGGAGAGGAGACTCAATCAAAGCTGTTTGGTACCTAGACAGTGGTTGCTCAAGGCACATGACTGGAATGAAGAGTCTTCTCCAAGAGTATCAAGCTAAAGATGGTCCACAGGTAACCTTTGGTGATAACTCAAAAGGTGTTACTAAAGGTTTTGGTGTTCTAATTATAGGTACAGTCAGAGTGGAAAATGTGTCCTTTGTGGAAGGACTGAAGCATAACCTGCTGTCAGTAAGTCAATTCTGTGACAAAGGGTTCAGTGTTGAGTTCTCATCGAATACATGTTCAGTCAAGGACAAATCAACACAGGTGCTTCTATCAGGTATAAGGAAAGGTAACGTTTATCTCGCTGATTGGAGCAGCACTATTCCTAATACCTGTTTTATTGCTAAAAGCTCTCTAGAGCTCAGTTGGTTATGGCATAAAAGATTAAACCACCTGAACTTCAAGATTCTTAACAAAATTTCTAGACAGTCACTTGTTGATGGTCTACCTAATGAAGTTTTTAGCAAAGATCACGTGTGCAAAGCTTGTCAGGAAGGGAAGCAGGTCAGAGCATCATTCAAAGAAAAAGCTTCTTACTCCACTGACAGGATACTTCAGCTCTTGCACATGGATTTGTTTGGTCCCATAACACCTGTGAGTATGAATGGTAGAAAGTATACCCTTGTGGTTATTGATGATTATTCTAGATATACTTGGGTCATTTTCTTGTTAAATAAGAAGGAAGAGGGTGAAGATAGTGCTGTTAGGGAAGAGCACGCAATCTGGGACTGAGTCTGATCCCAAGAAGGCCGGATCTGAGGCTGAGGGAACTGACGATGACGTCAGAAAGGAGGGTGCTCAGGGAGAGAGGCCCCTGAAAAGGCTTAGGAAGGGGACCAGAAAATCCCCTGCTAAGAAGCTGCCTGAGGTGAGTGAGAGGGAGAAGTCAAGCTCTCCTGGAGCCTCTGACTTGGAGGAAGTGAGAAAAACTGTCGAGACGGCTGAGTCGTTGCAGCCTGAGACAGTACCCACTCAAATACCCCCACACCCTGAAACCCAAACACCCTTCATTTCTGACCCCACACCTCAAACTCCCCAACCACCCCGAACCTCAGAGCCAAACCATCCTACTTTGTCAGCGCCTTCAACTTCACACATGAATGAGCCTGACCAGTCAGCCGAGCCGAACCTTCCAAACCCCTCAGATTTTCCCTCATACCCTAATCCCAAAGACTGTCCCAAATCCATTTCAGCTGAGGAGGACGAATTCCTCGAAGTGGAGGAGGAGGATTTGGATGAACACATGGCTGGAGGGATTCTGGAGAACACGCTCAGGGGGAACGCCACAGAATGGGCAGGAAAGTGCTGACCTGTGCTATCCAAGTATACTGAGCTACTGGCGTATGTGATAGAGCTCAAAGTTTGGTTGGACTTCAAACAATCAAACATGCAGGAGCAACATATGCTGGTGGATGCTCGTGGCTGGGAGCACTGGGAGGCGGAAGAGGCCAAGATTTGCTCGTTCTTTGGACTTACTAGCTGGCTTCAACTCTTGAACTTTGACAACCTGAAGCAGCTAGTGGCTGATATAATGTCCAAAAGCAAGGCTGACCTCCTATCTGATGACGGGAAGGATGGTGATGAGGATGATGAAGAAGCTCAGGGTGGAGACCTGGAGAAGACAGTGGAGGAAACTGCACAGGAAGTTGATGAGATGAACTCTGAGCCTCAGGCTCAGGGGGAAGGTGATAAGAACACTGGTGCCAAGGGTGGACCAGTGGCTGAGGATGTTGTGAACATCTCAGCTGCCAATGAGACATATGTCGATGAGGGGATTCCCTGCCCTGAGACAAGAGAGGAAGATGTTGAGGCATTCAAGGAGACTCTCAGTTCCGAGGGACTTGCTCCTAAGGTTCAAGTTAGCTTAGCTGAGCCTGAGGAAGCGGCTATGACTACTTCACAACTGCCTTCAGTGCACCTTGAAGAAGGGACTGATGCTGCAGGGGCTGACAAGGGAAAGCAGCCAATCACTGAGGCGGCCGTTGATGATGAGGATGTGATCATAACCGGGGTCGGACGTGCTGAATTCACCAGCATAGTGGAGGTCAAGCAGGAGAAAACCTCAGAAAATCTAGCTGAACTTCAGGAGGAGGTAATGAGGCTACGAGCTGAGAAGGAAGAAGACTCCAAGGCCCTGGCGAAGCACATCAGGTGGACGAAGTCAGCTTACAACACCCTTGCTAACAGGGAGCTGATTTTGTTAAAGAAAACGATGACTGACACAGCCAAGTCAGTAAGGAATGAGAGGAAGCGCACCAAGAAGATGCTTAGGAATACTCTCAAGAAGCTTGAAGAGAGGGATGCGATCAGGGACGAGAAGATGAATCAGGCAGTGGACAGGCTTGCAGTTCAGACTGGAGCTATTGTCACTCAGGCCTTGAAGGACTCAGCGTCCAAACTGGAGCTGGAGTCAGGGAGGATGGATCGCACCTCTCAGTCAGTGGCCGACACCTTGGCAAAGGCCACTGAGGAATCGGCAAAGATACTAACTGAGGCTAGCAGAGTCAGCGGTGAGTCCTTGAAGGTGGAGGAAAGGATCACCAAGGTTGAACAAAGACTCCAACTCTCCATGGAGGTCTTTGAAAAGAAAGTCAATGCTGCTATCAGTTCAGTTTCTTTTGCAGGCACTGGGATTGCCACGGGAGTTGAGATGCTGAAGGAGGGCGTTTTGGAAGTACAACCCTTAGCCTCTTTTGTCATCAACAGTGGAGCTGAGTCACTCCCATCCCAGGCCAATGATGATGCCAAAAAGGGGGAAAAGAAGAAGAAAAGATCCCGCCCTGAGGCATCAGAGGCAGTCAATCAAGGTGAGACCGTTCTAGCTGACCCTGAAGCCAATCCTGATGGAAACATTTTAAGGGTGAGGAAGTCAGCTAGGTTAGCGGCGGTGGAAAAGGAAGGAGAAGAAATTGTTGCCAAGCTGAGAGAGGAGGCAACAAAGGCAAAGGCTAATGAACCTTCCAAGCAACAACCTAAGCCAGTTCAGAGATCGTCTCCCATGAGCTCAAGGAAGAATCCCATCACTTACTCAGGTGAGTTGGTTGCGGAGCTATGTGCTGAAGCGTGGGGAGATCAATCTAAAAAATCTGAGGCTATGCGCAGAGCTGAAATTGCTCAGAAGGAGAAGATGCGCATCTTAGAGAAGAAGGTTGAGAAGCTGACGGATATCACTGAGCTTCAACAACGTGAACTAGATGATGCAGTGATCAGCTTACTAAGGAGGAAGAAGGCGAAGCCTGAGCCAAGGAAGTACAGGAAGAAGCCAACAGTTAGGAAATCAACAATTCTTCAAGTCAGAAGGCCAGAATCAGGAGCAAGGGAAGCTTTTGTTGATGAGTTCGTCTTAGAGACATTGAAGGAGTTTTGGACTGATGCAAGGGATGAATTTGTTAGACTGTGGTTTGTTGTGAAGAAGTGGGGCGACACTGACGATATCAATGCCCACTTCACTGACTACATGATGGACAATCATCCTGAGCTATTCCAGAAGATCTTGGAGGAGGCTGAAGCAGCTCAAGTTCAAGTGAAGGCTCCTGAGTTCACCATTCGAGCTCCTCCCTTGGTTCCTGGAACTCAAAAGCATGATACAAAGGCCATTATGATGGAAGTCTTGAAGATAGCCAAAGCTGAAGGGTACGTGAATCAACCTGGAAGACTTGACGAGCTGAAGGCAAGAGTTTATGCAGGATATGGACTCAAGCCTGAAATGAGATTAGTCTAGGTGTTCACAGGCTTCTTTGTAATAGATTAGATTCATTGTAATCATTTTCACATCAATCAATGAAATCTATTACTTTTGCCCACAGACAAAAACTCATTGTCTTTTTTGGCTGGTGTTTAAAATTCTGTACTTTATCAAGAATTGCTCTAACACTGTCTTATCTTATAGATAGGTTTATCTTGTTTCCTCTAAGTGTTTTGAGGATCTTTTCAGTGTTTTGGCATCATCAAAAAGGGGGAAATTGTTGGGACATTGTCAGTTCTGATTAAGATCCCAAAGCCCCTGAAAAGATGATTGCCTTAATCTGTCTTTGTCAGGCTAGTCTTGGTTAGGATTAGTACTTAGTCATTTTACACTCCACAGGTACTCAGTGAGAGGAGAACTCACTGGAGACAATCAAGACTCAGAGCCTTAAGATGAAGAGCACCATCCTGAACTTATGGCAGTCCTCTAAGCTGGCTGAGTAAGTGTCAGTGATGAAGAGTATGACCCTGAGGTCATTACTAACCCAGTCCTGAAGGGAACGGGATGTCACTGAGTTAATGGGAAGACTTGGAGTAGAGCCAAGCAATGCAAAAGGAATTTCAGTGTCAGGACAAGACTGATGGGCCCAAGACAAAATGAACTTAATAAGACAAGCCTGAAGCCCAGGAATAAGTTCTGACATTCTCACCAACCTGATGACGTGGACCAATCCGAGAAGGACACGCACGTACGGAACCTGACATGAAGACTGAATTCAGACTGCATATTCAACTGGCAAGCATTTAATGTGCATTTAATGCAAATACCAAATCCATGCAAAGGACGACTGCTGCATGAAGATATGTCCGTTTGAAGCCACTCTACATAGATGACTAGAAGACTATCTCTCCAACGGATAGTTATTCAAATCACCTATAAATACAGAAGGCCTTGAACCCATTCAAGGTTACGGGAAATTTCCAAGCCAGAAATTACTCAAACTCTCAAGCATTCAAAGCATTCAACCTTTAAGAGAAGCACTCGAAACCTTCTAAATTTCCCAAGTGTTTCTTAGCAGTTGAGAGTTATTCTGTATTCCAAGAGCTAATTAGAATTATCTCAAGCTTAGAGAGATTATCCAATCCTTAGCATAGCTTCGCCTTGTAAGGATAATCTCAACTTAGTTGGAATCCAAACTGAAACCAAAACCCTAAGATAGGCTTGTTGGGAGTAAGTCAGTTAGAGTGTTAGTAAGTGGAGTTGTATAGATCAGTGAGGTTAGCTGGTCTTGGTGCACCTTGGCACGTTAAAAACAAGAATCCCTTGAGTGGATTTCCTGTTAAGTCAGGCCGTGGACGTAGGAGCTTGAGACTCTGAACCACGTTAAACTCCTTGTGTTCTTACTGCTTTGATATTGCACATACTTGCTATATTACTTGTTCATTCATTGCATTCAAGTTTATCAAGCCTGAATCAATCAGGCTGATCTTCAAAAGAGCACTGCCCTACTAAACACTCTTCAGATTTGAGCAAAACAAGTTTTCAGAAAGCAAACCAAACAAGACTTTAAACTTTCAGGGCTCAAACATTTCCGCACTGAACTTGAACTGATAGTTAGCCAACTGACCCGCACCAAGTGTAGTCAGTAGGTGTGTTATCAGCTCCTAGTTCTTTACCACTCTGAGCAAAGGGGACTCAGTCAGTTTTAAGGTTGAAAAATTGGTATACGCGTATTCCCCCCCCCCCCCCCATACACGTATTCCTCAGTCTTGTACCGGGACCAACAATAATCTTAAATGCGGGAAATAATAACCGGGAGCCCATATTATCGTAATATGGATTAAGATGGATAGTGCAATATTAATTTATTAGTGGTAATAATTAATATTAATGGGCTGAATTATATTGGGGCTCAATATTGAAATTCAGAAGCCCATTAGGAGGTCCAATCTTAATTCTCCTTAAGGCCCCTCAAGTAGCCCATTAAGTAGCCCAATAATGATAAGGTGATTAAAATAAAAAGATTATATCATGCTGATTTTTTTCCTATTTTTTTCGAAAATATGAAGTCAAGAAGAAATAAGATTTTGTTGATTTTCTTGGAAAGATATTATGGAAGATATGTATTCTTGGAATACAAGAATATCTCATATATTCAAGAAGATCCAAATCTTGGAATTCCTAATTGATAATTTCGAAAATTGCAAAGTAATATGGAGTGTGAGATTTTTGTGGAATATTTTATTTTGGAGAAAAGAATATATGAGATATATTCAAGATTTCTTAGAGTCTAAGAAAAGATTTTTTCCAAGCCCATAAACCATATAATTTTCGGCCACTCTATATTATAAATAGGGGATGATTATTTCATCCCCATGTACATAATTCCATGTGTTGGAAAAATCAAGAAGCATAGATATTTTTCTTTTTCCTTAGTTTATTAAATTACTTGAAAGCGTCTCCCACCGACGATCAAGTGAGGTGAAAAGGGAAATACTTGAGAAGGCTTTGGGTTGATAAAGCGAGATTATAATTGTCCCGTATATTCAAAGGCCAATTCTACAAGAGGTACGTTAATCGCATATTTAATTGTTTATTCCGCTTAATTAAATATGTAAAATTAATTCAACATGCATGATGATAATTAGTTGTTGGAATTATTATTTGAATTAATTAGGATTAATTCATGCTAGTAATAATTGTATTTAAATTCGTATTTAAAATTCATCCCGAATAGATTCCGGGCCCCCCGATTTTCCCAACAACTGGTATCAGAGCCACGGTTTCGGGCTCTGAATTTTAAGTTGGAATTTAAATTGTTGAACATTAAATTGAAATTGGATAGTAGAATTGTTAGATCTTTTTTGCAGGTATCCAATTGTCATGGTTTTTAATGTTGTTAATTTCATGCGTGTGAATTAATTGTTTTTTTAATTCGATTCGTTCGAATTCGTTTTTCTCGTGAGAAAATCCACGAGTAGATTAGTTGTTTTTATTTTGATTCGATCATTGTAATAGACTATTCTAGATCTAGTATTTATTTTTGTAAAAATAAATTGTAACCGGATCGTGACGAAGAACGAAGAATTAAAAACGGCGTACCCGGACGACGCATACAAGCGTGGCGCGTGTATGGACGTAAAATCATGCAAGGGGTGAAGAAAACGAGGACGAACGGCGAAAAAAACGGCGCACGGGGGTGCACGGTGCACGCCGTGCGCGACGGGAGGCCGGCGCCGCGCGCACGCGTGGGCGCGCCTCGGGCGCGGGTTGCAGCGCCTCGGGGCGCCTCGGGTGCGCCTCGGCGCGCCTCCGTGTAGCGCCTCGGGTGCGCCTCGGGGCTGCGCTTCGGCGCGCTTCGGGCAGCGCTTCAGCGCTTCTCGGGCCGGGAAGCGCGCGGGCCCACTTCGTGGGCCGACGCACGCTGTATCTCAGGCCGTGGAATTTTTTCGGTTCGTGTTTTTTTTCCATGTGATTTTAAACGTCGTCCCGAACCCCAAACGATGCTGTTTTTTGAAGAAGTGTTGCTGTTCGAGTGGGAGCATGTCGAGACGAACGTCGGAAAGCAACAAGGACGATTTTTCGCATCAAGACGTGAAGAAATTAAACCGTGACAATTGGATTTGAGTGCTCCAATGTGTTTAATTTTTGTTTTGATGGATGTTTTATTTCGTGCACTTATTATTATTTGTTAATATGTGTTTGCATGAATTTAATTGTCCAAGAAAAACCTTACTTTCGAAAATTACTAAGTATGTTTTTATAATCGCAATTTTATTCCGGATATTAAAATTGGATTATTTTGACCTCCATAATTTATTTATTTGTGAAGTTCTTTTGGAATACATTTCCCCCTCGGATCGGCCAAAAGAACGGATTTCACATGAATAAATTCCGAAAGGATGATTGTGGATTATTACTAGTGGCGGTATTGACCCTCACCACGAGTGGCTTGCTCAAAACGAAATAATAATCCTGTATTTAATTATGGTTATTACTTAGGCATAGAAAATTGATATTAACTTACTCCCCTCGGAGTCCCTGTCAGTTTCTATGTGGTCAAAGTGGGAGCCAACTATTAATTTTGAATTAAGGATTTGTAACTTTTATGTTTGTAATCCGCTTGAATGTGTTTAAATGTATAGACCACCCCTCGTGGTGCATTTAAATTGTTTCGAGATGTTGGCTGATGCATGATTATATTGTTTTAAGGTTTCAATATAATTGATGTGATCGAATTATGTGATAATTTCATATTTTTCTAGATATTGATATGAATGTATGTTTTATTCTCATTTCATCATGTCGCAACCTTTTAATCCACTGTTTAATATACTTAAAGTTAATAAACTTTTTGGAGAGAATTATATCGATTGGAAATGTTTTTTTTTAAATTTGTCCTTACTGCACGAAAACACAATTGGGTTATTTATATTAATATACCCGGCAAGCCTAATGATAAGTCAAGCAATGGGAAGAGACAGTTTATGATCGGAAGCGTGACAATGAATGAAGTGCATCATCTTGACATTTCTGTCTGAGGATTTGAGGCGCGTTCATGAAGACATTGTATCCGCTGTTGAAATCATGGAACACCTTGAAGAGATGTTTTCACATCAGAATCCCATGACTAATCAGTTCACCAAACATGACTCGGTCAAGTTGGAAATGGTGGAAGGAACGCCCGTGAGGGAGCACGTTCTCAAGATAATGGCATACCTTAACAAGTTGGAAGTACTTGGTGCGGATTTTGATTGATTTCATATACCATTCCCTACCGAGAAGCTTTGAGTAGTTTCATCTGAACTGTCAGATGAATGAACGGACAAGTCGTTTGCCCGAGCTCTTGCAAGCTTTAGTTTCGGTGGAGGTGATAATGGAGCACCAGTCTAGTGATATGGTGGCTAATGGTTCGTCTACCTCTTTTGGTCCCAAGGGAGGGAAAAAGAGGAAGAGAACCAAAGGCCGGATCCAAGCAAATCCAATTGTTGCGAAAGGCAAATGCAAAGGCAAGCATCGAAGGGGAAGTGTTTTAGTTGCGGTGAGAGAGGACAATGGAGGTCTGCCTGTTCCAAGCCTAAGAGGCTTGGAAAGTTAGGTAATTCACACACCTTAGTCGTCGAAACTTGTGAAGTGGTGTATGCTGTCTATTTGTGGATAGTGGATACGAGAGCTACTGATCACATTTGTTTCATGGGTTTAAGCTAACCCGACGACTTAACGGAAGTGAGATCCCCATCACATCGGGCAATGCTACGAGAGTGGCAGCTGAAGCAGTGGGAGAAGTGCGCCTATCTTGTGAAGATAGAGTTATGGTCTTGAGAGACGTTCCTCATGTTCCTAGTTTAGAAAGAACTCAACCTTCAGTTTCTAAACTGTTTGAATAGATACTCAGTTTCTTTTAATAAGGATGTTATTATTGCTTGAAACGATGAGTTTATCCGTTCTGGAACTTTAATGGATGATCTTTATACCATTATTTGGGCACACCACTCACAAAATTGAATCTAATAACACATCGATTATTTCGAGTAATAAAAGAAAGCGTTCTTCGGAGATGAACGAAACACTTCTATGGCATCTTAGACTAGGTCATATTAATCTAAAATGGATAGAGAGATTGGTGAAAGACGGATCCTTGGAATCATTCCAAGTCGAACCGTTTCCAACTTGTGAATCCTGTTTAGAGGGTAAAATGACCAAGAGGGCATTTGGAGCCAAGGGGAATAGAACTACGGAAGTGTTAGAACTCATTCATACCGATATGTGTGGTTCAATGATAATCATAGCAAGAAGAGGTATGAGTAATTTGATGATTACTCAAGATACGGATACATCTACCTTATGATGCATAGGGAAAGAAGTATCAAGTCTCTACGATTTGTTCGTGGAGGCGAATACCTTAGCAATGAATTCTTGAACTACCTATCGGAAGAAAGGATTGTATCCCTGTTGACCACATCGGGAACCCCTCAATAGAACGGTGTGGCGGGACGAAGGAGCCAGACTCTTTTAGAAATAGTCAGATCCATGATGAGTTATTCGGATTTACCCAAGTAGTTTTGGGGTAACGCCTTGGAAACAATGACTTACATTCTAAACTTGGTGCCATCCAAATCGGTTCCTAAAACCCCAATGGAATTGTGGACCGGGGCACAAGCCCAGTCTAAGACACTTGCAGATTTGGGGTTGTCCGGCATACGTGCTAGACAAGGAAGCCGGTAAATTGGATCCATGTTCGAAATTAAGGTTGTTTATAGGATATCCCATGGGAACGAAAGGGTGTATGTTCTATAGTCTCAAGGATTAAAAGACCGTGATTAGTTCGCACTTTAAATTCTTGGAGGAAGACTATATGAACAAAAGAAAGCCCAGAAGTGAGATTACCTTAGACGAGTTAAGAGGGCAAACTCCTATACCAAGTATACAAGATGATATACCACACATCACACCTTCACAACCGGAACCCCGTCGTAGTGGGAGGATTGCAAGGCAACCCGAGAGATTCATGGGAATTGGAAAATCTTCGGATTTGATTCCCGACGATGAATCAGACCCATGAACGTACGACGAGGCAATCCAAGACAAAGACGCGGAGGCGTGGCAAACCGCAATGGAAACTGAGGTGGGTTCGATGGATTATAATCAAGTGTGGGAGTTGGTTGATCCACCTAGTGGGGTAGAGCCCATTGGATGCAAGTGGGTGTACAAGAGGAAAAGAGGACCGGACGGAAGGGTAGAGACCTTCAAAGCAAAGCTTGTGGCCTGTGGCCTGTAGCTATGCTTAAGTCCATCCGTATTCTCTTGTCGATCGCTGCGCACTTAGATTACGAGATCTGGCAAATGGATGTCAAGGCAGCTTTCCTTAACGGAAGTCTTGATGGGATCTATATGCAACAGCCCAAAGGTTTCGTTGAAAAAGGCCAAGAGCACCTCGTATGCAAGCTTAAGAGATCCATTTATGGACTTAAGCAAGCATCGCGTACTTGGAACCAGTGTTTTGACCAAGTTATTAAGTCTTATGGGTTTGTGATCAAAACAAGTTCGAAAGTTGTGGGTGTAAAAGGTGTGACGAAACTGCGGTGGTATTCTTAGTATTATACGTAGACGATATTCTGCTCATTGGAAATAATGTAAAGGTATTGTCAGACGTAAGGGTATGACTGTCAAATCAGTTTGATATGAAGGACTTAGGGAAAGCCGGTCACATCCTTGGGATCAAGTTCACTCGAGATCACAAGAGGAGGATGTTGGGTTTATCACAAGTTTCATACAAAGCCACTGTTTTGAAGCATTTCAGCATGCAAGATTCCAAGAAAGGTTTTGTACCTTTTAGGCACGGAATCCATCTATCTAAAGAAATTTGCCCTAAGACCAAGTGGAGATAGATGACATGAAAGACGTTCCGTACGTTTCGGACGTAGGAAGTCTTATGTATGCAATGTTGTGTACGAGACCGGATATCTGCTTTGTCGTGGGCATGATGGCAAGATATCGAAGTAACCCCGGGAAAGCACATTAGATTGCAATTAAATGCGTTCTTTAGTTTCTGAAAAGAACTTGGTATGGAATGCTGATTTAACAATCAGACAATCTAATTCCCATGGGATACACGGACTCAAATTTCCAATCAGACATAGACTCCAAAATACCTACCTCGGGTAGTGTGTTTTGCATGGGAGAAGGAGCCATGACATGGAGAAGCGATTTGCAGAAATGCATCGCCGATTCGACCATAAAAGCCGAATAAGTAACTGTTTGTGAAGCAGCGAAAGAAGCGGTTTGGCTCAAGTACTTCTTAGTGGACTTGGACGTTGTTCCGAATTTGCCCGACAAGATAACTGTCTTTTGTGACAATGCCGAGAGCCCACAAGGCCAGCAAACACATTGAAAGAAAACACCATCTTATACGAGAAATTGTTAAGAGAGGAGATAAAGAGGTGGCAAAGGTAAATGTCGGAGGACAACCTAGTATATCCATTCACAAAGGGTCTGCCTCTGAGTACATTCGAGAGACATGTGGATGGAATGGGAGTCAAGACTATTGCCAATCTGCTTTAAGTATAAGTGGGAGGAATTATTAGGTTAGTGTAGGTTGGCATAAGATGTCACGTAGAGCTACTACACTAAGACATGCGTGATGTATACTAAAAGCAGACTTTAAGTATAAGTGGGAGATTGTTGGAGTTATACGTGAAAGTATGCTTTTACTTTGTATAACTCGTGTATCAAACACTCGTTTTATGAGAATAATTCTTTTATCGCATTTGCTTTAGTTATGAGTGAATGTTGAATTTCTATTGCAAACCGTTCAATATATAGTACATGTTACATTGTAGTTAATGTGGTGATACCCGATCACGGAAGACAACATTAACAGTTTACTTGTAACTAAACGTACATTTTCACGACCTAGGTGGAATTGAACAATCCGCCGTGAAAGGTCGATGTGTAAGGCTCAGATTGGTCTGTCTTGACTAAGAGATTGCACTAGCACATTTAGTATGTGTTGAAGAGGTCCTACAGCGAGGATAAATTCTTCTGTTCTGAAAGGTGAAGAATTAGACCTCAGTGGTTGTTGATTTCTTAATCTCCGTCACTTAAATAGGACCGTGTGTGCTTAATGGTTACTGCTTTGATTCATGTTGGGTGAGAATCATTGCGACTTCGAACTTTGTGTCTTGGGCAGTAATATTAATCATACGACGGTTGCTAAGATTTAATACGGATAAACGCGTACGAGTACGGCTCGTGTGATTAGTTCCCTTGGTGGGCTCAGAAGTTTTATTGTACCAAATCTTGCAAGTGAAGAATTAGTTTCTTCGGTACGAATAATAATGTTGAGTTGTCTTTACTCCAAGGTGAAAGATGTTAATTAATTTAGAGCTATTCAGAAGCTTAATTAATTAATGGACTTGATAATCTTAAACGCGGGAAATAATAACCGGGAGCCCATATTATCGTAATATGGATTAAGATGGATAGTGGAATATTAATTTATTAGTGGTAATAATTAATATTAATGGGCTGAATTATATTGGGGCTCAATATTGAAATTCAGAAGCCCATTAGGAGGTCCAATCTTAATTCTCCTTAAGGCCCCTCAAGTAGCCCATTAAGTAGCCCAATAATGATAAGGTGATTAAAATAAAAAGATTATATCATGCTGATTTTTTTCCTATTTTTTTCGAAAATATGAAGTCAAGAAGAAATAAGATTTTGTTGATTTTCTTGGAAAGATATTATGGAAGATATGTATTCTTGGAATACAAGAATATCTCATATATTCAAGAAGATCCAAATCTTGGAATTTCTAATTGATAATTTCGAAAATTGCAAAGTAATATGGAGTGTGAGATTTTTGTGGAATATTTTATTTTGGAGAAAAGAATATATGAGATATATTCAAGATTTCTTAGAGTCTAAGAAAAGATTTTTTCCAAGCCCATAAACCATATAATTTTCGGCCACTCTATATTATAAATAGGGGATGATTATTTCATCCCCATGTACATAATTCCATGTGTTGGAAAAATCAAGAAGCATAGATATTTTTCTTTTTCCTTAGTTTATTAAATTACTTGAAAGCGTCTCCCACCGACGATCAAGTGAGGTGAAAAGGGAAATACTTGAGAAGGCTTTGGGTTGATAAAGCGAGATTATAATTGTCCCGTATATTCAAAGGCCAATTCTACAAGAGGTACGTTAATCGCATATTTAATTGTTTATTCCGCTTAATTAAATATGTGAAATTAATTCAACATGCATGATGATAATTAGTTGTTGGAATTATTATTTGAATTAATTAGGATTAATTCATGCTAGTAATAATTGTATTTAAATTCGTATTTAAAATTCATCCCGAATAGATTCCGGGCACCCCGATTTTCCCAACACTATCCATTCATTCACTCAGCTAAGTCGGGAGTTCCTGTCTCATTTCTCAACGGCGGGATCGTACTTGTCCCAGAAACACCGATTGTCAGACCTGAAACAAAATGACGACGAATCAGATCGAGCTTTCATGGAAAGGTTCGACAAGGTGTTGTTGGAGGGTGAACCCGTCAGCGAGGACACAAAAATTGTTGCTATTATGGCAGGACTGAAGAAAGGGTCAAAGCTATGGAAAGAAGTACATCTAAAGTGCCCGAGAAGCTACGCCGAGTTTAGAAATCAAGCGGGCATATTTGTTTCCATGCATGAAGCTTTGCAGTCAAACTTGGGGGAGAACAAAGCCGACCCCAAGGAGAACAACAAAAAACCTGGTGCAACAAGCTATCGAGTCCCTAAAAACATGAAGGCATTCACTGAAGGGACAGAACTCAAAGAAAAGTTGAATCAGGTGCTAACAGTGTCAGTTGATGTTGTTTACGAGAATGTGAAGGATAAGGAGTTGCTTTCCCCTCCCCGGAAAATTCGTCAAGATACTGGCAAACTCAACCCGAACAAGTACTGTGCCTACCATCAAAGCGTGGGGCACTTTACAAGTGAATGTAGAGATTTGCTCAGGCAGCTCTGGCGTTTCTACGAGGACGGAAAGCTCTCCGAATTTGTCAAAAGACAACCCGGGAAGAGAGTCCGGGAGAACAACTCTGAGGACGAAGATGATCAACCTCAGAAGAATAATAAACCGGCGCGACCAGTTCCTACCATCCCTACTCGTCCATTGGAAGATTTATACATGATGGAACCTGCAGGTCCCGCAGGAGGATGTTCTGATGGACGACCGCCGATCTCCAATCGAAAAAGAAAAGCTGAATTACGGGCGATCGATCAAGTCCAAGAAATGTGGGTCAAACCATCTATCATGCAGACAGCGGAATTGACCTTCACCGAAAAGGACTTGGAAGGAATTTTGACTCCACATAACGATTCGCTCGTAATCTGTGCAAAGATTATGGGAACACGAGTCCATGGATTGTTGGTGGACACCGGAGCCTATACCAACATCTTGTTCAAGAGCACGCTTGATAAACTTGGGGACTTTTCAGCTCACATCCGGGATTCAACTCATAGAATTCTAGGCTTTGGAAACGCTGTAACAGTCCCATTGGGAGAAATTTCTTTGCTTGTACAACTTGTAACGGCCGAGGAACCCGAAAAGAATATTACAAGAATGATCGATTTCTTGGTCGTAAACCAGGAATCGACTTATAATGGGTTCCTTGGTCGACCTTTTTTTAATGAATTTAAAGCTGCCTGTTCAACTTACCATTATTGCTTGAAGTTTCCAACAGCAAGTGGAGCAGGCACAGTTAAAGGAGATCAAAGAAAGGCTCGGGAATGCCTCTTACAACTACAAGCAAAACATGCACAAGTATCCATGATGGAAGCCACCACCAGCTATCCAATTGATGAACCATCGATATTGGAGAACATGATGGACATAGAAGATGACCACATGGATACGGACGAGCAACATTCGGACGAGCAAGTGCTGGACGAACAACTCATCACCACCCAGAGAGGACTCCCACCTGGCGAACAACACATGGGTGGTGAAGAGCAACGTCCAATAAGTGACTTGGAGGGCCAGGTTTTGACTAACAACAATGGGTCGGAACCAACAGACGATCTAGAACCCCGCCTGGGAGCAGAGCCCATGAACATCGAAAATGATTTCAACTCTGAGGGACCAATACTCGATCCTCGGTGGAAAGGACAAAAACGACGAGCAACTCCAGTTGAAGAGCTGGAGGCATTCAAAGTTAATCCCGAAAACCAGGATCTTGAATTATACATAGGATCTGAGCTCCCTGAGCCTTACAGATCCCGAATGAAAGAATTCCTCAGCAAAAATCTATATGTTTTTGCTTGGTCTCACGCAGACATGGTGGGGATAGATCCAGAACATGCTTGCCACAAGCTAAACATTAACCATGCAAAAAGACCCGTCCATCAAAAACGACGGAAATATGGCCCAGACAAGTATCAGGCCTTAAATGAAGAAGTAAAGAAGTTGTTAGACAATGACCTAATCCGACAAGCTCTCTGTCCACAATGGGTAGCAAACCCAGTCCTTGTAAGGAAACCAAACGGGTCCTGGAGGCTATGCATAGACTTTACAGATCTGAATGCAGCATGCCCGAAGGACAACTTTCATCTTCCTCACATTGACCAATTGGTGGACAGCACTGCAGGTCATGAAATGCTAACATTCATGGATGTCTTTGCCGGGTACCATCAAATTCCGATGCATCCAGATGATCAAGAGAACACAGCATTTTATACAAACAAAAATTTGCTGTGTTGGAAGAGAATGCCCTTCGGCCTCATCAATGCCGGAGCAACATATCAGAGGCTAGTGAACAAAATGTTCGACCAACAAATTGGAGATACAGTGGAAGTCTACGTTGATGACATCGTAGTCAAAAGTCCCCATAAAGAAGACCATCTCCAACACTTGACCCAAGTGTTCGAAATTCTTCGACATTACAACATGAAGCTGAATCCAAAGAAGAGCAGCTTTGGAGTTCATTCAGGAAAATTCTTGGGTCATCTTGTTAGTCAACGGGGAATTGAGGCTAACCCAACAAAAGTTAAAGCCATTGTGGATATGCAACCACCACGTTCAATAAAAGAAGTGCAAAGACTCACAGGATGTCTAGCAGCACTAAACCGGTTCATATCCAGATCGGGAGACAAATGCCGTCCATTCTTTGAAGCCATCAAGAAAGGACAGTTCACATGGACTAACAACTGTCAGAGGGCGTTCGACCAACTCAAAGAGTATCTAGGAGATGTGAAAATCCTATCAAAACCCGTCCCAGGAGAAAAGCTATATTTATACTTGGCAGCGTCAGAAGTGGCCATCAGCTCTGTCCTGGTACGGGAAGACGGCAAATTCCACCAACCTATCTACTACATCAGCCAAGCTTTGCATGAGGCGGAGATCAAATACTCCCCAACCGAGAAGTTGGCATATGCACTAGTCATGAGTGTGAGAAAGTTACGGCCGTACTTTTTTTATCATCAAGTCGAAGTGCTAACAACTTTCCCACTCAGACAAATTCTCCATCGCCCCGACACAGCTAGTCGTCTATTAAAATGGTCACTGGAGATTAGCCAATTCGGGGTGACCTATGCTCCTCGAACAGCGATCAAAGGGCAAGCGTTAGCCAACTTCATAGTCGAACTGACCTTCCCACCAGATCCGACGAGAGGACTTGATCGCCCCTGGCATCTTTATGTGGACTGATCTTTGACTAACATAGCCTCGGGGGCAGGAGTGGTTCTAATCAGTCCAGACAGACAAGTATTCACTTCGGCAATCAGATTTGGTTTCATGGCTACCAACAACGAAGCTGAATATAAAGCTCTCATTGTTGGTCTTCATAAATCCCTTGCAGTAGGTGTTAGACGGTTGCAAATATTCGGCGATTCACAATTGATTGTGAACCAAGTCTGGGGTGAATACGAGGCGAAGGACGGCCATATGATCGAATATCAACGGATTGTTGCTCACCTGATGTCCTTGTTAGATCAAGTATTCATTGAACAAATCTCAAGGACGAGCAACACTCAAGCAGACGCATTGGCCCGACTAGCAACAAGCGAAGGACCTGCAGAGTTGGCAGACATTATAATTACAAAGATGAATAACCCATCAACAACAAGTTATAATGTCAACCAACTAAGTGATCAAGCCAGTGAAGAAGAAGACTGGAGAACAAGTATAGTCAAATACTTGAAAAGTGGGGAAAGACCAAACAACTCTTTTGAAGCTGCCAAGCTAATTAAGCAAGCCGCCAGATATACTCTGGTAGGCGAGCAACTTTACAAAAGAGGAATATCACTCCCACTTCTCAAAATTTTGCCTAGGGGGCAAGGACGAGCAATACTCGAAGAAATACATGCTGGAGTATGCGGAAATCACACTGGGGGGCAAGCCTTGGCATACAAAACTATCAGACAAGGCTATTACTGGCCGACTTTACGCCAAAATGCAATAAAAAAAGCAAAGACTTGCCACCAATGTCAAATTTTTGCACCCAACATTCATACCCCGGCTCAACAGCTCGTATCGGTCTATAGCCCGTGGCCTTTTGCCAGATGGGGAATGGACATTATTGGTCCCTTCCCAGCAGGAGTTGGAGGAGTTCGATTTGCCGTTGTGGCAGTCGACTATTACACAAAATGGGCAGAAGCAGAGGCCATGTTGAAAATCACGCAACAGAAAATGATCAACTTCATTTGGAAGAACATTGTCTGTCGTTTTGGAGTTCCACAAACCATCGTGACAGACAATGGTCCGCAATTCGATGGAAAAGAGTTGAGAGATTTCTGTACAAAGTGGGGGATCAAGAAACATTACTCTACACCCTATCACCCCCAATCGAATGGACAAGTGGAAGCCGTAAACAAAATTATCAAGCATACGTTAAAGATACGGCTAGCAGAAAGCAAAAATAGTTGGTCTACGGAGCTTCCGGAAGTACTATGGGCATACAGAGTTTCTCCCAGGTCAAGCACCGGAGAAACGCCTTTTGCAATGGCTTTTGGGACAGAGGCTGTAATACCAATTGAATTAAAGACCAATACATGCAGGACGACCAACTTTGATGAGCAGGCGAACAACTCTGCTTTGGCTGCGGAAATGGATTTGCTCGAAGAAAAAAGATTAAATGCCGAGCTAAAAAATGCTACATATAAGCAGCGGGCAGAACGCTATTATAATTCCCATGTTAAAATCAGGGAATTCAGAGTTGGAGATATGGTTCTAAGAAAGTTGCTCGCCCAACCTCCAGGTGTATTGGGACCGACTTGGGAGGGCCCGTATCGTATAACGGAAAAATTCGTTAACGGTGTATACGATATCGAAGATATGGAAGGCAAGCCGGCCCAATACTCCTGGAACGCCATACATCTAAAGAAGTATTATCAATAAGGCGAACAAGTTCTTAATTGGGCGAACAACTGTCTTGGGTGGCAGAGGAACCAAGTACAAAAACTTGCCTATTTTTTTGAAAATCTTGCTAAGTATAGAGTTTAATGTTGTTCGGCACATTGTATAGCTTGGTGCTGTTTTATATCTTGCTTTTAGATAAAGTTGCTCGGCAGAAATATTATAAGCGAGCATGTTTTGATTAGTGTTTAAAGTTGTTCGTCGATTTGTATATGTTACGTGACGAGCAGTCTTACAACACTTGTAATTTTTTATGAATGTAAATATAATAGTTGTTCGTCAAAAAGGAAAAGTCCAAAAGCTCGAGGTACAAGTCCATTTAAAGGTTGTTCGTTTTACAAATGAACAGAACCTAAGGACCAAAGCCACTTAAAGGTTGTTCGTTTTTTAAAATGAACAGAACCTAAGACTGAACCCTGATTCCACTAAAGGCAAAGTTCAATTCGAACAAAAGCCCAACACTATATGTTATAATTGCAAAGGCATTGACAAAAATGTAAAGGCAATTAACATATAAAGAAAATGAGCGAACATGAGAAAGACATTCCATTAATCAAAAGGCATTAAGCCTAAAAAATAGTACAATGATCCTAGAAGTCAAGTACTACAAAAAAGGAACGAACAACTATTACAAAAGAAGACAAAAAGCTAAGTCCTAAAACTACTGCTGCTCGGCGGGAGGAGGGTCTTGAGTTTGTTCGGCAGAAGGGTCGACAATCATGTCTCGGGCAAGGTCTTCAGCTGCCTTATCCTCTGCCTCTTTGGCATTTTGCTCGTCAGCCACGGCTACCTCTTCCTCTTGATCGCCTTCATCGACTGGAGGAGGAGGATGAGTGATGACAATACTGGGGTCAAGTTTGTCAAGCTTAACCCCTAGCACAGCCAAATCCGCCAGTTGAATTTCAATATTGCTCGGTGGTGGATAGTTCTCCATGAATTCATTCAAATCCTTGCTCATTTCTTCCACCAATTCCTTGAAGTCATAAGCATCGGCCGTGCGGATGCTGTCCGCATAGGCGCAGATATATCCAAGGTTTGAGATAGGAGCAGTTCGAGCCTGAACTTCGGCTTCGAGTTGCTCGCTTGTGTAGAGGTTGGCTTCCGCCTCCCGAAGACGAGCAATTTTTGCTTTCAGTTCGGCATTCTCTTGTTCAGCCGCAGATAACTTTTTCTCCCCCTCGCCGAGCAAGGCCTCTTTGTCCTTGAGCAGGGCCTCCTTGTCCTTCAGCTCCTTGGACAGGCCCTGAATCTCTTCAAGGCGCTTGTGCTCAGCATCAATGTAAACATTGATCTGGTTATTGAGGCGAGCAATTTTAGCCTCGTATTGGCCGACCAGGCCATCTTTCTCTTCCGTAAGCTGCCGAGCAGTACTCGCATAATGACGAGCAGACTCTTCTTGCTCAGCAACTTGAGCCATTGCCCTTTGGGTCGTGACGAGGCCGTTGGCGATGAGCATCATTGAGAGGTGGAGATTGTCCACTAGCCCCTGTTGGATGATGGCTTTGTCCAAGGGACGCGTCCAAGCTCGATCGACCAACTCTGTCGCCCTGCGAACATGTTCACCAGGAATCTCCCTTATGTTAACTGGAGTCTTCGAGCAAGCGTACTGATGTACAACACTTGCTCGGCCGGGATGATCGTCAGCACGATATCTGCGAACAAGAAAGAAAAGGATACTTAGAAAAATAATAAAGAAAAAATTATGATAAATCTTGCTCGACAGAGGCTGGGGTGGACTTACTCTTTAAATTTCCGGTCATCCCAACCCAAATGGGTGAGATCCTCGGGGCCGCGGCCAGAAGTGGAATCCTTGCTCGCTTTGCCTGTTCTTTCCGCAGGCTCGGTGGAGCGGCGAACAACATCCCCCTCGGGACGAGGATGACTGTGGCCAACTTTCTCCTTCCCCTTACCGACAATGGGGACATCATGGGCCAACGGAGTCCCATCCACCTTCTTTAAGCGTTTCCCCGCGCGAGGGGGAGAAATTGGAGAAGACGGCTGAGCAGGAACAGGGGGAGCAGCTGGTCGCGGGACCTTGGCCCCCTCGGTTTTGTTCGTCATCGCCAGAATTTTGGTAGGCGGATCACCCCTCATTTTCCGTCCCTTTGGAGGCGCCATCTCAAAAACTCTATGCTCTAAGAGAGCAAAACAAGGTGGGACAGCAACGGTGACTTGCTCGGCTAAAAAAAAAAAGAGTTAGACGAGCAAGTTGTAAAGGTCAAGTGACGAGCAAAGTTGGTTTTAGGAGTTAGAAATTTTTCATACCTGGGGGCACTTCAATTTGTGCTTCCAGGTGATGAGGATAAGGAAACAAGCGAGCAGCTCTCAAGCACTTTCCCTCACGCAAATACTCGGTGGTCCTATCTGCTTTGTTGCGAAGGCCAACCAAACAAGAGGTGAACAGAAACTCGTCCCCGATCTCTTCTCCTTCCGAATTCCACTTGAGCAATCGAGGGCCTGCGAGCAAACAATAAAAGTTAAATTAGAACAGAACAGTTCGAGCGCGAGCAAGAAAATAATCTTACGTTTAAATTTCCCATAAGAGGCTGGGGAATTTATTCGTCCATCACCACCGTGTGGACCAGAAGATGCTCGCCAATCACCCCCAATGAAAAAGAAGTGTTGCTTCCAGTCACGGATTTTGTTCGGCACTTCTTCCACCATCTTCAATCCTGTCCTGGCCTTGAGGTAGTAGTAATCTTCCTCTCCAGGGGGACATCTTGTGATCGTCATAAGGTAGTTGATCTCTTCTGCAGTTATGCGATCAACGTACCCTTCTAGTGCGAACAGACACATTGTCCCCAACAGGTTCATCCATCCAATTGGAGTGACTTGGGTAATAGTAAGGTTGGTCGCCTCTAAGAAACGACCAACGATGGGTGGAAGGGGCAGTCTCAATCCGGCGATCAGAGTATGAATGTTGATCGCAGTGCATCCTGGAGGTGGGCGATCAGCCCTCTCTTTTCTCTTGAGAGCCCACATATGAATATCATAGGGAATCTTGTAGGTCTCCCGGATCGAATCCAGTTCATACTCGCGAACAACGCTTTTAATCTTGCTCGCCTGGTACTCAGTCTTCACCAGATCCAATACTTCTCTCTCTGGGCGAGCAAAGTTGTCCGCATGCTCCTCAGCATATGCTCGCCATTCAAAAGGCCGAGCAACTCCAGTTGGGATCTCATTTTCCGTCATTCTTGGTGATGGGAACTCTATTCCTTCTAGAAATTCGCGAGTCAACTCGTCAAAAAAGGGATTTTCTGATTCGGCACTGGATGAAGAACTTTCTTCTGAATTTCTGCTCGCCGCGACCACTATTTCCCTCCCAGACGGACGCGCACCAGTATCCTCAACGGAACGAACCACCGAATCAACATGATGATCTGACGCCGAGGAAATCTCAAGGGGAGGTTGATCGACGGGGGCCGCAATTGGGAAAAGTGGTTCAAGAGTTTCCTCGGATTTGTTGCTCGAGTGCGAAGACATGGAAGGAGAAGAAGAAAAACCAGACGGCGGTGTTTCGTCGGAGAAGACGGCGGAGCAAAGCCCCACACGGCGGCGATTGGGATTTTTGAAGAAAAATAAAAGAAATGAGGTGAAGAAAGAAAGTAACTACCTTGTCTTGAAATTAGAAACCGATTGCCAGAGAAACGGACGCCGGAAGAGCTCGATATCGCCGGAGAAGATTGAAATCGCCGGAGCACTGTAGCAAGAGATGAAAAAGTGGGAAAAATTTGGTTTCCCCTTCTATTTATACCCCAAGCAAAAAACGGGGCACAAAGCGTAATTTCCAACAAAATATGGACTTAGTTGAAGAAAAACGGGGTCAATTTCGACTAAGTTCAAAAATTGGAGGACTTATGCGCAATTATATGGGCGCGTGACATCGGGATTGCTCGCGCGTGGGCGGCCCACAGCCATCCCGCCCACGTCATCTTCGTACAACCCCCAGACCTAGGGGAGATGAAACGACAGACCATATGTTGCTCGCCCAGAACAATGATGTTTGTCCCAACCCTCATCGTTTTAATATCCTAACTATAGTTGCTCGCCACAAAGTTGCTCGTCTGGGGCAACATATAGCCAGGATAGGGGGCAATTGTTGATAAACGAACATAAATTAATAAATGGCGAACAAGAATTAAAGCCTTATCAAGGATTATAAAGAGCCAACCTCAAATCAAGGATGATCAACAAAGAAAATCAAGTCGGGGTGCACAAACCAATCTGGGGAGTATATAAATTGACGAACAACTATCCGGCGAACAAGATATTGGCGAACAGGTTTAAAGATCCAAGACCAAATATGGACCCATCACCGAGTCAATAATGACGAACAACACTAGTAAAAGTGTTACAATTATTAGCCTAAGAGGTGTATGTTGACGAACAAAGGACCATGATCCCAAAGCCAATCTGTGTAAACCACAAAGGCGAACAACTTCTGAGCCATACACCCAAAAGGCGAACAAATTTTATGAGAGAACCATCATGGATCAACTAAGCCGACCTGGACGAACAACAATGAAGTCCGAGATAAGACCAAAGAAGACTTTGTAACTAAGATTTAGCTTAGATAAGGTCAAACTAGAGTCAAAGGACACATGTCAAGCATGCAGGCTAGGGAGACCAAGAGTCAGGAACACCTCATGCTTGCTAGTCTCTATAAATAGTTGTTCTCCAGCTTAAGAAATACAAGTTCAAATTCATAAAACACTCCCAAAACACACACTAACACACCTAAACGTGCACACATACAAAATTATTTCGATTTCGACTTTCATATATCCAAGTTCATAACCCGAACCTCAATTTACCATTTACGGTGGTAACCAATCACACGTAATTGATTGATGATCTTTAAACCGAAATTAAACAGTCACTAATCCACTCGATAAATATTGATCACCAACAATAAGGTGTTGGTATTTTTTATCGATAAAGTTGTGGCTCGAACTCATGACCTTCGTATCATAGGTAGTAGGATTTTAACCACATGAATTATACCACTTCGTCAGATATTATAATTTGTTGTTCAGGGTAATAGTTACTGTGAATATTATTCACATAATACTTTGCCAATATTCTAATATTCATTTCAAAATTGTCATTGTTTGAATTCACAAACAAGTTATAAACTTAAAAATTTGTGTAATACCCCGTCCCGTTTTATACCTTTTATATTCCTAGAAACCTTATTTTCTATTATTTTTCTGTTTCTTTTAATTTTATTATTTTTGTGTGTTATTGTGTAATTTAAATATATACTCTATTTCAAATTCCCAAGTTCGAAGAAAGAAATCGAATATTTCAAACGGATAAGGGACTACGAGAAATTAAATATTCAAAGTTTAAAAATTAGGATTTCGATCCGAATAATTTATTGAGAATAATTAAAATACTTTAAAATATAAATTGAGTTCTAAAACTGTATTAATTTTCGATTCGGGATTAAACTCGCGAACCAAACGATCCCAAAACCGTATCAAGTGGGAACGAAAATATCCGAATTAAAGGGGTTAATCCCTACCCATATAATATACTTTCCTTTTTAAATTAAATTAATTTAAGAATTAATCCTACCCACATATTTTTCCTTCTCTAAAGTAACACACGTCTCTCTCTCAATTGAAGGAGTAAACCCACAACATATATCCCTCTCTCAAAACGCGTAGTCCTTTTTCTCTCCCCAAAACCAAACACATCTTCTTCCTCCTTCCAAAACGGCGAAACCGACGCCTCCTCTTCCGATCGCTCACGCCGCCTCACGCCGTCTCACGCCTCCTCCTGATCGACCGCGCCGTCGTCGCCCCTGCTCCCAGGCGTCGTACCTCTGCCCTTCGCTCACCACCAGCCGAAGCCAAACGCCGAGCCTCCCTCCTCCTCCTTCCTTTTTCCGGCGACACGAAGTCGCCGCCACCAAGCACAGCGCCGCCGTCTCGCCTTTCGGTCCCAGCACCGCCGTCGCGACGCGCGTTCTGCCAAACGCCGCCGCTAGCCCAACCGTCGCGACGCCTCTCTCCGCCCAGCCTCCTCCAGCGCCGCCTCGCGTCGTCTCCAGCCGGAGCGTCGCCGCCTCCGAAGTGAACCGCCGCCGCCGCGAAGCGACGCTGCCCTCGCGTCGCTCTGCCTTTGACCTCCAGCCAGCGCCGTCGTCCTCTTCGCCCAGAAGCCCAGCGCCGCCGTCACGCCGTCGTCGCTCCCCTTTCGCCATCGAACGCAGTCGTCGACCCCATTCTCGTTTGGGTGAGTCTCGTATTCAATTTGCTTTCAATTCCTTTGAATTCCAGTTTATCTTCAATTAATTTCCCTTTGAAATTAATCACACAATTTCATCCCTTTCCGTGTTAATCGAGATGTCGTCGTAATGAATAGTTGCTTGTTTTGTGTTCGGAAAATCCAGATTCACGCCGTTATGCTGCCGAAATTATCCGAACGAATCATTGAACGACGCTGTTAGGCTGCCCGTTTACCACCACGATCCGGAGCTCGTAAGGTTCCTAGTCTTCTTATCTCGATTCCCTTTCATAGCTTCCGGAAATGCGGATAGTGTTGTTTTGGTTAAATTCTTCTAAAAATGAGATTAGAGGAACACTGGTTGTGTCCAAGCAGTAGGAATTCTGGTTTTTTATTAGAACTCCCTACTGTTTATTTTCATTTGAAAACAGTAGGATTGAACTTGGTATTGTTGGTATTTTTGGAATTGTTGAGTTAGTATTGTGAATTAGCAGTTTGGTATTCTTGTTCTAGTGGTTTAGTATCCTTGTTTTAGCTGTTTGGTATTATTTGGATTAGTTGTAAGTTATTGTTAGTTGGGGTTCTTTTGACAAAGGGAAATTCGTCTTCTCCCTTGTCTACGGTTCAAATGTTAGTAGCAAATTAAAAAGATTCGTTTTGGAAAATAGTATTATTCTTTTATTTCGAAAGTGTCACAAATCAATCTTGGAAGTATTACTAATAATAGAAAAGAAAGATTTTATTATATATATATAATATTTTAATATGTATTATTCAAGTCTTTCTAAAACCAAATAAGATTTATAAAGGGATTCTTATTTATAAAATATAATTTATATTCTTTTAAAATAAGAAATAAGATTTTTAGAAAGAAACATATTAAACTTGAGACTTTTATGATATTAATATTATTTAAATAAATTTCTTATTCTTTTAATTATTTTCAAGAAAAATATTATATGGTTATACTTTTAAGTTACCAAAAAGCTTTTAGTTATAAAAGTCTAAAAATATCAAAAGTTCGTCTTTATAGAATCGAAATAGTCGTACAACAAGGAAATTAGTAAGTACACTCCCCCAATTCACCACCCTTTTTGAAGTGGTGTATTTACCAAGATAGTGTGTGTTTTTAAGTAGGTCTATTTCAATAAGTCTATAAGACAATGACCTCCTCGATTCTCGTAACACAAACTCTCAAGTTTTCCTAATAATTCAAAGGCCAACTTTTAATCAAATGATTCCATATTAAGATTCTGTGCTAATCGGAATACGCACGAGGGATTTGACCATCTGTTTGTATAACACTCTCGGGACCTGGAGCTAACAGGTGGGTGATGATCGGTTGATTGATCTGCTTATAATACGTTGTGCTGGTATACTCTGAACTCGACTAAATCAATCTAAAACAATTAATCCAACATATACGTAAACCCTATTATATAACTGTTTGAAATATGTGAGATAATTATATATACCTTATATGGATGGTTTGTGTTTGTTGATTATATGAACTGATGACGATTGCATGATATAAGGGCATTTTGTGAGCACGAATCTGTTTAAATATAAATTATGTGAATTCTCCCCACTTTGTGAAATGCCAGCTTATGAGAAAGAGGAAAGCTATTCATTAATAAGTTCGGCCACCGGGTAAGATGCTCAGTAGAGTTCCGGGCAGGGTCATTAATAAGTTCGGCCACCGGGTAAGATGCTCAGTAGAGTTCCGGGCAGGGTCATTAATAAAGTTTGTCCTCCGGATAAGATGCTCAGTAGAGTTCCGGGCAGGGTCATTAATAAGTTTGTATTGAATATGAGAAAGGATTTGAGAGAGATTTACGATATGTGGAGAATGATTTTGGCAGATTAGGCCGTTATTTGAAAATGGTTTTGGGCTTTGCCCCTTAATGTGAATCAACTTGTGATATTTCAATTATATGATGTGAAACCTGCTATGCCCAATTAATTATTACGTGATCTTGTTACTTCTGTGGTATATGTTATTCATATTTATATGTCAACTGTTTAAATAAATTAAATACTTTATCAATGAGTATCATTTAATATATTTCGGATTTACCAATCCCATGACGTTGCAAATCACCCATACGTGAGAATTCAAATCTCACGCCCCCCTTTTTACAACCCTTGCAGATTATGATTTCGTGGAGCAAGGACAGTAATAGAGACGACACGGAGTTCCCCACTCAAATAAAATGTTACTGTTAATACTAAGCTTTATATTCATATATATATATATATATATATATGTCTGAGATACTTATTCAAATATTACACTCATTTCTTCCGCTGCATAAAACTCATCTCTCATTTTATTATCCCTTTTTATATCAAAAATTTTATAGTTCGGATTTTAGTCACAAGTGGCACCTCGAATCTGAGATATTTATGTGTTTTGGATTTGGGGCGTTACAGGTGGTATCAGAGCTTAGGTTCAAACTTTCGGACCTAAACTCAAATCATTATTTTCATCAAACCAAAATTCTTTTTCTTAAAATTAAATTTTATTATCATGTAAGTATAGATCACTAATTAAATCACTTGAGGGGAAATGTGTCTCCTATTACCGTCTGAAGCTCCCTGAAGGTATGTTCTTATTTTATTTTTAAAAGTGCCTAAAAGTTTATGACATTGCGATAAGTCGACTTTCATAACAAAACCCCAATCAAAAGATCGAGAACTCAAAACAACACCTACGTGGTGTGGAAAGAACTACGAAATGTCGTTTATATTAAATTAAATACAATATTTTGTGAATTGCACAAATGAATATATTCGTTTTAAGTTTATAAATGTTATTATGTGACTATTTGAACTTTTATGCTTTAAATGTTTAAATTATGTTTCAGCATGACTAAAATATTGACTAGAAATTTCCTTTCTATGTTAGAATCCACCTAAGATAGTAGTAACTCGGTACCTAAAGGACTTATTTTCATTTTCAGATATGACGTAAGTAGACTGATCTCCATAGAAATTGAGACCCTTATATGATATTATGTGTTCTGAAATTGCTACTTGGCAATATGTGTTACTTGCTCTATATTAACTGTTATATTTTATCCGATTATCGATAAATGACATGTCACTGGTTTCTATTATACAGTGCGTATGTGATCACTGTACCATTTTGTGGCCGCAGTGCGTTGCGGTGAACTACATACTCATGTGTATCTCAGTACTAGCGTTGTGTTGATTACATAATTCGATTCTGTTTTTATAATTTTTCACACCTATATGACGTAACAATATTATTCTTTTCGCTTCAGAACCTCCAATGGAATGACAATTAGACGAACACCACGTAGTAGGTAATATAGGACCATTAAACCTCATGAGAAGAAAAAAAAATATTATGGGACCTAATTCCAAAAGTTGATATAGTTAGAAAATTCTGTCATACTCTACATACCCTAATACGATTTCAAGTTTCACCACCCATTGTGTTAGTTCAATAACCTTGACATGTAGAGAAAGAAACCACTTGAAGATGAACATATGAGCCTTAGTCGAGCGATACCTAGAAGCTGAATTTCGGGGACGAAATTCCTGTTAAGGGGGTGAGGATGTAATACCCCGTCCCGTTTTATACCTTTTATATTCCTAGAAACCTTATTTTCTATTATTTTTCTGTTTCTTTTAATTTTATTATTTTTGTGTGTTATTGTGTAATTTAAATATATACTCTATTTCAAATTCCCAAGTTCGAAGAAAGAAATCGAATATTTCAAACGGATAAGGGACTACGAGAAATTAAATATTCAAAGTTTAAAAATTAGGATTTCGATCCGAATAATTTATTGAGAATAATTAAAATACTTTAAAATTTAAATTGAGTTCTAAAACTGTATTAATTTTCAATTCGGGATTAAACTCGCGAACCAAACAATCCCTAAACCGTATCAAGTGGGAACGAAAATATCCGAATTAAAGGGGTTAATCCCTACCCATATAATATACTTTCCTTTTTAAATTAAATTAATTTAAGAATTAATCCTACCCACATATTTTTCCTTCTCTAAAGTAACACACGTCTCTCTCTCAATTGAAGGAGTAAACGCACAACATATATCCCTCTCTCAAAACGCGTAGTCCTTTTTCTCTCCCCAAAACCAAACACATCTTCTTCCTCCTTCCAAAACGGCGAAACCGACGCCTCTTCCGCCTCCTCCTCCGATCGCTCACGCCGCCTCACGCCTCCTCCCGATCGACCGCGCCGCCGTCGCCCCTGCTCCCAGGCGTCGTACCTCTGCCCTTCGCTCACCACCAGCCGAAGCCAAACACCGAGCCTCCCTCCTCCTCCTTCCTTTTTCCGGCGACACGAAGTTGCCGCCACCAAGCACAGCGCCGCCGTCTCGCCTTTCGGTCCCAGCACCGCCGTCGCGACGCGCGTTCCGCCAAACGCCGCCGCTAGCTCAACCGTCGCGACGCCTCTCTCCGCCCAGCCTCCTCCAGCGCCGCCTCGCGTCGTCTCCAGCCGGAGCGTCGCCGCCTCCGAAGCGAACCGCCGCCGCCGCGAAGCGACGCCGCCCTCGCGTCGCTCTGCCTTTGACCTCCAGCCAGCGCCGCCGTCCTCTTCGCCCAGAAGCCCAGCGCCGCCGTCGCGCCGTCGTCGCCCCCCTTCAGCCATCGAACGCAGTCGCCGACCCCATTCTCGTTTGGGTGAGTCTCGTATTCAATTTGCTTTCAATTCCTTTGAATTCCAGTTTATCTTCAATTAATTTCCCTTTGAAATTAATCACACAATTTCATCCCTTTCTGTGTTAATCGAGATGCCGTCGTAATGAATAGCTGTTTGTTTTGTGTTCGGAAAATCCAGAATCACGATGTTATGCTGCCGAAATTATCCGAACGAATCATTGAACGACGCCGTTAGGCTGCCCGTTTACCACCACGATCCGGAGCTCGTAAGGTTCCTAGTCTTCTTATCTCGATTCCCTTTCATAGCTTCCGGAAATGGGGATAGTGTTGTTTTGGTTAAATTCTTCTAAAAATGAGATTAGAGGAACACTGGTTGTGTCCAAGCAGTAGGAATTCTGGTTTTTGATTAGAACTCCCTACTGTTTATTTTCATTTGAAAACAGTAGGATTGAACTTGGTATTGTTGGTATTTTTGGAATTGTTGAGTTAGTATTGTGAATTAGCAGTTTGGTATTCTTGTTCTAGTGGTTTAGTATCTTTGTTTTAGCTGTTTGGTATTTTTTGGATTAGTTGTAAGTTATTGTTAGTTGGGGTTCTTTTGACAAAGGGAAATTCGTCTTCTCCCTTGTCTACGGTTCAAATGTTAGTAGCAAATGAAAAAGAGTCGTTTTGGAAAATAGTATTATTCTTTTATTTCGAAAGTGTTACAAATCAATCTTGGAAGTATTACTAATAATAGAAAAGAAAGATTTTATTATATATATATACTATTTTAATATGTATTATTCAAGTCTTTCTAAAACCAAATAAGATTTATAAAGGGATTCTTATTTATAAAATATAATTTATATTCTTTTAAAATAAGAAATAAGATTTTTAGAAAGAAACATATTAAACTTGAGACTTTTATGATATTAATATTATTTAAATAAATTTCTTATTCTTTTAATTATTTTCAAGAAAAATATTATATGGTTATACTTTTAAGTTACCAAAAAGCTTTTAGTTATAAAAGTTTAAAAATATCAAAAGTTCGTCTTTATAGAATCGAAATAGTCGTACAACAAGGAAATTAGTAAGTACACTCCCCCAATACACCACCCTTTTTGAAGTGGTGTATTTACCAAGATAGTGTGTATTTTTAAGTAGGTCTATTTCAATAAGTCTATAAGACAATGACCTCCTCGATTCTCGTAACACAAACTCTCAAGTTTTCCTAATAATTCAAAGGCCAACTTTTAATCAAATGATTCCATATTAGGATTATGTGCTAATCGGAATACGCACGAGGGATTTGACCATCTGTTTGTATAACACTCTCGGGACCTGGAGCTAACAGGTGGGTGATGATCGGTTGATTGATCTGCTTATAATACGTTGTGCTGGTATACTCTGAACTCGACTAAATCAATCTAAAACAATTAATCCAACATATATGTAAACCCTATTATATAACTGTTTGAAATATGTGAGATAATTATATATACCTTATATGGATGGTTTGTGTTTGTTGATTATATGAACTGATGACGATTGCATGATATAAGGGCATTTTGTGAGCATGAATCTGTTTAAATATAAATTATGTGAATTCTCCCCACTTTGTGAAATGCCAGCTTATGAGAAAGAGGAAAGCTATTCATTAATAAGTTCGGCCACCGGGTAAGATGCTCAGTAGAGTTCCGGGCAGGGTCATTAATAAGTTCGGCCACCGGGTAAGATGCTCAGTAGAGTTCCGGGCAGGGTCATTAATAAGTTCGGCCACCGGGTAAGATGCTCAGTAGAGTTCCGGGCAGGGTCATTAATAAAGTTTGTCCTCCGGATAAGATGCTCAGTAGAGTTCCGGGCAGGGTCATTAATAAGTTTGTATTGAATATGAGAAAGGATTTGAGAGAGATTTACGATATGTGGAGAATGATTTTGGCAGATTAGGCCGTTATTTGAAAATGGTTTTGGGCTTTGCCCCTTAATGTGAATCAACTTGTGATATTTCAATTATATGATGTGAAACCTGCTATGCCCAATTAATTATTACGTGATCTTGTTACTTCTGTGGTATATGTTATTCATATTTATATGTCAACTGTTTAAATAAATTAAATACTTTATCAATGAGTATCATTTAATATATTTCGGATTTACCAATTCCATGACTTTGCAAATCACCCATACGTGAGAATTCAAATCTCACGCCCCCCTTTTTACAACCCTTGCAGATTATGATTTCGTGGAGCAAGGACAGTAATAGAGACGACACGGAGTTCCCCACTCAAATAAAATGTTACTGTTAATACTAAGCTTTATATTCATATATATATATATATATATATATATATATATATATATATATGTGTGTGTGTGTGTGTGTCTGAGATACTTATTTAAATATTACACTCATTTCTTCCGCTGCATAAAACTTGTCTCTCATTTTATTATCCCTTTTTATATCAAAAATTTTATAGTTCGGATTTTAGTCACAAGTGGCACCTCGAATCTGAGATATTTATGTGTTTTGGATTCGGGGCGTTACAGGTGGTATCAGAGCTTAGGTTCAAACTTTCGGACCTAAACTCAAATCATTATTTTCATCAAACCAAAATTCTTTTTCTTAAAATTAAATTTTATTATCATGTAAGTATAGATCACTAATTAAATCACTTGAGGGGAAATGTGTCTCCTATTACCGTCTGAAGCTCCCTGAAGGTATGTTCTTATTTTATTTTTAAAAGTGCCTAAAAGTTTATGACATTGCGATAAGTCGACTTTCATAACAAAACCCCAATCAAAAGATCGAGAACTCAAAACAACACCTACGTGGTGTGGAAAGAATTACGAAATGTCGTTTATATTCAATTAAATACAATATTTTGTGAATTGCACAAATGAATATATTCGTTTTAAGTTTATAAATGTTATTATGTGACTATTTGAACTTTTATGCTTTAAATGTTTAAATTATATTTCAGCATGACTAAAATTTTGACTAGAAATTTCCTTTCTATGTTAGAATCCACCTAAGATAGTAGTAACTCGGTACCTAAAGGACTTATTTTCATTTTCAGATATGACGTAAGTAGACTGATCTCCATAGAAATTGAGACCCTTATATGATATTATGTGTTATGAAATTGCTACTTGGCAATATGTGTTACTTGCTCTATATTAACTGTTATATTTTATCCGATTATCGATAAATGACATGTCACTGGTTTCTATTATACAGTGCGTATGTGATCACTGTACCATTTTGCGGCCGCAGTGCGTTGCGGTGAACTACATACTCACGTGTATCTCAGTACTAGCGTTGTGTTGATTACATAATTCGATTCTGTTTTTATAATTTTTCACACATATATGACGTAACAATATTATTCTTTTCGCTTCAGAACCTCCAATGGAATGACAATTAGATGAACACCACGTAGTAGGTAATATAGGACCATTAAACCTCATGAGAAGAAAAAAAAATATTATGGGACCTAATTCCAAAAGTTGATATAGTTAGAAAATTCTGCCATACTCTACATACCCTAATACGATTTCAAGTTTCACCACCCATTGTGTTAGTTCAATAACCTTGACATGTAGAGAAAGAAACCACTTGAAGATGAACATATGAGCCTTAGTCGAGCAATACCTAGAAGCTGAATTTCGGGGACGAAATTCCTGTTAAGGGGGTGAGGATGTAATACCCCGTCCCGTTTTATACCTTTTATATTCCTAGAAACCTTATTTTCTATTATTTTTCTGTTTCTTTTAATTTTATTATTTTTGTGTGTTATTGTGTAATTTAAATATATACTCTATTTCAAATTCCCAAGTTCGAAGAAAGAAATCGAATATTTCAAACGGATAAGGGACTACGAGAAATTAAATATTCAAAGTTTAAAAATTAGGATTTCGATCCGAATAATTTATTGAGAATAATTAAAATACTTTAAAATTTAAATTGAGTTCTAAAACTGTATTAATTTTCAATTCGGGATTAAACTCGCGAACCAAACGATCCCTAAACCGTATCAAGTGGGAACGAAAATATCCGAATTAAAGGGGTTAATCCCTACCCATATAATATACTTTCCTTTTTAAATTAAATTAATTTAAGAATTAATCCTACCCACATATTTTTCCTTCTCTAAAGTAACACACGTCTCTCTCTCAATTGAAGGAGTAAACCCACAACATATATCCCTCTCTCAAAACGCGTAGTCCTTTTTCTCTCCCCAAAACCAAACACATCTTCTTCCTCCTTCCAAAACGGCGAAACCGACGCCTCTTCTGCCTCCTCCTCCGATCGCTCACGCCGCCTCACGCCTCCTCCCGATCGACCGCGCCGCCGTCGCCCCTGCTCCCAGGCGTCGTACCTCTGCCCTTCGCTCACCACCAGCCGAAGCCAAACGCCGAGCCTCCCTTCTCCTCCTTCCTTTTTCCGGCGACACGAAGTCGCCGCCACCAAGCACAGCGCCGCCGTCTCGCCTTTCGGTCCCAGCACCGTCGTCACGACGCGCGTTCCGCTAAACGCCGCCGCTAGCCCAACCGTCGCGACGCCTCTCTCCTCCCAGCCTCCTCCAGCGCCGCCTCGCGACGTCTCCAGCCGGAGCGTCGCCGCCTCCGAAGCGAACCGCAGCCGCCGTGAAGCGACGCCGCCCTCGCATCGCTCTGCCTTTGACCTCCAGCCAGCGCCGCCGTCCTCTTCGCCCAGAAGCCCAGCTTCGCCGTCGCGCCGTCGTCGCCCCCCTTCCGCCGTCGAACGCAGTCGCCGACCCCATTCTCGTTTGGGCGAGTCTCGTATTCAATTTGCTTTCAATTCCTTTGAATTCCAGTTTATCTTCAATTAATTTCCCTTTGAAATTAATCCGAACGAATCATTGAACGACGCTGTTAGGCTGCCCGTTTACCACCACGATCCGGAGCTCGTAAGGTTCCTAGTCTTCTTATCTCGATTCCCTTTCATAGCTTCCGGAAATGCGGATAGTGTTGTTTTGGTTAAATTCTTCTAAAAATGAGATTAGAGGAACACTGGTTGTGTCCAAGCAGTAGGAATTCTGGTTTTTGATTAGAACTCCCTACTGTTTATTTTCATTTGAAAACAGTAGGATTGAACTTGGTATTGTTGGTATTTTTGGAATTGTTGAGTTAGTATTGTGAATTAGCAGTTTGGTATTCTTGTTCTAGTGGTTTAGTATCCTTGTTTTAGCTGTTTGGTATTATTTGGATTAGTTGTAAGTTATTGTTAGTTGGGGTTCTTTTGACAAAGGGAAATTCGTCTTCTACCTTGTCTACGGTTCAAATGTTAGTAGCAAATTAAAAAGATTCGTTTTGGAAAATAGTATTATTCTTTTATTTCGAAAGTGTCACAAATCAATCTTGGAAGTATTACTAATAATAGAAAAGAAAGATTTTATTATATATATATACTATTTTAATATGTATTATTCAAGTCTTTCTAAAACCAAATAAGATTTATAAAGGGATTCTTATTTATAAAATATAATTTATATTCTTTTAAAATAAGAAATAAGATTTTTAGAAAGAAACATATTAAACTTGAGACTTTTATGATATTAATATTATTTAAATAAATTTCTTATTCTTTTAATTATTTTCAAGAAAAATATTATATGGTTATACTTTTAAGTTACCAAAAAGCTTTTAGTTATAAAAGTCTAAAAATATCAAAAGTTCGTCTTTATAGAATCGAAATAGTCGTACAACAAGGAAATTAGTAAGTACACTCCCCCAATTCACCACCCTTTTTGAAGTGGTGTATTTACCAAGATAGTGTGTGTTTTTAAGTAGGTCTATTTCAATAAGTCTATAAGACAATGACCTCCTCGATTCTCGTAACACAAACTCTCAAGTTTTCCTAATAATTCAAAGGCCAACTTTTAATCAAATGATTCCATATTAGGATTCTGTGCTAATCGGAATACGCACGAGGGATTTGACCATCTGTTTGTATAACACTCTCGGGACCTGGAGCTAACAGGTGGGTGATGATCGGTTGATTGATCTGCTTATAATACGTTGTGCTGGTATACTCTGAACTCGACTAAATCAATCTAAAACAATTAATCCAACATATACGTAAACCCTATTATATAACTGTTTGAAATATGTGAGATAATTATATATACCTTATATGGATGGTTTGTGTTTGTTGATTATATGAATTGATGACGATTGCATGATATAAGGGCATTTTGTGAGCATGAATCTGTTTAAATATAAATTATGTGAATTCTCCCCACTTTGTGAAATGCCAGCTTATGAGAAAGAGGAAAGCTATTCATTAATAAGTTCGGCCACCGGGTAAGATGCTCAGTAGAGTTTCGGGCAGGGTCATTAATAAGTTCGGCCACCGGGTAAGATGCTCAGTAGAGTTCCGGGCAGGGTCATTAATAAAGTTTGTCCTCCGGATAAGATGCTCAGTAGAGTTCCGGGCAGGGTCATTAATAAGTTTGTATTGAATATGAGAAAGGATTTGAGAGAGATTTACGATATGTGGAGAATGATTTTGGCAGATTAGGTCGTTATTTGAAAATGGTTTTGGGCTTTGCCCCTTAATGTGAATCACCTTGTGATATTTCAATTATATGATGTGAAACCTGCTATGCCCAATTAATTATTACGTGATCTTGTTACTTCTGTGGTATATGTTATTCATATTTATATGTCAACTGTTTAAATAAATTAAATACTTTATCAATGAGTATCATTTAATATATTTCGGATTTACCAATCCCATGACGTTGCAAATCACCCATACGTGAGAATTCAAATCTCACGCCCCCCTTTTTACAACCCTTGCAGATTATGATTTCGTGGAGCAAGGACAGTAATAGAGACGACACGGAGTTCCCCACTCAAGTAAAATGTTACTGTTAATACTAAGTTTTATATTCATATATATATATATATATATATATATATATATATATGTGTCTGAGATACTTATTCAAATATTACACTCATTTCTTCCGTTGCATAAAACTCGTCTCTCTTTTTATTATCTCTTTTTATATCAAAAATTTTATAGTTCGGATTTTAGTCACAATCTGAGATATTTATGTGTTTTGGATTCGGGGCGTTACAATTTGCATAACATAATCAAGTAAGTAAATGGATTTTTTTTTTATCAAATTCATGGAAAAACACTTTAATAATCAAATTAAGAGGGTTGACCTGCGATTCTTTTTTAATTTGTTAAATTTTTTAATAAATTACATTAAATATTTTTTTAATTAAAATATTTAATTAAGAATTGCCTAAAAGCCCACTTGTTGGATGAAATTATAAAGGTTAATATCCTTAAAATAATTATAATGGACTTAAATTTATAAATAATTATATCTATTATTACTATTATTATATAATTATGTAATTATATATTTAACATAAGATTTACGAACATCGAATCGAATATCATAGTTTTTATATTTGTATTTGATAACTAATCGAATCAAAAAAATAATTTTACTCGAATTCGAATTATAAAATTTCAAATACGAATACCGAATTTCGAATACAAATACCAAATTGAACCAAAATTATTTGATTCGTTTACAACCCTATTTTCTAATAATTATTCATTTTCTAAGGAGAATGGTGATGGTGCGGTTTACAAGTGATAATGATATCTATCTATAACTATATAATACAAACTACAATGCCTATTATAGATTTGGGCGGGAAACATTTTCGTCCGTTGATCGGTTTTCTATGCTTCGATCTCGATCGTCCATTCTTGATTGGTATATTAGTATTGTATGTTGGATATTTTTTTTAATGTGATTCCTAAGTTTCAGCTACCATTTCAATGTTAAAAATCCTATTTATACTCCTTATGCTATTCGGTTTCAACCATTCTTTACTCTCATTTTCATTGATTTATTGAGTATTGTGGAAGTTAATGCATAAATTGGCTTCTAGCATTGCTTTTTGTGAGCTATATTGTGGAAAGATTTAATCTCAAGCAATTTCTGGAATGTCATCAGTTTCTTGCAACACATGGGTCACAAAACGGAGCAAGGGACATAAGTCTAAATTCCTGATACCTTTGTACTCTTCGGTTTTGATCATTATTTTTCTCATTTTTTTCTTTTTAATAATGTAGATTTGTAATCTACAATTGTGGATGAACGTGTATTCTTTGTTATATTTGTAATTGATGTATGTATTAATGTAAGAAAGTTTTTTTTTTTTCATTTTACATGTATCGATTCTATCTTTGATTTTTGTAAACACTACATTTTTATCATGAATGTATCTTCACTTGCATAAATCTTTCTTATTTTTTTGTATCGATTTTATTTATTGTGGTTCCATCCCTAATTGAATCCTTAATTATTTCCAATACTATGCGCCTGCATTTGCATATTGGTGCTCTCATTTGTCTTACAAACGATGAAGTTTAGATGCTTAATTTATAATTAAATTTGTGCATATAACAAGTTTAGGCAATTGTTCAATCTTTAGTAGAAGATAATCTCACTAATCCTATTGGTAGGAATTGTCAATTTAGTCTTATTTAATATATTTTTTGTTTACCTCCTAAATAATTGATTCCTAAAAATTTCATTCGGTGATGTTTATTGAAATTGAATCTTACTAATTCGGTTGATAATATTTGATCAACAATTCAATTTTAGGTTTGAATATTACTTAAATTACATGTTGCACCCAGTGCACAAGAAACATATTTAAAAATTTAGAGTAAAACAATTTATATATTTTATCAATTTACAATCCAATAACCTTGTTTATTAAAATATTATTTAAAATCTTGAGTTACGGATCGAATTTAGCTTTCAATTATTCATAGTAACCTGTTTATTAGTCTTTTGCTTATTTAATTTGTCATTTATTTATTATTACCCAATGTACAAATTTTCATAAATATATTTTTTACCTTTAAAAAATTTGGAGTTGATTTTATGATGAATAATTAATTATATTCCCACTTTTGATTAGTATTCAATTGTTATAATTTTGATTGCATGAAAATGCGTACATGATTTTAAGAATACTAATTTGAGTGTTTAATATTATATAATGATTTTTAATGAAAATTGAGTAAGATAATCAATATATTTTATATTTTATAGATTTATAGATTCAAGTTACCATAAAATTTCTTAATGATACACGAACCAATATGTTTTGAAGATTTTCTGCATTGATTGTGATGATTGGCTCCCTTTAATTAATCCTCAATTGAAAATAAATGTAAAACTTATTTTTTTATACCTATTTTAATATGCTAACTATTTTAAGTAATAATATTATAATTACTCTCAATAAGCAATTTCCTCTAAAACAATTCCACTTGGGAGGAAGTTTCAAATATTAGAATAAACATATTTTTAGAATATGTATGACAACATTTAAGAACCTGTCAATATATAATTAATAACGTAATTGAGCATAGATTGAGTGTTTAAACTATTGTTACCTAATTTAGGATAAAATTATAAGATAATCTTGCTAATCCAATTAATAACATGTGATCAATAAGTCTAATTTTGGAGCAAGTGTTGGCAATTATACAAAAAAAATCTTAGACTGTTGTATACATAGGTTGTTTGTATGGGCTATAAATAACTCAAATTAACAGTTTTAACTTTTTAATTTTGACCAATTAGGTCCTAAATATCCATATATTAATTTTAAATTTAATCGAATATTAATTTTCAAATTTTAACCAAGTAAGTTCTCATTGTACATAAAAGTATATTTAATTTTAGAGTGTGATAGTAACAATGGAGATTATGTAGAGAGAGATGAGAGATTTCTGCCTTTATACAATTCCCATGTACAGGGAATTGACAGTGGCCAAAGAAGAAAACTCAATAAAATTTTGTCTTATAATTTTTTTTTAATTTTAATGAAGTTCGACAATATTGATTTAAGTTAATAATGATTATGATACAATATGTGGCATGTATATAATATACAAATTGGAGAACTATGAGATAAAATAGATTGTGAAAAATAACATTTTTTTCAAAATTGTTATTTTTAAAAAACATGCATGTCCTTTTAAAAAAAAACTATATGTGTTTGTCATATAATTGTTTAAAATTGTGTATTTTAATAGGTATCTAATTCTAATAACGTGTTGTAACTAATTTACATATTCATACTCGAAATTGGTTCAACTTACTTCGTACGAAGATTATTTAAGTAAAATTTGGATTTACCTGATTTTATGGGGTATTAATTGATCATTCAAAAGACTAATTTTCTTTAATACTTTTCTTTGAATGGTCGAAGACTTACCTCTACAAATTTTGGTTCATCTCTAATTTTTTAACATAATAATTTATATATTACTATATGTTTTATATTTTAAAATTCATATATATTATACCTGACTTAGATTATTGTTTAGTTCCTCTAATTATGTGAATTTGTTAAACTAATTAGATGACTTCCATAAAAAAAAATGTTGCATTATTGGATATACCTGACTTTAAGAGATATTATTCGATTTTTCAAAGATTAATTTTTTGTATTACTTTTTGTGGGATGGTGGTAAAACTCCCTTTCCAAAATTTAATCTATATAAAAAAAAGATTGCTCTGTAAGTATGTATAATATTTTTTAGACTATGGTTTAGTTCCTTTAATTATGTTAGTTTGTTAAAATAATTAGATGGGTACCATGAATTAGTAGAATGTGTGACATTAATAAAGTATGCGAGTTTATTATATGATATGCACATTGGAGAACTATGGGACGAATTATATTTTGAAATATGTCATTTTCTCTCAAATATTGTTTTTTTTTTAAATTATAGTTTTTTTTTTATATAATTGATTAAAATATGTGTATTTTAACAGGTATCTAATGCTAATAACGTGTAATATATATACATATTCATATTTGAAATTGATTCAAATTGCTTGATATAATTGTTATTTGTATTTAACTAAAAATTAGATTTACCTAACTGTAAGGATGTTAATTTATCTTGGTTGATTCTATTTATTACTTTTCGGGGGATGGTGTTAACTCCCTTCAAAAAAATTGAGACTACCTTTATAATTATGTATGATAATTATTAGATTATGGTTTAGTTTCTTTCATACAGTTTATTAAAATTTAAAATATATTTTGTACAGCTTTTGCAGAGCATTCTCTACCATGTCAAGTGGTAGAGGTAAGGTTGATATGCTAAATTTATATACATAATTCTAGGAGCTGGTTTGATTTAAAATTAATTGAACTTAAATTTTACTTAGTCCTACTTTAATTAGTAATCTCTTGATATTATAAATTAATGAAATATTAAAAGAAAGAGTTACGTAAGTTAGCAAGATCGTAGGATTTTTTTTGGTGTAGAATGACTAATTTGTTATTCTATTTTTTTAAATTAATCTTTTGATATTAAAAGTTGATGAAATATTAAAAGCACGAGATTATAGGATCTAATTAGTAACTTCTATTTGTAAGCATTTGAGTGTCATTCTGAGCATGCACAAGCAGTGTCACTTGACTTTAGGTAATGAATTTTAAATTGGTTAATAATTTTAAATTTTAAATTATATGTAAATTGTAACCATCACCTCCTATTAAATCATGAACCAAAACTTCATAATCCATTGTAGGTAAGTTTTAAATTTCATAGCTTTCAAAAAAAAAAAAATTAAATTTCATATAATTTTTTAATTTTTTTTAGTTTCTTATTAATAAGTTAATTTAGATTAAATAAATTTAAGTAATCTATTAAAATAATAGTGAATTATCTGCTTATGAGTCATTATCACATTCGCAGTGGATATATAAATTTAATATATATATTCATGCAATTGGTTGGACTTGTGTATTAGTTGAGCTATAAATCTCTATTTTTTTATATTATATGAATTTAACTGTAACTTAAGAATTTAGTTGAACTATTGTTTGATTTTGATACTCTTGGTCAATTATTTAGTACTTTATACATTTTTTTTTACTTGATACTTTAAAATTAAATGTTGCTACCTCCGTCCTTTTATTTACTTCTCATTCTACTACTCGCCTCTTTTCAAACACTTTTAATCTATATATCATTCCACTAATAGTTACATAGAAAATCATCTTGATTTTGTCTCATTCACTTAAATTGAATAATATATCATCATAAAAAAACTATTTTATCCATTTAAATAATATAAATCAAGTCTCACATTAAAAATCAAGAAAAATCAAATGAGAAGTAAATAAAGGGACAATTGGAGTACTGTACTACTTTATTTTTACTAATCATAAATAAACTAAATAGTAAAAGATTAATTATTATTGATACTTTTGAACAAAAATATGATACCCCTAATTCGATTTTTGGTAATCCTATGAGATTTTTTATACTTTTGTTCAATTATTATTTTTCCAAACAGTTTCATGTTAAGTATTAGGGTCTGTTTGATAGGGGTTATTATTTGTATAGGGTAGATTGATATAAAATAGTATGGAGTATAAGAAGTATAGGGAAATGTAATATGGAGTCTTAATATGGGTGTTTGATAGATTGTAAATATAGGTCCATACAATTTTATATTGTGTTTGATAGGATGTACTAACACCCTATACAACATGTAGAATTACCATTTTAACCTTGTTTTATTTATATCACACACTTGTTTGATAGGGTATAATAAATCCATATAATTAGGGCATATTTATTAAGGCATACACTCTCCATTGTTCAGATAAAATTTACGCCCAAATGCAAAGTTTCAATTTCCCCTGCTGACGTCTCCGCCGTGGATCGGAGCGCCGCCGCCGACTGAGCCCGCCCGCTGACCGCCGCTGACCGAGCCCGCCTGCTGCCACCGCTACAGTTGCCGCTCAAGACCAACACTGCTCCAGTTCCCGCTTCCGATCGATAACAGGTATGCTTGTTTTTTTTTTTTGAAATATAATTCATTTTTGTTAGCAGTTGGAAACGACAGCAATCATTATAGTATCTGAACAAGTCCATAGCATACATTTTTGTTTATACAATTGATTTGGAAAATATTCTGTTTCTTCTGTTTTGTTTAGAATATAGTATCTGATGTTTGGTTCTCGTGAGGTTGAGAATTTCTCTCATATATCCTTGGCATTATTATAATAGTTATTGATATGGTCTGGAAAAACTCATATCCAATAGGTTTTGTTTAAAGCAAATTAAGATAGTTGAATGTATAATAATTGAGGTTTTTTATATACTTGTGTCATTAGTTGTTTCAAGTTATATAAATATTTCTCGCTATTATTTTTTTTATCTCTTGATTAATTTCATAACTAAATTAAATATATAATGTAAAACAATAGTAAATGTTTCATAAAGAAATTAAGAAGCAGTAGCCGATTCTCAAGTTCTTTACTAATCAAATGTGGGATATTATCTTTTACAAGGATGTTGCTTAAAGCTTTTTCTGTTGATAGACCACACAATAAGTATTGAAGCAAAATTAGATGTTACTCATACACATCAAAATGTTCTTGTAATTTTGGAAGTTTTCTTGTAATCACTAATATATAATTGTGAAATACGTGTACTAAGATTTTTTTAGTTGTTTCTAGTGTAACAGATGATAATGAAACTAACCAGGTCATTCAAAATTTAAGACAAACAAGTGAATTTTTTTGCTGAAGTACTTATAGTAATGGAAGGTTCAAGCAAAGGGAAAGGGAAAGCGACCTCGGACCGCACTCGTAGGGCTTGGACAGACACTGAAGAGCGCCTTTTGATGGATTTCTTGAAAGAACTAGTGAAGAAAAATTGGAAGACTGAGAACGGTTTCAAACCTGGGTATCAGAAACAACTTCAGGATATGATGCGAAAAGCACTACCAGGGACTGACATTCGTGCGCTTCCGCACATCAACTCCAAGATCATAATATGGAAAAGATCTTATGGTACACTTCGAAGTATAATTGGAGACTCCCGTGGTAGTGGGATTGGGTTCAATACAACCACTTGCCTCCTGGATTGCGACGATGAGCAATGGGCTGATGCTGTAGCGGTAATCTTTATCTTTGCATTATCATTTCAATTTCATTAATTTTTACAACTGCTTAAGTTGCTGTTTTTTTTTTCCATTTGTCTTAAAAAAGAGGGATCCAAGTGCTGCTCATATGCGTCTAAAGACATGGCCGATGTACGAGGATTGGGTTGAGGTCTTTGGGAATGATCGGGCAACCGGAATAACTGCTGAGAATGTCTACGACTCGTACAACAATCTTGTGAATGAGGATGCAAGACGTAGCCAATCCCAAGGCACCCATGACTCATTTGGTGCTCAATCTGACTACAACATGGAAACTGAAGACTTCTTAGGCGTGGACGGAGATTCCCAAACTGTTGAACCAGAAACCCCCCCGGTTATGAAAGCGTCTCAAAAGAAGAGATCCTCTACGTCTAGTCCTGTGGATCCACTTGTTGATGTCCTTGGACAACTTGTTACTACATCTGCAGAACGTCTTGACAACATTTGCCGTGCGATTGGATTCGAGTCTGATCGTACAAAGGCAAGGAATGAAATTTTTGGGATGCTCGACACTATGCCATATCTGACCTTGGACCAAAAGATAGATGTGTCAAAGGCCCTGGCCAAAGATAGCAACGAGATGGATATGTTTCTTGGATTTACCCAAGAAGCTCAAGTTCGTTATGTGAACCGTTTGCTCTTTGGGGATGTGGTTTGATGATGTGGTTTATTGTTGGTGTTTAATGTGTTTGACTTAATTAGGATTTGAACTTATTGTTGGACGGGTCGTATTTCTAGGTTGGTGGATGTATTAACTATTTTATGTTTGAACTACTTGCTTGATTATGTAGGATGTTTTATGAATTGTGTTGTTCTATTTAGAATGATGTCTTTTTAAATTGAATTGTGTTTGTTATGTACTCCTCATCTTATGAGATATGTTGGTTTTTTTAACAAAAATAATGAGTAGATTTTGACCTTTATACACGAACATCCTAATACTACATAAAGATACACAAACATTCTAATTTAAATTAGTAGACAAGATCATCCTAATACATTCTAACAAACATTCCTAGAAATAGCAACAAGATCACCCAGGTACTTGCCCTACTTATTTCAAATTGAAATAACACATACATAAACTTCACGGAAGGACATCACATTTCGGAATACCAATCATTTCTTAAATCGAGACCAGAATGCAGTGCCAAAAGCATGTTTCCCTTTCTTCTTTTCACGAGATGCACTTGGGTTGGACGAACTTGGCTCTGTGTTCACCGAAGCGGAGTCGGTTGAATCAGAATCATCGCGATAGTCTGCCACCTTGTTCCAATATGAGGTATCATTACTAGAAATCGTATTACTTTCAAGGTCAATGACCTCAGTCACAGTAGGCTGAACAGTACCCGATTTGTCCTCCTCATCAGACGGGATATCAATGATTTCAACCATTTCAGTGGTTTGAGCTGGGCTAGTAGAAGGCTCGCCAAATAGAACTTTTAGTTCTGCCCAGCACGGATCACCGTGCACCGCATAGGCATGAGCAAAAGCATCCACCTGTCATCAAATACAACAATAAAAATATTAGTACCAATTAGTTCAATTTTTATCACTCCAATAATGCAGATATCTTACCTCAACTAGGGTACATCAGAGGTTTGCACCGCAATGGATTCGGTTTGTGGACTCATCATAAGTCAAACCAGGTACAGAAAGTAACCATGAGAAAACACGGTATCTCTTTCGCAGCTTATGAGCTTGGCGCCAGCAGTCCTTGAAGCTGAAATTCTTCTTAAAACACATGTTCACAGCAAGTTGTGCAGTTTCGATCGCATCAGTGTTATCTCCTCCGGAAGCATGAAAGTTCCCCATTAGTGCTTGATCAGAAAGTGCTTCAGCAAAAGTGGTGTCAACATATTTGTTCCACTCCAGCCCGTACAAGAAATCATCTTGCCTCAATCTTGCCATTGAAACATAAGATAAATATTTGAATGAGTTAGCTGTTGTTGTTGAACATTATATAGAAGAGGGATAGTCACATGCGTACAGGAGATTGACAAGATAGGTCTATGCAAAGCACTTTTTTACTTTTCAGTCAAATGTCTCATTAATGCACAAGAAAGGAATCTGTTTTATTAATACTAATTGAATGCATATCCTTCTTAGCTATTGTACAGGAAATTGACAAGATAGGTCTATGGAAAGCATTTTTTACTTTTCAGGCAAATGTCTCATTAATGCACAAGAAAATAATCTGCTTTATTAATAATAATGGAATGCATATCCTTCTTAGATATCGTACAGGAGATTGACAAGATAGGTCTATGGACAACATTTTTTACTTTTCAGGCAATTGTCTCATTAATGCACAAGAAAGCAATCTGCACAAAAGATTTTACCTGAATGCATATCCTTCTTAGCTATGAAATAGGAAAATGACAAGATAGGTCTATGGAAAGCATTTTTTACAAAACTCTAAGTGGTACAACTACATTTCAAAACCCAACATGGAGGTGCAAATTTATAAAGTCATTACAAAATACAGAACATAGTTAAAACGGATACATGTAGCCAAACAGAGCCTAAGATGATCATTTTACTACGACGATTACATAATTAAACATTACAGGAAAATAGATGACTTAATTAAGCAACATAGGTAGACGCATGGCCATAATGGAGACTTCTCAGTTATCGTCTTCTCTAGCACTGCTTGATGACGAACTAGGCCAACGAGGGAATTTGGGCTTAGCAAGGCTTCGTTTAGGAATTTTAGGGATATAAGGCGGGACTGGTCGTATTTCTAGTGGTGGTTCACACTCCTCATCTGACGTGGGATCTGGTTCATCAAACAACCTTACACAAATAGGACGACGAGTGCGTGATTTTGGAGAAGTAGGGTAATCATCATCAGATATCACAATTGGTACATGATTTTCCTGAACGGTGTTATTGGCAAAGTTAGGACTATCAGGTATGTTGACTACCTCCACAGTCGGATTAGGGACCACAAACTGCTCAGGCACTCTAATTTGGTGGAGGAGACCAAGCTCTCCTTCATTGGCAAAGAGGAAACGAAGTTTCGTATACTCAGGGTCCCCATGATGGACGTAGGCTTTTGCCAAATCGTTCTCCTACATGAAAAATTGAGAAAGTAAAAGTTCGTTAGACTAAATTTTAAACAAGAAAATTTTACAAAAACATAAAAGATACAAGGTTTACCCTAATAATGCGAGCCCATATGTTAGCAGATGTATGTAGAGTATTTTCATCTCGATCCCACCATACACGAGGATGTTCTGTAATCGACTTGAATAGGTCATAGCGATTTTCAAGTTGAGTAAGTCGCTCCATACCATCACTCCATGTGAGCCTCTTGGAGAAGGTTTCATTCACCACTCCAATAGCAGTAACAGTTGCATTGAAGTTAACCTCGGTTCTTCCATACCAACGACCTAAATTTTTTTGAAGAACCAAAGCATTAACGAACACATGATCCATTTCGTAGCTCCAAGTGGCATCATAAAGTAAGGTTTTTTTAGGGGGAATTTGAGAGAAATCCATATTAGAAATTATATGAATTGGTCGAACTGGACTAAGGTTGCTGGTGAGTGAAAAACAATGAACCGTGTTACGTTTAAATAGATGGAAAACTGGACACAATTCCACACACCTTCTTAGAAAACTCCAAATTGATCCATCACAAAAAGTAGACTACACATATAAATATTTATGTTCACAATTCACGGGAATATGAGTAAACAATATATTCTACTGTTCAAATTGCAGGAGGATCTGAGTGAACAGTATATATTCCACTATTCATAATACACTGGAATCTGAGAAATTTATCTTTACCTTGGAGTTATCATGTGACCGTTGTACAACATTTAGTCTTTTTATAAACTCGTTTTCCAAGTTTGAAATTACAAATCAGGCTAGTTTTTAGGGTTCTACTTTTTATACATTGAAAGGACATTCAATAATTCAGTAGATTTTGACCGTTTTTTTGGATGCGTGAATATTAAATTTGTTCACCAATACAACCATACATTGTAAAATACTCAAGTATACAAAATTGAACAAAAAAAATTAAAAATAAACATAATCATTAACTAGGTTGTTGTCTTGACAAGTTTAGAATAAAATAACATCCAAGTTTTGCATTAAATAACTACAACTCTTAAACAGACCGGCCCACTATGAAACCCAACAACATAGCAACAAACAACACAAATATTATAAAAATTACAACCAACAACCAAATTAGAAATTTTGATGGAGTACCATGATCGCTGACAAAATTCCAAGAATTGTCAATTGAATGTGATGCACGGGATGAATCGCTATAAACCTCTTCACTAACTCGGCGACCCTGAAGATTTCTGCTATGTATATTAGTTGCACTCGTAAATGAACTAGTAGATGATGATGGAGGTTTCCACGTTTGAGAAGCAAGAAATTTAGGGACCAATTCGGGTGGATCATCCTTGTGATGGACATCGCACCAAATAAAACGATTCTCATGATACTTGTTAGCCGGGCAAACATAGAAGAATCTACCCGGGTGCTGCCTGTCTTTACCAGCACACCTAACGATCATAGGACCACTTCCACATAAACACTGGGGAGTTGTCATTGCACTGATACAATATAGTTGGGCAGTCAATTTTAAATTTTAAAAAAACTATCATAAAAAATACCGCATAAAACAGAAATGATTGATATCCAAACATTATTCAGAACAAGTTACATAATTAAACAACATCCATACATAATTAAAACAAATAAAAATCCTGCTTATCCATACATTATTCCAAAAAAATTAGATAATCAAACAACTAAATTATAAGCCAGCTCTCCATTCATTCCACATAGACAAAGCCATTTGTTCTCTCCATTGGTTGAACTCAGGCGATGATTCAACACTTTCAACAACATCTACACCGTCCAAGTCATTTTCGTCTTCATTTTCATTGTCAAGCTGTTCCTCAATAGGGTCAACCGACATTTCAGACCTTATAAAATTGTGGAGAAGAAAACACGCTGTAATAAGTCTAACTTGGACATTGATAGGGTAAAAGGATGGACTTGCTAGAATACCAAACCGCTTTTTCAAGACACCAAAAGCACGTTCAATTATATTACGGGCTCTAGTGTGTCTCATATTGAAATGTTCATGGGGGTTTGTAGGTCTTGAACTTCCTGGGCCCCACTCACTCAAATGGTACCTGTTCCCCCTATAAGGTACGAGCAAACCTTCACAGTTTGGGTATCCGTTGTCACACAAATAGTAATTTCCTAAAATATAAAAAAAATTATTTTTTTAGTGTCACTACTTTAAAATAGTAAAAATGAAAATATAAATAAAAATTTTCTATTGAATTTACCCTTTGGAACTTTAAATCCATTTGGTCTGGTTATAGCATCACGAAGAACTCTAGAATCCGCAGCTGACCCTTCCCAACCAGGAAGAACATATACAAATCTCATATTTGTATCACATACCCCTAGGACATTAGTCGAAATACGACCCTTTCGTGTCCTATATCGAGGTCTGTCTGTGGTTGCAACTTGAACATCAATATAAGTACCGTCTAGAGCTCCTAGACAACCCTAGTGCAAAGACAAAAGTACAATTGTGTATTATGTTTTCATAAGTACTAAGATTCACTTCTACTGAATGAGATAAATTACCTTAAACCATTTCCATCGGGGGTTTGTTGAGTCTTCCGGGATCGGAACAGGTTTCACTAGAAATGTTTTATGTAGTTTTAAAATAGCTTTCAATACAACATGCATGTAGTGAGAAACGGTTTGTCCAGACCTTTCATAATCAAAGCCAACAGTTCTATTCTTCTTGTGATGCCCCAATATCCCTAAGAACATTGACACTTGTTCGCCAACAGACACATATCTATTATCTCTTAATCCTCCTGATTCCCTTAGTATATAACACAATCGGCCGAAAGTATTTCGGTCCATTCGTATATTTGCAACACACTCTGCATCCCTATCTGAGTACAATCTATCAAGCCTAATTATTTGTTGGGGAATTTTACTTATCATATCCCAAGTACATAGGCGTCTCCTCACATTTCTATTGTTACGTCTATTAATGATGACTACCAATATAGCAATTAAGAGATTGTGAAACATTATTTCTTCCACCAATATGCACAACAGAGATCTCATAGTAGAACTTAACATCATGGAACAAGCAAAATTGATCTGCATTTGTAAAGTAGTTCATCAAAATCAAACAAAACATGTCCAATATCAATACAAATCCAATCAAATGAATACATGTCTATTATCCAATCAACCCTAGTACATGCATAGCCTTATGAATCAAACCCCTGAATCTGAAATCAGATTACTGTGAATGTGATCCACGTGTATTGAACAACATCAGTTACATGCATGGATAAATCATTGCAAATAACATGTTGGTTTAAATATCAGTGCGCATTGTCTTAAAAATTGTCTAGTTGTCTAGTTGTTTTAAAATATAAAATAAAATATATCTATTTTTTATAAAATTCATGTTAAATTAAATAGATCTAGTAATATTAAATGGGTGTGTATTTTGTCTTTTCATGAGAAATCCATTTATAAATGGCTCATGATTTTATAAAAGACCAACATTCTCTAATATTTCAATTCAATTTTGCTGGAACATTTTGATTATGACGTGAATATACTAATTAGAAAAACACAAAAAAAAATGATGATCTTGTTTTTCCATGTCAGAAAACGATGGACTGCACATATTTATTATTATTAGTACATGTTGATAGTTTGACAGACGAAAAATTAGGTATCGATATTTTATTTAAAAGGTTTTTAGCAGATAAAAGTTACAAAGCCATCTTAACATCATTTATTTTATGAAGATAAATTCCCAAATAAATCATTGCAAAATATAAAAAAGAGAAAGAGGAAACATTGTAAACAGCTTCTTCCCATTAATTAATCCATTAAAACCCTCAAAATTCTAGGTTTATTTTATTTTAATCTAAGCTAGTGTATTTATCATTACCAGTGAGTCATATATGTTTGTTCGCCTAAGTTGAGTCATATATACAAAACAATTGCTATTTTTTTCTTTTCCTGCTGTAATATTCTTGCTATTTTTTTCTTTACCATATAACAACTGATAAACCATATCCATTTGGATAATTCCAATAAATTTCAAGTGAGTCAAAATATCAGTGAGTCATATATGTTTGTTCGCCTAAGTTGAGTCATAGATACAAAACAATTGCTATTTTTTTCTTTTCCTGCTGTAATCTGACATTTATTCTTGCTATTTTTTTCTTTACCATATAACAACTGATAAACCATATCCATTTGGATAATTCCAATAAATTTCAAGATTGGTCAAATCAGATCAAAATCGAAAATACCAGTTCAAAATCACTTCAAAACTTGAATTTTTGAGTAAGCAGCTGAATAATAAAAAATACCAGTTCAAAATCGAAAAAAAAAATCAGATCGAAAGCAAATCTCGAATATTGCATATACCCCAAGCTGATGTTTTCCATGGATCGAAAACCCTAAAATCATGTGGTGTAAAAATTTCCATGGATCGAAAATTAAACACAAGCATGAACAATTTCCACAAAAATTCAAGTTACTGAATTAAAATTATGAAAAACACATCCATATTCCAGATTAACACCCAAAATTAAAAGATTCAACTGAAAAATAAATTACCTGGTCGTCGAAGGTAGCGGTGCGGAGGATTGCGGTGCTCGTCGGAGGTAGCGGAGGCGTCGGCGACCTTGGATTTGTTTTGGGCGCGCGCGGTTTTTCTGCCCGAAGGTAGCTAGATTCGATTTGGACTTCGGCGTTTCCGGCGACAACGATTTTTCTGGCTTCGGCGTTTCCGGCTTCCTCCCAAGTCGCGACGTTGAAAATGGAATTTCTGGCACGGCTTTGGCTAGGGGAGAGAAAGAGGGATACAGCTTTGGGGGCAAATGGGAATTGGGATCTCTATATTAAAGTCGTGAGTTATAATACAGGGGGAGGGGCTATACTTGATTTGTAAAAGAAAATGACAAAGCCCGGTAAAATCCTATAAATATAAAAACGGGCCAACTTTATTTTTACGGGCCTTATATAGGGTATCAAACACCCATATAAGGCCCAATTACATGTACTAAATGCCTTTATATAGGTCTAATATATGCTATCAAACACTCCCTTATTATAAACCATGTTCATATAGTACTTCGCCCTAATTACATTTAATCAAGTTTTATTATATTGAATTATGTTTAAAATGAAATTTTATTCTCAGTTTATTACTCCCTCCGTCCCATTATTATTTGCACACTTTCCTTAATCGTCCGTCCCAAAATTATTTGCACACTTCAAAAGAGAAAACATTGATTTGCGTGTACACTCACAATAATATACACATATTTACTCATATGCCACTATTTTACTCAAAAAGTGGATTTTTCTTAATATGTGTGCCGTCCCAACTATGCAAATAATACCGGGACGAAGGTAGTATGAATTAAAGTTTATTGGTAACACGGGTCATCGCATGTTTCATCTCACTGAAACTAGATATAAATCTGTTAGAATTGTTGGATTGGATAAAAATGATTATTTAAAAAAAAATCTCATGTTAATGTTAAATGTAATAGTCTTTTTTCGTTGTGTTTTTTTTTTTTTGTTACTTTCTATTTGAACATTAATGAAAATGCTATTGGATTATTGAATCGAAAATTTAATTCTTTCTCCAAATATTTCATCTCAAAGTCAAATTAATTATTTTGAAGAAAAATTAGAGCAAATGAATGTGGGTGAAATAATTGTGCTTTTTGTGAAATGCAATAATAAATGTTGAATTTAATATGTTTTTCATAATTTTGTTATTTTTTAGCACATGCACATTAGTTTCAGGTGAAAACTTAAATAGACTCGAGTTTATTATATTGAAGTATATATGCTGGAAAGTCAAATTGATCATTCTGAAGAAAAATTAGAACAAAATAATGCCGGTGAAACTACTGAGCTTTATATGAAATGCAATAATACTAAATTTACATTTGATGAGATTTATATATCTTTAATCGTAAATCTATCAATTTATATACATATATATATATATATATATATATAATTATATATATTTTTTATTTTTGTTGAAACTATAAATTTAAGAGTATGTATAGAGTGAAATTGGTTTATATATAAATCATTGAAGGGTATTAGTTGTTTTCACTGAAGAATATTAGTTGTTTTTACTGAAGAGTATTACTGGTTTACACTGAAGAGTCTTAGTTCATTTTCACTGAACAACTAAGGCTCTTTAATGTAAATCAGTAATACTCTTCAGTAAATACAACGAATACTCTTCACTGAAAATAACTAATACTCTTCAGTGATTCATGTAGAAACCAGTTTCACTCTATACTTTGTCTAAATTTAATATGTTTTTCATCTTTCTTTCTTCAGTGGTTATCCAATATTATATAAATAATTTTAAATTCTACATGTTCAAGTTATATTTACAACTTATATTAGACACACAATTTGATTAAGATGAGTTGATGATAAGAATTATAAGTAATTTGTTATTCTAAATAAATATCTATTTCATAATAAAACAAATATTCTTTAAATGTTACACTTATATATTTAGAAAAAGTTGTATAATAAGTTTTGTGTAAGAAATTGTGACATTTTTAAAATATAAAACAAAAAAAATATAAATAATTATATTGAAAATTTTAAATACACATACGTAGAGATGTTAGCGTGATGTGTCCAATTTATATCTTATCCCAGGAGTAAATTTTATATGAAAATGATTAATTATAAACTTATTATGAATTTGTTTTAAAGTGTTGGATATTATAAATAAAATATAAAAATATAATGAGAAGTAACATTAATTTGAGTCCAAGAAATTTTTTAGTTATATATATATTTTTTTAAATTATATTTTTTTAAAATTTTATAATTAACATATGTGTTCATTGTTATAGTATAAACAATATAATAAAATCCGGCCGTGCGAAGTACGGGATTTACGATCACTAGTAAATATATAATAGAGCTAGGATTTCCTATTTTAGTTTTGGCTCCATTTTATTATGACCATTGATCATTTTTTGTACTTCTCATATTAACCGTTGGATCATTTTATCTATTTGTTATGGAATTGTTTTAATGGTAGCATTTAAATTGTTTTTAATATAATTGATGATATTGTTTATTGCCTTTGTATTCTACCTTGGAATGTGCGACTGTTACAATTATTTTACCTATATATATGTGTATCCATTATTCATTCATTCATCATTGGTTTATTTGACCTTTTGTTGTTTGTTTCTCTTGAATTAAAAATGAGTTTAGTTGCAGTATTATGGAGTTTCTTATCAAACTCCAAAGGATGTGGATCTTTAGGTGTATTGCTACATTTTTTTCTTAGAGTGATATGTTCGATTAAGTATTGTATCTACAAATTAAGGATCGTTTTATTTATTTTACCTATATATATTTCCGTCTATTCTTCTCCATCATCAATATGTTCTTTCTTATTTGTTTATTTTGGTGCATTTGCAGATTTTGAGAAGGATAAAGTTGATATGGATCTCGTGCATTTCCAAGTTCCCAATTGCATTTGCAAGTTTTGAACAAGTTAGAGATGATATATGGATCCGGCAGTGCCGCAGTGGCTCATAGTTTTTTTTTTTTGGTTTTTCTTAGTTTATTGTATTCCATTGTAAATTTGTTTCGTAGGCCGTTGCATAAGTATATTTTTGACAATTGTTTTTGTTTAGTTTTTATTTTTTTATTTTAGATCAATACATTTGTAAAGCATGAACATATGGTCAAGTGTTTATGACTCCCATCATTCTGTTTATTCCAAATGTGTTTAATTGAATTCATGTGTGCTTGGTTTATGTGTAAAAGAATTGTATTCCCGTGTACATTCTCAAATTAAATTATCTTCGTCATGTTTGTCATATATATAGAATTGTAGGATCAAATTTGTATTACAAGATTAAAATTGTATTACATAGATAATTTTGCTTGGTAAATTTAATTTAACACCTTAAAAAATGAAGTTTATTATCACATACGTAATTTTAGAATTTATTTTAATTGAATTGTTGTAATACATTCTTTTCAAAAGTAAAATCCGTATCACATACCTATTTTTGTGTTGTATCCAAAAATTAACTACTTCAAGAAATCTTTTAAACAGTTAAGTTTAGGGTTATTTGGCATTGTATGTTGAACATATGTAATTTATTTTAATTAAATTTCCTTTGACATTCTTTTTAAAAGTAAATTCCTTATCGCATACTTAATTTTGTATTATATCCTAAAATTAACTCCATCAAGAAAATCTTTTAAATACTTAAGTTTAGGGGATATAGGGTTATTTGGCAATGTATGTTGAACATAAATTATACTAATATTTATGATTATTTTTTTAATAATATTTTGTCAACTAAATTTATTTCAAACCATAATAAAAGAAGTCAAATTTTGGGATTATTGTGTTTGCATGCAGTTTTTCTTTTTTTCTTTTTTGGTACATTTTCGTATATAATATCGAAATCTATGTCCTAAGCATATCCTATTAATGGTAAATCGATTGAATACCCTAAACTTCACCCATTAATGGCAAATTGGTTGAAACTTTTGGATGAATTCTGTGGAATTAATTGAGTAAATCAATTAATGAACAAAAAAAGAAGAAAAAATGCTAGAGTCGGAGATATGGCCGAAAGTTGGGAGCTAATCTAGGAAATGAACAATTTTTTTTTAAAAGTAAATCTACGAATTTTAAAGAGGTTGGATTGAATTGTTAATATTTCATAGTTATTGGAATATATAAAAGCTCTACAAGATCATTAATTAATTGTGAGTAGATAATAATTGCTTTTATTAGTGTAATTTACGTTTCTGACATATAAGCTCATGTCATATATTATATTTATAATTTATTTTGCAAGAGCAATAATTTTGAATTATTCATCTTATCCGATATCATATATACCAAAAGGCAAAGCACATACTTAAAGAGTATGTTTAATATGAAAATAGTTCATGATAAGTTTATCATGAGTCTGTTTTAAAGTATTGAATATTTGATTAGGAGTATCATTAATATGGCCAGGAGTATCATTAATCTGAGTTTAAGAAAATTTACAACAACTACAATATAATGTCACTGACCCAAACTAATGATACTCCTGATCAAATATTTGATACTTTAAAATTGTTTCATGATAAGCTTATCATGAACTATTTTCGTATAATACTTTTCAATAGTTAAAACGATTTATACGTTAAACATTTTGAAAAGTGTGAGTTGTTTAACTAAAAAATATTAGTTATTTTCATTAAAAGAATAGTAGTATGTTTGGAGGGTACAAGTTGTTCTTCACTAAAAAATGTGAGCCAAAAGGTATAAATGTATTACTTGTTTCACTAAAGTATATTAATTATTATACTAAAATTATTACAAAATAGTTCATATGTAAATAATTTTTACACTATAGATACTCATAAAAAAAATATATATGTATACAATCTTGCCATCTATATTTATATTATTATGTGTTAAATATTTAGCAATAGTAATCTAAATATTTTGATGTTAATACAATATTTGACAAATTAATTTTAATCATCATGTATACAAATAAGTGAATTAATTTTGTTATGTGTGATGTGTCATCTCCATATTATTATTACTATTATTATTATTATTATTATTTTGCAAATGTGCGTGCGAGACCATCTCATAGAGACAATTCATAAATTAACACAAGTTAACATCACTCCTACCAATACATTAATGTGTCAAGCCAATTTATAACATTTCTCATACCGTCAGATGACATCACGCAAGACCTATTCAATTTTTTTTTTCATTTTTGTTAGGTATATATGCAATGCATAATCGTCTTTAAGATATCTATTATGCACATGGACTTAGAAAGAAATTGCAAGGTGATTTGTTCAAATGTATTATGCTCTTTCTTTTTAATATTAATGTAATAATCATATTTTTGTTGTATTGTACCTTTTTTTTTACTTTAACACAAATGAAAAATGTTATTGGGTAATTTATAGGTAATTTAAATTTTGAAAGAAAATAGAACTAATTAATGTTAGTGATATCATCAAGCTTTACGTAAATTGCTATAATGCTGAAAGTATTATCCGTTTAATGAGAAGATTTTATATTTCTTTGAAAGCATATTTATTTATTTAAAAAAAAAATCTGAAATTGAATTTAATATATTTTTTATTTTTCTTAGACATAACAGTGACAGATGAAAACATTTTTAGAGAAGAAGCGAATTTTATTATATTGAAGTATATCATAACTAAGTTTTGTTCCCGGTTTATTAAGAATCCAAGGTTATTGGTGACACGGGTCATCACATATTCTTCATCCCACTAAAGTTTGGTATAATTTTTTTTTAAAAAATATTGGATTGCATAACGATGATAAAATTATTTTGAAGAAGTATAATGGTATTGAAATTATTAAATATTATAGATTAAATATGAAATGTTAATTTATAGTTATAAATTATAGGCGCAACATTGATCATCTGGATAAGTCAGTACTTGAACCGAAGATTGAGTCACAAAAAATTAGAAGGTGCAACTATCTATACCCATTTTTTACTAAATTCATCCACCCCATTTCTATTTTTTATAAACTATATCCATTTTTTAAAATTATAATTTTATTTAATATATAATACCTTGCACACAAATTCATAAGAATACTCACTCATCAATCTCATACGCCAAAAGCCAATATTTTCCCACCTTTTTAGTCAAGAAATGATTAGCATTTTCTATAAAAGTGTCTATTAGGAAGGGAGACTGAGAAAGAAATCAACAAAACAAATGTAACATGATCTAATGTATCATGTTTTTTTTTCTAATGTAACTTTTTTTTTATATCATATTATATTATTATTTTTCTTTGAACAATGAATGAAAAATTTGCTTTTGGACCATTTATAGGAAACTTAAGTTTTCCTCTATATGTTTCGATTGAAAGTCAAATTGATCATTTTTCAGATAATTTTGAAGGAAAATTAAAACCAGTATATATTTGGTGAAATGACTGAGCTTCCTGTGAATGCAACAGTGCAGAACTCAAACATCATTTTGTGAGATTTATATTTTTTTTGGATTGGTATCTGTATTTTTTAATTACTTACTGAAACTATAAGCTTAAAATAATTTTTTTTATCTTTTTTATTAGGACATACCGGTGTTGTGAGAACTTTTTTTTTTTGAAGAATCAGTTTTATTTTATCGAAGTGTTTCAAATCTTGAGATTTGTTCTCGGTTTAATATAAAGTCAGGTTTGCCAGTGACACAGGTCGTCACATGATTAGTTTCACTAAAGCTTGGTAAAAATTTATTATAATGGTTGGATTGCATAAAAATGATAAAATTATTTTTAAGAAATATAATGATATTGATATCGGAGCAAGAATGATTCATTAATTGTATACCACGTTGACTACTCAGTATTGATTAAGTTCTTTTGTTGATTCTTTTATTTGCATTGTCATACTTTCATGACGATACAATGTTTTTTGTTATATAAATTTATGCTCCCTTCGTCTCAAAGTAGGTTTTCCACTTTCCCTTTCGGGTTGTCTTATACTAAGTTTCCATTCCATAAATGGAGAAAAACAACACTTCATATATTAATAAATAATTTTTTTAAAACAACTACTCTTTACTTTTCACAACTACCCATTATTATTTACAAAATCAATATTTTTGTCTATTGTATATTAATAAACAAATATTTTCTTAAATAAAACAACAAAAAGAAATGAGAAGCTTACTCTAGGACGAAGGGAGTATTATTTAACATAGATGTTAAGCATTAGAAACAGTTCATTATCGAGTTAGAGAGATTTAAGTGGTGATTTTTATTAAGATCCGAGTTACTTAATTTTATTATATTTATCTTAAATAATCTTTTTTATAATTTTGTTTTTGTCTTTGTTACTGTTATTAACATAAAATTAATTTTCACAAACTTTAAAAATTACTTTAGTTTATTATCATGTTCATAATTATTTTAAAAACAAACAAGTTGGGTTTTTAATTTTTTTTTATTAAATTCGACATCGATATTGAAATTTTCAATGCTTAATCAAATTAAATATGATTATTTTTATAAATATATTTATTATAGGACTATCTACACCAATTGTTTATTAAGTTCATCCTCTTTGTTTTATATTTTCACTATTTCACTTTTATTGGAAAAATTACAATTTTAGTTCCATAGGAATGTTCCAAAAACGTTTGGTCCCAATGTTCAAAAGCGATCTTCTTTTATGCAAAAATGGCCTCAATCATTAACCAATTTTGAGACCAATTTTGCAATTTTGGAACAAATTTTGGTACCAAGTATGTTAAGTATTTAATGATTGGGGCATATTTTGCAATCAAAAGTATTACTTTTGAAACATGAGACCAGATTCGAGAATATTTTTATGGGACTAAAAATGCAATTCTCTCAACATTTACTGTTCGGTACGAGTTTTAGGGTTGATTGTGATGCATTCATAAAAAAGCGTGAAGACCAATGGTTGAACATTTATCATAAATATATTAGATTGTGTAAAGATAATATATATTTTTTTTAATTTAAGATGGTATTGTTGTTAGAGCACAATTGATTTTCATTGTTTGTGTACAGAGCTTGAATACTTTATTTTGACCGATTATTTATTTTTTGTGAATTATGGACCATTTGATGACTTGCTAGATTTTATGATCAATTTTATTTTGATCATATTATACTCTTCACCTATTCATTCTCTACCACCATCATATGCAAATCAGTGGTTTAAGGTTTTTTCATTGCATGTATTTATTATCTAATTTTTTGATATGTGTAAGTTGACTTAGTTTCTAAATATATATTAAAATATTTATATTTGTAGATTGGAGCGTTTGTTCATAAATTATTTGAAGATATTTCTAATATTTATTAGATGTTTTAATATTTTCCAAGGCATCCATCAAAATTTTGAAGACGTTGTTAGTGATCTGAATATATCCATCAGAGGTTTGAAGATATTCATTAGGAATTCACAGTAGATTAAGATTTTAATGTAGATTCATTTGAAGTCTATAAAGATGTGAAGTATTTTTGTGAATTATCGGAATCATCCACTATATAATGTACTAGACTTTTTCATGATTCTTAATGTTATATTCTTTTACATGTCATTTTTTTAAGAATTTTTTATTAGAATGACACCATAAACTGATATATACACACGGCAACCCTACTTTTTACCGGTGAAGATGATTTTTTGTTGTTATATATATATATATATATATATATCGAGAATCATGCGATTGAATATAATATCATAAATAATATGAGATTCGCTAAAAAAGAATAAAATAAAATGGAGGCTATGAACTTCTGATGGGTGTTTCTATCAATACAATGGATGAGGCCCAAAGATGGTTCTCCACTAGGGAAAAAAAAGTATAGAGTTAAAATGATTCATACATGAACTATTAAAGGGTATTAGTTGTTTTGACTAAAAAATATTAGTTGTTTTCACTGAAGGGTATTAGTTGTTTTTACTGGAGAGTATTAGTTGTTTACTAAAAATAACTAAGATTCTTCAATAATAACAACTAATACTCTTAACTGGAAACAACTAATACACTTTAGTGAAAACAAGTAATACCCTTTAATGATTCATATATGAACTAATTTCATTCTATACATACTGATTTATGTATGAATATGTATAGAGTGAAATCGGTTCATACATGAATCATTGAAGAATATTAGTTGTTTTCACTGAAGAGTATTAGGTCTTTTCATTGAAGAGTATTAGTTGTTCTAACTAAAGAGTCTTAGTTTATTTTCAGTAAACAACTAATACTCTTCAGTGAAAACAACTAATACCCTTTAGTGAAAATAACAAATACTCTTTGATGATAACAACTACTGCTTTTCTAAAACATTTAAATATAACATTGGTTTTACAGTTACTAATTATTTCAAGAACAAACAAGTTTGGTTTTTTTTTTAATTCAAAATCATATGTGATAATTTACATTTCTTAATAAAATTAAATATTAAGTTGCTTATAAACAAACTTATTATAGCTATTTTACTGAGTTCATCCACTTCTAATCTTCTCATCTTATTTTATAATATTTAAATACATCCACTATAAAATTCTAAATCTATTCAACATATAATATTTATAAAAAAAAACTCACAACCCTTAAAATACTCACCCTCCAAATATCATTCAATACAACCATAAAACTTATACACTTCCTCACCTCTCTAATCCACCAGTAAAAAATATGGTTACCATATTTGTGTAAGAGTATTTATTACGTAGAATGATTAAATTGAGTGTAACAAATACCAACAAAGCAAAGTAATTTGTTGATATGTATTATATATTTTTAATGTCGTTGTGTAGTCTTTTTATTATTTTATTCTAATTTTTTATTAGTTTTTGTTTGAACAATTATGAAACTAACTTTTGGACCATATTAAAGTTAAATTTATCATTTTAGAGATTATGTCGAAGGAAAATAAAGCCCAGTGAATGTTGGTGAAATCATTGAGTTTTTTGTGAAATTCAATAATTATGAAATTATATGTCGGTTATTAAGATTTATATTTATTTGGATGCATACCAATGCCCTGTGTAAATATTTTAAAGAATGATCAAATTTTATTATACTGAAGTATATCAGATCTGGAAATTCTCCCAATTTTATTATTAATACATGTTTAGTGGTGATACAAATCTCCGCATGTTTAGTTTCACTTAAGTTTGATTTAAGATTTGCAAAAGTGTTGGATTGCGTAAAAATGATTAAATATTTTTAAGAAGTAAAATTGTATTGATGTCGCAACAAGAATGATTTTCATTGTGTACCAAGGTTGTACTTCATAGGAAAAAGTATATTTTTAAAGATCGTAACTTAGAGATGGTGAAAAAATTAGCATATTAACTCTGCAAATGGATAAACTAAAAACAATAACTAAGCCGCAAATTGAGGCCAAATTAGCCCGAATCAAACTAAATCGGACCAATTAATCTCATTTGGCCTGAAATCTGGGATTATTGGCCTGATTTAGCTTAGATTTTTTGTTGAACTTGGGTTCGATTTTAGTTGATTCGTCCTACTATATCCTAACTTACTTTAATACCTACATTGTCACTGACTCCTCCTGGTGCGAGATTACCCTTCAAGTTTTCATGCTGACAATTCTCATTGTTCCTTTATTATGATATATCGATAAATAAAAATTAAGATCAATTATTTTCTCATATTGGTGTATTTCTTAAACCCCTGTATTTCACCACAATTAGTTTTATGTTATAGTTTCAACAATCAAACGAGGTTGAAGGTAATGTTGTATCATAATGATAATATTAAATGTAGTGCGAGTACCACTACTCATACCTAAAAAAATTCTGAACCTACCCCACTTGCTAAAAATAACTTACAGGATAATACTAATTCTAATCGTGAATACCCCATCTTGTCCTTCTATAAAAAGTATGTGGAGCATTCGGGGCTTATTCAAAAGTTGAAAGTATTTCGGGGCTTATTCAAAAGTTGAAAGTATTTTGAAAGGACGTATAGAACCCACCATTCCGACAAAAATAATCTAATTAAAAAGTAAAATCAAATCACTCATATTCTCCATGAAAACAGTGCCAGTCTGTTCTTTTACAGGTTAAAAAAAAATAGATAAAGTGACGGTGTTGCTCCCGAACCCCTCTGCGCAGGGGGTTCAAACAATAAATAGAACTTCTGATAGACAAACAAAGTATTAAAATTACGTCTAAAAACCACATTATTGATTATTTCACGTACATTTATTTCAAAAACCACTCTCTTATTTATAATATGAAATCGATATCATATCATTTGTTTAGTGATATCATTATTCTTATAAATTAATACTACATCATCTTACAATCAGATTTTAATTTATAAGTGTGATTTGGAGAGTTTTTGTTATTTTCAAACTCAAGTATAAATGTTTTGAGTAAGACTTGTGTGAGACCGTCTTATATCATGAGACAATGTGATTATGACTGAAAATCAAACCAAGCTATTCGATACTCGATTTCAGATCATTCGATAAAAGCTCATTTGAGCTCAGTTCGAAATAGGAATCAAACGAGTTTGAACATCAACTTATGTTCGCAATAGTCTAAAGCTCGACTCGAACTCGATCTCGATAACTTAAAAAAGATAAACACACGTGTAAAATATCAAACTACTCGAGCTCGACTCGCGCTCGGTTCAATTAAAGCTCGTTCGAGCTCTACTCGATTAATTATCAAACAAGCTCAAACACGAATATCAAAGCTCGATAAGTTTTCAAACAAGCTTGAACACTAGTGCGTTCAATTCGGCTCGACTCATAATAGTCCTAGATGAGATAAGATATAAATTAAACATGACTTATTAATACTTTAATATGAATTAATGTTAATTTGTATTGTCTCATACAAATTTTTGTTTTTTTTTTAATCGAATAAAAGGGATGGAGCTCCATTGGCCTATGGGACAAAGAAAACACCATTATTTGCATTTCTCAAGGAACGACGAATGGCAACTATTCATTGTTACTCTCCCTTCCCAATTTTGCTCAATTTATCTACTCCTCCTCCTTCACAGATTAAACCCCAAATTCCCCCCAATTGCTGCTCACGCTTCTCTTCAGTTTCCAACCATTTCCACAACACCAGAAATTCAACAACACTCCGGCGAAGCGGTTCCGGGAATGGCGGCGACCGAGTTCCAGACCCGACTTTCTTCGATGAAAACGGCGCCGTCGAAGACATGGATGGCTATCTCAATTACCTCTCCCTTGAGTATGATTCCGTTTGGGACACCAAGCCTTCATGGTAACCCTACCTCTTTCTCTTTCGTTTTTCCTAATTCTAAATATCTAATTCATACCGTGATTAATTTTTTTTGCTACTGTGAAATTTGTTGAATTGAAAGCTTCAAATTGTGTTCAAGGCATGGGTGATGAACACAGAGTAGAAATCATGGAAGGATTTTATTAGCTTTGTAGATTAAGCTGCTTTTGATTCATGAATTCAGGAAGTTTTCTGCTTGTTAACTCATCATTTAGGTCATTTAAATGACTCATCTCTGTAGTAGCTTTGTTGTTGCCAACTGATATGAGGGGAAAACCATTTTGTTGGATGTTACCATGCTCAAAGCTGTTATATGGTAAAGATGTTGAGTTGGATCATCTGAGTAATTTATATTGGCCTGAATCAGATATGGAAAATTGAACAAAGTTGCACAAAAAATTCCTAAATATCTACATTTAATACACGGTATACACCTAGGATCGAGTGATTATCGATTCATGGGTCTTTTATGAGTTCGGATTTATGGAACATTTGATGATTGCTGCTGTTTGGTACTGTGAAATTTGTTAGAATTTTCTCATGAAATGAAAGCTTCCAATTGTGTTCAAGGCATGGTGATGAACAATGAGTAGAAATCATGGAAATATTTTATTAGCTTTGTAGATTACGTTGCTTTTGATTCATGAATTCGGGAAGTTTTCTGCTTGTTAACTCATCATTTAGGTCATTTAAATTACTCGTTTCTGCAGTAGCTTTGCTGATGCCAACTGATATGAGGGAAAACCAGTTTGTTGGGTGTTAAATATTTTTTGTATTCTTCTACTATGCTCAAAGCTGTTATATGGTAAAGATGTTTAAGATAAACTGATGTGAGTTGGATCATCTGAGTAATTTATATTTGCCTGAATCAGATATTGAAAATTGAACAAAGTTATACAAAATTTTCCTAAAGATTTACATGTAATACACCTAGGATCGAGTGATTATCGATTCATGGGTATTTTATGAGTTCGGATTTATGAAACAGTAGATGATTGATTGCTGCTGTTTGTATGAATTAGCGAGAATTTTGGCTGAAGATAATGATTGGTATATGGGTGTCCTTTATGAGTTCAAATTTATGCAACACTTGTTGATAGTTTCTGATTGAAGAACACTGAGCTCATTAGATTGTTTATCCAAAGTTCTCTCTTTCGTATACTGCTGATGTAGATTGAGTTGGCCTCTTTCGTATACTCGTTGACGTTAATAGTCCTCTCGTTCATCTATTTCAGGTGCCAACCTTGGACAATTTTACTAACAGGAACAGGAGTAACTATAGCTAGTTGGCTAGTCTTGAACTCGGTTGTAATTACCTCAATCGTAGCAACTTTAATTTGTCTGTGGTGGTACATCTTCCTCTACTCTTATCCCAAGGTACAATCTGGTCTCCTCATCATACAATTTTAACCATGTTTAAGTGAAATATCATTGGTTGCAAGAGAAAATCGTAAGAATTTGTTGAAACCACGGTTAGATATACCAGGGGCATGCTGCATAATAGAATGTTATAGACTATATTCGCGTAATTGTGAATGGTAATAGAAATGTTGTGGTGGTTATAGAGAATAAAAGATGATCCATTTACGTTCGTCATGCTTCTTCGTATAAGGTATTGAGATTTGAAAATCGAAATAAGTTAATCATTATTCCATTGTAAAAACTATCTCCTCCTCTATATTCATTTCTCCTCTATCATTCTACTAACCTAACAGTTATTATTTGTCCCAACTTATTCCAAGATCAGAACAATACACTAGAAATGTAACTTTAATTCTCATTGTAATTCAATATTCATGATTCTTATTACCTTTCCTATTGAAGAATTTGAATCAAGCGTCCCCTTTCTAATAGATGCTCACCTGCTCTCTATTGCAGCTATATTCGGATATGATTGCTGAGCGACGGAAAAAGGTAACAACTGGTCAGGAAGACACGTATGGAATGAAACCGGGGCAATGAATGTGGCGAAATTTTTTAGCCTAGGAGAGAAAAAGGCCAGTAAAACATTTCATGTGATTATTATGTAGTTCTTTGAGTTCTACCTTATTATTTGATTTGGAAAAGGCCCCTAAGCTAGTAACTTTTCAGGTCATTATGTAGTATTTGAATTGTCCTACTATTGGATTTAAACGGCAGTGTTTTGCTGTTATAGAATCCAAATCCGTTATTATTGGTCTTAAAGAATCTTGATGGCTTTTTTCGAGTCGATTCTCTTGTACTACCTCCGTCCCTGAAAAATAGTTCTGTTTTTTGCATGTCGTTTAGTGCGATATGTCGGATGGTATTACGGAGTTTTCTGAGGTCCGTTTTTTTAATAAAATGATCGTTTATGGAAGGTATGCGAAACGAACTTTCTATTAACGATTATTTTATTAAAAAACATAGCTCAGAAAATCTCGTAACACTCTTAGACATATCGCATTAAACTACGTAAAAGAAACATGACTATTTTTCAGGGACGGGGTACTAATGTATTATTGGTGATGGGAATCATTTAGTTATAAATATCAATTGAAAATTATTGCAGTAATAGGTTTGGTGTAGTTCATTCGATAATTATAATTATATACAGATAATGATAATCCAACGTTCATAGTAGGTCTAATTACGAGATAAAAGAGCGCTAGATTTTATGAATCCAAAACCTCAAAATATCGATGATTAATAGAATATTATATCTAACTCGTTCAATTAATAAAGACCACGACTTTCACAGCAACTTCTGTTAGATTGCAGAACAAGTCTAATGTGAAACTGTTCCATAAAATATGTTTTGTTTGGCAAAGTAAAAAAAAAAAAAATTACTATTCTCTCCGTTCCAAAATACATTGTGGTATTTTTTTTGGCACACAGATTAAGAAAAATATATACTCCCTCTGTCACAAACTTATTTGCTACTTGTCAATACTACCCCTCCCCTTGCTCAATCAATAATTTCATAAATGACAGTATGACAATATTATTTTTGCATTAATATCTTCCCTACACTAGTTTAGTTACATTTCATGTCATTACTCTACACATACTAATATACATTTATTTGTTAAATTCAATTTAGTTTAGGGTGACAAACAGTAAAATAGAAAATAAATTTGGACGAAGGGAGTAATAAGTACACTTTTATGTATATTATATGATTATTATGAAAAATAAAATTTAATAAATACTTTCTTTTTTAGACATGCAAATTTTTTGCAAGACAAACCAAAATTAAAAATATGCAATGTCTTCTAGATAGAGAAAAAATATACATTTTTAAAATAGTATAAATATATTTTTAAATCACGAGTTCTCCCGTTTTTTCACAATTTTTTTTCTCAGATCACGATATAAATCACTAGTTATGTGAATAATAAATCCATGGAGGCCATGCAGTATCATCGGCTTTTTTTATTCAAATATTGTACTTTTCAAAACAACTTATCAAAATAAACAAGAGCGTCGTCGACAGTATTGCTGCTACTGTTGAAATAGAGTGGGGGCCGTCGTAGAAGGCACCCATACGACTTCCGACACCCGAGCTGACGGGTGTGGTTGTAGGGCACCGTTCACAACGACGCTCACATTGTACAATCTCCATTTTTCCCCAGCACCACTTCCCCACACATTTTTTGGAGTTTTAAGATAGGTGTACAAAATATGGTCAATTTGCACCCTCGTGTTTTTGATGCTCTACAAATTATGGATTTTTATGGTGTTGCTCGATGTGGATCAATTTTAATTGATAATCATCTTATTACTGCGTTAGTAGAAAGATGGCGCCCAGAGACATACACATTCCACTTCCCCATTGGAGAGACTACTGTAACATTACAGGAAGTGGCGATCATTTGGGGATTGCCTATAGAGGGTCGACCAGTTATTTGTGATGATCCCAATTTTACAAAAGACCAGTGGATGATTTTGTAACGCCCCGAACCCAATATATATTAATTATATCGAATTCGAAGTGTTATTGTGATCAAAAGTCCGAACTATAAAATTTTTGAAGGAAATATAACGGAAATGAGAGATGATGAGTTTTACGCAGCAGAAGAAATGAATAGAATAATTTTAGTAAGTATCTTACACACATATATGTGTACATAAAACATAGTATCAACAGTAATGTTTTATTTAAGTGGGGAACTCCGTGTCGTCTCTATTACTGTCCTTGCTCCACGAAATCATAATCTGCAAGGGGTTGGGAAAAGGGGGCGTGAGAATTGAATTCTCACGTATGGGTGATTTGCAACGTCATGGGATTGGTAAATCCGAAGTATATTAAATTATACTTATTGATAAAGTATATAATTTATTTAAGCAGTTGACATATTAATATGAATAACATATATCACAGAAGTAACAAGCTCACATAATAATTAATTGGCATAACAGATTTCACGTTCACATAATTGATATATCACAAGTTGATTCACAGTAAGCGGCAAAGCCCAAAGTCATTTTTCAAGTATCGGCCCAATCTGCCAAAATCATTTCCAACACTTTGTGAATCTCCCCCAAACCATTTCTCACCAACAAATCATGTGACCATGAATCTGAATAATTATTATCACTCATGGTCACCACAAATAATATCAGCGACCATGAATCTGATCTATTATCACTCATGGCCGTACGTGTCATTCCACAAAATAATTACCAGCGACCATGAATCTGACTTATTGTCACTCATGGCCGTACGCGTCATTCCGCAAGAATAATTACCAGCTTTCCTTTTCCTCACAAAAACTATCATTTCTAAACATGGGGAGAATACACATAATTCATACTTAAAAGATTCATGCTCACAAAATGTCCTTATTACCATGCAGTCATAAACGATTTATATAATTAGATAAACACAACAATCCATATAAAGTATATATATAATAATATCATATAGTTCACACACTTATATAATAGGGTTTACGTTTATGTTGGATTAATTGTTTTAGATTGATTTAGTCGAGTTCAGAGTATACCAGCATAACGTATTATGAGCAGATCAATCAACAGATCATCACCCACCTGATTGTTCTGAGTTCCGGGAATATTGGGTAGGCAGACAGTCGAGTCCTTCGTGCGTGTTCCGAAAAGTACAGAATCCTAATAAGGAGTATTCCGATTAAAAGATTGACTTTTGAATTTGAAAAGCTTAAGAGTGTGAAACTCGAGGATTGAGTAGATTGTTGTCTTTAGAAAACTATTGAAAACTAAGATTTTCAAAGATTGATTTCTAATTGATAAGTACACCCCTTTTTAAGAGGAGGTGTATTAGGGGGTGTATTTACTAAAAGAATTGGTGTAACAGGGGGGTGCATTTACTGAAAGCAGTGGTGTAACAGGTGGGTGTATTTACTAATTTCTGTTGTGTCCTTAACAAAAGCCTTTTAAGGAAAAACAAACTTGTTAACCTTGGAATTACTTAGAAAAAATATGAATAAAATTAAAGAAAAGGTTTTTCTTTCTTAAGAATTCTATTTCTCATTTTAAAAGAAAACTTGAATATAATTAATCATACTTTATAAATAAAAACCCTTTATTAATCTTATTAAAGACTTTGGCTTTTCTAAGATAAATTATATTATAAACTAATATAGTTTATAAATAGTATTTTTCTTTTCTAATATTAATAACACTTCTAAAATTGATTTGTACTACTTCTAAAACAAAGGGATTATATTAATTTTCCCAAAAATACTCTTTTCATTTGTTTACTAAATTTTGAATATTAAACGACTTATCTTTTCGTTCCTAATTCTCTAACAGTCGCACAAGGGGAAGACGAGTTTCCCTTTGTTTCCAAAAACTCAACTAATATTACTAACAACTAATTTCATCCAACTAATCCAATAACACTAGACAACAATTTCAATAATACTAAACAACTTAAAACAACAATACTAAACAGCTAAACCAACAATACTAAACAACTAATTCAACAATATTAATCAACAAACCCAATACTACCAAGCCTAACAACTAACACTAAATAACAATTTCAATAATATTAATACCAACAACATCAAAATCCATCTATAAGCTCACAGGCTTCAAAACAATTATCTTAAAACTTACAACGACTCAACGGGATTCAACTAAAATCCTAATCCACTATTACGAGAAATAGAAAAAGGTAGCAATTCTTACGAGTCCGGTTCGGGGTGGTAAACGAACGGCCTAACGGCGTCCTAAAAGAAATCGGTTATTCGTCGGATTATTTGGGCAGCATAACGGCGTCGTTCGGGGATCCGGGAAAATGAATCGAACAGCCTAACGGCGTCGTTCGAGGTCTCCAAAAATTTCGGCAGCAGCAACCGGTTTAACGGCGTCAAATAACACGAAAGAACGAATTCGTGAGTTTCAACGAAGAATCAAATAGAGAAATTGAAGTTAAGAAAATTGGGAAAAAATATTGAAATCGAATTCAAATTAACGAATTTCAATCGGAGATATTGAAATGAAATTGGGACTCACTTGAGAATCAAGAGGCGGCAACGCTCGACGGAGAAAGGGCAGCGTGGCGGTGGAGCTTCGCAACTCGGAGCAGGGGAGGCGACGGTGGTGAGCGTCGCGACGGCTGGAGACGGCGGCGCTCCTGGGGCGAGGCCGCAGCTGAAGGAAGAGGCGGCCGGCGGCGTTTGGCTCCGTGCGGCGGCGCTGGCGACCGACGCGAGGAGGCGCGGCGCTTCGGAGATGGGACGAGCGGCAGAGATGGAGGGAGTCGGCGTCGCTGTGAGAGAGGGAGAGAGAGGACGCGGCGGAGGAGGAGCGACGCGGCGGCGCTGCTGGCGCGTGGAGGGCGTGACGATTGGAGCACGGCGGTGCTCGTCCTTGGTCGCGACGGAGGTGGCTGTGCGAGGCCAGCGATGGGCGGCGCTCCGCTGTAGGGGACGGAGCGAGGCGGTGGTCGTTGGCGGTGGAGGCAAAGGTCGCCGGCTTCCGTCGGGGAGAAAGAAAAAGGAAGAGGGGCGTGAGGCGTTTGGCTAAGAGAGAGAGAAGAGGAATTTGGGGAAAGAAAAAATGAAGAGGAAGATAAGAGTATGCGTATGTTAATTTGGAGAGAGAGACAGAAAGATATTTTAATTTTCAATTTCTAAATTAATTAGTTTAAAAGGGATGAATAAACATATGGCTGTGATTAAGTTCTCAATTTAATTTAATTTAAAAGGAAAAGTAATTTATGTGGCCAGAAATTAACCCCCTTTAATTCAGATATTTTCGTTCCCACTTGATACGGTTAGGGATCGTTTGGTTCACGAGATTAATCCCGATTTGAAAATTAATACAGTTTTTAGATTCAATTAATATTTTATTGTATTTTAATTATTCTCAATAATTTATACGGATCGAAATCCTAATTTCAAACTTGAATATTTAATTTCTCATAGTCCTTTATTCGCTTTGAAAGATTCAATTCTTTCGACGAATTTAGGAATTTGTAAAAAGGGTATATATTTAAATTACACAAAAGCACACAAAATAATAAAATAAAAAGAAACAAAGATAATAATATAAAATAAGGGTTCTAGGAATATAAAAGGTATAAAACGGGACGGGGTATTACATCCTCACCCCCTTAACAGGAATTTCGTCCCCGAAATTCAGCTCTTAGGTACTACTTAAGCATTGAGGGTATTCGGTTAGGACTTCATCCTCTATTTCCCAAGTTGTTTCTTCTTTCTCGTGTCGGTTCCACTGGACTAGAACTAATGATATCTCTTGATTCCTTAATAAGTGTAACCTCTTTCCTAGGATAGTAACTGTAACTTCTTCATAAGTCAGGTCACAACTTAAACCTAAATCTATACGACTAAATAACAGGGTTTGGATTGCTTATGTACTTCCTGAGTGTAGATATGTGGAACACATCATGCACTAGTGATAACTCTGGTGGTAGTGCTAAGCGATAAGCCACATCCCCGATTCTATTTAGGATGTCAAATGGCCCATTGTATCGCGACTTTAGCTTACCTCTTTTACCAAAACGGATTAGACCTTTCATTGGTGCCACTCGGAGAAATACTCTATCGTCAATATCGAATTGTAAATCTCTTCTCCTAGCATCCGCATATGATTTCTGACGGTCTTGAGCCGCTTTGATTCTTCCTTTAATCTTTGCGACTATCTCAACCGATCTTTCAACTAGTTCGGGTTCGAGAATCTTTCGAATTCCGACCTCATCCCAACAAACTAGTGATCTACACGTTTTCCCGTGAAGTGCTTCGTACGGTGCCGTTTGTATTGTCGCCCTACCAGATCTGAGACTTTGAAGGTTTTCTAGTCCTCAAGCATGCAAACTTTTCTTCCTACATAGTTGTAAATTTTCCTCTACTTCGAAGTCCACTATGTATCCCATAGATAAAGATCAATTGTCCTTTTTTTTTTTCAACTAAAGTATTCCCATAACATATAAATGTTAATTCTTAACACGTAAGACTAAGGTCACATCTAGCTTACTCATTCCACAAAAAGGCTCTACTTAAGCTTAAAATCTTACGTTATCCCAAAAGAAAGTAACTATGCCCAAGTTTCATATTCCTTCTTATGCATAGAACTAGTTCGTTTTCAATAACGTCTCAACTTAAGAACGCGTAGTTCAGTTTCTATTTGATGTTCATCCAAGTCTATCTCCAATCAATTCACTCGACTTAGGTTCTCATTGTATTCCTCAAAAGTTCACTTTCACTTAAGGTCTATTCTTCTGTACTCTATATCCTCAAATTTTCTTAAATTCTTAGGCACAAGGGAGGGAGAAGCTCTAATACTAATTGATACATAAGCAGTTGATCCAAAATTCACACTTGCTGAAATCGGAATAAAACTTCTCTCGTCTTATTGTCTTTAAGACTGCCTTGAGATGTTCTTCGTGTTGCTCTTTGCTCTTAGAGTACACGAGTATGTCGTCGATGAAGACGATGACGAATTGGTCCAGGTACGAATGAAACACTCTATTCATCATATCCATGAAAATTATCGGAGCGTTTGTTACTCTGAAAGGCATCATGGTGAACTTGTAATGTCCATATCAAGTCCGGAATACTTTCTTCGGAATATTCTCGCTCTTGACCTTTAGCTGGTGGTAACCAGACATTAGATCGATCTTTGAGAATACCGTATCATTCTTCAACTGATCGAACAAGTCTTCTATCCTCGGAAGAGGATATTTGTTCTTAGTGGTCAGTTGATTGAGACCTTGATTGTCTATGCACATACGGAAAGTTCCATCTTTCTTCTTTACGAACAACACGGGTGCTCCCCATGGTGATGCACTAGGCCTGATGAACTTCTTTTCAAGCAAGCATTGCAGTTGTTCCTTCAGTTCTTCTAATTCCTTTGGCGCCATTCAATAGGGTGCTTTAGATACTGGTGCTGCCCCAGGTATCACGTCGATGGAGAACTCTATCTGACGATCAGGAGGCAACCCGGTTAATTCCTCGGGAAACACGTCAAGATATCCATCCACGATTGGCACCTTGATGCGCAACTTGTCGTCTTTCTCTCCTGCTGAGATGTGGACGAGGTAAGCTTGGCATTTCTCCTTTCGTAATATTACTGCAGCTTAGATTGCTGATATTACTCGGGTTTCCTTCTTGGTCCTAATTTCACAAAATGTGAAGCGTTGACCATTACGAGTTTCGAGGTTGATCTCACGTTCTGCGCATTCTATTATCGCTTCGTCCTTTGTTAATTAGTCAAAGCCTAAGATTATGCCAAAGATTTTCATCTTAAGGATGTGAAGGTCGGATTCTACTAAGTGATCGCTTAGCGTTAGGGGGGTAAACCTCAAATTCGGTCCTTAATTTCCATAGTAGTTCCAGACATTTCTTAGCGCGGCCTGCTGAGGTGGCTTAGGTTCAGCTTGAGAAGGTAGGTTCTGTCCTATAGGATTCATTGGTACAAGAACGGGGTTAACGTGGGGTCGTCCACGTCTACATCCTGGTGTCATTCTAAAGGTGGTTCTGATCGGAAAAGAATAATATTTTTACGATATGTATAGGTGCGAGAAAGTTATAAAAACATAATCGGACTAACCAAAATTAACACACAACGTTCACTGAAAACACGTGTGGTACGTAATTCACCAGCTGCGCATTGGGGCCCCAATGGTACAGTGCTCACATTCGCACAGTATTCTAGGAACTAGTAATGTGTCATTAAGTGATAATCAGATAAAATATATGACAGTCAATATATAAAGCAAGTAAAACACATTGACAAGTAGTGAGCACATAATAAGTATATATATATCTAAAAGTTTTGGTCCTACGGAGGTCAGTCTCCTTACATTACGTCATAGAATACAAAAGGCTTCTAAGTATAATTCTAACGCATCGTATCCTTGCATCAATTCGGACCACGAGCGACAAAAGAAGTGGGTTAAAGCTACGCTGCTATGGTCTAAATAAAACGGTCGCACGTCTGACTACTGCTATATGTCAGGAAAGGGTGGCACATCTATGTTGTACGTATTTGTGACTATATCAAAAGGATAACTGTTTAAAAGGATTTTGATCACTCTGACTGATCACTACTATCATACGGAAATACTCATCGCCGACTTCTTTCTAGGTATGTCTCCAAGTGAATGTGGGGCCTTTGTACTGGGTCTTCTATTCTCGTCCGTTCGAGTAGTCTTACTGCGATAGGACGGAGAACAACTCAGTAACCCTTCTGGCAGAACGAATCACGACTGTCAAATATGTCTCGTCTGGGGATATTGGAGTGGTTCTTGCCTTTGCGCGCAGTCTTGTGAACTGGGTTATCAACACACTGATAAATTCTAAGGTTAGCTAAGTGTCTTCTAATAATCGGGATATAACTATCTTAGGTGGATTCTTATATGGAAAGGGATTCCTAGTCAAAATTTTAGTTATGCAGAAATATAATTTAAACAATTAAGGCACATAGTTCAAATAATCATATAACATCATTTATGAAGTTTATAAATTTACACAAATATATTTATTTCTATCATTCACTGATTATCTGCATTTCAATAGTAATATAAACGACATTTCGTGGTTCTTTCTACACCTCGTAGGTGTTGTTTCGAGTTCGCGATCTTTTGATTGGAGTTTTGTTATGAAAGTCAAGTTTTCGTAATATCACAAACTTTAAGGCAATAAAATAAGAACATACCTTCGAGGAGCCCTTGACGGTAATAGGAGACACATTTCCCTCCAAGTGAATTAATTAGTGATCTATACTTACATGATAAGAAAATTTTAATTTATGAAAAGGATTTTGGCTTGATGAAAACAATGATTTTGAGTTTAGGTCCGAAAGTTTTGAACCTAAGCTCTGATACCACCTGTAACGCCCCGAACCCAATATATATTAATTATATCGAATTCGAAGTGTTATTGTGATCAAAAGTCCGAACTATAAAATTTTTGAAGGAAATATAACGGAAATGAGAGATGATGAGTTTTATGCAGCGGAAGAAATGAATAGAATAATTTTAGTAAGTATCTTACACACATATATGTGTACATAAAACATAGTATCAACAGTAATATTTTATTTAAGTGGGGAACTCCGTGTCGTCTCTATTACTGTCCTTGCTCCACGAAATCATAATCTGCAAGGGGTTGGGAAAAGGGGGCGTGAGAATTGAATTCTCACGTATGGGTGATTTGCAACGTCATGGGATTGGTAAATCCGAAGTATATTAAATTATACTTATTGATAAAGTATATAATTTATTTAAGCAGTTGACATATTAATATGAATAACATATATCACAGAAGTAACAAGCTCACATAATAATTAATTGGCATAACAGATTTCACGTTCACATAATTGATATATCACAAGTTGATTCACAGTAAGCGGCAAAGCCCAAAGTCATTTTTCAAGTATCGGCCCAATCTGCCAAAATCATTTCCAACACTTTGTGAATCTCCCCCAAACCATTTCTCACCAACAAATCATGTGACCATGAATCTGAATAATTATTATCACTCATGGTCACCACAAATAATATCAGCGACCATGAATCTGATCTATTATCACTCATGGCCGTACGTGTCATTCCACAAAATAACTACCAGCGACCATGAATCTGACTTATTGTCACTCATGGCCGTACGCGTCATTCCGCAAGAATAATTACCAGCTTTCATTTTCCTCACAAAAACTATCATTTCTAAACATGGGGAGAATACACATAATTCATACTTAAAAGATTCATGCTCACAAAATGTCCTTATTACCATGCAGTCATAAACGATTTATATAATTAGATAAACACAACAATCCATATAAAGTATATATATAATAATATCATATAGTTCACACACTTATATAATAGGGTTTACGTTTATGTTGGATTAATGGTTTTAGATTGATTTAGTCGAGTTCAGAGTATACCAGCATAACGTATTATGAGCAGATCAATCAACATATCATCACCCACCTGATTGTTCTGAGTTCCGGGAATATTGGGTAGGCAGACAGTCGAGTCCTTCGTGCGTGTTCCGAAAAGTACAGAATCCTAATAAGGAGTATTCCGATTAAAAGATTGACTTTTGAATTTGAAAAGCTTAAGAGTGTAAAACTCGAGGATTGAGTAGATTGTTGTCTTTAGAAAACTATTGAAAACTAAGATTTTCAAAGATTGATTTCTAATTGATAAGTACACCCCTTTTTAAGAGGAGGTGTATTAGGGGGTGTATTTACTAAAAGAATTGGTGTAACAGGGGGTGTATTTACTGAAAGCAGTGGTGTAACAGGTGGGTGTATTTACTAATTTCTGTTGTGTCCTTAACAAAAGCCTTTTAAGGAAAAACAAACTTGTTAACCTTGGAATTACTTAGAAAAAATATGAATAAAATTAAAGAAAAGTTTTTTCTTTCTTAAGAATTCTATTTCTCATTTTAAAAGAAAACTTGAATATAATTAATCATACTTTATAAATAAAAACCCTTTATTAATCTTATTAAAGACTTTGGCTTTTCTAAGATAAATTATATTATAAACTAATATAGTTTATAAATAGTATTTTTCTTTTCTAATATTAATAACACTTCTAAAATTGATTTGTACTACTTCTAAAACAAAGGGATTATATTAATTTTCCCAAAAATACTCTTTTCATTTGTTTACTAAATTTTGAATATTAAACGACTTATCTTTTCGTTCCTAATTCTCTAACAGTCGCACAAGGGGAAGACGAGTTTCCCTTTGTTTCCAAAAACTCAACTAATATTACTAACAACTAATTTCATCCAACTAATCCAATAACACTAGACAACAATTTCAATAATACTAAACAACTTAAAACAACAATACTAAACAGCTAAACCAACAATACTAAACAACTAATTCAACAATATTAATCAACAAACCCAATACTACCAAGCCTAACAACTAACACTAAATAACAATTTCAATAATATTAATACCAACAACATCAAAATCCATCTATAAGCTCACAGGCTTCAAAACAATTATCTTAAAACTTACAACGACTCAACGGGATTCAACTAAAATCCTAATCCACTATTACGAGAAATAGAAAAAGGTAGCAATTTTTACGAGTCCGGTTCGGGGTGGTAAACGAACGGCCTAACGGCGTCCTAAAAGAAATCGGTTATTCGTCGAATTATTTGGGCAGCATAACGGCGTCGTTCGGGGATCCGGGAAAATGAATCGAACAACCTAACGGCGTCGTTCGAGGTCTCCAAAAATTTCGGCAGCAGCAACCGGTTTAACGGCGTCAAATAACACGAAAGAACGAATTCGTGAGTTTCAACGAAGAATCAAATAGAGAAATTGAAGTTAAGAAAATTGGGAAAAAATATTGAAATCGAATTCAAATTAACGAATTTCAATCGGAGATATTGAAATGAAATTGGGACTCACTTGAGAATCAAGAGGCGGCAACGCTCGACGGAGAAAGGGCAGCGTGGCGGTGGAGCTTCGCAACTCGGAGCAGGGGAGGCGACGGTGGTGAGCGTCGCGACGGCTGGAGACGGCGGCGCTCCTGGGGCGAGGCCGCGGCTGAAGGAAGAGGCGGCCGGCGGCGTTTGGCTCCGTGCGGCGGCGCTGGCGACCGACGCGAGGAGGCGCGGCGCTTCGGAGATGGGACGAGCGGCAGAGATGGAGGGAGTCGGCGTCGCTGTGAGAGAGGGAGAGAGAGGACGCGGCGGAGGAGGAGCGACGCGGCGGCGCTGCTGGCGCGTGGAGGGCGTGACGATTGGAGCACGGCGGTGCTCGTCCTTGGTCGCGACGGAGGTGGCTGTGCGAGGCCAGCGATGGGCGGCGCTCCGCTGTAGGGGACGGAGCGAGGCGGTGGTCGTTGGCGGTGGAGGCAAAGGTCGCCGGCTTCCGTCGGGGAGAAAGAAAAAGGAAGAGGGGCGTGAGGCGTTTGGCTAAGAGAGAGAGAAGAGGAATTTGGGGAAAGAAAAAATGAAGAGGAAGATAAGAGTATGCGTATGTTAATTTGGAGAGAGAGACAGAAAGATATTTTAATTTTCAATTTCTAAATTAATTAGTTTAAAAGGGATGAATAAACATATGGATGTGATTAAGTTCTCAATTTAATTTAATTTAAAAGGAAAAGTAATTTATGTGGCCAGAAATTAACCCCCTTTAATTCAGATATTTTCGTTCCCACTTGATACGGTTAGGGATCGTTTGGTTCACGAGATTAATCCCGATTTGAAAATTAATACAGTTTTTAGATTCAATTAATATTTTATTGTATTTTAATTATTCTCAATAATTTATACGGATCGAAATCCTAATTTCAAACTTGAATATTTAATTTCTCATAGTCCTTTATTCGCTTTGAAAGATTCAATTCTTTCGACGAATTTAGGAATTTGTAAAAATGGTATATATTTAAATTACACAAAAGCACACAAAATAATAAAATAAAAAGAAACAAAGATAATTATATAAAATAAGGGTTCTAGGAATATAAAAGGTATAAAACGGGACGGGGTATTACAGATTTATTATGATGACTTGTTAGGTTTCATGCCCCATAGTAATGCCATGAAAAGTAAGTCACGAATCTACCTATCTGCAGTGAAAGAACATCTTGAAGATATTGTGATTACAGATGATACCGATCAGATAATTATCGACCAGTATGCACGAGGGTGTGCACTTCTTATGTTGGATGGTTTTATGATTCCTGATACCTCTCGTAGTTCTGTGTCATTAATATATCTACATTTCCTCGCTAATATAGAGGAAGCTGGATCTTACAGTTGGGCTAGCGCGGTGTTAGCCTTTTTATATCGCGAGCTTTGTCGGGCTACAGAGTATGAGCGGCAAGTTATTTGTGGACCATTGTCAATTTTACAGTTTTTTTTTTATAATTTTGTTTAAGATTATGCTTAGATTGTTTATTGTACAATTGCATGTCTGATACAATCATTATTATAGATATGGGCATGGTCAAGAATATTGACAATACAACCTAAGAATGTTCGTAGTTCTCTTATACAAGGTTCACTATTAGGTGTCAATGGTCGCAACTTAGGTCTTCCACCTTATGGTATCAGGTAACGAAAAATATTTAAATATTTATATATTATGTGTTATGGTCATATGTATATTTACGCTTGACTTATTATTGTTTAGGTGGGTGCAACATCATAGTCATACCCACAGCGCAAGACACTCTGTACGTGTATACAGAGACATGTTTGATCGCATGACTGATGAAGAAGTAAGTCAAGATCCATATTTTCCCCTCATGATAATTGTTTCAATCCAAAACATTTGAAGTCTAATTATATTTATTTATTTTTGTAGTTTGATTGGCAACCGTATGATATGTGTCTTCCTGAAATTGAAAGTCTTGGTCCAAGGTATTTAACAGAAAATTGCATGTCAGAATGTCCACTTATCAATACATGTATAGTGGATTTCACCATCCAAACAGAGTGTTGAGACAGTTTGGACGGAAACAAGATATTCCTCCAGAATTACAAAATGCTCATGATGAACTTCATAACATTGGTTTTCAAGGGAGAGATGGGTGTAACTGGACACAATTCCATTGGCGTTGGATCCAATATTGGGAAGCCCGAAGACCATTGGAAGATACAATTGTTGCTAATGATAATACAAACTTGAGCAGTAGGTACATGCAATGGTACCGTAAAATCACCCGATGTTTGATATCACCATCTCATTATGAGACGACTACAGGCTATCAACCAGCAAACACGTTTGCACGTGATGCTATGGTATGTGTAGATTTATATATGCACACACACATATACATATATATGAATGTATGTGTGTGTGTGTATTTTTTCATATATATATTGTGTTCACATGTCACACCTACTCGTTGAAAAACTAAAATTGTTAACTAATCACTTAAAAACTTTTCAGGTTCACTTGATGCAACGTCTATCTATTCATGCCCAACAAGCAAGTCCTCAAAATCCACAATCAGTTGAAAATTTATGTCGCACCAGTAGAGAGGTTGTATCACATATGAATAACTTACTTATAACACCTTCATACCTTGTAGATCCACTAGTGACAAATGTTGGGCCTTCTACATCTAGAAGTCAGAACCGATACAATCAGACTGATGAATTTACTACTGAGACTTCTAATGTGCCTTCTACATCTAGAAGTCGGAGACGACGCAATCAGACTGATGAATTTACTACTGGAACTTCTAATGTGCCTTCTACATCTAGAAGTCAGAGACGACACAATCAGACTGATGATCTTGGTACTTCGACCTCTAGGGGTCAAAGAAGACGCATTAGTGCATCACAAGAATTGCCGCAAGGCTGCCCCAAATCAAATTGATTTACCTTCCACGTACACACAACATACCTACCCAGGTATGAATTTATAGGTCATACAATAAATATTTGTATATGAGTTTACTTGACTATATTTTATTATTCGTGACAGATGTTCAAACAACATTTCATAACACAGCGTTTAATCAAGTCTCCGACATCCCGCAACCAGAACAGACAAATATTGACATGCCATATGCAAACTCCCCCCAAGACAATAAATGTTTCTTTAATTTTTTTTTATTTAACTAAAAAACACAATATCTCTGCACCTTAATTTCTCCCCAACAATTTTTCAATATTTAGTTTCTAACATTTATTTGTTTTCCCCTGATAATGTCCAATACCGAAATTCTCACTATATTTCACGAGACAATTCCAACACATTATTTCCTTTCATATGTCATTTCTTATATTTATTTTCTTAATACACCCCTAAAATAAACACATCGTCAAATTAATACACTAACTCACGCCCACCAATATCATCTCAATTAGGAAGACAATATACTATGTACTGTGTTTTCTTTCCTTCTAATTTGATCATATTATGTATGATTTCTTTGTTTGTAATTAATGGCATCTAATATCTTCCATGTTTTATGTAATTTAGCAAACTTGAACAGAGACACCATATTAAAACTCGTGCTTTTTGTTTACTAACCACTTTCAAAAATCACTTTATATATCATATCACTATCTTTTTCATACCCTTATATATAGTAACAAATTAATATACCTTCATTTTTATACATTTCATTTGAACAATTAAATGATGATGGGAGTACAAGATAGCTCTTATAAATTTTTACCAAGAAATTTTTATCAAAAAAGAGAGAACGTGTATTGGAAAGAGATTATATTTTCTTTCTTCCTACTTTCTGATGGTAAAAGACTATTGAACTTTTGAAGTAAATATATGGTCAATATATGTACTACTTTATGTGGTTTTCTCCCCTACCCATTAATTTCGAATAAATTCAACGCATATACAACACCTTTGCATTTTGATATAAATATCTGATAATCATGCATTTTGATATAAATAACTGATAATCATGCATTTTGATATAAATATTATATAATTTCTTTAAAAAAAAATCAGTGAATACAAATACTTACGATAATAAAATAAATAAAAATACCTCAAGATGTGTAATCCTTCCCAATATACTCCTCTTTATACGTCTTGTGACTATTGCAAACATCAATCCAAGTGCAAAATAACCTAAGAACAACAATAAAACAAATTTAATGAGATATACTATACATAAATACACAGCTTGTACTTAAAAAAATTTCTTGAACTTACTTGTGTCTCTGAAAATTTTGTTATAGAGGTGTTAAAATGGAGGAATACACTTGTATTTATAAGAGGTAAAACTCGTATATTGTAAGCATGTGAACTACCTAATTTCAAACTTGAATTCTTCTGCCAAAGAATAAATTTATGTGGACTTTGCAACAGTATTCGAATAAAGTAGGCATGATTGCATGCGAACTGCCAAAGGAATATATCCGCATGGGCTGAAATGACAGGTCATTGTTGGGCGCTGTTGACAACGGCACCCTACAACCAAACCTGGCACAAACTGATATCTTGTCGGCTGAAATACTAGGCCCGACTCTTGGGCGCCGTTGAGAACGACGCCCATACAATTTCTTCTAAAGCCCCGCCACGCCGTTAGAATATTTAGTCTAAAATTTGGTGGAGCGTTGTTGAGGACAGCGCCCTTAATTTTTGTACAGTATGAGCGCTATTCACAACGGTGCCCTACAATCACACCCTGCTAGCTTGTCAGCTCCAGCGTCGGAAGTCGTATGGGCGCCTTCTACGACAGCGCCCACTCTATTTCAACAATAGCAGCGCCACTATCGACGACGCTCTTGCTTATTTTGATAAGAGTTTCAAAAACCACCATATTTTGATAAGTTGTTTTGAAAAGTACAATATTTGAATAAAAAAGCCTAGTATCATCCTATTTAAGCTAATTCAATACAATATTCCATATTCTGTCTCCATGAACATAAAAAAATCCAAAAGCAAAAAATAAAAGTTACAACCCATATAACACATGATAACTAGTTATCCTTAGGAGCATCCATCAACAGAAGCCTTTCCTCAGAATTTCTCCTCTCTCCAGATATCCTCTCCCTCTCCTCTGCTAACAGTGATTGCAAATCGCTCCCATTCGCCAGGCTGTTGAACTCCACAGCTTTTGAAGGCATCGTTGGATATCGCCGTTGGGCAAAAGTCATCAATCTTTTAATAGATTGCAAATACTTACGAGTCATTTCGTCATTCATAATGTGGGCCACATTGTTGGTATAAATCTTTTCACGTGCTGAACGTTCGTGAATACCAACCATAGTGACTCCGATAGGCCAAGGAGCATTCCCGATAGCCATTCTAATGTAATGGTCCATTGCTGCTAGGTAGTCCCGTCTCATACAGCAATCCACCATCACCATTAGTGCTTGCCAAATATCATCAGGAAGAACCTAGATAGGAAGGCAATGTCAATCATTCAAGCTTAAAGTACTGACCATAAAACATCATTCAAGCTTAAAGTAAAGTAGTTTTCTATTGATAAATTCATCAAATACAGGGGGCGCTTGATTCAAAATTCCTCAATTGCAATGGGAATAAACATGGGGGAATTACGGTAATAAAATATGATCAATTCACCTTCATCATTTCTTCCTATGGGGTAGTGAAACTCAAAATAAATTAATCAACCCCATTTTAATTAACTATCTCCACTTCTATAATATTTTTCCTCAATCATTCCACTATTCCACAATCAATCATCATGCTTTGTCCCATTCATTCTAAAATTAGAGCAAAATGCGAAGAATGTAGACAACCCTTCCTCAAACATATCCCTTTCATTACGGGGGCATAGAAGGAAAATAGATTTTCATTACCATTCTCATTGAAGAATCTGACCCAAGCAGAGTACTAACAATCATTATCACAAAGCAAGCACATAATAGTTGATGCTAAATAATGACATCATGTTAAGCCAAAATACGAATTTTCCACAATATAGTAGATGATATAACAATAATTTTAGTATTTGATGAATTCAGATGCTATAATAGCACATACGGATGAGATTCAGAACAAATTAAACATGTGCAAAAATAAAAATTACCACAAAATTAGATGAACATTTTGTTCCACCATGGTCATCATTGTTCTGTACCTTTTGCGTTCATTTCTCCATATGTTTTAATGTTAAACAATTTCAAAAAAGATAAATCACGATAATCGAATGTGTTGTTTACATGAAAGTCATATTTGGGTCGTCTAAACTCACATGATTATCGTTAACACTTGCTGGACTACTGAAGCTGACTTAAGGACCAACTAACATCTGTCTAGAGGTCAAAGGATGTTTTATATACATGTAGCTGCTTGTGCAAACTATTCCAAGTAACAATACAAGTTAAATACCAGATTCTATAAAAGATAACACACCAAACTCAGACCCCAGTTCAATATTTATTGACAAGATTGTGAGCGGTATAAATGTTTCAAAATGCTCCACTGACATACCCAACCTTTCTCAAACATAAAGACCAGATTTTTAATAAACTTTTACTTTTTTCTTTTGTGTGTGTGCGTGTAGGGGGGTGGGGGTTACAAGCATACGAGACAAACTTTAAATTCTTCCATTATGCAGCACAGACAAATTAGCTTAACCCCATCAAATCCAAATGCATATTAGCTTCACCTCCACCTAGTTATTATAATAGGATAAGAGCAAAACTGCAGATAGTGAACCAAAGATGAAATATTCATTAAACATTACGAATATCCCTCATACTCCTTAAGATAAAAATCTGTATCAAGATCAATTTCAATTTCTACCGCATGAACTTAAGCTACTTTACCACTACCTGCTCTAGGTTGCATAAATCAGTTTGCAAAAAACTAGAATCAACTTGTAAAGAACATGACATAAGAAAATCCTAGCATAACAATAAAAATAAGTTCACAATGAATTAATTCCAAACCCAAGACAATAAAAGGAACACAGAGAATGAGCATATACTTGCACATGAATATAAGAATTTGAAAAGTTTATATGCTCACCTTCTTTCTGCAGAACTTGAACAAAGGGTGCAAATACCGAGCACACTGCTTAAACGTGGCAACCATAGACTTCCCTTTAGCTGTCCTCTTCTCCGTTTCACCCATCTCATTCAGCTCCTGATTCCATTCATTCAGCAACTTCTTGAAAAAAACCAAAATCTTATCTTCATCACACAATTCCTCAAAATTCATCTTCATTCTTTTCAAATCCTTATCATGATCCACCCCAGACGACGCCCCATCCCCACTCAGATCCTTATCCCCATCCCCACCGTCCTCATCCTCCCCTCTATCCTCCTTCGATTTCCTCTTCCTATCACTCAACATCCCCGACTTCTGCCGCTTCTTCAGCTCCACAATATCCCTCAGGAAGTCATTCGTTTGCCCTTCCGTCATATCACTATCATCGACTTCGAACAATCCGGCCTTCAAAATGTGGAGTGTTTAAAATTTATCAGGTCATTCGTTTATTATCCCCTTTTGTTGGTGGTAGGTCCCCTTTCTAAAGCATTCGGGGCATTTTTCCTTCCTTGACATTGAATTTATGTTACCTCAATAAGCAATAATCTTTATTGCTAGATTGAGTTAGTATTTCCTAATTATAAATAGTATTTGAGTGGGTTGATCACAAAATGAAGATGTGTTTGTTCTTCATCTTTAAACGGGTGCAGATGTAGGTTGTCCACTCCCTAAGCTTTTGCACTTTTCTGGTTTCTTTAGGCTTAAATAGAGAATAAGAATTTGTGGCCCAAGGTGTTCTTTAGGGACTGCTTTCAACCCATTTGCCTAGCTTTGGATTCAAGATTGTTATACGGGTATTATTATCATAGATAAGCTTCTTGGAATTTTCATATCTGACTTTCTTTTGGTTTGGTATTGATCTTCAAAAAGATATGGCTACAGGGATTCAAGACTTTTTGAAACCATCATATCACATTTACATGTATTGCTTTCAGAAAAGAATCCTCAATATGAATTTTACCTAGCTTTCAAGAAACAGTTTAATTTGCCCAAATTAAAATATTACAAAGTTTTTCTTAGAACAGGAAATTGCCACATCTCTATAAATTGCAAGTGCATGTTATCATGACTCAACATCTGTGTAAATACACATAGTATAAAATTGTGACTGGTATAGGATTTGCTTTACCAGGACGACAATTCATTCAGCTTATTGTGATATCAATTTTAGGGATTTGGAGCGGAGAATTGTTGAAGTAGAAATGGAATTGACATTGGCGAAGAGTCAAGGTTGTCTTAAAAACCAATTGCAGAAAAAAAAGGGTTGTCTTCCAGTAAAACATTGCTTGTAATTGTTGGATTATATACTGGTTTTTTGTGGTCAATTGCGACACAATATCGTTAGGGATTTTCGGATGTCTTAAGGTTAGTATAAAGTTCAAGTTCTGTATTAAATACTATAATCCCTCGGCACTCTATTATTTTATTCGTGTAATGAAGTGCTTGGCTGGTATTCAATAATACAAAACACATATCTTCTTTTGATAAAATTTTGACAATGATTCATGATATAACATATAGTAACCTCTAGCATGCATGCAAATCCAGCTTATATAATTGATGTAAATTTCAGTTTGATGTATATCTTTCCTTTTTGCCTAACTGTTGCTAATTTATATAAACTACATTCAAGATTGTTTGGTTTTTATTTATTTATGAGTAAAATATATGAACTTCGACAATTTATGAGCATTGCTCTTTACCATATTTTTCCTCATTGTAGGGCAGAACATTGCGATGTTCAATATCAGAAACTAAATACAAATTGTTCATAGGTAATGCACGCAAAAGTTGGATTGATAACGAGTTCAGGAGAATCATTGAAGCAACAAGTCATGGTGTCGAGCCTATAGAGCTAATAATGTCTATTTGGCTTTTTTATTTAAATATTACGAGTGTTACCACGCAATAGATGACTTGACTTTACTTATTATGTCCTTATTTCACCTGGCTACAGGTTCCACACAACCCTGGTTGCAATCGTGCTTTTGCTTTTGTGGAATATTACAACAATGCTTGTGCGATTATTCTAGGCAAAAGATGATTTTTGCATGCTTTAGTTTGGATGGTAATGCACCAACTGTAACATAGGTTGATCCAAAGATTACACCTGATTATTTTGCTACCGCTGTTCAGGTAGAACATCCAAATTGATCATGCTAATTATATATTGATATTTGATGATCTACTTGAGAATTAAGTTTCAAGGTAGTTTTAGATACTATGGTTCTTTCAATGCTGGATTTTTATTATTTTAATGAAGAGTGATTCATGTTGCTATGAACTCCTTAGTGGGAAACAAATTGCTATATGTGGAGTTACATTCAAGAAAATGTTACTATTTAAAAACTGTAAAGACAAGTAGAATTCAGATGCAATTGATAGCAATGAACTTTTCCAACATAATTTTTTCCTACTGCTTGATTTGATGTCATTTGTCTTTGAGATTTTTTTTTTGTTTTGCTAATAATACTTTATATCCTCTTCTTTGTCTTTTTGTTCCCATTAATTCTAATATTCTGTTTTGTATAAAATTCTCGAGCATCTGATGGACAATATATTTGCATGTCCTACTGCTGCACATAGATGACTTCGGATTCCACCATATTTTATGGGTTTACAGTGGTCGTCCTGGGGTCCATTGTTGGGTTTATGATGTAAAAGCAAGAAGGTAATGATGTGGTACTTAAAGATTTAATTTATTATTACACTATCTTAACATTAATGGACATTGTATTGTTATCATTAACAATCTTGAGAATGAACAAAGGGCTGCTGTTATTTATACTCTATTTCACGATGCTTAATTGGTTGCAATTTTTGGAATTGGTATCATGGATGAAGGGAAATGGTCTAGAGATTATTTGACAAATTTAGTTTGTGTGTATATTTGGAACAAATGGTAATTCTTGGCATCTGATTCGACTGAATAACTTAAAATGCGAGTATATTTAAACAATTAATAGTGTAATTATCTTTTCTAGACACCATCTTTTTACTTTTTTTTTTTTGCTTGGATAGCGGAAGGGCCGAGATTTACTACTATAACTTGAATAGTTTTTTCTTGATTCTCCCCTTAGATTTTTTGCCTTTAACTTGAAATAAAATAATTAGTTGAGTTATCAATGCAAATTTCCTATCTACAAATACGATGGTTAATTTTTTTAAATATAAATTTTTTTTAAGATTGCAAAGAATTTTATGTTCCAGTGAGCTGATGAGTTAAAGCCCAAAATATACTAAATTTATAAACTGGTTTTGAGGAATGAGCAGAATAACACACCACAACAATCAAGCTAGGTATTTTGGAAATTGTGGGGAAGTTTGGCTCCAAGACGAACCAAACAATAGCATGGAAGGTGTTTAAACAAAAAATAACGAGGAAGGACAATCTCAAATGAAGGGGAATTGCAATCAACACAGATATAACGAAAAATGTGTAATGTGCGGGAAAGAGGAGGGGGGCACATCTTCTTTAATTGTAAGTTTACTTCAAAACTTTGGTATGAGATCCATAATGGCTGAATATTGACATGGTGTTAGCATAAAAATTTCATTATTAGTTTCCTAGAACATTGCGAGATTTCTGGAGACAAGGTCCAAAATAAATTTTTTTCTAAAGCATTTGGATTGGAATGGTAAAGGAGATGCAAGGGTGAGGTTTTTTTTATTTTTTTCCAGGAATTCCGCTCCTGATATGGTGAAAGTGTTAGAAAACTTTAAGATTAACATTTGGAATTGGGTAACTTTGAAAATATCACACTTACAAAATTTGAATGGAACAGATTGGATTAATGAGCTATTGGTGTGTTTGGAGGGAATATGAATACTTTTGTAAAATGATTTCTACCTTTTTTATGAGTTGAGTACCCCTTGTATAGAACTACGTTGTTTATAAATTTTATTTTCAAATTAAAAAAGTTACCATTTTGATAATTTTAAGAGAGTTGGTATAATGTAGTGTGATGTAAATTAATGCATGCAAATGATTTGTTTGGGTTACTTGTAATCCCTACTAATTCAGAGATATATGGTGATAATATGAGATATGGAGTTAATTATACCTCTGCCACTTGTGGCATTCTCGGTAACATTGGCAGGAATTTAGTGAATAGTACTAATTATGCCTCTTTTGCTAAAGATGAGACATTAAAAAGTAATCCATGGTAGCATATATTTGTAGTTGCTTACATGAAAATTAGTTAAAGAGATAGGTATCAACCTTCCTATTCATTATGGGAGCAGGGACATTGTAATTGTACATATTTATTCGTATAATTCACTATGAACTTAAATGAATTGACAGTAAAATAATATATTGAATGACGTGCAACACACTTGTTACTCTAAGAGAATTTTTTTTTCAATGACAAGTAATTTATTATATCTCCAGTGGATCTACCTGAACATGTGTTCTCTAATAGATAGCTTTATGCCGCGCATATTCAAGTGGAATTTTCAAACAAGATATGAAATTGATGATCAAATCAAATGAGAAACATTTGGCAAAACTATTGTATACAAGGAGATTCTAAAACTAAGAGATAATTTTAGTCTTTTAAAAAATCAAAATAAAATAAACTTACTATGATTCAATATCCTCATCGTGGATGTATACAAAAATATATATTAAAATTTTGTTGATGAATATGCAATAGTACTAAGGTATATGGGCAGAGGATTCTTGAATTCAAATAAGGGTGATGTTACATATTATTCATTCTTAAAAACCACTACTTAAAATGGTCAACAAGAACAACTTAGACTAAGAGTCTCAAAGCTAAACTATTTTCTCTACTACCTAATGAAAAATGTCAACTAATATTGCAAAGTTACGGACAACGTGCAATGCACGTGTTGAAGACTAGTATTTAGAAACACTGAGAATTAATAAGTATGAAAATTCTTAAGTTTTTTGTATGAAAACTTACATTAATTTAATATACAACACTGTAAAATCAAGCGAAAATATACATTAATAGTATCATGCACGTTGAATATTCTTTGAGAGAAAGAGAAGTAGAGAATTTATTAATTTCTTATGATGTTTTACTAATCTTTATATCATCAAATACCATAACACTTGTACAAGACAGGCGTGTTATTCTTATTTGTAATGGTAATACTTGTATACTCTTCTTATCTCAAGCAATACTCCTCTCTTCATATAACTATTTTCTACCACGTGTGTTGCACGTTGTACACAAAAGTTTGTAATAAGCAGTTAAATTTTATCATATTGAACTTTGACGTTTAATAGGGCATAGTCTTGTATGTTATAGATGCACTGAGCAACTTAAATGTATTTTTAAAAAAATACTTCTAATATTACTAAAAATTTATCCTTGCTATTACGAAAAGTGAATTAATAAAATATAATTTTTTAATAATAACAGGAGTAACTTTTCAGTAATAATAAGGATAACTTTTCAAAAATACACTTCAGTTGTACGGCGCACCTGATGCACATGAGACTTACTCTGTAAAAAATTGTATCACAAATTAATTCTATCACAATTTTTGTTCTTAAAAATATTGTAGTTAAAGAAACAATTTGTATCTGTAACTTGAACATGACTTGTCAATTCAAAATGAATAGATCTGATGGGGCTCAAGATCATCAATGGTTGTCAAAAGAGTTGTTTTTGGACCCAACGTCCTTAGCAAGCATATATAAATAAATAAAATAAGAAAATCCATGTATTATTGTAGAAATCTTGAAAGTGGTTCCAATGAAATGAGCTTTTCAAGTTTTCGAATGAGTATTCAAAGATAATTCTCATTTTTTGTTCACTGCTACCATATTTTCTAATTGCTAATGTAATTTATTGCAATACACAAATTCTCTGAAATACACATTTCATAAACCTTCTAAACCCATCCACATAATCTCTGTTAAAAAAAGTTATAACATTAGTAAAGTAAATAATTTGGAGAAGTAGACCAAGAAAAAATATTATTTGAATAGAAAATTAGAGACTTTGGCAGATTATAACAAACTCCAATAAAGAAGTCAAGTAATAACCTATTTAACAATACATACTTGTATTGCTTGTATAGGTAGAAGAAACTCTCTCTTCAGTTCATTTGAGTTCAGCATGGGAGGAAGCTGCAGGACATCCCTGGAAGTCCGATATGAGAGCAAGCCGCAGGGTGTCCCTGGAAGCCATCTTCAACCTAACTCAAGTTCCCCTAAGAACCAAGAAACTGTTGAACAATCATAACACATTCCAGAAATCTAGTAAGCATGTGAAATGCAAGAGTCTTGTTCAAGGAAAAACTATTTAGTCATCAACAAAACCCAAATTCTGGCAAAAAAGATACACCTCAAATTTGAAAAAATAAATCACTAAATCAAATGCAAATCTAGCAAGAAGAAGTTCAATTGAAAATAAACGGATCAAAATCTAATTAAAATTCTTAAAAATGGCTTATCGAAAATTACATATTTAACTCAAGCCTTCATGTAACCTCAAACAAAGTACCATTGCTGAAAATGAGGTCAGAGAAAGCCCTAAAGCCTCCATTCTCTACAAAACACCTAAGAAAGTATTATAGAGTCAAGCAAATTACCATTCTTTTAGAAAAGGCCCACAAGAGGAATCACAATTAAAAAACCTCATTTTAATATATATATATATATATATATATATATCAAGCTGGAAAAAATAAGTGTAAGAAAGAAAACTAATCTACAAGCTGAAAACTAATCTTACAAGACAAGAAGAATTTTCACAAAACACGAGAAAGGGGAGAAAATGTATAAGCAAAAAGCGCAAGAAGTGAACGATCAAATTCCAAAAATGTGAGAGTGAGAGAACAGGGGAGATGAGAGAATTTTTGGCAACGGGGAGATAAAGAATTTAAATTGAATTGCTACTTTGAACCGAGATAGAGAAACAACGGGGACAGAGGTAGCAGGGGACATCAAGTTAAAATTTATAGGTTACTTGATAGTTTTGGTAAACTAAATACTCTCAAATTAACCATCTACATAGTGAGTAATAAAATGAATCTTCAATCCAAGTTACTGTTTTTAGTAACAAAGAATGCAAATATATAAACCTCCTCTCTAGTTGTATAATACTGCCAAATATAGGGAGATGAGAGATGAAAAGCCTCTAATTCTTCGTTTACAGGATAACCAAAAGCATCCAATAACATAACATCCAGAAAAAAAATCATGCGGCAAGATGCCTGTTTTTTTTTTTTTTTTTTTTGCCACGAGAGGCAAACATATTAAAGGAGTCAGGACAAGAACATTAATTGAAATATTCAGATCCAAAGTTTGCATTCCACATATAATAAGTTTTTAAGTCACATAGCACTTTTATTAGCATCACAGGTTAAAAGATAAGAGAACTTTCTTTTCAAATACCAACGTACAATACACTCAATACTTAGTTCTGAGGATGATCAAAGAGCTAAATGATGTTCAAGATATCTCTTTAAGCTTCAATGCTTCATTTACCACTCTAGAACTTTGACTGAAGATCACAACCTATGTCCGCACTACGATCTACTTGTTTAATTTTGGAAGGATGAAATGCAATGGAGTCTAACTTTTATATAAGAAACTAAAAAAAAAAAAAAGCTAGTTGTAATTAGTAAAATCTTAAATCTCATTATTTGCATAAATAATGTACTGGTTTAGTAGAATACCCACGAAAAATCAATGTGCATCATTGTTTATGCATGAACAAAAAAAACCACTGGTGTTAAGTTGTTGTACCATTCCCCCAACAATGCTCCATACGCCATCACTGTCTTCTCAATCTCAGATGTACTTGAATGGTCAATAGATAGTCGCACTGGAGGATCCTGACATGAGGGAGTAAAAGTCATCAACAAATTTCGAGAATAAATTAAATGTACCGTAGCCTCAAAAAGTAAAAATTCACTTCCTTGAAAATCTGCTTATTGAAGTTAGCTATGTAGTGCCATAGAAATGGACAATCTAGTTGATCAATTGTAACTACTATATTTTTTAGTAAAATTGTATTGTTATCACTAATGAAACTATTTACTTTTTACAACAAAACTAACTCTATATCTAAACTTACACGTGGGGTTTGTGGGTTCTCAGCCTCAAGAAAGAACCACATTATCCAATATATGTGTGAATATATAATACACGCACATATAATTCAAGTTGACTTGCACCCGATATAAATGTTTAAATATTATAACATCTAGCCCATTATGTAGAAAGGAACCAAAATATCCTGAGCTTTTCAATTGAATCTCAAATAAGTAAAACCCGAGTCAATTGTGAGTTTAAATGAGTTGAGATACTAACTCTGGTAAAAAAGGTAACGACGTACTCTAGTAGTTCGACTGACTCGATGAATGCAGCTGTAGAGGTACAAATTGTTTTTCAACTGTACATAATGACACAAAGGTGGTTTAACGATTATGGAGATGGTGAAATATACGAAAATGAGGTAAATGAGAAAATCTAGATTTGGGAAATTACAGTCTAGGAGAAAAGAAAATGTTCTAAAAAGAGTCAATATTTACCTTGTAACGTCTTGCGGACCTGCAAATTAAACGACGGTCTGAACACTAATTATATAAAGACCCTGAAAATCATGCAATATATAACAATGAGATGGCTCCGCCATCATCACAAAGTGAACATATTATTTTTATATTTAAACGAACTGATTTCACTATAGGTAAATTAATAATTAAATTTTTAACTTACACGAGCAGCCACATTTGCTGCGATAAGAAAATTCATTTGCTGCTTCCCGAAAAGTTTCACAATTTTTAAAACTCAAACGACTTGTAGGGTGAAAAAAAATCATGATTAAACAATTTCCACAAACTACCTTGTGGTTGCCACACACCTGTAGCATTTAGTATGTTCTCCAAGTGTTCTTCTTTGAAAATAAAGCTGTGAAAATAGTGAATACTGGAAGTTAATGTGATATGCTCATGACATGGCTTCAGAAACACTCCGATCAATCATAAACTTGAGCAAAGCATTTCATGACTACACATTGATAACATGGAGATACTTGCATTGATGGCAAACCTTGCCCTCATTGGGAGTTTTCATCTCCATGTAAGTTATTAGAGGCATGGTGTAGTTTTATGTGAACACCCGTAAAGTTTATCACCAAAGCAAATACAGTCTGCAAATTTGAGCAAATGACTAAGAAGAACAACCAGAGTAATGATTAATCAGTAAAGAGGATAAGAATAATCATACATCATACCTTTAGACACGACCTCATACTTGGGTAGAGGTGAAAACTCCTCTTACAGACCAGGGTTTCCCTTCCAAGCTTCTATCATCTAATTATTTATCTCCCTTGCTGCCTTCACCTGACCAGACCAACCCACATGTCATCATAAATGTATTATGTTTCAAGCTCTGCCTCAATTATTTGATTTTGATAGCAGTGGTCTTCCCACCTGGATCTGTAATATGACAAAAGATTTAACTGCGATGTATGTATCAAGCAATTCCAAAATAGGCTAAGAAAACGAAAAATGTATGTAAAGTAATTACTAAAACAATTTTTTCCCACCAACACAATTCCCAAATTTACCATATGTAAGCATACACAATTGAATTGTTCTCAATGTATTGCCCAACCAACATCTAATTATCATTATACACAATTCTGAATGAAATTTCTCAATATAAAATTGATATGAAATCATCTCAAGTTCATTCCCAATTCTCAAAACAATACAAAACAAATCCTCACCATTATCGACTTTTTGACAAATCAACATGATTAGGTTTACTCCCAAGTTTAATCCCAATTCTCAAAATTACGCCGAAAAAATCACCACCATTATCGACTTTTTGACAAACCAACATGATTGAGTTCGCTAAGGCATTAATAACAAATGAAAATTAAGAGATGATGCATAGAAAGTGCGATGAAAAATAACTTAATGACAATCAAACTTGAATTCAAATATCAAATTCAAGGGAGAACTAACCTCCATATCTGACAAAGAAGAACCTCTGCGAGCCTAGAACATAATCGAAACATGAACCATCTACACCAAGAATCAAACCAGTTCACATGCAATTAGCCATTAAACGAATCCCAGCAAGAATAATAGAACAAATCCCAGCAAGAAACCTATAAATTGAATATTGTAAAACACTCAAATTGATTCAAACAAAGAATTTGAATATTGTCATGTCCTATGAAGATAGTTGATTAAAGAACTTACACCTCCGTGAAAGTATAAATGAATGAAACTTACATGTGTGACCTTACAAAATTGTCGCAATCATTAGCTATAGTCTAAGCATTTATATTTTATATGCATAGTTCACACGAGCTCAGATAACCTGGTAAACCCTTGAGAGCGTTGAAACAATGATAGGTATCCTCCACCAGCAGCGGTCCATTTACCTTAATTTTCAAAGAAAAACACAGTCAGCCCATCAACTATTCATCATTCTCTCGTAAGTTATTCTAGAAATACGTTCTATACATATTTTTGCAATACCTCTTAAACAACTAATTGAACTTTCTCTCTGGAAATTTCCTCAGGCTTGCCTTGTAATTCTGGCACTGTTTTGGGAACATAAAAACCAGTCAAAGAACTCAAATGCACATTGACAAACAAAAAAAAGATGAGCATGATTTTGATAACATAATACCATACCACATGTATCTGCAACCATGTCATGTCCAAAATAACGAAAAACCATACATAAAAAAGGCCCTTATTTTATTAATATCAAACTTCTGGAATTATGTTATTTGACAATTACCAGCAATTCAAAATACAAAAGCAAGATAAACTTCCAAAAAAACAAAGTAAATAAAAATTCTAACTATGATGAGCATAGATGTAAGCAGTGTGTATCAAACAGGCGTAATCCCCTGGAGGCTGCTCATTTCGAATCTTCGTGTTTATTTTCATAGAACAGATTAGAAAAACAGTCCCATATACTTAGAAAAATCAGCCCAAACAACAATCCATCTCTAAAGTAAAAAAATTGGGGAAATTCTGGCAATGAATACAGCGAAAAAATAGAGGATGTCGGAAATGAAATTGGGGAACTTTGCTTCATCCTAATAATGATATAACATCCAGAAAACAATTCAAACAAACACACATATTTCACTAATTTTCGTCCAAGAAAATAATTACAGAGAAAATTACCAGGGTCGTGTTAGGTTGATTTTTAAATTCAAGCAATAATTTTTTTTTCTATTCAAACTATATTGAGCTTTGGAGGGCCTGATTACGCCTGTAAATTTCTCATCTGAATCCAATCAATTACGAAATTAGAAAAAAACCAAGCAATAAACTGAATACAATATCAAATCAGCAAATTGCAATTGATCTTGAAACCAAATAGAACAGAGTAAGGGAACCCAAATTGCATAAAAGAATTAAATAATTAAAGAAAGTGTCAGGAAATCGAGGAGTAAACCAGAAATTCAAACCAGTAAAACCAAGCGATCTTCTTAAGAGACGAATTAGGAAGCCTCTGGAGTAACGACCCAAGAACTCGATTACAGTGGAGATGATTTTGGAAAGATAAGGGGAGGAACAACGGTAAAGCAGGTGTAGTGACGGAGGAAGGAGGAGAAGAGATCACGGAGAGGTTGGAAAATGGTACAACAGGAGTGACCGGTGAGAAGGATGGAGAGGAATGGATCGCCTAGAGGTCGGACAGGAAGGAGAAGCCGAGAAGGGCCGATAAGAACGCTATGGGAAAAAATATTATAGGAAAATACTTTTATTCAATTTATTACGGAAAAAAATCCTTTTTAAACAAGTACTTCTATTAATAAGGAAAAATATATATTATTTTAGTATTTATTATATAAAATTCTTTAATTAAAATAATTAATAATAAAGGGGGTTTTCATTTATAAAATATAAATTATATTCAAAATTCTTTTAAAATAAGAAATGGGAATTTTAGAAAGAAAAATATTAAATTGAGATTTTTATTATATTTATAATTTCTTATTCTTTTAATTATTTCAAGAAAAATATTATATGACTATACTTTTAAGTTATCAAAAACTTTTAGTTTTAAAAGTCTAAAAATATCAAAAAGCTCGTCTTTATAGAATCGAAATAGTCGTACAACAAGGAAGTTAGTGAGAACTAGGGATGTTAAAACGGGTCGCGGGCTGGCCCGTTTAGCCCTGAACCGAACAAGGGTTAGATCCAAGCATATGGTGGCCCGTTTAAAACCGGGCCTTTTTGGTCCGGACCGTTTAGCCCGCGGGCTAAACAGGCTAGCCCGCCGGTCTACCGGGCCAACCTGTTTAGCCCAATTTTCTTTTGTTTTTTACTTTTTATATATTTTACTTGTACAACTACAACCACAACCGTGTATGCAACCTACCTATTTTACTTCAACTTTAAATTTTCAATCCTAGTCCAACTATTCGATATATATATATATATATATGAACAAATCAAAGATCCCAGTTTAAGGGATAAAATTATTGAACAGTTTGATATACGATCCGGTACAAATTTGGTATCAGAGCCATTTGATCGTAGATGTATAGTTTTTGTTTAGTGTTTATGATTCAATACAAGAACTCTTTCTTGATGAATATATTCAGCTTTAAGGACAATAATGTCCAGAACTCTTTGATCCAGGAGTATGATATTCCTGAAAATCTAGATCTGTTAAACAGATGGACTATCCCAAGGATAGAACCTAGAACGGTTTACAAAATCGGAACTTTTGAAAGAATAGGTCTTAGACAAGTAGTTAAAACTACTGAATCCTCGATTTCTTTAAATAATGAGGAAATGGTTATTAAGTTACTTAATAAAAGTGATATTTTACCTTATAAATCAACTCATAAGTTTATCCATATTGGATGTGTTCAAATAGCTTTCAGACCTCTTACTCTTAAAGGTCTCCCGGAAAGCTTTCTTGCTGCTTTAAGAGATGGCAGAAACTGTAACTGGAAACAATCTCTTATGGGAGTTATTGAGTCCAGTCTTGCGTTAGGACCTGTTTATTTCAATGTTTATCCTAACCTTGCTCTCTCTTTATCTGATGAAAATATTCTTAATGCTTTAACTCTAAATGTTAAAACTCATGGTTATGATTATATGCCAGGTACACAGGTTATATGTATTTGCTACCGTATTTACTATAAACCTCTTTTTTCTCTAAATCCTATGTGCAGGATAAGTGAAAAGGATAATAATGAGACTATTCTCATTGAAACTAATTTTGGTAAGTCTAGTATTACCAAAAGAAAGCATATAAAATGGGAAGAAATTAATTTTCCTGATAACTGGGTTTTAGAACAATCTGTGCCTAAAATTCCTTTTGTTAACAGTGACTTAAGTCACATAAAACATGATAATAATGGTGTTATCAATATTGGTTTTAATAGCCAGAGGAGACAAAATTCTCTTTCAAGGTCCTTCTCAGGACACTCTTATATTTCTCCTTTAGATTACGAGGTTAATTTTCCCTCTTCGTCTAGAGCTTCTACTTCTCACTACAGAGAAAATACGTTTTCTAAAAATAATGTTTTTGATGAAAACGATATTATTATTAATAAAAATAATATTATTCATAATGCTGAAAAAGAGCCCGAAACAATTTCGGAATGCAATTTCAAACTTTGATTTATGGATATTAAACCTATCCTTGATTTTGCAAAAGGTTCTTCTACAAGAGCCTATATCAATAATGAGTTTAATGATCCTAAATGGGATGATTTTAGAAATTGGTATTTTAAAACCTTTTCTAAAGATGATTTTGATTACTTTGTCAAAAGTTTTTATGAATTTTGTGAAAAACACAATGAAATTACTTTTTATGTTCCTTGGTTCATGAAAACCTTTTATATTGATTTTATATCTGTGATTGAGCGTGATTATAAAATCGTTGCCGGAGGAATTCAAAGATCGATATTTCCTCCTCATACCCCTTTCCAAATGGAAAAGAATGGCAGAACTTTTAATTTTCTTCCATTCTCTAAAATTATTGAAAATGATACTCTTCATATCACTGCTAAGCATATAAATTATATGATTGAGCAGAATAACTTCTGCAATATTTATCTCTCCATTCTCGGAGAAGAAATTATTTCTTTACATGGAAAAATTGACAAAATTATTTCCTTACAAAATAAAATTGTCTCTCAGACTAAGTCTGAAGAAAAGGACAGTCATATTGACACTGTTATTAAAACTGCCTCTTCTATTCAATCTCCTATTGAAATTAAGGATTTTAAAACAGAAGCTTCTGTTTCTGAAATTGAAAAAATTCTTAATGAAAAACTTGAAAAAATGAATATCAATATTTCAGTTTTAAATAATGATCTGGAAGATAACCCTTCTAGTTCATATGAGCTTGGTAATCCAAGTATCAATAAAATTAAATGGGCTGATAAACCCAACTTAACTAAATACTATTATCAAAGGCCTACTCCTTTAGATGTTCTCCATGAAGAACAAGAAAACTTTTTCACTACCTCTTATTCGGGGAAAAGTATTTATGAATGGAATATTGATGGTGCTAGTGATAAACATATTTTTGCTCAGTGTCATAGAATGCTTATGTATAGTTCTGCTTGTAGAATTTGCGGTAATAATGATCTGCAAACCGCTCAGGCTATAACAGTTGGTTTTACTGGCCAACTCAAAGGTTGGTGGGATAACTATTTAAGTCCTAATAACAGAAACGAAATCTTTTCTTCTGATAAAACTGAGAATAATGAGGTTAAATCTGATGCTGTTTATTCTCTTGTGTGTACTATTCTAGAACACTTCACTGGCAGATTTACTAATAAATCTGAAAATACCAAAACTCTTCTTTTAAATATGAAGTGTAAAACACTGACTGATTTCAGGTGGTACAAAGATACCTTTTTATCCAGAATTTATGATATCCCTGATTGTAATCAGGATATATGGAAGAATAAATTTATTGATGGTCTTCCTTATCTTTTTGCTGAAAGAGTCAAGAAAATTTTGAGAAAAGACTCTGACTCTATCCATTATGAATTACATTCTTTTGGAAAAATTATCAGTATTTGTGTCCAAGAAGGATTAAATCTTTGTAATGAGCTTAAATTAAGAAATCAAATGAAAAGAGATAATCTCTTGGAAAAGAAGCAGTTAGGTCATTTTTGTGACCAATTTGGTTTAGACAATTCTAAACTTAAAGCCAGTCTGAATAAAAGAGACCGGAAAGATACTAATATTAAAAGAAAAAATAAGAAGCTTAAGAGTTATCCTGATAAACAGGGTGATGGTCGTGAAAAAAAGCATGCTTATAGGCGTGGAAAGGGTAAAAGAAATTCTTTTAAAGGAAAAAATTATCTTGACCAAATTATTTGTAGAAAGTGTGGCAGAAATGGCCATTATGCTAACCAATGTTATGCTAAAGATAAAATCAATAACCTTGATATTGATGATGCTTTAAAGAAAACTATTTCTGAAATTATTATGGATTCTGAAAATAATGTGTCTGAAGAAGAAAAAATTTCTGAAAATTCTGACACCGATTTCTCTAAAGATTCAAACTCTAATGATGAAAAAGAGTGTGATAATTGCTTAAATGGCCAACCTTGTCTCAATCTTAATTGTATTAATAACAACAAAGATGATGACTTTTATAGACTTATAAGTCAATTTCAAGACATGAATATAAGTGTCTTAGATAATAATAATAATAATATTATAGATTTTCTTAAACAAATCAAAGATCCCAGTTTAAGGGATAAAATTATTGAACAGTTTGATGTTTCTTCTTCTATTAAGAATACTAGCCTTTCTAATAAGGTCAGTAATAATAATTATTACAATATGGGAGAATTAGAAAAAATTCTCAGAAGTAAAAATATTAAACAAAGTCCTGTTACTATAAATGACTTAACACAGGAAATTGAAAAGATCAAAAGTAATGTTAAAATCCTTCAAAAGCAGAATATTGATCTGTCTCTTCGACTTTCTCTTGTCGAAAAAGGTAAAGAAAAAATTAATGATTTTGATTCTTGCACCACTTCTTTTGGTGAGCTTAATATTGATAAAAACCATCTTTCTGCAATAAATATTGTTATGTCTCGAAAATGGTACACTAAGATATCCCTTCTTATCAATAATTCTTTTAAAAAGGATTTTATTGCTATGATTGATAGTGGTGCCGACCAAAATGTTATCCAGGAAGGCATTATTCCCACTAAGTTTTTTGAAAAAACTACTCAATCTCTTTCACATGCAGGAGGAGGTTCTTTAATAATTGAGTATAAACTCAGAAATGCTTCTGTGTGCATCAATAATTGTTGCATCCCCAATGACTTTTTTATTGTAAAAAACTTAACTAGCCAAATGATTATTGGTCTTCCTTTTATCCAAAAAATTTATCCGATTAAAGTTAGTGAAACAGGTATTTCTGGTGTTTATAATGAAACACCTATCTCCTTTAGTTTCATTACTAAACCTTATAACAATATCTTTGATATTATTCAAAATCAAATTAATTATGAGAAAAGACAAATTAATTTTCTCAAAGAAGAAATTAATTCTTTTACCATTGAGGATAGGATTAAAAACCCTAAACTCCAGGATAAGATCCGGCTTTTATTTAATAAGTTTTCTATTGATATTTGCAATGATTTTCCAAATGCTTTTTGGAACAGAAAAAGACATATTGTCTCTCTTCTTTATGAAGAAAATTTTAAAGATACAAATATTCCTACTAAATCCAGGCCTTGCCAAATGAAATCTGATTATTTAGATCTCTGTAAAAAAGAAATTGATTCTTTATTACAAAAGAAGCTTATTACACCTTCTAAGTCCCCCTGGTCTTGCACTGCTTTCTATGTTAATAAACATTCTGAGCAGGAAAGAGGTGCTCCGAGGTTAGTCATTAATTATAAACCTCTTAATAAAGCTTTGAAATGGGTTAGACACCCCATTCCTAATAAAAAGGATCTCTTAGACAGGTTAGTTAATGCCCTTATCTTCTCAAAATTTGATTTAAAATCTGGATTTTGGCAGATTCAAATTAACCCTGCTGATAGGTACAAAACTGCCTTCAATGTCCCTTCTGGACATTATGAGTGGACTGTCATGCCCTTTGGCCTGAAGAATGCTCCCTCAGAATTTCAGCAAATTATGAATGATATTTTTAATCCTTTTAGTGATTTCATTATTGTCTATATTGATGATATTCTTGTTTTCTCCAAGGACATTGATATGCATTTTAAGCATCTTGATATCTTTAAAGAGATAGTCATAAAAAATGGTCTTGTCATTTCAAAACCTAAAATGGTTTTATTCCAGACAAAAATTAAATTTTTGGGTCATTTTATTGAAAAAGGGAATATTATCCCTATTCAAAGAAGTATTGATTTTGGAAATAAATTTCCAGATATTATTACTGATAAAACTCAGTTACAGAGATTTCTGGGAAGTCTTAACTATGTTTCTTCTTATATTAAGAATCTTGCGGAAGACTCTGCTATTCTTTATGATAGACTAAAAAAGAATCCCCCACCTTGGAATGATAATCATACCAAAGCTGTTTCAAAAATTAAAGAAAAGGTGAAGAATATTCCTTGCCTTTCTATTTCTAATCCCCTTTGGGAAAAAACGGTTGAAACAGATGCCTCTGATTTGGGTTATGGAAGTATTTTAAAACAAATAAATCCTATGAATAAACAAGAATATATTATCAGATTTTACTCTGGAAAATGGAATACTTCTCAGAAAAATTATTCTACCGTGGCTAAAGAAATTTTAGCTATAGTTAAAAGTGTTCTCAAATTTCAGGATGATTTATACAATCAGAAGTTTACTATTAAAACTGATTGTAAAGCTGCCACTTTTATGCTTACTAAGGATGTGGAACATAATGTTTCCAAGCAAATGTTTGCCAGATGGCAATCTCATATTGCCTATTTTGATTTTAATATTGTCCATCTTAAAGGAAATGATAATCATATTCCTGATTTTCTAACCCGAGAATATATTTCTTGAATGACAATTATGAGCCTTTCTGGCAGAGGTTCCTATTCCTCTTTTAGAGGAAGAGGAGGCAGAGGAGGGAGACCTCCGATTATACAAATGGGACAAAGATCTCTCTACAACCAGAATATTTCTGGTATCAGTTCTTCAAAAGAACAAAAGGAGTTCCAAGAATTCCTTAGACAAAGGGCTAAAGCCTCTACATCAACAGAGAATAATTCTCAAAATGATGAGGAAGTTTCTTATGCTTCCACGGTTCAAACAGAGAGCAAATTTTTTGACTCTCCTAACAAAAGTTTGATTCTTCTTATAGAAGATGGTGATGAGGAATTTAAAGATTCCCCATGGACTCTCATGGAAAAATATATCCCAAATATTTCTTGGGCAAACCAGACTTACAAACCCAGAGGGTTTTATGAGAATATTCTCATCGAGCTGGGCAGTGTTGATATTTCACACTTTATGATCAAGAATAATATAAATTATTCAAAATTTGTGATCAAAAAGATTTTTTCCATCCAAGAATGGGGAACTTCACCTCTTTCTGAGAGAAAAGTGACTAATAAAAATAGTCAGGCAACCTACCAGTATAATTACTGGGATTACGTTGAAAGTTTTTATAAAACTCTTCTTCATCAGAATGCTAAGCATTCTCACACTTGGCTGATTAAAATCTGCGAAAATATTGGACGGAATCAAATTCCAAACTGGTTCACCTCTTGGTGGAATACCTATGGGGCTTCGGTAGATATTCTGCCTGAACATTTGAAACCCCTCCTTGAAGAATATTCTATTGCCGCTTCTTCAAGAAATACTCATAATACTTGTGAGAAAACCACTTTCAGGTTCTTTGTTGACTCAGGTATTCCTTGGGTCTGGAAGTGGAGACCAGAATTCGGTTATACTGAATTCAAGCTACCTTGCTTATGGAGAATAAGTTCTACCAGATTTTGGGGCAACCTAAATGTTGTCCAGGAGGGTTCTCAGGAACCGCCCATCCAGGAAAATATTGAAAAAATTCGATCTAAGATTGAAGACTTCAACAAAGAGATAATCTCTGGGACTCTTCCTACCCTGTCTGAATATACCAAGAGATATCAGGGAATCCTTGAGAAAGGAAAAATTGTTGATCTCTATATGGATCACCTCAAGAAGAATCTTTTTAATGACATAGATTTTTCTTCAGATTTAAGATCTGATTCCTCTGTGGCCTCTGGGTCGGACATGCAAGATTCACAGGACCCAAATGAAGAAGATGATGTTTGCTTCTCTATCCAAGAAAGCTTTGATCTCCTCAAAGAATCCCTTAAAGGGAAAAATAAAGCTTAAAGTCTTATGGAAGAAATCTACCCTGGAGACTGGAGATTCCTCCTCAGAAATGATCGTGATCTGCACCACGAAATTTGGCAGATCCCTTCTCATTTTAATTTTAATGAAAATAATAATCTGATTAAAGATAAGAATTATCTTAAGGTTCTTAGTAAGAAGATCAGACTTCTTAAGATTTATATCCCAATTCTCAAAAATTCTCACTTCAATCCTCAACAATTAGAGAGGTTCAAGAAGACTCTTTTTCTTCTACAAAAGCAAGCTTCTCTTTTGGCAATCTAAAAACCAGAGGATTTTTCAAGAAGACGAATTAAAGGTCGTCACCGCATACGTCACCAACAGGGTCGTCACTGCTTGTGTCACCAACAGAATAAGTTATGTTCCTGAATAGTTCTTACTATTCATTTTTTATTTTGGAATCCGGGGTTTCATGTCCGGCTCTTCCTCCCCTATATATAGGGCTTTTTCTTTTCTGTTTTAGAACACGCTTGAGTTTAGACTCGCTCTCTCTTTCTCTCTCTACAAACCCCCTTGTAATCTTTCAAGCTGTTCTCTTTGTTTGTGAATAAACTGTTTGCCCTGGTGGCTTTTTAAGGTATATTGTTTTCTTTTACTTTCCTGTATTTTGAGTTCTTACTTAGTATCGCCGCCTTAATGGTCGGCTAATTTATCTTGTATTGAATCATGACCTAGCATAGCTATACTCTACCTTCAGATGCATTTGTTAGCTTGTTTCTATTGTATCTGTATGTTACTATATCAAAGGTAGCGTTGGTTTAACCGATAGGTTTGAGTTTTCCAGTGATATCTATGAGTTAACTATGTGGGCGTGCCCTTTTGCCGTTATGCCGATGGATAGGCGCAGGCGTTTGTGGGCGTAAAGCTTTTTTCAGGTTAACTCATAGACTATGGAATTTCTCAGTCAGTCCTATCTGGTTTGGAAAAGATCCACAGGATACTATTGATATAGTTTGATATACGATCAAAAGTTTTTATGAATTTTGTGAAAAACACAATGAAATTACTTTTTATGTTCCTTGGTTCATGAAAACCTTTTATATTGATTTTATATCTGTGATTGAGCGTGATTATAAAATCGTTGCAGGAGGAATTCAAAGATCGATATTTCCTCCTCATACCCCTTTCCAAATGGAAAAGAATGGCAGAACTTTTAATTTTCTTCCATTCTCTAAAATTATTGAAAATGATACTCTTCATATCACTGCTAAGCATATAAATTATATGATTGAGCAGAATAACTTCTGCAATATTTATCTCTCCATTCTCGGAGAAGAAATTATTTCTTTACATGGAAAAATTGACAAAATTATTTCCTTACAAAATAAAATTGTCTCTCAGACTAAGTCTGAAGAAAAGGACAGTCATATTGACACTGTTATTAAAACTGCCTCTTCTATTCAATCTCCTATTGAAATTAAGGATTTTAAAACAGAAGCTTCTGTTTCTGAAATTGAAAAAATTCTTAATGAAAAACTTGAAAAAATGAATATCAATATTTCAGTTTTAAATAATGATCTGGAAGATAACCCTTCTAGTTCCTATGAGCTTGGTAATCCAAGTATCAATAAAATTAAATGGGCTGATAAACCCAACTTAACTAAATACTATTATCAAAGGCCTACTCCTTTAGATGTTCTCCATGAAGAACAAGAAAACTTTTTCACTACCTCTTATTCGGGGAAAAGTATTTATGAATGGAATATTGATGGTGCTAGTGATAAACATATTTTTGCTCAGTGTCATAGAATGCTTATGTATAGTTCTGCTTGTAGAATTTGCGGTAATAATGATCTGCAAACCGCTCAGGCTATAACAGTTGGTTTTACTGGCCAACTCAAAGGTTGGTGGGATAACTATTTAAGTCCTAATAACAGAAACGAAATCTTTTCTTCTGTTAAAACTGAGAATAATGAGGTTAAACCTGATGCTGTTTATTCTCTTGTGTGTACTATTCTAGAACACTTCACTGGCAGATTTACTAATAAATCTGAAAATACCAAAACTCTTCTTTTAATATATATATATATATATATATATATTCAAGTTTTTATTTAGTTAATTTATGCTTTTATTTAGTTAATTTATTAAATTACTTGAAATTGAATTTAGTCATTTAATTAATACTTGAATTTTATGAACAATGTGTGAATGTAAATTTTATAAATTTATGAACAATGTAGGGTTTCAACATCCCTACTTCATTATTATCTTTCTAATTAGGGTTCATCGGTCGTCACCATGACTCTCAAATTGCCATTATCGGTTGTCGTCTGCTCTTAAATCGCCATTGGCGTTATAAATTTATTTCATGAAAAAATAAAATATTAAACAATGTTTAAATGTAATTTTCATGAATTTTTTAACGATGTTTGAATTTTAAGTTTAAATGACATCGTATTACAGTTACATGTATATTTTATATTAAAAATTAATTTTTTTAGTTTTTTTTTCGGAGCCCGTTAGTGGCCCGTTTAGCCCGCGGACCGCTAGGGTTAGGGTTAGGTTTTGAGTGTTAGTGGACCGATTAAAATGAACCGATAAGGCCCGAAACTGTTTAGGCCCGCAGCCCTGTAGGGCTGGCCCTAATGGGTTAGGGTCAGCCCGTTTAACATCCCTAGTGAGAACACTACCCTAATACACCAACCTTTTAGAAGTGGTGTATTTGCTAATATAGGGTGTGACCTTTAAGTAAGTCTATTCAATAAGTTTTTAAGACAAACGACCTTTTCGATTCTCGTAATACAAATTCTCAAGTTTTCCTAATAATTTAAAGGTCAACGTTTAATCAAATAGTTTCGTACTAGGATTCTGTGCTAATCGGAATACGCACGAGGGATCCGACATTCTATTTGTATATCACTCTCGGGACGTCTCTACAACGCGAGCTATCTTCCAAAGGAATTTCAAGACAGTTGTAACTTAGCTATAAAGTTAAAAGGTGGGTGATGATCTGTTGATTGATCTGCTAATAATACGTTGTGCTGGTATACTCTGAACTCCACTAAATCAATCTAAAATCAAATATCCAACATAAATGTAAACCTATTATATAAGTGTGTGAACTATATGATATTATTATATATATACCTTATATGGATTGTTGTGTTTATCTAATTATATAAATCGATTATGACTGCATGGTAATAAGGACATTTTGTGAGCATGAATCTTTTAAGTATGAATTATGTGTATTCTCCCCATGTTTGGAAATGATAGTTTTTGTGAGGAAAAGGAAAGCTGATACTATTTTTGCGGAATGACGCGTATGGCCATGAGTGGCAATAAGTCAAATTCATGGTCACTGGTAATTATTTTGTGGAATGACACGTACGGCCATGAAATCATAACCTGTAAGTGGGTTCTATACGTCAATTAGAATTGTGAGTGGGGTATCACATGTTAGAAATGGATTATATTTGAGATAGTCTACTAGAACACTCTGAATCGGACTTCGAACAATCTGGTATTTATGACCTAGCCATGCACAAGCACACTCACAAGGCCACGTAGTTAGGGATTGACCTAGCCATGCACAAGCACACTCACAAGTCCATTTTTTTGAATGTATGAGTTACGTGGCAATTTTTCATTAGTTGTGAATTTTGTTGATTTATATTCGTAGTTGTGAATTTCGTTTAGGGATATTTATAATTGTGAATTTAGTTTATTTATATTCGTAGTTGTGAATTTCGTTTAGGGATATTCGTAGTTGTGAATTTAGTTGATTTATATTCGTAGTTGTGAATTTAGTTTAGGAATTTTCGTAGTTGTGAATTTAGTTGATTTATATTCGTAGTTGTGAATTTAGTTTAGGAATTTTCATAGTTGTGTATAAATATAATATGTTATGTTAATCTTTTGAATTTAAATTTATTACAGATGAACTCTCATGATAACCCCGATCAGAGTGGGTCACAGGGTCGGGGACAGGGTCGGGGGAAGAGGAGGCCGGGGTCATTGAGACCGGTGCTCCCGGAGGTTCGGCAGGCCCCGGAGATGATACCATCCTCCTCACAGCAGTCCAGTGATGTTGGCTCTACTACTGTTGCCGGATCTTCGGCTTCACGACAGCATCCCCTGATTGATATCCGTCTCACTGTTGTCCCTAGCGACAACATGTAAGTATTTTTTGATAACGAATTAAATAATTTTAATTGTATTCATTAATATTAACTTGAATTTTTTTTATGTCACAGTATGCTTCCAGGCTATGAGACCAACGCTCGTGTCTCAGAGGCCATTAAGAAGCTCCCGTTCGAGGTTGGCGCCCACTCGTGGTCCATGGTGCCCGAGCGAAAGAGGAGGGAGTACTTCGAGGAGTTCAAGGAGTTCAAGGTATATTTATTATAATTTTATTTACATTTAATATTTTATATTGAATTTATTTGTTAATATTTTATTTTTAATTTAACTGCAGAAGTTGTGCGTCTGAGACGAAGCCCATGATAGTGTTATGTATGGCTTGTTCTGCGCGAAAGTGCAGGAGCGGTACAAAAACATTATCTACGGGCTGAGGAAGAAGTTCAATAGTGGGGCGCAGCTGGAGCTGGGTGTTGGGAAAATAGGGGTGCCCGGAATCTATTCGGGATGAAATTTAAATAAGAATTTAAATACAATTATTACTAGCATGAATTAATCCTAATTAATTCAAATAATAATTCCAACAACAAATTTATCATCATGCATGTTGAATTAATTCACATAAAATCTATGGCGGAATAAACAAGAAATTATGTGACTTATGTACCTCTTGTAGAACTGGCCTTTGAATAAAACGGGACAAACACGAACACGCTTTATCAACCCAAAAACCTTCTCAAGTATTTCCCTTTCGCCTTACTTGATCACCGGTGGGAGATGCTTTCAAGTAATTTAAATAACTAAGGAAAAAGAAAAATATATATGCTCTTGATTTTTCCAACACATGGAATTATGTACTTGGAGATGAAATAATCACCCCCTATTTATAGATGAAGTGGCCGAAATTTGTAGAGATTTATGGGCCTGGAGAAAATCTTTTCTTAGTCTCTAAGAAATCTTGAATATATCTCATATATTCTTTTTTCCATAATAAAATATTCCACAAAAATCTCACACACCTATTAGACTTGCAATTTTCGAAAACTTCAAGAAAAGAATCCAAGATTTGGATCTTCTTGAATATATGAGATAATCTTGTATTCCAAGAATACTTATCTTCCATAATATCTTTCCAAGAAAATCAACAAAATCTTTTCTCTCCTTGATTTCCATATTTTCGAAAACAATAAGAAAAATCAGCATTATATTTTCTTTTTATTTTAATCACCTTATCATTATTGGGCTACTTAATGGGCTACTTGAGGGGCCTTAAGGAGAATTAAGATTGGACCTCCTAATGGACTTCTGAATTTCAATATTGAGCCCCAATATAATTCAGCCCATTAATATTAATTATTACCACTAATAAATTAATATTGCACTATCCATCTTAATCCATATTACAATAATATGGGCTCCCTGTTATTATTTCCCGCGTTTAAGATTATCAAGTCCATTAATTAATTAAGCTTCTGAATAGCTCTAAATTAATTAATATATTTCACCTTGGAGTAAAGACAACTCAACATTATTATCCGTACCGAAGAAACTAATTCTTCACTTGCAAGATTTGGTACGATAAAACTTCTGAGCCCACCAAGGGGACTAATCACACGAGCCGTACTCGTACGCATTTCTCCGTATTAAATCTTAGCAACCGTCGTATGATTAATATTACTGCCCAAAATATAAAGTTCTAAGTCACAATGATTCTCACCCAACATGAATCAAAGCAGTAACCATTAAGCACACACGGTCCTATTTAAGTGACAGAGATTAAGAAATCAACAACCACTGAGGTCTAATTCTTCACATTTCAGAACAAAAGAATTTATCCTCGCTGTAGGTCCTCTTCAACACATACTAAATGTGCTAGTGCAATCTCTTAGTCAAGACAGACCAATCTGAGACTTACACATCGACCTTTCACGGCGGATTGTTCAATTCCACCTAGGTCGTGAAAATGTACGTTTAGTTACAAGGAAACTGTTAATGTTATCTTCCGTGATCAGGTATCACCATATTAACTACAATGTAACTAGTACTATTAATGAACTGTTTGCAATAAATATTTAACATTCAATCATATCTAAAGCATATGCGATAAAAGAATTATTCTCATAAAACAAGTGTTAAATACATGAGTTATACGAAGTAAAAGCATACTTTCACGTATAACTCCAACACTGGGCACAGGGCCAGACGGACGTTCCGTCTGTGACACTTTGGTTGCTCACTGGAATAGTGAGTAATTCAAAGCCAAGTCTGAGAAGTCCGGGGAGAACCGATTGAAGGATCCCACCGAGCACGGCGTCGCCAGACATCGGGCTGGATCCCGATCCATCTACGAGCACTCACTCGTCTTTGTAAGTATCTATTAAATTTTAATTACATTTGAATATTAATAAATTTTTAAATGTTTAACATATCATTGAATTTGGTTCGAAACAGGAGAGAGAGCACGGACGAAAGCCCTCTCTCTATGAGCAGATAGAGATCTCCCACCCAGTGAACCCGAAGACTGGGACGTCTACCTACGCCCGCACCACCGAGATCCATGTAAGTGTTTAATTAATTTTGATTAATTTTAATTTAACTATTATAATTGTAGTTTAATTATTATAATTGTATTTTATTTATATAATTTCAGAACCAATTTAAAAATCGTCTCGCCCAGGCCTCGCAGCAGGTGGCCCCCGGAGACGACAGTGGAGAGAACCCCACCCCTCCCCGGATTGACGAGGACCGCATCTATTTAGATGTGGTCGGAGTCAAGAAGGGGAAGGTTATGGGGCAGGGCGGTCACAGTAAGGCCATCCTGCAGACCTACCGCCAGAGCAGTGGATCGTCCTCATCGATCGACTTTGCTCCCTCTCCGGTAGAGCGTGAGCTGAGAGCAGTCCAGAAGCAGATGGAGGCCCTCACGAGCTACAACGTGAGTCTTCGGGATTGGTTCACCAGCATCACTCAGCAGATGAGCATTAACGCCCAACCCCCACTCCCACCATATTTTGATGCCGGGGTGAGCGGTGCCGGGGGGAGCGGTGCTGGGGTGAGCGGGCACGGAGATGGTGAGGGCGAGAGCGATGGTGGGGATGATGATATTGATATCAACGAGTTCCTCTCTGGAGAGGATTGACGAGAGAGAGAGATGATTTTTTTTTATTTTTTGTTGAATATTTTATTTTATTTGTTGAATATTTTATATTTTTTATTGAATATTATAGATTTGCATATATTTTTTATTGAATAAAAAAGTTAGTAAATATATATATATATATATATATATATATATAAACGAATTAGAAACAAAAAAAGATTTAATTTGATGAATTTAAAACAAAAATGGGAGTCAATTTCGAATTATATACAATTAAATGAATAAAAACGAATGAATTAATAATTTAGAATAGTCTAAAATATTAAATTTATAATATTAATAAAAAAAAGTGTTGGTCCCGAAACGAGTAAACAGGTGTATGGGGGGGGGATACACCTGTGATTACAAATTAAAACTTCTTCAAAACTTATCAGGTTACTTAAGACAATAGCTCGTCAGTGGACTTGAGGTCTGCTGAGAGTTATTCTGTGAAAGCTTACTGAGATAATACCTCTACTGAAAGCACAAGACTTTCAGTTGAACTACTATCTAATTAGCTTTCAGATGCGGATTAGTGAGCCCTTTAGAAATATCGTTTTACTTTGATAAACTTGAGATTAACACACACTTATGAAATAGCAGAATGTAAGTACACAAGATGTAAAGTGGTTCAGAGATAAATCTCCTACGTCCACTGGCCTGATCAAACAGGAGAATTCCTTTCACTTGGAATTCCTTGTGTTATAGTGCCAAGGTGCACTGATCAACTTCTCCTCTCTTAGGATGATTGATCACTAGGAAATTCCAGGTCCTAGTTCCCAAAACAAACCAGCTTTCAGACTGATACAACAATCAGCTTACTAACACCACTTAACACTAGCTCTCAACCTAAACACTGAGTAGGGTTTTGAGTAGGGTTTTGGTTCCAACTATTTTGAGATAATCCTTACAAGTTTTAGCTCAATGCTTAGGATTGGATTATCTCTTTCTAAGATTTGGATATAGCTTTAAGCTTGGTTACAGAAGGTTTGTTAGGCTCTCTACAATTGTGAAACACTTGGGAAACAATGATAATTTCGAGTGCTTCTGGATGATTATGAATGTAGAGATAGCTTTGATCTTATGAGTTTCCCGTACTTGTAAATGTGCACGTCCTTCTGTATTTATAGGCTTCCTTGAAAATCTTCCCGTTGGATTTAAATCTTCTCAAGTAAGTCTTCTTGTATCTGATTGGTTCAAACGGCTGTATTTGAAGCTTTAAGTTTTGTCAAGAAACGGCTGCAAAAACATGCTGTTCACCAACTATCTGTAGATTGCTAGGTGAAAGACTTTTGGTACTTGTCAGGCTGGGGCAGGTCGGCTGTCAGTAAAGTACACTGACGTGTCATCTCTTCATTGGACCTTAAGTCTGTATGCCCAGATTCTTGTCTTGCTTTAAGGTGGAACTCCTCTGAGAGAACCTTCTTATTCCTTCATTTATTGTAAGCTTCATTGAAATTCATTTTGCCTTGTTCCAACCGGATTAACTAACAACTTTAAATATGTTTAGCATTCAATGTACTTGTTAGTTTCTTTATCAGTGGACCTTCGTCCTCTACTGATAGATTTAGTCTTAGTGAGAATGTACTTAGAAAACATTCAAGACTTAGACTTCTTTCTCAGATCACTTAGTCTTCAGTGGACTTCACTTCAGCGGACTTTATCTTCAGCAGACTTCATACTAAAATACACTCTAGTTATTACTAACTGTACTCCAGTTCTTAACACTTAGAACTGTTGAACTAAACATTAACTCTACTGAATAATTTACTTACAAAACAACTTAGGAGGGACATGTTGGCATCTAATCAAAACAAGTCTTATACATTTTCCCAACAATTTCCCCCTTTTTGATTATGCCGGAACCTATCTTATTACATATCTTCTTCCAGATGAGGTTCTTCAGATGACATTCAAAGTTCACAGTTTTTGTAAGTAAAAACATTCAAGTACATAAGCCTAAATGATAATGAGATATTATCTTGGGCAAACATCAGCAGAGTTCATTTCATTGAAAAAAGATGAAGTACAAATTACATGAAGTCAATTCTCAAAAAGTTTGAAACTAAACACACCTGGGACTTATAAACAAATGCCCAGCAAAAGATACAACTTTCTCAGATGGACTCAAAAAGAGGTTCAAGTCCATATTGCTTGAAGACTCTGATCTTTAGCTCATTCTTCCTTTCCATCATTTCCTTCGAATGTCCTTTGAGACCAAGATGCTCGCATAAGGATGTCCACTCTTCAGTGATCCTTTCTCTATCAACAGCTCCTGTTGCATCTTGAGGAGGCCAGTAGGTGATTGGCTCAGGGGCCTTCAGAGCATGATCAGGGAAGGCATCATTCCAAGCACCACTGATCTCAGGATAGAGTTTGGGATAGGCATCAAACAACCATGAGTTGAAGACTTCTTGTGCATTGTCCCTTCCTAACTCTCCACTGACATAAAAGGAATAAACGAATTCCCTTTTTGCAGTCTCCCAAGCATCATTGAGCTTCTTAGGAACCCAGGCATCATGGTGAGGGAATCTGTTTTGAGAAGGTGTGATCTTGTCTTTCTTCAGTTTGGCAGCCCACTTAAGATAACCACTTCTGAACTTCTTAGAAGTAGTTTTATCAAATGTGGCTAGCCTCTCCTTTCTTTTCCTCTCAGCCAGCTCTGCAATGGTCTCTATCTTATCAACCACCTTATCTCTCCTCTCCTGCTGCTGGGCTGTTAGCTTCCTTGCTCTCTCATTCATACCTCCAGCCTCTTTAATTAGCTCAGCGAGCTCTGTGACTTTGGTAGGTGCAGACTTGGGAAGTTCAGAAGATAGGGGTTCAGGGTTGAGAATAGGAAGTACCTGAACTTCATCAGTAGAGGTTGTGGACTTAGCTGCCAACCTCCCTGAGGTTCTTGTCTTTTTAGCAACCTCTGCTGAGAGAGTTTCAGATGCCTTCCTCTTTGCAGGTTCCCCCTTCTTTGCAGCTCTCTCTTCCTTCTCTTTCAGATGAGCTTCTTTGAACTTTGAGAGGTCTTCTGATGATGTCTCCTTGTCCTTCTTTTCTCCAACCAGCCTCTGGGCCTCAGCATCAACTTTCTTCAGGGTGCTCTTCACTTGTTGGCCTTTTTCGAAATCAGGGGTTTCAAGGATAATGTTCATTTTATTCTTGGGATCAGCCTTCATATCCTTCGCACTTATCCTCTTTTCCCCCTTTCCGGCATTAATCATACACTCAGCCACTGTGATGTTGAGCTTCAGTTGATCATGTGCCAATGCCTTCAGCTCAGTTGAGCAGTGATCTACCTCATCCTCAAGCCTTTCTAAAGTAGCCCCAGCAGTCTGCCCAAATTGAACAAACTGCGCAAGCTTTTCATTGATAAGCACATCAGTCTTCTCTTGAGTTGGGAAATCCTCAGCTGCCTTCTTTAGTACCTCTCCCAGTTTGGCTCCCAGCTCAGCATGCTTGGCCTCGAATTCAGACATCTTCGAGTTCCATAATCCTTCAACCTTTCCAAGAAGGTCAGTTGAGAAGGCCTCCACTGATGACTTCAGGTTGATGGAAACGTTCTCTACTGAGTCTTTGAGGAATTTGGCTCTGGCCTCTTCTTCAGTTTCCTCCAGCTTCTTCAGTGCATCAATGACTAGCACACTTTGCCCCTCAACTACATCAATCACCATCTGCTGAGAGTCGTCAATTTTAAGTGTGAGATTCTGGAGTGATGTAGTTGTGGACTCCATGAGTTCGTCAATGTGATCTGAGAGGATGACCATTTCGTCCACCTCCTCTTGGACAACTTCTTGGACATCTCTCAGCTGAGTTTCAAGAGCAGGGATTCTTTCTTCTTGAAGTTTAAGCACTTCATCCTTCAGGGGAGTTAGGTTGACCTGGACTGGGGGGATCTCATCAGTTTGAGTACCTGCATTTAAGACAGTGTTAGTTTTTCCTCCCTCAATCTCACCACCCAAGTCACCTGTAACTTCTAACTCCATTGGAACTCCCTCCTCCTCACTCATCTTACTTCTCTCATCACTCTCTTTTTCAACTATTTGTTTTTCAGCCAATTCACCCTTTACAGGGATGATTGCTTTCATTTGACCTCTCACAACTCTAGTGATTTCAACATCTTTCTCACCACCCTCAATTTTTTCTTTCTCTTTTTCAACTCCTTCGATTCCAGACACCTCAGTTGACTCTAAAGTCACCACTGAGGGCTGTTGTGGGAGAATCTCAGTAGACACCTCTACTGGACCCTCCTGTGGCAAATTTTGAGCCTCAGTATCCCTTGCCTTGGATACATCCTTGGCTACCTCACCATCACCTTGCCTTGGTGAGGTCCCTCCTCCTTGTATATGTTCTTCTTTCTCTCCCTCTTTCTCCTTCACCTCCTCTCCTTCAGCTAACACTTCAACTGACTTCTCTTGCTCATCAACATCAGCCCTCTCTTCCTCAGTTGCATTCTTAGCCTCAGCTATCTTCTCCATCACCAGACTCTCAAAAATTTTCTCATCACAGAGAAGTCTGGTTTTGGTCATCCCTGCAAACTGCAACACCTCCATCTCCTCCTTCTTCCAATCATCAGTATTGCTGCCTTTGACTGCCAGTAGAATTTCTCCTAGCCTCCTATCTTTGAGCTGGACAAGGAGTCTCAGCCTCAAGAATAAAGCTTTCAGGGTTGGGTACCCATCAAGCTCAGGGTACTTAGACTCTAAAGAGTATGCAACTTCATCCTTGAGAGTATCAAGGAAGGAGTACTCTTCTTCATCGTCTGAAGGAAGGGAAGGGGTAGGGGATCTGCTTTCTGTTGGCTCTTCTGGGATAGACTCCAGTTGAGTTGGATGAATTTCAGGAGGGTTCAACTCAGATGAGGTTTGAGTGTCAGGTGAGGTTGGGTTTTGGTCAGTGGGGGTGGATGATACAGGTTCAGATGGGGTTGAGGGAATGGGTTCAGTAGGGTTTGATGGGGTGGTTTCAGTTGGGGTGGAGATGGGTTCAGTGGGGGTTTCAGTTTGGGATCCACTTGCTGGCTTTTGAGAGCCATCAGTGGGGGTTTGAGTGTGAGTTATTTTGGAGATGCGTTTGGTTTTAGCGGCAGGGGTGCGAGGTTTAGTGATTTTAGGTTTGATGGGGGTAGGTGCAGGGACATCTGAGTCAGACTCAGTTGAGATAGTGTTGGGAGAAGAGGTAGGGTTACCTGATGAAGACTCATCAGTAGAGTTAGTGATTCTGACTTTCTTCGAAGCAGCCTCTTTCTCTGCTTCAGAAGACCTCTTCTTCTCCTTCCTTGAGGCCTTCTCTGCCACAGCCTCCTTATGTTGAGCCATTTTGTCACTCAACTTTACCAATCTCCTCTTCAGCTTTGTTTTCTTCCCCTCAGCAGGGGTAGCTTCCTCCTCCTCAACTGCCTCTGGGCTTTCCACAGCAGGCTTAATCATCCTTGCCTCCAGAGTCTTTCCAGACTTGAATAAGATCTTTAGATTGCTCCATTTCCTATCAGGGATCCAATCTACTCCCAGATCTACATTCTCTATCAAGTAAGAGATTTTTGTTGCATAGTTTAGCTTACTTGATAGTTGAGGAGATTTGTCAGGTTGAAACTTCGAGTGCTCTTTATTCAAGGCCCTCAGAAAGAACTGCTGCCAATTGTATGGCTTTTCCTTGCTCTCAACTATCGCCTTCATCAGCCTGAGCTTTGGCTTGCTCACTTGCTCAGTACTCCCTTGGTTTCCCAAGATACATTTACTCACGACTTCACAGAGAACATTGTAAACTGGCAGGAGTTCACTTATGTTCATTGTTGGGGTGTATTGTACCTTCCTCTGCATTATGGTTTTGACCCATTCTTCCTCTTTCTCTACTATGCACGTGTCTGGATTGGGACCTTCAGAAGGAAGATCAAAAAGCTCCTTCAGAACTTCTCCGCTCACTCGAATCTCCTTCTTTATCTTTTGGTGCTCTGTGACCTCCATGTTATCTCTCATAACTTTCTTCTTCCTTTGCAAGATCAGATGAGACTTGATCCTTGTATCTGAGTTGGAGACATTGTTGTAGAATTCAAGAACCTGTCTGTCAAAACAGTTCTCTGGATGGACAGATAGAAATTTCTCTAACCCAGCACTTTTTATCATTTCAAGGGCTTCTTTGATGTGAGCATACTCGGGTCTGGACTCAATTTCTGGGTTATTAAAAACCACGATGGGTTCATACCAGAAGTTATCTTTATGGGTAAGGAAACTAAGATTTAGTTTTGCCATTTGAATAAGAGGGTTTGAGAGAAACGATTTGCAGAGAGTTGGGAAAAGAAGTAAGTGTTTGCTTTGGAAGTGTATTCGAAAAGGTTTACAAATGATCGTTTGGAGTTTTTATATGAGTAATGAATGGTGAGATTGAACAAAGAGATCAACGCCTGAGATTGATCGTGTTTGAGATCGTGGATAGTTGCAAGGTTTAGTGGGGGGGGTTTTAAGAAATCTTGACGGTTAGAAAAGAACCGCCTAATTGAATGGTATGGATTTAAAAAGTTGGTAGCCGGAAGGTCTCATCATCCGGCTTTTAGGGCGCGTGAGATAGGTAATTGAAAAAGCATGTCTGACTTGTACCACGCGCATTAAATGCTTGCCATACCAAAATCTCTTCGGAACAGTGGAAAGAGATTTAATTTTTCAGAAAGCACTCATTAGTAAATATATTGAAACCAATTAAGATATATATAAAACTAAGAGGCTTTAGCTTTGAAAATAACATAAGTATGAACTTGACCTCCACTGAGGTTCGACCTCGTCTGATATTAAGGCCTCTTCTGAGATGAGGAGCTTCTTCTGAGAGAAGATCCTCTTCTGAGTATGAATCTCTACTGAGTTGAAGGTAACTCTACTGAGATTCAATCCTTTCTTTACTCTCCTGGATCTAGGAGTCCAAGCTCCACTGACAACTCTTGAAACCTTGCTTCAGCCAAAGGTTTAGTGAAGATATCTGCCTTCTGCTTGTCAGTGTGGATTTTGAGCATTTTGATGTCCTTCTTCTCCACATGATCTCTGATGAAGTGATGCCTTATATCCACATGTTTGCATCTTGTGTGGAGAACTGGATTTTCTGAAATAGCAATTGCACTATTGTTGTCACAGAAAATAGGGACTTCATTGGCAAAGATGTTGTAATCTCTCAGTTGTTGTCTTAGCCAAAGAATTTGAGCACAACAACTTCCAGCTGCCATATACTCAGCTTCAGTAGTGCTTGTGGCTACTGAATTTTGTTTCTTGGAAAACCAAGAAATCAGTTTACTTCCCAAGAATTGACAAGTGCCTGAGGTTGATTTTCTATCAATTCTGCATCCACCATAGTCAGCATCTGAGTATCCTGTGAGTTCTAGATTGTCATCTGAGGGATACCACAATCCCATATTCACAGTACCCTTAAGATATTTGAGAATTCTCTTGGCAGCTTCCAGATGACTTTTCTTGGGGTTGGCTTGATATCTTGCACAAATCCCAACTGCAAAAGTGATATCAGGCCTGCTTGCTGTGAGATACAGTAGAGATCCAATAATGGCTCGGTAGGAAGTCTGGTCTACTGATTCTCCATCCTCATCTGGTTCCATTTTGGTGTTGGTGTTGAGTGGAACTCTTGCAACCTTGCTGGTCTGGCATCCAAACTTGTTGATCAGCTCCCTTGTGTATTTGGCTTGGTTGATGAAGATTCCTTCAGTGGACTGCTTGACTTGAAGTCCTAGGAAGAAATTCATTTCTCCCATCATAGACATCTCAAACTTTCCCTTCATCAGTTGAGAAAATTTCTCACAGAGGACTTGGTTAGGACATCCAAAAATGATATCATCCACATAAATTTGAACCAGCAATGTGTCCTCTCCTTTTGTGATTCTGAAAAGTGTTCTATCAACTCTCCCTTTGATAAAACCATGATCCAAAAGGAATTGTGACAAAGTATCATACCAAGCTCTTGGAGCCTGTTTCAGTCCATATAGAGCTTTCCTCAGTCTATATACTTTGTGACTTTCTTCAAAACCTGGGGGTTGCTCCACATAGACCTCTTCATTGAGTACTCCATTCAAGAAGGCACTTTTAACATCCATCTGGTACACCTTGAATTTCTTGTGAGCAGCATATGCAAGAAATAACCTTATTGCCTCCAATCTGGCTACTGGAGCAAATGTTTCATCATAGTCAAATCCTTCAACTTGAGAGTAGCCCTTTGCAACTAGCCTGGCCTTGTTTCTGACTATGATATCATTCTCATCCTTCTTGTTCTTGAATACCCACTTGGTTTCTATCACATTGCAGTGATATGGTCTGTCCACCAACTCCCATACTTGATTCCTTGTGAACTGGTTGAGCTCTTCTTGCATGGCAATAATCCAGTTGGAATCTTGAAGTGCTTCTGCTATGGAGCTTGGTTCCTGGTTTGATAAGAAACAACAAAACAAAGCACTTTCACCATGAAAACTTCTAGTTTTGACTCCTGAGGTAGGATCACCTAGGATTTGCTCAACAGGGTGATCTGAGAGCCAAGTTCTCCTAGGCTGATGCCCTTCAGTAGAGTTTAACTCTTCTGAAGTTGAGTCACTAGATATTGGAATGAAATCGAATTCAGGAAATAAGACAGAGGGTTGAAGTCCTGAGTCATCATTCAAGGTATTTTCATTCTCAATGGTAATTTCATTGGTTCCCCCTTGAATGATAGTTTCAGTGAATGTCTCAGCTGTGACCACATCTTCATTGACATTGGTTACCTCTTGAACTGGGATGGTGTTCATCAGTTCAGTTACATCTTCAGGAGGGCTCTCAGGTGAGCTTTGATGAGTGGTCTTATTTTGAGTGTCCTCTTTGAATTGTTGATCATTGAGGTTGTCCCAAGTTGGGATGAATGTATCAACACAATTCTCAGGATATCCTTTTGATTTGATACTCAGTCTAGTTAGCCTTTTGCTTATCACATCCTCATTCTCCTTACTTCTGGACTCAAAGGTAGACTCATCAAATGCCACATGAGGTGTTTCTTCCACAACAAGAGTTCTACAGTTGTAAACTCTGAAAGCTCTACTGATTTGGGAATATCCTAAGAAAATTCCTTCATCAGCTTTGCTATCAAAAGCTTTCAGTTGAGTTTTCCCATTGTTGTGAATGAAACACTTGCAACCAAAAATATGAAAGTAAGATACCTGTGGCTTTCTGCCATTCCATAACTCATATGGAGTTTTTCCTTGATGTTTGGTTACCATGGATCTGTTTTGAGTGTGGCAGGCAGTATTAATAGCTTCAGCCCAGAATCTTTTAGGAACCTGAGCTTCAGCTAACATTGTCCTTGCTGCCTCCTTGAGAGTCCTATTTCTTCTTTCAGCTACTCCATTTTGTTGTGGAGTTCTTGCAGCTGATGTCTCATGAGAAATACCTAATTCTTTGCAATAATCAGATATAATAGAATTTATGAATTCAGTGCCCTTATCTGATCTTATCTTTACAATGTTCAGGCTCTTTTCATTGCTAACTTTCTTCAGGAGCTCTGGCAGTCTCAGTTGAGTCTCCTTTTTGCTTGCAAGGAATATCACCCATGTGTACCTGGAGAAGTCATCTACAACAACAAGTGTATATTTTCTCCCATTGATACTTACAGGGGTTACTGGACCAAAAAGATCCATATGTAATAGTTGAAGTACTCTGTCAGTAGAGGTTGCTACTTTGCTTTTGAAAGATGCCTTTACTTGCTTCCCCTCCTGACAGGCTTTACAGATATGTTCTTTGTTGTAAACTTCATTTGGCATTCCTTCTACCAGTCCATGTCTTGCTATCCTGTTCATCATCTTGAAGTTCAGATGACTTAGCCTTTTATGCCATTACCAATTAGTGTCAGTTGAGCTCTTAGCTATAAGACATGCATTTGGTGTGCAAGATTTCCAATCTGCAAGATAGACATTTCCCTTTCTTGACCCAGTTAGTAATACCTGTTGTGAAGATACATTCTTAACAAAACACAGGTTACATGAAAATTCAACACTGTATCCCTTATCACAGAATTGACTTATGGACAGTAGATTATGCTTAAGTCCACTGACAAAGGATACATTGCTTACTCTTACTGAGCCAATAATTAAAGTACCATAACCTCTAGTGGCTCCTTGAGAGTTGTCACCAAAAGTGACTTGTGGACCTTCCTTCTCAACAAATTATGTCAGGAGATCTTTGTTGCCAGTCATGTGCCTAGAACATCCACTGTCCAAGTACCAGACTGATGATATAAGAGCTTCTCCTTTGTTGAGGTCCACTGAGCCCTGCAATCACAGATCAAGCTTTAGGTACCCATTTGGTGTTGGGTCCTACAAGGTTAGCTGTACCTTTCGGAATCCAAATTTGCCTCACTGTTCTAATCACTTTAGATTGGCTAATTTGTCTTCCATAAACATCTACATAGATTGTTATCTCCCTAGGTGCCTTGGGAGTAAACTTTCTATGGGTGTCAGCCTTTGAAGGAACAGGAACCTTCTTCACATTCTTTCTCTTTGGCTTGGGTGCACCTGGTCTTGGTTTTTGTTTATAAAGGTATGAAGGACCTTTTCCTTTAGGCACAAAAGGACTAGGTCTTTCATATGAGTCATTCCTTGAGGACTGCTCATACCTGGGTGTTCTCAGCTGAGGTTGCTTCATCTGTGAAGACCTCGGCTGATAGTACCTCTGCTGAGATCTAGTCTGATAAGTCACCTGAGCCTTTCCATTTAGTTTTGGCTTAGATTGACTTTTCTTTTGAGTGATCTCAGCTGGTCTTTTTCCTTTATCCACAGTCTGTGGTTGAAATGTCACAGACTTGACAAAAACTCTCTTTGTGCCACTTGAAGAAGCAACACTCAGAGGACCTTCTGAAGGTTTTGGAATAAAGCCTATCCCACACTTGTTATTTGGATTGGTTTGAAAATTTTGGATCTCCTCTATGGCAAGAGAGGGTTTGTTTAGAGCATCAATCCTTTTTAACAAAGTCTCTTCAGATTTTTGTAAGACATCAATTTTCAGGAGAGAATCCTTTATTTGGCTTACCAATTTTAAATTCTCTTCAGTTAACTTTGTCTTAGATTCATTGAGATCTTTTATCAGTTGATCTCTATCATTTCCTTGACTTCTGAGGATTTCCACCTCTTTTGTCAGTTCAATGGTAGATTTGACTGGGTTCAGATCTGCTTGATTCCCAGACTTAATTAACTTGGAGTTTTCACTCAAGAGTTGTTTGTTCTCATCTTGAAGACAGAAACTTGCTTCTTGCAACCTTGAGAAATCAATCATCAATTGTTCCAAGGCGGACTGAAGATTGAGTTCCTCAGTTGACTCTGAGCTTAGCTCAGGTGTGTGTTCTAGAGAAATGGATGGTTTAGATTGTACCTCTGGTTCTTCTCTTGCCATGAGGCACATGTCATCTTCACTGCTGTCAGAGAACAGTTCATCAGGTGACTCCAGGTTTTCATCAACATCCCCAGCCATCATGGCTTTCCTTTCTCCATATCTTCTGTCTCTTTTGGCTTGCCTTTCTCTTCTTTCTTTTGTGCTCAGTTGAGGACAGTCATATTGAAAGTGCCCAATCTTTTTGCACTGAAAACACCTGTTGGCATCATCATTCTTTTCCTCAGTGGACTCTCTGGTCTTTGATGATGATCCTTCAGCCTTGGTGTAATTCTTGTATTCCTTCTTCTTTTCTAGCTCAGATGAGCTTTTCTCTCCTTCTCTGGTAGTCTTTTGTGGATAACTTCTACCTTCCCTGTTATCCCTGTAAAATCTCTTATATTTGCCAAAGTGGCTGTTAAGTTGTTCAAACCTTCTAGCCATGAGGCTGAGTTCCTCCTGCATCTCAGCCTTGCTTTGAGACTTGCTTGCCTTTGTACTCTTCTGAGGCTTTGGGGATTTTGGCTCAGACTCCTTAGCTTTGAAGGCAACTCCCTTCTCAGCTGAGGTCTCATCAGGAGCCCTTTTCCTGTTCAGATCAAACTCATAAGCCTTAAGTTCAGAGAATACCTGTTGCATAGACATGCTGGATAGATCCTTGGTATTCTGCATCATTACAGAGTACACATCCCATCTTGAGGTTAGACCTCTCAGGATCTTTAAGGCAACTTCTCTTTTGGTGTAGACCTTTCCCAGAGAATTTATCTCATTCATGATGTCAGTGAACCTCCCATCAAGCTGGTCTATGGTCTCAGTGGACTCCATGGTGAACTGCTCATATTTTTGAACAGCTACTGAAAGCTTGTTCTCTTTTATCTTGTCAGTTCCTTCACACATGAGAGCCAGAGTGTCCCATAGTTCCTTTGCTGTCTTGCAGTGGATCACTCTTCCCATTACAGAATCTGGAATAGTGGTGTAGAGAATGTTCATGGCAATGAAGTTGAGGTTGTTTCTCCTCCTCTCATCTGCAGTGAAATTATCTTCATCTTTGGGCCATTCTTCTCTAGGATCTGCAATAGTTTCAGCTGTAGTTCTAGGGTTAGGTGTCATAAACACAAATGGACCTTTAGTAATAACCCTTAACATTTCATCATGCACACAGGCAAGATGAGCTCTCATTCTGATCTTCCAGAAATCATAGTTTTCCACTGAGAATTGTGGAAGCTTGTGATGAGATATATGGTTCAAGGGATTAACTCACATGTTGTTCTCTGCTGGTGGTGCAACCCTAGCTGTGTTGTCAGCCATATTATAAAAGCAAGTTTATCAAAAGATCAATTCAGGTGACCTTAATAAAATACCTTTAAGCACAAGGTATACTTAGAACAATTGTCTTTTGAACCACTGCTCTGATACCAATTGTTGGTCCCGAAACGAGTAAACAGGTGTATGGGGGGGGAATACACCTGTGATTACAAATTAAAACTTCTTCAAAACTTATCAGGTTACTTAAGACAATAGCTCGTCAGTGGACTTAAGGTCTGCTGAGAGTTATTCTGTGAAAGCTTACTGAGATAATACCTCCACTGAAAGCACAAGACTTTCAGTTAAACTACTATCTAATTAGCTTTCAGATGCGGATTAGTGAGCCCTTTAGAAAACTCGTTTTACTTTGATAAACTTGAGATTAACACACACTTATGAAATAGCAGAATGTAAGTACACAAGATGTAAAGTGGTTCAGAGATAAATCTCCTACGTCCACTGGCCTGATCAAACAGGAGAATTCCTTTCACTTGGAATTCCTTGTGTTATAGTGCCAAGGTGCACTGATCAACTTCTCCTCTCTTAGGATGATTGATCACTAGGAAATTCCAGGTCCTAGTTCCCAAAACAAACCAGCTTTCAGACTGATACAACAATCAGCTTACTAACAACACTTAACACTAGCTCTCAACCTAAACACTGAGTAGGGTTTTGAGTAGGGTTTTGATTCCAACTATTTTGAGATAATCCTTACAAGTTTTAGCTCAATGCTTAGGATTGGATTATCTCTTTCTAAGATTTGGATATAGCTTTAAGCTTGGTTTCAGAAGGTTTGTTAGGCTCTCTACAATTGTGAAACACTTGGGAAACAATGATAATTTCGAGTGCTTCTGGATGATTATGAATGTAGAGATAGCTTTGATCTTGTGAGTTTCCCGTACTTGTAAATGTGCACGTCCTTCTGTATTTATAGGCTTCCTTGAAAATCTTCCCGTTGGATTTGAATCTTCTCAAGTAAGTCTTCTTGTATCTGATTGGTTCAAACGGCTCTATTTGAAGCTTTAAGTCTTGTCAAGAAACGGCTGCAAAACCATGCTGTTCACCAACTATCTGTAGATTGCTAGGTGAAAGACTTTTGGTACTTGTCAGGCTGGGGCAGGTCGGCTGTCAGTAAAGTACACTGACGTGTCATCTCTTCATTGGACCTTAAGTCTGTATGCCCAGATTCTTGTCTTGCTTTAAGGTGGAACTCCTCTGAGAGAACCTTCTTATTCCTTCATTTATTGTAAGCTTCATTGAAATTCATTTTGCCTTGTTCCAACCGGATTAACTAACAACTTTAAATATGTTTAGCATTCAATGTACTTGTTAGTTTCTTTATCAGTGGACCTTCGTCCTCTACTGATAGATTTAGTCTTAGTGAGAATGTACATAGAAAACATTCAAGACTTAGACTTCTTTCTCAGATCACTTAGTCTTCAGTGGACTTCACTTCAGCGGACTTTATCTTCAGCAGACTTCATACTAAAATACACTCTAGTTATTACTAACTGTACTCCAGTTCTTAACACTTAGAACTGTTGAACTAAACATTAACTCTACTGAATAATTTACTTACAAAACAACTTAGGAGGGACATGTTGGCATCTAATCAAAACAAGTCTTATACATTTTCCCAACAAAAAGTTAGTTTTATTTATGTAAATGAATTAGAAACAAAAAGAAATTAATTTGATGAATTAAAAAAAATGGGAGTCAATTTGGAATTATATACAATTAAATAAATAAAAATGAAATAATTAATAGAATAGTCTAAAATATTAAATTTATAAAATTAATAAAAAAAAGTTAGTAAATATATATATATATATATATATATATATAAATGAATTATAAACAAAAATAAATTAATTTGATGAATTTAAAAAAAAAATGGGAGTCAATTTGGAATTATATACAATTAAATGAATAAAAACGAATGAATTAATAATTTAGAATAGTCTAAAATATTAAATTTATAAAATTAATAAGAAATTTAGTAAATACATATATATAAACGAATTAGAAAAAAAAATTGAATTTGATGAATTAAAAAAAAACGGGAGTCAATTTGAGGTTATACACAATTAAATGCAAATAAACGAACTAGAATAACATGTGTCCTAGTGGTTCACACCTCTTCCGGTCTACCCGGAGGTTGTGAGTTCGATTCCCCTTGGGCGCATATTTGCCCATTAGAAAATGCCCATTTATTTCTACAAGCCTCACAAGGGTTTATATACTACATGAGTCGACTAATATGAGCTAGTGGGTCAGTGGCTCAGTGGTTCGCACCCCTCCCGAACCCTAATGGGCGCGGGTTCGAACCCAATGAACCATTTTTTTTTACGCCGGATCGCTGATTAGCGACTGCATCCGGGTAGGTCGCTAATCAGAAAATAAAATAAAAAATATTTTTTTTATTTCGAAAAATAAATTAGCGACCGCCTATTGTCGGTCGCTAAATCTTGACCCTACCGGGTCGGATCCGATTGATTCAGCGACCGACATTAGGCGGTCGCTAATATTAGCGACCGCCTCGACGGTCGCATATTAGCTACTGATTTTTAAAGACCGATTTTTTTCGGTCAGAAATCGGTCGCTAATCACGTTTTGCAACCAAAAATCGGTCGCTAATACCCTTTTTTTTGTAGTGACACATGAACTAACGATATATTTGATCATTAAGTTCGAGTTCAATTTAATATTAAACTAATCAAATTTAGACACTTTAAAGTTCGACTTGGTTCGATTACACATCTGCAGATGGCAGATACGGACCTAAATTTCCTTGTGTGGGGGCACGTGTATTACATGTTTGGGTAGATTATTATGTGATATTATATATTAAGAATTACTATACAAATGAATTAATTTCAAATCATTCTATGAGTTCAAACTTTTAGATGAGACATAATTCTTTCATGGTATCAGACGTCCACCCACACATTTTGGGATCAAATCCTACTGACAACAAATTTCACCCTCTGTTTTAAATTATATACTTATTGGTCTCTTCAGTCCTCCACATGATGAACTTGACAAAGCTGGAAGGATAATCAAACTCACAAAGGAGAAATATTGAGAACACTATACAAATGAATTAATTTTACACCCTTCTAAAAATTCAAACTTTTAGATAAAGTAAAGTTCTTCCACTATATATATAACTAGCTATAGTCCCGCGAATTTCGCGGGTTTGAATTAAATTTTCAAAAGATTTTTATGTAATACAATATTCACATTAGTAATTAACATTATACTTTGAATCAAATTGAATGTATCATATAAACTACTCAATTCAGTTTGCATAAGTGCGTCATGCTGAGAATTTAAGGTTTGAGTTCACATAATAGTTAAAGGTTTGCATAAATTACACTTCAACACTCATTTCTCATGAACTATATAATAAAGTCCACCATTAACTCTTTCGGTACTTGTTTTGAACATGCATTTAGGGGAAATTAATTACCAAATTTCTTTGTAAAGGGGTCGGGTAAATTCGAGAAAAAATTAAATGTACAATATAAAAGAAATGTATAGAATCTAACCATAAGTGTTTCGGAAAATTGGAATTAGAAATTATTCAACCAAATTGTTGTAGCATGTCATCAGTTATAAACACTCTTATCAATAATTCATTGGTTATGTTGAGGAGTATAAAATAAATCTTATCATCAATTTCTATTCCATAGTAAAAGAATTTCATCTCAACTAAAAGTCTGAACTTGAAGAAAGGTGTGAAATTAATTCATTTAATTATTTTTCTCACACATAGAACTTTCATGAATCTGAGATAATTTTCAGCAAAGGTAGAATTTTATATATTTCATGGAGTTGTAATCAATTTTCTTGAAAACAACTAATTGAAATATAAGAATTTGAAAAGGAAGAATTGATGGACAATGGAGATGATGGAGAAATAAAGGAGAAAGTTGACCTACAAAAAGAGGTAAGTAATATGATTAACCCGTATCACCAACAATTCACCATGTACCATATTTTATATGCTTGTACCACCATTTATGTAATCATGTATCATTTTATATTGAGTAGGTTTTATATGAAAATGCTTCATAATAAGCTTAACATGAAATAGTTTTAGAGTATCATTAATCTTATCGGGAGTATCATTAATTTACCATGTACTCATTTGATTTAAACTTGTACAACCAAATATTTATTTTGTACCACTATTAATACATCTCCTACCACATTCAATTTAAGCATGTATTACCATTATTTCACACCGTACCACACTTTATTAAGATCTTACTACAATTTGTTTAAAGCTTTCAGGTACATAATGTAACGCCCCGAATCCGGAACGTAGCCCACCTTGGCTTTAACGCTGCGAACTCGAGTCGTCACTTAGTAATATGAGAAAACTAAGCTAATTTTTAAATGAATAACAAATATATTTTACGTAGATTCTTATTATAAAACTAATTACGTAAAATAGCAGGATAATAATTTGCAGCGGAAATAAATTTTAAACGTGTAAGACCTAAATCTGTAATTAAGAGTTAAACATACATTACTAATACAATAGCATAAGAACGATGAGTTTTTAAACATAAGTGTCGAGCATTAAAAGGGGCAGTCACTCGAATCAAAGCATAATGTCTAAAATGCAAGTAAACATAAGTAGCAAAACAAGTTTTATTAGGTAGTGGTGGGAGGGTCATGCCTACAGCTGCTCCCAGTCCTCCACATCGATACCTGAAAATATTTTGTAAAATTGGGGATGAGATTTGAATTCTCAGTGTGGGTGATCTGTATGCGATTATGTAAATCGGGCATATTTCAAGCATCATTATACCATATTTTTCCAACCATAAAAATATTTTGGCACGACTATTTCATCAATGCCTATGGGCAGTCTTAATTTCAGCGTACCCTATGAGCAGTCTTAATTTCAACATACTCTGCAGATATGTCTTAATTTCAACATATCCTATGATGCAACTTTTCATTGCACCCGTCTTGATACAACTTTTCATTGTACCCGTAATGGTACGACTTTTCATCGCACCCGTAAGTAACAACCTTCACCAAATAAAACCGTATAAACTCAACTAAAAATACACCAATCATCACACAATGTACAGACCATACAGATATGAACCACCCACCTTTGAAAGAGCTTTTCGTAAAAGTCGAGGACAGCAAGACTTCCGAACCCACACACGAACCGCACTCAGCCTAGCAAAAATTATTATTCACGTTTTAGTCCATTATCCACTTATAAGGATTTTCTCGCATTCTTATACGTAACAAGTTGGTCCTAAAAGGACTTTTGACATAATCAGTATTTTCGTTTCTTTTAGTACAAGTTCACAACATTTAGTCTTAGTGCAAATTTTCACTAAAATCACACAATAACACATTTCCAAGGAATAAATCCTTCGTCTTAAGATCAAAACTCCTAAACATGAAATTCGTTACCAAACTCCTATCCACATGATACTAATGTATTCTAAGTCCTTATTCTATCATGCAAGACAAGTATGAGAATTTAAACAAAAGTAAACACTTCAAGTTACTAAGTTGAAAATGATGCAGTTTGTTCTTCTAAGTCTTCTACTTACAACTTTGGGTATTTTTTAAAAAATACTTAGACACATTTAAAAATCATGAAATTTATACAGTAGCTTCAAATTGAAATGAAGAACACACAAAAAAATAGTTCTTGTGCATTTGGTGTGTTAAAAATAGGATTTTTGGTCCGTTTTCAAAACTAGTACATAAACTTTTCATGTGACACAATAGGTTTACAGCAGTGCACCATTAACAAGAATATTTTGATAAAATTAGATAGACACCTCCTAAAATTATGAAAAAATTCATAGACATAGCTAACAACCCATAGTATTTTAATATGAATTTTTAAAAAATCATTCTCTTGCCGATTAGTACCAGATTCTTTCTAAACACGAAGGTAGTTGCAGATTGTCACGTTTTCTTTAAAAATTCATAGATTATTGAATAAAATTCCACATCACATGAGACCAGTGGCAAATGAAAGCTAATTTGACCTAATTTCCAAATATGTAAACAAAATTTCTAAATAACAAGTTTGACGAACGTCGTTTTGTTCCAGAGAGCACAGACAGTGTCAACTTCTTCATCTAGACATGCTCACACACATATATCTTTCACCTCCACACTTATCATGCCATAACTCTTTATTTAAATATATATCTAGCAATTAAAATATTATTTAACATATATTCGAGCACCCAAAAAAAAATTTAAACCTAGGTATCATGCCTTTCTAAGAAAAACACTAAACATGCTCAAAAGACAAGATATTAGAGTTTTGAGTTGTTGGTTGATAAACCTTTGTAGTTTCTTTCTTGTTAAGCTAGGGGGCCTTATAACTCTTCAAGTTCTCTTCCGTTGGAGGTTAAGAATGAGGGATTTAAACCAAAATTATCCGGTAACTTTTTACCTTTATTGAAATTGTCCTGTATCTATTTGCTTTATTGATTTAGTCTTGTATGTTTTCAAAATTCGTCAATTTCGTCCTAATTGGCCGGAAAAGGCATAAACTGTGTCGCTTCGGTCATGTGCAGGCCACGTGATCGCGTTTTCCGGCGAGAATGTATGATGTGATATTATTTTACGATGTGGCACGCTGAGTGGGAAATTTTGGCAATTAAAATAATAATAATAAGTTAAATATTCCAACTCATTTATTTGAATAAAAATTAATATAAAATAAAACAGTTAAAATAGATTTAAAATTTAAAATCCTTAGAAATTAGATTAGAAGTTAAAACCAAAGAAATGAAAAAAATTAGCGTTAGGAAAGTGGAAAAAAATCATGTGTTTTTCAGTGGAAAGTGGAAATTAGCGTTACAAAGAATTGGGCAGAGGTTTTTCAGCGGTTTACCGCATAAATCGGAGTTTCCGGAGAATGACTCTGTGTTTGGGCCGGTCAAATTGTTGAACGAGAGATCTACGGTGGCGTTTGTGGGTATTTTGAAAGCGAATTCCGGCGGGATTTGGCCGGAGAGTCTGTTGTAGGAAACATTTAGGTATGATAAGACAGATCGAGGAATTCAATTGAATTGACCCATTTAGGAAGTGGGCCAGAGAAGTAATTATTCTTCAACGAAACTACGGTTAAATTCGGAAGGGCGGAGAAGCTTTCCGGCAGGGTTACGACGAGGGCATTGTAGGAGAGGTTGAGAAGACGGAGGCTTCCGGCGAGGTATTCCGGGAGTTCGCCGGAGATCAAATTGTTGGAGAAATCGAGTAATGCTAATTTATAACCAATTTTAGATAACACTAATTTACAAGAAATTTTTGGTAAATGTTTCCACTTTTCTAACGCTATTTTTTCATTTATTTAGTTTTAACTTCTAATCTAATTTCTAAGGATTTTAAATTTATTTTAACTGTTTTATTTTATATTAATTTTTATTCAAATAAATGAGTTGGAATTTTTAACTTATTATTAGTATTATTTTAATTGGAAAATTTCCCACTCAGAGTGCCACGTCGTAAAATAATGCCACATCATACATTTTCGCCGGAAAACACGATCACGTGGCCGAAACGACACAGTTTTAAAATAATACCACATCATACATTCTCGCCGGAAAACACGATCACGTGGCCGAAACGACACAGTCTTATGCCTTTTCTGGCCAATTAGGATGAAATTGGCGAATTTTGAAAACATACAGGACTAAATCAATTAAGCAAATGGATACAGGACCATTTCAATAAAGGTAAAAACTTACAGGACGATTTTGGTTTAAATCCCTTAAGAATGACTCTTTGGATGGAAAGCTTTTCCTTGGAGCCCTATGATGAAGATGTAAAATAAGTTAGAATTTAGGTTTTTGGAAAGAAGATTCATGAGGAAGAATAGAGGAAATGGAAGGTTTTCTACCAATGAAAGACCTTAAAAACTTCAACCCTTGGATATATATGAACTTAGGATGGAGAAAGTGGGTCTTCTTCCTCAAGAAAATGGAGAGAATATAGGTTTTCTCCCCAAGGGAGAGGGGTGGCCGAAAATTAGGAGTTTGATGGGGGAATGAGGGCTTCTCTCTTGTCTTGTGTTTTTATGCAAGACAAGGGAGGGGGTGGTCTTCTATGTGAAGAAGATGTTATACTAAAATGGGAGGGTGTAAGAAATGAGAGATCAAGAAAGGGAGTTTTGGTCTTACTTGATTTTTTGTTCTCAAGTGATGGAGACATGTGTATGAGATGAGTGGGGAGGGAGTCTCCTCCCCTCATGGACGTTCAATGGCTTAAATTTGGCTTGGGGGCTGCCTTTTGGTGGCCCCCAGTGTTACGGAACGCGGTTTGGTCGAAACTGTATTTTTCGGTGTTGATTTTGTGGCCCGAAAATTAGGGTTTTCATTTGAAAATTATACCCGATTTTTGGACGTGTATATTATTCATTTGGATTGCATTTTACTTACTTTTAAACTTTTTACCACTTATTCAATTCGTATTTTAAGTGCTAGGAGTGAATCCGGTTCGGTTTGTTCGTCCGTCGTTTGAAAGAATAAAAATTTTAAACATGTAGTCCTCATTTTGACAATAAAAATATAAGTTCACACGAACATAAATAATTAAACACATTTAACTTAATATTTTGGGTCGGGGTATTACACATAATTTTTCCATATTTTGTGGTAAAAGTATCAACTTTTAAATAATTTACCATGAGGTACAAAATTTTAATTTTTCTGTTGAACTTATGTTGTATTAAAGTTGAATTTGCATATGTTATTATTGCACTTTGTACCCGTGGATAATTAAAATTTTGATAACTTTCTCCCTCCCAACAATATTTAGTTCAATTTTGTACTCCTCAACAACCCACTCTTAATTTAAATCTATATAATAATTAGTTCACCCCGTACAACAATTACTTAACATCGAACATAAATTATTTAAATATGTAACACCGTTATAATTTGCCTCACACCACAACTACATATCATCTTAAATATTGCAAAAAATTTATTGTTTGGCCGCACACCACGATTTAAAGATAATGTAATCATATTCTTTATTCTGATACCACCATGTTAAGCCTAATATAATCATATTTTTAAACATAAATTCAGTGGCCGATGTAGGAGGTTTTTGGAGGCACAACTGTACCCCTAATCTTTTTCATTTTAATTTTCTATGTAAAAAAATATATTTGTACCCCAATTTATTCAAAAAAAAAAATAGACAAAAAATATATTAATTATATTTTGTACCTCCAAATTTAAATATCTGGATCCGTCATTGTATATATTTTCCCTTATTTGAAATCCTAAAATACATCCTTGTTTGTACCCATCATACACCCACACATAATTATTTACTAATAGCATCCACAAAAATGAGAACACACCTCACTTATTTCTAAAAATATGATGAAATTAAGGATTTAAATTTTCTAGTATTTGTTAAGATACATTAATATTTACACACTGATTAGTGTGATAATTGCTCAAAATTCATGTACTTAAATTGCTTAATTGGATAGGATTTCATGCATTTTTCATACTAAAATTACCTCATTGTGTTTAATTGTCGAGAAAATGTATTTTTGTTATTTTTACAGGAAATTGAAGATTATTGTGAACAAAATACAAACATTTGATGAAGGAAGATAAGAGAAAATGAATTGGACGCATATTTGTTATTTTGGGCCAAGAATTAATAAGTTTGGCTGGACCATTTAATTAAAAGTCACGACCCATTTGAGTGAGAAGAAGGCCCATTTCTTAGTTGATTTGAGAGTTGGAAATTGCTGGAGATGCAAGTCACGTGAATGGCTCAGGAAAGAAAGAAAAAAATAGCAGCCATGCGGGCCCCACATATCCAATAAGAAAGGGTCATAGTCAGCTTGTATATGCGGGTCCCGCGTCAATTAATGAATAGAGCAAATATCCAAAATTCCTCTCACCTTGCTGCTAATTCACGAATAGAGAGAAGATGACATTTTCTTCATCAAATTAAATCCACTTCCATTGTTATTCAAAGAGAGAGAAAACAACGCCATTCACGCCACCACCACCTTTCGCCGGAAATGTCAAGCACGTAGCCATTGACGTCGAAGCAGAACCCGCGGTGCTGCTCATTCACACCGGAAAAAGCAGGCAATCGCGTCGGAGATGCAGAGTCGCCGGAAAAGCCACGCTCGCGACTGGAGGTTCGCCGAGAATTGGAAATTACAGAGCTGTTGTGCACGACACTGAAAACGAAGCTCGACCACAACCATGGAAGCTGGAAATTGCAGAGGAAAGCACGAAGAAGACGACGCCGTTTTGTAAACAAGGGCACTCGACCAAGGAGAATCGACTCGGCCGAGTGAGGTAGGATTTGCCCGAGTAAAGTTTCTGGAAGAAACACTCGCATTTCCACTCGGCCGAGTGGAAAGTGAAATGGCCGAGTATGAAATATTTGAAGGTGGGTGTGTTAACTAAAAAGCCTAGTGTATTCGGGCGAGTCAGAATTGAGTTCAGCTGAGTTTCCACTGGGTCAGACCGAGTTATGGGCGAGTCAGGACCGAGTTGACCGAGTTTGTGCCTATTTTCACTGAGTTTGACTGAGTCAAGACCGGGTTGACTCGGCAGTTACTTAAAAGGTGCGAAAATCATCATTTCTTAGGGATTTAATGGTAATTTCGTCCTAAACTCCTCATTCACACTCTATAAATACATCTAAGCATTAGATTTATAAGAGGAATCAAATAGAGAATCATCATACGGCAGTTACCAACTCAATAGAGTTCTCATTTCCCTAGATTAAATTTCTTTTCATTTTTCTTTTCTTTTCCTTTCAATTCTTCCATAGATTAGATTAGATTTAGCTTTCAATTAGTAGCAATTTACTTTTCAAGCAAGGATTCAAGATATTGCAGAGATTAATTTTCATTCCATCATGAGGGGTGATGTCATTCCATTATTATTTCAATTTCAATTGCAGTTTATTTTGATTTCTATTAGATTAATTGCTTGTTTAGTTTCCTTAGCCATGAATATCTCTTCTAGAACCCTGAGCTAAGTCTTCTATGCTTTGGATGATTTAGATAATGTGATTATTGAAGTTTTGGTATGATTTATGCCTAGATTATGATGATTTGAATGATTAGATTCCTTGATTGTGGATTACTTGAGCTTTGATGATTTGTTTCTAGTAGATTATGCATTACATTTGGATTGGCGACATACGAGAGTTGAGCTAGTTCAATGGTGTCTTTAATTGAGCGAAATGAATTATCAAGTGCTATAGTTAGGCGTCTAAGACATCAAGAGATGCTAGATAGTTTAGAACACTCCGAATCGGGCATCGAAACCTTCTAAACGAGAGTTTGTTGACTAGATGAGATTAATTTGATCTAGTCTAATCATGATATAAAACATAAGAAGTGCATAAGTTAAGCTAGCTTCGATAATTGCATAATCGACGTCATCCGAAGCATATCTCCCCTTGCACTTCATCTCACGAAGTTAGGTAGATTTTAAAATACGGGCATAAATCGATAAGGTCCTTCTATAAAAAGTTGAATTGTCACGGATTGTTCTAATTCACGCTTTGATTCATATTTTTATGCCATTTTCTAAATCATTTTGTACAACTTAAATGCAATGATAAAAAATTCCTGGTACGTATAGAACCCACCATCACTAGATGTGGAGCATTCGGACCGTAATATGAACTTGTTGACCTAGCCCCTAACTAGTATTAAAGGGGACCTTTCAAAGTGGTAATAATTATTATGCCATTTTTGAATAGGAGTTGTGAAGAATTGTGAGTGGGGTATAACAAAGGGGACCTACCACCAACAAAAGTCTACCCATTTTTTAAAATGGACTTGTTGATATTCGACTCGATTTGATTCATTTACATCCCTACCTATAGTAAATCAAAGCAACATTATATACAATCCTGACACAAATTAAGAATTAATAATTAACCATTGAGATCTAATTTTTCTTTCCAAGCCAGTCTAGAAAAATTATTTACTGTAGGTCCAATTCAATGCAACAAGTGCACTAGTGTAATCGCTTGGTCAAGACAAACCAACTTTTACTAATGGATTGTTCAATTCCATCTAAGTTGTGAATCATTTATACTTATTACAAGGAACTGATAATGTGATCTTCTGTGATCTACTACACACAATATTTGTCTACAATGTAAAATATTTGAACGTTTTTGCAATAAATAAATACTATTCATAATATTTAAAGCAAACAATGATAAAAGATTTGTTCTCATAAATAAGAGTGCAAGAACCAGTTAAATATACAAAAGTAGCACTAAAATATATTTTTCAAAATATATCCCCAACAATAAGAGAGTATAATAATATGAATATTAATTTAGTGTTGAAAAATTAATAAGTACTTTACTATGATTAATGTTAAGATGTAATAAAAAAAAAATTTTAATATGTAGCTTAGTAGAGTATATTACATTATAAGATAATTTAAGATAAGTTGTGAAAATACAATTATACCTTTACTTTGGAAAAATGAATGTATTGTTCAAGCCATAGTAAATTGTGTTGGGGGGGGGGGGTATCTTTTTTACAAATTTGGGTGTACAAAACCAAATCAAGCATATCACACCAAACATATTTTTATGTGTTCTACCAAACAGTCTACTAAAAGAATAAAGATCATAATATAAGTCTTATATACCCTACCAAGTCGAGCCTAAGATAGTGATGAACACACATAAATAAATAAAAAAGACACAAATGATATCATTTCGGTTTGGTCCGAATTTTAACTTGATTCTAAGTCAACTGGACTAATTATAAAAAAAATTAATATCACTGTTGAAACTGAATTTTCTCAGGTGATCTTTCGTGCATTATGTGTGGGGAGGAAGATGAAATCCAAGCTCATCTTTTCTACACTTGTAAGTTCACTATGGAAATTTGGAAGTATCATATGATTTCTCATATTGATCCTACAACTCATTTTCTTCAACATGACTCGATTCTTGGGAAGGAAAGAACACAAAGAAAGTGTCGATGTTGTGGATATGTGTAATTTGATTTATTTAGAAGGAGTTATATATTTCTAATTATAGAAAAAATTTAGATTTGATTCAAAAGAGGGTATGATCTTGACTTGGCATTAAATATCCAAGTTTGAGATGATATTTTTATACACAATGGTTAGACAATTCTAGAAATTGTTGTGAAAATATTGAGTAAAATATTGAGATTTGTTTTGATAGTTTGGAGTCTATAAAGTGTGTTGTTTTGAAATTTCGTAAGAATGAGAGTAACCCTTATATCCCATTTTATTTAATAAAAGTTTCTTGCCTGATAAAAAATTAATTAATAGAATCACCCATTTTAATATGATTTGTTTCACTTTCAAATTCTATACTATATAATAGCTGACTTTACTCTTTTTTAAATTTGTAATTTTTAAATATATTTTGTATTATTAGATTCGTATACGCCATCAATCATTATCATTCTTTTTGGCCTGGAAAAATAATACACGCATCACTAATTATTATTTCACTTTCAAAGTCTATAATGTATAATAGGTGACTTTACTTTTATATAATTTTGTATTTTTTAAATGTATTTTGTGTTTAGATATACGCCATAAATCATTAACATTCTTTGGGGGAAAATACACGCATATATAACTAAGGGCGTGTTTGTCACTATAAAAAAAATGGATTTTAGCTACGGTAATTTTGTGACGGTCACTTATCCGTCGCTAATCTTAGTCATTAGCGACGGATTAACAATGAAAAAAAAACGATTGGTCGTAAATACTAAGAATTAACAACGGACAGAGCAACTCGTCGTTAATTCTTTCGATTTGCAACGGAAAAGCCGTCGTTAATTTCAAAGTTAATTCATTAATTTCAAAGTTGAAATTAACGACGGAAAGGTCCTTCGTAAACTCAATCTGTTTGATCGCGACCCGTTTGACCGACCAATTAACAACGGACAGTCTGTCGTTAATATCGTCCGCCTTGTTTTAAACATCGACCCGTTATACCGCAACCCGTTTGACCGATCAATTAACGACGAACATGTCGTCGCAAAAATTAGTATGGTAATTAAGGACGGACATTCCATCGTAAATCCCTTGATACAGCGGTGTTTTTTATCAAAGCGGGTGAGATTAACGACGGACTTGTCCATCGTAATTTTCTTTTACCTTTTTATAGTCGCATAAATCTAGCTAAAACAAAAGATACAATATTATAATCAATTAGTAACTAAGTCAACTAAATTAATTAGTAACTAAGTTAATATATCACTACAAAAAACTCGCATTTTAGCGACCGAAATTAGCGACCGCCTGCTAATCAGTCTCTAAATATTGTATTAGCGACTGATTAGCGACCGCAATAGACCACAGGTCTCGAATTAAGAAAATTTGCAACCGATAAAGAATACGGTTGCTAAATCGAAGGATTAACGACTGCCTATGACCGCTCAAGCGGTCGCCAAAACTCAAAAGTCGGTCAAAGTTGACCAACTCAATTTACCGCCTGATCAGCGACCGCCCAGGCGGTCTCTCAATTCAATTTTAAATTAGCGACCGCTTGTAAACGGTCGCAAATGGGTCAATTGACCGGTTCTTGGAAACGGGCCATGGTCAATTAATTCTGGGAAATTAGCGACCGCCTAATCACAAATTTGGTCATTCGGGACCGTCCAAATATGTGATTAGGCGGTCGCTAATTTTTTTTACCCTTTTTAGTCACAGGTCGTACTCACTTTTGATTAGGCGTGAAATTGTCATGATTCGTAGCTCGTTTTGCCCGTGTTTTGAGTGAATATGATGAGTATTTAGAGTCAATTGAGTATTATTTTTCATACATTGATGAATTTATCTCTTTGATGCTCATAGATGGATAGAGGGCGAAAAATGGAGTTCGTAGGACTTTGAATCGACTCAAATGGATGCCCGGATGAGAAGATATTGAAGAAATACGAATATTATTAGTTCGAGAGAAGAAAAGTATCACTTGGTTGAAGAGGAGAGCCACTCGAGCAGGTTGAGCTCGAGCGCCCAAAGTTCTCTGTATGTTTTGGCGCTAGAGCAAACACCTTGCTCGACTGCGGTCAACCGTTTGTACCACCCGGTTCACAACCTCCTCAAAATCAGTGGAGAAACAACCAAGGTTATCAAGGAGGCCAGCAGCCTCCTCAGAACCAATGGAGGAAGAACGAGAATTTCTCGTATGCCAATCCTAAGGCAGGAATTACTGTACCTCCCGGAGTTGATCCAGGTTCAAAACTGCCAGGTGGTGAAGGAGGTGCCTAAACCGAAGAGATGTTGCGAGCGATACTTCAGAAAGTGGAAGAAGAGAGTAAGAGATTGTCTTCATTGGAGTATGATGTGAAGGAATTACATAAGAAAGACGATCAACGTGATCAAGAACTCCAAAAGAGGGACATGGACTTGAATAGAGCTCAGTAGGAGAATAATCACAGGTTTACTTCTATAGAGTTTCAAATTAGCCAAATTGCAAAGTCCCAAACGAGAGAGCCGGGTAAATATCCCTCAATGCCCGAGACAAACCCGAAGGAGCAATGCAAGACTATTGAGTTGAGGAGTGAGACCAAGTATGAGGGTCCTCAAATGCCTGCTGATTCAGAGACGCCCCAAAGAGAGATTGAGATGAAGGGTAAGGAACATAAGAAAGATGGGGATGAGACAGATGATGGGGATGAGATAGTTGATAGAGATGAGATTGAGGAGGTAGAAGTTGAGAAAGGGGTTGAAGGTAAAGGCACTCAGACAAGTAAAGATATGGATGAGTCCCAGAAGGGCAAAGACCTTGAGGAGGAAAAGATTGAGGAGATTGAGAGAGTTCCAAAGTGGAAGAAAGCAAATGAAGCAAGGAAGAATGTGAAGGAGACCGAGCGAGATGAATGGGGGGTACCCAAATCTATGATATCCGTCCCATATCTGCAGCGTTTTATGAAAAAGAAATTAGACGAGAAATTCGCAAAATTTCTTGATGTGTTTAAAAAGTTACATATTAACATTCCTTTTTATGATGCTTTGGAACAGATGCCCAATTACGCCAAGTTCCTGAAGGACTTGATAGCAAAGAGACGGAGAGTAGATGGGCCCAAGCTTGTGCATTTGAACCATGAGGTGAGTGCCATGGTGCACAAGGCGCTTCCTCCCAAGTTGAAGGATCCCGGAAGCTTTACGATCTTATGCGATATCGGGAACGGGATCAAGAAGGGAGTCTTATGTGATCTAGGGGCGAGCATTAATTTGATGCCTCTATCGTTGTTCAAGAAGTTGGATGGGGGTGAACTACAGCCCACAATGATGACTCTCCATCTTGCCGGTAGGTCTATCACTAGGCCTCAAGGAGTGGTGGGGGATGTTCTAGTGACGGTGGCTGATCACGTTTTTCCCACCGACTTTGTGGTCCTCAATATGGAGAAAGATGAGCATGTACCCCTAATCTTGGGAAGACCGTTCTTGGCTACTGCCGGGATGGTGCTAGATGTGACCAATGGAAAGATCACGGTGAAAGTCGATGATCAAGAAGTAAAGATAGCGATCTATGAGGGGATGAAATATCCAATGGGAGATGAGAGTTGTCACTTCATTGACATCTTGGACACTTGTGTTGAAGACACGCTCCTTGATCCTTGCTCTTTCTATGTTCATAATTTTGATTATCCTATTCTCGATGAACTAACATATGATCTTTATGACCTTGATTATTTTGACAGCTTGGAAGAGAACGAGGACGTGAAGTTCGTGGATGTGATGAAAGTCGAGGATGAGGAAGAGTTAGGTGTGGAGGAGTCCACTTTTGAGAAGATGTTCGATAAGGCGCCACCATTGGAGGCGGGGAAGGAGCTGAAACCACTCCCGGATCACCTCAAGTACGCCTACTTAGACGATAGTGAGAAGTACCTGGTAATTGTATCTGCCCTTTTGTCTGATGATCAATTAGATAAACTTTTAGTGGTGCTTCGTAAGCACGAATCTAGGTTGGTCAATTTCGGATATTAAGGGTATTAGTCCTTCCATTTGCATGCATAGGATTAGATTAGAGGAGGGTACAAAGGCTATAGTGCAAAATCAGCGTAGAGTGAATCCGGTGATACAAGAGGTGATACATAAGGAGGTGTTGAAGCTGCTAGATAGTGATATGATCTTTGCAATTTCTGATAGTCCATGGGCGAGTTCGTTACACGTAGTTGCTAAGAAAGGGGGTACCACGGTAATTAAAACTGAATCTAATGAATTGGTAGCCACTAGATTAGTGGCGGGATGGCGTGTTTGTGTTGATTATAGAGAGTTGAACAAGGCAACGTGCAAGGATCACTTTCCTTTACAATTCCTTGATCAAATGATTGATAGATTAGGTGGTTTTGAGTATTATTGCTTTCTAGAAGGGTATTCGGGATATAATCAGATTATGATAGCGCCCGAGGATCAGGAGAAAACCACCTTCACCTGCTATTATGGTACTTTTGCCTTTAGGAGAACGTCGTTTGGGTTGTGTAATGCACCCGCCACCTTTCAAAGTTGTATGATGGCAATCTTCAATGGCTTGATTGAGAAGATTATGGAGGTTTTCATGGACGACTTCTCCGTCTACGGGAAGTCATTTGATAAGTGTCTAACCAATCTTGAAGTTGTTTTGAGCAGGTGTGAAGAGACGGACTTGGTACTAAATTGGGAGAAGTGTCACTTTATGGTGAAAGAGGGTATTGTTCTTGGACATCACGTGTCCTCGAAAGGTATCCAGGTGGACAAAGCAAAAGTGATTGCTATCGAGAAACTACCTCCACCTTCGACCGAGAAGGGAATTCGGTCATTTTTAGGCCATGCGGGGTTTTATAGACGCTTTATAAAAGACTTTTCACAAATTGCTAAACCCCTTTCGCGGCTTCTTGAAAAAGAAGTCGCCTTTGAGTTTACTAATGAGTGTTTAGTGGCTTTTAATAGGTTGAAAGAAGCGTTGGTGAATGCCCCCATTCTCATTATCCCGGATTGGACGAGTCCTTTCATGCTTATGTGTGATGCTAGCGATTATGCTATAAGGGTTGCTTTGGGGAAAATACGAGATAAGCGGTTTCACGCTATTTATTATGCCTCGAAGATGTTGAATTCTGCTCAAGTGAACTACACTACTACCGAAAAGGAGTTGTTGGCGGTCTGTATGCTTTTGATAAATTTCGACCCTACCTTGTAGGGACAAAAATAATTGTATATACGGATCACGCAGCGATTCGGTATCTCATGAGTAAGAAGGATGTAAAGCCCCGTCTCATTCGATGGATCTTGTTACTCCAGGAATTTGATGTTGTGATCCGAGACAAGAAGGGGAGTGAGAATGTGATAGCCGATCACCTCTCGAGGATGGAGCTTACAAAAGAGAACACAGTGGAAGATTGAGAGGTGAACGATGAATTTCCGGACGAGAAGCTGTTTAGATTAGGAGATGTCCCGGTGTATCGAGTTGAAGGAAAGACATCGTGGTTTGCTGATTATGCTAATTATTTAGCAAGTGGAGAGTTACCGGCGGAGATGGATTCGTTGCACCGAAAGACATTCTTGAAGAAAGTCCGGGAGTTTATTTGGGTGATCCATACTTGTTCAAAAGAGGGATAAATCATGTGCTTAGAAGGTGTGTGCCCGAGGAGGAGTGGAGTGATATCATACGGCATTGCCATGCCTTACCATGTGGAGGATATTTGGTCGGAGAGAAGACCGGTAGGAAGGTGCTTCAAGCTGGTTTCTTTTGGCCTACTCTCTTGAAAGATTATATGGAATGGGTGAAGAGGTGTGAAAAGTGCCAACGTTTTGGCTCCATTACCAAGAGGGACGAGAATCCGCTGCACGTGTTCATGGAAGTCGAGGTGTTTGATGTATGGGGGATTGATTTCATGGGTCCATTTCCTCCTAGCAATGGATTCTTGTATATCATTGTATGCGTCGACTACGTCTCTAAATGGATTGAAGTTGTCCCTACGAGAGTGAATGATTCCCGAGTGGTGATTGAGTTCTTGAGGAAGAATATTTTCGCTAGATATGGAGTCCCAAGAGCTTTGATTAGTGATGGGGGAAGTCACTTCGTGAACAAGTGGATGGATGTCAAAGTATGAGGTAAGTCATCGTGTCTCTACTGCTTATCACCCTCAATCTAATGGTCTTGCAGAGGTGTCGAATCGTCAAATAAAGGAGATCCTTGAGAAGACGGTGAGTTAGTGTAATCGCTTGGTCAAGACAAACCAACTTTTACTAATGGATTGTTCAATTCCATCTAAGTTGTGAATCATTTATACTTATTACAAGGAACTGATAATGTGATCTTCTGTGATCTACTACACACAATATTTGTCTACAATGTAAAATATTTGAACGTTTTTGCAATAAATAAATACTATTCATAATATTTAAAGCAAACAATGATAAAAGATTTGTTCTCATAAATAAGAGTGCAAGAACCAGTTAAATATACAAAAGTAGCACTAAAATATATTTTTCAAAATATATCCCCAACAATAAGAGAGTATAATAATATGAATATTAATTTAGTGTTGAAAAATTAATAAGTACTTTACTATGATTAATGTTAAGATGTAATAAAAAAATATTTTAATATGTAGCTTAGTAGAGTATATTACATTATAAGATAATTTAAGATAAGTTGTGAAAATACAATTATACATTTACTTTGGAAAAATGAATGTATTGTTCAAGCCATAGTAAATTGTGTTGGGGGGGGGGGGGTATCTTTTTTACAAATTTGGGTGTACAAAACCAAATCAAGCATATCACACCAAACATATTTTTATGTGTTCTACCAAACAGTCTACTAAAAGAATAAAGATCATAATATAAGTCTTATATACCCTACCAAGTCGAGCCTAAGATAGTGATGAACACACATAAATAAATAAAAAAGACACAAATGATATCATTTCGGTTTGGTCCGAATTTTAACTTGATTATAAGTCAACTGGACTAATTATAAAAAAAATTAATATCACTGTTGAAACTGAATTTTCTCAGGTGATCTTTCGTGCATTATGTGTGGGGAGGAAGATGAAATCCAAGCTCATCTTTTCTACACTTGTAAGTTCACTATGGAAATTTGGAAGTATCATATGATTTCTCATATTGATCCTACAACTCATTTTCTTCAACATGACTCGATTCTTGGGAAGGAAAGAACACAAAGAAAGTGTCGATGTTGTGGATATGTGTAATTTGATTTATTTAGAAGGAGTTATATATTTCTAATTATAGAAAAAATTTAGATTTGATTCAAAAGAGGGTATGATCTTGACTTGGCATTAAATATCCAAGTTTGAGATGATATTTTTATACACAATGGTTAGACAATTCTAGAAATTGTTGTGAAAATATTGAGTAAAATATTGAGATTTGTTTTGATAGTTTGGAGTCTATAAAGTGTGTTGTTTTGAAATTTCGTAAGAATGAGAGTAACCCTTATATCCCATTTTATTTAATAAAAGTTTCTTGCCTGATAAAAAATTAATTAATAGAATCACCCATTTTAATATGATTTGTTTCACTTTCAAATTCTATACTATATAATAGCTGACTTTACTCTTTTTTAAATTTGTAATTTTTAAATATATTTTGTATTATTAGATTCGTATACGCCATCAATCATTATCATTCTTTTTGGCCTGGAAAAATAATACACGCATCACTAATTATTATTTCACTTTCAAAGTCTATAATGTATAATAGGTGACTTTACTTTTATATAATTTTGTATTTTTTAAATGTATTTTGTGTTTAGATATACGCCATAAATCATTAACATTCTTTGGGGGAAAATACACGCATATATAACTAAGGGCGTGTTTGTCACTATAAAAAAATGGATTTTAGCTACGGTAATTTTGTGACGGTCACTTATCCGTCGCTAATCTTAGTCATTAGCGACGGATTAACAATGAAAAAAAAACGATTGGTCGTAAATACTAAGAATTAACAACGGACAGAGCAACTCGTCGTTAATTCTTTCGATTTGCAACGGAAAAGCCGTCGTTAATTTCAAAGTTAATTCGTTAATTTCAAAGTTGAAATTAACGACGGAAAGGTCCTTCGTAAACTCAATCTGTTTGATCGCGACCCGTTTGACCGACCAATTAACAACGGACAGTCTGTCGTTAATATCGTCCGCCTTGTTTTAAACATCGACCCGTTATACCGCAACCCGTTTGACCGATCAATTAACGACGAACATGTCGTCGCAAAAATTAGTATGGTAATTAAGGACGGACATTCCATCGTAAATCCCTTGATACAGCGGTGTTTTTTATCAAAGCGGGTGAGATTAACGACGGACTTGTCCATCGTAATTTTCTTTTACCTTTTTATAGTCGCATAAATCTAGCTATAACAAAAGATACAATATTATAATCAATTAGTAACTAAGTCAACTAAATTAATTAGTAACTAAGTTAATATATCACTACAAAAAACTCGCATTTTAGCGACCGAAATTAGCGACCGCCTGCTAATCAGTCTCTAAATATTGTATTAGCGACTGATTAGCGACCGCAATAGACCACAGGTCTCGAATTAAGAAAATTTGCAACCGATAAAGAAGACGGTTGCTAAATCGAAGGATTAACGACTGCCTATGACCGCTCAAGCGGTCGCCAAAACTCAAAAGTCGGTCAAAGTTGACCAACTCAATTTACCGCCTGATCAGCGACCGCCCAGGCGGTCTCTCAATTCAATTTTAAATTAGCGACCGCTTGTAAACGGTCGCAAATGGGTCAGTTGAGCGGTTCTTGGAAACGGGCCATGGTCAATTAATTCTGGGAAATTAGCGACCGCCTAATCACAAATTTGGTCATTCGGGACCGTCCAAATATGTGATTAGGCGGTCGCTAATTTTTTTTACCCTTTTTAGTCACAGGTCGTACTCACTTTTGATTAGGCGTGAAATTGTCATGATTCGTAGCTCGTTTTGCCCGTGTTTTGAGTGAATATGATGAGTATTTAGAGTCAATTGAGTATTATTTTTCATACATTGATGAATTTATCTCTTTGATGCTCATAGATGGATAGAGGGCGAAAAATGGAGTTCGTAGGACTTTGAATCGACTCAAATGGATGCCCGGATGAGAAGATATTGAAGAAATACGAATATTATTAGTTCGAGAGAAGAAAAGTATCACTTGGTTGAAGAGGAGAGCCACTCGAGCAGGTTGAGCTCGAGCGCCCAAAGTTCTCTGTATGTTTTGGCGCTAGAGCAAACACCTTGCTCGACTGCGGTCAACCGTTTGTACCACCCGGTTCACAACCTCCTCAAAATCAGTGGAGAAACAACCAAGGTTATCAAGGAGGCCAGCAGCCTCCTCAGAACCAATGGAGGAAGAACGAGAATTTCTCGTATGCCAATCCTAAGGCAGGAATTACTGTACCTCCCGGAGTTGATCCAGGTTCAAAACTGCCAGGTGGTGAAGGAGGTGCCTAAACCGAAGAGATGTTGCGAGCGATACTTCAGAAAGTGGAAGAAGAGAGTAAGAGATTGTCTTCATTGGAGTATGACGTGAAGGAATTGCATAAGAAAGACGATCAACGTGATCAAGAACTCCAAAAGAGGGACATGGACTTGAATAGAGCTCAGTAGGAGAATAATCACAGGTTTACTTCTATAGAGTTTCAAATTAGCCAAATTGCAAAGTCCCAAACGAGAGAGCCGGGTAAATATCCCTCAATGCCCGAGACAAACCCGAAGGAGCAATGCAAGACTATTGAGTTGAGGAGTGAGACCAAGTATGAGGGTCCTCAAATGCCTGCTGATTCAGAGACGCCCCAAAGAGAGATTGAGATGAAGGGTAAGGAACATAAGAAAGATGGGGATGAGACAGATGATGGGGATGAGATAGTTGATAGAGATGAGATTGAGGAGGTAGAAGTTGAGAAAGGGGTTGAAGGTAAAGGCACTCAGACAAGTAAAGATATGGATGAGTCCCAGAAGGGCAAAGACCTTGAGGAGGAAAAGATTGAGGAGATTGAGAGAGTTCCAAAGTGGAAGAAAGCAAATGAAGCAAGGAAGAATGTGAAGGAGACCGAGCGAGATGAATGGGGGGTACCCAAATCTATGATATCCGTCCCATATCTGCAGCGTTTTATGAAAAAGAAATTAGACGAGAAATTCGCGAAATTTCTTGATGTGTTTAAAAAGTTACATATTAACATTCCTTTTTATGATGCTTTGGAACAGATGCCCAATTACGCCAAGTTCCTGAAGGACTTGATAGCAAAGAGACGGAGAGTAGATGGGCCCAAGCTTGTGCATTTGAACCATGAGGTGAGTGCCATGGTGCACAAGGCGCTTCCTCCCAAGTTGAAGGATCCCGGAAGCTTTACGATCTTATGCGATATCGGGAACGGGATCAAGAAGGGAGTCTTATGTGATCTAGGGGCGAGCATTAATTTGATGCCTCTATCGTTGTTCAAGAAGTTGGATGGGGGTGAACTACAGCCCACAATGATGACTCTCCATCTTGCCGGTAGGTCTATCACTAGGCCTCAAGGAGTGGTGGGGGATGTTCTAGTGACGGTGGCTGATCACGTTTTTCCCACCGACTTTGTGGTCCTCAATATGGAGAAAGATGAGCATGTACCCCTAATCTTGGGAAGACCGTTCTTGGCTACTGCCGGGATGGTGCTAGATGTGACCAATGGAAAGATCACGGTGAAAGTCGATGATCAAGAAGTAAAGATAGCGATCTATGAGGGGATGAAATATCCAATGGGAGATGAGAGTTGTCACTTCATTGACATCTTGGACACTTGTGTTGAAGACACGCTCCTTGATCCTTGCTCTTTCTATGTTCATAATTTTGATTATCCTATTCTCGATGAACTAACATATGATCTTTATGACCTTGATTATTTTGACAGCTTGGAAGAGAACGAGGACGTGAAGTTCGTGGATGTGATGAAAGTCGAGGATGAGGAAGAGTTAGGTGTGGAGGAGTCCACTTTTGAGAAGATGTTCGATAAGGCGCCACCATTGGAGGCGGGGAAGGAGCTGAAACCACTCCCGGATCACCTCAAGTACGCCTACTTAGACGATAGTGAGAAGTACCTGGTAATTGTATCTGCCCTTTTGTCTGATGATCAATTAGATAAACTTTTAGTGGTGCTTCGTAAGCACGAATCTAGGTTGGTCAATTTCAGATATTAAGGGTATTAGTCCTTCCATTTGCATGCATAGGATTAGATTAGAGGAGGGTACAAAGGCTATAGTGCAAAATCAGCGTAGAGTGAATCCGGTGATACAAGAGGTGATACATAAGGAGGTGTTGAAGCTGCTAGATAGTGATATGATCTTTGCAATTTCTGATAGTCCATGGGCGAGTTCGTTACACGTAGTTGCTAAGAAAGGGGGTACCACGGTAATTAAAACTGAATCTAATGAATTGGTAGCCACTAGATTAGTGGCGGGATGGCGTGTTTGTGTTGATTATAGAGAGTTGAACAAGGCAACGTGCAAGGATCACTTTCCTTTACAATTCCTTGATCAAATGATTGATAGATTAGGTGGTTTTGAGTATTATTGCTTTCTAGAAGGGTATTCGGGATATAATCAGATTATGATAGCGCCCGAGGATCAGGAGAAAACCACCTTCACCTGCTATTATGGTACTTTTGCCTTTAGGAGAACGTCGTTTGGGTTGTGTAATGCACCCGCCACCTTTCAAAGTTGTATGATGGCAATCTTCAATGGCTTGATTGAGAAGATTATGGAGGTTTTCATGGACGACTTCTCCGTCTACGGGGAGTCATTTGATAAGTGTCTAACCAATCTTGAAGTTGTTTTGAGCAGGTGTGAAGAGACGGACTTGGTACTAAATTGGGAGAAGTGTCACTTTATGGTGAAAGAGGGTATTGTTCTTGGACATCACGTGTCCTCGAAAGGTATCCAGGTGGACAAAGCAAAAGTGATTGCTATCGAGAAACTACCTCCACCTTCGACCGAGAAGGGAATTCGGTCATTTTTAGGCCATGCGGGGTTTTATAGACGCTTTATAAAAGACTTTTCACAAATTGCTAAACCCCTTTCGCGGCTTCTTGAAAAAGAAGTCGCCTTTGAGTTTACTAATGAGTGTTTAGTGGCTTTTAATAGGTTGAAAGAAGCGTTGGTGAATGCCCCCATTCTCATTATCCCGGATTGGACGAGTCCTTTCATGCTTATGTGTGATGCTAGCGATTATGCTATGGGGGTTGCTTTGGGGAAAATACGAGATAAGCGGTTTCACGCTATTTATTATGCCTCGAAGATGTTGAATTCTGCTCAAGTGAACTACACTACTACAGAAAAGGAGTTGTTGGCGGTCTGTATACTTTTGATAAATTTCGACCCTACCTTGTAGGGACAAAAATAATTGTATATACGGATCACGCAGCGATTCGGTATCTCATGAGTAAGAAGGATGTAAAGCCCCGTCTCATTCGATGGATCTTGTTACTCCAGGAATTTGATGTTGAGATCCGAGACAAGAAGGGGAGTGAGAATGTGATAGCCGATCACCTCTCGAGGATGGAGCTTACAAAAGAGAACACAGTGGAAGATTGAGAGGTGAACGATGAATTTCCGGACGAGAAGCTGTTTAGATTAGGAGATGTCCCGGTGTATCGAGTTGAAGGAAAGACATCGTGGTTTGCTGATTATGCTAATTATTTAGCAAGTGGAGAGTTACCGGCGGAGATGGATTCGTTGCACCGAAAGACATTCTTGAAGAAAGTCCGGGAGTTTATTTGGGTGATCCATACTTGTTCAAAAGAGGGATAAATCATGTGCTTAGAAGGTGTGTGCCCGAGGAGGAGTGGAGTGATATCATACGGCATTGCCATGCCTTACCATGTGGAGGATATTTGGTCGGAGAGAAGACCGGTAGGAAGGTGCTTCAAGCTGGTTTCTTTTGGCCTACTCTCTTGAAAGATTATATGGAATGGGTGAAGAGGTGTGAAAAGTGCCAACGTTTTGGCTCCATTACCAAGAGGGACGAGAATCCGCTGCACGTGTTCATGGAAGTCGAGGTGTTTGATGTATGGGGGATTGATTTCATGGGTCCATTTCCTCCTAGCAATGGATTCTTGTATATCATTGTATGCGTCGACTACGTCTCTAAATGGATTGAAGTTGTCCCTACGAGAGTGAATGATTCCCGAGTGGTGATTGAGTTCTTGAGGAAGAATATTTTCGCTAGATATGGAGTCCCAAGAGCTTTGATTAGTGATGGGGGAAGTCACTTCGTGAACAAGTGGATGGAGAAGTTGCTGTCAAAGTATGAGGTAAGTCATCGTGTCTCTACTGCTTATCACCCTCAATCTAATGGTCTTGCAGAGGTGTCGAATCGTCAAATAAAGGAGATCCTTGAGAAGACAGTGAGTGTTAGTAGGAAAGATTGGGCATTGAAGCTTGATGATGCGCTGTGGGCATATAGGACAGCTTTTATGACTCCTCTTGGTATGTCTCCATACCAATTAGTTTTTGGGAAGGCATGTCACCTGTCCGTGGAGCTTGAGCACAAGGCGTATTGGGCAATCAAAAAGCTGAATTTTGATAGTGCCTTGGTGGGTGAGAAGAGACTACTTCAATTGCATGAGTTGGAGGAGTTTCGAGATAGTGTCTATGAGAGTGCCCGAATTTTCAAGGAGAAGACTAAAAGATGACATGATGCACAATTGAAAAAGAAGGAGTTCCAAGTTGGTGATACCGTGAGATTTTGAAAGGACGTATAGAACCCACTATTCTACATTAAAGAAAATTGGATTGTTTTTAACTGTAAATCTTAAATTTTTTTATCATTGTGGGTAGTTAGGGATAATACTAATTCTAATTGATGATAGCCCATCGAATCAAAGTGGGGTAGGTCCCCTTTGTTATATACAACATTATAATAAAAAAAATGGACTTGTGAGTGTGCTTGTGCATGGCTAGGTCATTGTGTGTATTTTCTTATCGTTTTGCTCAATTCTATCTTATTCATGTGCTTCTATTTTTATTGTTTCGTTTTATTAACAGTTGGAAAACTTGTAGTGAAATTCTCTAGGATGCCATGAAGGTATTGAAAAACATAACATACTTCAATATTCCTAAAAAAAATTGTATGTATCTGCTATCTTCCCTTTTCTATAGGCTCTGATGCTACACCTAAATATAATGTTTATTGGATTTTGTTGAACATTTCACTCTTGAACCCTTCCCTTTTTCCTGTTAACTTAAATTATAATATATAATAGGTTCTGTGAGTTGACTCACTTAAAAATTTTATATGTTTCCCATTATGATGAATATATATTTTTATATGGTGTCAATGACTTTTTCCAGTGTTATACAAAGCTGGTAACCATTTAAGTTATGGACAGGTGACAAATCTGTGACCAATGCTAATGATAAGAAATTAGCAATTGTCCTCTACCCAATGAGTAGGCAACTTAGAAAGTGTCATTTACACTGTATTACATGTTTTCATATTTATATTTATGACAACCTGAATCTCGACCACCTGTCTATGTTCTTAAAGAATATCATTTCTCTTGTGGTTTATTGGTTCATCTGGTGAATTAAGCCAATTATATGTGGTTTTATTTGTTATTTGAAGCATGGAAAATAAAGATCTGCATAAATTTTACTCACAATTTAAGAATATCATTTCTCTTATTTCTTTGGTTGAAAGCATATAGTTTTTAAGATAACTCATCCCATTAAAAGTTTCCAAGGACGTAGCTTTCGAAAATGTTATAGATAATGTTTAGCTTTTCCATTTTCTTTAGTTGATTATATACTGATGGAGTAGATACATAGAATTATATATCTTGGTTATGTCTGAGATTTGGGTTCACTTGTGAAAATTTTGTTCTTTTTACTGTTAAAATATCGATAAGAACTAGCTGACGAGAAAGCTCTTGCAAGAGAGGGGCTTCAGATAATGTTTAGTTTTTTCATTTTCTGTAGTTGATTATATATTGACTTAGTATATGCATAGAATTATATATATTGGTTGTGTCTGAGATATGAGTTCACTTGTGAAAATTTGTTCTCTTTACTGTTAATATATCTATAAAAATGAGCTAACAGAGATTTCCCAAATATTTTTATTTCATGTATCATGAAGATAGTTGTACTGCAACTTCATGGGAGTAAAAATTGAAACCATATATTGCTTAAAATTAAAGCTATACATATATGTTTTCAGAATATCAAAACTGATCCCTTTTTTGTTAAATCTTTTATCCAGATGTTTTTCCTAAGGGCAACTTTTTTGTTTCTATTATTGCATTTTCATTTTCTCCATATGAAAACTTAAGCAATATTCTTAGGCAAATTCCAAATTAAAAACCTGTCTTTATTGTAATCTATTGCAAACATTGATTGTGACTTAAGGCTTAATAGATTTGAGACTTTTGTTTTTCTGGAGCGATGGTTCTTGAAGCATTATAGAACTTGATACTATTCCACTGACAAAGTAAGACCACTCGAGTTCCAGTTTTGCACAATTTAACGCTCTAATTTGTGCAATCGTAAAAAACATTTCTATTAATTGCATTAGATGTAATCAAAGAGAACATGTATTGAACTCATTCGTTGCGGTTTTTGGAAGAGATATTAATCAAAGTGTGGTGGAGGCCCTGGGTTTGGTATGTTATTTGAACTTTGACCGTCATAACAATTTATTTCCAGGATTTTTGTTTGAACTTTGTGTGTTTGTGTGTGTGTGTGGATATAGTAAAGAACGTTTTAGCTTAGGTGAAGTATTCAGACAAAATGTTTAAAAATATTACATATTTTCCTTCCATTTATTTTGCACAAAGTACGAGTGCTCATACTACATATTCCTTGAAAAGTATTGCTCCCACATTTGTTTTAGCCGTGGACCCTCTTGACAAGCTTTTGATACTAATTTGATCTAGATTTTACTATCCTTCTATAAACAAGATTACCAAAACATTACACTTTGGTCAATAGGTTGTCTCATCACTCTTGCTTTAAAGTTCTGATCAATGATCGTTGAATTGATTTATTACCATTATCTCGAGGTTTAAACCAAATTAGTACTTTCCATATTTCTGATTGTAGGTAGATGATGTTGATATCATAATGAAATCGAGCATATGGTTATGATTGAAGCAACATTATACCAAGCTGCATTTTTTTGCTTAGTCCCCTCCGTGGTGGGTTTGTTCTCATTCTGTGAGTACTCACTAAATTAGCAGCTACAAGGTCAAAGTTTACTTATTGCCATAGAACATCTTTGATTATTCAGTGGTTGCTATATGCTAATACAAGTTGTACATAGCGTGTAACAATACTATTAACCTTTGTTCATCATGTCCCATGTTTAAAGAAAATCAGCTATCTTTGTAGATATTTGAGCTCTTTGCTTCTAATTTAGTGAATTCTAAAACATCTCTACATGGATTTAATTTAACAAACTATGATTTATGACCCCTGAAGTTCATTTGCATCTTTTTTTTTTTTTTGTGAAACTAAATATCAGTTATTCCTTAAGGAGTTAGCTTTGGGAAATGAGCTGATTCTACGACTTCAGGGTTGAAAAGAAAGAGAAATGTTGAGAGTTTGATTGCACAGCATGAGGAACACAAAGACCCTGAAATTAGCCAGAATGAGAAAAACAAAAGTAAAGAAGCAAATGACCTCAGGTTTAAGGCATTGGATGAAGTAGCTGGAGCTGTTTCTCGAAGAAAAGATCGTAAAAAGCAGTAAGCTTATTGATTTCCGTCTTGGGATTCTGAACTTTTTAGATATGTTAATTGCATTATCGCTCTGTCTTTCTCAAGGTGGACATTGCAACTCTTAGACTATATTGATGCCAAATGATCTTTTTTGGATGTTTTGTTTGATGCTTGTAATTTTATTTGATGAAAACTTGGAAAGTTCTATATATCTTTTACGATTTTTCAATATTAAAAATTTATGGTCTGGTCTACTTCTCTAAATTATTTACTTTGTTCATACAATAACTTTTTTTTTTAACATAGTTTATATGTAAGGGTTTACAAGATGTATGAAATGAGATTATTTACTTTGTTCATGTTGTAGCTTTGTTTAACGAAGATTATGAAGTTTAGAAGGTCTTAAATTGAGTATCAGAGGAAATTCGCAGATTGCAATATATTAAATTAACAATGAGAAAACATAGAATCATATGAATAAGGGATGAGAATTGTCTTGAATACTCATTTAAAAACTTGAAATACTCTATCCATTTTTATCACTTTATATTTTGCTAACATTCATGGATATTTTTATCTTTTTTTTATTTTTTTGCTAAAATAAGTGTTGAAATGACTACTAATTATTTTAGGTGGTGAATAGTTTGTTTTCTTTTCCACTTCACATAATAATTGAATCAGATAGGAAAAGAATGAGGATTGAGGTTGGGTCAAAAATCAACTCTTCAGACAATTATTGTATATCTCGAGCCACATCTGGTCTATTCCTTTAATAAATCAGTAAATAAGTTCAAGTCACAACTACATATTGTTCCTTTTGACTATGATTTTTTCAAAAAAATTGTTATAGAATTAATGACATAATATTTTTATGTAGAAGTTCTAACATGGAAAAAATTCAATTACTTCTTACAGACAATTTACGTAACAACGTGCAACGCACGTGGTAATTAACTAGTTGCATAAAAAAAGGTTGCTACAAAAATAACACACGTGTTAATAGCTACTTAATTAGTACTCCTTCATTCCAATTTTATTTTTTTATTTAATTTTACTTAACTTTTGGTGTGAGTATTGATTTATAGAATTATAGTATTTAAATTGATAAAGAAAATTTAATTATGACATATTATTCAATTTAAACGAATGAGACAAAATGAAGATGTTTCTGTATTTAATTATTAGTGGAATGAGATATAATTTACAAGTGTTTGAAGGGGAATGAATAGTGGAATAAGAAAACAAAACTGGGATGAAAAGAGTATAAAAGACAAACAAACTTGTGCACTTACCATATTGGTTAATCCAAAACGAACTTGTACACTTACCATTTTGGTCCGTCCAAAATGAACTTGCACACTTACTAATATTATCATTTTGCGGGAATGGTTAAGCTGATGATTTAGTTAATCACTTTTGCTTTTAAATTGCGAAAATACCCCTCCCAATTTAAGCCGTTCTACTTTATGCACCAAAAAATTAATTGCAAACTCGTTTGAGATCGGAGAGTGTTTACTTAGGGATGGGGGTGGATGTAGGGGAGAGCAGAGTTCGGTTAAAACCGAAAAATCGAGCCGAACCGAACTGAAATATTAATTCGGTTCGGTTATGTTGGTTTTCGGTTTGGTATCGATTTTAAATTTTAGAAATTTTGGCTTTCGGTTTCGGTTATGAAGGTCAAAATACCAAAATAACTGAAACCGAACCGAAATGATATATATATATATATATATATAATTTATAACCCTAGTTACATTTACTCATTTTCAAATTTGTTGCCGCCGACTCTTTTGGTTGTATTTCTAGATAATGTTTATTTTGGTTGTATTGCACTGTTGCTGGATAGACTATGGATGGAATATGAATTTATAAGTATTTTGATATTTTAATGTGGTTGTATCCTTTTGTTTATTTTGATTTTTTTTATTGTGGGTTATTTGTTTTGGTTGCAATCTATTAATATATATGGGCTTTGGTTGTTAGCAAGTTATATGTGTAGAAATATGGCCCAATTTAAAAGTCCACTATATTTTGATTTTTTCGGTTATTTACCGAAACCGAACCGAAATTTTTGGTTTTGGTATTTTCGGTTTTAAGAAATTTCGGTTCGGTTTCGGTTAGTTATATATATAATTCGGTTTATTTCGGTTATGGATTTTCGGTTCGGTTCGGTTCGGTAACCGAACCGAGCCATGCTCTGCCCTAGGTGGATGAAGCACATCCGGATGGAGAAAAAAAGTGGATGAGGCAAATCCTGTGAATAGTAAATTTGTGTTTACTTTGTATTGGATGTAGTAGGTGTGGATGAAACTTTATGTCAAATCAATACTTATGAGTGATGATGATATATTATTGTTAATTAGTGGAATAATGATTATGTGTAAAAAAAGTAGGAGAAAAATGATTATGTGTAAGAAAAGTAGGATATAATATGAGTTGGTGTAAGAAAAAGTTGTAATGTGATAGTTTTAGGTGTGTAGATGTATAATAGAGGTGAATGTATATTTGGATGGAGGATGAGATGCGCAAATCCAAAAAATGACTGAGATGGAGAAAAATCCATCCCTCATCCGGATGTGTCCAGTCGTAAGTAAACACCCCCAGAGACCGTAAAACATTACATAACTAAAAGAAAAAAATGCATATAAAAGATTAATCAAATTAAACCATTAAGGTGTGTTTGGTTAGGAATGAGGTCATTCGGATGAGGATGTGCCAACCCTCATCGCATCCGATTTTGGATGAACACATCTTATATACACCTACATACCTATTTTCACCATATTTTATACAATCACATTACTTTTATCTCCCACTCACTTATTTTTTCTCTTACTTTTTCCATATCCATTCATTATCTCTTCTATTTACACATTCATTTTCTCTCATACTTTTTCTTATCATCTCTCATATTTTTCTCTCACCCAACCATTACCTCACTAATTAATAATAATAAAATATTTCAACATCAATTTTGATTTGACATAAAGTTTCATTCAAATCTATTTCTCCATCTATAACCAAACACAAATTCACAATGCATTGGATTACCCCATTCTCTTTTTTCCATCTCCATCTTCATCCCATTCACCACCATCCCTAACCAAACAGAGCCTTAATTATTATCCATTGAAAATACATAAAAGGAATAAAAAATCTTCTGTCCTCTAATAACTTTCATACATTCTTTTTTAGAACGTTCCACAATAATTTTTACATCTCAAATATAAAAATAAAACAGTCTTACAATACTTACCTTAATTCAAAATACTCTTTATTCATTGCTCTAAAAAATCAATAATATTTTTTTTTCCCTATAAATCTACGGCGGGTTAGGGGGGGACGAATAACATACTAATATCAAGAGAATTAAGGAGCAGAAGACCAGAAGTGACAGCTGAACGACACCGTTTGGTCGCACCGCACCGTCTAGCAGTATAAAATCAAAGCTCACACGCCCAGGAAAACAAATTTCTCTCTCTCCGCTCTTCATAATGGGATTCGAATCCTGGCGACTTTGCAATCGGAATGTCCCATTTCGGTGAGATCAGCGCTTAATCTTTTAACCGAAACTCTGCGTCGCAGTTTGCATCTAAAAGCACTGTTTTTTTTTGTTGTGGAAAGAGAGAAGTTTTCTGGCTGTTTGCCTCTCCATCTCCGCCTTGCTCGTGAGTCTATGTTTATTGCTCCTTCTATTTTTTAGCCTAGATATTTATGTTAGTAATTTCCCGTTGTTTCTTGTTAATTTTCAGTAAAGTTGTTGTAGTGGTGTTTGGGATAATGGCCCTCGAGTTTTCTGTTATAAATTGAAGTTATAATCCAACGTGTTATTCCGTGTTTTGATAAATTGAAGTTATAATCCAACGTGTTATTCCGTGTTTTGATAAATTGAAGTTGTAATTCTAGGTATAATCCATGTTTCGATAAATTCAAAGTTAATCCAGATAAACACCAGTCTCTTATTTTCAAATTTATGAAAGGAAAAGAGAGACTGAAACGAGAGAGAACTTTTTCCTCCTCATATCTGCAAATATGTAATGATGAAGTCAGTGAGATAGAGAGAATTTATTTTTCTCCCACAACCTAGCAGCTATTTAAAATTGAAGGGAGAAGGAGAAGCGAGTATGTTCTTTCCCCTCTTTTTCATGTGTTCTTAAAATTAAAAGCAGGTGAGCCAAGTGATGATTAATCTGTTGATTTATAGAATAGAATAGTAGAATGTCTGGTTGCTTTGGTATTTAATTTATGATGCCTGTTCAATTGAATTAATGAGTTGGTCCCACTGTTCTTCAATTCCCTGTTTCGTGTTTACCTTCGTTTTCTTCCATGATTCTCAAATATGCATGTCTTTTGCTCATCTTTTTCCACCACCAGTTTTTTGGGGTTAATTGTATAACTTTGATGAAATGTGAAGGGTTTGTAATGATTGTTCGTGGATTTTAGTTCTTGAATTATTACGTTGCATTGAATTAGTTAATTGAACAGGATTTTCATTGGAAAACTTGTTTTTGAACATCATGTCAAAATGAGGCAGGGCAGGTTGGGTGGGGGTCTCAAATCACTGCCCCATGGTGGGCAGGCCGTCCGACTGGGTATATGTGCGGGTCTGGCCTAGGTATTTAGATACCGCCCTAGTTGTCATTCCTAGGTGTTTACAGTTTTCCTCTGTCCCTCCCTCTATATGTTTAAGATATCACATATTATAAATTGATGTGTACATCGTCTCTATAAGCCCCAAACCTCTGTTGGCATTGATTCTTTTTTACCCCTTCATTTTTTTATTTTTTGGCATGTGATCAGTTTTAGTACTTGTTCTTATATTATCTGATTTTTCTTTTATTTGTTATCTTCTGTTTTTTTATTTTTCCATGATTCCCCATCCTGCGCTGGATTGTACTATTACTTTGACCAAAATGCAACATATTGTGGGGTTTGTGTTGGTAATTCTTTTTATTTATTTTCATAACGGGTTTAACGTTTTGAATCAATTAGATATTAACATAGTATATTATTAACGAGAGCAGTCTTCAATTTCTTGTGTTTCTATTTCTCTGGGTTCTTTTCAATTCTCTGTTCTATTTCTATGGTATGGGTGCTATTTCCTTACTGAAAGGTTTAATTTTAACTGGTTGTGTCTAAATGTGCTTATGCTTTCCTTCCATGATTGCTTTGATCTTTAATCTATGCATGTTTTTTATTTTTCCAAATGTATTTGTAATCTTGCTGTTAAAAATCAGGTTTTTTTTTTTTTTTATATCATTGTGCTTTCTTATTACTAGTCACCACTCTGGAACTCAAATATAGTTGGATAGGCTTGTGTTACAATTGACTGGACATTCAGGTTCTTATGCTGTGATAGTTTTGATGATGTGTTGTAGTGTTGCCTTAAGGCATTGGAGATAGTATAGTGGAATCTTTTTATTCCTCCCCTGATCGGCTGTTTTCAATCAACTTCAAGAAAGCATTTTCCTGGACATGAAGATCCCATTCAACTAGCTTCACAAACGGCTTGTAAGTTGGCCTCTTTTCCTCTTTTTGCATGTCAACTTTAGCTTTTTTATCTTGATAAATTTATTTCCCTGTTTAAGGCGATAAACAGCTATATAACTTATTTACGTGAATGAGATAAATTTGTTGCTCAGCATTTTGGTATCGCCTGACTAAAGTTCTTTAGTATGCTGATTAGGCAAGCACTGATGTGGAATCATGTTGGTAGAAATGTCATTTAGTGATATTTTATTATTAGTCAGTTTTGATTCACTTATTACTGGCTGCGGTGCTGGGTGCTCAATACTATGATGGATGCTTGAGATTTTTTATCACCCTCTCCCCGGGCTAATACTTAGGTTTTATCTTCCTTCTTCTCTTTTTGGTCCCAAAACAGAGAACAAGTTAACACCACTATATGGGTTCTTTTTTTTTTTTTTTTTGGACCATCACTATGGCTAGGGGATAAGGTGGTCCATGACCTGTATATACCAATGAATTTGGAGTATATACTGTACCATAGAAGTAAAGAAAATCAAAACAAAATTTGTGGCATAAACAAGACCATAATTTTAGAGGAGTCAGAAAGTGGAAATTTTCCGTTCTCAAGGGAAATGATTCCTCAAAATTCTCCAGGGACGTTTGAACTATGAGAGTTTCTTCAAATTGATGACTGTTCTGCCTTTGTAAGCTTGGAGATCAGCTGCCTTGTAATCTTCTCGATAGATATGGGTGATCTGAAGTCTGAACTCTTTTACTTGGGTGGAGTTGGAAAAATTTAGCTACAAGAAGCTTTACTGTAGTATTGTGTAAAGCAACCCAAGCACTGAAAATACCATTTGATACGGAACTGAACTCCTTCCACAATAGCACTGAGTTCTAGGTATGTGCTCATTTGTGATCCCAGAATATGGGAAAGTCCGACAATAACTTTACCATTAGAATCTTTTACCGATCCACCAGCACCTGTAGGGCCTGAATTTCTTAAGCTGCTCCATCTCTTATTGTGTAGCAATTCGTCCTAGGAAGTTTCCACATTACTGGTATAGGGCCTTGCATCCTTTTAAGACAGATAGGAATTCCCACACCTTCGTAATATCCCAGTCATTTTTCCCAAAAGCACTAGTTTTAATAATATTTGCTTGAGTAGCTATTCTTAAAGACGTGATGCTGAATATTAGATTGTACTGTAATACTCTTGTGGTTGCCGCAACAAATGAGAACTTGCACCTATGCTATCAATGAAGGATCGTGGGCTGGCTACATAAGCTACAATATATACAATACCAAATTTGCTTACAAATAATGAGGGGAATGATAGTCTGATGTGATCTGAAGCTTTTCTTAGTGCAGTAGAAAATTAAGCGGAGCAAAGTACAAATAGATCAGTACCAGGCATTAAAACCATAAATACAGAACATATACAAGACCAAAGTTGCCTTAAATGGTATGGTTAATAAAAAAATGTTACTTTACCCATGTTGGATTTACATAAAAGACACCAGAAGGCCAAGTCAAATTCTTTCTTTATGACAACATCATCAAGATGGGTCAAATTCTTTCTTTATGACAACATCATCAAGATGGAGGAAATTAGATGCTACCTCTAGAGAATGATGGCATGAGAGACTTGGGCAATAATATAGATCTCAATTATTGAGAAGCTTTCCTGTTTCTCATTTTTTTATGAGCCGTACAGAGTAAAAGAGCCATTTGAAGTACATTTCCAGACTACTATTGACCACTTCATATTTTTGTTTTATAATTATTATAGTTGGGCCTTTATAATTTAGATTATTGAATAAATTACCCGTGGGCTTTATTGCTTAGGGCTTAGTTTAAGATTTAGTTTTGATAGTCTACTTATATCGCTATGTTTTTCTAAGTTAGGGCATCCAGGGAGATCACTGAGTTTGGTAATACCTTTTTTATTTGATTTCTTATTGTTTCTTCACGTTTCTCGACCCTTGATTCTATCGATGTGGTTTGACCTTCTGGGTTTTCCAATGGAATCTCGTATGGATACAGTGGAGAAGGGTCTCAAAGCATGTCAGTCGAATTTTGTTCTTTTCAATCCAGTCTTTATAAAATTGAAGCCATGGTGCATCAATTGCGTCAGTTAAAAGGGATCGCCACTGACGGTGCTTCTGATTCAATTATTTCCTCCCCAATGGATGATTCCACTAGTGATGCTATCAGTTCAGTCCCCTAAGCTTTATTCTTCAGATTTCCATGATGAGGATCTACTTATTGGGATTTCACCGTCAAGGGAAAATGGGTGTAGTGTTAATTATGCCAGAACTAAAGAATTTGAATTGGGATCAATCTGCTAAGCTGATTGAGGACTTATGTGCGTGAAGCTGGAGTCAGTTTACCCTCCTTAGATTCATCATTCATAAACCATGATGATATTCTCAGTTATATTTCTGCTGGGAACAAAATCACGTTGGTGGAGAGAGAGGATTTGGGCAGAAACCTGGCAAGACTTTTAAAAAGTTATTCAAGATTTTGTACATTATAGAGGCTTAATACACCTGAAATCAAACCATGTTTTTGGGCACATCAAGTTTGGTAATCAAGGAGATAGTCGTGCTGGAAAAACATCTTGGTACACACATTTCCTTTGAAAATAATCACACAAACGCACAAATTATCATCGATGATTATCCAACATGAATGATAGAGGAGGGATAAAATCCATCAGGACTATGTATGCTGTCTTTATCAACCTTAAACACAACCAAAGCACGAAAATTGACCATCTCTCACCTTCCTTAAGCCACTTAAGTTAAATATTTCTTTTGTTCCCAAAAGGATTCCTTTTTCTCTTAGGAGGATCAAGTGTTGATCAGGAGGGAATAGATGAAGTAACGAACATGAACATAACGATTATAACGAATAAATTATCAAACATAAACTAAGGGTTTCAAAAAATCAATGCTAATAACTCAAATTAAATTACTAAAACGACGGTTCAATGGATTCAAGAACAAAAGTATGAAGAAAACAAACTAAAAACACAAAACCAAACTATGAATTCGTAAACAAAACCTCGAAAACGTAAAAATCAAGCTTGCTCGTCTCTTTCCTCTTTCTCCTCCTAAAAAACTAAGTCTAAAAGTGATTTGGTTAGTGATGATCCTCAAAAACGTGTTTGGAAGAGGTATATATAAGCAACGGGTCGAAACGGGAGCTCGTGGGCCGAAAATACACATCCGGAGGCAAAAACATGAAAGTGCTCGAGCAAGCACGCTCAAGCGGTGGCGCTCGAATGATGCAAGTGCTCGAGCGCTCCCGCTTGAGCTGGTCGAGCGCTGAATCTTCTCTGTAAGTTTTGGGGCGCTCGAGCGATGGCGCTCGAGCTGCTCGAGCGCAAGAATTTTTCTGTAAGTTTTGGGCGCTCGAGCAACACGCTCGAGCGCTAGTGCTCGACCTGATCCACTCGAGTGACCCCAAAATCACCCCAACTAATACTTTTCTTCGTCCGCACTAATACCAATCGTATTTCTTCAATATCTTCTCATCCGGGCATCCGTTTGAGTCGATTCAAAGTCCTACGAACTCCGTTTTTCGCCCTCTATCCATCTATGAAATACAAAGAGACAAATTAATGAGTTTATAAAAATGATACTCATTTGACTCCAAACACTCATAAAAAACACTCAAAACATGGGCAAATCGGGCACCAAAACATAACAATTTCACGCCTAATCATCTGTCGGTTCGGAATTCCTCAAACACTTGTGACAGACAATGGTCCTCAGTTTGACGGGAAAAAACTTCGAGACTTCTGCACCAAGTGGGGAATCAGAAAGCACTATTCAACCCCCTACCATCCACAGTCAAATGGTCAAGTAGAAGCCGTCAACAAGATAATCAAGCATATTCTTAAAATATGGCTAATAGAAAGCAAAGGCAAGTGGTCTTCAGAATTGCCAGATGTACTGTGGGCATACAAAGTTTCTCCCAGGTCTAGCACTGGAGAAACACCTTTTGCACTAGCATTTGGAACTGAAGCAGTCATCCCAATTGAATTGAAGACTAAAACATTAAGAACGGCCAACTTTGAAGAAGTAGCGAACAATTCTGCCCTATCAGTTGAGCTAGACTTGCTCGAAGAAAAAAGAATTACTGCTGAAATGAAAAATGCAATATATAAACAGAAGCAGAACGATATTATAATTCTCAGGTCAGAGTAAGAGAATTTGAGGTCGGCGACCTCGTTTTAAGAAGGAAGCTCGCCCCACCTCCAGACATATTTGGCCCGACTTGGGAGGGCCCATACAAGGTAACGGATAGGTTACCCAATGGTGCATATGACATTGAAGATTTAGATGGCAACTCGGCCCAGTATTCTTGGAATGCAACTAACTTGAAGAAATATTTCCAATAGGCGAACTATTTTGCTTATGAGAAATGGGAATGATGCTCCTCTATTGGGCGAGCTAATTTGTCACATGGGCGAGCTAACACTGCATATGCGCAAGTAAGATCCAAAAATTTGCCTAATTTTTTGAAAATTTTTACAAATTACTAGTGGTCGGGCAAAGCTTGTTTGGTCGAACTGTTTGCGATCAATTATTTGTTCCCTCTTGTATAGTTTAATCTGGTAATAAGTCCAAAGTTAGCTTGAAAAAAAATGTATAGTGGTCAAGCTACCTGGGCTCTAGATGTAAATTATGTGTTTTGATAAGTTGATTGTTTGACAAAATGTTTAGGTCGAACAACTTCAACTTAGTTTATTATAGTTTGTAGATTAGGTCATCATTTATACTTGTAATTTTTGAAAGCCAGTTCAATCTTAAGTTGTTCGTTCAAAGGAGATTCAAGCTCAAGGCACAAATTGGTTATACAATCAAGCCCATTAAAGGCTGTTCATTTTTAAATGAATATAGCATAAGGCCAAAGCCCTCAAATTTCTAAGGCTGTTCTTAAGGAACAAAGCCCAATTACATTAAGACTGTTAAGCATGAATGCAAATGCAAAAAACAATCAATGTTAAAAGAACAAATCGAGCAAAAGATGTTTCATTAATGACAAGGCTTGATCGCCCAAAAAAGTGTACAAAATAAACTCCTTAAAGGAGCGAACAACAACAAAAGAAAAATAAAAAGAAAGACCTAACTAATCTTACTCTCTAAGAACCCTGCCTGACAGGGGGAGGAATGTTATCATCCTTAGGGTCTTCCAAAGGCGCCCCAGATATAGACAGATCGACGGGGATATCTTCGGTGAGCTCGGTATCAACCCCTCAGTATCTTCTCACTTTTGACGAGCCTTCTCGTTCTGATCGACCGGCTCAGTATGCTCGACCTCGGCAACCTCTTTCTCCTCGTCCTTAGGAGGACTTGTAATTATAACACCGAAGGCAATAAAGTCAATGTTGACCCCATAGTCGGGCACGTCGCCGATTTGTAGAGTAGTACCCGAGGCAGGAGGATTGGATTCGATGAAGTTCGTAAGTTCCTTGCCAATCTCCTCGACAACAGGTTGAACTTTAAACTTGTTTGCGATCCGGATGCTTTCAGCATAGGCCGTCACGAAGCCGGTGATTGAGCTCGCCTCCATCTTTGGAATCAGCTCTTCTGGAGTGATGGAGTTGGCGAGCTGATTTTCAAGGTCAGTGATCTTGGTTGTTGCCTCTGCGGCGTATTTTTCGGCGACCTCCTTCTGCTTTTGGATCCGGGCGAGCTCGGCACGCAACTGCTCGTTCTCAGCCATTTTGATCTTCAACTCTTCCTAGACCTTGATGTGCAGGTCGAGGGCGCGTTGTTCGCTCTTCTGGTGGGCCTTAACCTTATCCTCAAGGTTGGCCACCATCTTTTTGGCCTCCGCCTTGGCCTCGTCCCTCTCTTTGGTAATGCAGCTAACGGTGGCCGTATGTTGACGGGCATCCCTCTCCAAGTCTTCTACTTGGTCGACTAGCCTTTGCACGGTGACCAAGGTGTTACCCGCCTCGATAATACACAGGCGACCATTATCACGAGGTGCCTGTGTTTTCACAGTTTCATTCAACTCCTTGCTCCAGCTACGAGCAACAGATTCGGAGGCGCGACGGACAAAGGAGTCCGAGATTTCACCAAATATTGTGGGCACCTTCGAGCAAGCGAATTGGTGCACCATATTTGATCGCCCGGGATAATGTGCGGGCTCATACCTACAACAAGTGCAAGGAAAGAGCGTTAAAAAAAGTTCGTAATGAAGAACAACTTACGCGTCATGTCGACCCTTATCCCAACCGAGATAAGTTGGGTCAGAAGCAAGTCTCACTTGTCCTTCGGGAGCAGCAGCGACCATATGCTGCTCCGAATGTTGCTCCAGCGAGGGAATTCGCTCTCCTTCGAGCTCAGTTGGGCGAGCAGGGGCAGCCCCACTCCCTTGGGCGACTTTTTCCCTCTTGGCCGCCTTTTCAGTGTCGGAGACGGGAGTGTCGTCTCCTTGTAGAAGCCTGTTCGATTTGGGAGTAGCAGCCGTGGGCGGACTACTAATTGGTGCGGGCTATTTCGCCGAGCTTGTCCCACCTGCTGGGCGGGGGTCATCCCTGCCCGCCCTGGTCGCAAGGGCGATCATCTTTGAGATTGGGTCTCCTTTCTTCCTTCCCCGTTTGGTCGGCATTTCCCAAACGTGCTGGTCTAGGATGAGGTAAGAAGGATGTAGGGCGACGGTGACGAGCTGATCTGCATAGAAAGAAAATAACAAAAGTTAAAAGGTGGCACAACATAGAAGTGCGAGCAGTTCTATTCGTCAGGATCAAGAAAGGTTACCCTCTGGAACTTGGGCTTGAGCCTCAAGGTGATGGGGGTAAGTGGTAAAGCGAGCTACCCTTCTGGTCTATTCAAGACTGAGGTGGCTAACGCTACGGTCTGCTTGGCAACAAAGGGCGATCAGGCTGACTGTGAACAAGAACTGGTCGTCCACACTATCTTTGACACTTCGCCACTTGAGATTCTTGAGACCTGAAACAAAAGAAAAGGATATTAAAATTAGTCCTATCACTCTAAAAATTGAGAAGCAATAAGACTCACGAATCAAGTCCCTAAACTCCGCCGGAGTGTTAATGCGCTCAGGGCCGCCATAAGGGCGAGCAGAAGCACGCCAGTCCCTACCAATCCAGAACCAGTCGTGCTTTCAATCTCGCACTTTCCCTGGGATGCCCTCCACTAGCTTCAAGTTTGGTTGCGCCTTGAGGTAGTACCAGCCCGCCTCTTCCCCAGTACAGGCAGTTGGTATCATTAGATAGTTAACCTCCTCGGCGGACAGCTTGTTGGGATATCCCTCAAGGGCGCACAAGACCATGAGGGACATGAGATTCATCCACCCAATTGGGGTTAGTTGGGTGATGGCCAGATTTATCTGCTCTAGGAATCTACCGATCAGAGGATGTAACGGCAAAGTAACTCCGACATTTAGTGTGGCCAAGTTGATCATCGTGAGCCCGCGGGGTGGGAGATCAACTCTGTCATCCGTGAGAGGGGCATACATGTGCACGTCGTAAGGAATTTTGTATTCCCTCCTGATTGCGGGCAACTCCTCCTCGGTGATAGCAGACACGATGCAGCTCACCGCATACTCCGTTGCTTTAAGCTTACGCTTCCCGCGAACTGGGACTGCAAAATGATTGGAATATTCTCTCTCATACTTGTCCCAGTCGACTTGGCGAGCAACGGCGACCGGAATTTGATGCTCGATCGGATCTGACATGGGAAAATGAATTCTTTCCAAGAACTCCCAAGTCAGTTCGTCCGGATTGGCGGGCTGTAACACCTCGACCTCCTCCTCTTCTTCGTGGAGATCGAAGCTAGTCTCCTCTTCAACCTGGCGAGCAGGGTTTGCTCGCACTATCCTTTCCCCAGACGGGTGGGCTCCTGAATTCACGGAGCAGACAAAAGAGGCCGCATCGGGATCTGAATCTAGATTCACCACGGGAACGGTGGATTCCCCGATCAGACATTTTTCAGGGTGGCGAGGAGGATTTGAACCAATTTCGGAATGAGAGGACATTGAGATCAAAGAAGCTTGAAGAACTGTTAATGGCGGATTCCGGTGGAGGGTTTAAGAGGTTAACAGCGGTTTAAGGTTTCGGACGGCGGAGTTTAGGTTTTTTGGGTGTTTTTAATGACACAATTACAAAATTAAATGGTGAAGAAGAAGAATACGGTGAAATAATTACCTTAATTGCTTGGATTTGAAGAAAATCATCGTCGGAGATGGTGTTTCGTTGCCGGAAATTTGAAAGAAGAAAGGGAGAAATTTTGGCGCTGAGACTGTAAAATAGAAAATGAAAATTCTGAAGAAATTTTCCTTTTATAGTAAAAAGAAAAACGGGGTCCCAGGCATGAAAAATCGAAAGTATAGGGATCAAGTTGAAAATCTTGAGCGCGTGTGACCTATCTCCAACAAAATTGGAGGCGCGTCACCTCGATCTCGCGTGCGCGTGGGCGGCGGCAATCATTCCGCCCACGTCACGCCTCGAGCTCCGCTCAGTTCCTGGGGATCCCAATCGTTGCCCATACGAATCAGCTCGGCCATGGTTGTCCGCCCATTTTAGGTAGATTGCACCAGGCAATATCAGCTCGCACCCATATCACCAGATAGTTGTCAACCCATAAGTTGTTCGCTTTGTTTTGCCACAACATAATGGCTGACAAGGGGACAATTGTTGATAGGCGAGCAGAAATACCGTTAAGACGGACATAATTATCACAAAGTATATACCCTTAAGATCAGATTAAGCCAGCAAAGCCAGGTTAAGCTGGAATTATCAGGCGAACAGATCCAACTTGATGAGCAACAATGACCAGGAAAACAACTCTAAACCCAAAGACCATGTGGACCTAGGTGATGCCCCGACGAGCAAATCTAGCCCATAGGCGAACAAATTTGATTAAAGTATCAAGATATCAAACTATTAAGGCAAATGACCAACAAAATCAAGCTAAAGACTCCTCTAGGACAAGTCCAACAGGACGAACAACTCTTGAATACGAGCAAGTCCAGAATTAAAGGATAGAATTTAGTTTAGATAAGGTCAAATAGTCAACATTCCAAGTGTCATACATGCACACTTGGAATGTCAAAGGTTTTGTACACCTCCTGCTAGGAAAACTTGTATAAATACCTTAATTTTTAGCTAATAAAACAAGCATAAATTCATATACACGTCCAAACTTCGACTATACATACCCAAGCTCCTCGATTCATAGAAATACGAAATAAATACGTAATCAATACACTTGTTTAATCTTATCCAATCCCAATTTTCGTATTCACTAATTACGTTAGTAATCAATCACACGTAATTGTTTGGTGATCTAATTAACGAATAAAACAACCACTAATCCCTGTGATTAGAAAAAATTATCAACACATGAATATCTTGAATAATCTTCAAATCTTTGATGAATGCTTTCTATTCTCAGATGAACATCTTGGAAAATTTTCCACTAATATAAAATCTTTAATAAACGTTCAAATCTATAAATATATATATGTCAATGGGAATATACAAAAATTCACAAAATCATTTGAAGACAGTGAAGACCAAAAAACCCTATATGATAGATTTGAAGAAAATGAGAATGAAAGAGTGTAAATAGATTTAGAAAATGTAATGGTTCCTAATTGTAAGTCAACCATGGAAAATTTTTACTAATTAACCATAATGAATATATTTTAAAGATTTGTCAAACTTATCATAATTAACATTCTTGAAGGAATTTGAAAAAAAAAAGGATTTACAAAAGAAGACATTTAATAGATTGAAAGAAGAATTAGGATTGATATGAGCTTGACATATAAGCAAGATGAGTATGTCTTGTATGAGACCGTCTCATACCATGAGACAATGAGAATGAGTATAACAAGGGTATTGATTCAGTAACACTTTGGTAGAATGAGTTAATGACATAAAACAGTTTCATACAAATTTTTACGAAGCAAAATTATACTTGCTCTCCAATGATATTATTGATAGATAGATTGTTGACTTCTTCGAATATTTACAAGAAGTTGTGCATTAAAAAGATCGAATTCCTTAATAAAATACCCCTTCCGTCCACAAAATATAGGCCTGGTTGCCTTATTTGGCCGTCCACGAAAAATAGTCCTGTTGCCTAAAATGGAAAGAATAAACTTTATCTACTTTTTCAATACACACACATAACATTTTTAAAATAATTTATTGTGTACTTGATTTGACACAATATTCTTACTTTATACATATTATATCAACTTTCTTAATAACCGTGAAAAAAGTAGCAAACCCATTTTTCATGGACGGAGGGAGTAACAAATTAGTGCAGACTGAATATTGAAAATTCTGCATTTCACTAAAACTTGAAGACGAAATTAGCATTAGCCACAATTGTTGACCTTACCAGAAATATTTTAGATTATTCTATATTTGTACTTAAAATCCCTTTATTATAAGATTCAGATCTTGCAATTAAAAGAACACAACTATATCCACTTGGCTAGTGAAATACCGATTCTACCCCCGTAAAATACATGTACATTAAATCCCTATGATAGGAGAATGATAACCAATCCGGAGAGAGAGTATCTTGTCGCTCATCATTTTTGTCGCATTAAATTTGCATGACGCTGCTCTTTCTTTGTTTTCAATTTCATATAGACTAGTATTCTCTCTCGTTCATTTTCGTTTTCTCAAATTACAATTTGCAGAAATATGTTGAGGTCTCGATTCAGGTCAGCTTCTCCCTCCCGTTTTCTCTCTCTTAATTTATGTCTGGTAATTGATTTACAGAGAGGAATCTAGCTGGCATTTTGTTTTTATTCCGTTAACTTTTAACATTTGGGGCTTTTTTTCTTCTCTTTAACTTTTTGGATATGGAATACCAGAAAATGTTCCAGTTTGAAAGCTTTAGTGACTCCAAGCTCTCACAGACAATTCTCTGCGAGGTAAGATTTGTTTATCAGTTTTTCCTTTGTTCAATTGATGTAAATATATATCTGAATAAGTTTATACCTAGGGTAAATTAAAATTATCGTCTACCTGATTCAACAAATTGAATTACTTTATTTTGGCGTGCATTTAGATATGAGGCCTCGATGCTTAGATCTTTTATATGCCTATGTGAGTTTGAAATTGAAATGAGGAATGCCTAAATTTATGACAACAAATTTTCATCCCTCGGTCACGATTACCATTACATTTACCCCTATAAACAAACTAATGCCCATGACATCTTACATTGTGATATTAGTTTATCAGTGCAATAGTATCATTAAATGAATGTCTGAATAAATGTAATGATATTGGTTTTGATGTTGCAGCAAATTAGAAGGCAAGGTAGCTCTAATCACAGGGGCAGCAAGCGGTATAGGGAAAGAAACAGCAGCCAAGTTCATCTCCCATGGCGCCAAAGTAGTGATTGCTGATATCCAAAAAGATGTGGGCCACGAAACGGCCCGTGAGCTCGGCCCGAACGCCACGTTCGTGGCGTGTGACGTCGCGAAAGAGTCGGACATCTCAGGTGCGGTGGACTTCACCGTCTCCAAGCTCGGCCAGCTGGACATCATGCACAACAATGCGGGCATTGCCTGCCAAACAGCCCCCAGCATAGTCGATCTCGATTTGAGTGTTTTCGACAGAGTGATGGGGATAAATGTTCGAGGGGTTGTCTCCGGGATAAAGCACGGGGCCCGTGTTATGATCCCAAGGCAACGGGGGGTTATCCTCTGCACGGCGAGTGTGACGGGGATAATGGGGGGGTTAGCACAACATACTTATTCTGTATCCAAGAGTAGTTTGATTGGGATTGTGAAATCGGCTGCATCGGAGCTGGGGAAACAGGGGATTAGGGTTAATTGTGTATCCCCGATGGCTATACCCACTCCCTTTGCAATTGATGAACTGAACAAGTACTATCCGGGGATTGGTCAGCAGAGACTGGTGCAGATGGTGCATGGGTTTAGTGAGTTGAAAGGGGCTGTTTGTGAGCCTAGTGATGTAGCAAATGCTGCTCTTTTTCTTGCATCTGATGATGCAAAGTTTGTTAGTGGGCATAATCTTGTGGTGGATGGTGGCTTCACATCATTCAAGAATCTAAGTCTGCCCACACCAGATCAACTCTGATCTTTTCTTATTCTTTTTCAAAAATCCCTTTTTTTCTTGGGAAGGAAGGAGTTGATAAATTAATATTATTGAAAAGAGAGTGAAACCCCCGATTATGAAAAGTTTAATTGGAATGGGTGGGGGAATCGGACTTCTTATTCAAAAGTCGAGGCTTCATGTCAGTTGATAGACTCTAGTCTGGTTTGTTAATAGACTCAAACCTGATATTTTTAATACACAAACCGGACTTGAAAGTTTATTTAAAATCATTTCAAGTTAATTTCACCTTTTGTATGTTGTGATTTTAAAATGGGTATGTTCTGATTAAATTTAAATGCTGTGATTTTAAAATTTGTTTGTTCTATTTTATTTTAACGAGATTCGAGGTTTATTAATGGTTTAGTTATTTTAATTAATGGTATATATATATATTAAATGAGTGGTCTCTTAAATTTAAAAGTCATTTATAAAAGTTTGTAAGTTTTTTTTTTATAAAATATAGATTTGACTTGCTTGTTGAAAGATCAAACCAATGCAAGTTTAAATAGATTGGACTGTAGGTCCCTGTTGAGTCCGGAGTGGAAATATCTTCCAATAGGGAGTCTGTTTTACTTAGGTGCCAACTTTATATTAATTTTGTTTAAGTGTCGTCTCTACCTTAGTTTTGCTTATGTTTCATTTGTAGGAGTACACACATTATAATTTGGTTGTCTTTGTAAAATAAATATATATATTTAATATTTAATACTTCTTTTTTCAATAAATCTATATTTTTATATATTTATCATTTACGGCATCTATAATCTCATTAACTTTTTAAAATTGAATTGGTAAGTCAAAATTATAAATCATTTCTACATGGTAAGCATTGACGCTTAATTTTTCCAATTTAAATTTTAACTTCTTATAATTTTTTACCTTAAGCAAATTTAATATTATGATAAATGAAATAATAATTTCATATTTATCATTTATGATAAATAAATATGTAATAACTATTTTGAATAATGAAAAATATAATTCATATGAAATTTTGTAAATGTGATATTAAATCATTCAAGTATATAAAATATTACAAATGTTATGTCTACGAATATTCCATGTAATATGCGGAAAATTCATCTAGTGATCGATAAAAAGACCTAAAGGAACTCAGAATATGTGTTTTAAAATAATGGTGGTGGTGTACATATATCTTCGTTAATTATTGAAATTAGATTGGGCCTTGAAAGACTTGTTCCACAGTTGTTCAATTGGTCTCTATTCTTGAATGTAATGGAACGATGATCCTCGACTCGATGAATAAGTCATCAGAACTGCTCCAGCACGACCTTGCGCATGAAGTCCTCTGGCGCTGGAACGAGAAAACAAATATATGATTCGACACATTTAGTACCATTATCAAAATTTTATATTTGGGAAATGATAGTGTACCTAATCCATTAGTGAACAACTTAAATTGACCAAGAGCTTGTCTTATGAACATCTCTACACCACTCACAACTATGGCTCCTACCTCCGCAGCCTCTTGCAAGAGACGAGTGTTGCGTGGTGTATAAACAGCGTCGAAAACCAGTTCGTATGATTTTAAGGCAGCCTAACATCAATGAAGGTTACAAATTGTTATTAGCCACATGGAAAAGAGAGAGAGACCAATTTGACTGGACAAAAGAGTGACTTTTTACCTTGGAAACAGGAGTTTGGTGTACATTTGGGTCCATACCCACAGCTGAAGCATTTGCAAGAATCATTCCTTGTTCTTCGGGACGAAAGTCGTGTAAGCATTCATATGGCAGAGCTTCGCCAGAAACCGATAGAGCAAGAGCCTTTGCTCTTTCTTCACAAAAAATGTAACCATTTAGACTACTGATACATGACAAAAGACTTGGTTCGGGAGTCAAGTCATTACCAAAATTACGGTTAAAGATTACGAGTCGCGCCCCTCTGCTCCTCGCCCCAAACGCCATCGCTCTTCCAGCTCCACCAGCTCCAACCAGGACAAACAGTTTCCCAGCTAAAGGTGAAACTTTTGAATCTTCAAGATTGTGCCTCTCTGATTAGCCATCAAACATGTATGATTTTATCCATGTCATAAAACAAATTTTGGTCAAAAATCATTAATTCAACCTCTGCCTCTAAATGCATCTTCAATAGCACCTATACCAGCCTCACAATCCGTATTGTAGCCAAGGAGCATCCCATCCGTAGGCCTCCGTATGATGGTGTTCACTGCACAAATGCTCTGAACCAGCAAACATCATCTAATCTAATACTAATTACAAACAATCATTGGAAAAACATACTCGTACCAGAGCAAGGGGGTCCACTTCATCACAGCAACCCACCGCCCTCTCCTTGTGAGGTATCCCCACACTGTAACATCGATAGAATACTCCATGCCTAATTACAACTATTCAATTGAAATATATATAAATCAATAAAAAAATGAATAATGTACCTAAAACTAGCAAAGTCATTGCATGAGTAGACTCTAAAGAATTCCTTGATATCATCAACTAAGAAGGGGACATATATCCCATTATAGCCTGTATATCTGAATGCAGGATTATGCAGAAGAGGGCCTTTACTATGCCCCACGGGGTTCGAGACCACCCCATATACTTTCGTAGCTTCATTCATGTACTCTGGCTTGTATACTTGTTTGATGCTACTTAGAGATGGCAATCCGGCTTCAGATTTGCCTTTTAAACATCCTGTTATCATGAATGCACCATATTTTGGTCCCACAAGTTGGCTTATTACTCCTCTTTCTCCCATGACTCTAGCTATTACTGGCACTTGCATGCCTTTCACTTGTGAAATAATTAAATCAATTAATTCTACACCTCTCTAGACGAGGCGAAATTCTGAATATATTTTAAATAATTAAATGAATTAATTTCACATCTCGGACTTTTAGACGAAGCGGAATACTACATCAATAACCATATTTCTATATATAATAAAGTGCATGCAATTTGGATCATATATTAATTTTTATTGCAAAATGGTACAAGCAAGTACCGTACGTAATGATATTATCCTTTACAACCTTATACTCATATGCTCAAAATATTTTTATGGTATACATGTATATCTAAAAGTGTCTTGACCATATTGTATATCATTATACAACACTTAAATCTTAGTTTAAAAATTACTTGACGTTCACTATTCATCCAAATTATCACTACATTCTTCATAAAATTTAGCACCAAATAAAGAAAGCAACAACAAATTCTTTTGATTTTTGAACCATTATACTTTGACGTCTTTTGAGATGAAATAAATTCTTTTAATTTTTGTAATAGTAAAATTGAATGAACATTTTTTCAAGTAGATTTAGGTAGCATTTATGTGTATTTACAACTTCTACCATTGAGTATTGAACATAGTATTTTGAAAACTATGCGCCCATTTGGTTTAACTTATAAACTTTTTAATTAAAACAACTTTATAAACTCTCTAAAAGTATTTAATAAAATAAGATATTAATTAACAATTTATAAATTCTTCAAATAAGTTATAAACAACTTGTGTTTCTAACCATATACATCCCGTCCACCCACCCAACCTTAAGACATGCCACCCCACCTCATTCCACCTCAACATAATTTATTTTATTTTATATTAAAATTAAAATTGAAAATATATTTATTATAATGAACACAGAGCTTGTAAGTTTTATCAATCAAACACTTTAGCAACTTATAAACAACTTAATTTCATCTTATAAGTTTTTAAAATAAATTATAATATGTTTAAAATAAGTTTAGTCAAACCAACATAAGACTGAAAAGGAATATTATCATTTGCTGAAAATTATTAAAACTATCAATTCCATTGTAGGACCCGTGAAATAGTATCAATTCCATTTTAGGACCCGAGAAATAGAAAATTATCAATGTGTAGCCTGAAAGATACAAATTCTACGTTAGTAGTTTTTATCTCTCAGGTCACATATTGATAGTTTTCTAATTTTAAGTTTTTGAATTGATACCAAAAATCTTTTATACTCATAAACAATAGTTTTACTATTTTTTTTTTTCAAGTTTTTAATGTATAAACTACAACAATAAATTATTTTTAAATAAAAATTTAAATGAGAGCGTCTCATGACACGAGACAACACAAATTTACATTTGCCCTTATTAAAGTGTTAATGTGTTATGTCTAATTTATACTCTATTCCACCGTCTAATGGCATGAGATAGTCTCACATAACTTACTCATATTTTTATAATGTACATAAAGTAAATACGTACCTGACAATGTGTGAGCATTTGGAAAATGGGAGCTACATATGTAATATAATCCACATTTATCACAAGTTTAATGACGTCAGCTTGGGTAGATTGCATGTCGATAATCAAATCGCCCAATTGTTCTCTACCTAATATTCCCTTCTTTAAATAACTTGACACTATAATCCTCGTCTTTGATCTCACTCTCTTTAGTTCACTAATGTGCTCCTCTGTGCACGCCTGAAATTTTACAGCATTAACAGGCTACGATTATTAAATATTAGTCTAGCATTTTTATTATTATTTAATTTTTGAATTTACAATGAATGGTTGCGATGTAATAAAGTAATGAATTTTGGTGGCTGACCTCATGGTTAATTTCGACAAATTCGACGCCTATTACGATGGCCCGTTTTAAAACTGTAAATGTTGGGCCTTACAAACACAATTTCCTCTACGTGGGCTTGCTCCATAATTGGGCCTGAGACATATGTCCAACATCATTAGGAACGTCAAAACAATCACGAAGTTTTATATGCGTGCAATTCAAATATACATTTTTAACAGTATTACTTGTTTTCACTTAAAAAAAAAAAAAAAAAAAAAAAAAATATATATATATATATATATATATATATATATATATATATATATATGATAATCATACTTTATAGTGACAGCAACTATATTTTTCTATAAAAAAAGATTCAATATTATTAAAAAATGTACTTAAATTACACACTACATTTGAAGGGTATTAGTTGATTTCACTAAAAAATATTAGTTGTTTTTACTGAAAGATATAAGTTGTTTGTTTTAAAGAGTATTAATTTATTTTCACAAAATAATTAATACTCTTTAGTGAAAACTACTAATACCCATGCAAATAAAATGTAGATGAAATTTGAAAATAAACTTGCCATCATGGGAAACAAACTTGCCACTTTTATCATGCAAGCATTTTATACATCCTTTAATATTCTGTCTCATATATGGTCCACAGATCTTTTTGAAGTACTCAATGAATTATTGGATGTGTATAATCCTGAACTGCAATTAGAACCTTATAATTCATTAGTTGGTCCCATTGTATCATGTATGATTCCCCTTCCTACCTTCCTCGTGCAAACATGTACCAACCCACCTACCACCTAGCATCTCTATATAAATGATTCCCAAATCAAATATAATTTTTTTATACAGAAAATAAAAAATGCATCAACATAATTGCATCATTGAGTAATAATTTTACTTATTTCAAGGGGTCATTGCTCAAAATAACAAACATGTAATTATAAAAACCATTTTTAAAGTTACAATAATTCTTCAATCAATTCATGATATCCCACCAAACAAATATACATCCAAGGATATTTTTTCTTTCACCTTTTGAGGTCAATATCCAGCTAGGACTTGCGGATAATACTTTTTAATTCTTGCAATACTTATATACTATGTTGCACAGGTGCGGGTGCGTGAGTGCGGAGGCGATACGATACGGGTTAGGGGATACGAATTTTCAAAAAACTTAGGGTGCGATTCGTCAAGGATACGTCTATTTATTTATATTTTATTATATATAAAACCTAAAAGATTAAATATATTTTAAAATTTTGTAAATCGAATGTATATAATTCACATTTTCTCTGACCCAAAACTTAAACATATTCAATAATTTAATATAATTAAGTAACCAAAAATCAATTTAAATTCAATTAGCCTAATATATACGTCATAACAGTGATTACAATATAAAACAAGTGTTACATTGTCAATTTGAATTATATTATATAATAAAATTCAATTGAAATAACACATTTAATGCTTAATAAGTAGGATACGCAAGGAGGATTCGAGTATCCGTTAGTGAATTCGCCACGTGGCAGCCGGATTCACCACGTGGAGAATCCGATTCGCGGATTCAAGAATCTCACCCCTTTTAGGGGGCGGGTGCGAATCCGATACTGCATTGTGATATTTTTAGAAGAATTCGTGCATCATAGCTTATATACAAGTACATACAATCAAATTATTATACACGTGACGATGAAAACTGGGAATATATATATATATATATATATATATATATATATATATGTATAGATTTGAAATTCATCATTTGATGTATTACTTCTAGAGTTGGGAATAGGTCAGGCTACCCGACAGGGGCCTACGGCTCGGCCTACCTAAAGCCCAACTCGGCTCGGCTCGTTTAATAAATGAGTTAGGCTCAGACTTTTTAAAAGCCTATTTATTTAAACAGGTCAGACTTGAGCTTTTTTGTAAGCCTTTTAAACCCAATAGACCTGCCTATTTAACGATTTATATATATATATATATATATATATATATATATATATATATATATATATAATAATAATAATACAACACATATATAATATAATAAATATTTAACATATACATATATATATATATATATGTAAGAATATTGCTAAATATAAATTAAAATATTATTTGAATGTGTTATTATGCTATTATTTGATAATCCTTTGATAAATTGTTTTTATTCTTCATTTTAAGATTTAAAGAATTAATTGTTATGATTTAATAATAATATAATTATTGAATATAATTTTGTAAACATGATTAAAAAGGCTCCTAAAGGTTTTCAGGCCATACCTATTTATTAAAACAATCAGGCCAAGGTTCTTGAAAAAGCATATGATAGTTAACAGGCCAGACTTAGGCCCAAAGATTAAATAGCAGGTCCAGACCGTCCAACGAGAAGCCTAGCTCGGTTCGGCCTATTTTCACCCCTACTTATTCCTACTCAATGTCATGAACAGGGGTGAGCATTCGGTTATTCGGTCACCGAACCGAACCGAATAGTAAAAACCGAATTAACCGAAAAGCCTTTAGCCGGTAACCAAAATCGAACCGAATAGCACTAAAATCGAATTTCAATCGAATTGAAATATTTCGGTACGGTTCAGTTATTAACTGAGATATACTATTGCTACTTTTTTGGATTTTTTTAGATATTTTGTGCCCAAATAATAAAAAAAAATCTGACAAAAGTCCATAAAATAACAATAACTATTCATAAATCATTTATAAAAGTATATTAACATTCTAATAAACGAAAAGTCCATAAAAATTTAAAAATAACATCCATGAATAAGTCAAATACTAAAATAATATAATAGTCCAATGTCCATACTCCAAAATAGATTAATATGTAATTGATAGATTGACTTGATAATATTTATTTTAATTATTAAATATATTATTATAATTATTAATTAAATTCGATTTTCGGTTAAGGGTATTGATTCAGTAACACTTTGGTAGAATGAGTTAATGACATAAAACAGTTCCATACAAATTTTTACGAAGCAAAATTATACTTGCTCTCCAATGATATTATTGATGATAGATTATTGACTTCTTCGAATATTTACAAGAAGTTGTGCATTAAAAAGATCGAATTCCTTAATAAAATACTCCCTCCGTCCACAAAATATAGGCCTGGTTGCCTTATTTGGCCGTCCACGAAAAATAGTCCTGTTGCCTAAAATGGAAAGAATAAACTTTATCTACTTTTTCAATACACACACATAACATTTTTAAAATAATTTATTGTGTACTTGATTTGACACAATATTCTTACTTTATACATATTATATCAACTTTCTTAATAACCGTGAAAAAAGTAACAAACTCATTTTTCATGGACGGAGGGAGTAACAAATTAGTGCAAACTGAATATTGAAAATTCTGCATTTCAGTAAAACTTGAAGACGAAATTAGCATTAGCCACAATTGTTGACCTTACCAGAAATATTTTAGATTATTCTATATTTGTACTTAAAATCCCTTTATTATAAGATTCAGATCTTGCAATTAAAAGAACACAACTATATCCACTTGGCCAGTGAAATACCGATTCTACCCTCGTAAAATACATGTACATTAAATCCCTATGATAGGAGAATGATAACCAATCCGGAGAGAGAGTATCTTGTCGCTCATCATTTTTGTCACATTAAATTTGCATGACGCTGCTCTTTCTTTATTTTCAATTTCATATAGACTAGTATTCTCTCTCGTTCATTTTCGTTTTCTCAAATTACAATTTGCAGAAATATGTTGAGGTCTCGATTCAGGTCAGCTTCTCCCTCCCGTTTTCTCTCTCTTAATTTATGTCTGGTAGTTGATTTACAGAGAGGAATCTAGCTGGCATTTTGTTTTTTTTCCGTTAACTTTTAACATTTGGGGCTTTTTTTCTTCTCTTTAACTTTTTGGATATGGAATACCAGAAAATGTTCCAGTTTGAAAGCTTTAGTGACTCCAAGCTCTCACAGACAATTCTCTGCGAGGTAAGATTTGTTTATCAGCTTTTCCTTTGTTCAATTGATGTAAATATATATCTGAATAAGTTTATACCTAGGGTAAATTAAAATTATCGTCTACCTGATTCAACAAATTGAATTACTTTATTTTGGCGTGCATTTAGATATGAGGCCTCGATGCTTAGATCTTTTATATGCCTAGATCTTCTTCTTCTTCTGACTTAATTATAATCTGTGTGAGTTTGAAATTGAAATGAGGAATGCCTAAATTTATGACAACAAATTTTCATCCCTCGGTCACGATTACCATTACATTTACTCCTATAAACAAACTAATGCCCATGACATCTTACATTGTGATATTAGTTTATAAGTGCAATAGTATCATTAAATGAATGTCTGAATAAATGTAATGATATTGGTTTTGATGTTGCAGCAAATTAGAAGGCAAGGTAGCTCTAATCACAGGGGCAGCAAGTGGTATAGGGAAAGAAACAGCAGCCAAGTTCATCTCCCATGGCGCCAAAGTAGTGATTGCTGATATCCAAAAAGATGCGGGCCACGAAATGGCACGTGAGCTCGGCCCGAACGCCACGTTCGTGGCGTGTGACGTCGCGAAAGAGTCGGACATCTCAGGTGCGGTGGACTTCTTGATTTTACTGCCTCTTTATTTTACAGCCTTTTTGATTTACTGATATCCTTCTCTTTCTTTTACCCCTTGCTCAAGTCTGTTATTTCTCCCACATAGCCAAGGAAATCCTCTAAATACTCGAAATTCAGGGTTTCTATTTGCCCCCTCCGCCGCTTCACCGTTTATGTTTCTCCATTGATCCATATTTGATTCTCACAGTCTTCCCTGTACATCCTGCTCCCCCAAGAAAGGTAATTTTTTCATGCCCTAATTCTTCTTTCAATTTGATTCCAAGAATACCTCTACCCGCATGTCTTGAATTTGTGTTTTTTATTCTCCGTCCACCGTTAATTTACCAAAAATGTTTCTCGAATTTTAGATTCAAGTAAGGTTCTCTGCTTTACCCTTCTTTTTTTACTGTCTTCTCTATTTTCTCAAATCTACCTCTTCTTTCTTAGCGGTTACTTTACATTCTTTGCATAAATAATGTTTGATAAAACATCTGTTAGAAATTTAATTTGTTTCAGTCCTAATTTTGTGATTGAATTGGTTTGCGAAAATGTTGTGATGAGGACGAATTTGTTGTTATGAAGATGAAAATTACAAAATAGGACAGGGAATTATGATTGTAGGTTTAAAAAATTGTTGGTAGTAGACACAAGGATATAAAGTTATTAGAATTGGGGCTGAGATTTAATTCCAACTTAGATGAAATTATTGTTGTCTCTGACTCTTTTACTTGTAAATTTTAAATCCTTGTGATTTGTGAAGAATCCTCTTCTATTATCTTCTTAATCCCCTATCTCAATTTTGTCCAAATTACTTCGATCTTACTCTCACCGCATACGCATTCCACAGAGCTTTATTTACGGAAATATTTGCCCCGGCCAGACCTTCGCCGTTCTATTTTCCAGTTTTGTCATCCATTTGCAGTAAGGTATATACCGTCTTAAGCCCCTCTCTCAATTTATCTCCAAATTATTTCATTTCCTTCTCACACAATTGCACCTACAATCTACATCACTGAAATCAGATATCAGAGTTTTTATTTGCCCAACTCTTTGCTTCGTTGTTCTGTTTTTCGATCGTATCCTTCCTTTCCAGTGCGCACATGTCCTCCGTTTTGAGAATTAGGTATTTAATTTGCTATTGTATTTATTCTGTAATTTGATTCTCATTTTCTCCTGCTATATTTTACATCTAAATTTGATAATATAATGTTTTTCTGCAGTTTTTTGTAATTGATTATTTTGGATTGTTTAGCTTTTGTAGTATGGTTTTAGGGATCCAGTATGTAAGAAAACATTGGTGACTCATTTTCATTTGCATATCATATTGAAGAATTCATGTTATTTGAGAAGCTTTAGTATATAAAATCCACACCATTGCTGCCATTTGGGTCCAATTAACCAGGAAATGTAGGTTAGTAGTAGTAGGTCTGGAGGAGTAGTTTTGATTCTTAAACAAAAATTTCCCCTATTTGCATCTTGATCAACATCGTGGATTTATGTATAAACTAGTTTCACTCTATACTTTGTCTAAGTCAAATACTAAAATAATATAATAGTCCAATGTCCATACTCCAAAATAGATTAATATGTAATTGATAGATTGACTTGATAATATTTATTTTAATTATTAAATATATTATTATTATAATTATTAATTAAATTCGATTTTCGGTTATTTTCATACAAAAACGAAACCGAACCGAAATATCAAAATTTTAAATTTTAAAAACCGTAACCAAATCAAATTGTAAATTTGGGTTGGGTTCGGTCCATTTGATACTAATCAATTGTTTCAATTTCATATTCCATCATGCACATGACATATAGTAATAGAAATTCAAGAATAGGAAATGCTACATTACTAAAAGTAATATCCATGTTATGATGAGTTTTATATGCTAAACACTACTATAAAAGTGGGAGTAGTGGTGGCAGATCCAGGATAAGAACGCACGTTTTTGGGAGAGGGGCGAGAGTAGAATGAAATACTACTACGTATTAATTAATATTATTATATACACATTTATTCAAGTAAAAAATATAGAGAAAAATTAGAAAGTATTTAATACCCAAAGGAGACGATGGAAGGCAGGTTTCTGAGCTTGAAAATGTGTTCAACTTCAGAGGAGTGAGAGAAAGAGAGAGAAGCAAAGCAGAGTTCCACAATATCAGCTCCTTCTTTCTTGGCTAAATCCATGGAAGCTATCATTTGTTCCCCTGTTTCGCACTCCACGGGAGTGCAAACAAGAAGATCACTTTTGAACCCCATGATCAAGAATGATATTGATATTATAAGGGTTTGAATGTTTTATTTATTTATTTATTGAAAGGGTCTCTCTTAGGCTATGTTGAATGGCTGTGTTTTTCATGAAATTAAGTGAGATGGACATATGTGATGGCGATATTTCTCGTTTTTCATAAATATACAAGGATGGCATTTGATATGAATCATGTGATGACTTTTTTGTTTCTTTTGCAGAAAAATTTATTTATGATGCCCCGACACATGTGAATTCTACCAATAATTTATGGCTATCAAATTATCTTCTCTTAAAAAAGACAGCAAAATAGAGATCCATGCAGATATTACTGAATAAAATCTTAAACAACCCTAACTACCCACAATGATAAAAAATTCCTGGTACGTATAGAACCCACCATCACTAGATGTGGAGCATTCGGACTGTAATATGAACTTGTTGACCTAGCCCCTAACTAGTATTAAAGGGGACCTTTCAAAGTGGTAATAATTATTATGCCATTTTTTAGGTGCTTGTGCAGTTTCAAAAAGATCTTAGTTATCTGGAAAAAAAAGTATTGATATTGGAGTCATTGATGAGAGAAAGCATGGAGCTCAAGGAGTTGAGTAGATATCCTTGTGTTTTATCAGTTGTATTTTAACATCTTGATCGCTGAATCAAGTGGCATAAGGTCCCTAGAAAGTTTCTCAGAACTGTAGGGAATATAGGGATAACATAACAACCCTGGAACTTTTTCGCACTCTTTCAAAATCCAACTTTACCAAGCCTTAATCCTGTTGAGTTACTGAATGGAAATTCTTACAGAATAGCAAATAATATTATCTCTAAAATTATAGCACTGGAATAGCCATATGTTGCTAAAATTGTATTCCTCTTGCTTTGTTTGATTCACATGGGGAACCCAAATGGTTCGTATAAGGCTGTTGCCCTAAAAATATTTACATGCAAAAATCTCGCACCATTTGTTTGTATAAGAGAATTATTTGGGTAGTAAAGTCATTTAGGTTTTTCCTTCTTTCTTTTTGAGAAATTAAGCCTTCTTGATATTATTCACTAATAACTTGGATAATCTAGCTACCTTCTGTCTGCTGAATAAATTTGACATTAACATTCAATGTTTATTTCAAATTACCATATTTTTTGCCTTTACTGGGAACAAGCAAACTTCCGAATTGGAAGAAAAGTGTGCTGCTTTTGGTGAAGAGCTTCAGAAGAGATGCTTATGTCCCAGCTGTTATCAAGATAACTCAGGGGATCTCAGAGAATTTCTTCAGAAAAGTGATGGAAGCTAAACTCCTGTAAGTAATTTCAAACTTTTCATTGAATTGTTAAAAAATTTTCTTCCTCTTTTAGGGTGCCACTGTATGTTTCTCTTTGTGGAAGTTCACTTTACAATTTAGTGATTTACTATTCGCAGGCACAACTGCATATCTTACTTAGTACGCAATCTGGCAGAATTGGGTTTTAAAGAGCCAACTCCAATCCAAAGGCAGGCTATTCCAGTCTTATTATCTGTATGACCAAAAGTTTGTATCTTATTTCCCCCTGAAATGCTGTTGTTATTGCCCTTATTTATATTGAAGCCCACATTTTCTTCTATTTAATTGCTTAATTTTTTGTAAATTATGTCCAGGGACGGGAGTGTTTTGCCTGTGCACCAACTGGTTCTGGCAAAACCTTTGCATTTGTCCACCCCTTCCTTATGAAACTTGGGGTATGTCGATCCATATACGTACTTTTATTTTAATTATTTTCTGGTCTTTTGCTAAATGTCCATTCATAACCATCATGCTTCGAAAGATGGCATTCGGGCTGTGATCCTTTGTCCTACACGTGAATTAGCTGCTCAGACAGCACGAGAGTGCAAGAAGTTGTGTAAAGGAAAGAAGTTTTACATCAAACTTATGACCAAGCATCTTGCTAAAAGTGCTAAATTTTTCAAAACAGCCTTGTGATATTCACATATCCCCACCTTTTTGGGAGCGGTATGCAGTTCGCAAGAGAAAGCTCGATTTAAGCAAGTAAGATTCCAAATACATAATGGTTTCACAGAGTCCTTTAACCAGATTATGACTTATATGCAAGTTTATTATGCACCTAAGAGCAACTGGCTTTAATTGTTAATTTGAAAATACTTGCAGTCTTAATGAATTGAAACCATTTACCACACCAGAGGCATTAATATAATTCTATATTAATGCTTAGAACGATCAGCAAAAAAATAGTTGGGTACATTTTATCAAGCAAAGATAGAGACAAAGATATATTAACTGGAAGCACAGTTATCAAGCAAAGATAGAGACATAGCTATAATGACTATATCGGTCAGTAGAAAAATGGTTTTGTACATTTTAATAAGGGAATTATTTGTTGGCATGATTTGGGAAGATACAGTTTGTTTTTGCTGATTTGCTGAAAATCCATCTATAGGAAGCTAAATCTACTGCAGCTTTCAAGACCCAAATTGATAAGTTGCAGCAAGAGCCTTAATCCAGCTTTTTCGCACTCTTTCAAAACTTTTTCACACTTTTTCGCACTCTTTAAAAATCCTGGAACTTTTAAATTGATAACATAACAACCCTGGAACTTTTTCGCACTCTTTCAAAATCCAGCTTTACCAAGCCTTAATCCTGTTGAGTTACTGAATGGAATTTCTTTCAGAATAGCAAATAATATTATCTCTAAAATTATAACACTGGAATAGCCATATGTTGCTAAAATTATATTCCTCTTGCTTTGTTTGATTCACATATGTTGATAGGCGAGCAGAATCAGCAATTGGGCGACCAGAATTAGCGCAAAATACCCTAGGAACGAAACGAAGTTATAGCGAGATCCACCTGACAAAATACCTGGCGAGCAGAACCTGCTCGCCCCCCGAAGGCGAACAAGGACCAATCAAAATGTCAAGAATCTGGACCAAGGCCGAACAAACCCACCTGTAAAATGGCCGACCAGATCCAACCACAGTCCCAAAGCCACTTTATGACAAGGATCAAAGACCAACAAGAATCAAGCTAAAATCTCCTAAACGGACAAGTCCTACAGGACGAGCAGCCTATGACTGCGAGCAAGTCCAACAGATAAGGATAGAATTAAATTAGGATCAGGTCAACTTAGTCAAAGTCCAGGTGTCAGGCATGCAAGCCTGGTAGACGAAAGGTCGCGCCAGCTCCTGCTTGGCAGAGGTCTATAAATACTTAGAAATTTTTCAGCAATAAAACAAGCACAAATTATTTCACACGTCCAAACTTCGTTTACAAACCGAAAGCAACTCGATTAACATACAATCGAACTTAAACACGTAAACATTCAAACTTTCTTATCTCATCTAAATCCCAATAATTCGTATTCACTAATTACGTTACTGATCAATCACACGTAATTGTTTGATGATCAATTAACCGATAAAACAGCCAATAATCATCTTGATCAGAGACGATCATCAACAAATTGGCGCTAGAAGGAGGGTCCGAACCTTCGACTGATTGAATACGGATAGATTACCTATAACTTGAAGAGTAAGTTTGAACTTTTAGAGGAAAAAGCTCAAGAACACCAAGAACAATACTTGTTATCTCCTGTAAACATGCCTCAAACACGGGAATCACAACGTTCTCAACATTTGACAAAAGATTCACACTCCCGGATGTCACAAGCTGGGAGGCGAGTAGAAGCGAGCAGAAATGATCAAGAGAACCAGACCACAGTAGCTCGCCAGTTGATATCACCAGAACTGGACGCTCTTGCTCGCAACCCAGACGAGTTGACGCGTACAATAGCCATGCTTCAGGCTTTACAAAGACAACAAACCCAGCCTGGCCCATCTTATGTGCGAGCAAGGCATAGTCCCACAGGGGCTCGTGAACATGAAAAGGCCAGAGGGGATCATTTAAATGAAGCAGACAGCGCCCAGGCTCGTAAGGAAAAAGGCAAGGACAAGCAGCATGACGAGGCTGCTAGTCAGGGAGGTTCCACCCAGAATCCGGCTGTGGCGAGGAGTCAAGGCACACGACAAAGCGCTTTGGAGAGACTTGGTCGCCACGGCCAGGGGGTCATGGAGGTTCGTCCAACAACAGGAGTGGCATGCCCAGAGGCCGCACCTGTCCGTCAGTCAGTCCATGACAGGCTGACTAGGTCAGCTTTTGGTCGCCTTGGCCCAGATCCGGAGACCAATCCAAGGAGGCCCATCCAGGGGATCCCCACGACAAATGAGGGACTGCAGCGAACAGACGGTCGTGCACCTCTGCTCGCCGAACAGCCTCAGAGTCATGGGGGGTCTCTTGAAGAGCTCACCTCCCTGAGGAAGGCCATTGAGAGCATGCAGGGCCAGCTCGACCAACAAAGGGGGATATGGGAATACAACTCTTCCAGTGTCTCATTTGTCTGCAATAATTCTGAAAGCTCCGATTCAAAAGAAGATCCAGTTTCCAGTGAGTATTCAATATGAAGGCACGGCGGACCCCCGGGTGCACTTGATGAAGTATACCAATTATATGGTATCCATGGGGGCAAGTGATGCAACTCAATGTCGCAACTTTCCTCTAACTTTGGGGGATCGAGTTCATAAGTGGTTTTCAGCCTTGCCACCAGCCTCAATTCATTCATTTGCCCAGCTAGGCAAGGAATTCCTGTCACATTTCTCTACGGTCGTGTCTTATCTATCCCAGAGACATCGATTATCCAATTTGAAACAAACTGACGATGAATCGGACCGATCATACCTGGAAAGATTCGACAAGGTCTTGTTGGAAGGGGAGTCAGTCAGTGAGGACACTAAAATTGTGGCCGTCCTAGCTGGACTCAAGAAAGGCACCGAACTCTGGAAAGATGTGCATCTCAGGTGCCCGAAAACATACGTTGAGTTTCGTGATCGGGCCGGAGTCTTTGTCTCCATGCACGAAGCACTGCAGAAAGACTTGGGAGACAAGGGTGAGCAGAAGGAGAATACAAAGATGGCTGGTGGTGTGAGTTACCGAACCCCTAAAAACATGAAAGCGTTCACCGAAGGCACGGAGCTGAAGGACAAGTTGAATCACATTCTAACCGTGTCCATTGATACAGTTTACAATAACGTCTGAGATAAAGAATTGCTCACACCTCCTCGTAAGATATGCCAAGATGTTAGCAAGTTAAACCAGAACAAGTATTGCGCCTACCATCATAGTGTAGGGCATTTTACTAGTGAGTGTCGTGACTTGCTTAAGCAACTTTGGCAATTTTATGAGAAGGGTAAGTTGTCTGAGTTCGTTGAGAGACAGCCGGGCAAGAGAGATAGAAATGAGAACTCTGACGAAGACGACTTTGAACAAGCACCACGCCGAAATCATCCCGGACGACCAGTTCAAGTACCGGCTGGGGGACCAGTCCCTGATATTCAAATGATGGAACCTGCGGGACCAGCCGGTGGGTATACTGACGGACGACCACCAGTTTCTAATCGAAAAAGAAAAGCTGAATTGCGAGTAATTGGGCATGTACAAGAATACGGGACCACTTCGTCCAGCATGCAAACTGCACAGCTGACCTTTTCAGAGAAGGACATGGAAGGAGTGTTAACTCCTCATAATGACTCGCTCGTGATATGCGCTAAGATCATGGGAGCAAGAGTGCATCGGTTATTGGTGGACACTGGAGCTTACGCTAATGTCCTCTTCAAAAAGACGCTTGATCAAATGGGGGACTGTGCAGGCTACGTCAGAGACACCAATCATCGCATCTTAGGATTTGGGAACACCATAACAGTCCCGCTGGGGATAGTCACTTTGGCTGTACAACTTATAACGACCGAGGAACCCGAGAAAAATGGCACAAGAATGATAGATTTCTTGGTCGTGGACCAAGAGTCAACTTATAATGGGTTCCTTGGTCGACCATTTTTAAATGAATTCAAGGCAGCCTGCTTGACTTATCATTATTGTATAAAATTCCCAACACCAAGTGGAATTGGCACAGTAAGGGGCGATCAAAGAAAAGCACGCGAGTGTCTCCTCCAACTTCAATCGAAACCTGGACTAGTATCTATGATAGAAGCGTCAACTAGCCAATCCAATGAAGAACCATCAGTGCTCGAAGATATTCTGGGGGCTCAAGGTGACCAGATGGATATTGACGATCGACCCATGCCTATGGGCGAGCAAATACTGTAGAATGACGAACATATCATGCCAGAAACCATTGTGCCATCTGCAGCTGATAATGCATGTCCAAGTGATACTCAAAAGAGTCCAGCCAGGACCACCAAACCCTACCCAGAGACCGTTGAAGATTTTGACCCCCGGTTGGGTGTTGAACCCATGAACATCGAGGATGAGCTAAGTCCAGAAGGACCGATAATTGACCCTCGGTGGAAAGGACAAAAGCGACGGGCAACCCCGGTCGAAGAATTGGAAGCCATCAAGGTTAATCCCTTCGAGATGACCTTGAACTTTACATCGTGTCAGAACTCCCCGAACCTTACAGAACTCGCATGGCGGATTTTTTGAAGGCCAACCTTGACGTTTTTGCGTGGTCCCATGCTGATATGGTGGGAATTGACCCAAAAGATGTTTGTCACAGGTTGAATATCAACCCAATTCGAAGACCTGTTCATCAGAAACGGCGAAAATACGGACCAGACAAGTATCAAGCTTTGAATGAAGAAGTCAAAAAGCTATTGGACAATGACTTAATCAAGCAGGCGTTATGTCCACAATGGGTTGCTAACCCAGTCTTAGTGCGGAAGCCGAATGGAACCTGGAGGCTATGCATAGATTTTACGGATCTTAATGCAGCATGGCCGAAAGATAACTTTCCCCTTCCGCACATTGATCAACTGGTGGACAGTACTGCTGGGCACGAAATGTTCACATTCATGGATGCTTTCACGGGATACCATCAGATCCCTATGCACCCGGATGACCAGGAAAATATGGCTTTCTACACAAACAAAAATCTTTTATGCTGGAAGAGGATGCCGTTTGGCCTAATCAATGCTGGAGCAACTTACCAGAGGCTGGTCAACAAAATGTTCGACGAACATATCGGAGAGACGGTGGAGGTTTATGTCGACGATATAGTCGTCAAAAGTGCACGGAAGGAAGACCACCTCCATCATCTTTCCTAGGTGTTCGACATACTCCGGAAGTATAACATGAAGCTAAACCCGAAGAAAAGCAGTTTCGGAGTACACTCTGGGAAATTTCTGGGCCATCTGGTCAGCAAGTGAGGAATCGAAGCTAACCTGGCAAAAGTAAAAGCAATTGTCGATATGGAGCCTCCACGTTCTGTCAAAGATGTACAAAGGCTAATAGGATGCTTAGCAGCTCTTAGCAGGTTTATATCGCGATCGGGGGACAAATGTCGACCATTCTTCGAGGCCATCAGAAAGGGCAATTTTGCCTGGACCGAAAGTTACCAAAAAGCTTTCGATCAATTGAAGGATTACCTGGGAGATGTAAAGATTCTTTCCAAACCAATTCCCGGCGAAAAGTTGTATTTATATTTGGCCGCCTCTGATACGGCCATAAGTTCGGTGTTGGTCCGGGCGGAGGGCAAGTTCCATCTGCCAATCTACTATGTCAGCCAAGCCCTGCACGAAGCCGAGGTGAAATATTCACCAACTGAAAAGCTGGCGTATGCACTTGTGATGAGCGTCAGGAAGTTGAGACCTTACTTCTTCGATCACCAAATCGAAGTATTGACAACTTTCCCGCTCAAGCAAATTCTGCATCGACCCGACACAGCCGGCCGTCTTTTGAAATGGTCCATTGAGATAAGCCAATTCGGTGTGATATATGTACCTCGAACCGCGATTAAAGGGCAAGCGCTGGCCGACTTTATTGTCGAGTTAACTTTCCCTCAAGATCCAACGAGAGGGCTGGATCACCCGTGGCATCTTTATGTGGACGGATCATCAACAAATCTGGCCTCGGGGGAAGGGATAGTACTCATCAGCCCCAGCTGGCAAGTATTCACTTCGGCAGTCAGATTCGAGTTTATGGCAACCAACAATGAGGCCGAGTATGAAGCCCTCATTGCGGGTCTTCATTTGTCACTAGCAGTAGGTGTGAGAAGACTCCAGATTTTTGGGGATTCTCAGCTTATTGTAAGCCAAGTACGAGGTGAATATGAGGCCAGGGACGAACAAATAATTGAGTATCAGCGAATAGTAGCTCATTTGGTATCATTGCTAGATCAAGTAGATATCCAACAGATACCTCGAGCAAACAATACTCAAGCTGATGCCCTAGCAAGATTAGCAACGAGTGATGGGCCAGCAGATTTAATAGACGTCATCATTACCAGAAAAGTCCAACCATCAACAACAGACTACGAAGTAAATCAAGTGGTTGAGCAACTTGAGCAAAATAATGGTGATGACTGGAGGAGGGCTCCTATAGTCAAGTACTTAAAAGACGGGGAACTGCAAAGCAACTCTTTTGAAGCCGTGAGGATTACGAAACAAGCAGCCAAATATACTCTGGTAGACGAGCAGCTTTACAAAAGAGGCTTTTCGGTCCCGCTACTCAAGTGCTTGCCTAGGGGGCAAGGAAGGACAGTTCTGGAGAACGTGCATTTTGGAGTTTGTGGGAATCATGATGGGGGGCAAGCTTTGGCCTACAAAACCGTAAGGCAAGGTTATTATTGGCCGACCTTATGGAAAGATGCAATCCAGTTAGCTAAGGCTTGCCGCCGATGTTAAATCTTTGCTCCAAGTATTCATACTCCGGCACAGGAGCTTGTGTCAGTATATAGCCCGTGGCCATTTGCAAGATGGAGAATTGACATCATTGGTCCTTTCCCACCAGGAGTTGGAAATGTTCGATTTGCCGTTGTAGCAGTCGACTACTATACCATGGGCAGAGGCGAAGGCCATGGTAAAAATTACGCAGCAAAACATGATCAATTTTATATGGCAGAATATTGTCTGTCATTTTGGGATCCCGAGAACCATTGTGACGGATAATGGCCCACAGTTCGACGGAAAGGAGTTAAGAGACTTCTGTACGAAGTGGGGAATCAGGAAGCATTATTCTACGCCTTATCACCCCCAATCTAATGGACAAGTCGAAGCTGTAAACAAAATTATCAAACATACGTTGAAAGTTCGACTGGCAGAAAGCAAACGTAGTTGGTCCGAAGAACTCCCGGAGATCTTGTGGGCGTATAGAGTTTCTCCCAGGTCAAGCACCGGAGAAACGCCTTTCGCAATGGCTTTTGGGACAGAGGCTGTGATACCAATTGAACTAAAAACCAACACGTTGCGGACGACCAACTTTAAAGAGGGGGCAAACAGCTCTGCCTTATCAGTTGAACTAGATCTGCTCGAAGAAAGAAGAATTGCAGCTGAGTTAAAGAATACAACGTACAAACAAAGAGCAGAGCGTTATTATAATTCTCAAGTCAAGACGAGGAGGTTCGAAGTTGGAGATCTGGTTCTGAGAAAGAAACTGGCTCCACCTCCAGGCATATTTGGCCCGACTTGGGAGGGCCCCTACAGGGTAACAGACAGGTTACCCAATGGAGTTTATGACATAGAAGATCTAGATGGCAACTCGGCCCAATATTCTTGGAATACAGCCAATTTGAAGAAATACTTTCAGTAGACGAGCAGTTTTGTCTATGAGAGTATGTTTGAGTGTTGGGCGAGCTACTAAGTCCATTGGGCGAGCAGATATGGCAGGCACACAAAAACTTGCCAAAATTTTTGGAAATTTTACTAAGTATGAATGGTCGAACAGAGTTGAGCTATGTTAAGTTGCCTTGACAATGTACAGCGGGCGAGCAGCTTTGACTCTTGGTGTAAATTATGTTTTTGAGTGGTTGGTGATTTGAAAATGTATAGTGGTCGAGCAAATCCTACCAACTTTGTACAGGTTTACGTTTTTGATCGCATTTTGTACTTGTAATTTTTTAAGGATATTTTCAATGGTAAAGTTGTTCGTTCAAATGGAAATATAAGCTCAAGGCGCGAGTTGATTATGCAACCAGGCCCAATAGAGGCTGTTCGTTTTTAAATGAATATAGCCTAAGGCCAAAAGCCCACCAAATTTTTAAGGCAAAAGTTCTTAAGGAACAAAGCCCAACTACATTAAGATTGTTAAGCATAAATAAAAGTGCAAAAGAACAATCAATGTAAAGTAAATTAGACGAGCAAATAAACAAAATGATTCCATTAAGGATAAGGCTTGATCGCCCGAAAAGAAATTACAATTGAAATGAACAACAAAAGATGAAAAGGATAAATCCTATCTAATCCTGTTCGCTAAGACTCCTGCCCGCCAGGGGGAGGAATGTTGTCATCTTTGGGATCTTCCAGTGGAATCCCAACAAGAGCAGGATCGATAGGGACTTCTGCAGTCAGCTCGACAATGAGCCCTTCAGTCTCAGCTCGCTCGCGGAGAGCTCTTTCACTTTGTTCAGCGGGCTGGGCCTGCTCGCCTTCTTCTGCGCTATCCTCCTCTTCTTCCTCGCCCTCTGGAGTTGTGATAATAATATCAGGGCCGATGAAGTCAAGTTTTACCCCGTAATCTGGCAGATCGCCAATTTGGAGGGTTGTGCCCGGGGCCGGAGGGTTTGACTCGACGAAGTTGCAAAGCTCTTTGCCAATTTCTTCAACAATGGCGGGGGACTTGAACTCGTGGGCAATCCTGATGCTCTCCGCGTAGCCAGTGACGAAGCCCAAAACTGAACTCACCTCCATCTTTGGAATAAGCTCTTCTTGAGTAATGGAGTTGGCGAGTTGAGCTTCGAGGTCAGAGATTTTGGCCGTCGCATCGGTTGCGAATTTCTCCGCAACTTCTTTCTGTTGCTGAGCGCGAGCAAGCTCAGCTCGCATCTGCTCGACCTCGGCTATTTTTGCCTTAAGCTCTTCGGAGACTTTGACATGCAGGTCTAGGGCACGTTACTCGCTGACTTGGTGAGCTCTAGCCTTGCTTTCCAGGTCGGTAACAACCTTCTTCGCCTCAGCCTTAGCATCATCTCGTTCTTTGGCAATGCGGCTGACTGTGGCCGAGTGTTGGCGCGAGTCTCTCTCCAGTTCCTCCACCTGGTCGACCAGGCGCTGTACGGACGCCAGAGTGTTGCCCGCCTCGATGAGGCATAGGCGACCATTATCGCGAGACGTCTGTGCCTTTACGGTCTCGTTTAGCTCTTTGGTCCAGCTGCGAGCTACAACTTCAGATGCCCGGCGAACAAAGGAATCCGGGATTTCCTTGAGATTGGTAGGCACCTTCGAGCAAGCAAATCGGTGCACCATATTAGATCGCCCAGGAAACTGCTCGGGCGAATAGCTGAAAGGAAAAATGAAACATCATTAGTAAAAAAAATGCTAAGTGTCCTAAGCGAGCAGGGACATACTTTTCAAGACGACCCTTATCCCAGCCAAGATAAGTGGGGTCGGATGAAGGACCATATCCTTCACGAGAAGCAGCGACCAGAGTCTGATCGCCGGGACGCTCCACCGAAGGGGTCAGCTCGCTGTCGCCTTCAGTCGGCCGGATGGCGACAGTCACCTTCTCTTGAGAAACTCTTGCTCGCTTGGCCGCCTTTTCTGAGTCAGAGACGGGAGTGCCATCTCCGCGAAGGAGTCTCTTCGCCCTCGGAGCCAGAGTCTTGGGCGGGCTCGCCACTGGAGCAGGTGGCTGTGCCGAGCTGGACCCTCCAGCCTGTCTTGGATCATCCCTTCCACCCTTAGCCGCAAGGGCAATTATCTTTGACAATGGGTCCGACCTCTTACGTCCCTTCTTGGTCGGCATCTCCCAAACACAGTTGTCAAGCTGGTAGAATGAAGGATGAGTGTCTACGGTGGCGAGCTGGTCTGCAAGAAGAGGACAAATGACAAGTTAGAAAATTCCCAAGTGTGAAATCGAACGGATCTGCTCGCCAAGTTAGAAGGTCACCTTCCGGGATGGAGGCTTGAGCCTCAAGGTGGTGGGGGTAGGTGGTGAAGTGTGCAACTCGAAGTGTAGACTCCGAGAAGAGATGGCTAATACTGCGGTCTTCTCGGCGACGAAGAGCGATCAGATACAGCACGAACAGGAATTGGTCGCTGATGCTATTCTTGACAGTTCGCCACCCCAAGTTCCTTGGACCTGAAACAAGATAATAAAAGAATTAAAATTAGTCAAATCCCTCCAAAGTTACAAGAGAGATGAGACTCACGCTTTAATTCCCTAAACTCCGCCGGGGATTCTATCCGCTCAGGACCACCGGAAGGGCGAGCAGAAGCACGCCAGTCTCCACCAACCCAAAACCAATCGTGCTTCCAATCTCGCACCTTCCCGGGGATGTCCTCCACTAATTTTTGCCCAGGTTTCGCTTTCAAGTAAAACCAGCCCGCATCTTCTCCAGGGCAACCGGTGATGGTCATCAAATAACAAACCTCCTCGGCGAACAGTCTGTTAGGGTATCCCTCAAGGGCGGACATGACCATCAGGGCCATTAGATTTATCCACCCAACATGGGTCAGTTGGGTGATGGCCAAGTTAACACTCTCCAGGAATCTGCCGACCAGGGGGTGTAATGGCAAGGAGACCCCAGCATCTAGGGTGGCTAAGTTGATCGCCGTTAGTCCGCGTGGTGGGCGATCAGCTCTGTCATCCGCCAAGGGAGCGTACATTGGAATATCGAAGGGAATTTTATAATCCCTTCGAATCCTGGGCAGTTCCTCCTCCGTGATAGCGGACACGATACAGCTCGCCGCGAACTCAGTCACCTTGAGTCTCCGAACTCCGCGAGCAGGAATGGCAAACTGGTCAAAATACACCCTTTCGTACTCGTCCCAGTTCACCCGGCGAGCAACGGCGACCGGAAGTTGATGCTCGATCAGTCTTGGCATGGGAAAGTTGATCTCCCTTAGGAATGCCCAGGTTAGCTCGTCGGGGTGTGTAGGCTGGAGTACTTCCACCTCCTCGTCTTCATCCTCATGAAGATCCGAGCTGGTCTCTTCCATGAGTTGGCGAGCAGGATTTGCTCGCTCTTCCCTTTCCTCGGAAGAGCAAGCGCCAGAGTTCACGGAACGTGCAACGGAAGCCGCCTCCGGGTCCGATTCCAGATTTACTATAGGAGGATTCTCTCCGGAAGGCCTTTTTTCTGGGTTCCGTGGGGGGAAGGATCCGGTCTCGGAGTGCGACGACATTTGGTTTCGATAGGGTGAAGGTTAAAGATAATGTTGGATTCCGGTGAGAAAGAACTCGACGGTTAGGGTTTTCCCACGGCGGAGTCTAAGGATTTAACAAAATCCACGCACACGATACAAGAAAGAAGGAAGAAGAGTGAGAAGAAACTAACTTACAGATGTTTTGAAGTCGCCGGAAACTGGTAGCGTACGCCGGAAGTTTGAAAATGGAGAGAAGGAGAAAATCGCGCTAAAAAAGTTGTGAAATTGAAAAAAATGAAAGATTTTTTCCTTTTATACTTTCTGGAAAACGGGGTCCCGGGCGAGCAAATCCGAAAATGGAAGGATCAAAGTGCAATTTCTGCGCGCGTGCAACGCCTGTCCGACAAAACGGGAATGCGCGTCACCTCGGAACCGCGTGCGCTTGGGCGGCCGTAATCATTTCGCTCACATCACGCCTCGAGCCGTACCCAGGTCTTTGGATCCCAACCGTCGCCGACCCAGGTCAGCTCGGCCGATGTTGATCACCCGTGAAAGTTGCTCGCCCCTTGATATTCCTGCTCGCTCCAATGACACCTGAGAGTTGCCAACTCAAAAATTGCTCGTTCATCATTCTCACAATTAATTGATTGGCAAGGGGGTAATTGTTGATAGGCGAGCAGAATCAGCAATTGGGCGACCAGAATTAGCGCAAAATACCCCAGGAACGAAACAGAGTTATTGCGAGATCCACCTGACAAAATACCTGGCGAGCAGAACCTGCTCGCCCCCCGAAGGCGAACAATGACCAATCAAAATGTCAAGAATCTGGACCAAGGCCGAACAAACCCACCTGTAAAATGGCCGACCAGATCCAACCACAGTCCCAAAGCCACTTTATGACAAGGATCAAAGACCAACAAGAATCAAGCTAAAATCTCCTAAACGGACAAGTCCTATAGGACGAGCAGCCTATGACTGCGAGCAAGTCCAACAGATAAGGATAGAATTAAATTAGGATCAGGTCAACTTAGTCAAAGTCTAGGTGTCAGGCATGCAAGCCTGGTAGACGAAAGGTCGCGCCAGCTCCTGCTTGGCAGAGGTCTATAAATACTTAGAAATTTTTCAGCAATAAAACAAGCACAAATTATTTCACACGTCCAAACTTCGTTTACGAACCGAAAGCAGCTCGATTAACATACAATCGAACTTAAACACGTAAACATTCAAACTTTCTTATCTCATCTAAATCCCAATAATTCGTATTCACTAATTACATTAGTGATCAATCACACGTAATTGTTTGATGATCAATTAACCGATAAAACAACCAATAATCATCTTGATCAGAGATGATCATCAACAACATAGGGAACCCAAATGGTTCGTATGAGGCTGTTGCCCTAAAAATATTTACATGCAAAAAACTCGCCCCATTTGTTTGTATAAGAGAATTATTTGGGTAGTAAAGTCATATAGGTTTTTCCTTCTTTCTTTTTGAGAAATTAGGCCTTCTTGGTATTATTCACTAATAGCTTGGATAATCTAACTACCTTCTGTCTGCTGAATAAATTTGACATTAACATTCAATGTTTATTTCAAATTATCATATTTTTTACCTTAACTGGGAACAAGCAGACTTCCGAGCTGGAAGAAAAGTGAACCACTTTTGGTGAAGAGCTTCAGAAAAGATGTTTATGTCCTAGCTGTAATCAAGATAAGTCAGGGGAACCTAGAGAATTTCTTCAGAAAAGTGATGGAAGCTAAACTCCTGTAAGTAATTTCAAACTTCTCATTGAATTGTTAAATTTGTTTCTTCTTCTTTTAGGGTGCCACTTTATGTTACTCTTTGTGGAAGTTCACTTAACAATTTAGTGATTTACTCTTTGCAGGCACAGCTGCATATCATACTTAGTACGCAATCTGGCAGAACTGGGTTATAAAGAGCTAACTCCAATCCAAAGACATGCTATTCCAGTCTTATTATCTGTATGACCTTTTTTAGCAGAATTTTCTAATGTTTGTTTTTTGTCTGTATCTTATTTCCCACTGAAATGTTGTTGTTATTGCCCTTATTTATATTGAAGCCCATATTTTCTTCTATTTAATTGCTTAATTTTTTGTAAATTATGTCCAGGGACGGGTGTGTTTTGCTTGTGCACCAACTGGTTCTGGCAAAACCTTTTCATTTGTCCACCCAATCCTTATAAAACTTGGGGTATGTCGAACCAAATACGTACTTTTAATTTAATTATTTTCTGGTCTTTTGCTAAATGACAATTCATGACCAGCATACTTCGAAAGATGGAATTCGGGCTGTGATCCTTTGTCCTACACGTGAATTAGCTGCTCAGACAGCACATGAGTGCAAGAAGTTGTGTAAAGGAAATAAGATTTACATCAAACTGATGACCAAGCAACTTGCTTATAGAGCTGAATTTTCAAAACAGCCTTGTGTTATTCTCATATCCACACCTTTTCGGGTGTGGTATGCAGTTCGCAATAGAAAGCTCGATTTAAGCAAGTAAGTTACCAATTACATAATGGTTTCACAGAGTCCTTTAACCAGATTATGACTTATATGCAAGTTTATTCTGCACCTAAGAGCATCGGGCTTCAACTGTTAATTTGAAAATACTTGCAGTCTTTTTGAATTGCCGTCAGAAAAAAAAAATAGTTTTGTACATTTTACTAAGGGAATTATTTGTTGGAATGATTTGGGAAGATAGAATTTGTTTTTGCTGATTTGCTGAAAATCCATCTTTAGGAAGCTAAATATACTGCAGCTTTCAAGGCCCAAATTGATAAGTTGCAGCAGGAGCAAGATGAGATTCAAAAAATGGTTTTGGGTAATCAGGTTTACACTTTACCTTCATTTATTTATCACACTAAGCCTTTCATCTTAGCTGTATCATAATTTTTTTTTATCAAACATGCATTTTTAAACAGCAAGTGCGGACTTAGCAACTACACGAAATGAAGAAAAAGGAAAATATGTATTTGAAGCTGCAGGTATGATGTTTTTGTTTGCTTTTAGCCTGAGATATATAATTTTGAGAGTGGACACGTTAATAAGGAAGTATGAAGGGGCGAATGCAAATAATAAAATGTTGGGACAATGTCAGTTTTGATTAGATCCCAAAGCCCCTAAAAAGATGTTTGCATTTGCTGTCAGGCTAGTTACAGTTATCATTGTGGCTCTGACCAGAGGACCAGATGAGCCCTGACCAGAGGAGTTTGCCAGAGGAGTCTGCCAGATGAGGTCTGACCAGAGAAGTCTGCCAGAGGAGTCTGACCAGAAGAGTCTGCCAGAGAAGTCTGCCAGAGGAGTCTGACCAGAGGAGTCTGCCAGAGTAGTCTGACCAGAGGAGTCTGACCAGAAGACCTCTCCCAGATGAGGTTCAGAGCAGAAGTGTCACCAGACCAGACCAGACCAGAAGACCCCAGACCAGACGAGTCCTGACCAGATAAGGGAGACGGATTAGTTTACCCACATGGAGGTTGCGTGTAATATGAAGACAAGGAGATCTTGGAGTTCAATGATGGAGAAGAAGGCAATCTGGAGAGTCAACTGATGGTACTTCGCAATTCCAGTAATTCGTAAGTTGGTTGGAGAGTGAGTCCCCTTTTGAGAAAGGGAGAGTGGACGTAGGACAAGTTGGTCCGAACCACTATAAATCCTTGTGTTATTTACTTTACTGCACTTTAAGTTTCTGCATTTCTTTTAGCATTTTCTTTCAAAGGGTTTTCACTAAAAATATTTCAAAACACTTTCCGCTGGATAATCTTTTTGGGACCAACAAATTAAATTGAAACGATTGAATTAAGCTCATACATGTTCCAGATCCTCTGTTTTTTTTTTGAGTTGTTCAATTGGTCGTAGGGAGTTAATTTTTAACTTTAGACGGATTGTAAGACAACTTATTCAATCTTGATCTATTCCAATTATTTATGGGTGTCCCTAATTTATGATCTCAGAACATTCCAGTTAAAAGAAAACGTGAAATTAATGTATTGGCCGAGATTGATGTCCTCGACCATGCTCAATCCGGGTATAATGCTTCAGTCTTGAACTCATTACATTAGCATTTTCTTCACTTACAAATAAAAGAACGATTTTTTTAAAGTAGTTTCATAGCAATTAAGAGATCGAGAATGTGAACTTTCAGGGGAGCATGATATCCTTCTCTATGGGTTTTAAAAGACTGAAGAGAGTCAGCTTGATGTTAGTAACAAATTTAGCTTCAAGTTGATAGATGAGATTCTTTCAGGTGAGCATTTTTCCTTTATGCTACAACTACTGAATCACAGATCCTGAGAAAACTATGATCAACTAAAATTCATCTCATGTCTTTTTTCACAGATTTCAGTAAAAATTTCATATATAAGTTCATTTCCTTGGAGGCATCGAAGTGAATACACATAAGATTCTGAATCCAACCTTAGTAATCTTGAACCTTTCAACCATGGTACACACGTCTTAGTGGCTTCTTTCTTCGAGTTCTATAATAGTTATGCTTGGTGTTTCTATATATATAAACAGGAAATTCTTGAATCCTCATATTTTTTTTCCGTACTTTCATAATGTTGTTCAGTTTGTTAATGAGACTCAAATTCTGGTGGAGCTTTCAATTAATGTCAAGATTTAGAAAGTGTACAAATGAAAGGGTTAATGTGCAGGAGTTGGGCCTCAAACCATATCATGATAAACTTCTTCAACCGTCTTTACATTTCTACTTGTGGTTGTGGCACCCATTTTAGTTAGATTTTTTTTTTGTATTTGTGATATTTACAATTTCTATTAAAATAAAAAGATTCATGTTTATTTAAATCACCTTACTTCAAATGAAGTTGATTTATAAAACCCATAAATGACCACATGGCTAGGCACAACTTATTTAAGAGGTATGATAGGTAGAGAATCCTGATCCCTAATTTAGTGGGCACGAGAAAGCATCGGGAAATGATCAAAGCTACCAATCAGTTACATGACAACAGACAAAGTAGCTTGTGAAATGAGAGAGAAGTGGGGTGAAGACAGTGGTAGAGCGGCAATGGCGTTTACATCCACCCAAGGGATGTCGGTGGCAAACTCGTGTGCTTCGCCACCATTAGGTTGATCGATTTCACCTCCACATGTAGAATCTCTAATATGTTATTGTTGACAAGATTAAAGCTGTCAATCTGCGTCACCTGCTTCTTCGGTCAGCCAAAGCAGAGAGTGCACAATCCGGTCCCTAAAGAAGGCGATAATTTACTTCTTCGGCCAGCCGAAACAGAGAGAACTCTATCTGATCCCTGGAGAAGGTGATAATTTAATATTTTTATATATATTGTTTAGGTTGGGTTTTTGTTGTATGACATTGCTGTGGTGTTCATGCTTAATTAATACCCGGTGCTACTTTTAATTGAACTGTTGATAACAAAGTCGTGTTGCAATTTTTTTTATTGTTGGCCCTTAACATTATAGTACCTGTGAATACGTATTAAATGTTGACTCTAGAAAGAGAAACTCGTGAATTTTCATTTTGGTTGAATTTAAGCCATTCAAATATATATATATATATATATATATATATATATATATGTGTGTGTGTGTGTGTGTGTGTGTGTGTGTGTGTTGTGATGATTTCAGGAGTTCTCAGACTTTTGAGGTGTTTTGCTCTTGAAGCTGAATCTATTGTTTTTGTTCTTATGGCTCTTGCAATAGATCTAAACTTTTATGGTAGATCATTGCTAATTGCAATTGGTAACTTGGAGCTCAAATGTGAATATGTCGAGGCTCTGGAAAAGCTTGGCCACACACTTGATAGTGTAGCTTCTCAATCATAGTGTCTTATGGTAATTTCACTTGCACTTAATCTGATATTATTATAATAAATTACTTCTCTTTTAACAATTTATTATATTGCCTACATTTATCTTCTGTAGCTTCTCAGAGTATACATTTAACTCCTGATTGGTAAATTTGAAAGTGTAGCTTCCCAGAGTATTTTTTTTTGACGAAAATATTCATTTATCTACTGATTGTTAAATTTGACTTATGATTTTCTTGTCTGTCATGCAATTTGTATAAATGGATTGATCGGGAAAAAAATTGTCATACTCAAATATATTATACTTCTAAAATCTTTTAATGTCAGATGACAATCTTTAGAGGAAATTGTAGCTGCAACAGCTGCTCCGTTGAAACACTTTTTTATATTTACTTACAATAATGATGAGCAACATATTTTTCTTCATTACTTAATGGAACGGGCAAATTTTAAATATTATTGTGCATAAAAATTCTCTATCCAATACCAAAAAAAAAAAAAAGGATGCTTGCTCTTTCTGCCATCGTAGTGTTCAGGTTGGTCAGTTTCAATTGTTAGTATTTTTAAATTGTGGACTAGAAACAGAGTTGATACATTACTCCTTTTTTTGAATATTTGTTCAATTTTATTCATTTTGTTGTCGATGATTTATTTTGTTGGTCTCATAATTTGTATGGTGTCCGACTTTAGTCCTATAATATTTTATTTCTCCAATATTTGTGTCATATCTACTAGATTTTCTTTCGGATATTTTTAAATGTTATTTTTTCATCGGAGTACATTTATTACAGTATAAAATAGTAAGCAAAAAAAATGAATATTGTTTTGTAGTCAAATCTGTGATAGTATTGTAGAGGCAAATAGTGTATGCCTTATTGTGTGAATATCAATTTGTACTTCGTACAAATTGGTCCTTATTACATTTAATCCTTGTGGCAAGTGTATATAGTTCCGAAATTGGTCCTTTAAATTTAACAATGTTCTAATAAAAAATTAAAAGTTATCCGACCAGTTTCGTCTCGGCAAGTTTGAGTTTGAATGTTTAATTAAATAGTTAGGTCTTTATTGATAAATTGTGCATATGTTGTGTAAGATTTATTCTCGATATCACAAATACACTAATTTTTAGAGGATATTTAATTAAAATTGAAGAGCTCATGTATATAATTCAAAGATATACAAAGAAAAAAAAAAGGTACATAAAATTAAGGTAATTGAATTGTAATATTTCGTGTTTTGAGGTTTGTAAGATTGAGGTATTAGGGAGTGGACACACGCATATTATTTCCTAAAATTGGACAAATATAAACTTGGATCTTAGATATTAAATTTTGTTGTTTAGCTGTTTTTAGAAAATCCACTAAATTGGCCTTGATGAGGATTATTGTTCTTTTTTTGTGCTAATTTATTGAGTAGCATTCAATATGATTTAGTATGATCACATATATGTATGTCTTATATATACCTCTTCGAATTTGGTCTTTCATCCACCATTCTCCTATTGTATATCTAATCTCCCATGATGATTACTCCTTTGATATTCCTTTATTTATCTGAAGTGTGTTCTTTAATAGTTCATGTAAAAATTTTACAAACTTGGGTTTCTGGTGGTGGAAACACTATGAATATTATGATGATGGATATTCAAGTTAGCAGTTTCTTTTATTCTCTTTATTTTATCAAGTTTGCATCCTTTAATTTTTACATAGTTGCTGTTATAATGAAATTTTTCATTAATTGAGTATTGTGTCCGAATTGACTTCAGGGTACCAAGATCTCCTGTTGTGTGCCGAGGTTTTTGATCGAGAGGTTTGTTGAGTTTATTGTCGAAGGCCGAGAGTATTATATCAATCTATTTAGTGTTGTTCCGAATATTGTTCCTATTAGGTCTACTAAAAATAATTATAAATTGAAATTTACACATCATACGGAGGTGCAAGAGGTTTCTGTTACAAGTATTGCAAGATCGTGATTTGATTTTATTAGTTTTGGTGAAATTTTAAATCAGATGAGCTCAGACGATTCGATTTTACGTGGTAAATAACTTTGTTTTTTTTTTCATTTTTTGATAGTGTTCCCGCAACGTGTGAATTTTGTTGTGCATTGATATATTTTTTTTCCTTTCCAATTTCGATAGATGTGTTGTTTACCAAATATATGTTGTTGGGATTAACTGGCTATTTGAGATGGCTTTGGTAAAAACATCAAATGATTGGGTTCTTAAATGCTAAATTGAATGCTTGAATGAATAGCTGTAAATAAATGCGCAAGAATACTTAAGAACACCAGAATTGCCAGGGGGGTTAGTCCCTGGACTTGAATGGTAAGTGTATTGATTATACTGAGAGAGATTGAACCTCCTTTCTTGTTACAAATGTGATGATATTTATAGTTTTCTCACTACAGGGGTAATTTGGTCATTCTTGACCTCTCAGGGGACAGAGGCATTAAATGCCTCCAGCCTCTGAGGGTGCACGGGCACTGTCGCGCCTGGATTTGCAGGTGGCCGGCCACTCTCATGCCGACACGTGTCCAAAAAGGACGATTCCCTGAGAACTTTCCTCATTTTGGTGGAATATTCTCTCTGATGCAGTGTACGAAGGCGGCTTTTTTCCTCTTGGGGGAAGATCTCATCTGATTCCATCACGTGCTCCAAATCTTCCTCGCTGGCCGGAGATGCTATGAGGTCGGAGACCGGTCCTTTGGTGAGTCACGAGGCCGGAGCCTCTCACTGCCTGTCGGCCGCGGCCGGGCGTCCTTCGCTGGACTCTCCCGGTCGTGGCCGGTCCGGTCTGAGACCGGATCGGTCGCCTTGCTCCTGGAACATTATTGATGTGTGCTTTAAACTGGTTTTCGGTCTCGCTATCGAGATCAGAAATTGGGGTCGGAGCCCGTCGAGGTCGGATATAGGCCGGCCTGATCGGCGCCGATCTCTGGGCGTGTTTTTGTCCTTTCCGGCCTACTCCGGCCGGTTCCGACCTGTGGTCCCAAAACGGTCACAACAATTGCCCCCCAGCTCGTCTCTCAAAGTTAATGAGGGGCGAGGTGGTCATTTGTCGTTTCTTGTTGGTGCCGGCCTGGATCCACCCGGGGTGATCAGAGATCGGCCAACGGTTATGAGACGATCGAAATGACGTGCGTTGTCAGACGACGCTTTGGGTTTTGCACCTTAAAGTCTGACGTGACGTGATGCGACTCCTCGAATCTCGCGCATTAAATGCGCGCCTAGTACGAGGCGTCTGGCACTGAAACCGTCGCTTCAAATTCTTGCTTCTAGGCCCCTACGCCTAGAACTTATTTCGTCATAGGTCCCTGCCCCTTTCTTATAAATAGGGGGTTATTCCCTTATTTTGGACTTTTACTCTTCACTCGAATTGCAGCATTCTCCTAGGCGATTTCCGGCGAGCATCTTGCGGCGGCGAAAGGTTTTGAGCGGCGGGGACTGGTGGTTTTGAAAAGGTAAATTTCAAATTTTAGCAACTCACACTTCTATTTTCCATTATGGTGCGACGGTGGGCGGGTCCTCCGCCTGGACAGGGAGGTGGCACCTCCTCTAGCGGCGGAGGAGGCGGCGGGGCCCATCGGCGCTTATTTGACGAAGGAGGAAGCTCTCGCGGCGTGAGTGGTGCTTCCCCTTCACGTTTGGCGGGCTCGATCTGGGCGCACGACGATGATGGTTTAGACGCCCTGTTCCCAAGCCCGGGACGGTCACTGCTGGGCGAGGGTGCCTGGGAGGGGATTCCCGCGGCGACTGAGAGATGTGGAATGGGGGGGCGGCCCGACCTGTGGAGGACAGAGACCCCCTTGATGACCTTATGGAGGAAGATGAGGAGGAAAGCGGCCGTGGGGACGGCGTCGATCTGGCCAACAACTTGCTATTAAAAAACCTCGCAGCCGAGCAGATTAAAGAGAGGTTCGGAACAGCGGGTGAGGCCTCGGGGTCAGATACCGAAGAGGTTGAGAGGCCGGCCACCGTTGGTCGGAGCGTGAGCCAAGATCGGCAAAGCCAGGTCAGACGAGCCTTTCGTCTGTGGTCGGAGTACGTGGAGAAGAAGGATGAGATCGGAGGTCTCGAGTTTGACTATGAAGAATACTTGGAGCATTATCCAAGAGGGCCGACCGTCCGCATCCGGCCACCATCCGGATAGCCGACCTGGAGGAGTCCAATAGGTGGACCATTGGGCAGGTTCAGAGTAAGGTGACCCAGCGCTTTCTTGACGATGCCCGGGTCGGATGGGAGATACCTGTTGACGTTCATCTCTATGCACCCGAGCCGAACGAACGGGCGGACCAGCCTCCGCGCGGGATGGTGGCCGTGACCCAGGATATGATGGAGGTCGGACTCCGTTTCCCCCTCCATCCGGCCGTTTCTTATCTGTTGAATTTCTGGAACCAGGAGCCCATCCAGCTTCTTCCGAACGCGTGGATGATAATAGTGAGCGTCATGGCTTTGTTTGGCAAGAACCGGCTTTACCGGATGCCGACCCCCGGAGAGATGACTTATCTCTATCGGATTCAGAGTGAAAGGAGTGGGACCGGCGAGGTCTACATTCAGACGAAGGGGCAGAAGTTGGTGACCGGCCTGCCCAATAAAGGCCGGAACGACCGAAAGAAATGGTTTTTTGTTGGCGGGGCCTGGAAGACCGGGTACCCCGATGGAGCGGAGATCGACGTTTCGACAAACATCCGCCCTAAAAACCCCAGTAAAAAATCTTTAGTTTAGACTTGAATTAAAAGTACTGATCTAATCTTTACTTTCCTTTGCAGGTTATCCTTGCCCCACCGATCGGGAGTTGAACTTTGACTTTGCGGTCGTCAGAGAGCAGATCTTGTCACTGCCGGGCTCGGAAAGAAATCAAGCCGTTCTCCGGACAAAAGAAGCCAGGCTCTCCGAACGGTTCTTCAAGTATCCCCGTCATATAAAGTTGACGGGTAAGTAAAAAATGGGTGACCGGGCTCCGATCTATAAGTTATAAGTTTTTTTTTTACACCTCGGCCTTTGACCTTGCAGTGCCAGACTTTCCGGTCGTTAGGCAGTGTCCTCCTGAGTTAATCGATCGTTGCCCGGAGATGTTTGCCTTAATGGGCTCTTGTGCGGCGAAGAAAACGACCAAGGGGACGAAAAGGAAGAAAGGAACCGGCGCCCGGACCGGGATTGTGATTGAAGAGCCTACTCCCCTACAGTCCGTTCCGACCGCGAGGACCGTCGTTACCGGGCCCACCACCTCCCCCCAGCTTACCGGCCGTAAGAGGCCAAGGGAGGAGATCGAGAGCGAGGAGGTCGGCCCGCACGGGTCGAGTCCGGTCCCGATAGACGTGTCTGATGATACCCCACCTGAGGTCGGGCTGGTTGGAACGGCGCCCCATCCCGGCCAGGAGGGTGACCGGACCTATTTTGGTCGTGACCCGGTCCGCTTCCAAGCGTAAGTCTTTTGACACAAAAGTTCTTGTTTTTCTTAGACCATTTCATTTGTACTTGACTTGGTTTTTGTCTTTGTCTAGGCTGACGCGAAATGACTCCGATCTCCCTCCGATGGTGCTTGATTTCCTCTCCTCCCGTGTCCCGGGCTCAACTGTTGAGATGCTGGACTACATGCGCCGGGCTGCGAATTCTCTCCCCCAGGCGTGGACGCGGGATCTGACCGATATCGTCGAGCGCCGTCCTCGGCACGCGGGCCGGACCGGAGTCGCGCTGATTAGTCAGGCGGCCATCGTGGTCAACACGATGGAGAACGAGCTCTCCGAGATTTCCCGGTCGCTCCGGAGGATCGAGACTGCCTAGACCCGTACCCGGGAAGAGAAGGCCGGTCTCGAGAGTGAAGTTGCCAGGCTCAAGAAAGAAAGAGACGATGCGGTCGGACAAATGGAGACCGTCTTGAAGGAGAAGGATGATGCCTTGGGCCGGGCGGAGATGGCTTATAAAGCCCTGGAGGATGCTCGGCACCGGGTTTCCGAGATGGAAGACGCCCTCGCCGATCTGCGGTTGGAGGCACACCGGGCCCAGGGGGATGCCGCCCAGGCTGTTTCCCGGCAGGTCGAGGCGGAGAGAGAACTCCAGAGGAAGAATGATGAATTGGCCGCTGCCCTGAGCCGGCCGGCTTATGATCCGGCGGATCCGACCGCGAACCCAGCACTCTTCTCTGAGTTCTGCTTCTACGTGGCCGCCGCCAGTATGATCCGGGCAGGACGCCAGGCCAACCTTGACACCAAACCCCAAGAAGACTACTTCCGGGAGTATGCTGCCAAGAACCCGGTCAGCGATGGTTTCTGGTTCCCTTTCCTCGACCTCGAGACCGATCACGGGGTGGACCTTTCCTGGTTCCCCCATCAGCAAAGACTGTTTAAGAACGGTGAGAATCCCCCGACCGGCGGTGATGAGGAAGAAGATGATGAGGAAGAGGAGGAGGTCGCTCCGGAGGGCTCCCAGATACCGGGCGGAAGCGGGGCTGCGGTGGAGGCCTTGGTCGACGAGGTGGCCGACTATGTGATCGGGACCGGAGGGCAGGCTAGTCCGGCGGCCGGGGAAGGCGGCCCTTAAACCAAAAATGCCTTAGATTTTTCTTACTGCTTTCCTGAATGTGGCAGGCTTCCGACCGGATGTTTTCTCTTTTTGAATTGATTGTAATGCTTCCGGCTTTAGACCGGTATTGACTCTATGAAATTCTGTTCTTTGCGATTTATTGCTTCGTTATTGCTCTCTTACCTTCTTATACTTATAAAAAATGTTTATAATTTTAACAAGTATGGGTGAAATTTGTCTCGGGCTCAAGTGTGATATGCCGGCCTCGATACGGTCGGCATATGCTTTTTAATTGAGCCCGGAGTTTTGGGTTTGCCTTGGTTGCCTTGCCGAGCTCAAGTGTGTTATGCCGACCTCGATACGGTCGGCATACGCTTTTGAACTGAGCTCGGCTCTTAAAGTGGCTGGGGTGGCCTTTCCGAGCTCAAGTGTGATACGCCGACCTCGATACGGTCGGCGTATGCTTTTGAACTGGGCTCGGTTTTTGGACGGCCTTGAGTGGATTTTCCAAGCTCACGTGTGATATGCCGACCTCGATACGGTCGGCATATGCTTTTGAACTGAGCCCGGTGCTTGGAATAAGATTGAGCAGTTGATGTTTTTCCAAATGAACTTGATGATTTGAGTCTGGTTGATCTTGTTGAGCGGCTCGGCCTCCGCCCACTTTGTGAAATAGTCGACGGCCACGACGGCGAATTTGTGGCCCCCGGGCGCAGTGGGCATTGGTCCGATCAGGTCGATGCCCCACTGGGCAAAAGGCCAAGGGCTAAACATGGAGGAGAGCTGCTCGGGGGACAATTTGATGTTGGGTCCCAAGACTTGACATTTGTGGCATGACCTGGCGAAGTTGACAGCGTCCTTGTTCAAGGTCGGCCAGAAATATCCTTGTCTGATCACTTTATGGGCTAGGGCCCGGCCTCCGGCATGGTTTCCGCATACCCCCTCGTGGATCTCGGCCAGAATGGTCTGGCCTTGCTCCGGGGTTATACATTTCAGGAGTGGGAGGGTGAAGCTTCTTTTATATAAAAGATCGTTAATGAGGGTGTACCTTGACGACCGGAGTTGCAGTTGTCGTGCCCGAGTCCTATCTTCAGGGAGCTCGCCGGTCTTGAGATACCTTATGATCGGCGTCATCCAATTTTCATCCGTGTTCAGAACGGTCGCCACCTGTGCTCGGATGACCGTGGGTGTTTCGAGCGTGGAGAGTTGAATATTGGCGAGGTCGGCGGCTCCCTCCGCGGTTGCAAGCTTGGAAAGCGCGTCGGCCTGGGTGTTGTGCTCCCTCGGGATTTGCTCAATGAAAACTTGATGAAATTTCTCGCACAAGGTTGTGACCAGGTCGAGATACTTTATCATTTGTTCCCCCCGGGCTTCGTATTCACCTTTGATATGGTTGACCACTAGTAGGGAGTCCATGAAGACATGCAGCCGGCAGACTCCGATTGCGATTGCGAGCTCAAGGCCCCCGACCAGAGCCTCATACTCGGCCTCGTTGTTGGTGGCCGGGAAGCTGAAGCGGACTGCATGGGTGAAACTTTGGCCTTCCGGGCCGATCAGGACAATGCCGGCCCCGTCACAGGTGCTGGTTGAAGATCCGTCCACGTAGAGTTTCCACGGGGGGTGGTTGATGCTTGTGAACTTAGGTGGGAATGTGAGTTCTACTATGAAATCGGCCAGGGCCTGGCCCTTGATGGTCGTTCTTGGTGCGTATGAGACCCCATACTGAGCTATCTCCAACGACCACTTCAATAATCTGCCGCTGGTGTCCGGCCGGTGTAGGACTTGCCTCAGGGGTAGGGTGGTGAGGACCTCTACTTGGTGGTCGAAGAAGTAAGGCCTTAGTTTCCTTACACTCATGACCAGAGCGTAAGCTAACTTTTCGAGTGGAGTGTATCTGAGCTCGGCATCGTGTAGGGCTTGACTCACGAAGTAGATTGAAAGGTGGTTCTGACCGTCCGCCCGGATGAGTACCGCGCTGAGTGCGACCTTGGAGGCCGCGAGATATAAGTAAAGCTTCTCTCCTGGGACCGGCTTGACTAAGATTTGTGGGTTTGCCAAATATTCCTTTAGTTTTGCAAAGGCTACTTGACTTTCCCTATTCCAAGAAAATTTTCCATTTTTTATGGTTGAGAAAAAAGGCTTACTTTGATCTCCGAGCCGGGCGATGAATCTGTTGAGAGAAGCAAGGCATCCGGTCAGGCGCTGCACTTGTTTGATCGTTCTTGGCTCTTGCATGTTGAGGACGGCCTTGATCTTGGCCGGGTTGGCCTCGATCCCACGCTGGCTGACGATGTGCCCCAGGAATTTGCCCGCCTCCACCCCGAAGTTGCATTTCTTTGGGTTTAGCTTCATATTGTAGGCCTTGAGGATCTTGAAGGTCTCTTCGAGATCCCTGAGATGGTCTTCTTTCTTCAAGCTTTTCACCACAATGTCGTCTATGTAGACCTCCATGGTCTTTCCGATCTGATCTGCAAACATCTTGTTGACCAGGCGTTGGTAGGTCGCGCCGGCGTTGATCAGTCTGAAAGGCATCCGGAGCCAAGAGAATATATTCTTCTCCGTGTGGAATGAGGTGTGCTTGATGTCTTCGACGGCCATGGGGATCTGATGGTAGCCGGCGAAAGCGTCCATGAACGACATCATCTCGTGACCGGCCGTGCTATCTACCAGGTGATCGATGTGAGGCATCGAAAAATGATCCTTTGGGCATGCCGCGTTGAGATCGGTGAAGTCTATGCATAGTCTCCAAGTATTATTTATTTTTTTGACTAAGACGGCATTCGCGACCCACTAGGGCTCATCCCGGGCTTGTTCGATCAGCTTGTTGTCTAGCAATTTCTTGACCTCCTCGGCCAGAGCTTCGTACTTTTCTGGGCCGAACTTCCTTCTTTTCTGATGGACCGGCCTTTTGCTGGGGTCAATCTTTCGGCGATGGCATGCGTGCTTTGGGTCTATCCCGACCATGTCCTGGTGAGACCAGGCAAAGACTCCGACGTTGGCTTTGAGGAATTCGATCACTTCCTCCCGCATTTCGGCCGGTATGCGAGAGCCGATCAGAACTTCTAGTTCTGGCCTCGAGGGGTCAACCGGAATGTGCTCTAAATCCTCCAAAGCTGTAGCTTGTTCATGGCTTTGCCGGTCGGATGAGTCGAACCTCGGGTCGAGATCGAGCTCGGATGGTTCGAAACCGATCCGTGGCTCGGGATCTTCGATGTGCATTGGTTGATGGTCGGCCGAAGTGGATCCGACCTCCATGATGGGTTCTCCGGCCGGAGAGGCTGTTTCGGAGTTGGGGCGTGGCCCATCCGGTGTTTGGTCGTTGCAGATTGAAAATAAATGAAAATAAGAATAATTCAAACACCTTCTAGCCATTGCCTGGTCACCTTTAATGGTGCCGACCACCCCCTCAGGGGTGGGAAATTTGATACAGTAGTAGTAGGAGGAGGCAACTGCCTCAAACACCTCTAAAAAGGGCCTACCGAGGAAGCCGTTATAGGAACTCGGCTGATCAACGATAATAAACTCTAACGGTCTAGTTATCTTCACCTCTTCATTCTCGACAGAGAGCTTGATCCTTCCATACGCAGCGACCGTTGCGTTCCCAAATCCCTTCAGCTGAAGGTCGATTGACCTGATGAAGTTGACGAGGTCCCCGAGTTGGTCTAGGGCTGTTTTGAAAATGATATTGCAAAAACACCCATTGTCGACCAGTACTCGCTGGACCTCTTTGCCCAAAATCCGGGCGGCAATCACCAACGCGTCCCCTTTGGGGTATAGCACCCCGGACCGGTCCCGGTTGGAGAAAGTTATCTCCAAGTCCTTGTAAATCTTTGGCTCTGGGGGACGTGACCAAGTTGACATTGGTCACCGCCCGGACCTCTGCCTTCCGCTTCCGGTTGGACTGCGTCGATATGGGGGTGAGGCCGCCAAGGTTCCCCCCGCCGGCTTGGATCATGTTGACCCGACCGCCGGGGTTCATGGGCGGGAGGAGGTCATCTTCATCATCATCTTCTTCTAAAGCTGCGACCGGTTTGAGAGGCCGGCCGCCTTCCTCGTTTCTCCGAGGGTGACGCTGCGGTTGCTGCTGCTGCTGTTGCTGATGGTCCTGACGGCCGACTGGCCTCTGAAGAAGGTCGTTCAAATGCCCTTCCTCAAACAGCTTCCAAAGCTGCTTGAGGAGATCACGGCACTGCCTCGTATTGTGGCCAATAGAGTCGTGATAAGCACAGAACTTTTTAGGGTCCAGCCGGGACCGGTCTCCGGAAAAGGGCCTTGGCCTGGGAAGCACATCCCGGTGCTGGATCGCGTTGAAGATATGCACGGGGGATTGCCTCATGGCCTGGGTGAGGTGAACTTCAACGTCCTCGAAGGACTTGAAGTTACCGGGCGGTTTGACCACTTTTCGGGCTTTAGGGCTGCTCTTGGGGGAGGCTTGTGCTACGGGCTCCGTTTCCTTCGGGATCGGCTCGGACTCCCCAAGCCTTAGTGCCAGAAGTTTTCTCCGAGCCAGGTAATCGCCGGCTCGGGCGCGGAATTCGGCGTAGGTTTTGGGGAAGTCCTTAGTGAGATGTTTGAACATCGGAGATCGGCCGTAGAAACCCCTCAGAGTTGCGTGCAGGGCCAACTGGTCGCTCACTGCCTCGCCGGTCAGCATGACCTCATCCACTCTGGCTACGTAGTCCTCGTCGGACTCGTCTTTTTCCTGGCGGATCCGCATCAGGCGGTGCCAGCTTTCCGGCCGGGCAATTTTGGCCGCAAAGTACGATGAGAATTGGGCGCTCAAAGTGGCGAACGAGTCAATGGACCGCGCCGGGAGAGAAACGTACCACCTGTGGGCGAGGTCACCCAGGGTGAGAGGGAAGAGCCTGCATTTCGTGGCGTCCGTTGCGCCACGTCCGGTCATGTAGATCCGGAACTTGCTTAGGTGGGTCTCCGGATCTGTCTTCCCCTCGTAGAGAGGGGTCGGTGGGGGAACGATCTTGAGCTGGACCGGGGCAAGCTCAATTTCGGCTGCCAATGGCTCGTTGGCGACCGGCCGGGCCTTAGGTTGGCCTTGCGCTTCGAGGAGCGCCTTCATTTCGTCAAGCTGCTTCTGCATCTTGACAAGTTCAGGGTTGGGGGTTTCGACCGGCTGGTCGCCACCGTCGGCTAGAGGGCCGATTCGGTCGAAAACGGCCGTGCGGGGGACTCCGCGCCCCAAAAGGCCACTTTGGGCGAAGCTTAGCTTGCGCCTGGCGGAGTTTGCCGGGGTCAGGCTGACCTCGGCCGCCCTCTTGTGGGGCATTTGGGTCGTGCTCCCCGAGTTGGAGACGGACTCAGTGTCACCATACCCAGTGTCGTAACTGGAAATGTGGCTCGGATACCACGACGGATCTGTCGTGCCCAAACGGTCGAAAACCGGATGGACAGAGCCTCGCGATCGGGCGGAGACGGGGTTCGCTCGGCACTGGCTTTCGCCTTGGTGCTCTCTGGCTTTTGCTTTACCCTTGAGGGCGTGGGCATGGGCCTTTTTTCTGGAGGCAGAGGTGGTGCTCCGGCACCCCCTCGCCTCTTCCGCCTGGCGGCGTCTTCCTGACCCGGCCTGGTCAGGAGTAAGGAAACCCCGACCCTGGGATGGGAGGGTCTCCTCTGGAAAATGGATCGGGGAGGCCACGCGTGTGGCCTTCCCGTGGGCATGAGATGATCTCTGATGATCCATCGTTTTTAGTGAGAGACTGAGGTTTGAAGATTTGAAGATTTGAAGATATGAAGCTTTGAAGAACAGTGAGTGTTCTTCAAAGAAAAGTGGAGAAAAGGTGAGTTTGATGGGTTGGATACCCTTCTTCTAGCGCCAAATATTGTTTACCAAATATATGTTGCTGGGATTAACTGGTTATTTGAGATGGCTTTGGTAAAAACATCAAATGATTGGGTTCTTAAATGCTAAATTGAATGCTTGAATGAATAGCTGTAAATAAATGCGCAAGAATACTTAAGAACACCAGAATTGCCAGGGGGGTTAGTCCCTGGACTTGAATGGTAAGTGTATTGATTATACTGAGAGAGATTGAACCTCCTTTCTTGTTACAAATGTGAGGATATTTATAGTTTTCTCACTACAGGGGTAATTTGGTCATTCTTGACCTCTCAGGGGACAGAGGCATTAAATGCCTCCAGCCTCTGAGGGTGCGCGGGCACTGTCGCGCCTGGATTTGCAGGTGGCCGGCCACTCTCATGCCGACACGTGTCCAAAAAGGACGATTCCCTGAGAACTTTCCTCATTTGGGTGAAATATTCTCTCTGATGCAGTGTACGAAGGCGGCCTTTTTCCTCTTGGGGGAAGATCTCATCTGACTCCATCACGTGCTCCAAATCTTCCTCGCCGGCCGGAGATGCTATGAGGTCGGAGACCGGTCCTTTGGTGAGTCACGAGGCCGGAGCCTCTCACTGCCTGTCGGCCGCGGCCGGGCGTCCTTCGCTGGACTCTCCCGATCGTGGCCGGTCCGGTCTGAGACCGGATCGGTCGCCTTGCTCCTGGAACATTATTGATGTGTGCTTTAAACTGGTTTCCGGTCTCGCTATCGAGATCGGAAATTGGGGTCGGAGCCCGCTGAGGTCGGATATAGGCCGGCCTGATCGGCGCCGACCTCTGGGCGTGTTTTTGTCCTTTCCGGCCTACTCCGGCCGGTTCCGACCTGTGGTCCCAAAACGGTCACAACAAGATGTTCGCGGTCGGTTAATACATATTGGTCCAATTCGTGTTATTAATTTACCTGCATCTCAGAGTGTTAAGTTTGTCCAGCTTCTGTTGGAGGATGATAGTTATATTTTTTTTATTAATATTCTATATTCTACCTTTTTCTACTTCTGGGAAATCAATCTCATATGTTCGTCTGAACTATTAGATACTTTCAAATGCATTGTATCTTGACGGATGAGACATGTGATCGCTTTGTTGATGTTGTTGTTAATCAGCCTCTTCCTCCGCTGACTGTTGTATTACAAAATGCGAGAATTTTTCTTTCCAATGGAGGTTATAACTTTTTACAATTCCCTAATTTTTTTAATAAAAATAAATAAGTATTTATTTCCTCATTTTTTCCCACGTTTTTTTTTAATTTTTTAAATAAATTTTTTTTCCAGGGAAACATTTGTAAGTTGAAGAAGGCATTGTATGGGCTAAAGCAGGCTCCGAAGGCCTGGTATGATCAGCTTCATCAGTTCCTGATTTCTCAAGGCTTTTCTCAGTCGATAGCCGATCATTGTCTGTTTCACAAGAGAACAAATGGCCAACTTTTGCTAATTCTGGTCTACGTGGATGACATCCTAATCACCGGGGACAATGAGACAGCAGTTCATGACATTATCCATCTTCTTGATGCCAATTTTTCTCTTAAGCAGCTTGGGGAGGTCAATTACTTCCTTGGCATTGAGGCTAAGGTTACTTCTTCCTCCATTGTTCTCACCCAGTCTAAGTACATTCATGATATTCTTGTCAAGGCAGGCTTGGAGAATTGCTCCCCTTGCCCAACTCCTTCTTGTCCCAGCCAAAAGCTCTCTATCTCGGATAGTCCTTTATTTTCCGACCCTTCTCTTTTTCGTAGTATTATAGGCACTCTTCAATATTTGACTCTTACTCGTCCGGACATAAGTTTTAGCGTTAACAAACTCTCTCAGTACCTAAATGCTCCTACTCAGGCACATTGGATTGCTTGCAAGCGCATTCTTCGATATCTACGGGGTACACTAACACTTGGATTAGTTTTTACTCCTGTTTCACATTTCAGGTTGCAGGGTTTTGCCGACGCGGATTATGCCGCCAATCTTGATGATCGACGAAGTACTTCCGGGTTCTGCATTAAACTTGGTTCCAACTTGATTTCGTGGTGCTCCAAGAAGCAAAATGTTACAGCTCGAAGTAGCACGGAAGCTGAATATCGATCTCTTGCCCTTGCTACTACAGATTTCCTTTGGCTCGCTACTCTTTTTCGTGAGATCGGTGTTTCCCTTGCCACGCCCTCGATACTCTGGTGTGACAATCAGGGTGCGATAACTCTCGCTTTCAGCCCGGCGTTTCACTCCCGAACGAAGCACATTGAGGTCGATGTCCATTTTCTTCGTGAGAAGGTCAAAACTAACGAGCTTGACATCCGCTACATTCCCACGGAGGAGCAACCGGCGGACCTATTGACGAAGCCTATTTCTCCGTCCAGATTTCAGCTCCTTCGGCCTCTCCTTGGCATCGGTTGATCAGGGAGTTTATCGCCATTGGTAGCGTGTTAACATTTCTTCCACATGCATGCTTTGATACATGCACATGCATGCTACGCATCTACTGTAACAAACCTCACATGCATGCTTTGATACATGCACATGCATGCTACGCATATGCACATGCATGCTACGCATCTACTGTAACAAACCTTTCTTTCAAACCTTTAGTCTGTTAGGCTCCATTCATTCAGTTAGTTTGTTAGAGGTTAGTTTGTTAGATATTCTTGTAACCGCCGCAGATCATTCTAGAATAGCACTATGATCTGTATATATAGCACACCAAGTGTATCATATCATTCAAGTTAATAAACACAATTTAATTTCATGTGTTGTTACTCAACATGGGCGTTGTTCCATTTGCTACGAGGATATTTTTTAACCATGACGTTTCTGTTGAATTGGCCGATCACTTGGGCAGTATTGGAATTTGATATTGGTATCATTGATATGTTGTTAGAATAATGAGTTTTATATATAAACTCGCATTTTTGTTTTTCGGCACATTCCTATAATGTCGCGTACGTAATATAATGTAAATTTGGCTATATTTGGCTCATTCATCTTGGAGTGAATTTACTATTTTGCAGAATTGGTCTTTTATTGATTATTTTTTTATTTTGTTGGAGGTATAGTTATCACAATGTATCCACTGGCTGAAATAATTTATAGACCGAATATATGCACATGTTAACAGTATTTACTCTCACCAATTTTGTTTAGAATGGGCTATGTTAGCTGATATTTTACTAAATATATAAAAGGTTCAATTTTATAAAAAAAAAAAAGGTTAAATTTTAGAAAATAAAAAGGTTCAATTTTAGAGAAAAAAAATTAGCAGTTTGTGGTGGATAAATTAATATTTTAATGCATTCTTTATAAAATGAAGCATGTCATGTAGTAGTCAATTTTATAAAAATAAATATAATAGAATGTACTGAGTAAGTGAATTAATTGATACAATTCAATGTATTTGATTGTAGGAGATAGTTCTTAGTCATGCGGGTGTTGGAGTTTTTTTCCTTTTTTTTTTCATATTATATGGTGATGCAAAAGAAAAGTTTCTTTGATGCAGGACTTATCGTGTGTTCGAGAATGCTCCATAATACATTTATTATATTGGTCCTTTTTTTTATATATTTGTTCAATTTTGTTAATTTTATTGCCGATGATTTATTTTGTTGGTCTCATAATTTATATGGTGTCCGACTTTGGTCCTATAATTTTTTTATTCTCCAATATTTGTGTCATATCTTCTGGATTTTCTTTGGGATATTTTTAAATATTATTTTTCGTCGGATTACAATTATTATAGTATAAAATAATAAGCAAAAAATGGATATTCATGTTTTGTAGTCAAATCTATGATAGTACCGTATAGACAAATAGTGTATGTCTTATTATGTGTATATCAATTTGTACTTCATACAATATTGGTGGTAGATTATAAACATAATTAATATCATTGTTGTATTACATATTCACTTTAAAACATTAATTTTAATAGTAATTTTTAAAATTAAATGGGTACATATATAGTATTGAAAAAAAATAAAAAATTTAGAACATTTTTTTTGGCAAGTGTATATAGTTTTGAAATTGGTCCTTTAAATTTAACAATGTTCCAAAAAAAAAAATTATCCGACCAGTTTCGTCTTGGCAAGATCGAGGTTGAATGTTTAATTAAATAGTTAGGTCTTTATTGCGAAATTATGCATATGTTGTGTAAGACTTACTCTCGATATCACAATTACACTAATTTTTATACCGATTTTGATCATTTTTTGCGAAACTTGAATAAATACGAGACTATATTGATAAAGCAAATAAAAAAAGGACCATTTTGATAAATGTGAAAAGATAGGGGACGAATTATTCTCGATATCACAATTACACTAATTTTTATATCAATATTGATCATTTTAACGAAACTTGAATAAATACGAGACTATATTGATAAAACAGATAAAAAAAAGAGTAGGTTTTATATGAAAACGCTTCATAATAACCTTAACATGAAATAGTTTTAGAGTTTTATTAATCTCATCAGGAGTATTATTAAAGCTGTTGGGGGTATTATTAGTCTTAGTTTTTAATGAAAATTTAAAACAATTTTCTTGAACTCAAACTAATGATACCTCTGATGAGATTAATAATACTTTAAAATTGTTTCATGATAAGCTTATTATGAACTATTTTCATATAATAATTTCAAGGATAATTTTTTTTTTTGTCTAGCACGTGGAGACTAGCCACAAGACATTGTTACGTTTATAATTTTAGAGGATAAGTAATTAAAATTGAAGAGCTCATGTATATAATTCAAAAATATACAAAGAAAAAAAAAGGTAGATAATAAATCCATTTGATTTGTAATATTTCGTGTTTTGAGGTTTATAAGATTGAGGTATTAGGGAGTGGACACACGCATATTATTTCCTAAAATATCAATTTATTATTTTGTAGGATGATAGTTGTTTATGTTAATAATAAATTTACCATACAAATTTACATTGAATAATGTTATTCCATGTAGAGTCATGTTTTTTATTAAGATGGTGTGTAAGATAGTGCAAGATTTAAGTATGTGGTAATTACACAATAATTATATTTGTTAATGTGATGGATGAAAGTTTGCATACTTTCTTTCTTTATAACTTTGTTCTTGACTATATATATATGGTTCAGCGACTTATGATATATCGTGTACCAACTTGCATTTGCATATTGCTTAATCCTATCTACAACGTATTTGTCCTAATTGGTTTTGTGATACTTTTTTTTATTATTATTAATATTAGATATTAGTTATATAACAAAACTTATTTTTCTAAAGCAAAAAAATTGTATTCATTTTTTTTATATGCCTTTAGGATATGGCCTCCCTCTTCACACGTTTAACCGAAATAACTCCGTCCGGGGAAAATTGGACTATTAAAACTAGAGTGGTTAGATCGTGGATTGTTTGCAGCAAAGATTCGAAGAAAGATAAGTTTTTCTTCGAGTTGATTCTAATTGATGGAGAGGTATAACCGTTTTGTTTTTTATTTTATTTTAAAAAAAAAATGTATTCTATGTATGCACTCTTTGGTGTAAGATATTTATTTGCTATATCTTCACGTATTTGATGGTTTATTGAATTTTTGGATTGCGTAGGGTACAAACATTCATTGCATTATTAGAAAGTACTTGGTGCGAAAGTTTGAAAAGGTTCTTCGTGAGGGGTTGACGTACTTGATATCCAACTTTTCGGTGGTTCAAAACGCCAGGAAAGTTAGGTGTACAGGGCATCCTTATAAACTAAATTTTCATTTTAACACGATTGTTGACAAGTGTCCTGATTTTGAGTTGTTGAGGTCGGTCTATGAGTTTGTTCCTTTTGATGAGATTAAAGAGAGGGGCGATGAGGAATCCAAAACACTAATTGGTGAGAATATGTATACATATTTCAAATATATTTAATATTTTATTTTTTATTATTAATACTATTTTGCAATTTAATTGGTATCAGATGTTATTGCATTTGTTGTTCGAATATGGGACGTTGAGGAGATTAATATAAATGACCGAATTGCTAAAAAGGTAGATGTATTTTAATGTATTTTAGTTATGTTTATATTTTGTATTGTATATTTTGTTTGACCTTTAAATGTAATGCAGCCGTGCAAGAATGACATGTACTTTGTGGGAAGGATACTACGAAACTCTGCTCTCATACAATAAGCAAAATCCAAATGTTTCGATAATTATTGTGTTAGAATACGCGAAGATTCAGCCCAAATTTAAAGGTATATATGTATATATGTACATATATAATGAAAGTAGTATTGTATAAATATATATATGTATATATGTTCTCTTTTGAGTTAATATATATACATATATATATGTGTATTTATATAAATATATATATTAGTTTGCTCTAATTTTTTGACGATTCTTAACTTTTTGTACTTTTTAATGTAATTGGAGGCTCGGGAATAATTTGGGAATAATTCCATCGCCTATAGTATCATTGAGTGGACGGTCTGGTAGATCCTCTGCGTTCGAGGATTTCTTTGATACTACTTCTTTGAATTTCCTTGGTGATATTAGCAATGTAGGGAAGGTATGTGTATTTATGTATTATTAATCTGATGTGATAGTTAATTTTTTTTATCTTAAATATGGATTATATCTATTATGTTTATTATTTAACTTGGTTGTTTTTTTTTTCTTATCAATATTTGAAGGAGTGTTACTTTGTGGTTATTGCTACTGAGAGGTGTTATCTCTAAATCTGGTAAATATCTTTCTAATCATATGAAAGTGTGAAGTTTGAAGATCCGTTCTTGAACCCTAACAGCTGGAAAAGCAAAGAGAGTTGACAGTTATTCGGTTACGAATGGTAGTTACGCAAAGCTGTTACAGTTACAAGTGTCATCTGGTGCCAACTTCAAGAGGTCATAACTTCCTAACTGCTTGGAGGTTATAACTGACTCGAGTTGCAAGATGAAGAGCACGTGGCAGGCTATCACTCTCAACTCATAACTGCTCAAGGGTGTCTCAGTTGCTGATATATAAACTAGCTCATTGTTAGGTAAAGAGTAGATTTCAACTTGTTAGCTAGAGTGATATTTTGAGTGCTAGATTCAACTTTCTTAGCTTATACTCTGGAGGATATCATTGTAGTTCTGTAATCTCTTCTTCAACATAGTGAAAGGCCTCACAAAGTGGATGTAGATCTATTGGATCGAACCACTATAAATTTCTGAGTCTTGTGCTTTGAACTCTACTGAAATTCTCATCAGTTGAGTTGCTTTCGTCTTTGAACTCGTCTGATAGCTCTTAAGGTCTACTGATCTTAAGGTCCGCTGATTCCAAAAGTCTACTGATTCCAAAGTCTGCTGATCTTGTTTAATTCAACCCTATTCAAGAGTGTATTCTAGCTCTCGAATCCTGACAGCTACTATTGATGACGTGGATGATACTTTGTGTTGGTATTATCATGCTTGCGAAAAATGTAATAAAAAGGTTTTTTTTTTTATGGAAAGAAGTGGAGTTGTACTAGGTGCAACATTCATCCAAACAGTGTTGACACTAGGTATTGTACCGAATCTTTGGTTTTTTCGTACATTTTTTACTTATAGTTATCTAAGTATTTTTTGTGTCAATCATAAAATCAAACTTCTTATGTGACAAAATATTTAGGTTCAAGATTACAATTAATGTTTCTGATCGTTCTGGTTCTGCGTCGTTGATTTTATTCCACCGTGATGCGCTAAAATTGGTTGGGAAATCTCCTGTAGAGCTTCTTGAGGATCTTGAAGAGGTCTTTCTTCCGTTTTTTTTTTTAGTATATTTCACAACTTGCATTAATTTGATTTTTCCTATTTTCAGAAGTGTTTGAGTGATAAGATACCTTCTGAGCTCAGTGACTTGATTGGCAAAAAGTTTATCTTCAGATTTCTAATTTCCGACTTCAATTTGGTGAACGGATACTCTGTATACACTGTGTTTAAGTTTTCTTCTGATCATGAATTGATTTCAAGAATTGAGGGGAACAATTCTTCTTTTAAGGTATGAATAAATTATTTCTTATATTTATTGATCCTAAATATTATACTAATTAAAAAAAAAAAAACACTTCTCAAGGAGGATTCTTTTACTAGCAATACGATTGGAGGCAGCGGTGACATACTTTCTCCTCTGGATAAGGGAAAGGTATTGACTTTCAATAATATATGGGTTATTTTTTCTTCTTGAAGGTTTTTGATATATTAATATCGTCCATCTACTTTTGTGTCTTATTATTTCAGCAGGCTATTTCTTCTTCGGTTCGTGATGATCAAATATTCGAGAGTGGTAACCTTACTAATCTGAAAAAAAGGAAGGTCGGATTGGGATCCGTTATAAACGTCGATGACTATGATGATTGCCAAGTTTCTAAGACTAGCAAGTTGGTAGCTATCAAAATCGAGAAGGAGTGATTTAATCGATCCTTATTAATAGACATATTACTTAATAAGATCGATTTGTTTGTTATCTGTTCTGTTTTTTATAATAAGTTATGTTCGAAAACATTTAGACCTTCGGGATGATTATTGTCTGTCCTTATTATTTTATTTTTTTTTATGAAATAAGGGATGATATTTATCGTCTTTTCGTCGGTATTTACTGATGTTCATTGAATAAAAATTTCCTCTAATTGTGGAATTATTTTCTCCTTTCTACATACTTGAAACATTGTTATTTCCATCAGTTAAACTTTCAAGAAATAGGTGCGACATGTAACTTTGCCTTTTAATTTAGTTACATGACATGCTTCATCTTATAAGATTAAGCTACCAGAAGCGGTATAATTAAATGTCAACTCTGGAGAAAAAATTGTAGCCCGTGATTAAAGTAACTTTGTGACCCAATCGATTTTAAATTATAAGAAAATTTTAAAGTTGTGCATCCAGATCAAACTCTTATTGTTAATTGTTAATATAACTACATTCATTATACAATTAGATGAAAAAATAAGTCAAATTTACAGACGGTAGCATGAAATTGCCTATTCCATAAGATTTGTGTGTTAAATAATAGTTATATATTTATGTACCATTATTTTGTATATAATTATTTTAATTTTTAGTCCTTTTACTTGGTGTGTGTATAAATATTGTTTTGGTTCAACCCAATGTATCTGATGTAATTAAATTATGCAAGTATGATATGGAATGTGAAGTTAATTGTCTTATCTCTTTAATTTAACATTCTAATTGATGTGTAGATTATTTATATTAATTGTAATGATTATTATAATCCCCTACATTACTCTGGACATAAATTGCATTAATTTTGATTTTCATACTAATGATTTTAGTGTATGTATAAGTACTCAATCGATAGTCATTTGCTGTGATTTCTAATTATCGCATATAATTATTTTAAGTTGATTAATTTTTATCCGATTATTACATTGCCGTCCAATTTTCGGTACATATGTTGTGAGTTTTTAAATTCAAACTTAAAACACACCGATGGATAATGGTGAGCTCTTTTGATGCATATCTATTAGACTTATGTATAGTCTGTATTGTATTTCTGACGTGTGAATCGAATGCCGACATTTTTTCAATTTTTATTGCGTGTTGTCAGCTCATGTTGTGGGTTAAATTTGTGGCTTTCTAATTACATCTTTTTTCTTCACATTCGTACATCTGATATTGGATGTATTTGTGGGTGGTATTTTCAAGTATTGTATTTTTTGTTGCCACTTTGCATATATTTGTTCACTTACTTCACATATTTTATTTCTATCATTCATATAAAAAAAATATAGCTGAGAACGCTAGATATGCGAGGATGTTGCGGAGAACTACAATGCTTCAGAATCGTGGTCTTTTGCCTAGAAATGGTAATTAATTCAGATGTCGGATACTTGAAAAAATTAAGTTAATTTGTATACTTTAAATATTTGCCTAGAAACGGCGCCATTGGCAGCAATAAATGTTCATTTTATTTTTTTGTAGACCCTAATTTGAATAGGATGAGGTGCAAGGTTGCAAGAATTATTAGAAAAAATGTATTGTCAAGAAAGCGCAGAAGGTCATATTCAGGTTTGCAAATTGATCACTATTTGAAATTTCGGCTTGATATCTATTTTTACATGATTTATCATTTTTTAATTATTCTTATCTTTTGTTTAAACAAAAAATTTAAAGTCAATTTTGCCGGATCAGATTCTACATTGGATATGTCTGTTGATTTTTTACGTAATCAGCGTATCAGAGATATGCAAGGTATGGACGGAAATGTTTTGTAGTCTATTTATAAATAAGTTTATATACTTATATGCATATATATATATATATATATATAAGCGATTTTTATATGGAGCATACTATTGGGCCTTTTATGGGACCAAATTGATGATGTTAATTTCTACCTCATGGTTTGAATTTAATTGAGATAAGTTAAATATTGATTTATCATGTAATTGACATTCATGCCTCATGGATAATGCCTGTAGCATGTTCCACTTGAATGAGCCACGTTGATTAAGTTTAAGAACACACAAATCAAAATGATTTTGTTATTTTTATGGAAAGTCTAATGTACAGTAATCGTAAAAAATTTGGATTGAGACTAATCTATAATATTTTATTTTTTGAGGAGTGAGATTTGTCCAGGAGCTATTGAGATTAGTTCTATCAAATTTATGAGAAAATATGTGCTTTAATCAAATGTTAAGTTATGATTTTAAGTTGTTTTAATATAAATATTTTTTTATTGCCGGTCACACGTCAAAAGAAACGACGACTGCAAAATCTGAAATTTAGTTATGCAATAACATTAGCATAAGATTTTTTCTTTTTTACGATCAATCACTTTGGTTTAGAGCTGAATAGAATTTATGGGTTGAAAACTTTTTCTGAATGAATGTTCAAGAGATAGAAAATTAGCAAATAAATAAATATTGGTTTTAGAGATGAGTTGAATGGATATATGTAGTTAATACTAGGTTTTCCATTTCCAATATTTTATTAAAGTTATTTAATATTTAATTATTTACTTAAGTAATTGGTTTGGTATGAAAAGCTACATCGTCAATTTGTCTCTGTTAGGAGTCTAATGTTGAGCTTCGTATCTAAACTGTATATATAAATATATATATATATATATGTGTTTATAGATAATGTAGTTTAAATTTGTAATTTCTTGGTTATCTATCTAATTTTTTAATTTTTTCGTTTTGATCCTGACGTATTATTTTTAATGATTGGTACCGTTATTTCATTCTTAGGGCCTGATGTTGCTGGTTCCAGTAGAAATTTATTGCAGTCGGATATTGGAAGTGGTGTGTGCTCACTGTTTTTTGTTAATTTGTGTTAAACACGTGATGCGGTATACGAGAGATTCTAATATATATTTTTTTTTTGTTTGCGTTTGATAGCATTATGGGATCATTGTAGTGCTTCAACATTTCGTATAAACACTACACGTATTGAACCTAGAGGTTGGTCGACTGTTTTACAGTAGTTGTTGTGATGTTTAAGAAGTTACCTACTATTTCTAACGTTTATATTGTTTAATCTGTTTTGTCTTTGTGATTCAGATAAGGGAAAGTCTCCTGTGGTTGATTCTCATAATATAATATCCAATGTTTCTGAACGTCAGAATTCGAGGGACGTTACTCTTATTGCTGAAGATTTATATTTCGAACAGGAGAGCCAGTTGGGTGAATCTTCCAATAGGATATTTACTCGAAGTGGTTCTAATCCCGGTAATACACTAAATTAATTAGCGCTGATTAAATTTATTTTGGTACTATTTTATTTATCACTTTTGAATTTTTATGCTATAAAAATTATTGTTTATTTTCCTTTTTTTTTTTTTTTTGTTAGGTGGAGCTTGATTAAGTTGTTTGGCAGAAATATGGAATCAGGCCAATGTGTATAGCTGTGATGAGGGTCAGTATTTTGTAACATACAAATTCTTGATCACAATGTTACAAAAAAAATTATATAATCTATAGTTTTTTTTTTTAAACAGAATATCTTGATTTTGGAGACCCAACGTTTGTGTGTATCTACTGTGATGCATTCTTTTGGTACGAAGAGAGGAGTGGTAAAAAAAAGGAAGGATAACCCTCCAAAATTTCCATCGTGTTGCTCAAATGGAAAGGTCCAATTGCCTAAATTGAAGAAACCACCTGAGACATTGGTCAGTTTGCTGTCTAACCAGGGTGAAAAAAGCAAACATTTTATTAAAAGGATCCGAGCTTATAATATGATGTTCAGTTTTACGTCTATGGGTGGAAAGGTTGATAGATCTATCAATACAGGCCGTGGTCCGTACGTTTTTAGGTTACATGGGGCAAATCATCATAAAATTGGAAGTTTGTTGCCTGTTTTTGGAGCAATGCCAAAATTTTCACAGCTATATATATACGATACTGAACATGAAATTCAGAATAGAATGGATGCTATGGGGTTAGTATCTTTTGTGTTAAATTACTGTATTTGAATAAATAATATTTTTAAATTTCCAGTTTATTACAAAGTCTTGATTGTTAATTTTTTTTTCTCCAAGCTGCAGTAACCGAGCAAAGGAAAAGCATAGGAGGATTAATGACCAGATAATGTCTTATATTAGAATGATGATTGACGAGTTTAATCCATTTGCTATGCAATTTCGTAGTGCAAGAGAGAGCATCTTATCTGGAGCTGAGCCTAATCCAAGGTTGAATTTAATAGAGAAGAGAAATTCTGACGGTCGAGTCCACAATCTTCCGACAGCTCTTGAGGTTGCAGCACTTATTCCAGGTGATATTGATCTAGGAATGGAGGAGAGGGATATTATTCTTCGTACGCGCGGTGGGGGTTTAATCAGGATAAGTGAGTTGCATCCTTGCTACGTCCCTCTGCATTATCCTCTGTTGTTCCCTTATGGTGAGGATGGCTACAGACTCGATGTTGTTCATAATGATGCGGAGTTTACAAGTAGGAAGAGGATTAGGCTGACAATGCGTGAGTTTTTTTCGTTCCGGATACATGAGCGTCGCAGTGAGCCCAATACTTTATTCCTTTCGAGAAGATTGTTCCAGCAGTTTTTAGTTGATTCTTATACCATGATTGAATCAGAGAGATTGTGCTTTGTTCGAAATAATCAAGCTATATTGCGGAGAGGTAAAAGTCAGTGATGTCAAGACTGCATTAGACGGAGTTGGTACAAATATCTTATCTGCGAGTAAAAGAATTATGCCTTCATCTTTTACCGGTGGCCCTAAATATATGAAGCAAAATTTCCAGGATGCCATGACTATATGCAAGTATTTTTCTTACCCTAATTTGTTCATCACTGTGACGTGCAATCCAAAATGGCCGGAAATATCTAGATTCTTAAGTGAAAATCGTCTGGAATCTGTGGATAGGCCTGATATTCTCTGTAGGATGTTCAAGATAAAGCTGGATAGAATGGTTAAGGATTTTAAGGAAGTTAAGATATTTGGACATATCGATGCAAGTGAGTTTTTGATAGTTATAAATTTAAATTAACTGAAGAGCATTTATTTTTCTTATTTATGGATATTTGACATTTAGATTTTGAAATATCTATCTTTTCTGATTTACTTTTTCAGTGGTATATACGGTGGAATTTCAAAAGAGAGGATTGCCGCATGCTCATATTCTTCTATTCCTGAGTCGTGACAATAAGATTCCTAACCCAGATGATGTTGATCGACTTATATCTGCAGAAATACCGAGCATGGATAATAATGAGGAGTTGTGTGGTTTGGTTAGGGATTATATGATGCATGGTCCGTGTGGTTTAGCAAAGAAAAGTGCACCTTGCATGGTATTTAATAGTTGTTCTAAGAGGTTTCCAAAGAGTTATGCGGATGCAACTTCTGTTGATCAGGATGGATTCCCAGTATATAGGAGAAGAAATACAGGTGTTACGGTACCTAAGGGTGAAATTAATTTGGATAATCGTTTTGTAGTGCCATATAGTCCCGTGTTGCTGATGAGATACCAAGCTCATATAAATGTTGAGTGGTGCAATCGCCATAAACCCATCAAGTATCTGTTTAAATACATCAACAAGGGTTCTGACAGAATTACTGCAACTGTGGAAAATGATACAGCTAAACAGAGTGATTCAACCAGGAGGGATGAAGTTGAGGATTACATTAAATGTCGGTATATTTCACCGTGTGAGGCTGTTTGGAGAACGCTTCAGTATGACATACATTATCGTTATCCTCCTGTGATGAGGTTGGATTTTCATTTGCCCGGTGAACAGAGCGTTACATTTGAGGAGGATGACAGTATTGATGACATACTACATCGTCCCTCTACAGAAAAGACGATGTTTTTAGCTTGGATGGAGCGAAATAGAAATGATGATGATGCCAAGGAGCTCACATATGTTCAATTCCCGTCCGAATATGTTTGGGATAGTAAAAATCGTAGTTGGGACAGACGAAGGAACAGCAGATCGTCATTGGGCAGATTGTACAATGTTTCGCCAAATGCGGGTGAGAAGTATTACTTGGGGCTAATGCTGCCCCATAGTAAGGGTGCTGAGTCACATGATATGATAAGAACTGTTGATGGTATTTTGTATGATACTTTTAAGGATGCATGCTACTCAATAGGCCTATTGGATGATGATAGAGAGTATGTTGATGGGTTGTTGGAGGCAAGTTACTGGGCGTCTGCGCATTATGTGAGGAATCTGTTTTCAGTGTTGCTTATTTCATGTTGCATGAGTTCTCCAGAAAATGTATTCGAGAAGACGTGGGAGTGTTTATCGGATGATATTTTGTTCAAGAGAAGGCGTCTACTAAATGTTCCAGGTTAATATTCTTCATATTTATCTATTTTCATTATGTATTACTAAATAAATTAAATTTAGAATAAGCTTATATCTATATTATACTTGCAGATTTGCAACTGAGTGTTGATGAATTAAAGAATTACGCTTTAATTGAAATAGAACGTCTATTGCAGAGGAATGGAAGTACGCTGAGCAAATTTAGTTCAATGCCATTTCCGAATGTTGCTATGGTTAGTGATGGAGTTAATAAACTTATACGTGAGGAGTTGATGTATGACCGAATTGAGCTGGGAAAAGAGTATGACAGGTTGAGCTCTATGCTTACTGAGGAGCAAAAGAAAGTGTTGAAAGAGATAGTCGACGCAGCTTGGAATGGTGGAGGTGGTATTTTTTTTTATATGGTTATGGCGGGACTGGGAAAACTTTCATTTGGAGAACATTGTCGTCAGCCATAAGGTCAGATGGACATATTCTCCTTAATGTTGCTTCAAGCGGAATAGCAGCTCTTTTGTTGCCTGGAGGTCGTACTGCTCATTCGCGATTTTCTATACCTATTAATATAGATGATACTTCTACGTGTAATATACAGCTTGGTACAGATCTGTCCGAGCTTATAATTAGAGCAAAGCTTATTATATGGGACGAGGCGCCAATGATAAATCGGTATAGTTTTGAAGCCTTGGATCGAACAATGAGGGATATTGTTAGAGGTCCCGATGGTTTAACAAGTAACTTGCCGTTTGGTGGAAAAACTGTGGTTCTTGGAGGAGACTTTAGGCAAATTCTTCCTGTTATTCCCAAAGGAGGTAGGGAGGATATAGTGCATGCAACTATCAATGCATCGTATTTGTGGGATTACTGTAAGGTATTTCAGCTAACTTTTAAAATTCAATTTTTTATTTGATTTCTGACTCGGACAAAATTCCTCAGCATCTTTTTAATTTTTTAAATTTTGCAGGTTTTGACATTGACGAAAAACATGAGATTGCAGTGTGGAAGTTCTGGTGACTGTTTGAGTCAGAATAATGTTGTTGATTTCTCTAAGTGGATATTGCAAATAGGCGATGGAAGACTTGGTAACAGTAAAGATGGATATGCTGAAATTGAGTTTCCAGAAGATATATTGATTACCAATGTAAGTGATCCAGTTGCATCTCTGATTCAGAGTATTTACCCTTCAGTGGCTGATAATCTACATACACATAGATATTTTGAGGATAGAGCAATACTTGCTCCTACACATCTTGATGTAGAGTATATCAATGAGAAAATTTTATCGAGTCTTCCTGGGGAGAATAGGGTGTACTTGAGTTCCGATAGTGTCTGTAAGTCTGAGTTTCGAGAGGGAGGTCATGGAGACGCAGTATCTGTTGACTTTTTGAATTCAGTTAAATGTTCAGGGATGCCGAATCATTCTTTAGTCTTGAAGGAAGGTGTTCCAATAGTTCTTCTGAGGAATCTTGATTTAAAATCTGGTTTGTGTAATGGTACGAGATTGATTGTCACTAAGCTCGGAAATTGTATACTCGAGGCTGAAATTATATCTGGCAGAAATATTGGCAGTAGAGTGTATATTCCGAGAATGACATTGACAAATTCGGATCAGACGATGCCTGTGAATTTTACTAGGCGTCAGTTTCCAGTTTTGCTTTGTTTTGCCATGACGATAAATAAGAGTTAGGGTCAGTCTCTTTCGACTGTTGGGTTGTATCTTCCAAAGCCAGTATTCACTCATGGGCAATTGTATGTTGCAGTATCTAGAGTTAAGAGCAGAGAGGGATTAAAGGTTTTAAGTCTTGATAATGAAGGCAAACCATCCAAGTACACAACAAATGTTGTGTACAGAGAAATTTTTAGAAATATGTAGCATTTTAATTTTGAACGTTTGTTTTAAGTACATGGACATTAAATAAATGTTTTATTTAATTGCTCTATAATTTATTATTTTTTAATAATATGTTTGTATGTGTTTTACCATAAATTTTGTTTGACAATATTTCTTATTGCGTAGTAGTGTTAAGATTTCAACAAGAATATGTGATACTATCAAAACTTAAGTTGTGATATTTTTTTATGTATTTAATGTAATGGATATAAACCTTTTATATCGATATTAATGATCAAGAGGTATAATTTGAGTACCTCCTCCACCCAATCCTGTCGGGCCAGGGGGTGGGGGCCCTGGGGGCGAGGGCTTCGCCTTTTGCTACAAGGTATAATTTGAGTAATCAACAAAAGACAAATAATTCTTAATTATAAATCTGATATAGTTGAAATTATTTATACTTAAGATAATATATATGTTACATGGTGGCGTCTTGCTATTTTATGATAATAGAGGAAAACTACCGTAGTATGATTTTTTTTTTTTTTTTTTTTTGTGGTTTTAAACATTTTAAAGTTTAAAATTAAACTGGATAATCTTTTCGAAATTGGTAGAATAATCTTTTCCTGTTTATTTCGCATATTACTATGAAAAGAGTATTACAATAAATAGTATTTATAGAGGTTATGGTCTTTGTATTATTTAAAAATTATTATGTATAAATTGTTTTAATTTTTATATTAACATACCTGGACAAGTTAATATGATGGTTATTTAAAATACATGGATTCCAATATTATATATCATATTCAAATTTTAAATCTGTATAAATTATATTATAAACTCAAAAGATATAAAAAGATTCTGATTTTTTTTTTTAGCTAACATATATTGGGAATTCAAGTTTATATACCATGGCCAAATTTTTAAATTTGTGCATATTATATTATAATATTATAATATATAGAAGAATATCGATTTCTTTGTTAATATAATCCGGAAAATGTGTATATTGATTATACATATCCTTTCCAAATGTGTATATTGATTACGAATATCCTTTCCAAATATTTATATGCACTAATAATTTATCTTAATTAACTTTACATAATTAAAGGCACTACTCTGTACTACAGTGTCCCTATTCAGTAGAGTCTTGCGTGTAGTGTTGGAGTTATACATGAAAGTATGCTTTTACTTCGTATAACTCGTGTATCAAACACTTGGTTATGAGAATAATTCTTTTATCGCATATGCTTTAGATATGATTGAATGTTGAATATTTATTGCAAACAGTTCATATTAGTACTAGTTACATTGTAGTTAATGTTGTGATACCCGATCACGGAAGATAACATTAACAGTTTCCTTGTAACTAAACGTACAAATTCACGACCTAGGTGGAATTGAACAATCCGCCATGAAAGGTCGATGTGTAAGGCTCAGATTGGTTTGTCTTGACCAAGAGATTGCACTAGCACATTTAGTATGTGTTGAAGAGGACCTACAGCGAGGAAAAATTCTTCTGTTCTGAAATGTGAAGAATTAGACCTCAGTGGTTGTTGATTTCTTAATCTCCGTCACTTAAATAGGACCGTGTGTGCTTAATGGTTACTGCTTTGATTCATGTTGGGTGAGAATCATCGTGACTTCGAACTTTGTGTTTTGGGCAGTAATATTAATCATACGACGGTTGCTAAGATTTAATACGGAGAAACGCGTGCGAGTACGGCTCGTGTGATTAGTCCCCTTGGTGGGCTCAGAAGTTTTATCGTACCAAATCTTGCAAGTGAAGAATCAATTTCTTCGGTACGGATAATAATGTTGAGCTGTCTTTACTCCAAGGTGAAATATATTAATTAATTTAGAGCTATTCAGAAGCTTAATTAATTAATGGACTTGATAATCTTAAATGCGGGAAATAATAACCGGGAGCCCATATTATCGTAATATGGATTAAGATGGATAGTGCAATATTAATTTATTAGTGGTAATAATTAATATTAATGGATTGAATTATATTGGGGCTCAATATTGAAATTCAGAAGTCCATTAGGAGGTCCAATCTTAATTCTCCTTAAAGGCCCCTCAAGTAGCCCATTAAGTAGCCCAATAATGATAAGGTGATTAAAATAAAAAGATAATATTATGCTGATTTTCCACATGTAATTTTCGAAAATTGCTTATGAAAAGTAAGAAAAGATTTTGTTGATTTTCTTGGAAAAATATTATGGAAGATAAGTATTCTTGGAATACAAGATTATCTCATATATTCAAGAAGATCCAAATCTTGGATTCTTATATCATAGTTTTCGAAAATAACAAGAATAAAAAGGTGAGTGAGATTTTTGTGGAATATTTTTTGTGGAGAAAAGAATATATGAGATATATTCAAGATTTCTTAGAGTCTAAGAAAAGATTTTCTCCAAGCCCAAATAATATGCAAATTTCGGCCATATCACTCTTATAAATAGGGGATGATTATTTCATCCCCAAGGTACATAATTTCATGTGTTGGAAAAATCAAGAGCATAGATATTTTTCTTTTTCCTTAGTTTATTAAATTACTTGAAAGCATCTCCCACCGGTGATCAAGAAAGGCGAAAGGGAAATACTTGAGAAGGTTTTTGGGTTGATAGAAGCGAGATCGTTTTTGTCCCGTTAAATCAAAGGCCAATTCTACAAGAGGTACGTAATCACATATTTACTTGTTTTTCCGCCATAAGTTTATATGTGAAATTAATTCAACATGCATGATGAATATTGTTGTTGGAATTATTATTTGAATTAATTAGGATTAATTCATGCTAGTAATAATTATATTTAAATTCGTATTTAAATTTCATCTCGAATAGATTCCGGGCACCCCTATTTTCCCAACAACTGGTATCAGAGCCACGGTTTCGGGCTCTGATCTTTAAATTGGAATTTAAATTGTTGACATTAAATTGAAATTGGATAGTAGAATTGCTAGATCTTTTTTGCAGGTATCCAATTGTCATGGTTTTAATGTTGTTATATTCATGCGTGTGAAATTAATTGTTTTTAATTCGATTCGTTCGAATTCGTTTTTCTCGTGAGAAAATCCACGAGTAGATTAGTTGTTTTTATTTTGATTCGATCATTGTAATAGACTAGTCTAGATCTAGTATTTATTTTTTTTGTAAAAATAAATTGTAACCGGATCGTGACGAAGAACGAAGAATTAAAGACGGCGTATGTAATACCCCGTCCCGTTTTATACCTTTTAATTTCCTAGAACCCTTATTTTATATTTTTATCTTTGTTTCTTTTTATTTTATTTATTTTGTGTGTTATTTGTGTATTTAAATATATATATACCCTTTTTACAAATTCCTAAATTCGTAGAAAGAATCGAATCTTTCAAAGCGAATAAAGGACTATGAGAAATTAATTATTCAAAGATTAAAAATTAGGATTTCGATCCGTTTAATTTATTGAGAATAATTAAAATACTTTAAAATATTAACTGAGTCTTAAAACTGTATTAATTTTCAAATTAGGGTTAATCTCGTGAACCAAACGATCCCTAAACCGTATCAAGTGGGAACGAAAATATCTGAATTAAAGGGGATTAATTTCTGGCCACATAAATTACTTTCCTTTTTGAATTAAATTAATTGAAAGATTAATTTCCACCCACATATTTTTATCCTCCTTTTTAATTTAATTGTTTAATTAAATAATCTACCCATATCAAGCAATTGCCGTAGATGATAAGAATTCCAAATCAGTTTCTCAAATTTCCTTTTCTCTCTCTCTTCCTACCAAAAGAAAACGCGTATTTTTCCTTCCTCCTTCTTCTTTTCTTCTTCCTCCTTCCTCACGACCGTCACGCCCGCCTCCTCCTTTTCCGCCAAGCTCGCCGCCGTGCTCTGTTCCCAGACGCCGTCGAAGCCGGCCACCGCTGTACGACACCACGAAGCGCCGCCCCTCTTCGCCCGAGCACCACTGCTGCTGTCTCCGATCGAGGCGCCGCCGTCGGCCACCGCTCCGCCCAGCCGCGACGCCTCCGCCCGCCGCTCGAGCCCGCCTTCGACCTCTCGTGCCGTCCTTCAGCCCCCAACCGTCGCGCCACCGTCTCCCTGCTTCCGGCGACGAACGCCGCTGCACAGCCGCGCCGCCATAGCCGCTGCCGCTACCGAAGCCTCCTCCTCTCCTCTTCGAGCGGAACAGTCGAAGCTCTGCCTCTTTTTCCTTTTCCGGTAATTGAAAATCCCCCTTTCAATTTCTACTCGTTAAAGCTCAATTTCAATTTTGAGTAATTCGATTTGTACCGATTAAACTCGGTTTCTAATCGAAGCCTTTTGTCGTTCAATTTTCCGATTTGATTTGACGCCGTTGAACCGGTTGATGTTGCCGAATTTCTAGAAATCCCAACCGACGCCGTTAGGCCGTTCGGTTCATTTTTCCGAATTCCCGAACAACGCCATTATGCTGCCCAAATAATCCGACGAATAACCGATTTCTTTTAGGACGCCGTTAGGCCATTCGTTTACCACCCCGAACCGGACTCGTAAGATTTTGCTACCTTATTTCTATTTTCTCGTAATAGTGGATTAGGAATTGAGTTATTTTCCGTTGAGCCATTGTAAGTTTTAAAATAATTATTTTTGGTTTTGAGACTTGTAGATGGACTGTGGGTATTTTATTGTTAGTATTGTTAAGTTAGTTGTTAGATTTGGTAGTTTTGGGTTTGTTGATTTATTATTGTTGAATTAACTGTTTAGTATTCTTGGGTTAAGTGTTTAGTATTATTGTATTAGTGGAATAATATTATTTGATGACTGGATGAATTAGTTTAGTTTGAATTAGCTGAATAGTGGTGAAATTAGTTGTTAATAATATTAGATGAGTTTTTGGAGACAAAGGGAAACTCGTCTTCCCCTTGTGCGACTGTTAGAAAATTAGGAACGAAAATATAAGTCGTTTTATATTCCAAAATTAGTAACAAATGAAAATAGTATTATTCTTTTGTTTTGAAAGTGTCACAAATCAATTTTAGAAGTATTACTAAGGTTAGAAAAGAAAAGTACTTTTTATAAACTTCTTAGAAAGTCTAAGTTTATTAATAAGTTTTAATAAAGGGTTTTTATTTATAAAATATGATTAATTATATTCAAGATTTCTTTTAAAATGAGAAATAGAATTCTTAAGAAAGAAAAACCTTTTCTTTAATTTTATTAATATTTTTCTAAGTAATTTCTTATTTTTCTAAGTAATTCCAAGATGAATTCTTATATTTTCTTCCTTAAAGGGCCTTTATTAAGGACACCACTGCTTTCAGTAAATACACCCCCCTGTTACACCACAGAAATCAGTAAATACACCCCCCTGTTACACCACAGAAATCAGTAAATACACCGTCCTGTTACACCTCAGAAATCAGTAAACACACCCCCCTGTTACACTACTGCTTTTAGTAAATACACCCCCCTAATACACCTCCTCTTAAAAAGGGGTGTACTTATCAAAAGATTGTTTTTGTAGTAATCGAAATAGTCATACCACAAGTATACTAGTAAATACACTCCCTCAATACACTCTCCTTTTTAGAAGTGGTGTGTTTACCAAAATAGGGTGTGACCCTTAAGCAAGTCCTTTTGAGTTTATAAGACCACAACTTTCTCGATTCTCGTACCTCAAACTCTCAAGTTTTTCTATTAACTCAAAGGTCAACTTTTAATTAAATATCTTCCTACTAGGATTCGGTACTAGTTGGAACGCACACGAGGTTTCCGACCATCTGTTCGCACATCATTCTCGGGACTCGAAACAATCAGGTGGGTGATGATCCGTTGATTGATCTGCTATTAATAACGTCGTGCTGGTATTTTCTGAACTCGACTAAATCAAATCAAAAATATCTAATCCAACATAAATGTAACACCTATCTATATAACTGTTTGGATTATGTGATATAACTATATATGTTATATATTAGCCTGTTGTTTTGTGAATCGATCACCACTGCATGAGTAAACACCTTACGTGAGCATGAATCAGTTCAGTTATCAGTCAAGTATTTTCTCAGTGAGGTTGTTGTATCAGTTTTATGGAAAGTCAGTAAGTACGGAGTTGTGATTTGGGTATTGTTTTTCCGGCCTCCGGGGATAGCTGTCATTTGACGCCCTCGGAATCAAGGTCGTTGATTATTTTTCCGGTCTTCGGGGACAGCTGTCGTTTGACGCCCTCGGAATCAAGGCTGTTGATGGTTGGAGTTGAAAAGGATAACTATGATGGAAGGGGAATGGTTGTACGTTTATGGTTTGACAGTTGTGATAATATGTGATATGACCTTGGGCTTTGCCTTAATGTGAACCAACTTGTGCTATTTCAATTATATTATGTGAAATATGCTTAATGCCGATGAATTACTATATAAACTGTTTCTTCTGTGATATATTGTAACCTTGTTTATATGTCAACTGCTTAAATAAAATAAACACTTTATCAATGAGTATAACTTAATATATTTCGGATTTACCAATCCCATGATGTTGCAAATCACCCATATGTGAGAATTCAATTCTCACGCCCCATTTTCCTAACCCCTTGCAGATTATGATTTCGTGGAGCAAGGACAGTAATAGAGACGACACGGAGTTCCCCACTTAAATAAAACATTACTATTGATATTATGTTTTATGTACACATATATATGTGAGAGATACTTACTAATATTATTCTATTCATTTTCTTCCGCTGCATAAAACTCATTATCTCTCATTTCCGTTATATTTCCTTCAAAAATTTTATAGTTCGGACTTTTGATCACAATAACACTTCGAATTCGATATAATTAATATATATTGGGTTCGGGGCGTTACAGCGTACCCGGACGATGGGTGCATGCGTGACGCATGCACGGGCGTAAAATCATGCATGGGGTAAAGAAAACGAGAACGGACGTCGAAACCCGGCGCACGGGGTGCACGGTGCACGACCCGCGCGCGACGGGTGGCATGCGGCGCCTCGGAGCTGGGCTGTGGCGCCTCGGCTGCAGCGCCTCAGTGCCTCTGCCGGCGCTTCGGGCGCCTCGGCCCTTCTGGCCGAGAGGCGCGCGGGCCCACTCCGTGGGCCGACGCGCGCCGTATCTCAGGCCGTGGAATTTTTTAAATTTTTCCAGATTCTGCGTTTTTCTTTCGTGTAGTTTTAAACGTCGTCCCGAACCCCAAACGATGTTGTTTTGATGAAGTGTTGTTGTTCGAGTGGGAGCGTGTCGAGACGAACGACGGAAAGCAACAAGGACGATTTTTCGCATCAAGACGTGAAGAAATTAAACCGTGACAATTGGATTGAGTGCTCCAATGTGTTTAATTTTGTTTTGATGGATGTTTTATTTTGTGCACTTATTATTATTTGTTAATATGTGTTTGCATGATTTTAATTGTCCAAAAAAACCTTACTTTCGAAAATTACTAAGTATGTTACCTTAAATCGCAATTTTATTCCGGATATTAAAATTGGATTAATTTGACCTCCATAATTTATTTATTTGTGAAGTTCTTTTGGAATACATTTCCCCCTCGGATCGGCCAAAAGAACGGGTTTCACATGAATAAATTCCGAAAGGATGATTGTGGATTATTACTAGTGGCGGTATTGACCCTCACCACGAGTGGCTTGCTCAAAGCGAAATAATAATCCTGTATTTAATTATGGTTATTACTTAGGCATAGGAAATTGATATTAACTTACTCCTCTCGGAGTCCCTGTCAATTTCTATGTGGTCAAAGTGGGAGCCAACTATTAATTTTGAATTAAGGATTTGTAACTTTTAAAGTTTGTGATCCGCTTGAATGTGTTTAAATGTATAGACCACCCCTCGTGGCGCATTTAAATTGTTTCGAGATGTTGGCTGATGCATGATTATATTGTTTTAAGGTTTTAATATAATTGATGTGATCGAATTATGTGATAATTTCATATTTTTCTAGATATTGATATGAATGTATATTTTATTCTCAGTTCCTCATGTCGCAACCTTTTAATCCACTGTTTAGTATACTTAAAGATAACAAACTTGTCGGTGAGAATTATGTTGATTGGAAACGTAATCTTGATATTGTCCTAACCGCTCAACACCACAAGTGGGTACTTACTACTCCTAAACCCCAAGAGCCTGCCGAAGATGCGCCGAAGGCGGTCAAGAAAGAGCATAAGAGTTGGTTTGACTCCGATGAGATGGCTAGGTGTACTATTCTGGCTTCAATGTCAGATGTGTTGCAACACCAACACCAACACATGGAGACCGCCTCTGAGATAATGCTCAATCTTGAAGCGATGTTTCAACATCAGAACCGCACGGCTAGGCAAATCACCATGCGAAAGATGCTTTCGTTGAAAATGGTGGAAGGTACGCCCGTAAGGGATCACGTTATCGAGATGATGGGTTATCTCAACAAGTTGGAAGTCCTTGGTGCGGAATTCGATGTCCCTACGAAGGTCGATTTCGTTCTCCATTCTCTGCCTAAGAGCTTTGAGCAGTTTCAATTGAACTATCAAATGAATGACCGGGCAAATAGTTTGCCCGATCTCTTGCAAGCCTTGGTGTCGGCGGAGACATTAATGGATCACCAAACTGTTGCTATGGTGGCAAACGGTCCGTCTACCTCTTCGGGTCCCAAGGGAGGGAAGAAGAGGAAGAGGACGAAAGGCCAGACCCAAGCAAATCCAACCGTTGCGAAGCCCAAGGCAAAGGGAGAAGAAGGTGGAAAGAAAGCTGCTAAGGGTAAGTGTTTCAATTGTGGTGAGAAGGGACATTGGAGGGCGACCTGTTCTAAGCCTAAGAAGGCTGTGAAGAAAGGTAAGTCTCATGCTTTAGTCGTTGAAACTTATGTTGCGGCGTATGCTACCCAAGTTTGGGTAGTGGATACCGGGGCAACTGATCATATTTGTTTCACTCTTCAGGGGTTCCAGCTAACCCGGCGACTTAGCAAGAATGAGATCCTCATCACTTTAGGCGATGCTACGAGAGTGGCAGCCGAAGCAGTGAGAGGCGTGCACCTATCTTTTGAAGATAGAGTTTTAATTTTAAGAGATGTTTTATATGTTCGAAACTTTAGGAAGAATTTAATTTCGGTTTCTAAGTTATTTTTTGACGGATATTCAGTTACTTTTAATAAAGTTGTTACTGTTTCTTTTAAGAATGATACTATCTGTCATGGAACGTTGGTAAACAATCTCTATACGATTAAGTGTGCATACCACTCAAATAATGAATCTAATAACACGTCGAACATTTCATGTAATAAAAGAAAGCTTTCTTCGGAGATAAACGAAACACTTCTATGGCATCTAAGACTAGGTCATATTAATCTAAAGCGGATAGAAAGATTGGTGAAGGACGGATCCTTGGAATCACTCTAAGTCGAACCGTTTCCAACTTGTAAATCCTGTTTAGAGGGTAAAATGACCAAGAGGGCATTTGGAGCTAAGGGGAATAGAGCCACGGAAGTGTTAGAACTCGTTCATACCGATGTGTGTGGTCCAATGACGATCAAAGCGAGAATGGGGTATGAGTACTTCGTCACCTTCATCGACGATCACTCAAGATATGGGTACATCTACCTTATGAGGCATAAGTCTGAAACTTTTGATAAGTTCAAAGAGTTTAAGGCCGAAGCCGAGAAACATAGGGAAAAGAGTATCAAGTTTCTACGATCAGATCGTGGAGGCGAATACCTCAGCGATGAATTCTTGAACTACTTATCGGACGAAGGGATTGTATCCTAGTTGACCGCACCGGGAACCCCTCAACAGAACGGTGTGGCGGAACGAAGGAACCAAACTCTTTTAGAGATGGTCAGATCCATGATGAGTTATTCGGATTTACCCAAGTCGTTTTGGGGTAATGCCTTGGAAACGGCGGCTTATATTCTAAACTTGGTGCCATCCAAATCGGTTCCTAAAACCCCAATGGAATTGTGGACCGGGCGCAAGCCTAGTCTAAGACATTTACGGATTTGGGGTTGTCCGGCATACGTGCTAGACAAGGAAGCCGGTAAGTTGGATCCACGTTCGGAATTAAGGTTGTTTATAGGATACCCTGCGGGAACGAAAGGGTGTATGTTCTATAGTCCCAAGGATCAAAAGACCGTGATTAGTACACACTTTAAATTCTTGGAGGAAGACTATATGAACAATCGGAAACCTAAAAGTGAGATTACCTTAGATGAATTGAGAGGTCAAACCTCGATACCAAGTATACAAGATGATGTACCACTCGTCACATCTACACAACCGGAACCCCATCGTAGTGGGAGGATTGCTAGGCAACCCGAGAGATTCATGTGAATTGGAGAATCTTCGGATTTGATTCCCGGCGATGAATCAGACCCATGGACGTACGACGAGGCATTCCAAGACAAGGATGCGGAGGCGTGGCAAAAAGCAATGGAAACCGAGATGGGTTCGATGGATCATAATCAAGTATGGGAGTTGGTCGAACCACCCAGTGGGGTAGAACCCATTGGATGCAAGTGGGTGTACAAGAGGAAAAGAGGACCGGACGGAAGGGTAGAGACCTTCAAAGCGAGGCTTGTGGCTAAAGGGTATACTCAGAAAGAAGGGATCGATTATGAGGAAACCTTTTCGCCTGTGGCCATGCTTAAGTCCATCCGTATTCTCTTGTCGATCGCTGCGCACCTAGATTACGAGATCTGGCAAATGGATGTCAAGACGGCTTTCCTTAACGGAAGTCTTGACGGGATAGATATCTATATGCAACAGCCCAAAGGTTTTATTGAAAAGGGCCAAGAAAACCTCATTTGTAAGCTTAAGAGATCCATTTATGGACTTAAGCAAGCATCGCGTACTTGGAATCGGTGTTTTGATCAAGTGATTAAGTCTTATGGGTTTGATCAAAACGAGTTCGAAAGTTGTGTGTACAAGAAGCGTGATGGAACTGCGGTGGTATTCTTAGTATTATACGTAGACGATATTCTGCTCATTGGAAACAATGTAAAGGTATTATCAGACATAAAGGTATGACTGTCAAAACAATTTGATATGAAGGACTTAGGGGAAGCCGGTCACATCCTTGGGATCAAGATCACTCGCGATCGCAAGAAGAGGATGTTGGGCTTATCGCAAGCTTCATACATTGACACTGTTTTGAAGCGTTTCAGCATGCAAGATTCCAAGAAAGGTTTTGTACCTTTTAGGCATGGAATTCATCTATCTAAAGAAATGAGCCCTAAGACGCAAGCGGAGATAGATGACATGAAAGGTGTTCCGTACGCTTCGGCCGTAGGAAGCGTTATATATGCAATGCTGTGTACGAGATCGGATATCTGCTTTGCCGTAGGCATGGTGGCAAGATATCAAAGTAATCCCGGGAAAGACCATTGGACTGCCGTAAAGTGCATCTTGAGGTATCTGAAAAGAACTCGTGAGCGGATGTTGATTTACCAGTCGGATAGTCTAGTTCCCGTAGGATACACGGACTCGGATTTCCAGTCAGACATAGACTCAAGAAAGTCAACCTCGGGTAGTGTGTTTTGCATGGGAGGAGGAGCCATTTCATGGAGAAGCGTAAAGCAGAAATGCATCGCCGATTCGACCATGGAAGCCGAGTATGTAGCTGCTTGTGAAGCAGCGAAAGAGGCAGTTTGGCTCAAGAACTTCTTAGTGGACTTGGACGTTGTTCCGAATTTGCCCGGCATGATAACTGTCTTTTGTGACAATGCCGGAGCAGTTGCAAATTCAAAGGAACCGAGAGCCCACAAGGCCAGCAAACACATAGAAAGAAAATACCATCTTATACGAGAAATCGTTAAGAGAGGAGATATAGAGGTGGCAAAGATAGCGTCGGGTGACAACCTAGCTGATCCATTCACAAAGGGTCTGCCTCATATTACATTCGAGAGACATGTGGATGAAATGGGAGTCAAGTCAATTGTCAATCTTCTTTAAGTATAAGTGGGAGGAATTATTAGGTTAGTGTAGGTTGACATGAGATGTCACGTAGAGCTACTACACTAAGACATGCATGATGTATACTAAAAGCAGACTTTAAGTATAAGTGGGAGATTGTTGTAGTTATACGTGAAAGTATGCTTTTACTTCGTATAACTCGTGTATCAAACACTTGGTTATGAGAATAATTCTTTTATCGCATATGCTTTAGATATGATTGAATGTTGAATATTTATTGCAAACAGTTCATATTAGTACTAGTTACATTGTAGTTAATGTTGTGATACCCGATCACGGAAGATAACATTAACAGTTTCCTTGTAACTAAACGTACAAATTCACGACCTAGGTGGAATTGAACAATCCGCCATGAAAGGTCGATGTGTAAGGCTCAGATTGGTTTGTCTTGACCAAGAAATTGCACTAGCACATTTAGTATGTGTTGAAGAGGACCTACAGCGAGGAAAAATTCTTCTGTTCTGAAATGTGAAGAATTAGACCTCAGTGGTTGTTGATTTCTTAATCTCCGTCACTTAAATAGGACCGTGTGTGCTTAATGGTTACTGCTTTGATTCATGTTGGGTGAGAATCATCGTGACTTCGAACTTTGTGTTTTGGGCAGTAATATTAATCATACGACGGTTGCTAAGATTTAATACGGAGAAACGCGTGCGAGTACGGCTCGTGTGATTAGTCCCCTTGGTGGGCTCAGAAGTTTTATCGTACCAAATCTTGCAAGTGAAGAATCAGTTTCTTCGGTACGGATAATAATGTTGAGCTGTCTTTACTCCAAGGTGAAATATATTAATTAATTTAGAGCTATTCAGAAGCTTAATTAATTAATTGACTTGATAATCTTAAATGCGGGAAATAATAACCGGGAGCCCATATTATCGTAATATGGATTAAGATGGATAGTGCAATATTAATTTATTAGTGGTAATAATTAATATTAATGGATTGAATTATATTGGGGCTCAATATTGAAATTCAGAAGTCCATTAGGAGGTCCAATCTTAATTCTCCTTAAAGGCCCCTCAAGTAGCCCATTAAGTAGCCCAATAATGATAAGGTGATTAAAATAAAAAGATAATATTATGCTGATTTTCCACATGTAATTTTCGAAAATTGCTTATGAAAAGTAAGAAAAGATTTTGTTGATTTTCTTGGAAAAATATTATGGAAGATAAATATTCTTGGAATACAAGATTATCTCATATATTCAAGAAGATCCAAATCTTGGATTCTTATATCATAGTTTTCGAAAATAACAAGAATAAAAAGGTGAGTGAGATTTTTGTGGAATATTTTTTGTGGAGAAAAGAATATATGAGATATATTCAAGATTTCTTAAAGTCTAAGAAAAGATTTTCTCCAAGCCCAAATAATATGCAAATTTCGGCCATATCACTCTTATAAATAGGGGATGATTATTTCATTCCCAAGGTACATAATTTCATGTGTTGGAAAAATCAAGAGCATAGATATTTTTCTTTTTCCTTAGTTTATTAAATTACTTGAAAGCATCTCCCACCGGTGATCAAGTAAGGCGAAAGGGAAATACTTGAGAAGACTTTTGGGTTGATAGAAGCGAGATCGTTTTTGTCCCGTTAAATCAAAGGCCAATTCTACAAGAGGTGCGTAATCACATATTTACTTGTTTTTCCGCCATAAGTTTATATGTGAAATTAATTCAACATGCATGATGAATATTGTTGTTGGATTTATTATTTGAATTAATTAGGATTAATTCATGCTAGTAATAATTATATTTAAATTCGTATTTAAATTTCATCACGAATAGATTCCGGGCACCCCTATTTTCCGAACATGTAGTACATTTGGAAAAAGCAATCTCCAGAAAAACTCCAATATAATCCCTGGGGAATAGAGTCAAGGCATATCTCTTTTAAAAAATTAGAATCGTATGAATTCATAAACATCAATCTCCTACAATTAAAATCCTCCCCTGCTCTCTTCTCTAATCAGCGAAGGTTCGGCCCGTGTAATCAAGGTATTGTTTCTATGTTAAAACTTTAACTAATTCTTCAGGTTTTGATCAATGGTATCGCTCTCTGTTTTTTTAAGGCGTGTGTATATATATATATATATATATATCGTATATAATCGAAAATATTTTTGTGTGCCGTTCTGTTAACGGCCGTGTTGATACAATAAAAAATTGAATCAATCTGTAAATTAACTTTATATTGAATGTATATTGTTTCTTAAATTGTATGTTATAGTAGAATAGTATTGATGATATATTGAATTTAAGTCTGTATTTTACGCTATCTGCTTCTTACTATTGCTCTGTTTGTGGAATGGATATTTTTTCTTAAAATGAATGTCATATTACAATAGTGTTCACGATATATTGATTTTAGTCGGTTTTTTTTTTCTTTTGGCTTCATGCGAGGTCTCAAATTGTAGGATGGATACTCAACTAAACTATAATAAGAGTGGTATAAGTCCAATTAATCGGTTGAAGGACAGGTTCTACTATATTGATGTTAGTGCCTTTTATCTAGAGTACATGGAATTTCCAGATTCAGAATTACTAGAGGAGTATTTGGATAAAATGGTGAGTTATGTTTAAATTATTTAGTTTAAATTTTGGCTACATTTATGCAAGAGTAATTTGTATATATATGATATTTATATTTGTATGCGGGAATTAACAGCGACATGAATACAATATATGTTTTGGTTTACAAATTAATAGTATCATTAGTTATGTAATAGGCATTGATTATATTAATATTGTTGTTGTGCAGTCAATTCCAGATGAGTTTATAAAATGTTATAAGGAGTTGTTCGATAAATTCATTTTCATGAATGTTATGGATAATTCTGGAAAGGAGTGGCGTCTTAGAGTTGGGTGGAAATATGGTGGATGTCTCACTTTTTATGGAAAACAGTGGGAGGATCTCCTGGGGTATTTTAATGTTAAGAGTGGTGATAAGATTTTCTTTGCCGCACTTCCATTGTGCAAAACACTTTACGTAAAGAAGTTCGACGGTGATGGAACGTTTCACCAAGTTGGTGCAATACCACAACACACTTCTTTCACACGTAATTATGGTAAATATAATTAATATTTTTATAACTTAAAGTATTGTGCAGTGATAATATTCATAATTTATTAGCATTTTAATACGTGTGCAATTTATGTTTTTTTATTGTTGTGTATTTAACAGATAGGGTGGTTGATATTGAATATGTTCCAGAATTTGTTGTCGACCTCAATGATCCATTAGTAAGTGGTTGATTTTGATTAATAAATATATTTTGATGTACCAAAATACAAACTGAAATATTATCTATTTTACTTCTCAGACCGTACCAGAAAATTTAGTATGGCTGTTTGAAAAAAAATTCCCATCAACATTAATGATAAAAACGCCAACTGGTAGAACGGTTAATTCAAGATGCTATATATTGGATGGAAGGTACGAAATAACATGTTGGGATATTTTAGTTTTGATGATTTTCCAAAACAACATGTAATAGGTTTGAAAGCAGTCAGGATAGTATCTTTTAGTTTCAGGTCAGGCTAGGTTGTTTCTCAGGAGAACAGGTTATCAGTGGAGGAAGAACTCAGCTGAGGGGGAACCCTACTGAGAGGAACTCAGCTGAGGGGGAACTCTACTGAGAGGAACTCAGTGAGGGGGAACTCACTGACACAGCCTGAGGAAGTCAAAATAACATAAATAAGAGAACAGACTGAAGCCATGTCAGAAGACCTGAACCTGAAGAGAAGCCTGAAGGAAGTCCCACTGAGTATAAACCTGACTTTCTAAGCTGGTCAGTGGACTACTCAGGGAAGAGCATGATCAAGAGGATCAGTGTTGTGCCTAGTAGGACCTGAAGGAGTCAGGCTACTGAGGCTGGGAAGCTTGACAAATAGCCTTATGTCAACTCCCCTCAGTGGACTTCAAGTCTACTGAAAGAAGTCCACTGAGAAGACTTAAAGTCCAATGATAGTTCCTAAGAGGACTTCAAGTCTACTGAAGAAAGGTATCCTGAGAGGATTACAAGTCAGCTGAAGACAAGTCGCCTAAAATCAGGACTAACCTGATCAAGTACCCTGAACAAAAGAGCTGTTGGACTCAGTCCACGTGGACCAATCAAGTCAAGGCAGCAAATCTGACAAAAGCTGACAAAGGCCATACTTTACTGAAAAGGAGAATTTCACTCCATAGATAGTCTGGATTTGAATGTTACTCTCTCCAACGGTAACATTCAAATCCACACTATAAATACAAACTCAAGCTTCATTTGTGAATAAGCAAGGAGCTGATGTGAGAGTGGTGCGTTTCAAGTGAGGCATAAGGAGGCACCATCTCCATCAAGAACACTGACCTGAGTTCTTCATAGTCATATTTGAGTGTTCCAGTTTGTATACTCGAGCTCATCATATACATCCTAAGCTTAGAGAGATTTTCCCAACCGTAGCTTAAAGGCTAAAACCATGTAAGGGAAAATCTCACCTAGTTGGAGAGAACCAAACCAAAACTAAACCCTTTCCAGAAGAGTGTTAGGTGTTTCAGTGAGGGGAGGAGAGGCAGTCCCTGTGTGAAGAGGGATGTGAGGCCAGTTCGAGAGGCAGCTCCGCGGAGGGGTGTGAGTCCAGTTGTGAGTGCACCTTGGCACGTTAAAAACAAGAATCCCGTGTAGTGGATTTCCTGTTAAATCAGGCAGTGGATGTAGGAGCTTGAGCCTCCGAACCACTTTACATTGTTGTGTTCTTTATTGCTTTACTGACTTGCATAACATCAGTGTTAAAACAAAAATGTCTCCTAATTTCCCATATTGTCCTTGTTTGTGAATGAAAAAACGGGACCAACATAACATGTGACTGGGAAAAATTCCTGGCTAGAATACATCTTTCAGATATCTCTTGCATAACAATTTTGTATGATTATGAGGAAATATTGTGTGTCACTCCGTATTACAAGAACCGTTGTTCAGTCTTTCTGCCGATTGGGGATATGGAGAATGGTATGTATTTGTAATGTGTAAAAAAGGTCCTTTTGTGCTTTGTTTATCAGTCTAATGAGATTTAGCTAATTACATTATATTTTTTTAATTTATGTAGATGAGCTTTCAATATCATTTCAAGAGCATAACAAATTCACCGTATCCAGCTTGGACCCACCTCCATCGATTACTCGTCTTGAGGTAAAGTATTATACTTATGTTTTAAAGATGTTTGTGAATAGACTGTTATTTTTTTTTATAGTTGACCTTATCATCTTTGTCCAATTTAAATGTAGCTCTGTACCATACCTGAGAGATACAAGATTCATACCAAATGTGATTCGGCTGAGTGGAAAAATCGATTGGTATGTGTTTTATGTTTTGGATATAATTTTTTTACTAACAGTTTTCTAAAAAAAATTTAATTCTTATTTGTTAATTTTTTTGATAAATATAGAAATTACCAATAGCTGCCACTGCACTCTTCGGTATGGAAACAAGAGTGATTGCACTAAGGAGCACTTTCAAAGGCGATATATTTACTACTAAGTATGAGTGTCGGTATATCATGGAAGGGTCTAAACCCTCAATGGTTCGTTTGGGGAAATATTGGAGTGGAGTTGTGGCAAAGTTAAGGATCAGACGCAACGATGTTATATGGTTCAGTCACGATGGGAAGTATTTTACGATTACTATTCCACGTCTTATGCGCTAGATTTAGTTTCTGTTTAATTTGTCTCCTTTCTTACATGGAGCTTTACACTATGCATGATCTTTAACAACATGTCTAGAATGCTTGGATTGTGATGGACTACTATGATAATTTTGATATTCAGTTTTATTTATTGTAAGGATACATTATTTTTTACTGTTTTGTGTCGTTTTAGTGTGTTTGACATTTTTTATGGAAATGTTTCGTGCGTGAATACTTTGGTATTAAAAAATTATTATAAGCAAAATACATCTTTATATATTTGTAGTGAGCAATGTTGTTTTTTGTTCCAAATAGTTCATGGAGCTATACATATAGTGTTATGAGAACGGTATCTACTATTTATAGTTATGTGACAAATTAAGTTTGCTTATCATATAATGCTCATATTCAATTGCTATGTAGCCCAAATTATATATGTATAACATAATATATTTCAACGATACATGCTTTTGCGTTAGTGACTATAATATAACATGCGTATCTTCATCTTAAAAGTATAAAATTAGAGTTGGTTAAAAATAATTTTTTTGAAGCCCGCGAAATTTCGCGGGGCTAACACTAGTTGAGTTATATACACATACACACTATTTTAATAATAGTAGTTGTACGTTGGATCTAATTTTTTTAACTTTGAATCGCCAATATTCTTATATCTTATCTTATTATACTATATTTCCAAACATCTTCAAAATAATATGTCAACACCACCTTATTCTTAGGCTGATGTGGCACATCTCAAATCATTTCATTTCAAAATCATGCATTCTCCTTAAAAATTATTTTAGGTGTGTTTTAAATCATATTAAGACTTAATCTACACCACATATTTTACACTTTTAATCTCAATCATACATTTCATTTTGTATTTTCTATAAATGTCAAATCTCTCTTTATTTTTTCATTCTGAATCTCAACCCTAATCCTCATCTCTTTTCTTCATTTTCTCATTTGTTGTCTATTATGTGAAGAAATATGATTTTATTTTTCGTTCATCTGTTTTGATTATTTCTATAATTTTTTGTATAGATCATATTCCTCATATTTTTTGCAGGCAAACTAATTTATTATGCACATGATTAGGCGCACATTAAGAGAATATTATATTTGCATCAATTTGAGTTGAAGATAATTCGAGCGTATCCAGAAATTTTTCGTAAGTTTCTAAAGTATATTCATATTCATATCTTTACATTCGTATTTTTTTTAGTATCCACCATTAATAACTTTTTTCTCTTCCAATAAAAAGATTCTACCACTACACGCCTGTGATTTTGATCCAAGTATTATTCTTTTCCGAATAAGGTGTGCTTTATTGGTGGAATCTGATTAAATTTTATGTTTCTTCGTTTTGTATTACAGGTAACCTAAAAGTGATGTAGAGATCTTCTTTTTAATGGTTGAATGATTTCTCTTCTTATATATTTTTGGAAGTTATTTTTGCAAAATATTGATATATGTGAAATTTTTGTAGGAGGGAATCAAAATATTTTGGAAAAGATATTGTCACCAAAATAGTGTATGATACCAACAATTTTTTGTCACCAAATATAATATCTTGCCTTCAATAATAGATTGTAATACAAAATGTTATTTTTTGATAAAATTATGCAGCCAAAATAGACTATTAAACTGCAAAATACAGATATTCTTTTCTAAACTAGGATTTCGATTTTTTTAATATTATTTTAAACATATAAATATTAAAAGAGTATTGTAATTTATAAATAAGTAAAAAGTTGTTATATCTTATGTAATTAATGCATATATTTTTTCTTAAAATATATGATATAATTTTTTTATGGATAGAAAATTATAGTGTTGGCAAAAATAAAAGGACATTAACAAGTGGAGTATTATAACTTTAAAAAGTATCTTACTCTAAAATATAATAAATCTCAATATATTTTAATCATGACAAAGAATAGTGTGAAACTGGTTTATACATGAATCACTGAAGAATATTAGTTGTTTTCACTGAAGAGTATTAGTTGTATTTACTGAAGAGTATTACTGATTTACACTAAAGGGTCTTAGTTGTTCAGTGAAAATGAACTAAGACTCTTCAGTGTAAACCAGTAATGCTTTTCAGTAAAAATAACTAATACTCTTCAGTAAAAACAACTAATACCCTTCAGTGATTCATATATAAATGGAAAAAATAGCATGTCGTATCAATGGAGAATAATCCATATTCAAAAATGGATCTCATGTCAATTCATGCGCCCTCCTCCGTTGTTGCGCTCCCCCCCCCCCAACCAATTCCCACAGTACCTACCGAATTCCCACTGCTACGACACCACTGCATCCCTCCCCCACCCCCCCCCTCCACAACCAGCCCAATCCCCACAGCCTCCAATTCCCGTAGCGTCCCCCCACCCCCACCCCCCCGACCCCCAATTCCCACATCCTTCTACAGCAACACCCCTCCCCCCCTCTAAATTCGCACAACCTGCTATGCACTCTCTCCTGTCTTTTCTCCTCAACCTTCATCTGCAAATCTATTTCAAATATTATTAACAGGAATGCAAAAGTTTCATAACAAACCTTACACGCCACCTATTCGATTTAATGTCTCGAAATTTTTTCTGAAAAATTGTATTACAATTGGGAGCAAATGTGAATGTTAGAAGAAATGTGTGTTATTAAAAATATATGTTACTATTGGAACAAATTTGTGTTACTATTGGAGCAAATGTGTGTTACTAAAAATATGTGTTACTATTGGAGCAAATGTGTGTTACTATTGGAGGAAATGTGTGTTGCTATTGGAGGAAATGTGTGTTACAATTGGAGCAAATGTATGTTACTATTAGAGTAAATATGTGTTACTACAAATGTGTGTTACTTAAAATATGTGTTACTATTGGAGCAAATGTGTGTTACTATTAGAGGAAATATGTGTTACTATTGAAGCAAAGTGTGTTAATATTAGAGTAAATGTGTATTATTGCAAATGAGTGTTAAAGTTAGAGTATGTTGATGACCTTGATCCAGATTGATAATTAGTGGCTGCTTTACTCTTATAAGATCATCAAACAAGGATTTAATGAAGGATTAAAGCTGGGTTTTTCTAAGAAGGAATTGAGAAATAAATTTGCAAGAGTTTGGCTTATTTTTTAATTAAGTGACCTTTTTTTTATTCTCCCATGAAGGAGTATTTATAGAGTTACAAGCAAGTAGGAGGTGTCACCTTCCTAATCATCTTCATTCTCCTAGTGACAAGTGTTAAGACACTTGTTTAGATCCTAAGCTATTACATATTTACACAATGACAAGTGTTAAGACACTTGTTTGTTCCTAATGTAATGCCTAATTATTGGGATTTCTGATGATCTTCCGAGGTGCCCTCTTGCTCGCCTGCTCGCCTCTGGTTAGGTCTTTGTATCTTCTTGGTCTGGCTGTTCGCCACCTCCTCCTGTTTCTCATGCCCAGCTGCTCGCCACCTTGATCTATGACCAGCTGCTCGTCACCTTGACTTTATGACCAGCTGCTCGCCTACTTGATCTTGGTCTTCAAGCTCAGCTGCTCGCCTCCTAAGGAGCGAAGTCCCTGCTGGTCGTCCTTTTTAATTTTTTTATCTTCATTCTTGATTTCTTAATCTCATCATTTTAATATTTTTTATTTCTAATCTTGTTGCTCGGCTGTTCGCCTATCAACAATGCCCCCTAGTTTGGCATATAAGGATAAATTTTACCCTTTTATGTCAAACTACAAGATAAGTTATGTAATTCAACAGGAGGCGAGCAACAGGGAAATTGTACTTAATTTTTGTAGGGAGCGAGCAACAGGTTTTTGAATTTTTTGGGCGGGAACTTCTGGAGGCGACCAGTGGGGAGTGACCTTTGGGCTTACGTCGTTTCGCTTCCCGAGGCACGAAACACGAAGTGACGTGGGTAGTTGACACGCGTGTCCCCTAAATTACATATAGGGGCTTCGTTTTTTCGACTCTCTCAATTTTGCCCCCGAGTCCATATCTATAAATAGTTCTTTTCTTCTTTCTTTCTTCTTTTTCGCAAGTTCTCACAGAAAACCTCCATTGACGAATTTTGAATCTTTTCCTTCGTCGTTTCCTTCGAATCTTCAGTCGATTTCACCCAAATCAAAGGTGAATCCTTTGATTCTACTTATTTCTTTTTCGTGATTACTCGTTTTTGCTTTCAGTTTTGAGTTTTTTGTTTCTTTTTCACCATTCCGCCGCCATCACCACCCTATCGCCGCCGTGCCGCCGCCGCGTCGCCGTCGGGCCCTTTGTTTTTTGTTTAAACCGTGCCATTGTTTACTCGTTTTATCCCCTTTATTCTAATTTTTTTGAAAATGGCCTCTCCTTCATCGAGTGAGACCCAAACTGTGGAGTTTGTTGGACGAAACCCGGGCAAGAGACCTATGGAAGATGAAACGTCAGTCCCTGCTCCTCGCCGCTCACACCGGCGAGCAACTGGTCAGATCCCTCGAACTTTACTCGTTGACGAGGACATGGGCTCCGAGGCGAGCTCTGTTGCTCGCTCCCTTGACGAGTTTTATGTCGTAGAGAGCTCGGGCAAGCAGGACGTCCAAGGCCCTGTTGCTCGCTCCTCACTCAGGGAAGGGACATCCTCAGATTTGGGCGAGGACACTGCTGAGGTTGCCGCGGAGATAGAAGAGATGAGTCTCCCTGGGGATACGGGAGTGAGCAGTGAGCATCAGGTCAGGGACGAGCAAGTTACCCACTCGGGAGGCGAACAGGTGGGCGTAACCTGGGAGTTTCTCCGGGAGATCAACTTCCCAATTTCGAGGCCGACTCCCGAGTCTCTTATTCCGAAGGCCGTAGTCCGGAGACAAGAATGGATTGATTATGCCAACAAGTATAGTAACACATTCCCCACCCCTGCTCGACCTACTGTGGAGGCTCGTACATCCGTATATACGGCGGGTAGAATAGCTAGTGCGGTTATGGAGGAAGATCTAGTCCGGATACGATCCCGCTACCGCATTCCGTACGACATCCATCTGTATGCCCCTCAGCCGGATGAAAGAGCTGACAACCCTCCTCCGGGTTGTACTGCCATCAATCTTGACACGCTCAACATGGGATTCCCCCTTCCTTTGCACCCGGTGATCGGGCGATTCCTGGAGGATACCAACTTGGAAATCACCCAGATTACTCCGAACGGGTGGAGTAACTTGCTGGCCTTCATCACTCTTTTCGGAATAGATGGTTATAAGAACAAGATCAGCACGTTGGAGATACATTACGCCATGACTATCTCCTCCGCCGTCAATGAGGAGGGGCCCGGGTGGTATTACCTCAAGGCCCGTAGTAGTGTTAAGCTGATAGAGGGAGTGCCCAACAAAATTAAGGGTTGGCACAGACAATTCTTTTTTATTGGCGGCGACTGACGAGTGTCCTCTGATTTTTCGGGAGGACCGGGTCGTATAAATTCTCCCACACATTTTGGCGAGATTCGGCGTAGGTTTCGACTTTTAGTTCATCGTACCTCAGGTGAACTAATTTTAATCTTTTTCTCCTTTGTTTTGCAGGTCCGCGTATCCTGAGGTGGGGGCAACCAGGGTTGAGCGAGGAATTCACGTATGTCCTTGCCTTGATCTCGTTGCGGAACGTCAAGGATCGGAGCATCGACCATCTTTCTCAAGCCCATTGCCGCAAGCTTGCCCAACTCGTTACCAGTGCCCATCATTTAGAGGCACAAGCCGAGATCCCCGAGGGTAAATTTACTTTTTTTTAAACTCTCAATTTGTCCCTGTTGTTCGTCCTTGTCCCATTGATCGCCTATGTACCTGTTGGTCGCCTATGACATGTTGGTCGCCTAGGCCCACTGCTCGTCCATTACTGATTATTTTTGCATGTCTTTGCTTCTCCTCAGCTCAAAGGGTAACAGTTGCCGTCCCCCAGATCCCGAAAAGCTATCACCTTCTTGCACGCCGAGTTAAACAAATGGCGGCCAATCAGCCCTCAAAGAAGAAGAAGTTCGACCCGTGCATATCTTTGATCAAACTTCGGGCCGAGGAGGATTTGGAGGAAGCTCCTCCCGCACCTGCTCTTGCTCCCCGCCCCCCGACGCGCTCCTCACCGCCTCCTAAGTACGCGAGGGGTAAGAAAAGACTTACAAAGGAGACCGCTCCTCGTAAGGATGATGACCGCACCAAGCGGGCAAAGGGATAAGGTCCCTCACAGCTAGGGAGACCTTTTGCTCGCTCCTCGCCTGTGGAGGAGGTGACCGAGCAACAGGTGGTCGGGGCCATGCTCACTACCCAAGGCCGGAGCTCATCTCCCGATAACTCATACCTGGGATATGATCCCGTGAAACTAAGGGAGTAAGTCTCTTTTCCTTCTGCTCGACTGCTCATTCCCCCCTGACTTTGTTTTCTAACAGTTTTTTCTTTGTGTAGGTACCGGAGAAATGACTATCCCGGTCGTGCTAAAGTACTTCACCAACTCAGTTGTGTGAAGTCGGCTCTGGTTCACCATGAGATTAAGGACTCCCACGTCCGAAAAGCCATGGAGTACATTCCCCGCTCCTGGATCAAGACAGGCGAGGAGATTATCCAGAATCAGAGCCTTAGCGACAATGTCCGCTTGTTGGGCTACAACGCGAGTCACCAGGCTATATGTTCCCAGTGGGTCTTGGATCAGGCCATTGAGCTTGAACGGACGAACCGCAGTCTAGGGCGGAAAATCGAGCAAGTTGAGGCAGACCAGGATGCCCAATTGAAGAGAAAGGATGATGAGCTGGCTAAGCTGAAGGCCGAATTTGAAAGAGCCAAGCTCAACTGGGATCAGGAGAAGAAGTCCCTCGAGGACAAGGAGCGGGTTGCGTCTAACTCCTCGGAGAAGCTGAGACTAGATCTGGGGGTCGCCACCGATCGTATCCAAGTCTTGGAGACAGAGCGGGTTGGTCTGGTGGAGCGAGTCGAGTCGCTGAAAGTTCTCGTTACTCGTCTAGAGAGTCACAGACCCGGGTTTGTCTCATACAAAATGTATGTACAAGATGTAACTTATAACACCAACCTTGGTTACATCTGTGCATATGCTGACAGTGTGCGGAATGTGAAGTACGCCCTGGACAATGGTCTGGATATGATGACTTCGACCATCAAGGACTTCATGGACTACGTCACCGAGAATCCTCCGGCCCCCGGCTTCGAGATCCCGGTGGCTGATTTGGGGGAGATGGGGGTCGACCTATCTGTTTTCAAAGACGACGTTCGGATCGTGGCCCCCAAAGAGAGAGAGGAGACGTATAAGGATACCACAGCCTTCGATGCCTTGAGCCCCTTTTTCCCGAATCCTCTTGGCGAGGGGAGCTCTTCCGCTGCTGTAGACGAGCAGCAGGTCTCTGGGGCCACTGTGCATGATGTTCAACCACCTCTTCCCCCTGAAGATCCTTCAGCACCACCTGCTCCGTCAGCTCCCGAGACTTAGATTTTATTTCACTTTTTGCTTTTCTAGTAGATGTAGTAGGACTTATGGTTGTATGTTTTCCATTTCCTTGTAATTTCATTTTGATGAATGAAGATCGTACTTTCTATTCGCCTTTCGTTTGCCCTTTATTCAATTTTGCTCAAGTATTTCTTTCTTAAGTTGAAAGTAAACACTTTTCTTTGCAAGTTTTTGTATGTTAATTAGTTATGGGTCCATTTGGTTCTTAAAGAACTTGACCTTTATCATACTTATTTTTATGCCCTGTTGCTCGCCACTTGCTGTGTTTGTGCTTAAGTGCATCCAGCTTTGGGACGAGCAACTGTGTTATGGGGCTTATGCTTGTGCCCTGTTGCTCGCTTCCTCTATACTTGTGTTTTTACGCATTTAGTATTTTGGGCGAGCAACTCTTTGTAATGGGGCAATTAGGTGGGGCTCCTGAGTCTCGTGGACCCTGTTGCTCGCCTCCTTCCGGACTTGTATTTATAATACTTGTTTGTCTCCGGCGAGCAGCTTTTTCCTTGGGCGAACAATTGGGTTTTAACACCTTCTGCTTCCTTATGTACATCATACACTGAACAATTATCTATTTACTTACAAATTTTGTCAAAAAAGTTTAAAATTTTTATCACACTTACAATAATACATAAAACTTTACTAGTTCTCATATGGAACTTTACAACAGTTTCCTAACTACTGATAATACTTCTTCAATAAAGATGCGTTCCAGGTGTATTGGGCCGACTTGCCTTTCATGTCTTCAAGGTCGTATGTGCCATTGTACCACTTGTGGGTTATCTTGAATGGGCCCTCCCAAGTCGGTCCAAATACCCCTGGCGGTGGTGCTAGGACTTTTCGGAGTACGAGATCTCCAACTTCAAATTCTCTGACTTTTACTTGCGAATTGTAGTACTTTGCGATTCTTCTTTTGTATACCTCGTTCTTTATTTCTGCTGATATTCTTTTTTTGTCGATCAGATCCATTTCTGCTGCCAATGCTTTATTATTTTCTTGTTCATTGAAGTCAGTTATTCTTTCAGTTGGTACTTTAAGCTCTACAGGTATAACTGCTTCGGTACCAAATGACATAGTGAACGGTGTTTCTCCGGTACTGGTTCTATGTGATACTCTATATGCCCAAAGTACTTCTTGCAGTTCTTCTGACCACTTGCCTTTCTTATCCACCAAGCGAATCTTCAAAATGTGTTTGATTATTTTGTTGACTGCTTCCACTTGGCCGTTGGACTGGGGGTGGTAAGGTGTTGAAAAGTATTTTTTGATTCCCCATTTCTTGCAGAAATCTCTTATCTTCTTCCCTTCAAACTGTTTTCCATTGCCAGTTACTATTGCTTGTGGAACTCCGAACCGGCATACTATGCTTTTCCAGATAAAACTGATCATTTTCTCTTGAGTTATTATCACTAGTGCCTCAGCTTCGGCCCACTTTGTGTAATAGTCCACGGCCACTACTGCAAATCTGACATTCCCCTTTCCTTTTGGGAAAGGTCCTATGATGTCTATCCCCCACTTTGCAAATGGCCATGGACTATTTACTGAGATTAGCTCTGTTGGCGGATTATGGATGTTGGGGGCGAACAGCTGACATCTATGACAAGTTTTTGCTACCTTGATTGCATCTTGCAACAATGTTGGCCAGTAGTATCCTTGCCTTACTGTTTTGTATGCCAATGCTCGCCCTCCTGCGTGATTTCCGCATACACCTTCGTGGATTTCTTTTAACACATCCTGGCCTTGCCCCCTTGCCAAACATTTTAGTAGGGGCAGTGAAAAACCTCTCTTGTAGAGTTGACCCTCCATGATTGTGAATCTCGCTGCTCGTTTAGCTATCTTAGCTGCTTCTTGTGTGTCTTCGGGCATTTGATTGTCTCTGAGGTACTTATATATTGGTGTCCTCCAATCCTCGTCTGTCAATTCTTCTTCGATTTGACTGATTATGTAGTCACTGGTGGATGGATTAGAAATTCTCGTTACTGTAACTTCCGAAAGTTCTGCTGGTCCCGTACTAGTGGCCAAACGAGCAAGCGCATTTGCTTGTGCGTTGTTATCCCTTGGCACGTGTTCGATATAAATTTGTTCAAAAAGCGAAGCTAGGTGAGCAACAATTTTTTGATACAAGGCTATGTTTTCATCTTTGGCTTCGTACTCTCCACGGACTTGATTGACTATTAGTTGGGAATCTCCGTAGATTTGGACTCTTCGTACCCCCACAGCTAGAGCCAATCGTAGCCCGACTATCAATGCCTCGTACTCAGCTTCGTTGTTTGTTGCCATGAACTCGAACCTGACTGCTGAAGTGAACACCTGCCTATCTGGACTGATCAATACTATCCCGGCTCCTGCTGCTGTGTTATTTGATGATCCATCCATGTACATATGCCATGGATGGTTATGACCTCTCGTCGGATCTTGTGGGAAGGTTAATTCGACTATGAAGTCGACTAACGCTTGTCCCTTGATCGCTGTTCGAGGTGCATAAGATATTCCAAATTGGCTTATTTCGAGAGACCACTTGAGGAGGCGACCAGCAGTGTTAGGCCTTTGTAAAATCTGCCTTAGTGGAAAAGTTGTTAAAACCTCCACTTGGTGATCGGAGAAATATGGCCTCAGCTTTCTCACGCTCATCACCAATGCGTAGGCCAACTTTTCCATAGGTGAATATTTAATCTCTGCCTCATGTAATGCCTGACTCACGTAGTAAATAGGTAAGTGGAACTTTCCTTCCGCTCGAACTAAGACTGAGTTGATTGCCACCTCTGACGCAGCCAGATACAAGTACAATTTTTCTCCCGAGACAGGCTTTGACAAGATCTTAGTATCACTCAGATACTCCTTTAGCTGCTCGAACGCTTGTTGACAATTGCTCGTCCATTGGAATCGTCCTTTCCTGATAGCATCAAAGAAAGGTCGACACTTGTCACCGGATCTGGAAATGAATCTGTTCAGAGCTGCTAAGCATCCGGTTAGTCGTTGAACCTCCTTGACCGACCTTGGCGGCTGCATGTTTATGATTGCTTTGACTTTTGACGGATTCGCCTCAATGCCCCGCTGACTGACCAGGTGCCCGAGGAACTTTCCCGAGTGAACTCCGAAGCTGCTTTTCTTTGGATTTAGCTTCATGTTGTATGCTCGAAGTATCTCGAATGCTTGCGCCAAATGTTCCAAGTGATCTTCCTTCCTTGGGCTTTTCACGACTATGTCGTCCACATATACTTCCATCATTTTGCCGATGTGTTCATCGAACATTTTGTTAACGAGTCTTTGGTACGTGGCTCCTGCATTGATCAATCCGAACGGCATTCTCTTCCAACATAGCAGGTTCTTGTTGGTGTAGAACGCGGTGTGTTCCTGGTCGCCTGGGTGCATCGGTATCTGATGATAGCCTGCGAATGCATCCATGAAGGTGAGAAGCTCATGTCCTGCCGTGTTGTCCACCAATTGGTCAATATGTGGCAATGGGAAGTTGTCCTTAGGACAAGTGGCATTCAGATCGGTGAAGTCAATACATAACCTCCATGTGTCATTTGGTTTTTTCACCAACACTGGATTGGCCACCCATCGAGGACATAGGGCTTCTTTGATCAGATCATTGTCAAGTAACTTCTTCACCTCCACATCTAATGCTTCATATTTATCGGGCCTAAATTTTCTCCTTTTTTGCTTCACCGGTTTCCTGGTTGGATCAATGTTTAGCCTATGGCAGGCATGCTCAGTGCTAATGCCTATCATGTCAGCATGTGACCATGCGAATACATCGAGGTTGGACTTGAGAAATTCCTTCATTTTGGATCTGTATGGCTCAGGGAGCTCAGATCCAATGAATAATTCCAAGTCTTCTCGGTTTGGGTCAACTCTTATTGCCTCCAACTCCTCAACCGGGGTTGCTCTCCTCTTCTGGTTCTTCCACCTGGGATCGATAATGGGCCCCTCTAGGCTGATTTCATCTTCGATCATTGGTTCCGCATCTATCCTTGGCTCTATATCACCAACTTCTTCTGGCCCGGGTACGACTTCCATTCCTTGCTGCTCGCCCAAGCCCTCCTGCTCGTCCTCGCCCTGCTGGTCGTCCATCTCCATCATCTCAGTGTCAACGGACTTCATGATTTCATCTAGGATGGAGGGTTCACTTTCGTCCCTGTTGCTCGGCTGCTCGTCCATGACGGACACCTTGTCATCCTTTGGCTGGAGCTGCATGAGGCACTCTCGAGCTTTCTTTTGATCACCTTTGACCGTACCTGAACCTTTCGGAGTTGGGAACTTAAGACAGTAATAGTACGTTGAAATGGCCGCTTTGAATTCATTTATAAAAGGTCGACCGAGAAACCCATTGTAGGCAGACTGTTGATTTACAATTAGGAACTCTACCATCCTAGTTAGTCTCCTTTCGGGATTCTCGGTCGATACAAGTTCGACCGGCAACGTTACTAAACCTAAGGGAACGGTTACAGCATTTCCGAACCCTACTATCTTATGATCACACTTTTTTACATACTCCTCACAGTCACCTATCTGATCTAATGTGCTTTTAAATAAAATATTTGTGTAGGAACCGGTGTCCACAAGCAGGCGATGGACTCGGGCTCCCATAATGTTGGCACAGATGATCAGCGAATAGTTATGTGGGGTGAGTATTCCATCTAGGTCCTTCTCAGAAAACACCAAGTCACCTGTCTTCTTGGTTGCTTGATTTACTCCAACTTCTCGAACTTGAGCCACAGCTCTTATCTCCGCCTTTCTTTTCCTTTTGGAAATTGGGGGTCTTCCGTCAGAACATCCTCCTACCGGTCCGGATGGCTCAAGCATTAGGATCTCCCGTACAGGTTCAACCGGTGTTGTCATTATCTTTTTCCTTTTTTGATCCCTCCTGCTCGGCTGTTCGTCACTGTCATCATCTTTCGAGCCGGAGGATACTGCCATTCTTGGTTTTTTCCCGGTTGCCGCTTCACAAATTCTGATAGCTTCCCTTCCTCATAGAACCTCCATAGCTGCTTCAGGAGGTCTCGACATTCACTTGTGAAGTGGCCTATGGTTTGATGATATGCACAGTGTTTGTTGGGATTCATCTTCCCTCGCTCTTGTCGTATTTTTCGGGGTTCTGAGAGCATATCTTTGTCCTTTACATTGTTGTATACAACTTCTATTGATGTGGACAGGACATGGTTCAACTTCTCCTTTAATTTAGACCCTTCATTGAAAGCTTTCATGTTTTTAGGAGCCTTATAGTCTCCTCCTGACTTCTTACCTGACTTCTTGGTATCAGCTTTGTCTCCTAACTCCTTCTGCAGAGTTTCTTGCATTGAGATGTACACACCAGCCTTGTATCTGAACTCAGAATATGTTTTAGGGAAAGCAAGGTGCATCTCCTTCCATAGGTCTGTCCCCTTCTTGAGTCCTGCCATGACTGCCACGATCTTTGTATCTTCGCTCACTGTTTCTCCCTCCAGCAGGACTTTGTCAAATCTCTCAAGGAAAGCCCTGTCAGACTCCTCGTCTCCTTGCTTCAGGTCTGCAAGTCTGTGTCTTTGAGTGAGGTAAGACCCGACCGTGGAGAAATGTGATAAGAACTCCTTGCTGAGTTGCATGAACGAATTGATGGAGCCCGGAGCAAGTGCGGAAAACCATCTGTGGGGGCCATCGCCGAAGGTCAACGGGAAATTTCGGCACTGAGTTGCATCCGATGCTTTCACCGATATCATATAATCAGTATATTTGGACAGGTACACCTTTGGGTCCGAGTTCCCCTCATACAGGCTAACAGCTGGGAACTGCACCTTTTTCTGAACTGGCTCGTTTAATATTGCTGGGGACAGTGGTGACGATGGGAGTACAGTTGATCCCTCACCGTTCTGAGCATCCAATTGCTTTTTCATTTCTTCGATTGTTTTCTTGAGGTCAAGCCATTCGTTCGGAGACGCTCCTCCGTTATAAGGATGTTCACCGTGATTTGGCTCAGGGCCTTCTTCACGATGCAGTCCCTTGCTAACGGGACGTTTCTCCTGAGTGACCCGCCGGGCTACATTGCTTGCCCCGTTGGGTCCCAAACGACCAAAAGCTGACCTCCTGAGTCTATCATGAACTGAGGGGCGAGCAGCAGGGTATGCTCGTTCCTCGCTTCCCAACGAATTTTCCTTCCTATGCTCAGTTCTCCTGCTGCTCGCCTCCTTATCTCCCCCTGGCGTAGACTCATCTCGACTTTCAAGTCGTTCACTTATTGGTGCTTTTCCTCTAGCCCTTCTTACTTGGTCACTATCCACCTCTTCCACCCTTATGTCTTGTTGTCTGGCCCTTCTTTCTGTTGCCCGGTTGCTCACCTCCGGGGTCTTAGAGGATTTATGCCCTGCTGCCCGGTTGCTTGCCTCCCGGGCTCGTGATGGTCCTGCAGTTTCCTGTCGTCGTTGCAAGGATTGCAAAATGGCGATTATTTTGGCCAATTCCTCTGGATTTTGTGCCAAAGCCTCCACTTCCGGGGGAAGAGTGTTGATAGTAACTTGCACATTCCGCCAGGACGTTGTCCGCACCGTTCTTGCATGTTCACCCGTTGACGAGACCCTTGTCCGTGACCTATTTGACGGATGTGTGATCGATTCTTGCGGTTCTTGTGATCGTGTCATTTTCGAATTCCAATGTGTCTTTGATGAAGATCTTGTGTTTGTGGATGTTTTTGCCTAACAACAACTAGCCTTGCATGTAAGAATTTGGTTATTTACAAACCTTTTTCTTAACATGCATGCACTCAAGTTTGTAGGTCTTGTGTACCACCACCTGAAATCTTCTTCCAAGTTCCAGTTTCCGGCCACCTATTGCCGGAATCTTGCAGTTTCCGGCGATTTTTTCCAGAAATCCCTTCCAATCTTCAACCGACGGAGGTTCGAACCCTTCTTCTAGCGCCAATTGTTGATGACCTTGATCCAGATTGATAATTAGTGGCTGCTTTACTCTTATAAGATCATCAAACAAGGATTTAATGAAGGATTAAAGCTGGGTTTTTCTAAGAAGGAATTGAGAAATAAATTTGCAAGAGTTTGGCTTATTTTTTAATTAAGTGACCTTTTTTTCATTCTCCCATGAAGGAGTATTTATAGAGTTACAAGCAAGTAGGAGGTGTCACCTTCCTAATCATCTTCATTCTCCTTGTGACAAGTGTTAAGACACTTGTTTAGATCCTAAGCTATTACATATTTACACAATGACAAGTGTTAAGACACTTGTTTGTTCCTAATGTAATGCCTAATTATTGGGATTTCTGATGATCTTCCGAGGTGCCCTCTTGCTCGTCTGCTCGCCTCTGGTTAGGTCTTTGTATCTTCTTGGTCTGGTTGTTCGCCACCTCCTCCTGTTTCTCATGCCCAGCTGCTCGCCACCTTGATCTATGACCAGCTGCTCGTCACCTTGACTTTATGACCAGCTGCTCGCCTACTTGATCTTGGTCTTCAAGCTCAGCTGCCCGCCTCCTAAGGTGCGAAGTCCCTGCTGGTCGGCCTTTTTAATTTTTTTTATCTTCATTCTTGATTTCTTAATCTCATCATTTTAATATTTTTTATTTCTAATCTTGTTGCTCGGTTGTTCGCCTATCAACAGAGTAAATGTGTGTTATTAAAAATATGTATTACTGTTGAAGCAAATGTGTGTTACTGTTAGAGGGAATATGTGTTACTATTGAAGCAAAGTGTGTTATTATTAGAGTAAATATGTGTTACTGCAGATGTGTGTTAATGTTAGAGTAAATGTGTGTTACTAAAAATATGTGTTATTATTGGAGCAAATGTGTGTTACTGCTAGAGGAAATATGTGTTACTATTGAAGCAAAGTGTATTAATGATAGAGTAAATGTGTATTATTGCAAATGGGTGTTAACGTTAGAGTAAATGTGTGTTATTAAAAATATGTGTTACTATTGAAGCAAATGTGTGTTACTGTTAGAGGAAATATGTGTTACTATTGAAGCAAAGTGTGTTACTATTAGAGTAAATATGTGTTACTGCAAATGTGTGTTAATGTTGGAGTATATGTATGTTACTAAAAATATGTGTTACTATTGGAGCAAATGTGTGTTACTGCTAGAGGAAATATGTGTTACTATTGAAGCAAAGTGTGTTAATGTTATAACAAATGTGTATTATTGGAAATATGTGTTAATATTGGAGCAAAAATATATTTGATATTAGAGCAAATGTATGTTATTGTTGGAGCAAATATATTTTAATATATAAAACAATAAATTTAAATTTAAAGGGATGAGAAATAAATTAAAAACACATATTTGATCTTGTAAAAATATATATATATTTGTCATTATTATTATTTTAAAGTAGAAAAAATCTATTTTTTAATGACTTGTAACACACATTTGCCCATATAGTGACATACATTTTGCCTATACTGTAACACAATTTGGGAGCAAAAATCCTGAAACTTGACTTGCGCGAGATTTTGGAAAAAACCCACCAAATCCGACCCGACCCGACCCGGCCAAGATCCGCGAATTTTTACCTGCAGCGACCCGACCCATGATGTTTTTAATATTTGCCTATTTTAGGTATATTTCACAAGAGAGTTCCTCATAAGTAAAAGTTTGTTATATACTACCTCCGTTCATGAAAAGTATGCTCATATTTTTGCACGTCGTCTAATGCGATATGATGGAGGGTATTATGGGGTATTATGAGGTAAGTTTATGAATAAAGTAAATGTTTATGGTAACGCTTTTATGCATACTTACCATAAATAATAAATTTATTTATAAACGGACCTCACAAGACCCCTAAATACCCTCCAACATATTGCATTAAACCACGTGCAAACAAGTGAGAATACTTTTCGTAGACGGAGGGAGTATTATATAAATAATATATATATATATATATTAATATGTGGAATAAGTTTTTTATGGATAAAGAATTATAGTGTTGGCCAAAAAGAAAAAAGAAAAAAAAAAAGAACATTAAGTTTCTTTACTAACAACTTAAGTATTATAACTTTAAAAAATATCTTACTCTAAAATTACAATAAATCTGAATATATTTTAATCAATGGAAACATAATATTTACGTATAATATAGAATATTATTTTAAACATTAAATTAATACAGTATTTCAAATATTAAATTAATGCAAGTATATCTTTTTTCACAGTTGAACGATTTCTTTTCTTTGGTATTTTTTGGAATTTATTTTTGCTAAATATTGATAGATGTGAAATTTGTAGCAAGGAATTGAAATATTTTTTAAAAGATATTGTCACCGAAATAACATGTGATTCCCAAAAAATGTTGTCATCAAATATAATATCTTACCATCAATAATAGATTGTAACACAAATTTTTATTTTTTGGATAAAATTCTACCTGTAAAATAGAATTTGAAACTATAAAATATAGATATTGTTTTGTAGAGTAGGATTTCGATTTTTTTATCTTTTTTTTTTTTTTTTGTAAAATATCTGTAAATGTGAAATGTCCAGGAGGGAAATTGAATTTAAAAAAAATAAGAGGGGTGTATTGGTTATAGAGTCTGTAGGATTTTTTTAGACTTGTAAAGTTTGGGGGTATTCAATTTGGATTTGCAAAAGTCTTTAAAAATCCTGAGATATTCAATGCGGATTTTCAAAAGTCTTAAAAAATCTTTAGGTATTCAACAGTCTATGGATTTTAATACTCCATGGATATTCTTTGATTCTCTCCCAAAATATAAATAGATTTCACTCTCCAAAATCTCTTCTAATAACCAGAGATTTCTATGGATTTTAAAAAGTCTTAAAAAAATTTTAGGTGTTAAAAATCTATGGACTTTCTATGATTTTCTTCCATTGGGATGTCAACGGGGCGGGGACGGGATTCCCCATCCCCGTACCCGCGAAATAAATGGGGAAATTTTCCCCCATCACCGCCTCGCCGGGGATCCCCGTCTCGTGGGGATTCCCCGTTCCCCGCCTAATTATTTTTTTATCTAATTTTTAAAATATAAGAAAATATAAATAAATATTTAATCATACACAAGAATTACTTTAAGTTAGTGTTAAAAAAAACTAATTTAAACAATTTGAAGAACCTCTAATTCTAATATTTTTAATTAACATACTAAAGTGAAAATTATATAATTTGAAACTAATAACATAATATTAAATAAAATATAGATGTAATTTTTAATAAATAGTTAATTGAGTAGGAAATTATGAAATATTTATTTGTAATTTACTTTTAAATTTAAATTATATATATATATATATATATATATATATTAATTATATAAAAAATAATACGGCTCCCCGCGGGGAACGAGACGGGGATCCCCCGGGGCTGGGGATACTATCCCGGTCCCCGCCTACGGGGCAAAAAAATTCCCCATCCCCGTTTTCTTTGGGGATCCCTGCCCCATTCGGGGCGGATCCCCATGGGGATCGGGATTCCCCGCCCCGCTGCCAAGTCTACTCTTCAAAAAATATAAATAAATTTCACTCTCCAAAATCTCTTCTAACAACTAGAGACTTCTAATAAGGGCGAGATATAACAGTGATGGAAATGAAGATGAGAACAATAATGTATTTTTTTTAACTAACGTAATTTTGTATTTTTTTCTAAACAATTTGGATAACTTTTTTTTTTTATATACAAGTGTGTTCCATATACATTTGCATCAATGGTTCCAGCACCGAAATCTATGGAAATCCATGTAAATCAATAAAAAAAAGGTGTATTCCACAATCTTGTAAAGTCTATGAAAATCCAAGTAAATCAATAAAAAATGACAGTTAAACTCTGCATGGAGTCTATAGATTTCTAAATCCACAGACTTTTTAAAGTCCAAAAAAATTCAATAGAATCTCAATTGAATACACCCCCCTAAGATTGGCGTCTAAAGGTCAATTCTTATTGTTGAATTGTGTATTATAAATACCAACACGTTAATCAATTGACCACACAAACATCTACACAATATTTCATTTTAATTATGACATCTTTTTTTGTCAAATGTTACCTTTATATCTGAAATGTGTGATTCTATCTTTAAAGTTAAACTTTTGCATTCGATAGTTATTATATCTTCTTACCATGGGGAAAACTGGGCATGCAAGTATACAATAACTGTAATTTTAAGTAATATTGTGTTATACTAATTTGAGATTGAATGTGTGAATTAGTTACTCCCTCCGTCCACGAAATTTTTACCCCTTCACTGTTGGACACAGTTTTTAATGAAAATTAGTATTTTATTGAAAAACTGGATAAAGTAGATAAAGTAAGAGTATTGTGGTGGGTATTGTGGGACCCATTTATTTGTTTGTGAGTGTAGTTTATTTCCAAAAGAGGAATGAGTAAAAATTTGGTGGACAGACAAAAAAGGAAAGCGGGTAAAAATTTCGTGGACGAAGGGAGTAATATTTTTCAATTTTTTTTTTCATGTTTAATATTTTTTATTATTTGTTTAATTATAATTACAATTTTAAAATTATATCGAAATTATAAGATATTTTAAAAAAATTACTCCCTCCGTCCCAGTTTTATTTTTCCCATTTGACTTTTGTTGACTTTAATGTGAGGCTTGATTTGTAGTATTTAAATGAATAAAATAATTTTTTTAATGATGACATATTATTCAATTTAAGTGCATGAGACAAAATGAAGATGTTTTTCTATATAATTATAAGTGAAATGGGGTGTAATTTAGAAATGTTTGAAGGTGGTGAATAGAGCAGCCGGAAAACAAAACTGGAATAGAGAGAATAATATTTATAATTTGAAATAATAATAATAATTTTTTTTTCAATCCGCGAAATTCGCGGGGTACGTACTAGTTATGGATAATAATGAAAGTAAAACATTTTTTTTTCTTATAGATCAATAATGTTGAAATAAAATTAAATCGACTTTACTATATATTCATAATCTTTAATTTGACGTACGTACAATCTAAAATGCAATTTTACTATGATTTGAAGTATTTCATTTTTACTTAATTTGGATATATGTTTCTATGTGTAGTTTTTAGATCCTACAATTCATTTCACCTTACATCGATCATAAGAAGAGAGAATTGCAAGTTTACCTCAGCACAGCTCATTTAAATAGATGCATCTAATAATTAAATAAATATAGGGGTAGTTGTTGGTGAACGAATCTAATCGGGAGGATTAGTGGCTGTTTTAATCCGTTTTTACGTCACCAATCAATAACGTGTGATTGATTACCACCGTAAATGGTAAAACGAGTCTTGGGTTAACGAATTCGGGTAAAATGAAGATCGAAATTTAAATTATTTCGTATATGTGTAAGTTTGGGTGTATTTGTGTGTATTTTTAGTCTGAAACTCGAAAATTACATGAATAAGCTGGAGAACAACTATTTATAGAGACTAGCAAGCATGAGGTGTCTAAGACTCTTGGTCTCCCTAGCCTGCATGCTTGACATGTGTCCCTTTGATCTTATCTAAGCTGAACCTTAGTTACAAAGTCTTCTTTGGTCTTATCTCGGACTCATTGTTGTTCGCCTAGGTCGGCTTAATTGACCTTGTTGATTCTCCAACTGAAAGTTGTTCGCCTCTTGAGGTTGTACTTTGGAAGTTGCTCGCCTTATGGCTTTGTTCAGCTTGGCTTTGGGATCTTTGTCCTTTGTTCACTTGTACACACCTCCTTGGCTATTTGTTGTATCATATTTTGACCAAGTTGTTCGTCATGGATGACTTCACAGTTGGCTCATTCTTGGTCCCGGGCCTTAATACCTGTTCGCCCATTAGTTGTTCGTCGGGAGAGTTGTTCGTCACTTCATACACCTCCCAGATTGGTTAATGCGCCCAAATCGTGATTTTCTTTGTTTTAGACTTCAATAATTGTTCGCTTCATATCTAGATGATGTTCGCCTATCAACAATTGCCCCCTATCCTGACTAGATGTTGCATCAGACGAGTAATTTTGTGGCGAGCAACTGTAGTTAGGATATCGTCTTGGCCAAGATTTGGACGAACAGCATCTCTGTGACGAGCAATGTTGGAATAACCGTTTCGTCTTCCCATGATCTGGGGAGATCACGAAGATGACGCCAGCGCAATGATTGCGCGCTGCTCACGTGCGAGCAGCCCCAAGGCCACGCGCCCCTATAATTGTTTATAGGTCCTTCATCTTCTAGTTTAGCTCGGAATTTACCCCGCCTTCTTCCAGTTGAGCCCCGGAACTTTCGGAAAATTATGCCCTGGACCCCGTTTTTGTTTGGGGTATAAATAGTGGGAAAACTGAAATTTTTCCCACTTTTCCCCCTCTTGCAACAGTGCTCCGGCGAATCCTTCCTTCCTCCGGCGATTCCAAGCTTCTCCGGCATCTATTCTTCCAGTGTTTGGCCTCCAATCCTCAAAACAAGGTAGTTATCCTCTTATTTCTTTTCTTTTCTTTACTTTTTCTCTCGAAAACGCCATCGCCGCCGTGTGGGTTCGAGTGCCATCGTCTCCTCCGGGATAGCGCCGCCGTCTGCAACTCTTTCTACCGCCGCCTGGATTTTTCTTCCTCTTCTATGTCTTCGCACTCAAGCAATAAGACTGAGGAGACCTTAGACCCACTCTTTCCAGTCGCGGTCCCCGTCGATCAACCTCCCTTCGAGATTTCCTCGGCGTCGGATCTTCACGTGGATTCAGTTGTTCGCTCTGTGGAGGACACCGGTGTGGGCCCATCTGGGAGAGAACTAACAGTTGTGGCGAACAACAATCGGGACGAAAGTTCTTCGTCTTCTGCCGAATCTGAAGATCCAGACCTTAACGAGCTCACTCGCGAGTTTTTTGAGGGTATCAATTTTCCATCCCCAAGGATGCGGGAAAGTGAGATCCCAGCTGGGGTTGCTCGATTATTTGAATGGCGAGCATACGCTGAAAGGTATGCGAACAGCTTTCCCCGCCCCCAAAGGGAAATAATGGATAAGATAAAAACTGAGTACCAGGCGAGCAAGATAAAAAGCGTTGTTCGCGAAGATGAACTGGACTCCATCCGGAAGGACTATAAGATCCCATATGATATCCACATGTGGGCTCCTCAGAGAAAGGAAAGAGCTGATCGCCCACCTCCAGGATGTACGGCGATCAACATTCACACTCTAATTGCCGGACTAAAGTTGCCTCTTCCACCCGTTGTTGGTCAATTCCTGGAGGCGACCAACTTGGCCATCACCCAAATTACTCCAATTGGGTGGATGAACCTTTTGGGCTCCATGTGCCTGTTCGCCTTAGAGGGGTACGTTGATCGGATCACTGCGGAAGAGATCAACTACTTGATGACAATTACAAGTTGCCCCTTGGGAGAAGAAGGCTATCACTATCTCAAGGCCAGGACTGGGTTGAAAATGGTAGAAGAAGTGCCGAACAAGATTCGTGACTGGAAGCAACACTTCTTCTGGATTGGGGGTGATTGGCGAGCATCTTCTGGTCCACACGGCGGTCCTGGGCGAATAAATTCTCCAGCAGCCTATGGAAAATTGAAACGTAAGTTTGTTTCTTGCTCGCCTTTGGGCTAAGTTGTTCTAATTTAACTTTTTTTGTTTGTTCGCAGGCCCTCGTCTACCCAAGTGGAATTCGAAAGAGGAGGAGTTGAACTCCGAGTTCTTGTTTACTTCGTGCTTGGTCGGCCTCCGCAATAAAGCAGATAGAACTATAGACTATCTCTGCCGATCAAGGTGTCAAAAAACTGCTCGCCTTTTGACTTACCCACATCATTTGGAGGCTCAAGCTGAGGTGCCCCTTGGTATGAAAATTTCTAACTCCTTGCTCAAGTCTTGTTCGTCGTTAACTTGTTTAACTTGCTCGTCTAATTTTAACTTTTTTTTTTTAGCCGAGCAAGTAACAGTTGCCGTTCCCCCAAGCTACGCTCTTCTTGAGCAAAGGGTCCTTGAAATGGGGCCACCAAGAGGGAAGAAAAGGAGAGGTGACCCTCCTCAAGCGGTGCTCGCCATGTCGAACAAGCCTGAGGGGGCTAAAGTTCCGAGACAGGCTGCCCCCCCAGTCCAAATCCGGTCCCCTCCCGTCTCCCCACGTCGTGGTGGGAAATGCCTTAAGAAGGCAGACGGGACCCCACTGGTCGGAGATGTCACCGGCAAGGGGAAAGAAAAGGTGGGCGAAAGTCATGCTCGCCACGAAGGGGATGTCGCTAGGCGCTCTTCTGCGGAGCCCACGGAAAGGTCGGGAAAAGCGAGCAAAGATGTAGGCTCACTCCGTGGCCCAGAAGATCTCACGTTCCTTGGATGGGACGATCGGAAGTTTGCCGAGTAAGTATCTACCCTCTTTTGCCGAACAACTTTCATCTTCTTTTTTTAATTTTTTCTAAGTATCAATTTCTTTCTTGTTTGCAGATATCGTGCCGACGATTACCCCGGCCGAGCAAGTGTTGTACACCAGTATGCTTGCTCGAAGACTCCCGTTAACATAAGGGAGATTCCTGGCGAGCATGTTCGCAAGGCAACGGAGCTGGTCGCCCGAGCCTGGACGCGTCCCCTGGACAAGGCCATCCTCCAACAGGGGCAAATGGACAATCTCCATCTCTCGATGATGCTCGTTGCCAACGGCCTCGTCACTGCCCAAAGGGCAATTGCCCAAGTTGCCGAGCAGGAAGAGTCTGCTCGCCACTATGCGAGTACTGCTCGGCAACTCTCCGAGGAAAAAGACAAACTGGCGAACAACTTGCATGGCCAGATTGCTCGGCTCAATGACCAGCTTTCCCTCTATATTGACGGCGAGAAAAAGCACCTTGAAGACATTCAAGGCTTATCTGCCGAGCTGAAGAGCAAAGAGGCCTTGCTTGGTGAGGAGAAGAGCAAACTGTCAGCGGCCGAGCAAAAAATTGCTGATCTTGAGGCGGAGGTTGCTCGTCTCCGGGAGTCCGAAACCAACCTCTTTACCCGCGAGCAACTTGAAGAGGAGGTTCAAGCTCGTACCGGCCCCATCTCCAACCTTGGATATATTTGTGCCTACGCGGACAGCATCCGTACGGCCGATGCCTATGATTATAAGGACATGGTGGAGGAGATGAGCAAAGATTTGAACGAGTTCCTTGAGAACTATCCTCCGCCGAACAACGTAAAAATCCAGTTGGCGGATCTGGCTGTACTAGGGGTTAAACTGGATTTACTCGACCCCAGTATCACCATCACTCATCCTCCACCAATTGTTGATGATGGCGAGCAAGGAGATGAGCCGGCTGCCGCGGACGAGCAAATTGCTAAAGAGGCGGAGGATAAGGCAGCTGAAGACCTTGCTCGAGACATGATTGTCGACCCTCCTGCCGAGCAATCTCAAGATCCTCCTCCCGCCGAACAGCAGTAGTTTTTAGGACTTAGCTTTTTCTTCATCTCTTTTGTAATAGTTGCTCGTTCCTTTTTGTAGTACTTGTAATGGCTGCTTCCAGCTTGTACTATTTTTGAGGCTCAATGCCTTTGATTAATGGATGTCTTTCTTTTGTTCGCTCATTTTCTTATATATGTTAATTGCCTTTACATTTCTGTCAATGCCTTCACAATTATAACATATAGTGTTGGGCTTTTGTTCGAATTGAACTTGCCTTTAGTGGAATCAGGGTTCAGCCTTAGGTTCTGTTCATTTCAAGAAACGAACAACCTTTAAGTGGCTTTGGTCCTTAGGTTCTGTTCATTTGTAAAACGAACAACCTTTGAATGGACTTGTACCTCGAGCTTTTGGACTTTTCCTTTTTTGACGAACAACTATTATATTTAGATTGCAAAATAATTACAAGTGTTGTAAGACTGTCCATCACTATCATATACAATCTGACGAACAGCTTTAAACACAAACTAAAACTTGCTCGCTTATAATATTTTTTGCCGAGCAACTCTATCTATAAAACCAAAAGCACTAGCACCAGACTATACAATGTGCCGAGCAACTTTTGAATCTACACTTAAGAAAATTTTTAAAAAATTAGGCAAGTTTTTTAGCCCTTTATAGCCTTCCTTCAGCTCATACGCATCCCTTGCCCCCCAAGACAATTGTTCGCCCATTTATTGATAGTACTTCTTGAGATGTACGGCATTCCAGGAGTATGAGGCCGGCTTGCCTTCCATATCTTCGAGATCGTATACGCCATTTACGAATTTTTCCGTTATACGATATGGGCCCTCCCAAGCTGGTCCCAGTACTCCTGAAGATTGGGCGAGCAGTTTTCTTAGAACCAAATCTCCAACTCTGAATTCCCGGACTTTTACACGGGAATTATAATAACGTTCTGCTCGTTGCTTGTATGTGGCATTTTTTAACTCCGCATTTAATCTTTTTTCTTCGAGCAAATCCATTTCAGCACTCAGAGCAGAATTATTTGCTTGTTCATCAAAGTTGGTCGTCCTAATCGTACTGGTCCTTAACTCAATAGGTATTACTGCTTCTGTTCCGAAAGCCATAGCAAAGGGTGTTTCTCCGGTGCTAGACCTGGGAGAAACTCTGTATGCCCACAAGACTTCCGGGAGTTCGATAGACCAACCACTTTTGCTCTCCGCCAGTCTTACTTTTAATGTATGCTTGATTATCTTGTTCACAGCTTCAACTTGTCCGTTTGACTGGGGATGATAAGGTGTGGAGTAATGTTTTTTGATCCCCCACTTCGCACAGAATTCTCTCAACTCTTGTCCATCAAACTGTGGACCATTGTCTGTCACAATTGCCTGTGGAACTCCGAAACGACAGACAATGTTCTTCCAAATAAAGTTGATCATCTTCTGCTGCGTGATGTTCACCATGGCCTCTGCTTCTGCCCATTTAGTGTAATAATCGACTGCCACAACGGCAAATCGAACATTTCCTACTCCAGCCGGGAAAGGACCAATGATGTCCATCCCCCACTTTGCAAAAGGCCATGGGCTGTATACTGACACGAGTTCCTGGGCCGGGGTATGAATATTCGGGGCAAAAATCTGGCATTGGTGGCAAGTCTTTGCTTTTTTGATTGCATCTTGGCGTAAAGTTGGCCAGTAATAGCCTTGTCTGATTGTCTTGTATGCCAGAGCTTGCCCCCCAGTATGGTTTCCACATACCCCCGCGTGTATTTCTTCGAGTACCGCTTGCCCTTGCCCCCTAGGCAAACACTTGAGAAGTGGGATTGATATTCCCCTTTTGAAGAGTTGCTCGCCCACCAGAGTATATCTGGCGGCTCGCTTTACTAGCTTGGCAGCTTCAAAAGGATTGTTTGGTTTTTCCCCACTTTTCAAGTATTTGACTATACTTGTTCTCCAGTCTTCTTCTTCACTGGTTTGATCGTCGAGTTGATTGACATTATAGCTTACTGTTGATGGATCTTTCATCTTTGTAACTATAATATCTGCCAACTCTACGGGGCCTTCACTTGTTGCTAGTCGGGCAAGCGCGTCTGCTTGAGTGTTGCTCGTCCTTGGAATTTGCCGTATGAAAACTTGCTGCAACATGGACATCAGGTGAGCAACAATCCGTTGATACTCGATCATGTGATCATCTTTTGCTTCGTATTCACCTCGGACTTGGTTCACGATCAATTGTGAATCGCCAAATATTTGCAAGCGTCTGACACCAACTGCGAGGGATAGGTGGAGACCAGCGATAAGAGCTTCATACTCAGCTTCGTTGTTGGTTGCCATGAAACCAAATCTGATTGCCGAGGTGAATACTTGTCTGTCTGGACTTATTAATACTACTCCTGCCCCCGAGGCTATGTTGGTTGATGATCCGTCCACATAGAGATGCCAAGGATGATCAAGTCCTCTCGTCGGATCTGGTGGGAAAGTTAGTTCGACTATAAAGTCGGCTAATGCTTGCCCTTTGATCGCTGTTCGAGGAGCATAGGTCACCCCGAATTGGCTAATCTCCAGTGACCATCTTAAGAGACGACCTGCAGTGTCGGGGCGATGGAGAATTTGCCTGAGCGGGAAAGTTGTTAGAACTTCGACTTGATGGTCAAAGAAGTATGGTCGTAACTTTCTCACGCTCATAACCAAAGCATACGCCAGCTTTTCGGTTGGGGCATATTTGATCTCTGCTTCATGCAAAGCCTGGCTGACGTAATATATAGGTTGGTGGAATTTGCCGTCTTCGCGCACCAAGACAGAGCTGATGGCAACTTCTGATGCGGCTAAGTATAAAAAGAGCTTTTCTCCTGGGATTGGTTTTGATAGGATTTTGACATCTCCCAGGTAGTCTTTAAGTTGATCAAAGGCCGCTTGGCAGTTGTTAGTCCATGCAAACTTTCCTTTTTTGACGGCCTCGAAGAATGGACGGCACTTGTCCCCCGACCTGGATATGAACCGGTTCAATGCTGCTAGGTACCCGGTGAGTCTTTGCACTTTTTTCACCGAACGTGGTGGTTGCATATCCATGATGGCTTTAACTTTTGATGGGTTGGCCTCAATTCCCCGCTGGCTAACAAGATGACCCAAGAATTTTCCTGAGTGAACTCCAAAGCTGCTTTTCTTTGGATTCAACTTCATGTTATAGTGTCGAAGAATTTCGAACACTTGAGTCAGATGTTGAAGATGGTCTTCCTTCTTGGGACTTTTGACTACGATATCGTCTACATAGACTTCAACCGTATCTCCAATTTGTTGATCAAACATCTTGTTCACCAGCCTTTGATATGTTGCTCCAGCATTTATGAGGCCGAACGGCATTCTCTTCCAGCACAGCAAGTTTTTGTTAGTATAAAAAGCTGTGCTTTCTTGATCGTCAGGATGCATTGGGATTTGATGATACCCTGCAAAAGCATCCATGAATGTTAGCATTTCGTGACCCGCAGTGCTGTCCACCAACTGATCGATGTGCGGGAGAGGAAAGTTGTCCTTCGGGCATGCTGCGTTCAGATCTGTAAAGTCTATGCATAGCCTCCAGGTTCCGTTCGATTTTCTCACCAGCACAGGGTTTGCTACCCATTGTGGACAAAGTGCTTGACGGATCAGATCGTTGTCTAACAGCTTTTTAACTTCTTCATTCAACGCTTGATATTTGTCTGGGCCGTACTTCCTTCGCTTTTGATGGACGGGCTTTCTTGCTTGATTTATGTTCAGCTTATGACAAGCATGTTTCGGGTCTATCCCCATCATATCTGCGTGAGACCAAGCGAAGACATCTAGATTCTCGGTGAGGAACTCTTTCATTCGGGATCTGTAAGGCTCTGAGAGCTCAGATCCTATGAATAATTCAAGATCTTCGTTGTCGGGATTAACTTTGAACGCCTCCAGTTCTTCGACTGGAGTTGCTTGTCGTTTTTGTCCCTTCCAACGGGGATCAAGTATGGGTTCCTCAGGGTTGAAATCATTTTTGATGTCCATAGGCTCTGCCCCCAGGCGGGGTTCAAGATCATCAGTTGGCTCCGTCCCATTGTTGTTCGTTTGTACTTGGCCCTTCAAGTCTTCTACTGAAGGTTGTTCGTCATCACCCTCTTGTTGTTCGTCAGATGGATATTCCTCGCGGGTGGTAATGAGTTGTTCGTCCAACACTTGCTCGTCCAAGTGTTGTTCGTCCGTATCCATGTGGTCTTCCATGTCCACCATATTATTTAGTATAGATGGTTCGTCGATGGGATAACTTGTTGCTTCCATCATGGATATTTGTACAAATTTTGCTCGTAGCTGTTGAACGCATTCTCGTGCTCTCCGTTGGTCTCCCTTAATTGTGCCTGTTCCACTAGCTGTTGGAAATTTCAAACAATAGTGGTAAGTGGAACACGCAGCTTTAAATTCATTAAGAAAAGGTCGGCCAAGAAACCCGTTATAGGTTGACTCCTGGTCTACAACCAAGAAATCTACCATTCTTGTTATATTTCTTTCGGGTTCATTGGCCGTTACAAGTTGTACTGCTAATGTTACAATTCCCAACGGTGTTGTCACAGCATTCCCGAAGCCTATGATTCTATGTGTTGTATTCCGAACATAACCCGAATAATCTCCCAGATTATCGAGGGTCTTCTTGAATAAGATGTTGGTGTAGGCTCCGGTGTCCACCAACAGTCTGTGGACTCTGGTCCCCATAATCTTGGCGCAGATTACGAGTGAATCATTGTGCGGAGTTAAGACGCCTTCAAGGTCTTTTTCGGTGAAAGTTAATTCTGCCGTTTGCATGATAGACGGCTTAACTCCCATTTCTTGTACTTGGCCAATCGCTCGTAGCTCCGCTTTCCTCTTCCGGTTAGAGTCGGGTGGTTGTCCATCAAAACACCCTCCCGCGGGACCTGTGGGTTCCATCATGAACATATCTTCTAAAGGTTGAGCTGGCATACTGGGAACTGGTCGCCCGGGTTTGTTGTTTCTCTGAGGTTGATCATCCTCTTCATCTTCTGAGTTGTTCTCCCGAGCTCTTTTCCCAGGTTGCCTTTTAACGAAATCGGAGAGCTTTCCCTCCTCATAAAATCGCCAGAGTTGCTTAAGCAAATCTCTACACTCACTCGTAAAATGCCCCACACTTTGATGGTAGGCACAATACTTGTTCGGGTTGAGTTTGCCAGTATCCTGGCGGATTTTACGTGGTGGGGAAAGCAACTCTTTCTCCTTTACGCTCTCATACACAGTATCAACTGATACTGTCAATACTTGGTTCAATTTTTCTTTCAAATCCGATCCTTCGGTGAATGCTTTCATATTTTTTGGGACCCTGTAGCTTGTCCCGACGGGCTTTTTGTTATTCTCCTTAGGATCAGCTTTGTTCTCCCCTAAATTTGTCTGTAGGGCCTCGTGCATGGAAACGAAAATGCCAGCTTGGTTTCTGAACTCGGCATAAGTCTTTGGGCACTTCAGACGTACCTCCTTCCATAACTTCGACCCTTTTTTCAATCCGGCCATCACAGCGACGATCTTTGTATCTTCGCTCACCGGTTCTCCTTCTAGCAAAACTTTATCGAATCTTTCCATAAACGCCCGGTCAGTTTCATCATCATTTTGCCTCAAATCTGATAGCCGGTGTTTTTGGGAAAGATACGACCCCGCCGTTGAAAAGTGAGAAAGAAATTCTCGACTTAGCTGGACGAACGAGTGGATTGATGCCGGCGGCATTGATGAAAACCACTTGTGAACCCGATCGCCCAATGTTAACGGAAAATTCTGGCATTGGGTGGCATCGCTGGCCCCCACGGAGACCATGTAATCCGTGTACTTCGTTAAGTGGACCCGGGGGTCGGCGATGCCTTCATATTGAATGCTAGCCGGAAATTGAATCTTTTTCTGTATCGGGGCCTTCAAAATGTGAGCTGCCAAAGGTGAGGATGGCATGCTGGTCGTTCCCATCCCCCTCTGTTGGTCTAGTTGCCCCTGCATGTTCTCCACAGCCCTCCTTAGGCTTGATAATTCATCAAGAGGTGCCCCCTGACTTGGAGGCTGTTCGGCGAGCAAAGGCATTAACCTTTCTGCTCGTCGCAGTCCCTCGCTTGGAGTGGGCACTTCCTGGGCTTGCCTCCTAATGTTGTTCGCCGCATTTGGCCCCAGGCGCCTGAAGGCTGACTGGGAGAGTCTTTCATGGACTGATGGGCGAGGCTGTTCAAAAGTTGCTTGCCCATCTTCTGCTCCCCGGCGAGCAGCTTCCCGCTGGGGTTGGCTAAGCCTGTCTTGGGCACTGGAACGTGTTGTTCCATGGCTAGACATAGTTGTTCGTCCGCGACCAGACTCAGCCTGTACTTCTCCTTGGTCGACCACCTTGGCCTTTCCCTTATTTCGTCTGACTTGGGCACTATCAACCTCTCGCTGTTCGCCCCTGGTGGTCCTAGGTCTAACAATTTCTAGGGACTTGTCCCTTGGCCTTGCTTGTGTTGGCCTAACCTGCTCTTGTTGCCTCTGGAGGGCCTGGAGAGCAGCAATGGTTTTGGCCAACTCGTTGGGGTTGTTCGCCAAAGCCTCCATCTCAGGGGGGAGGTTATGTGTTATGGCCGTATGTTGTGACCTGTTCGCATGTCTCGGGTCACGGTCCTGGTGGTCGGCCGACGTGGCTCGGGTCTGAGATGCTCTTTTTGACAAACGTGATCCTTGGGTCTCTTTAGATTGAGGCATTTCAATTTAATTTGTTTCTTAATTTTAAAATTGAAGAACACCAAGAACACCAAGAACACTTTTGTTTGTATCTTCAAATATTTCTTGAGATTTCCTTTGAATCTTCAAGTTTTCAACTTGAAGTTCTCGAGTAATCACACTAAACCGAAGGTTCGAACCCTCCTTCTAGCGCCAAATTGTTGGTGAACGAATCTAATCGGGAGGATTAGTGGCTGTTTTAATCCGTTTTTACGTCACCAATCAATAACGTGTGATTGATTACCACCGTAAATGGTAAAACGAGTCTTGGGTTAACGAATTCGGGTAAAATGAAGATCGAAATTTAAATTATTTCGTATATGTGTAAGTTTGGGTGTATTTGTGTGTATTTTTAGTCTGAAACTCGAAAATTACATGAATAAGCTGGAGAACAACTATTTATAGAGACTAGCAAGCATGAGGTGTCTAAGACTCTTGGTCTCCCTAGCCTGCATGCTTGACATGTGTCCCTTTGATCTTATCTAAGCTGAACCTTAGTTACAAAGTCTTCTTTGGTCTTATCTCGGACTCATTGTTGTTCGCCTAGGTCGGCTTAATTGATCTTGTTGATTCTCCAACTGAAAGTTGTTCGCCTCTTGAGGTTGTACTTTGGAAGTTGCTCGCCTTATGGCTTTGTTCAGCTTGGCTTTGGGATCTTTGTCCTTTGTTCACTTGTACACACCTCCTTGGCTATTTGTTGTATCATATTTTGACCAAGTTGTTCGTCATGGATGACTTCACAGTTGGCTCATTCTTGGTGCCGGGCCTTAATACCTGTTCGCCCATTAGTTGTTCGTCGGGAGAGTTGTTCGTCACTTCATACACCTCCCAGATTGGTTAATGCGCCCAAATCGTGATTTTCTTTGTTTTAGACTTCAATAATTGTTCGCTTCATATTTAGATGATGTTCGCCTATCAACAGTAGTTAATATTTGATACAATTCTAAAGCCTAAATTGCAAAATGGGGGGCAAGAAATTTAAAACCCCAATTTCATACAATTTGGTGGTCCCCATCATTCACCAAAACCACAAGTTCATACAATTTGGTGGGCCCCGTGTTCAAATTTGATTCTTACAAAATCTGACACACTTTTGACTGATTTACACCTTTTGCACAGTTCCCGAGGTAAAAATTTGAGCAGTAATATATGCTATTTTCGGGTATTTGTTAATTTTGAACATAAACATAAATTTTATGAACACAAGTATAAAATAATTTTTGAATATAGATATAAATATTTGAGAATCAAGCAAATTCAAATTCAAAATTATTTATTTCATTATTGACTGGAGAATTACATATAAAAAATTTCAAAAGTATTACATATGCAAAGTTAAGCATATACAACTAAAAACATTATGAACAGACTGCTAAAAAAATATGCACAAGCGCACAAAAATTAATGAACAAATGCTCTCACAAACGAAAAAAAGTATGAACACTCCCTAAAAAAAATTGAACAATTGCTATAATATTATGAACAGAAAGCTTTTGTCGTGTTCGAGACTCCAAAAATCTTCAATTCTACATGTATTTGAATGCCTGAAAATCAAAATAACAAAAAATTATTAAGAGACTGCATTTTTAAATGATTCTATAATCTGTATAATTGAAAAAAATTATCAATTAACCAAAAAAATACACATCTCAAACTATTCCATCATCTTCCTCACACTACACACACTCACGCACAACCCCACTCACACACAACCCCTACCCTCCCCTCAAACACACAGCTCCCCATCCCCCCTCCACCTCTTCCCCTCCCCTCACGCCACATCCCTCCCCTCCCCTCCCCTCACGCAACAGCCCTTCCCCTCCTCCCCCCCCCCACCCCTCCCTCTCCTCCCGTCCCTCCCCTCCCCTCCCCTCCCCTTAAACATACCTGCTAAATTAGATCCACCACCCCCTCCTGCGCACACGCACAACACCCCACTCCCCCAACTAAACATCCAATAACAAAACCACCACCACAATCACTTGTTCAAAAAAAAAAAATTACAGTAAATAATTAATAATAAATATTACTTTCATCTCCGTTGCCGTCGGAACAGTGGCGGCACATTTTTTAGATCTAAACTGTACCAATCTTGAGTAACTATATAGATTTAAACTGACCTCTGAAAATATGAGTTTTGGTGGTGCATCTGGTGGCACTTAAAAGTGAACACACTCCGAACGCATCTGGGGGACCGAGGTGGCGCTTGTGGAGGATAAATCTATACAGATCTGTTGAAGTTTTCCTAAATTTCACCACCGATCGAACCAAAAATAGAGAAGGACGCGGCTGTGGCACTTAAATTGCTCGCGGTGGCGCGTTGATCTCACCCCATCCGCATCGCCGCCGTCTCGATCTCACCCCACCCTCATTCTCAGACCGCAAGCAATGCCCCACCGAAAATGACGACCACCACCAGTGCCCCACCGAAAATGACGCCATGGCCGATCGAAAACTTTAAACGATTATGTGCTCGTTGGAACTATCGCCGGGAATTTTTAGGGGTGTCTATGGAGTTTTTTGAATTAAGAGAGAGATAAGAGAGAGAGTGGGGAATGGGGATATCTTGTAGCAAAAGGCGAAGCCCTCGCCCTCAGGGCCCCCACCCCCTGGCCCGACAGGATTGGGTGGAGGAAATAAATCATGGTGACTCAGCGGCCCATTAAGTGGGAGGACCAGTGTCTGGTGCCCACAAGGAGCTATCCCCCACATTGGAGGGATAAAACTCCCACACTGCGGCTGCCAGGGCTCGATCCTGCGTCCTTGTAGCAATCTGCCACCCAGGAACCAGCTGAGCTACGCCCATGCGGGCGGGAATGGGGATATCTGGTTGTGGGAGAGGATGAGAGAGAGTGGGGATATGAAGGGATAATGTGTACGTGTGTTAGGAGAGAGAAGAAAGTGACCTTTTTAAAATACAAATCAGTTCAATTGTATGAATTTGGTTTATGGGATTTTTGATGTTTTATTGTGCATTTTGGGCTTGTGAAATGTAGTAGGGTGCATTTATTCCATAAATATACTTCATTTGTGAATTTGAAATTCGATTCCACTTATATTATAAATTAATTGTCAATACCAGCAATTTGTGGTTAATAATCCCTGGGCTTCTATTCCCCGGCTCACTTGTTCGTGCTTGTGATTACATGTGTAAATATGGTGCGCAAAAACACCAATATAGTGGAGAAGTTGTGGGTGGTTTTCATGATTGATCATACCTCTTTTGCTGGAATCCATTACTTTTAATTAGAGTCAAACTTAGGTCGATCACGCATAAATTAAAATATATGTAAACAAATAAAATTATCAGAGCTCGGTTTGATGTAATTGTATCTATAAAAATATTATAATAGTATTGATATTATTGGATGCATATTATAATATTACTTAATTATTGTTATATAAATATAGTTTATAGATTTTAATAAGAAAAGTTTTATGTAAAATTAGTCTACTACTCCCTCCATCTCCCAAAAATATGCTCGCTTGTCTTATTTATTTATCCGAATCAAAAGTGTGTCTGTATCTTTTTTTTGGGCATAATAGCTCTATCTTTACACTAATAAATAATTACTTTATTAAAAAATAACCCAACAGTACATAGCTACACCCTTTATTTTATCTATTTTTCTTTAAAACTTGTGTCGAACAATCTATACACATTTTCTTTTTTTATATTAATCTTTACAAATAATACCTTCTATTTTTTATATTATTGATTGATTATAGATACGACTCTAATGGGCCTAAAAAAATGTGAAGCGTTGGTCTATCTTCTCCGAGTTATGGGCCGTCAAAAATATTTTCTGTGAAGCCCATTCACGTATATAAAATAAAATATTTAAATCCTTGTGCTCTTTCAAAATCTACCGCGAACGCTGCGTGAAGTTGAAAAGTCATTATTCTCTCTCCCTCTTTCCCCTCTTTTCTTTTGTTCCTTTTTTGCTGAGTTATCTTGAATATTTTTTCTTCGATTTCAGTCTTCCAGAAGCTGTAATTCCGCTGGATACGCCAAAAGATAGCGCAATAATCGACAGCGAGCTGTGCGCAAACGCGAAGGTAATGCCCCTTTCCGTTTCTTTCTTTCATTTCTTGTGTTATAGTAGTACTTTTTCTTCTTAAAATTTCCGTTTGCCGGAAGTCAGGTTTCCGGTGGAGACGGAGTAATTTCAAGGTATATGTGTTTGTATATCTTCAAAATTTGCACTGGTAGAGTAAAATTGGCAAATCTCCGTGAAGGTTGCTTGTTTATACGAAACAAGTTAATGAGTTCATAACGGAATCTGCAGAAAGGAAATTATTAGAAGTAAGAATTCAATTTCTTCTGCTATTCATTGATTCGTATTCATTCCTGAGATTTATCTGTCACATTTTCTTTAGGGTTTGAAGTTCGTTTATTACTTCTTATCGCATTACAGCTTAACACATGTTGTTTCATGCCGAATATTATCATTTATTCGTCTTTAGAATCGTGTTGAAATGTGTTTTGACAAGAATTATTATGCTGGCTTTGTTTGCTCTGGCTCAAGAACTCAAGAAATAGCCTAAACTATTCTAATCTGACTAGTTACAATAGGAATTTGCTTAGTCATGGACTCGAGAGGAAATTCAAGAAATATACCACCAGCATATGATGAGAGTATTAGACAAGAGTCAGGAAAGAAATTGGCCTCCCCACCAGATGAAAGCACTAGAGAATATTTTAAATTGACAGCTGCAATCGGGGAAGTGGAGAAAAAGAGCGATGCTGAAACTCGCAGTTTGTTGAAATTTTTTCTAAAAAGGATGGCTGCTAGACCTGGGGACAAAAGAAAAGGAGAACTTCAAGAGGCCCCTATTGAAGCACGGAGTGTGATGACTAGTAGGTTAGATTTGTCCGTTAAAAACGAGCAGGCTACTACAGAATTGGAATGCTCGCGTGCACTTATTAGAGAGCTTCCTGAAATTCATGCCAAACTTGATATGTTGATGAAGAATCATCAAGGATTATGGTGAGCAAGACCTTCATTAACTTCACATTCTTGTTTCAGTCCTTAGTACGCCTTTATAATTCTTGTTGTTACTCTTATTCTCTTTCATTTTCTCTGTTTTGGAATTGAAGTGAAACTATCGAGTACAAAATAGGCTTGAAAGTTGAAAATGTGGACCGAATGAAGAGCTTGGAGAATGCCCTGATTGGGATAGCTGGAAAAGTAGAAAGTTTATGCACTGAGGTGTCAAATGCTGAGAAGAGAGCTAAGGGTGCGTGCTTCTGTTCATCTTTGAATTCCCATCTCGACTTTTCTTCCACTACCACACTTATATTGATCCATGCAGCTCTGATCCCTAATGGTGTTCCAAATATGGACCCAGGCAATTTGGCTCCGGCTTCCTTCCATGGAAATTGTGGTGGCTATGCAGACGATTTTGATGGAACTCAAGTGATAAGTGGTCCGGTAGGCGTTCCTGATTTGAATTTGAAGTTGTCCATCTATTAATGAGTGGTCTGGTAGGCTGGGGGTTGGGGTGGGTGGGTGTATGATATATGACAACATACTCAACTGTAAAGATTCATTTGCTGCAAATGCAATAATAGGTGAACACGTTCCATTAGTATTTGATTGAATTGTACTAGTGCTTCCTTTTTACCACTTGTTGTATACAACTTCTTTGCCTATCCTTAATGAATGAGCACATGGGATTCTTTTTTCTCATTCTGATCTTCATTTTTCATTCTGTTGACTATATATGTGATACTAATATTGTGATGGTAATTGCTTTATGCATTTTGAATGCTGGAGTTCATCTGCCTCTCTTCATTTACAAATATGTTCATTACAAGGCCGTGCTAGATAATAGGGTGACTTCAAATCCAGACCCGTATTGAACATGTGTAATTTTGGCCCCCGTCAAATGGGTGTGAGACGGATCATAATTTTGTTGAACCCGTCATGCCAACCCATCTACGCACCCACCTCTCACACACAACACATATTTATATATATTCATATTAATGTATATATTGTGTTATTGTAAACGTTTATATATTTTTAATTTGAATTATTTGGTATATATTGTGAATATTAAATTAATTCAAAAGCAAATCGGCGGGGATGAATGGATCCCAACCAGGTCTTAGTCTTAATTTTTTTGCTGCAAATTGGTGACAGAGCAAACACTAATTGAAATTTAGACCTTGTTTATTTATACTAGTTGTCTTACACGTGCGTTGCACGTTGTCGATAAATTTAGTTGTGTAGTAATTTGCATGGATATTTGTGGATATAATAAGGACTAAATCTAAATCGGAAAGACGGCTGGAAATATGAAAAACACAAAAAAAATTAAATTTGACATTGATATAAAACATAGAAGTTCAACTTTTACTCGAATTTGTACAACTTGGTAAAGAACAAAGATATCGGGATGGCAGTTACCAAATTTTTAAAGTCTACAATTGACTTTTACAAATGTTGTGCCTTACAAAATAATCGACTACTTACTCATTATTTAGATATATGATTTAGTATTTTCAACCAGTTCTATAAACCTATTGTCTATTCTCTACCAAAACACACATATTGCAAACTGGCACAAGAAAAACCTAGCAACAATCTCTAAATATGATAAAGTTATTTATATCTTAGGCATTCATGGACATGTATATTTTTTACCGGAAGTATTCGAATATTCAACCATCTACTAATGTTTTCCCAATGAAATTGTTGAGAAAATGGGAAAATACTGGGCCACTCAGAATCAATATGATCACTTTGTGTTTTAGGGTCTCTCTCCTTTAGTAGCGGTCAATGCATAATTTTTAGTGTTGTTTTGTGAGACATCAGAATGCTTCCACAGAGGTTAGATTCTTTGATAGACATATCCTGTAAAGATGAAAGGTTCTCAAGTCTCAACTGAATATCTAATTAAATAAAAGTGCATAAAAAAATTATCTAAACAATCTCACTGTCATAAGAGTAGGCAAATCAAAGCTTTGAAAAACTATTCCACACCTTTTAAACATATGTATATATATTATAATATTTTAATAAGGAACGAAAGACATGATAAGGTCTAAAGGAATGACGAGTTTCATGTATCAATCATGTTCTATTAAAATTGCAGAGAAAAAAGGGTACAAATTAATTTATCGATCATAAAATTTGATTAGTCAGTCAGATATTAGGGAGTACTTCAAAATAACATGTTATTCAAAATGATTCAACAAAAACTTGTTACTTATACACCAAGAAATGGTTCATAAATTGAACAATATAACCAAACCCTTTGACTTCAATTGTCCAAAAATTAATTTCAAGATTTTCAATAACTTTAGCATGGATGAATATCTTGATATTAAACCACAATGTAACTTGGATCATTATTCACGGAAAATTAGAAGAAAAATAATCCTTAAGAAAAAGTTAAACTAAAGTAAAAATTTATTTCACATGATACCAAAAAGGTTGAAATTAATATCTCCATTGGTGCATGTAATAGAAACCTTAATGCTTCTTAAAGTCGAAATCGAATGAAAACATATCATATGGTAGGGAGCAATCTCATTTCAAGATAAATGGGTAAAAATAAAATTGAAGAAATTGTCTGCATCTGTAGCATAGCAAAACAAATCGACCGATTTCAAGCTCCAACCTTTCTTCCTAAACCCCAACTGAAAACACCATGAATCAAAAGCCTTAAATTCCAAGCAACAAAATACATTTGACCCAATGAAATATTAATAACCTAAAAGGTGACATAAAATTATGACTCGTACGCATTATAAACCAAATGCCAAAATTTAGAAGATAATAAAAAAAAGGTAATAAAAACCAAACATGTGATGTAACTGAATGAACTACCAACGCTTGAACATAATGGTATTAAGGTGCAAAAAATAGATGAAAATAAAATTCTACAACTGCACAGGTAATAATACACGTCATAGTTTATATCAAACCTTCAAGTTTTGAAGCATAACATCAATTTTGTCAGCCTCATATTGTGGAAGAAATTCTTCTTCGGTCAATATAGTTCGTCCTTTTGTAGAGAAGACTTTTATATTGATACTTTAGTCTTGTGTGATCCTTTTTGCATGTGTGTGATTAGGCGTGAAATTGTCATGATTCGTAGCTAGAAACGCCCTAGTTTTGGTCGAGTTTATAGAGTATTTAGAGTCAATTGAGCATTATTTCTATACATTGATAAATTTGTCTCTTTGATGCTCATAGGTGAATAGAGGACGAAAAACGGAGTTCGTAGGACTTTGAATCGACTCAAACGGATGCCCGGATGAGAAGATATTGAAGAAATACGATCGGTATTAGTGCGGACGAGGAAAAGTATCACTTGGGAGAAGCTTTGAAGTCACTCGAGCGCCTTACTCGAGCGCCACCGCTCGAGCGCCTTACTCGAGCGCGCAAACGTACAGAACAATTCTTGCGCTCGAGCAGCTCGAGCGCCACCGCTCGAGCGAATCGCTCGAGCGTCCTAAACATACAGAGTCATTTCAGCGCTCGAGCAGCTCGAGCGCGACCGCTCGAGCGAATGCATCATTCGAGCTACACCGCTCGAGCGTTTTGCTCGAACGCCCATATACTTTTGCCTCCGGATTCGTATTTTCGGCCCATTAACTCCCGTTTCGACCCGTGCCTATATATATCTCGTCCAAACACGTTTTGAAGGATCCCCAACTTTTAGAAATACTTTAGACTTAGTTTTTGGAGAGGAAGGAGACGAGCAAGCTTTACTTTTACGTTGTTGAGGTTTTTCATACGAATTCTTAATTTCTTTTCGTTTCTTAGTTTCTTTTCATTAGCTTGATTACTTTAAACGCTTTGAACTTCGTTTTAGTTAATTCAAATTTCAGTTCTTCGTATTTATTTTCTTTTTAAACCCTAGTTCATGTTTCTTAATTTCTTCGTTCAATTCGTTATGTTTATGTTCGTTGTTTCTTCGTTTGCTTTAATGTTTGTTAACGTCATGTCTAGCTAAAACCCTTGCATGCTTGGGTTAGGATGAACTCGTAGAAGTAGGATGTGGGTACGTAATTAAGGTAATTGGTGACGTTAGTTTTAATTCTCTTAATTAATGAATTCTTATAATTAATCTGAACTTTACCTTTAAATTTAGTACGAAAGTGTTAGAGAGAGGACGACCGCATCACTCAATAACAACTAGTAGTCTTAACGAGAAGGTTTAGGAAAGGTTAATTCATCTACCGGTTTAGCGAAGGAGGACGACCGCATCACCTTAGTTAAATTAGGGTCTCATTAATTAAGCGCTATCTATTAACTTGTTAGTGGATTAGTGAAGTCGATTGCTAGGATAAAGTATTAGGGTGAGAAATCTTGAGCTTTCATTCTACGATCTTTTACTTAGGTTAATTCTTGTTTGTCACGATTACTTTGATTATGTACCTGCTCCGTTAGTATACGTAGGGATTCCTATCCTGAGCATCATCATCTCTCATTAGAACACAACCCTTAGTTAATTTAATTGCTTTAGTATTTTAGTTTACTTAGTTTATTTCAGTCTTTTAATTAATCTTTCAAAAAACCAAAAAATCACACTCATATTAACTACGACGCGTAGATCTTCAGGGATCTATTCGCATACATACCATCCCTTGGGTTCGATAATACTTGGTCCCTATACTTGCCCATACTACAGTGAACCCGTACTCTTGCGGGGTAGCTACTAGTAGAAGCTAGTGTAGTTCGCTTCAAGTCAGTGTGCTGCCCCTGAATTTGATAGCTTTCCCGGCAAATAGAATACTTTCAACAATACACGGTAGAACATACTCAGTAAACATGACCTGCAAAAGTATTTAAAAAATTAAAATGTCAAGAAGGAGATAAGTATTATCTCCATAGAGTTTATGATGAAGGAATAGTCACCAAATTAGATAACACACAAACAAAAAACAGCTTGTGAGGGCTATGGAACAGTTTTTACAAAGGATGCCGATTGGAGAAAGAGCCAAGAAACTAAGTTTTGCCTCCTCAAACACCAAACTAATTTGCATACATATCAAGATATGTTGTAAGAAAAATAAAGGAATAAATAATAAGCCTCATTCTCACATTTCAATTCACAATGGAGAAAAAATAAAAATCCTACTCAAGTCAGATTATCATATGTTGAGGCAGCTTTCATTATTGCAAGATGTTCCAGGTTCTCATGAGTATCTGATATGTGCTTTGGCCTATCACAAATTTTTTAACTAATCAGATATATTGATGTGCGAATAAACATTTGAGCATTGGGGTTTTTCTTAAATAACTTTTTTATGTGTAGCAACTCAAGTTAGTAACTGTTAGATGATAAGTCATTAGAATAAAAAAAAATGAACAATACCTTCAACCAAGACATAACCTACGGATAAACCTTGTTTGACAATTTTTTAGAAAAATTCTAGGGTGAAATGGATAGGAAACATAGGAATAATATTACAATGAAGTAAAAAAATTGTATGAGACTGTCTCATGACATGAGACAATACAAATTAAAACTTATCCCTATCAAAGTATTAATGAGTTAATGCCCAAATTATAATCATTCTCATTGTCTCATGTTATGAGACGATCTCATACAAGACCTGCTCTAATGAAATAGAAGGTCGCCAATTGTTATATCTTTGTGCACTCCATAAAAAATTTGACAATTACTTGATGATAGGCTACTCACTTTGATAGTATATATAACCAAATCACATAACTGCACTAAATCACTAAACAATACATTCATATCCAATAACATGTCAAATTTAGAAAAGAAACCTCATTAGGAATCATTACCATGAATTAACACATAGAACTAAATGGAGTCTAAATTTTTTTTAATGTTGAACATGATAAAAAAATATATTTAAATAAGGTGGGGGAAAAGGTCTGCAAACGTACCGGTTTCCTCTGCTTCTGTTAATCAGAATTCTTTGTCACCATATATTATATTATGAAAACATTGCCCTTCCTCCTTTCTAGTAAACAATTTGGGTTGGAATTTCTTTAGAAGTTGTTGGTATATAGTATTAAGGTTGGAAAAAGACCTAAAAAATTCTTTTGACAAAGTGGTCACATCTCATTTCGTGGTATTATGAAAGTTGTGAGCTTAAAAGAAATATACTACTTGTTAAGAGAAAATACACGAAAATACATTTATTAATGCAAATACATAATAACCAAATCAAATTGATGATTATTATTAATAATTTTGAAAACAAAAATAAATTACAAAATAATGCTTCAGTTTTTCCCATGGATGATATCTCACACACAATGTCATCTTCGTTCCATATTGATGTTGGAGCGTCCTGCAAATCCGTGAGCTCTTTTCATATCCCCTTGATGCCATGTAAAACCCTTTTTACTATCATGAACAAACCCTCATAAACTCATACATAAACCTAACCAACAAACATCAATTAATCGAATGCTGAAAATATAAACAAAAAGTACGAGACAGTGAAGAAATCGAAACTGGAAAGACAGCGAAACAGTACGCAGAAAATGAAATGAAATCGATTAGATCATCACGGAAGTAACCGAACAAAATTGATCAGATTATCACGGACGAAATTGTTTTGGGGAAAGTAACGTATGGGTGGTAAACCGATGGGGGAGGGGAAGTGAGGGGTTATGGGAGAAGATGAGATATGGAGAAGTTGTGGTAACGGTGAAAATGGATATGAGAATTAAGGAAGGACAAAACTGGGTAAAATTTAAAAAGTGGGAGGGCAAAAATGTCAAAAAATGATTTACAACCTTAAGCCACTTTTTAATATGTTATAGATATAGATTTTCTTCTAACATTTAAGTTAAAACCAATGCGTTAAAGAAAATAGTTCCATGATTTATATTTATTAAATTAACAAACATTATAACAACAGGGATTTTGTTATTATATTGTTATTAAATGTAGTACAGTAACCTGATTGGTAATAAGATTCTTTTTAACATTTACTAATAGTTATTGATAGTGCAATTAATATCAGAATATGTATACTATAAAAATGGGAATGAGGCTAAGTTGGTGAGTTTCCAGCTATAAACAGATTTACCAGGTGCCAAATTTTGCGTGTAATTTTTTTTCCTCTCTTTTGTTTTTAATTTTTGGTAACCTCTTCTTCCGTCGTCCTTTTCCCTTTTTTTATGATTCAATATTCGAGACCTAAGGACGGACTGTGTCGTAATTTTGCATACAAGTTACATCTGCGTCGTAATCTTTGGTACTGACATGTAAGTTTCTCTCTCTTGCCACGATTTTCAAAAGATTATTGATTATTTTTCCGGTTTGATTTGGACTCATGAGCGTCGATTCTTCATCTTAATTAAAGTTGATATTCAGGATTATGTGTGTATAAATCTTCATTACCAAATTCGTGTGAGATAACCAAATTCTCAAAACGGTATGAATAACCGAAAATGAATCCTCTAGAGAATAAACATGATGAATAAGTGAAATACACATGTGAGCATTTGGAATTATCATTGGTTGTAAGGTATCACATTTTTTGTTTAATTCTCAGGATTAGTGAGCTCATTTTGCTATTCATGTATCACAAATGGCTTCTATTTTCATGATCCTGTTAAACTTCATTTTCCCTGTTTGTTTTTGTTCTCATTATTCTTCATTTCTCAGCACCAATTTGATGGCTGTTGCCAGCTAGAAACAATGTCCAAGAATCCAAAGCCTTAGAAGATCCAGTAATGTTACTCAAAATAAATGCAGAAAAGCATCAAAAGTCCCCTCATTTGCTTGTTGGTATGCATTCCATTACTTGTTGCATCACTACTCATCTCCGGAACCATAGACTACAAATCCCAATTGCTCTCATTCTTCCCCAAGCTCAAAAATGCTACGCTCTGCCACACCACATCGCCACCGCTTCATGTTTACATGTATGATCTGCCACCGCGTTTCAATGTCGGGATGATGGACCCCGCTTTCCCCAATAACACTCCCGTAACTGCGGACAATATTCCGGCATGGAGGTGGAACTCTGTAGTGAAACAGAACAGTGTGGAATACTGGATGATGGCTTCCCTTCTGTACCAGGGAAATAACGAGTCTCAGGAGGCCATTCGGGTTTCTGATCCGGACTCGGCTGATGTGTTGTTTGTTCCATTTTTCTCGTCTTTAAGCTTCAATTTCCATGTTCATAACATGGTGGACGTGAATTCGGTTGATGAGAATTTGCAGGTTTGTTTCCTTTCTTCTTTTGTTTATCTTCCTTGAATTATTAATAATCTTGGGAACTTCTTGTTAAATTACATTTTACTCACTCGTACAAGAATCATATATGTTGGAATTTGGATGCTTATATGCAAAATTGCTCTCATGATCATTAACTTAAAATTTTCATTAATAGAGATTGTGACCAATATATGGTCCTGAGCTGAGATTAAAAGGACTAAATTTGGCCGATATACTTATGATTATTGATTTTTTAGGTAAATTTCCTGCCTCATACCTTTGTTTTTGTGTGTAGCATGAGATGGTGAATATTTTAAGAGAATCAGAACATTGGAAAAGGTCTGGTGGACGAGACCATGTAATTCCCCTGCATCATCCAAATGCGTTCAGGCATCATCGTGGTTCAGTTAAATCCTCTATATTCGTTGTTGCTGATTTTGGCCGCATATTGCAAATTTCTAGACTAGCAAAAGACGTCGTTGCCCCCTACGCGCACATGGTAGAATCATACATCAACGACGACCATCATGATCCTTATGAGACTCGTCCCTCACTTCTCTTCTTCCGCGGGGGAACTAAGAGAAAAGCGGTACGCCACTCTAAGTTTCAATTCTCCAATCTTTTGTTTAGTGAACAAGTAGATATATCTAACCTTGCGATAATGTGGCAGGAGGGAAAGATTCGTGCAATATTGCATAAAATGTTGAACGCAACGGAAGGTGTTATATATGAGGATGCCCATGCCTCAGAGGAAGGCTTCAAAACTGTAAGACTCGAGTTCATTGATATCAGAAATGCATGTAATGATATTAATTTCATATTATGAACAAATTTCACTGTGAAAATAGTTATCAAGGAGCTTATAAATTCAGCCAAAGGGGCTCTTATTAACGTTCGTTTTCTTGCTCTAGTCCGCAGAGCGAATGCGGACATCAAAGTTTTGTCTCCATCCGGCAGGAGACACTCCATCATCTTGTCGTCTATTTGATGCTATCGTGAGCCACTGCGTTCCGGTTATAGTGAGCGACAGAATCGAGCTGCCGTATGAAAACGAACTAGATTACAAGGAGTTCTCCATCTTTTTCTCAGTTAAGGAGGCAATGAAACCAGACTACATGGTGAATGAGCTAAAAAGTGTTCCCAAAGAAGAATGGATGAAAATGTGGTTGAGGCTAAAAAACATTTCTCATCATTTCGAATTCCAATACCCTCCCAAGAAGGATGATGCTGTTAATATGATTTGGAGACAGGTGAAGCAGAAGGTACCTGCGGTTAAGCTTGCAGTACACCGGAATAGAAGGCTCAAAATCCCAGATTGGTGGAGATAAGTTTTTTACCATTGATATACATATATGAATGAAGGAAATTAAAAGTTATACATCATAATTGATATTGTGAAGAGTGATATGAAATCATTTAACGTGACATTTTTGAATGCACTGGCTCAAGCCCAATACAAATACCTCCAATTTTTATATGTTATGTGTAATATTTTACGAATTAATATAACATTTCGCTCTTTATAATGAATCTAAATAAAATTTATTATATTATAGCTCACCCATTAGTAATTTCTGGATCCATCAGTGTGTCCCATAGAACCCTTCACACTTTTCTTTTTTCGTCCATCCCATAATACCCTTCACACCCTTAAAATAAAAATATACATCTCTCACAAAAATCAATAAAATATTAAAATATTATTATTTTATTCAATTCTATACACACATGCTTATTTTTTAAAAAAACGAAATAGTAGATTTCAAAATGTGAATGATCATGAAGAGAGTAAAAAGACTTGCAAAATTATCCTGGTACAAGTTGGTGTGTGAGTTGGAAATGTTAACAAACAGTTAAAAGAAAAACTCATTAAAAAATGTTGCTAGAGATAAGTGTATGTATGCTAACGCTGTAATTAAATTTCTGTACAAAAAACATATCGATTGGTGGGTTTTTAATTCCTAAAGAAAATTATCTTTAGTGTGTTTCTCTAATGCATTTTCTGATATTGGTACAGTGTCAGGGATGTGTGTAATTAATGTGCTTAATTAAAAGTAATTTGAAATTGATTTTTGTATAGGAAAATAAAAATAGGAGCGTTATTAAAATTATATTAGTTATATTAGTCTAAAGTATTTCCTAAGAATTCTTTTTAGGAGTTTCATGGATATACCTCTTGAAATTAGTTTATAAAAAAAAGGTTCGAATAATAAATAAAGTCGTATTATTTTTAAATAAAATGAAGTGGTTTTATAAATTGGTAAATGATTGGTGAACAATTCAGAAGTGACGCATTTAATCACCTAAACAAATTAAACACACCAAAATTACAAAAACCTATGAGTCGGTAAGAGTTAAAATATAAAAGCTAAAACTTTGTTGCTTACTGTTGTAAATCTGGAAGATTTAATATTCCAAATCTAGGAGATTTGATGTGGACATTACTTATGGAAACTCCTGGCTTGGATCGCTCCCAGACGTAGTCTTTCCGGGCGAACTGGGTCAACAAACGTTGTCTCTTTATTTACGCGCTTATTTACAACACGTTATCAGCACGAGTCTCTACCTGCAATTAATCGGTACGAATCTTGATTTGTTTTCTTTTGAGCATGATAATTAATTATTTGATTAATCATGGCCGAAACTTTTATATGTATTTTTGTGTGAAATATTTGATTAAAGTTCAAGTTCAACTTGAATATGTGTCTGCGTATAGGTATAGATATATGCCTATGTATATGTATATACGTGTTTATATATTCAATGTCGTGAATTAATATCAATCCCCATCCGCCGCCGTGATGCCGCCGCGAGCCCCCAAGGCCGCCGCTTGCAACCGCGGTCCCGCCTCGCCGTTGCTCCGCCTCCACGGCGTTGAGCGGCGGTTGATGGACGCACGCCGCCCGCAGCGCCGACCACCGCGGCGGGAAGCCACCGCAACCACCTGGCCGTGCTGCTGCCGCACCCCTGCCGAACGATCGCGGGCATGGCTGCGCTCAGCCACCGAACGCGGACTCGACCATGCTGCCACGGGTGCCGCTCCCTCCTTCGCGCGCCCGCCGCCTGGAAACTGCCAGGTGCGCCCCCGCCGCACGGGACCTCCATCCGCCGCGCCAGCTGCGTCCGCAGCTCCCGTCGTGAGCCCGCCACCAAGAAAAGATGCGTACCCTTGGGCCTCTCTTTTTTATTTCTTTTAACATGGAATTGGGCTGAGATATTAATTTACTTGGGCCTTTTAAATATAATGAATTTGGGCCTGAAGCCTACTCTTGTAACTAAAATTAAATTTAATTGTCCTTATGGATCTTTTATTTGGTTAATCCACCCACTTGAGACTGTCCAAGTCTCTACTCGAGATTAAACGGTACGTCCCTTAATCTATCCCTTAATCTATTTTATTTTGAATCTATATGATTTCATGAATTCAATGATGTGAATTATTACTCATGTTTGTTTATTGAATTTGATATTTGAGTATTGATTCGACGAGCAACGACCGACGTCCCGCCGCCCGTTGGCGCCGCACGACCGCCCGCAAGAGGCGCCCCGTAGCCGCCCAACGGCCGCCCGTCGACATCGCGCATCGGCCGCCCGTAGCCGCCGAGTACCGCACGCAAGCGAGCGCGGGTGCCGCACGTCACGAGCACTCGATGCCACCCGTCGTTTCGTACGCGCGCGCACCCCCGCCCGTTGCCGCGTGTGCCAGCGCCCGTAGCCCTCGCACGCCCTTTTTCGTTGCCTACCTACGTGCGATTTTTCCCATTCACCGTATGCAACTCACGCGACGTTTTCTTGTGCATTATTTTATTCTTTAATCCTGAAAATGTTTCGTTAAATTGCGTTAATATATACGGAATAATTATTCTTATGATTATTTCCTCTGTCTATTAAACCGTATATTTTCTGCAAACTATTTTCATGTGATTATTTATCTTATTTGGCTATTGCACGTTTATGTGATTTTGTTATCCTACATGCATTAATTTCTACGCACATAGTTTATTTCTTTATAGCCGCGTTTTATGCCCGGGTAGGCGGTGCCCGGTATTTGTCGGACCGTAAATTTATGTTTTGGGTAGACAGTGCCCATTACTTGCCTCTATGTGCTCTAGAATAATCGAATAAATCCTTAATCCTCCGTTGTTATTTAATTTGGTCACAACTCTTACCACGTCACTTTAAAAATTATAGTGAATAATGTCTGATATTACCATGAAAGAATTCGATGAGCTTGCTCTCGATGGTAATAACTACCTGACATGGGCGCTAGATGTCGAGTTCCATCTAGCCTTAAATGAGTTGAGCGAAACAATTCTCGAAGGTTCGAAATCCACTGACGCCCTGTAGGCGAAAGCGTTGATTTTTCTCATGAACCACCTGAGTGTGGAATTCATCATTCAGATTCTCACTCAGGGACCCCGGAATGTTGTGGAACTCCCTGTAGGACCATTTCCAACAACAAAATGATATACTCCTCCCTCCGGCTCAATACGATTGGTTGAGACTCCGTTTCCAAGACCTTAAGTCTATAACGGAGTACAACTCTGCTTTGCATCGTATTGTAACCCAGTTGTAGGAATGGCAATATTGGCCCGCCCCGTGGGTACCCGCCCTGCCCCGAGGCATTTGGGTCAGGTCGGACCCGCCCCGTTTTGATTATAGGTCGGGCCATCCCCGCCCCGCTTTGAGAATGGGGCGGGTCTGGGTATTATGATGGCCCCGTGGGTACCCGCCCCGCCCCGACCCTCCTTGTACATATATACATATTAATGTATATATATTAAATAGATATATTAATATGTTATATGTGTATATTTTAGTACAATAAAAATAGATCAAGGGGATCCAACTCGATATTTCATTTTTTAGTTTTTAATTATTTTTTTTAATTCATTCTAAGCTTTAATTGTGTCAATATTCATTCCTAGTTTTGTATAATAAATCAAATTATTATCTCTCACATGTCTTCAGTCTATGATTTAACCATATGATAATCGAGCCTAACTTTATCATAGTATAGTGTATGGTAGTAGACTATCAAAATTTAAAAAAAAAAAGTAAAAAGAAAAAGTGTAAATTTGAAAACGGGGTGGGGCGGGTCGGCCCGTACCCACACGGGGCAGGTCACGGGGCAGCTATTCAAGACCCGTGCGGGTTGCGGGGCGGGTCTGGGGCAGGGTAAATAAAAACGGGGCAGGTCTGGGTAATCAACTACCCGCCCCGACCTGGCCCATTGCCATCCCTACCCAGTTGATGCAGAACAATCTGTCAACATTCCACGCTAGCAACTTTATACTCCAGCAGCAGTATATGAACAATTATATTATTGGTTGCAAACGTGGAAGGGGAAGAGAGAGTAAGATGACCCGGGTTAAAGGCCGAGGTCGTAGTACATCCGGTGGTCACAGAACCTCGAATTTCGCTCTTCAAAATCTGGCAAGGTTAAGTAGTCCTGCTACGGATGCGGATGCTGAGACCATTGATCTCGCACGTGTCGCACTCCCAAGCACTTGGTCGAGGCTTATCAAAAGAAGTAGAAGGACAACAAGGGGGAGGCCCCTAGAGTCGTATCTCACCTTGCTAACCTGCATGAAGCAGACTTTGACCAAGACAACGTCGATCCTCTGGGCATCAAGCTCAAGGACCTTGGAGATGATAAGTGATTTGTGCATTTGATTGTTTTAGTACTTTATATTTTGGGTCCTTTCTTTCGGATATTTTATTCTTTGAATAATATTATGTTTTAGCTTCGATGTGTTTACCTTAACGCTGTCCATTAAAATTACTTGGATATTGCTTTTCATGGCTAGTAAACATATCAGCTATTAGGTTTGGGATATTTCCTCTGGTATGATGGATTGAGATTGTAATTTATGTTTGGTAGATAGCTCCACCACTCATGAAATCTTAAGAGAGATGAAGTCCTTTCATAACTTGTTAAAACGTTAGGGGAGTATAACTACAATAGCAATGATAGTAGGTTGATAGTGGGGTCCAGGAGAGCTCCCATTGTCCTCCCCGTGGGTACCGTACTCATAATCGATAATGCTTTATTGTTTCCACAATCTAAGCGTACCCTGCTCAGTTTTAGAGACATTAGGATAAATACATATCATATTGAAACTGAAACTGAGAACAATAACGAATACCTTTTGATGAACATTACTCGAGGTAGCCGTAAACGAGTTATAGAAAAAAAAAATTCCTTCCTTCTCTCTCGGATTGTACTATTCCTACATCCGGCCGTCAAATCTCCATCTAGCCATGAGTATGAAATTTCATGACCCGAACTTCTTTAAATTATGGCATCCACGGTTAAGTCATCCAGGTTAATATATGATACGTAGGATCCTACCTAATTCAATTAATCGTTATATTTCGAATAATAGAATCCTTCCTGTTGATGAATACTTTGTGATGTATGTTCTATGGGTAAGTTAATAGTGCGCCCGTCGCGCACCAAGGTTGGACTAGAGTCTCCGGTTTTCCTAGAGCGAATTCAAGGAGACATTTGCGGACCGATTCACCCAGCATCAGGACCATTTTGTTATTTCATGGTCCTTATTGATGCCTCCACTAGGTGGGCATATGCTTGTAGTTGTCTACCCGCGATCAAGCTCTTGCAGAGCTCATTGCGAAAACTATCGAGCTTGGAGCTCAATTCCCGAATTATCCAATCAAGAAGATTCGTATGGATAATACAACTGAGTTCAGCTCGAAGGCCTTTACAGATTACTGTATGGCCCTGGGAATTAAAGTGGAGCATTCGGTTCCCTATGTCCATACCCAAAATGGTCTTGCTGAGGCGTTAATAAAACGTATCAAACTTATCGCGAGACCATTGCTTATGAACTCCAAACTACCCACCTCATGCTGGGGGCATGCAGTCCTACATGCATCACACTTAATCCAAATCCGTCCAACTGCATATAATGATCATTCCCCCCTACAGTTAGTGCGTGGGAAAGAACCTAGCATTTCCCATCTGCGTATTTTTGGATGTGCGGTATACGTTCCAATAACGATACCAAAGCGGACCTCTTTGGGCCCACAAAGGAAACTTGGTATTTACGTCGGATATGACTCTCCATCCATCGTGAAATACCTCGAGCCTTTGTCCGGGGATCAATTAACGGCCCGGTTCGCTGTTTGCACGTTTGATGAAGATTACTTCCCGACATTATGGGGAGATCTGAATTCAAAATTGAATGAATGCCGGGAACTTACGTGGAACGTAAGTAATCTTCAGTATCTAGATCTGCGCACTAATCAATCTGAACTAGAAGTTCAGAAGATCATTAACTTGCAAAATAATCTGTCAGACGCGTTCACTGACCATAGAGGTGTAACTAAATCGCATATACCTGCAATAAATGCTCCCCAACGGGTTGAGGTCCCAAGCAAAACGAGTACTCATGCCCCCACACGCCAAAAGCGTAAGGGAACCTCAAGAGATAGTAACACACCTAAACGAAAGACTAGCAAATCTGGTCAATCGAATGTAAAACCTCTAGAAGAGGTCCGTCTTGATAATCCCAAGTCTCTAGGAGACGAGAGTCCTAGTGAAGAAGCACGTGCACAAAATATTCCTTGCACTAGGACCGTGGAACGACCAGACCCAGATACAATGGGAAATGAGGAAGGTCTGGTTGACGTAAACGTCAAAGTCTCTGTGAATTTCACAGATACGGGAGAAACATGTAATATAAATATTACTGTCGTCGACGACACATTTGCAGCGACATTTGCTCTTTCCATTAACGATCCGGATCCAGAACCCAAAATTATCGTTGAGTGCCGGAAGCGCTCCGATTGGGTAAAATGGAAAGAGGCAATTGAAGCAGAGCTCGCATCGCTTAACAAAAGACAAGTATTTGACTCTTTCATTCGTACACCCGCGCGCGCTATCCCTGTAGAGAGGTATAAAGCTAGCACAAGGGTTTTCGTAGAGACCCGGGATTGATTTTGATCAAACCTATTCTCCCGTCATGAACTCAATGTCATGGACTCAATAACGTTCCGCTATTTGATATCTTTGGCAGTTAAGTTGAATCTCCAAATGAGATTAATGGACGTAGTAACCGCGTACTTATACGGATCACTAGATGCCGATATTTATATGAAAATCCCAGATGGATTTAACATTCCTCAGTTAAGGGATGGTGAAAATTGCAGTATGTATAGCATACAACTGCGTAAGTCGTTGTATGGCATGAAACAATCGGGCCTTATGTGGTACAATCGACTTAGTGAATTCCTTCAGAAGAAGGGATACACGTTCGATAAAGCTTTCCTGTGCGTATTCACGAAGAAATTGCAAGATGGTTTTTGCATCATATCCGTATATGTTGATGACCTGAACATAATCGGAACATGCAAAGAGATTGAAGAAGCCAGTTCAATCTTGAGAGCTGAATTCGAAATGAAGTCCTTGGGTAAAACCAAGTACTGCCTCGGCTTGCAGATCGAGCACCTCCTAGAAGGAGTCCTTGTTCATCAGTCGACCTACGTGAAGAAGGTATTGGAGAGATTTCACATGGATAAATCTCATCCACTTAGCACCCCGATGGTTGTCCGATCCCTTGAAGTGGATAAGGACCCATTTAGGCCAAGAGAAGATTCAGAAGAAATTCTGGGACCAGAAGTTCCTTATCTTAGCGCTATTGGAGCTTTGCTCTATCTTGCAAATTGCACCCAGCCGGACATTGCATTTGATGTCAATTTGCTTGCGAGATATAGCGCTTCTCCTACAAGGAGACATTGGAATGGTGTTAAGCACGTTCTACGATGCCTCCAAGGGTCTCAAGACCTTGGACTGTTTTATCGTAAGAACCAAGACAAAACCTTAGTAGGTTATGCGGATGCTGGCTATTTGTCTGATCCCCACAACGCCGTATCCCAGACTGGTTACGTTTTTCTCTGTGGTGGAACCGCGATCTTATGGAAATCGGTTAAACAATCCATGGTTACCACGTCTTCAAACCACTCAGAGATGATATCTTTATTTGAAGCCGCACGAGAATGTGTTTGGTTAAGGTCCTTGGTAAAACACATTGGTGACTCGTGTGGTATCGCCAAAGGCGATACACCTCCCACCGTTATATTTGAAGACAACACTGCTTGCATCGCACAAATGAGTAATGGGTACGTCAAGGGAAACCTGACGGGACTTATCTCACCTAAGTTTTTCTACCCATACGAACTCTAGAAGAGTGACGTAATTACCATTCAAAAGTGCAATCTTGTAACAATCTAGCAGATCTGTTTACTAAATCCTTACCTACGTCTACTTTTGAAAAGTACGTTCGTGGTATTGGGATGCAAAGACTTAAAGTGTTGTTGTCTTCAGGGGGAGCGGTAACCCCGAAATAAATCTAGAAGATTTAGATCTAGAAGATCGATGACATTCCTCCCTACTTATTATTTGGCCGATCCCTAGCACGTGGAGTTTTCATGACAAGACATTTATGTTATGTCGTAATGTCCAAGGGGGAGTGTTGTAAATCTGGAAGATTTAATATTCCAAATCTAGGAGATTTGATGTGGACATTACTTATGGACCAAGAAACCCAATGGGCTTTATATCTTAGACTAGGGTTTTAGCATTATAAATATACCTTTGTACTCATAATTGTATACACTCATATACACAAGATCATAGTGGAAACTCCTGGCTTGGATCGCCCCCAGACGTAGTCCTTCCGGGCGAACTGGGTCAACAAACGTTGTCTCTTTATTTACGCGCTTATTTACAACACTTACTAAAGTAAGATTGAGTGTTTTTATTTGATTATTTCGGCTTAAATTTATAATTTACAATTACGATTTTCCTGATTAAAAAAAATTACAATAACGATTTATAATCTAAAAACTGAAAGATGTATCTCTACTCTAGCGTCTCACGAAATATTTTATTCTGTTCAATTTTTTATGAAACACGCAATATAATTTAAATTCTTGTGTTTGTTTATTATTATTTATTTTTCTTTTTTTTCCTCTCTTGGAATGAATGTGAATTTAATTTCCCAACACTTGTAATTTACCTTTAATCCTTTATTATACGACTATTAGATGTATTTTTTTTTATAAAATATAGATGTTCACATTTATTATGTTAAGTTTGTTGATTTCAATATAATCTAGTTAAACTGCAACGATTTTTCCGTAGGAATTTTATTAATTTCAGTAGTGTCATCTTTAATAACTAATCAAGAAATTTCGAAAGTAATTTGCAGATTTAGTATTGTAAGTTAAAATGTATGTTCAGAAAGGTGTTATAAGTGGTTGGTAAAATTGATCATGTCTTAGTTATTTTTATTTTATTTTATATATTTATATTTTCTTCAATGATCGATTAACTTGAAGAATTCATTATTTATCGTTCACTAGCAGGGAATCATTTTAAATCAACGCAAGACTTCATCTCATGAATTAAAAATGGTAAATAAGCAAAAAAGAAAGAATTGTTTGGTGACACTCATCTACAATAATAGGAAGATATTACAATTTTGTTTAGTTATCGGCTTATTGCTGAGGCTTCAAAAATAGTATTCTGTTTCACATTAAATAAGAACATTTAAACAATATAAACGCTTTAATATAGAAAGTGGTTATATTTTTTTTTAAACCAAAAGAAAATTAGAAACAATAATAACAAATATGGAGGTCTTCCACAAAATTTGGAAACTAAATCCAACAAGGAAGACTCTCAAATAGACGAAACGCCCTGGCAAAATAATGTGTTGGCATTCTGGCCCAACTCACACTGAGAAATTATTGTATATATGTGGGTATGGAGTTAATGATAGGTTAGGCACATCCAAAAACGATGTTATCTTTAAGACAGTGTTTGATAATTTAGAAATCTGGTTGTATTATAAGGCTTTGGTAGCTATCTTGAAGGCCCAAGATAGTTTCAAGGCCCTCACCTAATTACTATTTCGGTGTGGGTTTTTATCTTTCCAAATTGGCTAGATTTCTCATCTTATCTCAACAGTGTGAAAATAAAAGTGTGTTGAATGATAACCCCTTGGTATTTAAACCCTCAAATATCGATTTTATAGAAAATTCTCCATTCACCAGTGTCATTTCTCTCTTGGGCGAATTCTCAGGCGATTCTAGGGTTTTGACAAACATTTCGACAGGGTTAGCAGCCGGTATGTGATTTAATCCACCAAGATACGTTAAACAAGTATATGTTTTTTTCCATTGCGTTCTTTCCAGTACAAGCTTTATAAAAGAAGGATTTCGAGACGGCGATTCAGTGTTACTCGAAAGTTATCGAACAAGACGACGGGGATATCTCTTTTCTCACGAATCGTGTTGTTGTTTACTTGGAAATCGGCAAGGTCCAATCAGAAAGAAAATCATGGGCACCACATTGATTTCCATCCTAGCAGCACTGTTTTTCGAAGAAGATGTACTGGCAATGAAAAGTGGGAAATATTTGGGCGGTGGTGGCGGAGCCGGTTTTTTTGTTTAAGATTAGATATGGAGGTTTATCTCCTAAGGATAGTATAGGAATTATATATATATTTTATTATTTAGGAGGTGTATCTATTATTAATGGATACGTCTTTTCTGTTGGCCTATTTCTTCTGAGTTATGGGCGGCCCAAATTTTTTCTTGTCAAAGCCCATATACTTATATAAAATCCTTCTGCCCCGCCCCCGACCAATTACACAAAAATTAGGGCCAGCATCGACCGCGGATTCTGTGTAAACTTTAATGCCTCTCTCCCCCCTTCCCCTTTTCTTTTGTTCATTTTCTTCAATTTCCTGCTGAATTTCCGGTTGCTACAAAGAATAGACAGCTAACTCTCCGTGAAAGGTAGGTCACTTTTTTTTCTTTAATCTTGTCATCTTTTCCCTTTTCTTCATTTTCGACTGCCGAGCTAGGTTACCGGCGGAGTAATATAACATGTCAACATTTTGCATCTTTTGCAAAATAAATGTCATTTTAGCCTTGAAACACTTTTCAATGCATATAAAGTAGTTATAGATTGTTTTGAACAGATGAAATCAATGTTTTTCAAAAAAAAAAAAAAAAAAATTGTATAGGTGTAATTATGATAAATATTAGGTGTCTTAATACGTGTGAAGTAGTTATTTTGAAAGGGAGGGGGCTCGAATCTGTAAAAATTGCGCTGCAGAAAAGTAGACAAAACTCTGTGAAGGTTGCTTAGTTTTACGATCAAAATTAATTAATGCTTACAGCGGCAGAAGTTTATCTAAAGTGAGAGGGATAAACAAAATCTGACTATTTTCTGTGTTCGATTATATTAGTGTACCTTTTCCCGTTGATTGAGCATTGTGTTTTTGACTGCCTGTGGTGCCTGTGATACCGTATAAACTAGAGAAGGTTTAGCAATTTGTTAAGCCAATCGCAAGTGTTTCTTCATAAGAAGAGTTAATGCCCTGTGCTTTTCTGAGTGTTCATCTTTGTGTTACTCTTAATGTTATGTCATGTGTTGTGTCTGCATATCAAAATGTTGTAGCTTTTCAAGTTGAATCAGATACTAAATTTAGGTAATCGTATGCGTGTAGGTAGAATGTGATTGCCTAATTGATGAGATTCGGACGTGTGCCATCAGTTTTTTGGAATCATCTAGTTGGTCAACACTAATACTTAATTTATTTCTGAGATTTATCTGTCACCTTATCTCAGGGTATGGAAATTCGAGTATTAATGTCGTTTATTGTGTATTTAGGTTATCCATTTTACTTTTTTATAACATACCAAAAGTATTGATAAATTAGTAGATTCATGACTTTTTGTCGTATTATACATTGACACGTGATGTGTCATTTTGTGTTTTATGGTGTTTTTGTCTTTGCTATTGCGTTGAGTCGTGTTGTGTCGAGAATAAGTACACCAATTTTTTCTGCTCTGCCAAAAGAACTAAGAAGTAGCAGTAACATATTTTAGTCTGATACGTTACAATAATTGTCTAGTCATGGACTCAAGAAGAAATTCAAGAAATATACCACCACCCTATGATGAGCGCATTAGACAAGAGTCAGGAATGATGCATCATGCACACCATCCTGTTGAACTTCCTCCTCCTGAACTATTTGAGGACAAGTGGGCTGTCCAGCAAGCTGAATTAGAACAACTCATTAGAGACAACCATAAATTAACAGCTGGCCAATTGACATTGAGGCAAGAACATGCAGCTGCAGTAGGAGAAGTGGATAAAATGAGAGAACATATTCAACGTATCCGTACTGAAGGTGATGTTGAAATTCGCATTTTGTTGGACAAAATTGCAAAAACGGAGGCTGATATTAGAGCTAGGGAGAATGTACAGAGAGAACTACAAGAGGCCCGTATTGAATTACGAAGCGTAACGAAAAGTAAGTTAGACTTGTCAGCTAAACTCGAGCAGGCTACTAAGGAACTGGAACACTCGCATGCAAATACTAAAAAGCTTCCTGAAATGCGCGACAAACTTGATAGCTTGAAGGAAGATTATCGATTATTACGGTGAGCTAAACAATCTTTTCACGTTTGCTATTTTCTAATATATCTTCAGTTTGCTCTCATCACTTCCCGGACCTTCATTGACTTCGCTTTCTTATTTCTTTCTTCAGCGCACCTTTACAATTCTTCTTGTTCTCTTATTCTTTGTGTTTTTGTTTTCTTTGGAAATGAAGCAAAACTTTTGAGTACGAAAAAGGCCTGAATGTAGAAAAGGTTGAACAAATGAAGATTTTGGAGAATGACCTGATTGGGATAGCTGGAGAAGTAGAAAGATTACGCACGGAGGTGTCAAATGCTGAGAAAAGAGCTAACGGTGCTTGCTTCTATTCATATTTGAATTCCCATCTCAACTTGTCTTTCTTACTTTTCTACTTGTACTAACAGCACACTTAAATCCATGTAGCTACAATCCCTTACGGTGTTCCAAATATGGACCCAGGTAATATTCATCCGCCTCCCTTTCATGGGAATGGTGGTGGATATTTCGACGGTTTTGGTGGACTGCATCTTCATACAATTCATGGAGCTCCAATTCAAATAATGAATCCATATGCTAGAGGTGGATATGCAGTTGGCCCTCAAGTGATAAATGGTTCAGGAGGTGGTGCTGATGGTGAATTTGGAGTTGGCCCCCAAGTAATGAATGGTCCAGTAGGCGGTGGTGTTGGTAGTGCTTGGGGAGGGGTGTATGATACATCACATACTCAAATGTAAATAAGTATTAGCTGCAAAAATGCACTAGTTGACTACATTCTATTAGTAATAAATTAAATTGTACAAGTGCCTCCTTATCTTGCACTTCAGCAGTTCTTGTATAAAACAGCCCCTCTGCGCCTCAGTGCACCTCTAATAACTATAGATTTTTCCAATCCTAATCTTCTTGTTCATTTTGCACTTTGTTGTCTATGTATTGCATACCTTCCCATAGATACATATTCATGAATGTTGCACTTCTCATTGGTGGCGCAGTGATGCTAATTGAAGCTCTATGTATATTTAAATGCTGGAGTTCATCTGCCTCACTTGATTATAATATTGTTATCCAAATATTGTTATTACAAGGTAGTGCTAGGTGCACTTCTTTTATACATTTGGGATTGAAGGAACTAAAAGTAATCAGGTTGCAATGTGTGTTAGTTAAGTTATGGACTTTTTGTTTACGTTAACAGTACTACACGCTCTGACCTTGTATAAAAAGCTGTTCGAAGAATTGGCTGCAAGAATTGTATGATACTACTAGGCGGTGGTGTGTATAAATCATTTGCTTTGGATCATTGTGCTCTCTTTTATTCTATGTCTCATTCTTTGTGCTCTCTTTTTTAATCTATGTCTCACTCTTCCTACAACATCTGGTTTGTTTGTAATTTGGTATATTATCTACCATAATTTGTGTGTTTTCTTTTTGACATATTGTTAATTAGGTCCATCCTTTCTCTGTTTCTTTGTGATAACTACTTATATACAGATTATAGGTGTTCAACGCTATGAGACCAAGATGGCCGAGGCTTTTGACTCCCACTCATCTCTCACAGCTAATACGCAGCCAGAAAAACCCATTAAAGGCTTTGGAAATTTTCAATGAAGCTAAGAGTAGATACCCTAGCTATCGCCACAATGGTCCAGTATATGCTACCATGATCAGAATCCTGGGGAGCTCAGGGCGTGTGGCTGAGATGAAAGAAATAGTTAATCAAATGAAAGAAGACTCCTGTGAGTGTCAAGATTCACTCTTTGCTAGTGTGATCAGAACTTACGCTAATGAAGGTATGTTTGACGAAGCTATCTCTATATTCAATAGTCTCCCAGAATTCAATTGCGTGAACTATACAGAATCTTTCAATACTCTTTTGGAGATAATGGTGAAGGAATCGAAGCCAGATTCTTGTTATCACTTCTTTTTGGATAACTGTCAAGGTTGGGAAATCAAATCTCGAACCCGGGCCTTGAAGTTACTGATGAACACTCTTTGCCAGATGCACCGCTCTGATCCTGCCCTGCACGTTTTCCAAGAAATGGGTTTCCAGTGGTGTTATCCTGATAGGGACACTTACAAGACCTTAATGAAGGGTTTGTGTGATGATGGAAGACTTAATGAAGCCACCCATTTGTTGTATTCGATGTTCTGGAGGATTTCTCAGAAGGGTTGTGGTGCGGATGTTTCTGTATACAGAACACTTTTGGAGTCCCTATGTGATAACGAACAGATAGACGAGGCTGTGGAATTACTCAAGAAGGTGTTGCAGAAAGGTCTCAAGGCTCCCAAAAAATACTACAAGCAGCTCGATTTTAGCCAGTTTAAATACGAATCAGATGTTGATTACATTAAGTCATTGATCAACGAGGCTTTGATCAAAGGTGGGGTTCCAAGTTCAGATGGTTACAAGGTAATGACTGTTGACCTTTACTCTGAAGGAAAGATCTCTGAGGGAGATAAGGTGCTCGATGAAATGCTCAAAAGAGGCTTTAGACCATCTTTGCCTATCTATGAGGCTAAGGTATCAGCACTATTTGTAGCAGGAAAGGTCGAGGAAGCGGTACATATCGTTGAAAAGGAAATGATCGAGAATAACTGTGTTCCAACTGTGAAATTGCATAATGTTGTAATAAATGGGCTTTGCAATGTGAAAGAATTCGATTGGGCTCTCAGGTACTTTGAGAAGATGTTTAGACAGATTGGTTGTGTTCCTGATAAAGAAACGTACGTATATCTAGTTGATGGATTGTGTTTGGATGGTAGATATGTGGATGCTAGTAGAATGTTGGAAAAGATGTTGATTAATTCGTATTGGCCCGGGGATGAAATATATACGAAGCTTATTAAGGGGCTTTGCGTAACGGGAAAGACATATAGAGCTGTTATGTTGTTGGAGGAGATGATTAGCCAAGCTAAAATCCCAGAAATGTCTTTATGGTATTCATTGGTAACTTCTGTTTGTGGTGAACAAGAGGTTGATATTTTGCCTCTGAAACTTAAGGAGTTGGAAATATAGTTTCTTGCATGGATGTTTCTGTTTCCAAGATTTTTTGCATATTCGAAAAAATAATGCTATCATGTCAGTGTAATCGAGTAAAAATGTAAATTTATGCCAGATTCCTTTTAGAAATTATGCTCTCAGGTTTGGCCCTTAAAACATTTGATACCATAGGGAATTTGGTTTCCCTTTTGTCAAGAGATCAGATTCTTCTCTGTTACTTTTTTTTTTTTGAGATTTAAATTTGGTCATTATTATTGATCGGTGCGTTTACGTATTGAAATTTGGGATCCAAATTTAGAGGAAACTAAATGAGAGAAGATAATACTTCATCCCTCTATTCACTCTCTCTATTCACTTCTTATTACGATTATATATTTTCATACTTTACTTATACTTACACATCAATTATATTTAATTTATATAATATTATATATTTTCTTCTCTCCGTCAAACCACTTATGCTATATCTATATTGTACTATTTATCTTAATATTTGTGTCCAATACAAACAAAAAGTAAATAGAGGAATCGGGAACTAGCAGTTTGGAACCAAAACTGACGGTTCGAAACCGTTGGGCAACCTAGGATGAAATAAAGAGATAGATAATGTTATTGAAGGCTACAATTTTGACTTCAAATTTAACTCATTCCAAAAAAAAAAAAAAAAAATACATATAATGAAATATACTCCCTCCGTTATTTTTTTTAAATGTCACTTTGGTTTTACAAATTAAGATTATAATTTTTTTGCCTATAATGCTCTTAATTTTTAAAATAAAATGAATCCCTAAATGTGTGGGATGGAAAGATTTGTAGGAGATTATATTTTTATCTAGATATTAATAGGGGTAAAATTGAAATATTTGGGGTAAAATACATCAAAATAACATATATTAAAAAAATATTTAAAAAGTCAAAGTGACATTTAAAAAAAACGGAGGAAGTACTAATTTATATGAGAAACAAATTAATTCTTAAAAATTAAATTACAATTTGTAGGATTTTTTCGATATTTGCGGAAACAATATAAAAGAAGAGCAACTCTCTAGTGCACATGGTGTATGGTGCACTCACTGAAAAATTTGTTCCAATTACACTGAAAATCAATTTTTTAGTGTAAATTTTTCTGTGTAATTCAACCACACTTTTCAGTATAATTTAAAGGGTTAATTGCATAAAAATGCACCACTTTTTTTTTCCAACTTTCAATTTAATCCTAAACTTCACGATCAAATTATAAAAACTCAACCTTTTAATGAATTTAAACCCGATACATATTTTTGTGTCTTCGCCCGTCTCCGACCGGTAACTGGTGACGTATCTTGCCAGACCGCCACACTGCTTGCTATTTTGGAATACACGTATTCCCACTCTGCCAAAAATAGTGTCACTCGGCCGAGTGAGTATGTCATTCGGCCGAGTGACACTATTTTTGGCCGAGTAGAAATGATGTCTTGTTCCAAAAGTGAAATTTTCAAGATTTTCGAGGACTTAAGTGCAAAATTCGAACGTGGGCATTTTCCATGAAATATAAAAGGGCGAATTCAGAGCATTTGGAGGACATTTTCGACGGAGATGGAGATTGAACTTGAGTTTTCATCTTCCCACTCATTTATATATATATATATATATATATATATATATATATATATTATGATATGATATTTTATGTGAAAAAAAATATAGTTGTTAAATACGTATACTCCAGCGTGGCGTTTCGGCGAGATATGTCACCAGCTATCGGTCGGAGACGGACGGAGACACAAAAATATGTATCGAGTTTAAATTCGTTAAAAGGTTGGGTATTTATAATTTAGTCGTGAAGTTTAGGATTAAATTGAAAGTTGGAAAAAAATGTGGTGTATTTATATGCAATTAACCCTAATTAAAACAAACTTTTTGACAAAGTATAGAGTGAAACTGGTTTATACATAAATAATTGAAGAGTGTTAGTTGTTTTCATTGAAGAGTATTAGTTGTATTTACTAAAGAGTATTACTGATTTACACTAAAGAGTCTTAGTTGTTCAGTGAAAATGAACTAAGACTCTTACGTGTAAACCAGTAACACTCTTCAGTAAAAACAACTATTACTTTTCAGTGAAAACAACTAATACCCTTCAATGATTCATATGTAAACCAATTTCACTCTATACATACTCAAACATTTTAGTATAAATATGGTCAACTGTTGAGTGAGTGCACCGTGCACTTGGTGCATATGAGAGTTTATAATAGAAGAAATAGTTAAATTTATTATCTTTAATTAAAATTACACCAATTGTATCAAGGGTGTAAGTGTGTAACCAGTTTTTTTTTTTTTTTTTTAATGGACGGACTGGTTGCTGAAATACGATAATTTGAAATAATAATGCAATAAATTTGTGCGTATCAAAAAATAACGCAACAAAATTATAGTCCGGCGAGTGTTTAAGCCAAAATTACAACATTTTTCATATTCACTGGCAAAATTTCTCATATTCGAGGAGGTCTTACGCAAGTCCGATGGCTGAGGTGAATTATTTATCCTGCTTAACATTTCGATGTTCAGCTTTCCATATTTTGATCTGTTACAATTCCATATTTTCATCACGATTACTGTTCGTGAAATTACGGATGTCCCTATTATTTTTCAGATACAACGACGGCTGTTTTTTTTTTTTTTTCGACATTACAATCATGGATGTTAATAGTCGAATAGTCGCGTGATTTTGGGTGGTTCATGTGTTATTCTGTTTTCTGGTTATTTGGATCGATTGTTAAAAAAAAATATTCGGTGGAAGGGTGAATCGTCGATATTTCTGCAGAATCGGTGTCTTCTTATTCGTGATTGTGTTTAACTTGGTTTTTCAGATTGAATTAAAAACTGCGCCTGCTGATTTTCGGTTTCCAACTACTAACCAAACCCGGCATTGTTTCACCCGTTACATAGAATTCCACAGGTTTGTATCGTTGTTTGAAATACATTATTCAACTGTATATTTTTCCTATGTTGATATGCAGCTTGTTGCAATTATGCTATATCTTGATAAGTTAGTATCTCTTCACGAAATCAACAAGTTGTTTGATCAACATGGCAAAAAAAAAATTCAGAACTTATTTTGATTAAATAAGTGATGAGATGATAGTAAGGCATATAATTTGCCTCTTTACCCATCTTTCTACCGCCCTCGTAATTTCTTTACATTTATTTCATTCTTATTCTGCTATATGGGGTGCAAGTGCCTTTAATATGTCCTTAATAGGTTATCGAAGTGGTATTCCTTTTTCACTTATATTAGTAGGAGAAAATGTGTACTATTACTTTGCATGTGCATTGGAATTTGGAGGGATTAGTCAGAATTTGAAAATATATATGATCTTATGTGAGTATTCTGGCACTTGGAAGTTCACATTGAAATTATGTTTAATTAGTTCCTGTATTTACATTTACTATGATATGTTTACACCAAAAAATGTGAAGTGTTCTCTGGCAGGATGTAGGGGAGAAAGGAAGGTTTTCACTAGCTTTCTCAAGTCAATCCTTTCGTAATTGTATGGTCTAGTGCTGTGGGGATATTTAGATTATGACCCTTCACATGAATGAATGTCATAAAGTTCCTTTTGTGTGAAGTTCTTTTTAAATATTAACAACTAGAAAAGAAGACACATAAAGGGGAAGATGATGAATAAAAGTTATGCACTTGGGGTGCATATAGTTGTCTGAGAATTTCTATTATTCAGCTACGTACGTGGTTTTTGTCGTGTTGTCAGGTGTGTGGCTGCTAAGGGTGAAGAAGCTAGTGAATGTAATAAGTTTGCCAAATACTATCGTTCCCTTTAACCAGGCGAATGGGTAAGTTGATTTGAGCCTCTCCTTTCAATTTGGTTTCTATAAATTAATCATGATTGTGCCCGCTTCTAATAATTTCCGAGTCATTGAAAGGTCCCATGCATTATAGATGCTTTTTCTGTAAGGACAGAAGCTGATTTCATTCTATACTATTCTAGATTTGATGTAAAACACACGTGCTTAATTATTTCCATGCACATATATCGGTACATTTAGATATGTGTTCTTATGCTTTTATCTTAAATAGAGAAGAACTATTATTAATGTGACATCACAATGTCAAGACGTCATTTGCTTAACAATTTGGAGATGGAATGAGTTCCGAATTCTAATGATGCATTCTTCTCTGTACATTTGTTTTAAGACTGAAGAAAGTGATAAAAGGCTTGTGTCTCGCTGAACAAATTTGGTTTGGTTGTGAAATATCATATTATGATTTTGGCCATTTTATTTGGTTTTGAATTGGGAAATAGTTTTTGATGTACCTGCTTATTTAGAAATTTGATACTTGTGTTCAGAAATAATGTATCGATGACATTTATACAACATTGATCTCAGGCATCCATTCATTGAGGCAGTGATGTTAATCTTTGCACTCTCACGTAGCTTGCTCTTAGAAAATATTACCAAACACCACATTTTCATCTTTTATATTGGTCTCTTTCAGAACCTTTTAAGAGAGAGAATGACCAGGATATCGAAATACGTCAAACTTTATGCTTTAATGTATATTTTTTTCCTTTAGCTGCTGTATTCAAACATTTCCTGTAATTCCCAAAGGATGCAAAAAAACATGTGATGATCAGATGATGCCAAAAGGAGATGATGTTTAATGGTAGTTTTCAATGTTCTTTACACACATATATAAAATGAACTAAATAACATTTCTCTCATTTTCTTGTACTCCCACGAGGTTCTGTCGACATTTTCAAGTTTGTATCAACTTATTTAAACTCAGATAATAAATTCTTAATACCATGAGAGTGTTTTACTGATTTGTGGGACATTAGATTCACCAGTAGAAGGCTTATATTCCTTGGCGTTTTAAGGAAACTTCTTCTCTTATTTTTCGTGTCTGCTTGATCTACTAAGAATTTCGCATCAAGTACTTCGATTATCTTATAAGAGTTTGTGTTATCTTTCATGGATCACATTACTATTTGCAGGTTGAGAAATGGAACGAGCAGAGGGAGAATGGGACATTCCCAGGGCCTCTCTAGTTTTAACACCATCCTAGTTTCTCTGGATTTCTATGCTTGTGTAAGTGTTTGCCATTTACAATTTCTTTTTCTAAGAAGCAAGTCACTTGTGTTTGGTTTGAACAGCAGCGGATCCAGTAAATTGATCCTTGGGGGCTGTAATTAAAATTTCGAAGCTTATATTATACTAATTTGATAGTTTTATATGCATCAGGTGCATCGTGCAATTAAAGTACAATTTTTAATAATATTGATTGCTTTCAATGAAAAATGCAGTTGTTTTCACCGCACTTATTAGTGAAAACAATCAATATTATTCAAAATGCATTTGAGTAGTATGGTGCACCGGGTGCACTCATGACCTACTCATATAATATATAATATACTATATACAAGTAATAGGTAGTATTAGTAATATACAACACTCCCTCTATCTCATACCTACTTGCCAAAAATGTCTCATTCTTGTCCAGTCATATTTTTATAAATGACAATAAAACAATATTGTTTTTTACAATCATATCCTTCTTACAATCTTATGTTATAACTTTATGCATACTAATTCACCTATTATTAATTAAACTCAATAGTGAAGTAGCAAACTGAGTTTAGTAAAAGGCCCTATAATAGATCATGTTATAGTAATATTTGTATAATGTATGCAATTTGAGTTGACAACTTCTGATACCCATTTGGCCATTGCCGCAAATAATTAAGCATCACATAGTTTGAAGGTTAGTAGATTTTATTGGTTATCGAATTATATTGCCGGTTTCTTCATTGCATAAAATGCTAATGCTACGTTCTATATTTATTTAGGCCTTTTGTTTTCTGTGTCCCTTTCGTTTTTTCTTCATAATTCTGATTTGGAAAATTCTTGTATGAAATAATGCAACTTTAGTCGAGTTTAATTTAAATATATATCGCACCTTTATTCACTAGTTCAGATTACCCATGTTTCAATGCTTTCGTTTGGTTACAATTGTTTGGTTAGAAATTAGGTAGAAATTGTTGATCTTAGGAATTAAGTTAGGAAAGGGAGATGGGATGTTTTAAGTTTGTAAACTTCAAGTTTTGTTTTATTAATTTAGTATTCACATTGGTTCTTTAAATGGAAAGAAAATAGTACTCCACTTGATTGCCGCTTGTATTAAAGGTTCGTTTCAATTTCAATTGTCCATTTCTATAAATTGACAATTTTTATTTACCCAAATATCATGAAAGACAATTTTATTTTATTTTATTTATCACAATGCTATAAAAAATTAATTTTACCACTATAAATATTAATAAACAATTATCGCATTAATACCTGTGTTAGAAGCAAATGGACGGTCAAGATGGGGCTGGAAGGAGTAATGGAAAATCGAACATCTAGTAAAATAAAATAAATTAAAATAAACGTTGAAAGAATTGAAACGTGAGTAACAGGCTAACAGATAACGATTTAATTTGGAGTTCTAGAAAAAAAAAAAAAAAAAAAAAAAAAAAAAACAGAAGAGAAAATGGAAGTCGATGTTTACGCAATTACGTGTAGTGATGACTGGTGTGCACAGTAAACGTGTTCAATCGACAGATTTAATGCATTGAGATAAGGACTATTGACCATTCATTAAAATAAAAGGAATAACATGTGGAATATTAGCCAAGTCATTTTCAAATAATTAAAACTTTTTTCAACATACTGTTAGGTATTATTAAAATTTCCCGTTTTTTAAGTTTTAGTATTAGCTAAACATAATTTGACCCTCTCCGTTAAATACTATCTTTATCACGGATCAACAAATTCTTATGTAGATGAGAGATGGATTCAAATTAAATGACATTTTTTACTCTTACAGTTATTTGCTAATCTAACTTATGCTTACCACTCGAATTAACCACGAGTCTTGATTAATTTACCTAGTCTTCCTAATCAAAATTTGTGTAAAAAGATATCACAATTTATAAATCAAGATAAATTAACATTCATTTTAAATGTTAAAATGTCAATTTCAAATTATATTTCATCTTAGTGCAATAAATCTCATGCAAAATCTACCACTAAATAAATGAGTGATGTCTCACTAGATAATTTAAGTCGGATGATAAAATTGATAATAAAAACAGATTCCAAAGGGGTGTATCTTAGATGTAGGCCTTCTACGGTTATATTGCGGGAATAAATTTAACTCAAATTAACAAGAATATTTGAATTCAAATAAAAGAAACTTCAATCAAGGTTTATTTTAAATTAAAAAATTACCGATTTTTTTTTTTTTTTTTACAAGGTAATCAGCAGCTACACGTTGAGGATGTGAGTTAGTAGAATAAAAACACCAATGTTATAGCAGGCAAATCATGCGAAAAATGTATAAATCATGTATCACACGAATTTTGCAATCAGATATACTTTTGTCCAAAGTATTATTTGAATGTGTTACACCCGGTATTGCTACCCGATCAATCGGGTAGCAGGGTTAACCTACCAAACCAAAGAGCGAGCGAAAGAATCCAGTCAGCGAGCCCGGCCAAGCCGTCGGGGAGGGGGCCAGAGCTGCCCGTCGACGACCTCCAAGAGACAGCAGATAAAAGACGACTCGTGGACTAAAGCCAGTCGGCCAGCGGCGAGATTCAGGTCACCCCGGAGGGTCCCTGCCCGCTTCCTGGGGACATGACCCCCAGAGTACCCGCCACCTACTCGATACCCGGATACTCGTGTACCCGTCTGCCCGTCCTCAGGCGTTGCCAGCTACGTAGTATGTCTAGTTCCGTCAGACTTGGGGATGGGACAGAGTCAGAGCAGGGCCAGCAGGATAGGTCCCATCAACAAAGGGCAACAGTGCCAAGTGGCGTCCTCTCATTGTCCCATAGGGGGGGGGGCTGTAGCCACTCATGACTGTCCAACTAGGATTCAGTGGGGCCCGCGGGCATACCAGCTCAAGATGGTGAAGCCCACCATATACACTATAAATAGGGCCTTAAATGCCCATTGTAAGGACACAACACATTTATTGCAAAAACTTCACTTGAGAGCTCATTTACTTTTACATTCATTACTCCCAGTTTACATAAATCCACGAATCCTACCCGCTGGGAGCTTGACGGCTAGTTCCTCAAGAAATCGTTGTCAACAATTTGGCGCTAGAAGGAGGATAACTAATAGTGAAGTACACTCGGTTTCATTTATTTAGTTATCCACATCGAACCACATTCTTTTTTCTCTCGAAAAAAAACCAGAAGCTTACACCAAAATGGCCACGTCCAAAGCTACCCGCACCAGCAACAAGTCAAAGATATCGCCGAAACCGCTACCCCGACCCCGGCCATGGCGGCAACACTCCAGGGGCCTTTTGAGTTCTTGTCCGCCATACGGACTCCGGAAGACCTACAGGCGGCAAAGGCGATGATCGAATGCCGCCAGGCTTAAATCGACGCAGCTTCTATCCGTACCCATCGGGCCGGAAAGGAGCCAGCCCAAACAAGGGCCACCAGCAACCCTCGGCCAGAGCGGGAGTCGGCCAGGAGGGCCACCACTTATGTGGCCCGGCCTTAGAACCTGAAGAGGCACCTCGACGAGGAGGCCGACTCACAGCGTGCCTCCCACCGGCCAGCGGGTTCAGTCTTCTCCAGACTAGGGTCTCAAGCTCGAGGGGCTGCCCGACCCTGCGAATCAAACGCAAGCTCCATACCCCGGGAGCGAGAAAGGGAAAGCTCTTCCCGACGTCACAACGACGCGGCCCCGAGGCCGTCGGTCCGTGGCCGTCTGGGAGACAACCCGCGTCCCCAATCTCCCCCCACGGCTGACAACGCCATGGCCGAAATCTTGAAAAAGGTGTCGGGCCTGGAGGCAAAGCTCGAGAAACGCGACGGGCAACACCACTTCACTCACATGCCCAACTCACCCCTCGCAGACATCCTGGAGCGAGCACCCGCCCAGCCAAAGATCAACGTGGCCGCGGTGGGACAGTATGACGGGGAGATGGACCCCGTCACCCACTTGAGTAAGTACTCAACTTACATGATCTCCATGGGGGCCACCGACGCCACCCAGTTCCGGATGTTTCCATTGACCCTCGGTGATAGAGCTCACCGTTGGTACTCCTCGCTACCCGCAGGGAAGGTGGTCTCATTCCACCAACTGGGGGAATTGTTTCTGGAGCACTTCTCCTCTATGGCGCCACGACTGGCCGGCGCCAACCCATTTACCAGCTTGGCCCAAAGGAAAGACGAGTCGGACCGGGCGTACATTAATTGGGTCGACAACATAATCATGGAGGGCGAGCCTGTCGGGGACGAGGTCAAGCTCGTCGGCATCATAGGCGGACTTCGCCTAAAAACGAAGCTGTGGAAGTCCATGAACAAGGACTACCCCAAGTCTTATGCGAAATTTCGGCAGAGGGCCGGAAAAATTATCTACAACGCCGACATCCTAGCTCAGCGGCTAGGAGAGAGCGCCCAGGCAGAAAAGGAGAAGCCCCGTGCTCAGACGGGCACCACGCCGAACCGGAGGAATTTTTCCTACCGGGCTCCCCAACCGTTCAAACCTTTCAACTCCGTCGAGGTAAAGCTGGTCGAGAAACCCCGAAATACGTGTACGTACAGATCCGGGACAAGAACATGGTGCCCAAAGCCCGTCCATGGGTCCACAAACTAGGAGTGCAGCTCAACCCCAACAAATACTGCCACTACCACCAGACCGTCGGGCACAACACCAGCGAGTGTCGCGACCTCCTGAAGCAGCTGTGGCGGCTTTTCGAAGAGGGAAAGCTGGAGGAATTCATGAAGAGACCGGCGACCAAGCCGGAGGCACAACCCGCTGCCCACCATGTCGAGCGAAACTGAGAGGGAGCCCTCATCTGCCAGCCGATGCCGGAGAACCATGCTCGTCGCGCCGTCAATATGCTCACCCCGATGGGGGGATTTGCTCCTTCCATCACGCTCTCCAACCGCCGGCAGAAAAACGAGTTGCAGGCCATGGACAACGTCCACCAGATCACCATGCCGGTCAACATGATGGCCAAGGAGTCCGATCTCCTCGCCTTCAGGGAGGAGGACCGCACGGGGGTCATCTACCCCAACCACGACGCCTTGGTCGTGTCGGTCAACATCATGGGCGTCACCGTCCACCGCATGCTGCTCGATTATGGGGCGTACTGCAACATCATTTTCAAAGCCGCCTTCGTCCAGCTGGACAGCTCCTTCGAGAAATACGTGGAGCCGTGCGACCAGATCATCAAAGGCTTTGGGGACACTACCGTGAAGCCATATGGAATTGTTAGGCTAGCTGTAGAGTTAGTTTCTAGCATAGATGTTGAGGTTAAGGCTTCGAAACAACTCAACTTTATAATAATCGACCAGCCGTCAACCTATAACAGTTTTCTCGGCAGGCTATTCGAGCACGAGTTCGAAGCCGCTGCCTCAGCATTCTATTATTGTATCAAGTTCCCAACCCCCTCTGGGAAGGTAAGAACTCTTAAGGGTAATCAAAAAATGGCACGCGGATGTTTGGCGTATATCGATCTTGCTTTAAATTCCGCAAATCTAGATCTCATTTGTACTGTCGGGGAGAGAGATATGGATATAGACGAAGAAAACCCACCCAATACCCACCCTATGGAAGAAGGTTCTCAAACTTTCGTAGACGCTTAAATCGAGCTGGAACCAAGAATCGGCTTTGAGCCTATGGAAGTCGATAGCACACTGACAGGTGAGATAGACGATCCTCGCTTCAGGGAGCGGGGTGCCAGCCCGATAGAAAAGCTAATATCGGTAACAATGAAGAATCAACCAGAAGTGTGCGTCCAGCTCGGCTCAATAATGTCCGATGAGATGCGAGCTACGATTACGATATTTCTGGAAGAAAACTTGGACGTATTCGCATGGTCCTATAAAGACATGGTCGAGATCGATCCAGCAATATGTTCCCACCAGCTGCACATCGACCCGACCCGCAAGCCGATTTCGCAGAAGAGAAGGAAATTCGGGCCGGACAAGTACGCAGTCATAGCAACCGAGGTCAAGAAGCTACTCGATAATAAGCTAATTGGAATGGTCAACCCCGATGACAAACCTCAGTGGGTATCCAACGCTGTCCTCGTCAAGAAGAGCAACAACACCCGGCGGCTATGCATTGACTTCACAGACCTAAACAAAGCATGCCCAAAAGACCACTTCCCGATTCCGCACATCGATCACCTAGTGGACAGCATAGCCGGGCACGAGATGCTCACTTTCATGGACACTTTCGCCGGCTACCACCAGATCCTGATGTCTACCGACGACCAAAAATACACCACTTTCCTCACGGAGAAAAACATGTATTTCTGGAAGCGGATGCCATTCGGGTTGATGAACACAGGGGCAACCTATCAAAGACTAGTCAACCACATGTTCCAGGATCAAATTAGGACGACCATGGAGGTGTATATCAACGACATCATCATCAAAAGCGAGAAGAAAGAAGACCACCTCACCCACCTAGCCGAGGCGTTCGAAATTCTGAGGAAGTATCGGATGAGGCTCAACCCGAAGAAGTGTAGCTTTGGCGTCGAGTTGGGTAAGTTCTTGGGGCACATGGTCAGCCAGTGGGGCATCGAGGCAAATTCGACCAAGGTGCAGGCAATCCTCAACACGAGTGCTCCCCGCACGGTAAAGGAGGTGTAGCGAGTTACGGGCAGCCTTGCCGCCCTCAGCCGTTTCATCTCCCGTATGGGGGACCGGTGCAAACCTCTATTCGATAGCATGCGGAAGGGGAAACTGAACTGGACGCCACAGAGTCAGCTCGCATTCGATAATTTGAAGGTATATCTCTCGAACGCCCAAATACTGGCCAAGCCCGTCCCAGGCGAGAAGCTCTACTTATACTTGGCGGCTTCAGAATCAGCTCTCAGCGCTGTGCTAGTGCGTGCTGAGGGGCAGGCACATCTGCCAATCTATTATGTCAACCAGACACTCCACGCCGTCGAACTACTGTACCCGTCATTGGAAAAACTGGCTTACGCGTTAGTAATGAGCTTGCGAAAGTTGCGGCCATACTTCTTCGACCACCAGGTCGAGGTGCTAACCACCATGCCACTACGACAAGTCTTACATCGGCCAGATACGGCGGGCAGGTGCCTCAAGTGGGCAGTGGAAATTGGTCAGTTCGGGGTCATGTATGCTCCCCGAACGTCCATCAAAGGCCAGACGATGGCCGACTTCATAGTCGAGCTCACCTACCCGGAGACGATGTCCAAGATTAAGCAACCACCATGGAAGATGTACGTCGATGGATCCTCCACAACCACACGAACCGGGGCAGGAATTGTCCTACTCAGTCCGTCCGGCTAATCATTTACGATGGCCATCAGATTCGGATTCCACACGATAAACAATGAGGCCGAATACGAAGCGTTGATCAATGGCTTGGAAATAGCCATGGCCATGAGAGTAAAGCGGCTACAAGTTTACAGCGACTCACAACTCGTGACATGCCAGATTTCGGGGGAGTACGAGGCGCGCAGCGATAGGATGCTGGCCTACCAAGGGTTGGCTAAAAACTTACTCGGAAAATTCGACCAGGTGCACATAGAGGTGGTACCCCGACTCAACAATACGCAGGCAGACGCTCTTGCCCGTCTCGCAACGTCCGAGGGGGCGACCGACATATCACAGATCACGGTCACTTACATGTCCACTCCGTCGAGCTCGAACCCGCGGGTGGCCAGCATGGAGCAAGGGTGGGATAGCTGGATGACCCCAATTCTGAATTACCTTCACAACGGTAAACTCCCAGACGATCGGCTAGATACACAATCGTGGGGGACCATTTGTACAAATGAGGTTTTGCCCTACCTCTCTTAAGATGCATAACACCGGAGCAGAGAAGGAAGATCTTGGAGGAAATCCACAAGGGGCTCTGCGGGAACCACGCCGTGGGCCAGGTACTCACCCAGAAAGTTATCCGCCAGGGCTATTTTGGCTCACCTTGAAGAAGGACGTGATCGGCTACGCAAGGGCGTGCCACACATGCCAAATATACTCGCCAGTAATTCACCAGGCTCCAACCGAGCTTACTTCAATTTTAAGCCTGTGGCCGTTGATTAGGCGTGAAATTGTCAGAATTTATAGCTCGAAATGCCCGTGTTTTAACTGAGTTATATGAGTATTTAGAGTCATTTGAGTATCATTTTCATAAACTAATGAATTTGTCTCTTTGATGCTCATAGATGGATGGAGGGCGAAAAGAGGAGTTCGTAGGACTTTGAATCGACTCAAACGGATGCCCGAATGAGAAGATATCGAAGAAATATGATTGGTATTAGTGCGCGAGAAGAAAAGTATCAGTTGAAGAAGGAGGATGGCCACTCGAGCTGGACCACTCGAGGATGTTGCTCGAGCGCCCAAAACTTACAGAGGATTTCGAGCATTCGAGCTACTCGAGCGCTAGCGCTCGAGCCATTGCACCGTTCGAGCTACACTACTCGAGCGCCAACGCTCGACCCCTTGATGCATTCGAGCTATTGAGCTCGAGCGCCCCCGCTCAAGCGGGTGCTGCTCGAGCACTTTCATGTTTTTGCCTCCGGATTCGTTTTTCGGCCCATGAGTTCCCGATTCGGCCCGATGCTTATATATACTTGTTCCGAACTCGTTTTAAGGGGAATCACAGACCACTTCATACCACATCACTTTTAGAGTTAGTTTTTGGAGAGAGAAAGAGGAGAAGAGACGAGCAAGCTTAATTTTCACGTATAGTCGAGGTTTTCTTATGAATTCTTAGTTTTTTTTCGATTTTAGTTTCTTTTCATTAGCTCGTTGATGTTAAACACTTGAGACTTCATTTTTATCAATCTAATTTCAGTTCTTAGCATTTATTTCTTAAAACCCTAGTTTATGTTTAATAATTTCTTAGTTCAAATCATCATGTTTATGTTCGTTACTTCTTCAATTATCTTTGTTACCGTTAAAACCATGTCTAGCTAAAACCCTTGTATGCTTAGGGTAGGATGAACTCGTAAAAGTAGGATGTGGGTACGTAATTAGGGTAATTCGTGATGTTTAGTTTTAATTCTCTTGATTAATGAATTCTTAAAATCAATCTTAACTTTACCTTTGAATTTCGTTCGAAAAATGTTAGAGAGAGGACGACCTTATCACTCTTTAACAACTAGTAGACTTAATGAGTGGGTTTAGAAAGGGTTAAATAATCTACCGGTTTATCTAGGGAGGACGACCGCATCACCTTAGTTAAATTAGGGTCTCTTTAATTATGCACAATCTATTAACTTGTTTAGTGGATTCGTGAAGTCGATTGATAGGACGAAGTATTAGGGATAAATTCTTGAGCTTTTAGTCTTTCGATCTTTTACTTAGAATTGTTACTTGCACATCACGAGTATTCTAATTACCGTACCAACTCCGTTAGTATACGTAGGAATTCCTATCCCGAGCATCATTACCTCATATTTGCAAATAACCCTTAGTTAATTAGTTTTATTCGTTCTTTAGCATAATTAGTATAATTTAGTTTAGAATTAATTTCTTAAAAAGCTAAAAATATACACTCATATTAATTACGACGCGTAGATCTTCAGGGATCTATTCGCATACATTCCTTCCCTTGGTTTCGATAATACTTGGTTCTATACTTGCCAATACTACAGTGAACCCGTACTCCTGCGGGGAAACTACTAGTAGAAAACTAGTATTTTCGGTTCAAGTCAATGGCGCCGTTGCCGGGATGGCGATGTATGTCATTTGAATAGGACTTGTAGATAGCTTAGTAGCTAGTAGTGAGTGTTTTACTTTTCTGTTTTATTCGTACGTGTTCGGCAGTTGCGTTTTTATTCTTTTGTTATGTTGGAAAAATAGGGGTGCCCGGAATCTATTCGGGATGAAATTTAAATTCAATTATTACTAGCATGAATTAATCCTAATTAATTCAAATAATAATTCCAACAACTAATTTATAATCATGCATGTTGAATTAATTCACATAAAGTCTAGGCGAAATAAACAAGAATTTATGTGACTTACGTACCTCTTGTAGACCTGGCCTTTGAATAAACGGGACAACCACTATCACGCTTTATCAACCCAAAAACCTTCTCAAGTATTTCCATTTTGCCTTACTTGATCACCGGTGGGAGATGCTTTCAAGTAATTTAAATAATTAAGAAAAAAGAAAAATATATATGCTCTTGATTTTTCCAACACATGAAATTATGTACTTGGGGATGAAATAATCACCCCCTATTTATAAAGGTAGTGGCAAAAAATATGAGGAGATATGGGCTTGGAAAAAATCTTTTCTTAGTCTCTATGTAATCTTGAATATATCTCATATATTTTTTTCTCCATAATAAAATATTCGACAAAAATCTCACTCTTATTTTCATGCCCACATTGATCGAAAATTATAGAGAGAATATCCAAGATTTGGATCTTCTTGAATATATGAGATAATCTTGTATTCCAAGAATACTTATCTTCCATAATATCTTTCCAAGAAAATCAACAAAATCTTTTCTCAATATATTTTCCTAATTTTCGAAAAATACAAGAAAAATTAGCATTATATTATCTTTTTATTTTAATCACGTTATCATTATTGGGCTACTTAATGGGCTACTTGAGGGGCCTTTAAGGAGAATTAAGATTGGACCTCCTAATGGACTTCTGAATTTTAATATTGAGCCCCAATATAATTCAATCCATTAATATTATTTATTACCACTAATAAATTAATATTGCACTATCCATCTTAATCCATATTACGATAATATGGGCTCCCGGTTATTATTTCCCGCGTTTAAGATTATCAAGTCCATTAATTAGTTAAGCTTCTGAATAGCTCTAAATTAATTAATATATTTCACCTTGGAGTAAAGACAGCACAACATTATTATCCGTACCGAAGAAACTGATTCTTCACTTGCAAGATTTGGTACGATAAAACTTCTGAGCCCACCAAGGGGACTAATCACATGAGCCGTACTCGTACGCATTTCTCCGTATTAAATCTTAGCAACCGTCGTATGATTAATATTACTGCCCAAAGCACAAGGTTCGAAGTCACAATGATTCTCACCCAACATGAATCAAAGCAGTAACCATTAAGCACACACGGTCCTATTTAAGTGACGGAGATTAAGAAATAAACAACCACTGAGGTCTAATTCTTCACATTTCAGAACAGAAGAATGTATCCTCGCTGTAGGTCCTCTTCAACACATACTAAATGTGCTAGTGCAATCTCTTAGTCAAGACAGACCAATCTGAGACTTACACATCGACCTTTCACGGCGGATTGTTCAATTCCACCTAGGCCGTGAAAATGTACGTTTAGTTACAAGGAAACTGTTAATGTTGTCTTCCGTGATCAGATATCACCACATTAACTACAATGTAACTAGTACTATTATGAACTGTTTGCAATAAATATTCAACATTCAATCATATCTAAAGCATATGCGTTAGAAGAATTATTCTCATAAAACAAGTGTTTTATACACGAGTTATACAAAGTAAAAGCATACTTTCACGTATAACTCCAATAATCTCCCACTTATACTTAAAGTCTGCTTTTTAATATTCATCATGCATGTCTTAGTGTAGTAGCTCTACGTGACATCTCATGTCAACCCACACTAACCTAATAATTCCTCCCACTTATACTCAAAGCAGATTGGCAATAGTCTTGACTCCCATTCCTTCCACATGTCTCTCGAATGTACTCTGAGGCAGACCCTTTGTGAATGGATCCGCTAGGTTGTCATCCGACGCTATCTTTGCCACCTCTATATCTCCTCTCTTAACGATTTCTCGTATAAGATGGTATTTTCTTTCTATGTGTTTGCTGGCCTTGTGGGCTCTCGGTTCCTTTAAATTTGCAACTGCTCCGGCATTGTCACAAAAGACAGTTATCTTGTCGGGCAAATTCGGAACAACATCCAATTCCACTAAGAAGTTCTTGAGCCAAACTGCCTCTTTCGCTGCTTCACAAGCAGCTACATACTCGACTTCCATGGTCGAATCGGCGATGTATTTCTGCTTAACGCTTCTCCATGAAATGGCTCCTCCTCCCATGCAAAACACACTACCCGAGGTTGACTTTCTTGAGTCTATGTCTGATTGGAAATCCGAGTCCGTGTATCCCACGGGAACAAGACTATCTGACTGGTAAATCAGCATCCGCTCACGAGTTCTTTTCAGATACCTCAAGATGCACTTTACGACAGTCCAATGGTCTTTCCCGGGATTACTTTGATATCTTGCCACCAAGCCCACGGTAAAGCAGATATCCGGTCTCGTACACATCATTGCATACATAAGGCTTCCTACGGCCGAAGCGTACGGAACACCTTTCATGTCATCTATCTCCACTTGCGTCTTAGGGCTCATTTCTTTTGATAGATGGATTCCGTGCCTAAAAGGTACAAAACCTTTCTTAGAATCTTGCATGCTGAAACGCTTCAAAATAGTGACAATGTATGAAGCTTGCGATAAGCCCAACATCCTCTTCTTGCGATCGCGAGTGATCTTGATCCCAAGGATGTGACTGGCTTCCCCTAAGTCCTTCATATCAAATTGTTTTGACAGCCATACCTTTACGTCTGACAATACCTTTACATTGTTTCCAATGAGCAGAATATCGTCTATGTATAATACTAAGAATACAACCGCAGTTCTGTCACACTTCTTATACACACAACTTTCAAACTCATTTTGATCAAACCCATAAGACTTAATCACTTGATCAAAACACTGGTTCCAAGTACGTGATGCTTGCTTAAGTCCATAAATGGATCTCTTAAGCTTGCATACGAGATGCTCTTGGCCTTTTTCAATGAAACCTTTGGCTGTTGCATATAGATATCTATCCCGTCAAGACTTCCGTTAAGGAAAGCTGTCTTGACATCCATTTGCCAGATCTCGTAATCTAGGTACGCAACGATCGACAAGAGAATATGGATGGACTTAAGCATAGCTACAGGCGAAAAGGTTTCCTCATAATCGATCCCTTCTTTCTGAGTATACCCTTTGGCCACAAGCCTCGCTTTGAAGGTCTCAACCCTTCCGTCCGGTCCTCTTTTCCTCTTGTACACCCACTTGCATCCAATGGGTTCTACCCCATTGGGTGGCTCGACCAACTCCCACACTTGATTATGATCCATCGAACCCATCTCGGTTTCCATTATCGTTTGCCAATACTCCGCATCTTTGTCTTGGATTGCCTCGTCGTATATCCATGGGTCTGATTCATCACCGGGAACCAAATTCGAAGATTCTTCTATCCCTATGAATCTCTCGGGTTGCCTAGCAATCCTACCACTACGACGGGGTTCTGGTTGTGAAGATGTGACGTGTGGTACATCATCTTGTATACTTGGTATCGAGGTTTGACCTCTCAATTCTTCTAAGGTAATTTCACTTTTAGGCTTCCGATTGTTCATATAGTCTTCCTCCAAGAATTTAAAGTGTGTACTAATCACGGTCTTTTGATCCTTGGGACTATAGAACATACATCCTTTCGTTCCCACAGGGTATCCTATAAACAACCTTAATTCCGAACGTGGATCCAACTTACCGGCTTCCTTGTCTAGCACGTATGCCGGACAACCCCAAATCCGTAAATGTCTTAGACTGGGCTTGCGCTCGGTCCACAATTCTATTGGGGATTTAGGAACCGATTTGGATGGCACCAAGTTTAGAATATAAGCCGCCGTTTCTAAGGCATTACCCCAAAACGACTTGGGTAAATCTGAATAACTCATCATGGATCTGACCATCTCTAAAAGTGTCCGGTTTCTTCGTTCCGCCACACCATTCTGTTGAGGGGTTTCCGGAGCGGTTAACTGGGATACGATCCCTTTCGTCCGATAAGTAGTTCATGAATTCATCGCTGAGGTATTCGCCTCCACGATCTGATCGTAGAAACTTGATACTCTTTTCCCTATGTTTCTCGGCTTCGGCCTTAAACTCCTTGAACTTATCAAAAGTTTCAGACTTATGCCTCATAAGGTAAATGTACCCATATCTCGAGTAATCGTCAATGAAGGTGACGAAATACTCATACCCCATTCTCGCTTTGATCATCATTGGACCACACACATCGGTATGAACGAGTTCTAACACTTCTGTGGCTCTATTCCCCTTGGCTCCAAATGCCCTCTTGGTCATCTTACCCTCTAAACAGGATTCACAAGTTGGAAACGATTCGACTTGGAATGATTCCAAGGATCCGTCTTTCACCAAAATCTCTATCCGCTTTAGATTAATATGACCTAGTCTAAGATGCCATAGAAGTATTTCGTTCATCTCCGAAGAACGCTTTCTTTTATTACTTGAAATGATCGATGTGTTATTAGATTCATTATTTGAGTGGTGTGCACACTTAATCATATAGAGATTGTTTACCAATGTTCCATGACAGATAGTATCATTCTTAAAAGAAACAGTAACAACTTTATTAAAAGTAACTGAATATCCATAAAAAAATAACTTAGAAACCGAAATTAAATTCTTCCTAAAGTTCGGAACGTATAAAACATCTCTTAAAATTAAAACTCTATCTTCAAAAGATAGGTGTACGACTCCCACTGCTTTGGCTGCCACTCTCATAGCATCGCCCAAAGTGATGGTGATCTCATTCTTCCTAAGTCGTCGGGTTAGCTGGAACCCCTGAAGAGTGAAACAAATATGATCAGTTGCCCCAGTATCCACTACCCAAACGTGGGCAGCATACGCCGCAACATAAGTTTCAACGACTAAAGCATGAGACTTACCTTTCTTTACCGCCTTCTTAGGCTTAGAACAGGTCGCCCTTCAATGTCCCTTCTCACCACAATTGAAGCACTTACCCTTAGCAGCTTTCTTTCCACCTCCTTCTCCCTTTGCCTTGGGTTTCGCAACGGTTGGATTTGCTTGGGTCTGGCCTTTCGTCCTCTTTCTCTTCTTCCCTTCCTTGGGACCCGAAGAGGCAGACGGACCGTTTGCCACCATAGCAACAATTTGATGATCCATTAAAGTCTCCGCCGATACCAAAGCTTGCAAGAGCTTGGGCAAACTATTTGTCCGGTCATTCATTTGATAGTTCAACTGAAACTGCTCAAAGCTCTTCGACAGAGAATGGAGAAAGAAATCGACCTTAGTGGGGAGATCAAATTCCGCACCAAGTACTTCCAACTTGTTGAGATAACCCATCATCTCGATAACGTGATCCCTTACGGGCGTACCTTCCACCATCTTCAACGAAAGCATCTTTCGCATGGTGATTTGCCTAGCTGTACGGTTCTGATGTTTAAACATCGCTTCAAGATTGAGAATTATCTCAGAGGCGGTCTCCATGTGTTGGTGTTGGTGTTGCAACACATCTGACATTGAAGCCAGAATAGTACACCTAGCCATCTCATCGGAGTCAGACCAACTCTTATGCTCTTTTTTGACCGCCTTGGTCGCATCTTCGGCAGGCTCTTGGGGCTTAGGAGTAGTAAGTACCCATTTGTGGTGTTGAGCGGTTAGGACAATATCAAGATTACGTTTCCAATCAACATAATTCTCACCGACAAGTTTATTATCTTTAACTATACTAAATAGTGGATTAAAAGGTTGCGACATGATGAACTGAGAATAAAACATACATTCATATCAATATCTAGAAAAATACGAAATTATCACATAATTCGATCACATCAATTATATTGAAACCTTAAAACAATATAATTATGCATCAGCCAACATCTCGAAACAATTTAAATGCGCCACGAGGGGTGGTCTATACATTTAAACACATTCAAGTGGATCACAAACTTTAAAAGTTACAAATCCTTAATTCAAAATTAATAGTTGGCTCCCACTTTGACCACATAAAAATTGACAGGGACTCCGAGGGGAGTAAGTTAATATCAATTTCTTATGTCTAAGTAATAACCATAATTAAATACAGGATTATTATTTCGCTTTGAGCAAGCCACTCGTGGTGAGGGTCAATACCGCCACTAGTAATAATCCACAATCATCATTTCGAAATTTATTCATGTGAAATCCATTCTTTTGGCCGATCCGAGGGGGAAATGTATTCCAAAAGAACTTCACAAATAAATAAATTATTGAAGCCAAATTAATCCAATTTTAATATCCAGAATAAAATTGCGATTAAATAAATATACTTAGTAATTTTCGAAAGTAAGGTTTTTCTTGGACAATAAAATTCATGCAAACACATATTAACAAATAATAATAAGTGCACGAAATAAAACATCCATCAAAACAAAATTAAACACATTGGAGCACTCAAATCCAATTGTCACGATTTAATTTCTTCACGTCTTGATACAAAATATCGTCCTTGTTACTTTCCGTCGTTCGTCTCGACACGCTCCCACTCGAATAGCAACACTTCATCAAAAAATAACATCGTTTGAGGTTCGGGACGACGTTTAAAATCACAAAAAAAAAACGCAGAACTGAAATTAATTTAAAAAAAAGTTCTGCGGCCCGGGATACGACGCGCGTTGGCCCACAGAGTGGGCTCATACGTCACTCGGCACGGCGCCGAGCAGCAGCTGCCGAGCGCGCCTACGTGCGCGTACACTGCCGTGCCCGTCGTGCGCGGGTCGTGCGCCTCGCGCACCCTGTGCACCGGGTTTCACTGTTCATTCTCGTTTTACCACCCCATGCATGATTTTACATCCATGCATGCGCCGCGCATGCATGCGTCGTCCGGGTACGCCGTCTTTAATTCTTCGTTCTTCATCTCGATCCGGTTACAATTTATTTTTTAAAAAACATAAGTACTAGATCTAGACTAGTCTATTACAATGATCGAATCAAAATAAAAACAACTAATCTACTCGTGGATTTTCTCACGAGAAAATGAATTCGAACAAATCGAATTAAAAACAATTAATTCACACGCATAAAAAATTAACAATATTAAAACCATGACAATTGGATGCCTGCAAAAAAAGATCTAGCAATTCTACCATCCAATTTCAATTTAATGTTAAACAATTTAAATTCCAATTTAAAGATCAGAGCCCGAAACCGTGGCTCTGATACCAGTTGTTGGGAAAATAGGGGTGCCCGGAATCTATTCGGGATGAAATTTAAATACGAATTTAAATTCAATTATTACTAGCATGAATTAATCCTAATTAATTCAAATAATAATTTCAACAACTAATTTATCATCATGCATGTTGAATTAATTCACATAAAGTCTAGGCGGAATAAACAAGAATTTATGTGACTTACGTACCTCTTGTAGACTTGGCCTTTGAATAAACGGGACAACCACGATCACGGTTTATCAACCCAAAAACCTTCTCAAGTATTTTCCTTTCACCTTACTTGATCACCGGTGGGAGATGCTTTCAAGTAATTTAAATAACTAAGGAAAAAGAAAAATATCTATGCTCTTGATTTTTCCAACACATGGAATTATGTACTTGGGGATGAAATAATCACCCCCTATTTATAATGGTAGTGGCAAAAAATATGCGGAGATATGGGCTTGGAAAAAATCTTTTCTTAGTCTCTAAGTAATCTTGAATATATCTCATATATTCTTTTCTCCATAATAAAATATTCCACAAAAATCTCACTCTTATTTTCATGCCCACATTGATCGAAAATTATAGAGAGAATATCCAAGATTTGGATCTTCTTGAATATATGAGATAATCTTGTATTCCAAGAATACTTATCTTCCATAATATCTTTCCAAGAAAATCAACAAAGTCTTTTCTCAATCTATTTTCCTAATTTTTGAAAAATACAAGAAAAATCAGCATTATATTATCTTTTTATTTTAATCACCTTATCATTATTGGGCTACTTAATGGGCTACTTGAGGGGCCTTTAAGGAAAATTAAGATTGGACCTCCTAATGGACTTCTGAATTTCAATATTGAGCCACAATATAATTCAATCCATTAATATTAATTATTACCACTAATAAATTAATATTGCACTATCCATCTTAATCCATATTACGATAATATGGGCTCCCGGTTATTATTTCCCGCGTTTAAGATTATCAAGTCCATTAATTAATTAAGCTTCTGAATAGCTCTAAATTAATTAATATATTTCACCTTGGAGTAAAGACAGCTCAACATTATTATCCGTACCGAAGAAACCGATTCTTCACTTGCAAGATTTGGTACGATAAAACTTCTGAGCCCACCAAGGGGACTAATCACACGAGCCGTACTCGCACACATTTCTCCGTATTAAATCTTAGCAACCGTCGTATGATTAATATTACTTCCCAAAGCACAAGGTTCGAAGTCACAATGATTTTCACCCAACATGAATTAAAGCAGTAACCATTAAGCACACACGGTCCTATTTAAGTGACGGAGATTAAGAAATAAACAACCACTGAGGTCTAATTCTTCACATTTCAAGAAAGACGAATTTATCCTTGCTGTAGGTCTTCTTCAACACATACTAAATGTGCTAGTGCAATCTCTTAGTCAAGACAGACCAATCTGAGACTTACACATCGACCTTTCACGGCGGATTGTTCAATTCCACCTAGGCCGTGAAAATGTACGTTTAGTTACAAGGAAACTGTTAATGTTGTCTTCCGTGATCAGGTATCACCACATTAACTACAATGTAACTAGTACTATTATGAACTGTTTGCAATAAATATTCAACATTCAATCATATCTAAAGCATATGCGATAAAAGAATTATTCTCATAAAACAAGTGTTTGATACACGAGTTATACAAAGTAAAAGCACACTTTCACGTATAACTCCAACATGTTAGTGTTTCAGGTTTATGAAAATACGCTCGCAAGGAGATACGAGCAAAGAGAGACTACAGCTAGATCCTGAGACAATAGCAAGAAGAAATTGAACCTTTTTAAGAAGGATGAATGCTGCCGGATGAGAGAATGAAAACATGGACATCAGTAATGAGTTGGATGATGCTACAACTGAGTTCAATCAGGCAGTGGAACGGGTTGAGGGCACTGGAGGAACTAATAGTCAGAATCAAGTTCCGTTAGGGGAAAGCCAGAGCCAAAACCTGGGTACACAGAACGTAAACAATCCAGCTCTTAACCTTGTCCAACATCCTCAGAACAACCCTGCATATCCACAGAACTACTTTCCACAAAACAACTTACCTTACCCTTACCCACCATATCCATATCCACCATACACGTACCCTCCACCTCCTGTTTACAACCAACCACCAGTCTATCAACCACCACCAGTCCAACAAGTACCCGTACCACATGTTATTCCTCAACACGTTCCTCAGAACGCCGATCAGAATATGGCTATTCAAGGAAGGTTTGCGGCACAGCCGCAACGGTACTATGATGGAGTGGTATTGCCTCCTATAGAGGCAAAAAACTTCTCAATTTCCCCTGGAATTCTAAAGCTGCTTACAGAGAATCAATTCAAGGGAGAGGTTGGGAAGGAGAATCCTCATACTCATCTGAGGAGTTTTCTGATGATCGCATCCACGTTTAATTATAACGGCATGTCTGAAGATGCCAAGAGGCTCAGGCTGTTCCCATTCTCTTTAACGGAAATAGCAAAGGAGTGGTACGATAACACGCTCCCACGGGGAAGTGTAACCACATGGGCCGAGCTAGAGCGTCTGTTCCTCGAGCGATTCTACCCTCCATCTAGGACCATTAGAGAAAGGATAGAGATCTCTTCTTTCTGCCAGAAGCTAGGAGAGGACTTACGTCAGGCGTGGGAGAGATACTCCAATATGTTGATTGAGTGCCCGCAGCATGGGTACAATGAGAGAGATATCATGAAATTCTTCTATAGTGGAGCCAGCAAGGCTGGTCAAGCCCATCTTGACGCGTGTGCTAATGGAGCGTTTCTGAACCATGGTACAACTAGATGCAGAGAGTTCGTTGACAATATTGTCATGAATGCCGGACAGTGGAATGAGGACCCAGAATTTCAGAGGGCATATCAGATTGAGAAGAGTGAAGGGACGAGGAAGCTGTTGATGGCTATGATGGAGAAGATAAGTAACATTGAGGTTGGGCAGAATTTGGTTGGAGGGAATCCACAAGGTGGCAATCAATTTGGAAGACCTTCTTATGGCCAACCATTTGTACCACCTGGTCCACAACCTTCTCAGAATCAATGGAGGAATACCCAAGGGTATCAAGGAGGTCAGCAACCTCCTCAGAACACATGGAGGAAGAACGAGAATTTTTTATATGCTAATCCAAAGGCCGGAATTACAGTTCCTTCAGGCGTTGATCCAGGTTCAAAACCCCCGGGTGGAGAAGGCGGTTCCTCAACTGAGGAGATGTTGAGAGCTATCCTTCAGAAGGTGGAGGAAGGAAGCAAGAGATTGTCCTCTTTGGAGTATGATGTTAAATAGTTGCATAAGAAATGTGATCAGCGTGATCAAGAACTTCAGAAGAGAGATGTAGAGCTGAATCGAATTCAGCAAGAGAACAATCGGTGATTCACTTCGATGGAGTACCAGATGAGCCAGATTGCAAAATCATTGGGAAGAGAGCCGGGTAAATATCCTTCCATGCCGGGGGGAACCCGAAAGAGCATTGCAAGGCGATCCAGCTTAGAAGTGGAACCAACTATGATGGTCCTCGGATGCCTGCTAATTCTGAGACGCCCAAAGTAGAGGTTGAAATAGAGGGGAAAGAGACTAAGAAGAATAGAGATGAAATTGAGGAGGTAGGAGTTGAGGAGAAGATTGAGGGTGAAAGCATTCAGAAAAGTAAAGATATGGATTAGTTCCAGAAGGAAGATATTGAGGAGATTGAGAGAGTTCCTAAGTGGAAGAAGGTAAAGGAAGCAAGGGAGAAAGTGAAAGAGACCGAGCGTGATGAATGTGGGGTACCCACATTAGTGATACCCGTCCTGTATCCACAGCGTTTCATGAAGAAGAAGCTTGATGAGAAATTCGCTAAATTCCTTGATGTTTTTAAGAAATTGCATATTAATATTTCTTTTTATGATGCTTTGGAACAGATGCCGAATTATGCCAAGTTCCTGAAGGACTTGATAGCGAAGAGACGGAGAGTAGACGAGCCCAAGTTGGTGCAGCTGAACCATGAGGTGAGTGCATTAGTGCACAAGGCGCTTCCCCCGAAGATGAAGGATCCCGGGAGTTTCACGATCTTATGTGATATCGGGAATGGAGTCAAGAAGGGAGCGTTGTGCGACCTTGGAACGAGCATCAATCTTATGCACTTGTCGTTATTCAAGAAGTTGGAAGGTGGAGAACTTCAGCCGACAATGATGATGCTTCAACTAGCCGACCGGTTTATTACTCGACCTCAAGGTGTAGTTAGAGATGTCCTCGTGAAAGTTGGGGATCACATTTTTCCAGCCGACTTTGTAGTGCTCGACATGGAGGAAGATGAGCGAGTGCCTTTGATCTTGGGAAGACCGTTTTTGGCAATGGCAGGGATGGTGCTAGATGTGGCAAATGGAAAGATAACATTGAAAGTTGACGATCAAGAGATAAAAATCTCCCTATATGAGGCCATGAAGTACCCGAAGGAGGATGAGAGCTGTTATTGCATGGATGCCATTGATCCTTGTGTTAAAGACACACCTCCTATCCCTAATCTTTCTAATATTCATGATTTCGTTAGTCCTTCATTTGATGATTTAACCCATGAGCATTATGATCTTGATTATTTTGATAGGGATAAAGGGAAAAAGTTGAAGGATGAAGAAGTGAAAATGGGGAAGAGATCCAGTTAGAGAGTAAAGGGGGAGTTAAGAAGAAAAAGTCAAAATTTAAGAAATTGATTAGTAAGACTCCTCCAGATAAAGGTGAGAAGAAGCTGAGACGCCCACCACTTAAGGTTGAGAAGGAAGCAAAGGAACTCATGATGAAGGGGCATCAAGGAAAGGAATTCAACCACCACTCTTATGTGAGTAAGGGAGGTAATTTTGAGTATCATGTCCCATAAGCTCCTTTGAGCTCGGTCCGGCATTAGGACCTTAAAAATAGCGCTGAGTGGGAGACAACCCACTTTTATTTGTTTTTCAGTGTTTTTATGTTATTAGGGTGTTGTTGAATCGTAAGTTTTAACCTCTTACTTGAGAGTTTATTTTGTAGGCTTGTCTCGAAGGAGTAAAGGTATCATGGAGTTATTCAGATTGAAGGAACTCAAGCAAGGGAGTGTGCTACGTTGTTGAGAGAAACTGAATTATTTGGATGAGGTAACCCACAACCCCAAACTTAGACCTCTTCACAAGGTCGAAGTTTGGGGGGTGGAGTTTTTATGTGTTTTATGGTGACATTGCACAGGAGCACAACCTCTCTTGAGTTGAGTTTGGTTATTTGGTATCTTGAGATGCTCCTTGGGCTGATATTGATTTGATGTGTTACCACATATTTCATGTCTATCAATCATCTTATGCTTGTTGATTGCTATTCTTGTGTATGACTTGGTGAGTAGAGTTAAGTTGTAAGGGTGAGTTAGGAATTTTATTGTGTGAGTATGGGAGTGAAGTTGATTTGAGAGAGAACTAATGAACTTACAAGTTTTCCTTTTGAGTACTTGTGTGATGAGAGTAAGAATTCACTAGGACTAGCATGAATGTGAAAGTCGTGAGTTTTGAGCCTTTTGAGATTAAGATGCATAAACTGATCTCTTTGTTTGTGATTGAGTCGTCACCTTAGAGGATGCTAAAACTTGTGTGTGCTCTCACATCTTGATTGTGTCTAGTTTGATATGCCAAATGTGATCTTAGGCCATCTTTGTTTTGATTGAGTTACTTAGCCAAAAATTTTCCTTACCAGTGATATTTGTCCCGTGTTAGTCAGTTTGAGCCTTAAGCCTATTTCTTTTGCTAAAACATTTAAGCACTATTCCAAGTTCCTAAGCCTTTTTGTCCCAATTTGAGTGGAGAATAGGAAATGTGTGAATGTGAAGGGATCGATTTGAGTTGAAAAAGGAGAGTTGTGATTGCTTGAGTGATTATGAGAAGAAGGTGTGTTGAAGAATATGAGTTGTGGGAAAGAACAAAAGAATTTGAAATTGAGCAAAAGAAAAAATGAGCTCATATGTTTGTGCGAAAAAGAGAAAAAAAAAAGTGAAATGAGTTAGAAAAAAAATTGAAGTGTTGAGAGTATGGGAATTGAAAGTGTGTTGATTGAAAATGTTTGAAGTATTATGTTCCTAATCTCGAAGTACTAAAGTTTGAGTTTCTATTCTCTATTCACTTAAGTCACTTATCCATATTGTTATCCCACCTGTCCAAAGAGCCTACATTACAACCTTGAGAAAGGTCATTTTTGATTCGGCATTGATTTCTAGAGTATGGTCGGAGTTGAGAGTGCTTACAAGCCTATGACTGCTGATATGTGTGATTGATTGATTGAGTGAGTCCCTTATTATTGATATACATTTGTGAGGGAGTGAAACACATCGTCGAGGGCACATCTATGTTTGATCTTGGTGTTTCTTGTTGTTATTGCATGAGTATGATGAAGAGGATGAGTTTGTGTACATGTGAACGATCTTTGAAGCTTGAGCTCTATAACTTGCATAATTTAGTTCTTGATTCATTCCTAACAATTTCACTTAACTTATTATTCGTTGCTTGAGGACAAACAACATGGTAAGTTTGGGGGGTCGTTTGCAAAGTGGGGGATCGATCTCATCGGTCCTTTGCCCAAAGTGGGGGATCGATCTCATTCGATGAAGCCCGCGACGCCCAAGCGCGACCATGATAACTCTACCCATTGGGCGTAATCTGGGTGATAGACAAATTCCAAGAGGCTAGTAGCCTGGAAATCGCCGGGTAGAGCGGGAAGCGGAGACCCGCGTGCAGGGCGTCCGCGTTGATGGCAATCAACCCCTCGGGGGGATGGTCAGCGCGCTCGTTGGCTTGAGGGGCGTAGAAGTAAATATCCGCGGGGACCTCGAAGGTCCAGTAGAGATCCGAGAGATCCGCGTTCGAAGGCAAACAACTGGGGCATCGAGAGGCACCAAAGTCGGACTCCTGGGATTCGCGGTAAGACCAGGCTAGGCGGCTTCGTTGATGCCCACTAATGTATTTAGCGTAATCGAACCCGATTAGCCGGTTGTCCGCATAGGCGATGTTCTCGGACATCGCTTCCTGCTCTAGAGGAAATTCTCGGCCCGGGGAGGGTAAACGGATACCGGAGCAGCACTGAGAACAGGAACCTCGCGTTGAGGGCTCATCCTCTCCAGATCATCGGCAAAGGCATCCACGTCCGTGGAGGTACCTTCGCCTTCCCGGGCAGCGGCGGCTCGAGACGTTCCCTCTCCGGCATGGCGGAGTGGTCTCTCAGCGGCGGCGGTGGCGGAATTGGAAGACGTCGACGCTCTCTACCGAGTCACTCATTTTGAAGAAGAAAAGAAAGAAGATGAAGGGGGATTACCTTGGAAGAGAAAGGTTGCCGAAATCTGGGGGAAACGAAGGAGAAGTCGCCGGAAAATTCAAATTTTTGCAAAGGGGTAGCATGAGGAAAAATAGCGAAAGTAAGAATGAGGGCTGAAGCCCCCTATTTATAGAGGAATTGGGGAAGGACCAAAGTGCAAAAAGACGGGGTCAAAATCGAAATTAAACCAAAGTATAGGGGGCGCGTAAGGGGCATGCGCCCGACTATTGGGGGACAAGATCGGCGGATGTAACGCCTGGGATCCTGCGTATCAGGCACGCCAACCAGTGACGTCAGCGGGTGCGGAATTCGAAGTGATGCCTCAGAAGGCGAAACGACGCTACAAATTCAAATTGCGGATTAACCAGCCCGTCACCCGATGGCGGTGGCCTCCCGATGCCGGGCTGGTGGGGCAATTATTACACCCGGTATTGCTACCAGACCAATGGGGTAGCAGGGTTAACCTACCAAACCAAAGAGCGAGCGAAAGAATCCAGTCAGCGAGCCCGGCCAAGCCGTCGGGGAGGGGGCCAGAGCTGCCCGTCGACGACCTCCAAGAGGCAGAGGATAAAAGACGACCCGTGGACTAAAGCCAGTCGGCCAACGACGAGATTCAGGTCACCCCGGAGGGTCCCTGCCCGCTTCCCGGGGACATGACCCCCAGAGTACCCGCCACCTACTCGATACCCGGATACCCGTGTACCCGTCTGCCCGTCCTCAGGCGTTGCCAGCTACGTAGTACGTCTAGTTCCGTCAGACCTGGGGATGAGACAGAGTCAGAGCAGGGCCAGCAGGATAGGTCCCATCAACAAAGGGCAACAGTGCCAAGTGGCGTCCTCTCATTGGCCCATAAGGGGGGGCTGTAGCCACTCATGACTGTCCAGCTAGGATTCAGTGGGGCCCGCGGGCATACCAGCTCAAGATGGTGAAGCCCACCATGTACACTATAAATAGGGTCTTAAATGTCCATTGTACGAACACAATACATTTATTGCAAAAACTCCACTTGAGAGCTCATTTACTTTTACATTCATTACTCCCAGTTTACATAAATCCACGAATCCTACCCGCTGGGAGCTCGCCGGCGAGTTCCTCACGAAATCGCTGTCAACGGAATAATACTTACTGTAATTGTAACCGTGAACAATAATTTACAAATACTTTGTATTGGCACAACTAATATTTTTTGCCAAAATAATTAATACCACTTCAACTAATATTTTTAGTAAAAAAAATTAATACCCTTCGAAACTGATACTATTAATGCAATTCAGTGATATCTTTAATGTAATTTACTAATACCCTTAAAACAAGTTTTACCGTGAATATCATTCAAATAATATCTTTTCTATTTTCATCAAATTAAATAATATAATATGGATCTTTATATTTTGAGTAATTATGTTGTGCACTAATTACACTTTAGTAAAATGTACTACTTCCGTCCCTCAACACTTTGCACAGTTACTATTTCTCTCGTGTTTTCATGAGCGAGTTTTTTATTAGTATTTGAAATGATAAAGTAATTTTAAAATTATTTTATAATAGAGAAGATGTAGATCTATCATACTCTACCTTAAAAATTATTTTATCATTTTAAATACTAATAAACAGCTCGTTCGGTAAAACAAGAAAATAAAATAACTGTGAAAAGTGTTTGGGAACGGAGGGAGTATAGATTAATAAAATTGAAATGTGAATGTTAAATTTGACAAAAAAATATAAAATAAAGTATACAAATTGATACAATAAAGATGTACATATTAATATAATTAAAATGTTCACTTAATCTACAATTAGTTCCCGAAGCTGACATTTTTGTCCATACACAAGTGAGAATTTTACTTTGGGAGGGGGGGCCGGCCAGCAGGGAGTGGGGTTTTGGGGAATAAATAGCTACAGTTGCCTGGAAAGTGCCAAAGCTTTTGATTCTTTTTTTAGTTCTATTTGTATTTATACATCTTTTAACAGAATAAGAAAAAGGTCAGCCGCGTATGCGGTCAAAGCGAATATCTTTATTTTAAAAAGGATTTTATATAAACTAAACACAATTTCAACGCAAACAACATGCTGCGATATTATTATATTAGCTGCTTATTTGTCAGATTCAATTAGTTTGTGTGGGAATCGGAGAATATGATTCCACAAAATATAGTCCTGGTTGCCTTATTGGGCCGTCCACGAAAAATAGTCATGTTGCCTAAAATGGTAAGAATAAACTTTATCTACTTTTTCAACACACACATAATATTTTTAAAATAATTTATTTTGTACTTGATTTGACACAATATTCTTACTTTTTACATATTATATCAACTTTCTTAATAACCGTGATAAAAGTAACAAGCCCATTTTTCATGGACGGAGGGAGTACCATTTTAAATGTATGATATATTTTAAATTCTTAGTAGTCAAAGTTCATAATTTTTTTCTTTCTCTCGTGGTTGTAGATATAAAAGGAAATATTGAGATTAAATTGCTGTGGTTTGTCATATTTATATTCAGATAAAACTGGGGCATCTATATAAACTTAAGCATCATCATCCAACTTCAACTTTAACATATGTAGCAATGATTTTCCTGAAGTACATATGTTTTAGTCCAAAAAAACATACTACTACGTTTTAGTCAAAGAAAATTAATATACTCGTCATAGTAATCACCGTAAACATTTTAAATAAGCCATGTCTACACGGCACGAAAGTCGGCAAACAAAGCATCTAAATAATTATTTTATGAGCAAAACTTTTTTTTTTTTTTTATTATGATGGTATTTATGGTGGTCATTATTTTAGTTATTAGTAATCACCCAATAATTTTGATTCTCCTTTAATGTGTAATTGACATTGCTATATTTATAATTGTTAGATATTGTAAATTACTTGAATGAATATTGCATGTGCTTAATTATTTTTTTAAATAAGGCATCTATCAAGGATTTATGTAATGTGTATGTCCTATTTTGTTGTTGTTCCTTTATGCTGCATAAATTAATTTTTTTATTAATGCTTAGTATGCATTAAATTTGACCTTAATTCTGACGTGAATCTTAGTTAAACCATTAAACCCTTAACTTTATGGACACTAATTGAGTCTAATATCCTCATTTATGTGAGCCCTGCAGATTAAGCGTTGATTTTTTATTAAAATTTTATAGAATCCTAAAATATCTATAATATAATCACTCCATGAAAAAAAAAAGTGATACAAATATTTAAAACGAATTAATTTTTTTATTAATGCTTGATATGCATTTAATTTGACCTTAATTCTGACGTAAATCTTGGTTAAACCATTAAACCCTTAACTTTATGGACAATAATTGAGTCTACTATCCTTATTTATGTGAGTCCTGCAAATTAGGTGTTGATTTTTATTAAAATTTTGTATTATCCTAAAATATCTATAATATAATCACCCCATGAAAAATAAAGTGAAACGAATATTTAAAATGAATTAATTTTTTTATTAATGTTTGGTATGCATTTAAGCTGACCTTAATTCTGACGTGAATCATGGTTAAACCATTAAACTCTAACGTTATGGGCACTAATTGAGTCTACTATCCTCATTTATGTGAGTCCTGCAAATTAGATGTTGATTTATACTAATGTTGTATTTTGAATGTGTGTATTGTTTTACTATGTTTAAATTTGTCGTGTCATTATGGTATAAATTTTTTGTGATTATACGCCAATTGTTATGATTATTCCTCGGTGGATTACTTTGTGGTTACCCAATTAATGAATTATTTTTCTTACACATTCAAGGCTCTAAGTTTAAATCTATTGATTCATGTCCTTAAATATAAAATTTTTCAATTTAGGACTACAAAATGGTTCCTTATATTAATTTCTATGTCGAGTTTATGCACGTGTTGAATTTTCATATAAGTCAGGTCCGTGCCTGATTTGCCCACGTTAGAAATACTATACATGTTATAATTTGGTCCAATAACTTTTGCAATAGCTAAAAAAATCTTGAAGGACGAATATTTAGCATGTTGACTACGGACTTCTGGCATTTGTTTTCTATAATTATTATTTACCTATCGGTATGTCTATTTGAAGTTCGCTCACGTTGAAAATATTATGCATGTTATGGTTTGGTTATGTAACTTTTAGAATTACTAATAAAAATATTGAAGGACCAATGTCAAATAACTTTTACAATTACTAAAAAAAAGATCTTGAAGGACGAATATTTAACATGTTAACTACGGATTTCTGACATTTATTTTCTATATTTTTCTATTTATCTATAGGTATGTCTATTTGAAGTTCGTCCACATTGAAAATATTATGCATGTTGTGGTTTGGTCCTGTAACTTTTAGAATTGCTAATAAAAATGTTGAAGGATCAATATCAAATAACTTTTACAATTACTATAAAAAAAATCTTGAAGGAGCAGTATTTAACATGTTTACTACGGATTTCTGGTATTTGTTTTCTATATTTTTCTATTTACCTATCGGTATTTCTATTTTGAAGTTTGTCCACGTTGAAAATATTATGCATGTTATGATTTGGTCCTGTAACTTTTAGAATTGCTAATAAGATTGTTGAAGGACCAAGATCAAATAATTTTTACAATTACTAAAAAGAATCTTAAAGAACCAATATATAACATGTTTACTACGGACTTCTGGCATTTGTTTTTTATATTTTTCTATTTACACATCGGTATGTCTATTTGAAGTTCTCGTCCATGTTGAAAATATTATGCATGTTATGGTTTGGTCCTTTAACTTTTAGAAATTCTAATAAAAATATTAAAGGACCAATATCAAAAATATTTACTATGGACTTCCAGTTGGTGCTAAATTAGATAGACATTGTGGAAGGTTTGTGCATTGCGGTGTTGATACCTGTCTTGTGGAACTTACAACTCTTTCTTTATTTTGTTGAGAATTTTATCTAATTCATATGGTGATATTTCTTTATGGAAATCACATGGTAATACTTATTGGCGCGTGTGGGGTTCAACCAACATTAAAAATATTGTACATGCTATAATTTGGTCCTCTAACTTTTACTATTGTTGAAAAAAAACTTGAAGGGCCAATATCGGTCATATTGACTTAGGACTTCTGGCAGGTGTTTTCTAAAATTTTTATTTAGCTATCGGTTTGTCAATTTGAAGTTTGTCCACATTGAACATATTGTGCATGTTAAAGTTTGGTCCTGCAACTTTTTAGAATTGCTGGGAAAAAAAATTCGAGGGACCAATATCAAACATATTCACTATGGACTTATGGTGGGTGCTAAATTAGATAAATATTGTGTTAAAATGTGTGGGTCCTAATTTTAATCTCAGATATGGAATTTTTTTTTTAAAAAAAAACTACATTTGTGAGATTTATTATAAATTTATAGTATCCTAAAATATCTATAATTTAATCACTCCATTAAAAATAAAATGTGTAACGAATTAATTTTTTTAGTATTGCTTGGTATGCATTTAACTTGACCTTAATTCTGACGTGAATCATGGTTAAACCATTAAAGCCTTAACTTCATGGGCACTAATTGAGTCTACTATCCTCATTTATGTGAGTCCTGCAAATTAGGTGTTGATTCTTATTAAAATTTTATAGTATTCTAAAATATCTATAATATAATCACTCCATGAAAAAAAATGTTAAACGAATATTTAAAATAAATTAATTTTTTTATTAATACTTGGTATGTGTTGGGATATGTTTTAGTTTTGATGATTTTCCAAAACAACATGTAATAGGTTTGAAAGCAGTCAGGATTGTATCTTTAATTTCAGGTCAGGCTAGGTTAGCTCACAGTAGAATAGGCTGTCAGTTGAGAAGAACTCAGTTGAGGGAACACTCAGTTGAGGGGGAACTCAGCAACACAGCCTGAGAAAATCAAGATGACATCACAAGCATAACTGACTGAAGTCATGGCAGAGACCTGAACCTAAAGAGAAGCCTGAAGGATGTCCCGTTGAGTGTAAACCTGACTGATCTAAGCTAAGTCAAGCAGACCACTCAGTGAAGAGCATGATCAGGAGGATCAGTGATGTACCAAGTAGGCCCTGAAGGAGTCAGGCTACTGTGGTCAGGGAAGTTTGTCATTCAGCCTTATGACAAACTTCTTGGTGAGATCTTCAAACAGTCCCTGAAGGACAACATCACTGAAGACGTTCAGTCCACTGTAGATCATCAAGTCAGTGAAGGATGAAGCTACCTAAAGTCAGTGGGTCTTGGTCAACCCACTGAGTCAAAGATCCGTTGGATCCAGCCCACGTGGACCAATCAGCACAAGGCAGCAAGTCTGACACTGACAAGGCCGCATTCCAAGAAAAATGGTTGAAACCATTAAATGCTGGATTCAAATGTAGTTTCCTCCAACGGTTACATTTGAATCTATATTATAAATACAAGCTCATATGTGCATATTCAAGTGTGTGTGAAGTAAGAAAAATCAACACCTACAAGCTGTGAGGGTGTATGAGTTGTTAGGGAGTCATAAGAAAGTGTTTCTCACACCCACGACACTGACCATTAGGGTTTTCACGTATATTCATTGAGTGTCAAGCTTGTAACTCTTAGCTTAGAGAGGTTTTCCCAATCTTAGCTTGAGGCTAATACATTGTAAGGAAAAACCTCACATAGTTGGAGAAACCCAACTGAAACCAAAACCCTCTAGTTAGGTTTGTTGGTTGAAGTTAGTGAGTAAGGAGAGGCAGCCCAGGGAGTGGCGTGAGTCTAGTGTTTTGTGCACCTTGGCACGTTAAAAACAAGAATCCCAGTTAGTGAATTTCTTGTTAAATCAGGTCATGGATGTAAGAGCTTGAGTCTCTGAACCACGTTAAACTGAGCGTACTTATCTTTAAAAGTATTTACTAAAGTGTTGTGAAAATCTGCTCACTGAGAGCATTGTTAAAAAGGAAAACTTTGGTTAAATATTCAGGTCAGGGAGAATCCTTCTCACTGACCAGTTCAGGCAACGCACTCGAGAGTTCAGCATCTCGAGTCACTGCCTTGCTTAGAGCATGAGCCTCCAAGTCTCCACACTGACTTGGTAGCTCAGCCTCTAAGCAGAGCAGTGACTTGAAGTGTAACCTCTCGAGTCACTGCCTTGTTAAGTGACTGAGCCCTCAAGTCATCACACTGACTTGATGTCTCTGACCCTTAGCAATGTAGTGACTTGAGTAATATTCACCCTTGCTGAACCCCCTGAGGAAAAGGTTAAAAAAAATTTGATCCTGAATTTCCATTTTGGTATTCGAAAACGAGACTAACAATTGGTATCAGAGCGGGTTGTTCACAGGACCACTGATCCATTTTTGTTAAGAAAAATGGTCAACCGAACATATCTTAAATGTTTTAAACTATGGGAATTTCTGCATACTTCAAACTGTTACCTGTGTTCTGACATTCAACTTGTAATAGAAAATCATTTAGTTAGGAGTTTTGGAATCATCAAAAAGGGGAAAATTGTTGGGATATGTTTTAGTTTTGATGATTTTCCAAAACAACATGTAATAGGTTTGAAAGCAGTCAGGATTGTATCTTTAGTTTCAGGTCAGGCTAGGTTAGCTCACAGTAGAATAGGCTATCAGTTGAGAAGAACTCAGTTGAGGGAATACTCAGTTGAGGGGGAACTCAGCAACACAGCCTGAGAAAATCAAGAAGACATCACAAGCATAACTGACTGAAGCCATGGCAGAGACCTGAACCTAAAGAGAAGCTTGAAGGATGTCCCGTTGAGTGTAAACCTGGCTGATCTAAGTTAAGTCAGGCAGACCACTCAGTGAAGAGCATGATCAGGAGGATCAGTGCTGTACCAAGTAGGCCCTGAAGGAGTCAGGCTACTGCGGTCAGGGAAGTTTGTCATTCAGCCTTATGACAAACTTCTTGGTGAGATCTTCAAACAGTCCCTGAAGGACAACATCACTGAAGACGTTCAGTCCACTGAAGATCATCAAGTCAGTGAAGGGTGAAGCTACCTAAAGTCAGTGGGTCTTGGTCAACCCACTGAGTCAAAGATCCGTTGGATCCAGCCCACGTGGACCAATCAGCACAAGGCAACAATTTGACACTGACAAGGCCGCATTCCAAGAAAAGTGGTTGAAACCATTAAATGTTGGATTCAAATGTAGTTTCCTCCAACGGTTACATTTGAATCCACATTATAAATACAAGCTCATAGCTGCATATTCAAGTGTGTGTGAAGTAAGAAAAATCAACACCTACAAGCTGTGAGGGTGTGTGAGTTGTTAGGGAGTCATAAGGGAGTGTTTCTTACACCCACGACACTGACCATTAGAGTTTTCACATATATTCATTGAGTGTCAAGCTTTTAACTCTTAGCTTAGAGAGGTTTTCCCAATCTTAGCTTGAGGCTAATACATTGTAAGGAAAAACCTCACATAGTTGGAGAAACCCAACTGAAACCAAAACCCTCTAGTTAGGTTTGTTGGTTGAAGTTAGTGAGTAAGGAGAGGCAGCCCAGGGAGTGGCGTGAGTGTTGGTGAACGAATCTAATCGTAAGGATTAGTGGCTGTTTTAATCCGTTTTTACGTCACCAATCAATAACGTGTGATTGATTATCACCGTAAATGGTAAATCGGGGTGTGAATTTATCGAATTTGAAATTGGACTTATTTCGTGTATGTGTAGGTTAGGGTGTGTTTGTGTGTGTATTTTTATCTGAAATTCGAAATTATATAAATAAGCTGGAGAACAACTATTTATAGAGGCTAGCAAGCATGAGGTGCTACTGACTCTTGGTCTCCCTAGCTTGCATGCCTGACATGTGTCCTATGACCTTAGTTTGACCTTATCTAAGCTGAATCTTAGTTACAAAGTCTTCTTTTGGGCCTTATCTCGGACTCATTGTTGTTCACCTTGGTCGGCTTGACTGATCTTGATGACCCTTCAACTGAAAGTTGTTCGCCTCTTGAGGTTGTACTTTGGAAGTTGTTCGCCTTATGGCTTCGTTCAGCTTGGCTTTGGGATCTTAGTCCTTTGTTCATGTGCACACCTCTTTGGCTGATTGTTGTATCATATTATGACCAAGTTGCTCGTCATTGGTGACTTCACGGTTGGCTCATCCTTGGTCTCAGGTCTTAAAACCTGTTCGCCTATTAGTTGTTCGTCGGGGGAGTTGTTCGTTACTTTATACACCTCCCAGATTGGCTGTTCGCCTATTAGTTGTTCGTCGGGGGAGTTGTTCGTCACTTTATACACCTCCCAGATTAGTTAATGCACCCAAATCGTGATTTTCTTTGTTTAGACTTTAATTGTTGTTCGCTCCATATTAGATGATGTTCGCCTATCGACAATTGCCCCCTATCCTGACTAGATGTTGCATCAGACGAGCAACCTTGTGGCGAGCAACTGTAGTTAGGATATTGTCTTGGCCAAGATTTGGACGAACAGCATCTTTGTGACGAGCAACATTGGGATAATCGTTTCGTCTTCCCATGATCTGGGGAGATCACGAAGATGACGCCAGCGCAATGATTGCGCGCCGTTCACGCGCGAGCAACCCCGAGGCCACGCGCCCCTATAATTGCTTATAGGCCCTTCAACTTGTGGTTTAGCTCGGAATTAACCCCGTCTTCTCTCAATTTAGTCCCTGAGCTTTTGGGAAATTACGTCTGGGACCCCATTTTTGCTTGGGGTATAAATAGTGGGAAAACTGAAATTTTTTCCACTTTTCCCCCTCTTGCTACAGTACTCCGGCGATTTCCACATCCTTCCGGCGATTTCAAGCTTTCTGGCGTCCGTCCTTCAGCATTTGACTTCAAATTTCAATTCCCAGGTAGTTACTCTCTTTTTTCCATCTTTTTCTCTACTTTTTCTCTCGAAAATTCTATCGCCGCCGTGTGGATCCGAGCGCCACCGTCTTCTCCGGGAAAGCGCCGCCGTCTGCAACACTATCCGCCACCACCCGGATTTTTCCTCTCCCTCCTATGTCTTCGCATTCGAGCAATAAAACTGAGGAGACCTTAGATCCCCTTTTCCCCACTGTTGCTTACGATCCACAACCCGTTGGAGTTTCTTCAGCATCGAACGCTCACGTGGATTCAGTTGTTCGCTCTGTGGAGGACACCTGTGCGGGCCCATCTGGGAGAGAACTGACAGTTGCGACGAACAACAATTTGAACGACGACTCTTCGTCTTCCACTGAATCTGAAGATCCAGATCTTGACGAACTCACCCGCGAGTTCTTGGAGGGTATTAACTTCCCATCCCCAAAGATGTTGGAAAATGAGATTCCAACAGGAGTTGCTCGGCAATTCGAATGGCAAGCATACGCTGAGGAGTATGCGAACAACTTTCCTCGCCCACAGAGGCAAATTATGGACAAGGTGAAAACTGGGTACCAGGCGAGCAAGATCAAAAGTGTGGTTCGCGAAGATGATCTGGACTCTATCCGTAGGGAATACAAAATCCCATTCGATATTCAAATGTGGGCCCCTCGAAGAAAGGAAAGAGCTGATCGCCCACCCCCAGGATGTACGGCGATCAATATTCATACCTTGATCGCTGGATTAAAGCTGCCTCTTCCACCCATTGTTGGTCGATTCCTAGAGGCGACCAACTTGGCCATCACCCAGATTACTCCAATTGGGTGGATGAATCTTCTAGGATCCATGTGCTTGTTCGCCTTGGAGGGGTACGTTGATCGGCTTACTGCGGAAGAGATCAACTACCTGATGACAATTACAAAGTGCCCCTCAGGAGAAGAAGGTTACCACTATCTCAAGGCCAGAACCGGGCTAAAAATGGTGGAAGATGTGCCGAACAAAGTTTACAACTGGAAGCAACACTTCTTCTTCATTGGGGGTGATTGGCGAGCATCTTCTGGTCCACACGGCGGCCCTGGACGAATAAATTCTCCAGCAGTTTATGGGAAACTGAAACGTAAGTTCTCTTCTTGCTCGCCTTTGGACTAAGTTGTTCTAATTTAACTTTTCTTGTTTGTTCACAGGTCCTCGTCTACCCAAGTGGGATTCGGAAGAAGAAGAGTTGAGTTCCGAGTTTCTATTTACTTCGTGCTTGGTTGGCCTCCGTAATAGGGCAGATAGGACTATTGACTACCTTTGCCGAATAAGGTGTCTAAGAGCTGCTCGCCTTTTGACATACCCACACCACTTGGAGGCCCAGGTCGAGGTGCCTCCAGGTATGAATTTCTAAATTTTGGGTTTAAACCTTGTTCGTCATTGAGTTTCCTAACTTGCTCGTCTAACTTTCTCTTTTTTTTTTTTTTTTTGCTGAGCAAGTGACAATTGCCGTTCCTCCCTCATACGCCCTCCTTGAGCAAAGGGTTCTCGAAATGGCGCCGCCAAGAGGGAAGAAAATGAGAGGTGACCCCCCTCAAAAGGTGCTCGCCATGACGAACAAGCCTGAGGGGGCCAGAGTTCCAAGACAGGCCGCTCCCCCTACTCAAGTTCATTCTCCTCCCATTTCCCCTCCTCGTGGGGGGAAATGTTTAAAGAAGGGAGACGGGACTCCAGTGTCCCATGATGTTCCCGTCAAAGGGAAGGAGAAGGTGGGCTCGAGCCATGCTCGCCCTGAAGGGGATGTTATACGCCGTTCGTCGGTAGAGCCCACGGAGAGATCTGGTAAAGCGAGCAAAGACATTGGCTCCCCCCGAGGCCCAGAGGACATTACATACCTAGGCCGGGACGAACAAAAATTCTCTGAGTAAGTCCTTACTCTCTTGCCGAACAAGTTTTTCCTTTGTCAAATTTTCCAAGTGTTGGGATATGTTTAGTTTTGATGATTTTCCAAAACGACATGTAATAGGTTTGAAAGCAGTCAGGATAGTATCCTTTAGATCAGGTCAGGCTAGGTTAGCTCTCAGTAGAATAGGTTGCTCAGTTGAGGGGGAACTCAGCGAGGGGGAACTTCTCAACACAGCCTGAAGATATCAAGATGACAACCAGTAGAGCTGACTGAAGACATGCCATCAACCTGAACCAATGGAGAAGCCTGGAGGATGTCCCACTGAGTGCAAGTCAGGCTGATCTAAGCTAAGTCTGATGGACCACTCAGTGAAGAGCCTGATCAGGTGGATCAGTGCTGCACCAAGTAGGCCCTGAAGGAGTCAGGCTACTGTGGTCAGGGAAGTTTGTCATTCAGCCTTATGACAAACTTCTTGGAGTGATCTTCAAACAGTCTCTGAAGGACAACTACACTGAAGACGTTCAGTCCACTGAAGATCATCTGTCAGTGAAGGAGAAAGCTACCTAAAGTCAGTGGGTCTTAGTCAAACCTACTGAGTCAAAGATCCGTGAATTCAGGCCACGTGGACCAATCAGCACAAGGCGGTAAATCTGACACTGACAAGGCCGCATTCCAAGAAAAGTGGTTGAAACCATTTAATGCTGGATTCAAATGTATTTTCCTCTCCAACGGATACATTTGAATCCCCATTATAAATACAAGCTCATAGCTTGTTGTTAGAGTGTGTTGTGTTGTGTTATGTTGTTGTAAGAATTGTAAGAAAACAAACACCTACGAGCTGTGAGGGTGTGGGTAGTAGCATACGTGCATGGGAGTTATAAGGAGGGTTTACTCACATCTTAAACACTGACCATTAGGGTCTTCAAATATACACATATGAGTGTTCAGCTTGTAACTCTAGGCTTAGAGAGGTTTTCCCTATCTTAGCTATTGGCTAACACATTGTAAAGGGAAAACCTCACCTAGTTGGAGAAAAACCTAACTGAAACCAAAACCCTAAGTTAGGCTTGTTGGTAGTAAGTGAGGAGAAGGGCAGCCCAGGGAGTGGCGTGAGTCCAGTTGTAAGTGCACCTTGGCACGTTAAAAACAAGAATCCAAAGGAGTGGATTTCCTGTTGAATCAGGCCGTGGATGTAAGAGCTTGAGTCTCCGAACCACGTTAAACCAAGTGTTATTATTTGGAATGTCTTTTCTTCTAAAGTATTGCGAAAGTCTGCTCTCTGAGAGCATTGTTTAAAAGGAACTTTAGTTAAGTATTTCAGGTCAGGGAGATTCCATCTCACTGACTGAATCAGTGTTGCACTCGAGAGTTCAGTCTCTCGAGTCACTGCCTTGTTGAGAGCCTGAGCTTTCAAGTCTCACCTCTGACTTGATAGCTCTGACTCTCAGCAACGCAGTGACTTGAGTATTTCGTCACTGAACTTGTTCAGGGTGCAAGCTGTGATTTGATAACGCACTCTAGAGTTCAGCTTCTCAAGCCACTGTCCTTGCTCAGAGCATGAGTCTCCAAGCCTCCTCACTGACTTGGTAACTCAGCCTCTGAGCAGAGCAGTGACTTGAGTATTTCTCTCTCATGCTGAACTCCCTGAAAAAGGTTTAAAAAAAAAATTTTGTTTTGTGCTCCTGAATTCCCATTTTGCCCTTCGAAAACGGGACCATCAATTGGTATCAGAGCGGGTTGTTCACATGACCACTGATCCAGTTTTGTTAAGAAAAATGGTCAACCGAACAGATCTTAAATGTTTTAAAACTATGGGAATTCCTGCATATTTCAAACTATTACTTGTGCTCTGACATTATTCTTGTAATAGAAAATCATTTGGTTAGAAGTTTTGGAATCATCAAAAAGGGGGAAATTGTTGGGATATGTTTAGTTTTGATGATTTTCCAAAACGACATGTAATAGGTTTGAAAGCAGTCAGGATAGTATCCTTTAGATCAGGTCAGGCTAGGTTAGCTCTCAGTAGAATAGGTTGCTCAGTTGAGGGGGAACTCAGCGAGGGGGAACTTCTCAACACAGCCTGAAGATATCAAGATGACAACCAGTAGAGCTGACTGAAGACATGCCATCAACCTGAACCAATGGAGAAGCCTGAAGGATGTCCCACTGAGTGCAAGTCAGGCTGATCTAAGCTAAGTCTGATGGACCACTCAGTGAAGAGCCTGATCAGGTGGATCAGTGCTGCACCAAGTAGGCCCTGAAGGAGTCAGGCTACTGTGGTCAGGGAAGTTTGTCATTCAGCCTTATGACAAACTTCTTGGAGTGATCTTCAAACAGTCTCTGAAGGACAACTACACTGAAGACGTTCAGTCCACTGAAGATCATCTGTCAGTGAAGGAGAAAGCTACCTAAAGTCAGTGGGTCTTAGTCAAACCTACTGAGTCAAAGATCCGTGAATTCAGGCCACGTGGACCAATCAGCACAAGGCGGTAAATCTGACACTGACAAGGCCGCATTCCAAGAAAAGTGGTTGAAACCATTTAATGCTGGATTCAAATGTATTTTCCTCTCCAACGGATACATTTGAATCCCCATTATAAATACAAGCTCATAGCTTGTTGTTAGAGTGTGTTGTGTTGTGTTATGTTGTTGTAAGAATTGTAAGAAAACAAACACCTACGAGCTGTGAGGGTGTGGGTAGTAGCATACGTGCATGGGAGTTATAAGGAGGGTTTACTCACATCTTAAACACTGACCATTAGGGTCTTCAAATATACACGTATGAGTGTTCAGCTTGTAACTCTAGGCTTAGAGAGGTTTTCCCTATCTTAGCTATTGGCTAACACATTGTAAAGGGAAAACCTCACCTAGTTGGAGAAAAACCTAACTGAAACCAAAACCCTAAGTTAGGCTTGTTGGTAGTAAGTGAGGAGAAGGGCAGCCCAGGGAGTGGCGTGAGTCCAGTTGTAAGTGCACCTTGGCACGTTAAAAACAAGAATCCAAAGGAGTGGATTTCCTGTTGAATCAGGCCGTAGATGTAAAAGCTTGAGTCTCCGAACCACGTTAAACCAAGTGTTATTATTTGGAATGTCTTTTCTTCTAAAGTATTGCGAAAGTCTGCTCTCTGAGAGCATTGTTTAAAAGGAACTTTAGTTAAGTATTTCAGGTCAGGGAGATTCCATCTCACTGACTGAATCAGTGTTGCACTCGAGAGTTCAGTCTCTCGAGTCACTGCCTTGTTGAGAGCCTGAGCTTTCAAGTCTCACCTCTGACTTGATAGCTCTGACTCTCAGCAACGCAGTGACTTGAGTATTTCGTCACTGAACTTGTTCAGGGTGCAAGCTGTGATTTGATAACGCACTCTAGAGTTCAGCTTCTCAAGCCACTGTCCTTGCTCAGAGCATGAGTCTCCAAGCCTCCTCACTGACTTGGTAACTCAGCCTCTGAGCAGAGCAGTGACTTGAGTATTTCTCTCTCATGCTGAACTCCCTGAAAAAGGTTTTAAAAAAAAATTTTGTTTTGTGCTCCTGAATTCCCATTTTGCCCTTCGAAAACGGGACCATCACCAAGTGTTGATCCTCTTTTTTGTTCGCAGGTACCGGCCCAGCGATCACCCAGGGCGAGCAGACTTGGTTCACCATTTTGCCTGCTCTAAGACCCCGGCGAACATCCGTGACATTCCGGATGAACATGTTCGCCGAGCAACTGAAATTGTTGCTCGCGCCTGGTCGCGGCCGCTGAACAAAGCTGTCCTCGCCCAGGGCCCCATTGATAATTTTCACCTATCAATGGTTTAAGCCGCCAACTCCCTTGTTTCTGCTCAAAGGGGAATGTCTCAAGTTGCCGAGCTAGAGGAGACTGCTCGTCATCACTCCGCTTCCATTCGCCAGCTTACCGAGGAGAAGGAGAAAGTGGCGAATAATTTCAATGGCCAAATTGCTCGCTTAAAGGATCAATTAAAGCTGGCCGATGACCTGGAGAAGAAACGTATCGAGGACTATCAGCTTGTCTCTGGCGAGCTTAAGGATACAAAGGCCGAGCTACTTTCCTCTAAAGCTGCGCTGGATGAAGAGAAGAAGAAGAGGGAAGAAGCAGAAGAAGAAATTGCTCGGCTGAAGAAGCAAATGTCCGAGATGCTCTCTAGGGAAGAAGCCGAGCAAGAATTTCAAGCTCGGAGTGGGCCTATCTCAAACTTGGGTTATATCTGCGCCTACGCGGACAGCATTCGCACGGCCGATGCTTATGACTTCAAGGATTTAGTTGAAGAGATGAGTAAAGATCTGAATGAATTCCTGGAGCACTATCCTCCGCCAAACAATATCGAGATTCAGCTGGCGGATCTGGCAGTACTAGGGGTTAAGCTTGACAAACTTGACCCTAGTATTTCCATTACTCATCCTCCGCCCCCAACTGATGAAGGCGAACAAGAGGAAGAGGTGGCCGTGGCTGACGAGCAGAACGCAAAAGAGGCTGAGGATAAGGCTGCTGAAGATTTGGCCCGTGAAATGATCGTTGAACCCCCTGTCGAGCAAGCTCAAGATCTTCCCCCCGCCGAGCAACAATAGTTTCTAGGACTTAGCTTTTCTCTTCATCTTTTTTGTAATAGTTGTTCGCTCCTTCTGTAGTACTTGACTTCTCGAATCATTGTACTATTTTTGAGGCTTGATGCCTTTTGATTAATGGAATGTCTTTCTTATGTTCGCTCATTTTCTTTATATGTTAATTGCCTTTACATTTTTATCAATGCCTTTGCAATTATAACATATAGTGGTGGGCTTTTGTTCGGATTGAACTTTGCCTTTAGTGGAATCAGGGTTCAGCCTTAGGTTCTGTTCATTTTTTAAAAAACGAACAACCTTTAAGCGGCTTTGGTCCTTAAGTTCTGTTCATTTGTAAAACGAACAACCTTTAAATGGACTTGTACCTCGAGCTTTGGACTTTTCCTCTTCGACGAACAACTATTATATTTACATTCGTAAAAAATTACAAGTGTTGTAAGACTGTTCGTCACTAACATATACAAATCGACGAACAACTTGAAAACACTAATCAAAACATGCTCGCTTATAATATTTTTGCCAAACAACTTTATCTAAAAAACAAAAGATGAAACAACACCAGACTATACAATGTGCCGAACAACATTAAACTCTATACTTAGCAAAATTTTCAAAAAATTAGGCAAGTTTTTTGGTATGCCTTACTTGGTTTCTCTGCCCCCCAAGACAGTTGTTCGTCCAACTAAGAACTTGTTCGCCTTATTGATAATACTTCTTTAGATGTATGACGTTCCAGGAGTATTGGGCCGGCTTGCCTTCCATATCTTCAATATCGTATACGCCATTAACGAATTTTTCCGTTATACGATACGGGCCCTCCCAAGTTGGTCCCAATACACCTGGAGGTTGGGCGAGCAACTTTCTTAGAACCAAATCTCCAACTCTGAATTCCCTAAGTTTAACATGGGAATTATAGTAGCGTTCTGCTCGTTGCTTATAGGTAGCATTTTTTAGCTCGGCATTTAATCTTTTTTCTTCGAGCAAATCCATTTCCGCAGCCAAAGCAGAGTTGTTCGCCTGCTCATCAAAGTTGGTCGTCCGGAATGTATTGGTCTTTAACTCGATGGGTATTACTGCTTCTGTTCCGAAAGCCATTGCAAAAGGTGTTTCTCCGGTGCTTGACCTGGGAGAAACTCTGTATGCCCATAGGACTTTCGGAAGTTCCGTAGACCAACTATTTTTGCTTTCTGCTAGCCGTACTTTTAAAGTATGCTTGATAATTTTGTTTACGGCTTCAACCTGTCCATTTGATTGGGGATGATAGGGTGTAGAGTAATGTTTCTTGATCCCCCACTTCGTACAGAAATCTCTCAACTCTTTTCCATCAAACTGCGGACCATTGTCTGTCACGATGGTTTGCGGAATTCCAAAACGACAGACAATGTTCTTCCAAATGAAGTTGATCATTTTCTGTTGCGTGATTTTCAACATGGCCTCTGCTTCTGCCCATTTTGTGTAATAGTCGACTGCCACAACGGCAAATCGAACTCCTCCAACTCCTGTTGGGAAGGGACCAATAATGTCCATTCCCCATCTAGCAAAAGGCCAAGGGCTATAAACCGATACGAGCTGTTGAGCCGGGGTATGAATGTTTGGTGCAAAAATTTGGCATTGGTGGCAAGTCTTTGCTTTTTTTATTGCATCCTGGCGTAAAGTCGGCCAGTAATAGCCTTGTCTGATAGTTTTGTACGCCAAGGCTTGCCCCCCAGTGTGATTTCCACATACTCCAGCATGTATTTCTTCGAGTATTGCTCGTCCTTGCCCCCTAGGCAAACATTTGAGAAGTGGGAGTGATATTCCTCTTTTGTAAAGTTGCTCGCCTACCAGAGTATATATGGCGGCTTGCTTAATTAGCTTGGCAGCTTCAAAAGAGTTGTTTGGTTTTTCCCCACTTTTCAAGTATTTGACTATATTTGTTCTCCAGTCTTCTTCACTGGCTTGATCATTTAGTTGGTTGACATTATAACTTGTTGTTGATGGGTCATTCATCTTCGTAATTATAATGTCTGCCAACTCTGCAGGTCCTTCGCTTGTTGCTAGCCGGGCCAATGCATCTGCATGAGTGTTGCTCGTTCTCGGAATTTGTTCAATGAATACTTGATCTAAAAAGGACATCAGGTGAGCAACAATCCGTTGGTATTCGATCATATGGCCGTCCTTCGCCTCGTATTCACCTCGGACTTGGTTCACAATTAATTGTGAGTCGCCGAATATTTGCAATCGTCTGACACCTACTGCAAGGGATAGATGGAGACCAGCAATGAGAGCTTCATACTCGGCTTCGTTGTTGGTTGCCATAAAGCCAAATCTGATTGCCGAAGTGAATACTTGTCTGTCTGGACTAATTAGAACCACTCCCGCCCCTGAAGCTATGTTAGTCGAAGATCCGTCAACATAAAGATGCCAGGGGTGATCAAGTCCTCTCGTCGGATCTGGTGGGAAGGTTAGTTCGACTATAAAGTCGGCTAACACTTGCCCTTTGATCGCTGTTCGAGGAGCAAAGGTCACCCCGAATTGGCTAATCTCTAGTGACCATTTTAATAGACGACCAGCTGTGTCGGGGCGATGGAGAATTTGTCTGAGTAGGAAAGTTGTTAGCACTTCAACTTGATGATAAAAAAAGTATGGCCGTAACTTCCTCACACTCATAACTAGTGCATACGCCAACTTCTCGGTTGGGGAATATTTGATCTCCGCCTCATGCAAAGCTTGGCTGACATAGTAAATAAGTTGGTGGAACTTGCCGTCTTCTCGTACCAGGACGGAGCTGATGGCCACCTCCGACGCTGCCAAGTATAAATATAGCTTTTCTCCTGGGACGGGTTTTGATAGGATTTTTACATCTTCCAGGTAGTTTTTGAGTTGGTCGAACGCCTTTTGACAATTGTTAGTCCATGTGAACTGTCCTTTTTTGATGGCTTCAAAGAATGGACGGCATTTGTCCCCCGATCTGGATATGAACCGGTTCAGCGCCGCTAGACATCCTGTGAGTCTTTGCACTTCTTTTACTGAACGTGGTGGTTGCATATCCATAATGGCTTTAACTTTTGTTGGGTTAGCCTCAATTCCCCGTTGACTAACAAGATGACCCAAGAATTTACCTGAATGAACTCCAAAGCTGCTCTTCTTTGGATTCAACTTCATGTTGTAGTGTCGAAGAATTTCGAACACTTGGGTCAAGTGTTGGAGATGGTCTTCTTTACGGGGACTTTTGACTACGATGTCATCGACGTAGACTTCCACTGTATCTCCAATTTGCTGGTCGAACATCTTGTTCACCAGCCTTTGATAAGTTGCTCCGGCGTTGATGAGGCCAAAGGGCATTCTCTTCCAACACAACAAGTTTTTGTTTGTATAAAATGCTGTGTTCTCTTGATCGTCTGGATGCATTGGAATTTGATGGTACCCGGCAAAGGCATCCATGAATGTTAGCATCTCGTGACCTGCAGTGTTGTCCACCAATTGATCGATATGTGGGAGAGGAAAATTATCCTTCGGGCATGCTGCATTCAGATCCGTAAAATCTATGCATAGCCTCCAGGTCCCATTTGGTTTCCTCACGAGTACTGGGTTTGCTACCCATTGTGGACAGAGTGCTTGTCGAATGAGATCGTTGTCTAGCAACTTCTTAACTTCTTCATTCAAAGCTTGGTATTTGTCTGGGCCGTACTTCCTCCGCTTTTGATGGACGGGCTTTCTTGCTTGATTTATGTTCAGCCTGTGGCAAGCATGTTTCGGGTCTATCCCCACCATATCTGCGTGAGACCAAGCAAAGACATCTAGATTCTTGGTGAGGAACTCTTTCATTCGGGATCTGTAAGGCTCTGGGAGCTCAGATCCTATGAATAATTCAAGATCTTCGTTGTCGGGATTAACTTTGAACGCCTCCAGCTCTTCGACTGGAGTTGCTCGTCGTTTTTGTCCCTTCCAACGGGGATCAAGTATGGGTTCCTCAGGGTTGAAATCATTTTCGATGTTCATGGGCTCTGCCCCCAGGCGGGGTTCTAGATCATCAGTTGGCTCCGTCTCATTGTTGTTCATTTGTACTTGGCCCTCCAAGTCCCCCACTGAAGGTTGTTCGTCACCACCCCTTTGTTGTTCGTCAGATGGAGGTTTCTCGCGGGTGGTAACGAGTTGTTCGTCCAACACTTGCTCGTTCAAGTATTGTTCGTCCGTATCCATGTGGTCGTTTATGTCTATATTGTTCAGTATTGATGGTTCGTCGACGGGATAACTTGTTGCTTCCATCATGGATATTTGTACAAATTTTGCTCGTAGCTGTTGAATGCATTCTCGTGCTCTCCGTTGGTCTCCCTTAATTGTGCCTGCTCCACTGGCTGTTGGAAATTTCAAACAATAGTGGTAAGTGGAACACACAGCTTTAAATTCATTGAGAAAAGGTCGGCCAAGAAACCCGTTATAGGTCGACTCCTGGTCTACAACCAAGAAATCTACCATTCTTGTTATATTTCTCTCGGGTTCATTAGCCGTTACAAGTTGTACTGCTAATGTTACAATTCCCAACGGTGTTGTCACAGCATTCCCAAAGCCTACGATTCTATGTGTTGTATTCCGAACATAACCCGAATAATCTCCCAGATTATCGAGGGTCTTCTTGAATAAGATGTTGGTGTAGGCTCCGGTGTCCACCAACAGTCTGTGGACTCTGGTCACCATAATCTTTGCGCAGATTACGAGCGAATCATTATGCGGAGTTAAGACGCCTTCAAGGTCCTTTTCGGTGAAGGTCAATTCCGCCGTTTGCATGATGGACGGCTTAACTCCCATTTCTTGTACTTGGCCAATTGCTCGTAGCTCCGCTTTCCTCTTCCGATTAGAGTCGGGTGGTTGTCCATCAAAACACCCTCCCGCGGGACCTGTGGGTTCCATCATGAACAGATCTTCTAAAGGTTGAGCCAGAATACTGGGAACTGGTCGCCCGGGTCTGTTGTTTCTCTGAGGTTGACCATCCTCTTCGTCTTCTGAGTTGTTCTCCCGGGCTCTTTTTCCAGGTTGCCTTTTAACGAAATCGGAGAGCTTTCCCTCCTCATAAAATCGCCAGAGTTGCTTAAGCAAATCTCTACACTCACTCGTAAAGTACCCCACACTTTGATGGTAGGCACAATATTTGTTTGGGTTGAGTTTGCCAGTATCCTGGCGGATTTTACGTGGTGGGGAGAGCAACTCTTTCTCCTTCACGCTCTCATACACAGTATCAACTGATACTGTCAACACTTGGTTCAATTTTTCCTTCAAATCCGACCCTTCGGTGAATGCCTTCATATTCTTTGGGACCCTGTAGCTTGTCCCGACGGGCTTTTTGTTATTCTCCTTGGGATCAGCTTTGTTCTCCCCCAAATTTGTTTGTAGGGCCTCGTGCATGGAAACAAAAATGCCAGCTTGGTTTCTGAACTCGGCATAAGTCTTTGGGCACTTAAGACGTACCTCCTTCCATAACTTCGACCCTTTTTTTAGCCCGGCCATCACAGCGACGATCTTTGTATCTTCGCTTACCGGTTCTCCTTCTAGCAAAACTTTATCAAATCTTTCCATAAACGTCCGGTCAGTTTCATCATCATTTTGCCTCAAATCCGACAGCCGGTGTTTTTGGGAAAGATACGACCCCACCGTTGAAAAGTGAGAGAGAAATTCTTGACTTAGTTGGGCGAACGAGTGGATTGATGCCGGGGGCATTGATGAAAACCACTTGTGAACCCGATCGCCCAATGTTAAAGGAAAATTCCGGCATTGGGTGGCATCACTGGCCCCCACGGAGACCATGTAGTCCGTATACTTCGTCAAGTGGACCCGGGGGTCGGCGATGCCTTCATACTGAATGCTAGCCGGAAATTGAATCTTTTTCTGTATCGGGGCCTTCAAAATGTGAGCTGCCAAAGGTGAGGATGGCATGCTGGTCGTTCCCATCCCCCTCTGTTGGTCTAGTTGCCCCTGCATGTTCTCCACAGCCCTCCTTAGGCTTGATAATTCATCAAGAGGTGCCCCCTGACTTGGAGGCTGTTCGGCGAGCAAAGGCATTAACCTTTCTGCTCGTCGCAGTCCCTCGCTTGGAGTGGGCACTTCCTGGGCTTGCCTCCTAAGGTTGTTCGCCGCATTTGGCCCTAGGCGCCTGAAGGCTGACTGGGAGAGTCTTTCATGGACTGATGGGCGAGGCTGTTCAAAAGTTGCTCGCCCATCTTCTGCTCCCCGGCGAGCAGCTTCCCGTTGCTGGGGTTGGCTAAGCCTGTCCTGGGCACTGGAACGCGTTGTTCCATGACTAGACATAGTTGTTCGTCCGCGACCAGACTCAGCCTGTACTTCTCTTTGGTCGACCACCTTGGTCTTTCCCTTATTCCGTCTAACTTGGGCACTATCAACCTCTCACTGTTCACCCCTAGTAGTCCTGGGCCTAACAACCTCTAGGGACTTGTCCCTTGGCCTTGCTTGTGTTGGCCTGACCTGCTCTTGTTGCCTCTGGAGGGCCTGGAGAGCAGCTATGGTTTTGGCCAACTCGTTGGGGTTGTTCGCCAAAGCCTCCATCTCAGGGGGGAGGTTATGTGTTATGGCTGTATGCTGTGACCTGTTCGCATGTCTCGGGTCACGGTCCTGGTGGTCGGCCGACGTGGCCCGGGTCTGAGATGCTCTTTTCGACAAACGTGATCCTTGGGTTTCTTTAGATTGAGGCATTTCAATTTAAATTATTTCTTAATTTATAAATTGAAGAACACCAAGAACACCAAGAACACTTTTGTTTGTATCTTCAAATATTTCTTGAGGTTTCCACTGAATCTTCAAGTTTTCAACTTGAAGTTCTTGAGTAATCACACTAAACCGAAGGTTCGGACCCTCCTTCTAGCGCCAAATTGTTGGTGAACGAATCTAATCGTAAGGATTAGTGGCTGTTTTAATCCGTTTTTACGTCACCAATCAATAACGTGTGATTGATTACCACCGTAAATGGTAAATCGGGGTGTGAATTTATCGAATTTGAAATTGGACTTATTTCGTGTATGTGTAGGTTAGGGTGTGTTTGTGTGTGTATTTTTATCTGAAATTCGAAATTATATAAATAAGCTGGAGAACAACTATTTATAGAGGCTAGCAAGCATGAGGTGCTACTGACTCTTGGTCTCCCTAGCTTACATGCCTGACATGTGTCCTTTGACCTTAGTTTGACCTTATCTAAGCTGAATCTTAGTTACAAAGTCTTCTTTTAGGCCTTATCTCGGACTCATTGTTGTTCGCCTAGGTCGGCTTGACTGATCTTGATGACCCTTCAACTGAAAGTTGTTCGCCTCTTGAGGTTGTACTTTGGAAGTTGTTCGCCTTATGGCTTAGTTCAGCTTGGCTTTGGGATCTTAGTCCTTTGTTCATGTGCACACCTCTTTGGCTGATTGTTGTATCATATTATGACCAAGTTGCTCGTCATTGGTGACTTCACGGTTGGCTCATCCTTGGTCTCAGGTCTTAAAACCTGTTCGCATATTAGTTGTTCGTCGGGGGAGTTGTTCGTTACTTTATACACCTCCCAGATTGGCTGTTCGCCTATTAGTTGTTCGTCGGGGGAGTTGTTCGTCACTTTATACACCTCCCAGATTGGTTAATGCACCCAAATCGTGATTTTCTTTGTTTAGACTTTAATTGTTGTTCGCTCCATATTAGATGATGTTCGCCTATCAACAGTGAGTCCAGTGTTTTGTGCACCTTGGCACGTTAAAAATAAGAATCCCAGTTAGTGGATTTCCTGTTAAATCAGGCTGTGGATGTAAGAGCTTGAGTCTCTGAACCACGTTAAACTGAGCGTACTTATCTTTAAAAGTATTTACTAAAGTGTTGTGAAAATCTGCTCACTGAGAGCATTGTTAAAAAGGAAAACTTTGGTTAAATATTCAGGTCAGGGAGAATCCTTCTCACTGACTAGTTCAGGCAACACACTCGAGAGTTCAGCATCTCGAGTCACTGCCTTGCTTAGAGCATGAGCCTCCAAGTCTCCACACTGACTTGGTAGCTCAGCCTCTAAGCAGAGCAGTGACTTGAAGTGTAACCTCTCGAGTCACTGCCTTGTTAAGTGACTGAGCCCTCAAGTCATCACACTGACTTGATATCTCTGACCCTTAGCAATGCAGTGACTTGAGTATTATTCACTCTTGCTGAACTCCCTGAGGAAAAGGTTAAAAAAAAATTTGCTCCTGAATTCCCATTTTGGTATTCGAAAATGGGACCAACAGTATGCATTTAATTTGACCTTAATTCTGACGTGAATTATGGTTAAACCATTAAATCCTTAATTTTATGGGTACTAATTGTGTCTATTAGTTGTTTATTTTTATTAAAATTTAATAGTATCCTAATTTTTTTATAATATAATCACTCCATAAAAAATAAATATGAAACGAATATTTAAAATGAATTAATTTTTTTATTAATGTTTGATATGCATTTAATTTGACCTTAATTCTGACTTGAATCATGGTTAAACCATTAAACTCTAAACTTTATGTGCACTAATTGAGTCTTTTATCTTCATTTATGTGAGTCCTGCAAATTAGGTGTTGATTTTTATTAAAATTTTATATTATCCTAAAATATCTATAATATAATAAATTCATGAAAAAAAGTGAAATGAATATTATAAACGAATTAATTTTTTTGTTAATGCTTGGCATGCATTCAATTTGACCTTAATTTTGATGTGAATCATGGTTAAACCATTAAATCCTTAACTTTATGGGCACTAATTGTGTCTATTATCCTCATTTATGTGAGTCCTGCAAATTAGGTGTTGATTTATACCAATGCTGCATTTTGATTCTGTGCATTGTTTTACTATGTTTAAATTTGTCGTGTCATTATGGGTATTAAAATTTTCCTGATTATACGCCAGTTGTTATGATTATTCCTCGATGGATTACTTTGTGGTTACCCAATTAATGAATTTTGTTTTCTTATCCATTCAAAGCTCTAAGTTTAAAACTATTGATTCATGTCCTTAAATATGAAATTTTGCAATTTAGGATTACACAATAGTTCCTTATATTAATTTTTATGTCAAGTTTGTGCACGTGTTGAATTTTTATATACGTTAGGTCATTATCAGGTTCACCCACATTAGAAATACTATACATGTTATAATTTGGTCCAATAACTTTTACAATTGCTAAAAAAAATCTTGAAGGACAAATATTTAGCATGTTGACTACAGACTTCTGACATTTATTTTCTATAATTTTTATTTACCTATCGGTATGTCTATTTGAAGTTCATCCATGTTAAAAATATTATGCATGTTAAATTTTGGTTCTGTACCTTTTAGAATTGCAAATAAAAATGTTGAAGAACCAATATCAAATAACTTTTACAATTACTAAAAAAAAAAGATCTTGAAGGACGAATATTTAACATGTTGACTACGAATTTCTGGCATTTATTTTCTATAATTTTCTATTTATCTATAAGTATGTCTATTTGAAGTTCGTCCATGTTGAAAATATTATGCATGTTATGGTTTGGTCCTGTAACATTTAGAATTGCTAATAAAAATGTAGAAGGACCAATATCAAATAACTTTTACAATTACTAAAAAAATCTTGAAGGACCAGTATTTAGCATGTTTACTACGGACTATTGGTATTTGTTTTCTATATTTTTCTATTTACCTATCGGTATGTCTATTTGAAGTTCGTCCACATCGAAAATATTATGCATGTTATGGTTTGATACTGTAACTCTAGAATTGCTAATAAAAAAGTTGAAGGACCAATATCAAATAAATTGACTATGGACTTCCAGTTGGTGCTAAATTAGATATACATTATGGAAGTTGTGTGCTTTGCGGTATCGATATCTTGTGGAACTTACGAATCTTTCCTTATTTTGTTGAGAATTTTACCTAATTCATAAGGTGATATTCATTTATGAAATTTACATGGTAATACTTATTTGAGCGTGTAGGGTTCCCCCACATTAAAAATATTGTAACTGTTATAAGTTGGTCCTCTAAATTTTACATTTGTTGAAAAAAAAAAACTTGAAGGGCCAATATCGGTCATATTGACTACAAACTTCTAATAGTTGTTTTCTATAAAAAAAATAGCTATCGGTTTGTCTATGTGAAGTTTGTCCACATTAAAAATATTATGCATGTTATAGTTTGGTCCTGTAACTTCTAGAATTGCTAGAAAAAAATATCGAGGGACCAATATCTAACATATTCACTGTCGACTTCAGGTGGGTGCTAAATTAGATAAATATTGTGTTAAATGTGTGGGTCCTAGATTAATAGTTTATGTCTTTCCGGTTTTGAATTTGATATTTTTGTATCTTCCATATCCTAAATCGATGGAAAAATTCTTTTAGTCTTTCTGTTCATTGTATCTAATTTATCTTTTAGACCTTAACTTGACAAAAATTATATGTGCTTGGATTCACATGATAATACTTATTTGTGTGTGTGGGGGTTTACCCAAATTAAAAATACTATACATGTTATGATTTGGTCCTCTGACTTTTACAGTTACTAAAAAAATCTTGAATGACCAATATCGGTAATATTGACTGCGGAGTTATTGTTGTTGTTTTCTATTTTTAGCTATTGGTTTGTCTATTTGAAGTTCGTCCACATTAAATATATTGTGCATGTTATAGTTTGATCCTGTAACTTTTAGAATTGTTGGAAAAAAATATCGACGGACCAATATCAAATATATTCACTATGGACTTTCGGTGGGTGCTAAATTAGGTCAATATTGTTGTTGTGACCGTTTCGGACCACAGGTCGGAGCCGGCCGGAAGCAAGCCGAAAAAGGCAAAAAGATACCCAGAGGTCGGGACCGACCTGACCGGTCTGTATCTAACCTCGGCGGGCACCGACCCCAATTTCCGACCTCGGAGATGAGGCCGGAAACTAACCCAGAATACGCAACAGTATCGCCCCAGAAGCAGTCAGCTAGACTGAGATCGGACCGGACCGGTCACGGCCGGAGAAGACCAATAAAGGTCGTCCGGGCCCGATCTATACGCATTAAGGGCCTCCGGTCTCGTGACTCACCAAGAGACCGGCCTCCGACCTCATGACGTCCCCGGCCGGCAAGGAAGATTCGGAGCACGTGGCAGAATCAAGCGAGATCCCCCCCCAAGAGGAAAAAGGCCGCCTCCGTACTCAGAGACACAGAGAATATTCCATCCAAATGAGGAATTTCGCCAGAGAATCGTCCTTTTTGGACACGCGTCAACATCCTAGTGGCCGGCCACCTGCAAGCTCTGACATATCAGAGCCCGCGCGCCCTCAGAGGCAGGAGGCATTTAATGCACCTGTCCCCCAAGAGGCCGGAAATGACCAATATACCCCTGTAGTGAGAAAACTATAAATACCCCCACATTTGTAATGTAAAAAAGGTTCAATCTCTCTCAGGATAATCAATACATTTATCATTCAAGTCCAGGGATCAACACCCCTGGCAAATTTGGTGTTCTTAGTGTTCATGTGCATTTATTTCCAGTTCTTCATTCAAGCATTCAATTTAGCATTTAAGAACCCAATCATTTGATGTTTTTACCAAAGCTCTCACAAATAGCCATTTAATCCCAGCAACACAAATTTGGTAAACAACATTTGGCGCTAGAAGAAGGGTGCTAACCCATCAAACTCATATTTTCTTCACCTCTCTTTGAAGAACACTCACTGTTCTTCAAAGCTTCATACCCTCAAATCTTCAAATCTTCAAGCCGCAAACTCTCCCTTTCTAAAAGCAATGGATCCCCAGAAATCATCCCATGCCCACGGGTAGGCCAAACGCATGGCCTCCCCGATCCGCTTTTCGGAAGAGCCCATTCAGTCCCAGGGCCGAGGTTTCTTTACTCCTGACCAGGCCGGGTCAGGATGACGCCGCCAGGCGGAATAGACAAGGGGGTGCCGAAGCACCACCTCTGCCTCAAAAAAGAAGGCCCACGCCCGTACGCTCAAGGGAAAAATGAAGGCCGTGGAACACCAGGATGAGAGCCAAGGCCGATCGAACCCGGGTTCCGCTCGGTCGCGAGGTTCCACACACCCGGTCTTCGACCGTTTGGGCGCGACGGACCCATCGTGGTACCCAAGCCGCCTCCCCAGTTATGACACTGGGTATGGTAACACGGAATCCGTCTCCAACTCACAGAGCACGGCCCAAATGCCCCACAAGAGGGCGGCCGAGGTCAGCCTGACCCCGGCAAACTCCGCCAGGCGCAAGCTAAGCTTCGCCCAAAGTGGCCTTTTGGGGCGCGGAATCCCCCGTGCGGCCGTCTTTGACCGAGTCGGCCCTCTAGCCGATGTGGGCGACCAGCTGGCCGAAACCCCCAATCCAGAACTCGTCAAGATGCAAAAGCAGCTTGACGAAATGAAGGCGCTCCTCGAAGCGCAAGGCCAAACTAAGGCCCGGCCAGTCGCCAGTGAGCCTCTGGCAGTCAATATTGAGCTCGCGCCGGTTTAGCTCAAAATCGTTCCCCCGCCTACCCCACTCTACGAGGGGAAAACAGATCCGGAGACTCATCTGAGCAAGTTCCGGATCTACATGACCGGGCGTGGCGTAACCGACGCCACGAAGTGCAGGCTCTTCCCTCTCACCCTGGGCGATCTCGCCCACAGATGGTATGTGTCTCTTCCGGCACGGTCAATTGACTCGTTCGCCACCCTAAGCGCACAGTTCTCATCATATTTTGCGGCCAAGATTGCCCGGCCGGAAAGTTGGCACCGTTTAATGCGGATCCGCCATGAGAAGGACGAGTCCGACGAGGACTACGTGGCCAGGGTGGACGAGGTCATGCAGATCGGTGAGGCGTTAAGCGATCAACTGGCTTTGCACGCAACTCTGAGAGGCTTCGATGGACGGTCTCCTATGTTCAAACATCTCACCAAGGATTTCCCTAAGACCTACGCCGAATTCCGCGCCCGAGCCGGCGATTACCTGGCTCGGAGGAAGCTTCTGGCACTAAGGCTGGGGGAGTCCGAGCCAACCCCAAAGGAGACGGGGGCTGTAGCCCAAGCCTCCCCCAAGAGCGGCCATAAGGCCAGAAAAGTGGTCAAACCGCCCGGTAACTTCAAGTCTTTCGAGGACGTTGAAGTTCACCTAACTCAGGCCCCGCGCATATCTTCAATGCGATCCAGCACCGGGACGTGCTTCCCCGGCCAAGGCCCTATTCTGGAGACCGGTCCCGGCTGGACCCTAAAAAGTTATGCGTCTATCACGACTCTATTGGCCACAATACGAGCCAGTGTCGTGATCTCCTAAAGCAGCTTTGGAAGTTGTTTGACGAAGGGCGTCTGAACGACCTCCTTCAGAGGCCAGCCGGCCATCAGGACCACCAGCAGCAGCAGCAGCAACCGCAGCGCCACCCTCGTAGAAACGAGGAAGGCGGCCGGCCTCTCAGGCCGGTCGCAGCTTTGGAAGAAGATGATGACGAGGATGACATCCTCCCGCCCATGAATCCCGGCGGTCGGGTCAACATGATCCAGGCTGGCGGGGGGAATCTTGGCGGCCTCACCCCCATCTCAACGCAGTCCAACCGGAAACGGAAGGCAGAGGTCCGGGCGGTGACCAACGTCAACCTGGTCACGCCCCCAGAGCCAAAGATTCACAAGAGCTTGGAGATAACTTTCTCCAACCAGGATAGGACCGGGGTGCTGTTCCCGAAGGGCGACGCATTGGTAATTGCCGCCCGGATTCTGGGCAAAGAGGTTCAGCGTATACTGGTCGACAATGGGTGTTTTTGCAATATCATCTTCAAAACAGCCCTAGACCAGCTCGGGGACCTCGTCAACTTCATCAGGCCAATCGACCTTCAGCTGAAGGGATTTGGGGATGCGACGGTCGCTGCGTACGGGAGGATAAAGCTCTCCGTGGAACTCATCTGTTGCTACAATGAAGAGGTCAAGAAGTTGCTAGACAACAAGCTGATCGAACAGGCCCGGGACGAGCCCCAATGGGTCGCGAATGCCGTCCTGGTCAAAAAGACAAACAATGCCTGGAGGCTATGTATAGACTTCACCGACCTCAACGCAGCATGCCCGAAGGATCATTTTTCGATTCCGCACATCGACCACCTGGTGGATGGCACGGCCAGTCACGAGATGATGTCCTTCATGGACGCTTTTGCCGGCTACCATCAAATCCCCATAGCCGTCGAAGACATCAAGCATACCTCATTCCACAAGGAGAAGAACATATTCTCTTGGCTCCGGATGCCTTTCGGTCTGATCAACGCCGGCGCGACCTACCAACGCCTAGTCAACAAGATGTTTGCAGATCAGATCGGAAAGACCATGGAAGTCTACATCGACGACATTGTGGTGAAAAGCTTGAAGAAAGAAGACCATCTCAGAGATCTCGAAGAGACTTTCAAGATTCTCAAGGCCTACAATATGAAGCTAAACCCAAAGAAATGCAACTTTGGGGTGGAGGCCGGCAAATTCTTGGGGCACATCATCAGCCAGCGCGGGATCGAGGCCAACCCGGCCAAGATCAAGGCCGTCCTAGATATGCAAGAGCCCAGGACGATCAAACAAGTGCAACACCTGACCGGATGCCTCGCCTCTCTCAACAGATTCATAGCCCGGCTCGGAGATAAAAGTAAGCCTTTCTTCTCGACTATTAAAAATGGCAAATTTTCTTGGAATAGGGAAAGTCAAGTAGCCTTTGCAAAACTAAAAGATTACTTGGCAAACCCACAAATCTTAGTCAAACCGGTCCCAGGGGAGAAGCTTTACTTGTATCTCGCGGCTTCCGAGGTCGCACTCAGCGCGGTGCTCGTCCGGGCAGACGGTCAAAACCACCTTCCGATCTACTTCGTAAGTCAAGCCCTACACGATGCCGAGCTCAGGTACACTCCGCTCGAAAAATTAGCGTATGCTCTAGTCATGAGCGTAAGGAAGCTAAGGCCTTATTTCTTCGACCACCAAGTAGAGGTCCTCACCACTCTACCCTTGAGGCAAGTCCTACACCGGCCGGACACCAGCGGCAGGTTGTTTAAATGGTCGTTAGAGATAGCTCAGTACGGGGTCTCATACGCCCCAAGGACGGCCATCAAGGGTCAGGCCCTGGCCGATTTTATAGTAGAATTAACCTTCCCACCCAAGTTCACAAGAATCAACCACCCCCCTTGGAAACTCTATGTGGACGGATCGTCAACTAATACTTGTGCTGGGGCCGGTATCGTCCTGATCGGCCCGGAGGGCCAAAATTTCACCCATGTAGTCCGCTTCAGCTTCCCGGCCACCAACAACGAGGCCGAGTATGAGGCTCTGGTCGGGGGCCTTGAACTCGCGATCGCCATCGGAGTTTGCCGACTGCACATTTTTATGGACTCCCTGCTCGTGGTCAACCAAATCAAAGGTGAATACGAGGCCCGGGGAGAGCAGATGATGAAGTACCTCGACCTGGTTACAACCTTATGCGAGAAATTTCATCAAGTTTTCATTGAGCAAATCCCAAGGGAGCACAACACCCAGGCCGACGCTCTTTCCAAACTTGCAACTGCGGAGGGAGCTGCCGACCTCGCCAATATTCAACTTTCCACGCTCGGAACGCCCACGGTCATCCGAGCACAAGTGGCGACCGTTCTGAGCACGGAAGAAAATTGGATGACGCCGATCGTAAAGTATCTCAAGACCGGCAGGCTCCCCGAAGATAGAACTCGGACACGGCAACTATAACTCCGGTCATCAAGGTACACCCTCATCGACGATCTTTTATATAAGAGAAGCTTTACCCTCCCACTCCTAAAATGCATAACCCCGGAGCAAGGCCGGAGTATTCTGGCCGAGATCCATGAGGGGGTATGCGGAAACCACGCAGGAGGCCGGGCCCTAGCCCACAAAGTAATCAGACAAGGATACTTCTGGCCAATCTTGAACAAGGACGCCGTCAACTTCGCGAGGCCGTGCCACAAATGTCAAGTCTTAGGACCCAATATCAAACTGTCCCCCGAGCAGCTCTCCTCCATGTATAGCCCTTGGCCTTTTGCCCAGTGGGGCATCGACCTGATCGGACCGATGCCCACTGCGCCCGGGGGCCACAAATTCGCCGTCGTGGCCGTCGACTATTTCACTAAGTGGGCGGAGGCCGAGCCGCTCAACAAAATCAGCCAGACTCAAATCATCAAGTTCATTTGGAAAAACATCATCTGCCGTTTTGGCCTACCTCAAGTGATCATCTCCGACAACGGAAAACAGTTTGACGGTCTCCAGATGATTCAGTTTTGTGAAAAATGGAATATCAAGAAGGTGTTCTCCACCCCCTACCACCCGCAGACGAACGGCCAGGTAGAGGCCGTAAACAAGATCCTCAAGCACACTATCAAAGCCAAGCTTGAGGACAAGAAGGGAAAGTGGGCAGCCGAGCTACCCGACGTACTCTGGTCATATCGAACGACCACAAGGAACTCAACGGGCAAAACACCTTTCGCTTTAGCTTTTGGGACCGAGGCCGTCATTCCTTCAGAGGTCTCCCTACCAAGCCACCGGACGGCCCAGACGATCACCGAAGACAATGATACCGCCCGGATGATCGATTTGGACATGTTGGAGGAGAGGAGACTCAATTTCGACCTCCGAAATGCGGCCTACAAGAAGAAATCCGAAAAAAAAATTCAACTCCAAAGTGAAGGCCAGACAATTCCAGGTCGGGGACCTCGTCCTCAAGAAGGTTCAAGTACCAAAAGGGGTATTCGGCCCGAACTGGGAGGGTCCGTTCAGGATATCCAAATGGCTCTCCAAGGGAGCTTACGAGCTGGAACTCATGGATGGCACTCCGGACCAATACCCCTGGAATGCAATTCACTTGAAGAAATACTACTAATGATTTTGTACGATGTATTCAAAGTTCTAATCAATACAAAGCTCTTCGCACAGCTCAATGTTATTCCAAGCACCGGGCTCAGTTCAAAAGTATATACCGACCGTATCGAGGTCGGCATATCACACTTGAGCTAGGAAAAGCCACTCTAGGCCATCCAGAAACCGAGCCCAGTTCAAAAGCATGCGCCGACCGTATCGAGGTCGACGTATCACACTTGAGCTCGGAAAGGCCACCCTAGCCACTTTAAAAGCCGAGCTCAGTTAAAAAACGTATGCCGACCGTATCGAGGTCAGCATATCACACTTGAGCTCGGCAAGGCAACCAAGGCAATTCCAATAACCGGGCTCAGTTCAAAAGCATATGCCGACCGTATCAAGGTCGGCATATCACACTCGAGCCCGGGGCAAAATCTCTTTCATACTTATGAAAATTTAAAACACTTTGATAAGTATAAGAAAGTAAGAGAGCAATAACAAAACAATGGAGTTCAAGGAAAGACTAAATTTTATAAAGTTAAAACCGGTCTGAAGCCGAAAGCATTACAATCGATTCAAAAAGAGAAAACAACATCCGGTCGGCAGCCGGTTACATCTCGGAAAGCAACTAAGAAAAACTAAGGAAAAGTCAAGGGTCGCCTGCCCCGGCCGCCGGGCCTGCCTGCCCTCCGGTCCCGGCCACATAGTCGGCCACTTCGTCGACCAGGGCCTCCACATCAGCCCCGCTTCCGCCCGGTATCTGGGAGCCCTCCGGAGGGGCCTCCTCCTCTTCCTCATCTCCTTCTTCTTCATCACCGGCCGGGGGATTCTGACCATGTTTGAACAGCCTGTGCCGGTGGGGGAACCATGAGAGGTCCACCCCGTGATCAGTCTCGAGGTCGAGGAAGGGAAACCAGAAACCGTCGCTGACCGGGTTCTTATCAGCATACTCCCGGAAGTAGTCCTCTAGGGATTTAGTGTCGAGATTGGCCTGACGTCCTGCCCGGATCATACTAGCGGCAGCCACATAGAAACAGAACTCGGAGAACAGCGCAGGGTTCGCGGTCGGATCCGCGGGATCATAAACCGGCCGGTTCAGTGCGGCGGCCAGTTCGTCAGCCTTCTTCTGGAGCTCTTTCTCCGCCTCGGCCTGCCGAGCCAAAGCCTGGTCGGCGTCCCCTCGGGCCCGGTGCGCCTCCAACCGCAGATCGGCGTTGGCGTCTTCCATCTCAGAAACCCGGTTCCGGGCACCCTCTAAGGCTTTGAAGGCCATCTCCGCCCGGGCCAGTGCATCGTCCTTCTCCTTCAGAATGGCCTCCATTTGACCAACCGCGCCGTCTCTTTCCTTCTTGAGTTGGGCGACTTCACTCTCCAGCCCAGCTTTCTCCTCCCGGGCACGGGTCAGGGCACTCTCGGACATCCGAAGCGACCTGGAGATCTCGGAAAGCTCGTTCTCCATCGTGTTAACCACGATGGCCGCCTGACTGATCAGCGCGACGCATGTAGTCCGACATCTCAGCCGTTGAACTCGGGGCACGGGAGGAGAGGAAGTCGAGCACCAGCGGAGGGAGGTCGGAGTCATTCCGCGTCAGCCTGGACAAGTGAAAGATCAAGTCAGGTACGGGCGAAATGGTTTAGGAAAATGAAAACGTTAGTATCAAAAGACTTACGCTTGGAAGCGAACCGGATCACGACCAAAGTAAGTCCGGTCATCCTCCTGGCTGCGAACAGGCTCCACACGAGCCACAGCTTCTGTTCCGACCGGCCCGATCCCAGGTGGGGTATCGTCGAAAATGTCTATCGGGGTCGGGCTCAACCCATGCTGGCCGGCCCTCTCGATCCCGGCCTCCTCCCAACTCCTTTTCTTGCCCGTAATCGGAGAAGAGGTCGGGACCTCGGCAGCTACCGCCCCGGCGGCCGGAACGGACTGGAGGGGGAGAGACTCCTCTATCACGATCCCGGTCCGGGCACCGGTCCCCTTTTTCTTCTTCGTCCCCTTGGCCGCCTTCTTTGCCGCACAAGCACCCATCAAGGCGAATATTTCCGAACAACGGTCGAGAAACTCAGGGGGGCACTGCCTAACGGTCGGAAAATCTAGCACTGCATGGTCAAAATCCAAGTTAAAAAAATAAAAATAATACAGATCGGAACCCGGTCACCCTATTTACTTACCCGTCAACTTTATATGACGAGGAAACTGGAAAAATCGGCTGGAAATTCGGGCTTCTCGAGTCCGGAGGACGGTGTTAAGCTCTGTAATCACTTGAATTGATAAACACCATTTTTTGTAATTTTCTGGGAATTGTATTAATTTCTTGTAGAGGAAGAATGAAGATGAGGGAAAGAATTAGTTAGAAGAGAGAGAATAGAAAGAGAGAGATTGGTGCTAATTTTCTCATATCCCTTTTCTGCAGAAATCCCAGTACATATTCCCAAGAGGGGGACCACAACTAAAAACGCAAATAACAAAATTACGGGTATTTAAAAGCAAATAGGCTAAGTCTTATAGGCAGAAAAGTAAATAAACAAATAAACTAAATCTTGACAAATGGACAGCCAAGATTTAATCATATGTCTTCATCTCCACCCTTGAATTGAACTGATGTACTTTCTTTCTTGTTATTCGGACCAGGCTTATCTTCTTCCCCAAAACCATTAGCTAAACTCACAAACTCCATACCATCAATTTTCTTTGCTGCTTCAACATCGATCCCAGCCATCTCCTGCTCTCCGATTCCTGCATTCTTCAATTTGGGCTTCGTACTCATAACAATACCCCCCGGATCAGATAATCCTTGTCCCCAAGGATTAATCGATGGAAAGAGCTTAGAGATTAAGGGAGTATCTTCCCAAGATTTAACTTTCCAATCTTCCTCCTTCCATAAAACTTGAACCTGGCTGATTTCTCTTCCGTTTTTCAGGTTTTGACGCCGATCCAGAATCATCAAAGGCTGTAAAAGCATTGCCCCTGTTTCGTCGATGGCAGGCAAGGACTGGGAAGGTATAACATTCTTTCCCACTTGTTTTTTTAAGAGTGAAAAGTGGAAAACAGGATGTATCTTAGATCCGCTAGGTAGATCAAGACGATAAGCAACCAAGCCAATCCTTTCCAGAATTTTATAGGGTCCGAAGTACCTAGATGATAACTTCAAATTCCTTCTTAGGTAGACTGAATTTTGCCTAAAAGGTTGAAGTTTAAGGAAAACCATATCACCCACCTCAAAGCTCTTCTCTTGTCTATGTTTGTCTGCATATAATTTCATACGATCTTGTGCTGTCTTTAAATTCTCCTTGATTTGCTCTGTTATCTGTTGCCTCTGGTGCAAAAGCTCCTTAACATCTGTGTTGGTAGAGTCTAAGTAAGGACCTAGGTTATGGGTGGGAGGTAGATAACCATACAGAGCCTGGAAAGGAGTCATCTTTAGGCTGGAGTGGTAATTGGTATTATACCAAAATTCTGCCAAAGGTAACCATTTTAGCCACTGTTTTGGGTGTAGATGCACCATACACCGTAGGTATTGCTCCAAACATTGGTTCAACCTCTCCGTCTGTCCATCTGATTGCGGATGATAGGCTGAACTGAGATTGAGTTTAGTACCAAGCAACTTGAATAACTCTCCCCAGAATAGGCTTGTAAAAACCTTATCTCTATCAGACACTATGGACACTGGTACCCCGTGTAACTTGTAGATGATGTCTAGAAAAAGTTTAGCAAGTGTTTGTGCTGTATAGGGGTGAGAAAGAGCAATGAAATGTGAGTATTTTGTGAACCTATCAACAATCACCCATATAACATTCTTTCCCCAAGAAGTAGGAAGCCCCTCAATGAAATCCATAGAAATATGAGTCCAGGCCTGCTCTGGAATAGGTAAAGGTTGTAACAATCCAAGGTACAACCCATGCTCCACCTTATTTTGTGCACAAACATCACACTCTTTTACCATGGTGATGATGTCACTCTTCATATTAGGCCAAAAGAATACCTTTTTAATTCTCTGATATGTACCAGTAATTCCAGCATGTCCTCCATAAGGAGTGTGGTGAAACTCCTCCATTAACAACCCTTTAATTCCTCCACTGGATCCCACCACCACTCTTCTCTTATATCTTAACAGGCCATTCAGTAACTGAAAATCTGGATATTTACCTGTTTCTACAGTCTTGGCATTGATGATTTTCTGTATGAATTCATCATTGTCATAGCTCTGTAGAATCTGCCCTACCCACAAGGGTAACAATGTAGTCTCTGCCGAGCACAACAATTCCTCCTCTTCCTTCCTTGACAAAGCATCCGCAGCTACATTCTCTTTCCCTTTCTTATACTGTATTTCATAATCCAAACCCAAAAGTTTAGTGATCCACTTCTGTTGCACTGGGGTAACCACCTTCTGATCCAACAAATGTTTAAGGGCTTGTTGATCAGTCTTGATGGTAAACTTGTGACCTTGTAGGTAGTGTTTCCATTTGTCTATGGCTAATAGCACTGCCAAAAACTCTCTTTCATAAACAGAGAGAGCCTGATTTCTGGGGCATAAAGATTTGCTTAGGTAAGCAATGGGTCTGCCCTCTTGCATTAATACAGCCCCGATTCCTTTACCACTGGCATCAGTTTCAACTACAAATGGTTTGGTGAAATCAGGTAAAGCCAATACTGGAGCTGTTACCATGGCTGTTTTCAAAGTCTGAAAAGCCAACTCAGCTTCAGGGTTCCACTTGAACCCTTCCTTTTTTAGTTGGTTGGTAAGTGGTCTGCTTATCAACCCATAATTTTTTATAAACTTCCTGTAATAACCAGTAAGGCCTAGGAATCCCCTTAGTTGTTTCACATTCTTAGGTTGTGGCCAGTTCACCATGCAGTTGATCTTGCTAGGATCTGTAGCCACCCCTCTCTCTGAAATTACATGACCCAAGTATTCAATCTGTTGCTGCCCAAAATCACACTTGCTCCTCTTAGCATACAACTGATTAGATCTGAGTATGCTAAGCACCATTTCTAAGTGTTCCAGATGACTATCCATGGTGGGACTGTAAACTAGGATATCATCAAAAAACACCAAGACAAACTTCCTCAAGTACTCCCTGAACACCTTATTCATCAAAGATTGGAAAGTGGCAGGAGCATTACACAGCCCAAAGGGCATCACTAGGAACTCATAATGCCCATTATGAGTCCTAAAAGCTGTTAGAAACCTATGTTCTGGATTCATCAAGATCTGGAAGTACCCTGACCTTAAATCAATCTTAGAAAAAAAGTTTGCCCCTTGCAACTCATCAAGCAACTCATCAATTATAGGAATGGGGTAGTTGTGTTTGATGGTCATATCATTCAAGTACCTATAATCCACACACATTCTCCAACTTCCATCTTTCTTTTTCACCAATATTACTGGAGAAGCAAATGGACTTTTACTGTCTTGAATCACCCCTGTACCCAGAAGCTCCTTCACAATCTTCTCAATTTCTTCCTTGTGAGAATGTGACGTTCTGTATGGGTATTGCTGTTTTGGTACACTTCCAGGTTTCAGTAATATCTGATGCTCTACTCCTCTCTCCGGTGGCAACCCAGTAGGTTCGTCAAACACATCTTGGTAACTTTCCAATAGTTGTTGCAACCTAGGATCTGTTATTGAAGTTATAGAACTTGCAGTAACCAAATACATAGCTTCAATATCCTGTTGATCTTCTGTATGGAAAATTTGATACAAACTTTCTCTTGTCATCATGCAACAACTAGCACTTGATGTTAAAGCTTGAATCCTGACCTTGTTACCAAGCTTAGTAACAGTGAAGGTCATGTTGTCATAATCAAGTTTTATGGGAGTGCAAGACTTAAGCCAATCCCCTCCTAGAATCAAATCACAACCATCATTTTCCAAAACCCTTACTGGATAAGTAAATTCATGACCTTGTATGTTCCAACAAAAGGGATCCACTTGTTTGGAACTGATTAGTCTCTGCCCATTAGCCACCCTGACAATCAATGGATCAGTGGGTGTGAGAGGACACCTTAACCTCTTAGCTGTTGATGATTGAATAAAACTGAGAGTACTCCCAGTATCAATTAAGATATGCAACCTTTGCTGATTATACTCCCCAAAAACCCTCATTGTAGTGGTACCACCAGTCCCTGATATGGCATCCAAGGACATCTGTACTTCTTGCAAACTTTCAGATCCCTGGTTGTATTCATTAACCTGTATTTCTGAGGATATCTCAGAATATGGCCACCCATCATCCCCAGCTGTGACCATGTAAGCAATCTTCTGTTTGCACTTGTGACCAAAAGAATATGGCTCATCACAGTTGTAGCATAGTCCTTTTTCCCTTCTAGCAGCCATCTCTGAAGGGGTTAACACCTTAATGGGTGTTTTAGGTGTAGGATTTGTGGGTTTTGCATTTGTTCCCATTGTGGTATCAGGTTTCCTAAAAGGTGAGTTTGGGTAATTGTAGCTTCTGTTGCTAGCTGGTTTGAGCTTCTTAGTTAGAGCTTCATTGGTTAGCACCTGTTTCTTTCCCAGATTAATGGCATGATCTAATGTTTTAGGGTCAAACATTGCTACAGCTGACTGCAATTCATCATTAAGACCACTTATAAAACTAGCCACAAAATATTTTTCAGAAAATTCCTCCCCATCAATCAACAACATGCAAGCCTTGAGCTCTTCAAACCTATCAATATAATCTGCCAGTGATCCAGTTTGTTTAAGCTTATTGAATTCAGCTATGACTCTAGATTCTCTCATATTCTCAAATCTAGCAGTAATAACTTCAATAAACTGTGCCCAGCTAATTTCATGATGTTTCTGAGAAAAATTTTGATACCATAGAGCAGTCTTACCATCAAAATGCGTAGAAGCAAGGGTTACCTTATGTGAGTCAGATGCCATAGGGATTAACTTGAAATAAGAGTTGCATCTCAAAATCCAAACCCTCAAGTTAGATCCATCAAACCTTGGAAATTCCACCCTGGGAATGGGTGTATGAACCACTGGGCCTGTGTGCTCTTGGATCTGCTTTGTTTTTGGTGTTTCCTGAAGATAAATGGTACTTCCAATATTATTAGATCCGTAAGTGGGATCTCCCAATATTGAATCTCTTTCCACCTGACTTTTTCCTTTATCTGAATTCATGATCTGCAATTGAATAGCTGCTAACGTGTTTGTAATATGATCCAGCTTTCCCATGATTTCTGCGCGTTGATCACCCAATTTCCCCATGATTTCAGTTCGTTGATCAGCTACCTTGGAGGTAATATCATGGATAGAATCATGGATTTTAGCTTCAGTAGCTTCTCGTTTCATAAATTCCGTTTGAAAAAGTTGCTCTAACTTTTTCTGTGATTCCTGTAGGTCTTTAAAACGTGTTGCTTCTGCCATGGTCGAGAATCGATGGCTCTGAGATACCAATTGTTAAGCTCTGTAATCACTTGAATTGATAAAAACCATTTTTTGTAATTTTCTGGGAATTGTATTAATTTCTTGTAGAGGAAGAATGAAGATGAGGGAAAGAATTAGTTAGAAGAGAGAGAATAGAAAGAGAGAGATTGGTGCTAATTTTCTCATATCCCTTTTCTGCAGAAATCCCAGTACATATTCCCAAGAGGGGGACCACAACTAAAAATGCAAATAACAAAATTACGGGTATTTAAAAGCAAATAGGCTAAGTCTTGTAGGCAGAAAAGTAAATAAACAAATAAACTAAATCTTGACAAATGGACAGCCAAGATTTAATCATATGTCTTCATCTGCACCCTTGAATTGAACTGATGTACTTTCTTTCTTGTTATTCGGACCAGGCTTATCTTCTTCCCCAAAACCATTAGCCAAACTCACAAACTCCATACCATCAATTTTCTTTGCTGCTTCAACATCGATCACAGCCATCTCCTGCTCTCCGATTCCTGCATTCTTCAATTTGGGCTTCATACTCATAACAGACGGCTTGATTCCTTTCCGAGGCCGGCAGTGACAGGATCCGCTCTCTGACGACCGCGAAATCGAAGTTCAATTCTCGATTGGAGGGGCAAGGATAACCTGCGAAGGAAAGTAAAGATTAGATCAGTACTTTTAATTCAAGGGCAAACTAAAGATTCCTTACTGGGATTTTTAGGGCGAATATCGGTCGGAACGTCGATCTCCGCTCCGTCAGGGTACCCGGTCTTCCACGCCCCACCTACAAAGAACCACTTCTTTCGATCGTTCCGGCCTTTACTGGGCAGGCCGGTCACCAGCTTCTGCCCCTTCGTCTGAATGTAGACTTCGCCGGTCCCACTCCTTTCGCTCTGGATTCGATAGAGATAAGTCATCTCTCCAGGGTTCAGCATTCAGTAGAGTCGGTTTCTGCCAAACAAGGTCATGACGCTCACTATTATCATCCATGCGTTCGGCAGCAGCTGGATGGGCGCCTGGTTCCAATAGTTCAACAAATACGATACGGCCGGATGAAGGGGGAAGTGGAGTCCGACCTCCATCATATCCTAGGTTACGGCCACCATCCCACGCGGAGGCTGGTCCGCCCGTTCGTTCGGCTCAGGTGCGTAGAGATGAACGTCAAGAGGTATTTCCCATCCAACCCGGGCTTCGTCGAGGTGGCGCTGAGACATCTTGCTCTGTACTTGGCCAATGGTCCACCTATGGGACTCCTCCAGATTGGCTATCCGAATGGTGGCCGGATCGCGAACAGTCGGCCCCCGCGGGAAATGATCCAAATACTCCTCATAGTCAAAGGAGAGAGACTCGACCTCATCCTTCCTCTCCACATACTCCGACCACAGACGAAAGGCCTGTCTGACCTGGTCTCGCCGATCTTGGCTGACGCTCCGACCAACTGCGGCCGGTCTCTCAACCTCTTCAGAATCAGATCCCGAGGCCTCTCCCGCCGTCCCAAGCCTTTGTTTAATCATCTCGGCCGCGAGATTTTTGAGGAGTAGGTTAGTGGCCCGATCGTCGCCTTCGCCGTGGCCGCCCTCCTCCTCATCCTCCTCCAAGAGGTTATCAAGTGGATCCCTATCCTCCACAGATCGGGCCGCCTCCTTAGGTCGGCATCTTTCGGCCGCCGTGGAAACCTCCTCCCGGGCACCTTCACCTAATAGTGATCGGCCCGGAGCCGGGAACAACGCATCCAAACCGTTGTCGTCATGAGCCCAGATCGAGCCCGCTAGACGGGAAGGAGAGGCTCTGGTCTCTCCACGAGAACTTCCTCCCTCTTCAAATAGACGGCGATTGGCTCCGCCACCACCGCTGCCACTCGAGGAGGCGCCGCCCCTTTGCCCAGGCGGAGGACCCGCCCATCGTCGTACCATAGTATAAAGAAAAGATTTTTGAGTTACGAAAATTTGAAAATTACCTTAAAAAAATACCAATCGCCGCCGTGCAAAGTTCGTCGCCACCGTGAAAAACTCGCCGGAAATCGCCAAAGGATAGCTGCAATTTGCGAGGAGAGTAAAAGTCCTTAAGAATGGAATAGCCCCCCCATTTATAAGAAAGGGGCAGGGACCTATGCCGAAATACATCTCTAGGCCTAGGGGCCTAAATGCAAGAATTTGAAACGACGGTTTCAGCGTCAGACGCCTCGTACACGACACGCATTTAATGTGCGGTATTCGAGGAACCAAATCACGCCACACACGTCAGACTTTAATGCGCGTAATCCGAGGCATCGTCTGACATCGTGCGTACCTTTTTAGGCAAACAGTACGACGCACGTCCTTCCTGTCGTCACATAGCCGTTGGCCGATCTCCAATCACCCCGGGCAGATCAAGGCCGACACCAACAAAAGACGGCAAACGACCACCTCGCCCCTCATCAACTTTGAGAGACGAGCTGGGGGGCAATTGTTGTGACCGTTTCGGACCACAGGTCGGAGCCGGCCGGAAGCAAGCCGAAAAAGACAAAAAGATACCCAGAGGTCGGGACCGACCTGACCGGTCTGTATCCAACCTCGGCGGGCACCGACCCCAATTTCCAACCTCGGAGACGAGGCCGGAAACTAACCCAGAATACGCAACAGTATCGCCCCAGAAGCAGTCAACTAGACTGAGATCGGACCGGACCGGACCGGTCACGGCCGAAGAAGACCAATAAAGGTCGCCCGGGCCCGATCTATACGCATTAAGGGCCTCCGGTCTCGTGACTCACCAAGAGACTGGCCTCCGACCTCATGACGTCCCCGGCCGGCAAGGAAGATTCGGAGCACGTGGCAGAATCAAGCGAGATCCCCCCCCCCCCAAGAGGAAAAAGGCCGCCTCCGTACTCAGAGACACAGAGAATATTCCATCCAAATGAGGAATTTCGCCAGAGAATCGTCCTTTTTGGACACGCGTCAACATCCTAGTGGCCGGCCACCTGCAAGCTCTGACATATCAGAGCCCGCGCGCCCTCAGAGGCAGGAGGCATTTAATGCACCTGTCTCCCAAGAGGCCGGAAATGACCAATATACCCCTGTAGTGAGAAAACAATAAATACCCCCACATTTGTAATGTAAAAAAGGTTCAATCTCTCTCAGGATAATCAATACATTTATCATTCAAGTCCAGGGATCAACACCCCTGGCAAATCTGGTGTTCTTAGTGTTCATGTGCATTTATTTCCAGTTCTTAATTCAAGCATTCAATTTAGCATTTAAGAACCCAATCATTTGATGTTTTTACCAAAGCTCTCACAAATAGTCATTTAATCCCAGCAACACAAATTTGGTAAACAACAATTGTGTTAAAATGTGTGGGTCCTAGATTAATAGTTTATATTTTTCGGTTTTGAATTTGATATTTTTGTATCTTCCTGAATCGATTGGAAAAACCCTTTAGTCCTTTTGTTGATTGTATCTAATTTATCTTTTACATCTTAAATTGACAAAGACCACATGTGCTTGGATTCGCATGGTAATACTTATTTGCGTGTGTGAGGTTCGCCCACATTAAAAATACTATACATGTTATAATTTGGTCCTCTAACTTTTACAGTTGTTAAAAAAAGTCTTGAAGGACCTGTATCAGTCATATTGACTACAGACTTCTGGCAGTTGTTTTCTATAATTTTTATTTATTTTTTTATCAGAAAAGAATTTCATTGATAAACGGGAAATGAGAAATACTCAATTTTACAATGATTTAGGCGTAGGAGCATAAGAAAATTAGTAAAGCCTATCATACTTGTTTTCTATAATTTTTATTTACTATCGGTTTGTCTATGTGAAGTTCGTCCACATTGAACATATTGTGCATGTTATAGTTTGGTCATGTAACTTTTAGAATTGCTGGAAAAAAAATGTCGAGGGACCAATATCAAACATATTCCCTATGGATTTCCGGTGGGTTCTAAATTAGATAAATATTGTGTTAAAATGTGTGGACCCTTGATTAATAGTTTATGTCTTTTGATTTTGAATTTGATTTTTTTATATCTTTCGTATCCTGAATCAATGAAAAAAACACTAAGGTCCTTTTGTTAATTGTATCCAATTTATCATTTAGACCTTAAATTGACAAAAATCACATGTGCTTGGTCGGTTTGGGTGGCAGCTGTTGTGTATGGCTTTGTCGAATTGTTGTTATGTTGGGATGGGTCAAAGATGCTATCTAATTTTATGCGCATGGTTTGTGTTAGTTTGTTATTTAGTTTAACTTGTGAGTTGTTAAATTTACTGGATATTAGCACTTATGTAGCATTTTCAGTGCATTTCCTTCTTTTTCTTTTCAATATAAATTTAATATTACTTAATGTGTTCGCACATATTTTATTTATTTATTATATACATTTAGGGCTGGGGAAAATATCAAAATTTTTTGTATACCAAAAATTTCGGTACAGTATCAAAAAATTTGGTATGCCAACGGTATGAAAATTATGCATACCGCGGTATTTTGGTATATAACGAAATACCAAAAAAAATTCGATATACTATACCCTACCATAAATTATATATAGTTTTTTAATTTTTTTATTTAAAATAATAAATTTAAGTAAATATAAAAGGTTTGAAACCCTATTCTTCCTCACAATATATTCACACATGTTTTCCCTTTTGGCTGTCGCTGCTCAGTTTCTCTCCTTAGCGCCGCTCGCTCTCCTTTTCTATTCCAGTCGCCGCCTCTACTCCCAGCGTCACCGTTGCCTCTAACACCGCTCATGGATGCAAAAAGCGGCCTAGGCGCCGCCTAGGCACTAGGCGGTCGCCGGCTGCCCCAGTTTAGGGAAAATTGGTGAGAAATATAGTTTAGGGTTCCAGGCGCCGCCTAGGCGGCTAAATCGAGCTAGGCGGAGAAGAAATGAAACCCTAAAACTAAAATTTTCACCGCGACGGAGGGGAGAGAGGGGTGGCGGCGCTGCTATGGAAGGGAGAGAGGGGTGGTGGCGCCGCGACGGAGGGGAGAGAAGGCTGGCGCCGCCGCGACGGATGGGAGAGAGAGCTGGCGGCGGCGCCGCAACGGAGGGGAAAGGAGAGCGGCGGCAAAATCGATGGCTCTGAGAGTTAGTATGAGGCTGGTTTTAAAGAAATGTAAATAGAAATTGATAAATGCATTAACAATTTAGACATCTTTTAAAAAAAAATCTACTATATGATTTTTTTCATTAAAGGGAAAAACATAAATCAAACCAAATGCCTCAATCGGTATCAACAACAAAACTAGGAATACTAGAAGGGAAAAAGGACGTCTCACAAGAGAGGTTAAAAACTGGTAATTTATAAGCTAACAAAATTCATGTGCGACGAGTCCATACAAAAGAGATCTCAATCTAACGTCTCAACCACTTGGACGATATCAACAAGTTTCCCAAAAGTAATAGAGAGACTTGTTTCGACGTTTCAAAGCATTGATAAGGACATGCTAATAAGATTCAATAATTAAATCTCGGACCCCCTACTCCCTCGCCCGTTGTAGTCTATGCAACATAGCCACACCCTCAACGTGTTTCACCTCCATCATCGGCGACCCCTATTCAGCGTAACACCACACCATGTTGCCAGCGTTATCATGCAACACAGTAGCCACATTGGCCCATATTCCATGTTACAACGCAACATCATAATTCAACTTCAACATCCTTTCCTTCGGTCTCAATCATCGTGTGTTTCCATCCCCTGTATGCCTCTCAGCCGGACTCAAAGCAGCAGAGGTGATATAATATCGTCGATGGTTATCAGCCATCAAAACACCTCTGTAAGAGCAAACTCCTATTGAGCAAACACAAGTTTATCCCTCGCGAACCAAGGGAACCATAGAGAAGTCACAAAGAAACATTTAATCTTCTCCTTCAACCCGTCCATCATTGTCTCTACTCATTCCTCAAGCATGCCATCACGGAAAGAAAGATGACACAAATGCATCCTGATACAAAATATTCTCACCCAATGACACTCTCTCAATGCATGCTCAGATATCTCAATTTCACTCACACATCTCTTAGAGACGGTGGGATATCAACATGCCTACTAACCAAGTTCATACAAGTAGGAAGAATTTCATGCAACACCCATCATAAAGAATGTTGAATTTTTAGGCATCACATTAAGTTTACAAACACGTCCTTACTGCCTCTGTTGTCCATCCTCCATAAGCCCTCCACACCCCGCTTAAGGACATCGAAATACCCAAATTTTATTAAAATATTCTCCGTCCTTCGTGAACCTCAAGTACGCACATCCTCTTTTTAAAAAAGGCCAAGTGGAATAACACTAATTCTGGATGCATCCCTCTCAGAAAAACAGTGCATTAATTTTCTCCATACCCCAACGTCGTACCCCCCCCTTCCATCAGCTCCCAAACCTGCAACGACTCCAAATCATGATCCTCCTCTACCTCCACCATAGGTAACACTCCATCATATAGACAAGGGTCCTTCCAAACAACTATAGAACAAATCATTTCCAATACCACAAACCAAACCCTCCTTCAACACAACACCTTTCACCCCCTCCAAAATGCTTTATCAAGTGTAGCTAGACGCATAGTCTTGAAGTGTTAAAAGAAATGAAGCTCATGGAAAATAACGAGTCTTAAGCGCCCGAGCTAGCAAAGTAAATAATCTTGGTTCAATAAGTTGCCAGGTGAAGTAGCCCAAGCCCCCCTTCACGCCCGCACGCAAGAAATATCAGCTACATCAAGGATGATTAACTAAAATATATGAAATTATATATAAATTTCATTTAATTCATAGACATGTGATTTGATTTGAACATCGATCGATTCAATTATCAAATCTTTCCAAAAAGTAATATAACCAAAATAATAGAAAAGTTTACCATTAGTAACATAAATCGATTGAACTCTTAAAACAATAGATTAACCTAATTTATCGGATCAATTTCGTTATTAAACTGAAAAATCGAATTAAAACCTAATAGTAATGAATATTTGCTTTAAATATATTTTAGGAAGAATAATATTTGAGTCTCTTTTATTTATTCTGTAAAATATATTTGAAATAATAAAAAAGAACGAAATGTTGGTGAATATATTAACTACATTAATTTTATTAATATTATTATATTTAAAATATAGATAAGTTTAATAGAGATGCCAATTCGACGACTAACACCGTTACTTTTACCTTTAAAATTATAATCGAACCGGAATACTTCAATTTCTAAAATTTATAATAAAACCAACTTAACTCAATTTTTTTTTTTTTTTATCCAACATTATTCATCCTACATGTGAATATATGATAAATAAATTTCCTGGAAATTTCGTATAACAATTCTGTCGAACGATACGCGGGGTGACCTAATCAAAGGTCCAAGTCATTAGGAAAAAAAAAAATAGGCCACGTGGACAACTTGCCTACTATACTAAGAAATTCATTTGTCAAACCATCTTTACTTAAATCACACAGTACTAGACAAAAAGGCACTTCCTTTAAATACACAAATACTAAGATATAGACCGATACGAATAGTTGAATAATAAAATAAAACTCTCCCTCCTCACAAAAAAATTAGCTTGTTGTCTTTTTACGAATATTAAAAAAATAAATATAATATATAAAAGTAAGAATATTGAGTCAAACCAAGTAAAATATAAATTATTTTAAAAATATTATGTATGTATGTTGAAGAATATAGATAAAATTTATTGGCAAAGTATTATATGAAAATAGTCCATGATAAGTTTATCATGAAACAATTTTAAAGTATCATTAATCTCATCGGGAGTATTATTAATCTCATTAGGGGTATCATTAGTCTGAGTTCAAGAAAATTGTTTATTTTCTTGAACTCAAACTAATGATACTCCTGGTGAGATTAATTTTTTTTTTTAATCAGGAAAAGAGGATTCATTTCATTAAAATCACGAATGTCTACAACCAATGGGGTGAGAGATTCACCTCACACGTAACACTATACTCCTAGCCATTTAGGTATAACGGCACTTCCAACATTACAACACTGAAAACGGATTCCTGCTCCACTCCAAGAAATTCGCATCCAACTTCCTACCTCCCCACTCTCATCTCCATCTTTCTTATGTTCTTTCCCCTCTATCTCAACATCTCTTTGGGGCGTCTCAGAATCAGCAGGCATCTGAGGACCTTCATAATTGGTCCTACTTCTAAGTTGGATAGCTTTACAATGTTCTTTAGGATTACCCTCAGGCATTGAAGGGTATTTGTCAGGCTCTCTATTCAATGACTTTGCAATCTGGCTCATCTGGAACTCTATAGAAGTGAATCTTCTGTTGTTCTCTTGCTGAATTCGATTCAGCTCTACATCTCTCTTCTGGAGGTCTTGATCACGCTGATCAACTTTCTTATACAGATCTTTCACATAGTACTCCAAAGATGATAAACGTTTGCTTCATTCCTCCACCTTCTGTAGGATAGCTCTCAACATCTCCTCCGTTGAGGCACCGCCTCTCCACCCGGAGGTTTCGAACCTGGATTAACACCTGCAGGAACTGTAATACACGCCTTCGGGTTAGCATATGAAAAATTCTCGTTCTTCCTCCATTGGTTCTGAGGAAGCTGTTGGCCTCCTTGGTACCCTTGTGTGTTCCTCCATTGATTTTGAAGCGGCTGTGGACCTGGAGGTACAAATGGTTGGCCATAAGAATGTCTTCCTTGAAAATTTCCACCTTGTGGATACCCATTCTGATTGTAATAAGGACCTCCCATATAATTTACTACTTCTTGCTGAATTGTGGGCTTGTCCTCTTGCTCATTCTCTGCTGCATTCCCTCAAAAATTTTCTTCCCCAACTCAAGGTTGTTAATCTTTTCCATCATGGCCATCAACAGCCTTCTCGTTCCTTCACCTTCCTCAACCTGATGAACTCTCTGGAAATCTGCGTCCACATTCCAAGCCCCGGCATTAGTGACAATGTTGTCCACGATCTCTCTACACCTCACTATTCCTTGATTCAGGAATGTCCACTAGCACAGGCGTCTAGATGGTCTTGCCCAGCCTTGTTGGCACCACTATAGAAAAATGCCATGACATCTCCCTCATTGTACCCGTGCTGCGGGCACTCTATCAACATGTTTGAATATCTCTCCCACGCTTGACGTAGGTCCTCTCCTTGCTTCTGGCGGAAGGAAGAGATCTCAATCCTTGCTTTGATCGTTCTGGATGGAGGGTAGAATTGCTCGAGGAACAGACGCTCGAGCTCGGCCCAAGTGGTAATACCTCCCCGTGGAAGCGTATTATCGTACCACTCTTTAGCTATTCCCGTCAATGAGAATGGGAACAACCTAAGCCTCTTGGCATCTTCAGACATGCCATTGTAATTGAAAGTGGAGGCAATCATTAGAAAACTCCTCAGATGAGTATGAGGATTCTCCTTCCCGATCACCCCCTTGAACTGGTTCTCTGTAAGCAGCTTTAGAATTCCCGGGGAAATCGAGAAGTTATTTTCCTCCACTGGAGGTAATGCCACTCCATCATAGTACCGTTGTGGCTGTGCCGCGAACCTTCCTCGAATAACCATATTCTGATCTGCGTTCTGAGGAACGGGCTGAGGAACCACAGGTGGTACGGGTTCTTGTTGAACTGGTGGTGGTTGGTAAACAGGTGGTGGATTGTAAACTGGAGGTGGAGGATACGGGTATGGTGGATACGGATAAGGTGGGTATGGGTAAGGTGGGTAAGGTAAGTTATTTTGTGGTAAGTTAGGATGTGGGTAAGCAGGGTTGTTATGAGGGTTTTGAACAATGTTATGAGCTGGACTGTTTTGATTCTGTGTCCCTGGGTTTTGGCTTTGGCTTTCCCCTGACGGATCTTGGTTCTGACTACCACTTCCTCTAATGTCGTCAACCCGGTCTACTGTCTGATTAAACTCTTTAGTTGCATCATCCAACTCATTAGTGATATCCATTGGTTCTTTCCCTCCTCCGGCAGTGTTCATTCTCCTCAAGAAAGCTCGGTTCCTTCTGGCTATCGTCTCAGGGTCCAACGGTATTCTCTCTTCGCTCGTATTGCCTTGTGAGCGTGTTTTCATATGCCTGACACACTAGCAGAAGGATCAAAACGCAACTGCCGAATGAATAAAAATAAAAATAAAAATAAAAACAGAAAATAAAGCACTCACTACTAACTACTAAGCTATCTACAAGTCCTATTCAAAAGACATACAACGCCATCCCCGGCAACGGCGCCATTGACTTGAAGCGAATATACTAACTTCTACTAGTAGATTCCTCGCAAGCGTACGAGTTCACTGTAGTATGAGTAAATATAATGACTAAGTATATCGAACCCAAAGGATGAAGTGTATGCAAATAGATCCCTGAAGATCTACGCGTCGTAGTTAATATGAGTGAAATGTTTTTGGATTTTTGAGAGAATTAATTAAAATAAACTAAACTATCCTACGAATGCAAACAGAAAATTAAACTAAGAATTTAAGCTGTGTTTTCAAATAAGAGATGGTGATGCTCAGGATAGGAATCCCTACGTATACTAACGGAGCAGGTACATAATCAAAATAACTGTGACGCGCAAGAAATAACCTAAGTAAAAGAATGCAAGATAAAAGCTTAAGATTTTAAACCCTAATACTTTATCCTAGCATTCGACTTCACTAATCCACTAACAAGTTAACATATCGTGCTTAATTAAAGAGGCCCTCATTTAACTAATGGTGATGCGGCCGTCCTCAATAGCTAAACCGGCAAATTAATCAACCCCTTCTAAACCCTCTAGTTAAGTCTACTAGTTGTTAAAGAGTGATGCGGTTGTCCTCTCCCTAACACGTTCGTACGAAATTCAAAGGAAAAGTTAAGATTGATTTTAAGAATTCATTAATTAAGAGAATTAAAACCTAACGTCACGAATTACCCTAATTATGTACCCACAACCTACTTCTACGAGTTCATCCTACCCCAAGCATGCAAGGGTTTTAGCCGGACATGGTTATAACGATAACAAAAGCAATTGACGAAATAACGAACATAAACATGATGAATTGAAGTGAAAAACTAAAAAGCATGAACTAGGGTTTTGAAAGAAAATAATTCTAAGAACTGAAATTAGATTAATAAACGAAGTCTAAAGTGTTTAATAAAAAAAGATCTGAAGAAACGAAACTAAAAAGTAAAACCGTGATGTGAATTCGTAAAGAAAACCTCGAAAACGTAAAAGTAAAGCTTGCTCGTTCCTTCCTCTCCAAAAACTAACTCTAAAAACGATCTTGTATCAAGTGGTGTGTGGTGGTCTCCAGTTGTCTGTAAAAACGTGCTCGGAAGGGGTATATATAAGGAACGGGTCGAGTCGGGAACGTATGAGCCAAAAAATCACGCGAGCTCGTGCACTAGTGCACGAGCTCATTCCACTCGAGCACCCCAAATCATCCAGATAGCAAAAACTGCACGACCCTCTTTTGCTCGTGCACTAGTGCACGACCTGCTTCTGCTTGTGCACAGTGCACGAGTGCTCGTGCACTTACTCGTGCACTATACACGACTGCTCGTGCAGGGGTGCACGAGTACTCCTTGCTTGTGCACTCCAATGATACTTTTGCTCCCCCGAACTAATAATTTTCGTATTTCTTCGATATCTTCTCATTCGGGAGTCCATTTGAGTCGATTCAAAGTCCTACGAACTCCTCTTTTCGCCCCCTATCCATCTATGAGCATCAAAGAGACAAATTCATTAGTTTATGGAAATGATATTCAAATGACTCTAAATACCCATATAAATCAACCAAAACACGGGCATTTCGAGTGACGAATCATGACAACTTCACGCCTAATCAACCTACTCAAATTTATTATTTCTATTTTTAAAAACAAAACTATTTTTTGTGGACGGACAAATATGACAACCAAGACCATTTTTGGTGGATGGAGGAAGTTAATAACATCTCAAAGTCTTATATAAATTAATTTTACGTGTAATTAATCTATATTTTGTGTGTATTTTTAAATAATTTATTATTAAATTTAAAAGTATTAAATATTTTATTTTAAAGAATTGATTATTTTATCATAAAGTGGTGATTATGTCAATAAAATTATTTTTAATACTAAAGTCATTTATATGAGCAGTTGACAAAACTAAGAGCCCATTACAATCTTAATTAAATCACCAAGACATTGTCGTGTAAATAAATATCTCAAATCGAATTCATATAAGTTTCCGAATAAAAGGAATACACTTTTAACTTATTTGACAACCCATAAAACACAAATTTAATTTTCGACCAATTTTTTATTCTGACTTTAACATGTGAGGGATAGTTTTGTCAAAAAAATAAAAAACAACTGACGACAAATGACGTACGCGACGGAGAATGATCCGCCAAGAGGAAGATGAGCGAGGCGGAGTCCGGCGATGCGAAGACGCGTAGAGCTACATGGCGAAAGTGATGAATGATTTTTTATATTTTTTGTTCCATTTGGAGCGAAATTATGAAGAGTTTTGACATAAATACTCTTTTATAAAGCACGCACGCAACAATATTTTTTCGAGAAAAAAGATGATTAGAAATAAGATTCAGTGGCTTATGTACGTGCCAAAAATTTGATAGTTTGCATATATTGATGCAAAAACAATAGTTTGATGGTCTAGATGCAACCGATAGTTTGGTTTTTTTTAATAGTGCAATTAGACCCAATCTTTAAATCAACAATTAAATGTGTTTATGTTGGGTGCTTCCAAATTGACTTAATTACAAATATTTTATCAAAATGTTGCAAATTGCAATTTGATAAAAACATTTGAATCTTATTTAAAAAAAAAACCTCTAATTTAACATTTTTTGCAATTCAAGTTCATGGGCAAATTTTGCTTCTACACATTGTTTAACACATACTCAACAGGTAGAAGAAAATCTACCCCAGAGCTCGAATTGCAAAAAAAAAAAATTGTTAAGTTAGAGTTTTTTTTTTTTTATAAGATTCAAAAATTTATATTATAATGTAATTTGTGAATAAATGTAATTTTATTTACAATTAAATTAAATTTTTTTAATGAATATACATTGTGATCTCACGCATTCAACGGTGTTCATCCCGTGGCGTGTTCTTATTACAAGGGGAAATGATTTTATGGTGCAAGATGTATATCATTTGAGATTAGAATAGAGGGAACATATAACTTTCAAGGGTTAAAGCCTAGTAGTGAGAGTTTGAGAATTTAAAATATACTTTTTTTTTTTTAGGTTTTTTATTTGAAAGAGAGGTCAATTTTTGAGATAGATCAATTTATATAGAGCTTTGCTCTTATTTAAAATGAATTTTCTGTTAATGGCACATGAATGATGTGTTCTAAATTAGTTGATGCTCAGACAAACATCAAGTGAAAAAGAAGGGAACATATCTCATTTGCAATTAGAATGGAGAAGACTTTGGTCGGTTCGCCTCTCATCCTAGGACCTCTTCTGACGTGAACTTTTCTTCATGTTTGCTCATTTTTTTTATTAATCCCTGATTACTCTTTCTCTACGTTCTGTATCTAAGACTTGTGTGAAATTATTTCACAAAATTTTATTTAGTCAATACTATTAAAAAATGTAAAGGGTTGAATTGATTTTGATCTTATATTGATCAAATATGTACTCTCAACAAGTATCATACATGGGACAAATCCATTTAATATTATGACCTCTTATAAAGAGATGCAACAAATGTACATAAATGAGAAACATGAACATATAATTTATGTTGTTCACTAATATTGTGTTAGTTACGCCCACGGTCAGAAGAGAAAAACTCGTATATATGATCAAAACGATACAGAGTAAAAAATGGGCCTAAATCAAATAATAGAGTTATTTATACTGAAAATTGCACTGATTATAAGCCAACAATTTAACCCCCAAAATAAAAGTCTCTACAATGCAATAATTTGATCCTCAAAAAGGAGTTTTTAAAAGACACCAACTTGATTCTCGAACAAATTCTAAAAGGAAACTAAATCTCCAATTAATTGCTGTCAAAGCAGAGTTTAAAACATTCAGCATGACCCATGGAATCATGAAGTCTTTACACAATCAAGTTAAGAAAAAGAAAACTAAAATACAAATATGAAAAAAATTACCACATATAACACCTATTCATACAAAAAAAAAAAGATTACGTCTAGGATGCACAAGACTATGAGCTTGTTTGCAAACTCTACTTTGAAAGTAGATCAATTCTTTTATTAATTTTTTTTTTAAAAGTGTTTGCAACTATTAATTTAAGAACTTACAATCCATTTTTAATAAACAGTCAATATATACTTTTGAATTTTAGAAATTGATTCTTCATATAAGGCTCATGAATAATTTTGTAGACTATATTAATTAAATAATTTTTTTTACAAATACTACTCATTTTTAAATTCACGTTATTTCAAAATGAGTATCACTACTCATTCCCCAATATCCTTTAAACCTACCCCACTAACTAAACATACCCCAATAAAATTTAAAAATTAACTTGTATTACTAAACATACTTCATTTTATTCCAATAATATCCTTACTCTATTGAAAAAAAAAAAAATAACACTTCTCTTTCATTTCATATTCTCATGAATGTCTTTCTCCTCAAGAAAAGAAAAAAAAAATCTTTATTATTCTTTAACCTTTGATCGAATTTTGAAAAAAATAAAATTAAAAGATTAAATATATTTTAAAAATATTATAAAAAAATTAACTAAATCTTCAAATATATATGAATTATATAAATAATGTTTTTAAAAATCAATTAAATTGTAAAAAGAGTATGTATACAGTGAAATTGGTTTATATATGAATTACTGAAAGGTATTAATTGTTTTCACTGAAGAATATTAGTTGTTTTCACTGAAGAGTATTATTGGTTTACACGGAAGAGTCTTGGTTCATTTTCACTGAACAACTAAAACTCTTTAATGTAAATCAGTAATACTCTTCAGTAAATACAACTAATACTCTTTAATGAAAACAACTAATATCCTTCAGTGATTCATGTATAAACCAGTTTCACTCTATACTTTGTCTTGTACAAAATATTTTAAATATAAATATAAATCTGAATATTAAAAATTTGATAACTATGTAAATAATTAAAAAAAAATCTTTAGAAAATAATTTCTTTAAAAGTTATTTGTTAAAACCATCTGAACCTAAATAAATTTTGACAAAAAATAATTAAATTGAAAAAATCAGTTAGAAAGAAATTTAAAAAATTCACTAAATAAAATAAAATAAAATATATATTAAAAAATCAACTAACTCTTAAAAAAAATACTTCAAGAGATAAAGGTTAAATCAATTTAAAATAAAAAAATATATATTATAAAAGTCAATTCAATCATCAATATATAATTAAACTTAAAAATTAAATAATTTTTATTTAGTTTTAAATAAATTTTAGTGGCTTTTTTAATTATTTTTAATTTAGTGATTTTATGAAGATTTAGTTGATTTTTTAAAAGTATTTTGAGTATGTATAGAGTGAAATTGGTTTATATATGAATCACTGAAGGGTATTAGTTGTTTTCACTGAAGAGTATTAATTGTTTTTACTAAAGAGTATTACTAGTTTACACTAAAGAGTCTTAGTTCATTTTCACTAAACAACTAAGACTCTTTAGTGTAAATTAGTAATACTCTTCAGTAAATTCAACTAATACTCTTCAATGTAAACAACCAATACCCTTCATTGATTAATGTATAAACCAGTTTCACTCTATACTTTGTCAAGTAATTTTTAGTTTATTTTTTAAAAAATGGATTTTAATTTTAATTGAATTATTTGAAAGATGTAAATTTATTTTTAAAAAAAAAACTTTTGAGATTTTTAAGGATTTTTAATGAATTTTTAATTTCATTTAATTTGATTATTTATTTAGTTAATCTTTAAAAAAAAATCAGATTTTTTTTTTAGATTTTTCAAATATTTAATGAAAAATAAAAAAATTGATCAATTTAAATTTAATATATTAATTTTGAAATAAAAAAATTTAAAATTTTAAAGTCAAAATTAAAAATTTAGAAGATGATTTATCTATTTATATAAAAAACTTAATTATTTTATACATATATCTAATTTTTATTTTTAAAATAATAGAGGTGTGTGTGAAGGAGTCTTTCAAAATACCTCTCACTTTTGATGTTTGCATAAATAGTTGACCGTGATGCCCCCCAGGGCCCCACCCCGCCCTACCCGTCCCCGTTCCGTATTAAAAGTTTAAACTACGATAATATCCGAACCACGGCGAGTAAAAACCCTTAACAAAGCGTATTCCCTTTCTCTTGCCAGCGCGTTCTTTCGTGTCGCCTTCTTCCTTTGATTCCGTCCAAATCTTCCCCACTATAAATCCCCAATCTCAATTTCTCCCAATATCTCATCATTCCTTTACTCAATTGATATTTTCTAGATATTTTCCATATCAATTCTCGATTCACAACCCTGTTTCTCAATTCTGATACAAAAAAAAAAAAAAAATGGTGCGCTGTAGCAACAATTTAGTTGGAATTCTCAACATAATCACGCTACTGTTATCAATCCCCATAATTGGCGGCGGAATTTGGCTGTCGAAGCAAGCGGACACCGAGTGCGAGCAGTTTCTCGACAAGCCGGTGATCGTGTTGGGGGTTTTCATTCTGCTGCTGTCGATTGCGGGGTTGATTGGGTCCTGCTGCAGGGTTACATGGCTGCTGTGGGTGTACCTGCTGGTCATGTTCCTCTTGATTCTTCTGTTGTTTTGCTTCACGATTTTCGCCTTTGTGGTCACCAATAAGGGCGCGGGTAAGGCGGTTTCTGATAGAGGCTACAAGGAGTATAGGCTTGGCGATTATTCCAATTGGTTGCAGAACAGGGTTAATAAACACTGGAACAAAATTAGGAGCTGTTTGGTGGATGGTAAGATTTGCCAGAAGCTGAGTCAGGAGAGCTCAACTCCTGCTGTCGATTTTTATAAGAAACATCTCTCTGCTCTTGAGGTTTGAATCTCTTTCTCTCTCTCTCTCTCTCTCTATATATATATATATATATACTTGTTTATATTTATGCTGGATCCATTGATGAATGTTCAATTTTGTTCTGTGTTTCGATTTGTTGATGATGAAACGTTTTAGATCTAGGATTTTTTTCAACCAACCTGATTTTGATAAGGTTATAGTATTGCTGAAATTGGTGATTCAATATATTCGTGATTATTACTCTATAGAATTGGCATCCAAGAAATCAATTGAGATGAGAAAATTGGACAATATTACCATGATATTTGACTTTTGGTAAATAATTTATTTTTGAGGGACCACCATATTTTGAAATTATTGAGAGTTGAAAATAATATCTGTCACATCAATGCTAATTTGGAATTCTTCTTATTTGGATTAACTATTTGGTTGGTTACTGGTGCTCTTGGAAAGTTGAGTGCCTTTAGTTGGTTTGCCTATTTTAATTTTTAAACCTGAAACAGAAATTGAAAAGTTGCCCTTTTTGCATAGTCTCTTTCCTGAATTTCTTGTATCTTGATCACCTTTTAATTTTTCAAATTCAAACTCCACACCTAACATACAGCTCTTTTATGGATTTGTCAATTTTTTGGAAACATTGCGGAAAAATCGAAACAGAAAAAGCTGTTGTTTTGCACAAATATTTAAGCAACATTTTTAGGAGCACCAGGGTCATCGTGTAACTACTGTAGTTTTGACTAAAAAAATTCAGCCAAACTGTTTTTTTTTTTTTTTTTTGGCAATCATAGAGAAACGGTTGACGGTTGAAAAGTATTAGTTTTGTGGTGAAAAGTGTCAGTTGATATGATGAAAATGTTAGTTGTATATCATAAAAGTATTAATACTGTTTAGCCTATAAACTAATACTTCCTTTTGTCTGAACTAATATTTTTCTTCATATGAAGTAATAATTCTCATTATATATTTCACTTTTGTATTTATGTGAATGTGCAACTTTTATCAAAATTGCACTAGTTTTGACTTTTGTGTGCTTTTCTTAATATACTCATCTGAGTGTTGTTTTATTCGATCAAAATCTCTTATTTCTATGATTCTGATTACTTCCTTACCCTGTTCCTCACTTGATTTCTTCCGTTGATTCTGATTGAATTCCTCTGATGTTGGGAATTAACAGTCTGGTTGCTGTAAGCCCCCGGAAAACTGCAACTTTGTGTACGTCAGCCCAACTAATTGGAACAGTAATATGACCTCATCGTCGAATAATCCAGATTGCGGGGCGTGGAACAACGCCCCGAATATGTTGTGCTACGGGTGCCAATCATGCAAGGCAGGGCTGCTGGATAACATCAAGAGTGATTGGAAGAAGGTGGCTGTTCTCAACGTCATATTCCTCGTTTTCCTCATCATCGTCTACTCTATTGGATGCTGTGCTTTCAGAAACAACAGGGAGGACAATTCTTGGAAACGATACCCTTAATTGATCGTACAGATATCGGGTTTTTGAACTCATCTCTTTCTTGCATTTTACATGCATATATGTACTTGCTGACTTTCTTAGGTGTACAGTGCGTTTTTCTTTAATCTCTTTTTGGGGTTTTTGTTGCACAACCTTTCGGACCATTTATGTGACTACTATATTTTGTGTCATATGTTTATTGTTTGGATATTTCATTTTAGCTTATTGTGTATAATTTAATTTTTATCTTTGAATTTTGAGACTTATGCTTGCTGCTCTGTGAATTTCGTAAAATTCTTACTATCTCAACAATGTATTAAATAATGTTTTGAAATGTTCCTCATTTGCTTAGAAGAATGTTTGAATTTAAGAGAGGCAGTTTTGTTTAAGTATATGACGAGATATATATATATATATATATATATATATATATATATATATATATATATATATATTTTTTTTTTTTTTTTTAAGTAATTGACTTTACACATTATGAATTGTCGGATGTAGAAACTAACAATGTTTATTAATTGATGAATCAAGATTGAGGAGACGCTTGGTTGGCAACTCCCCAATGGTAATGGGAATGAAATTTTTTTTTCATTCATGCCCCCACAATAAAAATGATGTATTGGAGGAATACTTGTTACAATTATGACTACATTGCTAGTGTCATGCCTCAATTTTGGAATAGAAGTAGACAACAAATAGTTGTTGGTGGAGGGACGAGGGAGTGATTGAGGAAGATGATTATTGGAAGAGAATAGGGTGATCAAAATGAGGGAGTGATTGTAGGAAGAGAATAGGATGATCAAAATGGGATAGTGATTACCTTATTTTGAAGAAGTGGGTGATTTTGTTCTCATGAACCATCATAATTACACTAATTTTCAATTTTATTTCCATTATCATTGGAGAGTTGCTAACCAAGCGCCCCTGAATAGGACCCTCTAAAACACTTCTCAGTTCTCACTTGCATATTAAATGAATTTTTGAGATATTTTACAATCGAATGACCACAGCCATGTATATATTTTTTTATGTTATTATAATTTTGAGTATCTAATTTTTTTCCTTATTCAATTTATATCTGAAAATGTTTTACTTGTAAACTGTATGTAAACCGAAACTACGTAAATTATTGTAGTTTGAGTACATTATTTAACTATTACATGTTGGAATTTGGATATGATCTAAAGATAAGATATTATTCACCATTATGACAGCTGGCTGGTTGTCCACTCCAACTTGGAAATTGTCACGTCTCTATTGTGCACTAACAAAGTCGACTTAATGTTTGAGTAGTTCGAAAATGATTTTTTGTCAATATAATAAGATTAATTTAAAGAAAAGAAAACTCAGAAGAGGGCCACGAAATAAAGTAATTGGGCCACCATTTTTTTATTATGAAAAGGATAAGTAGTTGTGACTAACTTAAATTTCGGTATAAATGACGTTGCATTTCTTCGAGTTAGAGATGTTCGAGTGGCTCTAGCAATATCTGATCAATCATAATGAACCAGAGAACTAAGACTAGGTCTATTGTGCAATATCACACAAATAAAAAAAGAATTTTAAAAATTTGCGGGTCAATATTGAGATTCGGGTCAACATAATAAAATTTGCGGGTTAAACGGATCTTCCCAAAAAAATCGCGCAAAAGCAAACATAAAAATCCGCTCTCAGGTCTATATTATTTTAAGGGCAAGTGAGTGTTACTGTAAGAGTACGTATGTGTTACTATATCAGAAACAGTGTGGAATCGCGAAAAAACAGAGGTTTAAATCATGAAGAAGAAAACTTGATAAACACAAAAAAAAATCTTTAATTATTAGATAATTGTTGGTGAACGGTTCTAATCGTGTGGATTAGTGGTTGTTTTTTTTTTCGGTTTACGTGTCACCAAACAAGAACGTGTGATTGATTATCACCGTAAATATTAAGTACTGAACATCGAGTTATAAATTGTAAATACGGGTATTGATTTCGTATTTATTTCGTGTGTGTGCACATTTAGGTGTATGAGTGTGTGTTTTTTGAGTGTTTGTGAATTTGAACTTGTTTTTATTGTTGGAGAGCAACTTATTTATACTAACCACCAAGTAGGTGATGTACATGACTCTTGGACTACCAAATTTGCATGCTTGACATGTGTCCTTTTGACCACATTTGACCTTATCTAATCTAAAACTTAGCTACAAAGTCTTGTATTTGGTATTATCACGGATCTGTAGTTGTTCGTCATTATTTGCTTGGTGGTTCGACACTTGTATGACTTCTATATTTGTTGTTCGCCCCTTAATTATACGGTTCATAAGTTGCTCGCCCATATGTTCAATGTAGGTGGGCCTTTGGATCTTCGATTTTTGTTCGTCATGAACTTGATTGATCTGGTAGGCTGAGAGGGATATACACTTCATTTATTGGTAAGTGCACCATCTTTTGGTATTGTTGTTCGTCACCCAGGACTTGGCGTAATGTTTATACCCGGCCCCGGGTCTTAGACCTGTTCGCCGATATATGCTGCTCGGCAAGAGGTTGTTCGTCAGGTAATACACTACCTTTATTAATTTGTGCACTCCCTTTTGTTTCTTCGCTGCTAATTATCTTTGATTTAGTTATTTGGCTTCATTATCTTTGCTTACGGCTTAATTCTTGTCGTCTCATCATGATTACTGTTCGCCCATCAACAATAATCATAACATCATAATTTTTATTCATGTGTTACTATATGAAATTGGAAATATCTTAACGATAAAAAGACTATATGATTAAGTAATTCATGTGTTGCTACATGAACAAATGAGTGTTACTACAAGAACTAATCAGTGCTACGATATGAGCTAGTAACACATTTTTGCTTATGCGGTAACACTCTTTTGTTCAAACAGTAACACAATTTTCAGTCATATGAAAAATGAGTGATCGTTTGACCCGCGAATTTTGAAATTTTCTATTTAAAACAGTAAAACACATTTGTTCATGTGTTACTACATGAACAAATGAGTGTTACTACAAGAACTAATCAGTGTTACGATATGAGCTAGTAACACACTTTTGCTCATGCTGTAACACTCGTTTGTTCATACAATAACACAATTTTCAACAGTATAAAAATGGGTGACCCGTTTGACCCGTCTTTGACCAGCGAATTTTGATTTAATTTATATAAAAAACAACCGCCAACCCGGGTAGGATTTGAGCATATTGCACGGATCAGACTTTGTGCAATATTGCATATTAGACTTTGTCGAGAACTAATGTTTGAATCTAATTCTAATTTTATCGGATTAATATTAATTATGAATCATTGTCGGATAAGATAATTTTTTAAATAATTAGTTTATAAATGACAAAATATAAACTTAACATTATGTACAAGTTCTACATTGTAATATAACTAACTGATGCGTAGTTTTATTGAATTCAACCAAATATCAATATAAAAATCTAATATCCATACATTCAAATATAAATAAAAAATAAAACGATACAACTTTTGAGAAAGAGAACATTTTTGTTAAACCCAAGTCGATAGAGTACAACGTCAAACTCTCTAAACATAACGAAAACCCATTCTTAACTCATACATACAAACGGGGAAAAATGCAAAAAAGGAAAACGAGTCAAATTTTAAACATTCAACATACCTGCTACTAAAGCATCATCATCTTCAACCATATTTAATACTCCCCTCCATCCTTGAAAAATAGTCCTGTTTTTTTCACGTGGTTTAGTACAATATGTTAGAAAATATTACAAGATTTTTTTAGGTTCATTTTTTAATAAAATAATCGTTAATGAAAAATTCGTGTCGCATACTTTCAATAAAAGATCATTTTATTAAAAAACGGACATCTGAAAATCCCCGTAATACCCTTCAACATATCGCATTAAACCACGTGCTTAAAGATATGAATATTTTTCAGGGATGAAGGTAGTACATTATTAAAATTATCATCATCATTTAAATATATCATAATAAAAATTAGGCCCAGACTAAATACCCCTCCAACTAATGGGGATACACCTCGATCTAAATTCACCTACTCATTTTAATTGTTATTAGTAGATACACAATCCTTATACTACCATTATTGCCCTTATTAATAAAAAATGTTTCATATTCTCCACTCTCCACCATATTTCATCGGAAAAACCTATACACCCCCCACCTCTTCCCAAATTTGAAGTTTGCCTTGAACTCCTCTGGGCGATCACTGTCGTGAGTGTGTGACGGCGACCATCAATAATTATTGCCACCGTGAGCGCACGATCTCGAGATTTTGGTGGCCAGGTGGAGGACGACCACCAAGCAGAACTCGCTAACGCCACTATGACAGCGGGACTTCGACCGCACGACGTGATCGGAGGACGACGATCAAGCGGCGTTACCGTGCAAATGGCGAGCAAGCATCGAAAAAAGTTTCTAATCAGTGGTATTCTGCAAACTATATCCAAAATTAACACAATATTTCGAAAAAATATTTCCAAAAAATTGTCCAGATTTCAGACACTCGTTACCAAAAACTTAAACCATTCCAAATTTCGGCAATTGGTGTTCGAAAATATGTAAAAATAAATTTAATAGCCAGGTCCGAAAATTGGTTTGACGGAAATTTGAAAAAAAAACGTGCAAATGGCAACCATACAACTTTCAACGTCATTCAATGTCTAAAATATTAATATTTCGTACACAAATACACACAATATAAACAACTAACAACATTTAACATTTAAAACTAGGGTTTTATACATTAAAGAGAAAGCCTATGAAATAAGGGACAAAAAAAAACATATATAGGAAGACCGAAATGCTCCAATTTCACCATAATCTAGTTAAAAAAATATGAATTAATCGTTGGTGTACCGTCTGATCATGTTACAATGGATGCAAGATCAATCTCTTTTTTTCTTTTCTTCACACGTACATGGCTGAACGTCTTCTGCGTAAGAATGAAATGGGGTGTATGTAGTTATAAATTTTTTTGTTTACTTATTAAGGTTATATAAGTAATTTTACAATTTTAATAAAATATTAAAATATTGATGAAAGTGTATCTCCATTAGTTGGAGGGATATTTAGCCTCGAACTAAAAATTAATGTTAAGAAAAAATAGAGATGCTAAACCGATCGGACCCAACATCATTTGTGTTAAATAATTTAAGTTAAAAAAAAACAAATTTTGGAAGAAAAAAACCCTAAACTTCTTTTTTTAGGTTCAAGTAGGCTGGTCAAGTGGGAAGCAGCCCATTTAGCCCAATAAAACTGAAAGACCAATAAAAAAAGTAAGAACGGCCACACACTTTGGACTCCCTACAAATGTAAAATTCTTATGGCAAAAATAATTAATGAGAAAAGGAGTACCCCTAAAAGCAAAAAGTAAAAGAAAATAAAAGAAAACAATGCACTCAGTGGCAAACATACTATCTTGCGCAGGTTGTTTGCTCTTCCTGTCAAACCACTTGAAGAAGTAAAATTGCATTTATATGTGAGTTGGTGATACATTTAAGCTCCTTAGAAGCCATTTATACTAATCTACTATTACTATATTTCATCATATGGAATTGAACCCTCGAAAATCTTCATCACAAAAAGTTTTTTTTTTTTTTTTTTTTATCGGTAAATGTTAGTTGTTAGTAGTTAGATTAGTTCACCAAGTCTCCATACACTCCCAGAAATCTCCAAGCCAACCTTATAACTCCCATAATTCATTCCCAAAGGGAATCGAACCCGGGTCACTCACTAGAGTGAGGAACCCGGTGGCCAGGTGGGCTAAGCCACCTGGTTCATCACAAAAAGTTATTGCCATTCCGAGCAGTTAAATCATTTTAGCCGTCCATCAGTTCGATTGGGGAGTTCATATAAACAACATTTTCTGATTCAAAAGCCCTCTAAACACCTGCGCATACACCAATTTTCTGCAAACAAGAATTCTTGCTCGGTTAACTTTATGCTCCTAAGAAAATCACTCACCAGATTTCATGTTCCATTTTGGAAAATGAAGTCTCCAAAGCTCCACTCTCCCAGTCACTGATCATGAATGTGACATCGGGTCGAACCTGTTAGCATTATTACAGAAAGTTATAAGCAACTAAGCCAGTATATGCAATTAGGGAGCAGTGCTCAAAGTCTCAGGTTCTCACATCTAATTTTATAATGTAAAATGCAAGTGTAAGTATACCATGCCCCAATTAATTCTTACTCTCTACTGTTGAACCTAGAGTAAATTGCTTAAATGTGAATAAAGGTGGAACCTATTTAAATAAACAGTAGACTAGACAACTGGAAAAAAGTTTTAACCATGGTAATTAATCTAGCACCTTTTCTGGCTCAACATTCCTACAAGTCCCTCTCCATTTTAGGTTGTCCCATTTTGCTTATACAAATACTACATTAACACCATTTTCAAACATTACAGACCTATATATCTACGGTAGTACATGTTGCACAGGAAAATAACGGAGTTGGAGAGAGGTGAAAGCAGAATGAAAGTGCAGTCACAATAGTATGTATGAAATCAGTTCCATCATCTGAATCAATTCTTGAGCATAAGGAGGAACACCTATGCAACTAACATGCCAAATGTCTAAATCACGCCTAACAGCCTAAGTCGCAGAAAATAAATCTCAATTAAAATTAGTGCCACAAATTAAAAGAAAAGGCAATGCCAATAAATCTCAATCAAAATTAGCACCAGACCTCAAGTTTACTTTACAATTTCCAATTATGGCCTCAACTTGTGAGGAAAATTGGAAAATTGTGGGAAATTCAGCTTTATCAAAGAAAAGTTATGGCGGAAAAATGTGTAATTAAAACACGAACTGTAACAATTCTGATAAAGTTTATCAATATCTCATTGCCACTCGATATTGTAAAAGCATGTTCATTTCTTTCGTTTATACAATTTATAGTCAACGTTCCTCACACTGTCAACTACTGATGGCAGATAAACAAGTATGTGTACAGGCCTTGTGGATAGGAGGAGTGGAGAAACTGTATACTTACAGTCATCCAAGATATCGGGAAATCTTGCAACAATTATTCCACCAATATCTCTCAGCCTTAATTATCTGGTAATCTGCAAATCAAGAAATAGCAAGCACAAATAATATTTATAAGAATTTATGTGAATGATTGCTGATATGAATCCATCAAAAGAATAATAGCAACCACAGTTAATTTTTACAGTAATCATGTGAATGATTACTCCAATAGACTCCTGATAAGAAGAAACATATTGAACAGAAAACTAGAGGGCTTAAATTTTTTATATACTATTTTTAGGCTGTGAATGAGAGTATGAATGAAAAAAACAAATAAGAAAATACAACATAACAAACAAAGATGTTTTAGACTGTGAATGCGACTATGAATGAAAAATTGAAAATGTGGATTCATCCAGGATACCTTTTCAGCTTAAACTGAATACAATCACTTTGCAAATTTACCAGTTATTTGCCACTGAAACAGTCATCAGTTCCATTCTTCGGTTCCTCTTAAGTCTTAAGTAGCATGATAGCATTTAACTAACTTATGCAGTTGTGTGAATTTTCAGTATTCATGTAGCAAGAAAAGAGAAATAAAGGGAAATCATAACTGATTTGCAGCGAAAGTGACCGAGCTTAAATAAATTCGGAAGATAGAAGAAAATCACCTTTAACTTTAAAGCTTCCAAAAACTTGTACACACACATTGATCTTTTAACAGAGACTGAGCAAAAAACTCATCATGCATATATGTAAGGATTGACATAATCCAAAGTTACCAACTGGATATGAGGATAGAATGAGATAAATCTATGTTGCTCGAATAGTTGATCATCACCTATCACAGTGATGTAAGCTGCCTTGTTTTCATCATCATCACTGCCCGATTTAATCACATCGTTATATAAGACTCTTAATCTTCAGCATCAGCTCTACTCAATCGATTATGGTCAACTTTCCTAATGCTTACTTTTGAAGAAGAAGCCAATCGTCCTCTACGTCCAACGACTCCATTTCTAATTGGCTTACCCCTTCTCAAGACCAAATTCATGAGACTAATATACCTGTTCTTCATACCCATTAATGGGTGTTTTTCAACCAAGAAATTCTTTCTATATGCCTCCCTTAAAACAACAGTCTGTGTCTTTATCTTATTCGACACATAAAAGATCCCTGGAAAATGCACCAGAGCCTTCTTAATCCTCGTACGCCCAATCCCCAAAAACTCTCCCAAACAAAACACGTTCTCCCTCTCCGTCTTCTTTGAAACTAGCAAACTCAGTAACTCGTGGATCACCCCCACTGCCCACTTCTCAGCTTGATCGCTGTTTGGCGCTAAATGTAATGCATTCTCGTATGGCGAAATGTACGGTAAAGACTGCCATTTCTGCATCCATTCCTGCACTCTCTTCTGCAAATCATACCCTCTTGGTAAATTTATAAAAAAATCAATCCTCCTTCCGTTTTCCCCCTCCTTTCTTCTCTTCTCCATTATTTCCGATACTGCTAAATCATCTCTCCAGGAAACCAACTCCAAGCCAAAAACAACATGCCCATCAGAATTCTGAAACCCCATATCACAAATTTGAAAATACTCCGGGAATTCAGGCAACAATGTCAATATATAATCATAAGGCAAACCCAAATCGTACTTAAACATATCAATCAAATGCAGGGGAAGTTTTCCAGCTCTGGAAAGCATCAAAAGCTTAGCAAGCCTTTTGACCACGTCTTTCCGGTAGTGAGACATCGAGAGTAGCAAAACTTCGTCATTGTGGAGGGAGAGGGCTCTAGGAGTGAGCTTAACGTGGGGCAAGGAATTGGATATATTTGGAGGCAGGAATTTTTTGAAAATTAGGGGGTAATCTTTGATGAATTTGTCAGCAGTGGTGGAGAGATTTAGCATGGGTTTTAGAGGGGAGACAGTGGATAGGGGTAGAGCTTGGGAGGGTTGGGAGAGAATGAGAGCTTTGAGAGAGAGTAAGGGTTTCAGGTTTTTTTCTCTCTCAACTGCGGTATCGAGATAGGGATCACGGACCCATTTGATTTTGGCATTTACGAAGGTGCGGATGTGGAGGTGAGAGAGGCGGTGGGCGGCGGCGGTCGACCGGAGAAACTGAGGCATATCAATGGCGGCCTCGGCTGTTGATGGCAACAATAAAGAAAAGATGGGGGAGTAAATCACACTAAAATGTACATAACATCAGGAAATTGGCAACCACCACTGATAATGGAACAATAATTGATTCCTAATTATTTGACTACTGCATCTCATATAGAAGGATGAACAAAAGAGTTCCGGTAAAAACTTACTGGCATCCCCCAGCTAGCGACCGAGATTGGGGTTTCAAATGGCTTCTTTTTTTTAGGGGTTTACACTACATTAAATTACACTTTTCCCCCTCAATATTTGCCGGAAAATTTTAATAACATTCGGTTTAGGCCGGATGAATAAATCGAATTTTATGAAATCTCAATTGAATTTGAAGCCCAATCGAACCTTGGAGGGAACCGAATTTAACCCAAATGGATTTCGGTTTTCACCCAAAAACAAAACAATCTTGAATAAATCAATTTATCATAGAAGTAGAAATAGAAAATTTCTAAGATTTATGCCTTGCAGTGAAAATTATTATATATGATACTAATATAGGGTTTTTCTGTTGCGCCTCGAAGTACCAGTACCCCTGTTGACTAGCTGACAGAAAAACAGACGTGCAAGGCTAATTAGACTAGTGTCGGTTTTCTGTCCCCCGGTATTCTATGCCCGCGCTCGACGTATGGGCAATATGATCCGATCCAAAAAAAAAATTTGGTTTTTCAATCTGCTGAGCCTTCTTTTCTAAAGATTTTTGGGCCCATTTTATTTTTATACTTTGGGCTGCTGAGTTTGTTTCTTTTTTTTTTCTTTTTCAAACAATGATGTGAACTTATTTAATTTTTTTTTTCTATTGTTGTAGGTTTTATTTGTTATGAAATAATAAAATTATGGATGTCCTTTTGTTTTCTTAATAATTACATGAATAATGAGGTGTCTTTTTATTTTCATAGAATAAATGGATGCATTATCCAAAGGTCCATGCATGTGTATAAATAGGTGGTATGTCACCTTATTTGATGTATGAAAAAGAGTTGAATACAATATTATTCTTCCTACACTTCTTCACTTCAACATTTCTCTTTACATTGCCATCTTATTATCTTCATATTTTATTTGTTTCACAATATGTTATCAGCACTATTATCTACTTTGAGCAATATAAAAGATATTTAAGCAAGCACAAGTATATCATATACTTAATCAATTTTGAGGTAATACATTTTCCTTTCTCAATTTGTTTTCATTATGTCTAACCTCACAAAATTAAAGTTTACACCTCTTGATACCACCAGAAAAAAATTATCTTTCATGGATTCTTGATGTCGAAATTCATCTTGAGGCAAAGGGTCTTGGTGAAACTATTGTGGAAAACAATAATGCATCTAACCAAGACCGTGTCAAAGCGATGATTTTTCTTCGTCATCACTTGGATGGCGGATTAAAAACTGAATATTTAACTGTGAAAGATCCACTTGTATTGTGGAAGGATCTAAAAGAAAGATACGACCACCTGAAGATGGTCGTCCTTCCAAAAGCCCTATATGATTGGCTCCACCTACGACTTCAAGATTTTAAAACTGTGAATGAATATAATTCTGTCATGTTCAGAATTACTTCTCAGTTAAAGTTATGTGGTGAAAACATAACTGGTGATGATATGCTTGAGAAGACATTTTCTACCTTTCATGCCTCGAATTTGCTCCTGCAGTAGCAATATTGAGAAAAGGGATTTAAAAAATATTATGAACTAATTGCTTATTTTCTTTTGGCCGAGTAAAATAATGAATTATTATTGAAAAATTATGAATCTCGACCCACTGGTTCTAGTCCATTCCCTTAAGCGAATGTGACTCAATCTCAAACTTTCGGACGTGGTCGTGGATGAGGACGTGGGGGGATTTGTGGATGTGGTCGTGGTAGATACACCCCGTATAACAATAACAACCATGACCGTGACAAGAAATAAGACATCTCCCAGAAGAGAGACCATGGAGAAAAGAAAAAGTACGAGGAAAAATATTATCGATGTGGCATGGATGATGGAAGGACATTGGTCCCGTATTTGTCGAATTGCAGACCATCTTGTTGAACTTTATCAAGCATCCCTAAAAGATAAGGGTAAAAATGTTGAAACAAATCATGTTGATGAAAATAATGATCTTGGAAATGATGATAATGTCATGACTCATTTTGATGTATCTGATTTCTTTGAAGATACTAAATAATTGTATGATGAATACCCTATGAATAATTTATGAATTATGTGTATTTATAATTGCATCTTTTATTAATGTTTAATTTCTAATTTGTATTTCTTTTTCATGAAGAAGGAGATGGATGCCAAACTTTTAGGATTAAATAATGATGGTGATATGTGTTTAATTGATAGTGTTACTACACACATTATATTAAAAGATAGTAAATATTAATACTATCAGTGGTAGTGCAAATTTAATTGATGGCTCCGGAAGAGCCACTGTATTTCTCCCTGGGGGAACTAAACTTATCATAAATAATGCGTTATTGTCTCCCAAATCTCGAAGAAACTTGTTAAGTTTTAAAGGTATCCGCAAAAATGGGTATCATATCGAGACTCTAAATGAGAAACATAATGGATTTTTACTAATTACAAAAGTCATTTCTGGAAAGAAGTGTGTGTTAGAAAAATTATTTTCATTTTCTTCTGGTTTATACTATACGAATATAAATACAGTAGAAACATATCACCTAATAGACCAGAAGTCTATAAATCCCGAAGATTTCATGGTTTAGCATGATCGCCTTGGACATCCTGATTCCAATATGATGAGGCGAATAATTGAAAATCCACATGGTCATTCACTAAATAATAAAAGGGTGTTAAATTCTAATGAATTTTCATGTGTTGCTTGCTCACAAGAGAAACTAATTACTAGACCTTCACCAGCTAAAATGGGGATTGAATCCCCTGCATTTCTAGAACGAATTCATGGGGACATTTGTGGGCCTGTAGATCCATCATGTGGGCCATTTCGATATTTTATGGTGCTAATTGATGCATCAACGAGATGGTCACATGTATATCTATTATCCTCTCGCAACCTGGTATTTGTGAGATTGCTTGCTCAAATAATTAAATTACGAGCACAATTTCCAGATAATCCAATTATTAAAATTCGTCTAGACAATGCTGGTGAATATTCATCACATGTTTTCTATGACTATTGCATGTCAATTGGTATAAGTGTTAAACATCTTGTAGCTTATGTTCATACACAAAATGGTCTAGTTGAATCATTTATTAAAAGATTGCAATTAATTGTTAGACCATTGCTAATGAAATCAAAACTTCCCTTATCTGCTTGGCGACATGCCATATTACATGCAACAACACTTGAGAGACTTCGACCGACAAGTTATAATAATTATTCCCCCTTACAATTAGCTTTTGGCTATGAGCCCAATATCTCACATTTGAGAATTTTTAGTTGTGCGGTTTATGTTCCCATTGCACCACCCCACCGTACAAAATTGGGCCCCCAACGAAGATTGGGAATATATGTCGGGTATGAATCACCTTCTATAATAAAATATATTGAACCATCAATAGGTAATTTGTTTAGTGCATGATTTGCGAATTGTTATTTTGATGAATCTCATTTCCCGACATTAGGGGGAGGTAAGGATCAACCGAAGAAGGAAATCAATTGGAAAGTAAAAATGAATTTCCTTGATCCTCGAACAAAAGAATGTGGACTCGAAGTTCAAAGGATCATACATTTGCAAAAAAATTGCAAATCAATTACCGGATGCATTTAGTGACTCCAGAGAGTTACTAAATTACATATTCCAGCAGAAAATGTTCTAGTAAAGATTGATGTCCCTGAAGGACAAATAACAAGTGCTAATGAGTCTAAAGCACACCTGAAGTGTGGAAGACCTCTTGGTTCCAAAGATAAAAATCCTCGAAAGAAAAGAGGATTAAATAAAAATGATGAGCCAAAAGATGATGAAGGGCTCACACGTAGTGAGAAAATTCAACCTCCTGAAAGGATTGCCTCTGAAGATATTGCTCCTAAAGAGCTAGATTCTGAAGAGAATGAGGTTATAGAAACTTCAATAAAAAAATTCACTACGGAAAAAAGTTGGAACCGAAGAGAAACTATAATTGATAATATTCACATATAATGTAGAACTTGATATTAAGGAAGAAAACGAGGATCGTGAACCCATATCAGTTGATGAATGTCGGCGTAGAAATGATTGGCCAAAATGGAAAGATGCAATCCAAAATGAATTGGATTCACTGGCAAAATGAAAAGTATTTGGACCTGCAGTCCAAACACCCAAAAGTGTAAAGCCAGTAGTGATGGTCCCGGAATACTTTCAAAAGCAACAAAAAATGGGAATTTAAAAAAAAATCGATTTTGTTCAACACTCAAGTCACTACATTGCTTAGAGTCAGAGCTCACAAGTCAGTGTAGTGACTTGAGGATTCCATCTCTAAATAAGGCAGTGACTCGAGAGACTGAACTCACGAGTGCATTCTTAAGCTTGTCAGTGAGATTGGTTCTCCCTGACTAAAACACTTAGCTAATTTTCTTTTCCTACTTTCGAAATACTCTCAGTGAGCATATGTTCAAATCGTTTAGCAAGTACTTAAGCAATACTGAAAACAGTAAATAACACTCAGTGTAACGTGGTTCAGAGACTCAAGCTCCTAAGTCCACGGTCCTGATTTAACAGGAGAATCCACTAAGGATTGACTTGTTTTTAACGTGCCAAGGTGCACCCAGATCAATACAACCATTGACCTTCCTTCCTTCCTTCCTTCCTTCCTAACTTACTATCTAACCTCAACCAACAAACCTAACTAGAGGGGTTTGGTTTCAGTTTTGGGTTTCTCCAACTAGGTGAGGTTTTCCCTTACAATGTGTTAGCCACAAGCTAAGGTTGGGAAAACCTCTCTAAGCTATGAGTTACAAGCTGGACACTCAAAGTATATATGTGAAGACCCTAATGGTCAGTGCCCTAAGTGTGAGATGTGTTTCCTTATACCTCCCCTTTGAATTGCACTAAACTTCTCACACTTTCACAGCTCGTAGGTGTAGATTTTTCTTATCACACACACCTGAAACAACAACTGGATGCTTGTATTTATAGTGTGGATTCAAATGTTACCGTTGGAGAGAATCACATTTGAATCCAGACTATCAGTAGGGAAACCTACTTTTTATTAAATGTGGTGTTGTCATTGTCGGATGAGCTGTCTTGACTTGATTGGTCCACGTGGACTGAATCCAACGGCTCTTTGGTTCAGTGGGCTTGATCAGGGCACACTGACTTCAGATGTCTTATCCTCCACTGACTTTGATGATCTTCAGTGGACATGAATGTCCCCAGTGCAGTTGTCCTTCAGTAGACACTTGAAGATATTTCCAAGAAGTTTGTCATAAAGTTGAATGACAAACTTCCCTGACCTCAGTAGCTTGACTCCTTCAGGGTCTACTAGGTACAGTACTGATCCTTCTGATCATACTTTTCACTGAGTACTCCACTGACTTAGCTTAGAACAATCAGGTTTATACTCAGTGGGACTTCCTTCAGGCTTCTCTTCAGGTTCAGGTCTTCTAACATGACTTTGGTCTGTTCTCTATGTGATGTCATTTTGACTTCCTCAGGCTGTGTTAGTGAGTTCCCCCTTACTGAGTTCCCCCTCAGTAGAGTTCCTCCTTAGCTGAGTTTTCCTCCACTGAGTGCTTCCTCAACTGAGTTCTTCCTCCACTGATAACATGTTCTACTGAGAAACAACCTAGCCTGACCTGAAACTAAAAGATACAATCCTGACTGCTTCAAACCTATTACATGTGGTTTTGAAAAATCATCAAAACTAATATATCCCAACAAGTAGGATATAAATGGGTATTCGTGCGGAAAAGAAATGAGAAAAATGAAACTGTGAGATATAAAACAAGATTGGTAGCCCAAGGTTTTTCATAAAGACCTGGATTTGATTATGACGAAACATACTCCCATGTAATTGATACAATCACATTTAGGTATCTTGTAAGTTTTACCATGCATGAAAAACTTGGCATGCATTTAATGGATGTCGTCACTGCATATTTGTACGGTAATCTTGAAAATGATATCTATATGAAAATCCCTGAAGGATTTAGCATGCCTGAAGCATGTAAATCAAATCCAAGAGAAGTTTATTCTATCAAATTGCAAAGGTCTTTGTATGGGCTCAAACAGTCTGGACTTATGTGGTATAATCGACTTACTGAATGTCTAGTTAAAGAAGGTTATACCAATGACCCAATATGTCCATGTGTTTTCATAAAGAAAAATGGGTCAAATTTTGTAATAATTGCAGTATATGTTGATGATCTCAATTTAATTGAGACTCCTGAAGAGCTCCAAAGTGCAGTTTCATATTTGAAGAAAGAATTTGAGATCAAAGATTTTGGACAAACTAAATTTTGTCTTGGTTTGCAAATTGAGCATTTAGAAGGTGGAATTTTGGTCCACCAAACTGCTTATACCCAGAAGGTATTAAAGCGGTTCTACATGGAAAATGCACATCCATTAAGTACTCTAATGGTCGTTCGGTCTCTTGATCCTAATAAGGATCCTTTTAGACCGCGAGAGGAGGATGAAGAAATTCTTGGTCCTGAAGTACCATATCTCAGTGCTATTGGTGCACTTATGTATCTTGCTAATTGTATAAGACCAAATATAACATTTGCAGTAGATTTATTAGCAAGATTTAATTCATCTCCCACACGACGACATTGGAATGGTATAAAACACATTTTTCGCTATCTTCAAGGAACAATTGATCTTGGCCTATTTTATTCAAATAAATTTCGACCTGAATTACTTGGTTATGTTGATGTTGTGTATTTATCAGACCCACATAAAGCAAGGTCTCAAACTGGATATGTATTTACATGTGGTGGTACCGCAATTTCATGGCGGTCTACGAAACACTCGTTTGCCGCCACCTCTTCGAATCATACTGAAATCATAGAAATACATGAGGCCAATCGAGAATGTGTTTAGCTAAGATCAATGACCTATTGTATCCAGAAAAATTGTAGGTTGTCGCACGACAATGAAAATCCTCCAATTGTGTTATTTGAAGATAATGCAGCTTGTATAGCCCAGCTAAAAGGGGGATATATTAAAGGAGATAGAACGAAACATATTTCACCAAAATTCTTCTTTACTTACGAGTTACAAAAGAATGGTGAAATTGATGTGCAACAAATCCGATCAAGTAACAATTTAGCAGATTTATTTACCAAGACATTACTGACGGCAACATTTGAAAAATTGGTGAAGTGTCTTGGAATGCGACGGTTAAGGACTTTAAATGATATTTGAATCAGGGGGGAAATTATTGTAATATGTACTCTTTTTCCCTTCACTGGGGTTTTTGTCCCAATGAGTTTGTTTTCCCTAGTAAGGTTTTTAACGAGACATATTATTTGAGGGATAACGGACATCCAAGGGGGAGTGTTATGAAATAATAAAATTATGGATGTCCTTTTGTTTTCTCAATAATTACATGAATAATGAGGTGTCATTTTATTTTCATTGAATAAATGGATGCATTATCCAAAGGATCCTAGAAGGATCCATGCATGTGCATAAATAGGTGGTATGCCACCTTATTTGATGTATGAAAAATAGTTGAATACAATATTATTCTTCCTACACTTCTTCACTTCAATATTTCTCTTTACATTGTCATCTTATTCTCTTCATATTTTATTTATTTCACAATATATTTTTATTTTTTTAGCAAATTGTGTTTTTAAGTATGTATCTAATGTTAGGGGTTCCTATGAATTATTTTGTTGAGTTTTTTTAAATACTATTATTTCTCACACATGAGATGAAATTAAGATTAAGAAAATGAGGATCATTCTAGTTTAGTAATATATATAGAATATATAAAAAACATTAGTAGGTTTTGTACTTTACAAATTAAGTACCACTACTCTAATACTTTTCTATCATCGAGAAACGTGTATCTTACAAGTTAATTACCAAAAATATAAGTGTGGCTACATATTTTTCGCATAACAAATATTAAAAATATAAACTAGCACTTTTGAAAATATCATTTTTTTTCATCCAAAAAATTGGCTAGATTGTAGCTGTATGATCTCTTCCACCAGAGGCCTTAAACTTTGTTTAGCACTCACTACATACATACTTTTTATTTTATTTTCGTTCTACCCAAATAACACGAAAAAACAACTCAATAAATGAAATGAATGAAACGAGCAGAAACACAATAATAATTCCAAGTCTAAAATTCACCAAATTCATGTAACATGTTATTAACTCTAGAACTAATAAAATAAATCCTCATCTACGTCATATTCATTCTCATCATCATCATCATGACCATTCTCTTCACCATTATCTGATCCAGTTGTATCATTCACCAGAAGACAATTTGACTTATAGTGCAATCTCTTGGTCAAGACAGGCCAATCTGAGAACTACACATCGACATTTCACGATAGATTTTTCAATTCCACCTAGATCATGAATTTGTACGTTTAGTTACAAGGAAACTGTCAATGTGATCTTTCGTGATCTGTTATCACCAAATTAACTACAATATAACACATAATATATATTGAAAGGGGTTGCAATAAATATTTAACATTCATTCATATTCAAAGCAAATGTGATAAAGAAATTATTCTCATAAAACAAAGTGTTTAATATATGAGTTATACGAAGTAAAAACACACTTTCACGTATAACTCTAACAGTTACTCCTAATAGATGTCGTTTTCCCTAACTGGCATGAACACTCGTCTGTGTTGAAACACTCACCATCTAATCGCATGCGCACTTGCTTTATTAGATTTCTGGAAAATAAGTTTAACCTTAATTGGTTATAAAAACCCTAATTACAAGTTTGAATGAGAAAACTGTTGGGAAAATTCGGGGTGCCCGGATCTATTCGGGATGAAATTTAAATACGAATTTAAATACAATTATTACTATCATGAATTAATCCAAATTAATTCAAATAATAATTCCAACAACAATTTTATCATCATGCATGTTGAATTAATTCACATAAAACATATGGCGGAATTACAAGGAATTTATGTAATTACGTACCTCTCGTAGATATGGCCTTTGATTATCACGGGACGTGCTACCAACCAAAAGACCTTCTCAAGTATTTCTCTTTCGTCTCGCTTGATCACCGGTGGGAAGTGCTTTCAAGCAATTAAATAACTAAGGAAAAAGAAAAATATTTTTGCTCTTGATTTTTTCAACACATGGAATTATGTACTTGGGGATGAACTAATCACCCCCTATTTATAATAGTGGTGGCCGAAAATTACCATTGGAATATGGTGAAGATTTTTTTTCTTAGCCTCTAAGAAATCTTGAATATATCCCATATATTCTTTTCTCCACAATAAAAAATATTCCACAAAAATCTCAACCTCCTATTATAAGCTAATTTTCGAAAATATTAGGATCAAAACACAAGATTTGGATCTTCTTGAATATATGAGATAATCTTGTATTCCAAGAATACTTATCTTCCATAATATATTTCCAAGAAAATCAACAAAATCTTTTCTCTCCTAAATATCTAATTTTCGAAAATAACAATGAAAAATCATCAAATTATATTTTTTTTTTATTTTAATCACCTTATCATTATTGGGCTACTTAATGGGCCACTTGAGGGGCCTTTAGGAGAATTAATATTGGACCTCCAATGGGCTTCTGACTTTCAATATTGAGCCCCAATATAATTCAGCCCATTAATATTAATTAGTACCATTAATAAATTAATATTGCACTATCCATCTTAATCCATATTACGATATTATGGGCTTCCAGTTATTATTTCTAGCGTTTAAGATTATCAAGTCCATTAAGTAATTAAGCTTCTGAATAGCTCTAAATTAATTAACATCTTTTACCTTGGAATAAAGACAACTCAACATTATTATCTGTACAGAAGAAACTAATTCTTCACTTGCAAGATTTGGTACGATAAAACTTCTGAATCCACCAAGGGGATAAATCACACGAGCCGTACTCGCATGCGTTTCTCCGTATTAAATCTTAGCAACCGTCGTATGATTAATATTACTGCCCAAAGCACAAGGTTCGAAGTCACGATGATTCTCACCCAACATGAATCAAAGCAGTAACCACTACGCACACACAGTCCTATTTAAGTGACGGAGATTAAAAAATCAATAACTACTGAGGTCTAATTCTTCACATTTCAGAACAGAAGAATTTATCCTCGCTGTAGGTCCTCTTCAACACATACTAAATGTGCTAGTGCAATCTCTTGGTCAAGACAAGTCAATCTGTGATGTACACATCGACCTTTCACGGTGGATTGTTCAATTCCACCTAGGTCATGAATTTGTACGTTTAGTTACAAGGAAACCGTTAATGTGATCTTCCGTGATCTGGTATCACCACATTAACTACAATGTAACACGTACCACTTATAATGAACTGGTTGCAATAAATATTCAACATTCAATTATATCTAAAGCAAATGCGACAAAAGATTTATTCTCATAAACAAGTGTTTAATACATGAGTTATACAAAGTAAAATCATACTTTCACGTATAACTCCAACAATCTCCCGCTTATACTTAAAGTCTGCTTTTTAATATACATCATGCATGTCTAGTGTAGTAACTCTACGTGACATCTCATGTCAACCTACACTAACCTAATAATTCCTCCCACTTATACTTAAAGCAGATTGGCAATAGTCTTGACTCCCATTCTATCCATATGTCTCTCGAATGTACTCTGAGGCAGACCCTTTGTGAATGGATCCGCCAGGTTGTCTCCCGACGCTGTCTTTTCCACCTCTATATCTCCTCTCTTAACGATTTCTCGTATAAGATGGTATTTTCTTTCTATGTGTTTGCTGGCCTTGTGGGATCTCGGTTCCTTTGAATTTGCAACGGCTCCGACATTGTCACAATAGACAGTGATCATGTCGGGCAAATTCGGAACAACGTCCAAGTCCACTAAGAAGTTCTTGAACCATACTGCCTCTTTCGCTGCTTCACAAGCAACTACATATTCGGCTTTCATTGTCGAATCGGCGATGCATTTCTGCTTAACGCTTCTCCATGAAATGGCTTCTCCTCCCATGCAAAACACACTACCCGAGGTAGACTTTCTGGAGTCTAGGTTTGATTGGAAATCCGAGTCCGTGTATCCTACGGGGATTAGACTATCTGACTGGTAAATCAACATCTTATCACGAATTCACGAGTTCTTTTCAGATATCTCAAGATGCACTTTACGGCAGTCCAATGATCTTTCCCGGGATTACTTGATATCTTGCCACCATGCCCACGGCAAAGCAGATATCCAGTCTCGTACACAGCATTGCATACATAAGGTTTCCTACAACCGAAGCATACGGAATACCTTTCATGTTATCTATCTCCGCTTGCGCCTTAGGGCTCATTTCTTTCGATAGATGAATTTTGTGCCTAAAAGGTACAAAACCTTTCTTGGAATCTTGCATGCTGAAATGCCTCAAAACAGTGTCAATGTATGAAGCTTGCGATAAGCCCAACATCCTCTTCTTGCGATCGCGAGCGATCTTGATCCCAAAGATGTGACCGGCTTCCCCTAAGTCCTTCATATCAAATTGTTTTGACAGCCATACCTTTACGTCTGACAATACCTTTACATTGTTTCCAATGAGCAGAATATCGTCTATGTATAATACTAAGAATACAACTGCAGTTCCGTCACACTTTTTATACACACAACTTTTGAACTCGTTTTGATCAAACCCATAAGATTTAATCACTTGATCAAAACACTGGTTCCAGGTACGCGATGCTTGCTTAAATCCATAAATGGATCTCTTAAGCTTGAATATGAGGTGTTCTTGGCATTTTTCAATGAAACCTTTGGGTTGTTGCATATGGATATCTAACCCGTCAAGACTTCTGTTAAGGAAAGCTATCTTGACATCCATTTACCAGATCTCATAATCTAGGTGCACAACGATCGACAAGAGAATACAGATGGACTTAAGCATAGCTACAGGCAAAAAGGTCTCATCATAATCGATCCCTTCTTTTTTAGTATACCCTTTGGCCACTAGCCTTGCTTTGAAGGTCTCAACCCTTCCGTCCGGTCCTCTTTTCCTCTTGTATACCCACTTACATCCAATGGGTTCTACCCCATTGGGTGGTTCGACCAACTCCCACACTTGATTATGATCCATCGAACCCATCTCGGCTTCCATTGCTGTTTGCCATGACTCTGCGTCTTTGTCTAGGATTACCTTGTCGTATGTCCATGGGTCTGATTCATCACCGAAAATTAAATCCGAAGATTCTCCTATTCCCATGAATCTCTCTGGTTGCCTAGCAATCCTCCAACTGCGATGGGGTTCTGGTTGTGAAGGTGTGACGTGTGGTATATCATCTTGTATACTTGGTATCGAGGTTTGCCCTCTCAATTCTTCTAAGGTAATTTTACTTTTAGGCTTCCGATTGTTCATATAATCTTCCTCCAAGAATTTAAAGTGTGTACTAATCACGGTCTTTTGATCCCTGGGAATATAGAACATACACCCTTTCGTTCCCGCAGGGTATTCTATAAACAACCTTAATTCTGAACGTGGATCCAACTTACCGGCTTCCTTGTCTAGCACGTATGCCGGACAACCCTAAATCCGCAAGTGTCTTAGATTGGGCTTGCGCCCGGTCCACAATTCCATTGGGGTTTTAGGAACCGATTTGGATGACACCAATTTTAGAATGTAAGCCGCTGTTTCCAAGGCGTTACCCCAAAATAATTTGGGTAAATCCGAATAACTCATCATGGATCTGACCATTTCTAAAAGAGTCTGGTTTTTTCATTCCGCCACACCGTTCTGTTGAGGGATTCCCAGTGCGGTTAACTGGGATACGATCCCTTCGTCCAATAAGTAGTTCAAGAATTCATCGCTGAGGTATTCGCCTCCACAATCTGATCGTAGAAACTTGATACTCTTTTCCTTATGTTTCTCGGCTTCGTCCCTAAACTCCTTGATCTTGTCAAAAGTTTCAGACTTATACCTCATAAGGTAAATGTACCCATATCTCGAGTAATCGTCAATGAAGGTGACAAAATACTCATACCCAATTCTCGCTTTGATCGTCATTGGACCACACACATCGGTATGAACGAGTTCTAACACTTCTGTGGCTCTATTCCCCTTGGCTCCAAATGCCCTCTTGGTCATTTTACCTTCTAAACAGGATTCACAAGTTGGAAACAGCTCGACTTGGAATTATTCCAAGGATCCGTCTTTCACCAATCTTTCTATCCGCTTTAGATTAATATGACCTAGTCTAAAATGTCATAGAAGTATTTCGTTCATCTCCGAAGAACACTTTCTTTTATTACTCAAAATGATCGACGTGTTATATTCATTATTTGAGTGGTGTGCACACTTAATCGTATAGAGATTATTTAACAACGTTCCATGACAGATAATATCATTCTTAAAATAAACAGTAACAACTTTATTAAAAGTAACTGAATATCCATAAAAAAACAACTTAGAAACCGAAATTAAATTCTTTCTAAAGTTCGGAACGTATAAAACATCTCTTAAAATTAAAACTCTATCTTCAAAAGACAGGTGCACGACTCCCACTGCTTTGGCTGCCACTCTCGTAGCATCGCCCAAAGTAATGAGGATCTCATTCTTGCTAAGTTGCCGGGTTAACTAGAACCCCTGAAGAGTGAAACAAATATGATCAGTTGCCCGATATCCACTATCCAAACGTGGGTAGCATACGCCACAACATAAGTTTCAACGACTAAAGCATGAGACTTACCTTTCTTTACCGCCTTCTTAGCCTTAGAACAGGTAGACCTCCAATGTCCTTTCTCACCGCAATTAAAGCACTTACCCTTAGCAACTTTCTTTCCACCTCCTTTGCCTTTGGCCTTGAGTTTCGCAACGGTCGGATTTGCTTGGGTCTGACTTTTTTTCCTCTTTCTCTTCTTCCCTCCCTTGGGACCAGAAGAGACAGACGGACCATTTGCCACCATAGCAACAATTTGATGCTCCATTATTGTCTTTGCCGATACCAAAGCTTGCAAGAGCTCGGAAAAACTATTTGCCCGTTCATTCATTTGATAGTTCAATTGAAACTGCTCAAAACTTTTCGGAAGAGAATGGAGAACGAAATCGACCTTAGTAGGGAGATTAAATTCCGCACCAAGTACCTCCAACTTGTTGAGATAACCCATCATCTCGATAACGTGATCCCTTACGGGCGTACCCTCCACCATTTTCTGCGAAAGCATCTTTCGCATGGTGATTTGCCTAGCTGTACGAATCCGATGTTTAAACATCGCTTCAAGATTAAGCATTATCTCAGAGACGGTCTCCATGTGTTGGTGTTGGTGTTGGTGTTGCAACACATCTGACATTGAAGCCAAAATGGTACACCTAGCCATCTCATCGGAGTCTACCCAACTCTTATGCTCTTTCTTGACCGACTTGCTCGCATCTTCGGCAGGCTCATCGGGCTTAGGAGTAGTAAGTACCTATTTGTGGTGTTGAGCGGTTAGGACAATATCAAGATTACATTTCCAATCAACATAGTTCTCACCGACAAGTTTGTTATCTTTAAGTATACTAAACAGTGGATTAAAAGGTTGAAACATGATGAACTGAGAATAAAACATACATTCATATCAATATCTAGAAAAATACGAAATTATCACATAATTCGATCACATCAATTATATTGAAACCTTAAAACAATATAATCATGCATCAGCCAACATCTCGAAACAATTTAAATGTGTCACGAGGGATGTTCTATACATTTAAACACATTCAAGCGGATCACAAACTTGAAAGTTACAAATCCTTAATTCAAAATTAATAGTTGGCTCCCACTTTGACCACATAAAAACTGACAGGGACTCCGAGGGGAGTAAGTTAATATCAATTTCTTATGCCTAAGTAATAATCATAATTCAATACATGATTATTATTTTGCTTTGAGCAAGCCACTCGTGGTGAGGGTCAATACCGCCACTAGTAATAATCCACAATCATCCTTTCGGAATTTATTCATGTGAAATCCATCTTTTTGGCCGATTCGAGGGGGAAATGTATTCCAAAAAGACTTCACAAATAAATAAATTATGGAGATCAAAATAATCCAATTTTATTTTTCGGAATAAAATTGCGATTAAAGAAACATACTTAGTAATTTTCGAAAGTAAGGTTTTTCTTGGACAATTAAAATCATGCAAACACATATTAACAAATAATAAGTACACGAAATAAAACATCCATCAAAATAAAAAAAATTAAAACATATTGGAGCACTCAAATCCAATTGTCACGGTTTAATTTTCTTTACGTCTTGATGCGAGAAATCGTCCTTGTTGCTTTTCATCGTTCGTCTCGACACGCTCCCACTCGAACAACAACACTTCATAAAAAATAACTTCATTTGGGGTTCGGAACGACGTTTGGAATTACACAAAAAAATAAGAACGAGAAAAAAAATTCCACGGCCCGAGATTCGGCACGCGTCGGCCCACGGAGGTGGGCCGCGCGCCTCTCGTGCCACGGCAGCTGAGATGGAGCGCCGAGCACCGAGGGGCAGTGCCCCCGTGTGCGCGCCACGTACTGTGCCCGACACCTATCGTGCACGGCGCCGTGCTCCTCGCGCACGCCGTGCTTCGAGTTTCGTCGTTCTTCCTCGTTTTTCACCCCGTGCATAATCCCACGTCCATGCATGTCCCACGCATGCATGCGTCGTCCGGGCACGTCGTTGTTGACAGGCATTTTCGTACGGGTAGATTTATGTGGCTATTTGGGTTATGCCCAACAAACAATAAATATAAACGAACACGAACGGTTGGGGAACAACTTTCGTTCTTCCCACGAATATGAGAGCTTCTTGGATATATGAGAAATGAGAGAAAAGTGAATCCTCTACAATGAGGGGGTGACCCCCTATTTATAGGGGTTCACCCCCAAAGGCCCAAAAGTGACCCTAAATTCGTCTCAACCCTTTATTTAGGGATTTATTACAATTATTAATATAAAGATCAACAGTAGACCTATAATACATTAAATACTCTTTTCTGATGTAGACTCTCGATCTTGTCGGGTCAGTGTATCTTTAGGAATCTGACCTTCTGTCAGGCGAGGATATTTCCTGCTGTAACAATTGCCCCCAAGATTGGGCTCTGATTGCGGCCAGAGTTCGATCTTGATCTGTGCTTCAAATAGGTTTTGCCCCCGAGCCTGAAAACAAGATAGCTCGGATGCCCCGGAGGAATCTTCGACAACAGGGTCCGTGATGGACGAATCTTCCGTGTAACCTTCGAATAGTCAAACTTTTTTGAAATTAGTCGGGTTAGGTGGGGTACGATCTTCCGTCGTGCCCCCGAGTCGAGAACCGTGACGTTCAATTAATAAAGAGTTCTTGCACTGGCTGACATTGATTTTAATAATAGGGCGGTAAGGACCGCGATGATAAATTAATGAAGTGCTTAGGCCGCTTGCGGGTAGCGACTTCACGGACAACAGATCGACTTAACAATCAATTAAAAGATAAATCAACAGATTAATGAGTGAAGTGCTTTTAGCCGATGATCGGGCAGCGACTTCACGAAGATGAGATTGATTTAACAACCGCTTAAAAGATTAACCAACAGGTTAATGAGTGAAGTGCTTTAGCCGATGATCGGGCAGCGACTTCACGAAGATGGGATTGATTTAACAACCGCTTAAAAGATTAACCAACAGGTTAATGAGTGAAGTGCTTTAGCCGATGATCGGGCAGCGACCTCACGAAGATGGGATTGATTTAACAACCGCTTAAAAGATTAACCAACAGGTTAATGAGTGAAGTGCTTTAGCCGATGATCGGGCAGCGACTTCACGAAGATGGGATTGATTTAACAACCGCTTAAAAGATTAACCAACAGGTTAATGAGTGAAGTGCTTTAGCCGATGATCGGGCAGCGACCTCACGAAGATGGGATTGATTTAACAACCGCTTAAAAGATTAACCAACAGGTTAATGAGTGAAGTGCTTTAGCCGATGATCGGGCAGCGACTTCACGAAGATGGGATTGATTTAACAACCGCTTAAAAGATTAACCAACAGGTTAATGAGTGAAGTGCTTTAGCCGATGATCAGGCAGCGACCTCACGAAGATGGGATTGATTTAACAACCGCTTAAAAGATTAACCAACAGGTTAATGAGTGAAGTGCTTTAGCCGATGATCGGGCAGCGACTTCACGAAGATGGGATTGATTTAACAACCGCTTAAAAGATTAACCAACAGGTTAATGAGTGAAGTGCTTTAGCCGATGATCGGGCAGCGACTTCACGATGCAGAGAATAGATTAGTTAACGCCGGTGAGGACGAACCAAACAATACCTCGCCCAGTAAGGCGGAAAGTCAACGCTTAACATGCGGACTGGATCCACGCCGAGAGACGGATTAGTTGACGCCGATTAAGGCGAACTTATCAAGGCCGAGTGACGGATCGTCTTGAGAGGCAGATTAGTTGACGCCGGTGAAGGCGAACTAATCAATATGTCAACGCATAAAAGGCGGACTAATCAACGTCGAGGAGACGGATTACTTCGCCACTCTAGGCGGATTGTCGACGCCTAAAAGACGGATTAACTCGAGCAGATTAGTTGACGCCTGTGAAGGCGAACTAATCAATACGTCTACGCCTGAAAGACGGACTAATCAACGTCGAGGAGACGGATTACTTCGCCACTCTAGGCGGATTAACTCGAGTAGATTAGTTGACGCCTGTGAAGGCGAACTAATCAATACGTCTATGCCTGAAAGGCGGACTAATCAACGTCGAGGAGACGGATTACTTCGCCACTCTAGGCGGATTGTCGACGCCTAAAAGGCGGATTAACCCGAGTAGATTAGTTGACGCCTGTGAAGGCGAACTAATCAATACGTCTACGCCTGAAAGGCGGACTAATCAACGTCGAGGAGACGGATTACTTCGCCACTCTAGGCGGATTGTCGACGCCTAAAAGGTGGATTAACTCGAGTAGATTAGTTGACGCCTGTGAAGGCGAACTAATCAATACGTCTACGCCTGAAAGGCGGACTAATCAACGTCGAGGAGACGGATTACTTCGCCACTCTAGGCGGATTGTCGACGCCTAAAAGGCGGATTAACTCGAGTAGATTAGTTGACGCCTGTGAAGGCGAACTAATCAATACGTCTACGCCTGAAAGACGGACTAATCAACGTCGAGGAGACGGATTACTTCGCCACTCTAGGCGGATTGTCGACCCCTAAAATGCGGATTAACTCGAGTAGATTAGTTGACGCCTGTGAAGGCGAACTAATCAATACGTCTACGCCTGAAAGGCGGACTAATCAACGTCGAGGAGATGGATTACTTCGCCACTCTAGGCGGATTGTCGACGCCTAAAAGGCGGATCAACTCGAGTAGATTAGTTGACGCCTGTGAAGGCGAACTAATCAATACGTCTACGCCTGAAAGGCGGACTAATCAACGTTGAGGAGACGGATTACTTCGCCACTCTAGGCGGATTGTCGACGCCTAAAAGGCGGATTAACTCGAGTAGATTAGTTGACGCCTGTGAAGGCGAACTAATCAATACGTCTACGCCTGAAAGGCGGACTAATCAACGTCGAGGAGACGGATTACTTCGCCACTCTAGACGGATTGTCGGCGCCTAAAAGGCGGATTAACTCGAGTAGATTAGTTGACGCCTGTGAAGACGAACTAATCGATGCGTCAACGCCTGAAAGGGCGGACTAATCGACGTCGTGAAGACGGATTACTTCGCCAATCTAGGCGGAATGTCGACGCCTAGAAGGCGGACTAATCAACGCCGAGAAGGCGGACTAATCAACGCCGAGAAGGCGGATTAACTTGAGAAGTGGATTAGTTGACGCCGGTGAAGGCGAACTAATCGATATGTCAACGCCTGAAAGGGCGGACCGGTCAACGCCTATGAAGGCGGACAAATATTTGTAGTCAAAAGGTGTGACCGATAAAATATTGAGTTATGTGTTCGGAGATCGACCTCGATAACTTTTCGAAATTATATTCGAAGTTTTAAACAACTGACTGTATTTAATAATATTCGGTGTCAAATAATTTATTTTTGATACCACAAAATGAGTAGGATATGTGTATCCGTGCCCCCGCTTTTAATATATATGAAAACTTACGAGTTAGGATATATATTAAAAGGAAGTGTCAAATGAAATTTGTATTTCAAAAATTGCCCCCGATTTGAATTTTCGAAATACGAGTATATGCCCCCGCTTTTAATATATATGAAAACTTACGAGTTAGGATATATATTAAAAGGAAATTATCGAAATAAACCTGATTCGAGTGGGCAAAGGACTGCCCGTAGATTTTTCGTTGATGACGAGGCTCCGAATGCTCGTCTCGGTGCTGCTGATTTTTTTTTTTGGACTGGTGTACAAATTAAATCAGGCCCCAAAATTAAATAAAAGGGGGCTAACAGGTTAAATAAAAAATGGCCCAGCAGATTGAATATTAAAAAGGGCCCAATAGCTAACTATTAATTAGGGCCTAAATCCTGAAATTAAATTGGCCCAAGGATTAGCACTCCCAGTCAAAAGGACTTGAGAATTCTGGAAGCCCCAGACCGCGGCCGCCTCTCGCTCCGGAGTGGCAAGGCGCGCACCATGCTGCGGAGGCGACGAGGCGGGGAGCCGGCGCGGGTAGGCGCGTCTGGCGGCGAGCTCGGAGTCCGACGGGAAGGACTGGCCGCCGTGAGACGGGTGCACGCGGGGGACCGCGGCTCCGCGCGCGGGCCGGCAGCGATGCGGGGAGGACCGCGGCGGTGGCTGGGAGACCCGTCGCGGGCAGGCGACGGCGATTCTGTGCGGGGAGGCCGCTCGGGGAGGCGCAGCGGTGAGGTCGACGGCGAGCAGCGCAAGGAGGCGGCCACGCTGGGAGATCCGTGATTGGCTGGGAGACCCGTCGCGGGTAGGCGACGTCGATTGTGCGGGGAGCCGGGAAGGCCGCGGGAGGTGGCCAGGAGTCGGTTGGAGTGGCGGTGAGCGGCGAAGAGGCCGGGGGCGCGGGGCGTCCGTGCAAGGACGCTGGTCGCGAACGGAGGTTCGGCGGCGAGAGTCCACACTCGAGGCGAGAAGAGTCCGCTGGGTACCCGATAATCGTTGGTCGCTTCTTGTACCCGGAGGCCGTGATGGCGGCTAGGGACGCGGTCAGCGGGGAGGCCGCGGGTGCCTGCGGGCAGCGAGCAGATGGGCTGCTGCGGGGAGGCGCTGGAATTACACGCGGGTAGGCGTGAGATGCGGGTAGACCAGACCGGCTAGACGAGGAGCGGCGAGAGAACGGCAGCAGCGGGGAGGCTGCGTTGCACAACGCGAGTAGGCGACGCGGCGGGAATTGCTACCCGGAGGCTGAGGGCGACCTCGGCGGCGCATTTATCGAGGTTTGCAGGGACTTTTGACTTTTCAACGAACGTTGGAAAGCGAGCCAAAAGCATACTGATAAGGCTGTGGAAAAGCTTGCACACCAACCAAGGCAAACTTAAGGGGATTTGAAGCAGAAAACCGTATTTTTCTTGGAGATTAACACTGATTTCACTTGAAAAATCTCCCACACGGTTGAGTGGGTCTAAGGAGATGATGAAACGGCGGCTGGCTTCGGGTCGCGTCGGTGCCGGAAAGCTCCGCGAGCTCCGTCGCCGGAAACTGCTGTAGCACCGCCGGAAAAGGCAGCAACATTTTTTTTCTTCTGTTCTTTTTTTCTTGCTTTGTTGCGATGCTTTCTTCCCTTACAAAGGAAATGACTTTTGCTTTGAAATTTTGTTTTGATAAGTACCTGAGTTTGTTGCTGTACATGCTTGATAAATGCAAAGGGCATTGTTTCTTTTGATTTTGACTTCTTTCTTTTGGGAAAGGGTACGCACTATGCACGTACCGGCTTCAAAATGGTGGGGGTGTATGTATATGATTTATATGAGCAAAGAACGCTTGTTGGAATTTTTGGTTGGGAGACCATGGATACTGTGACGGATTTAGAACGGAGAATTTATTCTAAACTTTATTTCCTGAATATTGGAATAAAAAATGGGTTTGAAGATGGAACAGATTTTTCTCTTTTTTTTTAGGGGAGGATCTTCGTGTTCATCCATCGAGATGAGCCCGAATTGACCCTCCTTCTAGCGCCAAATTGTTGACAGGCATTTTCGTACGGGTAGATTTATGTGGCTATTTGGGTTATGCCCAACAAACAATAAATATAAATGAACACGAACGGTTGGGGAACAACTTTCGTTCTTCCCACGAATATGAGAGCTTCTTGGATATATGAGAAATGAGAGAAAAGTGAATCCTCTACAATGAGGGGGTGACCCCCTATTTATAGGGGTTCACCCCCAAAGGCCCAAAAGTGACCCTAAATTCGTCTCAACCCTTTATTTAGGGATTTATTACAATTATTAATATAAAGATCAACAGTAGACCTATAATACATTAAATACTCTTTTCTGATGTAGACTCTCGATCTTGTCGGGTCAGTGTATCTTTAGGAATCTGACCTTCTGTCAGGCGAGGATATTTCCTGCTGTAACAGTCGTCTTTAATTCTTTGTTTCCGTCTTCGTCTCGATCCGGTTACAATTTATTTACAAAAAATAAATAAAAACTAGATCTAGACTAGTCTATTACAATGATCAAATCAAAATAAAACCAACTAATCTACTCGTGAATTTTCTCACGAGAAAAACAAATTCGAACGAATCGAATTAAAAACAAATAATTCACACGCATGAATAAAATAAATAAACATTAAAAACCATGACAATTGGATACCTGCAAAAAAGATCTAGCAATTCAACTATCCAATTTCAATTTTAATGTCAAACAATTTAAATTCCAATTTAAAGATCAGAGCCCGAAAACCATGGCTCTGATACCAGTTGTTGGGAAATTCGAGGTGCCCGGATCTATTCGGGATAAAATTTAAATACAAATTTAAATACAATTATTACTAGCATGAATTAATCCTAATTTATTCAAATAATAATTCCAACAACAATTTTATCATCTTGCATGTTGAATTAATTCACATAAAACCTATGGCGGAATAACAAGGAATTTATGTGATTACGTACCTCTCGTAGATATGACCTTTGATTATCACGGGACGTGCTACCAACCAAAAGACCTTCTCAAGTATTTTCCTTTTGCCTCGCTTGATCATCGGTGGGAAGTGCTTTCAAGCAATTAAATAACTAAGGAAAAAGAAAAATATTTTTGCTCTTGATTTTTCCAACACATGGAATTATGTACTTGAGGATGAACTAATCACCCCCTATTTATAATAGTGTTGGCCGAAAATTACCCTTGGAATATGGTGAAGAAAATCTTTTTTCTTAGCCTCTAAGAAATCTTGAATATATCCCATATATTCTTTCTCCACAATAAAATATTCCACAAAAATCTCAACCTCCTATTATAAGCTTATTTTCGAAAATATTAGGATCAAAATACAAGATTTGGATCTTCTTGAATATATGAGATAATCTTGTATTCCAAGAATTCTTATCTTCCATAATATTTTTCCAAGAAAATCAACAAAATCTTTTCTCTCCTAAATATCTAATTTTCGAAAATAATAATGAAAAATCAACAAATTATATTTTCTTTTATTTTAATCACCTTATCATTATAGGGCTACTTGAGGGGCCTTTAGGAGAATTAATATTGGACCTCCAATGGGTTTCAGAATTTCAAAATTGAGCCCTAATATAATTCAGTCCATTACTATTAATTAGTACCACTAATAAATTAATATTGCACTATCCATCTTAATCCATATTACGATAATATGGGCTCCCGGTTATTATTTTCCCGCGTTTAAGATTATCAAGTCCATTAATTAATTAAGCTTCTGAATAGCTCTAAATTAATTAACATCTTTCACCTTGGAGTAAAGACAATTCAACATTATTATCCGTACCGAAGAAACTAATCCTTCACTTGTAAGATTTGGTATGATAAAACTTCCGAGCCCACCAAGGGGACAAATCACACGAGCCGTACTCGCACGCATTTCTCTGTATTAAATCTTAGCAACCGTCGTATGATTAATATTACTGCCCAAAACACAAGGTTCGAAGTCACGATGATTCTCACCCAACATGAATCAAAACAGTAACCATTAAGCACACACAGTCCTATTTAAGTGACGGAGATTAAGAAATCAATAACCACTGAGGTAAAATTCTTCACATTTCAGAACAGAAGAATTTATCCTCGCTGTAGGTCCTCTTCAACACATACTAAATGTGCTAGTGCAATCTCTTGGTCAAGACAAGTCAATCTGAGATGTACACATCGACTTTTTACGACGGATTGTTCAATTCCACCTAGGTCGTGAATTTGTACATTTAGTTACAAGAAAACCGTTAATGTGATCTTCCGTGATTTGATATCACCACATTAACTACAATGTAACATGTACCACTTATAATGAACTAGTTGCAATAAATATTCAACATTCAATTATATCTAAAGCAAATGCGATAAACGATTTATTCTCATAAACAAGTGTTTAATACATGAGTTATACAAAGTAAAAACATACTTTCACGTATAACTCCAACAGAAACGTCTAACAAAATGCTCCATGGACGCTGGACCTCTTTGTCAGAATATATTAAAAATGTCATTATTTAAACCTCGAGAGGATGCACCGAGTGATGTTAGAAAATTAAAAAAAAATAGATATACACGCGTCTGTTGAGTTTTCAGACACCGTATTTTTAAGAATTGCACCAATTAGATCTTTCAAATTGATTACAAGTAAATATATATTATGTAGACATTTAATCGGAAATATGTATATTATTTTTGTTTACAAAATTAGATCTTTCAAATTAATAGGAAATCAGTAATTAATTGTTAATGTGAATAATTCTTTTATTTCATATCATTAAAACACGTATTGCCTTAATCAATGAACTGATATTAATGAGATTTTTTTTTTTTTTTGTAGACAATTCATAAAGGGGATGAATAATTAATGTTTGTAGACAATTGATAAAGGGCCGGGAAAGACCAAGCGATAATACTTTTTGACAAAAAAACTAGCTCATATATATAGAGAAATTTTGACATGTAATAACAACAAATTACTTAGTTATTCATGTAATATGTTGTGTGTGTAGACAAATTTAACATTGCAAAAAATCTCAATTTGCAATCATGTGGTGTTTGCCATCAATTATATCGAATAAAATAAAAAAAATTAGAAAAATATTTTTTTGGATACTTCACAAATTATGTTTATAACTGCTTCACAATTTTTTAGATTAGTTTTTAATTAAATATTTTTACTATTTTATCTCTTATATTTTATATGATTTCAATAATACCCTTTTTTATTAGCAATATGCTTGCTCGAAAATGATTAAAAAAGGTGCCTATCTTTTATGTCGAGAAAAAATCACAAATGGTCCTATAACTTTACCCGAGTCCATAAAAGGTTCTGTAAATTTTTATTTTATCAATTTTGGTCATTTTGGCCGGAAAATTTAAAATGGACTTAGGCAAAGTTACATTTATGTGCTATCCTAAAATACTGCAATTGGAATTTTATTTTCCAAAAAACCAAGTTTGGTAAAAAAAAAAAAATATTAATTGGATTATGATTTTAAAATACTTTGCATTCTTCTTAAATGAACCGATTAGAATAGCACAATTCCCTTTTTGAGTTGGTGTACTATTTCAATTCAAAACTCATCTAAAATCTATTGGGTTTGATTGAGTTTGTTGATATTTATAAGGACTACAAAATCCACTAAAATACATCTAACACAATAATCCTTTAAAATCTTTATATTTTTTTAATACCAACTGATTTTTTTTTAAATAGTAAAAAGTGACAAATTAATATCAATAGATTTGAATGAAATTTTTAAAAAATCTTGAAAATCCATATTGAATATTAGCTCATTGTTTTTAAGTTCATAAAATCTTGATTGGATAACAACAGATTTTCATTAAAATATAAAGTCTTTTAAAATATGGTAAAATCTAAAACCAATAGACCGTGCAATTTGTCAATACACACTAACCTAATAGGGCTGGCTAGTATTTAAAAAAGGGATCGCCTAAAATACGTGCCCAAAATCTTATTCACGCATTTTTTCTCTACCGAAAAACTAGGCTCCCCCTTTTGTGTCGTTTTACTGTTGCACTTGTGAAAATGGCTTCCGATTCAACAATCAACGGCGGAAAGACAGGAGTGTAAAATGTGGAGGCAAGTAAGTTCTTAAAAAGATATGACCCGAATAAAATGGATAACCACATGGTAAGTAACTCGATAATATGTGATACTATTTAATTGATTTTTAAAAACCTAATTCATCACTTAATTTTCGTTTCTTTCTCAGAAAATCCCACCAGAATTCAATATTTGGGGTGAAAAGAGGATACCTCCGGTGGTAACACTTATAAATAAGTATGGATACAGGTGGAAGGTATGGGTGGAGAAAATCGACGAGAATTTAGGGTTCACAACTGGCTGGAAAGGGTTTATATCTCAAAACTGCATTAATGAAGATGAAATTTTACTATTTGAAAAACAAGATAGCAGTAGGATTTCTGTGAAGGTATTCGATCCAAAAGGTATTGAAAGAGTGGATGTGTACATGAATTTTGAATCGTCTTCTATATCAGGTAAGAAAATAAAGATTTCCCATTAAATTCGAAAATTATTGCAACTCTTAATAGTAACACTTTGCATTGTTCTGTTTTAGGGTTTGCAGAACCAGACTTCCCGACTAATCAGACCTGGAACCAGCGGCGTTATAAAATAGTTCCTCACATAAATACTGGTGACAATAAGGACATGATACCAATTACTGATCTCAAAGGGAACATTCTCTTCAACAAGATCATTCTTCCACCAGATTACAACAGCCATGGTGAAAGTTCCGACCAAGAGAATAAGGGAAATTACTTCAAAATTGTCATCCAAAACACCCATCTCATAAAAAAATATCTGGTAAGTTCCTGTTTAAGTCTCTAATATGCAAATGTTTGAAAATGGATGTATGTTGTTCAGTTAAATAACTCTATGTCCATACACAAGTACATATAAACCTAGGAAATTTAGGGTGTTTTTACACTAATATTCAGTGAATTGAAATATTGAAATTGTTTTGTGAGAGCAATCTATTTAGTAAATTAATTCATTATAATGAACAGACCCTAATATATTGTACGGCAACAAAATCTTTGTAGGTGCATTTATAGACAAAACTAGAATCTCCAATTTACAATATTCTATTTTATAATGTATACGTGAATTAAAATAGCAGTAGATGTTTATTGAAAATTAAAAGTTGAGTCTTGAATATGCTGTTCAATTTTCAGATTGTGTTGTAAAACTTCATTTGTTGTCAGATACAAAGACGGTGTTGGGACAATGTCAGTTTTGATTAGATCTCAAAGCTCCTGAAAAGATGTTTGCAATTATTTGTCAGGCTAGTCTTGGTTAGGTTTTGTACTTAGTCATTTTACATTTCACAGGTGTTGGGAAAATAGGGGTGCCCGGAATCTATTCGGGATGAAATTTAAATACGAATTTAAATTCAATTATTACTAGCATGAATTAATCCTAATTAATTCAAATAATAATTCCAACAACTAATTTATCATCATGCATGTTGAATTAATTCACATAAAATCTAGGCGGAATAAACAAGAATTTATGTGACTTACGTACCTCTTGTAAACTTGGCCTTTGAATAAACAAGAAGATTGCGATCTCGCTTTATCAACCCAAAAGCCTTCTCAAGTATTTCCCTTTTTGCCTTGTTCAATCATCGGTGGGAGATGCTATCGAATAATTTAAATAACTAAGGAAAAAGAAAAATATATATGCTCTTGATTTTTCCAACACATGGAATTATGTTCTTGGGGATGAAATAATCATCCCCTATTTATAAGCATAGTGACTGAAATTTTAAGGATTATTGGGCCTTGGAAAAAATCTTTTCTTAGACTCTAAGAAATTTTGAATATATCTCATATATTCTTTTCTCCAAAATAAAATATTCCATAAAAATCTCACACTCCTTATAAAAGGGTGATTTTCGAAAATAACCAAGAGTAGAATCCAAGATTTGGATCTTCTTGAATATATGAGATAATCTTGTATTCCAAGAATACTTATCCTCCATAATATCTTTCCAAGAAAATCAACAAAATCTAATCTCTCTTAAATACACAATTTTTGAAAATTAATGGATAAAATCAGCAATATATTTTCTTTTTATTTTAATCACCTAATCATTATTGGACTACTTAATGGGCTACTTGAGGGGCCTTTAAGGAGAATTAAGATTGGACCTCCTAATGGACTTCTGAATTTCAATATTGAGCCCCAATATAATTCAGCCCATTAATATTAATTATTACCACTAATAAATTAATATTGCACTATCCATCTTAATCCATATTACGATAATATGGGCTCCCGGTTATTATTTCCCGCGTTTAAGATTATCAAGTACATTAATTAATTAAGCTTCTGAATAACTCTAAATTAATTAATATATTTCACTTTGGAGTAAAGACAGCTCAACATTATTATTCGTACCGAAGAAACTAATTCTTCACTTGCAAGATTTGGTACAATAAAACTTCTGAGCCCACCAAGGGGACTAATCACACGGGCCGTACTCGCACGCGTTTCTCCGTATTAAATCTTAGCAACCGTCGTATGATTAATATTACTGCCCAAGACACAAAGTTCGAAGTCACAATGATTCTCACCCAACATGAATCAAAGCAGTAACCATTAAGCACACACGGTCCTATTTAAGTGACGGAGATTAAGAAATCAACAACCACTGAGGTCTAATTCTTCACCTTTCAGAACAGAAGAATTTATCCTCGCTGTAGGTCCTCTTCAACACATACTAAATGTGCTAGTACAATCTCTTAGTCAAGACAGACCAATCTGAGTCTTACACATCGACCTTTCACGGCGGATTGCTCAATTCCACCTGGGTCGTGAAATTGTACGTTTAGTTACAAGTAAACTGTTAATGTTGTCTTCCGTGATCGGGTATCACCACATTAACTACAATGTAACATGTACTATATATTGAACGGTTTGCAATAAATATTCAACATTCAATCATATCTAAAGCATATGCGATAAAAGAATTATTCTCATAACCAAGTGTTTGATACACGAGTTATACAAAGTAAAAGCATACTTTCACGTATAACTCCAACAATCTCCCACTTATACTTAAAGTCTGCTTTTAGTATACATCATACATGTCTTCGTGTAGTAGCTCTACGTGACATCTCATGTCAACCTACACTAACCTAATAATTCCTCCCACTTATACTTAAAGCAGATTGGCAATAGTCTTGACTCTCATTCCATCCACATGTCTCTTGAATGTACTCTGAGGCAGACCCTTTGTGAATGAATGTACTAGGTTGTCCTTCGACATTTATCTTTGCCACCTCTTTATCTCCTCTCTTAACGATTTCTCGTATAAGATGGTATTTTCTTTCAATGTGTTTGCTGGCCTTGTGGGCTCTCGGTTCCCTTGAATTTGCAACTGCTCCGACATTGTCACAAAAGACAGTTTATCTTGTCGGGCAAATTCGGAACAACGTCCAAGTCCACTAAGAAGTACTTGAGCCAAACCGCTTCTTTCGCTGCTTCATAAGCAGTTACTTATTCGGTTTTCATGGTCGAATCAGCGACTAATCGCTTCTCCATGTCATGGCTCCTTCTACCATGCAAAACACACTACCCGAGGTAGTTATTCTGGAGTCTATGTCTGATTGGAAATTTGAGTCCGTGTATCCCATGGGAATTAGACCGTCTAACTGTTAAATCAGCATTCCATACCAATTTCTTTTCAGAAACTAAAGAACGCATTTAATTGCAATCTAATGTGCTTTCCCGGGGTTACTTTGATATCTTGCCATCATGTCCACGACAAAGCAGATATCCGGTCTCGTACACAATGTTGCATACGTAAGACTTCCTACGTCCGAAACGTACTGAACGTCTTTCATGTCATCTATCTCCACTTGCGTCTTAGGGCATATTTCTTTGGATAGATGGATTTCGTGCCTAAAAGGTACAAAACCTTTCTTAGAATCTTGCATGTTGTATCGCTTCAAAACAGTGTCTTTGTATGAAACTTGCGATAAGCCCAACATCCTCTTCTTGCGATCGCGAGTGATCTTGATCCCAAGGATGTGACCGGCTTCCCCTAAGTCCTTCATATCAAAATGTTTTGACAGCCATACCCTTACGTCTGACAATACCTTTACATTGTTTCCAATGAGCAGAATATCGTCTACGTATAATACTAAGAATACCACCGCAGTTCCGTCACACCTTTTATACACACAACTTTCGAACTAGTTTTGATCACAAACCCATAAGACTTAATAACTTGATCAAAACACTGGTTCCAAGTACGCGATGCTTGCTTAAGTCCATAAATGGATCTCTTAAGCTTGCATACGAGGTGCTCTTGGCCTTTTTCAATGAAACCTTTGGGCTGTTGCATATAGATCCCGTCAAGACTTCCGTTAAGGAAAGCTGTCTTGACATCCATTTGCCAGATCTCGTAATCTAAGTGTGCAGCGATTGACAAGAGAATACAGATGGACTTAAGCATAGCTACAGGCCACAGGCCACAAGCCTTGCTTTGAAGGTCTCTACCCTTCCGTCCGGTCTTCTTTTCCTCTTGTACACCCACTTACATCCAATGGGTTCTACCCCATTGGGTGGCTCGACCAACTCCCACACTTGATTATGATCCATCGAACCTATCTCGGCTTCCATTGCCGTTTGCCATGACTCTGCGTCTTTGTCTTGGATTGCCTCGTCGTACGTCCATGGGTCCGATTCAACACCGGGAACCAAATTTGAAGATTCTCCTATCCCCATGAATCTCTCGGGTTGTCTAGGAACCCTCCCACTACGACGGGGTTCCGGTTGTGAAGGTGTGACGTGTGGTACATCATCTTGTATACTTGGTATAGGAGTTTGCCCTCTTAACTCATCTAAGGTAATCTCACTTCTGGGCTTTCTTTTGTTCATATAGTCTCCCTCCAAGAATTTAAAGTGCGAACTAATCACGGTCTTTTGATCCTTGGGACTATAGAACATACACCCTTTCGTTCCCATGGGATATCCTATAAACAACCTTAATTCCGAACTTGGATCCAATTTACCGGCTTCCTTGTCTAGCACGTATGCCGGACAACCCCAAATCCGCAAGTGTCTTAGACTGGGCTTGCGCCCGGTCCAAAATTCCATTGGGGTTTTAGGAACCAATTTGGATGGCACCAAGTTTAGAATGCAAGTCGTTGTTTCAAAGGCGTTACCCCAAAACGACTTGGGTAAATCCGAATAACTCATCATGGATCTGACTATTTCTAAAAGAGTCTGGTTCCTTCGTTCCGCCATACCGTTCTATTGAGGGGTTCCCGGTGCGGTCAACGGGGATACAATCCCTTTGTCCGATAGCTAGTTCAAGAATTCATCGCTAAGGTATTCGCCTCTACGATCAAATTGTAGAAACTTGATACTTCTTTCCCTATGCATCATAAGGTAGATGTATCCATATCTCGAGTAATCATTGAAAAAGACAATTTACTCATACCCCTTCTTGCTATGATCGTCATTGAACCACACATATCGGTATGAACGAGTTCTAACACTTCCGTGGTTCTATTCCCCTTGGCTCCAAATGCCCTCTTGGTCATTTTACCCTCTAAACAGGACTCACAAGTTGGAAACGGTTCGACTTGGAATGATTCCAAGGATCCGTCTTTCACCAATCTCTCTATCCGCTTTAGATTAATATGACCTAGTCTAAGATGCCATAGAAGTGTTTCGTTCATCTCCGAAGAACGCTTTCTTTTATTAATCAAAATAATCGATGTGTTATTAGATTTAATTTTGTGAGTGGTGTGCCCAAAATGGCATAAAGATCATCCATTGAAGTTCCGGAACAGATAAACTCATCGTTTCAAGAAATAATAACTTTCTTATTAAAAGAAACTGAGTATCTATTCAAACAGTTTAGAAACTGAAGGTGGAGTTCTTTCTAAACTAGGAACATGAAGAACATCTCTCAAGACCATAACTCTATCTTCAAAAGATAGGCGCACTTCTCCCACTGCTTCAGCTGCCACTCTCGTAGCATTGCCCGATGTGATGGGGATCTCATTTCCGTTAAGTCGTCGGGTTAGCTTGAACCCATGAAAACAAATGTGATCAGTAGCTCTCGTATCCACTATCCACGAATAGACAGCATACGCCACTTCACAAGTTTCGACGACTAGGGTGTGTGAATTACCTAACTTTTCTAGCCTCTTAGGCTAGGAACAGGCAGACCTCCATGTTGGAGTTATAAGTGAAAGTATGCTTTTACTTTGTATAACTCGTGTATCAAACACTCGTTTATGAGAATAATTCTTTTATCACATTTGCTTTAGTCATGATTGAATGTTGAATTTCTATTGCAAACCGTTCAATATATAGTACATGTTACATTGTAGTGAATGTGGTGATACCCGATCACGGAAGACAACATTAACAGTTTACTTGTAACTAAACGTACATTTTCACGACCTAGGTGGAATTGAACAATCCGCCATGAAAGGTCGATGTGTAAGGCTCAGATTGGTCTGTCTTGACTAAGAGATTGCACTAGCACATTTAGTATGTGTTGAAGAGGTCCTACAGCGAGGATAAATTCTTCTGTTCTGAAAGGTGAAGAATTAGACCTCAGTGGTTGTTGATTTCTTAATCCCCGTCACTTAAATAGGACCGTGTGTGCTTAATGGTTACTGCTTTGATTCATGTTAGGTGAGAATCATTGCGACTTCGAACTTTGTGTCTTGGGCAGTAATATTAATCATACGATGGTTGCTAAGATTTAATACGGAGAAACGCGTGCGAGTACGGCTCGTGTGATTAGTCCCCTTGGTGGGCTCAGAAGTTTTATTGTACCAAATCTTGCAAGTGAAGAATTAGTTTCTTCGGTACGAATAATAATGTTGAGCTGTCTTTACTCCAAGGTGAAATATATTAATTAATTTAGAGCTATTCAGAAGCTTGATTAATTAATGGACTTGATAATCTTAAACGCGGGAAATAATAACCGGGAGCCCATATTATCGTAATATGGATTAAGATGGATAGTGCAATATTAATTTATTAGTGGAAATAATTAATATTAATGGGCTGAATTATATTGGGGCTCAATATTGAAATTCAGAAGTCCATTAGGAGGTCCAATCTTAATTCTCCTTAAAGGCCCCTCAAGTAGCCCATTAAGTAGCCCAATAATGATAAGGTGATTAAAATAAAAGATAATATCTTGCTGATTTTTTCTTGTTGTTTTCGAAAATAAGGATTCAAGACAAGAGAAGATTTTGTTGATTTTCTTGGAAAGATATTATGGAAGATATGTATTCTAGGAATACAAGAATATCTCATATATTCAAGAAGATCCAAATCTTAGGATCTTTATTGAGAATTTTCGAAAATATTAAAGCTTATAAGCTAAGTGAGATTTTTGTGGAATATTTTATTTTGGAGAAAAGAATATATGAGATATATTCAAGATTTCTTAGAGTCTAAGAAAAGATTTTCTCCAAGGCCCAATAATCCACTAATTTTCGGCCACTCATGCTTATAAATATGGGTTGATTATTTCATCCCCAAGTACGTAATTCCATGTGTTGGAAAAATCAAGAAGCATAGATTTTTTTTTCCTTAGTTTATTAAATTACTTGAAAGCATCTCCCACCGGTGATCAAGTGAGGTGAAAAGGGAAATACTTGAGAAGGTTTTTGGGTCGATAGAGCGAGATCGTAATTGTCCCGTATATCCAAAGGCCAATTCTACAAGAGGTACGTTAATCGCATATTTACTTGTTTATTCCGCCATAGTTAATATGTAAAATTAATTCAACATGCATGATGAAAATTAGTTGTTGGAATTATTATTTGATTTAATTAGGATTAATTCATGCTAGTAATAATTGTATTTAAATTCGTATTTAAATTTCATCCCGAATAGATTTCGGGCACCCCTATTTTCCCAACAACTGGTATCAGAGCCACGGTTTCGGGCTCTGATCTTTAAATTGGAATTTAAATTGTTAAACATTAAATTGAAATTGGATAGTAGAATTGCTAGATCTTTTTTGCAGGTATCCAATTGTCATGGTTTTAATGTTGTTAATTTCATGCGTGTGAATTAATTGTTTTTAATTCGATTCGTTCGAATTCATTTTTCTCGTGAAAAAATCCGCGAGTAGATTAGTTGTTTTTATTTTGATTCGATCATTGTAATAGACTAGTCTAGATCTAGTATTTATTTTTTTGTAAAATAAATTGTAACCGGATCGTGACGAAGAATGAAGAATTAAAAACGGCGTACCCGGACGACGCATACAAGCATGACGCGTGTATGGACGTAAAAACATGCAAAGGGTGAAGAAAACGAGGACGAACGGCGAAAAACGGCACACGGGGTGCACGACGCACGACCCGGGCGCGACGGGAGGCCGGCGCCGCGCGCACGCGAGCGCGCACCTCGGGCGCGGCCTGCGGCGCCTCGGGGGGCTCCGGGCGGCGCCTCGGCGCGCCTCCGTGCAGCGCCTCGGGTGCGCCTCGGCGCGCCTCCTACAGCGCTTCGGCGCTTCTGGCCGAGAGGCGCGCGGGCCCACTTCGTGGGCCGACGCGCGCCATATCTCGGGCCGTGGAATTTTTCGGTTCGTGGTTTTTTTTTTCGTGTGACTTTAAACGTCGTCCCGAACCCCAAACGATGCTGTTTTTGATGAAGAGTTGCTGTTCGAGTGGGAGCGTGTCGAGACGAACGTCGAAAAGCAACAAGGACGATTTTTCGCATCAAGACGTGAAGAAATTAAATCGAGACAATTGGATTTGAGTGCTCCAATGTGTTTAATTTTGTTTTGATGGATGTTTTATTTCGTGCACTTATTATTATTTGTTAATATGTGTTTGCATGAATTTAATTGTCCAAGAAAAACCTTACTTTCGAAAATTACTAAGTATGTTTATTTAATCGCAATTTTATTCCGGATATTAAAATTGGATTAATTTGGCCTCCATAATTTATTTATTTGTGAAGTTCTTTCGGAATACATTTCCCCCTCGGATCGGCCAAAAGAACGGATTTCACATGAATAAATTCCGAAAGGATGATTGTGGATTATTACTAGTGGCGGTATTGACCCTCACCCCGAGTGGCTTGCTCAAAGCGAAATAATAATCCTGTATTTAATTATGGTTATTACTTAGGCATAGGAAATTGATATTAACTTACTCCCCTCGGAGTCCCTGTCAATTTCTATGTGGTCAAAGTGGGAGGCAACTATTAATTTTGAATTAAGGATTTGTAACTTTTAAGTTTGTGATCCGCTTGAATGTATTTAAATGTATAGACCACCCCTTGTGGCACATTTAAATTGTTTCGAGATGTTGGCTGATGCATGATTATATTGTTTTAAGGTTTCAATATAATTGATGTGATCAAAATTATGTGATAATTTCGTATTTTTCTAGATATTAATATAAATGTATGTTTTATTCTCAGTTCATTATGTCGCAACCTTTTAACCCACTGTTTAGTATACTTAAAGATAACAAACTTGTTGGTGAGAACTATGTTGATTGGAAATGTAATTTTAATTTTGTCCTTACTGCACGAAAACACAATTGGGTTATTCACGTTAATGAACCCGGCAAGCCTAATGATAAGTCAAGCAATGGGAAAAAGGCAGTTTATGATTGACAGCGTGACAATGAACACATGAAGTGCATCATCTTGACATCTCTGTCTGAGGATGTGAGGCGCGTTAATGAAGACATTGTATCCACTGTTGAAATCATGTAAAGCCTTGAAGAGATGTTTACACATCAGAAACCCATGACTAATCAGTTCACCAAACATGACTCGGTCAAGTTGGAAATGGTGGAGGGAACGCCCGTGAGGGAGCACTTTCTCGAGATAATGGCATACCTTAACAAGTAGATTGCCCGAGCTCTTGCAAGCTTTAGTTTCGGTGGAGGTGATAATGGAGCACCAGTCTAGTGCTATGGTGGCTAATGGTCCGTCTACCTTTTTTGGTCCCAAGGGAAGGGAAGAAGAGAAAGAGAACCAAAGGCCGGATCTGAGCAAATCCAACTGTTGCGAAAGGCAAATGCAAAGGCTAGCATCGAAGGGGAAGTATTTTAGTTGCGGTGAGAGAGGACATTGGAGTGTTGGGAAAATAGGGGTGCCCGGAATCTATTCGGGATGAAATTTAAATACGAATTTAAATACAATTATTACTAGCATGAATTAATCCTAATTAATTCAAATAATAATTCCAACAACTAATTTTCATCATGCATGTTGAATTAATTCACATAAAATCTAGGCGGAATAAACAAGAATTTATGTGACTTACGTACCTCTTGTAGACTTGGCCTTTGAATAAACGGGACGATTGCGATCTCGCTTTATCAACCCAAAAGCCTTCTCAAGTATTTCCCTTTTTGCCTTGTTCAATCACCGGTAGGAGATGCTATCGAACAATTTAAATAACTAAGAAAAAAGAAAAATATATATGCTCTTGATTTTTCCAACACATGGAATTTTGTTCTTGGGGTTGAAATAATCATCCCCTATTTATAAGCATAGTGACCGAAATTTTAAGGAATATTGGGCCTTGGAAAAAATCTTTTCTTAGACTCTAAGAAATCTTGAATATATCTCATATATTCTTTTCTCCAAAATAAAATATTCTACAAAAATCTCACACTCCTTATAAAAGGGTGATTTTCGAAAATAACCAAGAGTAGAATCCAAGATTTGGATCTTCTTGAATATATGAGATAATCTTGTATTCCAAGAATACTTATCCTCCATAATATCTTTCCAAGAAAATCAACAAAATCTAATCTCTCTTAAATACACAATTTTCGAAAATTAATGGATAAAATCAGCAATATATTTTCTTTTTATTTTAATCAACTTATCATTACTGGGCTACTTAATGGGCTACTTGAGGGGCCTTTAAGGAGAATTAAGATTGGACCTCCTAATGGACTTCTGAATTTCAATATTGAGCCCCAATATAATTCAGCCCATTAATATTAATTATTACCACTAATAAATTAATATTGCACTATCCATCTTAATCCATATTACGATAATATGGGCTCCCGGTTATTATTTCCCGCGTTTAAGATTATCAAGTCCATTAATTAATTAAGCTTCTGAATAGCTCTAAAATAATTAATATATTTCACCTTGGAGTAAAGACAGCTCAACATCATTATTCGTACCGAAGAAACTAATTCTTCACTTGCAAGATTTGGTACAATAAAACTTCTGAGCCCACCAAGGGGACTAATCACACGAGCCGTACTCGCACGCGTTTCTCCCTATTAAATCTTAGCAACCGTCGTATGATTAATATTACTGCCCAAGACAAAAAGTTTGAAGTCACAATGATTCTCACCCAACATGAATCAAAGCAGTAATCATTAAGCACACACGGTCCTATTTAAGTGACGGAGATTAAGAAATCAACAACCACTGAGGTCTAATTCTTCACCTTTCAGAACAGAAGAATTTATCCTCGCTGTAGGTCCTCTTCAACACATACTAAATGTGCTAGTACAATCTCTTAGTCAAGACAGACTAATCTGAGCCTTACACATCGACCTTTCACGGCGGATTGTTCAATTCCACCTGGGTCGTGAAATTGTACGTTTAGTTACAAGTAAACTGTTAATGTTGTCTTCCGTGATCGGGTATCACCACATTAACTACAATGTAACATGTACTATATATTGAACGGTTTGCAATAAATATTCAACATTCAATCATATCTAAAGCATATGCGATAAAAGAATTATTCTCGTAACCAAGTGTTTGATACACGAGTTATACAAAGTAAAAACATACTTTCTCGTATAACTCCAATAACAGGTACTCAGTAAGAGGAGCATTTACTGATGACAATCAAGACTTAGAGCCTGAAGACGCTTTACAATCCTGAACTTATGGCAGTCTTCTGAGCTGGCTGAGTAAGTCTCAGTGATGAGTAAGTCTCAGTGATGAAGAGTATGACCCTGAGGTCGGTACTGCTCAGTCCTGAAGGAAACAAGATGAAACTGAGTTTATGGGAAGACTTGGAGTAGAGCCAAGCAATGCAAAAGGAATGCCAGCGTCAGGACAAGACCGGTGAGCTCAAGACAAAAAGAACTTAATAAGACAAGCCTGAAGCCAGGAATAAGTTCTAACATTCTCACCAACCTGATGACGTGGACCAATCCGGGAAGGACACGCACGTACGGAACCTGACAAGAAGACTGATTTCAAGCTGCATTTTCAACGGGCAAGCATTTAATATGCATTTAATGCGACTACCTAATTCCATGCAAATGACGACTGCTGCATGAAGATATGTCCGTTCGAAGCCACTCTACATAGATGACAAGAAAGGCCATCTCTCCAACGGATAGTTTTTCAAATTATCTATAAATACAGAAGGCCTTGAACCCATTCAAGGTTACGGGAAATTTCCAAGCCAGAAATTACTCAAACTCTCAAGCACTCAAAGCATTCAGTCTTTAGAAGAAGTACTCGAAACCCTCTAAATTTCCCAAGTATTTCTTAGCAACTGAGAGTTAATCTGTATTCCAAAGAGCGTACAAGCAATATCTTAAGCTTAGAGAGATTATCCAACCCTTAGCATAGCTTTGTCTTGTAAGGATAACCTCACATAGTTGGAATCCAAACTGAAACCAAAACCCTAAGTTAGGTTTGTTGGGAGTAAGCCAGTTAGTGAGTTAGTAAGGAAGTTTGTATAGATCAGTGAGGTTAGCTGGTCTTGGTGTACCTTGGCACGTTAAAAACAAGAATCCCTTGAGTGGATTTCCTGTTAAACCAGGCCGTGGACGTAGGAGCTTGAGTCTCTGAACCACGTTAAACTTGCTGTGTTCTTATTGCTTTGATATTGTGCATACCTGCCATATTACTTGTTCATTCATAAGCATTTGGTTTATCAGGCCTGAATCAATCAGCCTGATCCTCTAAAAAGAGCACTGCCCTTACTAAACACTATTCACAATTGAGTAAAACAAGTTTTTCAGAAAGCAAACTAAACAAGACTTTAAACTATCAGGGCTCAAGCATTTCCGCACTGAACTTGAACTGATAGTTAGCCAACTGACCCTCACCACTGTGAAGTCAGTAGGTGTATTATCAGCTCCTAGTTCTTTATCACTCTGAGTAAAGGTGACTCGGTAAGGTTTTAAGTTTGAAAATTGGTATACGTGTATTCCTCCCCCCATACACATATTCCTCAGTCTTGTACCGAGACCATCAAGTGGTATCAGAGCAGTGGTTCAAAAGACCATTGACTTTGAATACTAATAGTTTCAGAGGAGAAACTGTTGGTGGTCACTGAACAGATCTGAGTTTGCTTTTCATAAAACTTGCATCATCATGACTTCGAGGAGACTTGAAGCTTCGTTACCTGAATTCTCTGTATCTAACTTTATCTATTGGAAGTTCAGATTAGAAGCACATCTTTATGTTATCCATGACCAAATGCCGCGTGTTCTCAGTGAGGGACCGATCAAGATCACTATTCCCAATGTCAGAGGACTGGGATATGAGCATCTTGAGATTGGCGTGCAGGTTCCAAAAGAAAGAAAAGACATGACCAACGATGAGATCAAGATGGTGGGACTGGACAACGTTGCCAGAAATATCATTTTGCATACGGTGCCCTTCGAGGAGTCAGCTAGGCTGATGAACTTAAAGATGGCAAAGGAGGTTTGGGATGAGCTGACCAGAATGTGCGAGGTGTCAGAAAAGATAAAGGAGAACAAGAGAAACATTGCCATTCAGAAGTTCGAAGCATTCGAGATGTTGCCTGATGAGACAATCGATTAGATGGAGTCAATGTTCATCAAGTTGATGAATGAGTTGGTGATGCTGGACAAGGATGTCCCAAAGAGAGATGTTGCTTCAAAGATCCTGAATGCCCTTCCTGAGAGATGGGATAACAGTGTAATTATGCTTAAGAACACTCAGGATATGAGCAACATAACTTTTGCTTTACTTTTTTCAGAGCTAAAGGCACTGGAATTTGATCTTAACAAAAGAAAGAAGAAAGTTCAGCCAGAAGAGGAAGAAAAGGAGAAAACCCCTGAGAAAAGTGTGGCGTTCAAGGCCAGGTCCGAACCTGTTGAATCTTCATCAAAGTCACAAATGGAGATGAGCAAGGAAGAACTTGCTGAGGAGTATAGCCTGATGGCCAGACGCTTTGATAAGCTTAATTCCAGGTTTGGTCGTTATAAGAAATTTTATCAGGACTCACGTGACAGGAAACCTAAAGGGACCCACCAAAGCTCAAGGAGATATGAGGAAAGGAGAAATACTGACCAGAGGAGAGATCGTGGCGATGAAAGAAGATATTCAGATCCAAAGCTCGATCGTAGAGATGAACAGAGACGTACTCATGATGACAAGCACTCAGGGAAGACTGAAAGCTCATCAAGACAGAGGGAACCTGACTCAAGGAGGAATCCTGAACCAAGGAGAGAAAGAGGAGATGAGCAACCAACATGTTACAACTGTAATAAGAGCGGACACTATCAGTATGATTGTCCGAAGCTGAGTGCAAGGGAAAGAGAGGACAGGAGGGCCAAGAGAGACCAGAGACTTGCTGACCGGAGAGCCATGCTCGCTGAGGATGCAACTGACTCTGATGGTCCTGAAGAGAGGTCGTCTGAACTCTTTTCTGATGATGACTACGATGATGTCTGCCTTATGGCAAGGGAGGAACCTGAGGTAACATCTAACTCTGTATGTGGTTCTCACACTGGTCAAAATCCTGAGCTAAGCTCAGAGTCAGTCAGAGAAATGAACCTTCAGATCTGCCTGGATCAATTGATGGTTGATTTCTCCATATTGCAGGAAACTAATGTCTTCTTGGTAGAGGAGAACAAGAAATTAAGTACTGAGGTTCAAAACCTGAATGATCAACTCACTCAGTCTGATCTTAAAGAATCAGCTCAGATTGTGAGACTAACTCAGGAGATTGATTTAATCAATGCTGAGCGTCTCCCAAGAGAGAAAATTCTGAAGGAACTAGCTGATGAAGAGTTGGCCAGGAAGGAAGAACTGAAAGTACTTAAGAGTAAGTTTGATGACCTCTTTACCAGACATGAAATCCTGAAAAAGAGTGAGGACTCTCTCAAGAAAAAGGTTGCAGCAATGAATAAATCCTCAGTGGCTAGAGAGGAAATAAATAGCAGCCAGATGCTTGGGAATGAGAAAAAAGGACTTGGATATGTTCCTAAGAAATCCTCACAAGGTCAATCTCATGTTGCTTCAGGGAGCAACACTGAGAGGGTATTTGTTCAGGCAGGCCAGAGTGCACCCAAGGTTTACTCCAGGCCCGTCAAACTGATAAGGGCAAGGAAACTGTTGACACAGTCTGGGTTGCCCCTAAGGTAGCTAAGCCAAAACCCAAGGGAAAGGCAAAGCAACCTAAGGAGGCCCCTGAGAGCTCAGGCCAGGGAAAACCTCAGCGAAAGCAAAGGAAGACTCAGGCCAAGAGCCCTCAGACTGGTCAGCGAGGGTACCATCATGCTTGGCAATACCAACAGGGAAGGCCAAATATGATGACACCCCCATGGTTTTGGCATCCTGAGGCCTTTAACTGTTTTCCATTCCCTCACTTGCCTAGGGGGAGTAGAACACAGGGCCCCTATCAAGAACAAGACCCAAGACCTGCTGCACCCAGACCTAGGAAGAACAAAAAGCCAGCCCAAAAGGCACCCACTCAGGCTCCTGTGAAGCCTAAGTCTAGCACTCATACACCATCTTCCTCTCAGGCAAAGAAGAAGAAAGTTGTGTATGTCGATGTTTCAGGGAGACATATTTACCACTCTGAGGCAATCAGGGTTGTTAAGCAAGTCTGGATCCTGAAGGGTACAACTGACACAATAGGACCCAACACCCAATGGGTACCTAAAGCCTGATTTGCTTGCAGGCGGCTGTGGATCACAACCAGAGGAGAGGAGACTCAATCAAAGTTGTTTGGTACCTAGACAGTGGTTGCTCAAGGCACATGACCGGAATGAAGAGTCTTCTCCAAGAATATCAAGCTAAAGATGGTCCACAGGTAACCTTTGGTGATAACTCAAAAGGTGTTACTAAAGGTTTTGGTGTCTTAATAATAGGTACAGTCAGAGTGGAAAATGTGTCCTTTGTGGAAGGACTGAAGCATAACCTGTTGTCAGTAAGTCAATTCTGTGACAAAGGGTTCAGTGTTGAGTTCTCATCGAATATATGTTCAGTCAAGGACAAATCAACACAGGTGCTTCTATCAGGTATCAGGAAAGGTAACGTTTATCTCGCTGACTGGAGCAACACTATTCCTAATACTTGTTTTGTTGCTAAAAGCTCTCTAGAGCTCAGTTGGTTATGGCATAAAAGATTGAGCCACCTGAACTTCAAGATTCTTAACAAAATTTCTAGACAGTCACTTGTTGAAGGTCTACCTAATGAAGTTTTTAGCAAAGATCATATGTGCAAAGCTTGTCAGGAAGGGAAGCAGGTCAGAGCATCATTCAAAGAGAAAGCTTCTCATTCCACTGGCAGGATTCTTCAGCTCTTGCACATGGATTTATTTGGTCCCATAACACCTGTGAGTATGAATGGTAGGAAATATACCCTTGTGGTTATTGATGATTATTCTAGATATACTTGGGTTATTTTCTTGTTAAATAAGAAGGAGACATAGGTGAAGCTTCCAGAGTCGCTCAGGAGACTCAGCAATGAGAAGAATCAGTCCATTACTAAGATCAGATCTGACAAGGGCACTGAATTTATAAATTCATATATTTCTGACTTTTGTAATGAACTTGGTATAGCTCATGAGACTTCTGCAGCTAGAACCCCACAGCAGAATGGTGTAGCTGAAAGGAGGAACAAGACACTGAAGGAAGCTGCTAGGACCATGCTGGCAGAGTCAGGATTGCCCAAGAAGTTCTGGGCTGAGGCAATCAACACTGCATGCTACACTCAGAACCGATCCATACTGAACAAACAACATGCACAGACCCCATATGAGACATGGAATAAAAGAAAACCTCGTATTTCTTATTTTCATGTATTTGGTTGTAAGTGTTTCATCCTCAACAATGGGAAGACCCAATTGAAAGCTTTTGATAGCAAATCTGATGAAGGAATATTCTTAGGATATTCTGAAGTTAGTAAAGCCTTCAGAGTTTACAATTGTAGGACCCTTGTTGTGGAAGAATCACCACATGTTGTTTTTGATGAATCTGCTAATGAGTCTAGGGTAAAAGTGTTGAATCCTGACACTGAGGAGATCACAAGGAGAGTGGCAAGGCTGAGCTTGAAGAATCAACCTGATCCAAAGGTCAAAACTGTGTCAATTCCAAGATGGGATGATGACGACGATCAGGATGATGAATCAAGTGCCACTCCTAAGCCCAGCACATTAGGGATTGTTGAGCCTCAGACTGAGGAACAGGCTCAACCTGAGGTAAGTAACGTCTATGAAGATGCTGTCGCAGCTGAGATGGTTCCTGAGTCACCTTATCAAGGGGGAATCAATGTCCCTGACATTGAGCTCGTTAATCCCTTTGGTATAGACTCAGGATCATCCCCTTCTGTTCAATTTTCTGAATTTTATGAGCCTGTAGACACTAACATTGCAGGTACTTCAGGAACAACTCCTGGCAAGAGAACATGGCTAGAGGATCATCCCATTGATCAAATCATTGGTGATCCAACTGAGGGAGTCAGGACCAGACGGTTCCATGGTGAGAGTGCACTGTTTTGTTGCTTTCTCTCTGAACAAGAGCCTCAGAACATTGAAGAAGCTCTCACTGACTCGAACTGGATCATTGCCATGCAAGAGGAGTTGAATCAATTCACAAGAAATCAGATTTGGGAACTGGTGGATAGACCTAGGCACCAAGGAGTAATTGGTACCAAGTGGGTCTTCAAGAATAAGAAGGATGAGAATGGTGTTGTGGTAAGGAACAAGGCTAGACTAGTTGCAAAAAGGTATTGTCAATCTGAGGGAATAGACTACGATGAGACTTTTGCTCCAGTGGCTAGGTTGGAAGCTATCATATTGTTCCTTGCATATGCAACATATAAGAAGTTCAAGGTGTATCAAATGGATGTCAAGAGTGCCTTCCTGAATGGTGTACTCAATGAAGAGGTATATGTTGAACAACCTCCCGGGTTTGAGGTTGGAGATAGAGTATACCATTTGAAGAAAGCACTCTATGGACTTAAGCAAGCACCAAGAGCTTGGTATGATACCCTCTCTCAATTCCTGACAGACCATGGGTTCAAGAAGGGAACTGTGGATAGGACCTTGTTCAGGATCACTGAAGGTGATAACATTCTCTTGGTCCAGATTTATGTGGATGACATAATATTTGGATCACCAAATCATCAGCTCTGTGAGAAATTCTCTAAGTTGATGACTGGTAAATTTGAGATGTCAATGATGGGAGAGATGAACTTCTTCTTAGGATTGCAAGTCAAGCAGACTGATCAAGGTATCTTCATAAATCAGGCCAAGTATACAAGAGACTTGATTCACAAGTTTGGTGTTCAGAACAACAATCCAGCCAGGATCCCTATGAAGACAAATTGGAAGATGGATCCTGACACTGAAGGGAGTTCAGTAAATCAGACTGAGTATCGAGGGCTGATAGGTTCTTTGTTGTACCTGACTGCAAGTAGGCCTGACATTACGTTTGCAGTTAGTGTGTGTGCTAGGTATCAGTCTGATCCCAAAAGAAGTCATTTGGAGACTGCTAAGAGGATACTTAAGTATTTGAAAAGGACAGTCAATTTGGGACTATGGTATCCTTCAGATGACAACATAGAACTGACAGGTTATTCAGATGCAGATTATGGAGGTTGTAGGATTGATAGGAAATCAACCTCAGGGACATGTCAGTTTTTGGGAAGTAAGTTGATCTCGTGGTTTAGTAAGAAGCAGAATTCAGTGGCTACATCCACAACTGAGGCTGAGTATATGGCTGCAGGTAGTTGTTGTGCTTAGATTTTGTGGTTGAGACAACAGTTGAGGGACTACCAGGTATTTGCTAATGAGGTTCCAATCTATTGTGACAACAATAGTGCAATAGCAATTACTCAGAACCCAGTGCTTCACACAAGATGCAAGCATGTGGATATTAGGCATCACTTCATTCGAGATCATGTGGAGAAGAAAGATATTAGGATGGAGAAGATTCACACTGATAGGCAAAGAGCTGACATCTTGACTAAGCCTCTGGCTGAAGCAAGGTTTATGGAACTGTCAGTGGAGTTAGGACTCTTAGATCCAGGAGAGCAGCCAGTGTAGGGTTCTAGGGGGAACTCAGGCCAGACTCGACTCAGCGAGGTATCAGGGTGCTACAATGTCTCCCTGACAGGTATGAGTTCTATCCTGACTCTTATGAATTCCAAGCGTCTCCCTGAGTCCTTCGTCCTGAAAATCTTTATTAAATGCATTCCGTTTTCATTAAAAGCGCGCCTTTTCATATTTAAACCCACGCGCAACAGAGCATTTAATGCTTCAGTTACTTTTTCATATACGTGTCCGTTTTATACGGAATATGACTGACGTAGGTAATTGATTGAAATTGAGATTAATCCTGGCCCTTCATTTCAAAACCTTTCAAATTCAGGAATTAATCCCAACCCCACGTCTGAATAACTGACTTAGTCATATCAATCAAGAATGTCATTCGAGGTTTTTACGCAAACACAAAGCACATCTGCACACTGAGTTTTCTCTTGCTCAATCAAACTCAGAATTTTCAAAAATCTCTCTTCTTCAAAATCAATGGCACTTCTTAATTTCAATTGGATAACCGACAAGCTCGAGGATCTTGTCGATAACAAGCTCGTACACATGGAGCAAGTCATCTCCATGGAGGGTACTTGTCTTACAGTGGAGGAAATCAAGCCTGTTTCCAAATGGATTTCCAAAGCTGGGTTGGAAACATATTTCACCACTCGCCCTATCTCCGTGCTACCAAGAACGGTCGTGGAAGCCTATTTCAACATGTTCCTGCGAAGGGGGGAACTCTTCACGAAGGTGACTGCGCTCAAGCCGACGGGGGAGAAGGACGGCGACGGCGAACCTCTTTACAACTCAGAGGTGGTCACCATTGACATTAAGAGGGCGGTTAAGGAAGTTTTTGGGTTGCCATCCTCAGGCATCAACCCAAGGCTCTATAAGGAGAACTCGGACGGAGAACTCCTGGGTAAATGGACCAAGGCAGGATCGTCTGAGTTCAAGGCTCGTCAGAACAAGAATACTCTGAAGCCTGAATATAGAGCTCTTGTGGACCTTGTGTCCAAGGTGGTGATGGGATCCACGGGATCTCATGAGCAATTAAGCCTGCCCAAGCTGAGGCTAATGGGAGCTATAGTTGACGGTGTGGAAGCGAACTGGGAGCAGTTCTTCCTGGATCAACTTCATCAGGCTGGCCTGGACAAGCTAAAGAGGGATGAGGAGAAGAAGCACATCTCTGTCAGTGCCATTCTGCCATTTGGAACCAGACTTTCCATCCTGATTGCTCATGCTTGCCATGGGTACACCTTCGACTTCGAGGATAGCCTTTCCTCAAAGAAGGTGATGTTTACCTCACTAAGTGATACCTACTCAATGCTAGGGCTGACTGACCCCAATGCTAAGGCAAAGGGTCAGGCCAAAAAGCCAGCTGGTAAGGCCAAGAAGGTGGCTACCAGTCTCATTGAAAGGGTAGATGACCTCTTTGAGAGGAGCAAGGAGATAGAGGAGGAGGTGGCGACTGAGAAGATGGTGGATCAGCCTGCAGTGGAGGAGGCTGAGAAGAAGAAAAAGGTGAGAGTTGTGCTGTCAGGGAAGAGCACTGTGTCTGGGACTGAGTCTGATCCCAAGAGAGTCGTATCTGAGGCTGAGGGAACTGACGATGATGTCAGAAAAGAGAGTGATCAAGGGGAGAGGCCGCTTAAACGACTCAGGAAGGGACCTAAAAGATCCCCTGCTAAGAGTCTGCCGATACTGAGTGAGAGGGAGAAGTCAAGCTCTCCTAGAGCCTCTGACTTGGAGGAGGTGAGAAAATCTATCGAGACGGCTGAGTTGTTGCAGCCTAAGATAGTACCCCCTCAATCACCCACTAACCCTGAAACCCACTCACAACCCAACCCTAACCCAACACATCAACCCATCCAATCACCCCAAACCTCAGAACCAAACATTCCAACTGAGTCAGTGCCATCAACCTCACCCATGAATGAGCCTGACCAGTCATCTGAGCCTAACCTTCCAAATCCCACTGACTTTCCCTCTTACCCCAACCCCAAAGATTGTCCCAAAACTTTTCCAACTGAAGAGGATGATTTTTTTTCTAATGCAGGAGGAGGAGGAGCTGGATGAACATATGATGGATGGTGTGCTGGAGAACACCCTTAGGGGAAACGCCACTGAATGGGCAGCTAAGTGCTGGCCCGGGCTGAACAAGTACAAGGAGCTACTGGCGAATGTGGTTGAACTTAAAGTTTGGTTGGAGTTTAAACAATCAAATATGCAAGAGCAACATTTGCTGGTGGATGCTCGTGGCTGGGAGCACTGGGAAACCGAGGAGGCCAGGTTATGCTCTTACTTTGGACTGACTAGCTGGCTTCAACTGCTCAACTTTGAAAATTTAAAGGAGCTAGTGAATGACTTGATGTCCAAGAGCAAGGCTGATATCCTGTCAGGGGATGAGGAGGATGAGGATGATGAAGATGCTCAGGGTAGAGCAATGGAGAAATCCGTGGAGGAGATGGCAAGGGAAGTTAATGATATGATCTCTGAGCCTCAGGCTCAGGGGGAAGGTGTGAAGGACACTGGTGCCAAGGGTGGACCAGTGGCTGAGGATGTTTTGAACATCTCAGCTGCCGATGAGACATCTGTCGATGAAGGGATTCCCTGCCCTGAGACAAGGGAGAAAGATGTTGAGGCATCTAAGGAGACTCCCAGTTCCGAAGGACAAGTTCCTAAGGTTCGAGATGGCTTGGTTGAGCCTGAGCAGGCGGCCATGACCACTCAACAACTGCCTTCAGTGCACCCTGAAGAGGGGACTGAGGATGCAGGGGCTGATAAGGGAAAACAGCCAATCACTGATGAGGCCGTTGATGATGATGAGGATGTGATGATAACTGGGGTCGGCCGTGATGAATTCACAAGCATTGTGGAGGTTAAGAAGGAGAAAACCACTGAAAATCTAGCTGAACTTCAGGAGGAAGTGATGAGGCTACGCGCTGAAAAGGAAAAAGACTCTAAGGCCCTGGCAAAACACATCAGGTGGACAAAGTCAGCTTACAACACCCTCGCCAACAGGGAGCTAATTTTGTTGAAAAGAACGATGACTGACACGGCCAAGTCAGTGAGAAATGAGAGGAAGCGCACCAAGAAGATGCTGAGGAAGACTCTCAAGCAACTTGAGGAGAGGGATGCGATCAGGGATGACAAGTTAAATCAGGCAGTGGACAGGCTTGCAGTTCAGACTGGGGCACTTGTCACTCAGGCCATGAAGGACTCAGTGACCAAACTTGAGCTGGAGTTAGGGAAGTTGGATCGAACCTCTCAGTCAGTTGCAGAAGTTTTGGCTAAGGCCACTGAGGAGTCGGCAAAGATACTTGCTGAAGCTAGCAGAGTCAGCGGTGAGTCCTTGAAGGTGGAGAAAAGGATCACCAAGGCTGAACAAAGACTCCAACTCTCCATGGAGGTCTTTGAGAAGAAAGTAAACGCTGCTATCAGTTCGGTATCATTTGCAGGGACTGGAATCTCGATGGGAGTTGAGTTACTGAAGGAGGGAATCAATGATGTCCATTCCCTAGCCTCTTTCGTAATCAACAGTGGATCTGACGCATTCCCATCTGGGGCCAATGATGATGCCAAAAAGGGGGAAAAGAAGAAGAAAAGATACCGCCCTGAGGCATCTGAGGCAGTCAACCAAGGCGAAACAATTCAAGCCGATCCTGAAGCCGATCCTGAAGGGAATGTGCTGAGGGTAAGGAAGTTAGCAAGGTTGGTGATTAGGCGTGAAATTGTTATGTTTTGGTGCCCGATTTGCCCATATTTTGAGTAATTTTTATGAGTGTTTGGAGAAAATTGAGTATCATTTCTATAAACTGATGAATTTATTTTTTTGGTTTTCATAGATGGATAGAGGGTGAAAAGAGGAGTTCGTAGGACTTTGAATCGGCCAAAACAGACTCCCGGTTGAGGAGATATGAAGATTTTACGAACATGTGTACAACTGCCGAAAAGTACTCGAGCAGAGTCGCTCGAGTAGCCACTACTCGAGTGCACTCGAGCTGCAACAGGTTGAGTAGTTTTACTCGACCTATACTCGATCTTGACGCGTATTTTGGCCCATGAACACCCAAATTCGATCCCAAGCCTATTTATACCTTTTTCCAAGCATATCAACACATACCAACACATATTTTTACATATTTTGAGCGAGGAGAAAGCTTGGGAGAGAGATTGGAAGAGTTTTATACGTTGTAATCGAGGTTTTAATTTACGAATTCTTAGCTTTAGTATTTCTTTTGAACGTATTAGATTAATTCTTTCTTTCTTTACTCTTTGAGACGATAAACCCTGGTTTTCCAGATTTATATAGATTTCTTTAGAGACTTTAATTTGTTCTTTCGTTTATGTTCTGGATTTCTTTCGTTGATTTAATTATGCATATGTTTATTGTTCTTGTGATTGCTTTTATTATTCAAACCACCATGTTAGGCTAGAACCCTTGCATGCTTAGGGTAGGATGAACTCGTAGAAGTAGGTTGTGGGTACGTAATTAGGGTAACTTGTGACGTTAGGTTTTAATTCTCTTGATTAATGAATACTTAAAATCAATCTAGACTTTGCCTTTGAATTTCGTTCGAAAAGTGTTAGAGAGAGGACAGTCGTATCACTCTTTAACAACGAGTAGACTTAACTAGAGGGTTTAGGAAGGGTTAATTCATCTACCAGTTTAGCGAAGGAGGACGACCGCATCACCTTAGTTAAATTAGGGTCTCATTAGTTAAGCACAATCTATTAACTTGTTAGTGGATTAGTGAAGTCGAGTGTTAGGGTAAAGTATTAGGGTTTAGAATCTTGAGCTTTCACCTTGCATTCTTTTACTTAAGTTATTTCTTGCGCGTCACAGTTATTTTGATTATGTACCTGCTCCGTTAGTATACGTAGGGATTCCTATCCTGAGCATCACCATCACTCATTTGCATACAAACCTTAGTTAATTCGTCTTCTTTAGTATTTTAGTTTAATTAGTTTAGTGTAGTTTTAATTAATCTTTTAAAAAACCAAAAAACAACATTACACTCATATTAGCTACGACGCGTAGATCTTCAGGGATCTATTCGTATATACACCATCCCTTGGGTTCGATAATACTTGGTCATTATACTTACTCTTACTACAGTGAACCCGTCCGCTTGCGGGTAAGCGACTAGTAGAAGTTAGTGTTCATCGCTTCAAGTCAATGGCGGTAGTAGAGAAGGAAGAAGAAGAAATTGTTGCCAGGCTGAAGGAGGAGGCAGCAAAGGCAAAGGCTGATGAACCTTCTAAGCAACCTGAGCCAATTCAGAAGTTGTCTCCCATGAGCACAAGGAAGAATCCCATCACTTACTCGGCTGAGGCGGTGGCGGAATTATGCGCTGAAGCGTGGGGAGATCCTTCTGAGAAATCTGAGGCTATGCGCAGAGCAGAAATTGCACAAAAGGAGAAGATGCGCATCTTGGAGAAGAAGGTTGAAAAGCTGACTGACATCACTGAGCTTCAACAAAGAGAACTTGATGATGCGATGATCAGTCTGCTGAGGAGGAAGAATGCGAAGCCTGAGCCTAGGAAGTACAGAAAGAGGCCTACAACAAGAAAATCAACAATTCATCAAGTCAGAAGGCTGGAATCAGGATTAAGGGAAGCATATGTCGACGAGTTCATCTCCGAGGCACTGAAGGAGTTCTGGGCTTATGCGAAGGATGAGTTTGTGAAGCTGTGGTATGTTGTGAAGAAGTGGGGCGACTCTGATGATATTGATGCTCACTTCACTGACTACATGATGGACAATCATCTTGAGATGATCCAAAAAATCCTGGAGGAGGCTGAAGCAGCTCAAGTTCAGGTGAATGCTCCTGAGTTCACGATTCGAGCTCCTCCCTTAGTTCCTGGGACTCAGAAGCACAACACGAAGGCCATTATGATGGAAGTCTTGAAGATTGCCAAGGCTGAAGGGTACGTGAACCAACCTAGAAGACTTGATGAGCTGAAGGCAAGAGTCTATGCTGGCTATGGACTTGAACCTGAAATGAGATTAGTCTAGGTGTTCACAGCTTATTGTAATAGATTAGATTCATTGTAACCACATTCAGATCATTCAATGAAATCTATTACTTTTGCCCACAGACAAAAACTCATTGTCTTTTTGGCTGTTATTTAAATTCTGTACTTTATCAAGAATTTCTCTAACATTGCCTTATCTTATAAATTGGGTCTTATATTTCCTCTAAGTGTTTTGAGGATCTTTTCAGTGTTTTGGCATCATCAAAAAGGGGGAAATTGTTGGGACAATGTCAGTTTTGATTAGATCCCAAAGCCCCTGAAAAGATGTTTGCAATTGTTTGTCAGGCTAGTCTTGGTTAGGTTTTGTACTTAGTTATTTTACATTTCACAGGTACTCAGTAAGAGGAGCACTTACTGATGACAATCAAGACTTAGAGCCTGAAGACGCTTTACCATCCTGAACTTATGGCAGTCTCCTGAGCTGGCTGAGTAAGTCTCAGTGATGAGTAAGTCTCAGTGATGAAGAGTATGACCCTGAGGTCGGTACTGCTCAATCCTGAAGGGAACAGGATGAAACTGAGTTTATGGGAAGACTTGGAGTAGAGCCAAGCAATGCAAAAGGAATGTCAGCGTCAGGACAAGACCGGTGAGATCAAGACAAAAAGAACTTAATAAGACAAGCCTGAAGCCAGGAATAAGTTCTGACATTCTCACTAACCTGATGACGTGGACCATTCCGGGAAGGACACGCAATTACGGAACCTGATAAGAAGACTGACTTCAGACTGCATTTTCAACAGGCAAGCATTTAATGTGCATTTAATGCGACTACCTAATTCCATGCAAAGGACGGCTGCTGCATGAAGATATGTCCGTTGGAAGCTACTCTACATAGATGACAAGAAAGGCTATCTCTCCAACAGATAGTTTTTCAAATTATCTATAAATACAGAAGGCCTTGAACCCATTCAAGGATATGGGAAATTTCCAAGCCAGAAATTACTCAAACTCTCAAGCACTCAAAGCATTCAGTCTTTAGAAGAAGCACTCGAAACCCTCTAAATTTCCCAAGTGTTTCTTAGCAACTGAGAGTTAATCTGTATTCCAAAGAGCGTACAAGCAATATCTTAAGCTTAGAGAGATTATCCAACCCTTAGCATAGCTTTGTCTTGTAAGGATAACCTCACATAGTTGGAATCCAAACTGAAACCAAAACCCTAAGTTAGGTTTGTTGGGAGTAAGTCAGTTAGTGAGTTAGTAAGGAAGTTTGTATAGATCAGTGAGGTTAGCTGGTCTTGGTGCACCTTGACACGTTAAAAACAAGAATCCCTTGAGTGGATTTCCTGTTAAATCAGGCCGTGGACGTAGGAGCTTGAGTCTCTGAACCACGTTAAACTTGTTGTGTTCTTATTGCTTTGATATTATGCATACCTGCCATATTACTTGTTCATTCATAAGCATTTGGTTTATCAGGCCTGAATCAATCAGCCTGATCCTCTAAAAAGAGCACTGCCCTTACTAAACACTATTCAGAATTGAGTAAAACAAGTTTTTCAGAAAGCAAACTAAACAAGACTTTAAACTATCAGGGCTCAAGCATTTCCGCACTGAACTTGAACTGATAGTTAGCCAACTGACCCCCACCCCTGTGAAGTCAGTAGGTGTATTATCAGCTCCTAGTTCTTTATCACTCTGAGTGAAGGGGACTCAGTAAGGTTTTAAGTTTGAAAATTGGTATACATGTATTCCCCCCCATACACGTATTCCTCAGTCTTGTACCGGGACCAACAGACGGTAATAAAAAGGGTGTAATTAAAAAAAAGATATTCACTAAAAAAATTAGTTTTAATTGATTAAGAATTAACAAAGTATTAAATTAAAAAATAAATCACATATTGGTCATTAGTATGTGAGTTGCATTGCGAATTGGGACATTAGAATGACGAATGACATTCTTTTCACAATGACAACCCGGTCAGATGGAATCTAAATAGGAAATTATAAATCATTATGTGAAAAATCCATATATACTTTAAAATTGAGGTGTGAGTTTGGAAGAATGGTTTGATGTTCTTCGAACACGGGTATTGGACTTGTTTTAATTTGGTCAGGGAACACAACTACTTATTATAATACAACTTTACTACTGGTAACCTGGATATCCGACAAATATTAAAAAATTTGCTTGCAAAAAAGTCTCAAAAAATTGTGTGAGGAAAAATAATTCTCAAAATTATTGTATACTTTTCATAATTGGGAGTGAGTTGAATACCTGAATTATGCATACAATAATTACTTATATTCATGCCGAATGTGAGGAACTGAGGATATATAAACTATGTACGTGTGTTTTTCTCAGCCAAACCCACGAGAATTCTGGAGAACTTGTGCTTCTTTGAAGAACACACCTGCTGATAAAGTTAAGGTTAGGATGGGTGCAAGATGCTGGAAGGTTGATATTAAACATGAAGCTTATCGAACAAAGTTGAATGAAAATGTGACGAAGTTCTTGGAGGACAATCGGTTGGTGGTGGGAACAGAACTCAAGTTCCGCTTGCATGAACATTCTGATTTGACTTTTGTGGTGACAGTGGTAGATTAGATAAACTGATGAAAACTGATGAATTTTTATACTTTTATTTAGGCATGTAATACTTGAAACATCTTTTGCTTGTGTAGAACAAGGTACGGTTATGCTTGTAATGTATTCTACTTGAACTGTTATGGGTGCATTTTCTGGTATACTACTTGAACTGTATTCATTTACAGCCAAATTAAGTCTGTTACAGGGAAGACGTGGTGGAATTAATAAGAACTACATTAACAACAAAACCAACAAATAACGTATGGGGAAAGATATCGATACTGAAGGGATTTGAGAACATTCTTAAAAGGGTGAAAAATATTGTACTTGTTAGAGTTCATAACATTAGCGTAATAAACGAATTAGACATCAAATACATAACAATTAACATGATTGAAATCTTGGGAAAGTCAATATCGATCTGCAGCAACACTAAGAGACATCACTTTGTACAACCAAATAGAGGGCTTCGCTTCGCAATGTATAGTGCTTGGGGGATAATGTTGCACCCAACACACATAAAAGACACTATTTAGAAAAAAAAAACAAAACATTAACACCAGAATAGGAAAGGGAAATGAGGTGTAAGTGATGACTGAAATAATAGAGGAATGACTACTTATCAAGACACTGCGCGTCAAGAAGATAAAAAAAAAGCTTTTCATAAGTACAACATGATATACATTACACAAGAAATATAACACAAACTGCTTTAATCAACTATGGGTAATTGTTCAACAAAATGATCAAAACCAAATTTAAGATAATTCAGTAGACCCTTATGTAACACCCCATTTTCAGAAAATTTCATTTCATATTTTATGAAATGTAATTATTTCTTTAAATATTAAAATTGTGAATTATTTTCTAGTTTTTTTTTTCAAAATATTATGATTTACTAAATTGTAAGATCTAATATTTTCAATGAAGTTTAAGAAGTTTTGCAGGATAGTCTACTGAGAAAGTCAAACTCGATTGTGACTCACTCGACACAAGCAAGTAAGAAAAAAAAACACTAAACATGTATTAAATAGATATAAATGATACTATATGTTTATAATTAAAATTTTAAATATATTTATGATATTGGTCATAATTAAATTTAGTAATAATAGTATTTCAATATTACTATTAAAATATGTACCATATCAAGAAAGATTTTTCATAGATTTCTTAGAGGGTGTTTAGCTAAACTTATTTGAAACATCTTATAAGTTCTAACATCTTATAAGTTGTTATAAGAGCTTATAAGATGTAATTTTTAAGTAGCTTATAAGTTGTTAAAGTGTTTGACTAATACAACTTATAAGATCTTTGATAATTTATAACAAATATTTTTTAAATTTATAAAAAATAATTTTTTTTCTATTTTTTATCTTGAGGTGGGGTGGGTGGGGGTTGGGGAGGGGTGGGGTGGTTCCAGGGTGAGGTGGGTGGTTGGGGTGGAGGTGGTTATGAAAATAAGTTGGGAAATTCCAACTTATTTTTTTACATCTTATTTAGGAGCTTATTTTATGATCTTATAAGCTATTAAACATCTTATTTTGCCAAACACATTAGTAATACTTATAAGCTTTTAAACAGTTTATAAGATGTTTTAAGGAACTTATAAGCTCAGCCAAACACCCTCTTAGTCATAGGATTATCTATATTCATGGGAATTATTTAAATTTAAATTTAATAATGATAATATATAATTAATTATATATTAAATTAATTAAAATATATATATATGCATTCTAGAATACACAGAAGAGTTCTGCATATAACTTTGCCTTTTCTTTTTCTCTCTCTTTTCCCTCTCTACTTTTTCTCACCCTAAGCAAATTTCTCTTTTTTCTCTGCTAAACACTTCCATTCTAAATTTCTTCCCACAAATTTCTCTCTTCACTCTACTAAACACCTCCATCTTCTCGTCCAAAAACATCATCCTTATAAACAAAACTAAAGGCCAGTGGAGAGAAATCAAGGAAAGAGAAATAGGGAGTGCTTGCAAATGTTTTGATTTATTCTTTGGGATAAAGAAGAAAAGACATTAGAATGGATTAAAACTGATCTACATTGAATCCCTCTCAAGGTAAGATTTAATTTCATGATTAATAGAAAGTAATTTGGTATGCTTCTAAAATTAGGGTTTGAAATTTGGTTTCAATTAGATTTCTAATTATCTTGATGGATTTGATAACTATGTGATTAATTAGTGACTTTGGATGATTCTTTTTACCTACTGTAAGATGTTAGTATGTTAGTGGGGATTGTTTTTAATGGTGCTTTTGTGTTTAAAACGTGTTAAGGTATCAACTATGCCTTTTATGAAAAAAAAATTGTTGCTGAAAATTTCTGTTGGAACTACTCCACTTTACTGAATAGATTTGGATCCTTTCTAAATTTTATTTGATTAAATCCTTTTACACGATTGAATTACTGGAAGTCCTTGATATTGTTGGGAAAATAGGGGTGCCCGGAATCTATTCGGGATGAAATTTAAATACGAATTTAAATACAATTATTACTAGCATGGATTAATCCTAATTAATTCAAATAATAATTCCAACAACTAATTTTCATCATGCATGTTGAATTAATTCACATATCAACTATGGCGGAATAAACAAGTAAATATGCGATTAACGTACCTCTTGTAGAATTGGTCTTTGGATATACGGGACAATTACGATCTCGCTCTATCGACCAAAAAACCTTCTCAAGTATTTCCCTTTCACCTCACTTGATCACCGGTGGGAGATGCTTTCAAGTAATTTAATAAACTAAGGAAAAAGAAAAATATCCATGCTCTTGATTTTTCCAACACATGGAATTACGTACTTGGGGATGAAATAATCATCCCCTATTTATAACATAGAGTGGCCGAAAATTTGATGAATATTGGGCTTGAAAAAAATCTTTTCTTAGACTCTAAGAAATCTTGAATATATCTCATATATTCTTTTCTCCACAATAAAATATTCCACAAAAATCTCACTCACCTTGTTATGGGGTGATTTTCGAAAATTACTAGTAGAGATCCCAAGATTTGGATCTTCTTGAATATATGAGATATTCTTGTATTCCAAGAATACATATCTTCCATAATATCTTTCCAAGAAAATCAACAAAATCTTTTCTCTTCTAATATTGCTTTTTTTGAAAATTAAGTGTAAAAATCAGCATGATATTATCTTTTTATTTTAATCACCTTATAATTATTGGGCTACTTAATGGGCTACTTGAGGGGCCTTTAAGGAGAATTAAGATTGGACCTCCTAATGGACTTCTGAATTTCAATATTGAGCCCCAATATAATTCAGCCCATTAATATTAATTATTACCACTAATAAATTAATATTGCACTATCCATCTTAATCCATATTACGATAATATGGGCTCCCGGTTATTATTTCTCGCGTTTAAGATTATCAAGTCCATTAATTAATTAAGCTTCTGAATAGCTCTAAATTAATTAACATCTTTCACCTTGGAGTAAAGACAGCTCAACATTATTATTCGTACCGAAGAAACTAATTCTTCACTTGCAAGATTTGGTACAATAAAACTTCTGAGCCCACCAAGGAGACTAATCACACGAGCCGTACTCGCACGCGTTTCTCCGTATTAAATCTTAGCAACCGTCATATGATTAATATTACTGCCCAAGAAACAAAGTTCGAAGTCGCAATGATTCTCACCCAACATGAATCAAAGCAGTAACCATTAAGCACACACGGTCCTATTTAAGTGACGGAGATTAAGAAATCAACAACCACTGAGGTCTAATTCTTCACCTTTCAGAACAGAAGAATTTATCCTCGCTGTAGGTCCTCTTCAACACATACTAAATGTGCTAGTGCAATCTCTTAGTCAAGACAGACCAATCTGAGCCTTACACATCGACCTTTCACGACGGATTGTTCAATTCCACCTAGGTCGTGAAAATGTACGTTTAGTTACAAGTAAACTGTTAATGTTGTCTTCCGTGATCGGGTATCACCACATTAACTACAATGTAACATGTACTATATATTGAACGGTTTGCAATAGAAATTCAACATTCAATCATAACTAAAGCAAATGTGATAAAAGAATTATTCTCATAAAACGAGTGTTTGATACACGAGTTATACAATGTAAAAGCATACTTTCACGTATAACTCTAACAATCTCCCACTTATACTTAAAGTCTGCTTTTAGTATACATCACGCATGTCTTAGTGTAGTAGCTCTCCGTGACATCTCATGTCAACCTACACTAACCTAATAATTTCTCCCACTTATACTTAAAGCAGATTGGCAATAGTCTTGACTCCCATTCCATCCACATGTCTCTCGAATGTACTCTGAGGCAGACCCTTTGTGAATGGATCCGCTAGGTTGTCACCCGACGCTATCTTTGCCACCTCTATATCTCCTCTTTTAACGATTTTTCGTATAAGATGGTATTTTCTTTCTATGTGTTTGCTGGCCTTGTGGGCTCTCGGTTCCTTTGAATTTGCAACTGCTCCGGCATTGTCACAAAAGACAGTTATCTTGTTGGGAAATTCGGAACAACGTCCAAGTCCACTAAGAAGTTCTTGAGCCAAACTGCCTCTTTTGCTGCTTCACAAGCAGCTACATACTCGGCTTCCATGGTCGAATCGACGATGCATTTCTGCTTTACGCTTCTCCATGAAATGGCTCCTCCTCCCATGCAGAACACACTACCGGAGGTTGACTTTCTTGAGTCTATGTATGATTGGAAATCCGAGTTCGTGTATCCTACGGGAACTAGACTATCTGACTGGTAAATCAGCATCTGCTCACGAGTTCTTTTCAGATACCTCAAGATGCACTTTACGGCAGTCCAATGGTCTTTCCCGGGACTACTTTGATATCTTGCCACCATGCCCACGGCAAAGCAGATATCCGGTCTCGTACACAGCATTGCATACATAAGACTTCCTACGGCCGAAGCGTACGGAACACCTTTCATGTCATCTATCTCCGCTTGCGTCTTAGGGCTCATTTCTTTCGATAGATGGATTCCGTGTCTAAAAGGTACAAAACCTTTCTTGGAATCTTGCATGCTGAAACGCTTCAAAACAGTGTCAATGTATGAAGCTTGCGATAAGCCCAACATCCTCTTCTTGCGATCGCGAGTGATCTTGATCCCAAGGATGTGACCGGCTTCCCCTAAGTCCTTCATATCAAATTGTTTTGACAACCATACCTCTATGTCTGACAATACCTTTACATTGTTTCCAATGAGCAGAATATCGTCTACGTATAATACTAAGAATACCACCGCAGTTTCGTCACGCTTCTTATACACACAACTTTCGAACTCGTTTTGATCAAACCCATAAGACTTAATCACTTGATCAAAACACTGGTTCCAAGTACGCGATGCTTGCTTAAGTCCGTAAATGGATCTATTGAGCTTGCATACGAGATTCTCTTGGCCTTTTTCAATGAAACCTTTGGGCTGTTGCATATAGATATCTATCCCGTCAAGACTTCCGTAAAGGAAAGCCGTCTTGACATCCATTTGCCAGATCTCGTAATCTAGGTGTGCAGCGATCGACAAGAGAATACGGATGGACTTAAACATAGCTATAGGCGAAAAGGTTTCCTCATAATCGATCCATTCTTTCTGAGTATACCCTTTGGCCACAAGCCTCGCTTTGAAGGTTTCAACCCTTCCGTCCGGTCCTCTTTTCCTCTTGTACACCCACTTGCATCCAATGGGTTCTACCCCACTGGGTGGCTCGACCAACTCCCACACTTAATTATGATCCATCGAACCCATCTCGGCTTCCATTGCCGTTTGCCACGACTCCGCATCTTTGTCTTGGATTGCCTCGTCGTACGTCCATGGGTCTGATTCAACACTGGGAACCAAATCCGAAGATTCTCCTATCCCCATGAATCTCTCGGGTTGCCTAGGAACCCTCCCACTACGACGGGGTTCCGGTTGTGAAGATGTGACGTGTTGTACATCATCTTGTATACTTGGTATCGAGGTTTGACCTCTCAATTCTTCTAAGGTAATTTCACTTTTAGGTTTCCGATTGTTCATATAGTCTTCCTCCAAGAATTTAAAGTGTGTACTAATCACGGTCTTTTGATCCTTGGGACTATAGAACATACACCCTTTAGTTCCCGCAGGGTATCCTATAAACAGCCTTAATTCCGAACGTGGATCCAACTTACCGGCTTCCTTGTCTAGCACGTATGCCGGACAACCCCAAATCCGCAAATGTCTTAGACTGGGCTTGCGCCCGGTCCACAATTCCATTGGGGTTTTAGAAACCGATTTAGATGGCACCAAGTTTAGAATATAAGCCGCCGTTTCCAAGGCGTTACCCCAAAACGACTTGGGTAAATTCGAATAACTCATCATGGATCTGACCATCTCTAAAAGAGTCTGGTTCCTTCGTTCCGCCACACCGTTCTGTTGAGGGGTTCCCGGTGCGGTCAACTGGGATACGATCCCTTCGTCCGATAGGTAGTTCAAGAATTCATCGTTGAGGTATTCGCCTCCACGATCTGATCGTAGAAACTTGATACTCTTTTCCCTATGTTTCTCGACTTCGGCCTTAAACTCTTGGAACTTATCAAAAGTTTCAGACTTATGCCGCATAAGGTAAATGTACCCATATCTTGAGTAATCGTCAATGAAGGTGACGAAATACTCATACCCCATTCTCGCTTTGATCGTCATTGGACCACACACATCGGTATGAACGAGTTCTAACACTTCCGTGGCTCTATTCCCCTTGGCTCCAAATGCCCTCTTGGTCATCTTACCCTCTAAACAGGATTCACAATTTGGAAACGGCTCGACTTGGAGCGATTCTAAGGATCCGTCTTTCACCAATCTCTCTATCCGCTTTAGATTAATATGACCTAGTCTAAGATGCCATAGAAGTGTTTCGTTCATCTCCGAAGAACGCTTTCTTTTATTGCTCGAAATGATCGACGTGTTATTAGATTCATTATTTGAGTGGTGTGCACACTTAATCGTATAGAGATTGTTTACCAACGTTCCATGACAGATAACATCATTCTTAAAAGAAATAGTAACAACTTTATTAAAAGTAACTGAATATCCATCAAAAAACAACTTAGAAACCGAAATTAAATTCTTCCTAAAGTTCGGAACGTATAAAACATCTCTTAAAATTAAAACTCTATCTTCAAAAGATAGGTGCACGACTCCCACTGCTTCGGCTGCCACTCTCGTAGCATCCCCCAAAGTGATTGTGATCTCATTCTTGCTAAGTCGCCGAGTTAGCTGGAACCCCTGAAGAGTGAAACAAATATGATCAGTTGCCCCGGTATCCACTACCCAAACGTGGGCAGGATACGCCGCAACATATGTTTCAACGACTAAAGCATGAGACTTACCTTTCTTTCCCGCCTTCTTAGGCTTAGAACAGGTCGCCCTCCAATGTCCCTTCTCACCACAATTGAAGCATTTACCCTTAGCAGCTTTCTTTCCACCTCCTTCTCCATTTGCCTTGGGTTTCGCAACGGTTGGATTTGCTTGGGTCTGGCCTTTCGTCCTCTTTCTCTTCTTCCCTCCCTTAGGACCCGAAGAGGAAGACTGACCGTTTGCCACCATAGCAACGGTTTGGTGATCCATTAGAGTCTCCACCGATACCAAAGCTTGCAAGAGCTCGGGCAAACTATTTGCCCGGTCATTCATTTGATAGTTCAACTGAAACTGCTCAAAGCTCTTTGGCAGAGAATGGAGAACGAAATCGACCTTAGTAGGGAGGTCAAATTCCGCACCAAGTACTTCCAACTTGTTGAGATAACCCATCATCTTGATTACGTGATCCCTCACGGGCGTACCTTCCACCATTTTCAACGAAAGCATCTTTCGCATGGTGATTTGCCTAGCCGTACGGTTCTGATGTTGAAACATCGCTTCAAGATTTTGCATTATCTCAGAGGCGGTCTCCATGTCTTGGTGTTGGTGTTGCAACACATCTGACATTGAAGCCAGAATAGTACACCTAGCCATCTCATCGGAGTCAAACCAACTCTTATGCTCTTTCTTGACCGCTTTCGTGGCATCTTCGGCAGACTCTTGGGGCTTAGGAGTAGTAAGTACCCACTTGTGGTGTTGAGCGGTTAGGACAATATCAAGGTTACGTTTCCAATCAACATAGTTCTCACCAACAAGTTTGTTATCTTTAAGTATACTAAACAGTGGATTAAAAGGTTGCGACATGATGAACTGAGAATAAAACATACATTCATATCAATATCTAGAAAAATACGAAATTATCACATAATTCGATCACATTAATTATATTGAAACCTCAAAACAATATAATCATGCATCAGCCAACATCTCGAAACAATTTAAATGCGCCACGAGGGGTGGTCTATACATTTAAATACATTCAAGCGGATCACAAACTTAAAAGTTACAAATCCTTAATTCAAAATTAATAGTTGGCTCCCACTTTGACCACATAGAAATTGACAGGGACTCCGAGGGGATTAAGTTAATATCAATTTCCTATGCCCAAGTAATAACAATAATTAAATACAGGATTATTATTTTGCTTTGAGCAAGCCACTCGGGGTGAGGGTCAATACCGCCACTAGTAATAATCCAAAATCATCCTTTCGGAATTTATTCATGTGAAATCCGTTCTTTTAGCCGATCCGAGGGGGAAATGTATTCCAAAGAACTTCACAAATAAATAAATTATGGAGGCCAAATTAATCCAATTTTAATATCCGGAATAAAATTGCGATTAAATTAAACATACTTAGTAATTTTCGAAAGTAAGGATTTTCTTGGACAATTAAATTCATGCAAACACATATTAATAAATAATAATAGGTGCACGAAATAAAACATCCATCAAAACAAAATTAAACACATTGGAGCACTCAAATCCAATTGTCACGGTTTAATTTCTTCACGTCTTGATGCGAAAAATCGTCCTTGTTGCTTTCCGACGTTCGTCTTGACATGCTCCCACTCGAACAACAACACTTCATCAAAAACAACATCGTTTGGGGTTTGGGACGACGTTTAAAGTCACACGAAAAAAAAACACGAACCGAAAAATTCCAAGGCCCGAGATACGGTACGCGTCGGCCCACGAAGTGGGCCCGCGCGCCGAGGTGCGGCACAGAGGTGCACCCGAGGCGCTGCACGGAGGCGCGCCGAGGCGCCGCACGGAGCGCCCCAAGGCGCCGCAGGCCGCGCCCTATTCGCGCGCGCGCGAGCGCGCGGCGCCGGCCTCCCGTCGCGCGCGGGCGTGTGCTGTGCACCCCGTGCGCCGTTTTTCGCCGTTCGTTCTCGTTTTCTTCACCCCTTGCATGATTTTACGTCCATACACGCGCCACGCTTGTATGCGTCGTCCGGGTACGCCGTTTTTAATTCTTCGTTCTTCGTCACGATCCGGTTACAATTTATTTTACAAAAAAATAAATACTAGATCTAGACTAGTCTATTACAATAATCGAATTAAAATAAAAACAACTAATCTACTCGTGGATTTTCTCACGAGAAAAATGAATTCGAACGAATCGAATTAAAAACATCATTAATTCACACGCATGAAATTAACAACATTAAAACCATGACAATTGGATACCTGCAAAAAAGATCTAGCAATTCTACTATCCAATTTCAATTTAATGTTTAACAATTTAAATTCCAATTTAAAGATCAGAGCCCGAAACCGTGGCTCTGATACCAGTTGTTGGGAAAATAGGGGTGCCCGGAATCTATTCGGGATGAAATTTAAATACGAATTTAAATACAATTATTACTAGCATGAATTAATCCTAATTAATTCAAATAATAATTCCAACAACTAATTTTCATCATGCATGTTGAATTAATTCACATATCAACTATGGCGGAATAAACAAGTAAATATGCGATTAACGTACCTCTTGTAGAATTGGCCTTTGGATATACGGGACAATTACGATCTCGCTTGATTAGGCGTGAAATTGTTATGTTTTGATGCCCAATTTACTCATGTTTTGAGTGTTTTCGATTAGTGCTTAGAGTCAAATGAGCATTATTTCTATACATTGATAAATTTGTCTCTTTGATGCTAATAGGTGAATAGAGGACGAAAAACGGAGTTCGTAGGACTTTGAATCGACTCAAACGGATGCCCGGATGAGAAGATATTGAAGAAATACGATTGGTATTAGTGCGGACGAGGAAAAGTATCATTTGGAAGGATTAGAGATCACTCGAGCGCCTTACTCGAGCGCCACCGCTCGAGCGAATCGCTCGAGCGTCCAAAACATACAGAGTCATTTCAGCGCTCGAGCAGCTCGAGTGCGACCGCTCGAGCGAATGCATCATTCGAGCTACACTGCTCGAGCGGGACCGCTTGAGCGTTTTGCTCGAGCGCCCATATACTTTTGCCTCCGGATTCGTATTTTCGGCCCATTAACTCCCGTTTCGACCCGTGCCTATATATATCTCGTCCAAACACGTTTTGAAGGATCCCCAACTTTAGAAATCAATTTTAGACTTAGTTTTTGGAGAGGAAGAAGAAGAGCAAGCTTTATTTTACGTTTTGTTGAGGTTTTTCATACGAATTCTAGTTTCTTTTCAATTCTTAGTTTCTTTTCATTAGTTCGTTACTTTGAACACGTTTAAATTTCGTTTTTATCAATTCAATTTCAGTTCTTCGTATTTATTTTCTTTTAAAACCCTAGTTCATGTTTCTTATTTTCTTCGTTCAATTCATCATGTTTATGTTCGTTGTTTCTTCTATTGCTTTTATTTTTGTTATAACCATGTCCGGCTAAAACCCTTGCATGCTTAGGTTAGGATGAACTCGTAGAAGTAGGATGTGGGTACATAATTAGGGTAGTTTGTGACGTTAGTTTTAATTCTCTTAATTAATGAATTCATATAATTAATCTGAACTTTACCTTTGAATTTAGTACGAAAGTGTTAGAGAGAGGACGACCGCATCACTCAATAACAATTAGTAGTCTTAACGAGAGGGTTTAGGAAAGGTTAATTCATCTACCGGTTTAGCGAAGGAGGACGACCGCATCACCTTAGTTAAATTAGGGTCTCATTAATTAAGCACAGTTCATTAACTTGTTAGTGGATTAGTGAAGTCGATTGCTAGGATAAAGTATTAGGGTGAGAAATCTTGAGCTTTCATTCTACGATCTTTTACTTAGGTTAATTCTTGTTTGTCACGATTACTTTGATTATGTACCTGCTCCGTTAGTATACGTAGGGATTCCTATCCTAAGCATCACCATCTCATTAGAAAACAACCCTTAGTTAATTCGTTTGCTTTAGTAATTTAGTTTACTTAGTTCATTTGAGTCTTTTAATTAATTTTTCAAAAACCCAAAAACATCACACTCATATTAACTACGACGCGTAGATCTTCAGGGATCTATTCGCATACATACCATCCCTTGGGTTCGACAATACTTGGTCCCTATACTTGCCCATACTACAGTGAACCCGTTCTCTTGCGGGGTAGCTACTAGTAGAAGCTAGTGTAGTCGCTCCAAGTCAATGGCGACGTTGCCGGGGATGGCGTTATATGCTCTTTGAATAGGACTTGTCGATAGCTTAGTAGATAGTAGTGAGTGCCTATTTTCTGTTTTTATTTCTTTTTGTTATTTTTTATTTATTCGGCAGTTGCGTTTTGATCCATCTGCTAGTGTGTCAGGTTTATGAGAACACGCTCACAAGGCAATACGAGCGAAGAGAGAATACCGTTGGACCCTGAGACAATAGCCAGAAGGAACCGAGCCTTCTTGAGAAGGATGAACGCTGCCGACTTAGGAAAGGAACCAATGGATATCAATAATGAGTTGGACGATGCTGCCAACGATTTCAATCAGGCAGTAGACCGAGTTGAAGGCACTGGAGTTAGTGGTAGCCAGAATCAAATTCCATTAGGGGATAGCCAGAGCCTAAACCCGGATACACAAAACGTAGGGAATCCAGCTCAGAACCTTGTCCATAATCCTCATAACCAAAACCCTGCTTACCCACAAAACCCAAATAACCCTTTCAACAACCCAGTATACCAACATTACCCATACCCACCTTATCCTTACCCACCATACCCGTATCCTCCACCCCCAGTCTATAATCAACCACCTGTTTACCCACCACCACCCCAACAAGTACCAGTACCTGCTGCTAATCCTCAACACGTTCCTATGAACGTAGATCACAATATTGCTATTCGAGGGAGGTTTACAGCGCAGCCACAGCGGTACTATGATGGAGTGGTTTTGCCTCCTGTTGAGGCGAACAACTTCTCGATATCACCGGGGATTTTAAAGCTGCTGACCGAGAATCAGTTCAAAGGGGTGATCGGGAAGGAGAATCCTCACACTCACTTGAGGAGTTTTCTCATGATAGCCTCAACATTTAATTATAATGGCATGTCTGAAGATGCCAAGAGGCTTAGGCTGTTTCCATTCTCATTGACGGGAATAGCCAAGGAGTGGTACGATAATACGCTCCCACGGGGAGGTATTACCACTTGGGCCGAGCTCGAGCGTCTGTTCCTCGAGCGATTCTACCCTCCATCTAGGACGATCAAGGCTAGAATTGAGATCTCGTCCTTTCGCCAGAAGTCTGGAGAGGATTTACGCCAAGCGTGGGAGAGATACTCAAACATGCTGATTGAGTGCCCGCAGCACGGGTACAACGAGGGAGACATTATGGCATTCTTCTATAGTGGTGCCAGCAAGGATGGTCAAGCCCATTTAGATGCATGTGCGGGCGGAGCATTCCTCAATCAAGGCATAGAGAGGTGTAGGGAGATCGTGGACAACATTGCCACAAATGCCGGTGCTTGGAGTGTGGATGCAGATTTTCAGAGAGTGCATCAGGTTGAAGAGGGAGAAGGAACGAGAAGGCTGCTGATGGACATGATGGAAAAGATCAACAACCTCGAGTTGGAGAAGAGTTTGGTTGGAGAGCATGCAGTAGAGAATGAGAGAGTAGACCAGCCCAGTGGACAACAAGAGGTAGCCAATTACATGGGAGGTCCATATTACAATCAGAATGGCTACCAAGGTGGTAATCAGTATGGAAGGCCTTCTTATGGCCAACCATTTATGCCTCCAGGCCCTCAGCCACTTCAAAATCAATGGAGGAACACACAAGGATATCAAGGAGGCCAGCAGCCTCCTCAAAACACATGGAGGAAGAATGATAACTTTTCTTATGCTAACCCAAAAGCTGGTGTTACTGTTCCTGCAGGTGTGGATCCGGGGTCTAAACCTCCTGGTGGAGAAGGCGGTGCATCAACCGAGGAGATGTTGAGAGCGATCCTTCAGAAGGTGGAGGAAGGGAGCAAGCGGTTGTCATCCTTGGAGTACGATGTTAAGGAGTTGCACAAGAAGGGTGATCATCGTGATCAAGAGCTCCAGAAGATGAACGTTGAGTGGACTAGAACTCAACAAGAGAACAATCGAAGGTTCACTTCTTTAGAGCTCCAGATGAGCCAAATTGCAAAGTCAGTGAATAGAATGCCGGAGGGGAACTCGAAAGAGCAGTGCAAGGCGATCCAGCTTAGAAGTGGAACCAATTATGAAGGTCCTCAGATGCCTGCTGATTCTGAGACGCCCCAAGAAGAGATTGAGCCTAAAGGAGATGAAGTTGAGAAGGGGAGTGAAAGTAAAGGGATTGATAAGAGTCAAGATATGGATGAGACCCAGAAGAGCAAAGTGCCTGATGAGGAGATAGAGAGAATTCCAAAGTGGAAAAAGGCAAAGGAAGCAAGGGAGAAAGTGAAAGAAACTGAGAAAGATGAATGGGGGGTACCCAAATCTGTGATACCCGTCCCATATCCACAACGCTTTATGAAGAAAAAGCTTGATGAGAAATTCGCTAAGTTCCTTGATGTTTTTAAACAATTGCATATTAATATTCCTTTTTATGATGCTTTGGAACAGATGCCGCATTATGCGAAGTTTCTGAAGGACTTGATCGCGAAAAGACGGCGAGTGGATGAGCCGAAGTTGGTGCAGTTGAACCACGAGGTGAGTGCATTAGTGCACAAGGCGCTTCCACCAAAGCTGAAGGATCCCGGGAGCTTCACGATCCTATGTGATATTGGGAACGGGATCAAGAAGGGAGCGTTGTGCGACCTTGGAGCGAGCATCAATCTCATGCCGTTGTCGCTTTTCAAGAAGTTGGAAGGTGGTGAACTTCAACCCACAATGATGACGCTTCAACTAGCCGACCGGTCTATTACTCGACCTCAAGGTGTTGTTGAAGACGTCCTAGTGAGAGTTGGATATCACATCTTTCCAGCTGACTTTGTAGTGCTAGAAATGGAGGAAGATGAGCACGTGCCCTTGATCTTGGGAAGACCGTTCTTAGCTACGGCGGGGATGGTGCTAGATGTGGCAAATGGGAAGATCACGTTGAAGGTTGATGATCAAGAAGTGAAGATCTCCCTATATGAAGCCATGAAGCACCCGAAGGAGGATGAGAGCTTGTGTTGCATGGATGCAATTGATCCTAGTGTTGAAGACACACCTTCTATCCCTAATCCTTCTGATATTCATGATTTTGTTAGTCCTTCACTTGATTATTTAACCCATGAGCGTTATGATCTTGATTATTTTGATAGGGATAAAGTGAAGAAGTTGAAGGATGAAGAGGTGAAGAAAGTGGACGTGGTCCAGTTAGAAGGGAAAGGAGGAGTTAAGAAGAAGAAGTCCAAATTCAAGAAGTTGTTGAGTAAGACTCCTCCAGATAGAGGCAAGAAGGAGTTGAGACCCATAACACTTGGGGATGGGAAGAAAGCAAAGGTACTCATGATGGTGGGGCATCAAGGAAAGAAGTTCAAACACCACTCTTATGAGAGTAAGGGAGGTAAATTTGAGTATGATGTCCCATAAGCTCCTTTGAGCTTGGTCCGGCATGAGGACCTTAAAAATAGCGCTGAATGGGAGGCAACCCATTTTTATTTGCTTTCATTTATTTTTAGTGTCTTTTTATATTATTAGGGAATATTTTGAGTCGTATGTTTAACCTCGTACTCGAGAGTTTTATTTTGTAGGCTTGTCTCTAAAGGAGTAAAGGTATCATGAAGTTATTTAGATTGAAGGAACCAACTTGAGACAATGGAGTGTGCAAAGCTATTGAGAGAAACTGAATTGTTCGGTTGAGGTAACCCACAACCCCAAACTTAGACCTCTAGCAAGGTCGAAGTTTGGGGGGGTGGAGTTTTTTATTTGTTTTATTGTTACATAGCACCGGAGCACCCCTTATCTTTGAGTTGAGTTAGTTATTTGGTGCCTTGAGATGCTCCTTGGGCTATTATTAATTTGTTTTGTTACTCAACATTTTATGCCTATCAATCACCTTATGCTTGTTGATTGCTATCTTTGAGTATGATTTGATGAGTAGGGTGAATTGTGAGGATGAGTTAGGAGTTTTCTTGTGTGAGTGTTTGAATTTGAGCTGATTTGAGAAAGAACTTGTATGCTTATGAGTTTTCTTTTGAGTGCTTGTGTGATGAGAGTGAGAATACACTAGGACTAGCTTGGATGTGAAAGCCGTGAGAGTTGAGCCTTACGAGATTTAAATGCATGATTTAATCTCTTCGTTTGTGAGTGGATCATCACCTTAGAGGATGCTAGAACTTGCATGTGCTCTTGCTTCTAGATTGTGTCTAGTTTGATATGCCGAATAGGATCTTAGGCCATTTTTGATTTGAATAAGTCACTTAGCCAAATTTTTCCTTACCAATGACATTGATCCCTTGTTAGCCCCTTTGAGCCTAAAGCCTATTTTATTTGCTAGCACATATGAACACTATTCCAATTCCTAAGCCTTTTTGTCCCAATTTGAGTGGAGAATAGGAAAGTGTGAATATGAAGGGAGTGAATTGAGTTGAAAAAAGGAGAAGGTTGTTTGTTGAGTGAATATGAGAAGAAGGTGTGATGAAATTTGAGTTGTGGGAAAGAAAAAAAAAATTGAGAATGAGCAAAAGAAAAAAATGAGCTCATGTGTTTGTGCGAAAAAGAAAAAAAGTGAAGTGATTGAAAAAGTGAAAAAGTGAGAAAGAAAAAAATTGAAGTGTTGAGAGAATTGAAAGCGAAAGTGTAGTGATTGAATATGTTTGAAGTAGATCGTTCTTAATCTCAAAGTGCCAAAGTTGATTTTTCTATTCTCCATTCACTTGAGTCACTTTACCATATTGTTATCCCACCTGTCCAAAGAGCCTACATTACAACCTTTTGAAAGTCCTTTTTGATTCGGCATTGATTTCTAGAGTATGGTCGAAGTTGAGAGTGCTTACAAGCCTATGGCTGTCAATATGTGTGATTGATTGATTGAGTGAGTCCCTTAAACACTGTTATACACTTGTGAGGGAGTGAAACACATCGTTGAGTGCACATCCATGTTTGATCTTGGTGTTTCTCATTATTGTTGCATGAATACGATAAAAGGAATTGAGTGAGTATACGAGTGATTGACTTTTGAAGCTTGCGTTCAATTACTTGCACTAATTGATTCTTTGATTCATTCCTAACAATTTCACTTGACTTATTATTTCGTTGCTTGAGGACAAGCAACATGGTAAGTTTGGGGGGGGTTGATTAGGCGTGAAATTGTTATGTTTGATGCCCAATTTACTCATGTTTTGAGTGTTTTCGATTAGTGCTTAGAGTCAAATGAGCATTATTTCTATACATTGATAAATTTGTCTCTTTGATGCTAATAGGTGAATAGAGGACGAAAAACGGAGTTCGTAGGACTTTGAATCGACTCAAACGGATGCCCGGATGAGAAGATATTGAAGAAATACGATTGATATTAGTGCGGACGAGGAAAAGTATCATTTGGAAGGATTAGAGATCACTCGAGCGCCTTACTCGAGCGCCACCGCTCGAGCGAATCGCTCGAGCGTCCAAAACATACAGAGTCATTTCAGCGCTCGAGCAGCTCGAGCGCGACCGCTCGAGCGAATGCATCATTCGAGCTACACTGCTCGAGCGGGACCGCTCGAGCGTTTTGCTCGAGCGCCCATATACTTTTGCCTCCGGATTCGTATTTTCGGCCCATTAACTCCCGTTTCGACCCGTGCCTATATATATCTCGTCCAAACACGTTTTGAAGGATCCCCAACTTTAGAAATCAATTTTAGACTTAGTTTTTGGAGAGGAAGAAGAAGAGCAAGCTTTATTTTACGTTTTGTTGAGGTTTTTCATACGAATTCTAGTTTCTTTTCAATTCTTAGTTTCTTTTCATTAGTTCGTTACTTTGAACACGTTTAAATTTCGTTTTTATCAATTCAATTTCAGTTCTTCGTATTTATTTTCTTTTAAAACCCTAGTTCATGTTTCTTATTTTCTTCGTTCAATTCATCATGTTTATGTTCGTTGTTTCTTCTATTGCTTTTATTTTTGTTATAACCATGTCCGGCTAAAACCCTTGCATGCTTAGGTTAGGATGAACTCGTAGAAGTAGGATGTGGGTACATAATTAGGGTAGTTTGTGACGTTAGTTTTAATTCTCTTAATTAATGAATTCATATAATTAATCTGAACTTTACCTTTGAATTTAGTACGAAAGTGTTAGAGAGAGGACGACCGCATCACTCAATAACAATTAGTAGTCTTAACGAGAGGGTTTAGGAAAGGTTAATTCATCTACCGGTTTAGCGAAGGAGGACGACCGCATCACCTTAGTTAAATTAGGGTCTCATTAATTAAGCACAGTTCATTAACTTGTTAGTGGATTAGTGAAGTCGATTGCTAGGATAAAGTATTAGGGTGAGAAATCTTGAGCTTTCATTCTACGATCTTTTACTTAGGTTAATTCTTGTTTGTCACGATTACTTTGATTATGTACCTGCTCCGTTAGTATACGTAGGGATTCCTATCCTAAGCATCACCATCTCATTAGAAAACAACCCTTAGTTAATTCGTTTGCTTTAGTAATTTAGTTTACTTAGTTCATTTGAGTCTTTTAATTAATTTTTCAAAAACCCAAAAACATCACACTCATATTAACTACGACGCGTAGATCTTCAGGGATCTATTCGCATACATACCATCCCTTGGGTTCGATAATACTTGGTCCCTATACTTGCCCATACTACAGTGAACCCGTTCTCTTGCGGGGTAGCTACTAGTAGAAGCTAGTGTAGTCGCTCCAAGTCATCGCTCTATCGACCCAAAAACCTTCTCAAGTATTTTCCTTTCACCTCACTTGATCACCGGTGGGAGATGCTTTCAAGTAATTTAATAAACTAAGGAAAAAGAAAAATATCTATGCTCTTGATTTTTCCAACACATGGAATTACGTACTTGGGGATGAAATAATCATCCCCTATTTATAACATAGAGTGGCCGAAAATTTGATGAATATTGGGCTTGGAAAAAATCTTTTCTTAGACTCTAAGAAATCTTGAATATATCTCATATATTCTTTTCTCCACAATAAAATATTCTACAAAAATCTCACTCACCTTGTTATGGGGTGATTTTCGAAAATTACTAGTAGAGATCCCAAGATTTGGATCTTCTTGAATATATGAGATATTCTTGTATCCCAAGAATACATATCTTCCATAATATCTTTCCAAGAAAATCAACAAAATCTTTTCTCTTCTAATATTGATTTTTTCGAAAATTAAGTGTAAAAATCAGCATGATATTATCTTTTTATTTTAATCACCTTATCATTATTGGGCTACTTAATGGGCTACTTGAGGGACCTTTAAGGAGAATTAAGATTGGACCTCCTAATGGACTTCTGAATTTCAATATTGAGCCCCAATATAATTCAGCCCATTAATATTAATTATTACAACTAATAAATTAATATTGCACTATCCATCTTAATCCATATTACGATAATATGGGCTCCCGGTTATTATTTCCCGCGTTTAAGATTATCAAGTACATTAATTAATTAAGCTTCTGAATAGCTCTAAATTAATTAACATCTTTCACCTTGGAGTAAAGACAGCTCAACATTATTATTCGTACCGAAGAAACTAATTCTTCACTTGCAAGATTTGGTACAATAAAACTTCTGAGCCCACCAAGGGGATTAATCACATGAGCCGTACTCGCACGCATTTCTCCGTATTAAATCTTAGCAACCGTCGTATGATTAATATTACTGCCCAAGACACAAAGTTCGAAGTCGCAATGATTCTCACCCAACATGAATCAAAGCAGTAACCATTAAGCACACACAGTCCTATTTAAGTGACGAAGATTAAGAAATCAACAACCACTGAGGTCTAATTCTTCACCTTTCAGAACAGAAGAATTTATCCTCGCTGTAGGTCCTCTTCAACACATACTAAATGTGCTAGTGCAATCTCTTAGTCAAGACAGACCAATCTGAGCCTTACACATCGACCTTTCACGGCGGATTGTTCAATTCCACCTAGGTCGTGAAAATGTACGTTTAGTTACAAGTAAACTGTTAATGTTGTCTTCCGTGATCGGATATCACCACATTAACTACAATGTTACATGTACTATATATTGAACGGTTTGCAATAGAAATTCAACATTCAATCATAACTAAAGCAAATGTGATAAAAGAATTATTCTCATAAAACGAGTGTTTGATACACGAGTTATACAAAGTAAAAGCATACTTTCACGTATAACTCCAACAGATATGTGGTAAAAATTTCAGATTTTTATGAGATTGTTTCGATTTTATATGATTTTCCTAAGAAAGTATTTTACAGAAATTAAAACGTCTCGTTTTAAGGTGTGTTTGTAAAAATCTCCATAGCCAGCTTATTTCGAATTCATGGATGAATTTTTACTGAGTTGTTTTAATACCTCTTGGGTACCTTAGGAATTTTACCTAGCTATTTTTGGACTAATATTCTATTTTTAGTGATTTTTCTCCCAAGTAGTGTTTCTCCAGTGAAATCGAACTGCTTTTATCCTCTATTAGAATGCATGTGTATAAGATGAAATAATAAAAAATAAAATATAAAATTTTGGAATATGTTACTACTGATGCTTAAGTGCATTTAGGATTTAGCCTTATATTTTTATAAGCAATACACGGATTTTATCAAATTCTAGAAAATGATTTGACGTATGACCTGTTCGTGACCTGTTTTTCAGTCTATTTGTAAAAATCATAAGAAAATATCTATATGATATTTTGAATTGAAAATTTTATTTTTTGTATCTATACAAGATATGAACTTACTATATAAATTTTATAGTTTTCTAACATGTCTATAATTGATGATAAATAATTTACTATAGACTGTCTTTTTAGAGGTTTGACACATAGAAGGTGAGTTGGTAAATTATTTTATTTAATCACCTAGTTAACTAAAATTAAAAAATATTCTAGAATGAATAAATCAAACTTACTTTGAGCATATTAAAATATTTTTAAGGTCCAGTGGGTGGAAATTTACTTAAATGTTATGATTAACATGTCTTTACATGTGAATTTGACTAGTTTTTGCATCTAGAATTTCCTTAAAGTATGATTAAGTTGGTAGGGATATTTAGATCCTATTATGAATGAAACATTAAGTATATGCTATATACGCATAGTTAGATAATAAAGATAGTGAAAGATATGTATGTACATTTATATAATTTAATGATTAAAAGACTAAGAGACAGACGAATGTGTCGAGTGCAGTGCGAGCAGCTGGACTTCCAGGAAGCTATTCCACCACACAATCACGCCAAGAAAGTGGGTAACTTTTAATTTCTTATGCATTATTTAGAATAATCTGTGTGTGTACGAGCAGACAGATCTTCGGATTATGCTCTGTGTGAATTATAGCAAGTCTACGGACTATGCTCTGTGTGAATTATGGCTAGTCGATGGGCTATGCTCTGTGTGAATCATGACGGGTCTATGGACCATATCTATGTGAATTGAGTCGGGCCTACGGGTTCGATGTGTACTCGGTTGACATACTAATTAGCCTTTTTAATGCATATGTACATTAAACGTTATCCCACTGGGCTTCTCCTCCGGGAGAAGACTCATGATGCTACTTTAACTTTTCAGGTACCGTTGGCGATGAGACAGACGTGTGACTGGCTGGACAAACTCCACCTATATGTATTCAATATGTTTTATGTTTTCTATAAAGAGTGAATAAGAAATTTATTTATGTTATCGTTTTAAAAATGGTTTCCATAATATATTTATATATTACTTGGTTAAGTTGTGAAGTCTTTTCATAATTTACTCGAACGTTATGTCGATCGTTTACCTGTTAAGTTATTTATAATATTTTATCACATGCATATCATAAACTTTATACAGCAAAAGTTAGCCAAGTCCATGTGGCATCTCTCCTATTCCTCTATGTCAAGAATGGCCTCCTCTCATTAGAACATTTATTGCAAAATGATCTTGACCGTTGTTTGATTTTATGTTGATCCTGTTCGTCCATCTTTTCTCATTCTTGTCTATATAATATTTGTTTTGTGCCTCTCATTCTATCATTCATTTTTCTTGCTCTCAGTGTCATCCGGTATGTTCGGGCTGAGTTATTTGCATGCGTGTCCTTTGTTGGCTTTGATCCTTGCTGTTGTTCGCCCAATGTCTTGTGGGATGCAAGGCACTCCCATTTTTTTCCTCCTTCTTAGTCGTCGTGGTCGAGTTTTTATGTAGTATTGTTGTAGTTGTTATTGTATATGTAGTTCCTTATTTGTAATTTATATTTCTCGGTTATATTTTCTTACTAAAATGTAGATCCGATCGCTTTGAAATTGTGTAATTTCGTTGCCAGTTTATAGTCCATCTTGATTCAATGTTATAATAGCAATAATTTTATTTGTTTGTGTATTACCTCATTCTTTTTTTTTTTTGGTTTTTTTCATTCGAATCCCTCCGTGCGGTTGATGGTTCATTTGCGTTTTGTATTCCCTCAAAAGCGTTCCAATGTACGTGTACGTTTCCATGTTATTCCTGTATCGATTATGCTCATGCCTTTTTCCCATGGATGGATTTTTGTATCGGTTAGATCCATGGTTATTCCGCATGGATTCTAAATTTTGGTTTATTGTTTAAAACTAATGATCAATTTACTTTGTTTTTAATTTTTGTTGTAGCCTTTACTTAGGACTTGAATTGGGCAAGTTTAGGTGATCCATCTGTGCATAATTTAAATGGATTTTTTTTCCTAAATAATGTTTGTTAGTTTTCCCTTCTCATCATTTTATGGAGTAAATATATCAGAAGTTTTTCAGTATTTGTTTAGTATGAGCCGAGAAGAATTCGATTTTCTATTTTAGTCCTTTTTTGACTTGCCATTATAATAGGAATGAATGATAACCATGCTTATTTTTCATCGACGATATTTTTAGTCTGTTGCGTTCATGGTTATTCCACATGGATTGCCTGCCTCTCATTGACTTAATAATGAAAAAAATAATCCTAAACGTGTTGTCTAATTACATGGCAAGTTTGAAAAAATGTATGTCCATGATTTAAATGTATATTTTATTTCATTTTAAATGTCTAATTACATGGCAAGTTTGAAAAAATGTGTGTCCATGATTTAAATATACATTTTATTTCATTTTAAATGTTTGTTGTTTTTCCTTTTTAGGTCTCACGTTTTTCATTTTTTTTAGGAACCGAAAAGAAGTAATTTCCTATTTAGGTCCTTTTTGACTTGCCAATATGATAGGAAAATTAGTTTGTTCAAAATTTGATTGCAAAGTATTTCCTAATTTGTAAACATCTAATTCCCCTAGATATGTTCCAGAAATTGGTTCCATAATACAAAATTTTCTATACTTGGGACCGTATTTTAATGCGTAAATAATTTGTTAAATGTAGATCCTAAATTCATGGACTGATCTTTGGCTAGAATAATTTGTCAGTGCTTCATTCATACCTTTTTTAGTTATGTCTTGCTTTGTTTCTTTCCTTAATTTGAGACCCAGTTCAGCCATGATTTGCCCAAATTTAACCAAATCTTGCAAGGTGACTAGCATTGTCTTTGGGTACTATTTTATCCCTTTAGATTGGTAAAGGGAAATTTTATTTCCCTTCTGATTAAAATAAAAAAATGGATTCCCTGCTTATAAATTTTAAAATTTGACTAAAATAATGTACCTTCGTGACTTTTGATTATGGTAATACACAAAATTTTCTATGAGTAAGTTTTGTAGCATAAAATTTATACCATTAGATTTATAAACTGAAAACACAGTATAAAATATTATGGTATTAGTGAATGCATGTAATAATATCAGTGAGTATACGTAATGGTATATGTTTCATACTATGAACAAGTTTCACATGAGACCTACTCATAGTAATAATAAGGGTACGTATATAGTGAAATTGATTCATATATGAATCACTTTGTAATATTTATTAAGTGTAACCAACTAATATCATTTAGTCAAATAACTAATACTCTTCGTACTCTTCAACTATGCCCTTAAATGAAAACAATTAATTTTATTTAAGTGAAAACAACTAATACCTGTCAAATATTTCATAAAAAACTTATATATTAAAATTCAATTAGGTGTGTGTCAAACTTAATTTCCTATGTAATACAAAATGTGCCATGACTAAAATTTCTTATAATACAGATTCCAAATTATTTAATCATAATGATTAATAAGTAGCTAGCTAAGGCTAATTACGACTGTTGCTTGCACAAATTATTAATTGGGGCCCAGAAACCATATATGTGTAACAAACATTCACGTCAGAGCTTCTCTTCTTTATAGACTAGATTTTTTCGTAAGGTTTTGATGATACAATTTAGTTTATAGTAGAAAGTTTAACAATCATTTATTAAACACTAATTATCAAATTTTGTGTTTAAGAAACTATTATGATAGTTATAAAATAATTTGTGTGCAGATTGAAATCTGTAATATGTATGCAAAATATATGAACTTATATTAAGCACGTTATATATCATTTACCAAATAATTTAAGTCAATAGTTAATATTCTAATAAATAAATGTGCACACTATTACCTAATTAAATATTGTTGTTACCAAATAAACCAAGTTCATAGTCAATATCCTAATTATTGTGAATCAATTTTGTGCATTCTACGCATCAAGTCAACCCTCTCGATTTTTCTCTGAAGTGGTTATCCATAAGAATATATTTTTGAAAATGTTTCATATTTTTCTACGTTAAAATTAACCTTATTTTTTTGTTTCTCAATTTTACTTTTCTTAAAAATATTGGTTATAAGGGAAAATTGTTATTTTAGGACACTACCTTATGAGTGTGTGTAAAATTAGAACACTATCTTTATGTGTTTGCAAAATTGAGAATATATGTACGAACTTACAAAATTAGGACAAAATTAGAGATATTTGTAATTTTATATCTTTGTTGTGTATTATTTTATGGAAGTCTTGTATAAATAAATAATTACTTACAATAATATATAGATGTGATTTAAATTCCTTAATCAATTTGTAAATAGTCATCAACATGATAAAGTTTGTGAATATTTGTAAAAATTATTTGATTTTTTTCCATGCATGAAGATTTTGATTGAGGCCTCGGTCCTTTGCTAAATTAATTAAAATTTAAGTTGAGAAACCCGAATTTCTATCTCGACCGTATCACTTTTGTTGTTTATACCTGGTCAGTACCTTTTATTGTTCTATAATTTTTATTAATATGATTATTATTCCTTTCTTTTTAGCTCTGTTTTTTTATTATTGGTCCTTTATATTTCTGGAAAGATTTAGAATTTTAAAGTTGTGCCTAAATTTGCCCAATATAAAATATAGTGTCCTTATTTTACAAGATTGTAAAGATAGTATTCTAATTTTATAAGTCCATGAAGATAGTTTCCTAAATTTGTATATCTGAAAAGATAGTGTCCTAATTTTGCAAACACACATAATATAATTTGTTAAAAAAAATTACTTGCGTACATGAGTTAATTTAATGATACATTATATGGTATGACTTATTGTATACATATCAATTCATAGTTCAGATAATATTGGTGATAGATTAGAAGCATAATTAAACTTAATGTGGTATTACATATTTTAATCATAAAATATTACTATTGAGAGTATATGTTGTAGAATTAAAAATTTTCATATACGAGCCACTTTATAATAATTTTTATATACACTTTACTTTAGCGAGTTAATGTTCAATTAATTAAAAAATTAATATTTTTTGTTACCATTAGCTAAATTAATTATAAGGGTAAAATTGTTATTTTAGGACATTACCTTATGAGTTTTTTAAAATTGTCTTTGAGGGCTCGCAAATTTGAGACAATATCTTTACGAACTTGCAGAATTAGAATTTTTACAAAATTTCTCCGTTGATTGGTTAATTTATGTGTGTATTTGTGGCTCTGTGATTAGGTGCTTATGTTGACAAATATGAGGTTGGAGGTCGAAAGTACATCTTCTAATTCAAGCAATAGTGGAATTGCTGAATTTTCAGATTGAATATTGAAAGTTGGGGATGACAAGCTCGGTCACGGTAGTGATGGTTTTGCGGATATTGAGATTCCACTTTAAAATCTCATCTTTGATGAGGTTGATCCTATTATGGCTATCATTTGAAGTATTTGTCCGCCCGTTGAGATCAATCTACGTACGCATAAATATTCTGAAGATAGAGAAATTCTTGTGCCTATGCATCGGGATGTAGATTGTATCAATGAGAAGATTCTCTCAATTATTCATGGGGAAATGAAAGTTTATTTGAGTTGCCATAGTGTTTGTAAATCGGAGTTTTGTCCTGGAGGTAATGGAGAGCTGGCTTCAGTGGATTTTATAAACTCTGACAAGTGTTGTGGTATATCTAGCCATAGATTGGTATTAAAGGAAGGGGTTACTATTGTTCTCTTGAGGAATATTGATAAAAAAATATGGGTTGTGTAATTGGACGAGACTGATCAAGTCAAGTCTCTCAACTCTTCTCTGAAGCGGTTATAGTTAGAATTTTTTTTTAAACTTCATACTTTTCTCCATTAAAGTTGACCTTTTTTTTGGTATCTCAATCTTGCTTTTCTTAAATATATTGGTTAGAAGGAATTTTTTATTTTAGGACTTTACCTTATGAGTGTTTGCAAAATTAGGACACTATCTTTACGGGCTTGCCAAATTGAGACAATATCTTTACGAATTTGCAAAATTAAGATAGTATCTTTACAAAGCTGCAAAAGTAAGACCCTATCTTTTAAATTTGGCCAATGTAGGCCAAATTTTATAAAATATGGCCAAATAGGCATATCGTAATTGGGCTTTGTTTGACCTATATTTTATAACGTTTGGCGTAAATTTCCCCAACATAAAAGATAGTGTCCTTATTTTGCAAGATTGTAAGATAATGTTCTAATTTTATTAGCCCATAGAGATAGTTTCATATATTTGTAAGCTCGAAAAGATAGTGTCCTAATTTTGCAAACACCCATAAGATAGTGTCCTAAAAAAATATTTTCTTGCGTATATGAATTAATTTAGTGATAAGTTATAAGGTATGACTTATTGTATACATATCAATTTGTAGTTTAGACAACATTGGTGATAGATTAGAAACATAATACATTACTTAGGTATTACATACTTTAATCATAAAAAAATTCTATTGAGAGTATATTTTATAATTAAATTGTTTCATATATGTACCACTTTATAATTATTATTAGACACATATTACTTTAACCAGTCAATGTTCTTTAAATAAACAATTAACAACTCTACAACAAACGTAGATAATTAACTTGAAAATAATTTTCACATATTAAAAGGCTTATTTAAAAGAAAACGAATGGTACTATAATGTCTAATAGATTAATTAATTATGGTTTTGATTATACAAAATAACAACTAGAGATTGAGTCAACTCTCTCAACTCTTCTATGAAGCGGTTATCATAAGATTTTTTTTAAAAGTTCAATATTTTTCTCCTTTGAATTGACCTTATTTTTTGGCTTCTCAATCTTGATTTTCTTAAATATATTGGTTATAAGCGAAAAATTGTTATTTTAGGACACTACCTTATGTGTATTTGTGAAGTTAATTACTATCTTTACGGACTTATAAAATTGGGACAATATTTTTACGAACTTGCAAAATTAGCCAATATCTTTACAAACTTGCAAAACTAGGATACTATCTTTTAATTTTGGCCAATTTAGGCTAATTTTTTAAAAAATTCGGTCAAATGGGCATATTATAATCGGTAGATCCACAATTTATAAAATTTGGCCTAAATTTGCCCAACATATAAGATAGTGTTCTTATTTTGCAAGATTGTAGATAATGTTCTAATTTTATTAGCCATAAAGATAGTTTCATATATTTTAATCCAAAAAGATATTGTCCTAATTTCACAAACACCCCCATAAGATAATGTCCTAAAAGGTATTTTCTTGCGTATATGAGTTAATTTAGTGATGATTTATAAGGTATGACTTATTGTATATATATCAATTCGTAGTTCAGAAAATATTGGTGATAAACTAGAAACATAATTAATCTTAATGTGGTATTACATACTTTAATCATAAAATATTACTATTGTGAGTATATTTTATAATTAAATAGTTTCATGTATGTACCACTTTATAATTATTTTTAGACACACATTACTTTAACCAAATAATGTTCTTTAAATAAACAATTAATACTCTTCGTTGCCATTAATTAAATTGGTTTAAGGTAAACCTTATTATTTTAGGACACTACCTTATAAGTGTTTGTAGAATAAGACACTATTTTTACCGGCTTGCAGAGATTATATCTTTACAAACATGAAAAATTAGGACAATATATTTACAAACTTGCAAAACTAGAATACTATCTTTTAATTTTAACCAATTTATGAATTTTTTTTATAAAATATGGCTAACTGGACATATCATATTTGACCTATATTTTATGAGTATACGAACATGAGTTCTATGCTCACTTCTGAATAAGGTCTGTTTTTTACGAGATACTCTATGCTGCTATCAGTCGCAAGGGTGGTATTTTCTACTTATATGGATATGGCGGGACTAGAAAGACGTATATTTGGAAGACACTTTCAGCTGCTGTAAGATGCAATGGCCATGTAGTTTTGAATATTGCTTCGAGTGGAATCGCAACTCTTCTTCCAGGTGGACGTACAACTCATTCTAGATTTGTCATTCCCATAAATATTGATGAGTTGTCCATGTGTCACGTACTTCCTGGATCAGAGTTATCAGAACTACTGATAATGGCCAAGCTAATAATTTGGGATGAGGCGCCTATGGTAGACAAATTTAGTTTCGAAGCGTTGGATCGTACTTTACGAGATATTGTTACGAATTCTGGTGGATCCGTGAGTGCTTTACTATTTGGAGGAAACACTGTTGTTCGGCAAATACTTCCAGTTATACCAAATGGAAGCAGGGAAGATGTTAACCATTCTACCATTAATTCATCGTACTTGTGGGATGACTGCAAGGTAGAATTTTTTTTTAAAATTGAATGATAACTACTTATCTTTGATATTAAGTATTCCTCTGTTGATTAGTTAATTTATGCGTGTATTTGTGGCTCTATTTTCAAGTGCTTACATTGACAAGGAATATGAAGTTGACGGTCGGAAGTTCATGCTCTGATTCAAGCAACAGTGGAATTGATGAATTTTCGGATTGGATATTGAAAGTTGGGGATGGTAAACTCGGTCACGATAGGGATGGTTTTGCGGATATTGAGATTCCATTGGAAAAATCTCATATGTGTTGAGGTTGATCCTATTATGGCTATCATTCGAAGTATTTATCCGTCTGTCGAGAATAATCTACGTACGCACAAATATTTTGAAGATGGTGTTATTCTTGCGCCCACGCATCGAGACGTGGACTGTATCAACGAGAAGATTCTCTCCATTATTCATGGGGAAACTAGGGTTTATTTGAGCTACAATAGTATTTGTAAATCGGAGTTTCGTCCTGGGGGTAATGGAGAGCTGGTGTCAGTGGATTTTTTAAACATTGTTCGGTGTAGTGGTATGCCTAGCCATGTGGTATTGAAGAAGGATGTTCTTATTGTTCTTTTGAAGAACATTGATCAGAAATCTGGGTTGTGCAATGGAACGAGACTAATTGTTATTAGGGCGGGAAATCACATGATTGAAGCTGAGATAATTTCTAGGGAAAAAATATTGTAAATAAGGTTTTCATCCCAAGAATAACTTTGAGGAATTCAGGCACAACGATGCCCGTAAAATTTACAAGGAGACAATTTCCCGTATTATTGTGTTTTGCTATGACTATTAGTAAAAGTCAGGGTTAATCTCTTTCGAGCGTTGGGCTATACTTGCCAAAACCAGTTTTTACACACGGATAGTTGTATGTTGTAGTATCGAGGGTTAGGAGTAAAGGTGGTCTGAAAATTCTTTGTCTTGACTCTGAAGGTAAACCTTCAAAGTACACAACGAATGTTGTATATAGGGAGATTTTTAAAAACTTGTGATTATTGTATTGCGTTTTATCACATGTGCTTAATAAAATAATAAATAAAAATTACTATGAAAATTTATTTTATTGTATGTGCTTAAATGTTATGTTCAATATTATTATGTTTGGTTTTATAATTGTGTTTAACGAAATAATTATACTTTTAATGGAAAATTATACGTCTATTGTGTATAGTATTTTAAAGACAACACAACTATGTTCCTATAGTGTATTAAAGTCAACACAACTATGTTCGTATAGTGTATTAAAGACAACACAATTATATTGTGTTGTTGGAAAAAAAAAAGATTATAACAATACTTCTTGATGCCCGCGAAACTCACAGGTTTAACACTATATAGTGTATAAAGAAGTGTTCCGAAATTTGTAATTTAATATACTGCTCAATATTGACTTTTTCACTCCCAAACATGTCAATATTCTGTTATTATTTCTTACACTTCAAAGTATTACAACTAAAATTTGCATATATTTTTTATATATTAAAAATTCAAATATAGACATATTTATAAAAAAAATTGAATATACAACTTATAATAAATATATTAAAAATTATTTTCTAAATTTAACAAACTACACATTTGTGGTTTCATATAGTTTTGTAATTTTATAAAGAATCTTGAAATTTTTAGTATTTAATTTTAATTTTAATTTGTATATAGTATTCAATTAATAAAATAAAATATACGAACAATATCAATCTAAAATTTATAAACTAAATATATATTAAAAATTGATTTTATTCATCCCGCGTAATACGCGGGGGCTCTGACTAGTTAATGTATTATTTGAAATTGTCTTAAATAATGTAGTGTTTGACTTAGAAATGTGGGGTTAACACGAGTTAGGCACAAGCATGGTTAGACATTTATTAAGGAAAAAAAACTCGTGTTTTTAGTATACAGTCTTCCGCTTGAGAAATAAATATTTATTTTCAACTGCAATTGATAATTACTTTTCAAAAAAAAAAATTCTTCATGGTAAATACACTACAAGAAATTTGAGAAATCATGACGAAAAAATTCGTCATAAAAATATCATTTTTCGTCATAAAAGGTATTTGGTGACGAATTTTTTTCGTCGGAAAGAACGTCGCTTTAAGTGCGTCGCATTAGGTATAAGTGACGTTATTTGAATTCGTCATCTAATTTCATCTTTTGATGACGTTTTAGACCATTGTCACTATATTATCTCATCTATAGTGACAAATAAATCGTCACATTTTAATATCAATTTTCGTCACTAGTTATGGTATTTCGTCGCTAAAAGATCAATTTTACTTGACGATCTTTATTTATTGTCACTAAAATATTAATTTTTAGTGACGATTATCCATTTACTACCAACTTTGTCGGATATTAGTGACACAATTTTCGTCATGATTTGATTAACTAATTCGTCACGTCTTATATATTTCGTCACCAAATAATTAAATTTTGGTGACAAAATTTATTCGTTGTTATATGCATTTATATAATGACGATACAATGCGTCGCTAAAATATAAGATTCAGTGACAAATAATTTGTGGTCACTAAATAGTGTGGAAAGGTGATGAATAAATTTTGTCATTATAAATATTATCTACTGACGAATATGAAAATTGTCGCTAAATGTTTAGATGCAGTGACATCATATATTTCGTCACAAAAGATTACACTATTGTGACCAAATTATTATATACGTATAATGACAACAAAATTCATCACAAAAAATTAAGAATTTAATGACAAAAACTTTATTGTCACCAAATGGTGTCGAAATAGTGATGAAATATATTTGTCACAAATAAATATTATTAAGTGACGGAGTTGGTAATTGTCACACATAATTTGGAGATAATGAAAAAAATATATCGTTGTTACTAATTAGCATAGGGTGACAATATTTTTTGTCATTAACTAGATTTTTTAGTGACACATAGCTCGTCATTAAATAGTTACTTTTATTGTGGATTTAGTTATATTATATAAATATATAATATTTATATAGATTTATAATTGTTAAATTGCAATAAATAAATTTTAGAAGACCATTAAATAAAAGAACTCAATCTAAATTGAATAATACAATAAGAAATGCAATGAAGTAAATTGTACCAAAAATCAAAAGCAACAAACAAGTTTGAGTTAAAAATAAAATGAACATGAAAAAAAAGTACTCTCCTAAATCTTAAAGATTCATCCCTTTATCAGATAACAAATTCATAAGCTTGTTCAATTGGTCTTTCAGCTCCGTCACTTCTGCACCTTGCTCTAGAAGCTTATCACCTTGCACAGACAACTGATTTTTAAAATCAATAACCTCTGTTTTAAGTTCGTCCACCTGACTTTCAGATGCATCCAACTTTTCTTGTGCCTCAAGTAGTTTCTTTTGCAGTTCATTAGATGTATCATATGGAATATTGCGTCTGCTTGGAGGCTTGGGACCATACCCATAACCTTTTATATAACCAGTACCATGTCCTAAGACCTCAAGAACAATTTCCGCTGAACTTTTTTCAATACCTTGCTCAGCATATTCATCTCGTTTCATTATCATTTTCTCCTATTTAAACATTTATTATATTTGATGGTCCCGTTTTCGAAGGGCAAAATGGGAATTCAGGAGCACAAATTTTTTTTTTTTTTTAAACCTCGCGTTGCACCCTGAAAGAGTTCAGTGAGGAAACACTCAAGTCACTGCGTTGCTGAGAGTCAGAGCTATCAAGTCAGTGATGAGACTTGAAAGCTCAGGCTCTCAACAAGGCAGTGACTCGAGAGACTGAACTCTCGAGTGCCTTGCCTGATCTGGTCAGTGAGAGGAATCTCCCTGACCTGATTGCTTAACTAAAGTTTTCTTAACAAAGCTCTCAGTGAGCTGATTTTCACAACACTTTAGTAAATACTTTGAAAGATAAGTACGCTCAGTTTAACGTGGTTCAGAGTCTCAATACTCTTACATCCACGGCCTGATTTAACAGGAAATCCACTCCTGGGATTCTTGTTTTTAACGTGCCAAGGTGCACTTACAACTGGACTCACGCCCCTCCACGGAGCTGCCTCTCCTTACAAACAACTTACTCCCAACAAACCTGACTAGAGGGTTTTGGTTTCGGTTAGGGTTTTCTCCAACTAGGTGAGGTTTTCCCTTACAATGTGTTAGCCTTAAAGCTAGGATTAGGAAAACCTCTCTAAGCTATGAGTTACAAGCTGAACACTCAGATAATATATGTGAAGACCCTAATGGTCAGTGTTCTAGGTGTAAGATGTGCTTCCTTATATCTCCCTTTGAAACGCACACAAACTCTCACACCCTCACAGCTCGTAGGTGTAGATTTTCTCCTCTCACACACACTTCAATCCGCAGCTGGAAGCTTGTATTTATAATGGGGATTCAAATGTATCCGTTGGAGAGGAAAATACATTTGAATCCAGCATTAAATGGTTTCAACCACTTTTCTTGGAATGCGGCCTTTGTCAGTGTCAGAGTTGCTGCCTCGTGCTGATTGGTCCACGTGGCCAGAATTCACGGATCTTTGACTCAGTGGGTTGACCAAGACCCACTGACTTTAGGTAGCTTCCTCCTTCACTGACATGATGATCTTCAGTTGGACTGACTAGTCCTCAGTGTAGTTGTCCTTCAGGGACTGTTTGAAGATCACTCCAAGAAGTTTGTCATAAGGCTGGATGACAAACTTCCCTGACCACAGTAGCCTGACTCCTTCAGGCCTACTTGGTGCAGCACTGATCCTCCTGATCAGGCTCTTCACTGAGTGGTCCATCAGACTTGGCTTAGATCAGCCTGACTTGCACTCAGTGGGACTTCCTTCAGGCTTCTCCATTGGTTCAGGTTGATGGCATGTCTTCAGTCAGCTCTTCTGGTTGTCATCTTGATATCTTCAGGCTGTGTTGAGAAGTTCCCCCTCGCTGAGTTCCCCCTCAACTGAGCAACCTATTCTACTGAGAGCTAACCTAGCCTGACCTGATCTAAAGGATACTATCCTGACTGCTTTCATACCTATTACATGTCGTTTTGGAAAATCATCAAAACTAAACATATCCCAACAATTTCCCCCTTTTTGATGATTCCAAAACTTCTAACCAAATGATTTTCTATTACAAGAATGATGTCAGAATGCAAGTAATAGTATGAAATATGCAGAAATTCCCATAGTTTAAAACGTTTAAGATCTGTTCGGTAGACCATTTTTCTTAACAAAACTGGATCAGTGGTCATGTGAACAACCCGCTCTGATACCAATTGATGGTCCCGTTTTCGAAGGGCAAAATGGGAATTCAGGAGCACAAAATTTTTTTTTTTTTTTAAACCTCGCGTTGCACCCTGAAAGAGTTCAGTGAGGAAACACTCAAGTCACTGCGTTGCTGAGAGTCAGAGCTATCAAGTCAGTGATGAGACTTGAAAGCTCAGGCTCTCAACAAGGCAGTGACTCGAGAGACTGAACTCTCGAGTGCCTTGCCTGATCTGGTCAGTGAGAGGAATCTCCCTGACCTGATTGCTTAACTAAAGTTTTCTTAACAAAGCTCTCAGTGAGCTGATTTTCACAACACTTTAGTAAATACTTTGAAAGATAAGTACGCTCAGTTTAACGTGGTTCAGAGTCTCAATACTCTTACATCCACGGCCTGATTTAACAGGAAATCCACTCCTGGGATTCTTGTTTTTAACGTGCCAAGGTGCACTTACAACTGGACTCACGCCCCTCCACGGAGCTGCCTCTCCTTACAAACAACTTACTCCCAACAAACCTGACTAGAGGGTTTTGGTTTCGGTTAGGGTTTTCTCCAACTAGGTGAGGTTTTCCCTTACAATGTGTTAGCCTTAAAGCTAGGATTAGGAAAACCTCTCTAAGCTATGAGTTACAAGCTGAACACTCAGATAATATATGTGAAGACCCTAATGGTCAGTGTTCTAGGTGTAAGATGTGCTTCCTTATATCTCCCTTTGAAACGCACACAAACTCTCACACCCTCACAGCTCGTAGGTGTAGATTTTCTCCTCTCACACACACTTCAATCCGCAGCTGGAAGCTTGTATTTATAATGGGGATTCAAATGTATCCGTTGGAGAGGAAAATACATTTGAATCCAGCATTAAATGGTTTCAACCACTTTTCTTGGAATGCGGCCTTTGTCAGTGTCAGAGTTGCTGCCTCGTGCTGATTGGTCCACGTGGCCAGAATTCACGGATCTTTGACTCAGTGGGTTGACCAAGACCCACTGACTTTAGGTAGCTTCCTCCTTCACTGACATGATGATCTTCAGTTGGACTGACTAGTCCTCAGTGTAGTTGTCCTTCAGGGACTGTTTGAAGATCACTCCAAGAAGTTTGTCATAAGGCTGGATGACAAACTTCTCTGACCACAGTAGCCTGACTCCTTCAGGCCTACTTGGTGCAGCACTGATCCTCCTGATCAGGCTCTTCACTGAGTGGTCCATCAGACTTGGCTTAGATCAGCCTGACTTGCACTCAGTGGGACTTCCTTCAGGCTTCTCCATTGGTTCAGGTTGATGGCATGTCTTCAGTCAGCTCTTCTGGTTGTCATCTTGATATCTTCAGGCTGTGTTGAGAAGTTCCCCCTCGCTGAGTTCCCCCTCAACTGAGCAACCTATTCTACTGAGAGCTAACCTAGCCTGACCTGATCTAAAGGATACTATCCTGACTGCTTTCATACCTATTACATGTCGTTTTGGAAAATCATCAAAACTAAACATATCCCAACAATATTTTTTTAATTAGAATCAATTTTGAAATAAAATGAAATATCATAAATAAATGCATGTATACAACACTTACCCAATTTTCTTTAGCCTCATTCGATTTCCAACCGTCTTTCTCTGAAGAATGTGTACGGACATAGAGTTCAATTCTATCACAATCTTTTCCATTTAACTCTTGTTCAGACTGCAAAAAAAAAAAAAAATATATCAATATATATTTAATTAATAAATTACACTTATTAAAAATTATCAATAAATATTTGTAGGTACAATATTGTAAAACTCACAATTTCATGGCTCCTTACTGTAAAAGCTTTTCTGCCAGAAATATGCTTAGATCGCAACTTAGTCCTATTTTTTTTATTCACTTCACTTACATGCTGCAAGAACAATACAATTTTAATATACAAAATTCTACACATAATATTATCATATGATTTAAACATAAAATATATTTTTATGTATCATTACCTTGAATTTATCCGATGCAAAATGTTCACAGAGTTCTTCCCATTGTTTTTGGTTAGGACATATACGTGGTTTGTTGTTCTTTGCCTCTTCCAAATTTGCATACTTTTGAAAATGCTTGTTCAACCTATGACGTTGATTTCGAGTGCTAGTTTTCAGTCTATCGATTAAGCATTCTTTCACTCCAGGAGTATCAACGTTAATATCCATGTACATCTACATTGCATATGAATATATCAGATCACAAAGGATGAAATTAATGAGATCAATTTAGTACCATACCTTTAGATGAGAAAACCCAGGCTCCAATTCATTTACTTCCACGTCTTTCCACTTTTTTGGAACTGGAAGCACATCTCGAGTCACTACGCCAATTTGGCTTGCAAGCTTCGCAGCCTCGTCTCCATCTTTTGGTCTTCCGATTGATGGTGCTATGTTTATCTTTATTTTTCTTTTATTAGTGTCATAGTACCTCAGTATTCCCACACCTTTTGTTAGGCCTCTGCTTTTTTTCTTAGATCCTGCAACTACATATGGGATTAAAATTTTGTTACAATAAGGTACCCAAATAATCATAACTATACCTAAAGTAATAAATTTTACCTGTTGCATCAGTCACATCTTCAGTTGGTGGAATTTCAAATGTTTCACAATTGGGTAATCCAGGACTTTGAGTTGATGAATTTGGTGCAACGAGATCACTCTTACGAGTATGATGTGTTAAAGTACTTGGACTTCCATTTGAATTCAGATTTGTATTGGTTTGAGTTATCTTAGTCCTCTTTTCTTGTGTATTATTCTTCAAAGCACACGACAATCCATTATCCTTGTTTAGATGTTCTCTAATATCGGTCCTTGCAATGAAATTACGTTTTTGTCGCGAGCCTCCTCCAGGAGCCATTGCCTAAAATATTGAAGAAAATATTCACATTAAAATATCATCCATGGTTCATAATAAAGAGTTGTGGAAATTGATCGAATAACAAAAAAAAAAAAAACTAAAATAAATCCCAAATAACACCATAAGTCTCGCTCGCACACACATATTTATGCACATTGTTACACCATTAAAATATGAGCAAAGAGAAAGAAGAGTACAACCAGAAAAATATAAATCATACATAAATAATTTTGAATGAGATTCGTAACCAAGTATTTTTTTTTCCCACTCGCTTGATCCCTTATATTTTCACAGTGTATATTTCTCCAAACCTCACTCAACAAACCTTTTAACCAATAATACAAATAGAGGTTTAAAGATCTGTGTAAGATATTTAAAAGTTTAAAAATACCGAGGTTCAAATATATTTGGGGCAACACATTCGCATAAATAAACAGATCTTTAATGAACCGTGTATTATATATAGAGTTTTAGCAATTGTATTCGCATATACCCATTACAAGAGAGGTGAGAGTAGAAAAATACCTGTTGTTTACGTAAAATGTATAGCAAAATGAAATACTGAATAAGCTTGAAAAGAAAAGCGTCTAAAATATGTATTATACGGTTGAAGCAGGCACGATGATAACGAGAAGAGAGGAGTTATTTTTTGTGCGTATACATATATAGGTTTAAAAAATAGAAGATTTTCTTAAAAGGGAAAAAAGGAAAAAATAATAGAGAGAAGATTAATATAAGATTTTATGCGTAGGTGATGGTATTAAAGGCACCTATTTTTTAGGGATTATCTTTGAAAAGATCTTCAAATATAATTTGAAAGACCCGCTACAAACTTTTGGCTCCATAGGATTAGCGCTAATTTTTTAATATTAACTTAATTAATTATAATTTATTTAATTTGGACATAATAAATTATTTTTATGTTTATGGAATAAAATATTATATTTTTTAAGTAATATAATAATTTTATTTATGATTGGAATTTTTAACTAACTATTGTTTTGAGTATTATTGACTATTGCTTGAATTATTACTACATATTTTTTGGGGTATTATTGACTATTGTTTAAGATATTACTGACTATTGCTTAAAGCATTACTAATTATTATTTGTGGCATTGTTGACTATTTCTTGGGGTATTACTGACTATTGCTTGAAGTATTACTAACTATTGTTTACTATTGATTAAGGTATTGTTGATTATTGGGGTATTGCTGACTATTGTTTGTAGTATTACTAACTATTGTTGGGGTATTGTTGACTATTGCTTAATGTATTGTTGATTATTGGGGTATTGGTATTATTGATTATTACTTGGGGTATTAGTGATTATTGTTTGGGGTATTAATGACTATTAATTGTTTATTGTTGACTATTGCTTAATGTATTATTAATTATTACTTTGGGTATTGTTGATTATTGTTTAAAGTTTTATCGATTATTGTTTAATGTATTACTATTATTATATAACTAGACAAGGCTTGAACGGGAATTTATATGTGTATTACTTATTTACACTGAAGAGTCTTACTTGTTCAGTAAAAACAAACTAAGACTCTTCAGTTAGAGCAACTAGTATCTTTTAGTGAAAACAACTAATATTTTTTAGTAAAAACAACTAATACCCTTCAATGATTCATGTATGAACCAACTTCACTCTAATCATACTTTTTTTTTTCCTTTGCTTATCATCAAATTTGTAGACTATATATTTTTTTTGCTCTTTTATTTTTTGAGTAGGTCTTGTATGAGAACGTCTCATGACATGATACAATGAGAATGTGTATAACTAAGGCATTGTCTCATTAACACTTTGGTAGAGGTAGATGTTAATTTGTGTTGTCTCATGACATGAGACAGTCTCATACAAGTTTTTGCCTTATTTTTTTTCCGTAATTACTATTATTTTCTTTTATTAAAAGATATCTCATGATTAGTCACCCTCCAATAAAATTTGTTCATGATTTACATTGACTAGTATCATTAGATCTATTCACTAATATCATATAACAAAAGTTTGTGTGATATCGTTTTATAACGAGACGGTTCACAAAATAATACAAATTAACACACACTCATATCAAAGTATTAATGCATCATGCCAAATTTATACCCCGTCTCATACTGTGAGACGGTCTCATGCAAATCCTATTCCATTAGATTTTATATTATAATATTAATTTATAAGTGTAATGGTATTTGAGAATGCATATATTAGTATTAATTTTATACTTATGATAAGTTCCACATGAGTGCTTGTGTTCATTAATAATTATATATACATTTTTTACAACACTTCTAAATGTTTAATGGGTAAGTCTCATGTGATAGTTGATGCACAGTAATGTATATATAACAAAGATATTTAAAAAGTAGATTTTACGTAAATTCTAGTATAACAAAGATATTTTGAAAAAGAGATATTTGTATATATAACAAAGATATTATAAAATATACTCAATCGCATATTAATTTGTGGTTGCCACCAAACTTGGCCAAATCTCAAGATGAATAAATTTTTATATTTTAAAATCTTCTTCAACTTTGTCACGTACACTATATTTTACTTTATCAATTATTTTATTCGTTTCAAATATTTTTCAATCATTAAACATAAATTTATTTTTAAATTACTAGGCACATTAATTTATGTAATTTTAATTTTATATGATTTCTCGTTCATAAAAGATAAATATGTAATATTAGAAATAAAATAAAAATAAAATTACACAATGGAACAATCATATTATGTTTATGACAAAGTATATAGAGTAAAATTGGTTCATATTTGAACAATTGAAGGATGTTAGTTGTTTTAACTAAAGAATATTAGTTATTTTCACTGAAGGGTATTAGTTATTTAGTGTAAATAAGCTAGTACTCTTTAGTGAAAATATCAAAATTGAAATCAACATTGTGCTTAAAATTCATGTGCTTATTAGAATTTGTGGTAAGATATTATTTTTAGCAAATTTGTATCCATCAAATATGTAGAAAATAATTTAAGTCGGTTGAGAAGTAATTGGTTCTAACGTGGCTGTACTAAATTTTTTTAGAATTAGGATTCTTAGAAAAAAATATTGAAAATCTTGGGGTAAATCTTTAAATCTAAATTCATCCCTATAAAAAATAATCTACACTAATATATAGTTCATAAACGTGGGAAAAAGTTCATCCCAATTCCCTGCTACTTGGAATTCACCCGCGCAACCTCTCTCCCTTCTCAACTTCAATTACTAGCAGCCTCCAATTCACAATTTTCTCTTCACAGACCTCCATCGACCCGCGCTCCACGCCGCTGTGCCTCCAGTTCACAACTTTCTCTTCCTCTCGTCCTGTGCCTTCACGCAACTGTTCCACGACCTCCATCGCCCCACGCCCCTCACGACGCGTCTCACGTGAACCGTGACATATCCCGCCCTCTTCGAGCCTCATCCTCTCAGGTATTATGCTCGCTCTTTTTCATGCTCTATTTTATTTTTCTAATTAATTGAAAATTCGAAATATCAGAATATTTGATCTGATTGAAATTCACATGTGTTTTAGTTTTATTTTGTGGAAAATAATTGAAGGCGTGAATTCTTTCAGGAATTTGATTTTACATAGTATCTAAAAGTTATGTGGGTGAATAGCGATATCCCTTGGATTTTAAGCTCAATTTAATTTTAATTTAGACTTTTTTCAAAACATGCACAAACACATCGTCTTTTTTTTTTTTTTGGAGTTGAGTATTATTGATTACTTTTTGAGGTATTACTTAATACTTCTTGGGGTGTTAATAATTTTTGCTTAAGGTATTTTTTTTTAATATAAGTGCATATTAGAACTATTCATATTTCAATGCTTGTAATATATATATTTTTACATTATCCATTACATAATATTCAAAATTATTTTATTATATTTCTAATTTATTAATGATTAGAACTGTCTATCATTATTTAACTAAATTTATAATGCACTATTAACAACTTTCTTTCAAATATACTAATTAAAACTGACATCTAATTTATCATATAACTAGAGCATAAATTATGTCAATTTTCTATTCAAATTTTTTTTATTGATAAAACACATTAGCGTTAATAATTAATAAAAATAAATAATTATTTTAGTACTTTCGCCCAAGAAGAATAAGAAATAAATTATTGTGGTAGTTACTAAAAAAGTAAAATAATTAATATGTTTTGATTAATAAGTAACAAAAAGTTATCATAATTAATAAGATATACATTTTTTTAAATAATCACCCATTCCAAATATATAACATATAATTAGTTTTAAAAAACATATAATTAGTTTCATTACTTGATAGATTAGTACTTCAAAGTGAAACGAAAATCAATTAATAGATATATGAGAAGTTTCCTTGATATATGAGTGGATTATGCAAGTGTGTCTAATAGAATGGTGGAAGAATGGTTAATATGCTAGGCAGTGGTAATGGACTGGGGTTGGGGGGGGCCATGCCCTCCCCTCCCGAGGTATAACGTAGTTTCGCCTCTGAGTATATTGGTAGATAATTGTGTTGCTTCTGTTTAATTTGGCAGTAGTATCTGAGTAGATAATTTGTATTCTTGTTAAGAATTACGCTGCGTCTTTCATCATCTGATATGATTGGAATTTTGAAATTTGTAGAGTGTAATAATAGAAGGACCTCTTCCCAACAGAAATTTGTATGCGTTAGTTGTCAGAATGTTCTCTATCTTCTAAACTTGTCAATTGGTTAAATTTTGTGTAAATCATGTCATTCCCTTATAACTCAACATGTTTCTCCTTAGAAATTGAAAGTAGTTATGTTTCTTGATTGTCTAAATATTTACACGATAGGTGCACTGCAAAAATGGACAAGACCTGGATGACTGCTACCAAGTGGTCTAAGAGTTATATAGGTGGAGTAAACAGTTTTATGCAATTCGTTAGAACTCATATGGGTAGTGAGTGTGATGTTCGTTGCCCGTGTAGAAGTTGTTTGAACTTAAAAATAATAGATCAAAATACAGTTAAAGTTCATATAATGGAGAAAGGAATAGATCCAAGGTACATTACATGGTTTTATCATGGTGAGCATAACTCGAATGACGAGGGTATAAGAGCTGAAGAAGATAGTGGTGAGGAAGATAATGATATTAATGAAATGTTGTTTGACATTGGTGAACAATACTCTCAAGAAAATAATTATAATTTACCAACGGGTGATAGAAACACATATGGTCTCCCTGCATATCTTGAGGCACTAATGGTGGATACTCAAACAGAACTATATCCTGGTTGTAAGAAGATTTCTAAGACATCGTTTATCATCAAATTGCTCCATTTAAAAGTATATAACAAGTTGAGTAATAGAGCTGTAGATATGATATTGAGTCTGATGAAATCAGCATTTCCTGATGGTGAGACACTTCCAGGCTCTTGCTACGAAGCTAAACGATATTTACGCAACTTGGGATTAGGATATGAGTGTATCCATGCATGTAAGTATGATTGTGCCTTATTTTGGAATGAGAATAAAAATTTAGAGGCTTGCCCTTCTTGTGGAACTTCTCGTTGGAAAACCAATGATGGTAAAGGGAAAAAAGTACCTCATAAAATCTTAAGGTATTTTCCAGTGACACCTAGATTACAACGCCTTTTCATTTCTTCAAAAACCTCCAAAAATATGGTTTGGCATAAAGAAAAACGTATTGATGATGAGTATATGAGACATCCAGCTGATTCTATAGCTTGGAAAGACTTTGATAGTGAGTTTCATTGGTTTGCTAATGATCCAAGAAATGTTAGACTAGCCTTAGCTACTGATGGCTTTAATCCATTTGGAAACTTGAGCACTAGTTATAGCATGTGGCCAGTTATTCTAGCGCCGTTGAATCTCCCTCCTTGGGATTGTATGAAACAACCATTCCTTATGTTGTCTTTGCTTATCCCGGGGAAAAAGTCACCAGGGAAAGACATCGATGTGTACCTACAACCGTTAATTAAGGAACTAACTGAATTGTGGGTTGAAGGTGCAGAAACCTTTGATGTCTCATGTAAACAAAAATTTCAGATGCATGTTGCTGTCTTATGGACAATAAATGACTTCCCAGCGTATGGTGATATATCTGGATGGGTGACTAAAGGATACATGTCTTGTCCAGTTTGTAATAAGGAAACATACTCTCAGAGACTACGCAATAAGTTGTGTTTCATGGGACACCGACGTTGTTTACCCAAAGATCATCCTTGGAGGAGAAGTAGAAATTTCAATGGTGAAATAGAAAATGGCGAACCACCTAAAGAATTAAGCGGAGAGGATGTATTGATACAATTGGAGAGACTTCAAGAGCAAACACCAGGAAAGCACTGCACTAAGAAGAGAAAACGCATGCCTGAGGAATTGAATTGGTCTAAACGTAGTATTTTTTTCAATTTGCCTTACTGGAGCAAGTTGAAGTTAAGGCATAATCTAGATGTGATGCATATTGAAAAAAATATATGTGAGAGCATATTAGGAATCTTAATGAGTATAGACGGGAAAACAAAGGATACAATTAAGGCTAGACAAGATTTAGAGGACATGAGAATTCGTAAAGAGTTGCATTTAATTAAGAGAAGTGATGGAAAATATTTTGTGCCAGCTGCAAGTTATGTTATGAATAAAAAAGAAAGGCACAAATTTTGTGAGTTCCTAAAGTCTATTAAATTTCCAGATGGATATGCTTCTAATATCTCACGTTGTGTTGGTACAAGTGATGGAAAGATATCTGGATTGAAAAGTCATGATTGTCATATACTATTACAACGCATACTTCCCGTTGGTATACGTGGATCCTTAAACAAGAGTGTGTGTGACGTACTAGCTGAATTGGGTCATTTTTTTCAACGATTGTGTTGTAAGAAGTTGAAAAAATCAGAATTGCATAAAATGCAAGAGGATATCATCTTGATTTTGTGTAAGCTTGAGCAGATATATCCTCCTGCATTTTTTGACGTCATGGTTCATCTATCTATTCATTTACCAAGAGAGGCTTTGATTGGTGGACCAGTCCAATTTAGATGGATGTATCCAATTGAAAGGTAGTTCTTGAATTTTTTTTTCTTATGTGATTTCTTGCATTAAATTCTCATTATTAATAATTATTAATCTACCTTTTAATATATGTAGGTCATTATGTGACTTGAAACAAAGTGTGCGTAATAAAGCTCACCCCGAAGGGTCAGTTGCTGAAGCTTACATAGCGAAGGAGTGCTTAACTTTCTGCTCAATGTATTTGCGGGGTATTGAAACCAGATTCAATAGAGAAGAACGAAACAATGATACAGGAATTGATGATAGTCTTTGGATCTTTAGTCAAAAGTGTCGTCCTTTTGGAGCAGCACAATATGTTCAGTTATCAGAGGATGAGTTCAGTGCGATACAATGGTATGTTTACCAGAATTGCGAGGATATCGAACCATATCTTGAGTAAGTTTATTTTGTGCATACCTTAAGCTATTGAATATTTCTTGAGTATTTAATAAATTTCACATATGCATTAACTTTTTTTTTTATTGTAGGAAGCATAAGCAAGAGGTTCTCTTGAAGGGATGTACAAATATAGATGAAGAACAAAAACAACAATTTCCTAAATGGTTCAAAAATCTTGTAAGATAACTAGACTTTCAGATATTTGTATGCAATGTCAGAATATCTCACTATAACTTAACTGATTTTCTTTTCACATTTTTTCCCAGATGACTCAATTATATCATGCAGATCGATCAAAATCGAATGAGTCTCTTTATTCTCTTGCTTGTGCACCTTCTAGGTGTGTAAGAAAGTACACTGGGTGCATTGTGAATGGTGTGCGATTTCTCACTATAGAACGTGATATTCGTCTTAAGAGTCAAAATAGTGGGATTGTAGTAGAAGGGAACCATGGTGAAGATAACATAGATTTTTATGGTATTTTGACGGAAATAATTCATCTAGACTATGTGAATGATAGGCATGTTACTATATTCAAATGTGAATGGTTTGATCTTGGGACTAAAAAAAATAAATTGGGAATACAAAAAGAAGGAAATATAACAAGTATTAGAGTAACGGGAAAATGGTACGAGAATGATCCTTTCATATTGGCCAATCAAGCCAGACAAGTCTTCTACATTAATGATCCCAAATTAGGAGCTGATTGGCGAGTAGTGCAACTATTCCAACACAGACATATATATGATGTTGCTGAGATGCAAGATGAATCAATTGATCTTGATGAAGATCTGGGAGAAGACGAAGTATATCAAGAGAACCATATTGACGATGAATTTGAAGTCAATCTTAGTGAAATAGACTCACTAAATAGAGAGGAGGTAGAGTTTGAAGATATTGAGAGCTTGATAATTTCAAGTACACACGATGGACGTGAGGAAGTGAACTTAGATAATTCTGATGAGGATGAGTTAGATGACACGATAGTCGATTATTGCAGTAGCGGAGAGGATTCCCAGGAAACTAGTGTTTCCGACGACGAGAGTGATGATGACAATTCAATAATTTGATGGTAATATGTTCATGTCTATGTGTGTGGTCTCATTATATTCAATAATACTGTTTATTTAAAATTGACAATAAGAAAATAAATTTCAATATCTATGTGTATTTTTTTTTTCCACTCTTTGATTACACTTCTTGTTCTATTGCAGAAACTTGTGTGGGATTAAAGGACAATTAAGCAAGCTGCATGCTAGGAGGAATCTCTTGTGGAAGCTGTTAGTCAGGTAATTGGATCTCAAACTAAGACCGAATTCAAAAAATAGAAAAAGTGAAAAGAAAGTTATAATTCTTACCCTCACTAATTTGTAGTTTAGCTGAATAAGAATGAACTCAACACATTTGCTCCTTTTTCTTATAAGATGTTGTAGCAATTATATTTCTTATACATTTTATTAAAGCAATGTCTTTATTCTGGTAGTCTTGTTTGCTGAGGAAACCTGCATAGGAGTATGTGGTTGATATCTTAAATTAGTCCAAGATGCAATGCTTCTTATTTTGTTGGTTTTCTTAATTCATTGTGTTCCTTGATTAATAAGTTATGGCGTTGCCTTCTACTTTCAGGTTGGTTACTACGAGATTTTGAATACTTTTTCATGCTTTCCCTTTTAAAAATAGAGGATTTTTCTAATCCTGACGACAACCTTGGATCCCAAAGACCTCTGGTTTCCATGATAATTGTTTTAAGATCTTTAGTATTTGTTTCAGTTTTGATGAGTCGTATAAGACACACTTTTCCATTTTCCCATTTCTTTGATTCGGCTTGGATTTGAGTTCTTAAAAAATGTAATGAACCAATTTTTTTTATCATGTTTTTTTTTATATTCTGTTTTAATACTTGAGACACTCCTTATATTTTTCTATCATAATATACCACCAATTGTTCCTAGTTTGTTTCTTACACTATTGCTTATTTGATTTTGCATAAATCACAATTGTAAACACTATGCATGTTCTTGAACAAGCTCATTATATTAGGCTTCATAATTTACTTTTCTTTGCAATCAAAGATTGATGTGATGATTTTAGTTAAACTACTTAAAACTACCATAGTTGAACAAATATACATCTTTATGACATTAAATATAGTTATCAATTATTATTAAACTCATCATCTACTTGTATTGTGGACAAAGTGGAATAACTCAAATGACCAGAGCTTCACTACTCGATGACTAAGACATTACGAGTTTGAGGTATTGTGAAGTAAGAATATTTATCATTAATTAGTTAAAAAAAATAATGAAAAATAATGCTGCCATGAAAATATATTATTTATGACGTTGAATATATTCAACAATTATTATTGTGACAAAAAATTGTAACTAATTAATTCAAACCAATAACAATATTATTTTTATGACAAAAAATATCATTGCCATAAAAATTATATTTTTTTATGATGTTGAGTATCATGACAAATTATAAAATCATCACTAATAATAAATTCGGTAAAACAATTTTGTTAGTAATTATTTCAAATAATTAATAATGAAAATAACATCATCATGAAAATATATTCTTTACATCACCGAATATATTCAACCTTTATTTTTTAAATCATAAAATTTATTATTGTGACGAAATTTTGTGTCATTGTTTATTTTAGAATTTTAATGACGAAAAAGTAGCATTGTCATAAAAAAATAATTTTCACAACGTCGAATTTCGTCACCGTTCATTTATTAAAATTGTCACCAATTATTATTGCGACGAAAGAATTTTGTCGCTAACTGTTTTGAATAATTAATAACGAAAAATAACATCGTCATCAAATACATAATTTTATGACGGAAAATTTTGTCATAAATTATTATTAAAATCGTCACCTATTACTATTGCGACGAAATAGGTTATGTCGTCATGAAATTTATGAATTAGTGACGAAATAAATTATCAATTGTGACAAAATTATATTTTGTCACAACTTATAGTGTTTTAATGACGAAAATAAAATTTATCACCTTTAAATATCAAATTGTGACGATTTTAATGACGTCACAAAGAAATTCGTCACGAAATGTGTGATTTCTTGTAGTGATATTGTCTATTTTTTTTTCTCCGAGTATGACGGTGCCCATTTCGGGGCGCTACAGCGTGGTATCAGAGCTGAGGTTGAATTTTTCCTCCTCGAAAGTCAAATATTTTGAAAATGAGATGATTATGTATGACAAATATATATATGAAAGTTTTTATTTGATGATTAAGAATGAAAGTTATTATAAAAAGGAGTCCAGGGCCAACACACATCCAAATCGCCTCCATGTAACCACATGAGATTTGTTTTAAAGACATTGCAAAGAGTTTTATTGAAATGATCCACGTTTAATGATTTTATGTTTATGAAAGAAAGAGATTTATAATCATGTCAAATGACGATGAGAATGAGTTATATGACAAGAGAAATGTCTATGAAATGTGCCAAGGAAAAGGATGAGAATGAAAGAGTTATTGCAAGTATTTTGACTGTTAAATTGTTAACTATTTTGGTTTACAATTTTTTTTATTGAAATCTACTCATTGTTTTAAATGTAACCCCTGAAATTGTGCGAATAAAGTTTGACTTAGAAGTATTTACCTAGCATATGAGACCATGGGAAAGCTTGTATTTTTGGATAGGTGAGACACGTAGGTAAGTCTAACTCTTGGTATGATCGTCATAAACTATGAGGTGGTGAAGCTCTTGGAAGATAGATTTTGTTCCAACCATCACGTGGTGTGTTAAATGTGATAGATTCGATTATTCATTTTCAAAATTTGGTGATGCGCTAGCTTAGAAGCATGTAACTAATGAGGTACATAACACTAGAGCGTAGGAGACTAGTCATTGAATTCTCTATCTAAGTTGCATCACATGTGTATACTCCGACCCATATACATACATCTATCAAACATTAACCCAGAGAAAAGGTAGGAGAAACAATATTCGGGTTTAGGATGCTCCACTTTATGGATGTTTTTTTTAAGGAAAGAATTGTGTCAATGAGTTTAGGCTTGGAGAATGAACAACGACCAATGCCAAATAAAAAGAGAAATGATGTACTACAACCTGGACCAAGAAGAAATACTTTGGCCAGAAATGTTCGACCTTCTATAATCTTAACCTTCAAGAACGACCCCACCTTGTCAAACTTGCAATAAAAATTATTAAGGGGAGTGTCTCTTAGGAATGCACACCTACTATTTTGTTGAAAACCAAGTCACTTGACCAATGGGTACCCAAGATGGGAGTGGTAGAATTATTGGGTCAAGCAGAAAGGTAATGCCAAGATGAATGAAAAAGAGGGGTGAAAAATGGAACAACTAGACCAAGATGACAGGATAAATGAAATTATGAGATACTCGACTCAAATATGTCTATCTATATCTTATCTTATAATGGAGTATCACACTCTTCATATTTGATACCATTAAGAAGGAATTTATGTTAAATTGTGTTAGGAATCTGAATTTAGAAGTTGTAGCGTCTTCAGGAGGAAACATTTGTAGAAAAAAAATTATACATATATATATCCTGGCGTGTAAATTTATATGTCGATGGGAACGACCTAACTACCATTTTGCTTGTGATGAAGGACCTTGGTGCCATTCTGGGAATAGACTGGTTGAGCAAACACAAAGGTAGTATCAATGTGTAAAATATAAAGTAGACCTAGAAACATTAGAAGACGAGCATCTTTACTTTTAATAGAGAAAATATGTTAGGGCACACACTTATTATGTACGCATGAAAGTTAAACCGTTGAAGAAAGAATGATGTTAAGCGTACCTAGTGAATACTGTGAAAGTGGACAAAGAGAAAGTTTACACCAGTAGATGTATCCATAATGAAGGACTATCCTAATGTCTTTCTAGAAGATCTTTCTGGAATTCGCCTCAACTGACCCACAAAATTCACCATCGACCTAGTCCATGGGGATACCCAGTATCGAAAGCTTCATATTGACCAGAACAAAAAGTACTACAAGAATTGAAAGTACTAATAGAAGAGTAATTAGATAAGAAGTTTATTCAAACTAGTGTTTCGTCAAGAGAAGAACACGTTTTATTTGTAAAGAAGAACAATTAGGATGTTGAATACCAAGAACTTAATTAGCTGACCACTAAGCATAAATATACCCAAGAATCGTGTATCGTTGCAATCATTTGAAGAACTCGATACTATTTTCCATGATATAGCTCAGGTCCAGGTATCACAAACTCAAGGTCAGTGAAAGTGATATTCCTAAAACCGAATATACGACACAAAATATCATCAAGAGTTTAGTGTGATGTCATTCAGATTTACAAATGCACCCGTAATATTCATGGATTTGATGAACCATGTGTTCATGAATTCTTGGACAAATTTATCACATTGTTTATTATGACATTTTGGTTAACTCAAAGGTGTTAGACAACCTGAACAACACCTCAAAATAGTTTTAGAAGTATTGTGTCAAGACGTGTTGTAGGCTATGTTTAGCAAGTGTGAATTCAAGCTCAATATAGTGGCTTTAGTAGGGTAATATGATTTAAGTTAATTTCGCTAAAGTTGAGACCGTTTTGAATTGGAAAATACCGGCTAATACAAATGAAGTTTGTAGTTGGGTACTATCTAAGGTTTATACACACTTATTATTCTCGTTTTGTAAAACCACTCATGCATCTTACGAAGAAGAGCAGGAGATTCAAGTAGCATCCAAGTGTGAATCCAATTTTTAGGAATTAAGGGAAGTTAACAACCACATCAGTTCTGATAGTGTCAGAAGGATCAGAAAGGTATATAATCTACACAAACCTCTCTTAAGTCAGATTAGGTTGTATTTTGATGCAACATGAGAAAGTCATAGCTTACGCATCATGACAAATGAAAGTACATAAGAAAATATATGACGTATTGACTTAGCGTTAGCCGCAGTTGTGCACGCATTAAAAAAAGTTGGAGTCATTATTTGCATAGTGTGAAGTGTGAAATTTACAGACCATAAGAGTTTAAAATATTTTTCACACAGGAGGAGTTAAACATACATTAGAGGAGGTGGTTAGAATTAATTAAGGATTATGATTGTATCATCCTCTATTACTTAGGCAAGGCACGTATAGTAGCAAATGCATTTAGTAGGAATGTGAAAGTCATTAGCATTGCTACCCACAAAAAAAAAAGATAAGACGACTAAAGAAATTCGCAAGATGAAGCTGACCATTGTCAAACCAAATTAATCAATCTCTACTAGACAAAATGTCAGTTCAACCGACGTGGAGAGAACAAATAATAGAAGTTTAGAAGAGCAGCTGATAAGCAACAAGAGTCAAGGAGGATTTAACCACAGACACTACTATAGCCCAGATGGAGCATTACTATTTAGAAGTACAGTATGGGTACGAAAGAAGGATGAGATACGAGATGAAATAATAAGAGAAACACATTGCACACCATATACAACACATCCTGGAGAAACGAAGATTTATAAAGAACTCAAGGGTATCTTCTGGTGGAGGGGCATGAAATGACCAATCACACAGCTCGTTAAGAGATGTCTCACTTTCCAAATGATCAAGCTTGAACATCAATGACTAGTGGAATCATTGATACTGTTGGAAATTTCATAATAGAAATTGGACCACGTGAAAATGGATTTTGTTATAGCTTTACCTAAAAGTTCTTAACAACATAACTAGACACTTCTTATATATATATATGAATTAAATTTTAAAAGAATTCTATATTTTATTTTCTTAAATCCTTTTACATGATTGAAGTACTGGAAGTCCTTGATATGTGGTAAAAATTTCAGATTTTTATGAGATTGTTTCGATTTCATATGATTTTCTTAAGAAAGTGTTTTACAGAAATAAAAACGTCTCGTTTTAAGGTGTGTTTGTAAAAATCTCCATAGCCAGCTTACTTCGAATTCATGGATGAATTTTTACTGAGTTGTTTTAATACCTCTTGGGTGCCTTAGGAATTTTACCTAGCCACTTTTGGAGTAATATCCTATTTTTAGTGATTTTTCTCCCAAGTAGTGTTTCTCCAGTGAAATCGAACTGCTTTTATCCTCTATTAGGATTTAGCCTTATATTTTTATAAGCAATACACGAATTTTACCAAATTCTAGAAAATGATTTGACGTATGACCTGTTCATGACCTGTTTTTCAGTCAATTTGAAAAAATCATAAGAAAATATCTACATGATTTTGAATTGAAATTTTTATTTTATGTATCTATACAAGATATGAACTTACTGTATAAATTTCATAATTTTTGTTAGGATAAAAATTGCTAGTTTTAATGAGTTAAAACAAACCAGAAGATGTAATAGGACCATCTGGACCTGTTAGCCAGATGATGATCTAGATTAGGACTCAGTCTAGGGGGAACTGCCAGACCAGAAGACTTCACCAGAAGAGTCACCAGAAGACCCCACCAGAGGACTTCACCAGAGGACTCCACCAGAAGACTTCACCAGATGAGATCTGACCAGAGGCAGAGGACCTTCCCCAGACCAGACGAGTCCGGACCAGACGAGTCTGGTGGAACAAAAGATGCTCAGTTTGATCTCATGTTTCCACTGAGTATTCTGGTTGTTCACCAGATTACGACCAGAAGACACCGAGGTTGCCTGGTGTCTGGTCTTGCCTTCTCTGGAGAGAATCAGAGTTAGGCAGAGGAAGCTATTGACCGTTGGTGATTCAAATCAAGTCAACAAGATCAGGATTGGAAAGTATTTGAAGATAATCAATCCAAGAATCCCACCAACCCAATCAATCAATTAGGGAATTGATTGATTGAGGCTTCCTTATATTGAGGATCTGATTGGATTAGCCCTCCAACGGCTAGCCCTAATCCCCTCTATAAATATGAGAGTGCAGTTCAAGAAAAAGCTCTAGAGAGACCATATACGCGCATAAGTCCAAGCTTTTGATATTCACTCTAAGCACTCTTGTTGTTCATAATATTTATCTACTCTTAAGGAGTTCGTGAAACCTCAACCTGTTCATCTACCAAATAAGGTTGTAGGCTGTTGATCTTTAGATTGAGATTAAATCTAAAGAGGCTGTAAGAAGGAACTGGTACTTCCAAATTCCAGTGAGTAAGTTTGTTGGTTGGTTGTTAGTGAGACCCCTTGGATATAAGGGAGAGTGGACGTAGGATATTCAAATCCGAACCACTATATATCGTGTGTTCCTTATTGTTTTCAATTTACTTATTGTTCTTTTGCTTATCACTCTCTTGTAAAAGACTTTGAAAGACATTCAACTTAAGCTTCCGCAATTAATCTAACTAGTGGGACCAACAAGTGGTATCAAAGCAGTGTGTCCAACGACCACTGCTTTGAAAAGCTTTTGGTGGTCACCGGGCAGATCCATTGCTCTTTAGTGCTTTTGTTCAAGTTCTTGTTATTTCCCTTAATTCCTTTTCAAAATGTCTGCAAAATCTTCTTACAAGAGCCGTAAGCTTCCAGAATTCTCTTTTGAGGATTACAGCCACTGGAGCTTCATGATGAGCAATCATCTTGGAGCTATTCACCACCGCATGTTAGATGTGGTTGAAAGTGGCCCCATTCAATTTTACTGGACTCCTATTGATAGTGGCAGGTCAGAGTCCAGAGAAGAAACTAGTGAAGCTGCCCAAAAAGCTGCAGAGGATAGAGTCCCCAGGCAAAGAATCCTAAAAAAGAAAGATGAGCTTGACAATGATGAAAGAAAGCTCTACAACTTGGACCAGGTGGCAAGAACAGAGATCATCAACACACTTACTAAAGAGGTGATTGAAAAGGTCAGAACATGTGCCACTGCCAAGGAGATGTGGGACAAACTTGCACTTCTCTGTGAGGGAACAGAGAAGATCAAAGACAACAAGCTCCAAGCTGTTCAACACTCGTTTGACACCTTCAAGGTGAAACCAGACGAGACCATTGACCAGCTGGACATGCGTCTCACAAACCTCCTAAACAAGGCTAGTGCCTTAGGTAAGTCCTACTCTGAAAAAGAAATTAATAGTAAAATCTTGCGCTCACTAACCAGCAGGTGGAGAATTAAAGTCACTGTGATCAAGGACAACAAGGATCTCAATACTCTGGATCATCATCTTCTGTTGTCTGATCTTAAAGCCTATGAGTACGATCTTCAAGAGGAGGATCAAACAGAAGAGGTTTCCTCTTCTGGTCAGAAAGGTGTTGCATTCTCTTCAACTATCAAGCCTGATGTCAAGCCAAAGGAGTCTACTGCAGATGACTTGAGCCTCAAGGAGCAGGTAGCACTTCTAACTCGTAAATTAGATAAAATGAGTTCAAAATATGGCAGGTACAAAAGGCATTGGAAGGAATCTACCAGAGACAGAAAGAGTTCCTTCAAGCCTGCAGAGAAGGAGAAGACATCTGGAGACTCAAGGGAGACCAGATTCAGAACTCCAGAGAGGAGGAGAGATGACAACCCTGGCAACTCTGGGAGATCAGATTATCAGAGGAGGGATGGTAGCTCTGGCAGACCTGACTACCAGAGGAGAGAAAGTAGTCCAGCCAGATCAGACTACAACCAGAGGAGGAGAGAGCCAAGTCCTAGTCCCAGAGGAGACAATGCCTGCTACACATGCAACAAGACTGGTCACTACAGTTATGATTGTCCTCAGCTTACTCCTAGGGAAAGAGAAGAGAAAAGGATCAAGAGAGATAGGAGATATGCAGACAAGAGAGCATTGCTGGCAGAAGTAGAGGAGGAGGATACTAGTTCAAGTTCCTCTTCTTCTAACTTTGGTTCAGATGATGATGTGTGTCTTATGGCAGACATCACTGAGGTAAATGAAACTACTCTAGTCCTATCAAATTCCAAATGTACTGAATCCTCTAATTCATCTGGTAACTCCAGAGAGTCTGATATGCAACAAATGCTATCAGATCTCCAAAATTGTGTCCAACTTTGTCAAAAACTTGAGAAAGAGAATGGTAGGCTCAGAGCTGAAGTTCAATCTCTCTCTCATGAGCATAAATCCACCAGAGAACTCATGAAAGATCATTCCAAAGAAGTCTCTGAACTTCAGGATAAGATCACAGAAAGAGATACTCTGGTAGATCAACTCATGAAAGAAAAGAACTCTCAAGAAGATGAGATCACTGAACTCAGAGCCAAATACCAGACTCTTATCAAGGGAAAACAAGTTGCTCACAACATAGAGGAGATACCTATGCCCAGAGAAGCTCCTAAGATACCATCTGTTGTATCTATCATATCAGAGTCTTCTCAGCGCATTTGTGATAAGAGTGGTTTAGGATATTCTGGAATTACCTCTAAAACTCATAAATACTTTTATAATAAAGACAAGTCTGTAAGAGCTGGTAAATTGGTAGAAATCTGGAATGATAAAGACTTAACTGGTAATGGTTACAAGGTGGTTCACAATCCTGATTGGAAAAGGAATCACTCTGTTAATCACATAACATATGGTCCAGAAGAGTTGACTGTTCTGGAAGAGAAGATGCTTGAGAATAAGTGTCAACAAGGGGAACCACTGAAGATTGATGGTTCTGTGAACAATGAGTCACAAGGAGTAGAAATTACTCAAATTGGAGGACCCCAGAGAAATCCTCAAATAGAACCTAAACAGATTAGGGGATCTCAAAGGAAACACTCAAGAAAGGGGAATACCAATCAGAGTAATAACTACCAGAGAAGGAACAATGTTCAACAGCACCAGGTACCCCAGAGACAGTTTTCTCAGAGGAATCAATTCCAGAATAGGTATACTCAAATGAACAATAATCACCAGAGCAAGTCTAATTATCAGAACCAGAGGAGGTCTTCCAGACCCATCTATAGAAAACTAACTGATCTGGGAAGTTATGACACCAGAGATGGTTCTTCTAGGATGTACCCTTACAACCAGACCTTTAAGACCATGTCTTTGAGGCAGGCCATTCCAAAGGCCAGATTTGAGAAAAGGTACACCAGACCTGTTTATAGGAAAGGTGTCCTTATCAGACCAGTAGCTCAATATGTCATTGTAAGAGGACATGTGCTGGTAGATAGATTTGGAAGGAAGATAAGATCTCCTCATCCAGCAAGGGATGATCTTTATCTTTGGATTCCTACAAAACCTGCAACTAACCAATCAGGACCCAGCACTAGTAGGGGACCTAATTGATTTCTCTGCAGGTAGATAAGAGTCCATTGGAGAAAGGATATTCAAGCAACCATGTCTGGTACATTGATAGTGGATGTTCCAAGCACATGACCTTCCAGAAGGATAATCTCCAAGATTTCAAGCCATTCCCTCACCAGCTAAGGGGCAGAAGAAGCAGCAGCAGCAGAAGACACAGAAGAAAGCTGCTGAAGCAACTGGTTCCTCAACCATTGCTTTCTCTGGTTCCTCAGAGGAGGACCAGATCCCCCCTTCTTGAAGTGCTTAAGAAGAAGGGTGATGATGATAAAGCTGTTAAGAAGGCTGGAGCAGCCAAGAGGAAGAGGCCAGAGGAGGCCAGAAAGAAATCTGCCAAGAAGCCAAAGAGAGGCAGAAGAGCTCCTACGTCCCTTCTGGTGGATGAGCCATCAGAGGAAGAAGAGGTTGAGCCTCTTGTGAAGAAATCCAAGGCCAAGAAAGCCATTCTTCAAGATTCAGACTCTGGATCTGATCTTGGAGAGGCCTTGGAGAAGGCTATTGAGGATGCTTCCCAGATGATGGAGGATGCTCCAGAGTCTGTTGTGCCTGCTGGTGTTGACCCAGCAGAGGTAAACCCTTCTCTTCCATCTTCTTCCCCCATTAATCTTGTCTCCCCCTCTACCTCTCCCCCAGATAATATTCCCCATACCCCATCTGCCTCTGGTAACCCTATTGTTCCACCAGAGCAGACCCTTCCAGATACCCCAGTATACACACCCTCCACCATTCCTACCCAAACACCTTCTCCCCCAAATTCCCAAACACATTTTCCCACAAACCCCTCTCCCCCACCTTCTGTACCAGAGGCACCCTCAACCTCTTCTGGTGCAGAAATCCCCCCTTCAAACACTTCCACCTCCCAGATACCTCCTACACCTTCTGTACCAGATGTTCCATCTTCTTCTGGTGCAGAGCTACCCATCCCCTCCACCTCTACTTCACAAAATCCCAATCCTCCCCAAACCCATACAGACCAGGACCCAACCATTTCTATGGCTCTGGGATTCCCTGCCCCTCCCCCTTCTCCTACCTGTTTGACAAGCGGTGATAGTGAAGATGAGGAAGCTTCACTTGAGCCTGCTAACTTAGCACCTTCCTCCTCTGCCTCTGGGCCCAAACCCTTCACTTTCTCTTATGCAGAAATGGGTCCCATTAGGCAGAGTATGAGTGTAAGTGCTCAGCTCTGGCTAAGAGAGCATTTCCCAGTTCTTCTGGAGCATTTACCACTCCTGGCAGAGCTTACTGATGCCAAGGTCTGGAGCAAGGCCAGACTTGAAGATGTGGAGGACCTAATGCTTTTGCTTGAGGAAATGGGTCCCTCCAACTTCACTGCTTGGGAGATTGAGCTAAAGCAAAGGATGAACATTCAGAACCCAGCAGAGCTGGAGACCCCTGGTGCAGCTAAAGTCTTGATTCGCACCCTGCTCATCCAGAGAGGAGTAATGCTCACTCCAGAGGGCCCCACTTACAAGTTTGGTCCTCATTTTGTCTTCCCTCCAGAGCTATATTCAGATGAGGAAGATTTTGAGATGTCTCCTGCTGTGCTCCAGAAGATGAAAGCCTTCTTCAACGAGCAGATCATGTAGATAGGGCGCTTTTCCAAAGCAATTAAACACATGGCCCCTGCTATGATTGAGCATCAGATCAAGCATGAGAGGAGAATCTTCCTGAAGCAGATCAAGTCTACTCTGGCACAGGTAAAAGCTTCTTTCAAGGCTAATGGCTTATTTGTCAAGCTGGATGTCATGCACAGCCAGAAGTAGCTCCAGGAGCACGTGCTGGAGCAGTTGAGGCCAGTCTCTGTGCTCAAAGTGGAGATGGCCAGCCAGATGATTCAGACTGCCAAACTAAAGGACTCCCTTCAGGAGATGTTGGAGAAGCAAGAGAGACTTGTTGCAGATTCTAAAGCTTACCTGGAGGAGGCCAAGCAGCTACGTGATCTTCACTCTTCCTCCAACACTGCCTTGCCTGATCTTATAAGGCAGATGGTGGAGCCCCTCCTTGATGAAGTTAAAAAGGGGGAAGAGAAGGCCAGAACTGATCTGGCGAAGACCACAAATGAAACACTCTTCAGCCATGGAGCTCGTCTGGACCTGCTGGAAAACACTCTGGCCCAGGCTGAGTTGCAGAAGAAGAAGAAGGAAGAGCTCAAATCTCTTTCCATGGCTAAGCAGCTTGATGCAGAAGAGGAGTCAGAAGCTGAGCAGGATCCAATCTCCATCTCTGGACCTGCAAAGAGAAAGATAAGGAAAGTGAAGAAGAGCTTCCTTGAATCAGTGGTTGAAGAAGCAGAGAAGAGATTCAAGGAAGAGTCGCCTGAAGAGAGGCAAGCAAGAATAAGGAAAAACATAGATGAAGAGCAGAGGCTCAGATATGTTAGAAGGCAAAATAAGAAAAGCAGAGAAGCTGGCATCACTCCTGGTGCTAGTGGATCCAGCCAGAAGAGGAAAGGGCCTGTTGAAGTCATGAACATCCTCCCTCTCAGGACAGAAGGGTCCTTTGACTCAACTGTTCCTGTGTCTTTGATAGAAAAATGGAGAGAAGCCAAGACTCTCTGGTTCATTCAACATTACATCCAGAGACCTCCACCAGAGGATGATGCTCTCATCAACAGGACTTTCCATTCTTGGATGCAGGCATATGATGCAGATTTGTACAAGCAGTTGATGGATTCAACTATTGAATTCAACCTGGAAGTCACTGCTCCTGAATTCCATTTTCTCAACACTCCAATGGCAGGAGACCAGGTCGATTGGGCTGAGCTGAAGAAACTGTACAAGACCAAGGTGTTGGTGAACTTCACTCCAACATCTTCTGCAGAGTTGAAGGCCGTCCAGGATAGGTTTCTGGATTGATTTCTGGTGCCTAAACATAACAGAAGATATGCTTAGAATAGGACCATAATTGCTTTGTAATCTGTAATCATCTTTGTCCTTTTTATCAATGAAAATCTCATATCTTCTCTGTTCAAAAGACAACCTCTTGTTGTCTTATTTGCCTGATAAGATCTATTCTAAGGTCTTATCCTTTATTGTTTTCTTGCTTAAGTTTACTTTTGATCAGTTCTGGTAGTGTTTTAACTCCATCAAAAAGGGGGAAATTGTTAGGATAAAAATTGTTAGTTTTGATGAGTTAAAACAAACCAGAAGATGTAATAGGACCATCTGGACCTGTTAGCCAGATGATGATCTAGATTAGGACTCAGTCTAGGGGGAACTGCCAGACCAGAAGACTTCACCAGAAGAGTCACCAGAAGACCCCACCAGAGGACTTCACCAGAGGACTCCACCAGAAGACTTCACCAGATGAGATCTGACCAGAGGCAGAGGACCTTCCCCAGACCAGACGAGTCCGGACCAGACGAGTCTGGTGGAACAAAAGATGCTCAGTTTGATCTCCTGTTTCCACTGAGTATTCTGGTTGTTCACCAGATTACGACCAGAAGACACCGAGGTTGCCTGGTGTCTGGTCTTGCCTTCTCTGGAGAGAATCAGAGTTAGGCAGATGAAGCTATTGACCGTTGGTGATTCAAATCAAGTCAACAAGATCAGGATTGGAAAGTATTTGAAGATAATCAATCCAAGAATCCCACCAACCCAATCAATCAATTAGGGAATTGATTGATTGAGGCTTCCTTATATAGAGGATCTGATTGGATTAGCCCTCCAACGGCTAGCCCTAATCCCCTCTATAAATATGAGAGTGCAGTTCAAGAAAAAGCTCTAGAGAGACCATATACGCGCATAAGTCCAAGCTTTTGATATTCACTCTAAGCACTCTTGTTGTTCATAATATTTATCTACTCTTAAGGAGTTCGTGAAACCTCAACCTGTTCATCTACCAGATAAGGTTGTAGGCTGTTGATCTTTAGATTGAGATTAAATCTAAAGAGGCTGTAAGAAGGAACTAGTACTTCCAAATTCCAGTGAGTAAGTTTGTTGGTTGGTTGTTAGTGAGACCCCTTGGATATAAGAAAGAGTGGACGTAGGATATTCAAATCCGAACCACTATATATCGTGTGTTACTTATTGTTTTCAATTTACTTATTGTTCTTTTGCTTATCACTCTCTTGTAAAAGACTTTGAAAGACATTCAACTTAAGCTTCCGCAATTAATCTAACTAGTGGGACCAACAATTTTCTAACATGTCTATAATTGATGATAAATAATTTACTATAGACTGTCTTTTTAGAGGTTTGACACATAGAAGGTGAGTTGGTAAATTATTTATTTAATCACCTAGTTAACTAAAAGTAAAAAATATTCTAGAATGAATAAATCAAACTTACTTTGAGCATATTAAAATATTTTTAAGGTCCAGTGGGTGTAAATTTACTTAAATGTTATGATTAACATGTCTTTACATGTGAATTTGACTAGTTTTCGCATCTAGAATTCCCTTAAAGTATGATTAAGTTGGTAGGGATATTTAGATCCTGTTGACAGCGATTTCGTGAAGATCTCACCGTCGGGTTCCTAGCGGGTAGGATTTAGTATTTATGATAACTAAAAGCAGTAAATGCAAGAATAAATTAGCTCTCAAGAGTAGGTTTGCAATAAATGAGATGTGTGTTACATTTGGGCATTAAAGGCCCTATTTATAATGTTCAAGGTGGGCTCACCCACTTGAGCTCATATGCCCGCGGGCCCCACCTGATCCTAGCTGGGTAGCCATGAGTGGCTATAACCCCCTCTACAGGCCAATGAGGGGGCGCCACCTGGTACTGTTGACCTCTGCTGATGGGACCTATCCCAACTACCTACTCTGACCCTGTCACATCCTCTGACTTGATGGCACTGGACGTTCCCTCACAGCTGGCGATGCCTGGGATTGGGCAGACGGGTACACGGGCACCGTGTAGGTGGCGAGTACCCTGGAGATCTTTGTTAGGATAAAAGTTGTTAGTTTTGATGAGTTAAAACAAACCAGAGAATGTAATAGGACCATCTGGACATGTTAGCCAGATGATGAACTAGATTAGGACTTAGTCTAGGGGGAACTGCTAGACCAGAAGACTTCACCAGAAGAGTTACCAGAAGACCTACCAGAAGATCTTCCAGAGGACTTCACCAGAGGACTCCACCAGAAGACCTACCAGAAGATCTTCCAGAGGACTTCACCAGAGGACTCCACCAGAAGACTTCACCAGATGAGACTGACCAGAGGCAGAGGACCTTCCCCAGACCAGACGAGTCTGGTGAACCAAAAGATGCTCAGAATCATCTCTTAATTCTACTGAGTAGTCTGGTTCTTGACCAGATCCAGACCAGAAGACATTAAGGTTGCCTGGTACCTGGTCCTGCCTTCTCTGGAGAGAATCAGAGTTAGGCATTGGAAGCACTTGACCGTTGGTGATTTAAATCAAGTCAACAAGATCAGGATTGGAAAGTTTTGAAGTCAATCAATCCAAGGATCCCACCAACCCAATCAATTAATTAGGGAATTGATTGATTGAAAGCTTCCCTAAATAGAGGATCTGATTAGATTAGCTCTTCAACGGCTATTCCCTAATCGCCTCTATAAATACAAGAGTGCAGTTTCAAAGAAAGGCTCTAGAGATTCTCACGCGCAAGAAGACTTTGTCCAAGCCTTGTTCATTCACTCTTAAGCACTCTTATTGTTCTTATCTCACTTATATACTCTTAAAGGAGTTGTTGGACCTTAACCTGTTCATCTCTAAGAAAAGGTTGAAGGCATTAAACTTTAGATCAAAGTTAGATCTAAAGTGATTGTAAGAAGGAACTGGTACTTCACAATTCCAGTACGTAAGTGGTTTTGTTGGATGGTTAGTAAGACCCCTTTTGATCAAAGGGAGAGTGGACGTAGGACCTATTGTCCGAACCACTATATATCCGGTCCATTTACTGCTTTCCTCTTTTCAGTTTTAATTTTATTCTTAGTGCTCTTATAAAAGATCTTGATAATAAAAGACATAATCTTTAAAGCTTCCGCAATTAATCTACTTAGTGGGACCAACAAGTGGTATCAGAGCAGTGTGTCCAAAGACCATTGCTTTGTAAAGCTTTTTGGTGGTCACCGGGCAGATCCATTGCTCTTTGTTGTGTTTGATCAAATTTCTTGTTAAATCTTTTCACTACTACATTTTCGCTCATAGATAACTGAGCCTAGATAACGGATTTTCTTGAATCAGTTATCTGTGATTCGTAAATCCGTTATCTAAATGATATCTGTTATCTAGGTAAAAGGGTGTTCGCTCATAGGTAACTGATTTTTCTCATGGTTATCTAGGTTTGGTTATCTATGTAACATTTAATTTTAAACAATAAAATTTAAGTTTTAATATTCCTTTTAGATAACTGATTATGGATCAGTTATCTATTTTTTTTTGTTATCTTTATCACATAAAATTAACTTTAATTTTAATTATAAATAATTTCACACTAAATAAAATTTTCATTTCTCAATTCAACCCACTCTTGGAAAAAACATCCCCAATCCTTCCAATGCCCTAATTCAACAGTACGCATTAACCACGCCAACCAAATCGCGGAGCGCCGCCCTCCGCTCGAAGCCACCGCCTGCATCAACACCTCCACCGCTTAGCCACCGTCTGCATCAACACCTCCGCCGCAAAGCCACTGCCCTCCCCAGCGCACACGTCAACATCTTTACGCTATGCCGCATCCACCGCCGTCCGCCGCAAAGCCACCGCCACACCACGTCAACATCTCCGTGCGTGCACCCAGGGCAGCTAGTGCGCCTTCACGCCTCTGCGTGACACCGCTTCCACCGGCTTGACGCCGTCTCCACAGCCTCCTGGTTTTGGCTTGCTGCTTACAATAGTAATAGGAAACCTAGCCTTTTGGCATTTGTCCAGATCAAATTCTCACTCGCTTTCAGGTAAAATTGAAATAGAGTTCGTAAATCTGAAAGAACATAGAGAAATTGGTGCTTCCAGCTTTTATTTCTGTATTTTATCTGTCGATTTTACTCATATTTATTTCTCTGATTTTAGCGAAAATGACTCAAGACATTGAGATGAAGGAGCAGCAGCCCGCCCCTTCCAATTCCCCCCATCTACTTCTCCATCTACCCTTCAGAGTAATTATTTACTTTTATGCGTGTGTAGATTAATGTTAATTATTTATTGTTATCTGCTAAGAGAATGTATGAGTGGGCTGGAGATTTACTTTTAATTCGTTTGACTCTGAAGGATAAAACGAAGGAAATCTTCTCTTACTGTTACTTGTTCTATCGGGAGCTTTTACTGTTACTTGTTCTATCAATGTATGCAGTTTTTTAAATTTTTGTTGGTGTTGCTAAAAGTTATTGTTAGTACCTTATTAGTTATTTATTGGGTGTTTAGTTTTAGTTTATACGAATAACAAAGGTGTTAGGAAACTGCCTCTAATCGTTGGAAGAATATTAGGATTCTTAGAGGGGAAAAGGGGAATTTTTTTGTATTAGGTTGTTAACAGAGACTGGACTTAGGATGGGAGTTTTAGCATTTGTTCATTAAATCTGTTGGATAGATGTTCTATAAGAAATGGTAATGCTCTTACCCTGCTTTGTGGTTAATAAACTTATTTAGTTTCCTGATCAAAAAAGAAAATGTTATTTATATTTCAAGGTTCATTTAATGGAAATGAGTTGGGGTTCATTTATATCTAAATTCCATAAGAACTTCAAGATGAAGAGAAATCCTCGCAAAGGGAAATTGACCAAGACTTATAGACGGTTGCACGGGAAGGACACGACTCATGTTTAATATTTTACGTTGCATTCCATTTAATATTTCTTCTGATTGTTGATATGACTGAGAATGATTTGTTACTATAGTAGCATTGTAATTGGAGATTGTTTAGGAGTGTGAGTTGATTAATTTGAGATTATATGATATGATGATGGTGTTCGATGAAATGCCCAAAAGAATTGGTTGTCATTAGGTTGATGTTTTGGTCGGAGATTTAAAATTAAGGATATATTTGTTTACATCACTTTTATGATTCTGGTTGTCCGCTGCTAAAACTGACAGCCATTCAACAACTAAGTGATGATGAGGATGATGAAAATGAATCCGAGTTGCCCAAGGTTTCTCATCCCCCCCTCCCCCAAATAATACTTATTGGTCTCTTTTGTTTTTGTATTTGTACTTGTAGAAGGGGTTCGTGCAGGAGTTAAAGTTGTGGCGGTTGCATGTGTTGCCAACGCCATCCCCACGGTGTGTGAATTCCCCCCCACCCCCCACCCCCTTTTGCTTTGATTCCTAGAGGGTAGTTGATAAAACCTTTATATTCTTAGCACATAATGAATATATTAGATAATTTCCATGATTAGATAAACATACCTCAAGTCTTATTGAAAAACACGTCTTTTATTTTTTGTTGAATGCTTATTTTTCTTCTACTTATTGTCTAACCGCTCGCAGTGATTATAATTATTTGGAAAACTTCTGTGAAGCATGTGTCAACTTACAAAATCTTGCATATGTTAACAATGACCAATGAGTCTGGATAATGTGGCCACAACATTGAAAAAAGATTGCTATTTATTACTGCTGTATGGTCTTGTATTTTTTGGTGCAGAGAAGGGAACAATGAGCAAAGTGCCAGGTGGCTTCAAGTGGATAACAAATATAATTAAATAGAGATGGGAGGTTGTTGTTGTGCTTCTAAGAACACTGAACTTAATAGGTCATCACCATTTTTTCATGCGAGTGATATCTCATTTCCTTTATTGGTTGTGGCTTTAAATTAACTAAATGATATCCTGGCGTTAATGCTCTCTTATGATCAAACATCTTACTTCTTGGTGATCTAGTAGTACCCATGCTAACTCCAAAATCTTAGTCTTCAGATGTTGTACAAAATTTAATTTTTTTATTTACTAATTTTTTGGAGGGCAGACCCCCTGGACTTTTTCTCTCTCATTTGTAATTATTAGCTTATATATTTTTTTTTAAACCCCAGCTTACTTTATATTATAATCCATTAAAAAAGTTTCCCCTCTGATACCAAATCTTAGGTCTCCCCCTGATCAGATGGTACTTGATTATGTAAAAATTTCTTTAGCTTCTGCTGGATGTTCTTATCTTAAATGGAAAAAATAGAATTAGACTCACTAACATCTCCATTGACTGAATAACAGTGTCAGTGGTCATGTCCTTAAGCAGATCAGGTTCATCCCCATTGACTTTGCACACTAGGGATAATGTTAAGGTAGTGTACTGCAATTCTAAATTTGACATTATCTACACATTTTTATATATATGCATGATTTTCTTATAATCTCATTTTTCTTAAAATTACACAATATTCAGAAAACAGGGAAAAAAGATAAGAAGAGTGCATTACTAAAGTCTTCTGTGCCTTCTAATCTATACATGCTCTATTGCTATTGAAAAGCTGCTGGTGATGAAGTCATAAATATACCATTAGTCTAAGATTTCCTTGGTCGTCAAATCAGTTGTTGATATGTATGTTCTTCTTTCTCTTATATTATTTTGTACTTTATTGTGATAGGGTCTACTAACTCTTACCTATGAAAAAATTGAAGGGCATTGAAACTGTTTTTTACAGAGACGAAGACAACAAAACCAAAGAAAAAACCTTTTTTATGTAGAATTTGAGCTTGAAATTGATTATATATATGTGTATTTTCTACAGAGTGGAGTTCAAATGGAGTGTGGAGCAAGAAATTGGCTTTCAGATATCCCCTTGATAATGAATTGAAGTGCTTTTGACCGTCAAATGACTTGTTGGAGCTAGCGTGTAATGAATACTTTAGTATTAATGTGTAGGTTTTAATTTTGAATGCAATCGAATGGATGTTTTGATGAATTTTATTGTGGATGTTTGGATGTTTGGCAATTTAATTAAATTATCGGCTTTTGAATTGATTGTGAATTCAAAAAATTATTTAGTATATTTTAATTTTTTTAAATTAAAAAATTAAAAAAATTGACAAAATTAAATATTTGTTCTATTATAAATAAATTTTTTTTTTACAAAAGATAACGGAGATTATACGTTATTTTTTCTTGATTAGGTAACGAATTATAAATATTTAGATAACAGATATTATCAGTTATCTATGAGCGATATTTTATATTCCGAATTGGCATAGGTAACAGATATTCGATGATTTGAATCTGTTATCTATGAGAGAGGTGCATAGATTACACCATTTTAGATAACAGACCATTTTGCTCATAGTTAACAGATATCCTCTGTTACCTATGAGCGAAAATGTAGTAGTGTTTTTTAGTAAAAATGTCTTCAAAATCTTCTTATAAGAGCCGCAAGCTACCAGAATTCTCCTTTGAGGATTACAGCCACTGGAGTTTCATGATGAGTAATCATCTTGGAGCTATCCATCACCGCATGTTAGATGTGGTAGAGAGTGGCCCAATTAAATTTTACTGGACTCCTATTGATAGTGGCAGGTCAGAGTCCAGAGAAGAAACAAGTGAAACTGCCCAGAAAGCTGCTGAGGACAGAGTTCCTAGGCAGAGGATTCTCAAGAAGAAAGACGAGTTAGACAATGATGAAAGGAAGCTGTATAACCTAGACCATGTGGCAAGGACTGAAATCATCAACACACTCACAAAGGAGGTGATAGAAAAAGTCAGAACATGTGCCACTGCCAAGGAGATGTGGGATAAACTTGCCTTGCTCTATGAAGGAACAGAGAAGATTAAGGATAACAAACTCCAAGCTGTTCAACACTCGTTTGACACATTTAAAATGAAACCAGACGAGACCATTGACCAGCTGGATATGCACCTTACAAACCTCCTAAACAAGGTAAGTGCCTTAGGTAAGACTTATTCAGAGAAGGAAATTTACAGTAAAATTTTCCGTTCACTAACCAGCGGGTGGAGAATTAAAGTGACTATGATTAAAGACAACAAGGATCTCAACACTCTGGATCACCATCTTCTGTTTTCTGATCTCAAAGCTTATGAGTATGATATTCAAGAAGAGGATCAAACAGAAGAGGTTTCCTCTTCTGGTCAGAAAGGAGTTGCATTTTCCTCAACTATCAAGACAGATAATAAGCCAAAGGAGTCTACTACAGATGACTTGAGTCTCAAGGAGCAGGTAGCACTTCTAACCCGTAAACTTGATAAGATGAGTTCTAAGTATGGCAGGTACAAAAAGCATTGGAAGGAATCTACCAGAGATAGGAAGACTTCTTTCAAAGCTGCAGAAAAAGAAAGAACATCTGGAGACTCTAGGGAGACCAGATTCAGAACCCCAGAGAGGAGAAGAGAAAGCAGCCTGGGAGATCAGATTACCAGAGGAGGGATGAGAATTCTGACAGATCTGACTACCAGAGAAGAGAGAGCAGTCCTGCCAGAACAGAATACAACCAGAGAAGGGGAGATCCAAGTCCCAGTCCCAGAGGAGACAACACCTGTTACACCTGTAACAAGCCTGGTCACTACAGCTATGATTGTCCTCAATTGACTCCTAGGGAAAGAGAAGAGAAAACACTCAAGAGAGATAGGAGATATGCAGACAAGAGAGCACTGCTGGCAGAAGCAGAAGAGGAGGATACTAGTTCCAGTTCTTCTTCTTCTGATTTCGGGTCTGATGATGATATATGCCTTATGGCAGACATCACTGAGGTAAATGAACCTACCTTATGCTTGTCAAATTCCAAATATATTGAATCCTCTCATTTATCTGGAGCTTCCAGAGAGTCTGATATGCAGTAAATGCTATCAGATCTCCAAAATTGTGTCCAACTTTACCAAAAGCTTGAAAAAGAAAATGGTAGGCTAAGAGCTGAAGTTCAGTCTCTATCTAATGAGCACAAATCTTCCAGATAACTCATGAAAGACCATTCTAAAGAAGTCTCTGAACTTCAAGAAAAGGTCAAAGAAAGAGATACTCTGGTAGACCAACTCATGAAAGAGAAGAACTCTCAAGCAGAAGAGTTCAATGAGCTCAAGGCCAAATACCAATACCTTATCAAGGGTAAGCAAGTTGAGCAAACTATCATGGAAGTATCCAAGACCAGAGAAGTTCCAACTGTTGTATCCCTGATACAAGGATCTTCTCAAAGAATACATGATAAGAGTGGTTTAGGATATTCTGGAATTACAACCAGAACTACTAAGTTTTTATGCAATAAAGGCAAGCTGTCTCAAAGAGCTGGTGAATTGGTAGAAATCTGGGATGAAAAGGATCCAAATGGAAAAGGTTACAGAGTAGTTAAAAATCCTAATTGGATTAATGATTACTCTGCTGACCATATAGATGAAGTTCCCAATGAGTTCACTGAATTGGAAGAGGAAATCTTAGAGCACAAACGCCAGATAGGAGAACCTATGAGGATTGATGGTTCTGTTCAGATGCCTAATCAGATTAGGAGACCTCAGAGGAAACCTAAAAGAGTGGAACCTAAGCAAATTAGGGGACCACAAAAGGTAAACTCTAAGAGGAAACCTAATCAGAATAGGAGATACCAAAGGAGATATACTGAACAAGAGAACCTCAATCAAATTCAGGGATCTCAAAGGGGTTATGCTCAAAGAAGATTCCAGAACAGGAATACTCAGAAGGAATTTTATCATCAGAATAGATCCAATTTTCAGAACCAGAGAAGGTCTTCCAGACCCATCTATAGAAAACCAACTGATCTGGGTAGCTATGACACCAGAGATGGTTCTTCTAGGATGTACCCTTACAACCATATCTTTAAGACCATGTCTTTAAGGCAGGTCATTCCTAAGGCCAGATTTGAGAAAAGATACACCAGACCTGTTTATAGGAAGGGTGTTCTGATCAGACCAGTAGCTCAATATGTCATTGTAAGAGGACATGTGCTGGTAGATAGATTTGGAAGAAAGATAAGATCTTCTCATCCAGCAAGGGATGATCTTTATCTTTGGATTCCTACAAAACCTGCAACTAACCAATCAGGACCCAGCTCCAGTAGGGGACCTAATTGATCTTTCTGCAGGAGGATAAGAGCCCATTGGAAAAAGGACTTTCAAGCAAATATGTGTGGTACATTGATAGTGGATGTTCCAAGCACATGACATTCCAGAAAGATTATCTCCAGGATTTCAAGCCAATGAATGGGCCAAGAGTGATGTTTGGTGACAATAACTATGGAGTCACCAGAGGTGTTGGAAAGTTGACTTTTAATGGAGTATCTGTAGATGAAGTCTACTACGTTGAAGGACTCAAGCATAACCTGCTCTCAGTATCCCAATTTTGTGACAGGGGATACTCAGTGAAGTTTTCTAGTGATTCATGCACTGTCTTTTCTTCTGATTATAATGATATTTTGCTTATAGGCTTGAGGAAGGGTAACATTTATCTTGCAGATTTTAGTAGTTGCCCAAGAAATACTTGCCTAGTTGTAAAAGGATCTGTAGAAGACAGCTGGTTATGGCACAAGAGATTGAGCCATCTTAACTTCAAAACACTGAACAAGATTGCCAGAAAATGTCTTATTCGAGGTCTTCCTAATGAAGTGTTTAAGAAGGATTAGGTTTGTGGTTCATGCCAAAAGGGTAAACAACCCAAGACCTCCTTTAAGGATGCCCAGAGCACAACTACAACCAAAGTACTTCAACTACTTCACATGGACCTGTTTCTCCTCATAGTTTCAGTGGAAGGAAGTACACCTTGGTGATAGTAGATGACTTTTCAAGATACACTTGGGTAGTGTTCTTGTTTAAGAAAAATGAAACTATCACTAAGCTGCCAGAATTCTTCAAGCAGATTCAGAATGAGCAGAACCAGAGCATAGTCAGGATCAGAAGTGACAAAAGGACATAGTTTCTGAATTCACACATTGCAGAGTACTGCAAAGAGCATGGGATTTTTCATGAGACATCTGCTGCCAGAACACCCCAACAGAATGGAGTAGCAGAAAGAAGGAATATAACCCTTAAGGAAGCTGCAAGGACTCTTCTAGCAGAGTACAACACACCACAAAGGTTTTGGACAGAAGCTATCAACACAGCCTGTTATACACAGAACAGATGCCTAATTGCCCAGAGACATAATAAGACTCCATATGAGGTATGGAAAGGTAAAACCCCATCTGTTTCATATTTTCATGTTTTTGGTTGCAAGTGTTTCATCCATGACAATGGGAAATCAAAATTAAAAACTTTTGATGCTAAAGTAGCAGATGGAATATTTTTAGGATATTCCAACACTAGTAAAGCATTTAGAGTTTTTAATAAGAATTCACTCTGTGTGGAGGAAACACCCCATGTTGTTTTTTATGAATCTGCTGTTGAGTGCAAGGTGGAATTAAAGTCCTCTGATGAGACTCAGAATCAGACTAACCGCAGAGTAATCAAGGTCAATCCACCTATTCTTGATTCAGACTCAGATTCAGATGGTGACCCATCTTCTGGTTCTCTGAAGGAGAAGTCTTCACAAGGAGCAGAACCAGAAGAGGTTGGAACTCGTGTAGGGGGAAGCTCTCCTGCAGCTGGTGATATTCACCAAGGTGCTGCAGTAGATGGTCAATCAGGCAAGGCCACGGGAAGGAGGACCCTGGTTGATCACCCCAATGACCTGATAATTGGAGATCCAACTAAGGGTGTCCAGACTAGGAGAACTCTTAACTTAGCTGCCTTGTTCAGTTGCTATGTATCCTTGATTGAGCCTAAGACCATCAAGGAGGCACTGAAAGATTCAAATTGGATTGTTGCTATGCAAGAGGAGTTGAATCAATTGACCAGACAGGATGTTTGAGAGCTGGTAGAAAGACCAAGACATCAAAAGGTGATAGGCACTAAGTGGTTTTTCAAAAATAAGAAAGATGATAATGATGTCATTACTAGGAACAAGGCAAGACTAGTGGCTCAGGGCTATTCTCAGTTTGAAGGAATAGACTATGATGAAACTTTTGCTCCTGTTGCCAGACTAGAAGCCATCAGATTGTTTCTAGCATATGCTACTCACATGAGGTTCAAAGTATACCAGATGGATGTGAAATCTGCCTTTCTTAATGGGATTCTCATTGAGGAAGTGTATGTAGAACAACCTCCTGGTTTTGAACAAGGTGACAAGGTGTTTAAGCTTAAGAAAGCTCTTTATGGGCTGAAGCAGGCACCCAGAGCATGGTATGACACTCTTTCTCAGTTTCTTCTGGATAATGGCTTTACTAAGGGTAAGATTGATAGGACCTTGTTTAGGAAAGAAGAAGGAAATGACATCCTTCTGGTCCAAATATATGTTGATGACATTATATTTGGATCTCCTAACAAGAAGCTGTGTGAGAAGTTTTGTGAACTCATGCAGAGCCAGTTTGAGATGTCTATGATGGGTGAAATGAATTATTTCTTAGGTCTGCAGGTAAAGCAAACAGAGAAGGGAATTTTCATCAATCAGGCTAAGTACATCAGAAACATGTTAGAGAAATTTGGAATAGGATCTAGCAAAACAGCCAAGATCCCTATGATGACAAATTTCAACATGGATCCAGATGAGTCTGGAGAGAGTTTTGACCAGACTCAGTACAGAGCACTCATTGGTTCTCTTCTGTACTTAACTGCAAGCAGACCAGATATAACCTTTGTTGTTGGTGTGTGTGTGCCAGATTTCAAGCTAATCCTAAGAAAAGTCATTTGGAAGCAGCTAGGAAGATATTGAAGTATCTTAAAGGAACAGTGAACTTGGGGTTATGGTATCCAGCAGATGACAATTTGGAGTTAAGTGGTTACTCAGATTCAAATTATGGTGGGTGCAGAATTGATAGGAAGTCTACAAGTGGAACATGCCAGTTTTTGGGGAATACATTGGTATCTTGGTTTTCTAAGAAGCAGACTTCAGTTGCTACATCAACAACAGAAGCAGAGTATATGGCTGCAGGCAGCTGTTGTTCACAACTACTCTGGATTAGTCAACAGTTAAGAGACTACCAGATTAGAGCACAGGATATTCCAATCTTCTGTGATAGCAATAGTGCATTTGCAATCACCCAGAATCCAGTTCTTCATACCAGATGCAAACATGTTGATATAAAGCATCACTTCATAAGAGACCATGTTGAGAAGGGAGATATTGTTGGGAAAATAGGGGTGCCCAGAATCTATTCGGGATGAAATTTAAATACGAATTTAAATACAATTATTACTAGCATAAATTAATCCTAATTAATTCAAATAATAATTCCAACAATTAATTTTCATCATGCATGTTAAATTAATTTCACATATTAACTAGGCGGAATAAACAAGTAAATATGCGATTAACGTACCTCTTGTAGAATTGGCCTTTGGATATACGGAAAAATTATAATCTCGCTCTATCAACTCAAAACCTTCTCAAGTATTGCCCTTTTCACCTCACTTGATCACCGGTGGGAGATGCTTTCAAGTAATTTAATAAACTAAGGAAAAAGAAAAATATTTATGCTTCTTGATTTTTCCAACACATGGAATTATGTGCTTGGGGATGAAATAATCATCCCCTATTTATAATAAGGAGTGGCCGATTTTTTCATGTGTATATGGGCTTGGAGAAAATCTTTTCTTAGACTCTAAGAAATCTTGAATATATCTCATATATTCTTTTCTCCAAAATAAAATATTCCACAAAAATCTCACTCTCCTATTTAAATTGTTATTTTCGAAAATTATAGGTATGAAATTTAAGATTTGGATCTTCTTGAATATATGAGATATTCTTGTATTCCTAGAATACATATCTTCCATAATATCTTTCCAAGAAAATCAACAAAATCTAATTTCTCCTAATATCACTATTTTCGAAAATTTAAAGAAAAAATCAGCAATATAATTTTCTTTTTATTTTAATCACCTTATCATTATTGGGCTACTTAATGGGCTACTTGAGGGGCCTTAAGGAGAATTAAGATTGGACCTCCTAATGGACTTCTGAATTTCAATATTAAGCCCCAATATAATTCAGCCCATTAATATTAATTATTACCACTAATAAATTAATATTGCACTATCCATCTTAATCCATATTACGGTAATATGGGCTCCCGGTTATTATTTCCCGCATTTAAGATTATCAAGTCCATTAATTAATTAAGCTTCTGAATAGCTCTAAATTAATTAATATATTTCACCTTGGAGTAAAGACAGCTCAACATTATTATTCGTACCGAAGAAACTAATTCTTCACTTGCAAGATTTGGTACAATAAAGCTTCTGAGCCCACTAAGGTGACTAATCACACGAGCCGTACTCGCACGCGTTTCTCCGTATTAAATCTTAACAACCGTCGTATGATTAATATTACTGCCCAAGACACAAAGTTCGAAGTCGCAATGATTCTCACCCAACATGAATCAAAGCAGTAACTATTAAGCACACACGGTCCTATTTAAGTGACGGAGATTAAGAAATCAACAACCACTGAGGTCTAATTCTTCACCTTTCAGAACAGAAGAATTTCTCCTCGCTGTAGGACCTCTTCAACACATACTAAATGTGCTAGTGCAATCTCTTAGTCAAGACAGACCAATCTGAGCCTTACACATCGACCTTTCACGGCGGATTGTTCAATTCCACCTAGGTCGTGAAAATGTAAGTTTAGTTACAAGTAAACTGTTAATGTTGTCTTCCGTGATCGGGTATCACCACATTAACTACAATGTAACACGTACTATATATTGAACGGTTGCAATAGAAATTCAACATTCAATCATAACTAAAGCAAATGCGATAAAAGAATTATTCTCATAAAACGAGTGTTTGATACACGAGTTATACAAAGTAAAAGCATACTTTCACGTATAACTCCAACAGATATAAGGATGGAAAAGATTGCAACAGAGAAGCAGAGAGCAGATATTCTGACTAAGCCTTTGGCTGAAGCCAGATTCAGAGAGTTAGCTTTTGAGTTAGGACTTTTGGATCCAGAGACAGATTTGGTTTAGGGGGAACATCAGAGAAGTATCCTTTGTTTAATTTTGTCACATAATATTTATGTCTTTTCAAACTAACATGCCTACAGGTTAGATATACCAGGGAAGGTACATCTCCAGATGATATATGTACCAGATGAGGAATGTACCAGGTGAGGTACATCCCAGATGAGGTGCAGTAACTGACTCCAGAACCAGATGAGGTTCTATCAGTTGAGATGTAACACCATACTAACCGTGGTATCATCTGGTTACAATACCAGGTGACAGGTATGTATTTACTTCTCTGGCCTCTGATCATTGGGATACACTTTCAAAATTAGTAAATACACTCAAAACGTTTCAATTTCAGGGTGTATTTAAGACTAGGGTAGAGGGACTAGGCAATCATTTAGATTTTTCTCCTGACTGCCACAAAACCCCCTCGAACCCTATCCCGATGACCATGCCCACGCACTAGAATTAAATCTGTAACTTGCCTTTTAATCGTGGCCGTCAGATTTAACACAGTGCAATATGTCAATCAATTCAAAAAAAAATTTGATTTTGTTCCCTAAATTAAATTTGGTAATTACACGCGTTCACACTTCATTAATTGTTCAAGCCGCGCGTCTTGCCCTATTTAAATCAATTTTTTTCTTCAATCTGTCCTTTCACGTTTCCTTACTTTCAAAATCCCTAACCTCTCTCTGCAAGTTCTCTCTCTCTCTCTCTTTCACAGAAATGGCACCCAAGTGCAACTTCGATCCGGAGCATGTTTGCAAGAAATTAAAGTTAGAAATGGTGGTGGATTTCTATTCCACCAAGAATCCAGCAGCACTGGAGATTTTGGAGTTGCTTAGGAAATCTGGGGTGGAGGAGTTGATCTCCAAAATTCCCAAGGATTTGCGCACGGTGGATGGGTACGCTGCCCAGTTTTTGGTCAGGATGAAGATCCATGATGACCACATCTCCTCCAAGATTGATAAGGAGGATGTCGTCTTTTCGAAGCACAATTTCTGCAGTTTGTTTGGTAATATTTCCTCGGAAGGTGTGAACCCCTTGAAGTATAAGGAAGGAGAAGCTTTGGAGTCGTTCAAGCTTTTTGCCAGATCTTCTTGCCAAAATTTGACGAAGGGCTTTTTGGACAAGCATTTGAGGCAAAAGTACAAGGTGCTTTTTGATATCGTGGTGAAGGTGTTGATGTGCGAGAGCCATAGCACAGATGCCATCTTTACTGGCAGGCTCTGTGTTATGAGGGCCATTCTGGATGGTGTCCAATGCAATTGGGCAGAGTTCTTCTGGGGGGTGTTGAGGAAGAACAAATTGAAGGTGCAGAAGGAGGAGTGTCCCAGTCTGCCAGGGGAGCTGCAGTACTTCTTCAATGCCAATGTTTCTCTTGGTACAAAGCTCACCCTGATCTTGGACTCCATCATCCCAGAGAAGAGGTGGAAGGAGTCATGGTGTAAGGGCTTTCACAAGTTCAAGATTCTCTTCTCCAAGGATGGGCCTCTTCATGGTCATCCTAACTCTGATGGAGAAGCAGCCATTCCTGCCCCCCCTCTTCAAGCAGTGCCCTCACCTGCAAAGGGGCAGAAGCAGCAGAGGAGCAAGAAGAAGTCTGCTGAAGCTACTGGTTCTTCAGCCATAGCTTTCTCTGGTTCCTCAGAGGAGGACCAGATTCCCCTTCTTGATGCTTTGAAAAAGAAGGGTGATGGTGAAGAAGCTGCCAAGAAGGCTGGTGCAGCTAAGAGGAAGAGGTCAGAGGAAGCCAAGAAGGTCTCTGCTAAAAAGCCCAGAACAAGCAGAAGGGCCAAGAAGACACTTCTGGTGGATGAGCCATCAGAAGAGGAAGAAGAAGAAGAGGTTGAGCCTCTTAAGAAGAAGAAGTCTCAGACCAGGAGAGCCATCTTTCAGGAGTCAGACTCTGGCTCTGACCTGGGAGATGCCTTGGAGCAGGCTATTGAGGAAGCCTCTCATCTGATGGAGGAAGCCACTGCTCCAGAGCAGGTAAATCCCTCTATCCCATCCTCTGATCCCATAAACCTGGTAACCCCCTCTACTTCTCCCCCAGAAAACCCTCCCCAAAACCTCTCCTCTGCTCCTGGTGTTCCCATCTCTGCACCAGAGCAGACCCTACCTGATACACCCCAATACACTCCCTCCACCATCCCTACACAAACTCCTTCTCCCCCCTCTTCACAAATCCCTCTTCCCACTAACCCTTCTCCCCCAGCCCCTGTACCAGAGGTGCCATCCACTTCTGGTGCAGAACAGCCCCTCCACACATCCTCTACACAAATTCCTACCCCTCCCCAATCTCACACTGACCAGATTCCCCCCTCCTCCATGGCATTGGGATTTGCTGCTCCTTCTCCCACTTGCCTGACCAGCGATGATAGTGAAGATGAGGATGCTTCACTGGAGCAGGATATCTTAGCACCATCCTCCTCTGCCTCTGGGCCCAAACCCTTTTCATTCTCATCAGATGACATGGGTCCCATTAGGCAGAGTATGAGTGTAAGTGCTCAGCTCTGGCTAAGAGAGCATTTTCCAATTCTCCTGGAGCACTTACCACTTCTGGCGGATCTGACTGATGCCAAGGTCTGGAGCAAGGCCAGACTAGAAGACGTGGAGGACCTCATGTTGTTGCTTGAGGAGATGGGTCCTCCAAATTTCACTTCCTGGGAGATTGAATTGAAGAAGAAGCTTAATCTCCAGAATCCAGCGGAGTTGGAGACTCCAGAGGCAGCCAAGGTGGTGATTCGCACCTTGCTTATCCAGCAGGGAGTTATGATCTCCCCAGAGGGCCCCTCTTACAAATTTGGCCCACACTTCACCTTTCCTCCAGAGCTCTACTCTGATGAGGAAGACTTCGATGTGACTCCTGCCGTGCTCCAGAAAATGAAGGCCTTCTTCAATGAGCAGATCTTGCAAATCGGCAGATTCTCCAAGGCCATGCAGCACCTGGCTCCTGCTTTGGTTGAGAACCAGATCAAAGTTGAGAGAAGAAGATTCCTGAAGCAGATCAAGGATGTCTTTGCCTCTGCCAAAGCAGTTTTCAAATTTGACTGCCTGTACTTGAAGATGGATGTGCATGAGAGCCAGAAGCAGATACAACAGTACTTTTTGGACCAGGCGAGGCCGTATCTGTACTGAAGGTGGAGATGGCCTCTCAAATGCTGCAGACTGCAAAGCTCAAAGACTCCCTCCAGGAGATGCTAGAGAAGCAGGAGAAGCTGGTTGCTGAATCTAAGGCCTACCTGGAGGAAGCCAGGCAACTCCGTGATCTTCACTCTTCCTCCTCCACTGCCTTGCCTGATCTCATAAGGCAGGTAGTGCAGCCCCTTATTGATGAAGTTAAAAAGGGGGAAGAGCAGGCCAGAACTGATCAGACGAAGACCACTCTGGAGACTCTATTTAGCCATGGGGCGCGCCTGGATCTACTGGAGAACACTTTGGCCCAGGCTGAGCTGCAGAAGAAGAAGAAGGAAGAGCTCAAATCTCTTACCATGGCAAAGCAGCTGGCGGCGGAAGAGGAGTCTACAGATGCAGAGCAGGATCCTATCTCAGTATCTGGACCTGCAAAAAGGAAGATAAGGAAGGTGAAGAAGAGCTTCCTTGAAGAAGTAGTTGAGGAAGTAGAGAAAAGGTTCAAGGAAGAAACGCCTGAAGAGAGGCAAGCAAGAATAAGGAAGAACATAGATGAAGAGCAGAGGCTCCGATATGTTAGGAGGCAAAATAAGAAGACCAGAGGAGTTGGTATATCTTCTGGTGCTAGTGGCTCAAGCCAGAAGAAGAAAGGTCATGTTGAGGTGATGGACATTTTGCCACTCAGGACAGAAGGGTCCTTTGACTCTACTGTGCCTGTCCCTCTGATAGAGAAGTGGAGAGAAGCCAAAACCTTATGGTTTGTCCAGCATTACATTCAAAGGCCTCCACCAGAGGATGATGCTCTTATCAACAGGACTTTCCATTCCTGGATGAAGGCCTACGATGCAGAGCTCTGCAAGCAACTCATGGATTCCACCATCGAGTTCAATCTGGAAGTCACTGCCCCAGAGTTTCATTATCTCAACACTCCCATGATAGGGGACCAGATTGACTGGATTGAGTTGAAGAAGTTGTTCAAGACCAAGGTGTTGGGAAATTTCACTCCAACATCCTCTGCTGAGCTGAAGGCCATTCAAGACAGATTTCTTGACTGGTTTATGGTGCCAAAGGAGAATAAAAGATATGCATAGCTTAGGACTCTGAAATGAAATGTAAAATGTAATCTTTTGTCCTTTATTAATCAATGAAAAGTCATATCTTCTCTGTTCAAAAGGCAACCTCTTGTTGTCTTAATTGTTTGCCTGATAAGATCTATTCTAAGGTCTTATCCTTTTATTATTTTCATGCTTTATGTTTTGATCAGTTCTGGTTAAGTTTTAACTCCATCAAAAATGGGGAAATTGTTAGGATAAAAGTTGTTAGTTTTGATGAGTTAAAACAAACCAGAGAATGTAATAGGACCATCTGGACCTGTTAGCCAGATGATGAACTAGATTAGGACTTGGTCTAGGGGGAACTGACAAACCAGAAGACTTCACCAGAAGAGTTACCAGAAGACCTACCAGAAGATCTTCCAGAGGACTTCACCAAAGGACTCCACCAGAAGACTTCACCAGATGAGACTGACCAGAGGTAGAGGACCTTCCCCAGACCAGACGAGTCCAGACCAGACGAGTCTGGTGAACCAAAAGATGCTCAGAATCATCTCTTAATTCTACTGACTAGTCTGGTTCTTGACCAGATCCAGACCAGAAGACATTAAGGTTGCCTGGTACCTGGTCCTGCCTTCTCTGGAGAGAATCAGAGTTAGGCATTGGAAGCACTTGACCGTTGGTGATTTAAATCAAGTCAACAAGATCAGGATTGTAAAGTTTTGAAGTCAATCAATCCAAGGATCCCACCAACCCAATCAATTAATTAGGGAATTGATTGATTGAAAGCTTCCCTAAATAGAGGATCTGATTAGATTAGCTCTTCAACGGCTATTCCCTAATCGCCTCTATAAATACAAGAGTGCAGTTTCAAAGAAAGGCTCTAGAGATTCTCACGCGCAAGAAGACTTTGTCCAAGCCTTGTTCATTCACTCTTAAGCACTCTTATTGTTCTTATCTCACTTATATACTCTTAAAGGAGTTGTTGGACCTTAACCTGTTCATCTCTAAGAAAAGGTTGAAGGCATTAAACTTTAGATCAAAGTTAGATCTAAAGTGATTGTAAGAAGGAACTGGTACTTCACAATTCCAGTACGTAAGTGGTTTTGTTGGTTGGTTAGTGAGACCCCTTTTGATCAAAGGGAGAGTGGACATAGGACCTGTTGTCCGAACCACTATATATCCGGTCCATTTACTGCTTTCCTCTTTTCAGTTTTAATTTTATTCTTAGTGCTCTTATAAAAGATCTTGATAATAAAAGACATAATCTTTAAAGCTTCCACAATTAATCTACTTAGTGGGACCAACAATCTTTTCACGGGTAGCGGGTAGAAACTGCCCCAGAGCTCGCTGCTGGCCGGCCGATCCCCTGGCCCATTGAGTTAAGTATCCTTCCCGACAGCTCCTGGTGGTCCGCATCGGGTAGATTCTTCTAACCTACTCGTCTACTCGTCCCGAGTCAGCGATGAGTTTCTCTTGTCAGTGCCCGCTGTGGTTTAATGGGTTTAAGCCCGATACCCGAGGGGTCGAGTAGTAATATCAGGCGTAATAATTGCCCCACCAGGCCGACGTCGGGGGGCTACAGCCGTCGGGTGGCAGGCTGGTCGAACCGCGGACTTGATTTTGAATTTGAATTTTGGGTGTGTCATTCCGTCTTTCGAGGTGGCGCTTCGTACTCTGTGCCTACTGACGTCACGGGATGGCGTGACTGACGCGCAAGATCCCAGGCGTCACGTCCGCCGATTATATCCCCAACCGTTGCACGCGTGTCCTTCACGCGCCCTCCTGACTCTTGCTTATTTTCATTTTTGACCCTGTTTTTTTGCATTTTAGTCCCCTCCATTTCTCCTATAAATAGGGGTCCCCTCCTCTCATTCTTATTTTCGCTCTTCATTCCCTTGCCCCTCATTTGTAAGTTTTTTTAGTTTTCCGGCGACTTTCCCAGAATCCGGCTATCCTTTCCGAGTTCCAAGGTAATCTCTTCTTCTTCCTTCCATATTCCTTTTTCTTCATTCCAATGAGTGACTTCGTCGAGAGTGTTGTGGCCGCGGATGCCTTCCACTTCCGCCGCCGCGCCGCCACTGGAGCCGAGAGACCCCTCCGCCCTTCCGGTGAGGGGACATCTCGTGCCGCTGCCACCAGAGAAGGCGAAGGCACCTCCACGGACATGGACGCTTATGCCGACGACTTAGAGAGGATGAGCCCCCAGCGAGAGGGCGCCGCGCTCTGTGTTTCCCCCGTTTCATCCTACCCGTCTCGGGCCGAGAACTATTTGTTCGAGCAGGAGGCCGTACCCGACAATATCGACTACGCCAATAGCCGGCTGATTGGGTTTGACTACACCAAGTACATGAGCCGGTTCGTGCAAAGACGCCCTGCCCGCGAATACCTCGAGGCCCAAGAGACCGAATTTGGGGCCTCTCGTCTCCCGAGTAGCTTGCCCCCGAACGCCGACCTCAAGGAGCTCTACTGGACCTTCCAGACGCCTGTCGATGTCTTCTTCTACGCTCCCCGGGAAAATGAACGGGCAGACCAGCCCCCCGAGGGCTTAATCGCCATAAACTCGGATACGCTCCACACCGGGCTCTGCTTCCCGCTTCACCCGGCCATCTCCAAGCTGCTCGCCGCGTGGAACTTGTCGATCACCCAGATCACTCCCAACGGGTGGAGCTACATATTGGGTGCAATGGTCGCGCTCGGTGGCCGAGGGCTGCACCACATGCCGACTCCAGCCGAGATCAACTACCTATACTATATAGTGGCCTCGATTGGGCGAATGAACAAGGGGTACTACTTCGTGAAGCCCCGGGGTGGCGACGCTATCGTTTTCGGTATCTCGTCGAAGGTGACGCACTGGCACGAAAAGTGGTGGTGGGTCGGCGGTGCCTGGGAGAGCGTCGATGTCGACGGGGAAATCATCCCGGTTCCCCGGGAATACCGAGATCGCAATCGTCGAGGTAAATACCAAATTCTTTCCTCACCTCCTTAGTACTGATCTAATTTTTCTTTCACTGTGCAGGCAACCCGGTCCCCAACCAGACCGACTTGACCGACGATTTCTGGCAAGCATTTTCTTTGGTAAGGTCGGAGAGCCAGGACAACCGCGACATCGACCTTCTCAACAGCAACGACTACAGAAGGCTGTCCGGGCTCCAAACTTTCCCTCGTCACTTAGATTTTGGTGGATTTCCATTTCTGTTCATTCTCGCTTCCCGATCTTTAACCAATGCCTCATTGTCTGCAGAACAACACTTCTCGGCGGAGTTCTCTACCCCGTCCGTCTCCCCGGTTCCTTCTCCGTGGCCCGTACCCGAGGCCGGACAGACCGCAATCCCCGTCGTAAACATCGAGACCTCGGAGAAGACCATCGATATGGCTCCCAAGAAAACTACCATGGCCAAATTGGCGAAACGGGGAGCTGTCAGTCCTACCGGGGTGACGATCCGCTGCGGCACACAGACTCCCACGCCGGTCGCACCTTCCTCCCCGTCAGACGGCCAACGGCCCTCCAAACAGGCCCGGGTAGAGGCTCCGACCCCGGTTGGCCCAGCGATGGTGACCGTGAATGTGAACCCGGCAACTGGTGGGCTGGTAGCCGGGACCGTCGAGGCGACCATTGGGAGCCCGACCTCTGCCTCTCGCGACCGCAGCCACTTCTCTTTCCTCTGCTGGGGCAATCACCTCACGTAAGTTTCTATTTCCTCTACTTAGTTTTCGGGTCGTCTCGTGACTTATCTTAACTTTTTGTCCCGACATTCTGTAGGCCGGACCCCCTCCCCCCGCCGGAGGTTCTCCAGTTCCTGCGCTCGCAGGATCCTCCCTACACGGAGGCTGTCCCAGAGTCCTGGCCGGAAGAGATTCGCCGGGCAGTGGTGAACCTGCCCCGGTCTTGGACCCTTAACTGCAAGAAGGCCTCTCGCACCGTACCCGTGCCTGACCGGCTGAGGTCAGCCGCCATCCAAGATTCCTGCGATGCCATTGCTCTGGAGGGCATCATGCTCGACTATGAGCAGGATGCGCGGACTCTGGCCGCGTACAAGGCTAGCTTCCAGACTAAGCGGGATGAAGCCGCCCGGCTGGAGGAAGAGAACAAGAAGCTTCGGGAGGAGTTGGAGGCTGCCCGCAAGAGCCAGACGGAGCTGGAAGAGGAGAAGAAGAGGGTGCTTGCCAATGCCGAGATGAGGACGGCTGAGGAAGTCCGTCAGGCCAAGGAGGCCCTTGCTGCGGAGGTCGAGGCGCGTCTGGAAGCTGAGCGTACCCGTCTGGCCGGGGAGAGCGAGTCGGCTGGATCTATGGTGTATATCAATGCATACGCCGACTCGATCCGCTCCCTGCTTCGCCGGAACCCCGAGGCCAACTACTCCGGACCCTTGGAGGACCTAAGGAGTTATGTCGAGTCCAATCCCCCTTCTGCGGACTACGACATTACTCTGAAGGATTTGGCTAATCGTGAGGTGGACCTATCGTTCCTCGGCGACCCGGCGACCTTCATCTACCCTCTGGTCGACGAGGAGATGGTCGAGGATCCGGGTGTTGGAGTTATACGTGAAAGTATGCTTTTACTTTGTATAACTCGTGTATCAAACACTCGTTTTATGAGAATAATTCTTTTATCACATTTGCTTTAGTTATGATTGAATGTTGAATATCTATTGCAAACCGTTCAATATATGGTACATGTTACATTATAGTTAATGTGGTGATACCCGATCACAGAAGATCACATTAACAGTTTCCTTGTAACTACACGTACATTTTCACGACCTAGGTGGAGTTGAACAATCCGCCGTGAAAGGTCGATGTGTAAGTCTCAGATTGGTCTGTCTTGACAAAGAGATTGCACTAGCACATTTAGTATGTGTTGAAGATGACCTACAGCGAGGATAAATTCTTCTATTCTAAAATGTGAAGAATTAGACCTCAGTGGTTGTTGATTTCTTAATCTCCGTCACTTAAATAGGACAGTGTGTGCTTAATGGTTACTGCTTTGATTCATGTTGGGTGAGAATCATTGTGACTTCGAACCTTGTGCTTTGGGTAGTAATATTAATCATACAACGGTTGCTAAGATTTAATACGAAGAAATGCGTGCGAGTACGGCTCGTGTGATTAGTCCCCTTGGTGGGCTCAGAAGTTTTATCGTACCAAATCTTGCAAGTGAAGAATCAGTTTCTTCGGTACGGATAATAATGTTGAGCTGTCTTTACTCCAAGGTGAAATATATTAATTAATTTAGAGCTATTCAGAAGCTTAATTAATTAATGGACTTGATAATCTTAAACACGGGAAATAATAACCGGGAGCCCATATTATCGTAATATGGATTAAGATGAATAGTGCAATATTAATTTATTAGTGGTAATAATTAATATTAATGGATTGAATTATATTGGGGCTCAATATTGAAATTCAGAAGTCCATTAGGAGGTCCAATCTTAATTCTCCTTAAAGGCCCCTCAAGTAGCCCATTAAGTAGCCCAATAATGATAAGGTGATTAAAATAAAAAGAAAATATAATGCTGGTTTTTCTAGTGTGATTTTCGAAAATTGGTATATTAGGAGAGAAAAGATTTTGTTGATTTTCTTGGAAAGATATTATGGAAGATAAGTATTCTTGGAATACAAGATTATCTCATATATTCAAGAAGATCCAAATCTTAGTTTCCTCCCCTATTATTTTCGAAAATATCAAGCCTATTTAGGAGAGTGAGATTTTTGTGGAATATTTTATTATGGAGAAAAGAATATATGAGATATATTCAAGATTTCTTAGAGCCTAAGAAAAAATTTTCTCCAAGCCCATAATATCACAAAAATTCGGCCACTTCCCTTTATAAATAGGGGATGATTATTTCATCCTCAAGTACATAATTCCATGTGTTGGAAAAATCAAGAGCATATATATTTTTCTTTTTCCTTAGTTATTTAAATTACTTGAAAGCATCTCCCACCGATGATCAAGTAAGGCGAAAGGGAAATACTTGAGAAGGTTTTTGGGTTGATAAAGCGTGATCGTGATTGTCCCGTTTATTCAAAGACCAATTCTACAAGAGGTACGTAAATCACATAAATTCTTGTTTATTCCGCCTAGATTTTATGTGAATTAATTCAACATGCATGATGTTAAATATGTTGTTGGAGTTATTATTTGAATTAATTAGGATTAATTCATGCTAGTAATAATTAAATTTAAATTCGTATTTAAATTTCATCCCGAAAAGATTCCGGGCACCCCTATTTTCCCAACACCGGGGGTGGTGGATGAGGCGGCTCCGTGAATATTTTTCTCTCTTTTTTCTTTTTTTTTTGTTTCCAAGTTTGTTGGCCACGGGCCGTTGTAACCTTTTATCCTCCCGATCTTAATGGAATCGTCATTTCCTTTTGCTGTTGTTTTCTCATTTGCTTTTGCTTTCTCGATTTTCAATTGAATCGAACAAGTGGGATTGGGTTAACAATCGATTTAATAATTAACCAAATGATTAATGAGTGAAGTGCTTTAGCCGATAGACGGGCAGCGACTTCACGAATACGAGATTGAATTAACAATCGATTAAAAGATTAACCAAATGATTAATGAGTGAAGTGTTTTAGTCGATAGACGGGCAGCGACTTCACAAATACAAGATTGAATTAACAATCGACTAAAAGATTAACCAAATGATTAATGAGTGAAGTGCTTTAGCCGATAGACGGGCAGCGACTTCACGAATACGAGATTGAATTAACAATCGACTAAAAGATTAACCAAATGATTAATGAGTGAAGTGCTTTAACCGATAGACGGACAGCGACTTCACGAACACGAGATTGAATTAACAATCGATTTTATTGATTACAACTCTGCGCTCGAGATGCGATTACATTGAGGCGGCTTGTGGGCAAGGGGATGATGCGGGCTAAATTATCTAGCCGCTATTGGTAGTATTATTTGAGTAGGGAGGCATTCCAAGGGTATTGGGCCGGATTGTCCTCAAGGCTCTCTAGCTCATAGGCGCCGTTGGCCAGGCGCCTGGAGATCTTTAGGGGTCCCTCCCAATTCGGGCCAAATGCCTCCTTGGGCTGCCCGACCGTCCGCCGTAGCACCAGGTCCCCAGCTTCGAAATCTCTGATCTTCGAGTTGAAGTATTTTTCAGCCCGGCGTTTATAAGCTATGTTTCTTTGCTCGGCGGATAGCCTTCTCTCCTCCAGCAAGTCCAACTCGTTTAGCATGGCTTGATCGTTCTCGGTCCCCACGGGTTGTGAGGTGTGGAGGCTTGAGATAATGACCTCGGCCGGGATGACTGCCTCCGTTCCGAAGGCCAGAGCGAAAGGAGTCTCCCCGGTGGCGGTGCGGCTGGTCTTCTGTATGACCATAATACTTCGGGTAGCTTGCTTGCCCATGTTCCCTTGCTCTCCTCCAACCTTGCCTTCAGCGTGTGTTTGATTATTTTATTCACCGCCTCGACCTGCCCGTTTGACTGAGGATGGTAGGGTGACGAGAACAGCCTCTTGATCTTGTGCTTTAGGCATAATCTCTCCATCTCCAACCCGTCGAATTGCTTCCCGTTGTTCGAAATAATTATCTGTGGGAGGCCGAATCGTCAGATTATGTTGCGCCAGATGAATCTAATGACATGCTCCTGGTCGATTGTTTTTAGCGACTCCGCCTCCACCCATTTGGTGAAGTAATCCACGGCGACGATTGCGTACTTGACGCTGCCCGGGGCCGTGGGCAAAGGACCAATAAGATCGATCCCCCACTTTGCGAACGGCCAAGGGCTCAAGATGGAAGTGAGCTCGATTGGAGCCTGGTGGATTGTCGGCGAGTAAATTTGGTATTTATGGCATACCCGTGCATAGTTGATCGCGTCCTTCTTTAGAGTGGGCCAAAAATATCCCTGGCGGATAACTTTCTGGGCGAGCACCTGGCCGCCGACGTGGTTCCCGCAGCGCCCCTCGTGGACTTCTACCAAGATCTTCTTTCCCTGCCCCGGCGTTACGCATTTTAGGAGGGGTAGAGCGAAGCCTCGCTTGTACAACTGGTCCCCGATGATCGTGTATCGGGCCGTCCAAAGTTGTAACTGTCTTGCCGCTACTCGATCGTCTGAGAGTTTACCGTCGTGGAGGTACTTCAGAATGGGAGTCATCCAGCTGTCCTCCTCCTGCCCCAGATTGGTCACCCGCTGTTCGAGCTCGACGGGGCGGTCAGGTAAGTGACCGTGATTTGCGACATGTCGGCTGCCCCCTCGGATGTTGCAAGGCGGGCAAGGGCATCTGCTTGAGTATTGTCGAGTCGGGGCACCACCTCTATATGGACTTGGTCGAATTTCTCGAGGAGGTTCTTGGCTAATCCTTGATAGGCCAACATTCTGTCGCTGTGTGCCTCGTATTCTCCTGAGATTTGGCATGTTACGAGCTGCGAGTTGCTGTAGACTTGGAGCCTCTTCACTCCCATGGCCATGACCATTTCCAGGCCGTTGATTAATGCTTCGTATTCGGCCTCGTTATTAGTTGCGTGGAAACCGAACCTGATGGCCGTCATGAACGATTGGCCGGACGGGCTGAGAAGGACAATACCCGTGCCTGCCCGCAAAGTTGTGGAGGATCCATCGATGTACATTTTCCATGGCGGCTGCTCGATCTTGGACATCGCCTCCGGGTAGGTGAGCTCGACTATGAAATCGGCCATGGCCTGGCCTTTGATGGATGTTCGAGGAGCGTATGTGACTCCGAACTGCCCGATCTCTACTGCCCACTTGAGGCATCTGCCCGCCGTGTCTGGTCGATGTAACACTTGACGGAGTGGCATTGTGATCAGTACTTCTACTTGGTGATCGAAAAAGTATGGGCGTAACTTACGCACACTCATCACTAGCGCGTAAGCTAACTCTTCCAAGGGTGGGTACCGTAGCTCGGTGGCGTGGAGTGTCTGGCTGACATAGTAGATCGGCAGATGTGCCTTCCCCCCAGCCCGCACTAGCACGATACTGAGAGCTGAGTCTGAGGCCGCCAAGTATAGGAAGAGCTTCTCGTCGGGGACGGGTTTGGCCAATACCTGGGCGTTTGACAAATATGCCTTCAAATTATCGAACGCGAGCTAGCTCTGGGGTGTCCAGTTTAGTTTCCCCTTCCGCATGCTGTCGAACAATGGATTGCACCGGTCCCCCATGCGGGAGATGAAACGGCTGAGAGCGGCCAGGCTGCCCGTCACCCTCTGTACCTCCTTTACTATGCGTGGAGCGCTCATGTCGAGGATCGCCTGAACTTTGGTCGGGTTTGCTTCGATCCCTCGCTGGCTGACCATGTGCCCCAAGAACTTGCCCGACTCAATGCCAAAACTGCACTTTTTCGGGTTGAGCCTCATCCGATACTTTCTTAAAATTTTGAATGTCTCGGCTAGGTGAGTGAGGTGGTCTTCCTTCTTCTCGCTTTTGACGACGATGTCGTCGATATACACCTCCATGGTCGCCCCAATTTGGTCGTGAAACAAGTGGTTGACCAGCCTTTGATAGGTTACCCCTGCGTTCATGAGCCCGAATGGCATCCGCTTCCAGAAGTACATGTTCTTTTCGGTGAGGAAAGCGGTGTGCTTCTGGTCGTCGGCGGCCATCGGGATCTGGTGGTAGCCGGCAAATGCGTCCATGAAAGTGAGCATCTCGTGCCCGGCCGTGCTGTCCACCAGATGGTCGATGTGTGGCATCGGGAAGTGATCCTTGGGGCATGCTTTGTTCAGGTCCGTGAATTCAATGCACAGCTGCCAGATGTTGTTGCTTTTCTTGACGAGGACGGCGTTAGATACCCATTGGGGTTTGTTGTCGGGGTCGACCATTCCGATAAGCTTGTTGTCGAGCAGTTTTTTACCTCAGTGGCTATGACCGCGTATTTGTCTGGGCCGAACTTTCTTCTCTTCTGTGAGACTGGCTTGCGGGCTGGGTCGATGTGCAACTGGTGGGAAGATACAGCAGGATCAATCCCGACCATGTCTTCGTGGGACCATGCGAATACGTCCAAATTTTCTTCTAGAAAGGTTGTCATCGCAGCTCGCATTTCGTCGATCATTGATGAACCGAGCTGAACACTCACTTCTGGTCGATTCTTCATTGTAACTGAGATTAGTTTTTCGATCGGGCTAGCACCCCACTCGCCGAAGCATGGATCATCGATCTCTCCTGCTAGGGTATCGTTGATTTCCATATGCTCGAAACCAATTCTAGGCTCTAGTTCGATCTAAGTGTGTTCAAAATTTTGCGAGTCTTCTTCCATTGGGTGGGCAGTGGGTGGGATTTCTTCGTCTAGCTCCATGTCTCCCTCCCCGATTGTGTAGATATACTCTAAATTTGCAGAATTTGAAATAAGATCGATATATGCTAAACAACCGTGTGCCATTTTCTGATTACCCTTAAGAGTCCCAACCTTCCCGGAGGGGGTTGGGAACTTGATACAATAATAAAATGCTGAGGCGGCGGCTTCGAACTCGTGCTCGAACGGCCTGCCGAGAAACCCGTTTTAGGTTGACGGCTGGTCGATAATAATGAAGTCGAGCTGTTTCAAAGCCTTAACCTCAGCGTCTATACTAGAAACTAATTCTACTGCTAGCTTAACTATCCCGTAGGGTTTTACAGTGGCGTCGCCGAACCCCTTGATAACCTGGTCGCATGGCTCCACGTATTTCTCGAAGGAGCTGTCTAGCTGGTCGAATGCGGCCTTGAAGAGGATGTTGCAGTAGGCTCTGTTGTCGACGAGCATGCGATAGACGGTGACGCCCATGATGTTGACGGATACGACCAGGGCGTCGTAGTTCGGGTAGATGACCCCAGTGTGATCCTCCTCCTTGAAGGCGAGGAGGTCTGACTCTTTTACCATCATGTTGATCGGCATGGTGATTTGATGGACATTGTCTATCGCTCGTAGCTCGCTCTTCTATCGGCGGTTGGAGAGCGAGGTGGTGGGTGCGAATCCTCCCACCGGGGAGAGCATGTTGACGGCGCGGCGGGCTTGGTGTTCCGGCATCGGTGGGCATATGAGGGCTACCTCCCGGTTTGGTTCCACGGGGTGGGCAGCGGCTTGTGCCTCCGGCCTGGCCGCCGGCCTCTTCATGAACTCCTCCAGCTTTCCCTCCTCGAAGAGTCGCCAGAGCTGTTTCAGGAGGTCGCGGCACTCACTCGTGTTGTGCCCGACGGTCTGGTGGTAATGACAGTATTTGTTGGGTTTGAGCTGTACCCCTGGCTTGTGAACCCACGGCCGTGCCTTGGACACCATATTTTTGTCCCGGATTTGCACATAGACGTACTCCGGGGTGGCCGATAATTTCTCGGCCAATTTTACTTCGACGGAGTCGAAGGGTTTGAATGGCTGGGGGGCACGGTAGGAAAAGTTCCTCCGGCTCGACGTGGTACCCGCCTGGGCGCGGGGCTTCTCCTTCTCGGCCGGGACGCTTTCGCCTAACCGCTGCGCCAGGATGTCGATGTTATAGATGATCTTTCCTGCCCGTTGCCGGAACTCCACATAGGACTTGGGGTAGTCCTTGTTCATCGATTTCCATAGCTTCGTTTTTAGGCGGAGCCCGCCTATTATGCCTACGAGCTTGACCTCGTCCCCGACTGGCTCGCCCTCCATAATAATGCGATCCACCCGGTCGATGTACGCCCGGTCTGACTCGTCTTTGCCCTGGGCCAGGTTGGCCATTCGATTGGCGCCAGCCAGACGTGGCGCCATCGAGGAGAAGTGCTCCAGGAACAATTCTCCCAGTTGATGGAAAGAAACCACCTTTCCCGCGGGCAGCGAGGAGTACCAACGGTGAGCTCAGTCACCGAGGGTAAATGGGAACATCCGGCACTGGGTTGCGTCCGTAGCCCCCATGGAGATCATGTAGGTAGAGTACTTACTCAAGTGAGTGACGGGGTCCGTCTCCCCGTCATATTGACCCACAGCGGCCACGTTGATCTTTGGCTGGGCGGGAGCCCACACTAGGATATCTGCGAGAGGGGAGTTAGGCATATGGGCGAAGTGATGTTGCCCGTCTCGCTTCTCGAGCCTGGCCTCCAGGTCCGATACTTTCTTCAAGATCGCGGCCATAGCGCTGTCGGCCGCGGGGAGAGATCGGGGACGCGGGTTATCCCCCAGACGGTCACGGACCGACGGCCTCGGGGTCGCATTGTTGTGACGCCTGGGAGAGCGTGCCCTCTCTCGCTCCCTAGGCCTGGAGCTGGCATTTGACTCGCACTGGCGGGTAGCCCTCCGAGCCTGGGATCCCAATCTGGAAAAGACTGATCCCGCAGGCCGGCGAGATACCCGTTGAGAGTCGGCCTCCTCGTCAAGGCGTCTTTTTAGGTTTTGAGGACGAGGGTTACTGGTGGCCCCCCCGGCCGCCTCTTACTCGGGCCGAGGGTTGCTGGTGGCCATGGTGCGGGCAGGCTCCTTTCTGGGGCGATGGGTCCGAATCGGAGCGGCGTCGATCTCGGCCTGGCGGCGCTCGATCATCGCCCTGGCCGCCTGAAGGTCCTCCGGAGTTCTTATCGCGGACAAGAACTCGAAAGGGCCCTGAAGCGTTTCCGCCGTGGCTGGAGCCGGAGCCGGAGTGGCGGCCTCGCCGACATCTTCGACCTGCTGCTGGGTTTTGGTAGCTTTCGAAGTGGTCATTTTCGAAATGGAAGCAGATGGGATTTTTTAGAAAAGAAAGGATGAAGTAGTTCGTTCGAGGTGACTAGATGAACGAAACCGAGTGTACTTCGATATTAGTCACCCTTCTTCTAGCGCCAAAATGTTGACAGCAATTTCGTGAGGATCTCGCCGTCGAGTTCCTAGCGGGTAGAATTTAGTATTTATGATAAGTAAAAGCAGTAAATGCAAGAATAAATTAGCTCTCAAGAGTAGGTTTGCAATAAATGAGATGTGTGTTACATTTGGGCATTAAAGGCCCTATTTATAATGTTCAAGGTGGGCTCACCCACTTGAGCTGATATGTCCGCGGACCCCACCTGATCCTAGCTGGGTAGCCATGAGTGGCTATAACCCCCTATACAAGCCAATGAGGGGGCGCCACCTGGCACTGTTGACCTCTGCTGATGGGACATGTCCTAACTACCTACTCTGACCCTGTCACATCCTCTGACCTGATGGCACTGGACGTTACCTCACAGCTGGCGATGCCTGGGATCGGGCAGACGGGTACACGGGTAACCGGGCACCGTGTAGGTGGCGAGTACCCTGGAGATCTTTTCACGGGTAGCGGGTAGAAATTGCCCCAGAGCTCGCCGCTGGCCGGCCAATCCTCTGGCCCATTGAGTTAAGTATCCTTCCCGACAGCTCATGGTAGTCCGCGTCGGGTAGATTCTTCTAACCTACTCGTCTACTCATCCCGAGTCGGCAACGAGTTTCTCATGTCCGTGCCCGCTGTGGTTTAATGGGTTTAAGCCCGATACCCGAGGGGTCGAGTAGTAATATCGGGCATAACAGATCCTATTATGAATGAAACATTAAGTATATGCTATATACGCATAGTTAGATAATAAAGATAGTGAAAGATATGTATGTACATTTATATAATTTAATGATTAAAAGACTAAGAGACAGACGAATGTGTCGAGTGCAGTGTGAGCAGCTGGACTTCCAGGAATCTATTCCACCACACAATCACGCCAAGAAAGTGTGTAACTTTTAATTTCTTATGCATTATTTAGAATAATCTGTGTGTGTACGAGCAGGCAGATCTTCAGATTATGCTCTGTGTGAATTATAGCAAGTCTACGGACTATGCTCTGTGTGAATTATGGCTAGTCGATGGGCTATGCTCTGTGTGAATCGTGACGGGTCTATGGACCATATCTGTGTGAATTGAGTCGGGCCTACGGGTCCGACGTGTACTCGGTTGACATACTAATTAGTCTTTTTAATGCATATGTACATTAAACGTTATCCCACTGGGCTTCTCCTCTGGGGGAAGACTCATGATGCTACTTTAACTTTTCAGGTACCGTTGGCGACGAGGCGAACGTGTGACTGGCTGGACAAACTCCACCTATATGTATTCACTATGTTTTATGTTTTCTATAAGGAGTGAATAAGAAATTTGTTTATGTTATCGTTTTAAAAATGGTTTCCATAATATATTTATATATTACTTGGTTAAGTTGTGAAGTCTTTTCATAATTTACTCGAACGTTATGTCGATCGTTTGCCTGTTAAGTTATTTATAATATTTTATCACATGCATATTAATGTATTATTTGAAATTATCTTAAATAGTGTAGTGTTTGACTTAGAAATGTGGGTTTAACACGAGTTAGGCACAAGCATGGTTAGACATTTATTAAGGAAAAAAACTCGTGTTTTTAGTATACAGTCTTCCGCTTGAGAAATAAATATTTATTTTCAATTGGAATTGATAATTACTTTTCAAAAAAAAAAAAGATTTCTTCATGGTAAATATTGTCTATTTTTTTTCTCCGAGTATGACGGTGCCCATTTCGGGGCGCTACACCTTCTCTCAAAACAAAATATACAAATCACAGATTGCAATGAATATTTACAAATCAAATTACTAACATAAAGAAAAGCAGACGCCTTAAAGTTCCACTACTAAAGGTTACTTAGAACATGGATAGAGGACCTACATCAACATTAACAAACGACTTAAAGTTCCACTGCTAGAGGTTACTTAGAACATGTATAGAGGACCTACATCAACATTAACTTGTTGAAGCGATAGGTGAATGTACAGAACCTACAACAGGATGAAGCAAATACACAAAATAGAAGAAGAACAGAACAAATAAGAAGTTTTAACTGGAGATTCTTTGTTCGAATCTCTAAATCTTTTTTCCGAAGATCTTCCAACATATTCATTTTCAACTCATTGTCTTCAACTTTGGCTTTGTGTTTATACTTGTCTAACTGGTATTCAAGCTCGACAATTCTACGATATAACTCATCACTAGTTCCTTCCATATCCGCAAGACCTGAGTCCTTCAAACACAACCTTCATATAGATATTTCTCCTTCTCTAACTTGCAATCCAACTGATACTTTAATTTATCCCGTTCAACCTTCAACTTCAAAACAAAATCCCTCTAGAATTGTGGGAGTGGAGCATCAATCCACAATCAAAATTTGCAATCATTGACCTACTTAGATATATGATGAAAGAAGAGGAACCACATTATAAATCATCCACTGATATTGTTTTCAATTAGTCAACAACAAGGGGAGTTCGAATAAATAAATAAAGAGACTATCACCAAAAGACAAATAAAGGCTACATTACTCATTAACACAACTAAATTGAAGAAACACACTAAAGGAAACCGTATATAGAAGGAACAAACACAGCAAAAGCTTCAGCAAAAGATGTTCACTACAAAAAGTGCCGATCAATCGACGGATTTTTGCCAATACGCATTAACAGATGAAATAAAGCTCAGTCTAAAAAAATACAAACATAGTGTACGCGTATATATTTTGCGAAATTGGTGCAAAAATGAGAGAAAAATTGACGACTGCATTCCCATATGAAATTAAACTAAATAAAAAAAGTACAACATAGTGATGATATATATATTTTTTGCAAAATTAGGTCAACAGTAAAGAAATTGGGGAAAAAATTAGTCTGTCTAATATAAGATAAACAATTGTAGGGATCTACGAACTGACACAAGATGAAAACCAAACCAAATTACTGAAGGGAAATAGTTACCGATTGGAGAGGACAACGAACAAATCTCCGACCAGGATTTTTGTCGCTCATGGAAACAACTTCTACTTGCTTCAATATGTGCCCATAAAGTAGATCATCAGGGTCGATAGAAGAACTCGAGGCATCCGACTGTGTGGATTTGGCCGTCAATTTGTGAAACCCATTTTTAGACATATTCAAGAGGATGAATTGATTGAGAGAATTGAACGGAAATGAATTAATAGAGAGAATTCAACGGAAATGGACGAAAATGAATTAATAGAGAGAAATGGACGGAAATGGACGGAAAGAGAAGTGTTGATGTTAGGTCAATGTTGTCCAGAATGTTACAATATTTTCTGCAACATCAGAATTTGCCCTTTCTTCTGACACTAACTCCGAATGTTGCAATATTGTCTTTAATGTCTAAACATACAGAATGAAGACGTGGAAGTTACCAGGTCAGGCGGTTGCAGTTTAGAGTGAGTTATTTGAAGCTACAACATGGGCGGTTATCAAGATCATGGAGGCTTAGTGTTGGACGATTTTACATCATGGGAAACCATGATTTTTGTGTTCACATGCAAGGATCAAATTCTATAAATACCGTACGCATGAGACACTATCAAGTGAAGAGTTCGAGATACCTATTTTACATATAACAAGTGTAGTTATTTTGGTTCTCTCCTTTGTAATTCTAGAAGTGTTTTATTTCGACCTTTGAATAGGTTATTTGGTTTACACTATTAAAATTATAGGCTTTTGATTGTATACCTAGGGTATATGATCTTGATGTAAAATCCCTACAGTTAGCTTTTACTTTGTCTTTGTATCACTACTCGTTATAGTGAAGTTTCGCCATGAGGCATCATAGATTATTTTATAATCTATGAAAAAGTTTTGATATCCCGTTTGCTAATTTTATTTTCTATTGTTCAAAGTCTTCCGCTGTGTATGTTGTCGTCTTTGTTTCAACACCTTCGATAACATTCTGGAAAAACACCCGTACACACCTTTCAAATGGTATTAGAGAAATCTGATATCATACACTTTGGCCGACAATTGATATCAGAGCCATAACTAGATATACTTAGTTAGATCATGTGTCTTAAAGTGTATTAATTTTGTTTGCAATGGAATATCCACTTACCCTCGCTTTAAAACCACCGATTCTAGATGGATCGAATTATGCATATTAGAAACCAAAGATGAGAATGTACATTAAATCCCTTGATGAACGAGCATGGAGGAGTGTACTGTCTGGATGGACTCAACCCAGAACTCCAGCTGATGAAGACAACGAAGCACAAATCAAGCGAAAGCTTGATTGGACGAACGAAGAAGTAATCCTGGCGAATTGCAATTTGAAAGCCTTGAATGCCATTTTTACATTAGTTGATGTATACATGTTCAAGTTGATTTCGAATTGTGTTTCTGCAAAAGATGCTTGGGATCGAATGCAAGAGCATTGTGAAGGGCTTGAGAATGTTCGAAGGACCAAACTTATAATGCGTGATACCAAGTTCAAAAATCTGAAAATGAAGGAAGATGAAACCATTTCATCTTACTGTGGAAGAATCAGTGAGATTGCTAATGAATCTCATTCGCTTGGTGGTCAAATTTCCAATGTCAGGTTAGTTCACAAAATTCTAAGTACTCTTCCCAAAAATTTTGATGATATGATATGTGCTATAAAAAAAACTAAAAAAATAGATCTAATTAGTCTAAATGAACTTGTGCGTATTTTGACCACATATGAGATTAATATTTTTCAAAATGATGATGTATCTGATCTTATTGACGTTTCTAAAGTTTCTGTAAATTCTGATCAAGTTAAAATTGTTGCACCAAATCTTACAACATTACCAGAAAAATCAAATTTAGCAAAAAATTCACACGCATCAGAAAAAATTCCACCTTCCAGAATCTTGAAAAATCATCCATCAAATTTGATTATAGGTGAAATTACTTCTGGAGTTCAAACTAGAAAAAGAAAGAGAGTAGATCTCAAAATTATTTAATGATTAAGGAATTGGAAATGATATGTTAATTGTTTTATATGATATTATGTGTTCTAATTAATATACCTACGAATTCTTTGCAACATTCATTGACTAAGATATAAATATTTGACATCATTTTATTAGAGATCTTGTTGAGAAGGAAATTGTGAGGTTAGAATATATTTCCACTGAGAAACAATTTGCTGGTATTTTCACAAAAGCCCTTGACTTTGAGAGGTTTCAATCACTTAGAAAATCTCTTGGTTTATACACACATTGAAAAATTTATTGTTGTGTTGTGAAAAATGTTTCAACATTTCGCACAACATCGGAAAATTCTTAGTAAATTTTTCTAAGTATTATTTCAGTTTGATATTTGATTAACTCTTTTGTGTAATAGTTGTTTGAACCTGAAAAAGTGTTTATATTTCTGGACACACATCATTGCGTGCTAAATTTTGAAAATTCACAATAAGATACTTTAATCACTGAGTAACTATGGGACACGGAGCTCGCTACTACGATGTACTCTTTTCAAAAGGTGATTAAAAATGTATCAAGTTGTTCATAATCCACTGAGTAACTATGGGGCACGGAGCTCGCGACTACGATGTTCTCTTTTCAAAAGTTGGATCAATATGAAACATTGTAATAAAATTGTTTAAATTGATAAAACAATCCAATGACGATTGTATTGTTAAATGTTGAGATGTTTGTGTTCCAACATGTAAAACAACATTTAATAGGGTTCGAATTTTTGATTACCTTCATGAGTTATTTAATTTTTGAATTAGGATAATACTAAGAATATTTATTGAGAATATTTCCAGCAATTTTATTTAATTCAGTTGTTAGTATAAATCATGGGTAGTTATTTATTTTGTTCCTCAAATATTTACAACACACACGATCACATCCTATATTTGTGGGAGGTTCTTAAAAACCACCACATTGTGCACGACATGTTAGTGGTGTGTGTGATAACCTCCATTCTACTTCTCTATGTAAGATCGATAATTAGTCATGATGATTACATACAGAAAGCTATCATTGTATTTTGCATAAAGAATTTCAAAGGTATCATTAACTTAATTCAAAGTATCATCTAAAGCCGGTTTCATATTTACTCCATTTTATTATTATTATTATTATTATTATTATTTAACTTTTCTTTTCTATTATTTTGAACTCAGTTTATTCGTAGTTTAACACATATATTTATCAAATATTGGCAACATTACTGACAACATTAGTAAGGATATTTTTTGTTACATCTTTTACTCTCACTATTGATTACATTTTAAGTAGATAGATGCCCTTCAAGGCACTATTGATGTCCTGACTAGGTAAACAAAGTTTTGGGAGATGTTGCTTTCAACTCCAACAGGGGGAGTATGGCCTGGATGTTGTTACTGAGAGAGTTTCTGAAAGTGTTTTCAAGTTGATAGAACATTCAAGCTGTTGCTGCTACTAATGAAGTTGGTGTTTATTTTTTTTATTATTGTTGTTGAAGAGCTTGAAGTCAGGAGGAGAATGAAGATACGGGGAGTTCGTGCAGACTATGTAGATGCAGCTGAATTGAGAATATCAGCCCAATCCTCTCCTTACTTCACATATTTAATCCCTATATTTAAAAGCTTTGTAGTTTGTTTTATGTTCGTGAAGTTTGGCCTAAGCACCCCGTTTTGTGCTTAGTGTTATTTATGTTTTTTCCTGTTTGTTACTTTAATTTGGTTCCAACAATTAAATATCTTTGATTTGATGTTCAGTTGTGTTTTTAACTTAACACATTTTACTGTATGTTTAAAACATCAGGTGTGTTGTAGTAGAAAGACCAAATTGGGGGAGATTGTTGATGTTAGGTCAATGTTGTCCAGAATGTTACAATATTTTCCGTAACATCAGAATTTGCCCTTTCTTCTAACACTAACTCTGAATGTTGCAATATTGTCTTTAATTTCTAAACATGCAAAATGAAGACGTGGAAGTTACCAGGTCAGGTGGTTGCAGTTTAGATTGAGTTATTTGAAGCTACAACATGGGCGGTTATCAAGATCATGGAGGCTTAGTGTTGGACGGTTTTACATCATGGGAAACCATGATTTTTGTGTTCACATGCAAGGATCGAATTCTATAAATACCGTACGCATGAGACACTATCAAGTGAAGAGTTCGAGATACCTATTTTACATATAACAAGTGTAGTTATTTTGGTTCCCTCCTTTGTAATTCTAGAAGTGTTTTATTTTGACCTTTGAATAGGTTATTTGGTTTACACTATTACAATTATAGACTTTTGATTGTATATCTAGGGTATATGATCTTGATGTAAAATCCTACAGTTGATTTTTACTTTGTCTTTGTATCACTACTCGTTATAGTGAAGTTTCGCCATGAGGCATCATAGATTCTTTTATAATCTATGAAAAAGTTTTGATATCCCGTTTGCAAATTTTACTTTCTGTTTTTCAAAGTCTTCCGCTGTGTATGTTGTCGTTTTTGTTTCAACACCTTCGATAACATTTTGGAAAAACACCCGTACACACCTTTCAATTGGTATCAGAGAAATCTGATATCATACACTTGGACCTTCAGGAAGGAAGAATCATATGAGCAAAACACGACTAGGAATCGGAGACAGTGGAGACAGTGACCGGACAAGAAAAATTGATATCGGTAGACGTCGTTTGACCCTATATTTTAGACTTAAAATTGAACAGTCAAGATAAAAAATGGACAACCAAGATCGTCCGGGGTACAAATACCCCGAGACCGTAGTAGTAACTCTCACTAATATATCACTGCAAATATTAAAACGAGAAAAGTAATTTGGGTATGAATCTGAGGACGAAGGCGTCACTGTCCCCTACATCGAAGAAGAAACTGAGAGAGGTGTGAGAGCAGAGGTGACCGCTCCTCCTTGCTTCGTCGGAAATGAGACAGATAAAGATTCGAAAAAATTGATGTTCGTTGCTTTGTGTCGAGATGAGACAGAGATTTGAGAGGGGGTGGATTGGTGGAAATAGCGAAGAGAGTGAATGACGACGACTAAGGTCGGATTAAAGAGAGGACACAGACGCTGAGTTGAATTGAAGATTTTGATTTTGGAGTTAATAATTTGGGTACAGATCTTTTCACCCCCATAATATGATTGTTCACCCCTCAATTCACTTCACCACAGCACGGTTCAGTTCACCCCCAATAAATTATCCTACATAACCATTCCTTCTCAACATAATTAATAATTTGTATTCTCACCCCCTTTATTCACGCCAACAAATACTCGGCTGCGCCACCGCTGTTCGTTTTCCCGCCATTCGTCTTCCCACGTTCGTCTCTCCTCCGTGACTGCGCCCCTCTGTTCCTCCTTGATTGCGCCACGACCATTCGTCCATGAAAAAAGGTGAGTTTTTTTTTTCATTTGGTAACTACTCATTTTTGTTGCAACTGAAGTTTTTCCGATGAAAATAGGTTTTTTCCGTCCACGTTTAATCTTCGATGGCATTTGAGTTCACAATTCTTTTTACATATTTGTTCATTTTTGGTTTAGGGAACAATTGGTGAATGTTCTTGGAATTTATTCGAACAACTAGGATTTGTTTGAAAAAAATATAAGAACAAGTGTTCGATTTTTTTTTTTTGGAACATCAGTTTAATGTTCTACATTTTCGTTCGAACAACTCTTAAATGTCCGAAAAACCAGTCATGAAGAAATTTAAATACGAAAACACGATCAATAAGTCCGGGAAATATGTATGAAAAATATATATTCGTTCTTTTTACATTTTAACTACTCAAATAACACCAACATACACAAAATACGACAATAAACACAAACATTTCACCAATATATAAAATTTTAACATAAGATTAGAAAAAAAAAACTCACATAGGTAGGGGATTGAACTAAGTCATTTGATTTTAGTGAAATATGGTAGGAGGGTAATTTACCCTTTTTATTTCTGGATTAAAAAAAATGAGGGTGGTGAACCAGCAAATCATGGGGTGAAAATATCCCAACCCAATTCATTTTCGGGAAGATGATGTTAATGGGCCTAATATGGAGTATATTATTAAAGGCCCAGGTTAAATGTCTCTTCTTTTGTTGATACACCCCATCAAAAAGAGAATTTGAAAAAAAATCCAAAAAATATGATAATCTAAAAAAAATCCAAAATTTAAAAAAAGACAAAAGATACACATTTCGGAAAAAATAATAATAATTGAAATCAGCAAGTTTTTCGAATTTTTTTTTCTAAATATTTTTTAATAGAGTGTATTAACAAAAGATAGAATTGTGGGTAATGAGTCATTATTAGATGGTAGATGACGTTTAAGTGGTCAGGTTAGTATGGGCGCATCAGTATTTATTAAGTACTAGGGGTGTGCAACGGTCGGTTTGGTCACCAAACCGAACCGTATTAGTCAAACCGAACACCAAACCGAATTTTTTTTTACAAACCAAAAACCGAACCATATTTTAAAAAACCGTTTGGTTCCAAACCGAAATATTTCGGTTCGGTTCGGTCCCAAACCGTACAAACCGTATTTTTTTTACACTTTTCTTTTTTAAAATCAGCTTAATTTTTTTAGCATCAACACACATGTTTAATTCAATTATTTGCAACATGTCAACATCTAAATACTAATATAAGCAAAGATGCATCAATAAACCTATTACATAATCCAATAAAAACATCAACATAATAGTTTTCAAAAGCTAAGCAACAATTTGAAAAAAATATACAACACAAAACACCATTCCTCAAGTATTTTATGCAAAACACAAATTAACTCAAATCTTTTATACGTGAATCTAAATTATCTAATATTAATATTATTATATTATATTAGAATATAAGCTATTAAATATTAATTTAGTGAATATTAATATAAATATATTATTATTATTACTAAAAATATTTCGGTTCGGTTTGGTTTATATGGTTTTTAATTCGTAAAAACCATAAACCAAACCGAAATAAAAAAAATTCAAATTTCAAAACCGAAAATCGAACCATAAACCGAAAACCGAACCAAAATTTATATTTCGGTTTGGTTTGATCGGTTTTTTCGGTTCAAACCGTATTTTGCACACCCCTATTAAGTACTAGTAGAGCATTTAGAATGTTTATTTTATAAAGCGGTTCTTAAAAATATTAACCGAACTAATACTTTTAACCGAATTAATCGAACTAATATTTTTAACCGAATTAATCGAACTAATTTAACCGGAAATTCGATTTTTCAAATTTTTGCCCACCCCAGTAGGCTACTGGGCCTTGATGTCTTATTTTTCGAAAGTCCCCATTTTCACTCTTTGTGCCCATTAATAGGACATTCTTCAAGTCATTTTAGTAGGTATTATGTAATATTGGGGACAAATATATAGGACATTCTTCAAGTCATTTTAGTAGGTATTTTGTTATATTATATCCTATATAATTGAGGCTCATGGTGTTCAACTTCATTTCTATCCCTATTAATTCTCCATAACCTTTATGCAAGTATATCAACCCTCACAAAATGTTTGCATCTGGTTTTCTTGTAAATGGACCTTGCTTCATAATAATAACTACAACAGTTGTTGAGAAAACTCAAAACTGCCCTAACACTAAAAAATTATCTATGAAATTTGTAAATACGGCTACAAATTTTTCCATAAAAATTTTGGTGGTGGGAATTGTTTACTTGCCAACAAAATTTTCTAATTATATTTATATAAACATCTTCATTTCTCACCTACAAATATATAATTTGTCTACGGAAATTTCGTAGACAAATTGTTTATGGGTAAAATTTTGTAGGTAAATTGTTTGTGGGTAGTAAATTACTAGGAAGTAATTTTATATGGAAATTGATTTCGTAGACAAATTGTTTCTTGGTTGAGAAATGAAGATGTCTACTTGATTATAAAATTTTGTAGGCAAGTCGTAGATAATTTTCACTGTGAAGCTTTTTTGTTGGAAAATTCTGTAGACATTTCTAATTCCGTATGCAATTCTTTATATTTTTGTAGTGCTAGTCGCGCGTTGGGCTTCTTCTACCACCACTTATTACACTGTGATTAGAGTCTTATTGTCTATGTTTTGAGTTGGAATCATCACTGTCCAATTTAAAAAAAAAAAAAATCTATTGCAAACATCACAACTAAGAATTTTGGGCTACATCCGACTCTCTCCCTTAGATATATTTTCATGGCTGAACAGAAAAATCACCCTATTACGAATTAATACGGGTGATTTTTTATTTATAACATGAGTGACTTTTTAAGAGTACACTATACACTTTAATTGGTGACAAAGTAAATAATATAAAAAATTTATAAACTAATTGCAGCTTCCAATGAAAAAAATTGCACAAAAATTATGGAGTATTGTCATATACTTGAGTGTAGTACAAGTGATATAATTGAAAAAAAGAGGATATAGTGAAGTGTGAAGATAATTAAGAGTAAAAATGATGTAATTGATGTAAATAAAATGACGTATGTGAATGTCATTTTGGCGGATAAAAGGAACAAGTTTGCCCGAATGTCATTTTGGCGGATAATGAAAATAGGACTCTCGAAAATTAATAATTGTTTGTAATTGAAGCGGATCCACCATGATCATTATAATATGTCACCTACTCTTTTAAATGAGTCGATATCGACCAATTCTCCAAACATTTTTTATTTTTTTTTTAATTTGGGGGACAAGCGTGATCAGTCAGTGTTCTGCATTTAGGACTTACTTTTATAAAACATTATTATATGTGATATTCTAGACTTGTTATCATTAGATTTAATTTCGTACATGTTTTATTTTAGATACTCTCTTCATCCCCTAATAATTTTATATTTATTATTTTTTTTATGTTTTAGCGAGCGGATTTTTTTATTAGTATTTTAAATTGATAAAATAATTTTTTAAATGTTTTATAATAGAGGAGAGATGGATCTATCATACCTCTTCTTAAAATTCATTTTATAATTTAAAATACTAATAAACAACTTGCTCGCTCAAACACGAGAATAAAGGTAGTATAAAAGTTTTAGGGGATGAAGGGAGTATATGTCAGTCGTGCTTCCAGAAGTTGCACACGAGCATAGTTCCGTGGTAGCTATCATGAGGAGGGGGGGAGGTGGGGTTGGGGTGGGTGGTTGGGAAATTTCAATTTTTTTTACAGTTTATAAGTTGTTAGGAGTTTAATTTATGATCTTATAAGCAATTAAATATTTTATTTTGTTAAACACATTATTAGTGCTTATAAGTTGTTTTAAAGAACTTTTAAAGTTAACAAAACACCCTTTTAATCCGTCTATGTACTTTCAAATTTTTACACTACATTTTATTATTTTAATGCCGTTTCGCCCCCTCCAATTTTCAATTTTCCAAATTGAAGGTATGCATGTTTTTATTAGTAAGCTATAGAACACAGTGTAGATGTTTTATGAGCATGCATTTTCTATTTTAAAATAAGCGTATGGAGATTTGATTAGGAAATTCCTCTTTTGTATCTTATTCGGTACTTACTCATTATTTAGAGAGAACTGATTTCGGTCCTTGTAACAAAGAACTGATTTAGGTCCTTGTAAAATGTTAATGCGTATATTATCATTTTTCATATGAGCAAGGATCACTTGTATTTGAGTTGAGTACTTGGAGTTGGAGGTCTTGTCATTAACGTTTGCCTTTTGTACTTCTTAGAATAAATTTCGGTGAGATGATCTCTAGATTTTCATTTTGTCACACGATCATTGTTTTGACTGTTATGATTAGAATTGAATTGTTCAAATGAACTGTGAATTTCATTTGGGACTCACTTTCCTTAAACTTAAGGAGGTGTTTGCAATTGTTTTTACCTCCAAGAACTATGAAAATTAGAGTTTGTGGGTGGTGGTGGGTTCATCTGCAGTAACATGGTTAGGCTGCTTTTTTTTCTTTTTTCCTTTTTTTGTCTAAGTAGCAAGATTTGGTGGGTGAAGGAAGATTTTGGGTCTTTTGCGAAGATGAATAAATTTAAATTACATAAACAAGGAAAGCAATTTAGTTCTATTATATATTTAAAATCTAAATTTTATGATTTTATTACTCAATTTTGACTAGTTACATTTATATGGAGAAATGTCGTTTATGTTATTTTCTTTAGGAAAATATATAATTTGGAAGCAAATACGTACCTAAATTTTAGTTATGTGTTTTTTAAGTGACCTTTTAAAAATCGATTTTTGAAAATCAGTGGTTTTTGAAATCCATTGGATTTTAAAATCTTGAGTTATTTTTCGGTTTCAAGTAGTGTATGTTTTAACTTTATGATGTAAAAGTAAAAGAATGTTGTATAGATATTTATAAGGTTGTAGGATTAGAATTTCAAAAACCTAATTTTAAAACTCAAACTAGAATGAATTTTAGATTCCAAAGTCCAAATTTAAATTTTTATAATTTAAAAAGAACATAGCCTCGGGGACATACTTTTTAAGAAAAATGTGTAATAGATAAAGTATTGAGAGTGATGTATACAATTTTATTATTAAAGTAATGAAATTGGTTGGAGTAAGTGTAAAAAGTAATGACATTTTCTATTAATATGTGAATATTGTAAATATAAAATAAATAGAGATTTATATTTATAGGATGTGCAGAGTGTTTGGAGACGGACAAACGAAGGATGGAAATCAAACGAAGGATGAAAATCAAGAAGGTCTAGGAAATGGAGGGTGAAACAAAGAAAATTGAAGAGAAGATGGTTATGTGAGCCCATTTAATTTGGGTACGGATATTTTCACCCCTAGAATTTAGTACTTCACTCCATAATTTTTGTTCGAGAATTTTTTATAACATTTGTCATTTGTTAGAAAAACAATTAGAACATTATGTAATTTTCGATATTTTTGTGGGGGTGCGAATAATGTTCTAATAATTTTTTCGAACAAATGACAAATGTTCTAAAAAAATTATTGAACAAAAGTTTAGGGGGGTGAAGTACTAAATCTGGGGGTGAAAATATCCGTACCCATTTAATTTCAAGAGTAAGCCCATGAACCATTAATTTTGACCCCGCTTCAACAATTGAAGGCCCATAGTTGAGGCAGCCAATTAAGGCCCATAGTTGAGGCAGCCAATTAAGGCCCATTATATGAGCCCATTTCGAGAGGCAGCCTACCATTTGCAATTCCAAAAACTGGGATTTGACGAGAACAAATGAAGGAAAAGTGCTGCCCTTTTATAACAACTTCAGCGCCATTTCACAAAATGCAAAAAGCGCATTTCAGCACCTGGCCAAGGGCAACAGTGAGGATTTTTTTAGGACACTTAGCAGCCACCAAAAACACTCAGTTTTCTTTTTCCTGCTCTTTATTTTATTTTTATCTTCAATATATAATAGTTTGATTGTGTAGGAATTGTTCTTGAACCAATTTTGGTTCAACGTCAATGAAAATATTTGAATTGAAGTTGGACTAATTTCATATTTAAATGATGTTTAGTTATGGAAGGTAGATTAATTATTAGGAGAGATTATAATGGTCTTTGTGCTGCTTTGAGTTTTATGATATTTGTTAAGTAGAAATGAGTTTTATGATATTTGTTAAGTTGAAATGCATGTTTATATTATACTTACTTTGGATTTGTTAAGTTGAAATGCATGTTTATATTATACTTACTTTGGATTTGTTTTGTTTTAAATTTTGATTAGTTCTTTCTTATTGACAAACCCTATAAAAACAAACACAAACTTGTCATTTGGAGTTCTTACTTATAGATAAGACATCTAAATTCTCAATTGCTTTGAACCACTCTTTAATCAATTTCAACTCATATTTTTAATTGTATTTAGTTTTTAATTTCATGAGCTTATAGTTTATTTTGAATCGATTAGTTTATATTATTTTCATAGTACAAAAATTTAATAGCATTTTATTTTTTTGAAAGGGGAAATTTAGAATTAGTCTTACTTTTAAAATCTTTCTCTAAAATAAGTTGTAGTTAGATACAATTGTGTCAAGTATATCAATTTTACACTACCCTTGTCTTATGAGATCAACTAAGTATTTATCACACTATAACAGATACCTTACTTATTTTATGTATTGGGAAACAAGTATGAAAAAACAAGCAAAAAAATTTAACTAAGGTTATATATGTTATCAAGTCGAGCTTGAGTATATATTTCGAGTTTTCCCACAAATCGAACTCAAGTTAAAAAAATTCGAGCTCGACCGAGTTCGAGCTTGACACTATTTAAAAGTTTTGGTGAATAAGGATCCCGTAAAAACGTCTTTCGAGGAATGGGCCAAACCAGGTCATTTCTCAAGAACAATAGCTAAAGGGCCTGATACTGCTATTTGGATCTGGAACCTACATGTTGATGCTCACGATTTCGATAGCCATACAAGTAATTTGGAGTAGATCTCTCGAAAAGTATTTAGTGCCCATTTTGGGCAACTCTCCATCATCTTTCTTTGGCTGAGCGGTATGTATTTCCACGGTGCTCGTTTTTACACCGCTATACACACTCCCATCCATCTAACTAATTAAACCACATATATTAATGATTATGAGTCAACAAAATCTCCTTTATGTTGGGAAGAAAACAAACCCTGGCAATTAACTTAGTCACTAACCACTACCCACACACTCTCATCCATCTAAATAATTCAACCACTTATATATATTAATGATGCAGTATGAGTCAACAAAATCTCCTTAATTTCGGCAAGAAAACAAACCATAATAATTAACTTTCAGTTATTCATTCAATCATTTATTTTGTGAAGAAAGCAATTCTTTCATTAAAATAAATTAAATATATATATATATATATATATGCATGTATCTGTTTAGACAGCAATCGATCACATGATGTTGTAGCTGCATTAACTAACACTGTTTCTTCCAGGCTATAAACAACTAGCTAGTTGGCAAGTTGGAATTTATTATCTCCGAATAATATTTGACTTTTATGTCGTGTTGTTATTTTTCACGAGACACTATATCCCTTTTTATTTAAAAATGTTCATGTTTGAACTTTATTTTTATGAATACAATTGAAGTTTTATGCATGTAAAGTAGAATAAGATATGCGATGATACTAGTGATTTTTTAATGAAATTTTGTGTATTTTATATCTCGATTGATTTAGAATTGCTACCACTTACTCCATTTTATTTGATGTATCCACCATATGAATTAATTAATCCTATTAAGAGTTAATTATACTCTTCATCAGGTGAAGCCACTTTTTAAAATTAGGTAGGGACCCATATTTATATAGGTTTGGAGATTCTAAATTGGGACCAATAATTCCAATTACAATCATGTGGAGCTAGCAACGTCCACGTATGTACGGATGTATTCCTATTTTACACAATTAGTTGGGTAATTAATGAATAATTTCGAAGTTTTATCAGCTGGTACAAGGAGATGACCACGATAATATCGAGGACATAATTATAAATATTTATATTCACATGCATGGGACCACATTAAATTAGCATCATGTACCATATGTTGGTGTACTTTTGATGTAACATGACTTCGATATATTCTATGCTTTTGAATTCGGTAAATAGTTTGTTATTAATATTCTTTTGGAAAATTACAAAGCTGCTCCATCGAGTTAGCGTTAGTAAAAATTGACCGTCATGTTAGGGGTATTAGTTTTTGTCTTTTAATTAATAATTCGGCAAAAACTTGTATGAGACTGTCTCATGGCATGCATGAGACAACACAAATTAACATCTACCCTACCAAAGTGTTAATGAGTCAATGCCAAAATTATACTCATTTTCATTGTCTCATGCCATGAGACGGTCTCATACAAGATCTACTCTAATAATTCTTCTCAAGTTATAACTAAAGTCCTAGAAACTGTATATTTCATCACCCTACGTCTTCATTTTTCAGCGAATTAAGGGACGAATAATATATTAAATTATTCATCTCTTCAAACCATCAATTTGGTATCCTCAATTACTCGTTCCATATACTACAACCCCACAAATAAGTTTGAACTATTCATCCACATCTATTTTTCTGCAATCAAGATTCAGTTATTTTCCAACAAATCAAAGGTCAAACCATATATTAAATTGTACGTCTCTTCAACCTATTCATTTTAATATATGTCTTGTCTTTCGGTTTTGCTTGAAAAAGGTAAAAATCAAACCGTGGTTAGAGAACGCGTTTGAGCAACAACAATACAATACTTTCCTGACCAATTTTCTACTCTTTTCCGATAACGAAGGACGGTCATATATCAAAATGACGGACTTCTAAAATTACCGTTAAAATTTCAAATCCATGTTTTATGTTCTTCAAAATATCTTTCACTATATACAAAATATTTAAGGATCAAGACACATCTTCTCCAACTGAGTCGTTGATGCAGTGACTGATTGGTAGGTTGGACTGTTTAATATCCTTCTTTTTTTGTATATAATTTTTTTATTTTCTCCCATCTCCTCTAGGTTTCTAATTTTGAGAATCACCATGTTTATTGTGGATTCTTCCCCACTGTGGGATTTTCTGCTTCATTGTAGCATTTTTTTTCGGATTTTCCGATATTTTCCTTGTTTTTTTCCAGTTTCCTATTTTGTTGGTGTGTTTCAAGTTTTAAAGAATTTAGAGTCTAATTTGATTCATTGTTGGTTGTGCAAGTAGTTAGGGGCATCATGATATTTTGGACTCGGTGTGTGTGGTTGTTTTGGTTCTCCAAGGTCTTTCCATGCTGAAGTATGAATAAATTTTTTGTTTTTTCTCTTTCACATATACTAAAATAAATTAGTACTCTGATGTAAATTTTTTTTTACCGTGCAATAACTATAGTGTTTAATTATACATACAATGCAAATCAATTTGCATAAGATTTTGCCGTACTAAACTAGAATAAACAGTATACTTTAAATTGAATAGGGAGTTTTGTAGTTGGAAGTATAAACTTTAAATTGAATAGGGAGTTTTCTCATTGGCTTGTTAATTAGTATAATTCATAATGCATGCAATTGTGCCATCATAGGATCATTTCATGTATGAATGACAAGTTGACAACTATTGCCCAACTTATTATGCTTTAGTCTCTATTGACCGTATCTTCAATGTTTTGCATGTTAATTAATATCTTTATTAATCCCCACTACATGAATATAATAATGTATTTCTAATTAATATATATTCATATTGCATGGTGATAAATAGAATTAATTATAGTCGATTTCATATGTGGAATCTCGTTATCAAACGAGTGACCATCTAATGGGATCCGTGACTCGAAAAAACACAACATATATAATTCTTATTTTAGGTACTCTGCTCGATCTTATAAAATAGATAAACTATAATGTTTGCTCTTAATCTTAAGTATGTATATGTAATGATTAGGTATCGTGTGAATCAATTTTATTGTACAATTTAATACAATATCTATATATTACTGCTATCAAATAATTAATATATTTTAATAGAACTAACTATTTTTTTTTAAATACACAAAAGATGCAAATAGATTTTATAATAAAAGTGGTTCAAATATACCATGCCTTAGGCAATTAGTAACAATTTCATTTTTTTTTAGAAGTCTCATTAACCACATATATAAGATTACAAGTGCTAGAGAGATAAAAATAACAGTAAGTAATCCGAATCAAACATGAGTTATTCAACAACAATTAAACGTTCCACAATGGGATCAAACGAACCCAAAAAAAGAAAAAAAAAAGCCTGGAAGAAAGGCGTCACCTTCCCTTTGCCTCTATTGACTTGCCTTTGATAGCTTCTTCAAATCAATTGTATCATGAATATCCTTGTCAGCTCCATCTTCTTCTTCTTCTTCTTTCCCCCCATGTTACTCACTTCTTGTTATGCTATATTAAGGTCAATCCCAAGTGTATGTATATAAATAAACTTGTTGTGGAATCAAGTGATTCCTTATTTCCTTTCTAAAATAATAATAAAAAAGTCATTTCATATTACAGCTCATATATACACGTGTACTTTCCATTAGATTCTCCTCTTGTCGAATCATTTTGGTTGAAAAAGATATTAAATATTTAATTTGTCGTTGATATTCTATACCCTTTATCTTTTGACCTACATAATTATTATTTATAGGTAATTATAGGATGTGGTAGGGTCGAAGTAGCATGTGAATGCAATTCACTTAAGGCATCAAGTGAATTGTTTGGTTTACATAGATATATTTATAGTACGATTCAAAAAAAAAAAAGAAGATATATTTATAGTACTTCTTTTAGTGAAACTCTCCTGTACGTATAATATTAACATAGTGTAAACAAACTCCCGAAGTTTAAGCAGAATCGAATCGAGCCAAACAGTTTTATTTTTTATTTTTTTAGACAAGTATAGAGTGAAAATGGTTCATACGTGAACCTATGAAGGGTATGATATTAGTTGTTTTCACTGAAGACAAACTAAAACTCTTCAAGGTAAATAACTAATACTCTTCAATGAAAACGACTAATACCCTTGAATAAAAATATCTAATTCCCTTAAATGATTTATATATGAACTAATTTCACTCTATACATAATTTTTTTTATATCATGTTAAAACAAAATAGAAAAGCTTACTTCTAAATGTAAAATGTGTTAATATATTAGTAAGTATGTGTTTTATTGGGGATTTAAAACAAATTCATCCTCTATCTTTTCACCTTTATCTAAATGGTCCTCTATTTATTTGCTTTATCAATTTAGTCACGTATTTGTTCAAGTTTCGTCAAAATTGTCCTAATTTGGTGAAAAATGGTCATAATTGATTTTTTGTATTTTGTTTCAAGATTTTATTTTAATTGGCAAAGATTGTCACCTGGCGTGTGACACTGGAAAAAAAAATCACATCATAGGTTTCCCCCAAAAAACTAGTGCACATGACTAAAAAGGTGGTATCTTATATTTTTTGCATTCAATTAGGATCTAATTGGAGAAATGTGAATTGATACGAGACTGAATTGGTAAAGAAAATAAATAGAGGACCGAAACGGTGAGGTTTTGTACATTTTTAGGCCAATTAGGATCATTTTGGTGAAATTTTAATAGATACGGGACTAAATTGATAAAACAAATAAATAGAGGACCATTTTGATAAAGGTGAATAGATAGAGGACGAATTTGGTTTGAATTCCGTTTTATTGTAAGGATAAATGTGCATTATTAATGCTTATATAAACAAATATTTGTCTTTAATTATAACCATACAGCATACAAAGACAATTTTTTTTTATTGATTTTGTTCATGTGTTAACACTTTTCCATACAATAATTCATTTGTGTTACTATCACTACAAGAAAATTAAAAATTGTCTATGAATTCTGTAAATATGGCTACAAATTTTCCTACAATTCCGTAGTGAGAATTGCCTAAAATTTGCCAACAAATTAAAATTTTCTAATTATATAGGCATCTTCACTTCACATTTACAAAATAATTTGTCATATGCAAATTATTTGTGGGTAAATTTTGTTGGCATGCAAATGACTTGTAGGTAATTAATTACCTAGGAATTTTATTTTGTAGGCAAATTGCAAATTGTTTTTAGATTGAGAAATAAGACGTCTGTATGATTAAAAAAATGGTAGTCAAATCGTAGACAAACTCCACTACGAATTTTTTTGTTGTAAAATTTTGTAGATAATTCTTTATTTTCTTGTAGTATATATAGACAAATACCATATCCGTTTCGCCCTTACACATGCTTACTTTTACAGTAGTACACTATACAATATGTGAGCGAATTTTATGTTTTGTTTTTGTGCAATTGTTTAAGGAAAAATTTATTTAACCAGTCCCTATTAGAATCCACAAGAAAATATTCGACTATATTTCAAATATTTTGTACGAGTATATGTCCTTCTTTTAATACTTAATAATTGAAAATTAGTTTTAAATTAATGATCATGAACGGTCCCCTACTCTTTCTCTTAAAGTCAATACTCTGTTATAATAAGTCGTACTTATCCACCACTGCAATTGCTTTTAATCTTAATTTTTTGAATCCAGTAAAGATATTCTATATAACCTCCCATGTGGAGATAAAGCTAAAAAGAAGTTATTTGGGTAAAATAGTATTATTGAATGGGGAATTAAAGATCAGTAATAGTAATTGTGTCTGATTGGTACACATGCCAGACTGTTTTGGAATTTGTTCACTCCATCTTTTCATTTGATTATTACTAGTAAATTCTATCTTGATATGCTCTACGAGCTTTATTCTTTGACTTAGTTATATAGTAAAATTGGTTCACGCATTCATCATTGAAGGGTATTAGTTATTTTTACAGAAGAATATTAGTTGTTTTCACTAAAGAGAATTAGTTTATTTTATGTACACAACTAATACACTTCAGTAAAAACAACTGATACTCTTTAATAAAAACAACTAATACCTTTTAGTTAAAACAACTAATACCCTTTAATGGTTGATGTATATACAATTTTCACTCTATACTTTTTCTTATTCTTTTAATACGGCCAAACAGCTATTTTATTGTGATTGGATATGAAAGATATAGTAATTATCTCATCTTGAGATATTTTTAAAGTATGATTTGTTATTAAAAATAAAACATATTTTAATATGAATCAGTGATATATGAGACAAGTTGTGTGACAGATTCCCAATTTTTTTTTTTTACCCTTTTGACCCATTTCATTAACCCATGCATTCTAAGTATTCTCTCACGTCCTTCCTAAATTAACTCAGTATATGTTTGTTTTTTTGTTTTTAGAACCAGTATATGTCTGTTTTGAAATTCTATAATTTATAAATCTGGGTGAATATATGTGTTTGTTTTTAAGATTTTGTAAGGATGAAGCATGCTTCATCTCAAATAAATGTATAAAAGTGATTATACTTGATTTACTAACAAGTTGATCGCCTCGAGTTCAACTTGTTAGACACGATATTTAAGAATTTTCTTATAATTTCATTAGGCTTGAAACTACTAGTTAAATTTAGTTTACAAATCGAGTCAAACACTGTATTCAGCTTATTAATGTTATCGTGTGTGCTCAAACTCGATTTCGACAAATATTTGAGTCGAGTTTAAATTTTAAATTCTCAACTAGACTCGAATAACAACTCTATATTGACTTATTTACCTAGTACTCAATCCTAAACACAAACCAATTAATTTTAAATCAAATACAATCATAGAATAAGTTGTGTGCTAGGTTTTGTTTTCTTACCTATGCAAACAGATTTACTTTCATCCATCTCATATTTTCCTTTTAAGTGTACTGCAATTTACTTGTAATATTATATATGAAAAATGAAATGTTTTATTAATTTTCAACTTAAAAACTAATCTTTCATTTTTTTCTAAAAATTATGTAATATTATTGCACGAGTACATTTTTTTAATGTATAAATCTTGATATAATTTTTTATTTTTCTAGCCTATTCCATCAACTATTCTTGGATGACCGTTTATATGAAAATAGTTTATGATAAGCATATCATAAAATTATTTTAAAATATCAAAAATCTCATCAGGAGTATAAAAATTCAAGGACAATAGTATTATATTGTAATTGTTATTGATTTTTTTATCCCAATTTTTTATATTTATGATGAGAATTTTAATATTTTTTATCAAATCTTTGATATTTTAAAACAATTTCATGATAACTTTATCATAAACTACTTTTATATAAAATCCACTCTTCTTAGATTTGTCCATGTCTCGTTGAATTCAAACCAGTACATATGAAAAAAAGAAAAGAAAAAAACATCATCTTCGTATGTTCGATAATATGTTAGTGGAGCACTTTAAAAGTAGCTACCCTCAAATTAGCAATCTGTTAGTTGTATGTCTGGGTATGACTGTTGATGTAGTTTGTATTGTTGCGAGAGTTACTGCAATAACACCCCCAACTAATTACCTAGTGCATAAAAGGGTTCATATATATTAACACTGGATGTTTATAATATATCTTGCAACCATGCATCGATATCAAATTTTAATTTTTTATTACCTATTAATACACGCCACGTTACCTGTTAGGCTTGCTATACGTTTATTGCTTTTAAAGTCTAATTTATATCTCAAAAGTATAGTTTGGTCAAATCTATTTTATTAAACAAAATAACTTTTATAACTTAAAAAACGAAAGAACAATAATTATCGAGAAGACCATCCACAACATTTGGATGCTCGACCCAAAAAAAAAAAAAAGATTTAAAAATCACTTCAAAAAAGACGAGTTTTAGCGACCGATTTTTGTGACCACCCAAACATCGGTCGCTAAATAGTGTAATTAGCAACTGATTTACGATCGACGGATCGAAATGGTCAAAAGGTTTCTAGCGACCGCCAGGTAAATCGGTCGCTAATCGGAGACCGAACTTAGCAACCGCTTTGACCGTTGAGGTTAGACGATGTCGCATTATTAAGATTAGCGACCGATATTGGTTGCAAATTGGGTACCCAAATTAGCGACCGCCTCTGGCGGTCGCAAAACACGAATCCCGAAGTGGGCAATAATGACCCGGTTATGGTCTATTGTTCAGCGGCCGCCCTTGGCGGTTGCTTATACATTTAAGGCGGTCGCTAAACGTCTATTATAGAACATATTCTGTTCTTCTTCTTTAATATTTTTTTACGAAAAAACTCTTTTAAACTCATTTTTCGTCCGTTTAATCTACGACGAAGGTCTTTTTGAAGTGGTGGTAGCAATCGACTGGTTCTATGTCACATTGTGCTCGTTGCTTCAACTTCACTGTACGTTTTCACACTTTTACCCTTTAATTCTTTTGTTGTATATATTTTAGTTTTTGGTAAGTTTTTAGTATGCATGCTTAAATGTATAGTAGTGATTTAGTATATATGATTGTTATGTTGGATTTATGTGAAAAATAAATATGGATATGTCTATTTATAGTCAAAACTCTGCCCAAATTTTTGGAATTAATTAATATATTGTATTTGATTAGTTTATTATGTTTGATGGATATGTTTGTTTACAGTCGAAATTCTGCCTTTTTTATAATTAATTTGTTATTTACTATTAATTTGAAACAGATGAAATTTTCAGATCGTGGTTGGATGTACTCAATGCCTCGTATGATAGGAGGGGGCATAAACGATCAATTTTACTGTAAAATTGAAGAATTTATTGAGTTTGCATATTGTCATTCACACTGTTTTGATCGTTTCAATCAGCTTAGATGCCCGTGTAATGGAAGAAAATGCAGGAATATGAGATACTTGAGCATTGATAAGGTTAAAGCTCATCTTTTTTAGGGTTGGTTTTGTTCCCCCGCTACTACAATTGGACCTGTCACGGTGAAGAACGTTGGAATATTGATATCGACACACTTGAAATTTTTTATACTTATTGGAGTATTGGTGAACAATTTGAGATTGGTGGTTCAAGTCATATTCCATATACTCAGGAGGAACCACCCATGGAGGAGACCTATGTTCCATACACTCAGTTCGGACCACCTTTGGAAGGGGTGGATGAAGCCTATAGGTACCACATGATGGTTAATTAATCTGTGTTGGGTGGTCACACAACTATGGAGGAGGAACTAAATTCTTGGTCAAAGAAGTTTTTTGAGATGCTAACAACCGTTTATCAAAAGTTGTTTCCTGACTGTGATACCGAGACGCAGTTGTCATTCAATGCGCAAATATTGTCCATCAAAGCCGAAGACAAAGTCAATAAAAAAGTCTTCAATCAATTTGCAAAATTGTTCAAAAAGGCCCTACCTAAAGAGAAAACTATGCCTGAAAATTTCTATCAAAGCAAAATGTTCTTGAAGGAGATGGATCTACCGTTTGAGAAGATTGTTGTACAAACGGTTGCATGTTGTTTTGGGACCAGGATGAGAGTATTGATCAGTGCAGGATGTGCGGCCATCCCCTGGACAAACCATCCGGCCGTAAGAAGGACAAGAAGAAACAAAAGCTGAAGGCATTTAAGTCGATGTATTACCTTCCTATCACTCCTCGTTTGGAGAAATTGTACCAGTCTAGTACTACTGCTAAATACATGACATGGCACACTGATGAGTGTTCTGATCCAGAATCTGGAAAGATGCGGCATCCGACAGACTCGGATGTATGGAGATATTTTGACAGAGAGTTTCCAGATTTTACGAGAGAGAAGAGAAATGTGAGGATGATTTTGTGCACGGACGGTTTTGCTCCATTCGGAATGCACGAAAATAAGTATTCGTTGTGGCCTGTGCTGTTGACTCCGTACAATCTACCGATTGGTTGTGCATGAAGCCACAACATATTTGTCTTACTATCTTGGTGCCTGGTTCACAGAACCCTAAGCATAAGTTGGATGTCTATCTTCAGCCACTCATTAAAGAGTTGTTATCTCTGCGGCATACGGGAGTGGAGACGTACGATATACATAGGAAGCAGAACTTCACGATGCGTGCTGCTGTTTTGTGGACCATTAGCGACTTTCCAGCATTTTCTATGTTGTCTAGTTGGTCAACTGCTGGAAAACAAGCATGCCCGTACTGTATGGATGGATCTGATGCGTTCTATCTTTCGTTAAGTAAAAATGTGTCATGGTTCGACAACCATTGGAAGTTTCTACCTACTGATCATCCCTTCCGAAAGGACAAAGTACACTTCCTTAAGGGTAAACATGCAGTAGGTCGATCAAGACCACGGATTCGAAAAGGTATGCGTCTGAAGCTGTACTTATGTTATCTATATGTCTCATATAAATATGACTAACCATATATAAATTATTTAAGGTGAGCCGTTGTTGTATGAGGTTACAGTCACTGATTTGATGAAGACAACTGAGGAGGGTGCAATGGAGCACAATAAACGTATCAATGGTGGATGAAAAAAAAGGAGTATCTTTTGGGAGTTGCCTTGTTGGAGCAAATTGTTGATTCGACACAACTTGGACGTGATGCATATAGAGAAGAATGTGTTTGATAACTTGTTCCACACGATCTTGAATACAGAAGGCAAGACCAAAGATACTTCAAAATCCAGAGAAGAGTTGTGTCTGTTCTGTTCTCGTTTTGGCCTGTCTAAGAATCCACGGAAAAATAAGTATCCACAAGCCAGTTACACAATCACCAAAGCAGAGAAGAAGACATTATTTAAGTGGGTGACGGAGTTGAGCTTTCCAGACACTTACGTTTCAAATTTGGGTCGCTTGTTTGAGCCAAATGCAGGAAAGGTGAATCCGATGAAGAGTCATGACTGTCATGAGATCATGCAGCGGTTGTTACCGATTGCCTTTCGATATTCACTTCTGAAGGCTGTATGGAGTGCCATCACAGAGTTAAGTCTCTTTTTCATAGATTTAACCGCTTCAATGATTACTGTTGAAGACATGCATCGTTTGGATAGAGACATTTATGTTATACTGTGCAAAAGTGAGGGGATTTTTACACCCAACTTCTTTGACTCGATGGAGCACTTACTCGTTCACTTAGCGTATGAAGCCTTAATTGGTGGACCAGTGCAGTACAGATGAATGCATCCCTTTGAAAGGTAAACATATTTTATATTTAGATATCTAATATTTTTCTGTTTATTTTGGAACCGTATATTTAATTTTGAATACTTTTATATTTAGGTATCTACACAATTTGAAACCGAATATTGGAAATACGGCTCACATTGAAGCATCCATTGTGAATGCATATCTTAGCGAAGAGGTTGGAACATTCTGTTCTTATTACTTCGGCTACTAAGTTTAAAACAAGATCAGAAATGATCAACTACGATGGTCGCGGAGTAGAACATCCCCTTCCTGAGTTTGAAGGTATGTTATCCGTGTTCTTGCACGCAGTTCGACCACTGTGTAAGGGAGTCAAACGATGGTTTAAGAGCAACTTGGAAGAGGAGATAATATAGTCATACGTTTTGATGAATGCACCTGAAGTTCAACCTTACATCCAGTAAGTAATTTATTTTTAGATATGTGTTGTTATACTCAATACTTTGTATAATTTTTTTTTTTTTACATGTAAGGATGTTTTGTGACCACACTCAACAAGAAGTACCAAGCATCACGGATGAAGCAGTCTATCAGTTGGTTTCCAAACAATTCCTATATTGTTTCCAATCCTACGTAAGTTAAAATTAATTATATGACTATTATTTTAATACAACTCATTATATAAAAATAATTATATATTTACAAGATCTAAATAACCAACTTCACAACCCACATCTGGAAGCTCTGAGCAAAAAGCCACTACAACAGTTGACATCATACAAAGGGTATTATGTAAATGGATACAAATTCCATACAGATGCATATGCTTCAACGAAAAGAACTACAAACAGTGGTATTTGTGTTTCAAGTGGAAGTGGCAACTAAGCACCGACTGATTACTACAGAGTGTTGCTGGAAGTGGTTGAAATAAAATATCCTGGGTGGCCATCGAGGAAAATAATCTTGTTCTTGTGTGAGTGGTTTAATCTAGGGCCTGTAGGAAAAATAGTCAAACCAAACTACAAGATTGTTGATATTCATGTCAATAGGAAGTACGATGCAGCATACAAACCCTACGTCTTTGCAACTCAAGCGTCTCACGTATATTATTGCAAATACCCGGAGTCAGGTAGACCATACTTAAGGGCAGTTTGCAAAGTCAAGGCTCAGTCTTTGGTGGAACTTTCTAATTCATCCAAGGAAGACACTGCACAACCTGAAAACGCATTTCAAACTGAGGTCCAAGAAGCTCAATCAGTGGTCCTTGAAGAAGGTGTCAGTCTCGTTGTGGACTTGGTAGCTGCAAATCCAGAAATGATTATGGTTGAGAGCAACGAGGGGGACGAACAAAATCAGATAGAAGAGGAAGATGAAGAAGAAAAGGAAGAGGAAGAGGAAGAAGGGGAAAAAGATGAAGACGAAGATGAAGAGGATGATGATTAAAATTATTTAATTTTTTTGTAGTTCGTAACAAGAATTAATTTGATGAATTAAAGAAAAAAGACTCAAATTGGAGTTATTTACAATTAAATGCATACAAAACAATTAAGTTAACAATTTATAGTAGTGTAAAATATTAAATATTACAAAATTAAAAAAATATTAGTAAATATATATAAAAATGACTAGAAAAAAAAAAGATTTAATTTGATGAATTTAAAAAAAAAATGGGACTCAATTTGGAGTTATATACAATTAAATACATAAAAATGAATGAATTAATAATTTATAATAGTATAATATATTAAATTTACAAAATATATAAAAAGTTAGTAAATATATATATATATAAATTAATTAGAAACACAAAATATTTAATTTGATGATTTTTTTTAAATAAAGGGACTCAATTTGGAGTTATATACAATTATATGAATAAAAAACGAATAAATTAATAATTTATTAGTCTAATATATTAAATTTACAAAATAAAATAAAAAGTTAGTATATATATATATATATATATATATATATATATATAAACATGAATTAGAAACAAAGAGGAATTAATTTGATAAATTTAAAAAAAAAAAAGGAGTCAATTTGAAATTATATACAATTAAATGCATAAAATTGAACAATAATTGCAAGTGTCCTAGTGGTCCATGCCTCCTCCGGGTTACCCGGAGGTCGGGGGTTCGATTCCCCTTGGGCGCATATGTGCCCATTTATTTCTACAAGCCTTGGAAAGGCTTAAATGCAATATGACTTGCCTAATATAAGCTAATGGGTCGGTGACTCAGTGGTCCGCACCCCGCTCGGAGCCATTTTTTTTTTGCGCAGGTTTCCAAGCGGTCGCTAAAACCTGACCCGACCGGGTCAGACCCGGTCAGGTCAGCGACTGACAGGCATTGGCGGTCTCATATTAGCGACCGATTTTTAAAAGCGGTCGCTAATATTAGCTACCCACGTTTTAACCACCGACTTTTATCTGTTAGAAATCTGTCGCTAATTACATTTTGCGACAAAAAATCGATCGCTAATCCGTTTTTTTTTTTTTTTTGTAGTGAATGACTCAAACACCCTAACAAATCGATGAGGTAAAACATTTACTCTTTTCACAAACAAGATAAATAACGTAATCACCATGTTGTCTTATTAAAATTTATAAGACATCTTCATCGAATCTCCACTGGCACCCCACACACTACCACCTACTATTGAATTATCCATTCTCCGATCTACCACTCTCGCTACGCAATCGACAAACTTGAATTCTGAGGTCTACACTGTCAAAATCTTGACGTAAAAAATTGATCCCACAAGACAACACCAAAAATAGTAAAATCAAGATTCTCAACGCATGTGAAAAAACAAAAGGCTCTCAATTAAGAAGAGGAGATTAGAGGCTCTCAACTAATGAGAGAAATAATAGACTCTCAACTATTGAGAGAAATTGAGGATTGCACGATATGGAATGGAGCCAGACCTACGGCCTTTAGATATTTTCAATATTAGGCCATAATCATTAACTAAATCTTCAAGATATGGTTAGTTATATACGAAGTACCACTATTGAACGCCTAAAAGATAATGCTGAAGAATAGGATTGAATAGGTTTTATCGCTTCATAATAAGCTTAACATGAAATAGTTTTAGAGTATCATTAATCTCATCATGAGTATCATTAAACCTGTCAGGGGTATCATTAGTCTGAGTTCAAGAAAATTTAAAATAATATTTTGAACTCAGACCAATGATACCCTTGATGAGATTAATGATATTCTCGATGAGATTAATGATACTTTAAAATTGGTTCATGATAAGCTTATCATGAACTATTTTCATATAATACTTTGCCTTATAATAGATCGAGTCGGGCTAAACTTCTCGTTGGCATAAACTTTTTTTTTTAAATGTTTGATCTACCCGCTTTCATAAATAGGCTTTACCCGAAAACCTTTTAAATCATGTTTAATTGACGGCAATCAAATATATATAACAAACTAAAAATAATTAATTGAGGGCAATTTTTTTGTAAATTCGGTCTCTTCAAATATCAATATTATGCATACACATTATCACTATTAGAAAGTCAAGCTCATTTTTTAAATAGTGATAGTTGATATGCATAACAATGATTGTGTGTATACTACAAAAAAGATGGAGATTAGCGACGGGAATTTTGCGACGGCAAGAATATCCGTCGCAAATTCCTGAATTTGCGACGGATTTTTGTAAGCCGTCGCAAAAAATGACAATTTGCGACGGCTTAGGAAGTTGACTTGTGGCGATTTTACTAACTTCTACTAATCGCTCACCCGCAAGCGAACGGGTTCACTATAGTATTGGCAAGTATAACGACCAAGTATATCGTACCCACGGGATAGTGTATATGCGAATAGATCCCTGAAGATCTACGCGTTGTAGTTAATATGAGTGTAATGTTTTTGGATTTTTGAAAGATTAATTAAAAGACTAAAATAAACTAAGTAAACTAAATTACTAAAGCAAACGAATTAACTAAGGGTTGGATTCAAATAAAAGATGGTGATGCTTAGGATAGGAATCCCTACGTATACTAACGGAGCAGGTACATAATCAAAATAACTGTGACAAACGAGAATTAACCTAAGTCTAAGAATGCAAGGTGAAAGCTCAAGATTCTAAACCCTAATACTTTACCCTAACACTCGACTTCACTAATCCACTAACAAGTTAATAGATAGCGCTTAATTAATGAGACCCTAATTTAACTAAGGTGATGCGGTCGTCCTCCTTCGCTAAACCGGTAGATGAATTAACCTTTCCTAAACTCTCTCGTTAAGTCTACTCGTTGTTAAAGAGTGATGCGGTCGTCCTCTCTCTAACACCTTTCGAACGAAACTCAAGAGTGAAATCTAGATTAATTTTAAGAATTCATTAATTAAGAGAATTAAAACCTAACGTCACAAGTTATTCTAATTACCTACCCACAACCTACTTCTACGAGTTCATCCTACCCTAAGCATGCAAGGGTTTTAGCTAGACATAGTTTGAACGTAAACAATAGAAATTAAACAAGTGACGAACATGAACATGATAACGAAAATGAAGAAAAGAACGAACATAAACTGAGGTTTTAATATGTAAAAGATTAAACTGAAATTAATTAACAAAAACTAGGTCTCAACGTATTTAAGAACAAAAGTTATTAAGAATCGAAGCTAAAACGTGAAATCGTAAAGTAAATTCGTAAGCAAAAACCTCAAAACCGTAAATCTATAGCTTGCTCGTCTCTTCTCTTCCTCCTCGCTCTAAAAACTCTATGAAACGTGATGTCTAAAAGTTGGGGATCCTTCAAAACGTGTTTGGACGAGATATATATAGGCACGGGTCGAAACGGGAGTTAATGGGCCGAAAATACGAATCCGGAGGCAAAAGTATATGGGCGCTCGAGCAAAACGCTCGAGCGGTCCCGCTCGAGCAGTGTAGCTCGAATGATGCATTCGCTCGAGCGGTCGCGCTCGAGCTGCTCGAGCGCTGAAATGACTCTGTATGTTTTGGACGCTCGAGCGATTCGCTCGAGCGGTGGCGCTCGAGCTGCTCGAGCGCAAGTATTGTTCTGTACGTTTGCGCGCTCGAGTAAGGCGCTCGAGCGGTGGCGCTCGAGTAAGGCGCTCGAGTGACTTCAAAGCTTCTCCCAAGTGATACTTTTCCTCGTCCGCACTAATACCGATCGTATTTCTTCAATATCTTCTCATCCGGGCATCCGTTTGAGTCGATTCAAAGTCCTACGAACTCCGTTTTTCGTCCTCTATTCACCTATGAGCATCAAAGAGACAAATTTATCAATGTATAGAAATAACGCTCAATTGACTCTAAATACTCTATAAACTCGACCAAAACTAGGGTGTTTCTAGCTACGAATCATGACAATTTCACGCCTAATCAGAAGTCCGTCGCAAAAGATAGTAATTTGCGAAGGATAAGCCGTCGCAAAATCTAGGGCCCACCGACTTCGTCTTGAACCGGCTACATTTGCGACAGAAAGGTCGTCGCAAATTTCAATTTTGAGTTTGCGACGGTCAATTCCGTCGCAAAACATACCCGTTTAAAGGTGACCGTTCGGGAAGCGACCCGTTTGACTGATTTGCGACGGAAGAGGTGTTGGTCCCGGTACAAGACTGAGGAATACGTGTATGGGGGGGGGAATACACGTATACCGATTTTTAAACTTAAAACTGACTGAGTCCCCTTCACTCAGAGTGGTAAAGAACTAGGAGCTGATAATACACCCACTGACTACACTTGGTGCGGGTCAGTTGGCTAACTATCAGTTCAAGTTCAGTGCGGAAATGTTTGAGCCCTGATAGTTTAAAGTCCTGTTTAGTTTGCTTTCTGAAAACTTGTTTTACTCAAAACTTAGAAGTGTTTAGTAGGGCAGTGTTCTTTTGAAGATCAGGTTGATTGATTCAGACCTGATAAGCTTGAATGCAATGAATGAACAAGTAATATGGCAAGTATGCACAATGTCAAAGCAGTAAGAACACAAGGAGTTTAACGTGGTTCAGAGTCTCAAGCTCCTACGTCCACGGCCTGACTTAACAGGAAATCCACTCAAGGGATTCTTGTTTTTAACGTGCCAAGGTGCACCAAGACCAGTTACCTCACTGATCTATACAAACTCCTCTTACTATCACACTAACCGACTTACTCCCAACAAGCCTAACTTAGGGTTTTGGTTTCAGTTTGGATTCCAACTAAGTTGAGATTATCCTTACAAGGCAAAGCTGTGCTAAGGATTGGATAATCTCTCTAAGCTTAAGATAATTCTAATTAGCTCTTGGAATACAGAATAACTCTCAGTTGCTAAGAAACACTTGGGAAATTTAGAAGGTTTCGAGTGTCTCTCTTAAAGGCTGAATGCTTTGATTGCTTGAGAGTTTTGAGTAATTTCTGGCTTGGAAATTTCCCGTAACCTTGAATGGGTTCAAGGCCTTCTGTATTTATAGGTGGTTTGAAAAACTATCCGTTGGAGAGATAGCCTTCTAGCCATCTATGTAGAGGGGCTTCAAACGGACATATCTCTATGCAGCAGCCGCCTTTGCATGGATTTGGTATTTGCATTTAATGCACATTAAATGCTTGCCCGTTGAATATGCAGTCTGAATTCAGTCTAAGTGTCAGGTTCCGTACGTGCGTGTCCTCCTCGGATTGGTCCACGTCATCAGGTTGGTGAGAATGTCAGGACTTATTCCAGAGCTTCAGGCTTGTCTTATTAAGTTCATTTTGTCTTGAGCTCACCGGTCTTGTCCTGACGCTGAAATTCCTTTTGCATTGCTTGGCTCTACTCCAAGTCTTCCCATTTACTCAGTGACAACCTGTTCCCTTCAGGACTGAGTTAGTAATGATCTTAGGGTCATACTCTTCATCACTGACACTTACTCAGCCAGCTTAGAAGACTGCCATAAGTTCAGGATGGTGCTCTTCGTCTTCAGGCTCTGAGTCTTGATTGTCTCCAGTGAGTTCTCCTCTCACTGAGTACCTGTGAAGTGTAAAATGACTAAGTACTAATCCTAACCAAGACTAGCCTGACAAAGACAGATTAAGCCAATCATCTTTTCAGGGGCTTTTGGGATCTAAATCAAAACTGACAATGTCCCAACAATTTCCCCCTTTTTGATGATGCCAAAACACTGAAAAGATCCTCAAAACACTTAGAGGAAATAAGACAATCCTATCTATAAGATAAGACAGTGTTAGAGCAGTTCTTGATAAAGTACAGAATTTAAACAAGCCAAAAAGACAATGAGTTTTTGTCTGTGGGCAAAAGTAATAGATTTCATTGATAGATGTGGAGATGATTACAATGAATCTAATCTATTACAAAGAAGCCTGTGAACGCCTAGACTAATCTCATTTCAGGCTTGAGTCCATATCCAGCATAAACTCTTGCCTTTAGCTCGTCAAGTCTTCCAGGTTGGTTCACATATCCTTCAGTTCTAGCTATCTTCAAGACTTCCATCATTATGGCCTTAGTGTCATGCTTTAGAGTTCCAGGAATCAAGGGAGGAGCTCGAATGATGAACTCAGGAGCCTTCACTTGGACTTTAGCTGCCTCAGCCTCCTCCAAGATCTTCTGAAATAGCTCAGGATGATTGTCCATCATATAGTCAGTGAAGTGGGCATCAATATCGTCAGTGTCGCCCCACTTCTTCACAACAAACCATAGCCTGACAAATTCATCCCTTGCATCAGTCCAAAACTCCTTTAAAGTCTCTGAGACGAACTCATCAACAAAAGCTTCCCTTGCTCCTGATTCTGGCCTACTGACTTGAAGAATTGTTGCCTTCCTAACTGTTGGCTTCTTCCTGTACTTCCTTGGCTCAGGCTTCGCCTTCTTCCTCCTTAGCAAGCTGATCACTGCATCATCTAGTTCACGTTGTTGAAGCTCAGTGATATCCGTCAGCTTCTCAACCTTCTTCTCCAAAATGCGCATCTTCTCCTTCTGAGCAATTTCAGCTCTGCGCATAGCCTCAGTCTTTTCAGGTTGATCTCCCCATGCTTCAGCACATAGCTCCGCAACTAACTCACCTGAGTAAGTGATGGGATTCTTCCTTGAGCTCATGGGTGATGATCTTTGGACTGGCTCAGGTTGTTGCTTTGAAGGTTCATTAGCCTTTGCCTTTGTTGCCTCCTCCCTTAGCTTGGCAACTAATTGTTCTCCTTCCTTCTCCACTGCCGCTAACCTAGCTGACTTCCTTACCCTTAGAATATTTCCATCAGGATTGGCTTCAGGATCAGCTAGGACGATCTCTCCTTGACTAACTGCCTCAGATGCCTCAGGGCGGGATCTTTTCTTCTTCTTTTCCCCCTTTTTGGCATCATCATTGGCCTCAGATGGGAATGCGTCAGATCCGCTGTTGATTACGAAGGAAGCTAGGGAATGGACATCGTTGATTCCCTCCTTCAATAACTCAACTCCCATTGAAATCCCAGTCCCTGCAAAGGATACGGAACTGATGGCAGCATTGACTTTCTTCTCAAAGACCTCCATAGAGAGTTGGAGACTTTGTTCAGCCTTGGTGATCCTTTCTTCCACCTTCGAGGACTCACCGCTGACTCTGCTAACCTCAGTCAGTATCTTCACAGACTCCTCAGTGGCTTTAGCCAAAATGTCCGCCACTGATTGAGATGTGCGATCCAGCTTCCCTGACTCCAGCTCCAACTTGGACGCTGAGTCCTCCAAGGCCTGAGTGACAATAGCTCCAGTCTGAACTGCAAGCCTGTCCACTGCCTGATTCATCTTTTCGTCCCTGATCGCATCTCTCTCTTCAAGTTTCTTGAGAGTGTCCCTGAGCATCTTCTTTGTGCGCTTCCTCTCATTCTTCACTGACTTGGCCGTGTCAGTCATTGTGCGCTTTAACAAGATCAGCTCCCTGTTGGCAAGGGTGTTGTAAGCTGACTTTGTCCACCTGATGTGTTTCGCCAGGGCCTTGGAGTCTTCATCTTTTTCAGCACGTAGCCTCATTACTTCCTCCTGAAGTTCAGCTAGATTTTCCGAGGTTTTCTCCTGTTTGACCTCCACTATGCTTGTAAACTCAGCACGGCCGACCCCGGTTATGACCACATCTTCATCATCAGCGGCCTCATCAGTGATTGGCTGCTTTCCCTTGTCAGCCCCTGCAGCATCAGTCCCTTCTTCAAGGTACACTGAAGGCAGTTGTGAAGTAGTCATAGCCGCCTCCTTAGGCTCAGCTAAGCTAACTTGAACCTTAGGAACTTGTCCTTCGGAACTGAGAGTCTCCTTGAATGCCTCAACATCATCCTCTCGTGTCTCAGGGCAGGGAATCCCTTCATCGACAGATGTCTCATTGGCAGCTGAGATGTTCACAACATCCTCAGCCACTGGTCCATCCTTGGCACCAGTGTTCTTGTCACCTTCCCCCTGAGCCTGAGGCTCAGAGTCCATCTCATCAACTTCTCTTGCAGTCTCCTCCACTGCCTTTTCCACAGCTCCACCTTGAGCGTCATCATCCTCCTCATCATCCTCCTTCTCTTCAACGGAGAGAAGATCAGCCTTGCTTTTGGCCATCATTTCAGCCACAAGCTTCTTCAGGTTGTCGAAGTTCAATAGTTGAAGCCAGCTTGTCAGGCCAAAGAATGAGCAGATCTTGGCCTCCTCCGTCTCCCAATGTTCCCAGCCGCGTGCGTCTACTAGCATATGTTGCTCCTGCATGTTTGATTGTTTAAAGTCCAACCAAACTTTGAGCTCCACCACATATGCCAGCAATTCAGTGTATTTGTACAGCCCAGGCCAGCACTTTCCTGCCCACTCCGTGGCATTCCCCCTGAGTGTATTCTCCAGTATACCTCCCGCCATGTGCTCATCCAGCTCCTCCTCCTCTATTTCAAGGAACACATCCTCTTCTGTTGAAATAGATTTGGGACAGTCTTTGGGATTGGGGTATGAGGGAAAATCTGAAGGGTTGGGAAGGTTTGGCTCGGCTAACTGGTCAGGCTCAATTGTAAGTGAGGTTGATGGCACTGACTCAGTAGGGTAATTTGGCTCTGAAGGTTGGGGGAGTTGGGGAGTTTGAGGTGCGGGGTCAGGGATGAAAGGTGTTTGGGTTTCAGGATGTGGGGGTGTTTGTGTGGATGCTGTCTCAGGCTGCAATGACTCAGCCGTCTCGACAGTCTTTCTCACCTCCTCTAAGTCAGTGGCTCCAGGAGAGCTTGACTTCTCCCTCTCACTCAATTCAGGGAGTTTCTTAGCAGGAGACTTCTTTACTCCCCTCCTAAGTCTCTTCAGGGGCCTCTTTCCCTGAGCGCTCTCTATACTGACGTCATCATCAGTTCCCTCAGCCTCAGTCCCGGCCTTCTTGGGATCTGACTCAGTCCCTGTCTTCGTGCTCTTCCCTGACAGCACGATTTTCACCCTCCTCTCCTTCTTCTCAGCCGCGCCCACATCAGGTTGCTCCACTTCCTCAGCAACAGCCTTCTCAGCCTCCTTACTCCTCTCAAGGAGCTCATCCACCTTTTCAATGAGGCTGGTTGCCACTCTCTTGGCCGTCCCAGCTGGCTTTCTGGCCTGACCCTTTGCTTTCGCATTGGGATCAGTCAGCCCTAGCACTGAATAGGTGTCACTCAGTGAGGAAAACATGACCTTCTTTGAGGAAAGGTTGTCCTCAAAGTCAAAAGTGTACCCATGGCACGCATGAGCAATTAGCATGGACAATCTTGTGCCAAATGGCAAGATGGCACTGACAGATATGTGCTTTTTCTTCTCGTCACGCGTGATCTTGTCCAATCCCGCCTGATGGACTTGATCGAGGAAGAACTGCTCCCAGTTCGCTTCCACTCCATCAGCGATTGCTCCCATGAGCCTCAACTTGGGCAGACTCAACTGCTCGTGAGAGCCAGTTGCTCCCATCACCATCTTGGACACCAAGTCCACCAGAGCCCTGTACTCCGGCTTCAGAGTGCTCTTGTTCTGACGGGCCCTGAACTCCGAAGACCCTGACTTGGTCCATTTCCCAAGGAATTCTCCCTCCGAGTTTTCCTTGTAAGTCCTGGGGTTGATGCCAGAGGATGGCAGCTTGAAGACTTCCCTCACCGCCTGCCTGAGATCAATGGTGACCACCTCCGAGTCGTAGAGAGGCTCTCCGTCGCTATTCTTTTCCCCCGTCAGCTTTAGCGCAGTCACCTTGGTGCAGACTTCACCCTTCCGCAAGAACATGTTCAAATAAGCTTCCACCACTGTTCTTGGGAGCACAGAAGAGGGGCGGGTGGTGAAGTATGTTTCCAACCCGGCGTCGGAAATCCATTTAAAAACGGGTTTGATTTCCTCAACCGTTAGACAGATACCTTCCATGGAGATGACTTGCTCCATGTGTACCAGCCTCTTCTCAACAACATCGACGATCTTGTCGGTTGTCCAGTCGGAATCAAGGAATGCCATTGTGTTTTGAGAAAGAGGTTTTAGAAATTCTGTGTTTGAGCGAGAGAAAACTCAGTGTGCAAATTGTGCGTTGTGTTTGCGTAAAGACCTCAAATGACACCCTTGATTGATAAGACTAAGTCAGTTACTCAAACGTGGGGTTGAGATTGATTCCTGAATTCGAAAGGTTTTGAAATGAGAGGCCAGGATTAATCTCAGTTTTAATTGAAACCCCAAGTCAGTCACATTCCGTATAACACGGACACGTATATGAAAAAGTAACTGTGACATTAAATGCTCCGTGCGCGTGGGTTTAAATATAAAAAAGCGCGCTTTTAATGATAACGGAATGCATTTAATAAAGATTTTCAGGACGAATGACTCAGGGAGACGCTTGATATTCACAAGAGTCAGGTTAGAACCCATACCTGTCAGGGAGACATTGTAGCACCCTGATACCTCGCTGAGTCGAGTCTGGCCTGAGTTCCCCCTAGAACCCTACACTGACTGCTCTCCCGGATCTAAGAGTCCCAATTCCACTGATAGTTCCATAAACCTTGCTTCAGCCAAGGGCTTAGTCAAGATGTCAGCTCTTTGCCTATCAGTGTGAATCTTTTCCATCCTAATATCTTTCTTTTCCACATGATCTCGAATGAAGTGGTGTCTAATATCCACATGCTTGCACCTTGTGTGAAGCACTGGGTTCTGAGTGATTGCTATTGCACTATTGTTATCACAATAGATTGGGACCTGATTAGCAAATACTTGGTAGTCCCTCAACTGTTGCCTCAACCATAGGATCTGAGCACAACAACTCCCTGCAGCCATATACTCAGCCTCAGTTGTGGATGTTGCCACTGAATTCTGCTTCTTACTAAACCACGAGATCAACTTACTTCCCAAAAACTGACATGTCCCTGAGGTTGATTTCCTATCAATCCTACAACCTCCATAATCTGCATCTGAATACCCTGTCAGTTCAAGGTTGTCATCTGAAGGATACCATAGTCCCATATTAACTGTCCTTTTCAAATACTTAAGTATCCTCTTAGCAGCCTCCAAATGACTTCTCTTGGGATCAGACTGATACCTAGCACACACACCAACTGCAAACGTAATGTCAGGCCTACTTGCAGTCAGGTACAGTAAAGAACCTATCAGCCCACGATACTCAGTCTGATTCACTGAAGTCCCTTCAGTGTCAGGATCCATCTTCCAATTGGTGTTCATTGGGATCCTGGCTGGATTGTTGTTTTGAACACCAAACTTATGAATCAAGTCTCTTGTATACTTGGCCTGATTAATGAATATACCTTGATCAGTCTGCTTAACCTGCAATCCTAAGAAAAAGTTCATCTCTCCCATCATTGACATCTCAAATTTACCAGTCATCAGTTTAGAGAATTTCTCACATAACTGCTGATTTGGTGATCCAAATATTATGTCATCCACATAAATTTGGACCAGGAGAATGTCATCACCTTCAGTGATCCTGAACAAAGTCCTATCCACTGTTCCCTTCTTGAACCCATGATCAGTCAGGAATTGAGAGAGGGTATCATACCAAGCTCTTGGTGCTTGCTTAAGTCCATAGAGTGCTTTCTTCAAATGGTATACTCTATCTCCAACCTCAAACCCGGGAGGTTGTTCAACATATACCTCTTCATTGAGTACACCATTCAGGAATGCACTCTTGACATCCATTTGATACACCTTGAACTTCTTATATGTCGCATAGGCAAGGAACAATCTGATAGCTTCCAATCTAGCCACTGGAGCAAAAGTCTCATCATAGTCTATTCCTTCAGACTGACAATACCCTTTTGCAACCAGTCTAGCCTTGTTCCTTACCACAACACCATTCTCATCCTTCTTGTTCTTAAAGACCCACTTGGTACCAATCACACCTTGATGCCTAGGTCTATCTACCAGTTCCCAAACCTGATTCCTTGTGAACTGATTCAACTCCTCTTGCATGGCAATGATCCAGTTCGAGTCAGTGAGAGCTTCTTCAATGTTCTGAGGCTCTTGCTCAGAGAGAAAGCAACAGAACAATGCACTCTCACCATGAAACCGTCTGGTCCTGACTCCCTCAGTTGGATCACCAATAATTTGATCAATGGGATGATCTTCTAACCATGTTCTTTTGCCAGGAGTTGTTCCTGAAGTACCTGCAATGTTAGTGTCTACGGGCTCATAAAATTCAGGAAATTGAACAGAAGGGGATGATCCTGAGTCTATACCGAAGGGATTAACAAGTTCAATGTCAGGGACATTGATTCCCCCTTGATGAGGTGACTCAGGAGCCGTCTCAGCTGCAACAGCATCTTCATAGACGGTACTTACCTCAAGTTGAGCCTGTTCCTCTGTCTGAGGCTCAACCATCCCTGATGTGCTGGGTTTAGGAGTGGCACTTGGTTCATCATCCTGATCGTCATCATCATCCCATCTGGGAATTGGCACAGTCTTGATCTTGGAATCAGGTTGACTCTTCAAGCTCAGCCTTGTCACACTCCTCGTGACCTCCTCAGTGTCAGGATTCAACACCTTTGCCCTAGACTCATTAGCAGATTCATCAAAGACAACATGGGGTGATTCTTCCACAACAAGGGTCCTACAATTGTAAACCCTGAAGGCTTTGCTAATTTCAGAATATCCCAAGAATATTCCTTCATCAGATTTGCTATCAAAAGCTTTCAACTGGGTCTTCCCATTGTTGAGGATGAAGCACTTACAACCAAACACATGAAAGTAAGAAATACGAGGTTTTCTTTTGTTCCATGTCTCATATGGGGTCTGAGCATGTTGCTTGTTCAGCATGGATCTGTTCTGAGTGTAGCATGCAGTGTTGATTGCCTCAGCCCAAAACTTCTTGGGCAATCCTGACTCAGCCAGCATGGTCCTTGCAGCTTCCTTCAGTGTCCGATTCCTCCTTTCAGCGACACCATTCTGTTGTGGGGTTCTAGCTGCAGAAGTCTCATGAGCTATACCAAGTTCATTACAAAAGTCAGAAATATATGAATTTATAAACTCAGTGCCCTTGTCAGATCTGATCTTGGTAATGGACTGATTTTTCTCATTGCTGAGTCTTCTGAGCAACTCTGGAAGCTTCACCTGTGTTTCCTTCTTATTTAACAAGAAAATAACCCAAGTATATCTAGAATAATCATCAATAACCACAAGGGTATATTTTCTACCATTCATACTCACAGGTGTTATGGGACCAAATAGATCCATGTGCAGAAGCTGAAGTATCCTGTCAGTGGAGTAAGAAGCCTTTTCTTTGAATGACGCTCTGACTTGCTTCCCTTCCTGACAGGCTTTGCACACGTGATCTTTGCTAAAAACTTCATTAGGGAGACCATCAACAAGTGACTGTCTAGAAATTTTGTTAAGAATCTTGAAGTTCAGGTGGCTTAATCTTTTATGCCATAACCAACTGAGCTCTAGAGAGCTTTTAGCAACAAGACAAGTATTAGGAATAGTGCTGCTCCAATCAGCGAGATAAACGTTACCTTTCCTTATACCTGATAGAAGCACTTGTGTTGATTTGTCCTTGACTGAACATTTATTCGATGAGAACTCAACACTGAACCCTTTGTCACAGAATTGACTTACTGACAGCAGGTTATGCTTCAGTCCTTCCACAAAGGACACATTTTCCACTCTTACTGTACCTATAATTAGAACACCAAAACCCTTAGTAACACCTTTTGAGTTATCACCAAAGGTTACCTGTGGACCATCTTTAGCCTGATACTCTTGGAGAAGACTCTTCATTCCAGTCATGTGCCTTGAGCAACCACTGTCTAGGTACCAAACAGCTTTGATTGAGTCATCTCTCCTCTTGTTGTGATCCACAGCCGCCTGTAAGCAAATCAGGCTTTAGGTACCCATTGGGTGTTGGGTCCTATTGTGTCAGCTGTACCTTTCGGGATCCAGACTTGCTTCACAACCCTGATTGCCTCAGAGTGGTGAATCTGTCTCCCTGAAACATCGACATACACAACTTTCTTCTTCTTAGCCTGAGAGGAAGATGGTGTATGGGTGCTAGACTTAGGCTTCGCAGGAGCCTGAGTGGATGCCTTTTGGGCTGGCCTCCTGTTCTTCCTAGGTCTGGGTGCAGCAGGTCTTGGGCCTTGTTTTTGATAGGGGCCCTGATTTCTATTCCCCCTAGGCAAGTGAGGGAAAGGAAAACAGTTAAAGGCCTCAGGATGCCAAAACCACGGGGGTGTCATCATGTTTGGCCTTCCCTGATGGTATTGCCAAGCATGATGGTACCCTTGTTGACCAGTCTGAGGGCTCTTGGCCTGAGTCTTCCTCTGCTTTCGCTGAGGTTTTCCCTGGCCTGAGCTCTCAGGGGCTTCCGCAGGTTGCTTTGCCTTTCCCTTGGGTTTTGGCTTAGCTACCTTAGGAGCAACCCTGACTGTGTCAACGGTTTCCTTGCCCTTATCAGTTTGACGGGCCTGGAGCACAACCTTAGGTGCACTCTGGCCTGTCTGAACAAATACCCTCTCAGTGTTGCTCCCTGAAGCAACATGAGACTGACCTTGTGAGGATTTCTCAGGAACATATCCAAGTCCCTTTTTCTTGTTCCCAAGTATCTGGTTGCTATTTATTTCCTCTCTAGCCACTGAGGATTTATTCATTGCTGCAACCTTTTTCTTGAGAGAGTCCTCACTCTTTTTCAGGATTTCATGTCTGGTAAAGAGGTCATCAAACTTACTCTTAAGTGCTTTCAGCTCTTCCTTCCTGACCAGCTCTTCCTCAGCCAGTTCCTTCAGAATTTTCTCTCTTGGGAGACGCTCAGAATTGATCATGTCAATTTCCTGAGTTAGTCTCACAATCTGAGCTGATTCTTTGAGATCAGACTGAGTGAGTTGTTCATTCAGGTTTTGAACTTCAGTACTCAATTTCTTGTTCTCCTCTACCAAGAAGACATTAGTTTCCTGCAGTCTGGAGAAATCAACCATCAATTGATCAAGACAGATCTGAAGGTTCATTTCTCTAACTGACTCTGAGCTGAGCTCAGGATTTTGACCAGTGTAGGAAGCACAAACAGAATTTGATGTTACCTCAGGCTCATCCCTAGCCATTAGGCAGACATCATCGTACTCATCATCCGAGAAGAGTTCAGGTGACCTTTCAGTGGGGCCGTCAGAGTCTGTTGCATCCTCAGCCATCATAGCCCTCCGATCAGCAGATCTTAGATCCCTCGTGGCTCTCCTTTCCTCTCTCTCCCTAGCACTCAGCTCCGGGCAATCGTACTGATAGTGACCAATCTTGTTACAGTTGTAACATGCTACCTGCTCACTTATTCTTTCTTTTCTCGGTTCAGGGTTCCTCCTTGAGTCAGGTTCCCTGGTTCTTGGTGAGCTTTCAGCCTTGGTTGGATATCTATCATCACGAGTACGTCTCTGTTCGTCTCTTCTTTCAGTTTTTGGTTCAGAATATCTCCTTTCATCATCACGTTCTCTCCTCTGGTCAGTGTTCCTTCGCTCCTCATATCTCCTCGAGCTTTGGTGGGTTCCTTCAGGTTTCCTGTCACGTGAGTCCTGATAAAACTTTTTATAACGACCAAACCTGGAATTGAGCTTGTCAAATCGTCTGGCCATCAGGCTGTACTCCTCAGCGAGTTCTTCCCTGCTCATCTCCATCAGTGACTTTGATGAAGAATTTGATGAGGGCTCAACAGGTTCAGACCTGGCCTTGAACGCCACACTTTTCTCAGGAGTTTTCTCCTTCCCTTCCTCTTCTGACTGAACTTTCTTCTTTCTTTTGTTAAGATCAAATTCAAGCGCTTTTAGCTCTGAAAAAAGTAAAGCAGAAGTTATGTTACTCATATCCTGAGTGTTCTTAAGCATAATTACACTGTTGTCCCATCTCTCAGAAAGGGCATTCAGGATTTTTGAAGCAACATCTCTCCTTGGGACATCCTTGTCCAACATCACCAACTCATTCATCAACTTGATGAATCTAGACTCCATCTGATCTATGCTCTCATTAGGCAGCATCTCGAACGCTTCGAATTTCTGAATGGCAATATTCCTCTTGTTCTCCTTTATCTTTTCTGACCCTTCGCACATCCTGGTCAGCTCATCCCAGACCTCCTTTGCCGTCTTTAGGTTCATCAGCCTGGCTGACTCCTCGAAAGGCACCGTATGCAAGATGATGTTTCTGGCGACGTTGTCAAGCCCCACCATCTTGATTTCATCGTTGGTCATGTCTTTCCTCTCCTTAGGAACCTGCACGCCAATCGCAAGATCATCGTATCCCAGTCCTCTGACGTTAGGAATAGTGATCTTGATCGGTCCTTCCCTGAGCACACGCGGCATCTGGTCATGGATGGCATCTAGATGTGCCTCTAGTCTGAACTTCCAATAGACAAAGTTAGATACAGAGAATTCAGGTAACGAAGCTTCAAGTCTCCTCGAAGTCATGATGATGATGCAAGCTTTGTGAAAAGCAAACTCAGATCTGTTCAGTGACCACCAACAGTTTCTCCTCTGAAACTATTAGTATTCAAAGTCAGTGGTCTTTCGAACCACTGCTCTGATACCACTTGTTGGTCCCGGTACAAGACTGAGGAATACGTGTATGGGGGGGGGAATACACGTATACCGATTTTTAAACTTAAAACTGACTGAGTCCCCTTCACTCAGAGTGGTAAAGAACTAGGAGCTGATAATACACCCACTGACTACACTTGGTGCGGGTCAGTTGGCTAACTATCAGTTCAAGTTCAGTGCGGAAATGTTTGAGCCCTGATAGTTTAAAGTCCTGTTTAGTTTGCTTTCTGAAAACTTGTTTTACTCAAAACTTAGAAGTGTTTAGTAGGGCAGTGTTCTTTTGAAGATCAGGTTGATTGATTCAGACCTGATAAGCTTGAATGCAATGAATGAACAAGTAATATGGCAAGTATGCACAATGTCAAAGCAGTAAGAACACAAGGAGTTTAACGTGGTTCAGAGTCTCAAGCTCCTACGTCCACGGCCTGACTTAACAGGAAATCCACTCAAGGGATTCTTGTTTTTAACGTGCCAAGGTGCACCAAGACCAGTTACCTCACTGATCTATACAAACTCCTCTTACTATCACACTAACCGACTTACTCCCAACAAGCCTAACTTAGGGTTTTGGTTTCAGTTTGGATTCCAACTAAGTTGAGATTATCCTTACAAGGCAAAGCTGTGCTAAGGATTGGATAATCTCTCTAAGCTTAAGATAATTCTAATTAGCTCTTGGAATACAGAATAACTCTCAGTTGCTAAGAAACACTTGGAAAATTTAGAAGGTTTCGAGTGTCTCTCTTAAAGGCTGAATGCTTTGATTGCTTGAGAGTTTTGAGTAATTTCTGGCTTGGAAATTTCCCGTAACCTTGAATGGGTTCAAGGCCTTCTGTATTTATAGGTGGTTTGAAAAACTATCCGTTGGAGAGATAGCCTTCTAGCCATCTATGTAGAGGGGCTTCAAACGGACATATCTCTATGCAGCAGCCGCCTTTGCATGGATTTGGTATTTGCATTTAATGCACATTAAATGCTTGCCCGTTGAATATGCAGTCTGAATTCAGTCTAAGTGTCAGGTTTCGTACGTGCGTGTCCTCCTCGGATTGGTCCACGTCATCAGGTTGGTGAGAATGTCAGAACTTATTCCAGAGCTTCAGGCTTGTCTTATTAAGTTCATTTTGTCTTGAGCTCACCGGTCTTGTCCTGACGCTGAAATTCCTTTTGCATTGCTTGGCTCTACTCCAAGTCTTCCCATTTACTCAGTGACAACCTGTTCCCTTCAGGACTGAGTTAGTAATGATCTTAGGGTCATACTCTTCATCACTGACACTTACTCAGCCAGCTTAGAAGACTGCCATAAGTTCAGGATGGTGCTCTTCGTCTTCAGGCTCTGAGTCTTGATTGTCTCCAGTGAGTTCTCCTCTCACTGAGTACCTGTGAAGTGTAAAATGACTAAGTACTAATCCTAACCAAGACTAGCCTGACAAAGACAGATTAAGCCAATCATCTTTTCAGGGGCTTTTGGGATCTAAATCAAAACTGACAATGTCCCAACAAGAGGCCGTCGCAATTTTAAACTTTGTAATTGCGACGGACTAAAGCCGTCGCAAATGTGAGCGGTTGAAATTTGTCAGGCGGGTTGGTGGCCAATAATTGACCCGTGTCGTCGCAAAAGAGCTCTGCGACGGAATAGCCGTCGCAAATTATGCAATTTGCGACAGAAATTTAGGCCGTCGCAAATTTACGCAGTTTTATACCAGTCTCCTTCCTGTTCCTTCCCTTTCACTTTCACTCACGAAAAAAAATAAGAAATGATACGGTTTTAATATGTTCTCCACGTATAATTGGTGTATTTGTCATTGCCTTCAACCTCAGCGTACGTATTTGTCATTGCCTTCAACTTCACCGTACGTTTTCACATTTTTAACCGTTTAATTGTCATATTTTTATTGTTTCAATTTTTTAGTACACTATTAGGTAATGAGCATGATATATGTTTATTTGATGGGTTTTAGTATGATTGATGATATATGTTTATTTGATGGGTTTAGGTTAATTTTAGTTTGTGTGATATTTTATACCTATTTTTAGTCGAAACTCTGCTCAATTTTTCTGTACACTATTAGATAAATTGTGTGATGTTTGTTTATTTGATTGGTTTACTATGATTGATATATATGGTTGCGTTGGATTGATTTTTGTGAAGAAAAATTGTGTATATCCTTATTTTTAGGCAAACTCTGCCCAATTTTTTACAACTCATGTGATATTTACTTTTAATTTGTAACAGATGCAATTTACAGATCGTGGTTGGATGTACTCAATACCTAGAATGATAGGAGGAGGCATTAACTCTGTCTTTTGCAATAAAATTGATGAGTTTATTGAGTTTGCACTACAACATCCATGCAATATGGATTGTATGGGTAATATTAGGTGTCCGTGTAAAGACAGAAGATGCAGAAATATGAGATTCTTGAGTGTTGATGAGGTTAGAACTCATCTTGTAATTTCCGGTTTTGTTCCCCGTTATTACAACTGGACCAGTCACGGTGAACAACAGTGGAATGTTGACATCGAAACCGTAGAATACTAGTATACTGGGTGGAGCGGTGGTGGAAGTTCTGATGTTGGTGGTTCAAATTATGTTCCGTATACTCAATTTGAACCACAAATAGAGGATGAACCTGATAGATATCGGATGATGATTGCAGAATCTGTTTTGGGTGGTCAACCACAATTCAATGAAACACTTATGGAGGAGGAACCAAATCATCGGTCAAAGAAGTTTTTTGATATGCTTAAAACCGTTGATCAAAAGTTGTTTCCTGGTTGTGAGACTGAGACGCAATTGTCATTCAATGCTCAAATGTTGAACATCAAAACTGAAGGCAAGGTCAGTCAAAAAGTGTTCAATCAATTTGCTAAATTGTTCAAACGAGCTCTACCTGAAGACAACACGGTGCCTGATAATTTCTATCAGAGCAAGAGGCTCTTGAAACATATGGGTCTACCCGTTGAGAAGATTGATTGTTGTACAAACGGTTGCATGTTGTTTTGGGATGAGGATGAGGATGAGGATCAGGATCATTGCAAGATGTGTGGTCACCCACGGTACAAACCATCTGGTCGTACAAAAAGTAAGAAGAAAGTGCAGTTGAAGGCTTATAAGGCAATGTATTACCTTCCCATCACTCCTCGTCTAGAGAGGTTGTATCAGTCCAGTGCCACGGCTAAAGACATGACATGGCATGCTGAGGAGTGTTCTGGTGAGAATTCTGGAGAGATGCGGCATCCTGCAGACTCGGAGGCATGGAAACATCTTGATAGGGAGTTCCCAGATTTTGCAAGGGAGACGAGAAATGTGAGGTTAGGCTTGTGCACGGATGGTTTTGCCCCATTTGGAATGCACGGAAAAAAGTATTCATTATGGCCTGTGCTGTTGACCCCGTACGATCTACCTCCTTGGTTGTGCATGAAGCCTCAACATATATTTCTTAGTATCTTGGTGCCTGGACCACACAACCCCAAGCATAAATTGGATGTATATCTTCAGCCATTGATTAAAGAGTTGAAATCTTTGTGGTCTACGGGGGTGGAGGCCTACGACGTTCATAGGAAGCAGAACTTCACGATGCGAGCTGCACTTTTGTGGACCATTAGTGACTTTCCAGCATTTTCTATGTTGTCTGGGTGGTCAACAGCAGGAAAACTAGCATGCCCGTATTGCATGGACAATTCTGATGCATTCTATCTTCCGTTGAGTAGAAAAGTGTCATGGTTCGACAACCATTGCAAGTTTCTTCCTCCTGATCATCCCTTTCGGAGGAACAAAACAGACTTTCTAAAGGGTAAAAATGCAGTAGGCCGCCCAAGACCACGGATTCGATCAGGTATGTGTCTGGGTACTGAATCACTACTGATGTCTATGTGTCTCATATATATAAGTTAACCATATATAAATTAATTATTTCAGGTGATTCGTTGTTGTATGAGGTTACAATCACTGATTTGATGAAGACAACTGAGGCGGGTGCAATGGAGCACAATAAACGTATCCAGGGTGGTTGGAAGAAGAGAAGTATCTTTTGGGACTTACCTTATTGGAGCAAGTTGTTGATTCGACACAATTTGGATGTGATGCATATAGAGAAGAATGTTTTCGACAACTTATTTCATACGGTCGTGGGTACTGAAGGGAAGACCAAAGACACTTCAAAATCCAGAGATGAGTTGAGGCTCTTCTGTTCTCGTGCTTCCCTACACAAGGATGAGCAGACAAGAACATATCCCCAGGCCTCTTACACAATTAGTAAAGCAGAAAGGAAGAATTTGTGTAAGTGGGTGAAAGAGTTGAGCTTCCCTGACAATTATGTGTCGAATTTGGGAGACAGAGTTGACACGGAAACCGGAAAGGTGTCTGGAATGAAGAGTCATGATTGTCACGTGTTCATGCAACGACTCTTACCTATTGCATTTCGGTACTCACTTCCCAAGAATGTATGGAGTGTCATCACGGAATTAAGTCTCTTTTTCAGACACTTAACGGCATCAACGATTACAGTTGAGGACATGAGGCGTTTGGATGAGGAGATCCCTGTTATTCTATGCAAACTTGAGCGGATTTTTCCACCCAACTTCTTCGACTCGATGGAGCACTTACCCGTACACTTAGCGTATGAAGCCTCAATTGCTGGTCCCGTACAGTATCGATGGATGTACCCTTTTGAGAGGTAATTCTATACCATTTTTTAAATCGACTTTTAAGATCAATACTGAATAAATTTTCTAACACAAGAATGTTTTAGGTATTTGCACAATTTAAAGCTCAATATTGGAAATGCGGCCCACATCGAAGCATCAATTGTTAATGCATACCTTACTGAAGAGGTTGGAGCATTTTGTTCTTACTACTTCGGCGATCAAGTTCAAACCAGAATCAGAAATGTGCCTCGCAACTACGATGGTCGTGGAGTAGACCATCCCCTTCGTGATGTTGAAGGTATGTTATCTGTATTTTTGCATCCGAGTCGACCAATGGGTAAGGGAGCCAAACGACCGTTCAGGGGCAGTATTGAAGAGGAAACAATACATTCATATGTTTTGATGAATTGTCCTGAAGTCCAACCGTATATAGAGTAAGTAATTTAATTTTATAGTTGAGTTTTTTACAATATGTATACTGTTGATATCTGAAAAGTAATTAAATTCTTTTTTCTGATATATAAGCATGTTCTGTGAGTATAAGCGTCAAGTAGAACCAGACATCACAGATGCAACAGTTTTTCAATCCATCCGCAATGATTTTATGTTTTGGTTCCAACGTTACGTGAGTACCACATAATTATATGATTTTTACCTTATAACAAATATGTTATTATTTTTATACATGATAATTTAATATTTACAGGGACAAAATGGCCTACTTAATAACAACCCACATCTTGAAGCTCTGAGCAAAAGACCACTACGTAGTGTGGTATCATACCACGGATATTACGCAAATGGATACAAATTTCATACTGAAGCGTATGCTTCAACGAAATCGACTACAAACAGTGGTGTTTGCGTTATCGGTGCAAACTACAACGAAGAACCCATCGATTACTATGGAGTGCTGCAAGAAGTAGTTGAAATAGAATATCCGGGTTGGCCGAGCAGGACGATAGTGTTGTTCTTGTGTGAATGGTATGATCTAGGGAACCAAGGAACAAGAGTCGACAAAAACTACAAGATTGTTGATATCAACACCGGAAAGAAGTTTCCGGCGGCATACGATCCTTATATTTTTGCAACGCAAGCATCTCAGGTATATTATTGCAAATACCCCGGATCAAGTAGGCCCAACTTGAGGACAGTTTGCAAAGTAAAGGCAAGATCATTGGTTGAAGTTTCTAATCCGTCAAACAAAGACGGTGTAGAACCAACAGATCCATTTCAAACAGAGATACAAGAGGCTCAAACAGAGGTTGATCAAGCAGGTGTGAATATTTTTGTCGACTTACTTGCTGCAAATCCAGAAATGATAATGATTGAAAGTGATCATGAGGGTGATGGACAAGAGCGCGGTGGGGAGGAAGAAGAAGAGGAAGAGGAAGAGGAAGAGGAAGAAGAAGAGGAAGAGGAAGAGGAAGAGGAAGAGGAAGAGGAAGAGTAAGAGAAAGAGGATGAAGATGATGATGAGGATGACGAGGAAGAAGACGACGATTAGAATTACTAAATTATTGTATATATAACAAGTGAAAAACGAAAATGAATTAATTTGGTGAATTATGAAAAAAAAAACGAGTCAATTTGGATACATACACAATTAATTGCGTACAAATGAACGAATTATAAATTTAAGCGGGAGTCGAAATAAATAAATTTACAGAAATAATAAAAATTAAATGGCCCCAATATTTATAAAAACAAGTTAGAAACGAAAATGAATTAATTTGGTGAATTGTAGAAAAAAAAAGAGTCAATTTAGATACATACACAATTAATTGCGTACAAATGAACGAATTATAAATTTAAGCGGGAGTCGAAATAAATAAATTTACAGAAATAATAAAAATTAAATGGCCCCAATATTTATAAAAACAAGTTAGAAACGAAAATACATTAATTTGGTGAATTGTAGAAAAAAAAATGAGTCAATTTGGATACATATACAATTAATTGCGTACAAATGAACGAATTATAAATTTAAGCGGGAGTCGAAATAAATAGTTTTACAGAAATAATAAAAATTAAATGGCCCCAATATTTATAAAAACAAGTTAGAAACGAAAATGAATTAATTTGGTGAATTGTAGAAAAAAAATGAGTCAATTTGGATACATATACAATTAATTGCGTACAAATGAACGAATTATAAATTTAAGCGGGAGTCGAAATAAATAGTTTTACAGAAATAATAAAAATTAAATGGCCCCAATATTTATAAAAACAAGTTAGAAACGAAAATGAATTAATTTGGTGAATTGTAGAAAAAAAATGAGTCAATTTGGATACATATACAATTAATTGCGTACAAATGAACGAATTATAAATTTAAGCGGGAGTCGAAATAAATAATTTTACAAAATAAAAAAAATAGTTGGGCAAAATATTTTAATAAACAACTTAGATACGAAAAGAAATTAATTTGGTGAATTATAAAAAAAATGACTTAATTTGAATACATATACAATTAATTGCAAAAAAATAAACGAAAGTAGCTTGTGCCCTAGTGGCGCGCGCCCTCTCCTCTTGCACAAAAGGTCCCGTGTTCGATTCCCCTTGGACGCAAAAAATGGATTAATTGTTCCAGGCCTAATAAGACTAATATAGAAGGTGGGTTGCATATAATAAGGAATGGGCCGGTTGGCCCAGTGGTCCGCGCCCGCCCCGGCCGCCTCGGGTGCCCGGGCTCGAACCACGCGAGCCACTTTTTTTTTGTATAGGCTCGGTAATTTGCGACGGCCATATTCCGTCGCAAATATTGAATTTTGCGACGGAAAACTGCCCTTCGCAAATTATAACACAAAAAAGTATAAAAAATATATAAAAACATTTGCGACGGAATTTAGCCGTCGCAAATGTTGTTGACCCGATCGGGTCTGACCCGAAAAGTTTGCGACGGACTACTGTCCGTCGCAAATTCTGTGTGACCCGGCCGGATCTGAGCCGCCGATTTTGCGACGGATTTTTCCGTCGTTAATTTGCGACGGATGGCCGAATCCGTCGCAAAAATTTGCTACGGCTGTTTTAGGTACGGATACGTGTCCGTCGCAGATCCCGTCGCAAAACACTGTTTGCGACGGATTTTCCGTCGCTAATTCCGTCGCAAAACAGTGTTTTTTTTGTAGTGGTATATATAGTATAGACACTACAAAAAAACATAAATTTGTCTACGAAAATTGTCAATATGGCTACGAAATTTCCAACAAAAAAATTCGTAGTGAGGATTACCTACGAATTGCCTACAAAAATCTCTAATTGTATAGGTATCTTTCTTCCCCACCTAGCTATAAAAAAATTTGCCTACGGAAAATTTCGTAGGCAAATTGTGTTGTATGTAAAATTTTGTAGGCAAATGACTTGTAGGTAATTATACCTAAGGATTTTCTTTCGTAGGCAAATTAATTCCTTAGGCAAGTTGTTTTTAGGTTGAGAAATGTAGAAGCTTTCATAATTAGAAAATTCCGTAGGCAATTCTTATTACAAACTTTTTTGTTGGAAAATTTTTGTAGGCAATTCTAATTTTGTAGGTAATTCTTTATTTTCTTATAGTGAGATACTTAAAAAAAATAGTTTACATGGACTTGAATTCACATAAATCCTACTATTAATTGAGAATCATTCCTATAAAATGTTCTATCGTAGAAAATGGTAAAAATAGACAAGTATGATAATCTCGGGGGTCATGTGTTGATTCAAGTCAAAACTCGCGAATCCTAAGTTGATTGCAACGAGTAAAATGGGGTTTCCCCAAAAAAAAAAAATCGCTTCAAGGCATAAACTGAAAATTCGCTTTTAGGTGTGTTACTATAAAAAGTAAGTATGCGTTACTGTAAGAATAATTATGTATTACTAGTCCGTACAACAACAAATATTTGTCCTTACAGTAACCATAATGACAAATTATGTGTTTTCTTAATCTATTTTTCATCTCTTTAAATTTAATATTTTTATTTCACGTTAGTACTATTTTTTATTTTTATAGCAACACATCTTCCTCAATATAGTAACATATTTGTGTTCATATAGTAACACATGTTTCAATACCTTGCACATGTTATTATAAGGATACAAATTTATTTCTATGTCGTTACATTAACACATGTTTGTCATCATAGCAACACACCATTCTCCATATAGTAACACACTTGTGCGTATCTAATAACAAATTTTTCAATATCTTACATATACACATTTTCTCTTACAGTAACACATGATTGCCCATATAGTAACACAACCTGAAAGAGATCAATTTTTATATTTTTGTGTGTGTACATCTTTCTCCATATAGTTATACATGTATTATTATAATAACATATTTTTCAATACCTTACATGTGTTATTGTACATGTGGAAAAAAATTATTTCTTTATAATAAATAAATATATGTGCTAAACCAACATTTGTTTTGACAATAACACATATTTTGCTTTTATACTAACACATATTTTTTTATAAGGAAAAACTTTATATTAAAAACAAATGTTTGGGTAAGAGAATTACCCAACCAAAATAAAAGATCAGACTTTAAGTTTTTACAGAAAGCAAATATCAACCATTGACAGGAACATAGCAATTGGTTACAGAGTTTCGCCTAACATCCTAGAATCAATCTTGGTTTAAGCATCCATTCCTTGTAGCTGCTATTCACCAAATTCACCTACCTTCTCACCAATCAGCTCCATAAACGTGCTTTTAATTCTTCAACTAAATCTTCTTCTTTAACTTGTCCTCCCTTAAACACCACCTCATTTCTCTCTTTCCAAAGAAGCCATACCACACATTCCCAAATACAAGATGCCACTTCCTTTCCTTTCTTCCCTCTTAAAATCCTACTAAAATGTAGTAAGCAAGTCGAGGGATTTGAAGAAAGGGCAAATTCCACACCCAACCACCTAAGGCATTGCATCCACACCCCATAAGATCAGAACTTGCATTCAAAGAAAATGTGGCGTACCGTTTCTAGCTCTTCCTTACAAAATGCACAATGTAAGCTCGCGTTTGGAGGCAGCCTCTTTCTACGATGTAACTCCATAGATGTCGGAACTCGTTCCCATAACACTCTCCACGCGTGCACTCGAACTTTTGGAACGGCCAACTTGTTCCACACTAACTCGAATTCCTCCTTCGCCCCGACTCCACCATCGTTCTTCTTCTGTAATAAGCAGCTATAAACCTCATTCACCTTGTAGAGTCCAGAAGTACACCACCTCCATCTCCACCGATCTTCAATTCCGAACTTTGGTTGGAACCTGTCAATAACATAAATTAATTCATTAAGCATATCAATCTCCCTCTCCATCAACTCCCTTCACCATCTCCATTTCCACCCAAACACCCCCTCCTTCCATTCCCCCATCTCACTCACCCTCGCTTTCTTATCTAAATTTAGAATAAACAGTCTCGAAAATCTCAATTTAAGCGCCCCTCCTTCTATCGCCCATTCCTCTTCCCAAAACAAGGTTTCTCTCGCCCATCACCTTTTCCATCCCTTCAAAGAACAAACCCCCCTGTTTATCCCCTATTGATTTTAACACTTCCCCCCACCATCCTCCTGGTTTACCCCCCCTGACTTGAAGCGATGATACTAGCTTTTACTAATCGCTCACCCGCAAGCGGACGGGTTTACTGTAGTAAGAGTAAGTATACTGGCCAAGTATATCGAACCCAAGGGACAGTGTATATGCGAATAGATCCCTGAAGATCTACACGTCGTAGTTAATATGAGTGTATTGTTTTTGGATTTTTTGGAAAGAGTAATTAAACTAAACTAAAGTTATCCTACGAATGCAAAAGGAAAATGAAACGAAATATCAAAAGGTGTGTTTTCAAATATGAGATGGTGATGCTTAAGATAGGAATCCCTACGTATACTAACGGAGCAGGTACATAATCAAAATAATTGTGACACACAAGAATTAACCTAAGTCTGAGAATGCAAGGTGAAAGCTCAAGATTCTAAACCCTAATACTTTACCCTAACACTCGACTTCACTAATCTACTAACAAGTTAATAGACTGTGCTTAATTAATGAGACCCTAATTTAACTAAGGTGATGCGGTCGTCCTCCTTCGCTAAACCGGTAGATGAATTAACCTTTCCTAAACCCTCTCGTCAAGTCTACTCGTTGTTAAAGAGTGATACGGTCGTCCTCTCTCTAACACCTTTCGAACGAAATTCAAGAGCGAAGTCTAGATTAATTTTAAGAATTCATTAACCAAGAGAATTAAAACCTAACGTCACAGGTTACCCTAATTACGTACCCACAACCTACTTCTACGAGTTCATCCTACCCTAAGCATGCAAGGGTTTTAGCTAGACATAGATTTAACGTAAACAATAACAATTGGACAAGTGACGAACATGAACATGGTAATTAAATCAAAGAAAAGATCGTACATAAACTAGGGTTTTAAGATATAAAAGAATAAACTAAAATTAATTAGCAAAACGAGGTCTCAACGTATTCAAGAACAAAAGATATTAAGAAACGAAACTAAAACGTGAAATCGTAATGTGAATTCGTAAGCAAAAACCTCAAAAACGTAAAACTAAAACTTGCTTCTCTTCTCTTCATTCTCTTTCTAAAAATTCTGTATAAAAGTGATGTGGTGCGTTTGGGGATCCTTCAAAACGTGTTTGGAAGAGGTATATATAGGCAACGGGCCGATTCGTGAACTCGTGGGCCGAAAAACGTAAGTTGGAGAAAATGCCTTGGAAGCGCTCGAGCAGACCCGCTCGAGCGGGTCGCTCGAGCTATTGTGGTCGAACAGATCTGGTGCTCGAGCGGGGCGCTCGAGCTCTTTTGGTCGAGCAGTTCTGGTGCTCGAGCGGGGCGCTCGAGCTATACCCCTCGAGCAGCCCAAACGTTCTGTATGTTTTATGCGTTCGATCTACGTCACTCGAACGGGGCGCTCGAGTGATGATGCTCGAATGGGCCTTCCTTCCTTTGCAACTAACACTTTTCTTCACACGTACTAATACCAATCGTATTTCTTCGATATCTTCTCATCCGGGCATCCGTTTGAGTTGATTCAAAGTCCTACGAACTCCGTTTTTCGTCCTCGATTCACCTATGAATATCAAAGAGACAAATTCATCAATGTATAGAAATAGTACTCATTTGGCTCTAAAAACTTAATAAATTCGACCAAAACTAGGGCGTTTCTAGCTACGAATCATGACAATTTCACGCCTAATCAACCCCCCCAAACTTACCATATTGCTTGTCCTCAAGCAATGAAATAATAAGTCAAGTGAAATTGATAGGGATGAGTTAAAAAAATCAATCATGCAAGCTAATGAACTCAAGCTTCAAAAGTCAATCACCCGTATACTCACTCACTTTCTTTTATCGTACTCATGCAACAATAACAAGAAACACCAAGATCAAGCATGGATGTGCACTCAACGATGTGTTTCGCTCCCTCACAAGTGTATATCAATGATAAAGGGATTCACTCAAACAATCAATCACTCAAATTGGCAGCCATAGGCTTGGAAACGCTCTTAACTCCGACCATACTCTAGAAATCAATGCCGAATAAAAAATGACTTTTCTTAAGGTTGTAATGTAGGCTCTTTGGACAGGTGGGAATCAATATGATAAAGTGACTCAAGTGAATGGAGAATAAAAAATCAGACTTCGGTACTTCGAGATTAGGAACCGACTACTTCAACTTATTCAATCAACACACTTTCAATTCCAATTCTCTCAACACTTCAATTTTTTTTTTCTTTCTCACTTTTTTCACTTTTTTACTTTTCAATCACTCATTTTTATTTTCTCTTTTTCGCACAACACATGAGCTCATTTTTTCTTTTGCTCATTCTCATTTTTTTTCTCTTTCTCCCACATCTCATAACTTCATCACACCTTCTTCTCATATTCACTCAACAAACAACCTTTTCCTTTTTCAACTCAATTCAATCCCTTCATATTTACACTTTTCTTATTCTCCACTCAAATTGGGACAAAAAGTCTTAGGACTTGGAATAGTGTTCATATGTGCTAGCAAATAAAATAGGCTTTAGGCTCAAAAGGGGCTAACAAAGGATTCAATGTCATTGGTAAGGAAAATTTTGGCTAAGTGACTCAATCAAATCAAAGATGGCCTAAGATCCTATTCGGCATATCAAACTAGACACAATCAAGAAGCAAGAGCACCCACAAGTTCTAGCATCCTCTAAGGTGACGATCCACTCACAAACGAAGAGATTAACTCATGCATCAAAATCTCATAAGGCTCAAGAGCTCACGGCTTTCACATCCATGCTAGTCCTAGTGAATTCTTACTCTCATCACACAAGCACTCAAAAGAAAAATTCACAAGCATACAAGTTCTTTCTCAAATCAGCTCAAACTCAAACACTCAAACAAAAGAATTTCTAACTCACCCTTACAACTCACTCTACTCATCAAATTATACTCAAAGATAGCAATCAACAAGCATAAGATGATTGATAGGCATGAAATATGCAATAGCGAGTCAAATCAAAATCACCCCAAGGAGTATCTCAACAATCTAATAATCAATCAAAATCAACTCAAAGATAAGGGCGTGCATGCATGTGCAATGTAACAAGAAAACATATAAAAAAAAACTCCACCCCCCCAAACTTCGACCTTGCTAGAGGTCTAAGTTTGGGGTTGTGGGTTACCTCAACCAACAATTCAGTTTCTCTCAATAGCTTTGCACACTCCCTTGTCTCAAGTTGGTTCCTTCAATCTGAATAACTCCATGATACCTTTACTCCTTTAGAGACAAGCCTACAAAATAAAACTCTCAAGTACGAGGTTAAACATACGACTCAAAATAACTCCCTAATAACTAAAAAAAAAAACTCAAAGCAAATAAATAAAAAAAAATAAATAATGGGTTGCCTCCCATTCAGCGCTATTTTTAAGGTCCTCATGCCGGACCAAGCTCAAAGGAGCTTATGGGACATCATACTCAAATTTCCCTCCCCCACTCTCATAAGAGTGGTGTTTGAACTCCTTTCCTTGATGCCCCACCATCATGAGCCCTTTTGCTTCCTTCCCCACCTTAAGTGATATAGGTCTCAACTCCTTCTAACCTTTATTTGGAGGAGTCTTACTAAACAATTTCTTGAGTTTGGACTTTTTCTTCTTAACTCCTCCTTTTCCCTCTAACTGGACCACGTCCACTTTCTTCACCTCTTCATCCTTCAACTTCTTCACTTTATCCCTATCAAAATAATCAAGATCATAATGCTCATGGATTAAATAATCAAGTGAAGGACTAACAAAATCATGAATATCAGAAGGATTAGGGATAGGAGGTGTGTCTTCAACACGAGGATCAATTGCATCCATGCAATACAAGCTCTCATCCTCCTTCGGGTGCTTCATGACTTCATATAGGGAGATCTTCACTTCTTGATCATCAACCTTCAACGTAATCTTCCCATTTGCCACGTCTAGCACCATCCCTGCCGTAGCTAAGAACGGTCTTCCCAATATCAGGGGAACGTGCTCATCTTCCTCCATCTCTAGCACTACAAAGTCGGCTGGAAAAATGTGATCTCCAACTCTCACTAGGACGTCTTCAACCACACCTTGAGGTCTAGTAATAGACCGATCGGCAAGTTGAAGCGTCATCATTGTGGGTTGAAGTTCTCCACCTTCCAACTTTTTGAAAAGCGACAAGGGCATGAGATTGATGCTCGCCCCAAAATCACATAACGCTCCTTTCTTGATCCCGTTCCCGATATCACAAAGAATGGTGAAGCTCCCGGGATCCTTCAGCTATGGAGGAAGCGCCTTGTGCACTAATGCACTGACCTCGTGGTTCAGCTGCACCAACTTCGGCTCATCCACTCGCCGTCTTTTCGCGATCAAGTCCTTCAGGAACTTGGCATAATTTGGCATTTGTTCCAAAGCATCATAAAAAGGAATATTAATATGCAATTGTTTAAAAACATCAAGGAACTTAGCGAATTTCTCATCAAGCGTTTTCTTCATAAAGCGTTGTGGATACGGGACGGGTATCACAGATTTGGGTACCCCCCATTCATCTCTTTCTGTTTCTTTCACTTTATCCCTTGCTTCCTTTGCCTTTTTCCACTTAGGAACTCTCTCAATCTCTTCACTTTCAATCCCCTTCTCAACAGTAACACCTCCATCTTTCTTGTGTTCTCTTTCTCCCATCTCAACTTCCCCTTGGGGCGTCTCAGAATCAGCAGGCATCTGAGGACCTTCATAATTGGTTCCACTTCTAAGCTGGATTGCCTTGCAATGCTCTTTCGGGTTCCCCTCCGGCATGGAAGGATATTTTTCCGGCTCTCTATTCACCATCTTTGCAATCTGGCTCATCTGGAACTCTATAGAAGTGAACCGCCTATTATTCTCTTGTTGAGTTCTAGTCCACTCAACGTTCATCTTCTGGAGGTCTTGATCACGTTGATCACTCTTTTTATGCAACTCCTTCACATCGTACTCCAAGGATAACAACCTCTTACTTCCTTCCTCCACCTTCTGAAGAATAGCTCTCAACATCTCCTCAGTTGATGCACTGCCTTCTCCACCGGGAGGCTTTGAACCTGGATCAATACCTGCAGGAACAGTAATACCAGCTTTTGGGTTAGCATAAGAAAAGTTCTCATTTTTCCTCCATGTATTTTGAGGAGGCTGCTGGCCTCCTTGAACTCCTTGTGTGTTCCTCCATTGATTTTGAGGTGACTGTGGCCCTGGAGGTGCAAATGGCTGACCATAAGAAGACCTTCCATACTGATTTCCACCTTGGTAGCCATTCTGATTGTAATATGGACCTCCCATGTAATTGGCTACCTCTTGTTGTCCACTTGGTTGGTCTACTCTCTCATTCTCTACTGCATTCTCTCCAACCAAACTCTTCCCCAACTCGAGGTTGTTGATCTTCTCCATCATGACCATCAATAGCCTTCTCATTCCTTCTCCCTCTTCAACCTGATGCACTCTCTGAAAATCTGCATCCACACCCCAAGCACCGGCATTCGTGACAATGTTGTCCACGATCTCCCTACACCTCTCTATGCCTTGATTCAGGAATGCTCCGCCCGCACAGGCGTCTAAATGGTCTTGCCCCGCCTTGTTGGCACCACTATAGAAGAATGCCATAGTATCCCCCTCATTGTACCCATGCTGCGGGCACTCAATCAGCATGTTTGAGTATCTCTCCCACGCTTGGCGTAAATCTTCTCCAGACTTCTGGCGAAAGGACGAGATCTCAATTCTAGCCTTGATCGTCCTAGATGGAGGGTAGAATCGCTCGAGGAACAGACACTCGAGCTCAGCCCAAGTGGTAATACCTCCCTGTGGGAGCGTGTTGTCATACCACTCTTTAGCTATTCCCGTCAATGAGAATGGGAACAGCCTAAGCCTCTTGGCATCTTCAGACATGCCATTGTAATTGAATGTGGAGGCTATCATGAGAAAGCTCCTCAAGTGTGTATGAGGATTCTCCTTCCCGATCACCCCCTTGAACTGATTCTCGGTAAGCAGCTTTAAAATTCCCGGGGAAATAGAGAAGTTATTTGCCTCAACTAGAGGCAATGCCACTCCATCATAGTACCTCTGCGGTTGTGCCGCGAACCTGCCCCGAATAACCCTATTGTGATCTGCATTCTGGGGCACAGGCTGAGGAGCAACAGGTGGTGCTGGTACTTGTTGAACTGGAGGTGGTTGGTACATAGATGGTTGGTTGTAGACAGGAGGTGGAGGGTACGGGTATGGTGGATAAGGGTATGGTGGGTATGGGTAGTGTTGGTATACTGGGTTGTTGAAAGGGTTATTTGGGTTTTGTGGGTAAGCAGGGTTGTTTAGAGGATTTTGGACAAGATTCTGAGCTGGATTGTTTACATTTTGTGCACTCGGATTCTGGCTCTGACTATCCACGAACTAGTCTTGATTCTGACCACCACTCCCTCCAGAGCCATCAACCCGGTCTACTGTCTGATTAAAATCGTTGGCAGCATCGTCCAACTCATTATTGATATCCATTGGTTCCTTCCCTAAGTCGGCAGCGTTCATCCTTCTCAAGAAAGCTCGGTTCCTTCTAGCTATTATCTCAGGGTCCAACGGTATTCTCTCTTCGCTCGTATTGCCTTGTGAGCGTGTTTTCATAAACCTGACACACTAGCAGAAGGATCAAAACGCAACTGCCGAATAAATAAAAATAACAGTAAGAAATAAAAACAGAAAATAAGCACTCACTACTAACTACTAGGCTATCTACAAGTCCTATTCAAAAAGCATACAACGTCATCCCCGGCAACGGCGCCATTGACTTGAAGCGATGATACTAGATTTTACTAATCGCTCACCCGCAAGCGGACGGGTTCACTGTAGTAAGAGTAAGTATACTGGCCAAGTATATCGAACCCAAGGGACAGTGTATATGCGAATAGATCCCTGAAGATCTACGCGTCGTAGTTAATATGAGTGTATTGTTTTTGGATTTTTTGGAAAGAGTAATTAAACTAAACTAAAGTTATCCTACGAATGCAAAAGGAAAATGAAACGAAATATCAAAAGGTGTGTTTTCAAATATGAGATGGTGATGCTTAAGATAGGAATCCCTACGTATACTAACGGAGCAGGTACATAATCAAAATAACTATGACACACAAGAATTAACCTAAGTCTGAGAATGCAAGGTGAAAGCTCAAGATTCTAAACCCTAATACTTTACCCTAACACTCGACTTCACTAATCTACTAACAAGTTAATAGATTGTGCTTAATTAATGAGACCCTAATTTAACTAAGGTGATGCGGTCGTCCTCCTTCGCTAAACCGGTAGATGAATTAACCTTTCCTAAACCCTCTCGTCAAGTCTACTCGTTGTTAAAGAGTGATACGGTCGTCCTCTCTCTAACACCTTTCGAACGAAATTCAAGAGCGAAGTCTAGATTAATTTTAAGGATTCATTAACCAAGAGAATTAAAACCTAACATCACAGGTTACCCTAATTACGTACCCACAACCTACTTCTACGAGTTCATCCTACCCTAAGCATGCAAGGGTTTTAGCTAGACATAGATTTAACGTAAACAATAACAATTGGACAAGTGACGAACATGAACATGGTAATTAAATCAAAGAAAAGATCGTACATAAACTAGGGTTTTAAGATATAAAAGAATAAACTGAAATTAATTAGCAAAACGAGGTCTCAACGTATTCAAGAACAAAAGATATTAAGAAACGAAACTAAAACGTGAAATCGTAATGTGAATTCGTAAGCAAAAACCTCAAAAAACGTAAAACTAAAACTAAAACTTGCTCGTCTCTTCTCTTTCTTCTCTTTCAAAAAATTCTGTATAAAAGTGATGTGGTGCGTTCGGGGATCCTTCAAAACGTGTTTGGAAGAGGTATATATAGGCAACGGGCCGATTCGTGAACTCGTGGGCCGAAAAATGTAAGTTGGAGAAAATGCCTTGGAAGCGCTCGAGAGGGTCGCTCGAGCTATTGTGGTCGAACAGATCTGGTGCTCGAGCGGGGCGCTCGAGCTCTTTTGGTCGAGCAGTTCTGGTGCTCGAGCGGGGCGCTCGAGCTATACCCCTCGAGCGGCCCAAACGTTCTGTATGTTTTATGCGTTCGATCTACGTCACTCGAGCGGGGCGCTCGAGTGATGATGCTCGAATGGGCCTTCCTTCCTTTGCAACTAACACTTTTTTTCACACATACTAATACCAATCGTATTTCTTCGATATCTTCTCATCCGGGCATCCGTTTGAGTTGATTCAAAGTCCTACGAACTCCGTTTTTCGTCCTCGATTCACCTATGAATATCAAAGAGACAAATTCATCAATGTATAGAAATAGTACTCATTTGGCTCTAAAAACTCAATAAATTCGACCAAAACTAGGGCGTTTCTAGCTACGAATCATGACAATTTCACGCCTAATCACCCCCCCCAATTGTCTCTTCTCCCCCTAATCCCACCTCCCATTTAACCCCCCATCTTGCCTTGATAACCTTGACCCACAACCTACCTCCTTCATTGTAAAATCTCCAAGCCCACTTTCCCAAGAGTGCTTTATTGAAGCACTCCAAATCTCTCACTCCCAGCCCTCCCATAGATTTAGGTTCACATACAGTTTTCCAATTAACCCAAGAAACAGTGTTATCACTCTCCCCACCCCCCCCCCCCCCCCCCCACAAAAAAGATCATTGTAATTTAACTAATTCACACATAGTCTTTTTAGGAGCGCGGTAAGTGGACAACAAGTAAACCGGAAGAGCGGAAAGAACATAATTTATCAAAGAAAGTCTACCACGGATAGAAACTTGCAAGCCATTCCACCTTCTTAGCCGATTCTTCACTTTCTGCACCATGTAACCCCAATCTGACGCCTTCCTATGTGCACACCCCACTTTAATTCCAAGGTACATGAACGGAATTGAACACACACGACATCTTAGAATTTCAGCAAAGCTACCAAGTTTTCCCTCCTCAACATTTAAACCATACAAGTTGCTCTTTTGGTAATTTACTTTTAAGCCCGACACAATCTCTAAATTCAGTAAAAATCTTCTCAGAAACCACATATTTTCCACTGTAGCTTTTCCAAAAAATAGTGTATCATCTGCAAATTGCAGGTGAGAGATTTGTATTTTCTCCCTCCCCACTTCCGCCGGCGCGAACAACCCTTTCTCGACTGCTCTAGACATCATAATACTCAATCCCTCTGCCACAATCAAGAAGAAAAAAGGTGAAAGAGGGTCACCTTGCCTTAAGACTCTTTCGAGTCCAAAATCCCCCGATGGGCTTCTATTTACGAGCACCGATGCATGTGCAGATGAAACACATTAATTTTATCTTGTACAAGCTTTTTGGAAATTAAAATCCGCACAATCCGGTCCAATTCAATCAAAATATGACATTATTTTACGATAAAATATTGGATATGAGTGTTTGTTTAATTAAATAAGTACCTTTATCCGTCCAATCTAGTATACATAAAATGTTAAATCACAGGATGTAGATTGCATTGGTTATTAACCCAATACAATCTATGTTTTAAAAGTGGAAGCGGGCGTTGGATCAAACACTTTTAGCACTTTTGATCAAACCGGTTCAATAGAATCTGCCCGTTAATAAAATGATTGAGCCGGTATAACATTATAATATATAATTAAATTACACAAATTATATAAATCATATAAATTTTTTCCTAGTAATAATATATTTTAGAACAAATCACGACAATTTTTTTTTATAAATATACATTTAAAATAAAATTAATAAGCTGCGAACTTGCGGTCATCATTTTTTAGATTAAATTAATAGACAAAGTATAGAGTAAAATATATATAAATCATTTGGAATTAATTGTTCCAGGCCCTATAAGACTAATATGAAAGTTGGGCCGAAATATATAGCTTGGGGGCCGGTGGCTCAGTGGTTCGCACCCGCCTCGGGTGCGCGGAGGGTCCGGGTTCAAACCATACAGACCATTTTTATGTTCCAGATTCGAGTTTTACGACGGACACATGTCCGTTGTAAATTAGGTATCAACGATGGATTAGCTCCCGTCGTAAACTTTTACCGGATAAATTAGAAACCGAAATTGCGGCCATTTTTACGATGGACACGTGCCCGTTGTAAATTTTAGCACCGGATTGGATCGTGAACCCGGTTTTACGACGGGGTTAGTCCATCGTAAATTTACGACGGTTGACTTAAATCCGTCGTAAGTATTAGCTACGGCGTATTTGACTACGGCGACGTGGCCGTCGTAAAATTCGTCGTAAAATGTGTTTTGCGATGGATTGTCCATCGTAAAAGACGTTGTTAAACCCTGCAATTTTTGTAGTGACATCTGTATCCTAAATCATTGTTGTGTAACGTGAAATTTCAACCGTATCATTCCATCTAACACTATAATATACTAGTATATAGTTATTTGGGAATTAGAATTTGTGCAGTAAGTACAGCAAAATGGAGGTTTTGAGCATTCAATTTTCTGAAAAAGGTAGGTATATATATATATATATGAAGCGTCAAACAGTTCAAGTTGTTCATGCATGTCAGTGTGTACACGTCTATTGCCAACCCATCATGTATATATTTCTCAGTCCACAATTTGCAACATTAAATTCTGCTGCCCCCTATATATGCTTCCAGTTACATTTCGAACTAATTAACTTTTTGAGGGTTTGCAAAATTAGGTTTTATATGTAGACCTGTCACCCTCCAAATTGTTGTACAAATATATATATATTGATTGATTGTGGGGCCAATTAAACATGCTAATTAAAAGCTGTAATCACTACATTAATTTTCAAAACTTTATGAAAACTATTTCACTTCAAAAATTTAGCAGTCCATGTGGAGCAATCGCTCTCATTGCAAAAATTAGGTCTGTTAGGTCGACTTATATATATGTTGAATTAATTAAATTTTTCTGCTAAATTTGTATCTTGAATATAATATATCTTACAAATTAATTGACACATGGAGTTCAATTTTTTAATCATTCGATTCAATTTTTTTTAGGGTAATTTTTTTTTTAAGGAGTGTAACTTTGGGGGGTGGCAAAACAAGGACCGTAACTTTTCGGGCTGGCAAAACAAGGACCGTAACTTTTCGGGCTGACAAAACAAGGACAATAACTTTAAAAGGTGGCAAATTAAGGACCTCAACTTTTAAAAATAGCAATTTGAGGACAAATTAGCCCGAATTTTTGAAGTCTACCTCTATTTTTTCTTTCCATTTTTTTAAATTTCCAATTCATTTCATTATACTTAAAAAAATTAAGTGGAATTTTTTTTAAAATATTATTTCATTTACTATACGTTTAGTACATCACACACATTGTAATAAAATAATACTTAGTGTTAAATGTTTAATCAATATAAATTAATACTTACTATACGTTTAATGAATGAGTTGGAAATTATTTTTAAAAATAAAATACTTTCATTATACTCAAAAAAATATTCATTTCATTTTTTTTTCTTAGAGTATTTTGAGTATAATGAATGAGTTGGAAATTATTTCAAAAAATAAAAGAAAAAAATAAAGTGGAATTTTTAAAAATAGTTTTATTCAAAATAATATCCATGTTGGCGATTTGAGCCCCAAATCGGCTCTAATTAGCCCGAAAGAGAGTAATCCGGGCTAATTTGTCCTCAAATTGTTATTTTTAAAAGTTGCGGTCCTTAAATTGCAACTTTTAAAAGTTACGGTCCTTAAATTGCCACTTTTAAAAGTTACGGTCCTTATTTTGTCAGCCCGAAAAGTTACGGTCCTTGTTTTGCCACCCCCCAAAGTTACGGTCCTTAAAAAAACAATTTCGATCTACTTAATATATGAAGTTATTAATTAAAACCCTTTTCCAAATATTCCTCATCAATCTACTTAATATATGAAGTTATTAATTAAAACCCCTTTTCAAATATTCCTCAACTCGAATCAGATATCTAAATTCGGACGAAGTATAGAGTGAAAACGGTTCATACATGAATCAATAAAGGGTATTAGTTGGTTTTACTGAAAACTATTAATTATTTTCACTGAAAAATATTAATTATTTTAACCGAAGAGTATTAGTTGTTTACTGAAAACAAACAAAGAGTACTCTTCAGTGAATATAATTAAGACTCTTCAATGAAAACAACTAATATTTTTTTAGTGAAAACAACTAATACTTTTCAACGATTCATGTATGATTCAATTTCACTCTATACATACTCCTAAATTCAAATATAATCAGAACTTGTAGCAATGCCTCTCAAATTTCTTCGTTAAAATGCAACCATAAATTAATATAGTCATGAAGGAATTAATATTGTAATTTCCCGTAAATTTGGTAGTAAAATTAATTCCATTTAAAATAGATGATCCAACTTGACCAATTTGCAAAGATGACTTAATGGAGAGGCAACTAAGACACATTAAAGGAGCTAGCAAACCGTGTGCAGATTGCTGTACAAATTAATTAATCAGATGCTTCATTTAGCCTCATGAGTCTATTTTTACAAGCAACTTAACTTTTTCCCCCCAATAAATCAATCATTTAATATAATTCTAAAATCTCCGTATAAATCCCAATTTGTTTTTTTTTTTTTTTTCCGATAAACCTATAGTTGAAAATATTTTTCACTGAACCAAAAAACAACCCGCTAGACATGCATCTATGTCGAAAAATGTCTCATCAAGAATAAATATTTTCATTATCCAACTGCTTTTTAATCTCACTGTCACAAAATTAATATACATCTCAACTATAAAATATTTCCAAAATTAATAACGAAATTAAAACAGAAGCAGCTAGCTGTATCCTGTATGTAGCCTTTACACTACTATATATATACACTTCGCACAATCTTTCTTTCTCCAAAAATATTGGCATTCGTCCTTCATTCTTTTAATTTCTGACTATATTGAAGAAAATAGAACACGAGTCTTATTAATTTCTGCACCATGGCTGCATTTTTGTCTTCTTGGCCATGGGAAATCATGGGTAGTGGCAAGGTATTTAGCAACAAAAATATGATCAATTATTTATTTTATTATTTTTTTAATTAGACTATTTAATTATTAAATTTATCTCCTCTGTTTTGTAACAGATTGTTCTATATGGATTATTTCTGGGCAAAGCAATGCATTCAGAATCCATGAAAAACACTTGGTTTCTTCATATCTTCATCATATGTATGCTCAGACTTTTGATGTACCAATTATGGACTTCTTATAGCAATGCGCTCTTTCTCACAAGGAATCGCCAGATTGTCAAGAAAGGAGTTGATTTCAAACAGATTGATCAAGAATGGCATTGGTAATTAATTTTCAAACAATTCTTTATTTATTTAGGACAAACTGCAAAAACTAGACTTGTTTAGACAACTAATTACACTTTGAGATCGAACTTTCAAATTGTTGAAAAAAAGCAAATTTGTTGTTTTTTCAAAACAAGGGTATTACTGTCCTTTATATGTCATGTTTTTACCTGCTAAGTGTCCGAGGTTCTATTTTTTTTTTTAACAAGTTGAAAGTTCAATTCTCGAAATGCAATTATTGACAAAGGTACGTCCTATTTTTACAATATGTTCTTTAATTTATACCTCCTCCTATTCAAAATGTATGTCACTTCGGGTGGATGCACACATATTAAGAAAATATTTGATTTTTTATTTTACCCTTAATAAATGCTTGTCTTTTTCATAAAGAAATACATTTATCTACATATTTTAATTATTTTGGGGGGTAAACTTGGAAAAAGTGCATTAAATTTACATTAAAAAGTGCAAAACATCATATAATTTGCAAAAAAGATGAAAGGTCAAAACGTCATTTAATTTGAATAGGAGGGAGTAATTAAATTGTTACTTAATTAATTACCATTTGGGGTTCGTAAATGTGCAGGGATAATTTTATTTTGCTTCAAGGCATTGTAGCTGCTCTGGCGTTGTACATTTTCCCAGGCTCTGAAACATTGCCAGTATGGAATAAAAGTGGCATCACAGCAATATTAGTTCTTCATGTAGCAATTTCAGAGCCCCTATTTTACTCTATGCATAAATTATTCCATCAAGATTATCTTTTCAGTAGGTATCATTCACTCCACCATTCTTCACCGGTACCACAACCATATACAGGTAACCAAAATTAAATGCTAAAGTGAAAATATCCCAATATTTCATCTATATATAACCTATTTAATTGGGATCAGTAATTATAACCTATTTAAGAGACTAAAATGAAATAGTAAAAATTATGGTGACTAAATCATAATACGGCTATATATATAGTTAGGGGAAAAAAGTTAGTAGTTCCTTATGGATATATCCTCAATTTTGGTTTTGCAGCTGGACTGGGTACATTTTTGGAACATCTAGTGTTGACGGTTGTGATTGGAGTGCCGATTGTGGGTTCGTTGATTATTGGGCGTGGATCAATAAGCTTGATCTACGGCTACGTTTTGGTGTTCGATTTACTGAGGTGCTTAGGACATTCAAATGTGGAAATAATTTCCCATCACATATTTGATGCTGCCCCTTTTCTCAGATATTTCATATATACTCCCACGTAAGTCCACTTCTTCAAACATCTGCATGCACCATTTCAATCTTAATTCCTACCATTTTTTTATTTAAAATACTTTTATATTTTCGCTTTACCCATTTATGCTATTTTTCTGAAGGGTAAAAATTTATATTTCTTAATTTTATACCCGACAATATATTCCTTAATTTAAAAGAGTCGGAGGGAATATTTGAAGTACTTGTTTATATATTCTCTCCATTTTTTATTACCTATTTCATTTTATCCATTCACACAAACCAATTTTCTCATTTATTAGGGTATCAAAAGACAATAACACCCTTATTTATTATTTCAATTTATTAAAAAATGATGATTAACTTTACAATTTATTAGAGGCATTGTTGGGAAAAGTAGATAAAAAATGCATTGATATTAATGGAGTGAAAATATAAAAAAATATCATTTTAATTAGATAAAAAATGCATTCTTTATACCTCATTATTAATGAAATCTTTTTATTGATAAACAAAAAAAAAAAAAAAAAAAAAAGAGGGGGAGGGAATACTAAACAAGGATAAGTTCATTAATTATGATCACTTTATATCTCAAAATTTTCCAATCTGGGAGGGCTTAAGCTTGAAAGCCAGCTTCTTTATGTTTGCTCCGATAATTCAGTTGCAATATATTCTTTCTTTTTCAATCATTTATTGGTGGTTGTTGAAGTTAATTATTGCGTTGAATCACAGAACTTGGTGATACTGTGATACTTTTTGTATAAAATATCTTTTCCTGTACACATCTAATCACAATGTTAAATTGGTATTTCCCTCCGTTTTATTTTAACGGTCTCTTTTGACTTTTTCACCCGCATTAAGAAACTCATTTAACATTAATAATGATTTGTATAAAATAACTAATATACCATTTCGTAAGGGCAAAGTCTCATATGCACTAAGTGCACGGTACACTCACTTAACAATTGATACCGTATACATTGAAAAGTTAGTCTCAATTACACTGAAAAGTTAGTCTCAATTACACTAAAAAATTTACATTGCAAATTGGTTTTCAGTGTTAATTTTTCAGTGTAATTGAAACTAACTTTTCAGTGTAATTAGGACTAACTTTTCAGTGTATACATTATCAACTGTTGAGTGAGTGTATCATACACTAAATGTACAAGAGACTTACTCTTTCGCAAGTTACTAAAGAATCATTTATGGTGATTTATTCTACCTATCACAAAAACAAAAACAAAAAGGACAAAGTTGGAAGAAAAACATTAAATATCACCTGAAAAATAAAACTGACAAATATTTTGTAACAATTTTTTTTTTCTCTAAATCGACAAATATTCTTTAACAAATTTTTGCGTTTATTGCAATTCATGTATCTGTCACATGAACCTGGTGAAAGGACCACCTATTGCTTACAAGAATAATTGTATTTATTTTGTTTTTGTTAACTCCGCAGGTACCACAGCCTACATCATACGGAGATGGACACAAATTTTTGCCTTTTCATGCCTCTATTCGATGCACTAGGAAACACATTGAATAAAAAATCATGGGATATGCACAGAAGAAACAGTTTAGATTCAGGTCAGCTATTAATTCCAGCATCCATTTTTCCAAATTATGAATGATACGTTGTGTTTTATAATGGCAATTTGTGTTTAATTTTTGGTTTGTGAAAATCACATGATATATTTAAATTTTGAGGTTTTTTTTGGGGGGAGGGAGTGTATCATCTCATCTAGGGAATAATATTATCTTCAACATTTATTAAGAATATGGAACTAAAGTGGACAATTTGGACAATTTAATTACATAGTAGTTTTTAATTAAAACAACTAATACAAATAAACTAATGGTATATTATTTATAAAAGCAAGCACACAAAATGCACATAATAAAACTGATTTATATATGGCATTAAAAAAATGCAGGTAAAAATGGAAGCAGAGTTCCAGATTTCGTATTCCTGGCGCACATTGTGGACATGTCATCCGCGATGCACGCACCTTTTCTAATCCGATCAATGGCGTCTCTCCCTTACTATACAAGATTATACATGCTACCCTTTTGGCCTGTTTCCTTGGTAGCAATGCTACTCATGTGGGCTAAATCCAAGACCTTCTTGATCTCCTTCTACAACCTCCGTGATCGCCTCCACCAAACATGGGCCGTTCCTCGATTCGGTTTTCAGGTGCCAAAAACTTGTTTGCAGATTTAAAATTCATTAATTACACAAATTCTAATAGATCCTGAAAATAATTATGCTTTTCTATTATTGTCATGGAAGTATTAATTCATATATTTCATTAAATACATATATATGCATTCTTTGTTAGCCACTCTAAGTACTCATTTTCATCAAGAATTCTCTACATAAAGGAGAGCTTACTCCAAATATCTTCTTGTTCATATTTTCTTCTCTAAATAATCAACAAAAGTTGGATCTTTAATGGTAGTAATCTTGCCATTATTGCTTTTCTGATAGAATTGCTGTCATTAAGTTTTTGTTAGACGCATTACATAAATGATACAAAAATTATGGAAATGAAATTCCAGTGAAGCGAGTTTACATAAGTTTTATTTATCTTGGTGCATTTGGTTTTTGTTGATCCTCATACATTTATTTGGTATTGTAGTATTTCTTGCCATTTGCTGCTGGAGGTATAAACAAACAAATAGAAGAGGCTATTCTAAGAGCTGATAAATTGGGAGTTAAAGTTATCAGCCTTGCTGCTCTAAATAAGGTTTGTCAACTATGATAGAATTGATGAATAATATAAGATAAGATGTTAATTACTCAACTTTGTGTAGAACGAGGCGCTTAATGGAGGCGGGACGCTGTTCGTGAACGAGCACCCGAACCTTAAGGTTCGGGTTGTGCACGGGAATACTTTAACAGCAGCCGTGATTCTGAACGAGATCCCTCAAGATGTCACCCAGGTGTTTTTAACCGGAGCCACTTCCAAATTAGGAAGAGCCATCGCCATTTATCTTTGCAGAAAAAATGTCCGAGTTCTTGTAAGTGGATTTAATTAATTTTCATTTCAATTATTGAGATTTTTAATTGTAATCGAACCATGATTATAATATATAACAGATGCTAACTCCATCAACGGAACGATTCAGAAAGATACAGAAAGAAGCTCCAGCTGATTGCCAGAAAAATCTTGTGCAAGTCACAAAGTATCAAGCAGCACAAAACTGCAAGGTATGGTTGTAATTTTAATGATATTAATTGAATTTTAATGATATTAATAAATGGGATATGATTTGTACATGGTGGTGTAGACATGGATAGTAGGGAAGTGGATAACTCCGGGACAGCAGAACTTCGCGCCATCAGGAACTCATTTTCATCAGTTTGTGGTTCCACCTATATTGCAATTCAGAAGGGACTGCACTTATGGCGATCTTGCCGCTATGAGGTTACCTCAAGACGTCCAGGGCTTAGGATCTTGTGAGGTAATTATATTTAAGCTTAATTTTTATGCAACCTATCTTTAATTATATATATGTTTAATTGTAAATAAAATTAAGTAATTGCAATCTAATACAAACAACGGAAATATTGCATGCAGTATACAATGGATAGAGGAGTAGTGCATGCTTGTCATGCCGGTGGAGTGGTTCATTCATTGGAAGGATGGAGTCATCATGAAGTTGGGGCCATAGATGTGGAGAGAATTGATCTGGTGTGGCAAGCTGCAATCAAACATGGCATGAAACCGGTTTCATCGACAACTACTACCACTGCCACATAATAAACATCATAGATATATAATAGAAATATATGCATGAATGCGTGTATGTATACCATTTCATGTGTTGACGTAGCCTATTCTTTAGAGAATTAATTGTTGGTAACAATTGAACAAATTAAGGAGAGATTTTGTTTGTCTTCCATTATCATTTGAATTGAGCGATTTGTATATTGATTCTTGATGATACAGTGTTTCATCTGTATGTATATGTTTTTTTCTCATTGTGCTGTCAATACATGTAGTGTAGCGAAGCAAACATATACTTGACCACATGCTCATCGCACGTACAAATTTATATGTCCACCGTGAATGTATTAATGACACATAAGCATATATATATCAAGAACCAATTAAAATAATAATGAACTCCCTACTTATGTGTCATTAACACATTCGTGGTGAACATATAAATTTATGTCCACTAATAGACATGTAATTATTTACAAAACTCCATAATATATCATTGGTCTGGAAATAAACATTAATTACCTAAGCTGAAGCAAATCAGGTTCTCATTTGGAAGGCTTCGAATTAATGCTTCAACCATGAAAAAATACAACTTTATAATTGTAGCGACTGATTTCGTGGAGTTAATATAAAAATATGAAAATGTTCATAATTGAATTTTTTTTCGGATCGAAATGAAAACTTTGCGGGTTCTAAACTTTGGATTTGTTCCTCTAATTCTTCTCTTTTGTTTGACTTTGACTTCGTTGATTTTCCGGGCAAAATTCATATGTTGATCTTATATGATCTTGGATTTAGGGACTTATAATGTTAATCCGAGGGCTCGGCGCCTTATTACAAATTAAATGTTATTTTAGCGACTTTGTAGATGAACTCCTTTAAGCTTGGTGAAGAACACCTTTGAATTTGTTGAAGACCTCTGATGAAGAATGCCTTTGATGGAGACCTTTGAGAAACGTCGTTTTTTGCCGAAGTCGTGAAGAACGTTTTTGAAGCCGCGAAGAACACTTACAGAGAGTTCTGAAATCCTGAAATTTCTGACTTCTTGTTGTGTGGATAATGAATGAATGAAGACCCCTATTTATAGGTGCATGATTCTAGGTTTACGGGCCACATTTGATGGGCTTTAAAAGATTTGATCTTTTACACCCATTTAACTTGTTGGACTTTAGAGGCCCAAATTTATTTTGCTTTAGAAGCCCAATTTAACTTAGGGAACGGTTATTTGTACCCCATTTTAGTGGGAGTACACCCATTGAATTATTAATAAGATTTTTAATTAAATTAAAATAACTATAAATGGTCTAAAATACCCCTTTCTTATAATTCAAGTTAAAATATATTGTAAGTACACCCACTAAGATTATATCCCTATCGTGCGTACTGGAACTTCAAGGGACATTCTTTTTACTTTTCTGATCACTACCATAATTGTCGTTCGGGGTTGCACGTGCTGTAAGTGTTTCGTTTTAAAATACCTTTTTTTCTAGATTTTTTTCTAAACCCTTTTGGATTATGTTTATGATATGTTTGATGCTCTAATATAATTATTAATATAGTTTTCAAAATTGTATGGATTTGGAACATGAATATGATAGCATGATTATTTGTTGGTATTTACGAATTTAACAATTTCAGCATTAGTTCTATGGACAATTGACCTTTGTTCGAATTTTTTTTTATGAACAAATGTCACATTTTCATAACCGATGTTCGAACAATTTGTTCCTAAAAAAATTTCAAACATTATGTAAATGTTCAAAATATTTTTTCGAACATATCCTACAATTTCATTTTATTTTTTCGAACATTTGTTATACTAGTTTTTTTTTTCCAGAACTTAGGAGACGATGAGGATATTAAGGACGAAGATGATTATGATGAGGGGCAGGATACATTTATTGTGGAGAATGAATATAATGTTGATGATATCGAAGAAGAAAAAAAGAAACAAAGAAACGAACCATATGATGGGAGCATCCCGTGTCAAGATATGTGCATGGACTACACAAGCGTCTTCACAACTAGGCTCATTTTGAGTCACGTGATGCACTGCTAGATTGGGTTCGACGTGTAGGCTATGAGCACAATATAGTTATTATTGTTACACGATATTTTTTGTGCACATATCACATTGATCGAAATGTGCTAGCCAACTACAGAGGTAATTTCAAGGATGAAAAGGAGTAGGAGAAATTTTATGCTCAATATAATAATGTTTGGAAAGCCGATTATGAGAAAGAATTTGAAGAATCTATTCACATGTTTTGTCACTAAATTTCCGAACGAGCCAGTGGATTATGTAATGAAACAATGGATCAATCCATACAAACAAAGATTCGTTAAGGCTTGGACGAATGAAGTCATGCATTATGGAAATACCACAACCAACCGGTATGTTCTTTGTTTCAATTTTTTTTTTTTTTTTTTTGTAAATTGAAGATGATGAATAATATTTGTATGTAATTTAATTTTCAGGGTTGAAAGTCATCATGCTACTTTGAAGAGAATGCTGGGAAACTCATTAGGTAATTTCGAGACGTGTTGGGTGAAGTGCGACACCCTGTTTACTGCAAGTCATGTTCCAATTAAAGCCTCATTCGAGAAGAGTCTAAATGTTGCTCAACATAGGTTCTGTTGAAACTTTTAAAATTATTTACAGTGTGTGGTGTCCCCAGTTGCTTTAGATAAGTTGTTTGATGAAATCAAGTTGATAAAGAGGCCCCAAGTATGATTCAAGGGATTGCAACCATACCCTTAGAAAAAGGTGTATGGTTTACCGTGTGCTCACGAGATTAAAGAATATGTATATGCGGACAAACCAATACCTATGTCTGCACTTGATCCATTTTGGAGAAAATTGGATTTAAAGCCTATTGTGAAAGATGATGCTTCAAAGGACAACTGTAATCGGTTTGATAATGCTGTTGGTGACATGCTTAAGGCTTATATGACTCTCTTTGAAGAGGAACAATCAATTTTTTTGAAGCGCATGCGGGAGCTTGCAAATCCAGGCACTACAGATCTTGTTGAACCAATTCCTAAGGTAATTACTCGTGGTCGGCCTAAAAGTGTGAATAAGAAAAGACTTGAAGCGTCCACCAAACGTGATCCGAGCCTTTGGGAGGTTAAACAATCTGCGGTTGAAAGTTGCTCGGTACAAAAAGAAGAGCATGTGTACGATGTGGATGACTCGCTCCCAGTCCCTTTGTTTCAGAGCAATGAAGTTCCTAAAAAAATCGGTAATCTCGATTAAACTAAATTTATACATATTATTGTTATTTTCACTTTATTTTATTATTTATGTGTATAGATATTCCGTCAATGTACACAAATAGCCAAAGGAGTTTCCGAGCATTGTGATATCCCGAGAGAGTATAGATCTTATGTTGGCGTGAAGAATGTGAAGGGCGATGGACATTGTGGTTTCCGATCAGTGGTAGGTGTGATGGGCTTCGGCGAGGATGAGTGGCCACGTGTTCGGATGGACTTGATGAATGATCTTTCCCACAATATACAATTGTATACAAAAACTTTCTTGAGGATAATGACGTGGAAAAAATTATGAAAGTCCTAAATCTCTTTGATGAGTTTGCATATAAACCTAACTGATTCTCACTACCGCACATGGGATGTTTAGTTGCATCAACATATAGCGTCGTATTAGTGGTTCTCGGCCCACGTCTGTCACTAACGTATTTGCCCTTTAGAAATGAAGTGCCCTGAGAGCCGAAGAGTATTTTGATGTCATTGCAGAACGAGAACCACTTCGTCCAGGTATTAATGTTGTTTTAATGTTTATGTTGGACGCCCTTTTCCGCCCATTATCTCTTCATGGACACAATTCCATCAGCCCATCGCTAACGGATGGTACACGACATATAATGTTGGGATAATAAAATGATTGATTGAATGAATGCTTTTGGCCCCGACCTTTTTTGTCGTATAATTTTGTAGTACCTTCTGTTTACCTATCTTTTAAGCATGTAGAAACTTGATACTACTATATTTTTTATGTAATTTGAGCCAATTTAAAGGGTATATGGTATTCACTAAAGATATTATTTGTTTTTTATGAATTCGACGTAAGTTGGATAATTTTTTGTTTAAATATTTTACTTTTTTTTGCCAATTCGTACTGTATGACAAAAAGTTTCGTACATTTTGTATATGTTCGAATTATTTTTATGAACTTTTGTAAAATGTTTGAATTTAGAAATAATTACATGGAGGCATACTATTTTACCCTAATTGAGGAAAGCCCCATCAATTTCCCTTCATTTCAAAACACCACACTTGATTTCAAAACACCACACTTTTCATCTTGTGGTGGGACCCACTGGGGTAATATTTTAAATTTTTCCTAATATACCCATAAACCCCCCCCCCCCCCAAAAAAAAAATCTCTTTCTCTCTCATCATTAGCAGAATAAATCGGTCCCCTCATTCTATCCTCACCACTCTCTCTCTTCCTTCTCTCACACCACCGCCGTCACAACACACATACCCCTCCCATCGGCCGCCGCCACAAACCACCACCGCCATGTTGATTCGGCCGGCAACGACAATGAGAAAGCGGTGGAGCGGCGACAATGGAGAAAAGAGGGGCTGCTGCCACCGCCGTCACCATAGCCGCCAGGCGATTCGGTCGCCTCGCTTCGACGACGATGGCGTAGGGACGCCAGATCTGTTTGAACCACCGATCCACCCCCACACCGCCTCGATCTATCCCCACACCGCTTCATTTGATTCACCTGGTAGAATTTTAAATTTCTGCCGATTTTTTAAAAAATTGGGCTGTATTTCGGTGGATTTCTGATTTTCTGGTATTTGAAATTGATGATTACTGGTATTTTAAATTTCTACAGATTTTAATTCACCCTTATTTGGGTTGTAGCTTATGATTGTTTGTTGAATTAATCTGAGTTAAATTTCTGCCGATTTTAATTCACCCACATTAAATTTCTGCCGATTTTAATTCACCCATAATTAATTATTATGAGTTAACACTTTGTCAATTATATGCTTGTTTGTTGAATTACAGAAACTAGAGTTTGAGAAGGAAAGACAGTGTCTCACTCTCATCTATTCAAATGGCAAATGCTCTCTTTAGTTGGTGAACAGAATAAAACTTCATCTTTATCACTTCTATAGATTATGTTGATGGTTGGATTTATTCAAATGCTGCTTTAGTTAGTTCTTGTGATTCAAGAAAAAGACTCGTTATACAACAAATTGTGAATTATGCAATAAATTTTTTACATTATGCAATATGTTCTTTTTGCAGATATTCAAATATTTCTCGCAATTATGCAAAATTATATTTTTTGCATATCGAAGAATGGGGAGCATGAAGAGATGAAGGAATATTCATTTTCTTGTCAATTATGCAACAAGAAAAAGAAATAAATGTAATTATGCAACAAGAGAAAAGTGTGTTATTTTTTTCATAATTTTTAGATTTTATAAATGTAATTCTATATTGAAATGTAATTTTTAGAATTTTATATAAGAAAAATTATTTATTGTTAATGATGTTGTGCATTAATTTTCTATTTTTATATGTGTAAATTCAAAATTCAAAAAAAAAAAAAAAAGTGGCTGCAGGATCACAAACCTAAAATTCAAAAATACAAAAAGAAAAGAAAAGAAAAAAAAAAGCCTGCAAAGCAGATCAAATTAGTTAGGAGACAGGGGAGGAACAGGGGCCTGGGGACGGGTGTTGGGGGAGGGGGTGGGTTTGCTGGAACTTTTGTGGTGGTGGCCCACCAAAGTGTGGTGATTGGTAATGAAGGGAAAATGGTGGGGAATATTGCAATTAGGACTATAGAAGTGTGCTTATATGTGACTCACCCTTGAATTTAATTTTTGAACATTTTTACTTAGTCGTTTTAATTTCCAGTTCGCTACTCTACGAATTTTTTTTTCAAACTTTTGGTACTTGTTCAAAAGTTTTTTATGAACGTTTGTGATATGTTCGAATTTATTTTTCAAACATTTTACTTGGTCAAATTTTTTTTTTACTTTTCACTACTTTATATACAATTTTATTTTGAACATTTCAAGTTTTTTGGCATTTCACCAATGTATGACAACTTTTTTTTTTTTTTAAATTTCAATTATAAATTCTTAACAACACAATTACTAATCAAATATCAAAAAACAACCACAAGTATCCATACTTCCAAAATACGCATAATATCATAAGTAAAATTATGCAACAAACAACCACGAGTATCCATAATTCCAAAATACTCATAATACCATAAGTCTAAATATCCATAATACCAAAATATTCACAATAACATAAATCTATGTACCAACCAAGTATTATAAACAACCATAACTCCAAAATAACTAGTCTACCAAGTCTAGTACATAAAACCATCAACTACCAAGTCTAAGTTAATTACACCTAACCCTTCGCCATTTTTGGGACGCTCGTAAAGATGATGATGGTTCTCCTTCTTCGGGTCCACTAAAAATATTTATTGTTTCTTTCACTTTCTGTATTGCTTCCTCCCAAGTCAATTATTCGTCGTGCTCGTACTTGTCCACCAACAATTTCAACTCAACCTTTGCTGCATCTATCCTATGCCATGGATCGGGGTTAGGAACTAGTCAACGAGGAGGAAGTGCATCCTTCGTGGTACAAACAAATGGATGACAATTACAAAAGAACCAATCTATGTAACCATCCGCACAATCTCGGGCAGGGCTACAACTATCACCAAGTCTTTCCTCTGTAAGCATGTGTGTATCCCATGCAACAAAATACTCGGCTAATGCAGAACAAACTTTTTTCTTTTTTCTTGAATTTGCACCATTTGTCATCACATTATGAGCAATAGGATCATCAGGAATGGTCTGCACATAGTTGAACTGTCTAAGCACCCGATCTGGCATATACGGCTCAACTATGTCTCCACATGAAATGCACCCGTAGAAGTAACACACCTCCTGCAAAGAGTAATGACCTCTAATGGCACGATATGAATTCCAATTAACCTGTAATTAACACAAACACAAGCATTAATTTTATATATAATATATGCATCCCCTAGAAATAAATCACTAACTAGATTTTAACCTCGCTTGATCGGAATGCATCTAGCTGCTCTCTGAAGTCTCGAACACGATCTAGATTGGGGCCTATATGTACTTCAGGTGCGTACTTAATAGATAGTGGTTCAGGATATTGGAAGAGCGAATTTTGGGGTGGCAGTATCAAACGAGGTAAGTGTTCGTATATCCAAGCCTAAAATAACAACAGTTAAAATCAAATGTATGATTAACGTATAAAATTTAAAAAACAATTAAGAATATTACCTCTAGTAATGTGACATAACCACCAATCTACTTCATCGAATACCTCGAGGTCATCCCCAACTGTCTATATAGGTAGGCTAGCGTTGTAGTTCCCCAGGCATACTTTCCGAACCGTGCCATATCCGTTGTGTATTGCAACCAATAGGTTTTAACACGTGTGTCGCTCTTATCAGCAAAAAGGGTGGTCCCAAACACATATAACACATATGCTCGTGCTGCATACAATATTTTTTTATGATCATCGGAGTTCATTAAGGGCATAAATGTTTCCCTCAACCACTTTAGTTCCACAGAAGATCCACGTCTATCGCCAAGTTCTTCCTTAGCTTCTTTTTTTGTTCTACCCAATAGTTTCATCAGATCCTCATGTTTATTCACCTTTTTTGTATGAATAGACTTAACCAGACAGTAGACATCATCGAGTGTGATCGTCATTTCACTAAAAGGGAGGTGAAATGAATTGGTCTCTGGATGCCACCTCTCTATGAAAGCTATGATCAGATTTTTGTTTGGGTTCTTGTATGCTCCACGTCTAATGTGAAACATTTTGGATTTTTGAAAAATTGATTGAAACTGGGGAAAGTCTATTTCTTCATCAATCTCCCAAGCTAAAAGTTTGGCCACATGACTATGACACTTCAACACATCTCGATCAATTTCTTGATTTATGTAATTAACCACATGATCTTCAAAGCTTTTTAGAAGGGTGTGTTTGGGCAATACGTCTTCATCCTGCATGATAATATCGTCTCCCTCTTTATCCTCCTCTTCACCCTCCTCTTCATCCTCCTCTCTCTCCCCATCTTTGGCCTCACCCTCTTCATCTTCACCCCCTCCTCTTCCTCTTCATCATTCTCTCCCTCTTCACCCCTTCATTCTCCTCAGAGGAAGAATGGTCGTCATTGTCATCCATTTCATCTTCATTCCTTTCTACATCAACTTCCGATTGCATTGGTTTGGGTTCGGGCTCGGGCACCTTTGGTTCAGGTTCGTGTAACCCTTGTTTCTTCCGTCTATTAGAAGCAGTTGGACGAATCCTACCACTAGAATCTGAGAAAAATAGAGATTTTTTAATACACCATATTTTAATCTACTCACTTGAATGATGTAGATACAATTTTGTAATTACCACAAACACCATATATACATTAGATAATTCACACACCATGGATGGATAAGCTGGTAGATATTTTTTTTTGTAAGGCCAAATTCTTTATGCAGGTACAAGAAAAGAAAGATTCACATAAATGCTTATCTCAATTCAATGAATAAATAAATTAATATCCCAACTAATATTAGAAAGAGGACAACACACTATATATAAAAACAGGGCACGTATTGACTTCATCAATAATGGCAGATTCATTAATTAATTATTAATCTACAATCCATGTCCTACTATTTCTTCATTATTTAATTATAAAATAGGAAAATGAGATAAAGATAGATTCCAAGCATAAATACTGAGATAACTGTGAACAAGTTTGTTGAATCCATGCTTGGATACCAATTTATGCATGGACTTGCCTATCAAGTTGTGGAAATTTGCCTATCAAATGCACCAGTATTTATTCTTGTTTACAAGGGACTTTAAATACACTTTCTATGATCAACATTATTGATAGGCACATTATGTTCCAGTTTTTTCTTATTTTATTAAATATTCAGATAGTAAAAGATGCAATGTATGAATACTTAGGAGGATGACAAAACTGAATATCAATTAATCTTCGACTAATACTATTAATTTCATATGGAGAATCTTGATTGTTATTTGGAAATTAGGGCAAGAGTATTAGAATTTACCTTTGGCCATTATGGTGCGGACTGCGACGCCGAACGACAAAGGTGGGCGGGGCTACGATAGCGCAGGGAACGGCGAAGTGGCGGCGCAGGGGACGATGCTGAGGCAACGCAGGGGACGACACAGGGATGGCGCAGCGGACGGTGCAGGGGATGATGGACGGCGGGCATGCAATGCGTAGACGGTACAAGGCCGAGCGGACAACAGACAAACCCTATTGAAGAAGATGATCATTCGTTTTGGTATATGGTGGGTGTACTGTATTTTTTAGGTTAGGAAAATTCAAGGGTATTTTAGGTTATTAAGTGGGGTGTGTACTCATCTTATTTGGGGCTTAATAATCCAATGGGTGTACTCCCATTAAAATGTGGTACAAATAACCGTTCCCTTTAACTTATTGGACTTTAGAAGTCTAATTTAACATATTGGACTTTAGATGCCCAATTTCATTTATTAAACTTTAGAGGCTCAAACAGAAAGGTATGAGATCAATTTATGAATAAAGTAATCGTAAATGCAAAATATAAGTACCATATTTTTCATAAACAATCACTTTATTTATAAATGAACCTCACAATATCTCATAATCCTACCAGCATATGACAAAAAGTAACAAGAAAAAAAAATAGGACAAGTAAAATTGGACAGAGGGAGTAAAATTTATGTAAATATCAGTAGAGAGAAGGAAGGCATATCCGGTCAGATGGATAGATCAAAGATCATCCGTAGCAAGAATCCAGCTTAAACTGGACCAGTCTAGTCACACAAAGTCAAGCACGATTCACATTTGTATGTAAATTAGGATAAAATTGAGTTGTAGACTGATATGTGCCACTGGAGTTTCCAAAAGGTCATTCCAGATTTCTAGTCTACACACATTTCTCGAAAACCTCTACCTTGGTACCAACTTACAATGACAGAAGCATAGTAAACCTAAATAGACCTTGAAACAAAATGTCCCAAAGTAATTCTAGCACAAACGACTCCAGCTAAATGGACCCGTGAATAAGCAAATATTTCAAAGATTGCCAGGCCCGTTACTGATAGTTTCACTTTCAATGTCAGAAGTATCAGAATTATTGTTCATCTAGTCAATATTTGAGCGAACAGAAGTAGTAGAACTTATTAACAAGAACTGGAAACTAGCATGCACTGGGAAACCCTAATGGAAATAGTAAAACTGTACCTGAGAAGGTAAAATCTTCACTTTAAGAAGATGACTCAACAAAAGGGCTCTTCTGGACTAGGTGATACCACCCACCTAGTATCACGTTATAATCGAAGCGGAAGATCGCGCGGAGGCGGTAACGAGCAGCGGCGAAGTTTCTACCAACAAATTGATGCTAGGCTGCAGGTGTTGAGGTGGCGGCGGTGTGGAGAACGTGAAAGGAGAAATCAAGCTATCCCCCATTAAACTGTTGAGTAATTCCAGTATGCCACAAACTTTGATTTTGAAAAAAATATTATAAATAAAAATTGGTAATACTATGAAAAAAATTCTAAATAAAAATTAGAAATGTTTTTAAAAATAATCAGTAGTATTTTAAAAAATACTACTCCCTAATTAGTAATATTTCAATTGTAAAAAATATGCAGTTCGATATATTAATATGTGTTTTGAGAAAAAAAATTAGCTTAAAATCCAAGCTAGAATTTGTAGTTGAACACATTTTTTTAATTTTTTCTTTTTGTTGAAAAGCATTTTTTAAGAGTTTTATTGAATACAATATAATATTGAGAAAGAGTGTTATTTCTATTTTATAAATATAAATATTATGAAAAAAGAAAATATGAAGTTTATTTTGGGATAAAGAATATATATTTGATTGGTTGGGAAAAAAATGTGTTTAACGATAATAAGTACACAAAATAGCCTTATGTTTTATTAATTACGTAAAATGCCCTTATATTTGGTAAAAATATGCAAACAAATTAAATAACCATTTTCGTTCAAAGAACACTAGCGAAATAAAATTTAAACGAGAATTTATATAATTATCATATATTTAAATATAGGCATTAGCATAAATTCGGACGAAAACACATTGAAGAAAAATATGTAAATATCAAAGGTGTCAATAAGTAGACGGTAAAAATTTTGTGCATATTTTTACCAAACATAAGGAGTTTTATGTATTTAATAAAGAGAGTATGTATAGAGTGAAATTGGTTCATGCATAAATTATTGAAGTGTATTAATTGTTTTCATTAAAGTATATTACTTCGTCCACCAAATTTATACCCACTTATTTTTTTTGGTTGTCCACCAAATTTTTATATCTTCCCTTTTTGGAAATAAACAATAGGCTTGTAAACGAATCAAATATTTTTTATTCGATTCGGTATTCGCATTCGAATATTGATATTCGTATTCGAAATTTTGTTATTCGAATTCGAATAAAAACATTCGATTCGATTCAATTTGTAAACAAATAAGAATACAAAATTATGATATTCGATTCGATATTCGTAAATATTCGATTAAATATATACATATATATTATAATATTTAGTATATATATTTTTATATATAATATATTATCTTAAATTATTGTGGCCCAAAACATATTAAATTAAGATATGTATGTGGCCCAAAACATAATATGTTGGCCCAACCCACAAGATAACATGATAAGAGAAATATTTAATATTCAAATATTAAAAAACAAAAGAAATGAATAAGCAGCAGTGAGTTTGGTCAAAAGAGAGTAAGTAACAGCAGAGTCCCATACTATATGAAATTGGAAGAATCTAAACGATAAAAATACTATATGATTAAGTAATTCATGTGTTACTACATGAATAGATTAGTTTTACTACAAGAACTAATCAGTGCTACGATATGAGCTAATAACAAAATTTTGCTCATGCAGTAACACTCATTTGTTTATACAGTAACACAATTTTCAGCAGTATGAAAATGGGCGATCGTTTGTTTTGGAAATTTCTATTTAAAGCAGTACACACATTTGTTCATGTGTTACTCCTAGAACTAATAAGTGTTATGATATGAGCTAGTAACACACTTTTGCTCATGCGGTAACACTTGTTTGTTCATATAGTAACACAATTTTCAGCAGTATAAAAATTGGGCAACCAATTTGTCCCGCCTTTGACCCACGAATTTTGATTTAGTTTATATAGAAAACAACCGGATAGGATTTGGACATATTGCACGGTCAGACTTTGTACAATATTACATATTAGGCTTTATCTTAATTTTAATATTAATTTGTAACAAATGCACAACACACAAGATTCCACTGATCAAATACCTGCAAATACTTTGAAAACTTGAAACTAAAGTCCATATAATAATTTAATATGGACCTATTATAGCATTTAAAAGAATCCTAATATAAAAATAATAAGGTAGTAAATGAACATTTCTAAGGAAAAACAACATTTATATATGGAAAACAATGAACTAATATAATATAAGTCAAGATCTCATATGCACCTAGTATACAGGGCACTCAATTAATAATTGAGATTGTTCGCACTGAAAAATGTGGGTTGATTATATAGATTGATTACACTTGAAAATTTACATTCAAAACCGATAACACAGAAAACATTTTAGTTCCCCAAACTCCGTACTACAAGAATTCTTCAAGAGACCTTATAAGGTCACTCACTAACAGTGGTCAGGTGGGCTAAACCACTTGATTATCTTGTTGTACATTATTAAATATACTTATTTTTCCTAGCTTGATAATGGAAACATGTGCTTTTGGTTGGAAAATGTTAATTGCAATTGGTGACATGAATATGTCTATTAAAGAGAACTAAAATTTTGTTAATCTTTTATTTTATGACAATGTGAATCCATATAGCCAATCTATAGTTAGTTGTTGTCAATTTTATTTGTAGCTACATTTGACATTTGTAGATTATCCTTGAATTTCTGTTTCCAACAATTACTGAAACATGTAAAATCCTCATTGTAAGATAATATTTAGAAAATGTTGAAAAAAGAGGTGAAATTGTATTACGAGTGATCCCTGATGGTCCCGTATTTCGAAGGGCAAAATGGGAATTCAGGAACAAATTTTTTTTTTTAAACCTTTGACTCTGAGAGTTCAGTAAGAGTGGCTAATACTCAAGTCACTGCTCTGCTTAGAGGCTGAGCTACCAAGTCAGTGGAGACTTGAAAGCTCATGCTCTAAGCAAGGCAGTGACTCAGCTGCCATTCATTCAAGAATACTGGATCCTGCACTGGTTGAGGAGGTATTACTGCCTCTTCTTCTTCTTATTCCACCCTTTCTTCTTTTGACGGCCCTGCCTCGTCTTCCTCACTTTGCCCTGCTCCTCTGTTCCTTTTTTGCCTCACTCCATCATATTTTCGCCCTGTGACTAGATGGTAAGTAGTTAACCCTTGGTTCTTGTGAGTTGTGTAAGTTTGGATGGCTAACTGTCTGTGCTCCGGTCCCGTCAAAGTTAAATTTCCTTCTCCCCTTCCCACTCTTATAGTTGTGAGAGCTGTGTTTGGCAGTGGGAAAAGACTCTCATTTCCTTGCTTGAAAAACCACTGATTTAACCGAACCTCAATGGTTTTGGTATTCTTCAGATAACTTTCGTCCATGTCTAACTCATCCATGTTTCCTTCCACCTCTAAACCGAAGCTTTCAGCAATTATTAAAATTAATCCTCCAAATCTCACAACCCTCCACTGGACCTCCTTTGAGTTCTCTCAGCTTGCATTAGGAAGTATGCAACACAATTGAATTTTACCCCGTTCAGAAGGCACCACAAGCAATAGAGTTCGTCGATTGGAATCGACCCACTCTCAGTCCGCCCAAAAATTGTGTTCATCAAAATCTTCTCGATGTATCTCAACACCGGATTCCTGATGCTTGTGACTTTGGCATTTTTGGCTCATACGGTGTCGCTGCGTTGCGAAGATCATGGGTAATATTGTACCAAAACTCTTGATCGTTGTAATTCCTATGCTTGATAAGTAAAGACCCATTCCTATCTTCAGGTGTGCCAAACACTTCATTGATTTGAGCCGTTGTCATTTGTCTCTTGACACCACCCAAGGAGAAGGTAATGGAGAGTGGAGTCTCTGAAGCAAGCTTGTTTACCACCACGGAGCTCAAAAACTCAAGAGTGTACTTCTCATCAGTCTTTAATTCATCATTCTCCGGAATCAGCTTATCAAGAAAACGATCCATGGAGCTTTGTGCGAATATATATCTCACATCATCATAAATTCCCATTTTGTTCATCGCCACAACAGATGGGCATCTTGTTTTCTCCACGCATTCTGCAAATTTGTCCCATTGCTTAGCAATAAATGGTCATGTTGCGTCTAAGTTCAACCCGAAATCCCGAGGCGATTTCCCTAAAGCAGTGAGTCACCCGTTAATTTCTGCTAAGCTCTCTTCGCTAGCTCTTCTCCTCTCTGCCATTTCCTATATCAAACTAAACAAAGACCATTAAATAAGGCTCATAGTTAGCATCCATCTGCATTTAATCTATCACACAGAAACATTCTCAAGCATTGAACCAAAATCTCATACACTGTGTGTCAACTCATACTTTCCTAACTTGGGAATAACTATCTCATCCCATATATCTTTACACGTACATGCATCCATCAACTTACATGCTCAATTAATTACCCCTCATAATCCCAAAGAAGACAAATGAGTTTCAAAGCCATGTTTATCACTCATAATCCCAATGTCCAACAGAAGAAATTAGTAAATACCCGGACACACTCATATGACAGAACTTGTATCACTCTTTCTTTCCACATTAACTTTCACAGACTTTCATCATCAACATTTTACTCAAAATTCAAAGGCAAAAATGATGTTCTTTCACTCAATCATGCAAATTACTCAACTCAAGGGAAGAAATTTCTTTCACAGTCACAATTTCACCAACTTCTCAAAATTTCTAGGGCATGCTCTTATACAAGTTTCACTTTCTCAAAGAATCCTCAAAATTTCCATGAAATTAACAACTCATGAGTTACCCATATCATAAAAATAAGATTAAGCACAACTATTGAGAACAACCTTCAAAGAAATCTATCACTAGAGTTTCTCTTTTAAAAAATAATGCGAAATACTCATAGGAAGCACAAGAAAAATAGATTCTTGAGATTAAAGTTGAGAAACATACCTTGAATGTGGAGAGATTGCAAAAGGAATGAAGATTTGTGGTAATGTGTGAGTGGATGCGGGTATGGGTGTGTGAAGAAGAGAGAAGAGTAAAGAAAAGAGTTTGAAATGAGGAAGAAACCTTATGTTCTCGAAAAATAAAACCTGTCAAAATGCCCTACTCGACCGAGTTGATCTGCTCGAGATGATCCTCGAGTCGAGTAGATGACCCTGCCCGAAAAAAATAACTATGCTCGAGCGAGTCGGTCCACTCGAGCGGGGTTTCTGGTCGAGTAGGCAAAAAAAACTTTGAGACTTTCTATTCCCACCGACCACGACTCGCACGAGTTGTGCTACTCGACCAAGTCGAGTTAAATTTTTTTTTTAAAAAATCCAAAGAAAATCATTTACTAACCTTTTGATCCCTCGATTCGAGCCAGGTCACTCATTCGATCGAGACAATCAGGGTCTCTTCCCAAGCAATAGCACTTCCTCAACACACCTCCAAAATTTTATTTGTTCGTCTCACTCGATATCCCATAAATTTTATCATATCACATCAACGAAAATATCCATTTTCCACAATAATCCACAACAATCAATCACATGTAAGATAATGCAAATGGAATTGTAAAAACGACATACCCCCCAAACTTTTTCATTGCTATGCAATTCAAAAGTTTGGAAAAAGAGTGTCACAATGAAATTTGCATAAACCATGATCTCACATGTTCGAATCCAACATTTCCACTCAACACAAACATTTAATCACGCATGCTTATAAGACTCTTGCCACCAACACAACATTCACAAATATCACTCAATAAAAATTCAACACTCAACAATCAACAATCCATCTCCACAACTACAATCACTATGAGGCGTGCGCCTGTGAAATGTACAAGTGAAGCCTCAAGTGTGCCGGTGCATTGTAAAACATTAAAACTAAGAATAATAACTCCCCCAAACTTAGACATTGCTATGCAATTCTAAGTTTGGGGTCTATTACCTCCAATTAGCACCAAGCATCATCTTTTCCTTCAAGACATTATCACCTCACGTTAGGCTCCAAGAGTATGCTTACATTTCCGATCTTTCGTCTCCAAATCCGAAAAACATCTAGTCCTCACATTATCAACACATGTCAAGGCAAAATTCATGTACAAGTATATATCATCTATTAAATCCAAAAATTTCAAACAAAAATAACACTCACTAAACTCTCACAAACGGGGGTGCATCGGTGCAAATTAAATATTATGCATAAAAAAGACGAACACCCCCCCCAAACTTAGACTTTGGTCTAAGTTTAGGAAGAGGTGTTTGTACCTAAAGGTTCCCTCAAGCACGTCTTTTCTATAAAGCTCGAAATCCTCACCGAGCCTCAACACACGACCCCATCATCACTTATGTACTTCCCCTTCGTTATAGAGCAAAAACACCTCATTCTCACAAAGAGAAAGCCCACCTAGACAAATCAACTAACAAAACAAAATAAAGCAATAAAATAATGACAAATAAATAAAATAAACAAAAAAAGGATGGGTTGCCACCCATCTAGCGCTATTTTTATCGTCCTATACCGGACAGAACTCATTCGAGTTCAAACCTCTTGTAGAGATTTGGTACCTCCCCCGTCCTTTTGACAAGGACTAAAGTAGTACTTCACCCGGTGACCATTAACTTTGAAACGACTTCCATTTTTGCTCTCAAGCTCAAGATAACCACTAGGAAAGACTTCCTTAACTTTGAACGGGCCACTCCACTTGGATTTCAACTTCCCCCAAAAAGCTTCAAACGTGAATTAAACACCAAAACTTCATCTCCCACCTCAAATTCCTTCTTTTTGAGCTTTGCATCATGCCATTTTTTTGTCTTCTCTTTAAAAAAATTTGCATTCTCATATGCCGTGTTAGGATAAATGTTGTATAGTTTTGATGAGTTAAAAACAAACCAGAGAATGTAATAGGACCATCTGGACCTGTTAGCCAGATGATGAACTAGAATAGGACTTAGTCTATGGGGAATTGCCAGACCAGAAGACCTCACCAGAAGAGTCACCAGAAGACCCACCAGAGGACTTCACCAGAGGACTTCACCAGAAGAGACTGAGCAGAGGCAGAGGACTTTTCCCAGACCAGACGAGTCCGGACCAGACGAGTCTGGTGAAACAAAAGATGCTCAGAATCATCTCCTGATTCTGAAGAGCATTCTGTTTCTTAACCAGATCAGGACCAGAAGACATCAAGGTTGCCTGGTGTCTGGTATTGCCTTCTCTGGAGAGAATCAAAGTATGGCATTGGAAGCTATTAACCGTTGGTGATTTATCAAGTCAACAAGATCAGGATTGGAAAGTCTTGAAGTCAATCAATCCAAGGATCTCACCAACCCAATCAATCAATTAGGGAATTGATTGATTGAAGCTTCCCTAAATAGAGGATCTGATTGGATTAGCTCTCCAACGGTTATTCCCTAATCACCTCTATAAATACAGAGTGCAATCTCAAGAAAAAGGGCTAGACAGAATCATACGCGCACGAAGTCATACTCCAAGCTCTTGTGTATAAAACACATAGCACTCTTATTCTGTTCATAATTTTATATTAACTCTTAAGGAGTTGTTGGATATCAACCTGTTCATCTACATGACAAGGTTGAAGGCTGTGGTCTTTAGATTGAAGTTAGATCTAAAGATATTGTAAGAAGGAACTGGTACTTCACAATTCCAGTAAGTAAGTTGGTTGTTGGTTGGATAGTGAGACCCCTTTGATCAAGGGAGAGTGAACGTAGGATATTCAAATCCGAACCACTATACATCAGGTCTTATTTACTGTTTTCATACTTACTGTCTTGCTTATTTTATTGTGCTCTTGTGAAAAGAACTTTGCTCAAGACATTCCTTTTAAAGCTTCCGCAATTTATCAATCTAGTGGGACCAACAAGTGGTATCAGAGCAGTGTGTCCAAAGACCACTGCTTTGTAAAGCTTTTTGGTGGTCACCGACCAGATATATTGCTCTTTATTGTGTTTTGGTTAAATTTGTGTTAAATCTCTTAGTAAAAAATGTCTGCAAAATCTTCCTACAAGAGCCGTAAGTTACCAGAATTCTCTTTTGAGGATTATAGCCACTAGAGCTTCATGATGAGTAATCATCTTGGAGCTATTCATCACCGCATGCTAGATGTGGTAGAGAGTGGCCCAATTAAATTTTACTGGACTCCTATTGATAGTGGCAGGTCAGAGTCCAGAGAAGAAACAAGTGAAACTGCCCAGAAAGCTGCTGAGGACAGAGTTCCCAGACAGAGAATCCTTAAGAAGAAAGATGAGCTTGACAATGATGAAAGAAAACTCTATAATTTGGACCAGGTGGCACGAACTGAGATCATCAACACATTCACTAAGGAGGTGATAGAGAAAGTCAGAACCTGTGTCACTGCCAAGGAGATGTGGGATAAACTTGCCTTGCTCTGTGAAGGAACAGAGAAGATCAAGGATAACAAACTCCAAACTGTTCAACACTCGTTTGACACCTTCAAAATAAAACCAGATGAGAACATTGACCAGCTGGATATGCGCCTCACAAATCTCCTCAACAAGGCTAGTGCCTTAGGTAAGACCTACTCTGAAAAAGGAAATAAATAGTAAAATATTGCGCTCACTAACCAGCAGGTGGAGAATCAAAGTGACTGTGATTAAAGATAGCAAGGATCTCAACACTCTGGATCATCATCTTCTGTTATCTGGTCTTAAAGCCTACGAATTTGATCTTCAAGAGGAGGATCAAACAGAAGATGTTTCCTCTTCTGGTCAGAAAGAAGTTGCCTTCTCCACTACCATCAAGACAGATGACAAACCAAAGGAGTCTCCTGGAGATGATTTGAGTCTCAAAGAACAGGTGGCACTCCTAACCCATAAACTTGATAAAATGAGTTCAAAATATGGCAGGTACAAAAAACACTGGAAGGAATCTACCAGAGACAGGAAGAGTTCCTTCAAAGCTGCAGATAAAGAGAGAAAATCTGGAGACTCAAGGGAGACCAGATTCAGAACTCTAGAGAGAAGAAGAGATAGCAGCTCTGGGAGGTCAGATTACCAGAGGAGGGATGGCAGTTCTGGCAGACCAGACTACTAGAGGAGAGAAAGTAGTCCAGCCAGAGCAGAGTACAACCAGAGAAGGAGAGATCCAAGTCCCAGTCCCAGAGGAGATAACACCTGTTACACCTGCAACAAGCCTGGTCACTACAGCTATGATTGTCCTCAATTGACTCCTAGAGAAAGAGAAGAGAAAAGACTCAAGAGAGATAGGAGATACGCTGACAAGAGAGCACTACTGGCAGAAGCAGAGGAGGAAGATACAAGTTCCAGTTCTTCTTCTTCTTCTGATTTCGGATCAGATGATGATGTATGTCTTATGGCAGACATCACTGAGGTAAATGAAACTACCCTATGCTTATCTAATTCCAAATATACTGAATCATCTCATTCATCTGGTAACTCCAGAGAGTCTGATATGCAACAAATGCTATCAGATCTCCAAAATTGTGTTCAATTATGTCAAAAACTTGAAAAAGAAAATGGTAGGCTCAAAGCTGAAGTTCAATCCTTATCTCATGAGAAAAAATCCACCAGAGAACTCATGAAAGATCATTCCAAAGAAGTCTCTGAACTTCAGGAAAAGATCACAGAAAGAGATACTCTGGTAGATCAACTCATGAAGGAAAGGGACTCTCAGGAAGATAAGTTCAATGAACTAAGAGCTAAATACCAGACTCTTATCAAGGGAAAACAAGTTGAGCAAGCCATAGAAGAGATACCCATGCCCAGAGAAGCTCCTAAGATACCATCTATTGTATCTATTATAACAGAGACTTCTCAACGCATTAATGATAAGAGTGGTTTAAGATATTCTGGAATTACAACCAGATCCACTAAATTTCTTAGCAATAAAGGCAAGTTGTCTCAAAGAGCTGGTGAATTGGTAGAAATCTGGGATGAAAAGGATCCTAATGGAAAAGGTTACAGAGTAGTTAAAATCCTAACTGGGTTAATGATTACTCTGTTGACCATATAGATGAAGTTCCCAATGAGTTCACTGAACTGGAAGAGGAAATCTTAGAGCACAAACGCCAGAAAGGAGAACCTATGAAGATTGATTGTTCTGTTCAGATGCCTAACCAGATTAGGAGACCTCAGAGGATACCTAACAGAGTGGAACCTAAGCAAATTAGGGGACCTAAAAAGGGAAACTCTAAGAGGAAACCTAATCAGAATAGGAGATATCAAAGGAGATATACTGAACCAGAGAACCTCAATCAGACTCAGGGATCCCAAAGGAGTTATGCTCAAAGAAGATTTCAGAACAGGAACACTCAGGAGAAATTTCATCATCAGAATAGATCCAATTTTCAAAACCAGAGGAGGTCTTCCAGACCCATCTATAGAAAACCAACTGATCTGGGTAGCTATGACACCAGAGATGGTTCTTCTAGGATGTACCCTTACAACCAGACCTTTAAGACCATGTCTTTAAGGCAGGCTATTCCAAAAGCCAGATTTGAGAAAAGATACACCAGACCTGTTTATAGGAAAGGTGTTCTGATCAGACCAGTAGCTCAATATGTCATTGTAAGAGGACATGTGCTGGTAGATAAATTTGGAAGGAAGATAAGATCTCCTCATCCAGCAAGGGATGGTCTTTATCTTTGGATTCCTACAAAACCTGCAACTAACCAATCAGGACCCAGCTCTAGTAGGGGACCTAATTGATTTCTCTGCAGGATGATAAGAGCCCATTGGAGAAAGGACTCTCAAGCAAACATGTGTGGTACATTGATAGTGGATGTTCCAAGCACATGACATTCCAGAAAGATTATCTCCAGGATTTCAAGCCAATGAATGGGCCAAGAGTGATGTTTGGTGACAACAATTATGGAGTCACCAGAGGTGTTGGAAAATTAACTTTTAATGGAGTATCTGTAGATGAAGTCTACTACGTTGAAGGACTCAAGCATAATATGCTTTCAGTATCCCAATTTTGTGACAGGGGATACTCAGTGAAGTTCTCTAGTGATTCATGCACTGTCTTTTCTTCTGATTATAATGACATTCTACTTATAGGCTTGAGGAAGGGTAACATTTATCTTGCAGATTTTAGTAGTTGCCCAAGAAATGCTTGCCTGGTTGCTAAAGGATCTGCAGAAGATAGCTGGTTATGGCACAAGAGATTGAGCCACCTTAACTTCAAAACACTGAATAAGATTGCCAGAAAAGGTCTTATTCGAGGTCTCCCTAATGAAGTGTTTAAGAAGGATCAGGTTTGTGGCTCATGCCAGAAGGGTAAACAACCCAAGACCTCCTTTAAGGATGTCCAGAGCACAACCACAACCACAACCACAACCAGAGTACTTCAACTACTTCACATGGACCTGTTTGGACCTGTTTCTCCTCTTAGTTTCAGTGGAAGGAAGTACACCTTGGTGATAGTAGATGACTTTTCAAGATACACTTGGGTAGTGTTCTTGTTTAAGAAAAATGAAACTATCACTAAGCTGCCGGAATTCTTCAAACAGATTCAGAATGAGCAGAACCAGAGCATAGTCAGAATCAGAAGTGACAAAGGGACAGGGTTTCTGAATTCACACATTGCAGAGTATTGCAAAGAACATGGGATTTTTCATGAGACATCTGCTGCCAGAACACCCCAACAAAATGGAGTAGCAGAAAGGAGGAATAGAACCCTTAAGGAAGCTGCAAGGACTCTTCTAGCAGAATACAACACACCACAAAGGTTTTGGGCAGAAGCCATCAATACAACATGTTATACCCAGAACAGATGCCTAATTGCCCAGAGACATAGAAAGACTCCGTATGAGGTATGGAAAGGTAAAACCCCATCTGTTTCATATTTTCATGTTTTTGGATGTAAGTGTTTCATTCATGACAATGGAAAATCTAAATTAAAAACTTTTGATGCTAAAGTGGCAGATGGAATATTTTTAGGATATTCCAGCACCAGTAAAGCTTTTAGAGTTTTTAATAAGAATTCACTTTGTGTGGAGGAAACACCACATGTTGTTTTTTATGAATCTGCTGTTGAATGCAAGGTGGAATTAAAGTCTTCTGGAGAGACCCAGGATCAGACTACTCCCAGAGTAATCAAGGTCAATCCACCTATTCTTGATTCAGACTCAGATTCAGATTCAAATGTAGACCCATCTTCTGGCTCTCTGAAGGAGAAGTCTTCACAAGGTGCAGAACCAGAGGAGGTTGGAACTCCTGTAGGGGGGAAGCTCTTCTGCAGTTGGTGATAATCACCAAGGTACTGCAGAGGATGATCAATCAGGTAAGACCACGGGAAGGAGGACCCTGGTTGATCACCCCAATGACCTTATAATTGGAGATCCAACTAAGGGTGTCCAGACTAGGAGAACTCTTAACTTAGCTGCCTTATTCAGTTGCTATGTATCCTTGATTGAGTCCAAAAACATCAAGGAAGCACTAAAAGATTCAAATTGGATTGTTGCTATGCAAGAGGAGTTGAATCAATTCACCAGACAGGATGTTTGGGAGCTGGTAGACAAACCAAGACATCAAAAGGTGATAGGCACTAAGTGGGTTTTCAAGAATAAGAAAGATGAGAATGATGTGATTACTAGGAACAAGGCAAGGCTAGTGGCTCAGGGCTATTCTCAGTCTGAAGGAATAGACTATGATGAGACTTTTGCTCCAGTTGCCAGACTAGAAGCCATCAGATTGTTCTTAGCATATGCTGCTCACATGAAGTTCAAAGTATACCAGATGGATGTGAAATCTGTCTTTCTTAATGGGATTCTCATTGAGGAAGTGTATGTGGAACAACCTCCTGGTTTTGAACAAGGCGACAAGGTGTTTAAGCTTAAGAAAGCTCTTTATGGGCTGAAGCAGGCACCCAGAGCATGGTATGACACTCTATCTCAGTTTCTTCTGGACAATGGTTTTACTAAGGGTAAGATTGATAGGACCTTATTTAGGAAAGAAGAAGGAAAGGGCATCCTTCTGGTCCAAATATATGTTGATGACATTATATTTGGATCCCCTAACAAGAAGCTGTGTGAGAAGTTTGGTGATCTCATGCAGAGCCAGTTTGAGATGTCTATGATGGGTGAAATGAATTATTTCTTAGGTCTGCAGGTAAAACAATCAGTGAAGGGAATCTTCATAAATCAGGCAAAGTACATCAGAAACATGTTAGAGAAATTTGGAATAGGATCTAGCAAGGTAGCCAAGATTCCTATTATGACAAATTTCAACATGGATCCAGATGAGTCTGGAGAGAGTGTGGACCAGACTCAGTACAGGGCACTCATTGGTTCTCTTCTGTATTTGACTGCAAGTAGACCAGATATTACTTTTGCTGTAGGTGTGTGTGCCAGATTTCAAGCTAATCCTAAGAAAAGTCATTTGGAAGCAGCTAGGAAGATATTGAAATATCTTAAGGGTACAGTGAATTTGGGGTTATGGTATCCTGCACATGACAACTTAAAGTTAAGTGGTTACTCGGATTCTGATTATGGTGGGTGTAGAATAGATAGGAAGTCTACAAGTGGAACATGCCAATTTTTAGGAAATAAATTGGTATCTTGGTTTTCTAAGAAGCAGACTTCAGTTGCTACATCTACAACAGAAGCAGAGTACATGGCTGCAGGGAGCTGTTGTTCACAACTACTCTGGATTAGTCAACAACTTAGGGACTACCAGATTAGAGCCAAGGATATTCCAATATTCTGTGATAGTAATAGTGCAATTGCAATCACCCAGAATCCAGTTCTTCACACCAGGTGCAAACATGTTGATATAAGGCATCACTTTATCAGAGATCATGTTGAGAAGGGAGATATAAGGATGGAAAAGATTGCAACAGAAAAACAGAGAGCAGATATTCTGACTAAGCCTTTGGCTGAGTCCAGATTCAAAGAGTTGGCATTTGAGTTAGGCCTATTGGATCCTGAGACAGATTTTTTTAGGGAACATCAGAGAAGTATCCTTTGTTTCATTCCTTTACTTAATATATTTGCTTTCAAACTAACATGCCTACAGGCTAGATATCAGGGAAGTTACATCTCCAGGTGTGATTCACGCCAGATGAGGCTTGTACCAGATGTGGTACATCCCAGATGAGGTGCTGTATAAGATTCCAGAAAAATCCGGAGTCTTCTCTGACCAGAACCAGATGGGTTTCATCAGATGAGATGTAACACCAGACTAGCTGTGGTATCATCTGGTTACAATATCAGGTGACAGGTATACTTTTACTTCTCTGGCCTCTGATCATTGGGATACACTTTTCAAATTACTTAATACGCCCAAAAACGTTTCAACTTCAGAGTGTATTTAAGACTAGGGTATAGGGTCTAGGCAATCATTTTGGTTTTTTTATCTTGACTGCCACAAAACCCTTTTATACCCAGTCCCAATGACCACACCTACTCACCAGATTAAATCTGTATTTCGCCGTTTAATCTTGGCCATCAGATTTAATTAATGTGCAATATGTCAATCAATTCGAAAATTGATTTTGTTCCCTATATTAAATTTTGCAATTACACGCGTTCACACTTCATTAATTGATCAAGCCACGCGTCTTGCCCTATTTAAATCAAATTTCTTTTCAATCTGTCCTTTCATGTTTCCTTACTTTCAAATCCCTAACCTCTCTCTGCAAGTCTTCTCTCTCTCTCTCTCTCTCTCTCTCTCTCTCTCTCTCTCTCTCTCTCTCTCTCAGAAATGGCACCCAAGTGCAACTTCGATCCGGAGTACATTTGCAAGAAGTTGAAGTCGGAGATGGTGGTGGATTTTTATTCCACCAAGAACCCAGCGGCGCTCGAGGTTCTGGAACTGCTAAGTAATTCTGGGGTGGAGGACCTGATCTCCAAGATCCCCAAGGATTTGCGCACTGTGGATGGGTATGCTGCCCAGTTTCTTGTCAGAATGAAGATTCATGATGACCATATTTCCTCCAAGATTGATAAGGAGGATGTCGTCTTCTCAAAGGCTGATTTCTGCAGTCTGTTTGGCAACATTTCCTCTGAGGGTGTGGACCCATTGAAGTACAAGGAAGGAGAAGCGTTGGAATCTTTCAAGCCTTTTGCCAGATCCTCATGTCAGAACTTGACTAAAGGATTTTTGGACAAACATCTGAGGCAGAAGTACAAGGTTTTGTTCGACATCGTTGTGAAGGTTTTAATGTGCGAGAGCCATAGCACAGATGCCATCTTTACTGGCAGGCTCTGTGTTATGAGGGCCATTTTGGATGGTGTCCAATGCAATTGGGCAGAGTTCTTCTAGGGAGTTTTGAGGAAGAATAAGTTGAAAGTGCAGAAGGAAGAATGTCCCAGCAAGCCAGGGGAGCAGCAGTTTTTCTTTAATGCTAATGTGTCCTTAGGCACAAAGCTCACATGGATCTTGGACTCAATCTTTCCAAAGAAGAAGTGGAGAGATTCCTGGTGTAAGGGCTTTCACAAGTCCAAGATACTGTTCTCTAAGGATGGTCCTCTTCATGGACATCCTGACTCTGATGGAGAGCAAGCCATCCCTGCCCCTCCTCTCCAAGCAGTGCCCTTACCTGCTAAGGGGCAGAAGCAGCAGAAGGGCCAAAAGAAGCCTGCTGAAGCTACTGGTTCTTCAACCATAGCTTTCTCTGGTTCCTCAGAGGAGGACCAGATTCCCCTTCTTAATATCTTGAAGAAGAAGGGTGATGGTACAGAGGCTGCTAAGAAGGCAGGAGCACCCAAAAGGAAGAGGCCAGAGGGGGCCAAGAAGGTATCTGCTAAGAAACCCAGAACTGGTAGAAGGGTTCCAAGGACACTCCTGGTGGATGAGCCATCAGAGGAGGAGGAAGAAGAGGTTGAGCCTCTTCAAAAGAAGAAATCTAGGGCCAAGAGGGCCATTCTTCAAGATTCAGACTCTTGCTCTGATCTTGGAGATGCTCTGGAGCAAGCAATTGATGAAGCTGCCAGGATCATGCAGGACTCCACTGCTCCAGTCCCATCTGATGAGGTAAACCCACCTATCCCTACCTCTAACCCCATAAATCTTGTTACCCCATCAACCTCTCCCCCAGAAAACCCTCCCCAAATCCCATCTACTGCTTCTGGTGCCCCCATTGCCTCACCAGAGCAGACCCTCCCTGATACCCTCATATACACTCCCTCCACCATACTTACCCAAACACCTTCTCCCCCACCTTCCCAAACACCTCTTACCACAAACCCTTCTCCCCCAGCCCCTGTACCAGAGGTACCATCCACTTCTGGTGCTGAACCTCCCCTACCACCCTCTCCCACCTCTCAAACTACCATCCCTGTCTCTGTACCAGAAGTACCATCTACTTCTTCTGGTGCAGAACAACCCCTTCCCTCTACCTCTACCTCTCAAAACCCTACCCCTCCCCAATCTCATACAGAACAGAACCCATCCATCTCTATGGCTCTGGGTTTCCCTGCTCCTCATTCTCCCACCTGTTTGTCCAGCGATGATAGTGAAGATGAGGATGTTTCACTGGAGCCGGAACCCTTCACTTTCTCTTCTGCAGAAATGGGTCCCATTAGGCACAGTATGAGTGTAAGTGCTCAGCTCTGGCTAAGAGAGCATTTCTCTATCCTGTTGGAGCACTTACCCCTCTTGGCAGAGCTGACTGATGCCAAAGTCTGGAGCAAGGCCAGACTTGAAGATGTGGAGGACCTCATGTTGTTGCTTGAGGAAATGGGTCCTCCCAATTTCACTGCCTGGGAGATTGATCTCAAGAAGAAGCTCAACATCCAGAATCCTGCAGAGCTTGAGACCCCAGAGGCAGCCAAGGTGTTGATCCGTACCTTGCTGATTCAGAGAGGAGTTATGATCTCTCCTGAGGGCCCCTCCTACACTTTTGGCCCTCACTTCTCCTTTCCTCCAGAGCTCTACTCTGATGAGGAGGATTTTGATGTCACTCCTGCCGTGCTGCAAAAGATGAAGACATTCTTCAATGAGCAGATCATGCAGATTGGGCGCTTCTCTAAGGCAATTCAACATATGGCCCCTGCTATGATTGAGCACCAGATCCGGCAAGAGAGAAAGATCTTCTTGAAACAGATAAAGTCCACCTTTGCTGCTGCCAAAGCCTCCTTCAAGGCAAATGGTCTTCTTGTTAAGCTGGATATGATGCACAGCCAGAAGCAGCTCCAGGAGCATGTGTTGGAGCAGCTGAGGCCAGTCTCTGTGCTGAAGGTTGAGATGGCTTCCCAGATGCTGCAGACTGCTAAGCTTAAGGACTCTCTCCAGGAGATGTTAGAGAAGCAGGAGAGACTTGTTGCTGAATCAAAAGCTTATCTGGAGGAAGCAAAGCAACTGCGTGATCTTCACTCTTCCTCCACCACTGCCTTGCCTGATCTCATTAGGTAGGTGGTGGAGCCCCTTATTGATGAAGTTAAAAAGGGGGAAGAGAAGGCCAGAACTGATCTGGCGAAGACCACTAATGAGACTCTCTTCAGCCATGGTGCTCGTCTGGACCTGTTGGAGAACACTTTGGCCCAGGCCGAGCTGCAGAAGAAGAAGAAGAAGAAGAAGGAAGAGCTCAAATCTCTTTCCATGGCAAAGCAGCTTGCAACAGAGGATGAGTCTTCAGAAGCAGAGCAGGATCCCATCCAAATCTCTGGACCTGCAAAGAAGAAGATCAGAAAGGTGAAGAAGAGCTTCTTAGAATAAGTAGTAGAGGAAGCAGAGAAGAGATTCAGGGAAGAAAGGCCTAAAGAGAGGCAAGCCAGAATAAGGAAGAACATAGATGAAGAGCAGAGGCTCCGATATGTTAGGAGGCAGAATAAGAAGAGCAGAGAAGCTGGCATCTCTTCTGGTGCCAGTGGATCCAGCCAGAAGAAGAAAGCTCCTGTAGAAGTTATGGAGATTTTGCCACTCGGGACAGAAGGGTCCTTTGACTCTACTGTGCCTGTCCCTCTGATAGAGAAGTGGAGAGAAGCCAAGACTTTGTGGTTCATTCAACACTATATCCAAAGGCCTCCACCAGAGGATGATGCTCTCATCAACAGGACGTTCCATTCTTGGATGAAGGCTTATGATGCAAGTCTGTACAAGCAACTGATGGACTCCACCATAGAGTTCAACCTGGAGGTCACTGCCCCTGAATTCCATTTTCTTAACACTCCAATGATAGGGGACCAGGTTGATTGGGCTGAACTGAAGAAGCTGTACAAGACCAAGGTGTTGGCAAATTTCACTCCAACATCTTCTGCAGAGTTGAAGGCCATTCAAGACAGATTCTTCGACTGGTTCCTGGTGCCTAAAGAGAACAGAAGATATGCTTAGAATAGGACCAGAATTGCTTTGTATTCTGTAATCATCTTTTGTCCCTATTATTAATGAAATATCATATCTTCTCTGTTCAAAAGACAACTCCTTGTTGTCTTCTTGTTTGCCTGATAAGATCTATTCTAAGGTCTTATCCTTTTATTGTTTTTATGCTTAAAGTACTTTATTTGATCAGTTCTGGTTATGTTTTAACTCCATCAAAAAGGGGAAAATTGTTAGGATAAATGTTGTATAGTTTTGATGAGTTAAAAACAAACCAGAGAATGTAATAGGACCATCTGGACCTGTTAGCCAGATGATGAACTAGAATAGGACTTAGTCTAGGGGGAAATGCACGACCAGAAGACCTCACCAGAAGAGTCACCAGAAGACCCACAAGAGGACTTCACCAGAAGAGACTGATCAGAGGCTGAGGACTTTCCCCAGACCAGACGAGTCCGGACCAGACGAGTCTGGTGAAACAAAAGATGCTCAGAATCATCTCCTGATTCTGAAGAGCATTCTGTTTCTTAACCAGATCAGGACCAGAAGACATCAAGGTTGCCTGGTGTCTGGTATTGCCTTCTCTGGAGAGAATCAGAGTATGGCATTGGAAGCTATTGACCATTGGTGATTTATCAAGTCAACAAGATAAGGATTGGAAAGTCTTGAAGTCAATCAATCCAAGGATCTCACCAACCCAATCAATCAATTAGGGAATTGATTGATTGAAGCTTCCCTAAATAGAGGATCTGATTGGATTAGCTCTCCAACGTCTATTCCCTAATCACCTCTATAAATACAGAGTACAATCTCAAGAAAAAGGGCTAGAAAGAATCATACGCGCACGAAGTCATACTCCAAGCTCTTGTTTATAAAACACATAGCACTCTTATTCTTTTCATACTTTTATATTCACTTTTAAGGAGTTGTTGGATATTAACCTGTTCATCTACAAGACAAGGTTGAAGGTTGTGGTCTTCAGATCGAAGTTAGATCTAAAGATATTGTAAGAAGGGACTGGTACTTCACAATTCCAGTAAGTAAGTTGGTTGTTGGTTGGATAGTGAGACCCCTTTGATCAAGGGAGAGTGGACGTAGGATATTCAGATCCGAACCACTATACATCAGGTCTTATTTACTGTTTTCATACTTATTGTCTTGCTTATTTTATTGTGCTCTTTTGAAAAGAACTTTGCTCAAGACATTCCTTTTAAAGCTTCCGGAATTTATCAATCTAGTGGGACCAACATGCCGATTCTCTAAACTCCTCAAGTTCATTAAGTTGAAGCAACCTTTTCTCCCCTACCAATCCACTATCAAAGTTCAATTTCTTAATAGCCCAATAAGCTTTATGCTCGAGTTCCACCGGCAAATGACATGACTTCCCAAATACCAATTGATAAGGGGACATATCCAACGGTGTTTTGAAAGCCGTTCGGTAAGCCCACAAGGCATCATCCAACTTTATTGCCCAATCCTTCCTCGTCATGTTCACCGTTTTTTCGAGAATTTGTTTGATTTGCCGGTTGGACACTTCCGCTAGGCCATTAGTTTGAGGATGGTAGGCGGTGGAGACCTTGTGCTTCACATCATACTTTGCCAGGAGACTTCCCATCAACTTGTTCACAAAATGACTTCCTCCATCGCTTATCAATGCTCGTGGTACCCCAAATCGAGTAAAGATATTCTTCTTCAGAAAAACTATTACCATCTTAGCATCATTTGTTGGTATTGCCTCTATCCACTTTGAAACATAATCCACTCCCACTAGAATGTAAAGATATCCGTGTGACGGTGGAAACGGTCCCATGAAATCAAGTCCACATACATTGAATAACTCGACTTCCACGAAGATATTCAATGGCATTTCATCTCTCTTTGTAATCCCACCCAATCTTTGACAACGATCACATATTCTCACAAACTCATGGCAATCCTTGAAGATTGTAGGCCAAAAGAAACCACTTTGAAGCACCTTTGAAGCAGTTTTCAAACCCCCGAAATGTCCACCACACGGAAGTGAGTGACAATGCTGAATTATACTCTCCCATTCTTCTTGTGGCACACATCTCCTAATCAATGAATCAACACCTCTTCGGAAAAGATACGGTTCGTCCCAAATATACTTCTTCACATCTTTATAAAACTTCTTCCTCTCGTATGAGTTGAGCTCGGGCGGTGTCTCTCCACTTGCCAAAAAATTGGCATAGTCGGCATACCAAGGCGTGACTTGAAGCGAACTACACTAACTTCTACTAGTAGCTTCCCCGCAAGCGGACGGGTTCACTATAGTATGGGCAAGTATTGGGACCAAGTATTATCGAACCCAAGGGAAAGTGTGTATGCGAACAGATCCCTGAAGATCTACGCGTCGTAGTTAATATGAGTGTAATGTTTTTGGGTTTTTGAAAGATTAATTAAAAGACTGAATTAAACTAAGTAAACTAAAATACTAAAGAAATCAAATTAACTAAGGGTTGTGTTCTAATGAGAGATGGTGATGCTTAGGATTGGAATCCCTACGAATACTAACGGAGCAGGTACATAATCAGAATAACTGTGACACACAAGAAATAACCTAAGTCTAAGAATGCAAGGTGAAAGCTCAAGATTCTAAACCCTAATACTTTACCCTAACACTCGACTTCACTAATCTACTAACAAGTTAATAGATTGTGCTTAATTAATGAGACCCTAATTTAACTAATGGTGATGCGGCCGTCCTCCATAGCTAAACCGGTAGATTAATTAACCTCTTCTAAATCCTCTCGTTAAGACTACTAGTTGTTAAAGAGTGATGCGGTCGTCCTCTCCCTAACACTTTCGTACGAAATTCAAGAATAAAGTTAAGATTGATTTTAAGAATTCATTAATTAAGAGAATTAAAACTAAACGTTACGAATTATCCTAATTACGTACCCACAACCTACTTCTACGAGTTCATCCTACCCTAAGCATGCAAGGGTTCTAGCCTAACATGGTGGTTTGAATAATAAAATCAATCACAAGAACAAAAATCATATGCATAATTAAATTAACGAAAGAAATCAAGAACATAAACGAAAGAACAAATTAAAGTCTCTAAAGAAATATATATAAATCTGAAAAAACTAGGTTTAATCGTCTCAAAGAGTAAAGAAAGAAAGAATTAATCTAATACATTCAAAAGAAATACTAAAACTAAGAATTCGTAAATTAAAACCTCGATTACAACGTATAAAATTCTTCAAAACTCCCTTCCAATCTTTCTCCTCGCTCAAAATATGTAAAAATATGTGTTGGTATGTGGTTATATGTGAAAATATGCTTGGAAGGGGTATATATAGGCTTTGGGACGAATTTGGGCGATTTTGGGCCAAAAACACGCAAAAACGCTCGAGCGGGACAGCTCGAGCGCCCCATTCGAGCTTGGTGGTCGAGCGGGTCAAGAGGTCGAGCGAGGCGCTCGACCGCTGGCTGTACACATGTTCGTAAAACCTTCATAACTTCTCAACCGGGAGTCCGTTTTGGCTGATTCAAAGTCCTACGAACTCCTCTTTTCGCCCTCTATCCATCTATAAAAACCAAAGAGACAAATTAATAAGTTTATAAAAATGATACTCATTTGACTCCAAATACTCGTCGAAAATACTCAAAACATGGGCAAATCCGGCACCAAAACATAACAATTTCACGCCTAATCAACCCCCCCAAACTTACCATATTGTTTGTCCTCAAGCAATGAAATAATAAGTCAAGTGAAATTGTTAGGAATGAGTCAAAGAATCAAATCATGCAAGCAAATGAACTCGAGCTTCAAAGATCAATCCAAAGTATACTCACTCACCTTCCTTCATCATACTCATGCAACAACAACAAGAAACACCATGATCAAACATGGATGTGCACTCAACGATGTGTTTCACTCCCTCCCAAGTGTATATCAATGATAAAGGGACTCACTCAAATAATCAATCACTCATATTGGCAGTCATAGGCTTGTAAGCACTCTCAACTCCGACCATACTCTAGAAATCAATGCCGAATCAAAAAGGACTTTTCTCAAGGTTGTAATGTAGGCTCTTTGGACAGGTGGGATAACAATATGGGTACGTGACTTAAGTGAATGGAGAATAGAAAGTCAAACTTTGGCACTTCGAGATTAGGAACAGACTACTTCAAACATATTCAATCAACACTCTTTCAATTCCACTTTTCTCAACACTTCAATTTTTTTTTTCTAACTCTTTTCACTTTTTTTTTTCAATCACTTCACTTTTTTTTTCTTTTTCGCACAAACACATGAGCTCAATTTTTCTTTTGCTCATTTTCAATTTTTTCTTTCCCACAACTCATATCTCATTCACACCCTTATTTTATCACCACTCAACCATCATAATTCCTTTTCTCAAATCAACTCAATCCCTTCAACCTTCACACTTTTCCTATTCTCCACTCAAATTGGGACAAAAAGGCTTAGGAACTTGGAATAGTGTTTAAATGTGCTAGCAAATAAAATAAGCTTTAGGCTCAAAGGGGCTAGCAAGGGATACATGTCATTAGTAAGGAAAATTTTGGCTAAGTGACTCAATAAAAACAAAGATGGCCTAAGATCACATTCGGCATATCAAACTAGACACAATCAAGAAGCAAGAGCACACACAAGTTCTAGCATCCTCTAAGGTGACGATCCACTCACAAACGAAGAGATTAATTAATGCATCAAAATCTCATAAGGCTCAAAAGCTCACGGCTTTCACATCCATGCTAGTCCTAGTGCCTTCTCACTCTCATCACACAAGTACTCAAAAGAAAAATTCACAAGCATACAAGTTCTTTCTCAAATCAGCTCAAACTCAAACACTCACACAAAAGAATTTCTAACTCACCCTTACAACTCACTCTACTCATCAAATCATACTCAAAGATAGCAATCAACAAGCATAAGATGATTGATAGGCATGAAATATGCAATAGCGAGTCAAATCAAAATCACCCCAAGGAGTATCACAAGACACAAATAATCAACTCAACTTAAAGATAAGGGGTGTTCCGGTGCAATGTCATAAAACACATAAATACTCCACCCCCCAAACTTCGACCTTGCGAAGAGGTCTAAGTTTGGGGTTGTGGGTTACCTCAACCAAACAATTCAGTTTCTCTTCAACAACTTAGCACACTCCTTTGTCTCGAGTTGGTCCCTTCAATCTGAATACTCCATCATTCCTTTACTCTTTTAGAGACAAGCCTACAAAATAAAACTCTCAAGTACGAGGTTAAACATACGACTCAACAACACCCTAATAACATAAAAGGAAAATAACTAAAAACACTCAAAAGCAAATAAAAATGGGTTGCCTCCCATTCAGCGTTATTTTTAAGGTCCTCATGCCGGACCAAGCTAAAAGGAGCTTATGGGACATCATACTCAAATTTACCTCCCTCACTCTCAAAAGAGTGGTGTTTGAATTCCTTTCCTTGATGCCCTACCATCATGAGCTCTTTTGCTCTCTTCTCATTCCCAAGTGTTATGGGTCTCAACTCCTTCTTTCCTTTATCTGGAGGAGTCTTACCAAACAGTTTCTTGAATTTGGACTTTTTCTTCTTAACTCCTCCTTTTCCTTCCAACTGGGTTACATCCACACTTTTCACCTCTTCATCCTTCAACTTCTTCACTTTATCCCTATCAAAATAAGTCAGATCATAATGCTCTTGGGTTAAATTATCAAGTGAAGGATTATAAAATTTATGAATATGAGATGGATTAGGGATAGGAGGTGTGTCTTCAACACGAGGATCAATGACATCCATGCAATACAAACTCTCATCCTCCTTCGGGTGCTTCATGGCTTCATATAGGGAAATCTTCACTTCTTGATCATCAACCTTTAATGTAATCTTCCCATTTGCCACGTCTAGCACCATCCCCGCCGTAGCTAAGAACGGTCTTCCCAAGATCAGGGGCACGTGCTCATCTTCCTCCATCTCTAGGACTACAAAGTCGGCTGGAAAAATGTGATCTCCAACTCTCACGAGGACGTCTTCAACCACACCTTGAGGTCTAGTAATAGACCGGTCGGCAAGTTGAAGCGTCATCATTGTGGGTTGAAGTTCACCACCTTCCAACTTCTTGAAAAGCGACAAGGGCATGAGATTGATGCTCGCCCCGAGGTCGCACAACGCTCCCTTCTTGATCCCGTTCCCAATGTCACATAAGATCGTGAAGCTCCCGGGATCCTTCAGCTTTGGAGGAAGCGCCTTGTGCACTAATGCACTCACCTCGTGGTTCAACTGCACCAACTTTGGCTCATCCACTCGCCGCCTTTTTGCGATCAAATCGTTCAGAAACTTTGCATAATGCGGCATCTGTTCCAAAGCATCATAAAAAGAAATGTTAATGTGAAGTTGTTTAAAAACATCAAGAAATTTTGTAAATTTTTCATCAAGCTTCTTTTTCATGAAGCGTTGTGGATACGGGACGGGTATCACAGATTTGGGTACCCCCCATTCATCTCTTTCTGTTTCTTTCACTTTATCCCTTGCTTCCTTTGCCTTCTTCCACTTAGGAACTCTCTCAATCTCCTCACTTTCCTTGCCCTTCTGAGACTCATCCATATCTTTATGCTTCTCAAGCCCTTCACTTTCAATCCCCTCATCAACTTGGGGCGTCTCAGAATCAGTAGGCATCTGAGGACCTTCATAGTTGGTTCCACTTCTAAGCTGGATTGCCTTGCAATGCTCTTTCGGGTTCCCCTCCGGCATGGAAGGATATTTTCCCGGCTCTCTATTCACCATCTTTGCAATCTGGCTCATCTGGAACTCTATAGAAGTGAACCTTCGATTGTTCTCTTGTTGAGTTCTAGTCCACTCAACATTCATCTTCTGGAGCTCTTGATCTCGATGATCGTCTTTCTTATGCAGCTCCTTCACATCGTACTCCAAGGATGACAATCGCTTGCTCCCTTCCTCCACCTTCTGAAGAATAGCTCTCAACATCTCCTCGGTTGATGCACCGCCTTCTCCACCAGGAGGTTTTGAACCTGGGTCAACACCCGGAGGAACTGTAATACCCGCCTTTGGGTTAGCATATGAGAAATTCTCATTCTTTCTCCATGTGTTTTGAGGAGGTTGCTGGCCTCCTTGAACTCCTTGTGTGTTCCTCCATTGATTTTGAGGCGGCTGAGGGCCTGGAGGTACAAATGGCTGACCATAAGAAGGTCTTCCAAACTGATTTCCACCTTGGTAGCCATTCTGATTGTAATACGGACCTCCCATGTAATTGGCTACCTCTTGCTGTCCACTTGGTTGGTCTACTCTCTCGTTCTCTACTGCATGCTCTCCAACCAAATTCTTCCCCAACTCGAGGTTGTTGATCTTCTCCATCATGGCCATCAATAGCCTTCTCGTTCCTTCTCCCTCCTCAACCTGATGCACTCTTTGGAAATCTGCATCCACGTTCCAAGCACCGGCATTCGTGACAATGTTGTGCACGATCTCTCTACACCTCTCTATGCCTTGATTCAGGAATGCTCCGCCCGCACAGGCGTCTAAATGGTCTTGCCCCGCCTTGTTGGCACCACTATAGAAGAATGCCATAATATCCCCCTCATTGTACCCATGTTGCGGGCACTCTATCAGCATGTTTGAGTATCTCTCCCACGCTTGACGTAGGTCCTCTCCTTGCTTCTGACGGAAGGAAGAGATCTCAATCCTAGCCTTGATCGTTCTCGATGGAGGGTAGAATCGCTCGAGGAACAGACGCTCGAGCTCAGCCTATGTGGTAATACCTCCCCGCGGGAGCGTGTTGTCGTACCACTCTTTAGCTATTCCCGTCAGTGAGAATGGGAACAGCCTAAGCCTCTTGGCATCTTCAGACATGCCATTGTAATTGAAAGTAGAGGCTATCATGAGAAAGCTCCTCAGGTGAGTGTGAGGATTCTCCTTCCCGATCACCCCCTTGAACTGATTCTCTGTAAGCAGTTTTAAAATTCCCAGGGAAATAGAGAAGTTATTTGCCTCAACAGGAGGCAATGCCACTCCATCGTAGTACCTCTGCGGTTGTGCCGCGAACCTGCCCCGAATAGCCATATTATGATCTGCGTTCTGGGGCACAGGCTGAGGAGCAACAGGTGGTGTTGGTACTTGTTGAACTGGAGGTGGTTGGTACACATGTGGTGGATGATATGGGTATGGTGGATAAGGGTATGGTGGGTATGGGTAATGTTGGTATACTGGGTTGTTGAAAGGGTTATTTGGGTTTTGTGGGTAAGCAGGGTTGTTCAGAGGATTATGGACAAAATTCTGAGCTGGATTGATGACGTTTTGTGCACCCGGGTTTTGGCTCTGACTATCCCCTAACGGATCTTGGTTCTTACTGGTGTTGCCCTCAGTGCCGTCAACCCGGTTCAACCCCTGGTTAAACTCATTCTCGGCATCTTCCAACTCATTATTGATGTCCATTGGTTCTTTCCCTAAGTCGGCCGCGTTCATCCTTCTCAAGAAGGCTCGGTTTCTCCTTGCTATCGTCTCAGGATCTGCAGGTAACCTCTCTTCGCTCGTATTGCCTTGTGAGCGTGTTTTCATAAACCTGACACACTAGCAGAAAGATCAAAACGCAACTGCCTAATGAATGGAAATAAAAATAAAAACAGAAAATAAATCACCCACTACTAACTACTAAGCTATCTACAAGTCCTATTCAAAAGCATACAACGCCATCCCTGGCAACGGCGCCATTGACTTGAAGCGAACTACACTAACTTCTACTAGTAGCTTCCCCGCAAGCGGACGGGTTCACTGTAGTATGGGCAAGTATTGAGACCAAGTATTATCGAACCCAAGGGAAAATGTGTATGCGAACAGATCCCTGAAGATCTACTCGTCGTAGTTAATATGAGTAATGTTTTTGGGTTTTTGAAAGATTAATTAAAAGACTGAATTAAACTAAGTAAACTAAAATACTAAAGAAATCAAATTAACTAAGGGTTGTGTTCTAATGAGAGATGGTGATGCTTAGGATTGGAATCCCTACGTATACTAATGGAGCAGGTACATAATCAGAATAACTGTGACACACAAGAAATAACCTAAGTCTAAGAATGCAAGGTGAAAGCTCATGATTCTAAACCCTAATACTTTACCCTAACACTCGACTTCACTAATCTACTAACAAGTTAATAGATTGTGCTTAATTAATGAGACCCTAATTTAACTAATGGTGATGCGGCCGTCCTCCATAGCTAAACCGGTAGATTAATTAACCTCTTCTAAATCCTCTCGTTAAGACTACTAGTTGATAAAGAGTGATGCGGTCGTCCTCTCCCTAACACTTTCGTACGAAATTCAAGAATAAAGTTAAGATTGATTTTAAGAATTCATTAATTAAGAGAATTAAAACTAAACGTTACGAATTATCCTAATTACGTACCCACAACCTACTTCTACGAGTTCATCCTACCCTAAGCATGCAAGGGTTCTAGCCTAACATGGTGGTTTGAATAATAAAATCAATCACAAGAACAAAAATCATATGCATAATTAAATTAACGAAAGAAATCAAGAACATAAACGAAAGAACAAATTAAAGTCTCTAAAGAAATATATATAAATCTGAAAAAACTAGGTTTAATCGTCTCAAAGAGTAAAGAAAGAAAGAATTAATCTAATACGTTCAAAAGAAATACTAAAACTAAGAATTCGTAAATTAAAACCTCGATTACAACGTATAAAATTCTTCAAAACTCCCTTCCAAGCTTTCTCCTCGCTCAAAATATGTAAAAATATGTGTTGGTATGTGGTTATATGTGAAAATATGCTTGGAAGGGGTATATATAGGCTTTGGGACGAATTTGGGCGATTTTGGGCCAAAAACACGCAAAAACGCTCGAGCGGGACAGCTCGAGCGCCCCATTCTAGCTTGGTGGTCGAGCGGGTCAAGAGGTCGAGCGAGGCGCTCGACCGCTGGCTGTACACATGTTCGTAAAACCTTCATAACTTCTCAACCGGGAGTCCGTTTTGGCCGATTCAAAGTCCTACGAACTCCTCTTTTCGCCCTCTATCCATCTATGAAAACCAAAGAGACAAATTAATAAGTTTATAAAAATGATACTCATTTGACTCCAAACACTCGTCGAAAATACTCAAAACATGGGCAAATCCGGCACCAAAACATAACAATTTCACGCCTAATCAAGGCGCACTACCTTCGACTTTCCATATGGAAGTTTCCTCCAAGCAAAAGAGCTTCTCATCCGGGAATGTCTCCTTAACTTCCTCTTTGTCCTCCAATGCACTTTCCTATCTTTCCAATCGGGATAAGTGGTCCGCTATATAATTCTCCTTTCCTTTCTTGTCAACGATGTCTAGGTCAAATTCTTGCAGAAGTAGTATCCATCTAATCACTCTTGGTTTAGAATCCTTTTTGTTCATCAGATAACGAATGGCTACGTGATCGGTGTAAACTGTGGTCTTCGCCCCCACCAAATAAGGCCGAAACTTGTCCACAGCGTACACCACGGCTAGAAGCTCTTTCTCGGTCGTCGTGTAATTCAACTGAGCCGAGTTGAATGTTTTGCTAGCATAATATATGACGTGAAAACGGCCTTCACGAATTTGCCCCAAAGCTACTCCCATGGTGTAATCACTTGAGTCACACATTAACACAAATGGCTCTCTCCAATCGGGAGTTATCAAGATCGGAGCACTCACCAAAGCTTCCTTTAGCTTCCTGAAAGCATCAAGACATTCATCAGAGAACACATAAGGAGTATCTTTTTCTAATAATTGAGACAAAGGTTTAGAAATCTTAGAGAAATCCTTGATGAAACGACGATAAAATCCTACATGACCCAAGAACGATCGAATTCCCTTCTCGTTTGTAGGAGGAGGAAGCCTCTCAATAGCAACAATCTTTGCTTTGTCAACCTGCAATCCTTTTGAAGATACATGGTGACCAAGAACGATCCCCTCCTTAACCATAAAATGACATTTTTCCCAATTAAGGATGAGGTTCGTTTCTTGGCACCTCTCAAGAACAAGTTCCAAATTGTTAAGGCACAAATCAAAAGAATCACCAAAGACAGAAAAATCATCCATAAACACCTCCATCACATTTTCTATCAACCCGTGGAAAATAGCCATCATGCACCTTTGAAACGTAGTCGGTGCATTGCAAAGCCCAAAGGGCATTCTCCTAAATGCAAACGTTCCATATGTGCATGTTAATGTCGTTTTCTCTTGGTCTTCAAGGGCAATCATGATTTGATTGTACCCCGAATAACCATCAAGAAAGCAATAGTACTCAAAGCCACCCAACCGGTCCAGCATTTGATCAATAAAAGGAAGAGGGAAATGGTCTTTTCGGGTGGCTTTGTTCAATTCCCTATAATCAACACAAACTCGCCAACCCGTTGCTACCCTAGTGGCTATAACTTCATTAGTTTCAGTGGTGATTGCAGTCATTCCCCCTTTCTTAGACACACAATGTAACGGAGACACCCATGGACTATCGGAAATTGGGAAAATCATGTTGGCATTTAAGAGTTTTAAAATTTCTTTCCTAATAACCTCTTGAAGTATAGGGTTCACTCTCCTTTGACTTTGTACAACCGGCTTACAATTCTCTTCTAACCTTATTTTATGCATGCAAATAGCAGGGTTAATTCCCTTAAGATCTTCTATGCTCCAACCTAGGGCCGATTTGTGTTTTCTAAGGACATCCAACAACTTGTCTAACTCACACGAATTTAAAGAAGAAGAAACAATTACCGGTAGGAGTCCTTCACTATCCAAGTAAGCATACTTGAGGTGCTCAGGAAGGTCCTTTAGCTTGTCCTTCTTTTCTTTGTTAGGTTCTCTCCCCGGAACGGGTATGAATAGAGATGGAGTATCCAATCTTGCTTGCTTGACCTCCTCTACTTTCCTTTCCTCCAAAGACCGTGCCTCATCTTCTTCTCCATCATTCATAAACCTATCATCACAAAAGACAAACATTTCATTAGAATGGCACATAAGCATAGGAAGTACATAATCTTTAGTTAAGAGATTGTAAGAAGATTCTTCCCAAGCCTCTTCAAGGTATAAGTCGATGACATCAACCGCATGACATTCCTCCTTCTCCATGGGATGTTTCAACGAAGCATTGATGGAGAAATTAATCTCATCTCCATTTAGTTTCAAGGTGACCTTCCCTTTGTGGACATCTATCACCGCTTGGGCGGTTGATAAAAATGGTCGACCAAGGATTAATGGGACGTCTTTGTCTTCTTCCATCTCCATCACAAAGAAGTCCGCAGGAAATGTGAAATTGTCTACTTTGAAAATCACATCTTCAACAAAACCGTTGGGGAATGTGGTCGACCCATCCGCCAATTGAAGCGTGATTGTGGTTGGTTCCAATTCTCCTTGACTCAAACTTTTGAAAATCGAAAACGACATTAAATTGATACTTCCGCCGAGATCGCACAATGCATTTCTAACTACCCCGTTCCCCATATCGCATGCGAGTGTAAAGCTCCCCGGATCCTTCATCTTTTGAGGTAGGTTCCGTTGAAGAAGTTCACTACACTCTTTTGTCAACTTTACCATTTCCGGTTCCTCCACCCTCCTTCTTCTTTCTAATATATCTTTCAAGAATTTCGCATAACTTGGCATCTGTTCAATGGCTTCATAAAACGGGATGTTGATGTAAATCTTCTTGAACACTTCAAGGAATTTTCTAAATCTTTCGTCTAGCTTCTTCTTCATAAACCGTTGAGGAAATGGAATCGGTACCAACGACTTTGGTACCCCACATTCATCCACCTCAACGTTGCTCTTGTTTTCTTTATCCATCTTGACTTTCTTCCATTTAGGGATGACTTCTTCTTTCACGGTTTCTTCCACTTTTTGCTTCCCTCTTTCCAAACGTCTCTTTTCATGTTCTTTATCCTCTTCATTATTCACCTCCTCTTGCTTCCCCTCAACACTTTCATATGGTTTTTCACCTTCACTTTCATCCTCTAGTGGTGGCATGGAAGGTCCTTCATACCTTGCTCCGCTCCTCAGTTCTATGGCTTGGCAATGCGCCCTTGGATTTATCTCGGTGTTGGATGAAAACTTTCCTTTGTTTAATTGAGGACCCAAAGCATTTGCGATTTGTCCAATTTGATATTCGAGAGCTTTGAATTGAGTATCATGCTGCTCCAACTTAGTCTCCTTCTTCTTATCCGACTCCTCCAATCTTTGGCCAACCTCCTCAATCCTCCGATTATTCTCTTCCATCCTTCGATTACTTTCCTCCATTCTCCGGTTCATTTCCTCCATATTCTTCAACATTAATTGAAGAGTCTCATCGGTATTCCCCTTCCCTTCATGATTAGGAGGTTTGGACCCCGGGTCTACCCCCGTTGGTAATTGAATCACTCCTCTAGGGTTTCCATATGAGAAATTTTCACGTTTCCTCCATGGTTGATTTGAAAATCCTCCTTGATGGTACACATTGTTAGGAGGAGAGACTCCTTGAAACCTTGCTTGAAATGGTGGTGCTTGATACGGTTTTTGACTTTGTACGTTATTTTGATACCCTCCTTGGAATTGTTTTCTTCCCATATAGTTCACTTCTTCACTTGATGATTGAACATTAGGGCTTGCTTCCACTTGTCCTACTTGCACATGAGAAGAAGGTAGGTTGAGATTTCCTAATTTGTCGATCAAAGCCATCATGACACTCTTCAAACCATCGTTTTGTTCTTCCAAAGCAGCAATTTTATCTCTTTTTCCTCCTCCACTTGAACTACAAAATGAATCATTTGCAGCGATGTTGTCAATGATCTCATTGACTTGTTTCACAGTTTTCGACCACACTGAGCCTCCAGCACTAGAGTTGAGATGGTTTCTATCCCATTCATTGAGCCCTATGGTAAAATATAGGATAGTCTGGACCTCGGGTAGACCGTGCTGAGGACACGCCAGCAGCAAACTTTGATACCTTTCCCAAGCATCGGTTATGGATTCTCCATGAAATTGCTAAAACTTCGTAATGGCCTCTTGAGCTTTGAGAACCTTGGAAGGGGGGTAGAACTTCTTTAAGAACTGAGTACTCAAATCCTCCCAAGTATTTGCCATATGGTTCATGTTCTGTATCCATTTCTTGGCCCCTCCCCTTCAGCGTGAACGAGAAGAGTCGTAGCATCTTAGCATCGTGTGAAACTCCAGGGTATTTTACGGTTTCACAAACCTCCATAAAGTTTCCCAAATGAACATGGGGGTCTTCTCGTTCATCTGATCCATCAAATTGCGATTCTCTCAACATACGGAGCAATGCGGGGCTCACTTCAAATTTCTCGGCTACAATATGCGGCCTTGCTATTCCATCATAAAACTCCTTCATCTTAGGTTCATAAAAATCTTTAAGGAGCGGCTCACGATCTTGTGGATTGGGCTCGGGTTGGTAGACAGGTTGATGATTCGGGTTGTTTTGAGGTGGATTTTGGCATTTGAGGAATAGGGTAAGGATAAGGATAGGGGTAGTTTGGTGGATATTGAGGTGGGTACGGGTGATAGTTGGGTGGTTGTTGGTAGTGATGAGGTTGTTGATTTTGAGGGGGAGGGTAGTTGTATGGGTAAGGTGGATAAGGTTGGACGTTTTGTAGTTGATGGAACGGGTTTCCTCCTTGAACTTGTCTTAGATGAAGATCATTTCCTCCATTTCTTCCTTGAGCCACTTGTGGATTCCCATTTCCGTTCCCACCATTCGCAACAAACCCCTCATTCACCGGTTCTCCTTCACCATTATGACTTCCTTCACCCACATTGGCTTCGTTCAGCTCCATATTTCTATTTCCTCCTCTTCTACGATTTCTTCCTTAATTTCGTCAAGTCGTAGCTTCAATCTCCAAATCTATCGGAATGAGTTGTGCTCCACTAGACCTAGTGTTCATACTCCTACACAAATACCAACGTATCAAACCGACCTCAAGAAACGAAAAGAAAGCAAAAAGCAATTAACAAAAATGAAAGAAATAACAAAACAACACGCAACGAAATTAAATCAACTAAGAACACACGTCACCTCCCCGACAACGGCGCCAAAAACTTGATTGCAAAATTCGTTTAGGTACAAATTCTAACTTCTCGCAAGTGAACGAGTTCGTTGTATTGTAAGCAATTGACCAAGTTAAAAATTTATCGAAACCAAAGGAAGTGGAAAGTGTTCTTAGGACTCAATCTCAAAGTTGACATGATGCTATATTTAAAAAGTTTTCAGGTTTGGTTTAAGCTAGAAAATGTAAATGACAAGTAATTAAAATCAAATAACTTCTAAGCAAGAAAATAAACAACTAATCTAACTTCGTGTGACGAAGTGCAAGGGAGAGATATGACCTAAATAGTTTCCATTATGTGATCCTTAGGTTCAAACATTGAATTATGCCAAAATCTTGATTGTTCATGGATTATAACAAGTGACACTTCACCTAAATATTCAACAGACTATCAAACGTTTAAGGCTTATTGACGGTATCCTTGTTCACAACACTTTAGTAAATACTTCAAATAGTAATATGCTCAGTTTAACGTGGTTCAGAGACTCAAGCTCTTACATCCACGGCCTGATTTAACAGGAAATCCACTAACTTGGATTCTTGTTTTTAATGTGCCAAGGTGCACAAATACACTGGACTCACGCCACTCCCTGGGCTGCCTCTCCTCACTAACTAACTTCAACCAACAAACCTAACTAGAGGGTTTTGGTTTCTCCAACTATGTGAGGTTTTCCCTTACAATGTGTTAGCCTTAAGCTAAGATTGGGAAAATCTCTCTAAGCTAAGAGTTACTAGCTGAACACTAATTTGTGTATATATGAAGACCCTAATGGTCAGTGTACAAGATTTGAATCGTGCCTCCTTATAACTCCCACACAATGCACTAAAAGACTCACACCTTCACAGCTCGTAGGTGTTGTTTTTCTAACTCCACACACACACTTACAACGAAGCTATGAGCTTGTATTTATAATGAGGATTCAAATGTATCCGTTGGAGGGGAAATACATTTGAATCCAACATTTAATGGTTTCAACCACTTTTCTTGGAATGCGGCCTTGTCAGTGTCAGATTTGCTGCCTTATGCTGATTGGTCCACGTGGACTAGATCCAACGGATCTTTGACTCAGTGGGTTGGCCAGAGCCCACTAACTTTAGGTAGCTTCATCCTTCACTGACTGATGATCTTCAGTGGACTGAAACGTCTTTAGTGTAGTTGTCCTTCAGTTGACTCTTTGAAGATCTTTCCAAGATGTTTGTCATAAAGCTGAATGACAAATTTCTCTGACCACGGTAGCCTGACTCCTTCAGGGCCTACTTGGTGCAGCATTGATCCTCCTGATCATGCTCTTCACTGAGTGGTCCACCTGACTTAGCTTAGATCAGGCTGGCTTACACTCAGTAGGACATCCTTCAGGCTTCTCTTGAGATTCAGGTTTCTGGCTTGGCTTCAGTTAGTTCTTCTTGGTGTCATCTTGATATCCTCAGGCTGTGTTGCAGAGTTCCCCCTCAACTGAACAGCCTATTCTACTGAGAGCTAACCTAGCCTGACCTGAAACAAAAAATACTATCCTGACTGCTTTCAAACCTATCACATGTTGTTTTGGAAAATCATCAAAACTAAATCATATCCCAACAATCCCCCTATTTTGTTTAGGTTTCCCGAAGTGGCAATGTAGAGATTATGCGACTTCACAAATATACCCTTAGATTTGCCTATAAATTTACTCCAAGTTCTTTTTTTTCCAACAAAATTAAAATTTAATACTTACTCTATAAAACTAGAACTTTGAATTCATAAAGTGCAAAAATAACTCTACTTTTACCATTTGTCCCTTTTTATTAGTGGGGATATTTAAATGGTCACTAGTCCATATTTTATTACATGAATATGTAAATTACTAGTTAGATCCCCGCGATTTCGCGGGTTTAAACTAAAATAATTAAAAGATATTTTATTAATTAAAAAACTCGTTATACTAATAAAGTATAATAATTTATTTTAGATTATATTTTACATTAAAATGACTCATGATTATTTTAGTATGGATTGTTTTAAAGTATTATTAATCTCATCAGGAGTATCATTAATCTTATCAGGAGTATTACAACCATTACAATATAATATACCATTGACCCAAAATAATTATACTCTGAATGAGATTAATGATAATCCGCATAAATTAATGATACTTTAGAATTGTTTCATGATAAATTCATCATAAACTATTTTTATATAATACATTACCTCTATTTTATCGTTAAAATATTGATTAAAACTAAATATTTTTATGGATGATTCAATATATGTTATTTATAAATATATTAAAATGAAAAAAATTATATATATATATATATATATATATATATATATAACACTCAAAAGTAGAGTAATTATTACGAATTTCTAAAATTAATTATCTTTTTATAGTATATTTTTATAATTTATTGAACTTTTATGTATATAAATTAAATATTAAAAATATGAAACATTGCTAAAATATAGCTTTAATTTTAATATCTAAATGTGAGATTCAATATTTTTGGTGTATCTAAATGTCTAAAAAAAAAAGAACAAATCAACTATTTTTTTATATAATGAAATAAATATCATATTAACTATTACTCTCTCCGTTCATTTTTAAAATTTTCAAGATTATGGAAATATTGTTTTATATACCCTCTAATATTAACACAAACATCTCTAATGTATACTTCATGTTACATTATTTAGTAATATACCGTTAAACAATAAACTAACTACCCTAAATAAATTAGAAATGACCAAAATACCCCAATTTTACCCTTTTGAATACTAATATACATAATTTTCATTAAAAATTACACAATTTCATATGAACAATCTAAAAAGGGATGGCGTGAATACAAATTTCTAAAATTTTATTATAAACAACATTTGTTGTACACTTCAATGGTTAACCTTCTGAATCAAGGCAAAAGAAATTCAATCAATCTCTACCTCATTTTTTTTTTTTTTACTTTGGATACTGCAACATATAGCTGACCGAGTGTGAAAATCGGCATAGGAATGTACAACCCAACAGTGAAAATGGATTGACCTCGACATTTATTAAAAGTAATCGTGAAGCACAGTAAATGTACCTCCTCCCCTTACCTAGCCTACTTCATCCAAATTTTCCTATTAAAAATTATGTTCTGACAAAATAATCGTAGAACAACAATACTATATATATATATATTTTTTAAAATAACAATACCCAAAAATAAAACTAAAAAATTTATTCGTTAATATGAATGAAAACCCTATGTGTGTGTGTGTGTGTGTGTTTACGTGGATTCAAGGATTTATGTGATCTAATTAATAACGTGTAGGTTTTTTTAATAGAATAGAATAAAATAAATTCTAGGGCTTATCTGACCCTACAAGATAAATTGAAGGACCAATTTAATAAAAAAAAATCTTAAAATAAAATATTATAAGAACGTTTTGGCAATTTAATATATATATATATATATATATATATATATATATTAGAAAATTCAAGAAGAAGCTATATCGTCATGGGTGAAGTTTGATGATGTGTCAACTTTTTAATGGATCCCTAACGTCGGACAGGGCGAATATTATTTTTTATCGTAGAAAGCTCATCTAATGTCTCCCCTCTAATCTAATCCCAAAACCCTCTTCTTAGAGCAAAATTATATTTTTTGGCGCGTGTTCTGCATCCCGGGAAGAAAATTATTTTATGAATTTCTTTTTAAAAGAAGGTGAAAGAAAAAGTTGGCAACCAGATGAAAATCAATCTCATAAGAACATGTAGAGTGTGAAGATTTTAGTGTTAAACTATAAAAGTAAATCATAATTATCACATACATTAAACATATTAACTTCACAATTATATGTAAATGCATATTACATAGCGGAAATGATCATATGACCAACGCTGCGCACAAACTTATATGTCCACAACGAATATGATAATAACACATAAGCACACATAACTTATAATGCTTAGTGGTTATATTGAAATTTGATAAATTTGGTGGTTAGTGTTTCAAAGGACGTGGGTGTAAGTATTTTATGTTAAATTAATACATAATTTTATAGTGGGTTAATATTTAGTAAAAAAAAAAAAAGAGGTGGTGAATTTAGAATTAATGAACCGTGGCCTAGATAGTTGCAACTTATAATAAATGAATATGTGTGAAACTTGTTCATACATAAACCACTTTATAAAAAAATTTAGTAGAACAAATCATACTCTTTACTGCAATCAACTTCTCCCTCTAGTGAAACAATTCATACCCTTCATACCCCTAAACTCATACTCTTTATTGGAAATAAATTGTACCCTCCACAACTAATACGCTTTAGTGGAAACGACTAATATCTTTTAATGAAACAATTCATACTCTTCAACGTGGTTCATGTATGAACCAATTTCACTCTATACTTTGCCATAATAAATGTTAGACAAAGTCGAGTGTGAAATTGGTTCATATATAAATCATTGAAGGGTATTAATTGTTTTCACCGAAGAATATTAGTTGCTTTCATTGAAGAGTATTACTTATATACACTGAAGAGTCTTAGTTGTTCCGTAAAAACAAACTAAGACTCTTTAGTGAAAACAACTAATACCCTTCAGTGAAAACAACTAATATTCTTCAATGATTCATGTATGATCTAATTTCACTCTAAAAAAACTCTAAATTATATTATAAATAATTGTGTATTGATTTGATTAAAAATTAATAATTACTATCATATTTAATTTTTAATAAATAGCAAAAATAAACTTGTTTATTTTTAAAGTAGTTAAATAAAAATAAAGTCAATGATGTTTATAAAACTTTCAAAAAATAAAATATATATTAATAAGAATAAAAAGTACATGAACAAAATTAACAACAAAAATTAGTACCTCGTGTCATGATGAAATTCAACAAAATGAATTAATTATTTAAATAGTTTGCAATTTAAATACTTACTTACATTAATCTGAATGTGGAAAAGAATTATACTATTGAAAGTAGACAAAATATAGTGTGGAAATAGTTGTTTTCACTGAAGAGTTTTAGTTTGGTTAGTGAAAACAACTAATACTCCTTAGTAAAAATAATGAATATCCTTCAATAATTCATGTATGAATCAATTTCACTTCTTATACTCTTAAAAATATCACATACTTAACCAAGAGTATCAAGTATTTGACTAAGAGTCTCAATTTCTTTTATCAATATAAATTAATTGAAAAATAAAATAATAAGTAAATCTATATGTTTTATACAAAAATCAATGCCCGTTTTTAGAAAATAAATTATCAAAACATGAAAATCAGATTTCACGCATAGGTAACCTACTTTTGTTTGCCGTTAATTAAATTCTAGTATAAAATTATAGTAACTATTAATTAGTAAATACAATATTTGATATTATATATATATATATATATATATATATATTTTTTTTTTCTGATAATTATAATTATATAAAAATGTATACATTTAAACAATAGGATAGAGAAGCGCATCGATATAATCACCATAGATTATTAATTATTGTACAACTATTCTAAAAAAGAAAGTGTGTGTAGTTCTTAGGAATAGTCTAGTCAACACGAATCTATAAGAAATTAAAGTATAAGAAGGAAATAAAATGGTCAAATATACCATAATTTGGAAATAAAAATTTATTTGACAAATAAATATCACATAATTAATACAATTTATGGAATTATATATTCTAATATATACATTTTTGTAATACTATAACCTCTTTTAAAAATAAAGTATAATATCAATAAATAATTATTTATATACCGTAAAAAAAAGAATAATTATTTATATTAAACAAATATTTAACTCAAATGGAAATTTATGTTGAAAAGTTTGACCAATATTAATATAGAATAAACATTAATGCATAATTAAAATCAATGTAGTATATACTAATTTTGGAATTTATGAATTTTTGTATAATTGGGAAGGAATAAATCGTGCAGATACATATAGCCTATGTTGCACGGGTGCGGGTGCGGGGTGCGGGAGCGATACGACACGGGTGCGGGGATACGGAGTTTTTCAAAAAGTTTAGGATACGATTCGGCAAGGATACGTCTATTTAAATTTATTTTTATTATATATAATACATGTAATAAATTTAAAATATAGAAAAAAATTATCTAAATATGCAACAATTAAATATTAAATATAATTAACTTACACAAGTCATAATAAAAATTTCAATCTACATATTTATACAATGGCCAACTCACATTAACATCATTATCATTATCACTTGTCATAACCATTATCTCTAGAAAATTGAATAATTACTAAAAAATTAGAAAGCATATATATTTTAGAAATTTCTCCAAATTATTTAATTATATAAGAATTAAGAAATTGAAATACTTGGTTGGATGATGTATTATTTGATTTGTTTGTTGACTAATATATTTAATTATTTATATTTTAATATTAAATTTTAAAAAAAATTACAAAAATTAATAAATTTTGTAATATTTTATCCGATTCGCGTATCCCCCACGTATCCCCCGCGTATCCCTCACGTATCCTTGGAGGGGGATACGCGTATCCAACTTAAAAAAAATTAAAAAAAAATCGGATACGCCACGTGGCGTATCGGGTGCGAATCCGACGCGAATCGCACCCGCACCCGTATCCCCCGCGTATCCGATACTGCATACCCCCAAAATTTGAAGAATCCGTGCAACATAGCATATAGCATAACCAATTAGTGAACGAAATTTTAGGCATAAAAATAGGTGCGTTAATTAAGAGAATCCAAGATAGCATGAAAATAGGAAGTTTAAAAAAAATTAATAACCGTTAGGATGAATTTTCCCAAAAAAAAAAAAATCTTTTGACATGATATATTAATATTATATAGAATAAACATTAATGCATAATTAAAATCAATGTAATATATACTAATTTTGGAATTTATGAATTTTTGTATAATTGGGAAGGAATAAATCGTGCAGATAGATATAGCATAACGAATTAGAGAACGAAATTTTAGGCATAAAAATAGGTGTGTTAATTAAGAGAATCCAAGATAGCATGAAAATAGAAAGTTTAAAAAAAATTAATAACCGTTAGGATGAATTTTCCAAAAAAAGAAAAAAAAAATTCTTTTGACATGATATATTAATATTAAATCAATTAAAAAATAAATTAACAACATTAATTTCGGACCTATTAAATTGATTATTGTTTTAATTTCGAACCTATTCAAATATTCAAGTTAATTAATAATATTTGATTGCCAATTAAAATTCGATTAATAAACATGTAATATGAGTGTCATTATCCCATAATTTATGTATCATGATTTACGTTCAAAATATCAAATGCCAATATAATGATAATAACATAAAATGTGGCTATCTTTTGGGTCAAATTAAGCCTATTGAAGAAAAACAATTGAGACTATTGATTCTTTTTTCCAAACACTTGAGACTATTAATGATAGAAAGACGTGAAAACAGTGCACACTTTCAGGAGAATAGTTATAATGATAGAAATTAATTAAATATAATTATCAAACATACTCTAATTAGTGTACGGTTTAAAAAAACAATTACGATAAGATATACATTTTAGATAAAACAAAATCAAAATAATGGCAGAATTTAAATGTTGTGAATTGGGATGGATTATTTTTTACTGTAGTATTAATTATCCTAAAATTAATGAAATAAAAGAGTTTACAGTAATGTAATTGTAACATATTAATTAAAATGCATGTCCAAATTATAAAATATAACTCCTTATTAATTAATTAATTATAATTGTCAAACATTAGATATTTGTATATGAAGTGCCTTTTATGGCAAATTTGAAAGTTTGGGGCTTGTGATGAATATGGTAATAATGGTATTATTACTACTTTGATGAATTTAAGTTGAGCAATCAATGGATTAAAATAAGTGTAACAAAAATTAACAATTAAAACATATACATACTATTTTCATAAAACATATACGCGTCGTAGTTAATATGAGTGTGTTGTTTTTGGGTTTTTTTGGAAAGATTAATTAAGCTAACTAAATTATCCTACGAATGCAAAAGGAAAATTAAACTAAATATCTAAGGTGTATATGCACGTATGAGATGGTGATGCTCAGGATAGGAATCCCTACGTATACTAACGGAGCAGGTACATAATCAAAATAACTGTGACACACAAGAATTAACCTAAGTCTAAGAATGCAAGGTGAAAGCTCAAGATTCTAAACCCTAATACTTTACCCTAACACTCGACTTCACGAATCTACTAACAAGTTACTAGATTGTGCTTAATTAATGAGACCCTAATTTAACTAAGGTGATGCGGTCGTCCTCCTTCGCTAAACTGGTAGATGAATTAACCTTTTCTAAACCCTCTCGTTAAGACTACTAATTGTTATTGAGTGATGCGGTCGTCCTCTCTCTAACACTTTCGTACTAAATTCAAAGGTAAAGTGAAGATTAATTATAAGAATTCATTAACTAAGAGAATTAAAACTAACGTCACAAGTTATCCTAATTACGTACCCACATCCTACTTCTACGAGTTCATCCTACCCTAAGCATGCAAGGGTTTTAGCCGGACATGGTTGTAACAAACATAAAAGCAATAGAAGAAACTACGAACATAAACATAATGAATTGAACGAAGAAAATAAGAAACATGAACTAGGGTTTTAAAGAAATAAATACTAAGAACTGAAATTGAATTAATAAAAACAAAATTTAAACGTGTTCAAAGTAACGAACTAATGATAAGAAACTAAGAATTGAAAAGAAACTAGAATTCGTATGAAAAACCTCAACAAAACGTAAGTAAAGCTTGCTCGTTCTTCTCCTCTTCCTCTCTCTAAAAACTAAGTCTAAAGTGATTTCTAAAAGTCCGGGTATCCCTCAAAACGTGTTTGGAAGAGGTATATATAGGCACGGGTCGAAACGGGAGTTAATGGGCCGAAAATACGCATCCGGAGGCAAAAATCCAAGGTTGCTCGAGCAAAATGCTCGAGCGGTCCCGCTCGAGCAGTGTAGCTCGAATGACACAATCGCTCGAGCGGTTCCGCTCGAGCCGGTCGAGCGCTGAAATCACACTGTATGTTTTGGGCGCTCGAGCAATTCGCTCGAGCGGTGTCGCTCGAGCTGCTCGAGCGCAAGAAAAGTTCTGTACGTTTAGGCGCTCGAGCACTGTGCTCGAGCGGGGGCGCTCGACCTAGTCACTCGAGTGACTTACAACTCCTCCCAACTGATACTTTTCCTCGTCCGCACTAATACTAATCGTATTTCTTCAATATCTTCTCATCGGGGCATCCGTTTGAGTCGATTCAAAGTCCTACAAACTCCGTTTTTCGTCCTCTATTCACCTATGAGCATCAAAGAGACAAATTCATCAACGTGTAGAAATAATGCTCAATTGACTCTAAATACTCTATAAACTCGACCAAGATTGGGGTATTTCAAGCTACGAATCATGACAATTTCACGCCTAATCAATCCCCCCCCCCAAACTTACCATGTTGCTTGTCCTCAAGCAACGAAATAATAAGTCAAGTGAAATTGTTAGGAATGAATCAAGAATCAATCATGCAAGCTAATTGAACTCGAACTTCAAAGATCGATCACACGTATACTAACTCACCCCCTTCATCATACTCATGCAACAACAACAAGACCCACCAAGATCAAACATGGATGTGCACTCAACGATGTGTTTCACTCCCTCACAAGTGTATATCAATGATAAAGGACTCACTCAACAATCAATCACACATATCGGCAGCCATAGGCTTGTAAGCACTCTCAACTCCGACCATACTCTAGAAATCAATGCCGAATCAAAAAGGACTTTTCTCAAGGTTGTAATGTAGGCTCTTTGGACAGGTGGGATAACAATATAAGGTAAAGTGACTAAAGTGAATGGAGAATAGAAAATCAAACTTTGGCACTTCGAGATTAGGAACATACTACTTCAAACATTTTCAATCAACACCCTTTCAACTCCATACTCTCAACACTTCAAATTTTTTTCTTTCTCACTCTTTCACTTTTTTTTTTTCAATCATTTTTTTTTCTTTTTTTTTCGCACAAACACATGAGCTCATTTTTTTCTTTTTGCTCATTCTCAATTTTCTTTCTCTTTTTCTCACATCTCAAAACTTCATCACACCTTCTTCTCATATTCACTCAACAAACAACATTTTCCTTTTTCAACTCAATTCACTCCCTTCATATTCACACTTTCCTATTCTCCACTCAAATTGGGATAAAAAGGCTTAGGAATTGGAATAGTGTTCATATGTGCTAGCAAATAAAATAGGCTTTAGGCTCAAAGGGGCTAACAAGGAATTCAATGTCATTGGTAAGGAAAATTTTGGCTAAGTGACTCAATAAAATCAAAGATGGCCTAAGATCACATTCGGCATTTCAAACTAGACACAATCAAGAAGCAAGAGCACACACAAGTTCTGGCATCCTCTAAGGTGACGATTCACTCACAAACAAAGATATTAAATAATGCATCAAAATCTCATAAGGCTCAAAAGCTCACAGCTTTTACATCCATGCTAGTCCTAGTGAATTCTCACTCTCATCACACAAGCACTCAAAAGAAAACTCATAAGCATACGGGTTCTCTCCCTAATCAGCTCAAACTCAAACACTCACACAAAAGAATTTCTAACTCACTCTTACAACTCACTCTACTCATCAAATCATACTCAAAGATAGCAATCAACAAGCATAAGATGATTGATAGGCATAAAATATGCAATAGCGAGTCAACTCAAAATCACCCCAAGGAGTATCTCAACAAACTAATAATCAATCAAACTCAACTCAAAGATAAGGACGTGCATGCATGTGCAATGTAATCATAAAACAAATAAAAAAAACTCCACCCCCCCAAACTTCGACTTTGCTAGAGGTCTAAGTTTGGGGTTGTGGGTTACCTCAACCAAATAATCCCGTTTCTCTCACTAGCTTTGCACACTTCCTTGTCTCAAGTTGGTTCCTTCAATCTGAATAACTCCATGATACCTTTACTCCTTTAGAGACAAGCCTACAAGCAACTCACTCAACTATGAGGTTAAACATACGACTCAAAATACTCCCTAATAATATAAAAAGACACTAAAAATAAATAAAAGCAAATAAAAATGGGTTGCCTCCCATTCAGCGCTATTTTTAAGGTCCTCATGCTGGACCAAGCTCAAAGGAGCTTATGGGACATCATACTCAAATTTACCTCCCTTACTCTCATAAGAGTGGTGTTTGAACTCCTTTCCTTTATGCCCCACCATCATGAGCTCTTTTGCTTCCTTCCCCACCTCAAGTGGTATAGGTCTCAACTCCTTCTTGCCTCTATCTGGAGGAGTCTTACTAAACAATTTCTTGAATTTTGACTTCTTCTTCTTAACTCCTCCTTTCCTTTCTAACTGGACCACGTTCACTTTCTTCACCTCTTCATCCTTCAACTTCTTCACTTCATCCCTATCAAAATAATCAAGATCATAATGCTCATGGGTTAAATAATCAAGTGAAGGACTAACAAAATCATGAATATCAGAAGGATTAGGGATAGAAGGCGTGTCTTCAACACGAGGATTAATTGCATCCATGCAATACAAGCTCTCATCCTCCTTCGGGTGCTTCATGGCTTCATATAGGGAGATCTTCACTTCTTGATCATCTACCTTCAATGTGATCTTCCCATTTGCCACATCTAGCACCATCCCCGTCGTAGCTAAAAATGGTCTTCCCAAGATCAGGGGCACGTGCTCATCTTCCTCCATCTCTAGCACTACAAAGTCAGCTGGAAAAATGTGATCTCCAACTTTCACTAGGACGTCTTCAACCACACCTTGAGGTCTAGTAATAGACCGGTCGGCAAGTTGAAGCGTCATCATTGTGGGTTGAAGTTCAACACCTTCCAACTTCTTGAAAAGCGACAGTGGCATCAAATTAATGCTCGCCCCGAGGTCGCACAACGCTCCCTTCTTGATCCCGTTCCCAATATCACATAGGATCGTGAAGCTCCCGGGATCCTTCAGCTTCGGTGGCAGCCCCTTGTGCACTAATGCACTCACCTCGTGGTTCAGCTGCACCAACTTCGGCTCATCCACTCGCCGTCTTTTCGCAATCAAGTCCTTCAAAAACTTTGCATAATGCGGCATCTGTTCCAAAGCATCATAAAAGGGAATATTAATATGCAGTTGTTTAAAAACATCAAGAAATTTTGCAAATTTTTCATCAAGCTTCTTTTTCATGAAGCGCTGTGGATACGGGACGGGTATCACAGATTTGGGTACCCCCCATTCATCTCTTTCTGTTTCTTTCACTTTCTCCCTTGCTTCCTTTGCCTTCTTCCACTTAGGAACTCTCTCACCCTTCTCAATGCCTTCCTCTTCAAGCTCTTTGCTCGCTTGAGTGCTTTCAGAATCAGCAGGCATCTGAGGACCTTCATAGTTGGTTCCACTTCTAAGCTGGATCGCCTTGCAATGCTCTTTCGGGTTCCCCTCCGGCATTCTATTCACTGACTTTGCAATCTGGCTCATCTGGAACTCTAAAGAAGTGAACCTTCAATTGTTCTCTTGTTGAGTTCTAGTCCACTCAACGTTCATCTTCTGGAGCTCTTGATCACGTTGATCACCCTTCTTATGCAACTCCTTCACATCGTACTCCAAGGATGACAACCGCTTGCTTCCCTCCTCCACCTTCTGAAGGATCGCTCTCAACATCTCCTCAGTTGATGCACCGCCTTCTCCACCCGGAGGTTTAGACCCCGGATCAACACCTGCAGGAACAGTAACACCAGCTTTTGGGTTAGCATAAGAAAAATTATCATTCTTCCTCCATGTGTTTTGAGGAGGCTGCTGGCCTCCTTGAACTCCTTGTGTGTTCCTCCATTGATTTTGAAGTGGTTGTGGGCCTGGAGGTACAAATGGTTGGCCATAAGAAGGCCTTCCATACTGGTTTCCACCTTGGTAGCCATTCTGGTTGTAATACGGACCTCCCATGTAATTGGCTACCTCTTGCTGCCCACTTGGTTGGTCTACTCTCTCATTCTCTACTGCATGCTCTCCAACCAAACTCTTCCCCAACTCGAGGTTGTTGATCTTCTCCATCATGGCCATCAGCAGCCTTCTCGTTCCTTCTCCCTCTTCAACCTGATGCACTCTCTGCAAATCTGCATCTCCACTCCAAGCACCGGCATTCGTGACAATGTTGTCCACGATTTCCCTACACCTCTCTATGCCTTGGTTCAAAAATGCTCCGCCCGCACAAGCGTCTAAATGGTCTTGCCCCGCCTTGTTGGCACCACTATAGAAGAATGCCATAATGTCTCCCTCGTTGTACCCGCACTGCGGGCACTCAATCAGCATGTTTGAGTATCTCTCCCACGCTTGGCGTAAATCTTCTCCAGACTTCTGGCGAAAGGACGAGATCTCAATTCTAGCCTTGATCGTCCTAGATGGAGGGTAGAATCGCTCGAGGAACAGACGCTCGAGCTCGGCCCAAGTGGTAATACCTCCCCGCGGGAGCGTATTATCGTACCACTCCTTGGCTATTCCCGTCAATGAGAATGGGAACAGCCTAAGCCTCTTGACATCTTCAGACATGCCATTATAATTAAATGTTGAGGCTATCATGAGAAAGCTCCTTAAGTGAGTGTGAGGGTTCTCCTTCCCGATCACCCCTTTGAACTGATTCTCGGTAAGCAACTTTAAAATCCCCGGGGATATCGAGAAGTTGTTTGCCTCAACAGGAGGCAAAGCCACTCCATCATAGTACCGCTGTGGCTGCGCTGCAAACCTCCCTCGAATAGCCATATTGTGATCTACGTTCTGAGGAACGTGGTGAGGATTAGCAGTAGGTACTGGTACTTGTTGGGGTGGTGGTGGGTAAACAAGTGGTTGATTATAGACTGGTGGTGGATGATATGGATATGGTGGGTAAGGATAAGGTGGGTATTGGTAATGTTGGTATACTGGGTTGTTAAAAGGGTTATTTGGGTTTTGTGGGTAAGCAGGGTTGTTATGAGGATTATGGACAAGGTTCTGAGCTGGATTCCCTACGTTTTGTGTATCCGGGTTTAGGCTCTGGCTATCCCCTAATGGAATTTGATTCTGGCTACCACTAACTCCAGTGCCTTCAACTCGGTCTACTGCCTGATTGAAATCGTTGGCAGCATCGTCCAACTCATTATTGATATCCATTGGTTCCTTTCCTAAGTTGGCAGCGTTCATCCTTCTTAAGAAGGCTCGGTTCCTTCTGGCTATTGTCTCAGGGTCCAACGGTATTCTCTCTTCGCTCGTATTGCCTTGTGAGCGTGTTTTCATAAACCTGACACACTAGCAGAAGGATCAAAACGCAACTGCCGATTGAATACAAATAAAAATAAAAACAGAAAATAAATCACCCACTACTAACTACTAAGCTATCTACAAGTCCTATTCTAAAGCATACAACGCCATCCCCGGCAACGGCGCCATTGACTTGAAGCGATTTTACTAACTTCTACTAGTCGCTTACCCGCAAGCGAACAGGTTCACTGTAGTAAGAGTAAGTATAATGGCCAAGTATTATCGAACCCACGGGATAGTGTATATGCGAATAGATCCCTGAAGATCTACGCGTCGTAGTTAATATGAGTGTGTTGTTTTTGGGTTTTTTTGGAAAGATTAATTAAGCTAACTAAATTATCCTACGAATGCAAAAGGAAAATTAAACTAAATATCTAAGGTGTATATGCACGTATGAGATGGTGATGCTCAGGATAGGAATCCCTACGTATACTAACGGAGCAGGTACATAATCAAAATAACTGTGACACACAAGAATTAACCTAAGTCTAAGAATGCAAGGTGAAAGCTCAAGATTCTAAACCCTAATACTTTACCCTAACACTCGACTTCACGAATCTACTAACAAGTTACTAGATTGTGCTTAATTAATGAGACCCTAATTTAACTAAGGTGATGCGGTCGTCCTCCTTCGCTAAACTGGTAGATGAATTAACCTTTTCTAAACCCTCTCGTTAAGACTACTAATTGTTATTGAGTGATGCGGTCGTCCTCTCTCTAACACTTTCGTACTAAATTCAAAGGTAAAGTGAAGATTAATTATAAGAATTCATTAACTAAGAGAATTAAAACTAACGTCACAAGTTATCCTAATTACGTACCCACATCCTACTTCTACGAGTTCATCCTACCCTAAGCATGCAAGGGTTTTAGCCGGACATGGTTGTAACAAACATAAAAGCAATAGAAGAAACTACGAACATAAACATAATGAATTGAACGAAGAAAATAAGAAACATGAACTAGGGTTTTAAAGAAATAAATACTAAGAACTGAAATTGAATTAATAAAAACAAAATTTAAACGTGTTCAAAGTAACGAACTAATGATAAGAAACTAAGAATTGAAAAGAAACTAGAATTCGTATGAAAAACCTCAACAAAACGTAAGTAAAGCTTGCTCGTTCTTCTCCTCTTCCTCTCTCTAAAAACTAAGTCTAAAGTGATTTCTAAAAGTCCGGGTATCCTTCAAAATGTGTTTGGAAGAGATATATATAGGCACGGGTCGAAACGGGAGTTAATGGGCCGAAAATACGCATCCGGAGGCAAAAATCCAAGGTTGCTCGAGCAAAACGCTCGAGCGGTCCCGCTCGAGCAGTGTAGCTCGAATGACACAATCGCTCGAGCGGTTCCGCTCGAGCCGGTCGAGCGCTGAAATCACACTGTATGTTTTGGGCGCTCGAGCAATTCGCTCGAGCGGTGGCGCTCGAGCTGCTCGAGCGCAAGAAAAGTTCTGTACGTTTAGGCGCTCGAGCAATGTGCTCGAGCGGGGGCGCTCGACCTAGTCACTCGAGTGACTTACAACTCCTCCCAACTGATACTTTTCCTCGTCCGCACTAATACTAATCGTATTTCTTCAATATCTTCTCATCCGGGCAACCGTTTGAGTCGATTCAAAGTCCTACGAACTCCATTTTTCGTCCTCTATTCACCTATGAGCATCAAAGAGACAAATTCATCAACGTGTAGAAATAATGCTCAATTGACTCTAAATACTCTATAAACTCGACCAAGATTGGGGTATTTCAAGCTACGAATCATGACAATTTCACGTTAGAAACGAATTATAATTTAATTAGTTGATCGAATTTTAATTTAATTTTAAAGCATGTTTAGAAATAGTTGAATTTGTTAAGTTTAGAATTGATTTTAGCTGAGTTGTTTGATTTTAGTTGAATTGTTTTAGTAATTTGTTAATTTTTAATTGTTAAGCATGTTTAAATAATATTACAAAATAATTTTAGTTGCTTGATTTAAGTTTAATAATTTTACAAAATAATATTAGTTGATGATTGATTTTAATTTAGTTGAATGAATTTAGTTGAGTAGGTTGTTAATTGATTTTAAATAATATTAGTTGTTTGATTTTAAATAATATTAGTTGTTTGATTTTAGTTTAATATATAATTTATAAAATAATATTATTAGTTGATTGATTTTAATTTAGTTGAATGAATAATTCGTGAAATTTGTTATAGATGAGCGGACAAGGCAGTGGCAACGACAGTCAGCAGCATCCGAGGGATGAGGAGGCGAGTCGAGGAGGACGAGGAGGGAGGAGACGACGGCCCTCACTAAGACCCGTGGTTCCACCTATTTTCAGGCCGAGGTCTCTATCAGAGACCTCTTCACAGCCTGGTGCGGGCTCCTCCTCCTCCTCACAGCAGACTGCTGAGGGCTCATCCTCCTCCCGCCAGCATCCGGTTGTTGAAGGACGGATGTCTGTTAAGCCATGTGGTCATATGTAAGTTTTAATATTTTATACTCAATTTTTTTATTAATTAAAACCTAATTATTTTACTAACTTTGAAATTTTAATTTTTTACAGTTGGATCCGGGTCATGAGGCTGCTAATCAGATTTCCGACTCCATCTTTCGCGGTGGATTCGAGCCCACCGCTTACAGTTGGAGGTTAGTGTCCGATGTAAGAAAAAAGACATACTTCGAGGAGTTTAAGGTATTAATTTAATTTATTAATTCACCATTTATTAATATCAAATATATAAACATATATTTACATTTAAATTGTAATTGCAGAAAGAATGTGTCTGGGCACCGGAGCACGATGACCAGATGTGGAGGAATTTCGATAAATATGGAAAGGAAAGGTACAGAGACCTCCTTTACAGAATGAGGGAGAAGTGGTACAAGAAGGGAGAGGCCACCGACTTGGGGCTTGACAGTGAAAGACGGTCGATTTGGGACCAATTCCTCCGCTACTGGGATTCCCCTGCATTCCAAGAGAAGTCGGCGAAAAACAAGGCGAATCGGCGTAGTGACCCTGATGGAGAAGGGATGGCAAGACATCGGGCCGGTTCTCGGTCCATTTATGAGCACGGGTTGCGATTTGTAAGTTTCGTCTTCAATTTTGTAGTTTTTGAATTTATATTATTTTTTTCCTAATTTTTATGAGTGTTGTTAATTTTTACTATCTTTTTTTCTAATTAGGCGGCGGAGCAAGGACGCGAGCCCTCTCATTTTGAGAGATTGCAGCTCGCCCACCCATTCGTCGAGGAGACTGGGAAGTCTACCTACGGCCGTACCACCGAGATCCACGTAAGTATTATTTCAATATTAATAGTATTATTTAACTTTTTAATATTAAAAGTATTTTTTATATTTTGTGTTCAATTTATTTAATTTTTTGTATAATTAATTTGCAGAGAAAGATGCTCGAGGATCTTGCCTCTCAGCCTCAGCCTGAGGAAACGGCAGAGGGGTCGGGGTGGGGGTCGGGGTCGATGCCCCCCACACAGCCTTCTGTTGACGTTCAAAATGAATTGTACTTCAAGAACGTCAAGGCTAAAAAGGGGCAGTTCGCTGGATTGGGCAGCTTCGGAAAGAACTTTTTCCGACCTCGTGGCTCAGGCTCATCCTCCTCTCAGTCTTCCATCGACTCTCATCCCAGTGAGGTCGAGAGGCAGCTTGCCACGGTGGTGGAGCAGATGAAGAACATGCAGAGGCAGCAGCGAGAGAAGGAAGAGTATGAGAGGCAGCAGCGAGAGGCGCACGACCGGTATACAGCTGAGGTGGAGCGGTATCGGGCCGAGCTGCAGGAGTATACAGCCGCCATGCAGGCGTGGTGGCAGATATTCGCCTCTGATTCAATGCCACGAGCGCAAATGCCTGCGCCACCGATGCCGCCGATCCCGCCGACCTAGCCATCGATGCCGCCGATCCCGCCGACCCAGCCATCGATGTCGCCGATTGTTAACCTGGGCGAGGATGAAGAGCAAGACGGATTTAATTCCGATTGTTAAAAAAATTTGATTTTTAATAACTATGAAGTACAATTTTTTTTTAGTTTGAATTGTTACTTTAATTTAATTTTTGAATTGTTACTTTAATTTATAATTTTGTGAATTTATTAGTTTGAATTTACTTTTATTTAATGGACACAACATTTATAAAAACAAGTGAAAAACGAAAATGAATTAATTTGGTGAATTATGAAAAAAAAATTTAAGCAAATGAACGAATTATAAATTTAAGCGGGAGTCGAAATAAATAATTTTACAGAAATAATAAAAATTAAATGGCCCCAATATTTATAAAAACAAGTTAGAAACGAAAATGAATTAATTTGGTGAATTGTAGAAAAAAAATGAGTCAATTTGGATACATATACAATTAATTGCGTACAAATGAACGAATTATAAATTTAAGCGGGAGTCGAAATAAATAATTTTACAGAAATAATAAAAATTAAATGGCCCCAATATTTATAAAAACAAGTTAGAAACGAAAATGAATTAATTTGGTGAATTGTAGAAAAAAAATGAGTCAATTTGGATACATATACAATTAATTGCGTACAACTGAACGAATTATAAATTTAAGCGGGAGTCGAAATAAATAGTTTTACAGAAATAATAAAAATTAAATGGCCCCAATATTTATAAAAACAAGTTAGAAACGAAAATGAATTAATTTGGTGAATTGTAAAAAAAAAGAGTCAATTTGGATACATATACAATTAATTGCGTACAAATGAACGAATTATAAATTTAAGCGGGAGTCGAAATAAATAGTTTTACAGAAATAATAAAAATTAAATGGCCCCAATATTTATAAAAACAAGTTAGAAACGAAAATGAATTAATTTGGTGAATTGTAGAAAAAAAATGAGTCAATTTTGATACATATACAATTAATTGCGTACAAATGAACGAATTATAAATTTAAGCAGGAGTCGAAATAAATAGTTTTACAGAAATAATAAAAATTAAATGGCCCCAATATTTATAAAAACAAGTTAGAAACGAAAATGAATTAATTTGGTGAATTGTAGAAAAAAAAAAGAGTCAATTTGGATACATATACAATTAATTGCGTACAAATGAACGAATTATAAATTTAAGCGGGAGTCAAAATAAATAGTTTTACAGAAATAATAAAAATTAAATGGCCCCAATATTTATAAAAACAAGTTAGAAACGAAAATGAATTAATTTGGTGAATTGTAGAAAAAAAAAATGAGTCAATTTGGATACATATACAATTAATTGCGTACAAATGAACAAATTATAAATTTAAGCGGGAATTGAAATAAATAGTTTTACAGAAATAATAAAAATTAAATGGCCCCAATATTTATAAAAACAAGTTAGAAACGAAAATGAATTAATTTGGTGAATTGTAGAAAAAAAAAATGAGTCAATTTGGATACATATACAATTAATTGTGTATAAATGAACGAATTATAAATTTAAGCGGGAGTCGAAATAAATAATTTTACAAAATAAAAAAAATAGTTGGGCAAATTATTTTAATAAACAACTTAGATACGAAAAGAAATTAATTTGGTGAATTATAAAAAAATGACTTAATTTGAATACATATACAATTAATTGCAAAAAAATAAACGAAAGTAGCTTGTGCCCTAGTGGCGCGCGCCCTCTCCTCTTGCACAAAAGGTCCCATGTTCGATTCCCCTTGGACGCAAAAAATGGATTAATTGTTCCAGGCCTAATAAGACTAATATAGAAGGTGGGCTGCATATAACAAGGAATGGGCCGGTTGGCCCAGTGGTCCGCGCCCGCCCCGGCCGCCTCGGGTGCCCGGGCTCGAACCACGCGAGCCACTTTTTTTTTTGTATAGGCTCGGTAATTTGCGACGGCCATATTCCGTCGCAAATATTTAATTTTGCGACGGAAAACAGCCCGTCGCAAATTATAACACAAAAAAATGTAAAAAATATATAAAAATATTTGCGACGGAATTTAGCCGTCGCAAATGTTGTTGACCCGATCGGGTCTGACCCGAAAAGTTTGCGACGGACTACTGTCCATCGCAAATTCTGTGTGACCCGGCCGGATCTGACCCGCCGATTTTGCGACGGATTTGTCCGTCGTTAATTTGCGACGGATGGCTGAATCTGTCGCAAAAATTTGCTACGGCTGTTTTAGGTACGGATACGTGTCCGTCGCAGATCCCGTCGCAAAACACTGTTTGCGACGGATTTTCCGTCGCTAATTCCGTCGCAAAACAGTGTTTTTCTTGTAGTGAGATTGCATGGAAAGAACTGATGACTAAGTTCATTACCGGTAGTAAGGCATGCAAAGGATGTAACGCCCCGAACCCAATATATATTAATTATATCGAATTCGAAGTGTTATTGTGATCAAAAGTCCGAACTATAAAATTTTTGAAGGAATATAACGGAAATGAGAGATGATGAGTTTTTATGCAGCGGAAGAAATGGGTAGAATAATTTTAATAAATATCTCTCACACATATATAAAGTTTATTATCAATAGTATCATTTTATTTAAGTGGGGAAACCCGTGTCGTCTCTATTACTGTCCTTGCTCCACGAACTCAAAATCTGCAAGGGTTGTAAAAAGGGGGCGTGAGATTTGAATTCTCACGTATGGGTGATTTGCAACGTCATGGGATTGGTAAATCCGAAGTATATTAAATTATACTCATTAATAAAGTAATTAATTTATTTAAGCTGTTGACATATAAATATGAATAACATATATTACAAAAGTAACAAGTCCACGTAATAATTAATTGGGCATGACAGGTTCCACATTCACATAATTGATATATCACAAGTTTATTCACAGTAAGCGGCAAAGCCCAAAGTCATTTTTCAAGTAATTGCCTAATCTGTCAAAATCATTTCCAACACATTGTGAATCTCCCCCAAACCATTTCTCACCAACAAATCATGTGACCATGAATCTGAATAATTATTATCACTCATGGTCACCACAAATAATATCAGTGACCATGAATCTGACCTATTGTCACTCATGGCCATACGTGTCAATCCACAAACATAACTGCTCAATGATTACTCGCCTTCATCTTTCTCATAAAAACTGTCATTTCAAAACGTGGGGAGAATTCACATAATTCACACTTAAATTGGTTCATGCTCAGATAATGCCCTTAATCATGCAGTCGTGATTAATTTGAATAGAAACAATAGATATTTGTATCATATATAAATATATCATGTAATTCGAATATTTATATTATAGGGATACATTTATGTTGGATTAGTTGTTTTAGATTTATTTAGTCGAGTTCAGAGTATACCAGCACAACGTATTATAAGCAGATCGATCAACAGATCATCGCCCACCTGTTTGCTCCGGGTCCAGTGAATGATGTACAAACAGATGGTCGGAAATCTCGTGTGCGTTCCAACTAGTACCGAATCCTAGTAGGAAAATATTTAATTAAGAGTTGACCTTTGAAATTGTTTAGGAAAACTTGAGAGTTTGTGTTACGAGAATCGAGGAGATCGTTATCTTATAGACCTATTGAAAAAGACCTACTTAAAAACACATCCTATCTTGGTAAATACACCACTTCTAAAAGGGTGGTGTATTGGTGGAGTGTATTTACTAGTATACTTGTGGTATGACTATTTCTTTTACTAAAAAAAACAATATTTTGATAAGTACACCCCTTTTTAAGAGGAGGTGTATCAGGGGGTGTATTTACTAAACTGGGTGCTGTAACAGGGGGGTGTATTGACTAAATTCGGCGGTGCCCTTAATAAAAGCCTTTTATAAATTTAAAAGTATAAACATAATTATTATTATTCTTGGGAATTCTTAAAAGAATAAAATAATTATTTTAAAAAGTATTAATAAGACAAAAGAATAGGAATTTATTTAAATAATTATAATAGAAGTCTCAAATTCAATATTATTCTTTCTAAAATCTATATTTTATTTTAAAAGAACTCTTGAATATAATTATATTTTTATAAATAAAACCTCTTTATTAAACTTTTTAATTAAACTTTGACTTGAAGGAGTTTGTATTATAAAACTAAAATAATATATAATAATATTCTTCTTTTCCTAATATTGATAATACTTCTAAAGTTGAATAGTGTTACTTTTAAAAGAATTGTATTAATTTCTCAAAAACTCTTTTTTTCTATATTCAACTAATATAATAATTTTAATAACTAAAGTATCTCTTTTAAAACCCAAAAGTACTAGTCCTTTTCCAAAGAAACAAGAACAATGATTTAAAGAAATAAAGTTTCCCTTTACTCCTAATTCGAACAGTAGCAGGGGAAACTAAACCAAACTAATTAATCTCCCCAATAATATCATATCATCAGCTAATCCAACAAAATAATACTAAATACCCAAACCAAGAATACTAAACAATAAAATACCAACAGTCCATCTACAAGTCTCAAAACCAAAAATAATTATCTTAAAACTTACAACGGCTCAACGGGAAACAACTCAATTCCTAATCCAACTATTACGAAAAATAGAAAAGGTAGCAATTCTTACGAGTCCCAAAACGGGCAGCCTAACGGCGTCGATCGGTGTTTCGATAATTCGTCGGATATTTTGGACAGCCTAACGGCGTTGTTTCGATTCTTCCAAAATCGAACGAGCAGCGGTTCGTCCTACGAGCTTCATCGGAAAGGACGGAGACGACAACGTCTCGATTATACGTCAAAGGAAACGGAAAAGCATGAGTCTTAAATTGATTTAATCGGAATTGAGAAATTGGGGGAAATTGTAATTGAAGGAATTGAAAGAGAGAGTATACGGTTTTGCTTAATTGGAGAGAGAGAAGGGATAATTGATGGAATTTAATATCTTAATTAATTAATTTTAAAGAAGGAAAATAATATGTGGTTGAGGTTAATTCTCTAATTAATTAAATTCTAAAAGGAAAGGTATATTATGTGGATGAAGATTAATCCACTCTAATACATGATATTTTCGATCCCACTTGATACGGTTTAGGGATCGTTTGGTTCACGAGATTAATCCCGAATTGAAAATTAATACAGTTTTAAAATTCGAATAATATTTTATTGTATTTTAATTATTCTCAATAAATTATACGGATCGAAATCCTAATTTCAAACTTGAATATTTAATTTCTCGTAGTCCTTTATTCGTTTTGAAAGATTTAATTCTTTCGACGAATTTAGGAATTTGTAAAAAGGGTATATATTTAAATTACACAAAAGCACACAAAATAATAAAATAAAAAGAAACAAAGATAATAAAATAAAATAAGGGTTCTAGGAATATAAAATGTATAAAACGGGACGGGGTATTACATCCTCACCCCCTTAACAGAATTTCGCCCCCGAAATTCAGCTTCTAGGTATTGCTTAGGTATTGAGGGCATTTGGTTAGGACTTCATCCTCTATTTCCCAAGTTGTTTCTTCTTTCTCGTGTCGGTTCCACTGGACTAGAACTAATGGTATCTCTTGATTCCTTAATAAGTGTAACTTCCTTCCTAGGATAGTATCTGGAACTTCTTTATAAGTCAGGTCACAACTTAAACCTAAATCTATACGACTAATAACAGGGTTTGGATCGCTTATATACTTCCTGAGTGTAGATATGTGGAACACATCATGCACTCGCGATAACTCTGGTGGTAGTGCTAAGCGATAAGCCACATCCCCGATTCTATTCAGGATGTCAAATGGCCCATTGTATCGCGACTTTAGCTTACCTCTTTTACCAAAACGGATTAGACCTTTCATTGGTGCCACTCGGAGAAATACTTTATCGCTAATGTCGAATTGTAAATCTCTTCTCCTAGCATCCGCATATGACTTCTGACGGTCTTGAGCCGCTTTGATTCTTTCTTTAATCTTTGCGACTATCTCAACCGATCTTTCAACTAGTTCGGGTTCGAGAATCTTTCGAATTTCGACTTCATCCCAACAAACTGGTGATCTACACCTTTTCCCGTAAAGTGCTTCGTACGGTGCCGTTTGTATTATCGCCTGATAACTGTTGTTATATGCGAACTCTACAAATGGCAGGTGGCTCTTCCAACTTCCTGCAAGATCTAGAGCGCAAGCTCTCAGCATACCTTCGAGTGTCTGGATAGTTCTTTCCGATTGTCGTCAGTCTGCGGGTGGTATGCGGTGCTGAATTTCAATTCAGTCCCTAAGGCTCATTGCAGACTTCCCCAGAACTTAGAGGTAAAACGGGGGTCTCTATCGGACACTATCGAGACTGGTACACCGTGCAGTCTAACTACCTCTGCTATGTATAGTTGGATGAGCTTGTCCAACGTATAAGTCATCCTAATAGGGATATAGTGGGCAATTTTCGTAAGTCTATCTACGATAACCCAAATGGCATCGTGATTCTTCACCATTTTCGGGAATCCGGTGGCAAAATCCATAGTGATGTTCTCCCATTTCCACTCTGGCATCTCCAGAGAATGCAACAACCCTAGAGGTCATTGGTGATCTGCTCAATACTGTGTGGAGAATTCTAAGTTTAGGATGAACTGGTACTATATCTTACTCCACTCAAAAAAGTTTTGTCTAACTACTTACTCTAAAACTTCTGGTCCAAAAGGGGTGGCAAACCTTAGTGGGGAGGTTTGATTTCTGAAAGGTCCTCCATTAGTTAAAACCAAAATAACTTCTCGGTTTTCTTGGTCGACTAAGTTTGTTGTCACTCTACCTGATCTAAGACTTAGAAGGTTTTCTAGTCCTCAAACATGCAAACTTTTCTTCCTACATAGTTGCTAATTTTCCTCTACTTCGAAGTCCACTATGTATCCCATAGATAAAAATCAATTGTCCTTTCTTTTTCAACTAAAGTATTCCCATAACATATAAATGTTAATTCTTAACACGTAAGACTTAAGATCACGTCTAGCTTACTCATTTCACAAAAAGGCTCTACTTAAGCTTAAAATCTTATGTTATCCCAAAAGAAAGTAACTATGCCTATGTTTCATATTCCTTCTTATGCCTAGAACTAGTTCGTTTTCAATAACGTCTAGCTACTCAACTCAAGAACGTGCAGTTCAGTTTCTATTTGATGTTCACCCAAGTCTATCTCCAATCAATTCATTCGGCTTTAGGTTCTCATTGTATTCCTCAAAAGTTCACTTTCACTTAAGGTCTATTCTTCTATACTCTATATCCTCAAGTTTTCTTAAATTCTTATACACAAGGGAGTGAGATGCTCTAATACTAATCGATACATAAGCAGTTGATCCAAAATTCACACTTGCTGAATTTGGAATACAACTTCTCTCGTCTCATTGTCTTTAAGACTGCCTTGAGATGTTCTTCGTGTTGCTCTTTATCCTTAGAGTACACGAGTATGTCGTCGATGAAGACGATGACGAATTGATCCAGGTACGGATGGAACACTCTATTTATCATATCCATGAAAATTATCGGAGCGTTTGTTACTCTGAAAGGTATCACGGTGAATTCGTAATGTCCATACCGAGTTCGGAATGCTGTCTTTGGGATATCCTCGCTCTTGACCTTTAGCTGGTGGTAACCAGACCTCGGATCGGTCTTTGAGAATACCGTAGCATTCTTCAACTGGTCGAACAAGTCTTCTATCCTCAGAAGAGGATATTTGTTCTTAGTGGTCAGTTGATTGAGACCTCGATAGTCTATGCACATACGGAAAGTTCCATCTTTCTTCTTCACGAACAACACGGGTGTTCATGGTGATGCACTAGGCCTGATGAACTTCTTTTCAAGCAAGCATTGCAGTTGTTCCTTCAGTTCTTTTAATTCCTTTAGCGTCATTCGATAGGGTGCTTTAGATACTGGTGCTGCCCCAGGTATCAAGTCGATGGAGAACTCTATCTGACGATTAGGAGGTAACCCGGTTAATTCCTCGGGAAACACGTCAAGATATCCATCCACAATTGGCACCTTGATGCGCAACTTGTCGTCTTTCTCTCCTACTGAGATGTGGACGAGGTAAGCTTGGCATTTCTCCTTTCGTAATATTACTGCAGCTTGGATTGCTGATATTACTCGGGTTTCCTACTTAGTCTTGATTTCACAAAATGTGAAGTGTTGACCATTACGGGTTTCGAGGTCAATCTCATGTTCTGCACATTTTATTATCGCTTCGTCCTTTGTTAAACAGTCAATACCTAAGATTATGGCTAAGGTTTTCATCTCAAGGATGTGAGGATTGGACTCTATCAGGTGATCGCTTAGTGTTAGGGGTAAACCTCAAATTCGGTCCTTAATTTCCATAGTAGTTCCAGACATTTCTTAGCGCGGCCTGCTGAGGTGGCTTAGGTTCAGCCTGAGAAGGTGAGTTCTATCCTATAGGATTCACTGATATAGTAATAGGGTTAACGTGGGGTCGTCCACGTCTACGTTCTGGTGCCATTCTAAAGGTGGTTCTGATCGGAAAAGAATAATATTTTTACGATATGTATAGGTGTGAGAAAATTATAAAAACATAACCGGATTAACCAAATCAACACAACGCTAGCACTGAAACACATGTGGTACGTAATTCACCAGCTGCGCATTGGGGCCCCAATGGTACAGTGCTCACATTCGCACAGTATTCTAGGAACTAGTAATGTGTCATTAAGTGATAATCAGATAAAATATGACATTTAATATATAAAGCAAGTAAAACACATTGACAAGTAGTGAGCACATAATAAGTATATATATATCTAAAAGTTTTGGTTCTACAGAGTCAGTCTCCTTACATTTAGTCATAGAACACAAAAGGTTTCTAAGTAATGCTATAGTATTGTGTCCTCACATCAGTTCGGACCACGAGCGACAAAAGAGCGGGTTAAAGCTATGCTGCTATGGTTTAAGTAAAACGGTCATACATCTGACTACTACTATATGTCAGGAAAGGGTGACACATCTATGTTGTACGTCTTTGTGACTACATCAAAAGGATAACTGTTTAAAAGGATTTGATCACTCTGACTGATCACTACTATCGTACGGAAATACCCATCGTCAACTTTTCTAGGTATGTCTCCAAGTGAAATGTGGGGTCGTTGAACTGGGTCTTCTATTCTCGTCCGTTCGAGTAGTCTTACAGTGATAGGACGTAGAACAACTCAGTAACCCTTATGGCAAAACGAATCACGTTTGTCAAAATATGTCTCCTCTGGGATATTGGAGTGGTTCTTGCCTTTGTACGCAGTCTCGTGAACTGGGTCATAAACACACTGACAGATTCTAAGGTTAGCTAAGTGTCTTCTAATTATCGGGATATAACTATCTTAGGTGGAATCTTACATGGAAAGGAAAATCCTAGTCAAAATTTTAGTTATTCAGAAACATAATTTAAACAATTAAAGCACATAGTTCAAATAATCATATAACATCATTTATGAAGTTTATAAATTTACACAAATATATTTATTTTTATCTTTCACTAATTATCTGCATTTCAATAGTAATATAAACGACATTTCGGGGTTCTTTCTACACCTCGTAGGTGTTGTTTCGAGTTCGCGATCTTTTGATTGGAGTTTTGTTATGAAAGTCAAGTTGTCCTAATATCACAAACTTTAAGGCAATAAAATAAGAACATACCTTCGAGGAGCTTCTGACGGTAATAGGAGACACATTTCCCTTCAAGTGATTTAATTAGTGATTTATACTTACATGATAAGAAACTTTTAATTAATGAAAAGGATTTTGGCTTGATGAAAACAATGATTTTGAGTTTAGGTCCGAAAGTTTGAACCTAAGCTCTGATACCACCTGTAACGCCCCGAACCCAATATATATTAATTATATCGAATTCGAAGTGTTATTGTGATCAAAAGTCCGAACTATAAAATTTTTGAAGGAATATAACAGAAATGAGAGATGATGAGTTTTTATGCAGCGGAAGAAATGGGTAGAATAATTTTAATAAGTATCTCTCACACATATATAAAGTTTATTATCAATAGTATCATTTTATTTAAGTGGGGAAACCCGTGTCGTCTCTATTACTGTCCTTGCTCCACGAACTCAAAATCTGCAAGGGTTGTAAAAAGGGGGCGTGAGATTTGAATTCTCACGTATGGGTGATTTGCAACGTCATGGGATTGGTAAATCCGAAGTATATTAAATTATACTCATTAATAAAGTAATTAATTTATTTAAGCAGTTGACATATAAATATGAATAACATATATTACAAAAGTAACAAGTCCACGTAATAATTAATTGGGCATGACAGGTTCCACATTCACATAATTGATATATCACAAGTTTATTCACAGTAAGCGGCAAAGCCCAAAGTCATTTTTCAAGTAATGGCCTAATCTGTCAAAATCATTTCCAACACATTGTGAATCTCCCCCAAACCATTTCTCACCAACAAATCATGTGACCATGAATCTGAATAATTATTATCACTCATGGTCACCACAAATAATATCAGTGACCATGAATCTGACCTATTGTCACTCATGACCATACGTGTCAATCCACAAACATAACTGCTCAATGATTACTCGCCATCATCTTTCTCATAAAAACTGTCATTTCAAAACGTGGGGAGAATTCACATAATTCACACTTAAATTGGTTCATGCTCAGATAATGCCCTTAATCATGCAGTCGTGATTAATTTGAATAGAAACAATAGATATTTGTATCATATATAAATATATCACGTAATTCGAATATTTATATTATAGGGATACATTTATGTTGGATTAGTTGTTTTAGATTTATTTAGTCGAGTTCAGAGTATACCAGCACAACGTATTATAAGCAGATCGATCAACAGATCATCACCCACCTGTTTGCTCCGGGTCCCGTGAATGATGTACAAACAGATGGTCGGAAACCTCCTGTGCGTTCCAACTAGTACCAAATTCTAGTAGGAAAATATTTAATTAAGAGTTGACCTTTGAAATTGTTTAGGAAAACTTGAGAGTTTGTGTTACGAGAATCGAGGAGATCGTTATCTTATAGACCTATTGAAAAAGACCTACTTAAAAACACATCCTATCTTGGTAAATACACCACTTCTAAAAGGGTGGTGTATTGGGGGAGTGTATTTACTAGTATACTTGTGGTATGACTATTTCGATTACTAAAAAAAACAATCTTTTGATAAGTACACCCCTTTTTAAGAGGAGTTGTATCAGGGGGTGTATTTACTAAACTGGGTGGTGTAACAGGGTGTGTAGTTACTAAACTTGGTGATGCCCTTAATAAAAGCCTTTTATAAATTTAAAAGTATAAACATAATTATTATTATTCTTGGGAATTCTTAAAAGAATAAAATAATTATTTTAAAAAGTATTAATAAGACAAAAAAATAGGAATTTATTTAAATAATTATAATAGAAGTCTCAAATTCAATATTATTCTTTCTAAAATCTATATTTTATTTTAAAAGAACTCTTGAATATAATTATATTTTTATAAATAAAACCTCTTTATTAAACTTTTTAATTAAACTTTGACTTGAAGGAGTTTGTATTATAAAACTAAAATAATATATAATAATATTCTTCTTTTCCTAATATTGATAATACTTCTAAAGTTGAATAGTGTTACTTTTAAAAGAATTGTATTAATTTCTCAAAAACTCTTTTTTTCTATATTCAACTAATATAATAATTTTAATAACTAAAGTATCTCTTTTAAAACCCAAAAGTACTAGTCCTTTTCCAAAGAAACAAGAACAAAGATTTAAAGAAATAAAGTTTCCCTTTACTCCTAATTCGAACAGTAGCAGGGGAAACTAAACCAAACTAATTAATCTCCCCAATAATATCATATCATCAGCTAATCCAACAAAATAATACTAAATATCCAAACCAAGAATACTAAACAATAAAATACCAACAGTCCATCTACAAGTCTCAAAACCAAAAATAATTATCTTAAAACTTACAACGGCTCAACGGGAAACAACTCAATTCCTAATCCAACTATTACGAGAAATAGAAAAGGTAGCAATTCTTACGAGTCCCAAAACGGGCAGCCTAACGGCGTCGATCGGTGTTTCGATAATTCGTCGGATATTTTGGACAGCCTAACGGCGTTGTTTCGATTCTTCCAAAATCGAACGAGCAGCGGTTCGTCCTACGAGCTTCATCGGAAAGGACGGAGACGACAACGTCTCGATTATACGTCAAAGGAAACGGAAAAGCATGAGTCTTAAATTGATTTAATCGGAATTGAGAAATTGGGGGAAATTGTAATTGAAGGAATTGAAAGAGGGAGTATACGGTTTTGCTTAATTGGAGAGAGAGAAGGGATAATTGATGGAATTTAATATCTTAATTAATTAATTTTAAAGAAGGAAAATAATATGTGGTTGAGGTTAATTCTCTAATTAATTAAATTCTAAAAGGAAAGGTATATTATGTGGATGAAAATTAATCCACTCTAATACATGATATTTTCGATCCCACTTGATACGGTTTAGGGATCGTTTGGTTCACGAGATTAATCCCGAATTGAAAATTAATACAGTTTTAAAATTCGAATAATATTTTATTGTATTTTAATTATTCTCAATAAATTATACGGATCGAAATCCTAATTTCAAACTTGAATATTTAATTTCTCGTAGTCCTTTATTCGTTTTGAAAGATTTAATTCTTTCGACGAATTTAGGAATTTGTAAAAAGGGTATATATTTAAATTACACAAAAGCACACAAAATAATAAAATAAAAAGAAACAATAAAATAAAATAAGGGTTCTAGGAATATAAAAGGTATAAAACGGGACGGTGTATTACAAAGGATACATCCAACACCAAACCTGAAGCATGGCTACGGCTTTTGCTTTAACGAGGCTTTGGAAAGAAAATGCATGCCCACTTACAGACATACTGTAGGTTCGAATAATGAATCAATTCACAAGGCATACCTTAGACTTTGTCAAAGGAACTGTATCATGTGAGAAGTTGCACTTGTCTCCCTGTAAAGACAGAAAACAAAAATTACAACAGCAAGTTCCAAGCAACTAATAAGATATGGACCAATAGCTAGACAGACAACAGTGAAAGATAAAAAAATAACCTCATGGCATCGCCCTTGTAGATAGTGGCGGCAATACACTATCTTCTTTTCCTTAATAACTGGTTGCAACTTTAATATTTTAACCCCAAGTTCTCTGTTCTTTGCAGCTCTCTTAAGTCTTTTGCTTTTCTGCAAAAAGAAAAAGTGTTACCAATATGACAAAAACTTGTGTGAATCCGAGTTCACGTGAACTTGGTTTTTCAAGTATCAATATTATGTATACACACTATCACTGTTAAGTACAAACACTATCACTGTTTAGAAATCAAATATTTTTTAGACAGGTGAACTCGGGTTGACAGGAGACATACTCTACCAATATAAGGGTAGGGAACCACTTATGTCAAAGATACTATACGCAATGTAAGAGGATACGCCTCAAAGGAAATCATGCCCAGCACCAAATTTTGTAGTTGAATATATTCAGTAGTAACAGATAAGTCAGCAACATACCTTTTTTTTTCTCTCGTTTTTCCTGGGTCATAGGACCTCTTCTCTTCCTCTTATTTTTTCTAGAACAATCATCCTGCATAAACATTCATTGACATCAGATTCTACAAATTACGCCAGTAGCCTGTGCTGTGAAATATAGGACGACTACTGTGCATAAATTAAAAAAAAAATAAAAAAATCTTCCCCCCAGAGTTAGAAATAAGTCCGCTCTCTTAACTCAACCTGAAAGTATATGCACTAATCTATATTTGAGTTTCCTAGGTCGTGAATGAATGGAGACGAGGAATGTACTGAAGAAAAACATTACAACTATGAAATTGTAGCAGCAAGACATATTTCCTCTCCCTCCCACCGACAGACAAATGTGTTATTCACTGTTCCTAGTAGGTTTTTGTTTTCTATATTAAAGTTTCCTGGGTTTTCAAGGAAGTGAAGAGTGCACTAGAAACAAAAAATTGCATGTATGAACTTATAGTGGCAAAATATATTCCATTGCCTTTCCAAACACACGTGTTCACAGATGATCTCTCATGTGAGAGAGAGTAAATAGCTTTCCATATTTTAGCAACAATGAGTCAATCACAACATAAAGATAAAGACCTCAATCATCTGATCCTAAACATTATTCTCTGCAAACAAGATATGCTCATTATTTTCAAAATCAATTAAAATTGGGAGCAGCATCAATATTAGCCTAACTTGAACTACTGTAGCATAACTGCGATTTATGCTGAAATGACAGTTGCTTCATAAACCTACAAATTCCAACATGATCCATGATCAAGGAAAATTAAAAGAACTGTCATAACACACTTACATTTTCTGTGGTAGAAGGAGTTTGCTTTTCAGCAGCATTCTCTTGGAAGATTCTGCCACTTGGAATTAGGTTTTCCAAACAATGTGTTATAGCACCACTTCTTTGAGTCTCCGTATGATTATCGTGTAAAACATTCTGAGAAAGACAGTCTTGAATTTGCCCAGCAGGTGCTCTCCTTTCCATCTTCATAGAATTACCACTATTATTCACCCCAGAACGATCAAATGTTTCATTTTGTGGATGTCCTTCGTCTTCATTGTCAAAATGATCCTCAGAAGCATGAATCTTTTTCGCAGTTCTCTTTTCATGTGATGCTACATCATCAGATAACACATCAAAGGACTCACCAAAAACCCCAGTTTCCCCCGATATCTCCTCTACTTCCATCTCTTCATCAGCATTTGGATGAAAAGATGACTCCACACCACCTGAATTATCTATTAGTTTCTCCAATTCCATCTCCTTCAGCAGCAATTCTTGCTCAGCATCTTTTGGCATGTTCTCTAGAAGATTGCCTTTATGTCGAGTTTCCTGTCTTTTTGATGATTTGTCATCCATTCCAAAACAAGACTCGGAAACTTCATTAAAATTACCGATACAGAATTCCTTGTCCACTTCAAAGTCAACCATCTGAATATCAAGAACACTATTCAATTTTTCTTGTTCATAGGCATTCTGAACAGCACAATCACCCTGTAATACCCCGAATTCTTTTTGAATCACTACAAAAATAAGAAGATTTAAAGAGGGTTTTGGAGAGGAAATTGAAGATAGAGAGGGTATTGAAGAGGGATTTATTCCCTCTCCAAAATGCTCGTCGCCAATCTGTACACGAGGGAAAAACGAATCCCTCGAAAAATGGAGAGGGTTTTAACGAGGGAATTCGCGTGGGAAGAGACGAGGGAAAAAAATCCCTCGACAAAATTTCCCTCGGCTAAGCCCTCGTGAAGGGCGAGGGAATTAATCCCTCGGGAATGGGGCACGAGGGAATTTTCCCTCTTTAAAGCCCTCGGGAAACGTGGGCGAGGGAATTAAAACCCTCTTTAACTCTGACGTGACATGCGGCGGTTGGCGAGAGAATTTTCCCTCGGCTGACGTGGCGAGGGAAATTCCCTCGTGTACTTCCCTCGTCTAGTTCCTCCGAAAAAAAAAAATACAATTTCATGGGTTTCGAACCCACGACCTCTAACACAAACCCTCCCCCGCGGATCCGCTAGGCTACCACCCTCCAACCTCACTCTCAACTTTGGTTGGGCGAAATTCGCCCCCCTCAAGTTTCGAACACGCGACCTCTAAGCATGGAGAGATCTTGCTTGTTTTGCCGTGCCGCTTGGACAAGACAATTTAGTTGTTATGTTTTAGGGTGTAATATATATATTTCATATATTTTTGTGTTATATATTTTAAATATCATACTAATTAATATTAATTGTTTGTTATACTTTATATGTAAATTATTATTACATATAAAATTAAACTATCACTTATATATATTATTTTTATTATTTATAATATTAAAATATTTTTAATGAATACATCAATAAATTCTTTTTCACTACTTATATATTTGTGTACATTTATATTTAGCTTTTTAAATTCTTTTTCACTAATTACTAATATGTGTGTATATATATATATATATATATATATATATATATATATATATATATATATATATATTGATTGTTTTTTTTTAAATCAATAAAATTATAAAATACATACTTTTTAAATTATTTTTCACTACTTACTAATATATGTCCATATATACACATATATTGATCGTTTTTTTTAAATCAATAAAATTTAAAATACATATTTTTTAAATTCTCTTCACTAATTACTAATATGTGTACACATATACACATATACACTTATATTGATGAATATATTTTTTAAAAATCAATAAAATTTTAATATTCAACAATATTCATAACTAATAATCAATAATAATGATAATAACAAACTCACATGCTCAAATATCCAGACATATAAATCCAAATAAACAGTAAAATATCAAACCAACAAATATAGTTCCAAAACATGTTCAAATATTTATGACATCCTAACTCTCATCATCATCATCATCATCACCTCTTTCATTTTCGGAATAATTACCCCTCGGGGGGTAACTAGAATATGTACCTCTTTCAAGTAGGTCTATAAACCCAGTTGGAGAGATGGAATTGCGACGAGACGATGAAGGACCGGAAGCGGGAGGACGAGCAGGAGAGGCCTGAGGATTAGGTGCGGTGGGAAAACCAGTAGGAGGAACAGGAGGAATACCAGTAGAAGGACCGGCCGAGAGATAAGGGGCAGGGGGAGGATAAGGGGGGTAACCAGATGCGGAAGGGGCGGGAGGATATGAAGGATAAGCTGGGTAAGGAGGATATGCACTAGCTGGTTGGGAAAACCCACTAGGTAGGTTTCCCTGTTGGCCTTGAAACCATGCCATCATCTGATTGTGTACTTCCTGGCGCACAAATTCGTTTTGCTGTCTTTGTTGCTCGGCCAGCAATCTTTCGTATCTCGCGCGCTCCTCAGCCAGCAAACGATCAACATCTCTTTGATCATAACCGCCAATGTGTGTGCCAGCTGATGTCCCGCCTGGGCCAGATTGTATACGCATCGTCTTCATTTGACCGAGGCCCCTAACTTTTCCGTGGCCTGGCCTCACTGTCTCAGCATACACTTGACTCAGTCGGTTCAAGCGCTCAGTATCGTCTACTGGAGGCGGTAATTGCGAGACTCGTTCCTCCACAGAGTCCTAGACATACAAATTTTTTGACATCATCTCAAGTATACAAACGTGTTACCTTACTATTCAATTTATAATGTTAATGTAAAATACTTACAATTATGTCAGCAATTCCTCCATACGTGTACTCCACTTCCCCACAGTTGTGGAAATGTTGCACAATTTCCCATTCAGTTGGGAGACGGTTATATTTCTTCTCCTGTATTCCAAAAAATAAAGATATGTGTAATCAAGTAATTAAAATCTCCCTATGTTGTAGTGTAGGAATTACTTACGTATTCCTGAGTCCATTGTGCGGCTCCCTTTGCCCCTCCTTTGTGTTTTGAGGGGCCTCTTCCTCCGGCCGCAGACAAGCGGTTTGCTCTGCACTGGTTGCTTTTTTAATGACCTCGGGCAATTGCCAGTACTGAAGTAATGCAGTCCAGAATCTCATGTCCCACGGAGGTATTTTCCCTTCCCTTCTATTGATCCTCTTCCAAAGACTGAGCAGATCAGAAAAATCGTTCTCTAGACCTCCGGATAAACAACTCTTTGATGAACACAGTATTTTCCGTCCGAGGATCCCAGTACGTCTCCCTCTGAAGAAAATATATACAATCATATTGATTTTAATTAAGTAAAAATATATACATACATATAATTCTACACAATATTAACAAAATGAATGTATACCTGGAATGTTTCCCACCATTCATTTTTCCTTTCTTTTGACACCAACTTATATGTGAACCCGCCCATCTCCATTCGACGGGACATTATATTTCGAATCAACCTCGAAACAGCATTCGAGGGCATCAATCTGTATATTTTTCAAGCGTATATGTAAAAAAATCAAATAAAATCAAATAAAAAAGACTAAGTGATATTTAACATACACATTGTGATACGTGTAGATGCGTAGCACATTAGGACGAGGTGCATGGTTGGTGAGTTCTTCTGCAGTTTCTGGAATCTCAGGGTCGTCCTCAACCGTTTCTGGAGATGTTCCACCGTGTTGAGTTAGATCATCTTCCTGATTCTGCAAATCAGGAACCGGTACTGTTCCGGTTTGAGAGGACGATCTCCAATCCCTACGTCGACCCGTATTTTCTTCAGACGTTTCCATCTGTATTTAATAATTACAGTTATAACATGTGTATAAGATATTATATATAACAACTAAAAAGAGTTGTACCGGTTCACGGTCTGACTCTGGTGTACGGGAGGACGATCGCCGGCCACCGAAAAGGTTACGAATACTTCTGCCTCCAGCCATCTGTATACATAGCATTTAATAAACACATTAATAATTAATATAAAATTATAACATGTATACATAACAAATAATGAACACATCAATAGTTAATATAAAATTGTAACATGTATACATAACAAATATCTCTCACATCAATAATTAATATAAAATTGTAACATGTATACATAACAAATAATGGTCCAATCAATTAACAATATCAATCATCGTCATCATAATCATCATGTTCATCTTCTTGATCATCATCTTCATCCTCGTCATCATCATCCTCATCATCATTGTCGTCTTCTTGATCTTCTTGATCTTCTTCATTTTGTACCTCAATTAGTGCAGCGTCCAAATCAGCCAAAACGACAGGATCATCATCCATTCGCACATTCATCTGGGATACTATATCGTCCTCTTGAAATGGAGGAAGCTCTGGTTCACTCTTTCTATCCATTTCCACTAAGGATCGTGCCTTGGTTGTGCAAACTGCCCACCACTCTCGACCCGGTTGGACAGATGCACCGGGGTACTTGCAATAGTAAACTTGTGTAGCTTGACTTGCTAGTACGAATGGATCATAACGACCGTATCGACCTCTTGGATTAATATCCATGAGTTTATAATCAGGATGTATTCTTGTTCCACCCGGTACAGTAGGATCAAACCACTGACATTTGAACAGGACAACTTCTTTTTCAGTAAGTCCAGGGTATTCCAAAACCACTACTTCCTCGAGTATCCCATAGAAATTATTTTCATTGGAATCATAGTTTGTTCCTCTAATGCAAACTCCACTATTCATGGTTGCTTTAGAGGCACCATAATCTCGTGGGTGAAATTTGAAACCATTAACGTAATACCCAGGGTATGTGGTGGCACTACTGCTAGGACCGCCAGCGAGAGCACGTAAAAACTGATCCTGAATACGATTTCTCCTCACCTATATGTACATTTGAGAGGACGATATATTCCATTAAGTCCATAGCGTATATATAAACATTAGTAATAAAAAGTTACTTATACATATCACTTACAAGTTGTTCAAACCACGATGCAAATTCCATTTGAAGCACATTGTCTTTCCCAGCACCTGATAGATTCGGTTGAACAAGCAGTAGTTGCTCGAAAAATACACTACGTACAATTGGCACAAATTAGAAGATCGCAAAAATGTTAAGTTTCCACTAAGAGGTAGGTTAACTTACTCAATATACGGTTGGACCTCATTGCAATTTAGTAACACGTACGTGTGAGCAACTTGCTTCTCCAAGTCTACAATCCATCTTTTACCCTTTTTTCCAAGATGTGTACCAGGAGGCACAAATATCGAAAGATTACCTTCCACTGCTTCGGGTACTCCACGACCAGTAAAATTGCGAGGTACATTGTGTCGCCTCGTCAGTACATGATCCTCAAAATAATGGGAACAAAACATTGATGCTTCTTTTGTTAAATAAACATTTGCAATTGAAGCTTCCACATGTGCCTTGTTACCCACACTTAACTTTAAATTGTGAAGATACCTAATTCAAGGTCCACGGATGAGCTACTATAATTCCCAAACGAGATTATATATTAAAAATAAACAGGTAAATTAATAGATTACCTCTCAAATGGGTACATCCATCTGTATTGTACTGGACCAGCGATCTTTGCCTCATATGCAAGATGGACAGGTAGATGCTCCATTGAATTAAAGAAGCTGGGTGGAAATATTCGTTCCAACTTGCACAAGATGTTTGGGATATCATGGTCCAAGCGAGTCATGTTTTCCACTGTAATAGTCCTAGATGTTAACTCCTTGAAAAACAAACTAATTTCAGTTATAGCTTTCCAAATATTGGCCGGCAGTAATTCACGGAAAGCAATTGGAAGCAGTCTCTGCATAAACACGTGACAATCATGACTCTTCATCCCAAACATCTTCAATTTGCTCCAGTCTACACAACGAGACATGTTGGACACATAATCATCAGGGAATTTCAACTCATCTACCCACTTGCAAACAATATCTCTCTGTCTCTTATCAAGTGAATAAGCAGCTTTGGGGTACTTTCCCGTATGTGGACATTTCTGTAACGAGGGTCGACGACAGTATTCATTGAGCTCATCCCTAGATTTATTTGTGTCCTTCGTTTTCCCTTCCACATTCATCACCGTGTAGAAGAGATTGTCAAATACATTTTTTTCGATGTGCATCACATCCAAATTGTGTCGGATCAACAGGGTACTCCAGTACGGTAAATCCCAGAAAATGCTCTTCTTCTTCCAACCCCCATCTAGAACTTTGTTGTGAGCATCAGCACCCTCTTCCGTAACTTTCATAAATCCAATCCAATTAATTTCCTCAAGGATCGAAACACCTGTACGGATGGGCGGTGGATCATCATCAACTATTTTGTTCTTTCTGAATGCAGTCTTGTTCCTTCGATACGGATGATATCTGGGTAAGAACTTACGATGGTTGTCAAACCACGACTGCTTTCGACTGAGCTTCAAAGTGAAAGCATCCGTGTTTTCTGCACAATATGGACAAGCAAGCCTTCCAGATGTGCTCCATCCAGACAACATCGAGTAGGCTGGAAAGTCACTTATTGTCCAGATTAGTGCAGCCCGCATCAAAAAATTTTGCTTTGTAGCAATATCGTACGTTACCACTCCATATTCCCATAAAATCATCAAATCACGGATCAATGGTTGTAAAAATACATCCAATTTATCCTTTGGATTTTTTGGACCAGGCACCAGAACCGTAAGAAACATGAATTGATCCTTCATGCACATCCATGGTGGTAGATTGTACGGCGTCAGTATCACCGGCCATGAGGAGTATTATTTCCCCGACTGCCCAAACGGCTGAAAACCGTTGGTGCTCAAGCCCAACCTCACGTTCCGAATTTCTGATGCAAATTCAGGATACGACTGGTCCAAGTGTTTCCAAGCCTGCGAGTCTGCAGGGTGACGCATAACACCGGACTGATCATTATTAGAGCAACTTGCATGCCATGTCATATCCTTCGCAGTTGCATTGGACTGATACAATTTTTGCAGTCTAGGGATGATGGGAAAGTAGAACATCTCCTTGAAAGGGCTCTTCTTTTTCAGTCGACCATTCACATCGCGTCTAGCGGGTTTGAACCGTGGCCGACCGCAAAACTTACAATATTCAAGATCGCTGTCTGCACCCCAATATAACAAACAATTCCCCGCACAACAATCGATCCTCTCCACAGGAAGCCCCATCTCACCCATCAACTGTTTGCTATCGGAAAACTTTCTGGGCACCAAATTATCCGGAGGACATATCTCACGAACCAAGTCAACAATTTGATTATAACCCCTTTCAGATAGTCTGTTTTCAGTTTTAATGTTCAGCATACGGGCATTGAATGACAGTTGCGAGTGTGATTCGCACCCAGGATACAAATCCCGATCCGCTGCACGAAGCATATCATAAAACTGTGCAGCATACTGATTAGGGGGTTCCTCAACAGTCGACTCGTTATCCACATTTCCAAAGTGGGGCCCAGAAGTTAAGTCCGTGATCATATCGTGGTACGAGCTAGATCCTGCGGTTTCATCAACCGGTCCGTAAGAAGACGACGCCTGATTATTGTATTGATGCGGAATTTGACCCCAATTTTCCTCACCATGAAAAACCCAATTGTAATAATTTGGCATAAAACCATTTCTATACAAATGAGCTTTCACATCATCGGGGTACTGAAACGTTTTGTTCCTGCATCTAAATTTATTACAAGGACACCTAATCTTTCCTCGATTCATCCAATTTGGGTTACTAGTGGCGAAGTCTATGAATGAATCGAGTCCACTAATAAATTCAGGAGCTAACATGCCATTAATCGATCTTGGACCATACATCCAATGTAAACGGCTTGAGTAGTCCATATCAATCTGTTTCATATTAATGAATTAAACCCTACAATTAATCATTTGTATTCTCCTATTAAGTTATTATTACATTATAACTAATTAATTAATTAATTAATATTTTCTAAAAATTTCGGCAGAGTTTCGTTTTGTTTTTTCATATTCCCAGTTAATCAAAATTCCTACGTGCATCCATTTCCGACTTAATTATAATTAATCAAGTCGGAACGCACATATTCTACAACAAACAATATCAATAAGTACCCCTCCTTCAACTTCAACATGTATATCTATATATATAATATAATTAGCTAATTAAATATATATATATATATATATATGCACATATCTTAAGAAATTAATTAACAACTATATATATATATATATATATATAATTAAATTCTAATAATTACTTATTTATAATAGTTGCATAAATAATTAGTTACTACTCATCAACAAATTAAATATATACTTTATGCATGCATATATAATTAGCAACTAATACTAATAAATTAACACAATTAATTAATTAATTATATATATAACTAAACCCCTACATGCTGCATGCATATTATATAATCTATATTATACATATTTGAGTACAAACATACTATATATACATATATATCATGAAAATATACATATATGAGAGATTAATATGCAATAACTGTTAATTTAACCGATTAAAATGAAAAAAACTTACCGTATAAACGTTTTTGTGAATGTGTGTAGTAAAGTTCAACAAGTATTTCACGTCGTCGGCGGTGGTAGACGGCGGCCGGAGCTTCTTTCCTTTCTTCTCCTCTCTTTTCTTCTCCTCTCCTCTCCTCTCTCTCTCTCTCTCGAATGCCTCACTGCCTTCTAAAAATGCAGCTTGAGTATTATGGCACTTTAGGCGAGGGTCTAGAAGAGGGAAAATCCCTCGTCATCTACTAGATTCCGGACGGGCCCCACGTTGCATGCATTCAAAATAAAGCTGCAAAAAATACTGCAAAATTGTCGAGGGAAATGAAACCCTCGTGAAGGGTATCCAATGCTGGGAAGAGGGAATTTCCCTCGTGAGCTGCTGCGTCAGAAAGTTGTCGAGGGTTTAGTCCCTCGTGAAGTTGCAGAGGGTTAATCCCTCGTCCATTCCCTCGTCTGGTGCAGGTGGCCCCACATTTTGGTCGTCAATTCCCTCGTGATGGACGAGAAAAATATTCCCCTCGTGAATTCCCTCATGCATTACAAACCCTCGTGTAAACCCTCTTTAATATTGAGGGTTTGTTTTCCCTCTTTAGATTCCCTCGTCTAACAAAGGTTTTTTTGTAGTGAATTAAAAAGTATTTATTTATTTAATTATTTATTATTTAATTTTTAGGGAAAGTACTTAAGTTGGGTATTAAGTTGATTAAGTATCAAAAGGGGTTAGAAATAATGTTAAGTGATTAAGTGGAAAAAAAAAACAAAAGAAAAGGGTTTGAATTTTTTTTTTTTTAAAAGATATTAAAAGAAAATCAAATCGGCCCAAATAAAGAATAAAAGATTTCGAAAACAATTTCTAAACGAGAAATGCATATGGTTTAGTGGTGCAAGGCCCTTATAAGGCAAAGAAAGGTCACAGGTTCGAATCCTGAGAAGGGTGAAATTTTATTTCTTTTTCTCTTTCTTCTTCTTTTCCTTCTTTTCTTCGTCAGTTTTGAAACGGCCACAGCAGCCATTAATTTGTCTTCAATTTTTTTTTCTCATAACGGCCAAGCCAATGAATTTCGGATTAAATTCACACGTATTCGCCAGCATTTCTTATCCCAAGTATCATATTCAAAAATTGGAGTAGTTCGAACAAAAAGAAAAAAAAAATTGAATTTTTTTTTTGTTTCGATCGAAACCTGCGAAAAAAAAAGGGGAGAATCCGTTCGAGACTTTCGCAGTATTCTTCTCTCTCACGAATTTGAAATTCGTTAAAGGTATTTTCGAGCTCTTGTTTTTCGTTGAGGCTTTCGAATTTCCAGATTTTATTTCGACATTTGTTTCGGAAATTTCGTGTAATTTGTGTCGAATTTTTCGGGTTTATGGTATTTCGAATTTAAGGTGTGTTGATCCTGGCCTTGGTTTCGGTTTGTGGTGTTGAATTTGGTCCTGTTTCGTTCGAACTCCTACTCTGTTTTAATGGAGGAATTCAGTATATATATATATATATATGTATGTACGCATATATGTTGTTTGAGGAAGAAGATGTTTGTTTAAATTTGGACTTAAAACATTTGGGCCAAAATTTGTTAAAATTAAATCTTGGGATTAAAACTAGTGGGCCTTTTCTGAGATGTTTTAATTATGAGTTGGGTCAAATTTTTTTTATTTTTTTTAACTTGGGCCATGAGAAAAATTATTTTATTAGGCTAGGTATTATAATTTAATTATTAATTTGAGATGAGTGTTATTATTTAAATTAATAGGTTAAGTGTTATTATTATTTAATTATTAAATTATCTGCGTTATTGAGGAATTAAAGTAAAATTAATTATTTTACTTTAGGTGACGGTTCGTGCGACGGTTAAGGACGAACTTGCATTTTTTTTTCTCGCTCGATCACTTTCAAGGTGGGGGATTTTGACGAATCTAAACCCTACAGTGGCTAGTAGGGTATTCGTATGTATTTATTGTTAAATTATTTACGTGAATTATGTGAGATGCATGTTTAAATGATTTTATATGTGCATGCAATAGCCAGGGACCCTTATGTGGTCCGAGACCGACGAGTCTTCGGTTTAATCCGCAGTGCTCCATTTACGGTTGAGAATACCAGAGTGCTTATCAGGCTCTGGGAAGGCTCACAAACATTTACGCGTGGGAATACTGGGCGTGCCTATTAGGCCCTGGGAAGGTCCACGAAAATTCATGCGATTGATTTATTTAGCTTGTTATTTCAAGTAATTCACAAGTATTTTTAACATTAAATACCGATTTTTCCACTGAGTATACTAGTTGTACTCACCCCAAATTATATTTATGATTTCAGGTTAAGAGCTGAGCGGCGAGGAGGTCGAGCCGGTGGATGATTGAGACCAAATTTATTTACCGTTAATATTTGACAACATTTTTTTAATTTTTTTTTATCTTTGTGTCAAACATATGAATTATTTTCATTTCCGCTGCAACTTTTATCATCACTATAAAAATTATTAACTATAGTTTTTCCCTAAATTATTTATAAAAAAAAAAATGGCTCGACATTTACAAATGAATTCATTTAAGTTATTAACGTTTAGTGACAAACTAGTTTAATAAAACTAGGGCGTTACAGTGTGGTATCAGAGCAGGTCTACGTTCTTTTAGATTTGTGAAAATAAAATTTTTTCGGAATAAGTTTTTGAAATGTTTTCAGTCTCATCCATCGCCGCCTCACCGTCTCAGCTCAGAAAGGTACAAGTTTCAAAATTTTCGGTATTCAATACACCAGTTATTGTATTCAAAAGAGTTCATGCTTCTGAATGTGTATGTTATGTAATGATATGTGACAATTTGTATGCCTTGGTAAACTCAACCAAGCAAGTTGATATGAGAAAAATATATGTGAAAGATCAAATGATTATGTAATGATGAATGTATGTACTTCGAGTAGATGGTATTCAAAAGAACGCCTAGAAAGAGAGTTACGTCTCCCTACGATGAACCAACTTTACGATTTATACGATATAAGCATAACGGACGCGATGACTTAGAAACGCACTTAGCACGAATGCGATCCATGTGGATGAAAGTAAGATATCGAACACACGGACCCTTAGAATCTTACGCCGTCTTTTGCCTTGCTCGTTCGCTTCCAAGCGAGTGGCAAGGACCGGGTATACGATTATACGAAGAAATGCTGAATGAGCAAAACGAGTTCAGTTGGAACTATTTCTGATACGAATATGATCTGTTAACAATGTGGAACACCGGGGATATACGTACTCCGGGAGAAAAGAGAGCGGATGCTCAAGAGGACCCCGGGGAGTTTTCCGACCCCAGGGAGGATTCCGAAGAAGATCCAGACGAGTAGTAATAAAACAAATGTTGTAATAAATGAATCAATAAATGAATCAATAATGTGGGAAGGTTATTGGAGGTCAAGAACCGAAGAGAAAAGGGAGGCCTTGACATGGGATGGTTTCAGGGAGATTGTTATGGAGAGATACTACCCTAACACTTATCGGGAGGAGATGGAGTCCCGATTCTTCAACTTTGAGCAGGGAAACCTTATGGTTGAAGAATATGAAAGACAATTCAGCACATTAGCCCGGTTCGCGGGACATATGGTTGACACGGAGCAGAAGAAGGTGAGGAAATTTATGAAGGGGTTGAGGCCGGAGATTCGTAACATCATGTTGAGTCACGAAGAGTTGTCCTTTAGTGAGTTGGTCAGGAGGCCTGGCGATATTGCTGCAAGCCAGCAGAGAGAGAGAGTCAAGCGGAGCCGGACTAATAATTTTGGAAAGAGGAGATGGGAGGACCGTGGTCAGGATAGTGGTTCAAACAAGAGAGGAAGATTTCAGGGAGGACCTACAGCACCCCGACCGCAAGGCAATCCACCTCCCAGAAATGCATAAGGAGACACAAGGAACAATGCCCAGCCACCTAAGCCCTTGTGTGCTAAATGTGGAAGGAATCACAGAGGGGAGTGTCTGGCCGGGCAAAGGAAGTGTTTTCGTTGTAGACAGCCGGGACACATAGCTCACTACTGTCCAAATGTTGGAGGCTCTAACCCCGCACCTGGGGGCAGGGCGAGGATGTACGCGATGGCAGGGCAGCAAAATGATACACTGACAGGTATGTTGACATTAAATAAAGTACCCGTTATTGCTTTATTTGATACAGGTGCGACACACTCTTTTGTGTCCACCAAATGTTGTGCTAAGGTTGGGTGTATGGAAACCAACACAGTAGATGCACTTAATGTCAGTATACCTTCAGGCAAGTCATTAGCTACTGATAAGATAGCTAAAGACATAAACTTAGACATTTGTGGTCGAACTCTAGAAGCAAATTTGTATGTTATAGAGATGGACCATTTTGATATAATATTTGGAATGGATTGGTTGTTTAAGTACCAAGCTAAGATTGACTGTCGTAAGAAGGAGGTAGTACTTAAGTTGCCAACTGGAGAAGAGTTGGTGTACTTTGGGTCGAGAATGGACTCAAAGAACTTTATCATAACCGCAATGAAAGCAATGAAGATGTTGCGGAAGGATGGTTGCCAAGGATATTTAGTTCACGTGACGGGTACTCCACCTCAGGAGATGAAGATTGAGGACGTACCAATTGTATGGGATTTTCAGGATGTATTTCCGGAAGATCTACCAGGTATTCCACCTGATAGGCAAGTCGAATTCACCATAGACTTGTTACCGAGATCGTCGCCCGTATCGAAGGCGCCGTATAGAATGGCACCATAGGAGTTGGAGGAACTCAAGGTGCAATTGCAAGAGCTGTTGGATAAGAAATTTATCCAACCCAGTGTATCCCCTTGGGGAGCACCAGTTCTGTTCGTGAAGAAAAATGATGTAACTATGAGAATGTGTATCGATTACAGGGAACTGAATCGACTCACAATTAAGAATAAATATCCCTTACCGAGGATAGAGGATCTTTTTGATCAGTTGAAATGAGCAAGTGTATTCTCCAAGATTGATTTGAGGTCCGGCTATCATCAATTGAAGATCAAGGAAGGGGATATACCAAAGACCACATTCAGAACGCGTTACGGCCACTATGAGTTTGTAGTGATGCCCTTCGGGTTAAGTAATGCACCTGCGGTGTTCATGGATTTGATGAACCGAGTTTTTCATCCTTTCTTGGATCAGTTTGTCATAGTTTTTATTGATGACATATTGATCTATTCGAAGGATAGAAAATAACATGAGGAATATCTGAGCACAGTGCTCGAAGTACTTCGCAAGGAAAAGTTGTACGCGAAGTTTAAGAAGTGTGAGTTTTGGTTGGATCGAGTTGTATTTGTTGGTCCCGGTACAAGACTGAGGAATACGTGTATGGGGGGGGGGAATACACGTATACCAATTTTTCAACCTTAAAACTGACTGAGTCCCCTTTACTCAGAGTGGTAAAGAACTAGGAGCTGATAACACACCTACTGACTACACTTGGTGCGGGTCAGTTGGCTAACTATCAGTTCAAGTTCAATGCGGAAATGTTTGAGCCCTGATAGTTTAAAGTCTTGTTTAGTTTGCTTTCTGAAAAAGTTGTTTTACTCAATTCTGAATAGTGTTTAGTAGGGTAGTGCTCCTTTTTGAAGATCAGGCTGATTGATTCAAGCCTGATAAACCGAATGCAATGAATGAGCAAGTAATATGGCAGGAATGTACAATATCAAAGCAATAAGAACACAGCAAGTTTAACGTGGTTCAGAGTCTCAAGCTCCTACGTCCACGGCCTGACTTAACAGGAAATCCACTCAAGGGATTCTTGTTTTTAACGTGCCAAGGTGCACCAAGACCAGCTAACCTCACTGATCTATACAAACTTCCCTACTAACACACTAACTGACTTACTTCCAGCAAGCCTAACTTAGGGTTTTGGTTTCAGTTTGGATTCCAACTAAGTTGAGATTATCCTTACAAGACAAAGCTATGCTAAGGATAGGATAATCTCTCTAAGCTTAAGATAATGCTATTTAGCTCTTGGAATACAGAATAACTCTCGGTTGCTGAGAAACACTTGGAAAATTTAGATGGTTTCGAGTGCTTCTCTTAAAGGCTGTATGCTTTGAATGCTTGAGAGTTTGAGTAATTTCTGGCTTGGAAATTTCCCGTAACCTTGAATGGGTTCAAGGTCTTCTGTATTTATAGGTGATTTTAAAAACTATCCGTTGGAGAGATAGCCTTCTAGTCATCTATGTAGAGTGACTTCAAATGGACATATCTTCATGCAGCAGCCGTCCTTGCATGGATTTGGTATTTGCATTAAATGCACATTAAATGCTTGCCCGTTGAATGTGCAGTCTGAATCCAGTCTTCATGTCAGGTTCCGTACGTGCGTGTCCTTCTCGGATTGGTCCACATCATCAGGTTGGTGAGAATGTTAGAACTTATTCCTGAGCTTCAGGCTTGTCTTATTGAGTTCATTTTGTCTTGAGCCCACCAGTCTTGTCCTGACGCTGAAATTCCTTTTGCATTGCTTGGCTCTACTCCAAGTCTTCCCATTAACTCAGTGAAATCCTGTTCCCTTCAGGACTGAGTTAGCAATGACCTCAGGGTCATACTCTTCATCGCTGACACTTACTCAGCCAGCTTAGAGGACTGCCATAAGTTCAGGATGGTTCTCTTCATCTTCAGGCTCTTAGTCTTGATTGTCACCAGTGAGTTCTCCTTTCACTGAGTACCTGTGAAGTGTAAAATGACTAAGTAGAACCTAACTAAGACTAGCCTAACAAAGACAGATTAAGGCAAACACCTTTTCAGGGGCTTTGGGATCTTAATCAAAACTGACAATGTCCCAACAATTTCCCCCTTTTTGATGATGCCAAAACACTGAAAAGATCCTCAAAACATTTAGAGGAAAGAAAGATAATCCTATCTATAAGATAAGTCAGTGTTAGAGCAGTTCTTGATAAAGTACAGAATTTAAACAACAGCCAAAAAGACAATGAGTTTTTGTCTGTGGGCAAAAGTAATAGATTTCATTGATAGATGTGGAAATGGTTACAATGAATCTAATCTATTACAAAGAAGCCTGTGAACACCTAGACTAATCTCATTTCAGGTTTGAGTCCATATCCTGCATAGACTCTTGCCTTTAGCTCGTCAAGTCTTCTAGGTTGGTTCACGTATCCTTCAGCTTTGGCTATCTTCAATACTTCCATCATAATGACCTTTGTGTCATGATTTTGAGTTCCAGGAACTAAGGGAGGAGCTCGAATGGTGAACTCAGGAGCCTTCACTTGAACTTGAGCTGCATCAGCCTCCTCCAAGATCTTTTGGAATAACTCAGGATGGTTGTCCATCATGTAGTCAGTGAAGTGGGCATTAATATCATCAGTGTCGCCCCACTTCTTCACAACGTACCACAATCTAACAAACTCATCCCTTGCATCAATCCAAAACTCCTTCAATGCCTCTGAGACGAACTCATCGACAAAAGCTTCCCTTACTCCTGATTCTGGCCTACTGACTTGAAGAATCGTTGATTTCCTAACTGTTGGCTTCTTCCTGTACTTCCTAGGCTCAGGCTTCGCCTTCTTCCTCCTTAGCAAGCTGATCACTGCATCATCCAGTTCTCGTTGTTGAAGCTCATTGATATCAGTCAGCTTCTCAACCTTCTTCTCCAAGATGCGCATCTTCTCCTTCTGAGCAATTTCAGCTCTGCGCATAGCCTCAGATTTCTCAGAGTGATCTCCCCATGCTTCAGCACATAGCTCAGCCACCAACTCCCCTGAGTAAGTGATGGGATTCTTCCTTGAGCTCATGGGGGAAGATCTCTGAACAGGCTCAGGTTGTTGCTTGGAAGGTTCATCAGCCTTTGCCCTTGCTGCCTCCGCCTTCAACTTGGCAACAATCTCCTCTCCTTCTTTCTCCACTGCTGCCAACCTCGCTGACTTCCTCACCCTCAGCACATTCCCTTCAGGATTTGCTTCAGGATTGGCTAGAACAATTTTGCCTTGGTTAACTGCCTCAGATGCCTCAGGGCGGGATCTTTTCTTCTTCTTTTCCCCCTTTTTGGCATCATCATTGGCCTCTGATGGGAATGCGTCAGATCCGCTGTTGATTACAAAGGAGGCTAGGGAATGGACATCATTAATTCCCTCCTTCAGTAACTCAACTCCCATTGAAATTCCAGTTCCTGCAAATGATACTGAACTGATTGCAGCTTGGACCTTCTTCTCAAAGACCTCCATGGAGAGTTGGAGTCATTGTTCAGCCTTCTCAATCCTTTTCTCCACCTGAGCGGATCGCTCATCTGCTTGGGTCAGTCTCTCGGCAATGTCCTTCGAAGTCTGAGCAATGCGTTCTGACTCCAGCTCAAACTTTGACGCTGAGCCAGAAACGGCCTGAGTGAATAGTGCTCCAGCCTGAGCTGCAAGCTTCTCCACAGCCTGATTAAGATCCTCCTTTCTTTGCTCATCCTTCTCAGCCAACTGCCTCAAGGTTTGCCTCAGCATCTTTTTGGTGCGCTTCCTCTCATTCCTCACTGACTTGGCCGTGTCAGTCATCGTTCTCTTCAACAAAATCAGCTCCCTGTTGGCAAGGGTGTTGTAAGCTGACTTTGTCCACTTGATGTGTTTTGCCAGGGCCTTGGAGTCTTCTTCCTTTTTAGCTCGTAGCCTTATTACTTCCTCCTGAAGTTCAGCTAGATTTTCTATGGTTTTCTCCTGTTTGACCTCCACTATGCTTGTGAATTCAGCACGGCCGACCCCAGTTATTATCACATCTTCATCATCAACGGCCGCATCAGTGATTGGTGCATCAGAGATTGGCTGCTTTCCCTTGTCAGCCCCTGCGGCATCAGTCCCTTCTTCAAGGTGTACTGAAAGCAGTTGTGAAGTACTCTCTCCGTCCACGAAAATTTTACCCGGTTACTGTAGAGCACAGTTTTTAATGAAAATTGGTATTTTATTGAAAAATTGAATAAAGTAGATAAAGTAAGAGTATTGTGGTGGGTATTGTGGGACCCATTTTTTGTTTGTGAGTGTAGTTTATTTCCAAAAGAGGAATGGGTAAAAAATTGGTGGACGGACCAAAAAGGAAAGCGGGTAAAAATTTAGTGGACGGAGGGAGTAGTCAAAGCCGCCTGCTCAGGCTCAGCTAAGCTAACTTGAACCTTAGGAGCAAGTCCCTCGGAACTGAGAGTCTCCTTGGATGCCTCAACATCTTCCTCTCTTGTCTCAGGGCAGGGAATCCCTTCATCGACAGATGTCTCATTGGCAGCTAAGATGTTCAAAACATCCTCAGCCACTGGTCCACCCTTGGCACCAGTGTCCCTTTCGCCTTCCCCCTGAGCCTGAGGCTCAGAGATCATCTCATCAACTTCCTTTGCAGTCTCCTCCACTGCCTTCTCCATATCTCCACCCTGAGCTTCATCATCATCTCCATCATCCTTCTCTTCATCATACCGGATGTCAGCCTTGCTCTTAGACATCATATCAGCCACTAACTGCTTCAGGTTGTCAAAGTTTAGAAGTTGAAGCCAGCTATTCAGTCCAAAGAAGGAGCAAATCTTGGCTTCCTCAGTCTCCCAGTGCTCCCAGCCACGAGCGTCCACTAGCAGATGTTGCTCCTGCATGTTTGATTGTTTGAAGTCCAACCAAACCTTGAGCTCAATCACATACGCTAGTAGCTCATTGTACTTGTACAGCCCAGGCCAGCACTTCCCTGCCCATTCTGTGGCATTCCCCCTGGGAGTGTTCTCCAGAATCCCTCCCGCCATGTGTTCATCTAATTCCTCCTCCTCCACTTCGAGGAATTCATCCTCTTCAACTGAAATGGATTTGGGACAGTCTTTAGGATTGGGGTATGATGGAAAGTCTATGGGGTTTGGAAGATTTGGCTCGGTTGACTGGTCAGGCTCATTCGTTGGTGAAAGTGATGGCGCTGACTCAGTAGGATGATTTGGCTCTGAGGTTTGGGGTGTTTCAGTGGGTTGAGAAGTAGGGTCAGGGTTGGAAGGTGTTTGGGTTTCAGGGTGTGGGGGTGTTTGAGTGGGTACTGTCTCAGGCTGCAACAACTCAGCCGTCTCGACAGATTTTCTCACTTCCTCCAGTCAGAGGCTCCAGGGGAGCTTGACTTCTCCCTCTCACTCACCTCAGGCAGCTTCTTAGCAGGGGACTTTTTGGGTCCCTTCCTAAGCCTTTTCAGGGGCCTTTCTCCCTGATCACCCTCCTTCCTGGCGTCATCGTCAGTTCCCTCAGCCTCATACCTGGCCTTCTTGGGATCAGACTCAGTCCCTGATTTCATGCTCTTTCCTGACAGCACGACCCTTACCTTCTTTTTCTCAGTCTTATCCACCTTAGGCTGCTCCACTTTTTCAGCTGCTACCTCCTCCTCACCTTCCTTACTCCTCTCAAGGAGGTCATCTACCCGTTCAATGAGACTGGTAGCCACTCTCTTGGCCTTACCAGCTGGCTTTTTGGCTTGACCCTTTGCTTTCACATTGGGATCAGTCAGCCCTAGCACTGAATAGGTATCACTCAGTGAGGAAAACATTACCTTCTCTGAGGAGAGACTGTCCTCAAAATCGAAGGTATACCCATGGCAGGCATGAGCAATCAGGATGGACATCCTCGTTCCGAACGGCAAGATGGCACTGACGGAAATGTGCTTATTCTCCTCATCTCGCTTGAGTTTGTCCAGACCTGCCTGATGGAGTTGATCGAGGAAGAACTGCTCCCAGTTCGCTTCTACTCCATCAACAATCGCTCCCATGAGTCTCAGCTTGGGCAGACTCAGTTGCTCGTGAGAGCCAGTTGCACCCATCACCATCTTGGACACCAAATCCACTAGAGCTCTGTACTCAGGTTTCAACGTATTCTTGTTCTGTCGTGCCTTGAACTCTGATGACCCAGATTTGGTCCATTTCCCAAGGAGTTCTCCCTCCGAGTTCTCCTTATACGTTCTTGGGTTGATGCCTGAGAATGACAACTTGAAGACTTCCCTCACCGCCCTCCTGACGTCAATAGTGACCACCTCTGAGTTGTAAAGAGGTTCGCCGTCGCCGTCCTTCTCTCCTGTCGGCTTAAGCGCAGTCACCTTCGTGTATATTTCCCCCTTCCGTAAGAACATATTAAAGTAAGCTTCCACAACTGTTCTTGGGAGCACGAAAATTGGGTGGGTGGTGAAGTATGTTTCCAACCCAGCATCGGAAATCCACTTGAATACGGGTTTGATTTCCTCAACTGTAAGGCAGATATCTTCCATGGAGATGACTTGCTCCATGTGTATCAGCTTGTTCTCGACAACGTCCACGATCTTGTCGGTTGTCCAGTTGGAATCAAGGAATGCCATTATTTTGAAAGAAGAGATTTTTTTTGAAAAACAACTGTGTTTGAGAAAGAGAAATCTCAGTGTGCAGATGTGCGTTGTGTTTGCGTAAAAACCTCAAATGGCACTCTTGATTGATAAGACTAAGTCAGTTACTCTCCGTGCACGTGGGTTTAAATATGAAAAGGTGCGCTTTTAATGAAAACATAATGCATTTAATAAAGATTTTCAGGACGAAGGACTCAGGGAGACGCTTGAAATTCACAAGGGTCAGGTTAGAGCTCATACCTATCAGGGAGACATTGTAGCACCCTGATACCTCGCTGAGTCGAGTCTGGCCTGAGTTCCCCCTAGAACCCTACACTGACTGCACTCTCAGATCTAAGAGTCCTAACTCCACTGACAGTTCCATAAACCTTGCTTCAGCCAGAGGCTTAGTCAAGATGTCAGCTCTTTGCCTGTCAGTGTGAATCTTCTCCATCCTAATATCTTTCTTCTCCACGTGATCTCGAATGAAGTGATGCCTAATATCCACATGCTTGCACCTTGTGTGAAGCACTGGGTTCTGAGTAATTGCTATAGCACTATTGTTATCACAATAGATTGGAACCTGATTAGCAAATACTTGGTAGTCCCTCAACTGTTGCCTCAACCATAAAATCTGAGCACAACAACTACCTGCAGCCATATACTCAGCCTCGGTTGTGGATGTAGCCACTGAATTCTGCTTCTTACTAAACCACGAGATCAACTTACTTCACAAAAACTGACATGTCCCTGAGGTTGATTTCCTATCAATCCTACAACCTCCATAGTCTGCATCTGAATAACCTGTCAGTTCTAGGTTGTCATCTGAAGGATACCATAGTCCCATATTGACTGTCCTTTTCAAATACTTAAGTATCCTCTTAGCAGCCTCCAGATGACTTCTTTTGGGATCAGACTGATACCTAGCACACACACCAACTGCAAACGTAATGTCAGGCCTACTTGCAGTCAGGTACAACAAAGAACCTATCAGCCCTCGATACTCAGTCTGATTTACTGAAGTCCCTTCAGTGTCAGGATCCATCTTCCAATTCGTGTTCATAGGGATCCTGGCTGGATTGCTGTTCTGAACACCAAACTTATGAATCAAGTCTCTTGTATACTTGGCCTGATTTATGAAGATACCTTGATCAGTTTGCTTGACCTGCAATCCTAAGAAGAAGTTCATCTCTCCCATCATGGACATTTCAAATTTACCAGTCATCAACTTAGAGAATTTCTCGCAGAGCTGATGATTTGGTGATCCAAATATTATGTCATCCACATAAATCTGGACCAAGAGAATGTCATCACCTTCAGTGATCCTGAACAATGTCCTATCCACAGTTCCCTTCTTGAATCCATGGTCTGTTAGGAATTGAGAGAGGGTATCATACCAAGCTCTTGGTGCTTGCTTAAGTCCATAGAGTGCTTTCTTCAAATGGTATACTCTATCTCCAACCTCAAACCCGGGAGGTTGCTCAACATATACCTCTTCATTGAGTACACCATTCAGGAAGGCACTCTTGACATCCATTTGATACACCTTGAACTTCTTATATGTTGCATAGGCAAGGAACAACCTGATAGCTTCCAACCTAGCCACTGGAGCAAAAGTCTCATCATAATCTATTCCTTCAGATTGACAATACCCTTTTGCAACCAGTCTTGCCTTGTTCCTTACCACAACACCATTTTCATCCTTCTTGTTCTTAAAGACCCACTTGGTACCAATCACACCTTGATGCCTAGGTCTATCTACCAGTTCCCAAACCTGATTCCTTGTGAACTGATTCAACTCCTCTTGCATGGCAATGATCCAGTTCGAGTCAGTGAGAGCTTCTTCAATGTTCTGAGGCTCTTGCTTAGAGAGAAAGCAACAGAACAATGCACTCTCATCATGGAACCGTCTGGTCCTGACTCCCTCAGTTGGATCGCCAATGATTTGATCAATGGGATGATCCTCTAACCATGTTCTTTTGCCAGGAGTTGTACCTGAAGTACCTGCAATGTTAGTGTCTACAGGCTCATAAAATTCAGGAAATTGAACAGAAGGGGATGATCCTGAGTCTATACCAAAGGGATTAACAAGCTCAATGTCAGGGACATTGATTCCCCCTTGATTAGGTGACTCAGGAACCGTCTCAGCTGCGACAGCATCTTCATTGACGGTGCTTACCTCAGGTTGAGCCTGTTCCTCAGTGTGAGGCTCAACAATCCCTGATGTGCTGGTCTTAGAAGTGGCACCTGATTCATCATCCTGATCATCATCATCCCATCTCGGAATTGGCACAGTCTTGATCTTGGGATCAGGTTGATTCTTCAAGCTCAACCTTGTCACACTCCTTGTGACCTCCTCAGTGTCAGGATTCAACACCTTTGCCCTAGACTCATTAGCAGATTCATCAAAGACAACATGAGGTGATTCTTCCACAACAAGGGTCCTACAATTGTAAACCCTGAAGGCTTTACTAACTTCAGAATATCCTAAGAATATTCCTTCATCAGATTTGCTATCAAAGGCTTTCAATTGGGTCTTTCCATTGTTGAGGATGAAACACTTACAACCAAATACATGAAAATAAGAAATACGAGGTTTCCTTTTGTTCCATGTCTCATATGGGGTCTGAGCATGTTGTTTGTTCAGCATGGATCTGTTCTGAGTGTAGCATGCAGTGTTGATTGCCTCAGCCCAGAATTTCTTGGGCAATCCTGACTCAGCCAGCATGGTCCTTGCAGCTTCCTTCAGTGTCATGTTCCTCCTTTCAGCGACATCATTCTGTTGTGGGGTTCTAGCTGCAGAAGTCTCATGAGCTATACCAAGTTCATTACAAAAGTCAGAAATATATGAATTTATAAACTCAGTGCCCTTGTCAGATCTGATCTTAGTAATGGACTGATTCTTCTCATTGCTGAGTCTCCTGAGCAACTCCGGAAGCTTCACCTGTGTTTCCTTCTTATTCAACCCAAGTATATCTAGAATAATCATCAATAACCACAAGGGTATATTTTCTACCATTCATACTCACAGGTGTTATGGGACCAAATAAATCCATGTGCAAGAGCTTAAGTATCCTGTCAGTGGAATAAGAAGCTTTCTCTTTGAATGATGCTCTGGCCTGCTTCCCTTCCTGACAAGCTTTGCACACGTGATCTTTGCTAAAAACTTCATTAGGTAGACCATCAACAAGTGACTGTCTAGAAATTTTGTTAAGAATCTTGAAGTTCAGGTGGCTTAATCTTTTATGCCATAACCAACTGAGCTCTAGAGAGCTTTTAGCAACAAAACAAGTATTAGGAATAGTGCTGCTCCAATCAGCGAGATAAACGTTACCTTTCCTTATACCTGATAGAAGCACTTGTGTTGATTTGTCCTTGACTGAACATATATTCGATGAGAACTCAACACTGAACCCTTTGTCACAGAATTGACTTACTGACAGCAGGTTATGCTTCAGTCCTTCCACAAAGGACACATTTTCCACTCTGACTGTACCTATAATTAGAACACCAAAACCTTTAGTAACACCTTTTGAGTTATCACCAAAGGTTACCTGTGGACCATCTTTAACTTGATATTTTTGGAGAAGACTCTTCATTCCAGTCATGTGCCTTGAGCAGCCACTGTCTAGGTACCAAACAGCTTTGATTGAGTCTCCTCTCCTCTTATTGTGATCCACAGCCGCCTGCAAGCAATTCAGGCTTTAGGTACCCATTGGGTGTTGGGTCCTGAAACATCGACATACACAACTTTCTTCTTCTTTGCCTGAGAGGAAGATGGTTGTTGGTCCCACTAGATAGATTAATTGCGGAAGCCTTTGTAACCAAAATGTCTTTAGAGAAAATCTTTTCTAAGAGCACAAATAATAATCAACAGGTATTAAAGAAAGCAATAAATAACACCGTATTTATAGTGGTTCGGATCTGAATATCCTACGTCCACTCTCCCTTGATCAAAGGGGTCTCACTATCCAACCAACAAACTCACTACTTACTGGAATTTCCGAAGTACCAGCACCTTCTTACAATCTCTTTAGATCTAACTTCGATCTAAAGACAAACTTACTCCAACCTTGTCTAACAAGATGAACAGGTTGAGTATATAAACTCCTTACGAGTTGGATGAGTAATTAAGAACAAAGTGAGTGCAAATGCGTAGTGATCAAAAAGCTTAGTATGCTATGTGCGCGTGTAGAGTCTCTAGAGCTTTTTCTTGAACTGCACTCTTGTATATATAGAGGGGATTAGGGCTAGCCGTTGGAGGGCTAATCCAATCAGATCCTCTATATAAGGAAGCCTCAATCAATCAATTCCCTAATTGATTGATTGGGTTGGTGGGATCCTTGGATTGATTATCTTCAGATACTTTCCAATCCTGATCTTGTTGACTTGATTTGAATCACCAACGGTCAATAGCTTCATCTGCCTAACTCTGATTCTCAACAGAGAAGGCAAGACCAGACACCAGGCAAACTCGGTGTCTTCTGGTCCTTATCTGGTGAACAACCAGAATACTCAGTAGAATAAGGGGATCAAACTGAGCATCTTTTGTTCCACCAGACTCGTCTGGTTCGGACTCGTCTGGTCTGGGGAAGGTCCTCTGCCTCTGGTCTGATCTCATCTGGTGAAGTCTTCTGGTGGAGACCTCTGGTGAAGTCCTCTGGTGGGGTCTTCTGGTGACTCTTCTGGTGAAGCCTTCTGGTCTGGCAGTTCCCCCTAGACTAAGTCCTAATCTAGATCATCATCTGGCTAACAGGTCCAGATGGTCCTATTACATCTTCTGGTTTGTTTTAACTCATCAAAACTAACAATTTTTATCCTAACAATTTCCCCCTTTTTGATGGAGTTAAAACACTACCAGAACTGATCACAAAGAAGATTTAAGCAAGAAAACATATAAAGGATAAGACCTTAGAATAGATCTTATCAGGCAGACAATTAAGACAACAAGAGGTTGTCTTTTGAACAGAGAAGATATGAATTTCATTAGAAATAAAGATAAAGAGTTTACAGATTACAATGAAATTCTGGTCCTATCTAAGCATATCTTCTGTTATCTTTAGGCACCAGAAACCAGTCAAGAAACCTGTCTTGAATGGCCTTCAACTCTGCAGAAGATGCTGGGGTGTAATTCACCAACACCTTTGTCTTGAATAACTTCTTCAACTCTAGCCAATCAACCTGGTCCCCTATCATGGGAGTGTTGAGATAATGAAACTCAGGGGCTGTGACCTCCAGGTTGAACTCTATCGTTGAATCCATTAGCTGCTTGTAAAGCTCTGCATCGTAACACTTCATCCACGAATGAAAAGTCCTGTTGATAAGTGCTTCATCTTCTGGTGGTGGCCTCTGGATGTAATGTTGAATAAACCAGAGTGTCTTGGCTTCTCTCCATTTTTCAATCAGGGGAACAGGCACAGTAGAGTCAAAGGACCCTTCTGTCCTGAGAGGCAAGATATTCAACACTTCAGTGGGAGCTTTCCTCCTCTGGCTCGATCCACCTGCACCAGAAGAAGCACCATCTTCTCTGCTCTTCTTCGATTGTCTCCTAACATATCTGAGCCTCTGCTCTTCATCTATGTTTTTCCTTATTCTGGCTTGCTTCTCCTCTGGAGTCTCTTCTTTGTATCTCTTCTCTGCTTCTTCAACGACCTCTTCCAAGAAGCTCTTCTTGACTCTTCTGATCACTTTCTTTGCAGGACCAGAGATGGAAATAGGATCCTGCTCTGCTTCTGATTCCTCTTCTGCAGCAAGCTGCTTAGCCATGGAAAGAGATTTTAGCTCTTCCTTCTTCTTCTTCTGCAACTCAGCCTGGGCCAAAGTGTTTTCCAACAGGTCCAGACGAGCTCCATGGCTGAAAAGGGTTTCATCAGTGGTCTTCGCCAGATCAGTTCTGGACTTCTCTTCCCCCTTTTTAACTACATCAAGGAGGGGCTCCACTACCTGCCTTATGAGATCAGGCAAGGCAGTGTTGGAGGAAGAGTGAAGATCACGCAGTTGCCTGGCCTCCTCCAGGTAAGCTTTCGATTCTGCAACTAAGGCCTTCTGCCTGGCAAGCATCTCCTGGAGAGAATCCTTCAGCTTAGCAGTTTCCAGCATTTGAGTGGCCAACTCCACTTTAAGCACCGAAACTGGCCTCATCTGGTCAAGAACATATTGTTGAAGCTGCTTCTGGCTCTCATGTACATCCATCTTTAAGAACAGGCAGTCAGATTTGAAGGCAGCTTTGGCAGAGGCAAAAACATCCTTGATCTGCTTCAAAAACTTCCTTCGCTCATCTTTAATCTGGTGTTCAACCAGAGCAGGTGCCAAGTGCTGCATAGCCTTTGAAAATCTGCCAATCTGCTGGATTTGTTCATTGAAGAACAACTTCATCTTCTGTAGGATAGCCGGAGTGACCTCAAAGTCTTCTTCGTCGGAATATAACTCTGAAGGGAAGGCGAAGTGAGGACCAAACTTGTAAGAGGGGCCCTCAGGAGAGATCATCACCCCCTGCTGGATGAGAAGAGTTCGAATCACCACCTTCGCTGCCTCTGGTGACTCTAGCTCTGCAAGATTCTGGAGATTTAGCTTCTGCTTCAGCTCGATCTCCCAAGCAGTGAAGTTGGAGGGACCCATTTCCTCAAGCAACATCATAAGGTCCTCCACATCTTCCAGTCTGGCCTTACTCCAAACTTTAGCATCAGTAAGATCCGCCAGAAGGGGTAAGTGCTCCAGAAGAACTGGGAAATGCTCTCTTAGCCAGAGCTGAGCACTTACACTCATACTCTGCCTAATGGGACCCATTTCTGCAGATGAGAAAGTGAAGGGTTTGGGCCCAGAGGCAGAGGAGGAAGGTGCTAAGTTAGAAGGCTCAAGTGAAGCTTCCTCATCTTCACTATCATTGCTGGTTGAACATGTGGGAGAAGAGGGAGGGGCAGAGAATCCCAGAGCCATAGAAATGGTTGGGTCTTGTTCTGTATGGGCTTGTGGAGGGGTAGGATTTTGTGAGGTAGAAGTGGAGGGGATGGGTTGCTCTGCACCAGAAGAGGATGGAATCTTTGGTACAGAAGTTGGGATGGGAAAGTCTATACCAGAAGAGGTTGATGGCACCTCTGGTACAGAAACTGGGGGAGAGGGGTGTGTGTTTAGCGGTATCTGGGAAGATGGGGGAGAGGGTGTTTGAGGAAAGGTTGAGGTAGAGAATGTAGGTGTGTCTGGGAGAGTTTGCTCTGGTAATGAAGGAACACCAGGAGCAGATGAGATGGGATGTGTTTGAGTATCTGGTGGGGAGGTAGAGGGGGAGACAAGATCAATGGAAGTAGAGGAGGGTAAGAAAGGGTTTACCTCTGCTGGGTCAACACCAGCAGGAACAACGAGCTCTGGAGTATCCTCCATAATCTGGGAAGCTTCATCAATAGCTCTCTCCAGGGCCTCACCAAGATCAGATCCAGAGTCAGGATCCTGTAGAATTGCCCTCTTGGCCCTGGGCTTCCTCTTTAGAGGTTCAACCTCCTCTTCCTCTTCTTCCTCTGATGGCTCATCCACCAGAAGGGTTTTCTTGGAAGCTCTTCTGCCAGTCCTTGGCTTCTTGGCAGATTTCTTCTTGGCCTCCACCGGCCTCTTCCTCTTGGCTGCCCCAGCCTTGACAGCTTCATCATCATCACCACCCTTCTTCTTAAGAATGTTAAGAAGGGGAATCTGGTCCTCCTCCGAGGAACCAGAAAAGGCAATGGTTGAGGAACCAGTTGCACCAGCAGCTTTCTTCTGGGCCTTCTGCCTAGGCTGCTGCTTCTGCCCCTTTGCAGGTGAGGGTACTGCCGGAAGAGGAGGGGCAGGGATGGCTTCTTCTCCATTAGAGTCAGGATGGCCATGAAGAGGACCATCCTTAGAGAATAGCACATTAGACTTGTGAAAGCCTTTGCACCAAGACTCCCTCCATCTCTTCTCTGGAAGCAAGGAGTCCAAAATCAAGGTAAGTTTCGTACCCAACGAAACATTAGCAGTGAAATAAAACTGCATCTCCCCTGGAATGGAAGGACAAGCTTCCTTGTTAACTTTCGCCTTATTCTTCCTCAAGACCCCCCAAAAGAATTCTGCCCAATTACATTGGACGCCGTCATACAAGGCTCTCATCACACACATCCTTCCATTAAAGATCGCATCTGTGCTGTGATTCTCACACATCAACACCTTAACAACTATGTCAAAAAGTACCTTGTACTTTTGCCTCAAATGCTTATCCAGAAATCCCTTCGTGATATTCTGGCAAGAGGAGCGAGCGAACAGTTTGAAGGAACCCACAATATCATCCTCCTTGTAGGTTAAAGGATCCACTCCTTCCGCCGAAATGTTTCCAAACAGGGCACAGAAATCATGCTTGGAAAACACCAAATCTTCCCTATCAATCTTTGAAGAAATATGGTCTTCATTGATCTTCATGCGAACCAAAAACTGGGCCGCATAACCGTCAAGAGTACGAAAATCTCTGGGAATGGTGGAGATCAACTTCTCAACTCCGGATCTCCTCAAAAGTTCCAAAATAGCAAGAGCAGACGAGTTCTTGGTGGTGTAGAAGTCAACCACCATCTCCGTTTTGAGTTTCTTCATCATCAATTCATGGTCAAAATTACAAGGGGGAGCCATATCTGTGAGAGAGAGAGAGAGAGAGAAAAAGCTTTGCAGAGAGAGGTTAGAGTTTGAGAGTATGGAAACGTGAAAGGACAGATTGAAAGGAAAATTGATTTAAATAGGGTAATACGCGTGGCTCGAGTAATAAATGAAGTGTGAACGCGTGTAATACCAAAATTTAACTAGGGAACAAAATCAATTTTTAAATTGATTGACATTTTGCACGGTGATTAAATCCGATGGCCACGATGAAAGGCGAGATACAGATTTAATCTGGTGCGTTGGCATAGTCATTGGGACTGGGCATAAAGGGGTTTTGTGGCAGTCAAGAGAAAAAGCGAAATGATTGCCTAGGCCCTATACCCTAGTCTTAAATACACTCCGAAGTTGAAAGGTTTTGAGTGTACTTACTAATTTGAAAAGCGTATCCCAATGATCAGAGGCCAGAGAAGTAAAAGCATACCTGTCACCTGATATTGTAACCAGATGATACCACAGCTAATCTGAAGTTACATCTCCTCTGATGAAACTCATCTGGTCCTGGTCAGAGAAGATTCTGGACATTTGACTCAGCACCTCATCTGGGACAAGTGTCACCTGGTGCATACCTTATCTGGTACCTTCTCTGATATGTCTATTCTGCAGGTATGTTAGTTTTAAACGAATTAAAGAATATGCAATAAAGTAGAAATAAAAGATACTTCTCTGATGTTCCCCCTAAAACAAATCTGTCTCTGGATCCAACAATCCTAACTCAAAAGCTAACTCTCTGAATCTGGTCTCAGCCAAAGGCTTGGTTAAGATATCTGCTCTCTGCTTCTCTGTTGCAATCTTTTCCATCCTTATATCTCCCTTTTCAACATGATCTCTGATAAAATGATGCCTTATATCAACATGTTTACACCTGGTATGAAGAACTGGGTTCTGGGTAATTGCAATGGCACTATTACTATCACAGAATATGGGAATATCCTTGGCTCTAATCTGGTAATCCCTAAGCTGTTGACTAATCCAAAGTAGTTGAGAACAACAGCTCCCTGCAGCCATGTACTCTGCTTCTGTTGTTGATGTAGCAACTGAAGTCTGCTTCTTAGAAAACCAGGATACCAATTTATTCCCTAGAAATTGGCATGTTCCACTTGTAGATTTCCTATCTATTCTGCATCCACCATAGTCTGAATCTGAATAACCACTTAATTCTAAATTGTCATCTGCAGGATACCATAATCCTAAATTCACTGTTCCCTTAAGATATTTCAATATCTTCCTTGCTGCTTCCAAGTGACTTTTCTTGGGGTTAGCTTGAAATCTGGCACAAACTCCAACAGCAAAGGTAATATCTGGTCTGCTTGCAGTCAGGTACAGAAGAGAACCAATAAGTGCTCTGTACTGAGTCTGGTCCACACTCTCTCCAGACTCATCTGGATCCATGTTGAAATTTGTCATCATAGGGATCTTGGCTGCTTTGCTAGATCCTACTCCAAATTTCTCTAACATGTTTCTGGTGTACTTTGCCTGATTAATGAAGATTCCCTTCTCTGATTGCTTAACCTGCAAACCTAAAAAGTAATTCATCTCACCCATCATGGACATCTCAAACTGACTCTGCATGAGTTCACCAAACTTCTCACACAGCCTCTTGTTAGGGGATCCAAATATGATGTCATCAACATATATTTGGACCAGAAGGATGTCCTTTCCTTCTTCTTTCCTAAACAAGGTTCTATCAATCTTACCCTTAGAAAAACCATTGTCCAGAAGAAATTGAGATAGAGTGTCATACCATGCTCTGGGTGCCTGCTTCAGCCCATAAAGAGCTTTCTTAAGCTTAAACACCTTGTCACCTTGTTCAAAACCAGGAGGTTGTTCCACATACACTTCCTCAATGAGAATCCCATTAAGAAAGGCAGATTTCACATCCATCTGGTATACTTTGAACTTCATGTGAGCAGCATATGCTAAGAACAATCTGATGGCTTCTAGTATGGCAACAGGAGCAAATGTCTCATCATAGTCTATTCCTTCAGACTGAGAATAGCTCTGAGCCACTAGCCTTGCCTTGTTCCTAGTAATGACATCATTCTCATCTTTCTTATTCTTGAAAACCCACTTAGTGCCTATCACCTTTTGATGTCTTGGTCTGTCTACCAGCTCCCAAACATCCTGTCTGGTGAATTGATTCAACTCCTCTTGCATAGCAATAATCCAATTTGAATCGTTCAGTGCCTCCTTGATGTTCTTGGGCTCAATCAAGGACACATAGCAACTGAATAAGGCAGCTAAGTTAAGAGTTCTCCTAGTCTGGACACCCTTAGTTGGATCTCCAAGGATTAGGTCATTAGGGTGATCAACCAGGGTCCTCCTTCCCGTGGTCTTGCCTGGTTGATCATCTTCTGCAGTACCTTGGTGATTATCACCACCTGCAGAAGAGCTTTCCCCTACAGGAGTTCCAACCTCTTCTGGTTCTGCTCCTTGTGAAGGCTGCTGCTTCAGAGAACCAGGAGATGGGTCATCATCTGAATCTGAATCTGAGTCAAGAACAGGTGGATTGACTTTGATAACTCTGGGAGTAGTCTGATTCTGGGTCTCATCTGAAGACTTAGATTCCACCTTGAACTCAAAAGTAGATTCATCAAAAACAACATGAGGTGTTTCCTCCACACAAAGTAAATTCTTATTAAAAACTCTAAAAGCTTTACTGGTGCTGGAATATCCTAAAAATATTCCATCAGCCACTTTAGCATCAAAGGTTCTTAATTTAGATTTCTCATTGTCATGGATGAAACACTTACATCAAAAAACATAAAAATATGAAACAGATGGGGTTTTACCTTTCCATACCTCATATGGAGTCTTATTGTGTCTCTGGGCAATCAGGCATCTGTTCTGAGTGTAGCAAGCTGTATTGATGGCCTCTGCCCAAAATCTCTGTGGGGTGCTGTATTCTGCCAGAAGTGTTCTTGCAGCTTCTTTGAGGGTCCTATTCCTCCTTTCTGCAACTCCATTTTGTTGGGGTGTTCTGGCAGCAGATGTCTCATGAAAAATCCCATGGTCCTTGCAGTAATCTGCAATGTGTGAATTCAGAAATTCTGTTCCTTTGTCACTTCTGATTCTGACTATGCTCTGGTTCTGCTCATTCTGAATCTGCTTGAAGAACTCTGGCAGCTTAGTCATAGTTTCATTTTTCTTAAACAAGAACACTACCCAAGTGTATCTTGAAAAGTCATCTACTATCACTAAGGTGTACTTCCTTCCACTGAAACTAAGAGGAGAAACAGGTCCAAACAGGTCCATGTGAAGTAGTTGAAGTACTCTGGTTGTGGTTGTGCTCTGGACATCCTTAAAGGAAGTCTTGGGTTGTTTACCCTTCTGGCATGAACCACAAACCTGATCCTTCTTAAACACTTCATTAGGAAGACCTCGAATGAGACCTTTTCTGGCAATCTTATTCAGTGTTTTGAAGTTAAGATGACACAATCTCTTGTGCCAAATCCAGCTATTCTCTGCAGATCCTTTTGCAACTAGGCATGCATTTCTTGGGCAACTGTTAAAATCTGCAAGATAAATATTACCCTTCCTCAAGCCTATTAGCAAAATATCATTATAATCAGAAGAGAAAACAGTGCATGAATCACTAGAAAACTTCACTGAGTATCCCTTGTCACAGAATTGGGATACTGAAAGCAGATTATGCTTGAGTCCTTCTACGTAGTAGACTTCATCTACAGATACTCCATTGAAGGTCAACTTTCCAACTCCTCTGGTGACGCCATAGTTGTTGTCACCAAACATCACTCTTGGTCCATTCAATGGCTTGAAATCTTGGAGATTATCTTTCTGGAAGGTCATGTGCTTGGAACATCCACTATCAATGTACCAGACATGGTTGCTTGAAAATCCTTTCTCCAATGGACTCTTATCTACCTGCAGAGAAATCAATTAGGTCCCCTACTAGTGCTGGGTCCTGATTGGTTAGTTGCAGGTTTTGTAGGAATCCATAGATAAAGATCATCCCTTGATGGATGAGGAGATCTTATCTTCCTTCCAAATCTATCTACCAGCACATGTCCTCTGACAATGACATATTGAGCTACTGGTCTGATAAGGACACCTTTCCTATAAACAGGTCTGGTGTACCTTTTCTCAAATCTGGCCTTTGGAATGGCCTGCCTCAAAGACATGGTCTTAAAGGTCTGGTTGTAAGGGTACATCCTAGAAGAACCATCTCTGGTGTCATAACTACCTAGATCAGTTGGTTTTCTATAGATGGGTCTAGAAGACCTCCTCTGGTTCTGATAATTAGACTTGTTCTGGTGATTATAGTTCCTTTGAGTATACCTATTCTGGAATTGATTCCTCTGAGAAAATTGTCTCTGGGGTACCTGGTTCTGTTGAACATTGTTCCTTCTCTGGTAGTTGTTACTCTGATTGGTATTCCCCTTCCTTGAGTGTTTCCTTTGAGGTCCCCTAATCTGTTTAGGTTCCCTTTGAGGATTTCTCTGGGGTCCTCCAATTTGAGTAATTTCTACTCCTTGGGACTCATTGTTCACAGAACCATCAATCTTTAATGATTCCCCTTTTTGACACTTATTCTCTAGCATTTTCTCTTCCAGAACAGTCAACTCTTCTGGACCATTTGTTATGTGATTAACAGAGTGATTCCTTTTCCAATCAGGATTGTGAACCACCTTGTAACCATTACCAGTTAAGTCTTTATCTTTCCAGATTTCTACCAATTTACCAGCTCTTACAGACTTGTCTTTATTATAAAGGTATTTATGAGTTTTAGTGGTAATTCCAGAATATCCTAAACCACTCTTATCACAGATGCGCTGAGAAGACTCTGATATGATAGATACAACAGATGGTATCTTAGGAGCTTCTCTGGGCATAGGTATCCCCTCTATGTTGTGAGCAACTTGTTTTCCCTTGATAAGAGTCTGATATTTGGCTCTGAGTTCATTTATCTCATCTTCTTTAGAGGTCCTTTCTTTCATGAGTTGATCTACCAGAGTATCTCTTTCTGTGATCTTATCCTGAAGTTCAGAGACTTCTTTGGAATGATCTTTCATGAGTTCTCTGGTGGATTTGTGCTCGCTCATGAGAGAGAGATTGAACTTCAGCTCTGAGCCTACCATTCTCTTTCTCAAGTTTTTGACAAAGTTGGACACAATTTTGGAGATCTGATAGCATTTGTTGCATATCAGACTCTCTGGAGTTACCAGATGAATTAGAGAATTCAGTACATTTGGAATTTGATAAAACTAGAGTAGTTTCATTTACCTCAGTGATGTCTGCCATGAGACACACATCATCATCTGATCCAAAGTCAGAAGAAGAAGAACTGGAACTAGTATCCTCCTCCTCTGCTTCTGCCAGCAATGCCCTCTTATCTGCATATCTCCTATCTCTCTTGATTCTTTTCTCTTCTCTTTCCCTAGGAGTAAGCTGAGGACAATCATAACTGTAGTGACCAGTCTTGTTGCATGTGTAGCAGGCATTGTCTCCTCTGGGACTAGGACTTGGCTCTCTCCTCCTCTGGTTGTAGTCTGATCTGGCTGGACTACTCTCTCTCCTCTGGTAGTCAGGTCTGCCAGAGCTACCATCCCTCCTCTGATAATCTGATCTCCCAGAGCTGCCAGGGTTGTCATCTCTCTTCCTCTCTGGAGTTCTGAATCTGGTCTCCCTTGAGTCTCCAGATGCCTTCTCCTTCTCTGCAGGCTTGAAGGAACTCTTCCTGTCTCTGGTAGACTCCTTCCAATGCCTTTTGTACCTGCCATATTTTGAACTCATTTTGTCTAATTTACGAGTTAGAAGTGCTACCTGCTCCTTGAGGCTCAAGTCATCTGCAGTAGACTCCTTTGGCTTGACATCAGGCTTGAGAGTTGAAGAGAATGCAACTCCTTTCTGGCCAGAAGAGGAAACCTCTTCTGTTTGATCCTCCTCTTGAAGATCATATTCGTAAGCTTTGAGATCAGACAACAGAAGATGATGATCCAGAGTATTGAGATCCTTGTTGTCCTTGATCACAGTAACTTTGATTCTCCACCTGCTAGTTAGTGAACGCAAAATTTTACTATTAATTTCCTTTTCAGAGTAGGTCTTACCTAAGGCACTAGCCTTGTTTAGGAGGTTTGTGAGGCGTATGTCCAGCTGATCTATGGTCTCGTCTGGTTTCATTTTGAACGTATCAAACGAGTGTTGAACAGCCTGGAGCTTGTTATCTTTAATCTTCCCTGTTCCTTCGCAGAGAAGTGCAAGTTTGTTCCACATCTCCTTCGTATTGACACAGGTTCTGACCTTCTCTATTACCTCCTTGGTGAGAGTGTTGATAATCTCGGTTCTTGCCACCTGGTCCAGGTTATGTAGCTTTCTCTCATCGTTGTCAAGTTCTTCTTTCTTTTTGAGGATTCGTTGTCTGGGAACTCTATCCTCTGCAGCGTCGCTAGTTTCTTCTCTGGACTCTGACCTGCCACTATCAATAGGAGTCCAGTAAAATTTAATGGGGCCACTCTCTACCACATCTAACATGCGGTGGTGGATAGCTCCCAGATGATTACTCATCATGAAGCTCCAGTGGCTATAGTCCTCAAATGAGAACTCTGGCAATTTGCGACTCTTATAAGAAGATTTTGCAGACATTTTAAATAAAATTTGGGAAATAACAAGAACTTTAACAAAAGCACTAAGGAGCAATGGATCTGCCCGGTGACCACCAAAAGCTTTACAAAGCAGTGGTCGTTGGACACACTGCTCTGATACCACTTGTTGGTCCCACTAGATAGATTAATTGCGGAAGCCTTTGTAACCAAAATGTCTTTAGAGAAAATCTTTTCTAAGAGCACAAATAATAATCAACAGGTATTAAAGAAAGCAATAAATAACACCGTATTTATAGTGGTTCGGATCTGAATATCCTACGTCCACTCTCCCTTGATCAAAGGGGTCTTACTATCCAACCAACAAACTCACTACTTACTGGAATTTCCGAAGTACCAGCACCTTCTTACAATCTCTTTAGATCTAACTTCGATCTAAAGACAAACTTACTCCAACCTTGTCTAACAAGATGAACAGGTTGAGTATATAAACTCCTTACGAGTTGGATGAGTAATTAAGAACAAAGTGAGTGCAAATGCGTAGTGATCAAAAAGCTTAGTATGCTATGTGCGCGTGTAGAGTCTCTAGAGCTTTTTCTTGAACTGCACTCTTGTATATATAGAAGGGATTAGGGCTAGCCGTTGGAGGGCTAATCCAATCAGATCCTCTATATAAGGAAGCCTCAATCAATCAATTCCCTAATTGATTGATTGGGTTGGTGGGATCCTTGGATTGATTATCTTCAGATACTTTCCAATCCTGATCTTGTTGACTTGATTTGAATCACCAACGGTCAATAGCTTCATCTGCCTAACTCTGATTCTCAATAGAGAAGGCAAGACCAGACACCAGGCAAACTCGGTGTCTTCTGGTCCTTATCTGGTGAACAACCAGAATACTCAGTAGAATAAGGGGATCAAACTGAGCATCTTTTGTTCCACCAGACTCGTCTAGTTCGGACTCGTCTGGTCTGGGGAAGGTCCTCTGCCTCTGGTCTGATCTCATCTGGTGAAGTCTTCTGGTGGAGACCTCTGGTGAAGTCCTCTGGTGGGGTCTTCTGGTGACTCTTCTGGTGAAGCCTTCTGGTCTGGCAGTTCCCCCTAGACTAAGTCCTAATCTAGATCATCATCTGGCTAACAGGTCCAGATGGTCCTATTACATCTTCTGGTTTGTTTTAACTCATCAAAACTAACAATTTTTATCCTAACAATGGTGTATGAGTGCTAGACTTAGACTTCACAGGAGCCTGAGTGGGTGCCTTTTGGGCTGGCTTCCTGTTCTTCCAATGTCTGGGTGCAGCAAGTCTTGGGCCTTGTTCTTGATAAGGGCCCTGTGTTCTATTCCCCCTAGGCAAGTGAGGGAATGGAAAACAGTTAAAGGCCTCAGGATGCCAAAACCACGGGGGTGTCATCATGTTTGGCCTTCCCTGTTGGTATTGCCAAGCATGATGGTACCCTCGCTGACCAGTCTGAGGGCTCTTGGCCTGAGTCTTCCTCTGCTTTCGCTGAGGCTTTCCCTGGCCTGAGCTCTCAGGGGCTTCCTTAGGTTGCTTCGCCTTTCCCTTGGGTTTTGGCTTAGCTACCTTAGGAGCAACCCTGACTGTGTCAACGGTTTCCTTGCCCTTATCAGTTTGACGGGCCTGGAGCACAACCTTAGGTGCACTCTGGCCTGCCTGAACAAATACCCTCTCAGTGTTGCTCCCTGAAGCAACATGAGACTGACCTTGTGAGGATTTCTCAGGAACATATCCAAGTCCCTTTTTCTTGTTCCCAAGCATCTGGCTGCTATTTATTTCCTCTCTAGCCACTGAGGATTTATTCATTGCTGCAACCTTTTTCTTGAGAGAGTCCTCACTCTTTTTCAGGATTCCATGTCTGGTAAAGAGGTCATCAAACTTACTCTTAAGTACTTTTAGTTCTTCCTTCCTGACCAGCTCTTCCTCAGCCAGTTCCTTCAGAATCTTCTCTCTTGGAAGATGCTCAGCATTGATTAAATCAATCTCCTGAGTTAGTCTCACAATTTGAGCTGATTCGTTAAGATCAGACTGAGTGAGTTGTTCGTTCAGGTTGTGAACCTCAGTACTCAATTTCTTGTTCTCCTCTACCAAGAAGACATTAGTTTCCTGCAGTCTGGAGAAATCAACCATCAATTGATCAAGGCAGATCTGAAGGTTCATTTCTCTAACTGACTCTGAGCTAAGCTCAAGATTTTGACCGGTGTAAGAAGCACAAACAGAATTTGATGTTACCTCAGGCTCATCCCTAGCCATCAGACAGACATCATCGTACTCATCATCTGAGAAGAGTTCAGGTGACCTTTCAGCAGGACCGTCAGAATCTGTTGCATCTTCAGCGACCATTGCTCTCTGATCAGCAGATCTTAGATCCCTAGTGGCTCTCCTTTCCTCTCTCTCTCTCTCGCACTCAGCTCCGGGCAGTCGTACTGATAGTGACCAATCTTGTTACAGTTGTAACATGCTACCTGCTCACTTACTCTTTCTTTTCTCGGTTCAGGGTTCCTCCTGGAGTCAGGTTCCCTGGTTCTTGGTGAGCTTTCAACTTTGGTTGGATATCTATCATCGCGAGTACGTCTCTGTTCGTCTCTTCTTTCAGGCTTTGGTTCAGAATATCTCCTTTCATCACCACGTTCTCTCCTCTGGTCAGTATTCCTTCGCTCCTCATATCTCCTTGAGTTTTGGTGGGTTCCTTCAGGTTTCCTGTCACGTGAATCCTGATAAAACTTTTTATAACGACCAAACCTAGAATTGAGCTTGTCAAATCGTCTGGCCATCAGGCTGTACTCCTCAGCGAGTTCTTCCCTGCTCATCTCCATCAGTGACTTTGATGAAGAACTTGGTGAGGGCTCAACAGGTTCAGACCTGGCCTTGAACGCCACACTTTTCTCAGGAGTTTTCTCCTTCACTTCCTCTTCTGACTGAACTTTCTTCTTTCTTTTGTTAAGATCAAATTCAAGCGCTTTGAGCTCTGAAAAAAGTAAAACAGAAGTTATGTTACTCATATCCTGAGTGTTTTTAAGCATAATTACACTGTTATCCCATCTCTCTGGAAGAGCATTCAGGATTTTTGAAGCAACATCTCTCCTTGGGACATCCTTGTCCAGCATCACCAACTCATTCATCAACTTGATGAATCTAGACTCCATTTGATTTATGCTCTCATCAGGCAGCATCTCGAACGCCTCGAATTTCTGAATGGCAATGTTTCTCTTGTTCTCCTTGATCTTTTTAGATCCCTCACACATCCTTGTCAGCTCATCCCAAACCTCATTTGCCGTCTTTAAGTTCATCAGCCTAGCTGACTCCTCGAAGGGCACCGTATACAAGATGATGTTTCTGGCGACGCTGTCTAGCCCCATCATCTTGATCTCATCAGTGGTCATATCCTTCCTTTCCTTAGGAATAGGTACACCAATATCGAGATCATCATATCCTCTCTCTCTGGTATTAGGGACAGTGATTTTGATCGGTCCTTCCCTGAGTACACACGACATCTGGTCATGGATGATATCTAGATGTGCTTCTAATCTGAACTTCCAATAGACAAAGTTAGACACAGAGAATTCAGGTAACGAAGCTTCAAGTCTCCTAGAATTCATGATGATGGAAGTTTTATAAAAAGAAAACTCAGATCTGTTCAGTGACCACCAACAGTTTCTCCTCTGAAACTATTAGTATTCAAAGTCAGTGGTCTTTCGAACCACTGCTCTGATACCACTTGTTGGTCCCGGTACAAGACTGATGAATACTTGTATGGGGGGGGGGGGAATACACGTATACCAATTTTTCAACCTTAAAACTGACTGAGTCCCCTTTACTCAGAGTGGTAAAGAACTAGGAGCTGATAACACACCTACTGACTACACTTGGTGCGGGTCAGTTGGCTAACTATCAGTTCAAGTTCAGTGCGGAAATGTTTGAGCCCTGATAGTGTAAAGTCTTGTTTAGTTTGCTTTCTGAAAAACTTGTTTTACTCAATTCTGAATAGTGTTTAGTAGGGCAGTGCTCCTTTTTGAAGATCAGGCTGATTGATTCAAGCCTGATAAACCGAATGCAATGAATGAGCAAGTAATATGGCAGGAATGCACAATATCAAAGCAATAAGAACACAGCAAGTTTAACGTGGTTCAGAGTCTCAAGCTCCTACGTCCACGGCCTGACTTAACAGGAAATCCACTCAAGGGATTCTTATTTTTAACGTGCCAAGGTGCACCAAGACCAGCTAACCTCACTGATCTATACAAACTGTTGGGAAAATAGGGGTGCCCGGAATCTATTCGGGATGAACTTTAAATACGAATTTAAATACAATTATTACTAGCATGAATTAATCCTAATTAATTCAAATAATAATTCCAACAACTAATTATCATCATGCATGTTAAATTAATTTCACATATTTAACTAGGCGGAATTAAACAAGTAAATATGCGATTAACGTACCTCTCGTAGTAATGGCCTTTGGATATACGGGACACTTGTAATCTCGTTCTATCAACCCAAAGCCTTCTCAAGTATTTCCCTTTTCACCTCACTTGATCGCCGGTGGGAGACGCTTTCAAGCAATTTAATAAACTAAGGAAAAAGAAAAATATCTATGCTTCTTGATTTTTCCAACACATGGAATTATGTACTTGGGGATGAAATAATCATCCCCTATTTATAACAAGGGGTGGCCGAAATTTTGTGATTTATTGGGCTTGGAGAAAATCTTTTCTTAGCCTCTAAGAAATCTTGAATATATCTCATATATTCTTTTCTCCACAATAAAATATCCCACAAAAATCTCACTCTCTTTTTATGCCTTATAATTTTCGAAATTCTTATGAAGAGATCCAAAGATTTGGATCTTCTTGAATATATGAGATATTCTTGTATTTCAAAATACATATCTTCCATAATATCTTTCCAAGAAAATCAATAAAATCTTTTCTCTCCAAGACATGCAATTTTCGAAAATCATATAGAAAAATCAGCATATTATTTTCTTTTTATTTTAATCACCTTATCATTATTGGGCTACTTAATGGGCTACTTGAGGGGCCTTAAGGAGAATTAAGATTGGACCTCCTAATGGACTTCTGAATATCAATATTGAGCCCCAATATAATTCAGCCCATTAATATTAATTATTACCACTAATAAATTAATATTGCACTATCCATCTTAATCCATATTACGATAATATGGGCTCCCGGTTATTATTTCCCGCGTTTAAGATTATCAAGTCCATTAATTAATTGAGCATCTGAATAGCTCTAAATTAATTAATATATTTCACCTTGGAGTAAAGACAGCTCAACATTATTATTCGTACCGAAGAAACTAATTCTTCACTTGCAAGATTTGGTACAATAAAACTTCTGAGCCCACCAAGGGGACTAATCACACGAGCCGTACTCGCACGCGTTTCTCCGTATTAAATCTTAGCAACCGTCGTATGATTAATATTACTGCCCAAGACACAAAGTTCGAAGTCACAATGATTCTCACCCAACATGAATCAAAGCAGTAACCATTAAGCACACACGGTCCTATTTAAGTGACGGAGATTAAGAAATCAACAACCACTGAGGTCTAATTCTTCACCTTTCAGAACAGAAGAATTTATCCTCGCTGTAGGACCTCTTCAACACATACTAAATGTGCTAGTGCAATCTCTTAGTCAAGACAGACCAATCTGAGCCGTACACATCGACCTTTCACGGCGGATTGTTCAATTCCACCTAGGTCGTGAAATGTACGTTTAGTTACAAGTAAACTGTTAATGTCGTCTTCCGTGATCGGGTATCACCACATTAACTACAATGTAACACGTACTATATATTGAACGGTTTGCAATAGAAATTCAACATTCAATCATAACTAAAGCACATGTGATAAAAGAATTATTCTCATAAAACGAGTGTTTGATACACGAGTTATACAAAGTAAAAGCATACTTTCACGTATAACTCCAACACAAACTTCCCTACTAACACACTAACTGACTTACTCCCAACAAGCCTAACTTAGGGTTTTGGTTTCAGTTTGGATTCCAAGTAAGTTGAGATTATCCTTACAAGACAAAGCTATGCTAAGGATAGGATAATCTCTCTAAGCTTAAGATAATGCTATTTAGCTCTTGGAATACAGAATAACTCTTGGTTGCTGAGAAACACTTGGAAAATTTAGATGGTTTCGAGTGCTTCTCTTAAAGGCTGTATGCTTTGAATGCTTGAGAGTTTGAGTAATTTCTGGCTTGGAAATTTCCCGTAACCTTGAATGGGTTCAAGGTCTTCTGTATTTATAGGTGATTTTAAAAACTATCCGTTGGAGAGATAGCCTTCTAGTCATCTATGTAGAGTGACTTCAAACGGACATATCTTCATGCAGCAGCCATCCTTGCATGGATTTGGTATTTGCATTAAATGCACATTAAATGCTTGCCCGTTGAATGTGCAGTCTGAATCCAGTCTTCATGTCAGGTTCCGTACGTGCGTGTCCTTCTCGGATTGGTCCACGTCATCAGGTTGGTGAGAATGTCAGAACTTATTCCTGAGCTCCAGGCTTGTCTTATTCAGTTCATTTTGTCTTGAGCCCACCAGTCTTGTCCTGACGCTGAAATTCCTTTTGCATTGCTTGGCTCTACTCCAAGTCTTCCCATTAACTTAGTGAAATCCTGTTCCCTTCAGGACTGAGTTAGCAATGACCTCAGGGTCATACTCTTCATCGCTGACACTTACTCAGCCAACTTAGAGGATTGCCATAAGTTCAGGATGGTGCTCTTCATCTTCAGGCTCTTAGTCTTGATTGTCACCAGTGAGTTCTCCTTTCACTGAGTACCTGTGAAGTGTAAAATGACTAAGTAGAACCTAACTAAGACTAGCCTGACAAAGACAGATTAAGGAAAACACCTTTTCAGGGGCTTTGGGATCTTAATCAAAACTGACAATGTCCCAACAGTATTCCTTGGTCATGTTGTCACGACACAAGGAATAGAGGTGGACCCAGCCAAAGTTGAGGCAGTCAGTGAATGGAAGGCACCGAGGAACGTAAACGAAGTTCGAAGTTTCCTTAGATTGGCCGGATACTATAGAAGGTTCATAGAAGGATTTTCGAAACTCGCGTCACCTATGACACTACTGACAAGGAAAGGAGAGAAATTTGTTTGGTCGGAGAAGTGTGAAGAGAGTTTTCAGGAGTTGAAGAGAAGACTCGTTTCAGCACCTGTATTAACAATTCCAGACGTATCTAATGGATTTGTTATATACAGTGACGCATCAAAACAAGGATTGGGATGTGTCTTAATGCAGCATGGCAAGGTGGTAGCATATGCCTCAAGGCAGTTGAAGACGCATGAGTTGAACTACCCCACTCATGACTTAGAACTTGCTGCCGTAGTACATGCCTTGAAGATTTGGAGGCATTATTTGTATGGGACGAAGTGTGAAATTTACACAGACCACAAGAGTCTGAAGTATTTTTTCACACAAAAGGAGTTGAATATGAGACAGAGGAGATGGTTGGAGTTAGTCAAGGATTATGATTGTACTATCAACTATCACCCAGGCAAAGCTAATGTGGTAGCTAATGCTTTAAGCCGGAAGGGTAGAGGCGAATTGACTTGCTTGTTGACAAATCAAGAGGAGTTGGTAGAGGATTTCGCCAAATTGAGAATATAAGTGTAGGAGCCACCGAAGAATGCCGCAGTGATGGTGACTGCAATGATGGCTCAACCTTCCTTGAGAGAAAGAATCATAGAAGCTCAAAAGACGGACAAGTTTTTTAGCAAGATGAAGAAACGGGTAGATGATGGAAGTGTGAAAGGTTTTGGTGTTGCATCCGATGGTGCGCTTGTTTTCGAAGGGCGGTTATGCGTACCGAAGGATGAAGATTTGAGAAGGGAAATCCTAGAAGAAGCTCATTGTACCCCGTACACAGTTCATCCTGGAGGAACTAAGATGTACCGAGATTTAAGAACAGTGTTTTGGTGGAGAAATATGAAGGGCAGTATCGGAAATTTTGTAGAGAGATGTTTAACTTGTCAGCAAGTGAAAGCTGAACATCAACGGCCGTTGGGACTACTGAAGCCGCTTGAGATTCCACAATGGAAATGGGAACACATCACAATGGATTTTATGGTGGGTTTACCAAGATCACCTAGAGAAAACCATGCAATATGGGTTATTGTGGATATGTTGACGAAATCTGCACACATTTTGCCTATCAAGATGACTTTCGGGATGGATCACTTGGCACAACTCTACATTCGGGAAATTGTGAGGTTACATGGAGTACCAGTTTCAATAGTGTCTGACAGAGACACGAGGTTCACTTCACATTTTTAGAAAAGTTTGCAAGCAGCCATGGGCACTAAGCTAAATTTTAGTACGGCGTATCATCCGCAAACAGATGGTCAGTCCGAGAGGACTATTCAGACGTTGGAGGATATGTTGAGAGCATGCGTGTTGGATTTCAGTGGAAGTTGGGAGGACTTCTTGCCACTGGTGGAGTTTGCCTATAACAACAGTTATCAGGCAACTATTGGAATGGCTCCATATGAAGCTTTATATGGACGGAGATGTAGATCACCACTTTATTGGGATGAAGTCGGTGAAAAGAGGATATTAGGACCGGAGATCGTCGAAAGGACGGTTGGTGTAATAAGGAAGATCAGAAAAAGAATTGCGGTTGCACAAGATAGACAGAAGTCTTATGCAGATAAACGAAGGAAACTGCTGCAGTTCGAAAAAGGTGAAAAGGTGTTCCTGAAAATTTCACCAACAAAAGGAGTGATAAGGTTTGGGAAGAAAGGGAAGTTACAACCAAGATACATTGGTTCTTTTGAGATTTTGGAACGAATTGGCGATCTTGCGTATAGGCTGGCATTGCCGCCGACTCTTGCTGCTGTACACAATGTTTTCCATGTGTCGATGCTAAGAAAGTACGTTCATGATCCGAGTCACATTGTTAATCATTCCTCTTTGGAGATTAATAATGACATGACTTATGAGGAGAAGTCTGTAGCAGTGTTGGATCAGAAGATTCACCAGTTAAGAAATAGGGATGTGGTGCTGCTCAAAATAAAGTGGAGTCGACACGGGCACGATGAAGCTACTTGGGAACTAGAGGATGAAGTTCGAGCTAAATATCCAAATTTCCTACCATGAGGTAAATTTGCTAATTTCGAGGACGAAATTTATTTTAAGTGGGGTAGGTTGTAATACCCCGAATTCTTTTTGAATTAAGAAGTATTTATTTATTTAATTATTTATTATTTAATTTTTAGGGAAAGTACTTAAGTTGGGTATTAAGTTGATTAAGTATCAAAAGGGGTTAGAAATAATGTTAAGTGATTAAGTGGAAGAAAAAACAAAAGAAAAGGGTTTGAATTTTTTTTTTTAAAAGATATTAAAAGAAAATCAAATCGGCCCAAATAAAGAATAAAAGATTTCGAAAACGATTTCTAAACGAGAAATGCATATGGTTCAGTGGTGCAAGGCACTTATAAGGCAAGGAAAGGTCATGGGTTCGAATCCTGAGAACGGTGAAATTTTATTTCTTTTTCTCTTTCTTCTTCTTTTCCTTCTTTTCTTCGTCAGTTTTGAAACGGCCACAGCAACCATTAATTTGTCTTCAATTTTTTTTCTCATAACGGCCAATCCAATGAATTTCGGATTAAATTCACACGTATTCGCCAGCATTTCTTGTCCCAGCATTTCTTATCCCAAGTCTCATATTAAAAAATTGGAGTAGTTCGAACGAAAAGAAAAAAAAAATTCGAATTTTTTTTTGTTTCGATCGAAACCTGCGAAAAAAAAGGAGGAGAATCCGTTCGAGACTTTCGGAGTATTCTTCTCTCTCACGAATTTGAAATTCGTCAAAGGTATTTTCGAGCTCTTGTTTTTCGTTGAGGCTTTCGAATTTCCAGATTTTATTTTGACATTTGTTTCGGAAATTTCGTGTAATTTGTGTCGAATTTTTCGGGTTTATGGTATTTTGAATTTAAGGTGTGTTGATCCTGGCCTTGGTTTCGGTTTGTGGTGTTGAATTTGGTCATGTTTCGTTCGAACTCCTACTCTGTTTTAATGGAGGAATTCAGTATATATATATATATGTATGTACGCATATATGTTGTTTGAGGAAGAAGATGTTTGTTTAAATTTGGACTTAAAACATTTGGGCCAAAATTTGTTGAAATTAAATCTTGGGATTAAAACTAGTGGGCCTTTTCTGAACTGTTTTAATTATGAGTTGGGTCAAATTTTTTTTTTTAACTTGGGCCATGAGAAAAATTATTTTATTAGGCTAGGTATTATAATTTAATTATTATTTTGAGATGAGTGTTATTATTTAAATTAATAGGTTAAGTGTTATTATTATTGTTGGTCCCGGTACAAGACTGAGGAATACGTGTATGGGGGGGGGGGAATACACGTATACCAATTTTTCAACCTTAAGAACTGACTGAGTCCCCTTTACTCAGAGTGGTAAAGAACTAGGAGCTGATAACACACCTACTGACTACACTTGGTGTGGGTCAGTTGGCTAACTATCAGTTCAAGTTCAGTGCGGAAATGTTTGAGCCCTGATAGTTTAATGTCTTGTTTAGTTTGCTTTCTGAAAAACTTGTTTTACTCAATTCTGAATAGTGTTTAGTAGGGCAGTGCTCCTTTTTTAAGATCGGGCTGATTGATTCAAGCCTGATAAACATAATGCAATGAATGAGCAAGTAATATGGCAGGTATGCACAATATCAAAGCAATGAGAACACAGCAAGTTTAACGTGGTTCAGAGACTCAAGCTCCTACGTCCACGGCCTAACTTAACAGGAAATCCACTCAAGGGATTCTTGTTTATAACGTGCCAAGGTGCACCAAGACCAGCTAACTTCACTGATCTATACAAACTTCCTACTAACACACTAACTGGCTTACTCCCAACAAACCAAACTTAGGGTTTTGGTTTCAGTTTGGATTCCAACTAAGTTGAGATTATCCTTACAAGACAAAGCTATGCTAAGGATTGGATAATCTCTCTAAGCTTAAGATAATGCTATTTAGCTCTTGGAATACAGAATAACTCTCAGTTGCTAAGAAACACTTGGGAAATTTAGATGGTTTCGAGTGCTTCTCTTAAAGGCTGAATGCTTTGAATGCTTTGAGAGTTTGAGTAATTTCTGGCTTGGAAATTTCCCGTAACCTTGAATGGGTTTAAGGTCTTCTGTATTTATAGGTGATTTGAAAAACTATCCGTTGGAGAGATAGTCTTCTAGTCATCTATGTAGAGTGGCTTCAAACGGACATATCTTCATGCAGCAGCCGTCCTTGCATGGGTTTGATATTTGCATTAAATGCACATTAAATGCTTGCCCGTTGAATATGCAGTCTGAATTCAGTCTTCATGTCAGGTTCCGTACGTGCGTGTCCTTCTCGGATTGGTCCACGTCATCAGGTTGGTGAGAATGTCAGAACTTATTCCTGAGCTTCAGGCTTGTCTTATTAAGTTCATTTTGTCTTGAGCTCACCGGTCTTGTCCTGACGCTGAAATTCCTTTTGCATTGCTTGGCTCTACTCCAAGTCTTCCCATAAACTCATTGACACCCTGTTCCCTTCAGGATTGAGTTAGTAATGACCTCAGGGTCATACTCTTCATCACTGACACTTACTCAGCCAGCTTAGAGGACTGCCATAAGATCAGGATGGTGCTCTTCGTCTTCAGGCTCTGAGTCTTGTTTGTCACCAGTGAGTTCTCCTCTCACTGAGTACCTGTGAAGTGTAAAATGACTAAGTATAGAACATAACCAAGACTAGACTGACAAAGACAGATTAAGGAAAATATCTTTTCAGGGGCTTTGGGATCTTAATCAAAACTGACAATGTCCCAACAATTATTTAATTATTAAATTATCTGCGTTATTGAGGAATTAAAGTAAAATTAATTATTTTACTTTAGGTGACGGTTCGCGCGACGGTTAAGGACGAACTTGCATTTTTTTTCTCGCTCGATCACTTTCACGGTGGGGGATTTTGACGAATCTAAACCCTACAGTGGCTAGTAGGGTATTCGTATGTATTTATTGTTAAATTATTTATGGGAATTATGTGAGATGCATGTTTAAATGATTTTATATGTGCATGCAATAGCCAGGGACCCTTATGTGGTCCGAGACCGACGGGTCTTCGGTTTAATCCGCAGTGCTCCATTTACGATTGAGAATACCAGAGTGCTTATCAAGCTCTGGGAAGGCTCACAAACATTTACGCGTGGGAATACTGGGCGTGCCTATTAGGCCCTGGGAAGGTCCACGAAAATTCATGCGATTGATTTATTTAGCTTGTTATTTCAAGTAATTCACAAGTATTTTTAACATTAAATACCGATTTTTCCACTGAGTATACTAGTTGTACTCACCCCAAATTATATTTATGATTTCAGGTTAAGAGCTGAGCGGCGAGGAGGTCGAGCCGGTGGATGATTGAGACCAAATTTATTTACCGTTAATATTTGACAACATTTTTTTAAATTTTTTTTTATCTTTGTGTCAAACATATGAATTATTTTCATTTCCGCTGCAACTTTTATCATCACTATAAAAATTATTAACTATAGTTTTTCCCTGCATTATTTATAAAACAAAATGGCTCGACATTTACAAATGAATTCATTTAAGTTATTAACGTTTAGTGACGAACTAGTTTAATAAAACTAGGGCGTTACACACTCATCATATTTTCAACAGCCATGTAGTCCTCAACACTGATACTATTTGATGGGGCAACTTCTGGCTCACCATTTGTTACCAATTTAGCATGGTGCAGTTCTGGAATTGTTGCTTGCCTGCCATCAAAACCTCCATCCTGAACACCAGTATTTTCTTTGTTCTCATCGTTAGAATCTTCTTTAAGTATCATATCCTTGGAACCCTCCCTATTAGGAAATGACTCTATAACATCTGCATTGACCTCACTATGAATGACTGATCCCTCTTTTTCGCTACCTGGAATTGATTCAGAATCACCACTATCAACTTCATCAGAGGAAACCATAATAAATCACACAACTTACTTGGAAAGTTAATATTTTAAAAAAATATCCATATATGCATATAAGAATCACAACTCTTAATTACTCTATCTAATGCAACACCAGTGAGCGAATCAAATTAATAGATAAGTCTCACAAAAAATAACAAATAAAATAGAAAACCCAAAACCAACGCGACTACTTAACTACATCAAAAAAGCTGAGAATTTTTTTTTGTTTACCAATATTAAACCCCATTTCAATGAAAGGGAAAAAGCCGAGAATGATAGATTGAAGACGAAGAGAAACTCAAATAGCGTAATTTAATGAAACAAAGTACTCCTCAAACGAGGTCACAAAGTGCTTCACTCTGCCACAAAGATAATCACTGTCAAAGCCAAAACTGCTACAACATAATGATCTAAAGATGCCCTAACCAAAATAAAGCAATAGACTCAGACCTAAACCCTAATTTAAGCCTTAAGCAATAAAGCCCATGGGCCATTTATTTATTCTAGACTTAATTAAAGGACCCAGCTTAAATTAAAAGTCCAACTACAATAATAGTAAATATACAAATACAAGAGGCGTATCAGAGAAGAAAATCTCACCAACTCACTTTTTCACACTTTAATTTATTTCAACCAAATTATAACAGATGGAAACTTGTCAAACACTATGTGATGTTTGTTTTGGGTTTTAAAAACCAGGATTTGGATTTTGAAATTTAAAAATGATTCTAGTTTGAGGTTTTAAAATTCGGTACAACATCTATAATCCTACTATCACACTTTCTCACAAAATCAATTCTCGCTCCTTATAATTTAATATTTTTACATCATAATTCACATTATCCAATTACACCCCTAGATTTCAAAAACCGGAAAGTCACTTATGACTCAAAACAAACATCACCAAAAAACAATGTCCAAAATAGACATACATAATATACAGAGAAAAGAAAAGGAGAGTTCTTCATAATACCTTGCAATTTGAGATGGGAAGAACCTGTGTGGCAGTGAGAGAGAATTTGCATAAAAACATCATAGGTACGGCTTCGAAGCGGTCGACGCAGGTGTGGAGGGAAAGAATATTCGGTTTCTGTAGAATTCAGGATTAATTTCTGCGGCAGCAACGAGTCCACCATTGCGACAGAAACGTCTGCCTCTGAGCTCTTTTATTAATAGGGAATACTTCTTCTTAAGTCCAGAAAATTTATTGGTTTCGTGGACACTGTAGTAAGTATAACACAGTCATGTTATATCAATTATATCGTAGATAACATCAGCTAAACAATGTAAATTCTCAGATCTATCCACGCCTGATTAAAGGAAATATAAATGGAGCCTAAAGTTTCTAATGGACATAAGCAGGGATACAATCAGAACTACGGAATGAGATTTACACAAGTCTTTTACAGTCTTCAAAACGAGCAGCAATGAGGAGGCTGCGCATGCTAGAGATTGTAGAAGAGGGGGACAGTGTTGGATCAAATACATTCAAACTCTCCAAATATTTAGTACTTAATTCTTGCTAACTAGGTTCCTAAGTTTTGGTAAATAGATTGGCTTACAGTTTGGACAGTAATAGGTTTATATTGGTAGTACCATCGTGTAAAACAAACACCAAAAGGCAGTTTAATTTCACAGACCAGTGAAGATTCCACTGCATCAAATAGCTAGAAATTCATAATTGTATGATAAAAAGAATCTTTCTGTTTGATCCATTATATTTATTACCTAAGCAAAAAACCACAATTTATACTCCTTCCGTCCAATTTTACTAGTCCTGTTTTTTTGTCTGTTATTTTTTGTCATATATTGGAAGGTATTACGGGCATTGTGAGATCAATTTATGAATAAAGTAATCGTAAATGCAAAATATAAGTACCATATTTTTCATAAACAATCACTTTATTTATAAATGAACCTCACAATATCTCATAATCCTACCAGCATATGACAAAAAGTAACAAGAAAAAAAAACAGGACAAGTAAAATTGGACAGAGGGAGTAAAATATATGTAAATATCAGTAGAGAGAAGGAAGGCATATCCGGTCAGATGGATAGATCAAAGATCATCCGTAGCAAGAATCCAGCTTAAACTGGACTAGTCTAGTCACACAAAGTCAAGCACGATTCACATTTGTATGTAAATTAGGATAAAATTGAGTTGTAGACTGATATGTGCCACCAGAGTTTCCAAAAGGTCATTCCAGATTTCTAGTCTACACACATTTCTCGAAAACCTCTACCTTGGTACCAACTTACAATGACAGAAGTATAGTAACATAAATAGACCTTGAAACAAAATGTCCCAAAGTAATTCTAGCACAAACGACTCCAGCTAAATGGACCCGTGAATAGGCAAATATTTCAAAGATTGCCAGGCCCGTTACTGATAGTTTCACTTTCAATGTCAGAAGTATCAGAATTATTGTTCATCTAGTCAATATTTGAGCGAACAGAAGTGGTAGAACTTATTAACAAGAACTGGAAACTAGCATGCACTGGGAAACCCTAATGGAAATAGTAAAACTGTACCTGAGAAGGTAAAATCTTCACTTTAAGAAGATGACTCAACAAAAGGGCTCTTCTAGACTAGGTGATACCACCCACCTAGTATCACGTTATAATCGAAGCGGAAGATCGCGCGGTGGCGGTAACGAGCAGCGGTGAAGTTTCTACCAACAAATTGATGCTAGGCTGCAGGTGTTGAGGTGGCGGCGGTGTGGGTAAGATGTTGCCGGCGGTGAGGAGAATGTGAGAGAGGCGCGAGAGATATGAAGGGAGAAATCAAGCTATCCCCCATTAAACTGTTGAGTAATTCCAGTATGCCACAAACTTTGATTTTGAAAAAATTATTATAAATAAAAATTGGTAATACTACGAAAAAATTCTAAATAAAAATTAGAAATATTTTTAAAAATAATCAGTGGTATTTTAAAATATACTACTCCGTAATTAGTAATATTTCAATTGTAAAAAATATGTAGTTCGATATATTAATATGTGTTTTGAGAAAAAAAAAATTAGCTTAAAATCCCAGCTAGAATTTGTAGTTGAACACATTTTTTTTAATTTTTTCTTTTTGTTGAAAAGCATTTTTTAAGAGTTTTATTGAATACAATATAATATTGAGAAAGAGTGTTATTTCTATTTTATAAATATAAATATTATGAAAAAATAAAATATGAAGTTTATTTTGGGATAAAGAAAATATATTTGATTGGTTGGGAAAAAAATAATGTGTTTAACGATAATAAGTACACAAAATAGCCTTATGTTTTATTAATTACGTAAAATGCCCTTATATTTGGTAAAAATGTGCAAACAAATTAAATAACCATTTTCGTTCAAAGAACACTAGCGAAATAAAATTTAAACGAGAATTTATATAATTATCATATATTTAAATATAGGCATTAGCGTAAATTCGGACGAAAATACATTGAAGCAAAATATGTAAATATCAAAGGTGCCAATAAGTAGACGGTAAAAATTTTGTGCATATTTTTACCAAACATAAGGAGTTTTATGTATTTAATAAAGAGAGTATGTACATAGTGAAATTGGTTCATGTATAAATTATTGAAGGGTATTAATTGTTTTCATTAAAGTATATTACTCCGTCCACCAAATTTATACCCACTTTTTTTTTTTGGTTGTCCACCAAATTTTTATATCTTTCCTTTTTGGAAATAAACACCACTCACAAACAAACAAATGGGTCACACAATACCCATATTTTATTTATTTTATCTATTTTTTCAATAAAATACTAACTTTTATTAAAGTTTATGTCCAACAGTAATGGGGTATAAATTTGGTGGACGGAGGAGGACAGTAGTTTCACCGCATGATTTGACTTGTTTATACTTAAATCAATGAAAATAATTAAGACCCTTCAATATATAAATTATTTTCGCTATATATATTGTTTTAATAAAAATATAAGATAAGATTTCTTGCATAATAATTTTATTAAATATAAAAATGTTTTATGCATTTAATAAAATATGAGAAATTTCGTGTATACTTTTAACCAACAAATTCGATTTTATGCAATTAATGAATGCATTGGTGTTTTGGTAATTATCATCAAACACGGAATATTTTTGCATTTTACCCGATAGTTTGGGGGTAAACTAATCGGTAGTATTTCCCATAAAAAAACTAATCGATAGTATTACGGGTTTTTCTTAGATCAGGCATCCTATCGAGTTGTTTGATATTAGGTATGCTCTATAATTGTGCCACGTGTCATCGCATTGTGTCGCATTGACCTGTTACCTGTTGAGTTCATATATTATTATAAAATAATTTTTATAATTGTAATTTTTAATTTACTTTTATACCCTTTTACATAAAATTATATAAATTATTATCATACATAAATTAATTTAAAGTTTCGAAAACTAATTGAAGTAGATAAATTATTTGAATCTTAATTAAATTGTGTGTCCATCAAACTCATACCTAAACAAATTAATTGCCATTTTGAAATCAGAGTAACCCTATGAAGCTCTCACACCAGTGACACCACACTCCCCTGTCCACCGCCACTTTCGCGGTTCCACCGTCTCCAGTTTAACCGGCTGCTGCCATTCCTCTGGACACCGTGGCTGCTCCTGACGCTGCCACTTCTCCGCACGCCGTGGCCACTCCCGACGCCGTCACTTCTCCGCACGTCAAGGTCGCTCCCGACGCCGCCACTCCTCCGCACGCCGTGGCCGCCAGCCTCACAGGCTGCTACTGCCTCTCACACTGTTTCTTACAGGTTTTTGTTTCTCTCTCTCTCTCTCTACGAAGTCTTTGTACCCTGTCTGGTCTCTGTCTATTAGCACTCTGATATAGTGACTGAAACAAGAAATTATAGTCCCAAACTTTGGTTGAATATCAGTGTGCAAATTTGGGACTCAAAGTTCTTCATTATGTTTCTGTATTTCCCATTTGTCTGCGTTCAATTTACATTTTTTTCTTATTTTTTGAATGCCTTTTATTCTAGCTCAATGTTTTCCTGATATTAATTCATCCAACTACATAAATAGTAATTTAAGATTAGATTAATCTGCTATGCTTATGCATATAATCCTTAGTTGTGGATTCTAGATTCTTTTTTCATTTACTTAATAATTTTTAAAATCAACATGACTTGAAGAGTGTACGTGTGTTTATGAGACGTATTGGTGTTTGATTTTAATGTTATAATTTATGAATGAGAAGCCCTGCTCTTTAGCAAATTACTTGTTGGAACTACTTTTTAAGTAGCATCATTTGTGATGTCAAAAACTTGTGCAACAATTTGCATAGGAATCTTATATTTCTGTTTTTTTTTTTTTTTTAATTATTATTATTATTATTTTAGATGCGATTCATGATACACAAAATGGGCCATATTTAGATATTTATTATGTATTTGCTTGTAACGCCCCGAACCCAATATATATTAATTATATCGAATTCGAAGTGTTATTGTGATCAAAAGTCCGAACTATAAAATTTTTGAAGGAAATATAACGGAAATGAGAGATGATGAGTTTTATGCAGCGGAAGAAATGAATAGAATACTTTTAGTAAGTATCTTACACACACACACACATATATATATATATATATATATATATATATATATATATATATATATATAAAGCTTATTATTAAAGTAACATTTTATTTAAGTGGGGAACTCCGTGTCGTCTCTATTACTGTCGTTGCTCCACGAAATCATAATCTGCAAGGGTTGTAAAAAGGGGGCGTGAGATTTGAATTCTCACGTATGGGTGATTTGCAACGTCATGGGATTGGTAAATCCGAAGTATATTAAATTATACTCATTAATAAAGTAATTAATTAATTTAAGCAGTTGACATATAACTATGAATAACATATACCACAGAAGTAACAAGATCACGTAATAATTAATTGGGCATAGCAGGTTTCACATCATATAATTGAAATATCACAAGTTGATTCACATTAAGAGGCAAAGCCCAAAACCATTTTCAAATAACGGCCTAATCTGCCAAAATCCTTTCCAACACATTGTGAATCTCCCCCAAACCGTTTCTCACCAACAAGTCATCCATTCATGTGACCATGAATCTGAATAATTATTATCACTCATGGCCACCACAAATAATATCAGCGACCATGAATCTGACCTATTATCACTCATGGCCGTACGTGTCAATCCACAAACAAAACTGCTGCACATCAAATCAATAATTACTCGCTTTCCTCTTTCCCATAAAACTGTCATTTCAAATTGTGGGGAGAATTCACATAATTCATACTTAAACAGATTCATGCTCACAAAATGTCCTTATATCATGCAATCGTCATCAGTTCATATAATCAACAAACACAAACCATCCATATAAGGTATATATAATTATATCACATAATTCAAGCAGTTATATAATAGGGTTTACGTTTATGTTGGATTAATTGTTTTAGATTTATTTAGTCGAGTTCAGAGTATACCAGCACAACGTATTATGAGCAGATCAATCAACCGATCATCACCCACCTGTTAACTCCGGGTCCCGTGAATGATGTACAAACAGATGGTCGGAAACCTCGTGCGCGTTCCAACTAGTACCGAATCCTAGTAGGAAGATATTTAATTAAAAGTTGACCTTTGAAAATGTTTAGGAAAACTTGAGAGTTTGTGTTACGAGAATCGAGAAAGTTGTGGTCTTATAAATTCAAAAAGGACTTGCTTAAGGGTCACACCCTATTTTGGTAAATACACCACTTCTAAAAAAGTGAGTGTATTGAGGGAGTGTATTTACTAGTATACTTGTGGTATGACTATTTTGATTACTACAAAAACAATCTTTTGATAAGTACACCCCTTTTTAAGAGGAGGTGTATTAGGGGGGTGTATTTACTGAATTCAGTGGTGTCCTTAATAAAAGCCTTATATAAAAGAATTAAAAGTATAAGAATTAATATTTTATAAAAACCTCTTATTAAAACTTATTAATAACTTGATTTTTTTTTCTAAGAATTTATATTATAACTAATATAGTTTATAAAAAGTATTTTTCTTTTCTAACTTTAGTAACACTTCTAAAATAAAGAATAATACTATTTTCCCAAAAATACCCTTTTTCATTTGTTATTAATTTTGAATATTAAACGACTTATATTTTTCGTTCCTAATTCTCTAACAGTCGCACAAGGGGAAGACGAGTTTCCCTTCGTCTCCAAAAACTCAACTAATATTACTAACAACTAATTTCATCACCATATCATCAGCTAACCAAACCAAACTAATTCATCCATTCACTAATACCCTCCAACTAATCAATAATACTTAACAGCTAAACCAATAACACTAAACAATAAATTCAATAATACTAATAGTTTGTCCAACTAAAACAATGATACAAAACTGTCATAGGAATGATACTAAACAACTAAAAGAATAATATCAATCCACTAAGTCCAAGTACCACACATCTATAAGAATAATACTCATACAAGTAAAATACTAATGGTCAAAACCAATAACACTATATCACTAAAACAGTGATACTAAACCTTTACAAAAGAAATACCAGTCCAATTTCTATCCCAACTACTACGAGAATTAGAGAGGGGATTAGCAATTCTTACGAGTCCCAAATTCGGCAGCCTAACGGCGTTCGATTGGTGGCTCGTCGGATAATTTTGGCGGCATAACGACGTCGTTTCGGTCCTTCAAAAATCAAACGGACAGCAGCTATTCATTACGACAACGTCTCGATCGGAATTGCAAAGACGTAAAAATCAAACCGTGAGTCTTTTCTCAAAGAGAATTAATTGGGGAAACTGTAAAATTGAACGAATTTAGAAAGGATAGAAAAGAGGGGACTCACTTAAGAAGAACAGGGGACGGATGGCGGCGATTCACGGCGGCGCTTGCGGCTGGAAACAGAGGCGACGGCGTCGCTGCTTCGTGAGGACGGCGGCGCTGTTTCCGGGTCAACGGCGACGGCGTTCTAAGAGGCGACGGCTTCAAACGAGAGGGAGGACAGAGGCGCGACGACTGGAGGCGGAGCACGGCGGTGCTTCGACGGTTGTCCGGGCACGGAGGCGTGAAGGAGGCGCTTGGCGATGCGCGACGCTTCGCCGCGGCTGAAAGGAGGTCGAAGGAGAAGGCGTCGGGCGGCGGCTCTGGTGGCTGGAGACGGCGGCGCTCGTCGCCGGAAGCAGGGAGGAGGAGGAGGCGCGGTGAAGGAGGAGGAAGAGCGGCGGAGATGGAGGGAGTCGGCGTTGCAGCGCGGCGGCGGCGCTCCGATTGGCGCGACGGCTGAGGTCGAAGGAGGAGGGGAGGGGTCACGGTGTTGCACCGTTCGAAGAGGCGGACTGGTGGCGCAGCGGTTGTGCACGGCGGAGAGAGGCGGGCGGCAGAGGTACTTGGTGGCGGCGGTGGTCGCCGGCTTCGCCGGGGAGAGCAGAAAAAGGGAGCCGAGAGAGAGATGAGTGAAAATTGGGAATTGATTTTGGTTTTTAGGAAGAAAACCCGTATGCAGTTTTTGGAAGGGATATTTTATAAAGAAAAAAATCTTTAATTACTTAATTAATTTAAAGGAAGGAAATAAGTATGTGGTTATGGTTAAAACTCTAATTAATTTAATTCAAAAAGAAAAGTAATTTATGTGGATGAAAAATAATCCACTCTAATACATGGTATTTTCGATCTCACTTGATACGGTTAGGGATCGTTTGGTTCGTGAGATTAATCCCGATTCGAAAATTAATACAGTTTTAAAACTCAATTAATATTTTATTGTATTTTAATTATTCTCAATAAATTATACGGATCGAAATCCTAATTTCGAACTTGAATATTTAATTTCTCGTAGTCCTTTATTCGTTTGAAAGATTCGATTCTTTCTACGAATTTAGGAATTTGTAAAAGGGGTATATATTTAAATTACACAAAAGCACACAAAATAATAAAATAAAAAGAAACAAAGATAAGAAAATAAAATAAGGGTTCTAGGAATATAAAAGGTATAAAACGGGACGGGGTATTACATTGCTGGTGCAATTTGTCTAAGATTTTGCAATTTTGGAGAGCAAATGTATAAACAGACATTGCAATATTTCAAATAATACCAAAACAAATTCAACAACCGCTTTAATAATTAGGAGTGCATTATCCTTGTCAAATCAGTCTCCTCCTCCAAATTCTTGCATCACTTCAGCAATAAATGAAAACGAGGTAGTTCAATATGTAATTTTTTTTTCTTGTACTTATAATAACTTTTTCTTTCTTTCTTTCTTTTTTTTTTTTTTTTTGAAGCAAGTGAAATATAAGGTTGCAACCTGTCACAAATCTTGCTAAAGTTTGTATAACTCTTTTTTCTACTACAATTAGTTTATTTTTACAACATTAATCTTTAATATGTTTATACTTTCTACCTTAATGGCGCATGGTAACTGTACCTGGCTTCAACCTTTGTTGCAATCTTTGAGCTTGATTTCAAACAACTTGCAAAAAGATGAATTGCTAGAATGATGAATTTATTGACATCATTCTATATCATTATAACAAGTGGAAGGAATTCTAAGTTTTATGAACATTCTAGGAATTCAATATTGATTTGTTGATGAACATAAAGTAGATATTGTTCATCAGTTAGTTTAACTTTAATCACAAAATCAAATACTAGTGTGTCTTGTTAATTAATTATAGCAGGAGTCTCTCTTAGTCTCATTATAAGTTTAGTTATTTAGAGAATATCAAAATAACATCTACTAAGTTGTATAATTTTGAATATATTATAATTGGTAAAGTATTGCCTAACCATGTGTTCCTTTTATAGGAAGAGAAAAAGAAGACAGTTAGCTAACATGGCTCAATTAAATAAAATGGAAATATTAAATTACATTTGCCAGGAGACTTATCATTGCTTCATATTACCTAAAAAAATCCATGTGTGTGTATATATACACACGTTCAGTGGTGTTGGATAGTGGAGAGAGAGGCGAGGTGCAATATGTGGTGTTTTTACGATTGGCTAATAAGTCCATGTCCTATTTTGAATTGTTGAGTATGTAATTAGTTAATCTTGGCTGGTTGTATATGTACTGAAAGGGAGTGAAGGGTTCTTTTTGTAAAAGTGGGTATAACTCTAAAAAAAATCTAATTAAAAAACTTGACTAAAATAAGTTGGCTAAGCTAATTTCACTGAGTATCGTCCCTATAACCAGGTTCGTCCTTTAGCATTTGCTATCATGATATCTTTATGCAATTAAGATTTGGAATTATAAGAACTTGAGGATTTTTGGAATAAGATCTTCTTCAATAATAAAAGTGGAAACAGTATCTTTATTGTTTTTAAAATTGTTGTCTACTGCAACAATTTTAGATGTAGAAAGAGGAATTTAATTAAGAAGTTAAGCGATGAGTTCCACTAACTTTGACACGGATAGTGCAATGATGGATAGTACAGGTGGGTCCTTTTACAATTGAAATAAATAAAGACATGGGGAATAATATTAGTATTTACCAGAAAAGACACATGGATTAGTATTACTACAGGCGGTGTCTAATTTTCTAGATTATGACATTACAATTTATTGATGGTGTTGGTCTTGTATATTCAATACACCTATTTTATTTTGATTCATAGGTAGTATTTAGCGATGATTTTGAGAATTATAAATTTCTAGATCTTAATTCATTAGTTGTGGTTTTAGGTAACAATGGTTATAGGAGTATACAATTGAATTGCACAGAGTATTATGAAAATACAGAAAACCAACATCCCAGTGAAATTGTTGTAGTGACATTTATAAATTGTTCTAATGAATTTTATATAATTTTCTCTAATTTAATGATTTTGATTTTTCATATATCATTCATTTATGTGATCATTGATTGGTTGATAGGCCTCCTACAGGGATATCTCTTGAAGAGAATATGATCGACTTAATAGAGGATTGCACTTGTACGATGAGATGAGTTAGTTCTGGATTGTTAACATTTGGTGAGCTTTAGATTTTGATTGAGTGAATGATGAGATACTAATAATATAAGGTTGCAATTTTTTTTTCCTTGCACTGATTAGTTAGAATTCTTGAATAATCATATTCTAGACTTCCATTCTTGAGTAATCATGTTCAATTTATGACTACACTGCATATATATTAAATAAATAAGTAATACAAATTAATATAATTTGGCTGAATATAAGTGATGATATTTAATTGGGTGTTTCATGCAAATCAAAATTTTATTCATATGCAATTCAATTATAATTTATAGGATCCATAAATATCTAAATTAATATGAATGTGAACTAGATCCAATTCAAGGGGAAAAAAGGGAACTGAAATACTTTTTATACAAATAATTAAAGGGTGTCATAACTAACACATTTCATTATGAAAGTAAAGATTATAATTTAGTATTCTTCCACTGACGCATGCTTGTAATTATAGATTATATATATATGTGTGTTTGTGGGGTTAAAAACATAAAAACAAAGTTGAAAATATTAGAAAACATAATAACGACTCATATGAGGTTACAATAGAAAATATATCGTTATGGACGCTAATGACTATAATATTGTACTCGCATCGTAACATGCTCCTTGCTATGCTTACAATAAAAAAAATGGTAAAAACATGAATAAAGGCTTGAAAATATTAAAATAGAATAACTTTTCGTATAACGTTATAATAGAACACATATCGTTAAGGGCACTACAAATTTAATTCATCATTCATACCCACCACATTTTCATTACTAGACTTCAGATAAAAAAAATGCTTAATATACAAGCTTGAAAATATTAGAAAATAGAATAATGACTTTATAAGGTATAATAGAACACTTGTCGTTATGGACAGTAACGAGTTTACAAAATTCGTTTACCACATGTTGATTAATATGATTAAGAAATGAACCTGAATTGAAAAAAAGACATTAAAATATTGATTAATGACTCGCATAATATTATAACAGAACACATGTCATTTGGGTACAAACAAACTCGTAACTATATGGTTCACCATATAACTTCCTTCAACATATTTTAGACACATTTAAAAATATTTGAGTGCATTTCAAATGTCATGTTAATGGAAGAAAAGACAATTGAACAACCATTAGTTTTTTCTCATTATAATATTATTGTAAATGGTGAAATTGGATAATAATTCTCAATCTAACTCAATTTTACTCTCAAATTTAATTTTATTTAAATAATATATTCTAAAATTGCACACTGAGGTCGACCTTGGGAAAGGTAGGTTTTCGATTTTACTCTAAATTCGAATAATGAAAAGAATGTTGTCGACTCGCCATGACCACGTACGACTATAAATTCAACTTTTTCTCATCTTATCGTGCCGTTTATTATTTTGAAGATCTTAAAGGTATGTGACTAAATGAATAAAAGGCATGAAATCACTAATAATATAATAATGAAATGTGCCATTATAGCGGAACACAGGTCGTTACAAATACTATGACTACAAAATAATCATTATCTTAATTTCACGTGTTTACTCTTTTTTTTTTCATTTACATAATAAGGGAATAAGGGTGTGTGACAATATAACGAGGATATGAAATCATTAAAAATTATAATAACGACGTATGTGTCATTAAAACGGGATAAAAGTTGTTACTGCCACTTATGATTATGAATTCACAATTATCTCGATTCCACACATTTTTGTATTATTTTGAATATTATAAAGGTATGTGAAGATGTAAATGAAGACTTGAAATCACTAGCAATTGTAAAAATATTGATTTCATTATAATGAACTTATGTTGTACAGACACTTATAACTATAAATTTATCATTCTTTTAATTTTATGTGTTTCCTATTATTTTGCGCATAATAAAGTTATGTTATAATATAAATATGGCTTTAAATCACTTGACTTCATAATAACGATACATGTGTAGTTATAATAGAACGCATGTCGTTACATACATATGGCAATGAATTCATCGTTCTCTTGACTTTGCACGATCTCTACTATTTTGAAAATTATAAAGGTATGTGACAATATAAATAAGGGCTTGAAATCACTATATGTAGTAATGACATAAGTGTCGTTATGAATAACTGATTCATGACAAATACATGTTAAACATGTAAATTTTAAACTTCTGGGACAAATATAATTTCATATTGAGCAAGTATTATCTATGTAATACAAACAAATATAGAATCAAGTGTAACAAATACCATCTTCTAATCCAAAAGCTCCTGACCCGCCCCCAATCTGCGAAAAAAAAAAAAATTAAAGAACTCAAAATATTCTTATACACAGATTTGTATGGTGTGTATTATATACACAATATTTTCCCTTTTATATTATGTTATATATAAACAATAATTTTATAACATTTATATTCTTATATAACAATTAACTACTGGAAAGTTGAAATTTGAATTTTTAGTTTCAGATCACTATCAAATTTCAATAGCATTTTTAAGTTATAATTTCTAAATCCATGCAAATGTCCATTTTCTTTCAGAGGTATATAAGCTAATGAACTAATGGTTTTGTAATCCAATACTCAATTCAGACATCATCATGAGAAACATGTTATCAAAATGAGTTTTATTAAGGAGATAATACATTCTACTTTAATTTTTGTCAAACACTAAGATTAGAAAAATAAACTTTGTGGAAAATTACACATATTCAACGCCTAACGGTATATGGGGGCAATATTACAAAACACCACAAAAACTATTGACAGTAAACAATACTAAACAAAAGAATAAGGTGCATGGTCAGGAATAACACCAACATGATAATGTAGCAATCCTTACACTTGACTGAAAATACGAGCTCACAGAACAACAGAGCTGGATACAGAATTTCATTTTACACCCGTACTACTAAAAAATCTACAAAAATTCGCCTTCTGCATATGCTTCCAAATGATTATCTTGCGAAAGTAAATTTTATTCTTTTATATCTATTTATGTTCCATACTCTCATCCTCTAAGATATTTTTTATTTTTATTATGAATATCAAAATATGGTTCCTCATTTTAACTTCAAGAAGTAAATTTCAATTTCCATAAGAAGTATTTTTATTAGACGGATAAAATATCATATTTCAAGAGTGGTTTTCTACTTGTCTGCAGTAAGTGCCCTAATCTATCACTAGAAAACTAGCACCCTCAAACAATTTGATAAAAGATCTACAGAGAAATAAAATGAGCACTGCAAATCAATCAGGAATCATAAGAAACTGATAGTATAGCTCAATGAAACTAAACTTGGTAGCTAAACTCTTGAAATTTCTTACAGTGTGCAATCCCATCTAAAATAGAAAAAGTTGTTGATCTTTTGATTTATGTCTCCAGTTTCACCTGAAATCATCAGCCACTTACTTTGATGAAGAAAAGATTGAAGGAAGGACATGTCTAACACATATAATAAATGGCAAAAATTCAAGATACTAAACACAAATAATTGATTACTGTAACATGATTTTTGTATTTAAAAAAAATCACATGTGATTCAAGTCAATTATATTTATAGAATTGTGACAAACTCAAAATTGTATAATTCATCACGTATAAAATCTAATGGTTAGTCTGAGAATAAGAGGTATCAGGATATGGATCAACAGAAAAATATAGTGTACATTACTATATCTTCGCTCATAAATACTTTCTGAAATATGAATCTTGAAATCAATAGAATGATACTGATTATATCATAGTGCAATAGTAAAGAAAGAAAAATTCACGTATATCAGAATTAAAATAATTCAAATTTGTTAAAATTAAGTACTGGACATTATGGTCTAGTATGATAGTTTCTAGTTGATATATACGATAACTACATAATGTTACTAAAATTCTTATGCATATAAGTGAGTCAGGTTTATGCTAAACTAGGATGGTGCCTTATTGCAGAAAGTAAGTGAATGTTAGCACACACAATGCATCAAATGTTAAGTAAGCACCAACATTCCACCCAAGTTTGAACTAAACTATGCATTTCTTGAAATAAGAAACTATAATAAAATAAAATACCAATATATAGATCCTGAATAACTCAACTAAACATGAGGAACAATTGTATAACATCCTTTGCAGAAAAACCCAATCCAACCAAGTTATAATAGTAATGCACCGGAAATTCCTGCCAATGCAAATGATACATTTTATTGATAGTGCTTGTTAAATCCGCTTCAGTAATTCAAGAAGAAAGAGAAATTTCTCAATGCCCAATGTGTTCGATTTATATATAGGGTGGGGCTGCACTAATTTTTTTTTAATTACAATTTTTTTATTCAAAGGCAGCTGTCATCCTTAAGGTCCGCCATCGAATTGAAAGCCATGGAACATCTTCACTAATTAATTGTAGTTTCTCCTTTTGTGTTTACCTATTAGATTCAAGACTAACATTATACTACTTGGTATTAAAATTATCTTTATAATTCAATACTTTAAAAAAAAATCATACATCTGATTTGAAGAGGGATGAAAAACTTACAAATAAGAAAAGATTGAGGATGACGAGTGGTCCAATTAACATCCATGTGCTGAGAGATCACCGTGAAACAGAAGTGGAGAATGATCGTGCTGAAAAAAGAACAATTATATGAACCCTAGATAATAATCTTTCAAAATTAAAATAGGATTTCATTGTAAATTAAATAAGGTTAATTTAGTAAATAAACAATTGTGTTTTTTAAGTTATTAAATTTAATATAATAGTGGGATAATACGACACAACTCGATTGTACTCGATGCAAAACGATAAAAAATTAGATGATTAACTCAATAGGTTGAAGGTCATCAATTTTAAACCATTAGATTTTAAATCCGATGGTTTATAGGCCATACCTGATATCAGGCAACTCGATAGGGTGACTGACCTAAGAAAATCCCTAGTATGACTGCTAATATCATACTTATATAACCGGACGGCCGTACCCTTTCTTAAAAGGGTCCAGCTAAATACCCCTCCATACATTATTGATACACTTTTAAAATATACACCAACCATATATTTTAAATATTTATTGATACACACCCCAAAACTTCCAACATTGCCCTTATCCTTTACCTTCCCTCTTTCAAATTAATTAACAAATATACACTCCACCCCAAATTTCAGCAAACATGATGGCAAGAATGAAGAAGAGGAAAAGTTGACATTATGAGGATTTTGTGGCACTTTATCATCATTGGCATTTGATTTTAAAATAAACTGGTAAAATAATTTCGGCCAGTGTGATTCCAAAAATAATGAAAAATTTCGGAAATATTTTACCAGAAAAAGATCAATATTTCGAAAAAGTTTAACCGAAATATGAATAGATTTTTGGTTTTCGCAAAACACTAAATAATTTCGGCAATATTTTTCCGAAATATTACAAACTTTTCAGCAAACCAGGTTTGAAATTTTCTTGGCGGAAAATTTGAAGAAAAAAATGCGTGAATGACAATCATATGACTTACAACTTCGTTATATGCCCATAATTCCAACATTTCATGCACAAAAATACATAATATAAATAATATAACAACATTTAACATTCAATACTAGAGTTTTTGAATCTATGAAATCAGGAATAACGAAAAACATACATATGTATTTTGAAACTCTTTCATTTTCTCCAAATTACCACTGAAATATATGAAATAATCGTTGTGGTGTTGTCTAATCGTGATATGACGGTGACAATAATGTGAATATGTGTTTTCACGGCGAAGATGATGAATATTTGGTTGTCAACGTGAACCACGAAAATTAAATAGATCGGGGGGGGGGGGGGGGGGGTGAAGAGATTTTTTTAATTATCAAGGTTATATGTGTAATTTAACAATTCTAATAAATTAATGAAAAAATGAAAGAGATGTATCAATAATGTATGGAGGGGTATTTACACGGGCCCTTCTTAAAATTGGGTTAATGTTCACTTCAATTGGCTTGGGCCGACTTTGTGTGAATTTTCTGGGCCGATTGTTTTTTGTCTTGTATTTTGGGATGAGCTTTGTTGAATTGGGTTTGCCCAAGGTTATATACATTCCTATCTTTTATTAATACAACCCCACCAAAAATTGTTCGGAAAAAAATTCAAAAAATTTCTGAAAATGCGCAGAAAAAAAAAAACACACTAAACATATGAATTTTCGGAATTTTTTTCCAAAAATTGTTACATTTTCGAAAAAAAATTCCGAACATTTTTTTGGGTGGAGTGTATTCATAAAACATGGTATTGTATTTAACCTGGGCCTTTGGTTTTTTTTTTTTTTATCTTCTGTATTTGAGCTTTTTGGTTGAGTTGGGACATGACTTCTTTTTTTCCATTTTCATTTGCTCCCTAGTCCCTACGTCGCCAAATAACTTTTACATTTTCCTTTTGTAGTTGTTTCACAATAACTTTTATACCCTAAATATAGAAATAAACACTCTCACAATATCTACTTTAATAAAATATTTTTTCTTAAAATTTGTGTCACCCCACTTTTGAAAGTTAAGAGGGGACGTAGGGAGTGTAAAATAGCACTCATTATTAGTATAAGGAGGAAGAATAATTTTTTTGGATAAAGTAAAATCTGGACCTGAATTATATTTTTGCGTGAATAAATTCTCAAAATTTTAAAATCAAACAAAGAGAAAAAAAAAACCCTTCTACCAAACAATGTAATTGCCTCATCCTCTACTAAATTAGTCTAAACCCCCTTAATATAAGAACTCCTACCAACTGGGGATAAAGATAAATATAAATTCAAGAGAGATTGTTGAACAATCTTACCTCTAGCAGTCTTAAAAGTTATTTTGGGTTGAAATTAAATACTGGTTGAGCTTTAATTATTTAATTTTGACAATCATTATGTAAATGTGTTAATATACTTTTGGTCGGTAAAGTCTAGATTAAAATGTAAGTTAACATAGAAGGAGCAAAGTGGTCTGACACATGTAACTTTGTGGATGGTGACTTCTTGTGATTACAACTTTGTAATAATTTGTGGACAGGTAACCCAATGAATTTTGAAGTAAGAGGGCTGCAATTACCGCTTATAATTGCACCACTTTTGTATATGCATCTTGTTGAAGAGCTACTCAAGAGTAGACTTCTATCTACATTGGTTGAAAGATATATGTGAAATGATTATTCATAATTGCGTACATCCTTAAATGTATAAACATTTTTCATGGAAGCTTTCCTTTTCAGGTAAGTTGAGACCGTTGTCAAAGTTATGCAACATTTAACTACTTATGAACCCAACTGTCAGGAATGGCGACGAAGCGTCTTCAAATCTGAAACAACATTCACCGCAACATAATAAAGAATTGCCTACAAAAATATTTTCCAACAAAAAAGTTCGTAGTAAGAATTGTCTACGATTTGTCTATAAAATTTTCTTATTATGAAAGTTTCTACATTTTTCAACCTAAAAACAACTTGCCTATGAAATTAATTTGCCTACGAAATAAAATCTCTAGGTATAATTACCTATAACTCATTTGCCTACAAAATCTTACCTACAACACAATTTGCCTACGGAATTTTTGTAGACAATTTTTTTGTAGGTGAGGAAGGAAGATACCTATACAATTAGAAATTTTTATAGGCAATTCGCAGGTAATTCTCACTACGAATTTTTTTGTTGGAAATTTTGTAACCAAATTAGCAATTTTCGTAGACAATTTTATGTTTTTTTTTGGATTGAATCCATCCAATAAAATGTATTTGGAAAGATTCATGATTTTTATTGAATTCACTCCGTGAACTCGTCACCGGACCTGCCACCCCCTTCCACATATTACTACTTTATATATATATATATATATATATATATATATATATATATACACACACACTAGAGTGTACCCACGCGAATTTCGCGTACTAAAAAAAAATTTATTTTTATTTTCTGTAAACATTTAATATAAGAGTATTTTTTTCTAAAAAAAATTTCGGAGTATATACAATATATTATGGGGTTTGTTTAGCTGTGGCCCGTGCCCTTCACTAAACCCTATATGTATATCCTACAAACTAAATAATTAAAAAAAACATCAAAATTCACATAAATTAATAATAATTATGGAATAACATTACTTAGACTAATAATTTAATAATAATTAATTTCCATTTCAATATTTAATAATTTTTAAATTAATCAACATTATTAGTTATTGGGAGTATACGGTAAGAAATTAATTTATATAAGAAACAATATAAAATTTGAAATAAACTTTAACGTTACAATACCTGTTCATCGATCAAAATGAGTTCCAAGTAGAACTTGTCTCTTTTAAAATTATTAAAAAATTATTATCCAACTTTTTCATTCCTAACTTTAACGGTCAATTTTTGGCTCTCACTCTTGATATTAAAAATAAGAGAAAATTGAGGTGTCATACTCTTGAAATCTAAATGAAATTTAAATTACAACAATTAAACCATCATAATTATTCAGATAAAAATATATGGTATAATTAAATATATTATTTTTGCACATGAAGAATATTTAAACTGAATGATGTAGAGCATAAATCCACCATCATTATTACATTCATATTGATATTGATATTTAAATCTAATCAAATTGTGAGCACTTAAAATGATGAATTTAATTATAAAATAAATATACTAATAACAATAGATATATAACTAACCAACAATTGATGGGAGAAATCTCAGCAAAAGAGTGGAACAAACGAAACTTTGATGTGAAAAAATGAAATACAATATGCTCTTATTTATAATAAAAAAAATGCATGCAGTATTATATCTTGTCCATAATTAGAATATATCACATAAGAATATTCTTTGGAATATATAACTATATACCTTTTATTTTAGAAAAAAATAATCGAACATTATATTATACTATATATACTGACCTATGTTGCACGGATTCTTCAAAATTTGGGGGTATGCAGTATCGGATACGCGGGGGATACGGGTGCGGGTGCGATTCGCGTCGGATTCGCACCCGATACGCCACGTGGCGTATCCGATTTTTTTTTAATTTTTTTAAAGTCGGATACGCGTATCCTGTTGGGAGGATACGCGTATCGGATACATATTAGAGGATACGTGAGGGTATTATTGCAAAACTTAATAATTCTTGTGGTATTTTTGTAATGTAAAAAAAAGAATTCATTCTCAAATCAACCTGGCTTCTGCTCGCGGACGACGGAAAAAGAAGAAGAAGGAAAACAGCGCTGCGGTTCATTTCGGCGGTTTCAGGCGAATACGGCGGCTCCAGGCGGCATCCCCCTCCAGGTGCGACGGTTAATTGATTTGGGGATTTTTCGTGTGTTTTTCTAATTTCTAGTAATTCTTCATTTTTTTAGGGATAATGATGTCATGAACACGCCGGCTCCGATCGAAGGAATTCAAGAGAAGAAACAATTTCCGGTGGAGAAGGGAGTACTTGCAGAAGGAAATGAGGCAATAGAAGGAGATTTGTGCGAGTCTGTGAGGAAGATGAAGAATATGGGGAGTTGTGATATGGGAGAAGATGAAGTAATATTTGGGAAGCACATACCTGTGTCCGGAAAAGTGGAAAAAGGACTCATTGATCTAATGGCTGAGAAGTAGGCAAGGGATAATTGAGGCCGTACACTCCTTGGAAACCTGAGACCATCTATCTTTTAATGCTTTAATCTAAATTTGCATTTCAGTCCCTAATTTCTTATTTTTTAGTTTATTATAGGTATAATATATAATAAAATAAATATAATTAGACGTATCCTTGACGAATCGTATCCTACATTTTTTATAAAATGTCGTATCCCCGCACCCGTATCGTATCGCTCCCGCACCGCGCACCCGCACCCGTGCAACATAGATACTGACTCAAACTTAGAAATGATAAATTTAGATTCATTCAATAAGTAGATCATATTTAATTACATTAAGGTTTGGAAAAAATATGATTTATAATAAATTCCAAAAATAACTAAATAAGAAAATGGAAAAAATATTTTTTTTCATTAATTATGCAGATACAAATTAATGGTTTAGATTTAATGATATAAAACGAAGGATCGAGATTAAAAGTTTAACCAACTTTTAATGAGAGCGCAATATTTCAAAATGGAGAGATTTGAGACATGCCACATCAGCCTAAGAATAAGTTGGTGTTGACACATCATCTTGGAGAGGTTTGAAAATATATTATTATAAGATATATATATATATATATATATATATTAATATATATTAATATAAATATATACTAGTGTTCCTCCCGTGCGATGCACGGATTGAATATTATAATTTTTAAATGTGAGATTGTATAATGAACTAATTATAAAAAAATGTTTGTATTAAATTTATTTTATCCATAAAATAATTAATATGTAAAAATTATATTGTATATATGTGAGTATTACAATTATTTAATTAATTATACAATTTTTAATTATGTATTAAATTTACAACAAATACTAAAATTTATAAAAATAATTTTAATATTTATCAAAACTTATATAGTCTAAATAAAAATTATTTAAATTCGATCAATCATATAGTTAAAGTCAATAAAAACACTTTAAAAATAATAAATAAATATTTAAAACATGATATTTTTTTTATATGAGCAATATATATGTTAAATTAAAAGTGTTCAAAAGATAATTGATTTGATAGATAGAGTATTGAAAATAAATTTAAAATAAAAACCTTAACAGAATTTAAGATTATTGATGTAAAGTAAAACTAAATAAAATGGTAAAATTAATCCACTCTCTTTGATGGAGAGTGAGCCTCACTATTGCACCACAAAGCAAGTAGACTTCACTTGCTCCAATAATAACAATTTTTTCTCTCTCCTCACTTATACTTTTATATATATATATATAGATTCATATTACTGTATATATAATTGGTGCATAAATTTAATGTGCAAATTTTAAGTAATAGATGTATATTAAATATTATTTAAATGGCTATATGTTTAATTTAATTTAAGGGGGCGGAGAGGATTGTGTTGATGATGTTATCTAATCGAAAGAATTAGTGGTTATTTTTGGCTAACTTATGTAATCATCAATCAATTACGTGTGGTTAATTACTATCGTAAATAGTAAATACGGATCTTCGGGATTAAAAAAGTAAATACGTGTATGAATTGCGTATTTATTTCGTAGGTGTGTGTAGATTGAGGTGTTTGAGTGTGTGTAGAAAGAGTAAATGTGTATTTGTGAATTTTTACTTAGTTTTATTCATCAAAATTTAGGGTTTTTATACAATCCCTCAAGTAGGAGGTGTTATGACATTTGCTCTCCCATGTGTGCATGCTTGATACATGGGATAGTTGATCATTTGACCTTATCTAGGCTAATTCTATCATTTAAGCTGGATTAGATCGTATTAGTGAGCTGTTCATCTCTTTTGGACTCTTCCTTGAGGAGTTTTAGCTTGATTTCTTGGTCGGTTAACTTTCAATCTTGGCTCTTTGGTTAAAGTAGTTCGTCATGGTCTTGTTCCTCTTTGGGAGTTTCCCATTTTGTTATTGTTCGTCTATTAAAGTAGCTCGGCTAGTAGCAGTAGCTCGTTCTGACATAGTTGTTAGTCAACTCTTGACTTGGCTTATTTAATCTTTTTTTTCTTGGGGTTAATCACCCTAATTCTGCTCGTCCAAAGCGTGATGTTGCTCGTCTATCAACAGATTGGACATATTAGGTCCACAATGCGAGCGAGATACAAATTCTGCGAGGTGGAATAACAATAGCAGAAAAAATAATGTAGCATCCTGAAATTGAGAAATTAATTTAAGGGATTTATTGATTTGGGTTGATAAGAACAAAAACCCATAGAAGTACTATGTAATAAGAAATTCTACTTAGTCATTATTGAGCTAGAGCATAAGCTTGGAACAAAAGAAATACTGTATGAGGTTTTTCGAGAAGATTACCCTTGGAGCAATTGGTCCTAGCCTCCTAGGTAGCACATGAGTTATATGAGTAAACTTCATAAATAACCAAAACAAGCAACATGAACATCATTATTTCCAGAGGACAATATTCTCATTGTGGCTCATACGTTATTATTGTCTTTAACATCAGAAAGCTGAAGTGGGTTCGCAGCTGAAGCAGTGAAGCACTGTTTCTTCTTCAGGTAACTGAAGAATTTCACCACAAATAAGTAAAGGAAAAAATATTCACATCTACATCTGATTTCAGCGTGAAGTTCTTCACAAAGAAAAATTGATTTTTCATTTTATAACAATCATATCGTAGATAACATCAGCTAAACAATGTAAATTCTCAGATCTATCCACGCCTGATTAAAGGAAATATAAATGGAGCCTAAAGTTTCTAATGGACATAAACAGGGATACAATCAGAACTACGAAACGAAATTTAAACAAGTCTTTTACAGTCTTCAAAATGAGCAGCAATGAGGAGGCAGCGCATGCTAGAGATCGTAGAAGAGGGGGACAGTGTTGGATCAAATACATTCAAACTCTCCAAATGTTTAGTACTTAATTCTTGCTAACTAGGTTCCTAAGTTTTGGTAAATAGATTGGCTTACAGTTTGGACAGTAATAGGTTTATATTGGTAGTACCATCGTGTAAAACAAACACCAAAAGGCAGTTTAATTTCACAGACCAGTGAAGATTCCACTGCATCAAATAGCTAGAAATTCATAATGGTATGATAAAAAGAACCTTTCTGTTTGATCCATTATATTTATTACCTAAGCAAAAAACCATAATTTATACTCCTTCCGTCCAATTTTACTAGTCCTGTTTTTTTTTCTGTTATTTTTTGTCATATATTGGAAGGTATTACGGGCATTGTGAGATCAATTTATGAATAAAGTAATCGTAAATGCAAAATATAAGTTCCATATTTTTTATAAACAATCACTTTATTTATAAATGAACCTCACAATATCTCATAATTCTACCAGCATATGACAAAAAGTAACAAGAAAAAAAAAACAGGACAAGTAAAATTGGACAGAGGGGGTAAAATTTATGTAAATATCAGTAGAGAGAAGGAAGGCATATCCGGTCAGATGGATAGATCAAAGATCATCCGTAGCAAGAATCCAGCTTCAACTGGACCAGTCTAGTCACAAAAAGTCAAGCACGATTCACATTTGTATGTAAATTAGGATAAAATTGAGTTGTAGACTGATATGTGCCACCGGAGTTTCCAAAAGGTCATTCCAGATTTCTAGTCTACACACATTTCTTGAAAACCTCTACCTTGGTACCAACTTACAATGACAGAAGCATTGTTGGTCCCGGTACAAGACTGAGGAATACGTGTATGGGGGGGGGGGGGGGAATACACGTATACCAATTTTTCAAACTTAAAACTGACTGAGTCCCCTTTCTCAGAGTGGTAAAGAACTTAGGAGCTGATAACACACCTACTGACTGCACTTGGTGCGGGTCAGTTGGCTAACTATCAGTTCAAGTTCAGTGCGGAAATGTTTGAGCCCTGAAAGTTTAAAGTCTTGTTTAGTTTACTTTCTGAAAAACTTGTTTTACTCAGTTCTGAATAGTGTTTAGTAGGGGAGTGCTCTTTTGAAGATCAGCCTGATTGATTCAGACCTGATAAACTTGAATGCAATGAATGAACAAGTAATGTGGCACGTATGCACAATATCAAAGCAGTAAGAACACAAGGAGTTTAACGTGGTTCAGAGTCTCAAGCTCCTACGTCCACGGCCTGACTTAACAGGAAATCCACTCAAGGGATTCTTGTTTTTAACGTGCCAAGGTGCACCAAGACCAGCTATCCTCACTGATCTATACAACTCCACTTACTAACACTCTAACTGACTTACTCCCAACAAGCCTAACTTAGAGTTTTGGTTTCAGTTTGGATTCCAACTAGGTTAAGATTATCCTTACAAGGCAAAGCTATGCTAAGGATTGGATAATCTCTCTAAGCTTAAGATAATTCTAATTAGCTCTTGGAATACAGAATAACTCTCAATTGCTAAGAAACACTTGGGAAATTTAGAAGATTTCGAGTGCTTCTCTTAAGGGTTGAATGCTTTGAATGCTTGAGAGTTTGAGTAATTTCTGGCTTGGAAATTTCCCGTAGCCTTGAATGGGTTCAAGGTCTTCTGTATTTATAGATGATTTGAATAACTATCCGTTGGGGAGATATCCTTCTAGTCATCTATGTAGAGTGGCTTCGAACGGACATATCTTCATGCAGCAGCCGCCCTTGCATGGATTTGGTATTTGCATTAAATGCACATTAAATGCTTGCCCGTTGAATATGCAGTCTGAATTCTGTCTTCATGTCAGGTTCCGTACGTGCGTGTCCTTCTCGGATTGGGCCACGTCATCAGGTTGGTGAGAATGTCAGAACTTATTCCTGAGCTTCAGGCTTGTCTTATTAAGTTCATTTTGTCTTGGGCTCACCGGTCTTGTCCTGACGCTGAAATTCCTTTTGCATTGCTTGGCTCTACTCCAAGTCTTCCCATGAAATCAGTGACATCCTGTTCCCTTCAGGACTGAGTTAGTAATGACCTCAGGGTCATACTCTTCATCACTCACACTTACTCAGCCAGCTTAGAGGACTGCCATAAGTTCAGGATGGTGCTCTTCGTCCTCAGGCTCTGAGTCTTGATTGTCTCCAGTGAGTTCTCCTCTTACTGAGTACCTGTGAAGTGTAAAATGACTAAGTACTAATCCTAACCAAGACTAGCCTGACAAAGACATATTTAAGGCAAACATCTTTTCAGGGGCTTTGGGATCTTAATCAAAACTGACCATGTCCCAACAATTTCCCCCTTTTTGATGATGCCAAAACACTGAAAAGATCCTCAAAACATTTAGAGGAAATATGATTAACCTAACTATAAGATAAGACAGTGTTAGAGCAATTCTTGATAAAGTAAAGAATTTTAAACAACAGCCAAAAAGACAATGAGTTTTTGTCTGTGGGCAGAACGTAATAGATTTCATTGATAGATGTGGAAATGATTACAATGAATCTAATCTATTACAACGAAGCCTTGTGAACACCCAGACTAATCTCATTTCAGGCTTGAGTCTATATCCTGCATAAACTCTTGCCTTTAGCTCGTCAAGTCTTCCAGGTTGGTTCACATATCCTCCAGCTTTAGCTATCTTCAAGACTTCCATCATTATGGCCTTTGTGTCATGCTTTTGAGTTCCAGGAACCAAGGGAGGAGTTCGAATGGTGAACTCAGGAGCCTTCACTTGAACTTTGGCTGCATCAGCCTCCTCCAAGATCTTCTGGAATAGCTCAGGATGATTGTCCATCATGTAGTCAGTGAAGTGGGCATTGATATCGTCAGTGTCGCCCCACTTCTTCACAACATACCACAGTCTAACGAATTCATCCCTTGCATCATTCCAGAACTCCTTCAATGTTTCTGAGACGAACTCATCGACTAAGGCTTCCCTTGCTCCTGATCCTGGCCTACTGATTTGAAGAATTGTTGATTTCCTAACTGTTGGCTTCTTCCTGTACTTCCTTGGCTCAGGCTTCGCCTTCTTCCTTCTTAGTAAGCTGATCACTGCATTATCTAGTTCTCGTTGTTGAAGCTCAGTGATATCAGTCAGCTTCTCAACCTTTTTTTCCAAGATGCGCATCTTCTCCTTCTGAGCGATTTCAGCTCTGCGCATAGCCTCAGATTTTTCAGAGTGATCTCCCCATGCTTCAGCACATAACTCCGCGACCAACTCCCCTGAGTAAGTGATGGGATTCTTCCTTGAGCTCATGGGAGACGATCTCTGAACTGGCTCAGGTTGTTGCTTGGAAGGTTCATTAGCCTTTGCCTTTGTTGCCTCCTCCCTCAACTTGGCAACAATTTCCCCTCCTTCCTTTTCCACCGCCGCTAACCTAGCTGACTTCCTCACCCTTAGAATATTCCCTTCAGGATTGGCTTCAGGGTCAGCTAGAACGGTCTCACCTTGGTTGACTGCCTCCGATGCCTCAGGGCGGGATCTTTTCTTCTTCTTTTCCCCCTTTTTGGCATCATCATTGGCCTCGGATGGAAATGCGTCAGATCCGCTGTTGATTACGAAGGAGGCTAGGGAATGGACATCAATAATTCAACTCCCATCGAAATTCCAGTCCCTGCAAAAGAAACCGAACTGATAGCAGCATTGACCTTCTGTTCAAAGACCTCCATAGAGAGTTGGAGTCTTTGTTCAGCCTTGGTGATCCTTTCCTCCATCTTCAAGGACTCACTGCTGACTTTGCTGACCTCAGTCAGTATCTTTGCTGACTCCTCAGTGGCCTTCGCCAACACGTCCGCCACTGACTGAGAAGTGCGATCCAACTTCCCTGACTCCAGCTCCAGTTTGGACGCTGAGTCCTTCATGGCCTGAGTGACGATAGCTCCAGTTTGAACTGCAAGCCTGTCAACTGCCTGATTCAGCTTCTCATCCCTGATCGCATCCCTCTCATCAAGTTTCTTGAGAGTGTTCCTGAGCATTTTCTTGGTGCGTTTCCTCTCATTCCTCACTGACTTGGCCGTGTCAATCATCGTTCTCTTTAACAGAATCAGCTCCCTGTTAGCAAGGGTGTTGTAAGCTGACTTTGTCCACCTGATGTGTTTTGCCAGGGCCTTGGAGTCTTCTTCCTTCTCAGCTCGTAGCTTCATTACTTCCTCCTGAAGTTCAGCTAGATTTTATGTGGTTTTCTCCTGCTTGACCTCCACTATGCTTGTGAATTCAGCACGTCCGACCCCGGTGATTATCACATCTTCATCATCAACGGCCGCATCAGTGATTGGCTGCTTTCCCTTGTCAGCCCCTGCGTCATCAGTCCCTTCTTCAAGGTGCACTGAGGGCAGTTGTGAAGTAGTCAAAGCCGCCTCCTCAGGCTCAGCTAAGCTAACTTGAACCTTAGGAGCAAGTCCCTCGGAACTGAGAGTCTCCTTGGATGCCTCAACATCTTCCTTTCTTGTCTCAGGGCAGGGAATCCCCTCATCGACAGATGTCTCATTGGCAGCTGAGATGTTCACAACATCCTCAGCCACTGGTCCACCCTTGGCACCAGTGTTCTTATCACCTTCCCCCTGAGCCTGAGGCTCATAGTTCATCTCATCAACCTCCTGTGCAGTTTCCTCCACTGCCTTCTCCAGGTCTCCTCCCTGAGCTCCTTCATCATCCTCATCCTCCTTCTCGTCACCTAACAGGATGTCAGCCTTGCTCTTGGACATCAATTCAGCTACTAACTGCTTCAGGTTGTCGAAGTTCAATAGTTGAAGCCAACTAGTTAGTCCAAAGAAAGAGCAAATCTTGGCCTCCTCCGCCTCCCAGTGCTCCCAGCCGCGAGCGTCCACTAGCATATGTTGCTCCTGCATGTTTGATTGTTTGAAGTCCAACCAAACCTTGAGCTCAATCACATACGCTAGCAGCTCAGTGTACTTGTACAACCCAGGCCAACACTTCCCTGCCCATTCTGTGGCATTCCCCCTGAGTGTGTTCTCAAGAATCCCACCAGCCATATGCTCATCTAACTCCTCCTCCTCCAGTTCAAGGAATTCATCCTCTTTAGCTGAAATGGATTTGGGACAGTCTTTGGGATTAGGGTATGATGGAAAGTCTGCGGGGTTTGGAAGATTCGGCTCTGCTGACTGGTCAGGCTCATTCGTGTGTGAAGTTGATGGCCTGAGTTCCCCCTAGAACCCTACACGGACTGCTCTCCCGGATCTAAGAGTCCTAACTCCACTGACAGTTCCATAAACCTTGCTTCAGCCAGAGGCTTAGTCAAGATGTCAGCTCTTTGCCTGTCAGTGTGAATCTTCTCCATCCTAATATCTTTCTTCTCCACATGATCTCGAATGAAGTGGTGTCTAATATCCACATGCTTGCACCTTGTATGAAGCACTGGGTTCTGAGTAATTGCTATAGCACTATTGTTATCACAATAGATTGGAACCTGATTAGCAAACACTTGGTAGTCCCTCAGCTGTTGCCTCAACCATAAAATCTGAGCGCAACAACTACCTGCAGCCATATACTCAGCCTCAGTTGTGGATGTCGCCACTGAATTCTGCTTCTTACTAAACCACGAGATCAACTTACTCCCCAAAAACTTACATGTCCCTGAGGTTGATTTCCTATCAATCCTACAACCTCCATAATCTGCATCTGAATAACCTGTCAGTTCTAAGTTGTCATCTGAAGGATACCATAGTCCCATATTGACTGTCCTTTTCAAATACTTAAGTATCCTCTTAGCAGCCTCCAAATGACTTCTCTTGGGATCAGACTGATACCTAGCACACACACCAACTGCAAACGTAATGTCAGGCCTACTTGCAGTCAGGTACAACAAAGAACCTATCAGCCCACGATACTCAGTCTGATTTACTGAAGTCCCATCAGTGTCAGGATCCATCTTCCAATTTGTGTTCATTGGGATCCTGGCTGGATTGCTGTTCTGAACACCAAACTTTTGAATTAAGTCTCTTGTATACTTGGCCTGATTTATGAAGATACCTTGATCAGTCTGCTTGACCTGCAATCGTAAGAAGAAGTTCATCTCTCCCATCATGGACATATCAAATTTACCAGTCATCAACTTAGAGAATTTCTCACAGAGCTGATGATTTGGTGATCCAAATATTATGTCATCCACATAAATCTGGACTAAGAGAATGTCATCACCTTCAGTAATCCTGAACAAGGTCCTATCCACAGTTCCCTTCTTGAACCCATGATCTGTCAGGAATTGAGAGAGGGTATCATACCAAGCCCTTGGTGCTTGCTTAAGTCCATAGAGTGCTTTCTTCAAATGGTATACTCTATCTCCAACCTCAAACCCGGGAGGTTGTTCAACATATACCTCTTCATTGAGTACACCATTCAGGAAGGCACTCTTGACATCCATTTGATACACCTTGAACTTCTTATATGTTGCATAGGCAAGGAACAACCTGATAGCTTCCAACCTAGCCACTGGAGCAAAAGTCTCATCATAGTCTATTCCTTCAGACTGGCAATACCCTTTTGCAACCAGTCTAGCCTTGTTCCTTACCACAACACCATTTTCATCCTTCTTGTTCTTAAAGACCCACTTGGTACCAATCACACCTTGATGCCTAGGTCTATCTACCAGTTCCCAAACCTGATTCCTTGTGAACTGATTCAACTCCTCTTGCATGGCAATGATCCAGTTCGAGTCAGTGAGAGCTTCTTCAATGTTCTGAGGCTCTTGTTCAGAGAGAAAACAACAGAACAATGCACTCTCACCATGGAACCGTCTGGTCCTGACTCCCTCAGTTGGATCACCAATGATTTGATCAATGGGATGATCTACTAACCATGTTCTCTTGCCAGGAGTTGTTCCTGAGGTACCTGCAATGTTAGTGTCTACAGGCTCATGAAATTCAAGAAATTGAACAGAAGGGGATGATCCTGAGTCTATACCAAAGGGATTAACAAGCTCAATGTCAGGGACATTGAATCCCCCTTGATTAGGTGACTCAGGAACCGTCTCAGCTGCAACAGCATCTTCATAGACGGTGCTTACCTCAGGTTGAGCCTGTTCCTCAGTCTGAGGCTCAACAATCCCTGATGCGCTGGGCTTAGGAGTGGCACCTGATTCATCATCCTGATCGTCATCATCATCCCATCTTGGAATTGGCACAGTCTTGATCTTGGGATCAGGTTGATTCTTCAAGCTCAGCCTTGTCACACTCCTTGTGATCTCCTCCGTGTCAGGATTCAACATCTTTGCCCTAGACTCATTAGCAGATTCATCAAAGACAACATGGGGTGATTCTTCCACAACAAGGGTCCTACAATTGTAAACCCTGAAGGCTTTACTAACTTCAGAATATCCTAAGAATATTCCTTCATCAGATTTGCTATCAAAGGCTTTCAATTGGGTCTTCCCATTGTTGAGGATGAAGCACTTACAACCGAATACATGAAAATAAGAAATACGAGGTTTCCTTTTGTTCCATGTCTCATATGGGGTATGAGCGTGTTGTTTGTTCAGCATGGATCTGTTCTGAGTGTAGCATGCAGTGTTGATTGCCTCAGCCCAGAATTTCTTAGGCAATCCTGACTCAGCCAGCATGGTCCTTGCAGCTTCCTTCAGTGTCTTGTTCCTCCTTTCAGCGACACCATTCTGTTGTGGGGTTCTAGCTGCAGAAGTCTCATGAGCTATACCAAGTTCATTACAGAAGTCAGAAATATATGAATTTATCAATTCAGTGCCCTTGTCAGATCTGATCTTAGTATTGGACTGATTCTTCTCATTGCTGAGTCTCCTGAGCAACTCTGGAAGCTTCACCTGTGTTTCCTTCTTATTTAACAAGAAAATAACCCAAGTATATCTAGAATAATCATCAATAACCACAAGGGTATACTTCCTACCATTCATACTCACAGGTGTTATGGGACCAAATAAATCAATGTGCAAGAGCTGAAGTATCCTGTCAGTGGAATAAAAAGCTTTCTCTTTGAATGATGCTCTGACCTGCTTCCCTTCCTGACAAGCTTTGCACACGTGATCTTTGCTAAAAACTTCATTAGGTAGACCATCAACAAGTGACTGTCTAGAAATTTTGTTAAGAATCTTGAAGTTCAGGTGGCTTAATCTTTTATGCCATAACCAACTGAGCTTTACAGAGCTTTTAGCAATAAGACAAGTATTAGGAATAGTGCTGCTCCAATCAGCGAGATAAACATTACCTTTCCTTATACCTGATAGAAGCACTTGTGTTGATTTGTCCTTGACTGAACAAATATTCGATGAGAACTCAACACTGAACCCTTTGTCACAGAATTGACTTACTGACAGCAGGTTATGCTTCAGTCCTTCCACAGAGGACACATTTTCCACTCTGACTGTACCTATTATCAAAACACCAAAACCTTTAGTAACACCTTTTGAGTTATCACCAAAGGTTACCTGTGGACCATCTTTAACTTGATATTCTTGGAGAAGACTTTTCAGTCCAGTCATGTGCCTTGAGCAACCACTGTCTAGGTACCAAACAGCTTTGATTGAGTCTCCTCTCCTCTTGTTGTGATCCACAGCCGCCTGCAAGCAAATCAGGCTTTAGGTACCCATTGGGTGTTGGGTCCTATCGTGTCAGCTGTACCCTTCGGGATCCAGACTTGCTTCACAACCCTGATTGCCTCAGAGTGGTAAATCTCTCTCCCTGAAACATCAACATACACAACTTTCTTCTTCTTTGTCTGAGAGGAAGATGGTGTATGAGTGTTAGACTTAGGCTTCACAGGAGCCTGAGTGGGTGCCTTTTGGGCTGGCTTCCTGTTCTTCCTAGGTCTGGGTGCAGCTGGTCTTGGGCCTTGTTCTTGATAAGGACCCTGATTTCTATTCCCCCTAGGCAAGTGAGGGAAAGGAAAACAGTTAAAGGCCTCAGGATGCCAAAACCACGGGGGTGTCATCATGTTTGGCCTTCCCTGTTGGTATTGCCAAGCATGATGGTACCCTCGCTGACCAGTCTGAGGGCTCTTGGCCTGAGTCTTCCTCTGCTTTCGCTGAGGTTTTCCCTGGCCTGAGCTTTCAGGGGCTTCCTTAGATTGCTTCGCCTTTCCCTTGGGTTTTGGCTTAGCTACCTTAGGAGCTACCCTGACTGTGTCAACGGTTTCTTTGCCCTTATCAGTTTGACGGGCCTGGAGTACAACCTTAGGTGCACTCTGGTCTGTCTGAACAAATACCCTCTCAGTGTTGCTCCCTGACGCAACATGAGACTGACCTTGTGAGGATTTCTCAGGGACATATCCAAGTCCTTTTTTCTTGTTCCCAAGAATCTGGCTGCTATTTATTTCCTCTCTAGCCACTGAGGATTTATTCATTGCTGCAACCTTTTTCTTGAGAGAGTCCTCACTCTTTTTTCAGGATTTCATGTCTGGTAAAGAGGTCATCAAACTTACTCTTAAGTGTTTTCAGTTCTTCCTTCTTGACCAGCTCTTCGTCAGCCAGTTCCTTCAGAATCTTCTCTCTTGGAAGACGCTCAGCGTTGATTAAATCAATCTCCTGAGTTAGTCTCACAATTTGAGCTGATTCTTTAAGATCAGACTGAGTGAGTTGTTCGTTCAGGTTTTGAACCTCAGTACTCAATTTCTTGTTCTTCTCTACCAAGAAGACATTAGTTTCCTGCAGTCTGGAGAAATCAACCATCAATTGATCAAGACAGATCTGAAGGTTCATTTCTCTAACTGACTCTGAGCTAAGCTCAGGATTTTGACCAGTGTAAGAAGCACAAATAGAATTTGATGTTACCTCAGGCTCATCCCTAGCCATTAGACAGACATCATCGTACTCGTCATCTGAGAAGAGTTCAGGTGACCTCTCAGCAGGACCGTCAGAATCTGTTGCATCTTCAGCGACCATCGCGCTCTGATCAGCAGATCTTAGATCCCTAGTGGCTCTCCTTTCCTCTCTCTCCCTTTCACTCAGCTCCGGGCAGTCGTACTGATAGTGACCAATCTTGTTACAGTTGTAACATGCTACCTGCTCACTTACTCTTTCTTTTCTTGGTTCAGGGTTCCTCCTTGAGTCAGGTTCCCTGGTTCTTGGTGAGCTTTCGGCCTTGGTTGGATATCTATCATCGCGAGTACGTCTCTGTTCGTCTCTTCTTTCAGGTTTTGGTTCAGAATATCTCCTTTCATCACCACATTCTCTCCTCTGGTCTGTATTCCTCCGCTCCTCATATCTCTTTGAGCTTTGGTGGGTTCCTTCAGGTTTCCTGTCACGTGAGTCCTGATAAAGCTTTTTATAACGACCAAACCTGGAATTGAGCTTGTCAAATCGTCTGGCCATCAGGCTGTACTCCTCAGCGAGTTCTTCCCTGCTCATCTCCATCAGTGACTTTGATGAAGAATTTGATGAGGGCTCAACAGGTTCAAACCTGGCCTTGAACGCCACACTTTTCTCAGGAGTTTTCTCCTTCACTTCCTCTTCTGACTGAACTTTCTTCTTTCTTTTGTTAAGATCGAATTCAAGTGCTTTGAGCTCTGAAAAAAGTAAAGCAGAAGTTATGTTACTCATATCCTGAGTGTTCTTAAGCATAATTACACTGTTGTCCCATCTCTCAGGAAGGGCATTCAGGATCTTTGAAGCAACATCTCTCCTTGGGACATCCTTGTCCAGCATCACCAACTCATTCATCAACTTGATGAATCTAGACTCCATTTGATCTATGCTCTCGTCAGGCAGCATCTCGAACGCCTCGAATTTCTGAATGGCAATATTTCTCTTGTTCTCCTTGATCTTTTCAGATCCCTCACACATCCTTGTCAGCTCATCCCAAACCTCCTTTGCCGTCTTTAAGTTCATCAGCCTAGCTGACTCCTCGAAGGGCACCGTATGCAAGATGATGTTTCTGGCGACGTTGTCAAGTCCCACCATCTTAATTTCATCGTTGGTCATGTCTTTCCTTTCTTTAGGAACCTGCACGCCAATTGCAAGATCCTCATATCCCAGTCCTCTGACGTTAGGAATAGTGATCTTGATTGGTCCCTCCCTGAGTACACGCGACATCTGGTCATGGATGGCATCTAGATGTGCTTCTAATCTGAACTTCCAATAGACAAAGTTAGACACAGAGAATTCAGGTAACGAAGCTTCAAGTCTCCTCGAAGTCATGATGATGCAAGTTTTATGAAAAGCAAACTCAGATCTGTTCAGTGATCACCAACAATTTCTCCTCTGAAACTATTAGTATTCAAAGTCAGTGGTCTTTTGAACCACTGCTCTGATACCAGTTGTTGGTCCCGGTACAAGACTGAGGAATACGTGTATGGGGGGGGGGGAATACACGTATACCAATTTTTCAAACTTAAAACTGACTGAGTCCCATTTCTCAGAGTGGTAAAGAACTTAGGAGCTGATAACACACCTACTGACTGCACTTGGTGCGGGTCAGTTGGCTAACTATCAGTTCAAGTTCAGTGCGGAAATGTTTGAGCCCTGAAAGTTTAAAGTCTTGTTTAGTTTGCTTTCTGAAAAACTTATTTTACTCAGTTCTGAATAGTGTTTAGTAGGGGAGTGCTCTTTTGAAGATCAGCCTGATTGATTCAGACCTGATAAACTTGAATGCAATGAATGAACAAGTAATGTGGCAAGTATGCACAATATCAAAGCAGTAAGAACACAAGGAGTTTAACGTGGTTCAGAGTCTCAAGCTCCTACGTCCACGGCCTGACTTAACAGGAAATCCACTCAAGGGATTCTTGTTTTTAACGTGCCAAGGTGCACCAAGACCAGCTATCCTCACTGATCTACACAACTCCACTTACTAACACTCTAACTGACTTACTCCCAACAAGCCTAACTTAGGGTTTTGGTTTCAGTTTGGATTCCAACTAGGTTAAGATTATCCTTACAAGGCAAAGCTATGCTAAGGATTGGATAATCTCTCTAAGCTTAAGATAATTCTAATTAGCTCTTGGAATACAGAATAACTCTCAATTGCTAAGAAACACTTGGGAAATTTAGAAGATTTCGAGTGCTTCTCTTAAGGGTTGAATGCTTTGAATGCTTGAGAGTTTGAGTAATTTCTGGCTTGGAAATTTCCCGTAGCCTTGAATGGGTTCAAGGTCTTCTGTATTTATAGATGATTTAAATAACAATCCGTTGGGGAGATAGCCTTCTAGTCATCTATGTAGAGTGGCTTCGAACGGACATATCTTCATGCAGCAGCCGCCCTTGCATGGATTTGGTATTTGCATTAAATGCACATTAAATGCTTGCCCGTTGAATATGCAGTCTGAATTCAGTCTTCATGTCAGGTTCCGTATGTGCGTGTCCTTCTCGGATTGGGCCACGTCATCAGGTTGGTGAGAATGTCAGAACTTATTCCTGAGCTTCAGGCTTGTCTTATTAAGTTCATTTTGTCTTGGGCTCACCGGTCTTGTCCTGACGCTGAAATTCCTTTTGCATTGCTTGGCTCTACTCCAAGTCTTCCCATGAACTCAGTGACATCCTGTTCCCTTCAGGACTGAGTTAGTAATGACCTCAGGGTCATACTCTTCATCACTGACACTTACTCAGCCAGCTTAGAGGACTGCCATAAATTCAGGATGGTGCTCTTCGTCTTCAGGCTCTGAGTCGTGATTGTCTCCAGTGAGTTCTCATCTTACTGAGTACCTGTGAAGTGTAAAATGACTAAGTACTAATCCTAACCAAGACTAGCCTGACAAAGACATATTTAAGGCAAACATCTTTTCAGGGGCTTTGGGATCTTAATCAAAACTGACCATGTCCCAACAAGCATAGTAAACCTAAATAGACCTTGAAACGAAATGTCCCAAAGTAATTCTAGCACAAACGACTCCAGGTAAATGGACCCGTGAATAGGCAAATATTTCAAAGATTGCCAGGCCCGTTACTGATAGTTTCACTTTCAATGTCAGAAGTATCAGAATTATTGTTCATCTAGTCAATATTTGAGCGAACATAAGTGGTAGAACTTATTAACAAGAACTGGAAACTAGCATGCACTGGGAAACCCTAATGGAAATAGTAAAACTGTACCTGAGAAGGTAAAATCTTCACTTTAAGAAGATGACTCAACAAAAGGGCTCTTCTGGACTAGGTGATACCACCCACCTAGTATCACGTTATAATCGAAGCGGAAGATCGCGCGGAGGCGATAACGAGCAGCGGCGAAGTTTCTACCAACAAATTGATGCTAGGCTGCAGGTGTTAAGGTGGCGGCGGTGTGGGGAAGATGTTGCCGGCGGTGAGGAGAACGTAAGAGAGGCGCGAGAGATATGAAGGGAGAAATCAAGCTATCCCCCATTAAACTATTGAGTAATTCCAGTATGCCACAAACTTTGATTTTGAAAAAATATTATAAATAAAAATTGGTAATACTATGAAAAAATTCTAAATAAAAATTAGAAATATTTTTAAAAATAATCAGTGGTATTTTAAAAAATACTACTCCGTAATTAGTAATATTTCAATTGTATAAAATATGCAGTTTGATATATTTATATGTGATTTGAGAAAAAAAAAATAGCTTTAAATCCAAGCTAGAATTTGTAGTTGAACACATTTTTTTAATTTTTTCTTTTTGTTGAAAAGCATTTTTTAAGAGTTTTATTGAATACAATATAATATTGAGAAAGAGTGTTATTTCTATTTTATAAATATAAATATTATGAAAAAAGAAAATATGAAGTTTATTTTGGGATAAAGAAAATATATTTGATTGGTTGGGAAAAAACAATGTGTTTAACGATAATAAGTACACAAAATAGCCTTATGTTTTATTAATTACGTAAAATGCCCTTATATTTGGTAAAAATGTGCAAACAAATTAAATAACCATTTTCGTTCAAAGAACACTAGCGAAATAAAATTTAAACGAGAATTTATATAATTATCATATATTTAAATATAGGCATTAGCATAAATTCGGACGAAAACACATTGAAGCAAAATATGTAAATATCAAAGGTGCCAATAAGTAGACGGTAAAAATTTTGTGCATATTTTTACCAAACATAAGGAGTTTTATGTATTTAATAAAGAGAGTATGTACAGAGTGAAATTGGTTCATGCATAAATTATTGAAGGGTATTAATTGTTTTCATTAAAGTATATTACTCCGTCCACCAAATTTATACCCACTTTTTTTTTTGTTGTCCACCAAATTTTTATATCTTCCCTTTTTGGAAATAAACACCACTCACAAACAAACAAATGGGTCCCACAATACCCATATTTTATTTATTTTATCTATTTTTTCAATAAAATACTAACTTTTATTAAAGTTTATGTCCAACAGTAATGGGGTATAAATTTGGTGGACGGAGGAGGGCAGTAGTTTCACCGCATGATTTGACTTGTTTATACTTAAATCAATGAAAATAATTAAGACCCTTCAATATATAAATTATTTTCGCTATATATATTGTTTTAATAAAAATATAAGATAAGATTTCTTGCATAATAATTTTATTAAATATAAAAATATTTTATGCATTTAATAAAATATGAGAAATTTCGTGTATACTTTTATCCAACAAATTCGATTTTATGCAATTAATGAATGCATTGGTGTTTTGGTAATTATCATCAAACACGGGATATTTTTGCATTTTACCCGATAGTTTGGGGGTAAACTAATCGATAGTATTTCCCGTAAAAATAAGAAAAAAGAAAAGAAAAGAACTAATCGATAGTATGACGGGTTTTTCTTAGATCGGGCATCCTATCGAGTTGTCTGATATTAAGTATGCTCTATAATAGTGCCACGTGTCATCGCATTGTGTCGCATTAACATGTTACCTGTTGAGTTCATATATTATTATAATTGTAATTTTTAATTTACTTTTATACCCTTTTACATAAAATTATATAAATTATTACCATACATAAATTAATTTAAAGTTTCGAAAACTATTTGAAGTAGATAAACTTTTGAAGCACAATTTAATATATACCAACCACTTTATTTATTCAGGAATTAAATGTGTATAAATTCCAATAAATTAATAATAATTTTAATTGATATTTAAGACGTAGTTTTTATGTGTCGTATGTGTGCAAATTTAATTTGCTTACAAATGCCCACTCGTGCTTTGTACACGGTCCTTTATGACTTGAAGTGAATGAAACCAAAATTTATTTCAATTGATATTTGTATTGGCACTTGAATAATTGCACCAACATTTAGTTGACTCGAAGTTCATTTCCTTAAGTCCACCATTTTTTTTACTTGGTCAACAAGTTCCCTTACCGGGCATAAACCTTGGTCAACCTAGTGCTATTAACATCTCTTTAGTTGTCCCAGCAAATAAATGACCATCCCTTTTAACAAGACCCAATAAAGGTGTTATCCTTGCCCAACGAGTTAGCATCCCCTAAGCGCATATTTTGGTTCATGACTTTTATTCCTTGAATAGTGTTATGATATCCCAAAATAAAGGAATGAGTCATTTCTCCCAAAATTATGAGGAATGACTTTGATTTCCTAGTAAAAATATTAAATTTATTTTTCATCTCATATATTTATATAAAAAATAATTATTTTAATATTAATGATAGTATTTCTCATCATCAGCCAAACATTACAATTTTATAGTTCATATTCATTCTATCCCTCACTACTATTATTATCATTCCCATTACTATTCCTTTTTACAAACCAAGCACCCCCTGATTTCACACACACAGATATATATATAAATATATTTATATTTCGTGTGGATAAACTAGTATTCAGGGATATGAATCTCAAGCATTATCCGATCAGAGCATGGCCGAATCTTGTAGATATAGGAACAAACTCGGGAGATATGAATGTTCTCTCATGATTTCACTCCTATATAAAGGGTGGAATGCTATGTTGCACGGGTGCGGGGTGCAGGAGCGATACGACACGGGTGTGAGGATACAGAGTTTTTCAAAAAAATTAGGATACGATTCGACAAGGATACGTCTATTTAAATTTACTTTTATTATATATAATACATGTAATAAATTAAAAATATAGATAAATTTTATCTAAATACGCAACAATTAAATATTAAATATCATTAACTTACACAAGTCATAATAAAAATTTCAATCTACATATTTATACAAAGGCCAATTCATATTAACATTATTATCATTATCACTTGTCATAACCATTATCTATAGAAAATTGAATAATTAGTAGAAAATTAGAAAGCATATATGTTTTAGAAATTTCTCCAAATTATTTAACTATATAAGAACTAAGAAATTGAAATACTTGGTTGGATGATGTATTATTTGATTTGTTTGTTGACTAGTATATTTAATTATTTACATTTAATATTAAATTTTAAAAATATTACAAACAAAAATTAATAAATTTTACAATATTTTATCCGATTCGCGTATCCCCCACGTATTCCCCGCATATCCTTGGAGGAGGATACACGTATCCGACTTAATTTTTTTTAAAAAAAAATCGGATACGCCACGTGGCGTAACGAGTGCGAATCCGACGCTAATCGCACCCGTATCCTCCGCGTATTCGATACTGCATACCCCAAAATTTGAAGAATCCGTGCGACATAGGTGGAATGGTTAAGTATAGTCGAGTTACCCGACTGATGTTTAATTTGGCCCATAGCTTCTTTAACCCAACATAAATATTTAATAAAATTAATAAAAGAAAAAGAAAGAACAAAGCAGAATAAGGACGTCGACCAAATCTCCCTCCTATTCCCAATTTCCTTTTCTATTCTATCATTTTGTCATTTACAGTCACGGCAGTAGGGACGACACGAAAAATGCGGCGACAAGGCTAACTGGCTGGAAAGAAGCGGCGGCGACATATCTGACCGGAAATCGGAGGTTAGCTTTCTGTGTATTTCAAATTTTGATATTTTTCTAATTGAATTTTTAAATTAGGGCATCGAATTTTTACACACATGAAACAAAAATTAATTGAATTATATCCTCCCTATAAATTTTCACATGTGTTTCTCTAACTTTCCTGCCCTCAACCGGCTTAAACTAGCTAGCACTTGAATTACAAGTATTTCATTTCACAATCGTGTAATTCCATCCAATTTCGTTTTCTAAAACCTGGTGGTTGAGCTTTGGCTATTCCGTCTAACTTGTGATGGCAGTGACCATAATATCGGATTAATTTTGGATCGCGAAATGAGAGTTTCGTCCCCTGTTAATTTTATTCTTTTTGCCGAAATCAAGTTTGAATCAGAGATAATTAACTTCTGGTGAATTTTGTGATAGATTGGAGTTTGTATGGTTCATTTTATTGTAATCGGCTTTTTACTATTTTATAATCAAATGTGATGAGTTTGTTGATCGTGAATTCTATATTCACAATGTTCTGTTTTGATGATATAAAATATTTCTAGTCACAAATCATTTGTTTCTAAAAATCTCATGTATATTTATTTTGCCAGAAGAATCTTCCTTCAAAACTCACCACAATTTCGCAAGAATAATCTAATTCCTCTATGAATTATGACAGTGTTAAAGTTGAACCCCGTGACATTATTCTTGCATGATGGAGCATGTTATACCCGTAACAGATTGGTTTGATGCAAAATTAAGTGCACGAAGCACTCCATCAATTATTGATGCAGTTTATAATAAGTTAGACAATACACGATATTGGAAGATTTTTGTTTTGGCTAGTTTTATTAAACAGAGGACATAAAGTTTTCTGGTTAGTTAGTGCATAGTCTATATTTAAGAAGAAAACTATCTAAAAACACTCGCACCAGTTCTATTAGTGATGCATAGTGGTTCGGCTTTGGTGATAAGCTTTTATGTTTCTCCTTGTTGAATTTTACACTCATCACAGGTTTAAAACCTGATAATGAAGAGGACTTCAAAACTCAGATACCCAACAAAAAAAGGCTGTTAACAGAGTATTTTAATGGTATTAAATAAGTCTTACCACAACAATTAAAAGACGCATTTGAGAAACGAGCTAAGAATGAGGAGGACAGATACATATTAGGATTAGTGTATATTTATGAGAGTGTATTGAGAGCCAAAGGGGACTAACACGTCAATTAAAGTAGTGAACTTAGATATTATCGATGATTTATAGCTTTTTAATAGATATCCATGGGGAAGAAGTGTTGGGACATTGTCAGTTTTGATTAAGATCCCAAAGCCCCTGAAAAGATATTTGCCTTAATCTGTCTTTGTCAGGCTAGTCTTGATTAGAATTAGTACTTAGTCATTTTACACTTCACAGGTACTCAGTGAGAGGAGAACTCACTGGAGACAATCAAGACTCAGAACCTGAAGACGAAGAGCACCATCCTGAACTTATGGAAGTCCTCTAAGCTGGCTGAGTAAGTGTTAGTGATGAAGAGTATGACCCTGAGGTCATTACTAACTCAATCCTGAAGGGAACAGGATGTCACTGAGTTTATGGGAAGACTTGGAGTAGAGCCAAGCAATGCAAAAGGAATTTCAGCGTCAGGACAAGACCGGTGAGCCCAAGACAAAATGAACTTAATAAGACAAGCCTGAAGCTCAGGAATAAGTTCTGACATTCTCACCAACCTGATGACGTGGACCAATCCTGGAAGGACACGCACGTACGGAACCTGACAAGTTGACTGAATTCAGACTGCATGATCAACGGGCAAGCATTCAATGTGCATTTAATGCAAATACCAAATCCATGCAAGGACGGCTGTTGCATGAAGATATGTCCGTTTGAAGCCACTCTACATAGATGACTCGAAGGCTATCTCTCCAACGGATAGTTTTTCAAATCACCTATAAATACAGAAGACCTTGAACCCATTCAAGGTTACGGGAAATTTCCAAGCCAGAAATTACTCAAACTCTCAAGCATTCAAAGCATTCAACCCTTAAGAAGAAGCACTCGAAACCATCTAAATTTCCCAAGTGTTTCTTAGCAACCGAGAGTTATTCTGTATTCCAAGAGCTAAATAGCATTATCTTAAGCTTAGAGAGATTATCCAATCCTTAGCATAGCTTTGCCTTGTAAGGATAATCTCAACTTAGTTGGAATCCAAACTGAAACCAAAACCCTAAGTTAGGTTTGTTGGGAGTAAGTCAGTTAGTGTGTTAGTAAGTGGAGTTGTATAGATCAGTGAGGATAGCTGGTCTTGGTGCACCTTGGCACGTTAAAAACAAGAATCCCTTGAGTGGATTTCCTGTTAAGTCGGGCCGTGGATGTAGGAGCTTGAGACTCTGAACCACGTTAAACTCCTTATGTTCTTACTGCTTTGATATTGTGCATACTTGCCATATTATTCGTCCATTCATTGCATTCAAGTTTATCAGACCTGAATCAATCAGGCTGATCTTCAAAAGAACACTGCCCTACTAAACACTATTCTGAATTGAGTAAAACAAGTTTTTCAGAAAGCAAACTAAACAAGACTTTAAACTTTCAGGGCTCAAACATTTCCGCACTGAACTTGATCTGATAGTTAGCCAACTGACCCGCACCAAGTGTAGTCAGTAGGCGTGTTATCAGATCCTAGTTCTTTACCACTCTGAGTAAAGGGTACTCAGTCAGTTTTAAGTTTGAAAAATTGGTATACGTGTATTCCCCCCCATACACGTATTCCTCAGTCTTGTACCGGGACCAACAAGTGGTATCAGAGCAGTGGTTCGAAAGACCACTGACTTTGAATACTAATAGTTTCAGAGGAGAAACTGTTGGTGGTCACTGAACAGATCTGTGTTTGCTTTTCATAAAACTTGCATCATCATGACTTCGAGGAGACTTGAAGCTTCGTTGCCTGAATTCTCTGTGTCTAACTTTGTCTATTGGAAGTTCAGATTAGAAGCACATCTAGATGCCATCCATGACCAGATGCCGCGTGTACTCAGGGAGGGACCGATCAAGATCACTATTCCTAACGTCAGAGGACTGGGATATGAGGATCTTGCGATTGGCGTGCAGGTTCCTAAAGAAAGGAAAGACATGACCAACGATGAAATCAAGATGGTGGGACTTGACAACGTCGCCATAAACATCATCTTACATACGGTGCCCTTCGAGGAGTCAGCTAGGCTGATGAACTTAAAGACGGAAAATGAGGTTTGGGATGAGCTGACAAGGATGTGTGAGGGATCTGAAAAGATCAAGGAGAACAAGAGAAACATTACCATTCAGAAATTCGAGGCGTTCGAGATGCTGCCTGACGAGAGCATAGATCAAATGGAGTCTAGATTCATCAAGTTGATGAATGAGTTGGTGATGCTGGACAAGGATGTCCCAAGGAGAGATGTTGCTTCAAAGATCCTGAATGCCCTTCCTGAGAGATGGGACAACAGTGTAATTATGCTTAAGAACACTCAGGATATGAGCAACATAACTTCTGCTTTACTTTTTTCAGAGCTCAAAGCGCTTGAATTCGATCTTAACAAAAGAAAGAAGAAAGTTCAGTCAGAAGAGGAAGTGAAGGAGAAAACTCCTGAGAAAAGTGTGGCGTTCAAGGCCAGGTCTGAACTTGTTGAGCCCTCATCAAATTCTTCATCAAAGTCGTTGATGGAGATGAGCAGGGAAGAACTCGCTGAGGAGTACAGCTTGATGGCCAGACGATTTGACAAGCTCAATTCCAGGTTTGGTCGTTATAAAAAGTTTTATCAGGACTCACGTGACAGGAAACCTGAAGGAACCCACCAAAGCTCGAGAAGATATGAGGAGCGAAGGAACACTGACCAGAGGAGAGAACGTGGTGATGAAAGGAGATATTCTGAACCAAAACCTGAAAGAAGAGACGAACAGAGACGTACTCGCGATGATAGATATCCAACCAAGGCTGAAAGCTCACCAAGAACCAGGGAACCTGACTCAAGAAGGAACCCTGAACTGAGAAAAGAAAGAGTAAGTGAGCAGGTAGCATGTTACAACTGTAACAAGATTGGTCACTATCAGTACGACTGCCCGGAGCTGAGTGCGAGGGAGAGAGAGGAAAGGAGAGCCACTAGGGATCTAAGATCTGCTGATTGGAGAGCGATGGTCGCTGAAGATGAAACAAATTCTGACGGTCCTGCTGAAAGGTCACCTGAACTCTTCTCAGATGACGAGTACGATGATGTCTGTCTGATGGCTATGGATGAGCCTGAGGTAACATCAAATTCTGTTTGTGCTTCGTACACTGGTCAAAATCCTAAGCTTAGCTCAGAGTCAGTTAGAGAAATGAACCTTCAGATCTGCCTTGATCAATTGATGGTTGATTTCTCCAGATTGCAGGAAACTAATGTCTTCTTGGTAGAGGAGAACAAGAAATTGAGTACTGAGGTTCAAAACCTGAACGAACAACTCACTCAGTCTGATCTTAAAGAATCAGCTCAAATTGTGAGACTAACTCAGGAGATTAATTTAATCAATGCTGAGCGTCTTCCAAGAGAGAAGATTCTGAAGGAACTGGCTGACGAAGAGCTGGTCAGGAAGGAAGAACTGAAAGTACTTAAGAGTAAGTTTGATGACCTCTTTACCAGACATGAAATCCTGAAAAAGAGTGAGGACTCTCTCAAGAAAAAGGTTGCAGCAATGAATAAATCCTCAGTGGCTAGAGAGGAAATAAATAGCAGCCAAATACTTGGGAACAAGAAAAAGGGACTTGGATATGTTCCTGAGAAATCCTCACAAGGTCAGTCTCATGTTGCGTCAGGGAGTAACACTGAGAGGGTATTTGTTCAGACAGGCCAGAGTGCACCTAAGGTTGTACTCCAGGCCCGTCAAACTGATAAGGGCAAAGAAACCGTTGACACAGTCAGGGTAGCTCCTAAGGTAGCTAAGCCAAAACCCAAGGGAAAGGCGAAGCAACCTAAGGAAGCCCCTGAAAGCTCAGGCCAGGGAAAACCTCAGCAAAAGCAGAGGAAGACTCAGGCCAAGAGCCCTCAGACTGGTCAGCGAGGGTACCATCATGCTTGGCAATACCAACAGGGAAGGCCAAACATGATGACACCCCCGTGGTTTTGGCATCCTGAGGCCTTTAACTGTTTTCCACTCCCTCACTTGCCTAGGGGGAATAGAAATCAGGGTCCTTATCAAGAACAAGGCCCAAGACCTGCTGCACCCAGACCTAGGAAGAACAGGAAGCCAGCCCAAAAGGCACCCACTCATGCTCCTGTGAAGCCTAAGTCTAGCACTCATACACCATCTTCCTCTCAGGCAAAGAAGAAGAAAGTTGTGTATGTTGATGTTTCAGGGAGACAGATTTACCACTCTGAGGCAATAAGGGTTGTGAAGCAAGTCTGGATTCCGAAGGGTACAGCTGACGCGATAGGACCCAACACCCAATGGGTACCTAAAGCCTGATTTGCTTGCAGGCGGCTGTGGATCACAACAAGAGGAGAGGAGACTCAATCAAAGCTGTTCAGTACCTAGACAGTGGTTGCTCAAGGCACATGACTGGAATGAAGAGTCTTCTCCAAGAATATCAAGCGAAAGATGGTCCACAGGTAACCTTTGGTGATAACTCAAAAGGTGTTACTAAATGTTTTGGTGTTCTAATTATAGGTACAGTCAGAGTGGAAAATGTGTCCTTTGTGGAAGGACTGAAGCATAACCTGCTGTCAGTAAGTCAATTCTGTGACAAAGGGTTCAGTGTTGAGTTCTCATCGAATATATGTTCAGTCAAGGACAAATCAACACAGGTGCTTCTATCAGGTATAAGGAAAGGTAATGTTTATCTCGCTGATTGGAGCAGCACTATTCCTAATACTTGTCTAGTTGCTAAAAGCTCGGTAGAGCTCAGTTGGTTATGGCATAAAAGATTAAGCCACCTGAACTTCAAGATTCTTAACAAAATTTCTAGACAGTCACTTGTTGATGGTCTACCTAATGAAGTTTTTAGCAAAGATCACGTGTGCAAAGCTTGTCAGGAAGGGAAGCAGGTCAGAGCGTCATTCAAAGAGAAAGCTTCTTATTCCACTGACAGGATACTTCAGCTCTTGCACATGGATTTGTTTGGTCCAATAACACCTGTGAGTATGAATGGTAGAAAGTATACCCTTGTGGTTATTGATGATTACTCTAGATATACTTGGGTTATTTTCTTGTTAAATAAGAAGGAAACACAGGTGAAGCTTCCAGAGTTGCTCAGGAGACTCAGCAATGAGAAGAATCAGTCCATTACTAAGATCAGATCTAAAAAGGGCACTGAATTTATAAATTCATATATTTCTGACTTTTGTAATGAACTTGGTATAGCTCATGAGACTTCTGCAGCTAGAACCCCACAACAGAATGGTGTCGCTGAAAGGCGGAACAAGACACTGAAGGAAGCTGCAATGACCATGCTGGCTGAGTCAGGATTGCCCAAGAAATTCTGGGCTGAGGCAATCAACACTGCATGCTACACTCAGAACAGATCCATGCTGAACAAACAACATGCTCAGACCCCATATGAGACATGGAACAAAAGGAAACCTTGTATTTCTTATTTTCATGTATTTGGTTGTAAGTGCTTCATACTCAACAATGGGAAGACCCAATTGAAAGCCTTTGATAGCAAATCTGATGAAGGAATATTCTTAGGATATTCTGAAGTTAGTAAAGCCTTCAGGGTTTACAATTGTAGGACCCTGGTTGTGGAAGAATCACCACATGTTGTCTTTGATGAATCTGCTAATGAGTCTAGGGCAAAGGTGTTGAATCCTGACACTGAGGAGGTCACAAAGAGTGTGACAAGGCTGAGCTTGAAGAATCAACCTGATCCCAAGATCAAGACTGTGCCAATTCCGAGATGGGATGATGATGACGATCAGGATGATGAATCAGGTGCCACTCCTAAGTCCAGCACATCAGGGATTGTTGAGCCTCAGACTGAGGAACAGGCTCAACCTGAGGTAAGCACCGTCTATGAAGATGCTGTCACAGCTGAGACGGTTCCTGAGTCACCTAATCAAGGGGGAATCAATGTCCCTGATATTGAGCTTGTTAATCCTTTTGGTATAGACTCAGGATCATCCCCTTCTGTTCAATTTCCTGAATTTTATGAGCCTATAGACACTAACATTGCAGGTACTTCAGGAACAACTCTTGGCAAAAGAACATGGTTAGAAGATCATCCCATTGATCAAATCATTGGTGATCCAACTGAGGGAGTCAGGACCAGACGGTTCCATGGTGAGAGTGCATTGTTCTGTTGCTTTCTCTCTGAGCAAGAGCCTCAGAACATTGAAGAAGCTCTCACTGACTCGAACTGGATCATTGCCATGCAAGAGGAGTTGAATCAGTTCACAAGGAATCAGGTTTGGGAACTGGTAGATAGACCTAGGCATCAAGGTGTAATTGGTACCAAGTGGGTCTTCAAGAACAAGAAGGATGAGAATGGTGTTGTGGTAAGGAACAAGGCTAGACTGGTTGCAAAAGGGTATTGTCAGTCTGAAGGAATAGACTATGATGAGACTTTTGCTCCAGTGGCTAGGTTGGAAGCTATCAGGTTGTTCCTTGCATACGCAACATATAAGAAGTTCAAGGTGTATCAAATGGATGTCAAGAGTGCCTTCCTGAATGGTGTACTCAATGAAGAGGTATATGTTGAACAACCTCCCGGGTTTGAGGTTGGAGATAGAGTATACCATTTGAAGAAAGCACTCTATGGACTCAAGCAAGCACCAAGAGCTTGGTATGATACCCTCTCTCAATTCCTGACAGACCATGGGTTCAAGAAGGGAACTGTGGATAGGATATTGTTCAGGATCACTGAAGGTGATGACATTCTCTTGGTCCAGATTTATGTGGATGACATAATATTTGGATCACCAAATCATCAGCTCTGTGAGAAATTCTCTAAGCTGATGACTGGTAAATTTGAGATGTCCATGATGGGAGAAATGAACTTCTTCTTAGGATTGCAGGTCAAGCAGACTGATCAAGGTATCTTCATAAATCAGGCCAAGTATACAAGAGACTTGATTCAAAAGTTTGGTGTTCAGAACAGCAATCCAGCCAGGATCCCTATGAACACAAATTGGAAGATGGATCCTGACACTGAAGGGACTTCAGTAAATCAGACTGAGTATCGTGGGCTGATAGGTTCTTTGTTGTACCTGACTGCAAGTAGGCCTGACATCACGTTTGCAGTTGGTGTGTGTGCTAGGTATCAGTCTGATCCCAAAAGAAGTCATTTGGAGGCTGCTAAGAGGATACTTAAGTATTTGAAAAGGACAGTCAATATGGGACTATGGTATCCTTCAGATGACAACTTAGAACTGACAGGTTATTCAGATGCAGATTATGGAGGTTGTAGGATTGATAGGAAATCAACCTCAGGGACATGTCAGTTTTTGGGAAGTAAGTTGATCTCGTGATTTAGTAAGAAGCAGAATTCAGTGGCGACATCCACGACTGAGGCTGAGTATAAGGCTGCAGGTAGTTGTTGCGCTCAGATTTTATGGTTGAGGCAACAGTTGAGGGACTACCAAGTATTTGCTAATCAGGTCCCAATCTATTGTGATAACAATAGTGCTATAGCAATTACTCAGAACACAGTGCTTCACACAAGGTGCAAGCATGTGGATATTAGGCATCACTTCATTCGAGATCATGTGGAGAAGAAAGATATTAGGATGGAGAAGATTCACACTGACAGGCAAAGAGTTGACATCTTGACTAAGCCTTTGGCTGAAGAAAGGTTTATGGAACTGTCAGTGGAGTTAGGACTCTTAGATCCGGGAGAGCAGTCAGTGTAGGGTTCTAGGGGGAACTCAGGCCAGACTCGACTCAGCGAGGTATCAGGGTGCTACAATGTCTCCCTGACAGGTATGAGTTCTAACCTGACTCTTGTGAATTTCAAGCGTCTCCCTGAGTCCTTCGTCCTGAAAATCTTTATTAAATGCATTCCGTTTTCATTAAAAGCGCGCCTTTTCATATTTAAAACCCACGCGCACGGAGCATTTAATGCTACAGTTACTTTTTCATATACGTGTCTGTTTTATACGGAATATGACTGACATGGGGTTTAATTGAAGCTGAGAATTAATCCTGGCCCTTCATTTCAAAACCTTTCGAATTCAGGGATCAATCTCAACTCCACGTTTGAGTAACTGACTTAGTCTTATCAATCAAGAGTGCCATTTGAGGTTTTTACGCAAACACAACGCACAATCTGTACACTGAGTTTTCTCTTGCTCAAACACAGAAATTTCAAAAATCTCTTCTTTCAAAACAATGGCATTCCTTGATTCCAACTGGACAACCGACAAGATCGTGGACGTTGTCGAAAAGAAACTGATACACATGGAGCAAGTCATCTCCATGGAAGGTATCTGTCTCACAGTTGAGGAAATCAAACCAGTATTCAAGTGGATTTCCGATGCTGGGTTGGAAACATACTTCACCACCCGCCCCATTTCCGTGCTCCCAAGAACAGTTGTAGAAGCATACTTTAATATGTTCTTACGAAAGGGGGAGATTTATACGAAGGTGACTGCGCTTAAGCCGACGGGAGAGAAGGACGGCGACGACGAACCTCTCTACAACTCAGAGGTGGTCACTATTGACGTCAGGAGGGCGGTGAGGGAAGTCTTCAAGTTGCCTTTCTCAGGCATCAACCCAAGAACTTATAAGGAGAACTCAGAGGGAGAGTTCCTTGGGAAATGGACCAAGTCTGGGTCATCAGAGTTCAAGGCTCGTCAGAACAAGAATACGCTGAAGCCTGAGTACAGAGCTCTGGTGGACTTGGTGTCCAAGATGGTGATGGGGGCAACTGGCTCTCACGAGCAGTTGAGTCTGCCCAAGCTGAGACTCATGGGAGCAATTGCTGATGGAGTGGAAGCAAACTGGGAGCAGTTCTTCCTTGATCAACTCCATCAGGCTGGTTTGGACAAGCTTGAGCGAGATGAGGAGAAAAAGCACATATCCGTCAGTGCCATCTTGCCATTCGGCAGGAGGATGTCCATCCTGATTGCTCATGCTTGCCATGGGTATACCTTCAATTTTGAGGACAGTCTCTCCTCAAAGAAGGTAATGTTTTCCTCACTGAGTGATACCTATTCAGTGCTAGGGCTGACTGATCCCAATGCGAAAGCAAAGGGTCAGGCCAAAAAGCCAGCTGGTAAGGCCAAGAGAGTGGCAACCAGTCTCATTGAACGGGTAGATGACCTCTTTGAGAGGAGTAAGGATGGTGAGGAGGTTGCAGCTGAAGAGGTGAAGCAGCCTGAGGCGGAGAAGGCTGAGAAGAGGAGGAAGGTACGGGTCGTGCTGTCAGGGAAGAGCACAAAATCAGGGACTGAGTCTGATCCCAAGAAGGCCGGGTCAGAGGCTGAGGGAACTGACGATGACGTCAGGAAGGAGGGTGCTCAGGGAGAGAGGCCCCTAAAGAGGCTTAGGAAGGGAATAAAAAGGTCCCCTGCTAAGAAACTGCCTGAGGTGAGTGAGAGGGAGAAGTCAAGCTCTCCTGGAGCCTCTGACTTGGAGGAAGTGAGAAAATCTGCCGAGACGGCTGAGTTGTTGCAGCCTGAGACAGTACCCACTCAAACACCCCCACACCCTGAAACCCAAACACCTTCCATCCCTGACCCCACACCTCAAACCCCCCAACCACCCCAAGCCTCAGAGCCAAATCATCCTACTGAGTCAGCGCCATCAAATTCACCCACGAATGAGCCTGACCAATCAGCCGAGCCAAATCTTCCAAACCCCACAGACTTTCCCTCATACCCCAATCCCAAGGACTGTCCCAAATCCATTTCAGCTGAAGAGGATGAATTCCTTGAAGTGGAGGAGGAGGAATTAGATTAACACATGACAGGAGGGATTCTGGAGAGCACTCTCAGGGGGAACGCCACAGAATGGGCAGGAAAGTGCTGGCCTGGGCTATACAAGTACAATGAGCTACTAGCATATGTGATCGAGCTCAAGGTTTGGTTGGACTTCAAACAATCAAACATGCAGGAGCAACATCTGCTAGTAGACGCTCGTGGCTGGGAGCACTGGGAAGCGGAAGAGGCCAAGATTTGCTCTTTCTTTGGACTAACTAGCTGGCTTCAACTTTTGAACTTTGACAACGTGAAGCAGTTAGTGGCTGATATGATGTCCAAGAGCAAGGCTGACATCCTGTCTGGTGACGAGAAGGAGGATGAGAATGATGATGGAGCTCAGGGTGGAGACTTGGAGAAGGCAGTGGAGGAGACTGCACAGGAGGTTGATGAGATGATCTATGAGCCTCAGGCTCAGGGGGAAGATGATAAGGACACTGGTGCCAAGAGTGGACCAGTGGCTGAGGGTGCTTTGAACATCTCAGCTGCCAATGAGACATCTGTCGATGAAGGGATTCCCTGCCCTGAGACAAGAGAGGAAGATGTTGAGGCATCCAAGGAGACTCTCAGTTCCGAGGGACTTGTTCCTAAGGTTCAAGATAGCTTAGCTGAGCCTGAGGAGGCGGCTATGACTACTTCACAACTGCCTTCAGTGCACCTTGAAGAAGGGACTGATGCTGCAGGGGCTGACAAGGGAAAGCAGCCAATCACTGATGAGGCCGTTGATGATGCAGATGTGATAATAACTGGGGTCGGCCGTGCTGAATTCACAAGCATAGTGGAGGTCAAGCAGGAGAAAACCACAGAAAATCTAGCTGAACTTCAGGAGGAAGTAATGAGGCTACGAGCTGAAAAAGAAGAGGACTCCAAGGCCCTGGCAAAACACATCAGGTGGACAAAGTCAGCCTACAACACCCTTGCTAACAGGGAGCTGATTCTGTTAAAGAAAACGATGACTGACACGGCCAAGTCAGTGAGAAATGAGTAAAAGCGCACCAAAAAGATGTTGAGGCAAACCTTGAGGCAGTTGGCTGAGAAGGATGAGCAAAGGAAGGAGGATCTTAATCAGGCTGTGGAGAAGCTTGCAGCTCAGGCTGGGGCACTATTCACTCAGGCCATTTCTGGCTCAGCGTCAAAGTTTGAGCTGGAGTCAGAACGCATTGCTCAGACTTCAAAGGACATTGCTGAGAGACTGACCCAAGCAGATGAGCGATCTGCTCTGGTGGAGGGGAAGATAGAGAAGGTTGAGCAAAGACTCCAACTCTCCGTGGAGGTCTTTGAGAAGAAGGTCCAAGCTGCAATCAGTTCAGTATCATTTGCCGGGACTGGAGTTTCGATGGGAGTTGAATTATTGAAGGAGGGAATTAATGATGTCCATTCCCTAGCCTCCTTCGTAATCAACAGCGGATCTGACACATTCCCATCCGGGGCCAATGATGATACCAAAAAGGGGGAAAAGAAGAAGAAAAGATCTCGCCCTGAGGCATCTGAGGCAGTCAACCAAGGTGAGACCGTTCTAGCTAACCCTGAAGCCAATCCTGAAGGGAATATACTAAGGGTGAGGAAGTCAGCTAGGTTAGCGGCAGTGGAGAAGGAAGGAGAGGAAGTAGTTGCCAGGCTGAGGGCGGAGGCAACAAAGGCAAAGGCTAATGAACCTTCCAAGCAACAACCTGAATCAGTTTAGAGATCGTCTCCCATGAGCTCAAGGAAGAATCCCATCACTTACTCAGGGGAGTTGGTGGCGGAGTTATGTGCTGAAGCATGGGGAGATCACTCTGAAAAATCTGAGGCTATGCGCAGAGCTGAAATTGCTCAGAAGGAGAAGATGCGCATCTTGGAGAAGAAGGTTGAGAAGCTGACTGATATCACTGAGTTTCAACAACGAGAACTAGATGATGCAGTGATCAGCTTGCTAAGGAGGAAGAAGGCGAAGCCTGAGCCCAGAAAGTACAGGAAGAAGCCAACAGTTAGGAAATCAACAATTCTTCAAGTCAGTAGGCCAGAATCAGGAGTAAGGGAAGCTTTTGTCGATGAGTTCGTCTCAGAGACATTGAAGGAGTTTTGGACTGATGCAAGGGATGAATTTGTCAGATTGTGGTATGTTGTGAAGAAGTGGGGCGACACTGACGATATCAATGCCCACTTCACTGACTACATGATGGACAATCATCCTGAGCTATTCCAGAAGATCTTGGAGAAGGTTGATGCAGCTCAAGTTCAAGTGAAGGCTCCTGAGTTCACCATTCGAACTCCTCCCTTGGTTCCTGGAACTCAAAAGCATGATACAAAGGCCATCATGATGGAAGTATTGAAGATAGCCAAAGCTGAAGGATACGTGAACCAACCTAGAAGACTTGACGAGCTGAAGGCAAGAGTTTATGCAGGATATGGACTCAAACCTGAAATGAGATTAGTCTAGGCGTTCACAGGCTTCTTTGTAATAGATTAGATTCATTGTAATCATTTCCTCATCAATCAATGAAGTCTATTATTTTTTTGCCCACAGACAAAAACTCATTGTCTTCTTGGCTGTTATTTAAATTCTGTACTTTATCAAGAATTGCTCTAACACTGACTTATCTTATAGATAGGCTCATATTTCCTCTAAGTGTTTTGAGGATCTTTTCAGTGTTTTGGCATCATCAAAAAGGGGGAAATTGTTGGGACATTGTCAGCTTTGATTAAGATCCCAAAGCCCCTGAAAAGATGTTTGCCTTAATCTGTCTTTGTCAGGCTAGTCTTGATTAGAATTAGTACTTAGTCATTTTACACTTCACAGGTACTCAGTGAGAGGAGAACTCACTGGAGACAATCAAGACTCAGAACCTGAAGACGAAGAGCACCATCCTAAACTTATGGCAGTCCTCTAAGCTGGCTGAGTAAGTGTCAGTGATGAAGAGTATGACCCTGAGGTCATTACTAACTCAATCCTGAAGGGAACAGGATGTCACTGAGTTTATGGGAAGACTTGGAGTAGAGCCAAGCAATGCAAAAGGAATTTCAGCGTCAGGACAAGACCGGTGAGCCCAAGACAAAATGAACTTAATAAGACAAGCCTGAAGCTCAGGAATAAGTTCTGACATTCTCACCAACCTGATGACGTGGACCAATCCTGGAAGGACACGCACGTACGGAACCTGACAAGTTGACTGAATTCAGACTGCATGATCAACGGGCAAGCATTCAATGTGCATTTAATGCAAATACCAAATCCATGCAAGGACGGCTGTTGCATGAAGATATGTCCGTTTGAAGCCACTCTACATAGATGACTCGAAGGCTATCTCTCCAACGGATAGTTTTTCAAATCACCTATAAATACAGAAGACCTTGAACCTATTCAAGGTTACGGGAAATTTCCAAGCCAGAAATTACTCAAACTCTCAAGCATTCAAAGCATTCAACCCTTAAGAAGAAGCACTCGAAACCATCTAAATTTCCCAAGTGTTTCTTAGCAACCGAGAGTTATTCTGTATTCCAAGAGCTAAATAGCATTATCTTAAGCTTAGAGAGATTATCCAATCCTTAGCATAGCTTTGCCTTGTAAGGATAATCTCAACTTAGTTGGAATCCAAACTGAAACCAAAACCCTAAGTTAGGTTTGTTGGGAGTAAGTCAGTTAGTGTGTTAGTAAGTGGAGTTGTATAGATCAGTGAGGATAGCTGGTCTTGGTGCACCTTGGCACGTTAAAAACAAGAATCCCTTGAGTGGATTTCCTGTTAAGTCAGGCCGTGGACGTAGGATCTTGAGACTCTGAACCACGTTAAACTCCTTGTGTTCTTACTGCTTTGATATTGTGCATACTTGCCATATTATTCGTCCATTCATTGCATTCAAGTTTATCAGACCTGAATCAATCAGGCTGATCTTCAAAAGAACACTGCCCTACTAAACACTATTCTGAATTGAGTAAAACAAGTTTTTCAGAAAGCAAACTAAACAAGACTTTAAACTTTCAGGGCTCAAACATTTCCGCACTGAACTTGATCTGATAGTTAGCCAACTGACCCGCACCAAGTGTAGTCAGTAGGCGTGTTATCAGTTCCTAGTTCTTTACCACTCTGAGTAAAGGGGACTCAGTCAGTTTTAAGTTTGAAAAATTGGTATACTTGTATTCCCCCCGCCCCCCCATACACGTATTCCTCAGTCTTGTACCGGGACCAACAAGAAGTGTTATGATTACACATTATATGGAGTTCGTAGAGAGAAAACAAGTAAAGAACATTACTCATTTTGGGGCTTTCCGTTAGCATTACGGGTACACACTGAAATTTATACATTAATTTTTTTTATTTATTATAAATATTATGAATAACTTCATTTATTTTATTTGATTTGTAGGTTTGGGTGTTTGAGTGTATCACTGGCATCATAGAGTCATTTGGTGCATCAAAGACTGTAGGTAAAATTCCAAGAATGTGTTCTTGAAAATTAGTACTCACACCTAATTATAATCAGGTGAATGATGTCTTGGAAAATGCAAAGGTAAATTGATTATCATAATATCTTAATTTTATAAAATTATTACAATTCAAGTTCGGTTTATATAAATAACATATCTTATTGTTAAAAAAATTAGATCGAATTCACATGCATGAAAACTACACCTGAGGAGATTGAAGAACCTTATATGAACTTTTTTCTATGAGGAGTTTGATCATGGAAGTAGGGAATCAATTGTGGAAGCAAGAGTATCCCCTCAGAGAAATGAGACAAATGAAGCATCAATGACGAGAATGAGCAAGGAAGTAGGTTCACTTGTTTTGTTTTTTCTAAAATATAATCTTCAAAATATGTTCATTAAATTGTTCACTTATGCTATATTTTTTTCCACTGGACGTGTGTCGTTCTTCTCCTCCTCTTCCAGATGTTTTATCTCCTCGATATCAACCAACTCAATCATGTGTTTTAAATCAAATATTGGATGCATTAGGTACGCTCGACAAGAAGGTCGATGCCCCTAAGATGAATCACACTATGGACACATCTCTTAAGGATGAAGACGTTCATACAATTGATAATAATGTTGAGACAACAACTCTTGATGGTGGAGTTGATGATGTCTCTATAGTGGATGCTACTATTTATTTTCCTTTAGAGGTTGAACAACTGTGTGGAGACAAAGACACTTCAGATGCCTAAATAGATGTGCATGAAAAAGAAGAAAATTGTATAAGAGACTATAAGTTTATTGAAGTTAGCGAGGAAGATGAACCATCAACAAAAGAGAATGATGCAGGTTCGTGTGTTTAAACCAATCATTCGTTAAAATAATAAGCTCATATTACTTGGACATTTTTAGTTAATGCACAACAAAAAATGTAGGTTTATTGGGACGCGGTGGCAGAAAGCGTAAACCCGAACCCTCTAAGTGCACGCCTTATACGGATCCTTCAAAACAAAGAAATTTGATAAATATCACTGAATTTGATCCGTTAGAGTTGTTGATAATTCTAAAAAAGATGCTCTTAATGGATGGCTAGAAAATTTTGAGAAAAGGTAATTGCATGTGCAAATAAATAAATAAATGTGGTATTTTATTCAATATTTCTAATAATAAGTGTGTTGTTATTTTCATAGTGAACAATTAAGGTTGCCATTTTGCGATGTGTCGAGGAAGTTTTTTTATGACCTCTTGGGTGAAGAGTAGCATACCTCTGATGTAAGTTTACCATATGGGATATTAATTTACATTCTTTTAACTACTGTATTAATATTTGATTCAATTTATACAACATATTAACACTGCTATGCGTCATATAAAAGAGTGAATTGCCAATACCCACATTTGTTTGATCAATCTTCATTCATTTTGGACACATATTTTTTTAGAGTTTGAAAAATGTTGGAGAGGTTCTTTTTAAGATTCCTATAAGAAAGAATGCGGAGAAAATGACTGCTATGGTTTTTTTTACGACAATGACGAAGAGCACAAGAAGATAGTAGATCCATTGGTTAGATATATTGATGGTGAATCACCGATGCTCGGTAAAGCTTGGAAGAACTGTAAGTTCCTGTACATACCTTGTTGTATAGTCAACCATTGGATTGCACTTAGAGTGAATATACTAGAACGAAAGATTGATGATTATGATAGTTTGAGAGGTCACATCAATCATGAAGAGATTGTTGTCATAGCAAATATTTTCGCGAAGTTGATATGCTCAAAGTTGAATGAAAGTTATGGTATGGAAAATCTTAGCATCGAAAAAATAAGTTGTCCTAAACAACTTAATGGGTTAGTATTTGGAATATTTCCCAAGTTTGAGTAATATTTTTTTCCTTAAAACTTAGTTACATCGAAATATTCAAACTTAGTTTTAAGGAAAAAAATGTTACTCAAACTTGGGAAATATTCCAAAATACTAACCCGTTAAGTTGTTTAGGACAACTCATTTTTTCGATGCTAAGATTTTTCATACCATAACTCTCATTTAATTTTGAGCATATCAACTTTGCAAGAATATTTGCTATGAAAAAAAAATCCCTTCATGATTGATGTGGTCTCCCAAACTATTATAAACTTCAATCTTTCGCTCTAGTATATTCACTCTAAGTGCAATCCAATGGTTAACTATACAAAAAGGGATGTATAGGAACTTATAGTTCTTCCAAGCTTTACCTAGCATCGGTGCTTCACTATCAACAAATCTAACCAATGGATCAACTATTTTCTTGTATTCTTCATTATTGTTGTTCAAAAAAGAAACCATGGCAGTCATTTTATCAGTTTTTTTTCTTATAGAAATCTTAGAAAAAACCTCTAATATTTTTTACAACTCCAATAAAATACGTGTCCAAAATACATTAGTTTTGATTAAACAAATGTGGGTATTGGACAATCCGCTCCTTATATGATACATAACATTGTTAATATAGTGTTCAATCAAACATTAAATATAATAGTTAAATGAATATAAATTAATATCCCATTCGGTAAACTTACATCAGAGGTAAGTCACTTTTCATCCAAGAGGTCATAAAAAAAACTTCCTCGACATATCGCAAAATGACAACCTTAATTGTTCACTATGAAAACGACAACACACTTATTTTTATTATAAATATGAAATAAAATACCACATTTATTTATTTAATTTGCACATGCAATTACCTTTCCTCGGCTTTTTCTAGCAATCCATTAAGAGCATCTTTTTTAGAATTGTCAACAACTCTATATGTATCAAATTCAACGATATTTGTCAATTTTCTTCGTTTTAACAAATCCGTGTAAGGCGTGTACTTAGAGGGTTCGGGTTTATGTTTTCTGCCACCACGTCCCAATAAACCTGCAATTTTTGTTGTGCATTAACTAAAAATGTTCAAGTAATATGAGCTTATTATTTTAATGAATGATTAATTTAAACACACGAATCTGCATCATTCTCTTTTGCTGATTGATCATATTCCTTACTTCAATAAACTGATTGTCTCTTGTACAATATTCTTCTTTTTCATGCACGTCTATTTTGGCATCTGAAGTGTCTTTATCTACACACAGTTGTTCAACCTCTAAAAGAACATAAATAGTGACATTCATTATAGGGGCATCATCAACTCCACCATCAAGAGTGGTTGTCTCAAACATTATTATCAATCGTATGAACATCTTCATCCTTAAGAGATGTGTCCATAGTGTGATTCATCTTAGGGACACAACCATATCCATCTTCAATAGGTGTTATCTCCACTTGATCTCTTGTTCGTATCACCACATTCATAGACAACTCACCGACCTTTTTATCGAGCGCATCAACTTTCTTTTCAAGAGCATCAACCTTCTTGCCGAGGGTACCTATGGCATCTAATATTTGATTCAAATACATGATTGCGTTGGTTGATGTCGATGAGATACAACATCTGGAAGAGGAGAAGAAAGACAAAACATGTCCTGTGAATAAATATAGCATAAGTTAACAATTTAGAAATACATTTTGAAGATTACATCTTAGAAAAAATAAGATAAGTAAACTTACTTCCTTGCTCATTCTCTTCGTTGATGCTTCATTTTTCTCATTTCTCTGAGAGGATACTCTTACTTCCCCAATTGATTCCCTACTTCCATGATCAAACTCCTCATAAAAAAAAAATCATACAAGGTTCTTCAATCTCCCCTGGTGTAATTTTCATGCATGTGAATTCGATCTAATTTTTTAACAATAAGATATGTTATTTATATAAACCGAACTTGAGTTGTAATAGTTTTATAAAATTAAGATATTTATGATAATCAAATTACCTTTGCATTTTTCCAAGACATCATTCACCTGATTATAATTAGGTGTGAGTACTGATTTCCAAAAACACATTCTTGGAATTTTACCTACAGTCTTTGATGCATCAAATGACTCTATGATGCAAGGGATACACTCAAACGCCCAAACCTTACAAATAAAATAAATAAGTTATTCTTAATAGGATTAATTACAATAGGATACACATATTTAAACCAAAATACAATGAGCACCCTCTAAAATGACTCAATGCAATACACTATATTTTATAACAATGGAATAAAATATGTGGATTTACTTTTCAGAGGTGGTATATTTAATTTGACAATTAATTATTATATTTTATATAATTTCTTTAAATAATATTCCCTCTTCGTAAAATTAATCATCCTCACCCCTTCTTCTTCGGCCATTTTCTATCTCTAGATCCAATACTCACTACAAAAAAGAACCACCACCACCAAATAATTCAAAATTGACGCCATCGATGGGGCCGCAACCTTCTAGTGCCGACTCTGTGCATGGGAGCAGTGGTCCAAGGATGACCACAAAGTGAGTTGATCTTATTTCTGATGATGGACAACAGTTCATATAAGCCTCCCCAGAAAAGATACCACCAAACCGACACACTCCCCCAACAAATCCAGGAACTCGTAAGGTTGGGCCTAGAGAGAGAAAGGGAATGAGGGTCTGACGACACTTCACACCAAGGCGATGTGATAAAGACGATGTCACTCACAAACCAGATCGGTTGTCTAATTGAGCACCATCATCACAAACAAACTAGATTTCGTTGTCTGGTCGAGTGCCGTCGCCATCGGAGTTATGGCCAAGGGTAATATTTTTTTTAATGTTTGGAGTTATGATTTAGCTGCTTAGGTTGAAATTTATGAAAATTAATGGAATGAGATCTCTGATTTTTTTTGTTTGGAGGTAATGATTTAGCTGCTTAGGTTGAAATTTGTGAAATTAATGGAATAAGATCTCTGATTTTGCTCCCTGGTCATGTTTTTGGAAGGGGTTTTCAACATTAGCTCATTTGATTTGTGGGGTTGACCCCAATTATCCTTTTTCTTCCTAGGTGTTTGAATTGCTGCAAATATAGAAAATTATATAAATTGACCTTGGATTTTGTTTGGGAAAATATGTAAATGATTACCCTAGTCGAGAAACTTGGGGTTATAAGCTTGCAAAATGAGATGATTTGGAATCCAGGAGGCAAAGAACAAATCATTTTGTCTCCTTCCACTGAACATACCATATTATTCTATGAAATAAATGCTCATTGATTAGGCGTGAAATTGTCATGATTCGTCATTAGAAATGCCCAAGTTTTGGTTGATTTTATTGAGTATTTAGAGTCAATTGAGTACTATTTCTACAAATTGATAAATTTGTCTCTTTGATGCTCATAGGTGAATCGATGGCAAAAAAATGGAGTTCGTAGGACTTTGAATCGACTCAAACGGATGCCCGGATGAGAAGATATCGAAGAAATACGAATGAAATTAATGTGCGAGAAGAAAAGTATCAGTTGAAGAAGAAGGAGGGCCACTCGAGCTGTGTCACTCGAGCACCACCGCTCGAGCAAGGGTGTTGCTCGAGCTCCCAAAATTGCAGAGGATTTTGACCATTCGAGCAACTCGAGCGCTAGCGCTCGAGCCATTGCACCGTTCGAGCTACACCACTCGAGCGCCAGCGCTCGACCTCCAGACCATTCGAGCTATTAAGCTCGAGCGCCCCCGCTCGAGCGGGTGGTGCTCGAGCGCAATTACTCTTTTTACCTCAAATTCATTTTTCTGCCCATGAGTTCCCGATTCGGCCCGACGCTTATATATACTTGTTCCGAACTCGTTTTTAGAGACTAACACAGACGACATCAGACCACTTGACATTTAGAGTTAGTTTTTGGAGAGAGAAGAGTACGAGAGACGAGCAAGCTTTATTTTCACGTGTAATCGAGGTTTACTTACGAAATCTTAGTTTGTTTTCGATTTTTAGTTTCTTTTCATTAGCTCTTTAACATTGAATACTTGAGACTTCATTTTATTAATCTAATTTCAGTTCTTAGCATTTATTTTCTTTAAACCCTAGTTTATGTTTAGTAATTACTTAGTTCAAATCATCATGTTTATGTTAGATATTTCTTCAATTGCTTTTGTTATCGTTAAAGCCATGTCCGGCTAAAACCCTTGTATGCTTAGGGTAGGATGAACTCGTAGAAGTAGGATGTGGGTATATAATTAGGATAATTCGTGACGTTAGTTTTAATTCTCTTAATTAATGAATTCTTAAAATCAATCTTAACTTACCTTTGAATTTCGTTCGAAAAGTGTTAGGGAGAGGACGACCGTATCACTCTTTAACAACGAGTAGACTTAACTAGAAGGTTTAGAAGGGGTTAATTAATCTACCGGTTTAGCTTGGGAGGACGGCCGCATCACCATTAGTTAAATTAGGGTTTCTTTAATTAAGCACGATCTATTAACTTGTTAGTGGATTAGTGAAGTCGATTGATAGGATAAAGTATTAGAGTTTGAATTCTTGAGCTTTCATCTTATAATCTTTTACTTAGGTTATTTATTGCACGTCACGGTTATTTTGATTATGTACCTGCTCCGTTAATATACGTAGGAATTCCTATCCTAAGCATCACCATCACTTATTTGAAAACACTCTTTAGATATTTAGTTTAAATTTTCTTTTGCATTCGTAGGATAATTCTAGTTTATTTTAATTCTTTTCGAAAAAACCTAAAAATATTATACTCATATTAACTACGACGCGTAGATCTTCAGGGATCTATTCGCATACATTCACTTCCCTTGGGTTAGATAATATTTGGTCCCTATACTTGCTTATACTACAGTGAACCCATACTCTTATGGGAAAACTACTAGTAGAAAGCTAGTAAAGTTCGGTTCAAGTCAATGGTGTCGTTGCCGGGGAATGCGATGTATGTCATTTTAGTAGGACTTGTAGATAGCTTAGTAGTTAGTAGTGAGTGCTTTATTTTTTGTTTTATTTTTACTCGTTCGGCAGTGGCGTTTTGATCCTTCTGCTAGTGTTTCAGGTTTATGAAAACGCGCTCGTAAGGAGAAACGATCGAAGAAGAATCCCGTTGGATCTTGAGACGATAACCAGAAGAAATCGAGTCTTCTTAAGAAGGATGAACACTATTGGGGGAGACAACGATAACATGGACATAAGCAATGAGTTGGAAGACGCTGCAGGGAATCAGATATTGGAACGGGTTGAGGTCACTGGAGGAGAAAACAGTCAGAATCAAGTCCCGTTAGGGGAAAGCCAGAACCAAAACCCAAACAACCAAAACAACCCAGCTCATAACTTCGTCCACCATCCGCAAAACAACCCTGCTTACCCACAAAACAACCTACCCTACCCTTACCCTTACCCACCATATCCATATCCATCATACCCATATCCCCCACCACCTGCTTATAACCAACCACCAGTACATCAACCACCACCAGTCCAACAAGTACCGGTACCACCTATTTTTCCTTAGTACGTTCCTCAGAACGCAGACCAGAATATGGCTATTCGAGAAAGGTTCGCGGCACAGCTGCAACGGTACTATGATGGAGTGGCATTGCCTCCTGTAGAGGCAAACAACTTCTCAATCTCCCCTAGAATTCTAAAGCTACTAACCGAGAATCAATTCAAGGGGGAGGTTGGGAAGGAGAATCCTCATACTCATCTAAGGAGTTTTCTTATGTGTTAGTCCCACAAGTTAGATTAATTGCGGAAGCTTAAGTTAAATGTCTTTCAAATTCTTTTTACAAGAGAACAATAATCAAAATAACAATAAGTAAATGAAAGCAATAAAGAACACAAGATATATAGTGGTTCGGATTTGAATATCCTACGTCCACTCTCCCTTGTATCCAAGGGGTCTCACTAACAACCAACTCACTTACTTACTCACTGGAATTGGGAAGTACCAGTTCCTTCTTACAACCTCTTTAGATTTAACTTCAATCTAAAGATCAACAGCCTACAACCTTATCTGGTAGATGAACAGGTTGAGGTTTCAACAACTCCTTTAGAGTAGATAAATATTATGAACAGTAAGAGTGCTTGGAATGAATATCAAAAGCTTGGATCAACTTATGCGAGTATATAGTCTCTCTAAAGCTTTTTCTTGAACTGCACTCTTGTATTTATAGAGGTGATTAGGGCTAGCCGTTGGAGGGCTAATCCAATCAAATCCTCTATATAAGGAAGCCTCAATCAATCAATTCCCTAATTGATTGATTGGATTGGTGGGATCCTTGGATTGATTATCTTCAAAACTTTCCAATCCTGATCTTGTTGACTTGATTTGAATCACCAACGGTCAATAGCTTCCTCTGCCTAACTCTGATTCTCTCCAGAGAAGGCAAGACCAGACACAAGGCAACCTCGGTGTCTTCTGGTCCTAATCTGGTGAACAACCAGAATACTCAGTAGAAACAGGAGATCAAACTGAGCATCTTTTGTTCCACCAGACTCGTCTGGTCCGGACTCATCTGGTCTGGGGAAGGTCCTCTGCCTCTGGACAGATCTCATCTGGTGAAGTTTTCTGGTGGAGTCCTCTGGTGAACTCCTCTGGTGGGGTCTTCTGGTGACTCTTCTGGTGAAGTCTTCTGGTCTGGCAGTTCCCCCTAGACTAAGTCCTAATCTAGATCATCATCTGGCTAACAGGTCCAGATGGTCCTATTACATCCTCTGGTTTGTTTTAACTCATCAAAACTAACAATTTTTATCCTAACATTATGATAGCCTCCACATTAAATTATAATGGCATGTATTAAGATGCTAAGAGGCTCAGGCTATTCCCATTCTCTTTAGCGGGAATAGCAAATGAGTGGTACGATAACACGCTCCCACAGGGAGGTGTAACCATATGGGTCGAGCTCGAGCGTCTGTTCCTCGAGTGATTCTACCCTCTATCAAGAACCATTAGAGCAAGGATAGAGATCTCTTCCTTCCGCCAGAAGCCAAGAGAAGATTTACGTCAAGCGTGGGAGAGATACTCAAACATGTTGATTGAGTGCCCGCAACACAGGTACAATGAGGGAGATATCATGGCATTCTTCTATAGTGGAGCCAGCAAGGCTAGCTAAGCCCATCTTGATGCGTGTGCTAGTGGAGCATCCCTGAACCACGGTACAGCTAGGTGTAGAGAGATCGTTGACAATATTGTCACAAATGCCGAGCAGTGGAATGAGGACTCAGAATTTTAGAGAACATATTAGATTGAGGAAAGTGAAGGGATGAGGAAGCTGTTGATGGCTATGATAGAGAAGATCGGTAACATTGAAGTTGGGCAAAATTTGGTTGGAGGGAATCTAACAGTGAGTGAGAAAGTGGACCAGCCCACAGTTCAGCAAGAGGTAGCTAATTATATGGGAGGACCTTAGTATAACCAAGGCAGGTATCCACAAGGTGACAATCAATTTGGAAGACCCTCTTATGGCCAACCTTTTGTACCACCTGGTCCACAGCCTCCTCCTAATCAGTGGAGAAACAACCAAGGGTACCGAGGAGGCTAGCAGCCTCCTCAGAACCAATGGAGGAAGAATGAGAATTTCTCTTATGCTAATCTGAAGGTCGGAATTACAGTTCCTCCGGGTGTTGATCCAGGTTCAAAGCCTTCGGTTTGAGAAGGCGGTTCCTCGACTGAGGAGATGTTGAGAGCTATTCTTCAGAAGGTGGAGGAAGGAAGCAAACGATTATTCTCTCTTGAGTATGACGTGAATGAGTTACATAAGAAAGACGATCAGCGTGATCAAGAACTCCAGAAGAGAGATGTAGAGCTGAATTAAATTCAGTAAGAGAACAATAGGTGGTTCACTTCTATAGAGTTTCAGATAAGCCAGATTGCAAAATTATTGGGTAGAGAGCTGGGTAAATATCCTTCTATGTCGGAGGGGAACCCGAAAGAGCAATGCAAGACGATCCAGCTTAGAAGTGGAACCAACTATGATGGTCCCCAGATGCCTGCTGATTCTGAGACGCCCCAAGAAGATGTTGAGATAGAAGGAGATAAGAGTGATGAGGTAGAAATTGAGAAAGGGGTTGAGGATGAAGGGATTAAGGAAAGTATAGAGATGGATGAGTTCCAGAAGGGCAAAGAAGCTGGGGAGATTGAGAGAATTCCAAAGTGGAAAAAGGCAAAGGAAGCAAGGAAGAATGTAAAAGAGACCGAGCGAGATGAATGGGGGGTACCCAAATCGGTGATACCTGTTCCGTATCCACAGCGCTTCATGAAAAAGAAGCTTGATGAGAAATTCGCTAAATTCCTTGATGTTTTTAAGAAATTGCATATTAACATTCCTTTTATGATGCTTTAGAACAGATGCCGAACTATGTCAATTTCCTGAAGGTCTTAATTGCAAAAAGACGGCGAGTAGATGAGCCCAAGTTGGTGCAGCTGAACCATGAGGTGAGTGCGGTGCACAAAGCGCTTCCCCCAAAGTTGAAGGATTTAGGGGGTTTCATGATCTTATGTGATATCGGGAATGGAGTCAAGAAGGGAGCATTGTGCGTCCTTGGAGCAAGCATTAATCTGATGCCATTATCACTATTCAAGAAGTTGGAAGGTGGAGAACTTCAACCGACAATGATGACGCTTCAACTAGCCGACCGGTCTATTACTCGACCTCAAGGTGTGGTTGAAGACGTCCTCGTGAAAGTTGGGGATCACATTTTTCCAGCTGACTTTGTAGTGCTCGACATGGAGGAAGATGAGCGCGTGCCTTTGATCTTGGGAAGATCGTTTTTAGCGACGGCCGGGATGGTGCTAGATGTGGTAAATGGGAAGATCACATTGAAAGTTGACGATCAAGAGATAAAAATTTCCCTATATGAAGCCATGAAGTACCCGAAAGAGGATGAGAGATGTTATTGCATGGATGCAATTGATCCTCGTGTTGAAGACACACCTCCTATCCCCAATCTTTCTCTTATTCATCAATTTGATAATCCTTCACTTGATAATTTAACCCATGAACATTATGATCTTGATTATTTTGATCGGGATAAAGGGAAGAAGTTGAAGGATGAAGAGGTGAAAAATGTGGACGTGGTCCAGTTGGAGAGAAAAGGTGGAGTTAAGAAGAAAAAGTCAAAATCCAAGAAATTGCTTAGTAAGACTGTTAGTGTTAGTGTCCTAGAGACAATCCATCGAAAGGACATAATACTAAGATAATATTCAGATTTGGTTTAATATTATTATTGGTTTAATATTAAATGTATGGCATTACACTTATCTGAATATGTTGTTTGATTGTTTGCATATATTCTTATTTGTGTTCCCATGAATCACTACTGTCATTGAGTGAGTTAGAACTCAGATGACTTGAGTATGATTTTCAAATAGCCCCGATCAAGGATCATCAAGAATGGGATATTGATGATGCAATTGAGATTGGTGTGTGATCCTCATCATACTCTTAGAGAGTGTAGTAAGATCTCACTTACTACGAGATACTGGGTATCTCATGATGGATGTGCAGATACCTTAGAGGGTATTGGTATACCCATCCGAGAAACCGTTTGATGTAATTCCACATAATGTGTCTACGGGTGTCTTGGTTAGTGGGAGCGATGTGATACTCCTCTGACTTGAGGTCAATATGCACGACATATGTGGAGTGATGAACTTTGACCATGACCGACGCTTGCACCCTTCCACGGGTAGATATGGCATGGATTGGGTTCATCACGAAATACATGTGCGTGGTAGTTGAGCCAAGAATAGAATTCATTCCTCAATGTGGATTTAGAGAGAATACTCGTCTTCTCATCATAATTGGATCTAAGTCGTCGGCCGATGCACATCAGCTTAGACTTTGTGGCTAAGTGTGATATACTTGATCAATTAGTGATTTGAGATAATATGATTAAGTTATTTGAATAGACACTTCATCATGTTCAAGACTTAATCGGGTATTCGTGAATGAAATAAAGATATCACAATAGCCTACAGTATTACAGGTAGTTGCAGATTTCCTCGCAACGTACCTCGTATATTGAGATAATCTGATTTATTGTCTAGGGTTCAATTAAGACCGTTAGTTTGACTAATCGCTCGATATACGAGGGCATATGGGTCACACAACAAGTAATGGCAATTTACCAATTATAGTTGGTTGATTAAATATTGTATTGGATATAATATTTAATTTATGGAGAATGTAATAATAATTATATTTAGAATTAATTATTATTATTATTTAATTAAATTAGATTTAATTAAATATGAAATCCCAATAATAATATTTGGAATATTATTATACAAGAATAATAGATATGATAAAGATATTATTCGTAGGAACATATCTAGGGAATCATAATCTGTAGAGATTATATTACGGGCTAGGCCCGATATCTTGCTTAGGAATTAAGCCAAGTTAATCCCTATAAATATGTGTCATATGGGAATTCCAAAAAATATACAAGAAATATAATTTCTCCATAAAATAACCAGTTGGAATTTTCATAGCAAATTCGTCTCGAGATTCAACGCTGGCATATCGGTGCGGGTTTGTAGAAAGTCATTACGTGGATACCATAGTTGAGGATTCCACGTACAAATCGATGTAAGGATTTATATGTTATTATTTATTTTTTGCTTTTATGTTATACAACCATGTTTAAGATGTTGGTGAATCGTGTTCTTCCGCTGCGCCGAACATGGTGTTCGTGCCTCTAATGTAGGCTCTTTAGTCAGGTGGGATAATATATATTTTATTGAGTATTTAGAGTCAATTGAGTACTATTTCTACACATTGATGTATTTGTCTCTTTGACGCTCATAGGTGAATCGAGGGAGAAAAATGGAGTTTGTAGGACTTTGAATCGACTCAAACGGATGCCCGGATGAGAAGATATCGAAGAAATACGAATGGTATTAGTAAGCGAGAAGAAAAGTATCAGTTGAAGAAGAAGGAGGGACACTCGAGTTGTGTCACTCGAGCGCCACCACTCGAGCAAGGGTGTTGCTCGAGCGCCCAAACTTGCAGAGGATTTCGACCATTCGAGCAACTCGAGCGCTAGCGCTAGAGCCATTGCACCGTTCGAGCTACACCACTCGAGCGCCAACGCTCGACCTCCAAAACCATTCGAGCTATTAAGCTCGAGCGCCCCCGCTCGAGCGGGTGGTGCTCGAGCACAATTACTCTTTTTGCCTCAGATTCGTTTTTCGGCCCATGAGTTCCTGATTCGGCCCGACCCTTATATATACTTGTTTCGAACTCGTTTTTAGAGACTAACACAGACGACATCAGACCACTTGACATTTAGAGTTAGTTTTTAGAGAGAGAAGAGTACGAGAGATGAGCAAGCTTTATTTTCACGTGTAATCGAGGTTTACTTACGAATTCTTAGTTTGTTTTCGATTTTTAGTTTCTTTTCGTTAGCTCTTTAACATTGAATACTTGAGACTTCGTTTTATAAATCTAATTTCAGTTCTTAGCATTTAATTTTTTTAAACCCTAGTTTATGTTTAGTAATTACTTAGTTCAAATCATCATGTTTATGTTAGTTATTTCTTCAATTGCTTTTGTTATCGTTAAAGCCATGTCCGACTAAAACCCTTGTATGCTTAGGGTAGGATGAACTCGTAGAAGTAGGATGTGGGTATGTAATTAGGGTAATTCATGACGTTAGTTTTAATTCTCTTAATTAATAAATTCTTAAAATCAATCTTAACTTTCCTTTGAACTTCGTTCAAAAAGTGTTAGAGAGAGGACGACTGTATCACTCTTTAACAACGAGTAGACTTAACTAGAAGGTTTAGAAGGGGTTAATTAATCTATCGGTTTAGCTAGGGAGGACGGCCGCATCACCATTAGTTAAATTAGGGTCTCTTTAATTAAGCACGATCTATTAACTTGTTAGTGGATTAGTGAAGTCGATTGATAGGATAAAGTATTAGGGTTTGAATTCTTGAGCTTTCATCTTACAATCTTTTACTTAGGTTATTTCTTGCACGTCACGGTTATTTTGATTATGTACATGCTCCGTTAGTATACGTAGGAATTCCTATCCTAAGCATCACCATCACTTATTTGAAAACACTCCTTAGATATTTAGTTTAATTTTCCTTTTTCATTCGTAGGATAATTCTATTTTATTTTAATTCTTTAAAAAAAAAACCTCAAAAACATTACACTCATATTAACTACGCGTAGATCTTCAGGGATCTATTCGCATACATTCACTTCCCTTGGGTTCCATAATACTTGGTCCCTATACTTGCTCATACTACAGTTAACCCATACTCTTGTGGGGAAACTACTAGTAGAAAGCTAGTAAAGTTCGGTTCAAGTCACTCATCATAATTTAAATTGTATGCAGACTCCTCTCTAGAAACAATCAAATCTCCCAACACTGATTTCGTTGCAATCCTTGCCGTTCTCCTCTGCGTCCTCGACCTCTTTTTCATCACCCGCTAGGATTGGATTTTGTTTCGGATTGAATTTTGCAGTCGTTTTCTTAATACTGGTGATGTTTGGTATATCAACACGTGTACTATGGTATTATGTTTTGTATTATAGGTAATTCACTTGAAAATTATTCATAAGCATATTGTACCATTGTATCGTGGGTTGTACTATTGTTATGATTTGTACCATGGCATTAATTTGTACTATGGTATTATCATTTATACTATAGTTGGTCATTTGTACTATGATATTATTATTTATACTATAGTTGGTCATTTGTGCTATAGTATTATTATTTATACTATTATTTTACCTTTCAGAAATGTACATGGCGAAAAATTCTAAAATAGAAAAAACTACTGACAAAAGGTGGTTACATGTGACAAAAGGGAGATAGGCAGTCATCTCATACAATAAACGTCAAAATTCACAATTCATATTCAACAATTTCAAAATTTGAAAAGAATTTAACAAAACAATGCGTTATTTTAAAATTGAGCTCGCATTCCAAACATTGTCGGTACATGTGATAGGCGAAGCTAGTAAGTCATCTCAGGCAGTAGGCTTTAGACTTCCAATCTCAAAATTGGCTGACATGTAAAAGGTGGGGGCATATTTGTCAAAATGTAGTTTGATGCAATTACCAAAAAAACTATGTTGCTTAATGCTCTTAAGGGGTAAATATTGTGCCCCACTGTAATTGCCCCTTTCTTAATATTTATAATAAATAAAAAATCATTTAATGTATAAATTTGAGTGTGTACCTGTAATGCTAATCGAAAGCTCCAAAATAAGTATTGTTCTTTACTTGTTGTCTCCCTACGAAATCTATATAATGTGTAATCATAACACTTTCTTCTACATGGATATCTATTAAAAAACTCTAAATCATCGACAATATCTAAGTTCACCATCTCAATTGACGTGTTAGGCCCTTTGGCTCTCAACACACTCTCATAAATATACAACAATCCTAATTTGTATATGTCCTCATTCTTAGCTCATTTTTCAAATGTGTCTTTTAATTGTTGTGGTAAGACTGATTTAGCACCATTAAAATACTCTGTTAACAACCTTTTTTTTTTGGGTATCTGAGTTTTGAAGTCCTCTTCATTATCAGGATTTAAACATGTGATGAGTGTAAAATCCTGCAAGGAAAAACATAAAAGCTTATCACCCAAGTCAAACCTTAATGCATCACTAGTAGAACTGGTGTGAATCATTTTAGGTAGTTTTCTTCTTAAAATATAGACTATGCACTAGCTTCCTAGAAATTTTTATGTCCTCCATTCCATGAAACTGGTCAAAACAAGAATCTTCCAATATCTTCTTGCGTGTATTATCTAACTTATTATAAACCGCATCAACAATAGATGGAGTGCTTCGTGCACTTACTTTTGCATCCCAATTTGTTACGGGTATAACATACTCCATCATGCAGGAATACTGTCATGGGGTTCAACTTTAACACTGCCATAATTCATAGAGAAATTAGGTTATTCTGGCAAAATAGTGGTGGGTTTTGAAGGAAGATTATTTTGGAAAAATAAATTTACATGAGATTTTTAGAAACAAATGATTTGTGACTAGAAATATTTTGTATCATCAAAACAGAACATTATGAATATAGAACTCACGATCAACAAACTCATCACATTTGATAACTAATAAAATAGTAAAAAGTCAGTTAGAATAAAACGAACCAAACAAACTCCAATCTATCACAAAATTTACCAGAATTGAATTATCTCTAATTCAAACTAGATATCGGTAAAAAAATGAATAGGGGATGAAACTCACATTTCACGATCACACAGTTAACCCGATACTATGGTCACTGCCATCACAAGTTCGCCGGAATAGCCAAAGCTCAACTCCAGGTTTTAGAAAAAGAAATTGGATGGAATTACATGATTGTGAAATGAAAGGCTTGTAATTCAAGTATTAGCTAGTTTAAGCCGGTTGAGGGCAGGAAAGTTAGAAAAACACATGTGGAAATTTATGGGGAGGATATAATTCAATTACTTTCTGATTCATGTGTGTTAAAATTCGATGCCCTAATTTAAAAATTCAATTAGAAAAATCTCAAAATTCGAAATACATTGAAAGCTAACCTCTGATTTCCAGTCAGATATGCCGCCACCGCTGCTTTCCAGTCAATTGTCGTCACCGTCGCTGCTGTTGTGACTGTGAGTGACAAAATGATAGGATAGCAGAGGAAATTGGGAATAAGGGGAGATGTTTGATCGACGTCCTTATTCTGCTTTCTTTTTTATTAATTTTATTAAATATTTATGTTGGGTCAAAGGAGCTATGGGCCAAAATTAAACATTAGTCGGGTAACCCGTATTGGTGTATACTATAAAGTAAATCTTTGTTGGGCTTTTTTTATCTGAAATAAATGGTTTTTTTCATATAATTTCATTCTTATTAATTGCTTGTATGTCTGATTATCTTATATTGTAGATAATTTGGTGGGTTTGTAGTCACACAAAAGATCACATTGTCGGTTCCTTATAAGATATAAACAATATTCATTACTGAGATAGTTCTGGACATAACTATTGGTCTAAGTTGTAGTATGAACTTGTTGATGGTTTGTCTTGGCCATTAGTTTATACTAGTACGCTTTGGCGTATTGAATAGAACACAGATAAGACATGTTCTTCTATTCTAACTGTCATTAAAAATTAAAAGTCTTGGTGACTCTTATAACTCTTAACCCTAAGTGTGATATTTATATGTGTGTGTTGGGACAATGTCAGTTTTGATTAGATCCCAAAGCCCCTGAAAAGATATGCATTTGTAGTCAGGCTAGTCTTGGATAGGTTTGTACTTAGATATTTTACACTTCACAGGAACTCAGTAAGAGGAGTACTTACTAATGACAATCAAGACTGGAGCCTGAAGACGCAGAGCACCATCCTAAACTTATAGCAGTCCTCTAAGCTGGTTGAGTAAGTTTCAGTGATGAAGAGTATGACCCTGAGGTCATTACTAACTCAGTCCTGAAGGGAACAGGATGATACTGAGTAAATGGGAAAGACTTGGAGTAGAGCCAAGAAATGCAAAAGGAATATCAGCGTCAGGACAAGACCGTTGTGCTCGAGATAAAAAGAACTTAATAAGACAAGCCTGAAGCCTAGAAATAAGTTCTTACATTCTCACCAACCTTATAGCATTGACCAATCCAGGAAGGACACGCACGTACGGACCCTGACATGAAGACTAACTTCAGACTGTACTTTCAATAGGCAAGTATTAAATGGAGCATTAAATGCTATTACCAAATCCATGTAAGGACGGCTGCTGCATGAGAGATATGTCTGTTTGAATTACTCTACGTAGATGGCCAGAAGGCTATCTCTTCCAACGGATAGTTTTCAAATCACCTATAAATACAGAAGACCTTGAACCCATTCAAGGTTACGGGAAATTTCCAAGAAAGAAATTACTCAAACTCTCAAACTTCCAAAAGCATTCAGTGTTTAGAAGAAGCACTCGAAACCAGTTAAATTTCCCAAGTGTTTCTTAGACTAGTGAGAGTTATTTTGTATTCCAAAGAGCTTTCAAGTATTATCATAAGCTTAGAGTGATTATCCATCCTTAGCAAAGCTTAGTCTTGTAAGGATAATCACAACCTAGTTGGAATCAAACTGAAACCAAAACCAAAACCCTAAGTCAGGTTTATTGGTAGTAAGTTGTGTTTAGTGAGTTAGTAAGGAGTTTGTATAGGTCAGTAAGGATAGTTGATCTTGGTGCGTCTTGGCACGTAAAAAACAAGAATCCCCGTAGTGGATTTCCTGTTAAATCAGGTCGTGGACGTAGGAGCTTGAGTCTCTGAACTACGTTAAACTCCCTGTGTTCTTACTGCTTTGATATTGTGCTTACTTGTCTTATTATCTGTACATTCATAGCATTTGGTTTTATCAGGCTTGAATCAATCAGCCTGATCATCAATCAGAGCACTGCCCTACTAATCACTATTTCAGAATTGAGTAAACAAGTTTTTCAGAAAGCAAACTAAACAATACTATAAACTTTCAGGGCTCACGCATTTCCACACTGAACTTGAATTGATAGTTAGTCAACTGACCTGCACTCAGTGTAGTCAGTAGGTGTGTTATCAGTCCTTAGTTCTTTATCACTCTGAGTAAAGGGGACTCAGTAAGGTTTAAAGTCAAAAAAATTAGTATACGTGTATTCCTCCCCCCCATACACGTATTCATCAGTCTTGTACCGGGACCAACAAGTGGTATCAGAGCAGTGGTTCAAAAGACCACTGACTTTGAATACTAATAGTTTTAGAGGAGAAACTGTTGGTGATCACTGAACAGATCTGAGTTTGCTTTTCATAAAACTTGCATCATCATAACTTTGAGGAGACTTGAAGCTTCGCTACCTGAATTCTCTGTTTCTAACTTTGTCTATTGGAAGTTCAGACTAGAGGCACATCTTGATGCCATCTATGACCAGATGTCGTGTGTTATCAGGGAAGGACCTATCAAGATCACTATTCCTAATGTCAGAGGACTAGGATATGATCATCTTGACATTGGCGTACAGGTTCCTAAGGAAAGGAAGGATATGACCAATGACGAGATCAAAATGGTGGGACTGGATAATGTGGCCAGGAACATCATCTTACATACGGTGCCTTTCGAGGAGTCAGCAAGGCTGATGAACTTAAAGACGACAAAGGATGTTTGGGATGAGCTGACTAGGATGTGTGAGGGGTCAGAAAAGAGGAATATTGCCATTCAGAAGTTCGAAGCGTTCGAGATGCTGCCTGATGAGACTATCGATCAGATGGATTCGAGATTCATCAAGTTGATAAATGAGTTGGTGATGTTGGACAAAGATGTTCCTAAGAGAGATGTTGCTTCAAAAATCCTGAATGCCCTTCCTAAGAGATGGGACAACAGTGTAATTATGCTTAAGAACACTCAGGATATGAGTAACATAACTTATGCTTTACTTTTTTCATAGCTCAAAGCACTGGAATATGATCTCAACAAGAGAAAGAAGAAAGTTCAGCAGGAAGAGGAAGAGAAAGAGAAAACTCCTGAGAAAAGTGTGGCGTTCAAGGTCAGGTCTGAACCTGTTGAGTCTTCATCAAAGTCACTGATGGAGATGAGCAAGGAAGAACTTGCTGAGGAATACAGCCTGATGGCCAGACGCTTTGATAAGCTCAATTCCAGATTTGGTCGTTATAATAAATTTTATCAGGACTCACGTGACAGGAAACCTGAAGGAACCCACCAAAGCTCAAGGAGATATGAGGAAAGAAGAAACACTGACCAGAGGAGAGATCGTGGCGATGATAGGAGATATTCAGACCCAAAACCCGATCGAAAAGATGAACAGAGACGTACTCGGGATGACAGACACTTAGGGAAGAATGAAAGCTCATCGAGACAAAGGGAACCTGACTCAAGAAGGAACCCTGAGCCAAGAAAAGAAAGAGGAGATGAGCAAGCAACGTGTTACAACTGTAACAAGAGTGGGCATTATCGGTATGACTGCCCAGAGCTGAGTGCAAGGGAGAGAGAGGACAGGAGGGCCAAGAGAGACCAAAGGTTTGCTAACCTGAGAGCCATGCTCGTTGGGGATGCAACAGACTCGGATAGTCCTGAGGAGAGGTCACCTGAACTCTTTTCCGATGATGTGTACGATGATGTGTGTCTGATGGCTAGGGAAGAGCCTGAGGTAACATCTAATTCTATTTGTGGTTCCTACACTGGTCAAAATCCTGAGTTTAGCTCAGAGTCAGCCAGAGAAATGAACCTTCAGATCTGCCTGGATCAATTGATGGTTGATTTTTCCCGGTTGCAGGAAACTATTATCTTCTTGGTAGAGGAGAACAAGAAATTGAGTACTGAGGTTCAAAACCTGAATGATCAACTCACTCAATCTGATCTAAAAGAGTCAGCTCAAATTGTGAGACTAACTCAGGAAATTGATATAATCAATGTTGAGTGTCTCCTAAGAGAGAGGATTATGAAGGATTTAGCTGAGGAAGACCTGGTCAGGAAGGAAGAACTAAAAGTACTTAAGAGTAAGTTTGATGACCTCTTTGCCAGACATGAAATCCTGAAAAAGAGGGAGGACTCACTCAAGCAAAAGGTTGCAGCAATGAATAAATCCTCAGTGGCTAGAGAGGAAATAAATAGCAGCCAGATGCTTGGGAATGAGAAAAAGGGACTTGGATATGTTCCTAAGAGATCCTCACAAGGTCAGTCTCACGTTGCTTCAGAGAGCAACACTGAGAGGGTTTTCATTCAGGCAGGCCAGAATGCACCTAAGGTTGTACTTCAGGCCCGCCAAACTGATAAGGGCAAGAAAACTGTAGACACAGTCAGGGTTGCCCCTAAGGTTGCTAAGCCAAAACCCAAGGGAAAGACAAAGCAACCAAAGTAGGTCCCTGAGAGCTCAGGCCAGGGAATGCCTCAGCGAAAACAGAGGAAGACTCAGGCCAAGAGCCCTCAAACTGGTTAACGAGGGTACCATCATGCTTGGCAATACCAACAGGGAAGGCCAAACATGATGACAACCCCATGGTTTTGGCATCCTGAGGCCTTAAATTATTTTTTTCCCTCACTTGCCTATGGGGAATAGAAAACAGGGCCCTTATCAAGAACAAGACCCAAGACCTGCTGCACCCAGACCTAGGAAGAACAGGAAGCCAGCCCAAAAGGCACCCACTCAGGCTCCTGTGAAGCCTAAGTCTAGCACTCATACACCATCTTCCTCTCAGGCTAAGAAGAAGAAAGTTGTGTAGGTTGATGTTTAAGGGAGACAAATTTACCGCTTTGAGGCAATCAGGGTTGTTAAGCAAGTTTAGATCCCGAAGGGTACAACTGACACTATAGGACCCAACACCCAATGGGTACCTAAAGCCTGAATTGTTAGCAAGCAGTAGTGGATCACAACAAGAGGAGAAGAGACTCAAACAAAGCTGTTTGGTACCTAGACAGTGGTTGCTCAAGGCATATGACTGGAATAAAGAGTCTTCTCCAAGAGTTTCAAGCTAAAGATGGTCCACGGGTAACCTTTGGTGATAACTCAAAAGGTGTTACTAAATGTTTTGATGTCTTGATAATAAGTACAGTCAGAGTGGAGAATGTGTCCTTTGTGGAAGGACTGAAGCATAACCTGTTGTCAGTGAGTCAATTCTGTGACAAAGGTTTCAGTGTTGAGTTCTCATCGAATATATGTTCAGTCAAGAACAAATCAACACAAGTGCTTCTATCAGGTATTAGGAAAGGTAACGCCTATCTCGCTGATTGGAGCAACATTATTCTCAATACTTGTTTTGTTACTAAAAGCTCTTCAGAGCTCAGTTGGTTATGGCATAAACGATTAAGCCACCTGAACTTCAAGATTCTTTACAAAATTTCTAGACAATCACTTGTTGATGGTCTACCTAATGAAGTTTTTAGCAAAGATCATGTGTGCAAAACTTGTCAGGAGGGGAAGCAGGTCAGAGCGTCATTCAAAGAGAAAGCTTCCTATTCCACTGACAGGATTCTACAGCTCTTGCACATGGATCTATTTGGCCCTGTACCACCTGTGAGTATGAATGGTAGAAAATACACCCTTGTGGTTATTGATGATTATTCTAGATATACTTAGGTTTTTTTCTTGTTGAATAAGAAGGAGACACAGGTGAAGCTTCCAGAGTTGCTCAGAAGACTCAGCAATGAGAAGAATCAGTCTATTACTAAGATCAGATCTGATAAAGGTACTGAATTTATAAACTCATATATTTCTGATTTCTGTAATGAACTTGGTATTGCTCATAAGACTTATGCAGCTAGAACCCCACAACAGAACGGTGTCGCTGAAAGGAGGAACATGACACTGAAGGAAGCTTCTAGGACCATGCTGGCTGAGTCAGGATTGCCCAAGAAATTCTGGGCTGAGGCAATCAACACTGCATGTTACACTCAGAACAGATCCATGCTAAACAAACAACATGCTCAGACCCCATATGAGACATGGAATAAGAGGAAGCCTCGAATTTCTTATTTCCATATTTTTTGTTGCAAGTGCTTGACTTGGAACAAGAAACTACACTAGCTTCTACTAGGAGTTTACCCCGCAAGCGTACGGGTTCACTGTAGTATTGACAAGTATAGGGACCAAGTATTATCGAACCCTAGGGAAGTGGATGTATGTGAGTAGATCCCTGAAGATCTACGCGTTGCAGTTAATATGAGTGTAATATTTTTAGGTTTTTGGAAAATTAATTAAAAGCAACTAAAATTATCCTACGAATGCAAAAAGGAAAATTAAGCTAATTATCTAAGGGTGTTTTCAAATAAATGATGATGATGCTTAGGATAGGAATTCCTACGTATACTAACGGAGCAGGTACATAATCAAAGTAACCGTGACGTGCAAGAAATAACCTACGTAAGAGATTGTAAGATGAAAGCTCAAGAATTCAAACCCTAATACTTTATCCTATCAATCGACTTCACTAATCTACCAACAAGTTAATAGATTGTGCTTAATTAAAGAGACCCTAATTTAACTAATGGTGATGCGGCCGTCCTCCCTAGCTAAACCGGTAGATTAATTAACCTCTTCTAAACCTTCTAGTTAAGTTTACTAGTTGTAAAAGAGTGATACGGTCGTCCTCTCTCTAACACTTTTTGAACGAAATTCAAAGGAAAGTTAAGATTGATTTTAAGAATTCATTAATTAAGAGAATTAAAACTAACGTCACGAATTACCCTAACTACGTACCCACATCCTACTTCTACGAGTTCATCCTACCCTAAGCATACAAGGGTTTTAGCTAGACATGACTTTAACGATAACAAAAACAATTGAAGAAGTGACGAACATAAACATAATGATTTGAACTAAGAAAATATTAAACATAAACTAGGGTTTAAAGAAATAAATGCTAAGAACTGAATTTAGATTGATAAAAATGAAGTCTCAAGTGTTTAACATAAACGATCTAACGAAAAAAAACTAAAAATCGAAGATAAACTACGAATTCGTAAGAAAACCTCGATTACAAGTGAAATTAAGCTTGCTCGTCTCTTCTACTCTTTTCTCTCTCCAAAAACTAACTCTAAAAGTGATATGGTATGAAGTGGTGTCCAAAAACATGTTTGGGGCAAGTATATATAAGCGTCGGGCTGAATCGGGAACTCATGAGTCGAAAAACGAACTCAAAGGCCAAAATAGGAAAGTGCTCGAGCAGCACCCGCTCGAGCGGGTACGCTCGAGCATAATAGCTCGAATGCATCAATGGGTCGAGCGCTCGTGCTCGAGCTGCTCGAGTGGCCCAATCGTTCTGTATGTTTTGGGGCGCTCGAGCATAAATGCTCGAGTTGGTCGAGTGCTCGAAGTTCTCTGGACAAATTTGGTGCTTGAGCAACATGCTCGAGCGTTGGTGCTCGAGTAGCTCGAATGACAAAAATCCTCTGGACAATTTAGGCGCTCGAGTGGCATGCTCGAGCGGTGGTGCTCGAGTCGCTCCACTCGAATGAGTCTCCTTCTTCTTCAACTGATACTTTTCTTCTCGCGCACTAATACTATTCGTATTTCTTCGATATCTTCTCATTTGGGCATCCGTTTGAGTCGATTCAAAGTCCTACGAACTCCATTTTTCGCCCTCGATTCACCTATGAGCATCAAAGAGATAAATTCATCAATATGTAGAAATAGTACTCAATTGACTCTAAATACTCAATAAAATCGACCAAAACTTGGGCATTTCTAGCTACGAATCATAACAATTTCACATCTAATCAGTGCTTCATCCTCAACAATGGGAAGACTCAGTTGAAAGCCTTTGATAGCAAATCTGATGAAGGAATATTCTTGGGATATTCTGAAGTCAGTAAAGCTTTCAGGGTTTACAACTGCAGGACTCTTGTTGTGGAAGAATCACCACATGTTGTGTTTAATGAATCTGTCACTGAGTCTAGGTTAAGAGTGTTGAATCCTGACATTGAGGAAGTCACGAAGAGGGTGACAAGGCTGAGCTTAAAGAATCAACTTGATCCAAAGGTTAAAACTGTGCCAATTCCATGATGGGATGATGACGTCGATTAGGAAGATGATTCAAGGGCCATTCCTAAGCCCAACACATCAGGGATAGTTGAGCCTCAGACTGAGGAACAGGCTCAACCTGAGGTAAGTAACGTCTATGAAGATGCGGTCGCAGCTGAGACGGCTCCTGAGTCACCTCATCAAGAGGGAATCAATGTCCCTGACATTGAACTTGTAAATCCCTTTGGTATAGAATAAGGTTCATCCCCTTCTGTTCAATTTCCTGAATTTTATGAGCCTGTAGACACTAACATTGCAGGTACATCAGGAACAACTCCAGGCAAGAGGACTTGGATATAAAGTCATCCCATTGACCAAGTCATTGGTGATCCAACTGAGGGAGTCAGGACCAGACGGTTCCATGGTGAGAGCGCACTGTTCTGTTGCTTTCTCTCTGTGCAAGAGCCTCAGAACATTGAAGAAGCTCTCACTGACTTGAACTGGATCATTGCCATGCAAGATGAGTTGAATCAGCTCACAAGGAATCAGGTTTGGGAACTGGTAGATAGACCTAGGCATCAAGGTGTAATTGGTACCAAGTGGGTCTTCAAGAACAAGAAGGATGAAAATGGTGTTGTTGTAAGGAACAAGGCAAGACTGGTTGCAAAAGGGTATTGTCAGTCTGAAGGAATAGACTATTGTTGGGACAATGTCAGTTTTGATTAGATCCCAAAGCCCCTGAAAAGATGCTATGCATTTGTTGTCTGGCTAGTCTTGGTTAGGTTTTGTACTTAGTTATTTTACACTTCACAGGTACTCAGTAAGAGGAGCACTTACTGATTTCAATCAAGACTGAAGCCTGAAGACGAGTTTACCATCCTGAACTTATGGCAGTCCTCTAAGTTGGCTGAGTAAGTCTCAGTGACGAAGAGTATGACCCTGAGGTCATGACTACTCAGTCCTGAAGGGAACAGGATGATGATGAGTGTATGGGAAGACTTGGAGTAGAGCCAAGCAATGCAATAAGAATGTCAGTGTCGGGACAAGACCGTTGTGCAAGAGACAAAAAGAACTTAATGAGACAAGCCTGAAGCCTAGGAATAAGTTCTAACATTCTCACCAACCTGATGACGTGGACCAATCCAGGAAGGACATGCACGTATGGAACCTGACATGAAGACTGATTTCAGACTGCATATTCAACGAGCAAGAATTTAATGTGCATTTAATGCATATACCAAATCCATGCAAGGACGGCTGCTGCATGAAGATATGTCCGTTTGAATAAACTCTACATAGATGACTAGAAGGTTATCTCTCCAACGGATAATTTTCAAATCACCTATAAATACAGAAGGCCTTGAACCCATTCAAGGTTACGGGAAATTTCCAAGCAAGAAATTACTCAAGCTCTCAAGCATTTAAAGCATTCAATCTTTAGAAGAAGCACTCGAAACCATCTAAATTTCCCAAGTGTTTCTTAGCAACTGAGAGTTATTCTGTATTCCAAGAGCGATCAAGCAATATCATAAGCTTATAGAGATTATCAAATCCTTAGCTTAGCTTTGTCTTGTAAGGATAATCTCAACCTAGTTGGATTCCAAACTGAAACCAAAACCCTACGTTAGGTTTGTTGGAAGTAAGTTAAGTTAGTGAGTTAGTAAGGAAGTTTGTATAGGTCAGTGAGGTAGCTGATCTTGGTGCACCTTGGCACGTTAAAAACAAGAATCCATTGAGTGGATTTCCTGTTAAATCCGGCCGTGGACGTAGGAGCTTGAGACTCTGAACCACGTTAAACTTGTTGTGTTCTTATTGCTTTGATATATTGCATACCTGCCATATTAACTGTTCATTCATTACATAAGATTTATCAGGCTTGAATCAATCAGCCTGATCTTTTAAAAAGGAGCACTGCTCTTACTAATCACTATTCAGTTTGAGTAATCTGAGTTTTCAGAAAGCAACCTAAACAAGACTTTAAACTATCAGGGCTCATGCACTTCCGCACTGAACTAGATTTGATAGTTAGCCAACTGACCCGCACCAAGTGTAGTCAGTGGGTATGTTATCAGTTCTCAGTTCTTTATCACTCTGAGTAAAAGGGGACTCAGTAAAGGTTTTAAGTTTGAAAATTTGGTATACGTGTATTCCCCCCCAATACACATATTCATCAGTCTTGTCCGGGACCAACAAGTGGTATCAGAGCAGTGGTTCAACGACCACTGACTTTGTATACTAATAGTTTCAGAGGAGAAACTGTTGGTGGTCACAGAACAGATCTGAGTTTTTTTTGCTTTCGAAAACTTGTATCACATAATCATGACTTCAAGGAGACTTGAGGCCTCGCTACCTGAATTCTCTGCCTCTAACTTCATTTACTGGAAGTTCAGATTAGAAGCACACCTTGACGCTTACCATGTCCAGATGCCGCGTGTACTCAGGGATGGACCGATCAAGATCACTATTCCTAATGTCAGAGGACTGGGATATGAGCATCTTGAGATTGGCGTGTAGGTTCCCAAAGAGAGGAAAGACATGACCAACAATGAAATCAAGATGGTAGGACTGGACAACGTGGCCAGGAATATCATTTTGCATACGGTGCCATTCGAGGAGTCAGCCAGGCTGATGAACCTAAAGACGGCAGAGGAGGTCTGGGACGAGTTGATAAGGATGTGTGAGGGATCTGAGAAAATCAAGGTGAACAAGAGAAACATTGCCATTCAGAGATTCGAGGCGTTCGAGATGCTCCCTGAAGAGAGTATAGATCAAATGGAGTCAAAATTCATCAAGTTGATGAATGAGTTGGTGATGCTGGACAAGGATGTCCCTAAGAGAGATGTTGCTTCGGTAATCCTGAATGCTCAGTGTAATAATGCTTAAGAACACTCAGGATATGAGTAACATAACTTCTGCTTTACTTTTTTCAGAGCTCAAAGCGCTGGAATTTGATCTAAACAAGAGGAAGAAGAAAGTCGTGCCAGAAGAGGAAGAAAAGGAGAAAACTCCTGAGAAGAGCGTGGTGTTCAAAGCCAGGCCTGAACCTGTTGAGTCTTCATCAAAGTCACTGATGGAGATGAGCAATGAAGAACTTGCTGAGGAGTACAGCCTGATGGCCAGACGGTTTGACAAGCTCAATTCCAGGTTTGGTCGTTATAAGAAATTTTATCAGGACTCACGTGACAGGAAACCTAAAGGAACCCACCAAAGCTCAAGAAGATATGAGGAACGAAGGAATATTGACCAGAGAAGAGATCGTGGTGATGAACGAAGATATTCTGAACCAAAGCCTGAAAGGAGAGACGAATAGAGACGTACTCGATATGATTGATACACTGCAAAGCCTGAAAGGTCATTAAGACCAAGGGAACCTGAATTTAGGAGGAACCCTGAGCCAAGAAAAGATAGAGGGGATGAGAAAGCACCGTGCTACAACTATAACAAAAGCGGACATTATCAGTATGACTGTCCGGAGCTGAGTGCAAGGGAAAGGGAGGAAATGAGTGCCAAGAGGGATCAGAGGTATGCTGATCGAAGAGCCATGGTTCCTGATGATGCAACTGATTCAAATGGACCAGGAGAGAGGTCACCTGAACTCTTTTCCGACGATGAGTACGATGATGTTTGCCTGATGGCAAGGGATGAACCTGAGGTAACATCTAACTCTGTTTGTGGTTCTTACACTGGTCAAAATCCTGAGTTTAGCTCAGAGTCAGACAGAGAAATGAACCTTCAGATCTGCCTGGATCATTTGATGGTTTATTTCTCCATGTTGCAGAAAACTAATGTCTTTTTGGTAGAGGAGAACAAGAAATTGAGTACTGAGGTCCAGAACCTGAATGATCAGCTCACTCAGTCTGATCTTAAAGAGTCAGCTCAGATTGTGAGACTAACTCAGGAAATTGATCTAATCAATGCTGAGCGTCTCCCAAGAGAGAAGATTCTGAAAGAACTGGCGGATGAAGAGTTGGTCAGGAAGGAAGAGCTGAAGGTACTCAAAAGTAAGTTTGATGACCTCTTTACCAGACATGAAATCCTGAGAAAGAGTGAGGACTCACTCAAGCGAAAGGTTGCAGCAATGAATAAATCCTCAGTGGCTAGAGAGGAAATAAATAGCAGCCAAATGCTTGGGAATGAGAAAAAGGGACTTGGATATGTTCCTAAGAAATCCTCACAGGGTCAATCTCATGTTGCTTCAGGGAGCAACACTGAGAGGGTATTTGTTCAGGCAGGCCAAAGTGCACCTAAGGTTGTACTTCAGGCCCGTCAAACTGATAAGAGCAAGGAAACTGTTGACTCAGTCAGGGTTGCCCCAAAGGTAGCTAAGCCAAAAACCAAGGGAAAGGCAAAGCAACCAACGGAGGCTCCTGAGAACTTAGGTCAGAGGAAGCCTCAGCGTAAGCAGAGGAAGAATCAGGTCCAGAGTCCTCAGACTGGTCAACGACGAAACCATCATGCTTGGCAATACCAACAGGGAAGGCCAAACATGATGACACCCCCATGGTTTTGGCATCCTGAGACCTTTAACTGTTTTCAATTCCCTCACTTGCCTAGAGGGAATAGAACACAGGGCCCTTATCAAGAACAAGGCCCAAGACCTGCTGCACCCAGACATAGAAAGAACAGGAGGCCAGCCCAAAAGGCACCCACTCAGGCTCCTGTGAAGCATAAGTCTAGCACTCATACACCATCTTCCTCTCAGGCAAAGAAGAAGAAAGTTGTGTATGTTGATGTTTCAGGGAGACATATTTACCACTCTGAGGCAATCAGGGTTGTGAAGCAAGTCTGGATCCCAAAGGGTCCAACTGACACCATAGGACCCAACACCCAATGTGTACCTAAAGCCTGATTTGCTTGCAGGTGGCTGTGGATCACAACAAGAGGAGAGGAGACTCAACTAAAGTTGTTTGGTACCTAGACAGTGGATGCTCAAGGCATATGACCGAAATGAAGAGTCTTCTCCAAGAATTTCAAGCTAGAGATGGTCCACAGGTTACCTTTGGTGATAACTCAAAAGGTTTTACTAAAGGATTTGGTGTTTTGAAAATAGGTATTATCAGAGTGGAAAATATTTCCTTTATGGAAGGACTGAAGCATAACCTGTTGTCAGTAAGCCAATTCTGTGACAAAGGTTTCAGTGTTGAATTCTCATCGAATATATGTTCAGTCAAGGACAAATCAACACAAGTGCTTCTATCGGGTATCAGGAAAGGTAACGTCTATCTCGCTGATTGGAGCAACACTATTCCTAATACTTGTTTTGTTACTAAAAGTTCTTTAGAACTCAGTTGGTTATGGCATAAAAGATTAAGCCATCTGAACTTCAAGATTCTTAACAAAATTTCTAGACAATCACTTGTTGATGGTCTACCTAATGAAGTTTTTAGCAAAGATCATGTGTGCAAAGCTTGTCAGGAAGGGAAGCAGGTTAGAGCATCATTCAAAGAGAAGGCTTCCTATTCCACATACAGGATTCTTCAGCTTTTGCACATGGACCTATTTGGCCCTGTAACACCTGTGAGTATGAACGGTAGAAAATACACCCTTGTGGTTATTGATGATTATTCTAGATATACTTGGGTTATTTTCTTGTTGAATAAAAAGGAAACACAGGTGAAGCTTCCAGAGTTTCTCAGAAGGCTCAACAATGAGAAGAATCAGTCCATTACTAAGATCAGATCTGACAAGGGTACTGAATTTATAAATTCATATATTTCTAACTTTTGTAATGAACTTGGTATAACTCATGAGACTTCTGCAGCTAGAACCCCACAACAAAATGATGTTGCTGAAAGAAGGAACAGGACACTAAAGGAAGCTGCCAGGACCATGCTGGCTGAGTCAGGACTGCCCAAGAAATTCTGGGTTGAAGCAAGGGGGAATCAATGTCCCTGACATTGAGCTTATTAATCCCTTTGGTATAGACTCAGGTTCTTCCCCTTCTGTTCATTTTCCTGAATTCTATGAGCCTGTAGACACTGACATTGCAGGTACTTCAGGAACAACTCCTGGCAAGAGAACTTGGATAGAAAGTCATCCCATTGACCAAGTCATTGGAGATCCAACTGAGGGAGTCAGGACCAGACGGTTCCATGGTGAGAGTGCATTGTTCTGTTGCTTTCTCTCTGAGCAAGAGCCTCAGAACATTGAAGAAGATCTTACTGACTCGAACTGGATTGTATTCATGCAAGAGGAGTTGAATCAGTTCACAAGGAATCGGGTTTGGGAACTGGTGGATAGACCTAGGCATCAAGGTGTAATTGGTACTAAGTGGGTCTATAAGAACAAGAAGGATGAGAATGGTGTTGTAGTAAGGAACAAGGCTAGACTGGTTGCAAAGGGATATTGTCAGTCTGAAGGAATAGACTATGATGAGACTTTTGCTCCAGTGGCTAGGTTGGAAGCTATCAGGTTGTTCCTTGCGTATACAACATATATGAAGTTCAAGGTGTATCAAATGGACGTCAAGAGTGCCTTTCTGAACGGGATACTTAATGAAGAGGTATATGTTGAACAACATCCCGGGTTTGAGGTTGGTGATAAAGTATACCATTTGAAGAAAGCACTCTATGGACTTAAGCAAGCACCAAGGGCTTGGTATGATACCGTCTCTCAATTCCTGACTGACCATGGGTTCAAGAAGGGAACCGTGGATAGGACATTGTTCAGGATCACTGAAGGTGATGACATTCTTTTGGTCCAGATTTATATGGATGACATAATATTTGGATCACCAAATCATCAGCTCTGTGAGAAATTCTCTAAGTTGATGACTGGTAAATTTGAGATGTCTATGATGGGAGAGATGAACTTTTTTTAGGATTGCAGGTTAAGCAAACTGATCAAGGTATATTCATCAATCAGGCCAAGTATACAAGAGACTTGATTCAGAAATATGGAGTTCAGAACAACAATCAGGCAAAGATCCCCATGAATACAAACTGGAAGATAGATCCCGACACTGAAGGGACTTCAGTGAATCAGACTGAGTATCGAGGGCTTATTGGATCATTTATTATACCTGACTGCAAGTAGGCCTAACATCACGTTTGCAGTAGGAGTATGTGCTAGGTATCAGTCTGATCCCAAGAAAAGTCATTTGGAGGCTGCTAAGAGGATACTTAAGTATTTAAAGAGGACAGTCAATATGGGACTATGGTATCCTTCATATGACAACTTAGAACTGACAGGTTATTCAGATTCAGATTATGGAGGTTGTAGGATTGATAGGAAATCAACCTCAGAGACATGCCAGTTTTTGGGAAGCAAGTTGATCTCATGGTTCAGCAAGAAGCAGAATTCAGTGGCGACATCCACAACTGAGGTTGAGTATATGGCTGCAGGTAGTTGTTGTGCTCAGATTTTTTGGTTGAGGCAACAGTTGAGAGACTACCAAGTATTTGCTAATGAGGTTCCAATCTATTGTGACAACAATAGTGCTATTGCAATTACTCAGAACCCAGTGTTTCACACAAGGTGCAAGCATGTGGATATTAGACACCACTTCATAAGAGATCATGTGGAGAAGAAGGACATTAGGATGGAGAAAATTCACACTGACAGGCAGAGAGCTGACATCTTGACTAAGCCTTTGGCAGAAACAAGATTTATGGAACTGTTAGTGGAGTTAGGTCTCTTAGATCCGGGAGAGCAGTCAGTGTAGGGTCTAGGGGGAACTCAATCAGACTCGACCCAGCGAGGTATCAGGGTGCTACAATGTCTCCCTGACAGATATGAGTTCTAACCTGACCTTTGTGAATTTCAAGCGTCTCCTTGAGTCCTTCGTCCTGAAAATCTTTATTAAATGCATTCTGTTTTCATTAAAAGCGCGTCTTTTCATATTTAAACCCACACACAATGGAGCATTTAATGCTTCAGTTACTTTTTTTGTATACGTGTCCATTTTATACGGAATATGACGTACATGGGTAAATGATTGATGCTGAGATTAATCCTGGCCCTTCATTTCAAAATCTTTCGAATTCAGGAATTAATCTCAACCCCACATCTGAGTAACTGACTTAATCTTATCAATCAAAGAATGTTATTGAGGTTTTTACGCAAACACTAAAGTACTTTGCACACTGAGTTTTTTCTTACTCAAGCACACTTTCTGTTTTTCAAAAACCTTTTCTCTCAAATCAATGGCGTTTCTTGACTCTACCTGGACCACAGACAGCATTGACGATGTTTTTAATAACAAACTGGTGCACATGGAGCAAGTCATCTCCATGGATGGCATATGTTTGAATGTGGAGGAAATCAGACCACTTTTCAACTGGATTTCCAAAGCAGGCTTGGAGACATACTTCACGATGCGCCCGATCTCCATGCTGCCCAAAGCTGTTGTTAAAGCTTACTTCAACCTATTTACTCGAAGGGGAGAGTTGTTCACGAGGGTGACTGCTCTAAAGCCCACCGGAGATAAGGATGATAACGGCGAACTCTTCTATAATACGACGGAGGTGGAAATCGACCTTAGGAGAGCGGTTAGAGAGGTCTTCATTTTGCTGTCGTCAGGCATCAATCCTAGGGTCTACAAGGAGAATGCTAAGGTAGAGCTCCTTGGTAAATGGACCAAGACGGGGTCGTCAAGTTCAAGGCCCGTCAGAACAAGAGTACCTTAAAACCAGAGTACAGGGCTCTTGTGGATTTGGTATCAAAGGTGGTCATGGGATCCACTGGCTCACATGAACAACTGAGCCTGCTCAAGCTGAAAATTATGGGGGCAATAGTGGATGGTGTGAAAGCGAACTGGGAGCAGTTCTTCCCGGACCAACTCAATCAGGCCGCTCTGGACAAGCTGGAGAGGGATGATGATAAGAAGCACATATCAGTCGGAGCCATCCTGCCCTTCGGCACTCGCTTGTCCATCCTGATTACCCATGCCTGCCATGGGTACACTTTTGACTTGGAAGACAATCTATCTTCCAAGAGGATCATGTTTACCTCACTGAGTGATATGTACTCAATCCTAGGGCTGACTGATCCCAATGCCAAGGCAAAGGGTCAAGCTAAAAAGCCAGCTGGTAAGGCCAAGAAGGTGGCTACCAGTCTCATTGAGAAAGTAGATGAGCTCTTTGAGAGGAGCAAGGAGGTGGAGGAGGAAGCGGCATCAGAGAAGGAGGAGGCTCAGCCGGTGGTGGAGAAGGCTGGAAAGAAGAAGGTTAAGGTAGTGCTGTCAGTAAAGAGCACTAAGTCTAAGACTGGGTCAAATCGCAAGAGGGCCGATTCTGAGGCTGAGGGAACTGATGATGACGTCAGTAAAGATCAGGGCAAGAGGCCCTTCAAGCACCTTAAGAAGGGACCCAAAAAGTCCCCAGCTAAGGGTCTGCCTCAGATTGAAGAGAGGGAGAAGTCAAGCTCTCCAAGAGCCTCTGACTTGGAGGAAGTGAGAAAATCTATCGAGACGGCTGAGCTGTTGCAGCCTGAGATAGTACCCATTCCATCCCCCACTCGTCCTGAAACCCAACTCATAACCCCTGACCCCAATAACCAAAACAACCCTGACCCCACACCTCAACCCACTCAAACACCCCAAACCTCAGAGCCAAACATTTCCGAGTCAGTGCCATCTCCTCAGAGGCCTGACCAACCCTCAGATTCCACCATTCCAAACCCTGAAGACTTTTCCACTTACCCCAACCCAAAAGACTACCCTAAGACCCTTCCAATTGAAGAGGATGACTTCCTCGAAATGGAGGAGGAGAAGTTGGATGAGCACATGGCGTGAGGTATTCTGGAGAATACACTCAGGGGGAAAACCACAGAATGGGCCTCCAAGTGCTGGCCTGGGCTGTCCAAATTCAGGGAGCTTGCAGCAAATGTTGTCGAGCTTAAAGTCTGGTTGGATTTCAAACAGTCTAACATGCAAGAGCAGCACATGCTGGTGGATGCTCGTGGATGGGAGCATTGGGAGGCTGAGGAAGCAAGGCTTTGCACTTACTTTGGACTGACCAGCTGGCTTCAATTGCTTAACTTTGAAAACTTGAAGCAGCTGGTGGCCGACATCATGTCCAAGTCTGTTGCTGACATCCGCTCTGACGGGGAGGGAGATAAGGATGGAGAGGACGATGAAGACGCTCAGGGTGGAGCGATGGAGAAAGTTGTGGAGGAAACAACTAAGGAGGTTGATGAGATGGTTCCTGAGTCTCAGACTCAGGGGGAAGATGCAAAAGACACTAGTGCCAAGGGTGGACCAGTGGCTGAGGATGTTGTGAACATCTCAGCCGCCGATGAGACATCTGTCGATGATGGGATTCCCTGCCCTGAGACAAGGGAGAATGATGTTGAGGCGTCTAAGGAGACTCCCAGTTCCGAAGGACAAGTTCCTAAGGTTCGAGATGGCATTGTTGAGCCTGGGCAGGCGGCCCTGACCACTCAACAACTGCCTTCAGTGCACCCTAAAGAGGGGATTGACACTGTAGGGGCTGCCAAGGTAAAACAGCCAGCCACTGATGAGGCCGCTGATGATGGAGAGGATGTTGTGATCACTGGGGTCGGCCGCGCTGAATTCACAAGTATTGTGGAGGTCAAGAGGGAGAAAACCACTGAAAATCTAGCTGAACTTCAGGAGGAAGTAATAAGGCTACGAGCTGAGAAAGATGAAGACGCTAAGGCCCTGGCGAAGCACATCCGATGGACAAAGTCAGCATACAACACTCTTGCAAACAGGGTCATGTTCACCTCAGCGAGTGACACCTACGCTGTTCTTGGTCTCACTGACCCTAATACGCCTCTCAAGGGTCAGAGGAGGAAGCCTGCGGGCAAGGCTAAGAAGGTTGTCACCAGCCTGATGGAGAAGATGGACGAGCTCTTTGAGAAGAACAAGGAAGCTGAGGCCGGAGTGGCTGCTGAGCGGGCTGAGGTGAAGGAGACGGAAGAGAAGGTTCTGGAGGAGAAGTGGACCATGCTGAAGGTGGTGCTGCAAGGAAAGACCACCAAAGGTGAAAAGTCAGGGACTGAGTCAGTTCCCAAGAAGGTCGGGTCAGAGGCTGCGGGAACTGATGATGAAGTCAGATCAGGAGGTGAAGAGAAAGGGGACAGGCCGTTGAAGAGGCTAAGAAAGGGTCCTAAGAAATCTCCAGCTAAGAGCCTAAATGAGGTTAGTCCTGTGAGGGAGAAGTCAAGCTCTCCACGAGCCTCTGACTTGGAGAGAGTGAGAGGAACAATCGAGATGGCTGAACTTCTCCAGCCTGAGATTGTGTTCAACCAAAACCCCACTGACCCTACCCCAACAGCCAACCCTGAACCCACTCCCAACCAACCTGAAATTCCCATCCCTGATACCACCCCATCTGAGTCAGTGCCAACAACCTCCCCATACACTGAGCCTGACCAGATTTCTGAACCCACCATAAATCATCCAAACCCTGATGATTTCCCCACCTACCCAAACCCAAAGGATTGCCCCAAATCCTCTCAAGCTGGAGACTCGGATGTTTTTCTGGAGATGGAGGAGGAGGAGGAGGAGGAGGAGTTAGACGCGGGGATGGTTGGAGGTATATTGGAGAACAACCTCAGGGGAACGCAACGAAATGGGCATCTAAGTGTTGGCCCAACCTACAAAGTACAAAGAGCTATGCGCGAATGTGATTGAGCTCAAGGTCTGGCTAGACTTCAAGCAGTCTAATATGCAGGAGCAGCATATGCTTGTTGATGCCAGAGGCTGGGAGAATTGGGAGCAGGAGGAAGCTCGTCTCTGTACTTACTTCCGTCTCACGAGCTGGCTGCAACTTTTGAACTTTGAGAACCTGAAGCAGCTGGTCAGTGAGATGATGGCGGGAATGAAGGCTAATCTTAACACTGAATCTGAGAAGGAGGATGAGGATGAGGATGGAGCTCAGGGAGGAGCCAGTGAGAAGATGGTGGAGGAGACTGTTGAAGAAGTTGATGAGATGATCCCTGAGTCTCAAACTCAGGAGGAAGATGTGAAGGACGTTGGTGCCAAGGGTGGACCAACGACTGAGGATGTTGTGAACATCTCAGCTGCCAATGATACACCAGTCAATAAAGGGATTCCCTGCCCTGAGACAAAGGAGGATGATGTAGAGGCATCCAAGAAGACTCCTAGTTCTGAGGGATTCGTTCCCAAAGTTTGAGCTGGCTTAGCTGAGCCTGAGCAGGTGGCTATGACCACTCCACAACTGCCTTCAGTGCACCTGAAGAGGAGACTGATGACGCAGGGGCTGACAAGGGAAAACAACCACTCATTGATAAGGCCACTAGAGAGGATGAAGATGTGCTTATCACTGGAGTAAGGAAAGTTGAGTTCACCAGTATCGTCGAAGTGAAGAAGGAAAAGACGACTGAGAACCTAGCCGAGCTTCAGGAGGAGGTGATGAGACTCAGGGCTGAAAAAGAAGAAGATGCCAGAGCCCTGGCTAAGCACATCCGTTGGACCAAATCAGCGTACAACACACTTGCCAACAAAGAGTTGATACTGTTGAAGCGCACTATGGTGGATACGGCCAAATCAGTGAGGTTTGAGAGGAGGAGAACGAAGAAGATGCTGAGGCAAACATTGAAGCAGCTTGAGGAGAAGGATGAGCAAAGTGAAGAAAAGTTGAACCTTGTAGTGGAGAGACTTGCAGCTCAGGCTAGTGCACTCTTCACTCAGGCACTGAACGACTCAGCTGCCAAGTTGGCGCGAGAGTCAGGGAAGATAGCTCAGTCCTCTGAGTCAGCTGCTGCGATTTTGGCCAAGGCTACTGAAGAGTCGTCGAAGCTACTGACTGAGGCAGGCAGGATCAGCGGTGAGTCCTTGAAGGTGGAGGAAAGGATCACCAAGGCTGAATAAAGTCTCCAACATAATATGGAGGTCTTTGAAAAGAAGCTCAAAGCTGCCATCAGCTCAGTGTCGTATGCAGGAATAGGGATAGCCACAGGAGTTGATATGCTAAATGAAGGTATACAAGAAGTTCAATCACTTGCTGCCTTTGTTATCAATAGCGGACAAGACATGTTCCCATCCCCACCTGCCAAGGATGATGCCAAAAAGGGGGAAAAGAAGGGAAAAAGATCCCGCCCTGAGGCATCGGAGGCAAAGGCTCAAGGAGAAATAGAAGTGGCGGACCTTGAGGCAAACCCTGAGGGGAATGTTCTTTTTGTGCAGAAGTCAACCAGGCTAGCTGAAGCCGCAGCGGAGAAGGCTAGTGACCCTTCAAATGAAGTTCCTCAACTCCCTTCCAAATCAGTTTCTTCAGCAATTCAGAAATCTCCCCCGGTGAACACAAGAAAGAATCCAATCACTTACTCTGCGGAGACAGTGGCTGAATTATACGCTGAGGCATGGGGAGCCTCTACGGAGAAGTCTGAAGCTGAGCGCAGGGCTGACATTGCTCAAAAGGAGAAGATGCGCATACTGGAGAAAAAGGTTGAGAAGCTGACTGATCTCACTGATATGCAACAACGAGAATTGGATGATGTTGTGGTCAGTCTGCTTAGGAGGAAGAAGGTGAAGCCTTAGCCGCGCAAGTACAGAAAGAAGCCAACAGCTAGGAAATCAACTTTGCTACAAGTCAGAAGACCAGAGGTAGTTCAGAGGGAAGCTCTCGTTGATGAGTTCATCTCAGAGATGTTGAAGGAGTTCTGGGTTGATGCTAGGGATGAGTTTGTCAGGCTATGGTATGTGGTGAAGAAGTGGGGCGACACTGAAGACATCAATGCCCACTTCACTGACTATGTGATGGACAATCATCCTGAACTTTTTCAAAAGATTTTGGAAGAAGCTGAAGCAGCCCAAGTCCAAGTCAAAGCCCCTGAATTTGTTGCACGCCCACCCCCTCTTGTACCTGGAACTGGAAAGCACGATACGAAGGCCATCGTGACTGAAGTTTTGAAGATTACTAAAGCTGAAGGTTATGTGAACCAGCCTGAAAGGGTTGAAGAGCTGACGGTGAGAGTCTATGCTGGTTATGGACTCAAGCCTGAAATGAGATTAGTTTAGGGGTTCACATCCTTTCTTGTAATAGATTAGATTCATTGTAACCATTTCTATATCATTCAATGAAATTTGTTACTTTGCCCACAGACAAAAACTCATTGTCTATTTTGGCTGTTATTTAAATTATGTACTTTATCAAGAATTGCTCTAACACTGACTTATCTAATAGATATGATGTTGGGATATTTTTTAGTTTTGATGATTTTCCAAAACAACATGTAATAGGTTTGAAAGCAGTCAGGATAGTATCTTTTAGTTCAGGTCAGGCTAGATTAGCTTTCAGTAGAACAGGCTGTCAGTTGAGGGGGAACTCAGTGAGGGGGAACTCAGCAACACAGCCTGAAGAGTTCAAGATGACACCCAGAAGAACTGACTGAAGTCTTGCTTGCAACCTGAACCAGAAGAGAAGCCTGAAGGATGTCCCACTGAGTGTAAACCGGGCTGATCTAAGCTAGGTCATGTGGACCACTCAGTGAAGAGCATGATCAGGAGGATCGGTGCTGCACCAAGTAGGCCCTGAAGGAGTCAGGCTACTGTGGTCAGGGAAGTTTGTCATTCAGCCTTATGACAAACTTCTTGGAAATGATCTTCAAACAGTCTCTGAAGGACAACTACACTGAAGACGTTCAGTCCACTGAAGATCATCAGTCAGTGAAGGAGAAAGCTACCTAAAGTCAGTGGGTCTTAGTCAAACCCACTGAGTCAAAGATCCGTGAATCCAGGCCACGTGGACCAATCAGCACAAGGCAGCAACTCTGACACTGACAAAGGCCGCATTCCAAGAAAAGTGGTTGAAACCATTTAATGTTGGATTCAAATGTATCTTCCCTCCAACGGATACATTTGAATCCCCATTATAAATACAAGCTCATAGCTTCATTGTAAGGGTGTGTGAAGAAAATATACACCTACAAGCTGTGAGGGTGTGTTAGTTGTTAGGGAGTCATAAGGAAGTGATACACACCCACGACACTGACCTTTAGGGTTATCACTTATATTCATTGAGTGTCAAGCTTGTAACTCTTAGCTTAGAGAGGTTTTCCTAATCTTAGCTTTAAGGCTAACACATTGTAAAGGAAAACCTCACCTAGTTGGAGAAAGCCAAACCAAACTAAACCCTTTCAGAAGAATGTTAGGTTTGTAGTGAGGTGAGGAGAGGCAGCCCAGGGAGTGGCGTGAGTCCAGTTGTTAGTGCACCTTGGCACGTTAAAAACAAGAATCCCATGTAGTGGATTTCCTATTAAATCAGGCCGTGGATGTAAGAGCTTGAGTCTCTGAACCACGTTAAACTGAGTGTTTGTTTTCATTAAAGTATTTACTAAAGTGTTGTGAAAATCTGCTCACTGAGAGCATTGTTAAAAGAAAACTTTAGTTAAGCATTTGTCAGGGAGATCCAACTCACTGACTAAATCAGGCAAGGCACTCGAGAGTTCAGTCTCTCGAGTCACTGCCTTGTTACGAGACTGAGCTCGCAGGTCAGTTGCACTGACTTGAGTGCTCTGACTCGTAGCAACGCAGTGACTTGAGTATTCCGTCACTGAACTCAGTCAGAGTGCGGCGCGAAAGTTTTAAAAAAAAAATTGTGCTCCTGAATTCCCATTTTGCCCTTCGAAAACGGGACCATCATATGACTTTATGTTTCCTCTAAGTATTTTGAGGATCTTTTCAGAGTTTTGGCATCATCAAAAAGGGGAAAATTGTTGGGACAATGTCAGTTTTGATTAGATCCCAAAGCCCCTGAAAAGATGTTATGCATTTGTAGTCAGGCTAGTCTTGGATAGGTTTGTACTTAGGTATTTTACACTTCACAGGAACTCAGTAAGAGAAGTACTTACTAATGACAATCAAGACTGGAGCCTTAAGACGCAGAGCACCATCCTGAACATATGGTAGTCCTCTAAGCTGGCTGAGTAAGTGTCAATGATGAAGAGTATGACCCTGAGGTCATTACTAACTCAGTCCTAAAGGGAACAGGATGATACTGAGTAAATGGGAAAGACTTGGAGTAGAGCCAAGCAATGCAAAATGAATGTCAGCGTCAGGACAAGACCGTTGTGCTCGAGAAAAAAAGAACTTAATAAGACAAGCCTGAAGCCTAGGAATAAGTTCTGACATTCTCACCAACCTGATGATGTGGACCAATCCAGGAAGGACACGCACGTACGGACCCTGACATGAAGACTGACTTCAGACTGCACTTTCAACGGGTAAGCATTAAATGGAGCATTAAATGCTATTACCAAATCCATGCAAGGACGGCTGCTACATGGGAGATATGTCCGTTTGAATTACTCTACGTAGATGACTAGAAAGTTATCTCTTCCAACGGATAGTTTTCAAATCACCTATAAATACAGAAGACCTTGAACCCATTCAAGGTTACGGGAAATTTCCAAGCAAGAAATTACTCAAACTCTCAAGCTTTCAAAAGCATTCAACGTTTAGAAGAAGCACTCGAAACTAGTTAAATTTCCCAAGTGTTTCTTAGACTAGTGAGAGTTATTCTGTATTCCAAAGAGCTTTCAAGTATTATCATAAGCTTAGAGTAGTTATCCATCCTTAGCAAAGCTTAGTCTTGTAAGGATAATCACAACCTAGTTGGAATCAAACTGAAACCAAAACCCTAAGTCAGGTTTGTTGGTAGTAAGTTGTGTTTAGTGAGTTAGTAAGGAGTTTGTATAGGTCAGTAAGGATAGCTGATCTTGGTGCGCCTTGGCACGTAAAAAGCAAGAATCCCCGTAGTGGATTTCCTGTTAAATCAGGCCGTGGACGTAGGAGCTTGAGTCTCTGAACCACGTTAAACTCCCTGTGTTCTTACTGCATTGATACTGTGCTTACTTGTCATATTATATGTTCATTCATAGCATTTGGTGTTATCAGGCTTGAATCAATCAGCCTGATCATCAATCAGAGCACTGCCCTACTAATCACTATTTCAAAATTGAGTAAACAGGTTTTTCAGAAAGCAAACTAAACAAGACTATAAACTTTCAGGGCTCACGCATTTCCGCACTGAACTTGAATTGATAGTTAGCCAACTGACCCGCACTCAGTGTAGTCAGTAGGTGTGTTATCAGTCCTTAGTTCTTTATCACTATGAGTAAAGGGGACTCAGTAAGGTTTAAAGTCAGAAAAATTGGTATACGTGTATTCCCCCCCCCCCCCTCATACATGTATTCATTAGTCTTGTACCGGGACCAACAGTGTAGAGCGCTTGTTTACTACTTTGATTTACCATGGGTGACTTTATTCGCACGATGTTTATTTATTGGCATTAGGGCACCGTGTCCTGGTGATCCAGGTTGATGACATCCCCTTGAGGAAACTCGTAAAGGATTATCGTATTAAACCCCGCAGGTGGATTTAATCTGTACGACAACAAGGTTGAGTGGTACTACTCAAGCAATAATAGATGTTAATTAATTAAAGCAGTTAGAAGCTTTAATAATTAATGAACGTGCGATATCTTTAACACGGGGAATTGTAGAGTCTAATAAAAGTCCTGATTCAGTTCGGGATAGGACGGGGACGGGAGTGTAACATTAACTCTCTAGTGGAATAAATTAATGTTCATGGGCTAAATAATAATTTGGGCTGAACATAAGAGTATTTGGGCCTGTGAGGAGCCCAAACCCTATACCTTCTAATAGATCCCTAGTCTGGCCCATGAAACCTAAGGAGTATTTATAGAAGGACCTTAATTTCGTCCAAAACCTAATCACTAATAGCAGTAGCAACCGTTCTTGTGAAATAGAGTTTTGAGAAGAAGAAATTGGGAGGCACTTTTCTCCATGTTCGCTAGTTCGCTGTCCACTCGGTGTTCAAACGAGGTTAGGAGACAGACTAGAAGATCTCTAGTGGAATCAATGACTCGGTCTTCAAAGGTAACAAATCAAAACTCGTCTTTAGATGCATATTTAGATTTTATTTATTGATTGTACACATTTGGTATCAAACAACGATCTTGGGGATGGACCGCCTTCACCGGCGCGATCCATCAAGCTCGAAAGTAGTATTTTAATTTCTGAATCACGAAGATAAGTGCCCAAACTTATCTTCTCAATCAGCGAATAATTCAGCTCATTTTGAACCATCATTCTACTCAAGTAATCATCATCATTCTCTTGTCCTAGCAATGCTCCAATAGATCGCTCTTAAGCAGTTATGTAGAGTATCAATGGTCGTCTTGGTATTGGGGCGACAAGGACGGGCGGCTTCATCAGATAGTCTTTAATGCTTTTGAAAGCATTTTTACATGCCTCGTCCCACTTGTGTGAGTTTCCTTTCTTCATAAGGTAACTGAATGGTTGACATCTTCGAGCCAAGTTTGAGATGAATCTCCTTAAGTAAGCCAACTTCCCTTGCAAGCTTTTGAGTTCATGGATATAGCGGGGTTCAGGCATTTTAAGAATCACATCGATCTTCGCTTGTTCAATTTAGATGCCTTTTTGGCCGATGATGAATCCAAGAAATTTTCTCGAGGAGACTCCGAAGGCACACTTTAATGGATTCATCCTAAGCTGGTAATGCCTGAGGCGGTCAAAGATTTATCTCAAATCTTGCAGATGAACTTTTCTCTTTTTTCGATTTCATCACAAAGTCGTCAACATAACATTCGGTGTTCTTGTGGAGCATATCATTAAAAATCTTTTACATAGCTCGCTGATAGGTGGCACCAGCATTCTTCAAGTCGAAGGGCATCACCTTGTAACAGCAGATCCCTTTTGGAGTGCAGAAGAAGGTGAGTTCTTCATCATTAGACAACATGCGGATCTGATAGTAGCCTAATGAGTTATCCATGAAATATAAAGCTTCATGTATCGTAGTGGATCAATCATAAGTTCGGCGATAGGCAGCAGGAAATCATTTTTGGGACATGTAAGGTTAAGATCACAGAAATCAACACATACCCGAATCAGGACATTCTTTTTCCTTACAGGGATAATGCTGGAAATCCATGTAGGATACTTCACTTCTCGAATGAATCCCACTTCAATGAGTTTGTTCACTTCATTTTCAATTAATGGAACCAGCTCAGACCAAAATTGACATTGGCCTTGTTTGACAGGCCGAGTATCTTTCTTAATTGTCAAGTGATGAATTGCAACTTTTGGGGCCAACTCTGGCATTTCCTTGTATGACCATGCAAATATATCTCTAAAATCTTTCAAGAGTTCAACATATGCCTTTTCTTCTTCAATTGTCAATAAGGCACTTAAGTAGGTAGGTTGCGGGTCATTATCATCACCCAAATTGATTTCTTTCAACTTATCGACAGTGGTTTTAACACCTTCCTTAAGTTTTGGAGGGGCATCTTCAGCATCTTCCTCTACTACTAAAATATCATTAACTATGGTGATGTGATTCACTGTTGCAACATCTTCACCACCTTTCTCTCGTCTCCATATATCAATAGTTGGCCTTATTTGAGCATCCCTTCCTCTAACTAGGACCACCCGCGCAATATCATGGGTGTTGGTGATGAACCCATTCCTGGTCATCAAAGTCATTCTCCTTTGTAAAACTCTTTCATTTTCTTAAGTTATTGGCCTTTGAGAAATGGAGGCATTGACGAAGTTAGATGATAAAACACTTTCTCTATCATCGTCTTCTTTTTTACTGTAGATGGTCGTTTGTATTCTTGGCGTTAAAGTTTCTCTGTAGGATACAATCAAAGTAGTTCGTCGCCTCATACGAGATGGAATCAAGCTTCAAGTTTTTTAAGAATCTGAAGTTTTGAAAATTCCCAACTTACCACATTTATTTCTTTTGTGTGCCCTCAATCTTTCGAAGACAGATCCTGACTTACAATAGTCTGGCCCTAATCTTTCAAAGACATACCTGGAATTCCTCTAGTCTTTCAAAGACAGAAACTTTCTTCACTTTTCTTCCATTCTCGTCAAATACATCTTCTGTTGATGAGACTTTTCCTTCACTGATATGATTTGTACTTGAGTTTGCTCTTCTGATCGCGATGTGAATTGGGTTTTTTGCTGTGTGCCCTAAACCAACTCTAACATGCTTGGTGGGGGCATAGACACTCTTTTTTGCTATCTTTTGAGTTGTGTTAACTTCATGTTTTGGCGGCTTAATAACCTCAGGGGATGAACCTTTTGACACTGAACTTTTTTGTGGGTCATATCCAGCTCGGACTAGAAGTTTGAAGGCTTTAGGGCCATATGATTTTAACATCACAGCTTCAGCTATTTCTCCATGTTCCGTCTTAGCTCCATAAATTGGAGAGGTAAACCCTTTGAGCGATTGTGAAGAAGGTCTTTACGCATCGAGTTTAGTCAAGGGCAATGTCAATTCCTCAAATGCCTCAGCAATTTTGACACATTTGCCTTTGTCAACACGAGATAGGTACATTTGCCTCACCCTTTGTAGCTTGCTCTTCTTTGATTGTCTCTTGTGATGAGTCTTCTTCTGCTTTAGTTGTACTCCTGGAGTAGTATTTAGCCTTAGCGAAGTATGACTCGGCTTGAGTGAAAGGTTTGGCATCACCACACACTCTTTTTACGTCACCGTCTTTAAAGTATTTGAAACATTAGTGCATTGTAGAAGGTACTACACCAAACTCATGTAACCACGAATGTCCTAGAAGCATATTGTATGATGTCTTTACATCCATCACATGGAAGAGTGCGGTCGAGACCATCTCGTCAATTAGCAAGTCTAGTGTGATTGTGCCGAGAGATCTTTGGCCCTCTTGGTTGAAGTCTTGGATCATCAGATGACTATTGCCGAGTTCTTCCATATGGGTATATCCAACTTCCTCATTATCCTCCAAGGCAGGATGTTTACTCCCGAACCTCCATCGATTAACTTACGGTTAACCTTTTGACCTTTGGTGTAGCCTGTTACGAACTACGGTCGGTTATGAGGTTGTGATCCAAGCAATAAGTCTTCCTCCGTGAAGCTCATAGTTAGTGCACACTCTTCAGTTTCACCACATTTATGTCCTCCAAGTGGACAAATCTCATCCACATTCACCATATGACATGAGACATTGTCATAACCATCATCTCATTCAATATTGACAAGATTCGCAGTTGTTTCTTCTTCTACCAGGATTGTTCCTTGCTCAACTAGTTGCATAACTTTATCTTTGATGATGAAGCAATCTTAGATTGGATGACCCACCAGCCGGTGATACTTGCAGTACTTCGGGTTATTAGTACGGCCAACTTCTTCTGGTCGTTTTATTTCTGGCAGCTCGATGATCATATTTTTCACCATATCATCGAATATTCCTGAGACATTAGAGTCCAAGAATGGATATTATATCTGCTGCATCTCTCTTATGGTCTTTCTTATTTGTGCTTTTTCTGAGACGACAAATTTTCCATTATCATTTCGTTCTTTCTTGTTCATTGAGTACTTGATAGTCTTGGCATTTTGCATGGGCTTCCTTATGAGAGGCTTTGACGAAGATTTTGTCCCCTTTCGTGGGCTCTTGCTTATTTTTTAACCTTCGAGATTCTGAGATCGGTGATCCGCTGGATCCACTTACGGCCATGCTTAGCTCCATATCGTGAGCTCTTGTTGCCAATTCTTCAAAGGTTCTCGGTTGGATGCCTTGAAGAATGTATCAAAGACCTCATTGCATCCCTTGGTTGTACATTTCTAACGCGAAAGTCTCGGATAATATGTCTTTGCATTTAGACTTAGGTTTCTCCATCGATTAATGATATCAATGACAAACCCCTCTTTCCATTGATGCAAGTTTGTCAACTCGATCATACTTACCGTTCTCCTCGTACTGTAAAAGCGGTTTAAAAACTCTTGCTTCATCTGACCCCAACTATCAATGGAGTTAGCCTCCAAGTCAATGTACCAGTCGAATTCATTGCCTTTCAAAGATCGGACGATCTGTTTGGCAAGATGATCCCCGTAAGTTCCAACGTTGTCGCACGTTCTGATAAAGTAGGCTATGTGCTATTTTGGGTTTTCCTTACCATCAAATTGTTGGAATTTAGGAGATTGTTAACCGACTGGCATTTACATATTATTGATCCTTTTTGTGTAAGGTTTGATGTAGCTGAATGTCGATTTGGAGCTATCATCGAATTTCCCTTTCACTGTCTCTAGAATGAACTCCCTGAGTTGATCAACTTGTATCCCTCCATCTAACGAGATTTGCAGTTCCTTGGCAGTTGCCTCAGCTTCAACAATTTGGTGTTTGGTTGAGGTCCCCTCATCATCGTGGCCCTCAACTTGCTTTCCATGAATATGGCTTGTATTGCCGTTATCCACCCTATTCATTAGGTTGGCGATCAGAATGTCCTATTTTCTAACATGCTCCATGAGTCCTGCAATGGCCTTGAGCAAGCTGTCAAGTTTTTCATCAACTGTTGAGGCATTCGTAATCATAATTGGCACTACGTTTAAGTTTGAAAAAGAGCATGGCGTAGAGCATGCGTAATTGATCTCCCCATCTTCAATAATGTAGGGAGGCTCGTTCATAGTTGTCCCAACTGATGGGCCTTCTTCCAAAGATGTCTATGTCGATGACTTTTTCGATATACTTCTTGTAACGAAATTGACATTGGGAGCCTTCCAAGGTTTGGTCCGTGGCAAAATAATCTTGCGAGGAGGAGTCATTCCAACAGCCTTAAGTTCGTTTGAAAAGAGAAAGGATAAGAGGTAGAGTATGTCCCACTGGGCGTGCCAAATTTGTAACGACTGATTTTGTGGAATTAAATAAAAAAAACAAGAAAGTGTTTACAATTGAATTTCTTTCTGATCAAAATGTAAACGTTGCGGATTCCGAACTCTAGATTTGTTCCTCTAATTCTTCTCTTTTGTTTGATTTTGACTTCGTTGATTTTCCGGGCAAAATCCTTGTTTTGATCTTATTTGATCTTGGATTTATGGACTTATAACGTTAATCTGAGGGCTTTGCGCCTTATTACAGATTAAACATTATTTTGACGACTTTGTAGATGAACTTCTTAAGCTTTACAAAGAACACCTTTAAATTTATTGAAGACCCTTGATGAAGACCTCTGATGAAGAATGTCTATTATGAAGAACGCTTTTGATAGAGACCTTTGAGAAATATTGATCCGAGAGGTTTCGCGCCTTAATCTCAGATCAAACGTTGTTTCTCGCCAAAGTCGTGAAGAACGCCTTTGAAGCCACGAAGAACACTTGCAGAGAGTTCTGAAATCCTGAAGCTTCTGACTTGCTGTTGTGTGGAAAATGAATGAATGAATGAATGAAGACACTCATTTATAGGTGCAGAATTTGATGAGCTTGAAAAGATTTGATGTTATCCACTCATTTAACTTATTGGACTTTAGAGGCCCAAATTTATTAGGCTTTAGAAGCCCAATTTAATTTACTAGACGGGTCCGGTTAAATACCCCTCCATCTTTAATACATACGCCCCTTTATTAGTTCACCGAACTGATAATTATATTATTAGTAGATACACTCCACCAGAAATTTCAATCTTGCCATTTTTTAAAAAAAAATTCTTCTCCCCTCAATACACCCTAATCCAGACATGAAGAAGACGTTTACAGAAAATGCCACTACAACTACCTTCACATATCCGCTACGACTACCAATCACATAGAAATAGACAGCACGCGAGCAACAGACGTGGATTGGTTACGACTTATGAGCAGCAGCGTAGTTTGGAGCAGATTTGCTGATAATATTTCCCTCAAACATTTCATCGAGCAGGTTGCGTGCGTGGATGATTTGCACCAGACTTGATCAAGCAGGGGCTGCACTGAATTCAAACTAGTGTTGTCCGATCTCATCGACCATCAAGCTTGGTGAAAGAGGTAATTAGTTGAACTACCAGCACTGAAGCAGCCCGATCTGAATGCATCGACCAATCTCTACCTCCAACATTGAATTTTCTATACTATGATCCACGAAAGCCAAATAATTATCATCACTCCACAATTTCGAAGCCTAAAAATTTAGTAAAGCAGTAACATAATGTTGTTGATTTCTTTTTCAAATGAAGAACTAATCATCACATAAGATTTTCAAAAATAGAGTATACGCATGTATCCTAAAAGGCTCAAAGACCATTCATAGTTGTAATAATGTGTCTTCTTTTGTCCTTTCACTATCTCCAACACACCAAGCTATATACATCAGATTTTTCAGAAAATCTGCCTTATGTATCCACTTGGAATCATTGTACTGTGTTAGCAATAGCATAAATAGATAAACTAATAATTTAACAACAGGTTGCAAGAATTCAATTAACTATTTGGATTTTGTTTTCACTTTCAGGCATCTGGAACTGGAAAGCAATTGGCTGCGTGGAACGAAACATCCATTGCTGGGAACCTTACAAAATGTACAATAATTATAGTCTCGAACGAACATCAATCGGGCCCAAAACTTCCTTGCGCACTTTATACGCAGAATTTAAGGGTTAATGGCACAAAATTCCCTCATGATTTTAAAATATTGTGTGAAATTCCCTCATGTTTGGAAACTACCCAGTGATGAGAAGAAACTTTTGTATTATGTGTTAAGAAGAAAAGAGCGGCTGAAAGCCTGAAAGGGGCTGGGGTGTATGGATCGTAATAGTTAGATTATTTTTTGGGCATATAAGTAATTTAATAAATATATCTATACTATATTAAAAAGTGACAAGAGGTTGAGAAACATTTTTGGACAATTTTGTCCTTAGCATATTTTAATCTTTACTATTACACCCAACTACATATATTCATTTATTTTATGTTTCACTTTTTAATATAGTATAGACTAATTAGCCATCATTTTTGTCGGGTACTCCTCTATTTTCCTATGAAGCCAGCTTAATATTTTTCTATTTCTGTAATTATAATATAAATTATGCTTATCTATTTTATAGATTATCGTAATAGCATGAGTGGTAGCAATTAACGATTCAGAACTCGAATTTAATTTTTCTGACATTGAGTTCATTCATTCATATGTTCAGATATTGTAGCTCTCTCTATTTTCAATTGCAAAATATGTCGAATAGTTCTCTTTGATTTGATTAGTTTCACTAAAAAAAAAAGTTAATTTGTCATGAGTGGTAGCAATTAATAATTCAAAACTCAAATTTAATTTTTTTGAATATGAGTTCGTTCATTCATATATATCTAGCTCTCTCTATTTTCAATTGTAAAATATGTCGAATAGTTCTCTTCAATTTGATTAATTTCACAGTAAATGTTAATTTGTTATATTCTCTGTTTTTCCAGTGAAGTGTTCGGTTTTAAGTGCGACCAACGTAAGGAGATGGACTAATGATTGATGAAGTAACTCAGAAAGTTGCATAATGTGCTCAAAAAAAAATATGAAGACTTCTTCTGATACAAGATGTCATAATAACTAAGCAACAATCATACCAGAAAAGCTGAGAGGGTTGGTGAGAGATGTAATAGAAACAAGGAGGTCGTAGTTAATTAGTTGTGAGGTATATGTTTATTAGTGGATTATTATTGGGCTCAAGTTCAAAATTCAAATACTTCATGTTTTCTATAAGTTAACAATATCTTATTCTTCTTAATTTTGATGTTAACAGTCACATACACTTGACGAGAGCAATCTTCAAAACAACTTCTTTTATACATTCATGACAGAAGCTCGGATAATGAAAGACGATAGGAGAGCTTTTGAAAATTATTAATTACAAACTTTAGATAGTTTTAACTATTAATTTTTATAGGAAGAGTATTATACAAATTGATTTATTAATACAATGTTTTTAAAACATTTTTTATTCATCCAAGAATAGTATTATTAATCAACTATTCTATTTTCCAATTCTCCGACTTCTCATATATACTAACAAACGTGGCAAGATCAATCATAGATGTATCTAGGATATTTAATTAAGAATCAAAGAAACTTGCTTAATTTCTTTAATCAAGAAAATGATTTAATAAATTATAATTATGATATATATCTTTCAATTTTAAAACTAAAAAATAAAATTTAAAACCAGTACAATATAAAAATTAGAGCTTTTTGTATTAAAAAACTAAAAAAATCTAAACAAAATATTTATAATTCATAAATCGTTTAAAAAATTATCAAATAAAATTTAAGAACACACCTACATCAAATAAGATACCATGATGATGTTGACAACCTAAAAATTATACTTGAATGTAGAAGATCACGTGACAGATAATTTTTCGATCTCTCTTAAAAATTATTTTTATGTTAAATTTATTGAAAAATCCTTGTGAATTACATATATGTGTATAAGCGAAGCCTCTACACAGTTTTCTTGAAAAATTAGAATATTGAAATCTTGATTTTTAAATTTTTTTTATTTTTTTAACTAAATTACATACAACGTGCAACGCACGTGTATACAACTAGTTATAATAAAAGAGAATTAAGTGGGGTGTATATACTAAAGATGGAGGGGTATTTAACCGGGCCCTTATTAGATTTTAGAAGCTCAATTTAACTTATTGTACTTAAGAAGCCCAATTTAACTTATTGCACTTTAGAGGCCCAATTTCATTCATTAAGCTTTAGAGACTCAATTTGATTTATTGGACTTTTGAAGCCCAATTTAATTTATACCAACCAATTTATTTATTTAGGAATTAAATGTATATAAATTCCAATTAATAAATAATAATTTTAATTGATATTTAAAACGTAGTTTCCATGTGTCGCTTTTTAATTGAGTGCAACTTTAACTTGCTTACAATAACCATTAAGTTTAAAGTATTAAATTTAATAAAAAAATATTTAAATTATTAAATATTTGACAAAAGTATCAAGTACTTCACAAAAAGTATAAAAAATTGGATAGTGACTTATGAACTATTTTTATATAAAATTTACATTTTGATTAACTAATATGTCAATAATTCATGAGTTGGTGATGATATTACTAACATGGATCCATAATTTATGATTCATATAAATCTCATCCTAATATATAGATTTTTTAATAATTCCCGCGCTATATACGTGTGATCTGTACTAGTATTTGTATATTTAAATAAATAATTAAAAATCAATTATTCACTTCAGTACAAAAAATTCGGTTCATTTTGGATGTAGTTCAATTAGATACAACCCTACGTCATTCCCCCGAAATAAAAGGACGCTTATGTAAAAAAATTGAAAAGTTGATAATAATAAAATTCAAATAATATATATATATATATATATATATTATAAAATAAAAAGAATTCCCATCTTTTATTAAGAAAAAAAAAAAAGGAATTCCATCTTGAATTGAAAGACAGTTAATAAAAATACATAAACAAATTCATTTTGAAGGTTGATAGGATTGATCACCACGTGCCACTCTAACACCACACATGTCGTCTCCACAAACTTCACCGTTCTCTCTTCTGCTTATGCTTGTTTCTTCTAACCCTCATCCAGAGTCGAATTGTTGGTTGCAGAAATTAAAAAAATGGCGAAGAAAGTTGTTTCTGTTGGACTAATTCACAAAAAGAAAACGAAGCCCATCAAAAGGAGACATCTGAAATTAGTGTTCAAAAAATTGTTCAACTACATGAAATCAGACACTTTCATGTATGCTCCATTAGCATCAGCCTCTCCTCCTAATTTTGGTAAGAAGCACTTTTTATTTGCAAAAATTGATATTTTTGCAATTTAAAAATTAAAATTATGTGGTGAATGTGTTTGCAAATTGCAATCTATAATTCTACATTGGCAGATGGAGAAATGAAGATGAAGAAAGGGGTAGTAGAGGATGATGCAAATTATCTAAAAAGTGACTGCTACATGTATGCTCCATTGCTGGAAATGGAATCTGCTATTGCAATAGGTACACATCTTTAACTTCTGAGTACTTTTTAAGCATTTGCAAACACACCTTAATTAACATTTCACTTCGGAATTCTTTATATATTATGCTGCACCAACTCTCATCATGTTTCATTTTAAGTGATATTATACTAGACGTTTTATTTCAAAAAATTTGTCGCACTTGGTATATTAGAACACCCAGAACGGGTATTTAAAAGGGTGTTCAATGGTTGGATGGATGAAATGGAACATTTAAACCATTGTGGATGAGAAAGAAAAAAAAACATTTAATTACTCTATTCAACCTTTTTTGCAATTTTTTGTTTTGTATTTAACTCATGATGAGTGGAGTGGAGATGTATAAAGTGAAAATAGTTTCAGTAGGACACATGAACAATGATATAGATGAATGAATAAATGTGAGTCTTTAAATAAAGATGATGTGGAGATGATACATGGGAGAGAGAGATTGTGGATGCTCTTCGCCTGGATGTTTCTGGAATAATTTCACATCATCTAAAAGCCCGAACTTGTAGAAAAGTGTGAAATTAATTCATTTAATTTTTTTCTCTTACAGTTTCATCTCTATAGTTATATTAGTTTGCATTTTCATCCTTGTGCGATGTTATATTAGTCTGCATTTTCATCCTTGTGTCCATTTGTGTTGTATGGTGCAACTGGTAATGACTCATTATTCAATTCTTGGACCAGAGGAAAAAAATGGAAGCCAGATGGAAGCAAGAAGAGGGGAAGCAGGGAGCTATAATCCAGTGCAGCGGGTTGTGCTTCATCGTACCATACTGCAAAAGACAACAGTAGACCAAATACTGCACCAAAACTGTCGCCCTTCGTCTGTACCAGGTTACATATTTCTACAATTTTAATGTGTTACAAAATATTTAAGGGGAATGAGATGTTGATTTATGCCAAGTTAGGTGATATTAATTATAATGTTGTCTGAATATGAATACAGGCATTTGAAGTGTTGTCACAATTCACAATTAAGGAGCAAGATATCAGAGTGTTGCATATTTTAGTACATACTTGTAGTTGTATATTTCATTGTAATTACTCAACCCTCTTAATCAAAGTAGTGCAAATGTCTTAGATTGATCCGAGTAAAGTTGAGCTAATATTAATTTGATTGATCTATCTCATATTTTCTTTGGGTACAAAATTCCATTCCAATTAATATATATATATATATATATATAGTCCACCTACGATGGTTCTTGCAAATAATAATTACAATTTTCGGTTTCTAACTCAAAGCCACAAGTTATACACACAGCACCAAGTTTTGTTGATAACTTAATACACTCCTCCCTTAAAATAATCAAACTATTAACAAAAACCTACAAGTTTTTGTTAATAGTTTGATACACTTCTCCCAATGTTTGGAAAAAAAAAAGTCGAGAACTTAACAATTTTCGAAAAAGTTATCCAAAAAATTTCCGGAAAGGTATATGTTGGAATATTTTTTATTTATTTTTCAAAAATTGTTAATATTTCAGTTTTATTTGTAGATTAACAAAACATGGACTGTATGTAACTTGGCCTAATTCAAATTGTTTTGGCCAACCATAACTCCAACGGCCCAGATTATTTGCATCAGCTGTCCGGAGGAATACACGGAAATTATTTTTGAAATTTTTACAATTTTTCAAAAAAAAAAAAAAAAATTTGAACAGAATACACAATACTTCGATTTTTTTTCGAATTTATGTTTATTTTTGGAAAAAATTTCGAAAAAATAGGTAGTGTGTTTATCTTCTTTAACAAGGAAGCTGGTGCAAATAACCGTGGGCAATTCCAAAACAGAGTTGAAGACTCTGCCCACTGTCGCGTGTTTAATGGGCCATATCCTATGGCTATTATTTATTTGGGCCCAAAGTACTGGGCCATATCGTATATCTGTTATGGATTGGACTATATACCTCTCCATCTTTATTAGATACCCCCACCCACTTAATTACCCACCCTATTTTAAATAAATATTAAATATACCCCCATTAATATATCTACATTATATTACCCTTACTCCTAATACCTCTCTTACTTATTTGTTTAAAGAGTTGATACACCCCCACAAACTTTTTCCTGTCATAATATTTACACTGCTTTTGATATCCATTTTAGCATCGACAAATCGATGAGCCACCACCAACAACGAGCCGCCGACAAAGCCCCACAAAATTAAATTAAACTCTTCTCTATCGTTATTTTTTTGTCCTTCTATACGTCGACACGAACCAAGCGCTTCTGCACGACGAGATGAAGCGTTGTCTCAGGACTCACGGCGGCAAAACACCGACAACGACGAGATTTCGCAAACAATGATTTCAAAAAAATAAAAATGGTTTAAAATTTTCGAACCTGGTTTTTCGAAAAAAGGTTAGGGTTTCGAAAAAGACTTGTCGAAAAATGACAAATATTTCGGCAAAATATTTTCGAAAATCTATATTTCGACAAGATTTTGTCGAAATCCTAACCATATTTTGACAAGTTTTTGCCGAAATCTTAACCATTTTTCGAAAAACCAGGTTCGAAAAATTAGAATCGGGATTTTTTTCCAGAAAAATATAGCAATTGCCCTTAAAGAATTAAATCTCTGTTATATGCTTTACTAAATATTGGTCAAATGGTGAGGCTTAGGTTGAGGTGATTTGATTGTGTCCGCGACAAAGTAATCCTGGTTGCGTGTTGTTTTACTCAATTACCTGCACATGCTTGCTTCACCATTGTAATGGAACAAGAAACTAAGGTTACATCACCATTGTAAAGATGATAAAATGGTGGACAAGATGAATTTTCTATTCTCTTCCCGTATCTTCACCGATTCTCTTCTTGTGTTTGTGTACTATCTTGTGTCTTTTGGTATTCTAGTGGGTGTATCTATTTTTTTTAATTATAAGGATATAAAAATCATTTATATAATATATTATAATAAATAAAAAATAGAGTGGGGGTATCTAATAAATATGGAGGGGTATATAGTAGAACCCATCTGTTATTTGTTTGGGCCCAAATTACTGAGCCATATGGTAATGTCTGTTATTTATTTGGGCCAAAGTTATATACAGTCCTACATTTTGTTAATACATCCCACCAAAAAGTGTTTGGAAAATTTTTTATTCCGAAAAAAAAAAAAAAAAACACTAAATATATGAATTTTCGGAAAAAAATTCCAAACATTTTTTTTGGGTGAGGTGTATTCACAAAACATTGGACTGTATTTAATATGGGCCTTTATTTGTTCCCAAATTACTGGGCCACATCTTATACATATTCAACTTCAAGCCCGTATGTCTAGGCCCTTCAATTTAAGGGGCCAAATCGATATAAATTGAGCTCAGATTTGAAGATATAGTAACTGTAAGGTGTATATCGATTTATGTATGTGTTGTGTTTGCACGCTTGCTTTATATATAAGTATAAATATAATTGAGTAGCGAAGCCATGTGTGGATAGCGAAAGGTCCTTTGTTCTTAACTGCACTGAGGGGACTTGTACATTTAATGAGGCACACGTGCATGGCCTCTTCATTCTTCGTTGTCACCACATTTTCATGCATCTCTCTATTATTATTATTATTATTATTATTATTATTATTATTATTATTATTATTATTATTATTATTATTATTATTATTATTATTATTATTATTATTGTTATTATTATTATTATTATTATTATTATTATTATTGTTATTGTTATCATTATCATCAATTGTCTCCATCTTTAGCTAGGTTGCCCAAACATGTGGTTCTGCTCACAAGGCTTCCGAGTTTAAGCTTCCACATTGGTGATCATCGATCATCTATTTCTAAGTTTTCAACTTTACATATATACATAAGATAAATCTCTGGTAAATCAGTTTAATTGTTTAGCTCAAAATAGTATTAATTGTTTTATTAAACATTATAACTGTCAAACTAACTTATACACTATTTTTTAATAAAACAACTAACAATACTAAGAAATACATCCTTATTAATACTATTAGGGAGTTTCTTTTGTTTATGTGTCGACTTCTGTCTGGTGCATTTTGTTTATGGGTCAAGTCTTACGTGACATGATTGTGTATCACTTTATCATATGTGTCATTCATGTGGCATTATAATCTTTCATAAGAAGAAGTCTAATAAAAAAAATTGGTTTTAGATGGATTTGAACCAAGGACCTCATTAGTATTTTTTTTATTATGTTTACCAATTAAACTAACTATTAATTATTTAGAAATTTAAATATTTATTATATATAACTTGAGTTAAAAAAATATATGTGTCTTTCTTCTAAAATCCTCTTGGTTATTTGCAATTTAACTATCACAAACTCTATTTTTTCATTCCTTCTTTGTCTTTTTTTTTTTTCAGAATATTTTAGTGTTGTTTCTCGATTATTTGTCCACACATAAATGTCTAATTGCTAATATTTGGCGTTTAATTTATTTTTAAAGATAATTTTTTCTTCATATAAACTCTACTTTTTTTCTCTCTTATGTTTATTTTCTATGTATTGCAAATTGAAGGGTGAAAAATTTCAAGGAGAATTTTATGATATCTCTGGTGTGTTTTCTTTTCTTTCTTAATTTCATTTCTGACTTAATAATATTTTTTTAATAAATTATATTATATAATGCTATAATATTAAATGATGTGATGATGTGTTAACAAAATATAAAATTTTAAATTAATTTTGCTAGCAACCCGCAAAAATTGCGGTTACTCATCAAGTATAGAATGTAAACCAGTTCGGTGGTTAGATTTGTTCGTAATAGACTTTGTCATCCATATGCTTATCGTCATATGAGCTTCATTAAATTTATAACCATTGTAAAAAAAAGTTATGTATGCATAATGTGAAATAAAAACTAGGAAGAATATACTGGCAAAAATTTATTTTAAAAGAAGGGTCTTAATTGATTCCTTTTATTAAGAATAGGGGCTTATTTGATTTTATTAAAAAAGAAAGAGAATATGAATGTACAAAAAATAAAGTTGAGGGTCCTATTTGATCTGAGGTGCGGCTTCTCCTTTGGTTTTTTCCGACAAGTGGTGGCTGAGCTTCAGTTTCCAGCAACAAGGAGCTTGCTATTTCGGACGGAGCTTCGAAATTCCGGCGATGCTTTCCAGTCGACGGCCATGGCGACGAGTAACAGCTTCCATCAATTCCTCACAGCAGTTTTCCGGCAAAGAGCTTTGTCTCCAGCTCCGGCGAATTTCTACTTCTTTTTCTGCCGTCGAAAGCTTTCCGGCGATGACTTTCTTTCTCTCTCTTCCATGAACAAATTTCCAGTAACAATGGAGTTTTCCGGCGAACTCCATTAATTCCGGCGCGAAGCTTCTCCCGCGACAATCAATTCGAAGCTTTTCCGACGACTTTTCTTCTTTCCATTTAGCAATTTCTGGCCACTTTCTCTCTTTATCGTGCTTTCTTTTTCTCTCATTCATCTTACCAATTCACGTGAACGGTAAACATCTGAATCAATTCTTAAGTTATTAAATTCCAAGACATATAATAGTAGGCCAAATATACAAACAATGGGTGGATGTTGATTAGGACTAGTAATATTTTGATTATAATTTTAATTTTAATAATATGTAAAAAGGTTTTATTGAAATATTAAATGTTAATTAATCTTATATATTATTTTAAAGTAAAAAGGGTATTTTTGTTATTTTATATTTATTAATATAATTTATTAGTAGGGCGATACAGTGCGATTGCAATATGCATAGGGCAAACGCTCTAATGTAAAGTGCAATCCATTACAAAAAATATTATACGTTGGATCTTCAATCTAACGGTAATTAAAGGGTTTACTGACGTCAGAAAGGGTGAAAGTCTTACTGACCGTAGAAGAGCCCTTCTTTTGTTTATGTGTCGACTTCTGTCTGGCACATTTCGCTTATGTGCAAAGTCTTACGTGGCATGATTGTGTATGTGACATTCATGTAGCATTGTGATCTTTCATAAGAAGAAGTCTAATAAAAAAATTGGTTTTAGATGGATTTGAACCAAGGACCTCATTAGTACTTTTTTTTATTATGTTTACCAATTAAGCTAACTATGAATTGTTTAGATATTTGAATATTTATTATATATAACTTGAGTTAAAAAATATATGTGTCTTTCTTCTAAAATTCTCTTGGTTATTTGCAATTTAACTATCCCAAACTCTAATTTTTTTTATTCCTTCTTTGTTTTTTTTTCAGAATATTTTAGTGTTGTTTCTCGATTATTTGTCCACACATAAATGTCTAATTGCTAATATTCGGCGTTTAGTTTATTTTTAAAGATAATTTTTTCTTCATATAAATTCTACTTTTTTTCTCTCTTATATTTATTTTCTATGTATTGCAAATTGACGGGTGAAAATTTTCAAGGAGAATTTTATGGTTATCTCTGGTGTGTTTTCTTTTCTTTTTTAATTTCATTTCGACTTAATAATATTTTTTAAATAAATTATATTATATAACGCTATAATATTAAACGATGTGATGATGTGTTAATAAAATATAAAATTTTAAATTAATTTTGCATATAGTATAGAATGTAAACCAGTTCGGTGGTTAGATTTGTTCATAATAGACTTTGTCATCCATATGCTTATCGTCTCGTAAGCGTCATTAAATTTATAATCATTGTAAAAAAAAAAAGTTATGTATGCATAATGTGAAACAAAAACTAGGAAGAATATACTGGCAAAACAGAGATGAATTCAAGTTTACGTAAACTATTTTTTTTTTAAATATCGTTGTTATGTATACATATTATAAATAAATGAGTGTTATTTCTAAAAAGTCAAACTTTTTTTTAAAAGTGTCATTTTTTATATATATAATACTACCCCCGTCCCGTAATACTCTTCACAGATGACTTATTTTCGTGTTTTAGCGAGCGAATATTTTATTGGTATTTAAAATGATAAAATAATTTTTAAATAATTTGATAATAGAAGAGATATAGATCTATCATACCCTACCTTAAAAATTATTTTATTATTTTAAATACTAATAAAAAAATTGTTCGTTAAAATACAAGAAAGAGTCATCCGTAAAAAAATGCATATGGATGGAGATAGTAGTAACAATTGAAAACAAAAAGTCAAAATTCAGAGAAGACATGCTCAAGAAATAACAGACTTGAATGGATAATATTATATTGAGAATATCAATAGGGAATAAGTAACCTACTAGTTCGATTTTGCAGGTGATGATTTCCCCCTTTATTCCAACTCTACTACTCTAATTTATAGTACTTGGGCGTGTACCTAGGCGACCTATGCTATGCAACGCTGGTAAAATTGATCACAAAATTAAAGAGGATTAATGCTTCAAAGTTGAATACTATTGTTTAATCGAACGGCCATGATCAATTCAAACCAGATGCCTGTAAAACTAGGCCATTAACAACGTTTCAAATGAGGAAAAAAAAAAAGAGAAAATTAAAGATTGAGAAAATGAAAACAAGAACAAATGATTTACGTGGTTTGATGGTAAATATCTAAACTCATGGATGATACAAATATGTTTTACTATGATAAGTTAATTACGGAGTAAAAAGTTCATGCCCTTACATTTTGGATTCGGTTTTATAAATGACACATTTCATTGATCGCTACCAAATACTATAATTTTTTTGTTTTTTTTTTTAAATTGAAACTCTAAATTTATCATCGTTAGCAACAATTTAAGTTAATTAATGTTGGAACATGCAACATATGAATCTTTTCTACAAATTGGATAATAAAGTATTTAACATGCGTTATTGTGTGTCGGCAATAAATCGCAATTGTCGGGGTTAAAGAGCGTCCATGTGACGGGAGACCATGTGAACATTTTTCTTCTTTCGAAATTCAATGATCTAATGATACTTCTTCTTTAGTAGAATATTCCAAAATAAATATAAAATAAAATATGGGAATAGGCTATCGTTCATTAAAATTAATCAACATAATTTAATCGTATGATTTTCACCCTCTTACAAAATTATTAAGTTGAATACACTTTCTTTTTTTTAATGAATATAAGCATTAAACTAACCACTTATCTCACTTTCAAAAAAAAAAAAAAAAAAAACCACTTATCTCACATAGTATAAATTCGTCAATTAACTATTAAAAATTTAATTAGTGGATAAGATAACAAATTTAATTAGTGGATAAGAAAAAAATTAGAGATCAGTAAGATAATTTATTTTGAATTTAATAATTGTTGTGATTACATTACATTACATCATGTATTCGTAATTTCGTTTAGTGTGTGTGATGTCCGATTGGGAGTCTTCCCTCTTCCCCATGTTTTCCGGATCATGCCAATTTCCACTTTTTGCTTGTGCCCCGGTTCTTCATTAATTTTGCCTATATCCTAACTTTTAAGCCTAGATGGATAGATAGTATATAGTATTCAACTATATATAATATGATGTTGATTAATTAGTGGAAAAAAATATCAACTTGTATAATTAGATGGTTGTTTTGTGGATGGGAGGAAAGAAGAGGTCTCAAAAGTCAAGATCAGGATGACAAGTTTGACTTCTAAAGCGATTATGCATGTTTGCTTTGGAACATTGTGGAATTTGAAATTCAGGCATGTTTGTTTGTGGATATTTAAAACTATGGAATGAAGGATATAAGATCCACTCCTCAATGTATTGGGTAAATATAAGCAATTCTCTTTAAAATTTCATATTATAAGTTTTTAGAAAAAGTTTACTCATCCAAAATTATTTTTATTATTATGTACAATATTTTTAAGCATTATTAATAAATATAATATATTTTTAATACAAATAATTTTTAATGATAGCTTTTATTATCAATTTATTTTTACGAAACCATATGCTAATAATAATGACTATATTTATTACTATTAATTACTATTATCAAAATCATTACAATTTTCATTACGTCTAAGAAAGCAAGTATTCCTCAGTATTTTAGATTCATAAATAACAAAATATATTTATATATATATATATATATTTTTTTTTTTTTGTTTACTTTTTACCACTGGACACTACTACACATTTGGACTTGGAGAGCAAAGCTTGGAGAGCGATTTTACATAATTATATTAAAAAAAAAAAAAACTAAGACAGCGGTTATTAACCGCTGTCCTAGGGTTAGTCTAAGAGAGCGGTTAAAAACCGCTGTGTAAGATGGGAGGTGCAAAAAAGCGGTTAAAAACTGCAGTCTAAGAGAGGACTTACAGAGCGGTTTTAAACCGCTGTCCAAGTGGTACTTGGATAGCGGTTTTTAACCGCTCTCTTAGAATTTTACTTGCATAGCGGTTTTTAAACGCTCTCTTAGCCTTTGACCCCCATTTACCCCCTTTGACCACCGATTTAATCCCTAGACGCGTAATTTCTTCCTCCCCTACCACACAGACGCGACCTCACCCCCACTGCCGCCGTCGAGCTTCCTCCCCCACCCCACAGCCGTCGAGCTTCCTCCCCTGCCGCCGTGACGCCGCCCAGCCACCGTCGTGACGCCGCCCAGCCACCGCCACTCTCTCCGCCGCTGCTAGTCCGCCGCTCAGCCTCCCCCGACGCGACATTGCACCGCCGCCGCCCCTCCACCACCGCCCTCTCCGCCGCCTCCTCCAGGTATGTATATAATATGTATTTTAAATGTATTAAAATATATATATATGTATATGTGTATATATATATATATGAATATGTAATATATGAAAATGTAATGTATGAACATGTATATATATGTATATATATATATATGAATATGTATGAATATGTATATATATATATATATGTATGTATGTTACTGGTGAAACATTGGTTAATTGAAGGTTTTTGGATTAATTTTAGATGAAATTGTTGCAAGTTAGGTTTAATATGTTAAAATTAGTTTAGATGAAATTTGTTAGAATTTATTAGAATTTTAGATGGACATATTATAATTTTTTAGAATTTTAGATGTATATATGTTAATTAGTATTAAAATGTTAGACTTTATTTCAAGAGGTTTATAGATGCGAAATATTGAAGGCTATAGGAATAATTTTAAATCGAATTGTTAGAATGCATGTTAGGATATATGTTACAATATTAGATGAAATTGTTTTAGTGTGCATGTTAATTAGTATTAAAATGTTAGAACTTGTTTCAAGAGGTTTATAGATGGGAAATATTGAAGGCTTTAGGAATAATTTTAGATGAAATTGTTAGAATGCATGTTATGATTCATATGTTAGAATTTTAGATGAAATTGTTTTAGGGTGCATGTTAATTAGTATTAAAATGTTAGAATTTATTTCAAGAGGTTTATAGATGAGAAATATTGAAGGCTTTAGAAATATTTTTAGATGAAATTGTTAGAATGCATGCTAGGATTCATATGTTGAAATTTTAGATGAAATTGTTTTAGGGTGCATGTTAGGATTAATATTTTAGACTCAACACGTGTGCTTTTCGGTTAATCTATATAGGCATCTCTAGTTCTATATGGATCGAAAGTGGGTTCGGGCAGATAGATTATCAGAGGAGTATAGGAATGGGGTGGAAGAGTTTTGTAATTATGCAATTAGACACTGCACCGACCATCGATACATTCTATGTCCGTGTTGGAAATGTATGAATGGAAAAACTGTTAGTGGTCGAGAAAGTTTATTTGACCACTTGATGTGTCACGGTATTGATAAAACATATACCGTTTGGACATTTCATGGTGAGAGAAGAGATGGATGTAGCTCGAGCAACATAAGAACTAATTTTAGGTTTGAAGATACAGTGGATGAGGATAGTTTCGGAGATGTACCGAATGTTGATACATCTTGTGGGGATGACACAAATCTGCGAGATCACCCTTATATGTCAGAAAAATTAAGGGATGACGCAGGTTTACCCCTTTGGCCCGGGTGTAAGAAGGCAACAAAAGTGCCAGCTGTGTTGATATTGTTCAACCTAAAAGCAGCACACGAGTTATCCGATGTGTGCTTCTCAAGTATGCTGGAAGCAATTAGTGGTCTATTGCCCGATGGAAATGTACTGCCTACGAAAGCATATGAGGCTAAGCAAATGCTTAAGTCCATCGGGTTAACACATCAGAAAATTCATGCTTGCCCGAATGATTGTGTCTTATTTCGGAAGGAGTATGTAGACCTCGATGAATGCCCCAAGTGTGGGAAGAAGAGGTATTTGAAAAATAAATCTCCAGCGAAGGTGATGTGGTACTTCCCAATAATACCAAGATTCAGGAGAATGTATAGTAGCGATGTGGATGCTAGAAATTTGACTTGGCATCATGATGATAGGATCGATGATGGAATGCTAAGACACCCTGCTGATTCACCCCAGTGGAAGACATTCGATGCCAGACATCCAGAATTTGGTGACGGGCCACGACACTTGCATCTTGCACTCTCAACTAACGGAATGAATCCGTTCGGTATCCAAAGTACCAACCACAGTACATGGCCAGTAATTCTGATAGTTTATAATCTTTCACCGGAGTTGTGCATGAAGCGCACTTATATGATGTTGTCTATATTGATATCAGGACCCAAACAACCTGGTAACGACATAGATGTATATCTGACTCCTTTGATAGAGGACTTGAAGCTTCTGTGGGATGAGGGCGTCGATGTGTATGATGCTTATAGAAAAGAGAATTTCAAGTTGAAGGCCATGTTGTTTGGAACTATCAATGACTTCCCCGCTTATGGGAATGTATCTGGATATAGTGTGAAGGGGGTCGATGCATGTCCTTGTTGTACCACGAACACAGATCACATTCGTTTATGTCATTGTAGGAAGACTGTTTATATGGGGCATAGAAGATGGTTGGAGCCAACACATGAGTACAGAAGAATGGCCGATGCATTTGATGGTACAATCGAGGAACGTGGAGCACCACGTTTATTGTCAGGTACAGATGTTCTGAATGAGATGAAGAATGTCAACACACAATACGGAAAACACTTTGCAAAAAGTCTCCCAACTAGAGGCTGGAAGAAGGAATCAATTTTCTTTCAATTGCTCTATTGGAAAGAGTTGTATGTTAGACACTTCATTGATCTAATGCACGTTGAGAAGAATGTTTGTGCTAGTTTGCTCAATACTCTGCTAGCTGATAACAAGTCCAAGGATGGGTACAATGCAAGAAGGGATATGGTTGATATGGGTATAAGAGCAGAACTGGCACTTGTGTATGAAGAAGGAAAACCACCGAAATTACCTCCTGCTGCACACACCTTGTCCAAGAGTGAGAGAAAAATTCTTCTTCAAACACTAAAGGATGTGAAAGTACCAGAGGGTTATTCCTCCAACATACAGAGACTTGTTTCAAATGATGGCATGAAGTTGATGAATCTGAAATCGCATGACTATCATGTCATCATGGAGAATTTCTTGCACATTGCAATACGTTCTATCTTGCCTGAAAATGTGCACATAACCATAACAAAGCTTTGTTGGTTCTTCAAGGCAATGAGTGGCAAGGTTATTGATCCTAGAAAATTGCTTGGTTTTCAGAGACAGATTGTGGGGACGCTTTGTGAGCTTGAAATGTATTTTCCTCCTTCATTTTTTGATATAATGATTCACCAAACTGTTCATTTGGTACACGAGACAAGGATGTGTGGTCCTGCTCGTATGCGATGGATGTCCGCTGTAGAGAGATATATGAAAGTGTTGAAAGGGTATGTGATGAATATGTTCAGGCCGGAGGGATGCATTGCAGAACGTTAATTAGTAGAAGAAGCAGTCGAGTACTGGTCTGAATTTATTCCGAATGTCGATGCAATTGGACTTTCAAGTACCCGATACACCAATAGGATGGGTGGTGAAGGCATTACCGGTGGCCAACCTGTAAGTGTTAGTATGGATGAGCTAACACGGATGCACTTGTGTGTACTTCACAACACGGTCGACGTGCTTTCTTTTATTGACGTGCACATGCAGGAACTTTCTGAGTCATTTCCCACTAGAGCTAGATCATGGGTTGAAGCTGAGCACAATCGCACATTTGTTGACTGGTTCAATGATTATGTTGCAAATATGTTGTCAGAGAATAAAGAATCAGTGAAAGAAAGAGTTAAGTGGTTATCCAGATTGCCTGATAGGCATGTGTATTCATGCAAGTGTTACCTTATTTACTTCATTTATAGTTCAGCTTTCTTATTAAATATTAATATCAGCGTATGTTGGTTAAAGGTATTTTGGTGAGGTATATTTAACCGTAGATGTCGATGCAAGTGCAAAATATTCCTTCATCTGCCCCCAAGTGTGTTGTATTTTTGGTGATAGGACACAGTCAATGACCGACATTGTTCATCATATGTTGAAATATAGAGGGAGAGACCATCTCAGTTTTTGGCCAACAAATGTGGGGTAAGTATAATAAATATTTCATAAAAAAAATTTATTTATACGAACAAGCGATTAGTTTTAATATTGTTAATATAATGTAGTGATCATTGGGTGATGTTGGCCATAAAAATAGAGGATCTTACTGTGTATTATATGGATCCAGTTAAGGATGGGGTGTATACACGTCGTCCCGATCTTATGGAATTTATGGAAGGGTACATAAGTTAATTTTTAATATTCTCATATTATGATTTGTTTTACTTTTAAGATTATGAATATCTAATCTATATTTATTTTTTAAAATATTATATAGTGTGATGGGACTGTATCGGAGTAGCCTTCCAGGTAAAAAATCAGATACCACCAATATTAGTAAAGTGTTGTGGAAAAACATTAAAGTAAGTTACTTTAGAAAATTATAAAATCAATAGAAAATAATCATAGTTATAGTACGTGATTGTAATTGTTAATCAATAGGTTCTGAGGCAGCAAAATGACAATCAATGTGGACATTTTGTGTGTTGCTACATTGAAGACATAATCTTGACTTCTCAGACGACCATTCCTGAAGAAGTAAGTCGATTATCGATTTATTTTAAATATTATTGATTGAATAAAAAATATTTATTATTTAATTAAATTTTCTATGTAATTTGTAGTTTGTGCATAGGCTTCAGATCCATTTTTACAACAACACTCGAATGGAGAAATGGAAGTTGGATTGGATTGGGTATATTTACAATCAATTCTTGTAAAACATTATTATAACTTTTGATATCATGTTAATTATATATTAATTTGTGATCAAATATAATATTTCATGTTTTTGGTATATTTTATTATATTTATTTGATATTACGAATTTTTTAATTTTGTATATATTAGCAGGTTTATTAAAATATATATATATATATATATATATATATATATATATATATATAATATTGAAAAAAATCGGTCAAAAACCGCTCTCCAAGTGTGGAACTTGGATAGCGGTTAAAAACCGCTGTCTTAGTGTTTTCTCTTGGATAGCGGTTTATAACCGCTGTCTAAGTGGTTTGTCTTGGACAGCGGTTAGTAACCGCTGTCTTAGTGCTTTTTTTGCACAGCGGTTTTTTAACCGCTCTCTTAGTTTTAGATAGTTGTTTCTTGGAAAGCGTTTATAACCGCTTTCTTACTTTAAATTTAACCGCTCTCTTAGACTCTTTTTGTACTAGTGGGAGTTTATAGATTAACTCGATCGATGCGATCAAGCCAAAAAGAAAGATCATTTTCCACCCAAACATGTGGACTAGACAACTAAAAAAAAGAAGCTAGAGTATTGACCACTGTGTTTGCTTATCTTGTCATATGCTTAAAATCTAGAAAATTTGGCAGGTGAAGAAACTCTTTTAACTTTCTTAGCAATATGATCCAAATATTTATGTCGTCCATTAACTGTTTGTATGGTCAATAAAGGCATCAGAGTACACATGAATTGCTTCATAACCAACGTCCACAAAAAATAGCAAGCCATATATATAGAGCAACGCCAGCAACTCACTGAAACGCAGAAAGTAAGTGATCATAAAATTATTATATTATAAATAGCAATAACGTGGTTGAACAAGTGATTGAAAAATGAGAAAAGAACATAGGAAAATTAAATGTTGAGTTAAGTAACAATAATAAAAAAACACTAAAAAAAAAAAAAAGGAATTAGCGACCGATTATCGGTCGCAAAATGTGATTAGCGACCAATTTCTGACCGAAAAAATTGGTCATTAAAAAGCGGGTAGCTAATATTAGCGACCGCCTTTTGGCATCGGTCGCTAATCTGCAACGTCCCGGCGGTCGCTAATATCAGCGACCGTCATCAGTCAGTTGCTGAATCAATCGGGTCCGACCCGGTCGGGTCATGAATCAATCTGCGACTTCAGGCGGTCGCTAATTTTTTTTTTAATAAAATTAATATTTTTATTTTATTTCATGTTGTATATAAGCCCTTGTGAGTAGGGATGTTAAACGGGCTGGCCCTAACCCATTAGGGCCAGCCCTACAGGGTTGCGGGCCTAAACGGTCACGGACCTTATCGGTTCATTTTAATCGGTCCACTAACACTCGAAAGCTAACCCTAACCCTAGCGGTCCGCGGGCTAAACGGGCCACTAACAGGCTCCGAAAGAAAAATCTAAAAAAATTAAATTTTAATATAAAATATAGACATGAAAATTAAATTTAAAATTCATACATCGTAAAAAAAATTCATGAAAATTACATTTAAACATTGTTAAACATTTCACTTTTTCATGAGATAACTTTATAACGTCAATGACGATTTAAGAGCCGGCGGCAACCGACAATGACAATTTGAGAGTCATGCGACCACCAATGATCCCCAATTGGAAAGATAATTATGAAGTACGGATGTTGAAGCCCTACATTGTTCATGAATTTATAATAATTATATTCACACGTTGTTCATAAAGTTCAAGAATTAATTAAATGGTTAAATTCAATTTCAAGTAATTTAATAAATTAGCTAAATGAAAACATAAATTAACAAAATAAAAACTTGAATATATATATATATATATATTGGACATTGGATTTGGATTGCAAATTTAAAGTTGAAATAAAATAGGTAGGTTGCATACACGATTGTAATTGTACAAAATATATAAAAAGTAAAAAAAAAAATCGGGCTAAACGGGTTGGCCCGGTAGACCGGCGGGCTAGCCCTTTTAGCCCGCAGGCTAAACGGTCCGGGCCAAAAAGGCCCGGTTTTAAACGGACCACCAAATGCTTGGACCTAACCCTTGTTCGGTCCAGGGCTAAACTGGCCAGCCCGCGGCCCGTTTACCATCCCTACTTGTGAGGCTTGTAGAAATAAATAATAAATAAATTGGCAAATATGCGTCCAAGGGGAATCGAATCCACGACCTTCGGGTAGCCCAAAAGAGGTGTAAACTACTAGGACACATGCTATTGTTGTTCGTTTATTTGCATTTAATTGTATATTAGCTCAAATTGACTTCCGTTTTTATTTAAATTCATCAAATTAATTCCCTTTTCTTTCTAAAAAAAAAAATATATATATATATATATACTAATTTTTTTATTAATTTTATAAATTTAATATTTTAAACTATTCTAAATTATTAATTCATTCGTTTTTATTCATTTAATTGTATATAATTCCAAATTGACTCCCGTTTTTTTTAAAATTCATCAAATTAATTCCTTTTTATTTCTAATTCGTTTATATATATATATATATATATATACTAATTTTTTTTATTAATTTCATCAAATTTAATATTTTAGACTATTCTAAATTATTAATTCATTCGTTTTTATTCATTTAATTGTATATAATTCCAAATTGACTCCCGTTTTTTTTTAAATTTGTCAAATTAATTCTTTTTTGTTTCTAATTCGTTTATATATATATATATATATGTGTGTGTGTGTGTGTACTAACCTTTTTTTATTCAATAAAAATATATGCAAATTTATAATATTCAATAAAAATATAAAATATTCAACAAAATAAAAGACATTCAACAAAGTAAAAGACATTCAATAAAAATATAAAATATTCAACAAAATAAAATAAAATATTCAACTAAAAATATAAAAATTATCTCTCTCTCATTCACTCTCTCTCTCTCTCTCTCTCTCTAACTCTCATCTCCAGAGAGGAACTGGTTGATATCGATATCGTCATCCTCATCCTTGCTCTCGCCCTCGCTCTCACCACCTCCGTGCCCACTCACCCCGACACCGCTCCCCCCGACATCAAAATGTGGTGGGAGTGGGGGTTGAGCATTAATTCACATCTGTTGAGTGACGCTGGTGAACCAATCTCGAAGACTCATGTTGTAGCTCGTGAGGGCCTCCATCTGCTTCTGGACGTCTCTCAGCTCACGCTCCACCTGAGAGGGAGCAGAGTCGATCGAGGAGGACGATCCACTGCTCTGGCGGTAGGTCTGCAGGATGGCCTTACTGTGACCCCCATGCCCCACGACCTTCCCCTTCTTGACTCCGACCACATCTAAATAGATACGGTCCTCGTCAATCCGAGAAGGGTGGGGTTCTCTTCCTGTTTTCTCCGGGGGCCACCTACTGCGAGGCCTAGGCGAGACGATCCTTAAATTGGTTCTGAAATTAAAATTATAATAATTAAACTACAATTATAATAATTAAATTAAAATTAATTAAAATTAAAAAAATATTTACGTGGATCTCGGTGGTGCGGGCGTAGGTAGACGTCCCAGTCTCCGGGTCACTGGGTGGGAGATCTCCATCTGCTCATAGTGAGTGGGCTTTCGTCCCTTTTCCCTCTGCTGTTGCGAACCAAATTCAATAGATTTTAAATATTAAACATTTAAAAATTTATTAATATTTAAATGTAAATAAAAAGTATAATACTTACAAAAGCGAGGGAGTGCTCGTAGATGGACCGGGATCTAGCCCGATGTCTGGCGACGCCTTTCCCAGTGGGGTCCTTCAACCGGTTCTCCCTTGACTTCTCGGACTTGGCTTTGAATTGCTCGCTATTCCAGTGAGCAACCAAAGCATCCCAGACGGAACGTCTGTCTGGCCCTGTGCCCAGCTCCAGCTGCGCCCTACTATCGAACTTCTTCTTCAACCCGTAGATAATGTTCTTGTACCGCTGCTGCGCTTTCGCGCAGAACAAGCCGTGCATAACACTATCATAGGTTGTGTCCCAGACGCACAGCTTCTGCAATTAAATTAAAAATAAAATATTAACAAATAAATTCAAAATAAAATATTAAAAGTTAAAATCATAATAAATATACCTTGAACTCCTCTAAGTACTCCCTCCTCTTTCGCTCGGACACCATGGACCACGAGTGGGCACCAACCTCGAACGAGAGCTTCTTAATGGCCTTTGAGACGCGAGCGCTGGTCTCATGGCATGGAAGCATACTGTAACATAAAAAAAATTCAAGTTAATATTAATAATTAATATTATTGAATACAATTAAAATTATTTAAGAATACTTACATGTTGTCGCCAGGGACAACAATGAGACGGCTATCCAACTGGGGATGCTGCCGTGAAGCCGTAGATCCAGCAACAAAAGTAGAGCCAACAACATTGGACTGCTGTGAGGAGGATGGTGTCATCTCCGGAGCTCGTCGAACCTCCGGGATCACCGGTCTCAACGACCCTAACCTCCTCTTCCCCCGACCCTATCCCCGACCCTGATCAGGGTTATCTTGAGAGCTCATTTGTAATAGTTATAAATTCAAATATATATTAACTAGTTATAGACCCGCAACGTTTCGCGTGCTTAAATACTGTTTGTTTAAATATTTTTTACTTCTTAAATTTGGTTGTATAATTTTGGTATGAACATAATTAATTACATAATATTAAACATAAATATTACATTAATCAATGGACATTTATTTAATAATATTATTATTTACTAATGAATTTAATTTTATATTATTATTTCTAAAAACAACAAATATTGTTTACAACTAAAGTAAATGGTATTGTGTTTAGGTGAATGTGATAAAGTAATTTTGAAGTATTTTGTATTATGGGTAAAACATATAACATCATACATTTTCACTGATATATTTCATTTTTTAATCTATATTATTAGTTTTAATTTTTTTTAATTGATGTTATTTATTTATGACCAAAATTATAGCAACTGAAAATATAGTAGGAACTTTTTTATGTATAACTATTAGTTTAATAATATATAATTTCGTAATCAACACAGAAAAGAAAGCTAAAAAAATGTAATGTAAGGTAGAATACAAGTTCTAAGTATTATTTTATTATGTAAAATTTATTTATTTGTAAAATGTATCACAAGTTTCTAAAAGCCTCTCTATAAACCACATTTGTTGTATACTTGGATGGTTTTCCTTCAAAATCTATAGCCAATATCTTCAACCCATCCCTTCTCTTAACCCGAGATAATGCCACGTACAATTGGCCGTGTGTGAAAACTGGTTTTGGAAGATATAGTCCTACACTTGAAAGAGACTGCCCTTGACTTTTGTTTATGGTCATTGCAAAACACAATGATATTGGAAACTGTCGCCTAGTAAAATTAACAGGCATAGTTACATCTGAATTACTCAATGTCATCCTAGGAATCAAAACCTTTTTTCCAATATTTCTTCCAGAAATAATTTCAGCCTCCATTATATGATTACCAAACCTTGCCACAACCAACCTAATGCCATTACACAAACCTGACTTCTGATCAATATTTCTGAGAAGAACTATTGGAACACCTTCTTTAACTATCAATCTATGAGATGGCATTCCAGAACACCTCAAAGTGTTTAGAAATTCTACCGAAATAAGTTCTCCATCCCCACCGGAGCGTAACTCTGACTTGAAAATGATATCATAACTCAAAAACACTCTAGTATCTCCTGGAATCATAGATAGAATTTTTTCATTGATGCAATCAACATCTCTATGTGTGGGTGCAAGTATCGCTCGCTCTTCAAAGTATCCCTGTGTTTGCAAATTACGCTCAACAGATGGATAGATACTTTTGATATGTGCCATTAAATGATCAGGTTCATCATAAATTAAATTTTCCGTTGGAATTTCAATTTCAACAAATCCATCCTTGCTTTCACCAACCTTTCAATCACCTATTTTTAAAATCTAATCAGAGAATTCAGCAATATGGGTATCTATATCTGTATTATTATTCCCACCATTCAAGCGCAAATTCCGAGTAAGAGTGAGTACCTTGGTTAAAAGAATAATTGAAAGAAGTTAGGAATTAATATTAATTTAATTATAAATTGTAATTAACAAATATAATATATAATTACCTTGCAATGCTCCCATAAAAATGATGAATTAATTGTTGAATGAACAACATCTTCTCTACCTCCTTTCGGTATAACTGGAAGTATTTGTCTAAAGTCCCCACCAAATATAACAGTTTTCCCACTAAAAGGAGAATCATTTTCAGAACCATCTGGATTTCGTACAATATCACACAAAGTACGATCTAATGCCTCAAAACAAAATCTATTAATCATAGGTGCTTCATCCCATATAATTAACTTTATTTTAATCAAGAGTTCATCTAACTCTGTTCCAGGAATTATATTACAGGTAGATGACTCATCAATATTTATTGGAATAGCAAATCTAGAATGAGCTGTACGACCACCTGGGAGAAAGAGTGTTGCAATGCCACTAGACGGGACATTCAAAAAAATATGTCCCTCTGATCTTATAGCTACAGATAGTGTTTTCCAAATAAATATTTTTCCAGTACCCCCATACCCATACAAAAAATAAATACCACCAATGTTGTTCAAAATAGCATCAAGTATTTCTCTAAACACAATATTCTGCTCTCCTGTAAGTATTGTATCCAACCTTTGATATTCACCTTTCAACAAATCTCGATCATAATTTATCTCTTCACGTATCAACTTATTACCAGAGGTTGATATTATATCCTGATCCGGCAGAGGCATCGTAGGATATCTAGACAAAGTACTGCCATTTAATTGCAGTAATTTCTCTATTTCAAGCAAAGCATAATTACTCAACTCCTCCCTTGTCAACGTTAAATCTGCCAATTAAAAAGATATAAGAATTCAGAATTTTTTTAATTACATATAAATTAAAGTAAAAGATATAAGTAATTGTACCAGGTAAATTCAACATTCTTCGCTTTTGTGTTGGTATATCGTCCGACAAACAATCAAATGTTCTCTCAAAAACATTTCCAGGGCAACTCTTAGATGACGCCAACAATAGAATTGAAAAGAGATTTCTGACATAATGTGTTGATGCCCAGAAGCTTGACTCTATTATTCCATCAATGTATTCTATATCATCATCCAATAATCCTAGAGAATAGCAAGCATCCTTAAAAGTGTTATGTAGAACACTATCAATTGTCAGTATTTCTTCGTAAGACTCAACACCCTGACTATGTGGAAGTAGTATTCCTAGGTAAAAAAAATTCTCCAGCACATGGAAGCACATTATATAATCTTCCCAAGCAAACCTAGTATTGCGTCCTCTCTCCCATGTGTATTTTTTTATTATCCCATACATACTTAGAAGGGAACTCTATGTAAGTTAGAGTCCTTGCATCAGGATCTACTCTGTTGCGCTCCATCCCACGCTGTAAACTTTGACATGTATGCATTTGGCCTTTGAAGTACATCATCAATATATTCCTCATCATCAAAGACAATACTCTGCTCATTTGGGAGATGGTAATTTAGCCTTACAACTGGTGGAAATCTATGGTGTATATCAAACTGAAGAGTCCTCCGCACCGCTTCACAGGGAGATATGTATCTGCATGTGATGAAATTCTCAATCTCATCCTTTTCATATGTGGAACGTTCTTCACCACCCACAGAAACAGTAACTCTAGCTGATCCCTTATTAATATATTTGAACAGATATCTGATAGACTTATGTCTATTGCACCACTCAACATTGATATGGCCCTCATATCTCTTTAACAATATGAGACTGTATTGTACAATAAAACCATTGTCTAGCTCAACCTGACTCTTAGTTATTGTTCTTCCATTGTTACGAATTTCTAGCAAAAATCACACTAATCATAGATGTACAACTGAGAGAACTTTGGCGGTTGTCCAGCAACCGCCAATAAACTACCAATTTGATGATAATTTGCACCATGCATCTTGAAAACATAAGGTCCTCTACCCCTGTTTACTGAAGAATCCACTTTTCCACCCATCGACGTGAAACTGAACATCATATTGTATGCTCTTATATTTTCAATAAATTGTTTGCTCTTAGCATCCTTTAAAGATAAAAGATTAATCAATGTATCTGGAGGTGATTTAACAAAGGCAGTCGGACCTTTCCATTACCACAACACGAAGGAAATTTTGGTGGATTTTCCCTCCTTGTCTTTGAAGTTCTTTCTTCATACCACATGTAAGCATTACAATGCATGCAAACATAAGTAGCATCGCCAAAATCTACATATCCTAGAAATTTAAAGATAAATAAAATTTAATTAATTAATTTTTTTTCCAAATATATGTTACTATGAAATTTGACAGTAATATTTAATACCTCCATTCTGTATGGATTTTTTATTTGTAGTTGTAGTCGGTGAAACAGGAACTCCACCAATTGTATCTAAATAATATGAATATTAAACTTATGAATAAGAAAGAAAATCGGTCCAAAATAATGAAAGTAATAATATTTTATATATTAAACACCTTCTGTATAATTGGATTTACTGCATTCACCAGTAAATTGAAACTTGCTTTTAGATCTTTGTATTATAGACGAATGATTACAAATAGTAGGTGTTGTCGTATCCATTGGTGACTTTCCCTTATCTGTCAATGTTTAAATAACTTTATTGAAACATACACATAATTAAATCTGTTATAATTCATACAATTTTTTATTTTTTTTTATTAAAGATTACCTTGTGATAGTGGTGCGTCACTCTGTGTAGATGTGTTATGTGTAGGTTGAGAAATACCAACAGACTCGACTACATCTTCTGATGATATATCTGTAATACAATACATATTGCAATATTTTTAGTGTGCTTAAATAAAAAGGAAAATTAATTAAATTAATCATTGTAACTTCGTGTACAGGCAGCATTTATATACATATAAATAATCGACATATATACACCATGAGAAAGAGAAATGTTTGTTAAAATTTTCATTTATTAATTAAATCATTGGTAAAAATATGCACAGTATATTGAACGTGCAATTAAAATATTATTTTCACATAATTTGTGAACCTGGGAAGTCCTTAGATTATCAATCATCTACGTCAGCTTATAAAAGGAGATATATATATATATATATATATATATATATATATATAGGCCGCGGCTAAACAAACCCCCGAATTTACTGTACAAACCCTAATCACTAAATATACCCCAATAAAATAAAAGAAATAATGAGATTTACAAAATACACCCCATATCTTGACTATTATATCCCTTTCATTAAAAATAAATAAAAAATACTTTATCATCTCCAAATACACAAATTGAAACTGAATTGTTTTTTCAAGCTTTCAAACGGGTGTGGAAAATTAAATAGAATATGCGAAATCAATTTTGAAATTTTCATAGATGCGTCATGCATTGTATTTAATTGTCCACCGTTTATTTTACATTCTTTTTCATATTGTTGGAGGAATTAAAATGAAGATGGTAATTCGAAATTTTAAAAAACATGAACTGAGAATCTGGATAACCTCAACAATGGATATACCAACAGAAATTAGTTTAAGTATTAACAATTCTTCGGCGTGTTTTTTATTTATACATTTTTTAATTATTAATTTTTTTTAGAATATTTAGGATTTTGGATATTTTTAAAAAGAAGACGATGTAAACAGAGGATGGAAGAGAGCGAAAATTTTAATTCATAATCTATATAGTGTTTATCTAAGGGTAATATAGATATTTATTGATTGGGCATTTTTGGCTAAAAAGAATTTGGGGTATGTATAATTATTGATTGCGCATTGATTGGGTATATATATTTTTTAAAGCGTATATATCTAAAAATTTATATCAATACTGAAAATTAATATAAAACGTGTAATTTTCACATCAAACATCAAACAATATATTCTGTTTTGATCGATAATTATACGGAAAAACCTATAAAATGTTGAGATTAAATGATATAAAGTGTGATAATTTTCATATACTCCATATCATATTAGTAACCGAACATTACCAATATACATTTATATCAATGAAGCAATATACATTCTGGAAATTACATCAAACATCAAACAACATAAATCGTGCAGTTACTTCTGACGTCGTTCCCAATCGAGTCCGATGACATCGTTGTTTCGTCAAAAAACAACAATTCTATCAAATAGAAATGCTCATTAACTTAACAATATTTGCGAAGATCGATTAGAGCTCTTAACGGACTTGATCGGATAGATGAATCTTCTAAGTTGTGGACATTGGGTGGAAGGACTCGAAAATTCATCTTTTTACCAAAATACACGTATAACACAATGAATAATAACATGGTACCAATTCAACAATGGACCAAAAAATAATGAATAATAAAAAAAATGGGAAACACATGACCAATTTATAGGAATTTATTGAAAAAAAAACGTTACAAAACCAAGGGATGAGATCAAAAGAAAAATAGATTAAAGGTTAGGATCAAAATTAAGAATATGGACAAAGGAGGATGGAGAAAATACAAAAGAGAGGCAAAACAAAGGTGTCACCTAGGTTAAAAATGTTTCCTCTATATATAAGTATTGATTATATAAAATCAACTAATTTTATATGTAAAGAAAAATATTAATTTCTCACTTTAGGTAGCTTGTCCAACATTATCTCATTTATTATGAAAGGCTTAAACAATCTCACAATAATTTTTCCACTACTATTGTTGTTCTTGCACATTTAACCGAATAACCCTAATTACTAGTAGTAATGCCGGACCATTTGACAAGTAGCACTCTAGGTAAAAAAAAAATTAATTTCTCACTTTAGGTAGCTTGTCCAATATTATCTCGTTTATTATGAAAGTCTTAAACAATCTCACAATAATTTTGTCACTAGTATTGTTGTTCTTGTGCATTTAACCGAACAACCCTAATTTCTAGTAGTAACACCGGACCATTTGACAAGTAGCACTATAGGTAAAGAAAGATATTAATTTCTCACTTTAGGCAGCTTGTCCAATTTTTCAACCTTTAAAACAATTAAATATTATTTTTCTTGCACCAATAATCGAATAACCCTAAACCATATTAATATATACTAACATACCAACTAATTTAATATATATTAACATATAAAATCATATACAAACATATAAAATCATATATACGTACATATATATATAAATCCTATAAACAAATATGCATGATTATCATACAAACATATATATATATATATATATATATATATCGAACTTCTCCTATATATTATAAAAATATTGATATACAAACATAATAAACGGTTAAAGTTTAAAAAACTTACGGTTATTGTGTAGACGGGGAAGCAACAAGTGAAATAACCGGAACGGATTGCTCGATGGAAGACGACGGCGGCGATCGGCTGCGGTGACTTTTTGGAGGTGATGGCCGAAATGCATACGGCCCCTGGTATTAAAAGGATTAAAAAATATTAGCGACCGCCTGAGGCGGTTGCTAAATGCAAATAAAGGCTGTCCCGAATACCAAATTTGTGTTTAGCGAACGTCATAATTACCCAGAATTAATGATCTTTGCCCGTTTTTAAGAACTGATCAACTGACCTGTTTGCGATAGCCTTAGGAAGGCCACTGATTACAAAATTTAATTCAGCGACCACCTTGACGGTCGCTAATCACGCGGTAAATAGCGGTGGTCAATATTGACCAACTTTTGAGTTTTAGCGAACGCCATAGCCGTCATAGGCGGTCGCTAAACCTTCGATAGCGACCGCCTTCTTTATCGGTCGCAAATTTTCTTACTTTGAGACCTGTAGTCTAATGTGGTCGCTAATATAATATTTAGAGACCGATTAGCAGACCATCGCTAATTTCGTCACTGAAACACGAGTTTTTTATAGTGAAAGTGAGTGTTAGATAATTGTATGTACATTATTGTAGAGTATCAATATGCTATGTGTGTGGACAAAGGGCTGAAGGAAACTAAAGTGTATTCATTAAATAGAGTCACACTTTTATTCTTCAATTCAAATATTTAGACGGTTACTAGGAAGCTATTATTTACACTTTTGAGAACATATTGTATTGTATATTTAATTTGAGTGAGGAGAATAAAAATACAGACCTATGACTACAAGCTCAATTCATCCTAATTTGTGCTTGCTGAATTCTACATGGTATCAGTTTACGGTTGGATCTTGGAATTTTGTGTCAATTGATTGATTCTCCATTATTTCCGCTTCAATTTGATCCATTTTTTATATGGCTCCCCGAAATAATCGGAATACCGGGAACCCTTGGACAAGGCTCCAACACGAAATTGGCGAAGCATCTGGTGTTAATATTACTTGGCAAAAGCTAGTGATTTCTGAGGATAATCCTTATTTTCTTCATGGTTTGGATCATCCAGGTTTGCTCCTGGTTCCTCACCCTCTTATAGGTAATAGTAATTTCATTTCGTGGAAACGTTCTATGATGATTGCTTTAGGCGCTAAGATCAAATTACAGTTTATTAATGGTCAATTGCCTATGCCTGATGAACATGATGAATACTTTGCTATGTGGAAGAATGTGGATTCAATTATATTATCTTGGATTTTAAATTCTGTAGTACTTGTTATACATTGCGATTGTGAGAAAGGGGAGATTGTTGCAAAGGAGTATATGCAAGGGCTGATGATTAGGCATAAAATTATTATGGTTTGTAGCCCGAATTGCCCGTGTTTTGAGTGAATTGAATGAGTATTTAGAGTCAATTGAGTACTATTTTTATAAACTAATGAATTTGCTTATTTGATGCTCATAGATGGAAAGAGGGCGAGAAATGGAGTTCGTAGGACTTTGAATCGACTCAAACGGACTCCCGGATGAGAAAATATTGAAGAAATACGAAAATTATTAGTTCGAGCGAGCAAAAGTATCATTTGGCCCGAAGTACGAGGCACTCAAGTAAGAAGAACTCGAGCACTCGAGTGGGCGCTCGAGTGGATTCGAGTCGAGCGCCAGGCGCTCGAGTAAGAGAGGTCGAGCACCACATTCATTCTGGAAGATTTAAGCACTCGAGTAAGGCCAACTCGAGCGGGCGCTCGAGTAGAGGTGCTCAAGCGGCACTTTGGTTCTAGAAGAATTAGGCGCTCGAGTGTGCATCACTTGAGCACTAGGCGCTCGAGTAAGGTCAGTGCTCGAGCACCTTCATGTGTTTTCGGCCCAAAGCATTCCAAATTGGCCCATGTCTATATATATATCCCTTTCCAAGCACGATTTGACTTACCACTTGATACTTATAGATGGTTTTGGAAAGAGAATAGCTTGGGAAGGTTTGAGCAAGAGTTTGAAGCGTGTATTCGAGGTTTTGATCTTACGAGTTCATAGATTAAAGTTTTATTTCGTTCTTTCTTTCTTCAATGGTTGATATTACTAAACCTAGTTTTTGTTATTTATTAAGATTTGTTCTAAGACTTCAATTTATTGTTTTAATCTATAGTTTATGTTATTGAGTTTGTTGTTTAATTTAATCATGTTTATGTTTATCGTTCGTATTATTATTTTCGTTATCGTAATCACCATGTTAGGCTAGAACCCTTGCATGCTTAGGATAGGATGGACTCGTAGAAGTAGGACGTTGGTACGTAAATAGGATAATTTGTGATGTTTAGTTTTAATTCTCTTAATTAATTGAATTCTTAAAATAAGCCCTATAATTATCTTGGAATTGAGTACGAAAATTGTTAGAGAGAAGACGACTTTATCACTCTTTAATAACGAATAGACTTAAGGAAAGGGTTTAGAAGGGGTTTATCATCTACCGGTTTATCTAGGGAGGACGACCACATCACCTTAGTTAAATTAGGGTCTCAATAATTAAGCACGATCCATGTAGTTTGATTATTGGATTAGTGAAGTAGGTTGATATGACGAAGTATTAGGGTTAATTCTTGAGCTTTTAGTCTTTCAATTTTGTGCTAGATTAGGGAAGTTGATTGCCTAGTTTTAGTACGCTTAGGATTATTACTTGCACATCACGATTATTTTAGTTATTGTACCAACTTTGTTAGTATACGTAGGAATTCCTATCACGAGCATCACCATCCCATATCTTTACTTAAACCTAGTTATCTGTTTAGTTTAATTCAAATATTAGCATTAAGAGTACTAGTTTATAAATTAGTTTAATATAATTCTTGAACCTGAACATACATTCATATTAACTACGAGACGTAGATCTCCAGGGCTCTAGTCGCATATATACCTTTCCTTGGGTTCGATATACTTGGTCCTTATACTTGTCAATACTTCAGGGATCTCATACTCTTGTGTGGTAACTACTAGTATAACTAGTATTTTGCGTTCAAGTCAGCGGACGTAGAAATTTAGCACAGGTGGGGCACAAAATTATATAAAATAGAATAAAAATATAGTAATATTTAACATGAAAATAATTCATTTAATTTGAAATTTAATAGTAAGAACTCAATTATTATAATGGAGAGTAAGTCTTCCGTGAGATAGTTTCGCGTTGAGACAAATCATAATTTAAAAATAACATTTTAATGTACTTTGAAATTAGTGAGTGGTAATTTGTAACCATATCACCGTGAAACCATCTAACTCAAAAAAATTCTAAAGTATAAATTGTAGATTTATTTGATATATTTAAGTAAGGTATATGGGTGAAAATAATTATTTACAATACAAAATATAGATGCTTACAATATTGTAAAAAAATTAAAAACTTTATACGCATAATAAGCAGTAGAATTTTTTTTTATAGCATTTAAGTGCGCTCCAATACCAAAAACATGTAATTAATAATTTAATATAAATATATAAAACATAATGTAAAGCAAAGTATACTGAAAAAATAAAAGGTAAAATGGATATCAAAAAAGGTAAAATGGCTATCAAGAGACAGGTATTGAACACACGCCCCCAAGATAAAATGCACCAAGAACTCATCGTTACGCCAACATCCAATATGTGAACGTACTTCACATGAAATATATATATTCGTTTTTCAAAATCCAGGCAGGGCACTTGCCCTGCCCCCCCCCCACCGCCCACACATGCGTCCGCCACTGAGTATATGGAAGATAAAGTATACATGTTTGTTATGGAGCTGAATGACAGTTACGATACTCTTAAGAATCAATTCATGCTTCTTGAGCCTTTACCTTCTTTATATAAGACATTTTCCATGATTGTTGTTGCTGAAAGACAAAGGCCCTTGAGTATTGTGTTTGGAGGAAATTTGGAATCCCAAGAATGGCAGTTAAATCATTTGTTCCATACAAAGTTAATGCTGGAAAACAATCTTTCTCACCTAACACTATAGGAGGTTGGACTGGGAATAAGGGAAAACATTTTATTAAGATGACAAAGGATGAGAAGGCAAATTTAGTTTGTGATCATTGTGGAGGCACAAGACATGCCATCAGTACCTATTTCAAAATTCATGGAGTTCCTGATTGGTATTAGGAGATAAAAGAAAAGAGATCAAGGTCTTTTGCGAATATGAGTGGTTGTGACTCTGCTACTTCTCAGAGGAGTTTTTCTCACAGTAATTCATCTGAAAGATCTTCTGATTTTACTGCTATTCTTCAACAACTTCAGGAGATGACACAGTTCATGAAAGACAAGAATAAAGAGGCCGAACATCCCCAAGATTTTGCTCAGTTTGTCAGCTTTGCAGGTACAAGTTTGGATGCATCTTTAGGCTTTGCTTTGTCATTATTTACTGAATTGGGAAATAATAAATGGATTATAGACACCGGAGCAAGCAGGCATATATGCACAAATATTGGTTTAATGAGGAACCTACATAAGCTTAAAACTGTTATTGTTGTGTGTTTGCCAGATGGTAGTAAGAAACATGTAGAATTCTCTGGAGATGTCATTATTTCTTCGGATATTACACTAATAGGTGTGTTATATATTTCGTCATTTAACTACAATTTGTTGTCTGTCACCCAACTTTGCTCTCCAATATCTGCAAAGTGCATTTTCCTATCTCATTGTTGCTATATACAGGACCTTCAGACTGAGAGGTGTCTTGGAATGGGAGAGTTGTCTGAAAATTTGTACATTCTGACAACTACAGTGGACAATATGGTGGAACATCATCATTGTAATTTGTCTTTAGGTTCTTGACATCAAACTCTAGGCCATGCTTCTGTAACTATATGAAATATTTGGATTTTTTGCATACAACTTCTAATGAGCTTGATATTGATTCTATAAAATCTTGTGAAATTTGCTTCAAGGCTAAACATCATAGATTGCCATTTGGTAGCAGTGATATAAAGAAATATGATTGTTTTGATTTGATACACATAGATATGTGGGGATTGTGTAGAGAAACTTATGTTACTAATTCGAGAAAAAAAGTTTTCTTGGTCCCATAACTTATCTTGTATCCAATTTACGTCCCAAAAAATTTAACTATTCAATTTTGGTCCCATAACTTATTTAGTTGTCCAATTTTGGTCCCAATTTCACCGGAAAAGCCAAAACAACATCGTTTTATCGTGTGACTCACGTTCCGGCCAAAATTGGGGATTTCTGTTGCCCATGCTGATGTGGCGCTGACTGTATTTTTTCTTTTTTTTAAATAATTATTTTTATTCAATATTTGTTTCCACCTCATTAAATAATTAATAAAATTAATTTTAAATAAGATACCACTCAATACCAATTCAAACTTACGGTTTTTCTAAACCAATTCAAACTCACATTTTCTAAATAAATAATACATAAAATAAGAGAAATTGAATTACCTGAACAAAGAATTCACATCGTCATTTCAAAGACAGACTCTTAGATACCCTTCTTGAAATCCGATTTCAATCTTCCCTATTTTTTTTTAATTTTGAAAATATTGATTTGAATTGGCTTAGTAAATCCGTAAGTTTGAATGGGTATTAAGTTGATATCTTATTTAAAATTAATTTTATTAATTATTTAATGAGGTGGAAATAAATATTGAATAAAAATAATTAATTAAAAAGAAAAAAAAGAAAAAATACAGTCAGCGCCACGTCAGCATGGACAACATAAATCCCAAATTTTGGCCGGCGCCTGAGCCACACGTGACATAAAAAGACGTCGTTTTGGCTTTTCCGGTGAAATTGGGACCAAAATTGGACAACTAAATAAGTTATGGGACCAAAATTGAATAGTTAAATTTTTTGGGACGTAAATTGGACATAAGATAAGTTATGGGACCAAAAAAAACTTTTTTCTCTACTAATTCTTCTTATTTTCTCACTATTGTCGATGACTTTAGTCGAGCTACATGGGTATTTATTATGCAACACAAGATAGGGGTGTCTTTTATATTGAAGATTTTTTTACTGCTTGTTGATAGACAGTTTGATAAAAAAAAGTCTGGATGGTAAGAAGTGACAATGGTCTTGAGTTTTTGGGGAAGGATTGTCAAGATTTGTTCAACGCACATGGGTTAATTCATTGGAAGACATGTATGTATACTCTCCAGCAAAATGGGGTAGTTGAGAGAAAACATAGGCATTTGCTTGAGATAGCAAGAGTTGTTCTCTTTCAGGCTGAAGTTCCTATTCGTTTCTGGTCTTATGCAGTTCTTGTTGCTGTGTTTATTATCAACAGATTACCTACAGTTGTTTTACAATGGAAGTGTCCATATGAGGTTTTGAATAAGAGAAAACCAGATTATTCACGAATGAAGCCTTTTGGTTGTTTTTCATATGCTGCAACAGTTTTACCTCGCCAGTCCAAATACAGTCCTAGAGCAGCTAAATGTGTTTTTTTGGGGTATGCTCCTGGTGTAAAGGGTTATCAACTCTATGATATTGATAATGGCAAGCTTATCATATCCAGTGATGTTATATTTTTTTAGAAGATCTTTCCATTCTCTAAACAAGCCATGTCTTCTGCTGACCGCAATTCAAATGATTTATCTTCTGTTCCTATGGTTTCAAGATCTTCCCAGCTCGTTGATTAACATTCTTTAGAAATTGAACAACCTGATCGAAGGTGTTCTAGACCCCATGTACAACCAGCTTGGTTACAGGATTATGTTTGTGAGGACCTAGCTACAGGCCACAATTTTTCATCTTCTTACATGTCTTTCCTGGCTGAGATTTCGGTTCAGCAGGGGTCGATTTATTCTGCTGAAGCTAGTAAATACGCAGTTTGGCAGAAGGCTATGCAAAGAGAGCTTCATGCTTTAGAATTAAATAACACGTGGGAGCTGACTACTTTACCGAAAGGCAAGAAGGCAATCGGTTACAAGTGGGTTTACAAAATAAAACGTAAATTCGATGGTTCTGTGGAACGTTACAAGGCTCGTTTGGTGGCGAAGGGCTACACTCGGGTGCATTGTGTGGACTATTTTGATTATTTTAGTCTAGTAGCTAAAATGGTGACAGTGCATTTTTTAATTTCTTTGGCTACACTAAAGGGATGGGAGATTCATCAGCAACAATTTGTTCTTGCATGGTCACTTGGCACAAGAGGTTTATATGCACTTGCCTCAAGGTTATTCTAAGAGAGATTCAAGTCAAGTTTGTAGATTATTGAAGAGTCTTTACGGCCTTAAACAAGCTTCTCGGGAATGGAACATTTGAATTGTGTTCCAAACTTGCTCTTTTTAGTCTAACTCAATCGAAGCATGCCCATTACTTATTTACCATGATTAAAGACGATCATTTCTTGGCAATGTTGGTTTATGTAGATGATGTTTTACTAACCAGCTCAAACCCAAAGTTAATTCTTGAGTTGAAGGGTTTTTTAGATCACCAATTCACTATAAAAGACTTGGGGTTGGCAAAATATTTTCTAGGTATGGAGATTGCTCGGACCTCTAAGGGCACGTACCTGTGTCAAAATAAATACATCCTTGATATCATTTGTGATGCGGGTTTTAAAGAGTGTAAGCCTGTTTCTACTCCCTTGCCACATGGTATTCATTTGCAAGAGAATGATGGTGATCTTCTTCCACATGCGAATTCATACAAGAAACTTATTGGTCGTTTACTTTATCTCAACTTGACACGGCCCGATATAACATATCATGTTCAGTAGTTAAGTCAATTTGTCAACAAGTCATGTTCTGCACATTGGGACGCTGCTCTTCATCTTCTTCGTTATCTGAAAGGTACGTCTTCGATGGGTTTGTTTTATTTGTCTGAAGGTTCTCTCTCTTTGCAAGCCTACAACGATGTTGATTGGGCGGCTTGTAAGGATACACGTCGATCTGTTACTGGCTATTGTGTGTTCTTCGGAGGTTCTCTTATCTCATGGAAAAGTAAAAAGCAAAATACCGCCGCACGTTCTTCCGCTGAAGCCGAATATCGAGCTCTAAGTACCACTGTTCGTGAATTGCAGTGGATTACTTATCTTGCTACTGATTTTGGGGTGCACATTCCACTTCATATACCCTTATGGTGTGACAATAAAGCGACACTTCATATTACAGCGAACCTGGTGTTTCACGAACGGACCAAGCATTTAGAAATTGATTGTCATTATGTTCGTGATAAGTATAAAGATGGCTTCATTTATCCTTCATTTGTGCCTTCAGGGCATCACTTAGCTGATTCTTTTACAAAGGTTCACACAGGTTCTTTTTTCAAAGTGTTGGTGTCCAAGTTGGGCATGTGTGATTTCCATCACCCATCTCCAATTTGAGGAGGAGGTGTAGAGTATCAATATGCTATGTGCATGGACAAAGGGACTGAAGGAAACTAAAGTGTATACATTAAATTAAGTCGCACTTTTATTCTTCAATTCACGTTTTTAGACAGTTACTAGAAAGCTACTATTTATACTTTTAAGAACATATTAACTGTATATTTTTTTTTTTATTGAGGAGAATAAGAATATAGAGCTATGACTACAAGCTCAATTCATCCTAATTTGTGCTTGCTCAATTCTACAATTAACTAGGGGTGAAAACGGATCGGATATTTTCCGACCGATCCGGAGCCGTATCCGGTCGGTATCGAATTCGGTATAAAAAATTAGTATCCGGGCGGATACGGAATCGGATACGGATAGTTGACTTCGAATTCGGAATCGGATTCGGAATACAAAATATCCGACCGTATTCGACTTTTACCATATTTTATCGGATATTATCCGGATATCAAATCCGGATATCCGGATATCTGGATTTTTTTAATATATTTTATTTTATATTTTATATTAATATATATATTATATATATATAATAATATAATATCAGTCCCATTCTAAATTCTAATATATATAATAATATAATATTAATATATATATATATATATAATAATATAATAATAATTTTTATAATTTGCATTAGAACTTCTATGAAATATTGCATAGGTGGTTTTTTTTATGTGTTTCAATCACATTTTGATGATTTTCGTATGAAATATATTATCCGATTATAGTTATTCGAATCCGGCCCGAATTCCTCCGATATCCGTCCCGTATCCGTATACTGAATATTCTGAATTCGTATCTGAATCCGGCTTTTCCGTATTCGACTCTGAATTCGAGAAAAAAATATGGTTTAGGATACGGTATAAGCACTATCCGTCCGTATCCGATCCGTTTTCACCCCTACAATTAACTATGAATATATAAAAAAAAATGGCAACAATGCCACATATACATATATTTAATGTAATTTAACGGTTTTTTTAATCAATGTGAAATATATCTGATTTGTCAATTAAAGTGGACAAGATGTAATAATTATTCCAAAAAAAAAAAAAAGTATTAATGGAAAGAATTTTATCTCATTTAAAAAGTCCGAACTTATACAGAGTTATAAAATTAATTTATTTATTTCTCTTACACTTCCCTTCACTAATTATAGGTCGAACTCTATTTTCCTTTTTTAGGGAGACCCCAATGAATGAACAATTTAATATGCGTGGAATTTCATTTTGTTTCTAATATCATTGAAAAAAAAAATCACATCTTAAAATCTAAATTTATATAGAGAGGTGTGAATTAGTTTATTTAATTATTTTCTTTACATTAATCCGTGGAATGAATATTATCAATAGTTTTCGACCGTTTTTTCCTATTATATGCGAAAAAACATGTTGATACAAATACAGTTGCAGTGATGAGGCTAGGGTTGTGTTTCAATACTATCTATATATTGTGGTAGCAAGCACATGTGGGGTATTAAGTGGATTTTTTAAAATACATGTGATAACATTAGAATAGAAAATAAAACAAAATTTATTAAAATTCTATCCGATATATATTGATGCAAATTTGGAACATTATCGCTTCTCCTCCTCACCTTGCAAGTATGATGAGGTCCCATGAGAAGTTTGAAAATCCAGTTATCCATGTGATACTGTGACAACACCAGTACTTCGATACGTGCAGGTCATTCAAAATATTAAATAATATACAGAAAGCATAATTGAAAATAATAGTAATTAAATAATTATTATATCGTGAGATTATATATGGTCCAAATTATGAACACGATTGCAGATATTTGACAGGTATTCCTCTTTTCATCGGTCCCATACTCATTTTTTAAACCCACGATTCCAGGTATTGATAATAAAAGGTAGAATATATACCTCCCAACTTATTAGATATTAATGGATTATTTACGAGTTGGTGATTTCGTAGATCTGGGGTTGGATTAGTAATTTGAGTTCAAATAAACTTTAATTGATGTTGATAAAAGAACTTTTGCTCTTACTTTAAATTTCATTGTTGCCTGTCTTGACGATTAATTAATTTACTTTGGGCATTTCATAATTTATTTCATAATAAATTACACACGAAAATGCAAACAAGTTAAATAGTGAAACTAATTTATATATAGTATACTTTATCTTATATATATGCGGGTATATATGTTGTAGGTATCTCAAGTGTGGTCTCTATATAAATCTATTTAAGAATAATTTACCATTGGGGCACTGAAGTATATATTGGCCCAGTAAATTTAGATTCTAACTTTTTTTTTTTTTTTAATAAAATTAGACATTTATAAAACCCTCATTTTTCTTTCATTTTTATGAGCTTTAATTCTTTTCTATTTCTTTCCACGTAATATTCTCTCCTAATATTTTAGATTCTCCCTCATGCTTCTTATTTATCCCATCCAACAATAACCAATAAAAAAAATTTATGGTATCCGAACAACTAAGCCCATGCCACTCACGTCAAGTGTTGGTAGCTCAATTGGTTGAGACCACCACCTAAGTCCCAGAGGTCTTGGGTTCGAGACATGGAGAGTGAATTTATTTCCCTCTTGTGGTGGTTGCGGTTCCGGCTGCAGTCACTACAAAAAAGACGGAGATTAGCGACGGAAATTTTGCGACGGCCAAATATCCGTCGCAAATTCAGTGAATTTGCGACGGATTTTACTAAGCCGTCGAAAAAAATGAAATTTTGCGACGACTAAGGATGGCCGTCGCAAAGTTTTGTAATTTGCGACGGAAAAGCCGTCGCAAACACTATGGCCCACCGCCTTCGTCTTGAAACGACTACATTTGCGACGGAAGGGTCGTCGCAAATTTCAACTTTGAGTTTGCGACGGTCCATTCCGTCGCAAAATATACCCGTTTAAAGGTGATCGTTCATGAAGCGACCCGATTGACTGATTTGCTACAGATAAGGTCGTCGCAAATTTTAACTTTGAGTTTGCGACGGACCAAAGCCGTTGCAAATCTTACATTTATATCCGCGACCTTTCGGGAAACAGTCCTTTGACTGTTTTGCGACGAAATTTCCGTCGCAAGTACGAACCGTTTTTACGCGTCTTCTCGGGAAACGGGCGTTGACTGATTTGCGACGGAAAAGCCGTCGCAAATCAGTAAAAACGACGTCGTTTTGTCTTTGACAGGCGAAATTTGCGACGGATAGGCGTCCGTCACAAATTTTTTTACAATTATAAATACTCTCCTCGCGAAGCAGACGGATCCTGCGAGAAAAAGGAAGAAGTGGAGGATCCTGCGAGAAAAAGGAAGAAGTGGAGGAAAACGAAAGGAAAAGGAAGGAGAAGTCGGGAAAAGGAGGGCGTCCGTCCCCACCGAGTTTTCGTTTCGACATTTTCTACAAATAAACCGTAAGTTTTCTTCATTTTTACCGTTTAAAATTTAATTTTAAAGCATGTTTAGAGAATTGATTTTAGTTGAGAATTGATTTTAGTTGAATTGTTTGAATTATATTAGTAATGAATTGATTTTAGTTGAATTAGTTTATCGAATTTTAATTTAAATCATTTTTAAATTTTTGTTAATTAAGTTTAGCATTGAATTAGTTGAATTGTTTGAATTATATTAGAAATGAATTGATTTTAGTTGAATTAGTTGATCTAATTTAATTAGTAGATCGAATTTTAATTTAATTTAATTTTGCATGTTTAATTTTTGTTAAGTTTATAATTGAATTAGTTGAATTGTTTGAATTATATTAGAAATGAATTGATTTTAGTTGAATTAGTTGATCTAATTTAATTAGTAGATCGAATTTTAATTTAATTTTAAAGCATGTTTAATTTTTGTTAAGTTTAGAATTGAATTAGTTGAATTGTTTGAATTATATTAGAAATGAATTGATTTTAGTTGAATTAGTTGATCTAATTTAATTAGTAGATCGAATTTTAATTTAATTTTAAAGCATGTTTAATTTTTGTTAAGTTTAGAATTGAATTAGTTGAATTGTTTGAATTATATTAGAAATGCATTGATTTTAGTTGAATTAGTTGATCTAATTTAATTAGTAGATCGAATTTTAATTTAATTTTAAAGCATGTTTAATTTTTGTTAAGTTTAGAATTGAATTAGTTGAATTGTTTGAATTATATTAGAAATGAATTGATTTTAGTTGAATTAGTTGATCTAATTTAATTAGTAGATCGAATTTTAATTTAATTTTAAAGCATGTTTAATTTTTGTTAAGTTTATAATTGAATTAGTTGAATTGTTAAATTATTACAGATGAACCCAGGTCAAGATAATTTTCTCACTGTCATCATAGTCGACAACAAGTAAGTATTTTTTAATGAATTATGTATACTTTTAATTATATATATATTAATATAATTAACTTGATTTTTTAATTTTGTTGTCACAGACTGCTTCCAGCCCATGAGACTAGCTTAATCGTCTCACAAATCATTAGGATGGGACAATTTGAGTATGGTGCCCACTCGTGGAGTCAAGTGTCCGAGCAAAAGAGGATGGAGTACTTTGATGACTTCAAGGTATAAAAAATTTATTTATTATGATTTTAATTTAACTTTTAATTTTTTAATTTATTCGTTAATATTCTATTTTTAATTTATTTGAAGAGGCGGTGCGTTTGGGACCCTGCCAACGATAGTATTATGTACCAATTGTTCTGTGCGAAAGCGCAAGAACGGTATAAAGATATTATCTACGGCCTGAAGAAGCGGTGGGAGCGTGGGGATCGGGTGGAGTTGGGTCGAGCACCAGACGGACGATCGATATGGGATGGTTTGGTGGATCACTGGAACAGTGAACCATCATTCTGATGAAGAACAATTTATTTATGTTTTTTGAACAATTTATTTATGTTTTTTGAACAATTTATTTATGTTTTTTGAACAATTTTTGGTAAAGACATTCCCGGTTACAAGGTTTCCGCCATTATTACAGAGATAATGAGGGATAATTTAGAGTAGAACGCAATGAAGTTCAAACTCGTCTCGTCGCAGCGGAAGCAGTAATACTTGGATGGGTTTTGGGTATATATATGCAAATATTTATAAACAATTAGTTGGTTAAAAATATTTGCATATATATACCCGAAACTCATCCAAGTAGTACTGCTTCCGCTGCGACGAGACGAGTTTGAACTTCATTGCGTTCTCCTCTAGATTATCCCTCAATATCTCTGTAATAATGGCGGAAACCTTGTGACCGGGAATGATGCTACAAATAGTATTTCAACAAAGATATTACTAATTCAGTGTTAATTAGCATAATTACTTGTAGCAAACATATACATGATCTTAGATGAATTAATTTGGTGAATTTTGAAAAAAAAATGAGTCAATTTGGATACATATACAATTAATTGCGTACAAATGAACGAATTATAAATTTAAGCGGGAGTCGAAATAAATAATTTTACAGAAATAATAAAAATTAAATGGCCCCAATATTTATAAAAACAAGTTAGAAACGAAAATGAATTAATTTGGTGAATTGTAGAAAAAAAATGAGTCAATTTGGATACATATACAATTAATTGCGTACAAATGAACGAATTATAAATTTAAGCGGGAGTCGAAATAAATAATTTTACAGAAATAATAAAAATTAAATGGCCCCAATATTTATAAAAATAATTTAGAAACGAAAATGAATTAATTTGGTGAATTGTAGAAAAAAAAATGAGTCAATTTGGATACATATACATATAATTGCGTACAAATGAACGAATTATAAATTTAAGCGGGAGTCGAAATAAATAATTTTACAGAAATAATAAAAATTAAATGGCCCCAATATTTATAAAAACAAGTTAGAAACGAAAATGAATTAATTTGGTGAATTGTAGAAAAAAAAATGAGTCAATTTGGATACATATACAATTAATTGCGTACAAATGAACGAATTATAAATTTAAGCGGGAGTCGAAATAAATAATTTTACAAAATAAAAAAAATAGTTGGGCAAAATATTTTAATAAACAACTTAGATACGAAAAGAAATTAATTTGGTGAATTATAAAAAAAATGACTTAATTTGAATACATATACAATTAATTGCATAAAAATAAACGAAAGTAGCTTGTGCCCTAGTGCCGCGCGCCCCCTCCTCTTGCACAAGAGGTCCCGTGTTCGATTCCCCTTGGACGCAAAAAATGGATTAATTGTTCAAGGCCTAATAAGACTAATATAGAAGGTGGGCCGCATATAAAAAGAGATGGGCCGGTTGGCCCAGTGGTCCGCGCCCGCCCCGGCCGCCTCGGGTGCCCGGACTCGAACCACGCGAGCCACTTTTTTTTTTGTATAGGCTCGGTAATTTGCGACGGCCAAATTCCGTCGCAAATATTGAATTTTGCGATGGAAAACAACCCGTCGCAAATTATAACAGAAAAAAATAAAAAAAATATATATAAACATTTGCGACGGAATGTGGCCGTCGCAAATGTTGTTGACCCGAACGGGTCTGACCCGAAATATTTGCGACGGAATACTGTCCGTCGCAAATTCTGTGTGACCCGGCCGGGTCTGACCCGCCGATTTTGCGACGGATTTGTCCGTCGTTAATTTGCGACGGAAGGCAAAATCCGTCGCAAAAATTAGCTACGACTGTTTTAGGGACGGATACGTGTCCGTCGCAGATACCGTCGCAAAACACTGTTTGCGACGGATTTTCCGTCGCTAATTCCGTCGCAAAACAGTGTTTTTTTTGTAGTGAGTGCGGTTGTGGTTCGGAGTTGCGGGTTCGGGTGGTCCCCCTCCTGTGGTGATTGTGGTTCCGGTTTACAGCGAAATGAAAAGATGTTGTTATGTACCCGGTGGTCGAAGGAGCTATCCTAATTAATTATATTAGGAAACTATTGTAATTGATTACCTTAAAAAAAAAAAACTCATGCCACTCACATATTTTGACTTTGTCCTCATTAAATTATATATTTACAAGGTCTCATTAAATCTCTACACGAGTGAGTTGACAAATTCAGAGAATAATAAAATACAAATGAAATAATTCTTTGATGGTATTAGAGCCAATAAACTCAACCCATCCCAATTGACAATAATTACAATTAGGAAGTCTAATAATAATCAAAGAATTAACATCCCAATATCCCATGCAAAAAACGATTCAGTAGAATATGAAGTACGGTGAAACTAATTTTGGCTCGCAGGCCAGCCATCAAGATGCGAAGTTTGTTAGATACCTACAACATATATGTGTAATAGACACTGGAGCCTTTTTTTTTTTTTTTTTTCTTTCCTTTTTTTCTTTTTGAGTAAGAAAGATCAAGAACTCCCCCCACCCCCAACCGTTGATCCCTCGGTCAGAAAAATGTAAATCGAAGAATAATTTTTTCCCTACACCACCACATGTTTTACCACTCGACTATATAGTTTCTCCCCACACCACCAGAGGTTTTACCACTCGACTATGCAGGGCTAAAGCCGTTTTCTTTAAATTGGTAGAAGGGCATATTAATAGTAAAAGAGTTAATAATTTGTTTAGTTGCCAAAGCTACGGTTGTCTAAATGTACATAGTACTTCCTCTTTCCCATAATTGTTTGCATACTTTCCTTATTCGTCCGTCTCACAATTGTTTATACACCTAAAAAAGGAAATACTTTTGTAAACTTCACCCTCACAATATTCACATATTTACAGAAATTATCATTATTTTTTACATTTTTGGCCCACAATATTCTCTATTCAACCAATTTCTTCACTTAATTTATACCTCACAAAACACTACTCATTACATTTTTTTCTTAAAAGTTGTGTCCATCCCATGGTGCAAACACATGTAGGACGTAGGGAGTAATAGTTTAGTATTCAATTTGTATTAGCCTAAGTTAATAATGAACGCACTTTACTCGATTTGTTTATTGATATTGTAGTTTACAAATTACACACACTATCCAAATATATAAATTTGGGCAACCTCACTATCAAACGTATACTAACTATACATCACATGGAAAAAGTGTAAAAAGTTAAATCAAACTAAATAAGTACTCTTATTGATCAATCAAGCAGTACTTCAAATATGGGAGTTCTCATGAACCCCAAAATTTCAACACATTAGTCCAGGCCACACCCTTTATTTATTTATTTTCACTTTCTTGCAAGGATGTTGTGTTGCGACACAACATTAGGTTTATACTGATATTGTATGAACAAATTTTACCGTGAAATTAATTTATAACTAATACTTTAATGAAATAACTACTAAAACATCTGATATCATTCTAAATTATTACATTATAGTAAAAAATTAATATTTTTTTGTCAAACGACTAATATTATTGCCCAATATTTTGCCATGCATGAATCAACACATGTGTACATACATATATATATATATATATACACAATGCCATGTAGTTGCATGTGCCCGCATGTGCTGTGTCTTTCTCTTCTGGCCCCACCACCAACCCTTCCTTTCAACCCCTTAAATTGGCTTTACACACTCTCTCTCTCTCTCTCTTGTTTTCTGTGTTCATTTGGCTTCTGTTTCACTTGGTTGGATCCCAATACACTTTCACATTCCCTTGCAATTCTCTCTCTGACTTCACGCCTGCATTTCTGCACCTATTTAGTACACAATCAAAGCTAGGTATTTACTCTCTCCCTCTCTCTCTCATCCTAGCTAGCTAGCTATAAAGCAAATTATAATCTCGAGAATTTTCATCTTTTTTTAATACCAAGGTTTTTTTTTTCATTCTTCAAATGAAATTATCATACATAGACTACTAGCTCCAGGAATAAATCCAAGGCTGTTTTCGGTAATTCACGCTTCAAATTAAATATTCACGCATACCTTTGCTACACACATATGATAACGATCTGGATATAATGTCTAACTATTCTTTTTAATTAATTAATTTTTTCAGAAGCGGAATGAGCAATTCAGCATTGCTGAAACGGGAATTCCTCAAGAAATGGATAAAGGGTCTTCGATTATGCAAAAAATCCAATATGAATATGAGCATTTCCGAGAGAAAAAACGCCATAAAATTATCGGCTGACGTGGCAATTGCTTCGACCCGAAAGGCCTCGACCCAGTGGAGTCGGGCCCTGATAACCGACGTCGTTTCAAGAGACGAAAACAACATCGTCGAACAAATCGTGGGCTGTAAAGTGGAGAAGAGGGCTTTAATCGCATGCAGCAAGCGTATAATAAAGAGGAGCCACGTGGGTCTACGGAAAGCAAGAAGAGTTGTACCTCGGTGCGCCATCGCGAAGAAATTGGTGAAGGACAGAACCCGCGTGCTTAAGAAGCTTGTACCTGGAGGTGAGGAAATGAATGAGGTTTCGCTGATTAAAGAAACCCTAGATTATATCGTGTCCCTTCGGGTTCAGGTGGATGTAATGCGACGCCTTGCTAACGCAGCTGAGAGGTTGGACCCCTTGAAAAATTAATATCTTAATTTGTAATTTATATATATTTTTATTTTGGGTTTTAATTTATTAGTATGAAAGGAATTAGATGATATGATGAAGGAGGAGGTAATGTAGTTCATTGGGAGTCCATTTCTGGTGAAACTTTTTCACACTGTGAACGGATGTCATTATCTTTATTTAGTAATATCATTGTTTTTATAAATTAATATCATATTATTTTATATGTGATATTAATTTATAAATATAGTGCTATTACTAAATAAAGGTTATCGGATGAGCGAATATAATGATATCGGTTTTTTTACAGTGAACAAATTTCACATGAGTTTGTGATTCGTATGTACAAATGGAGCAATGAAGAGCATTCATATTAATTTCATATTATTGCAATGAAGAGCATCCATGTTAATATCTATTGAAGTCTCTCGCTTTTTCTCTATCTTTTGTGCAAATAATTTGATATCATAATTAATATGATCTTATTTACTAAGTAATTATTGGGACAAATTAACATTTTGCGATAGTTAAATTGTTTATTTTATTTTTTATTTTTACTTGTTCAGTCTTTGTTCAGTCATTTTACACTGCTTAAGATCAAAATACCCCTAAATTGAAATTCTCTTTTTGGAGAACATTATGTTAAGTGGAAAATGAAGTACATATTCTCTTTTAATACTTAATTTATTTCAATGAATTCATACTTGATTTTCACTTTAGTTCATTCCATTCATAATATTAAGGCCAAATATTTAAACTAAGAGTTTTCAATTTTTTACTTATAAAAATGATCGAAAAGGAATGAATGACTGGCCAAAAAATAATATAGTTGTCTCCAAATGGCATTTTTTTTGTCAATTACTAAATTATTTGTGCAAGTTCATGTGATTCTGTTAGATATGCACATAGATCCTATGAGAATTTCGATTCATGGATAGAAAATTTAAATGGTTTCTTGAGAGCTAATTAGTCAATTTGATTGTATGGCTTCAATAATCCTCTTCCTACAACTGAAATGACGTGATGATAATGTGATTATGATTGTGATAGCTCATTTTCTCCCAAAATTTGATTTAAGTTGAGAATTTTAAATTCACGAAATATATATAGATTCACAATTTTAAATGAGGAGATTTCGAATTTACTGGATTTAGAGTTTGTAGTCTTTTACTTATATTTAAAGGAATTTAAATCCACTCATTTCAAGTTGCTTGAAATTTCAAAACTGCCCATGCAAACACAACCTTAGTGTAAACATCAACTTGAGTACTTTCTCAAATTTGGATGTGATCTCCAGTAACAATCCTAGATTTTATATCCTATAAGGTTAGGTTACACTTAGACTTAATTCGAATCTAGCTGGCTATATGGCTAATGCAAAGTTATATATATCTAAAAAAAAAATTGAGCAATAATATTTCGATCACGTGAAATTTTTATTTTTTTAAAGCTAGGTGTTGTTAGTTGTTACCCAAAATATATATCAAAATACGATTTATGTGGCTTTTGGTTGGCTAACAAACTATAATTATGAGGTGATTGGGCATTAACTGCTTGAGCCTTGAAGATAATAAATGAAGAGCATAAAACAATAAATGCACAGTGGTTTGCAGTTGAAATCTCTCATTTGAGTGAATTAATTGCTTAGAATTTTATTCTCTACAGTGTAAAGTGTATGTGTTACATCTTTAAATACAACAAGAAAGAGAGAGGCATGTGCTTGTCACATGCCAAGTAACTAACTAACTAACTCATTAGTAACTAACTTGCAACTATTAAACATGGTGCTGCTAACAAACTTTTGTGTAACTAACTTCAACAAACTAACTTCCTAGCTTCTAGATCATTCGCATGGCACATATACGTGTACATGCTTCGGTTGCATGCAAAATCTTCAATACGCCCATGTGGCTATGGACTCCCTCGTAAGAAAAGACCAAGATGAGTGCACATGTGATGAAAGCGATTAGGAGCTAGTGGTTTGGTGAAAATATCCGCGGGTTGGTCTTCCGTAGCAACATATCGGACATCAAGAACGCGATCCTGAACCTTTTCTCCGAAATAGTGATCATCAATCTCGACGTGTTTCGTATGGGAATGAAGTGCAGGATTAAAAGATAGGGTGACGGCCCCTTCATTGTCACACCATAAAAGAGCAGGAGAGCGGAGCGGAAGGCATAGTTCACGAAACAAGGAGGTGATCCACACTAAATCTATTGCCGAAGTGATCATCGACCTGTGCTCAGCCTCAGTGGTGCTCCGAGCAACAACAGATTGTTTCTTGGAGCACCAAGATAGAAGATTCGAGCCCAACATTATGCAATAGCCGGATGTGCTTCTTCGATCATCCACTGAAGAAGCAAAGTCTGCATCTGCAAAGCCTTGAAGTTGAAAATCAGAAACAAGAGTGAAGTGTAAACCAGAATATATTGTACCTTTTAAGTATCTCAAGATACGTTTACAAACGCCCCAGTGATTCAAGGTCAGATATGCAAGGAATTGACACAGTTTGTTTACACTAAAGGCTATATCCGGACGAGTAAGTGTTGGATATTGAAGATCACCTATCACACTACGAAATAAAGAGGGTTTAGCAAAAGGAGGACTATCATGTTGTCCAATAGCTCTTTTACATACTTAGATTGAGAACGTTTGATACTATGAGGAGCTACAACAGCCTCAATTCCTAAGAAGTAATTAACTGAGCCAAGATATTTCAATGAAAACCGATGATGAAGGGTGTTAATCAGCTGAGCAATGGCCTCATTGTCATTACCAGTAATGAGAATATCATCCACATAAACAAGCATCATCAACAGTTTACCATTGTGTGTCTTTAGAAATAAGCAATAATCTGACTTTGAGTGCTCAAAACCAACAGAAATAATGAAGCCTTTGAGTGTGTCATACCAGGCCTTAAGGGTCTGTTTTAGACCATAAAGAGCCTTGACCAATTTACACACATGAGTAGGCTTAGAATCATCGACAAACCCCTCAGGTTGAGTGATGTAAACAGGATCTTTTAGCTCACCTCTAAGAAAAACATTGTTAATATCCACTTGTTAAACTTGCCAACCAAAAGTAGCAGTTAGAGTGAACATAATCCTTATAGTAAGATGCTTAATAACATGAGAGAATGTTTGAAAGTAGTCCACACCTGAATTCTGTTGAAAACCCCTAGTAACAAGCCTGACTTTATACCTTTCCACAGATCCACCAGCCTTGTACTTAACCCTGAATATCCACTTAGTTGAAATGGGAGTAATGTCTGGAGAATGAGGAACCAGTTCCTAGGTATGATTGTGTAAAAAAGCAGTATACTCTTCAGTCATAGCCTGTTTCCATTCTGGAACTTGAAAGGCTTGAGCCACTGTATCAGGTTCATGAAGGACTGGAAGAACATATGAGGTATATAATTTGGGCTTGATAATGCCTGCTTTGGACCTTGTTATCATATGGTGTGATGGAACAATAGGAACAACAGATGAAGAAGAAGGTGAACTGATAACAGGAGGAGCAGGAAGAGGTGAAATGTTAGCAACAGGAGTATGTGAACAGGAAACTGAGGAGGAGTTGGGAGGAGAGGAAGAACCTGAAGAAGAGCTTGAAGAAGGAAAAGCTGGAGGAGGAAAAGTGGGAAAAGGGACTGAAAGGACCGAAGATTTGTGAGTTTGTATAGATGAAGTAGAGAATTCAGGATAAGGAAACTCATCTTCATTGAAGTCCACTGTGGGAGAGATGTAAACTCTCCCGGAGGGGTGCAAGCATTTGTAACCTTTGTGAAATGGGTTGTACCCAAGAAACAAACACTTAGCTGACCTGAATTGAAGTTTAAAAGAGTTGTAAGGTCTTAGAAAGGGGAAGCAAGAACAACCAAAAACTCTAAAGATGGAGTAGTCAGGTTGAGTGTGAAAGAGCTTCTAGAATGGTGAAATATGTGAGAGAATAGGAGTTGGAAGTCTATTAATTAAGAAGACAACTGTAGTAAATGCATCCCACCAGAAAGACATAGGAAGTTTGGCCTGAGCTAGCAAAGATAGGCCAATCTCAGTGACATGTTGATGTTTTCTCTCAACAAGGTCATTCTGTTAGTGAGTATATGGACAAGAATGCCTATATAGAATTCCAAATTTGTGAAAGATTTTGTGTAGAACAGTGAACTCTCCACCAATATCTGACTAAAACAACTTAACTTTGCAAGAAAACTGTCTCTCAACTAGTTCCAGAAAGTGCATAACTACATCAGCTACATCAGACTTGGCTCTTAAAGGGAAAAATCCAAGTAAACCTTGTGCATTCATCAATTAAAGTAACATAATATATGTAGCCTTCAGTAGAAAGAAAAGAAGGTGATCCCCATACATCCATATGCACAATATCAAAAGGTATAGCAGAATGAGTAGCAACAGACTTAAAGGACTTTTGATGCATTTTACCAAATTTGCAAGGTTCACAGAAGTTCAAAGATCTAGCAGATACATTCAATGAATGAAGAACTTTACAAAGAGTTTCATAGCAAGGATGACCAAGTCTCTTATGCCAAATATTTGCCTTATTAGACAAAGTAGCAGTAGTGACATAATTACAAATAGGAAAATACTGAAACTAAGAAATACATGAAGAAGAGCCACCAGTTTGAGGTCTCAAAGCAGTCACATCCAGCTGATACAAACCATCTTTAAGAGTTCCTTTCAAAAGGATTTTGTTGGTTCTCTGATCCTTGACAAAACAAGTAGTTAGATGAAACTCAATAATAGCTTTATTATCATGGAGAAACTTTGAGATGCTAATGAGGTTCTTAGTAATATCTGGTACATGAAGAACATCACATAGGGCCAGAGAGTTGTCTTTGTGCAAACTATTTAAAGTCATGGAGCCAACATTTAAAATATGAGCTACAGTGCCATTACCAACAGTAAGATGAGACTGGCCTTTGTAAGGCTGCTGAATGTGCAGGTTGCCAAGAGAGGAGGTAACATGGTGTGTAGCACCACTCTCAACATACCATTCATTCCCTAAAGTAGGTTGTGAAGTAGCTGGATCATATGAAGAGTCAGTGGTGTAGGCAAAAGGATGAGTGACAGGATTAGTAGTTTGAGTAATGTGTGTGAGATTTGCTTGATAAGATCCATTAGAATGATTCATGTGTGAGGATTGAGCACCAGAAAAACCATGAGAGGGATCCAAGCCTTGGAATGAATGATTAAATCTCTTGAAATATTTAGCAGCAGTGTGATTTGTCTTACCACATATTTGACAAGGAGTTTTAGATTTAGAATAGAACCAAGGCTTTCCTTTAGGTTTACCGCCACTTGAGGCCTTGTTGTCCTTAGAAACAAAGTTTGCCACAGGAGCAGAGGAAGAAGAAGAGGCCTGAAGTGGCATCAGTTGCTGGTTAGCACCAGATTGCTGCAATCGCATTTCATGAGAATGGAGAATGGACTGGACTTCATTGAATGATAGAGGCTCAGATCTGGTAGTTAAGTTCACCACCATTGCATCATATTCAGATCCAAGACCTCCAAGGAGATGCATAATCAAATCATCATCATGAATCTCATGACCAGCTGTATGAAGTTCATCGGCTATATTTCAATTCTGTAAAACATACCCATCCACAATAGAACTTCCTTTCTTAAGAGTTTGTAACTGATACCTGAGATTCATGGCCCTGGCTTTAGATTGAGACTTAAAAATTTCCTCAAACACCTTCCATACAGAAAAGAGTGACTACAGCGATTAACATAACGAAGCATAGACTCAGAAATTGAGCACAACATCCAACTAAGAAGGAATTGATCTCTTTGATGCCACAATTGAGCATCACTGTTCAGCTGAGAAACAACATTTCCATTAACGGAGATCAAAGCAGGAACATCAGAGGCTGAGCAAATCAAAAGATGCTCAAAATTATGAGCACTGGTTAGACGTAAAATTGTGATGTTTTGTAGCCCGATTAGTCCATATTTTGAGCGTTTTTATGAGTATTTAGAGTTATTTGAGTAACATTTCATAAACTCATCAATTTTCCTCTTTGGTATTCATATTAGGAAAGAGGGCAACAAAAGGAGTTCGTAGGACTTTGAATCGACCAAAACAGACTCCCAATTGAGAAGATATGAAGGTTTTTCGAACAAGTGTACAGCAGCAGAAAAACACTCGAGCGAAATTACTGGAGCGCCTCTAGAGCTCGAGTGCCCTGGGACTTCTGTGATAAGATGGTGCTGACCACCGCTCGAGTGCCAAGTGCTCGAGCGAAGGCCCAGCTCGAGCACCCTTATCATTTTTTGGCCCATATCGTATAAATACCCGTCTCAAACCTATTTTTAGAGATCTAGGCTCAATTTTCAAAGGGGAAGAGGCTTGGGACGTGATTTTGAGAGCTTAGCAAGGATTTCAAGTTTGTAAATGAGTTTTTATCATACGGATTCGTTAGAACAATTAATATTTTGCACGGTTTTGATTTCTCTTTTTGTTTCTTGAATTCATTGATATACTTAGACCTAATTTAATATTTTATAGATTTGTTTTCCAGATTTGATTCAATTGATTTCATAGATAGTTTATGTTCTTGAATTTCTTGAGTCTTTTAATTATGTTTATGATTGTTGATCTTGTTATTGTTTTTATTCTCATAATCACCATGTTGGACTAAACCCTTGTATGCATATGATAGGATGAACTCGTAGAAGTAGGATGTTGGTACGTAATTAGGATAATTCGTTATGTATAATTTTAATTCTCTTAATTATTGAATAATTCTAATAAACCCTAGAATAATCATAGAATTAAGTACGAAAATTGTTAGAGAGAAGATGACCGCATCACTCTTTAATAACGAATAGGCTTAAGGAGAGGGTTTTTGAAGGGTTTATAATCAATCGGTTTATCTAGGGAGGACGGCCGAATCACCTTAGTTAAATTAGGGCCTCAATAATTGAGCACAATTCATATAATATTATTAGTGGGTTAGTAAAGTAAGTTGTTAGAACTAAGTATTGAGATTATTAATGAGCTTTTATTCTTTCAATTCTTTGTGCTAGATTAGGGAAGTTGATTGTCTAGTTTATAGTACACTTAAGATTTTAACTTGAACATCACTATTATTTTAGTTATCATACCAACTCCGTTAGTATACGTAGGGATTCCTATTCCGAGCATCGTCATCTCATTTGCACTTCAACCAGAAGTTAGTATAGTTTTAATTTTGTTATTAGTATAAAATAATATTTTTAAAACTGGACTGGGCACTGAACCGGACAATCAACTGGGTCACTGGGTCACTAGTTCGACCGGTTCAACCGTTACAAAAAAACTGGATAACCGGATATATATATATTTTTACATATATTATAATATACACACCACACTCAATATTATGATCAATTATAAAAATATGCATATTCAAATATAAAAGTCAAAAGTAATTAAATAAGATTCATGCAACACATATTTGTCTCACACATAGTTTTTTCAAATTAACTCCAAACTACATGTCCATAAAAATAAAATCTGAAATATAAATCTATTACAATTAAAAGTGACTAATATCAATTACGAAATTCATTCAATTCCAATCATCTTCGTCTCCATCTTCTTCCATCATGTTATTGGAACCATTGTAATCCAAATGATCAGGTCCGTGTAAATTGGAACCACTACCACCAACACCGCATTCACGAACAAAATTTTAAATTTCACGATCATCAACATCATTTTCCTTATCTGAAAGAAAAATCAAGAACTTAATAAATAATGAGAGTCCAATAAATTTAAAAAATACATCCAAAAAATAATAATAATCTAATTCAATTTGTACCTTGCTCAAAGTTTGATTAATTTAGATTTCCAGGCACTTCTTCCTCGTGCATGTTTTCCAACTCATCATAATCAAGCTCACCATCAATTGTTTCTTCCATTATCCAAAACTCCATCTTGCCAATGCACTCATAATCAACGGGATCATATGGTCGTTTACTATATTTAACCCTATGGTGTTCAAAGAATAAAAAATATATTATAATATATGAAGTATGGTAAACTTAAAGTGAAATAAAAACAATTTAAGGAAAAAAATTTGTATGATTGTCAAACCTGTTTTGTAAGCGCAAGTTATAGTGAATGTAAACTAAATCATTCAATCTTTGGTGCTCCAACCTATTTCTCTTTGAAGTGTGAATTCGCTCAAAAACACTCCAATTCCGCTCACATCCAGAAGAAGAAGCTGTTTGACTTAGAATTTTTATAGCTAACTTTTGTAAGTTTGGAGCATCAGTACCGAACAATTTCCACCAATCATCTACAACAAAAAAATTCACGATTTAATTGGAGGAAAAGAAAATAAGGAATGCAAATTAAATAAAATAAACTAATAATTAGATGCTTTTAGGAAGTCTAAGAAATATTAGTATAGATTATCCTTGGAAATATGGAATATTTTACAAAATATTTTTTAACCATGGGATACAAATGTCATTCATCTTTTATTAATGAAGAAGGCTTATATATATAGGGTGGGTTCATTCGTAACCAATATATTCATAAGTAAGTTCTAAGTAATTATTAAAAAAACATGTAAATTAAATATATTTACCTGGTCGAGTTGATCTAGCAGTTGTAAGAGCAGCTGGCCTTGAAAAACTCTTAAGTCTATCTCGAAAAAGTGATATCTCATCATATATTTTTGGATTCGCACCCCCAACTTTTTTATCAATGATATCCAACAACCCATTCATAATTTCCGGATTGTTACAGAAAGTTTCTTTATCATGTTGGAAGGCCGGATTCAAATAATACGCTGCTGCATGTAGACTTTTCCTCAACATCCTATCACATCTTCGATCAATGATATCAACATATGGTTGATAAAAATTTCTTTTGTTCCTAAATAACTCCATGATACCTTTCCTAGCTCTGTACATCCCTTCATAGACGTAGCCCAAAGCTGGTTTCTCATCAGAATCACAAATACGTAGCAAACGTAATAGTGGTGCACCAATCCTCACAGTAATGTTGCAATTATTCCAAAACCTTTCATCCAAAACAATTTGTTTGGCTGATTTTGCAGCATCCTTCTTCAAATATTTTTTAAGCTCTTGAGATGTCACCATGACTTGCAAATCATCCTTGTGATCATTTAAGCTTTTCAAGGTAATAAAAGTAGTAGCAAAACGAGTATCACCTGGGCGAAGAATTTCCCTCCAACCTTCTCTTTTTCTCAAACAATTCAATGGCCACTTGTTATTATAAACAAAGCATGTGATTTTAGAAGCCAAAATAGCCAAATCCTTAATATGAGGCAATTCACCAATATCTTTCATTATCAAGTTAATACAGTGTGCTGCACAAGGTGACCAAATAATTGATGGATATCTATCAGACAACAAGTGACCAGCAGCCTTTTAGTTACTTGCATTATCGGTAACCAGATGAATCACATTATTATGACCAACCATCTCAACTATTTTAGAGAACAAATTACAAAGATTTTCAGCATTTGTCTCAATTCCAGATGCATCAACAGATTTAATGAATGATATTCCAGTGGGGCAATAAACCAAAAAATTAATCAGTGGTCTCTGTCTAGAATCTTTCCAACCATCACCCATTATTGTGCAACCAGTTTCTATCCACGTGCTCCTAAAAGAATCAACAATCATCTGAACTTGTTTTTTGGCATCTTGCAATAAAGAAACTCGTAAGGCATGATAACTAGGTCCAGTGTACCCATGACCCATACTTGCAACCTTACTCATAACAATAGGAAAATATTCAGAATTAATTGCATTAAGAGGTATGTAAGAATCATAGAACCACATAGCAATTGCAAGATCAGTATCATGACACTTTTCTTTACTTTGTAAACAAGCTTTTATTGAAGGTTGAGAAGGATCAGGAGTACCACGTTTCAAAAAGTTGTCCAATGGAGATGTGGCTTTCCTTTTCTGCAAGGAAGATTGTCCAACTCCTCATGTTCTTTGAGTTGGTAATGACATATTTTCATTATCATCCTCATAGGGTTCACATTCGCCACTCTCGATATCTCTTTTTCTTTCTTTTGCTCTCCTTACATTCTCTTTTAAAGACCCTTGAATCAAAAATTGAACATCATTTGAAACCTTTTTGCAAGAGACAATATTTCCTACTGTTCCAGCAAGATGTTGCTTCATACGATTAATACCCCCACCTCTAAATGATGTATGACAAAACTCGCAAGTTAATGTCTTCCTCCCATTAGCATCTATAGCTCTGTCACATACTTCCATGCTATATCTATCTTTTGTCTTGGATTGTTGTTGGGTAAAGGTCTTTGACTATCTTGTGCTTGAGAATCATGTTGTTGAGGATCCGAGTCTGCAGAATCCATCACTACTAAAGCGAAATATAATACATAAATAAAAAATTGTACTCAATTTAAAGTAAAGGGGTAAAATATAGTGATTCCACCTCAAAGTTAAAATTCAACCGATGACAATTATATTTCACTCAAGCAGAACATTAATCCCAAGTTTACATATACACAAGCAATATATATATATATATATATATATATATATATATATATATATTGAGTACACAAATAATAATATATAATATATAAACCCCACGGTTGTACAGTGTATACAAACAATTATATATATATATATAATCTCACTGTTAAAACTTAAAATAGAGGCATACCTTAATTTATTGTGATGACCTCTACTACGCAGTACGCAATCCACAGACTCCACGGGCAGGATTTTAGATTAATTGCGTAGGATTTTGAGTGAAAGTTGTGAAGGTCCTGATTCCTGAAGAATGGTCGTCGACTGGTAAGGACCGTAGGGTATCAAGGAAGAAAACCTTTCATCTTCCTGACTTCCATTTTCTCTATATTTTAATTTTTAAAATTTATTTTCAAAATTTTAATTGGATCGGGTCAATAATGAACCCGGGTCAGCGGTCGAACCGCGGGTTTTAGCGGTTCGTACCGATTTTAATGTAGCCCGGTCTACAATATAACCTGGACCGGTGCCGTGACCGGTTCCTGGTTAAACCGGTCGAACCGGCCTGTCCGGTCCGATTTTAAAAACATTGGTATAAAATTAATAGAAAAGAAGTATTACCTCCGTCCCAATTTAGATTACCCATTTCTAAATGGCACGGTTTTTAAGAAAAAAGTTATTTATTAATACTTTTGAGTATAAAGTAGCTTTTTAGGAATTGTTTATTAATATTTTTTAGTATAAAGTAACTTTTTGAAGGTTGAGTTTGAAAAAGTGGTGTTGCTTTTTGTCATTTTAGGAAATGGGTAAACAAAAAAAAACCTTCATTTTTTGGGCTTTTGGGTAAACAAAATTAGGACGGAGGGAGTAGGAGAATTAGTTTAAACCAACATTGCATTCATATTAGCTACAACACATAAATTTTCAGGGATTTATTCACGTACAAACTTTCCCACGGGTTCGATACTACTTGGTCCCTATACTTGTCCATATTACAGTGATCTCATACTCTTGTGGGGTAACTACTAGTTAAGCTAGTATTTTACGATCAAGTCAAGCACGAGCCACAGCTAAAACCTGAGTTCTCCAAAATAGATAGTTGGATTTATCTAACCTAATAGAAAGAGTAACAAATGATCTAGGAAGAGAAGCATTCGAAGAATCCATAAGAGCTATTACGAATAAGCAAAAATTAGCAGAAGATAAGGCAAAACGATGAAGAAAAACAAAAGAAAATGAGAATCAAGTAAAAGAAGAACAGAAAAGAACATGAAGAACAACCCGAGCTATCATCAATGGAGATCGTAACCGTATTCTCTTGATACCATGTTGAAATCTCTCATTTGAGTGGATTAATTGCTTAGAATTTTATTCTCTGGAATGTAAAGTGTATGTGTTACATCTTTAAATACAACAAGAAAGAGGGAGGCATGTGTTTGTCACATGCCAAGTAACTAACTAACTTACTAACTCATTAGTAACTAACTTGCAGCTGTTAAACATGGTGCTGCTAACAAACTTTTGTGTAACTAACTTCAACAAACTAACTTCATAGCTTCTAGATCATTCGCATGGCACATATACGTGTGCATGCTTCGGTTGCATGCAAAATCTTCAATATTTGACAAGTTTCTTTGTAGGCTTGGGCTTAAAAGTAGGTCATCTCCCATTAAATGCTGAAAAGCAAGTATTTAACTTTAATTTGGCAGCCCAGGATTAAATGCATGGGTTGGCCTAGTTTCGAGCAATGGGCCGAGGTCTCTTGTGTAGGTGAGCTCGGCCCAATTCGAGTAGAAACGTGGAAAGTAGCATGTGTTAAGTATAAATCATAAGTATTCTTCCAGAATATTCTATTGTGTATCTTTATGTATATTATCTTTAATTTATTCTGATTTGTTTCATTGTATTTCGGATACATTGTTGTAATCTTATTCTATTTAATAAGATATCTACCCAATCACATCATTAACGGTGAATAGAATACCAATTCTCAGATTCTCACATGGAGAGAGACATCCCACGAACATGTTCGATCAGTTTTCTTTTCATGGTGTCTTCTCCTTCAACTGATCCTATCCCAGTTGCTACCATGATTCATATGGTAACAATCAAACTCTCCTCCTCTATCTACCTTCTATGGAAATGCCAAATCATGCCCACCCTCGACAGTTTTGACCTACTCGGCTTCGTTGACGGCACATCTCCTCCGCCGGTGAAACTCACTCTCTCATCGTCTCATGCTCAGCCCACACCAAATCCGGTGTATGTTGAATGCAAGGGCGGGGCCAAGAAATTTTTTTAGGGCAGACTGAAAGTCTAATATAAATACAAGTTCGATTCTTGACCGGGCTAAAATATTTTTTTTAATTTTTACATAGAAAAAAAAATCAAATTTTCAAAAGTTGGTTAAATGATTCGCCCTTGGTTGAATGGCATATGAAGGACCAAAAGGTTCTCGGCGTCCTCTTCTCATCTCTCTCGGAAGAGGCTATGTCCGAAGTTGTTGATTGTTTCACTGCTCGTGATGCATGGCTTGCTCTACAAGCAACCTTCTCTCACTCATCTTCTTCCCGTGTGAATCGGCTCCGAGAAGAGCTATTATCTCTCCGGCGGGGATCTCTCTCCGTCCGTAACTACGGTAAGCAATTCGAGTCTCTTTGTGATCAATTATCCGCAATCAATCGACCCGTTGATGAAGCGGATTAAAGCCACTGGTTCCAACGTGGATTGGGAATCCAGTTTGCTAACTTTGCTGACACACGGAAGGTCATGGTTCTGATGCCAGCTTTCTCTGTCCTTTTGCATCAAGCGATCCAATTTGATCTCATGAATAAAGCTATGGAGGCGGCGCCTATTCAACCACAAGCTGTTTTTGCTGCTTCTGATCGTGGAAATTTCCAAGCCACCATCACCATCTGTTATCCAGTCGCCACCAGCGGTGGTGCCTGCCCCTCTACCGTTGCCTCCGGCGCCTCACCCAACTCATCCAATTGTTACACGGGCAAAATCAGGTATTTTTAAACCTCCTTCGCCTATCAACATAGTTACAACGATTCTTCTTTCCGCTTTGGTCAGCTCTTCACTCTAACAAGACTTGGGATTTGGTCCCTTGTCCCTTTTCTGAGCATGTCGCTTCGTCGTCCCGCCCTTCACCACCTTTGCATGTTCTAGTGCAGTCGTCTACTACACCATGTCGCTCATGTTTTAATTCCACCCCTATTTTGCCTAATCCGGCTACATAGATTCCACATGCTCCTTCGACTGTTCCCGAGCCACCATCACCATCTGCTATCCAGTCGCCACCAGCGGTGGTGTCTGCCCCTCCATCGTTGCCTTCGGCGCCTCAACCATCTCATCCAATGGTTACACGGGCAAAATCAGGTATTTTTAAACCTCGTTATCCTGTCAACATAGCTGCAATGACTCTTCTTTCTGCTTTGGTCAGCTCTTCTGAGCCTTGTGGTTTTAAGTCTGCTGCAAAATATTCTCATTGGCTCTCTACTATGCAATAGGAAATGGATGCATAACCCTCTAACAAGACTTGGGATTTGGTCCCTTGTCCACCTGATGCTAATATTATGGGGTCTAAATGGGTCTATCGCACAAAATTTTGCGCTGATGGTTCTATTGAGTGTTACAAAGCTCGTTTGGCCGCTCAAGGCTTTACCCAAATTCCTGGTACAAATTTTCATCACACATTCAGTCCTGTTTTCAAAGCATCTATTGTTCGTGTAATTCTTGCTATCTATGTTCATCATAAGTGGCCCTTGCATCAGCTTGATGTGAAAAATGCATTTCTTCACGGTGTTCTTAAGAAACCTGTCTTCATGGCTCAACCTCTTGGATTTGTTGATCCACGTTTTCCAGATCATGTTTGTCGTCTGAAGAAGGCTTTGTATGACCTTCGCCAAACCCCTTTAGCGTGGTATCAACGTGTCAGCTCATTTCTTCTAAGTCTTGGTTTCTTGGAGAGTCGTTCAGATTCATTTTTATTTCACTGGCATAATGGATCAACAGTTATTTACCTTCTGCTGTATGTTGATGACATTATTGTCATTGGGAATGATTCTACAGTTCTTAAGCATTTCATACTTCGTGCCATTAAAGATCTCGGTCGGCTTAGCTATTTCTTGGGTTTGGAAATTTCTTATACTTTCGATGGATTGTTTGTTGGACAATCTAAATATGCCACCAATATCCTTGAGCGTGCTCAGCTATTGAAGTCGAAACCCATTGCTACTCCTTTAGCTACTGGTGATACACTTCAAAGTGTCGGTACCCCTTTCACCGATCCAACCTTATATAGGTCTTTGGTCGGGGCTTTGCAGTATTTAACTATCACTCGTCCAAATTTATCTTTTGCAGTCAATCTTGTCAGTCAATTTCTTCACTCGCTTATTGTTGAGCACTTTTTGGCTGTCAAGCGAATCTTGAGATATGTTAAGGGAACGATTCAGTATGGGTTATCCTTTACATATCATACGGACTTCTCCATTGTTGGCTATTCTGATACCGACTTGGGCTCGTTGCATTGAGACTCGTCGGTCCACTTATGGTTATTCAGTCTTCCTGGGAGGTAATCTGATCTCATGGAGTGCTAAGAAACAACCTACTGTTTCTCGATCTAGTTGTGAATTCGAGTATCGTGCTTTGGCCAATGCGGCTTCGGAGCTTGTCTGGTTGGGAAACTTGCTCCAAGAGTTGTGACTTCAACCATCCACTCAGCCTCTTCTTCTCACTGATAACAAAAGTGCTCTGTTTATGAGTCAAAATCATATTGCTCACAAACGGGCAAAACATATTAACATCAACTGTCATTTTATTCGTGAGTTGGTTTCGCATGGAAAACTTCACACGCAATTTGTTCCTTCCAACAAGCAGCTTGCGGACATATTCACTAAAAGTCTACCTCGTCCTGCTTTTGAGTTCTTGCGTTCCAAGCTCTGCGTTTGTCTTCATCCTGGGTGTTAAGGATAAATCATAAATATTCTTCCAGAATATTCTATTGTGTATCTTTGTGTATATTATCTTTGATTTAGTCTGATTTGTTTCCTTGTATTTCGAATACTTTGTTGTAATCTTATTCTATTTAATGAGATCTCTACCCAATCACCTCATTAACAGTGAATGGAATATCAATTCTCTTATTCTCACAGCCTGTACTTCCTCTTGAGATTGTGGGATTCACTGCCATAAGCATGGTCTATCCCCTTGGAGTAAATATCGATTTACTGTTCATCGTACCTAAAATGGAATGATTGTCTGATGGCGTCCAGATTTAGCCTTATCTTGGATAAGACTAAGTATGTGTCATCCTCGTCCTAAAGCTTGACGTGGATATCTCTTTTTTCCTAGATCGCCTGACCTCGCCTCGTCGGGTGCTAGGTAGAGGTAGCCGAGTGGCCGATTTCACGTAGCATGTGCTCCGGATGGCCGAGGCTGCCTGAGGGCGGGGGCCTCGTCTTCCCTACCCAGATCCTGAATAACGAGGCGGAGCCTGATTCCTTTTGCTTATCCTCATGGTTTGTACCATGACGAGGTGAGAGTCTTGTCTCTTTGTCTTCTCGTCGTGACGAGACCAAATGGGCTCACTACTCGGATGGGGACGATTCGATCTCGTACGTCTTCTGGTGATGTGTTTCCTCGTCTATCTATTTTTTGCTTGACATCGTCGACCATTGATTATTCATCACACAACATTAGGTCCTATTTTTTTCCATGACCATTCTTTATTACATATCATTCACCCTCAAAATTTTACGAACAAAAAATATATACCTCCATCCCAAAGCAATGGTTCCTTTTGAGAATTGTACGTTTTTAAAATAATATAGTATTTAATATAAAATTATTGATTTAGATATATTAGAAAAGTAAAAAGTTGAAAGAATATAATGGTGTAATTTTTTATATAGAAAAAATATGGATAGTTGTTAAAAAAGGTTTGATGGAAGTTTTCAAAAAAAAAAAAGGAAATGAAACATTTAACCTAGGCAAAGGGAGTATATAGTATTAATTGACCATTCCTTTTTTATATTAAGTCTTTTATGTACCATTCCTTTTTATATTAAGGGTCTATTTGATAGGGGTTCTTATTTGTATAGGGTAGATTGAGATAAAATAGTATGTAGTAGAAATAGTACAAAGAAATGTAATATGGGGTCTTAATATGGGTGTTTGATAGATTGTAAATAGAGGTCCATATAATTTTATATTGTGTTTGATAGAGTTTATTAACACCATATAAAAAGGTAAAATTACAATCTTAACCTTATTTTTTTTGGGCATCGAAATACAATTTTCGTCAAAAAAAAATAATGACAGGCAGAGAGAGAGAGAGAAAAGAGGGACGAGCAAGACAGTGATAAATCGCATCCGCCGTCATCGCTGAAGAAGGGACAGCTGAAGGTTTATCGTTGAAGCAAGCCGCCGCCGTTATAAGTGAGGAAAGTCGCCGCTGTCGCTAAAGAAGGCACCACCGGAGGTTCTGCGAGAGAAAGCTGCCGCTATCACTGCTTATTTTGGGACCATCAGAGATCGGACAAGCTATTGCCGTCGCTGAGCATTGAAACCTTTGAGAAATAGGTATGGCTCCTTTTTTTTTTTCTTGCATTCTTTTTTTTCTTTTGATTTTTTTTTTTGCTTTTTTTTTACGAGCAATTCTTATTACTTAAGTTGATTTGATTCTTCTGGTTCTGTAATTTATGCAGGGACGAGGAATTCTTATTTAATTTTCGGAGAGTGAAGAGGGGTAACTGCTAAGATTTTCGAAGAGAGAGAAGAGGGGTTATTGGGAATTGAGGGTTCTTTATTATCTCGTGTGTTGTTAAACAGGGGGGAGGGCCTTACTTCTTTTGCAAAGATGAACAATAGAAGCCCCGTAAAGGGCTATATAACTGATACGGGTCACCTTTATTTTAGCGGGTTTTGTACAGGGTATTAAACAGCCATATAAAACCATATTATTTCTATTTACAGGCCTTATATAGGCTATCAAACAGGGCCTAAATCTTGTATGTACCAAGTATATCGTGCAGTATTAGTTAAACAGTTGCAATTGTTTAGTGAATTAAAATACATTTGGTGTTGTGAAATATAAAAATAAATTGTACTCCTTTCGTCCCGTGATTACTTTCACACTTGTCTTATTTGCACATCCACTATTATTTTCACACCCTAAAAATGAAATGGCCCTCTCACACAAAAGTTAATAAAGCATAAAATTATTATTATTTTATTCAATCCCACATTCATATACTCTATTTTTCCTTTAAAAAAATGTGTCATTGATAAGTATGAAAGAAATCATAAAATACATTCTTTATATTTTTGCATCTGCCGAACAACTATTTAGAAGCTTTTAAAAGAACTTGCTAGAAGTTGCCAAAGTTTGTGGCTTTATGTAAACTATTTTGATATGCTAATGCATCAGATTCGGGCCGCTTAATATTGGGCCAATTTATGGGTACGATTATATCTTAGCAGGCCATAATTAGTCAAAGCCCAACTGTTAGTGGCCTGTGACCTATGGGCGTGGGTATTAAAAATTTAAAAGCATCAGCGTCAATGTTTTAAGGGAAAGTACTACATGAAAATATTTAATTTTACTATAAAATAGTTTTAAAAGTATCAAATATTTAATTATGAGTATTAATAACTTTTTTAGGAGTATTATTAATCTGATCAGAGGTATTATATTGCAATTGTTGTAAAAAAATTGAACCCAGATTAATGATACTTCTGATGAACTTTTTGATAGTTTTGATCAAATATTCAATATTTTAAAACAGTTTTATAATAAGCTTATCCTAAACATTTTCATAAAAACTTATGTTTTAAAATCTTACTATCGGTTTAACCAGAATCTTTGGTCAAATTTCTAAAAATCTTATCCAATGTTCCATCATACTCCCTCCGTCTCAATTTTGTTTACCCAAAAGTCTCAAAAGAAAGGTTTTTTTTTTTGTTTACCCATTTCCTAAAATGGCAAAAAGCAACACCACTTTTTCAAACTCAACCTTCAAAAAGCTACTTTATACTAAAAAATATTAATAAACAATTCCTAAAAAGCTATTTTATACTCAAAAGTATTAATAAACAATTATTTTCTTAAAAACTGTGTGTTTAGAAATGGGTAATCTAAATTGGGATGGAGGTAGTATTATATTTGTGAAATTTGCATTTTTTATATATATTATATTGGAATTGGTTTTTCTTTAATATGACGACTTTAAGTTTGATATTGATTGTATCATATATCTAAGAAGTTAATTAAATTTTAGAGTTAGGTATATAGAGTGAAGCTAGTTTATACATGAATTATCGAAAGGTATTAATTGTTTTTATTAAAGAGTATTAATTGCATTTATTGAAGGGTATTAGTTGTTTTTACTGAAAAGTCTTAGTTTATTTTCATTGAACAACTAAGACTCTTCAGTGTAAATAAGTACTCCCTCCGTCCACGAAAAGTATGCTCGCTTGTCTTATTGGTCCGTTCACGAAAAGTATGCACATTCTATTTTAGGAAATAACACTATTTAAATAAATACTAAAATATTCATTATGGGCCCACACAAATTTAATAAAATCAGCCCAATTAACAAAACTAAACACCAATTACATTACTAAATAGGCCCATTACCCATTAATATAATTCAGTGTATTAAACCATATCCCAACCAACCAACACTCTCGAATCTTCTCAACTTTTCATCTCCTTCACTCTTTTCCCTCTTCAATTATTATCATCACCATCCGTCTCTCTCTTCAGTTGTTCATCTTCTACGAACAAACCCTAATCCGCCGCTTCTCTCTCTCGAATTTCCACCACAACTCAAACCTTCTACCATCCATCTCTCTTCAATTTTTATCCTTTCGTCCATAAAATTATGCTCAAACAGTGAAATTTATATTTTCTCACGATATTTCCATCAAATCTCGAACACTGCATGGATTCGATTCCAATTGACTCTACCTTCGATGATATGGTTGTGTCCGACTCTAGTGGTTTCGAGACGGTGGGGTCCGATTCAGGCGAGGTTGAGCAGATGGAGTTCGATTCAAAGGTTTTGGAGACGGTGGTGGGGTCCGATTCGAGCAATCTTGAGAAGCTGGTGCCCGATTCGAGTGATCTTGAGAAGTTGGTGCCCGATTCGAGCGATCTTGAGAAGCTTGTGCCCGATTCATGTGGGTTTGAGGAAATAGGGACAGATTCATCTACATTCGACATTATTACTCCAATCTCTAGGGTTGAATCGGTGTCCGATACTGTGGTACCCGAAACCGTGGGATCTGATATCGGATATGGTGATGATTATGCCAAATATTTGGGGATTTTTGTGGGCCGACAAGCCCCGTGGTTCGTCAATTTACGGTGGACTTGTATTGTATATGGTGGCCAGTCTTTCGAAGGTTTCTTGAAAGGTTATTTCTATACTCGTTCCTCTAAACTGTTGATTGCTTGTATATTATGATTATCACTGTGATTGCCCTAGAATGAATGAATTTATGAGGGCTTGTGGGTTAATATGCTACATGTTGGTATATTTTGATGATATATGCAATATTGTGATGTCTATTCTTGGATTTAATGTCACCACAACCGTGTAGGAGACTTAAATCACTATTATTGCCCTAGGATGAATGAAATTCTGAGGGCTTGTGGGTTATTATGCTACCTGTTGGTATATTGTGATGCCTATTCTTGGATTTAATGTCACCACAACCCTGTAGGAGACTTAAATCACTATTATTTCCCTAGGATGAACGAAATTCTGAGGGCTTGTGGGTTATTATGCTACCTGTTGGTATATTGTGATGCCTATTCTTGGATTTAATGTCACCACAACCCTGTGGGAGACTTAAATCACTATTATTGCCCTAGGATGAATGAATTTCTGAGGGCTTGTGGGTTATTATGCTACCTGTTGGTATATTGTGATGCCTATTCTTGGATTTAATGTCACCACAACCCTGTAGGAGACTTAAATCACTATTATTGCTAGGATGAATGAATTTCTGAGGGCTTGTGGGTTATTATGCTACCTGTTGGTATATTGTGATGCCTATTCTTGGATTTAATGTCACCACAACCATGTAGGAGACTTAAATCACTAATATTGCCCTAGGATGAATGAATTTTTTAGGGCTTGTGGGTTATTATGCTACCTGTTGGTATATTATGATGCCTATTCTTGGATTTAATGTCACCACAACCCTGTAGGAGACTTAAATCACTGTTATTGCCCTAGGATGAATGAATTTCTGAGGGCTTGTGGGTTATTATGCTACTTGTTGGTATATTGTGATGATATCTTGATATTTTCATGCTTATTCTTGGATTTAATGAAATCATTGCTTATTCTTGTGGGTTAATATGCTTAAATCAGTGCTTATTCTTATGGGTTAATGAATGATTGCCTTAGGATGAATGAAATTTTGAGTTCTTGTTGGTGAATATGCTCTCTGTTGGTATATTGTGATGATATCTTGATATTTTCATGCTTATTCTTGGATTTAATGAAATCAGTGCTTATTCTTGTGGGTTAATATGCTTAAATCAGTGCTTATTCTTGTGGGTTAATGAATGATTGCCTTAGGATGAATGAAATTTTGAGTTCTTGTTGGTGAATATGCTCTCTGTTGGTATATTGTGATGATATCTTGATATTTTCATGCTTATTCTTGGATTTAATGAAATCAGTGCTTATTCTTGCATGCTCCCTATTCTCCCTGTTGGTATATTGTGATTCATAAGACCTTATTAGCAAAAGATTTGTTCCCATTCATAATTATAAGAGTCAAATAATACAAAATGATTGACCTATACTTGTTTATAAGTTAAACATGACATTATATCTCTAATGTTTATGCTGTAAACAATTCAAAATAGTATGCAAACTGATCATGCAAGCCACCCCATTTCTTGCACTAGACTTTCCACATCATATGCACAAACACTATCATTTTCAGGCTGTCTTATGTAATCAATGCATTCTTTAACTAGTAGCTCATCAACTTGTAGGCAATCTGGTAGTGTTCCTTCTCTCAACAACCTTTCCTTGTTCATATGAGGAATCTTGTAATTGTTGTGCCCCTTGCATTTCATAGTTTCAATCATGCAATTCTGTAGACTAAGAAAAACATTATTCAATGTTATGGGTGTTAGTTGACCATATGCAATATTGACACTGTTTACAAGCTCATCCATGTTGTATGCTGCAGTATCTACTTGCAAACTCTGAATAGCTCTAAAAAATCCCAAGTCATTGATGTTTGTATCAGGGGAATTAGCTGGTTGGCAAACCAGTTGGATATTGAATCCATCTGAGCTTGCAGCAGCTCTAAAATCAACATCATTATTCCTGATGTGTGGCCTGGCATTGTCTTGTTGAATGATTATCTCCTTACTGCATATTGCTGACCATTTTTCTTTTATAGCTGGTAAAATCTGATGCAAGCAATGTAACCAACAAACAATTTGTTGGGACATTGTCAGTTTTGATTAAGATCCCAAAGCCCCTGAAAAGATGATTGTCTTAATCTGTCTTTGTCAGGCTAGTCTTGGTTAGGATTAGTACTTAGTCATTTTACACTTCACAGGTACTCAGTGAGAGGAGAACTCACTGGAGACAATCAAGACTCAGAGCCTGAAGACGAAGAGCACCATCCTGAACTTATGGCAGTCCTCTAAGCTGGCAGAGTAAGTGTCAGTGATGAAGAGTATGACCCTGAGGTCATTACTAACTCAGTCCTGAAGGGAACAGAATGTCACTGAGTTAATGGGAAGACTTGGAGTAGAGCCAAGCAATGCAAAAGGAATTTCAGCGTCAGGACAAGACTGGTGAGCTCAAGACAAAATGAACTTAATAAGACAAGCCTGAAGCTCAGGAATAAGTTCTGACATTCTCACCAACCTGATGACGTGGACCAATCCGAGAAGGACACGCACGTACGGAACCTGACATGAAGACTGAATTTAGACTGCATATTCAACGGGCAAGCATTCAATGTGCATTTAATGCAAATACCAAATCCATGCAAGGACGGCTGCTGCATGAAGATATGTCCGTTTGAAGCCACTCTACATAGATGACTCGAAGGCTATCACTCCAACGGATAGTTTTTCAAATCACCTATAAATACAGAAGACCTTGAACCCATTCAAGGTTACGGGAAATTTCCAAGCCAGAAATTACTCAAACTCTCAAGCATTCAAAAGCATTCAACCATTAAGAGAAGCACTCGAAACCTTCTAAATTTCCCAAGTGTTTCTCAGCAATTGAGAGTTATTCTGTATTCCAAGAGCTAATTAGAATTATCTTAAGCTTAGAGAGATTATCCAATCCTTAGCATAGCTTTGCCTTGTAAGGATAATCTCAACCTAGTTGGAATCCAAACTGAAACCAAAACCCTAAGTTAGGCTTGTTGGGAGTAAGTCAGTTAGAGTGTTAGTAAGTGGAGTTGTATAGATCAGTGAGGATAGCTGGTCTTGGTGCACCTTGGCACGTTAAAAACAAGAATCCCTTGAGTGAATTTCCTGTTAAGTCAGGCCGTGGACGTAGGAGCTTGAGACTCTGAACCACGTTAAACTCCTTGTGTTCTTACTGCTTTGATATTGTGCATACTTGCTATATTACTTGTTCATTCATCGCATTCTAGTTTATCAGGTCTGAATCAATCAGGCTGATCTTCAAAAGAGCACTGCCCTACTAAACACCTTTCAGATTTGAGTAAAACAAGTTTTTCAGAAAGCAAACTAAACAAGACTTTAAACTTTCAGGGCTCAAACATTTCCGCACTGAACTTGAACTGATAGTTAGCCAACTGACCCGCACCAAGTGTAGTCAGTAGGTATATTATCAGCTCCTAGTTCTTTACCACTCTGAGTAAAGGGGACTCAGTCAGTTTTAAGTTAGAAAAATTGGTATACGTGTATTCCCCCCCATACACGTATTCCTCAGTCTTGTACCGGGACCAACAAGTGGTATCAGAGCAGTGGTTCGAAAGACCACTGACTTTGAATACTAATAGTTTCAGAGGAGAAACTGTTGGTGGTCACTGAACAGATCTGAGTTTGCTTTTCATAAAACTTGCATCATCATGACTTCGAGGAGACTTGAAGCTTCGTTACCTGAATTCTCTGTGTCTAACTTTGTCTATTGGAAGTTCATATTAGAAGCACATCTAGATGCCATCCATGACCAAATGCCGCGTGTACTCAGGGAGGGACCGATCAAGATCACTATTCCTAATGTCAGAGGACTGGGATATGAGGATCTTGCGATTGGCGTGCAGGTTCCTAAAGAAAGGAAAGACATGACCAACGATGAAATCAAGATGGTGGGACTTGACAACGTCGCCAGAAACATCATCTTGCACACGGTGCCCTTCGAGGAGTCAGCCAGGCTGATGAACTTAAAGACGGCAAAGGAGGTCTGGGATGAGCTGACAAGGATGTGTGAGGGATCTAAAAAGATCAAGGAGAACAAGAGAAACATTGCCATTCAGAAATTCGAGGCGTTCGAGATGCTGCCTGACGAGAGCATAGATCAAATGGAGTCTAGATTCATCAAGTTGATGAATGAGTTGGTGATGCTGGACAAGGATGTCCCAAGGAGAGATGTTGCTTCAAAGATCCTGAATACCCTTCCTGAGAGATGGGACAACAGTGTAATTATGCTTAAGAACACTCAGGATATGAGTAACATAACTTCTGCTTTACTTTTTTCAGAGCTCAAAGCGCTTGAATTCGACCTTAACAAAAGAAAGAAGAAAGTACAGTCAGAAGAGGAAGTGAAGGAGAAAACTCCTGAGAAAAGTGTGGTGTTCAAGGCCAGGTCTGAACCTGTTGAGCCCTCATCAAATTCTTCATCCAAGTCACTGATGGAGATGAGCAGGGAAGAACTCGCTGAGGAGTACAGCCTGATGGCCAGACGATTCGACAAGCTCAATTCCAGGTTTGGTCGTTATAAAAAGTTTTATCAGGACTCACGTGACAGGAAACCTGAAGGAACCCACCAAAGCTCGAGGAGATATGAGGAGCGAAGGAACAGTGACCAGAGGAGAGAACGTGGTGATGAAAGGAGATATTCTGAACCAAAACCTGAAAGAAGAGACGAACAGAGACGTACTCGCGATGATAGATATCCAACCAAGACTGAAAGCTCACCAAGAACCAGGGAACCTGACTCAAGGAGGAACCCTGAACCAAGAAGAGAAAGAGTAAGTGAGCAGGTAGCATGTTACAACTGTAACAAGATTGGTCACTATCAGTACGACTGCCCGGAGCTGAGTGCAAGGGAGAGAGAGGAAAGGAGAGCCACTAGGGATCTAAGATCTGCTGATCGGAGAGCGATGGTCGCTGAAGATGCAACAGATTCTGACGGTCCTGCTGAAAGGTCACCTGAACTCTTCTCAGATGACGAGTACGATGATGTCTGTCTGATGGCTAGGGATGAGCCTGAGGTAACATCAAATTCTGTTTGTGCTTCTTACACTGGTCAAAATCCTGAGCTTAGCTCAGAGTCAGTTAGAGAAATGAACCTTCAGATCTGTCTTGATCAATTGATGGTTGATTTCTCCAGACTGCAGGAAACTAATGTCTTCTTGGTAGAGGAGAACAAGAAATTGAGTACTGAAGTTCAAAACCTGAATGAACAACTTACTCAGTCTGATCTTAAAGAATCAGCTCAAATTGTGAGACTAACTCAGGAGATTGATTTAATCAATGCTGAGTGTCTTCCAAGAGAGAAGATTCTGAAGGAACTGGCTGAGGAAGAGCTGGTCAGGAAGGAAGAACTGAAAGTACTTAAGAGTAAGTTTGATGACCTCTTTACCAGACATGAAATCCTGAAAAAGAGTGAGGACTCTCTCAAGAAAAAGGTTGCAGCAATGAATAAATCCTCAGTGGCTAGAGAGGAAATAAATAGCAATCAGATACTTGGGAACAAGAAAAAGGGACTTGGATATGTTCCTGAGAAATCCTCACAAGGTCAGTCTCATGTTGCTTCAAGGAGCAACACTGAGAGGGTATTTGTTCAGACAGGCCAGAGTGCACCTAAGGTTGTGCTCCAGGCCCGTCAAACTGATAAGGGCAAGGAAACCGTTGACACAGTCAGGGTTGCTCCTAAGGTAGCTAAGCCAAAACCCAAAGGAAAGGCAAAGCACCCTACGGAAGCCCCTGAGAGCTCAGGTCAGGGAAAACCTCAGCGAAAGCAGAGGAAGACTCAGGCCAAGAGCCCTCAGACTGGTCAGCGAGGGTACCATCATGCTTGGCAATACCAACAGGGAAGGCCAAACATGATGACACCCCCGTGGTTTTGGCATCCTGAGGCTTTTAACTATTTTCCATTTCCTCACTTGCCTAGGGGAATAGAAATCAGGGTCCTTATCAAGAACAAGGCCCAAGACCTGCTGCACCCAGACCTAGGAAGAACAGGAAGCCAGCCCGAAAGGCACCCACTCAGGCTCCTGTGAAGCCTAAGTCTAACACTCATACACCATCTTCCTCTAAGGCAAAGAAGAAGAAAGTTGTGTATGTCGATGTTTCAGGGAGACAAATTTACCACTCTGAGGCAATCAGGGTTGTGAAGCAAGTCTGGATCCCGAAAGGTACAGCTGACACGATAGGACCCAACACCCAATGGGTACCTAAAGCCTGATTCGCTTGCAGGCGGCTGTGGATCACAACAAGAGGAGAGGAGACTCAATCAAAGCTGTTTGGTACCTAGACAGTGGTTGCTCAAGGCACATGACTGGAATGAAGAGTCTTCTCCAAGAGTATCAAGCTAAAGATGGTCCACAGGTAACCTTTGGTGATAACTCAAAAGGTGTTACTAAAGGTTTTGGTGTTCTAATCATAGGTACAGTCAGAGTGGAAAATGTGTCCTTTGTGGAAGGACTGAAGCATAACCTGCTGTCAGTAAGTCAATTCTGTGACAAAGGGTTCAGTGTTGAGTTTTCATCGAATACATGTTCAGTCAAGGACAAATCAACACAGGTGCTTCTATCAGGTATAAGGAAAGGTAATGTTTATCTCGCTGATTGGAGCAGCACTATTCATAATGCTTGTCTTGTTGCTAAAAGCTCTCTAGAGCTCAGTTGGTTATGGCATAAAAGATTAAGCCACCTGAACTTCAAGATTCTTAACAAAATTTCTAGACAGTCACTTGTTGATGGTCTACCTAATGAAGTTTTTAGCAAAGATCACGTGTGCAAAGCTTGTCAGGAAGGGAAGCAGGTCAGAGCGTCATTCAAAGAGAAAGCCTCTTATTCCACTGACAGGATACTTCAGCTCTTGCACATGGATTTATTTGGTCCCATAACACCTGTGAGTATGAATGGTAGAAAGTATACCCTTGTGATTATTGATGATTATTCTAGATATACTTGGGTTATTTTCTTGTTAAATAAGAAGGAAACACAGGTGAAGCTTCCAGAGTTGCTCAGGAGACTCAGCAATGAGAAGAATCAGTCCATTACTAAGATCAGATCTGACAAGGGCACTGAATTTATAAATTCATATATTTCTGACTTCTGTAATGAACTTGGTATAGCTCATGAGACTTCTGCAGCTAGAACCCCACAACAGAATGGTGTCGCTGAAAGAAGGAACAGGACACTGAAGGAGGCTGCAAGGACCATGCTGGCTGAGTCAGGATTGCCCAAGAAATTCTGGGCTGAGGCAATCAACACTGCATGCTACACTCAGAACAGATCCATGCTGAACAAACAACATGCTCAGACCCCATATGAGACATGGAACAAAAGGAAACCTTGTATTTCTTATTTTCATGTATTTGGTTGTAAGTGCTTCATCCTCAACAATGGGAAGACCCAGCTGAAAGCCTTTGATAGCAAATCTGATGAAGGAATATTCTTAGGATATTCTGAAGTTAGTAAAGCCTTCAGGGTTTACAATTGTAGGACCCTTGTTGTGGAAGAATCACCACATGTTGTCTTTGATGAATCTGCTAATGAGTCTAGGGCAAAGGTGTTGAATCCTGACACTGAGGAGGTCACAAGGAGTGTGACAAGGCTGAGCTTGAAGAATCAACCTGATCCCAAGATCAAGACTGTGCCAATTTCGAGATGGGATGATGATGACGATCAGGATGATGAATCAGGTGCCACTCCTAAGCCCAGCACATCAGGGATTGTTGAGCCTCAGATCGAGGAACAGGCTCAACCTGAGGTAAGCACCATCTATGAAGATGCTGTTGCAGCTGAGACGGTTCCTGAGTCATCTCATCAAGGGGGAATCAATGTTCCTGACATTGAACTTATTAATCCCTTTGGCATAGACTCAGGATCATCCCCTTCTGTTCAATTTCCTGAATTTTATGAACCTGTAGACACTAACATTGCAGGTACTTCAGGAACAACTCCTGGCAAGAGAACATGGCTAGAAGATCATCCCATTAATCAAATCATTGGTGATCCAACTGAGGGAGTCAGGACCAGGCGGTTCCATGGTGAGAGTGCATTGTTCTGTTGCTTTCTCTCTGAGCAAGAGCCTCAGAACATTGAAGAAGCTCTCACTGACTCGAACTGGATCATTGCCATGCAAGAGGAGTTGAATCAGTTCACAAGGAATCAGGTTTGGGAACTGGTAGATAGACCTAGGTATCAAGGTGTGATTGGTACCAAGTGGGTCTTCAAAAACAAGAAGGATGAGAATGGTGTTGTGGTAAGGAACAAGGCTAGACTGGTTGCAAAAGGGTATTGTCAGTCTGAAGGAATAGACTATGATGAGACTTTTGCTCCAGTGGCTAGGTTGGAAGCTATCAGGTTGTTCCTTGCATATGCAACATACAAGAAGTTCAAGGTGTATCAAATAGATGTCAAGAGTGCCTTCCTGAATTGTGTACTCAATGAAGAGGTATATGTTGAACAACCTCCCGGGTTTGAGGTTGGAGATAGAGTATACCATTTGAAGAAAGCACTCTATGAACTTAAGCAAGCACCAAGAGCTTGGTTTGATACCCTCTCTCAATTCCTGACAGACCATGGGTTCAAGAAGGGAACTGTGGATAGGACATTGTTCAGGATCACTGAAGGTGATGACATTCTCTTGGTCCAGATTTATGTGGATAACATAATATTTGGATCACCAAATCATCAGCTCTGTGAGAAATTCTCTAAGTTGATGACTGGTAAATTTGAGATGTCCATGATGGGAGAGATGAACTTCTTCTTAGGATTGCAGGTCAAGCAGACTGATCAAGGTATATTCATTAATCAGGCCAAGTATACAAGAGACTTGATTCATAAGTTTGGTGTTCAGAACAGCAATCCAGCCAGGATCCCTATGAACACAAATTGGAAGATGGATCCTGACACTGAAGGGACTTCAGTAAATCAGACTGAGTATCGTGGGCTGATAGGTTCTTTATTGTACCTGACTGCAAGTAGGCCTGACATTACGTTTGCAGTTGGTGTGTGTGCTAGGTATCAGTCTGATCCCAAGAGAAGTCATTTGGAGGCTGCTAAGAGGATACTTAAGTATTTGAAAAGAACAGTCAATATGGGACTATGGTATCCTTCAGATGACAACTTCGAACTGACAGGTTATTCAGATGCAGATTATGGAGGTTGTAGGATTGATAGGAAATCAACCTCAGGGACATGTCAGTTTTTGGGAAGTAAGTTGATCTCGTGGTTTAGTAAGAAGCAGAATTCAGTGGCAACATCCACAACTGAGGCTGAGTATATGGCTGCAGGTAGTTGTTGCGCTCAGATTTTATGGTTAAGGCAACAGTTGAGGGACTACCAAGTGTTTGCTAATCAGGTTCCAGTCTATTGTAATAACAATAGTGCTATAGCAATTACTCAGAACCCAGTGCTTCACACAAGGTGCAAGCATGTGGATATTAGACACCACTTCATTCGAGATCATGTGGAGAAGAAAGATATTAGGATGGAGAAGATTCACACTGACAGGCAAAGAGCTGACATCTTGACTAAGCCTCTGGCTGAAGCAAGGTTTATGGAACTGTCAGTGGAGTTAGGACTCTTAGATCCGGGAGAGCAGTCAGCGTAGGGTTCTAGGGGAAACTCAGGCCAGACTCGACTCAGCGAGGTATCAGGGTGCTACAATGTCTCCCTGACAGGTATGAGTTCTAACCTGACTCTTGTGAATTTCAAGCGTCTCCCTGAGTCCTTCGTCCTGAAGATCTTTATTAAATGCATTTCGTTCTCATTAAAAGCGCGCATTTTCATATTTAAACCCACGCGCACGGAGCATTTAATGCTACAGTTACTTTTTCATATACGTGTCTGTTTTATACGGAATATGACTGACATGGGGTTTAATTGAAGCTGAGATTAATCCTGGCCCCTCATTTCAAAACCTTTCGAATTCAGGGATCAATCTCAACCCCACGTTTGAGTAACTGACTTAGTCTTATCAATCAAGAGTGCCATTTGAGGTTTTTACGCAAACACAACGCACAATCTGCACACTGAGTTTTCTCTTGCTCAAACACAGATAACTCTTTCGAAAAATCTCTTCTTTTCAAAATAATGGCATTCCTCGATTCCAACTGGACAACCGACAAGATCGTAGACGTTGTCGAAAAGAAACTGGTACACATGGAGCAAGTCATCTCCATGGAAGGTATCTGTCTTACGGTTGAGGAAATCAAACCCGTATTTAATTGGATTTCCGATGCCGGGTTGGAAACATACTTCACCACCCGTCCCATTTCCTTGCTCCCAAGAACAGTTGTGGAAGCATATTTGAATATGTTCTTGCGGAAGGGGGAAGTTTTCACAAAAGTGACTGCGCTGAAGCCGACGGGAGAGAAGGACGGCGACGGAGAGCCTCTTTACAACACAGAGGTGGTCACTATTAACATCAGGCAGGCGGTGAGGGAAGTCTTCAAGTTGCCATCCTCAGGCATTAACCCAAAAACATACAAGGAAAACTTGGAGGGAGAATTCCTTGGGAAATGGACCAAGTCAGGGTCATCGGAGTTCAAGGCTCGTCAAAACAAGAATACTCTGAAGCCTGAGTACAGAGCGCTGGTGGACTTGGTGTGCAAGTTAGTGATGGGAGCAACTGGCTCTCACGAGCAGTTGAGTTCACCATTCGAGCTCCTCCCTTGGTTCCTGGAACTCAAAAGCATGATACAAAGGCCATTATGATGGAAGTATTGAAGATAGCCAAAGCTGAAGGGTACGTGAATCAACCTGGAAGACTTGATGAGCTGAAGGCAAGAGTTTATGCAGGATATGGACTCAAGCCTGAAATGAGATTAGTCTAGGTGTTCACAGGCTTCTTTGTAATAGATTAGATTCATTGTAATCATTTCCACATCAATCAATGAAATCTATTACTTTTGCCCACAGACAAAAACTCATTGTCTTTTTGGCTGTTGTTTAAAATACTGTACTTTATCAAGAATTGCTCTAACACTGTCTTATCTTATAGATAGGTTTATCTTGTTTCCTCTAAGTGTTTTGAGGATCTTTTCAGTGTTTTGGCATCATCAAAAAGGGGGAAATTGTTGGGACATTGTCAGTTTTGATTAAGATCCCAAAGCCCCTGAAAAGATGATTGTCTTAATCTGTCTTTGTCAGGCTAGTCTTGGTTAGGATTAGTACTTAGTCATTTTACACTTCACAGGTACTCAGTGAGAGGAGAACTCACTGGAGACAATCAAGACTCAGAGCCTGAAGACGAAGAGCACCATCCTGAACTTATGGCAGTCCTCTAAGCTGGCTGAGTAAGTGTCAGTGATGAAGAGTATGACCCTGAGGTCATTACTAACTCAGTCCTGAAGGGAACAGGATGTCACTGAGTTAATGGGAAGACTTGGAGTAGAGCCAAGCAATGCAAAAGGAATTTCAGCGTCAGGACAAGACTGGTGAGCTCAAGACAAAATGAACTTAATAAGACAAGCCTGAAGCTCAGGAATAAGTTCTGACATTCTCACCAACCTGATGACGTGGACCAATCCGAGAAGGACACGCACGTACGGAACCTGACATGAAGACTGAATTTAGACTGCATATTCAACGGGCAAGCATTCAATGTGCATTTAATGCAAATACCAAATCCATGCAAGGACGGCTGCTGCATGAAGATATGTCCGTTTGAAGCCACTCTACATAGATGACTCGAAGGCTATCACTCCAACGGATAGTTTTTCAAATCAACTATAAATACAGAAGACCTTGAACCCATTCAAGGTTACGGGAAATTTCCAAGCCAGAAATTACTCAAACTCTCAAGCATTCAAAAGCATTCAACCATTAAGAGAAGCACTCGAAACCTTCTAAATTTCCCAAGTGTTTCTCAGCAATTGAGAGTTATTATGTATTCCAAGAGCTAATTAGAATTATCTTAAGCTTAGAGAGATTATCCAATCCTTAGCATAGCTTTGCCTTGTAAGGATAATCTCAACTTAGTTGGAATCCAAACTGAAACCAAAACCCTAAGTTAGGCTTGTTGGGAGTAAGTCAGTTAGAGTGTTAGTAAGTGGAGTTGTATAGATCAGTGAGGATAGCTGGTCTTGGTGCACCTTGGCACGTTAAAAACAAGAATCCCTTGAGTGGATTTCCTGTTAAGTCAGGCCGTGGATGTAGGAGCTTGAGACTCTGAACCACGTTAAACTCCTTGTGTTCTTACTGCTTTGATATTGTGCATACTTGCTATATTACTTGTTCATTCATCGCATTCTAGTTTATCAGGTCTGAATCAATCAGGTTGATCTTCAAAAGAGCACTGCCCTACTAAACACCTTTCAGATTTGAGTAAAACAAGTTTTTCAGAAAGCAAACTAAACAAGACTTTAAACTTTCAGGGCTCAAACATTTCCGCACTGAACTTGAACTGATAGTTAGCCAACTGACCCGCACCAAGTGTAGTCAGTAGGTATATTATCAGCTCCTAGTTCTTTACCACTCTGAGTAAAGGGGACTCAGTCAGTTTTAAGTTAGAAAAATTGGTATACGTGTATTCCCCCCCCATACACGTATTCCTCAGTCTTGTACCGGGACCAACACAATTGTATTGGTGTTTTGGATACTTGCTTTGTTTGAAACACTAAATGATGATAATTTTCTGATAGTGTATGGATTTGTAGTGTACCTTGTTTATTATGCACTCCTTTATGACATCCTTGTTGATTGCTTCAATTGTTTTAGCCTCCAATGTGCCCTTTCTTCTGTTCTTTGCGTTCCTCTTAGCTGGCTCTTTTCTGATGAAGGGAAATAACCCTATTTTCCCATAAAAAATGAGATCCCCATTGCTTGCATATTGTGGCCTAGATACAACACACATAAACATTAACTTTGTGATGTATCTCTTGCTCTTACATGCTCTATATGGATCATCTTCATCTCGAGCCAAGTAGCATTTGGCAGTCTCTTGTGTCATATAAAACCACTTTTCATCAATATGAATAATGTTTTTCATTGCCTTGAACTTGATAGTGTTGAGAGCTCTATCATATTGTAGTGAGCTCAAACAGAATTTCAACCTGAGAAGCTTGTTTTCATCTGTTAGAGTAGGTTTGATGGCATTAGTATGTGGCCTAATATCACCCCTTTTGATCCAAGTGACCACCAAACTTTTGCTTACATCCATATTTTAGATATTCTTCTGATTGTACACCTCTTTCGAACAGGTAGGCTAGTTAGTTTTTCTACATCCATCTGAAATTTATCTTCATGACTCTTCCATTTTGTTTTTGAAAATATAACAGCCTCACCTTCTGTTATTTTTTTCTTTGTTGCAGTCCAGATGGAACCAACTGACATCCTGGAGATGTTGAACAATGAAGCCACCTCATTTATTTTGCCCTTCACCAATCTCCCATTCTCAGAGTTCTCAAGAAGAAACTGAGCCACCCTAGTCTTCACTTGAATTGTTAAATTTGGGGTTTTTGATCTCATTTTGGTGTTTTTGTGTTAGGTGAAATTTGTAATGAATGATCATTAATGTTGTAAAACTGTATTTATTGTAAGTTTTGTAATAGGTGGGGGGAAATTTGAAAATTGGAACAGTAAAAAATTTGAACAATGCAATGTATTTTCAGATTTAAGTTTCCCTCCAATCTTGAAGTCATTTTTCGGTAGAGGGAGTACTTAAATGATAAGTACTCCCTAATTAAAGTAACAGGGCCCACCAGATTGCACTTTTCACACTACACTATTCTACTTTTATATTATTTTATTAATCGTCCTTAAAACCTGTGCCAATTTGGTTTGAGCATAGTTTTCATGGACGGAGGGAGTAATATTTTTCAATAAAAATAACTAATAATCTTCAACAAAAACAACTAATATCCTTCAATCATTCATGTATGAACCAATTTCATCCTATGCTTTGTCTAAATTTTAAACGGTTGTCGGCCAGCAATTTTCTAGTGATAGGTTTGGGAAAGCTTTAAAGACTACATTCATTCAAATCCACCTGATTCAATAGTATGACTGCTCTTTTTTTTTATACAAAAAATCTCCTATAAATAAATTTTATAATAAAATTTTTATATTATTATATGTATTTATTTATATCGTTAGATTTATAAATTGAAATTACAATATAAAGTAATACTCCCTCTGTCCCCTCTTAACTTTCAGAGGGGTGTGGGCACACTTTTTAAGAAATTTTTGTTTTATTGACTTATTGACCAATTAACAAGTGTATTAGATATGTTAAATATAATTGATTAATTTTCAGTCTAAGTTAACAACCAACTGAATACGAGTGCACTGTTCCAAAATACATGTACTGTTCAATAATTCACTGTTACAAAATACATACTGTTCAACTAATTTACTGTTCCAAAATACAGTAATTGTACAAAATTAAATATTGACCAGAATTTAGAGATAGCTCAATACATCCCAAAATAATTCCCCAAATACAGAAATCACCAAATTGAGCTGCTAAATTCCCCCAAAAATTGAAAATTTTGAACTTCCCACCTTTTTTTTACCACATCAAGTGTCAAATCTGCATTAACTACTCCCAAATACTCAAAACTCAGCATTTTCCTCCTGTTGAAACACAATAAATACCCTCATTAGTGTATTGAATGCAACATTCAATACGTAAACACCAACCACATATAAAATGACAGGTCCAAGAAAAGATCTCACATTAGATGAGAAAACTCTAAAAATGAGATTGTGCTTCATGGAAAGATCAGGGAAGCTGCTGAAATGTTTGGGGTTACAAGAAGGACTGTGCAATACATTTGGAAAGTTACAAGACAACAGCTGTTAGAAGGACTTCCAGTCCAAATGAAGGACAACAAGAAGGGACAAACAAAGAAGAAGCACTTACATTTTGATCTTGAAAGATTCAAGGCCATAAAATTTGAAAAGAGAAGCACATTAAGAAGTCTTGCTAGGGAGTTGGGTGTTAGAAAAACACAAGTTTGTAGATGGATAAAAGCAGGGTTGATCAGAAAACATTCAAATGCAATCAAACCAACTCTTACAGAGAAGAACAAGATAGAAAAGATCAAGTTCAGTTTGAATGCATTGGTACATGATAGGGATGCCGATACAATCAAATTTTGGGGTATGATCCATGTAGTTCACATAGATGAAAAATGGTTCTACATGTCAAGAACAACTGAGAATTATTACATTGCTGAAGAAGAGGAAGAACCTTATAGGTCATGCAAATCAAAGAGGTATATTCCCAAGGTTATGTTCATGTGTGCTGTTTCTAGGCCACATAATGCAACTACAAGACAACAAGCATTTGATGGAAAAATAGAACTACAGGCACAAGGCTAAAACCAGCACAAAGAAACTCAAAGAATAGAGTAAGGGGGACATTGGTTACTAAACCAATAGATTCAATCACAAAGGAAGTCACAAAAGCATGTCTATTGAATCAGGTATTTAAATATCAAACTTTTTGTCATTTAACATGCATATTGTTTGCACAAATATCATGTTTGATCAAGAACTCATCATATTAAGCACTGCCAGATTGCAAATATCATCATACAACATAATCAAACATAGTTAAGTCTCCATAACAAGCTATATACTCTTATTGGTCACATTAACATGCATATTGGTTGGACAAATATCATGTTTGATCAAGAAACTCATCATATTAAGCACTGTCAGATTGCAAGTATCATCATACAACATAATCAAACAAAGTTAAGTCTCCATAACAAGTTGTATGCTCTTATTGGTGACATTAACATGTATATTGCTTGCACAAAATCATGTTTGATCAAGAAACTCATCATATTAAGCACTGTCATATTGCAAATATCATCATACAGCATAATCAAACATAGTTAAGTCTCCATAACAAGCTGTATACTCTTATTGGTGACATTAACATGCATATTGCTTGCACAAATATCATGTTTGATCAAGAAACTCATCATATTAAGCACTGTCAGGTTGCAAATATCATCATACAACATAATCAAACATAGTTAAGTCTCCATAACAATTTTTATACTCTTATTGGTGACATTAACATGCATATTGCTTGCACAAATATCATGTTTGATCAAGAAACTCATTATATTAAGCACTGTCAGATTGCAAATATCATCATACAACATAATCAAACATAGTTAAGTCTCCATAACAAGTTGTATACTCTTATTGGTGACATTAACATGCATATTGCTTTTCATTTTCAAGTTATACCAGCAATTAAAGCCAAATGGCCTCCTAATGCAAGAAAAAACATCATCATTCAATAAGATAATGTCAAACCACATATAAGCAATAATGATCCAGATTTTAGGGCAGCTGCTAGCTCAGATGGATTTAACATTGTCATTGCATGCCAACCCCCAAACTCACCACATACAAATATTTTAGATTTGGGTTGGTTTAGAGCAATTCAGTCACTACAAGTGGACACTGCGAGTTACACTATTGATGAGTTAGTTACAAATGTGTTGCAGGCATTTGAGAAAATGACAGCAGTTTCACTTAACAATGTTTTCCTTAGCCTACAGAGTTGCCTAGTGGAAATTATGAAGACTAAGGGACACAACAAATACAAAGTGCCACATATGAACAAAGAAAGACTCATAAGAGAAGGTAGGCTGCCAATAAGCCTAAAGGTTGATGAAGATCTGGTAAGGGGTTGCATACAGTTCTTGATTGAAGCTGGAGAGGTGAATTGACTGACATATGAACTAGGTGCTCTAATGTCAGGTCTAGGATATTGATCTCAGATTATGCAAGCTAGTGTTTATTAACTTTTTGAAGTTTACAACTTAAACATATTCAGATATGTAAGTTTTTTTTAACAAAGTAGGAGGTGTTTATGTTGTAAACAAACTTTTTGTGTACAAGATCAATCATATTAATAGATGGATGTTTTATCTTTAACCCCACAAGCCCTCAGAAAAATTTCATCATAGGGCAAAGAGACTCCTAAACCAGGTTATTAACCTATTGGTGACTCTAATGCATTATAGAATTGCACAAGGTCTCCTAAACTAGGTTAAATGCCTGGTGGTGTCTTTAATGCATCATACCATTGCACAAGGTCTCCTAAACTAGGAACAATACCTAGTGGTGACCCTAATGCAAATATATTTGGCAAATATGGACTGATATGGACCAAATCATCATATATATTCATTGAATTCATCATACAAGGGGTTGTATCCCAACTCAAATCACCACAAATGTGTACAAGATCAATCAAACATGATACCATTGCAAATATACTTGGCAAATATGGACTGGTATGGACCAAATTATCATACAAGGTGTTGTATCCCAACTCAAATCACCACAAATGTGTACAAGATCAATCAAACATGATTGGTAGTTTATCTTTAACCCCACAAGCCCTCAGAAATATTTCATCATAGGGCAAAAAGACTCCTAAACTAGAAATATTAACCTAGTGGTGACTCTAATGCATCATAGAATTGCACAAGGTCTCCTAAACTAGGTTAAATGCCTAGTGGTGTCTTTAATGCATCATACCATTGCACAAGGTCTCCTAAACTAGGAACAATACCTAGTGGTGACTCTAATGCAAATATACTTGGCATACATGTACTGGTATGGACCAAATAATCATAACTGACACTGGTTCAGACCAAATAATCACAACCGAGACTAGGGCATACCAAATAATCACAAAAGAGACTGGTGCAGACCAAATAATCAACCATAAACCCAAATAATCATGCAATTCTGCACTGCATAAACTGTAAATTTGAAAGAGAACTACCTCAAAGCTGGGACAATATATTTTCTCCATAGAATGGATCAACGCCTTGCAATCATCATTTTTTTCTTCTGGCCCTTTATAAAAAGGACCATAGTAAGGCATCTGGAACTCGGAACCGAGCACATCAGGCCATATAATTCTAGATGGTGGAGCATCAAAGTAAGGGATCTCAGAGGAATTGGGGAATTCAAAGTTTGAATTCTTATAACAGGGCAAATCAAACATGCAAGCCAGGGGCTCCGAATCGGACTGAGAAATTGCCGAATCGGACTGAGAAATTACCAAATCGAACATGGGGGGCTTTGAATCGGCCTCCAAAATCACCAAATCATTGATGGGTGGCTCTGAATCGAAGGGGGATGTTCCAAAATCGGACTGAGAAATCACAAATTGGACATCATCGGACTGAGAAATCACCAAATCGGACATGGGGAGCTCCAAATCGGCATCCAAAATCACCAAATCGGACATGGGGGGCTCCAAACCGGCCTCCAAACTCACCAAATCGGACATAGGACTTTCACTATCGAACTCAGAAAAGGGGATTTGTTCCAAAAAAGTATCCGGAACGACGATGTCATCGTCGTCGGATTCGATATCCGAGACGACCATGGATTCCAGCTCCGAATAATCGGAGGGAATCAAGCAAAGGTCTGCATACATCGTGAGAGAGAAAGAGGGGGGAAGATATAGAGAGGGAGAGATGAGGAGTCGACGGCTAGGGTTTGGGAGAAACGAGAGAGAGAGAGAGAGAGAGAGAGAGAGAGAGAGAGAGAGAGAGAGAAGAGTAAAGATGAGTGTAGAATAATCTAGAGAATACGTATAGGGAATAGATGAATAATGTGTATGTATTGGATTATTATTTGTATGTATTGGGCTGAGTATATGTATTGGGTTAGGTTTATTTAATTGGGTTGTGTTTTTAATTGGGCTAATTGAGGGTGGGTTAATTTTAGATTAGATGGATAAATTATTTCCAAAAATAGGGTGTGAAAGTTATTGTGGTAATCCAAAATAGGAAAGTGTGAAAGTTAAGAGGGGATGGAGGGAGTATAATATAAGTTAATACATTCCATAATATTAATAAATGTATATAATGGTATCAGATTCATAATATAAACTAATTTAAAAGAAAACTACTCTTTTAAAAAAAAAATTATTGGTATTGATGTCACTAAACTCGTATTGAGCTTTCCGAATGATTTCTCCTTAGGGCTCGTTTGGTAGCCATGATGGGAAAAGGGGTCAAGACGTGCCCTATGAAACGGTTTGTGAAGATAGGTGAGATATGGTTGTTTTATGGTGTTTGGTAGAGATTTAAGAACTAAAAACTTGCATTTGGTAGAAAACACAACTCTTAAGAAAACTTGTATTTTTGCACATCAATTTCTTCATCCTCTTTGTCTAATCAAAGCAAAAAATATACACAAATTAAATTACCCACACAATTAAATGTCTATTAGGGTCTAATCAAAGCAAAAAATATACACAAATCAAATTAATCAAACAATTGAATGCCTATTAGGGTCTAATCAAAGCAAAAAATATACATAAATCAAACTACTCAGGCAATTGAATGCCTATTAGGGTCTAATCAAAGCAAAAAATATACATAAATCAAACTACTCAGGCAATTGAATGCCTATTAGGGTCTAATCAAAGCAAAAAAATTACACAAATCAAATTACCCACACCAATTGAATGCCTATTAGGGGCGCGAAGAGGGGCAACAATGGGAGCGTGATAGCGGAGACTGGAGCGCGACGGCGGAGACTGGAGCAATTGGAGCGCGAGGAGGACGACAGCAAGGGGAGCGCAGCGGCAGAGACGGGGCGATGGGGGTGTGAAGAGGGGCGCTGACGATGGTGGCACAAGGAGGAGAGCGGCGCTAGGGGCGCGAAGAGGGGTGGCGATGGCGGCGCGATGGCGAGACAGCGATGATGGCGGCGCGATGAGGAGCGGCGACGGGAGTTAATATGGGCTAAGGAATTAGGGTAAATGATTTTTAAAAATCGCAGAGGAGAAAAACCATAAAATGTATCGTGTGTATGTGTTGAGATGGGGTTTATGAAGAGACACATTGTTTTTCGAGAAATGATTTTAAGGGCCTTTCTTTTCTCGGGCCCCCAATTAATGATTATTAGGCTACCAAGTAACATAAAAGCCCAGAAACGGTTTATTTCTTGAGCTTTTCTGGGCTACCAAACGGGTACTTAAGTGAATCAAAGAATCATACTTGCATTGTTCATGATCCGGACGTGTAGACTATAGTATTAGTTATTTGAGATTTGTATTTAGATAAATAATAAGAGGACGCTTGGTTAGCAACTCCTCAATGGTAATGAGAATAAGTTTGAAAATTAGTGTAATTATAATGATTCATGAGAACAAAATCACTACATTCTCTCCTAAATAAGGTAATCACTGCTCCATTTTGATTATCTTAATTCTCTTCCTACAATCATCCTCCTCAATCACTCCCTTATTCCTCTACCAACAACCATTTGTTATCCACTTCTATTCCAAAATTGGGGTATGACACTAGCAATGAAGTCACAATTATAGTAATTTTTCCCCAACATATCATTTTTATTGTGGGGGCATAGATGAAAAAATATTTTTCATTCCAATTACAATTAAAGAGTTGCTAACCAAACGCCTCCTTAATTATTCTCAATTATCTCGATTCCTTAAGACGGTTGAATTTTAAAACAATTGTATTTCATTATAACAGAAGTTATGAATAGCCTTTTTTTCATCGTAGAATCATTAGTATCAAAATAAATTATATACCAACCGAATTAGTTCTCTCAATTAAATATTTGCTCCTAAAATTGGGTGAAAAATTAATCCAATTATTATATGTTTCACATGGACACGGCGGTTAATTGACAAAGAATTCATTCTTAATTCAACTGGGAATAATTTGTTTATAAATAAATGTGAAGTAGCTTGGAAACTTCACAGTAATGATAGCTTGAAATCCCCATTGCACTAATCTAATGATAACAGACGAGAATTTTTCGTACTAACACACACTTTACGCCTCTCTTAGAGAGCAATAATTTATCATTTAAGTACTTAATTACTTTTTTCTTTTCTTTTTTTGGATCAGTAAAAAAATATATTAATAGGGAGTGATGGGGTACTCCAGCCCTTACCCAAAAAGTTTCAGTACATCCGTTTTGAATATCTAAACTTAATTACTTTTGATTAAGCATCTATATTCATTGCATGTGCAAATATTAAAACAATTTAATCATTTCTTTCCAATAGACAACTTGTTAAATTGAAAGGTCTGTTTTTTTTTTGCTTTTTTTTTTTTTGGCAAAATACGTCCGAATCAAAACAATGTTGTTAAATAATTAAATTACTGTTGAATTGTGTTTTTCTTGAGAGAAAAAAAAAATGTCTCAAAATAAAGGAGAATGTACTTCTAAATTCACAATTAAGATCTTATATTTCAATTTGATGTTATATCTTATACATATATGTCAGGTTTTAATTAAAAAATTGTAGTACCACAATAAAAAAAAAAAAACATAAAATTGTCTACAGAAATTGTCGATATGACTACAAAATTTCCAATAAAATTTTCATAATGGAAATTGCCAACAAAATTTTATAAGTATATAGACATTTTCATTCCCTAACTACATAAAACTTGCCTACATAACTTTTTTAGATAAATTGTTTGCAGGTAAATTTTTGTAGGCAAATTATTTGTAGGTAATTAATATCTAGGAATTTCATTTCGTAGACAAATTGCGTGTGGGTTGAAAAATGAAGGTGTCTGCATGATTAAAAAAAATTGTAAGCAAATCGTAGGCAATCCTACCACGAAAATTTTTTGTTGAAAAATTTTGTAGGCAATTTTTTTTGTTTTCTCGTAGTGTACACATAACGTATAACAGATATAATGAGTAGATCTTGTGTAAGACCATCTCACAATGAGACATGACATAACTTGGGCACGACGCATTAACACTTTTCTAGAATTGGACAATAATTTGAGTAGGTTTTATATGAAAACACTTCATAATAAGCATAACATGAAATAGTTTTAGAGTACCATAAATCTCATCAGGAGTATCATTAAACTTGTCAGAGGTATCACTAATTTGGGTCAGTTGTATTATATTGTAAGTGTTTTAAATTTTCTTGAACTCAGACTAATGATATCCCTGATGAGATTAATGATACTCCCGATAAAATTAATGATACTTTAAAATTGTTTCATGATAAGTTTATCATGGACTATTTTCATATAATACTTTGCCTAATAATTTATATTTATTTGTAAACAGTCTCACAGTAAAATCATCTTACACAAGTGTTTACCAATAATAATAATAATAATAATAATAAAATCCCAAAAGCACCCTAATTATTACACTTTTTCTTTGACATCTTAATTCCTTCTATTATTGATTTATGAATCCGCCACACACACACACACACACACATATATATATATATATATATATATATATATAATTTGTAGAGATCTCAGGAAGATAAAGAATTTCTTGTAGCAAAAGACGAAGCCCTTGCCCCCAAGGCCCTCACCTCCAGATAAAGAATTCCTATTCAGCGTCAAAACGATTATAATTACGATTTTCATCAATATATCAACAAAACCAATAAATTATTCAACGCAAATTGTTATATAAAATACTACGGATATAGAATCCGTAGAATAACTCATACTTAAGAATAATCGCGGATTCTAGCCGGATAGGGCTGGATCTAGCGAATTTTTTCCAAAATTTCGCGCAAGTTTAATTTCAGAATTTTTGCTTCCAATTTTTTGTTACTATATGGGCATATGCATGTTAATGAAAGGTAAAATGTGTGTTACTATTAGACTAAATATTATTTTTCCACCAATTTTTGTATTTTTTTTCTAAAATAAATATTTTTCCATACGATATAAGAGCAAAATGTCTATTATTATATATTCAAATATTTATTTTCACAAATATTTATTTATTTTTACAAGAATAATTATTTTTCTATACAAATAACACATGTAAGGTGGTGAAAAGTGTATTACTTTAATAACACAAATGTCTTACTCAATGGATAAAAATGTGTTTGCACAAATATATAAAAACACTCTCCCCGGGTTGTGTTACCTTAACGACAATCATATGTTATCGTAAAAGCAAATGTGTATTACTGTTGGAGCAAATTTGTGTTAATACTAGAGCAAATGGATGTCACTGGTGGAGCAAATGTTTGTTGATGTTAGAGTAAATTGTTACTGCAAATTTGTGTTAATGGTAGAGCAAATGTGTATTGTAAATGTTTATTACTACAAAAATGTGTTACTATTGGAGCAAATGTGTTTTATTATTATAGCAAATGTGTGTTACTATTGGAGCAAAGTGTGTTAATGTTAGAGTAAATGTGTGTTACTACAAATGTGTGTTATTGTTGGAGCAAATGTGTATAAATGTTAGACCAAATGTATGTTATTGTTGAAGCAAATGTATGTTAATGTATGAAACAATAAATCTAGATTTAAAATGATGAGGAATAAATTAAAAAAACACATATTTTCTCTAGTAAAAACACATATTTGTCCTTATAGTTACTTTAAAGTACAAAAATGTATTTTTTCAAGGATTAGTAACACACATTTGCTCATTATGCAATTTTTTTTTTAAAATTAGTTTGATCCACTTGAGATCCGCATATTTTGACTTAAAACGATCTATAATTCGCGATTTTTTTTAATATTTATCTATTTCAAGTATATTCTACATGTGAAATATTTTATAAGAGAGTGTCTCGTATTGATGTAAACGAATCGAATCGAGTCGAGTCGAAAATCACTGTGTTTGAATTTGTATTTGTGAAATTATTTCAAATATCGAATTCAAATAGAATATTTTTTGAATAGTAAATGTGATTTATATTTGATTTGAAACTCATATCGGATTATTAGAAAATATACGAATACTAGAGTCGAATATTCAAATCGATTTTTTTCCTCATACATGTTCCAAACAAATAATATTCAAGAGAAGGTATTATATAAACAATATACACAATGAAACTTGTTTGAAAGGTATTTGTAAATTAAACTAAAATCATCAGTGAATTGCACTAAAGGTATCATCTCCAAAGGATATTTAGTTGTTTTCACTAAAGGTATTAGTTGAAGTGATATTAGTTATTCTCACTAAAAACATTAATTATTTCAACATAAGGTATTAGTATTTTTTATCGATAAAGTTATGACTCAAACTCATGACCTTTGTATCATAGGTAGTGGTACTTTAACCACTTGAGTTATACCACTTTATCAGATATTAGTAAATTGTTGTTCACGATAATAGTTAGCGTGAGTATTATTTACATAATACTTTGTCAATATTCAAATATTCATTTTAAAATTATCATTGTTTGAATTTACAAACAAGTTATATACTTACAAATTTGCATAACATAACCAAGTAAGTAAATGATTTTTTTTATCAAATTAATGGAAAAACACTTTAATAATCAAATTAAGAGTGTAGATCTGCGATTCTTTTTTAATTTGTTAGGTTTTTTAATAATTAAATTATATTAAATATTTTTTAATTAAAATATTAAATAAAGGATTGCCTAAAAGGTCATTTGTTGCATGAAGTTTTAAAGAGTTAATATCCTTAAAATAATTATAATGAAGTTAAATTTATAAATAATTATATTTATTATTACTATTAATATATAATTATATATTTAACTGAATATTTAATCGAATATTTACGAATATCGAATCGAATATCATAATTTTTGTATTTGTATTTGATAACTAATCAAATAATAAAAAATTGTACTCGAATTCGAACTATAAAATTTCGAATGCAAATATCAAATTTTAAATATAAGTATCAAATCGAACCAAAATTGTTTGATTTGTTTACCATCCTAGTTATCGCCTCGTAATTCAATAATAATTAGTTTGGTAATGGACTGTGGAATCATTGGGGTTGTGTTAATTACTTCTTAAAATGTAGGCATATATTATGCCTTTTGGTTTTAATGAATAATAATAATACCGTAAAAAAAAGCTTAGTAATGTCTTATCACATGATCTTAATGAGCATTTCAAATATCTTATCAAATAAATCATTCCCAAAGCTAATTCATATCCTTGTTGACAACTTGAGAAAATAACAATAAGCCTGGAGATAAAAAGTAGTTTGCTCATTTGTCCAAACATCATTACACTCAAAAAGCTAATCTTAATTTATACCGTTTATCAAGATGATAATCATCTTTAACTTTGTTTTAGATATTATAATCAGACTTCAATGATACACATCTACTACTTCTTTTCCTTCTCCATTAATGGTGGCCAAGAATGTTTGCTTTTCTTTGTGATCATACATGACATGGGGTGTTTCCTAGCTAGTACTAAATCAATGCACAATACTATGTACTCATAAATAAAACAAGTATATTTAATGTAAACGTAATATCAAACACATATAAAGAGTAAAGAAGGATTCATTAAATCCCTTACAAGAAGCTGAAACAAAAATCTAGACATAGAGAGTCCATGGAACAAAATTAAATTAGACAGTTAATACATCATCGAAACGTCTTTTAAAGCTACAGGGTGGCTGCAAGTGAAATAATATAAATGGATTAATTCACATTTCTTTACAAGTTCAACTTTTAGACCGGATGAAATTCTTTTGGTTGATATATGGTTCATCCCGACTTGAGTAAAAAATAATTTTCTAAGAATAAAATATCTCACAAGAAACCTGTGAAATTACTTCACCTATTATATTTTATCTCGTATTTCATGTATTAGTTATTGTACCTTCCCTACTAAATCTTTATTCATGAATATCCAATCTGTTTCTGCGATGTCCGAGCATCAATAGAAGTAAAGACATGGCCCTGCCACTTATACTATGTCTCAACAATTGTGATGCTTAGCTAGAATTTCTGGTATCAATTTAAAGACACAAAGAAGAAGGGCCCTAAATCCCCTTTCTTATCTTTTCTCCATTTTATTTTATTTTAAGTTTCATGCTTCATGAGTGGCTACCATGTGTTGTTTTCCCGTCGAAAAAATTGGGGTGCTATCTCCAAACAAAATCTGCTTATCTAAATAAACACGTATATACAATGGGTCCTCTTAACTCCCCATCATAACAATAAATTTAATATAATAAAACCAAAGTTGCAAATTTTATAATATTTTTCAACTTTAACATCTCACTGCATTATTCTCCTTATTTAAGAGTTTTTTTTTTTTTTTGGAAAGTTATTTAAGAGTTTCGAGATGACATAAAGAAGCGATAAAAGTAGGGTAATAATCGAATTGGGTTGAATATGAAAAAAAAAATACCATTCGAGCTTTCATTTCAAAATCATAAAGTTCTCAAGTGATTCAAGCTCAAATGATCATAAAATTATCCTTTCAACGTTTTTGATTTCAACTGATTCATTAATCAAAAATCCATCTTGATCGATATTTTCTCGAACAGCATTTTGATCGATATTACAACACTTTATATGAAAGCTTTACAACGAGCTTGATTTATTAGTTAACCATTTGAATGAACTTTTCCTTGAACAAATACCTATATACCTGATAATCCCTCCAACCCATTTTAATTGTCTTTCTAGAATAACTTTTGATCCAAATAACTGTCGTATTGCACTAATCTAAGAGCATATAATATCATATTTTAATTTTGTGTATGCGTTAACTAAATAAAAATCTACTTCGGATAGATAAACTAAAAGGATAAAATGTCACATTACACTTAAATGTTAGTCTGGCTTTAAAATGAAACTCCCAGTGGACAGTAGATTATGGGTCTCCCAGATTAGTCAGCCAATGAGTCGATATACCGAATAAAAAAAAAAACTAAAGGATAAAATGTCACATTACACTTAAATGTTATCAGCTATAATGAGTCGGAGGGGTTAACTTTTTCCTTACTAGAGCTCGTCTACCGAATTTATTCCATATCCACCCCATTGTCATCTGCCATAACTTTCTTGATTCTCAATTAACACATGCATGGACTGCTAATATAATGTAAAGTAATGGATTAAGATGGGGTAATCCAACCAATTGTAATGATTTAGGTAGGCTTCTCTTGTTCCCCTATTTTCCCATTTCTTTTCCTCATCATACAGCTCCAAAACAACAACTTTATAGATGCTCATGGACCATATGCTGGCAATATAATTGAACCATAAGAATAACCAAAACGGTGTACCTATATTAAGGAACTTAATAACTGAACCGAAAGAAGCTTCCAAGCATGGCGTTAGCAATGATGGATCCCGATTACAGGTCGACTCTCTCTCAAGCACATCCAGAGACGATGGATTTCCTGTCCCATTCTTGGTGTGATTTTGCGGTCCAAGCTTTGCAACCTGAGACACAGGAACGAGCACTTGTTCTTCAAGAAAACTCGATGAGAATATTCGACAATGATGCTAAGTCTCCCTCAATCGTAAGTTTGCTCTCTCATGCACCAAATTATGCAGTTTTATGTGATGAAAATATGAAATGATACGAATATTGACTTGCAGAAGATGAACAAGAACCCTAATTTAGACGGGGGAGACAAGTTTGTGCCACCTTGGAAATCCAATGATGTAAAGGTAAGTAGCACAGGTAGCAACATTATTTTCTTAGTTAAGGCAAATAGCAACATTATTGAATCATGCATGATCGTTTAATAGTAACATCCTTGTTTTACATCTATCTTCAGTCATGGATATGGATGCAACAAGCCATGCACCCAGAAGTGAACTATAACAGCTACTTCAAACGAAAATGGGTAAGCACTAATTCGCAGTAATAAATATATTTCTCAAACAATACATATATTAATAAAAATTTGTATGAACCATGTTCACATATCTGAAATTCATTGATCCTTCCTACCCAAAAAACCTGAATGGATCCCATATATAAGGTTTTTTTAGACTCATTTGGTAAAGGCAAAAACTTGCATGAAACCGTCTCATGGCATGAGACAACACAAATTAACAACCACCCCTGTCAAAGTGTTAATCAATTAATATCCCATTCTACCGTCTCATGGCATGAGATGGTCTCACACAAGACTTACTCTTTGGTAAATGGGTCAAAAATAGGATGGAGTTCATGTGAACCAAGATCACACAAGTGTTACTCATAACAACAAAAACTAGTATAAACCTGATTCACAGCTGAGATCTGTGAACTCCATTGATCCTACCCAACAAACGTAAATGGGTCTTATACATAAGGGTTTTTTGGACCCATTTGTCAAAATAGGAAGAGCTCACTAAGATCATGAGAGTGTTACTCATATATAATAACATGAATGTAGATGACATGGAAGCTTGCGCCATTCAAGCATGTGTCGATCAAAAAATGGCTCAAAGAAATAAAACAAAGACGTAAAGAAGAGCAGAGGTTACAGAAAGCAGAAGTTCATGCAGCCATATCTGTAGCAGGTGTTGCAGCAGCACTAGCAGCAATAGCAGCAGAAAGTGGGGAGAAAGACAGGACCCGGGACTCTGCCATCGCCTCTGCAGCTTCCTTAGTAGCCGCCCAATGCGCCAAGGTGGCGGAGGCAATGGGAGCAAAGAAAGAGCAGCTGAGCGGCGTGATTGGTTCAGCGGTCAGTGGGACCACCGCCAGTGAGATAGTGACACTTATGGCTGCAGCTACAACATGTAAGAATATCAAGAACTATATATATAATAAGTTTGGTTGGAAATCTTGCGTTTATGAGAAGACCGTCTTTAAAATACCTCGTATTTTTTGTGGATTTTATATGTCGCAGCAATAAGAGGAGCTGATACTCTAAAAGCCAGAACAGGATGTAAAAGCAGATTAAATGGGAGCTCTCCAGTGCTACCCCTTGAAGATAATAATGAACTCGTTTTCGACTTTGAGAAATGCAGATCAGTTCTAGCTAAAGGTGCAGAGCTCAATGTAGAGACATCAGATGGTATGAAATCAATCATCAGTTTAGTGGGGAGAAAAAAGAACAAAAAATAAAAATAAATGGAAGTGCCAAATTTATCTTCATTATGCCTATCTTCCTTCTCCAACTAATCATTAATAAGTTGTCTTTCTCTATCTCCTATTGTTGAACAGGAAGGTATTTACTCAGGTCCGTGGCAGTGATCTTAAACAGTGACGGAAAGGTATCGACATCATCCAAATAAAAGTAATTCGTATATGATTTGACAAAGCTTTGTGTGTTAATGAAAAAGAATGATCCATTGCAAGAACAATGAAGCTCTACTTCTAAAACTGAGTACTTAAAGGCTTTATCTGGTCCCAAGTTTTTCTTTTTCGTATTAGTCCACTGTCCTGTCCTATTCAGTTCATTTCCCTTGCATTTCCAAATCTGATCTAAGCTGTGTCAATCTAAATTTGGTTCAGTTAAACTAAGCCCTTATTCTTGAATCATACAGGTGGTTCTAAAAATGAAGAAACTCAGCATGCTAAATGCTCTTTCAAGGCAAAAAGAAAGTAAATTCTTTATCCATATCAAAGCACTAAATCTCTATAGTAAATGCCCTAAAATCTAAGACCTAACTTTCTCTGTGTGTTAAGGTGTTGTCCTAGACTGGCATGCAGAGTTGTACAAAGATTCAGAAGCAGGGGAAACTGCAACAGGGTACCTCATTGTATTAATAACAGACAAGGGAATGATGAGGCTGGACATGATGAGTGAGTACGAGCGCTACAAAACATGGTCAATGACAATAAATCACATGCTTATGCTCTCTGCTACTTTTACAAAGTATGAGCTACAACTCTACAAAAGTTGAATGTCCTCTGTTTAGTGAATTTAATTGTCTCTGATAACTATTGTCATTTCTTCTTAAGAGTTGTGAGTAATTTTGAATATCGATGATCTGTATTATAGGTATTGAACTTCAATAATGTTATGGATGTAATCGTAGTTATTGAAACATGTGTTATTCTGTTATTTTAAGTGAAGCATAAAGTTGCAGTGTTAAATTCATCACTATTTTCTCCCATCTATTCAGAAAGATAAAGAAAATGAATGTGATTCGAATGATACAGCATATTTTCCTTCAGTACTAAAAGAACACAAATTTTCATCAAGAATTCTATCAAAGAACAGAAAGAAATTACTGTAATAAATCAAATGACTACCTCTTTTCAATCAAAATAACAATAACAATATTATCAATTTACAGCTAATTTCCAAATCAATATTATAACATCAATTTAAATGCATTAACTCTTCCCACAAGCCACAACACAATTTCATTCTCCTATTGTATTTCGTTACTCATTGATCCAACTGAAAACAGGGACCTAAAGTTGTTAGCTTGACTAGAAACTTCTCACAGATGAACAATAGAATGAAGACAACCATGAGAATTCAGTTGATCTAGTTTGATATTAACATTGTTGAAATAACATAAAGTAAGGGTATAACTGATGTTGCAGTCATGATACAAGAGTGTATTTTACACCTCAAAAAAAGACAAATGTACAAATATTTTTAAACCAAAAGAAAAGCTGTGTGTCGTAATGTTAAAAGACGTTACAATTCATATGTGATGGGAAGACCTGCCCACAACAGAAGCCTTCGGGGGCGATCCAAAAACCTGGCTTGCCAGGCAGGTTCGTCACTCTCTAAAGTGAAACCAGTTTTAATGTATAGATTCTTAGCTGGCTCATTATTCACGGCCACATGTACATACAAGTCGCTTATTCCTGAAAAAATCATTAAAACTCATGCTACTTGAATTGCTAAAAAAGGAATATGAAAGGTTTCAAGATATTGTCCTATCCATAGATGCATTCAAATGAAAGGCAATGAAACTGAAGACAACTACAAAAATCTGTGTTTAGTTTTCCACTTAAGACACTGACAAACAAAGCATTCCTTTCACGAGAAATTGGTTTATGCTGGCAACTCATAGAGAGCATAGGTGTTTCCAGTTAAACAATCACAGCATGAATCACTTTTTATTCGACTTGTCTCTTTATATTGCTCTCTACAGTCAAATATCAATCTCACACAATACCATACAAGAAGGAACATTGAGCTTTTGGAGGATTACGATATTCTGCTAATAAATGTTATATAACTCATTAGTGTATTCTCCTGAACCAACTTTTGAGAATTTTCCAACCATGCTCTTCTGATAAATTGCCAATGAAAATTGTGAACAAATGTGTCGCCGGAGTTGTACTATTTTTTCAACAATACCATAAATCTTATTCCTAAATCTAGCTAAGCAGAACACATGGCAAAAAACAGATCCTTTTCTCAGAGAAATCTTTTAAAATTTTGATATGAAGCAATTTCTGAAATCTGAATTCAAAGGTCTTACTACATGTAACTTAACCACAGAAAGTCATGGTTCTTTACAAATAGGGTGTTTATTGGATTTTCTGGTGCTCAATTGGGAAAGGTTTGGCTGGAAAGAAGAAAGTAAAGCTGATTGATAACTGATGACAAATGATAGAAAAAACAAGAACGGGCCCATACACAGAGATTTACGTGTAATAATATATAGATGTATCCATATGATGATTTTCTTACCCCAGTTTTCAGCAACTCTCTTAGACTCTGCAATGAGTTCATAGCCTAAACCATTTCGGTGAAATTCTTCGGCAACACATACATTGCTAATGTATGCTCTAGCAAAATCAGCTCCAATTCCCTGTTAAAAGTGGAAAAAGGTCAAGTAAGAACCTTCTAGATGGTCATCTGGCTTCAGTAAACAAAATGAAATTATCAAATTTAGAAGCAGGAATGTGTGTCCATATCATAATCTTTAAATTTGGTCAATGTTATGGTATTTTAAATTACATAACAACATATTTGATATACCTCAGGCTTCTTTCCTACGATTTCATCTGAAAGGCTCATGCATTGATTTAAATCTAGTGTACCAACAACAACTCGGTCTTCTCCGTTTTGTGAAAACTGTAAAGGATATAGCAAAGAATTGTGAGGTAGATCATAATATAATCAGTCCCGGAAATAATAAGAATAAGATATCCAGATGAATCAAGTAATAATACACGTTTTCTTACTTTACAAGAAGCACATAAGTCAGCTGAGACATTTAACACCAATGAAACTGGCAATGTAGCATTGATGCAAGCAACCCTTCTGAATCCCTTTCTCTTTCCTGCTACGCGTTCTTTTAGAAATTCAAATTCACGTTCAGATAAGTACCTTTTATGATCCTAATGGAACTTGACAAGTAGGAAATAACATCAGCTTTTGTATCAGAAAATCGTGAGAACGTGAATTATGTATTCCACACTTTAACTTCAAAAGAATCCTGATATAGATTGAATCTGAATATTAACACAGGCATCACAGATTTGCTACAATAAATTCACAAATTCACCGCACACAGCAACTAATCGAATAAAAGTCCCTAAATCATAATCCAATTCTTTCCCAAATCAACAAAAATTCCACACAAATTCGAGCCAAAACACTGCATCATAGCAACTAATATGAACTGAATTAACTAAAATTAGCGCAAATGAGCTTCAATCAAACCCTAATCCCTACAAAATTGAGCAAAAGGGTTACAAGCACAACACTCACTTCGATGCCAAATGTATGGTCTTTGAAATCGTAGAATGTCCGGACCCGGAGATGCGTGGCCGCCCATAGCTCGCTCTCTAAGCACGTCTCAGAAACAGACAACAACGACTTATCAATTACACTTGGTCGCGATGGAAGCGCTATTTGTGATGTTGTTAGGTGTTGGGATAGTTGGCAATAGAGGCCGAGCGAGCGGTGACGGCGGCGGAAGGAAGGTTCGCCGCCGTAGATATGCTTGGATTGGAGGGCGAGGGAAACGTGTGGAGGGAATGGCGGCGGAGAAGGTGTTGAAATTTGGATAGCCATTTCTGTTTTCCTCCACCACTCACCTTCGGTGTATTGATTTAATCAAACAGATTAGTTGGATTGGCCAATTATTTACATTCTGATCATTGGTCTTGGCATGTTAGCATCAATAATGTTGCTTCTCTTTTTTTTTTTTTTGAAAATATAGTGTTGCTTCTCTAACAAGAAATGTCAATATTTTATGATCATATCATATGGCAGAGCTGGTTTTATAAATTGTTTAATGGGAAGGTGTAAAATACCACTTCAAATAAAAAAAAAAAAAAATTCTACCGATTTACATTAAAAAAAAATTATATTCTCTACCTATTTTTTTTTTATCATAATACTCTCAAAAGTAAAAAATACGCCTCACTCACTGTTGTACAACCACACCCCTTTAGGTTGGTGATGAAAATATTTTTTTTATTAAATTTCATTGTAGTTAATGCATTATAATTATTTATTACACGCTTTAAAGTAATAGAAATATTTATAATATTAAATAATAGTAAATTAAATAATTAAATGTTATAATTTTATTTATAAATAACTAATAACTACTTACAAATAAATAAATAAACAATAAACAACTTAAAATTACTAATAAAAATAATTATTAGTTCTAATCATAATTTACTAGTAAAAATAAACAATTCTATAGTATTTTTTAATAAATAAATATATTATTTAATATAGAGTAATTAAATTCTAAAAGTTCATTAATACATTAAAAATCATTAGAATTAATTTAAATAATGAATAAGTCAATATAAATTGGCATGGGGGAGGGGTGTTGAGGTGGAGTGTGAAAGAAGAGGGGTGGGCTAGGTGGGTATAAAAAAAATTGGGTCAGTATCATAGAGGCTCAATTTACTCAACCTCATTTCAAAGAGCACCACAGACTATGTTGCACGGATTCTTCAAATTTTGGGGTATGCAGTATCGGATACGCAGGGGATACGGGTGCGGGTGCGATTCGCGTCGGATTCGCACCCGATACGCCACGTGGCGTATCCGAATTTTTTTTATTTTTTAAAGTCGAATACGCGTATCCCCCTCCCTAGGATACGCGGGGGATACGTGGGGGATACGCGAATCAGATAAAATATTGCAAAATTTATTAATTTTTGTAATTTTTTTTAAAATTTAATATTAAAATGTAAATAATTAAATATATTAGTTAACAAACAAATCAAATAATACATCATCCAACCAAGTATTTTAATTTCTTAATTCTTATATAATTAAATAATTTGGAGAAATTTCTAAAATATATATGATTTCTAATTTTTTAGTAATTATTAGATTTTCTAGTGATAATGGTTATGACAAGTGATAATGATAATGATGTTAATGTGAGTTGACCATTGTATAAAGAGTAGGTCTTGTATGAGACCGTCTCATGATATGAAACAATGTGAATGAGTGTAACTAGGACATTGACTCATTAACACTTTCGTAGAGGTAAGTCTCAATTTGTGTGGTCTCATGCCATGAGATGGTCTTATACAAGTTTTTGCCTTGTATAAATATGTAGATTGAAATTTTTATTATGACTTGTGTAAGTTAATGATATTTAATATTTAATTGTTGCATATTTAGATAAAATTTATCTATATTTTTAATTTATTACATGTATTATATATAATAAAAATAAATTTAAATAGATGTATCATTGTCGAATCGTATCCTAAATTTTTTTTAAAACTTCGTATCTCCGCACCCGTGTCGTATCGCTCCCGCACCCTGCACCCGCACCCGTGCAACATAGACCACAGATTTCCCCAACTTTCAGGAGCCACAATGAGTGGTCCCCCCAACCCTTTTTGCAGCCTGCATTTTGCAGGTGTATTTTTTCCTCTCTTTTTTTTCTTTTCTTTTTTTTCCTCTCTCTCTTTCCAAATTCATTTTTTATAAATTATTTTATTACCCATTTTTGCTTTTCCTTATCCACCTATTAATTCTTATTTTGAATTCTGGAAAACTTTGAATTTTTTAATTTTTATTTTAGCTGATTTATTTTGGACATTTTCTTTTAATTTTAGTCTTTCTTAAATAATTCAGCCAAACATTCTTTTTTTATTCTGTAGTTTGCACATATAGAAAATAGCAAATCAAATTTATTTCCTCACTAAATTTCAATTTATTTATTTATTTTCATTAATAATTTGAAAATTACATTTACAACAGATTACAAAATACAAAAATTCTAAAATTACATTTACAACAGATTTGAAAAACAAAAAAATAAAATCCTTCTAGTCCTCAAATCCAACTTTTCATATTGGAAAAATTATGTGCATAACACAACAATTTATTTGCATAATGCAAAATTTGTTTTTTGCATAATGCAAAAAATTGTTTGCATAATGAAAGCAAATCAGTGCATAATGCAACACATTATTTGCCTAAATACATAAATAATTTCCCCCATATGCTCCCTTTGTCTTCGCTCCACCAACTTCATTATTTTATTTTTGAACCTTCCAGCCTACACGCAACACTTCAACACTATCATACCACATATTCATTCTCTGAAGGTTCCCCTACTTTAAGCTAAAAATGGTGCTCACAAGTATAGAATTTATTCATGGTTCACAAAAGAAATTAATCTACATATTCTATTATATAGATCTCAAAGATTCTATCAGAATTCTATCATAAAAAAATGACAAAAATTCATGCAAAATGAAGAGAGTATGAAATCTCAAATCATATGAAAATGCAGAAAATTCAAACGGAAATGCAGAAATTCAAATTCATACGAAATTCATACCAGAAGTCTCAACCTCCACTCCTAAAAAATTCATACGCAGTTCATATTAGGCATGTCGGCATCCCCATAGGCACACTCAATCGTCCAGGAAAATTAGTGCGAAAAAAAGAAGAGAAAAAAAAGGGGTGGGGGTTCAAATGTAATAGAAAATGATGAAGGAAAGAAAGAATGAAAAGAAAATGACAAAGGACAATGCCCAACAAGAAGGAAAATCAGTAGCAGAGGGAGGGAGAGATCCGGATCGGCGCAAACACCTCCCATAGATCCGTTTGCCACCACAAATCCATAGGAAGCAGATCGACGGTGTTTTCCACTGATATTAATTATAGATCGGCAAAAACAAATTCAAAAAATCCCACAAAATTATCAATCAATTAAAAAAATTACAAATCGAAGGCTTAAGGGTTACCTTAAAAAAAGTTACAAATTGGATCTCTTGGTGGCCATGGTGGTGGAATCGCCGTCACACTTTTTTGGCGGTGCTGATCAATTTTTATAGAGGGGTAGAGAGAGAAAGAGGAACTGAAAATAATAGGTGTAGGGGGCGCATGGTGGTGGTGGTGGATGGCGGCCACATTGTCGGTGGGAGCGCGTGTTGGTGGTTGACTGAGTGTGTGGTGTGGTAGTGGTGGTGGACGGTGGGGAGGTGGGAAGCAGGGTAGTGTGGAGAGAGGAAGGAGAGAGAGGGGAGGGGGACAATGTGTGTGGGGGTCGATGGTTTATTTATTCATGGGGAGAGAGAGTGGGAGAGAGAGAAGAGAGAGAGAGAGAGTAGTACGTATGGCAGAGAATGGTGGGGTGGTACCCGCATGGACGTAGCTCAGTTGGTTCCTAGGTGACAGATTGCTACAAGGACACGGGATCGAGTCCTGACAGCCGCAGTGTGGGAGTTTTATCCCTCCAATGTGGGGCATAGCTCCTTGTGGGCACCAGACACTAGTCCTCCGACCTAATGGACCGCTGAGTCACCATGATTTACCACCTCCACCATTCCTGTCGGGCCAGGAGGTAGGGGCCCTGGGGGCGAGGGCTTCGCCTTTTTCTACAAAGAGAATGGTGGGGTGGGATGGGATCCACATTTTGTGGTGGTATAAAATAGAATGTGGTTATTTGACAGGAAGGATTTTCTGTAGGGTGAATGGATATAGGGTCCTAAAATGTGTGGTTATATGATATTATTCCTTTTTTTTAATAAGGTTATATATGTAATTTTATATGAAAGTGGGTATAAAACTTTTTATTTAAAGGTTGTGGATAAAAAACTTTTTTATTTTATAGAAATGAGTATTTTGCTTTTTATCCCAATTGTTTTATAAGTTGTATGAAATAATTTTAAAGTATCAAATATTTGATGAAGAGTATTAAGAATTTTATTTTTAAAGTATCAAGGGGCTTTTCTATGGTCAGTAAGGCTTTTGCCCTTCCTAACGTCATTAAACTCTCTGATTACCGTTAAATCGAAGATCCAACGTATAATAATTTTTTTAATGGATTGCATTTTGCATTAAAGCGTTTTCACTCTGCACATTGCAATCCCACTGTATCGCCCTATTAATAAATTAAATTAATAAATATAAAATTACAAAAATACCCTTTTTACTTTTAAATAATTTATAATATTAATTAATTAACATTTAATATTTCAATAAAAACCCTTTTACATATTATTTAAATTAAAATTACAAATAACATATTTATAATAACATAATTAATAAAAAATCTCAAATTCTAATTTTCAACTCCCGTTATTTCTAATCCCAAATTTACAATTTCCATATTCTCGATGCACGGCCTCCTCCACCACTCGTCGTCTGTCGTCCGTTGTCCGCACTCGCCGCTCGCCTTCTATCATCAAGCAAGTGAGCCCTAACTTTAATACACCCACTAATTAATTCTAACCCTAATACTCTGTTTTCTGGGTTTTTTTTTCTGAATCGAATTAAAAGGGGCGTCAGGTTTTTCAGCTTGATCAACTACTGAAGAGGTTACTCGAGGAATTGATGGTTCTGGCCTCACAGTCACGGCCATTGTCACTGGTTTATTTCCTCACACCTGAAATCTCATCTAATATATTTTATTCTCATAATCTTTGATGGGCTTGTTTACTATTCCATAGCTACTTTTTCTATGCATCTCAGTGGAACTGGATTTTTTTTATGTTTAACTTTGTTATTGTATCACTGTGACTCTAATTTTTGTTTTTATATGATCCATGGTTGATTGTTATTTGTAAATAGTTTGATTATTGCTACTAAGTCATAAATCCAAAGATCAAAGTATATCTGTTTATCTAATTAAATTCGAAACTTAAGTTATTATTCAAAAATTGAGGAGTATTGATATATTTTATAGTATAAAAACTATTGGTTTACTCTCATGGTATTGAAGCTAGGCTGCTAGTGTTGTATTTATGGTTGTTTGCATGCCTATTCCCTTTTAATCATGTTTTTTTTCCTAAAACTTTCTTTCTATTCAGGTGCTTTACAACTATTTTTGTGGATGCCTTTCGCTTACTAGCTAAACTTTCTTTAGGTTTATGTAGGTATACATGGTTGCATGCATGATTCTTTTCAATTTACTCTTTAAGTTACTCTTGGGTGATGGTTTCAGATATCTACATGTCACATAAATGATTCATATTTCAGTTATTGACTGTGCAGAAAAGTTGAGGTATTAATAAGCTTTATATTCTAGGTTGAAGAAATTACACAAAGAAAGCATGCCAAAGAGGTTGTGGAGAGGGAACTTGAAGAGTTTGTTAATTTACTGAAATCTGCCAAGGACATGCCTCTGCATCCGAAGCCTCCAAAGTCTGTTTGGAGCTCCAAAGAGAGGAATCGGACGAAAATTGAGGCCCTCCAAGCTTATGAATTGATAATTTTATAAATGAAGATGAAAAGAGAACTGCTGGAATGGTAACTTTCTTATCCTTTTTATTTTATTGTATTTACTTTAAAATATGGATTGAGAGTGAAAATGAAACAAAAAAAATTTCCACCTAGGGAAAATTTTGTATTATGCCTTAGACAACTTCATTACAAGTCCAATAAAGAAATGCATAGCCATGCAAATTTCAAAATTCAACTCTTCTAGGTTTCCTGAATCCTAAAGACCTATATTGCTTAAATCCTAATAATCATCTACAAAAAGATGAATTTAACTATTCACCTCTTCACAAAATAAAAACTCATAGTAGAAACCATAGAAGTGCCTAGATTTTAGTTATATAAATTGAATTATAAATAGTTATTATGTAAACATGTTATAAATTAAATTCACTAAAATGCATGCTTATTACTAGTTTAATTATATAGAATTTTTGGGCGTGGGAGAATGGTATTAGGAAGGTATGCAGAATCCCTTGAATAAGGAAAACGACACATTGCACTTTGCCTTTTTTCGGGCCTTCGGTAAAACAAGACAATAATAGCAAACACATGATTTTAGGTGAAATCAAACCATATCCCTTGCAAAAGCGAAGCAAACGGGCTTGTAGGGTTCAACTTTCTAGGTTTACAATCCTAAACTCCCAAACACTAATAATCATCAATACGTAGAGGAACTTAATTGGGCTTTTCTACGGCCAGGAAGGGTTTAGTAAATTAAAAAACAGTTGACACATCGTGTAACTTCATCCTGAGCGATATAGTTTCGCCATAGATAAATAAATAACTTTTTAAAAAATTATAGAGAATTAACGAAGTACCTTTATAATTAAAAAATCACAGATTTTATGAATTTATAAATTTGAGGATTTGAGGATTTGAGGATTCCACTTTGTATTTCCACTAGTGCAGTTCCCGTGAATTTCGCGGGCCTTTAAAAATATTCATTAATTAAAAAAAATCTAGTCTTTCGAAATGTATTGTGTAATATTTTATGAATGTTAATGATGCTAATTTTGTGAATTTTATTTAAAGATATACATGCTATTCACCACGAATTGAAATTTGGTTCACATAAATAAGTGCATTTTTCAAAAATACATAATGAAATATTAGATAATTTTTTTACGCTCGTCCACTAAGGAAAAATAAATACTAAAATGTACTTGAATAATATTACAGATTTATGAAGATTTTCCTATACACAATATTTGTTATATACTTTGACGGTTTACCATCGAAATCAAGACTCAAAATTTTCAGTTATCTCTTGTTTTTACTTTAAAGACCGTAACGTACAATTGCTCATGCGTGAAAACCGGTTTGGGAAGATACAATCCTACAATGGAAAGCGACTGACCTTGATTTTATTTTATTGTAATGGCAAAACAAAGCAACACTGGAAATTGATGCCTAGTGAATTTCATAGACATAGTTTGATCCGAGTTTGTCAAAGTCATTCATGGAATATAGACGTTACTGTCAATATTTCTTCCAAAAATAATTTCAGTCTTGATATGTGATTTCCAAGTTTAGTGACAATTAATGTTGTTCTGTTGCACAAACCAGACTTCTGGTCAAGATTCCCAAAAAAAAAAAAAAACCATTGACACATCTTCTTTCAAGATCAAACGATGATTTGGCATCCCCGAACATTTGACTAAATTCAAGAATTCAACAAACACCGTGTCCCCATGATACCCATCACGAAACTCCAATTTACACATATAATTGGAACTCAAGTATACTTTACTATCTCTGAGAAGCATTGACATTATTTTTTAATTGATAGACTCGACATCACGTTGTTTAGATGTAAATATTGCTCTATCCTCAAAATATTTATGTGTAGGAAGATTATAAACTATGGATGGACAAATACTCTGAATTATAAAGTGGTATATATATGAAACAATTTAATTCTAAAACATACTATCAATAGTAATATTTTATGATTAAAGTATGTAATACCACATTGAGATTAATTATATTTCTAATCTATCACCAATATTGTCTTAAATACAAATTGATATGTATACAATAAGTCATACCTTATAATTTATCACTACATTAACTCATGCAAGCAAGAATTTTTTTTATTTTTCAAGACATTTATTCTTACGGGTGTTCGCAAAATTAGGACACTATTTTTTCTGGCTTACAAATTTAGGAAACAATCTATATGAATTTGTAAAATTAGAACACTATCTTTACAATCTTGCAAAATAAGGACATTATCTTCTATGTAGGGCAAATTTTATAAAATGTGGGTCAGACAAAGCTTGATTACGATATGCCCTGTTGGTCGTATTTTTGCCTAAATTGGCCAAAATTAAAAGAGAGTGCCCTAGATTTGCAAGTTTGTAAAGATACCGTCCTAATTTTGCAAGTTCGTAAAGATATTTTGTCTCAATTTTACAAGCTCGTAAAGATAGTGTTCAAATTTTACAAACAATCATAAGGTAGTGTCCTAAAATAAATAAATAAAACCCTTATAACCATTTTTTCACAAAATATTTTCTTACGATAATCACTTCAGAGAAGAGTTGAGAGAGTTGAGTCGATCTGTAGTTTTTGTTCCTAGTAGAATCAAAGTCATAGTTAATTAATCTATTGGATATTATAGTACTATTCATTTTTTTATTTAAATAAACTTTCTAATACCCTCCACTAAAAACAACTAATACTCATTAGTGAAAACAACTACTAATATCTTTCAAATAGTTCATGTATGAACCATTTTCACACTATACTTTGCCTCCATCAAGAAATTGAAGATCAAGTTTTTCCCATTCAATTAATCGGAGTTTTTTCTATATTTGGAAAACCTATGAAAGACAAAAATGAAAGGGGACCACCTCCCCTCCATCTTAAGCTCCAATTCTACACAGAAACAACTCTATCAATTCAATTACAATGTCTAATATGAAAATTTGCTTCAACCATCTCTTTTAATTGGTTAAAGTAAAGTATATCTAAAAATAATTATAAAGTGGTTCATATATGAAATAATTTAATTCTTAAATATATTCTCAATAGTAATATTTTATGATAAAATATGTAATACCACAATGATGTTAATTATATTTCTAATCTATTACCAATATAGTTTGAACTACGAATCGATATGTATACAATAAGTCATATATTATAATTTATCACTAAATTAATGCATATACTCAAGAAAAATATTTTTTTTAGGAGATTGTCTTATGTGTGTTTGTAAAATTAGGACACTGTCTTTTGGGGCTTACCAATTTACGATATTATCTTTATGGGCTTATGAAATTAAAATATTATCTTTACAATCTTGCAAAATAAGGACACTATCTTTTATGTTGGGTAAATTTAGGCCAAAATTTATAAAATGTGGTTCAAATAAAGCCCGATAGGTGGTCATATTTTATAAAATTTAGCCTAAATTGGCCAAAATTAAAAGATAGTGTCTCATTTTTGCAAGTTTGTAAAGATATTGTCCTAATTTTGCAAGTTTGTAAACACATTGTCTAAATTTTGCAAGTCCGTAAAGACAGTGTTCTAATTTTACAAACATTCATAAGGTAGTCTACTAAAATAATAATTTTTCTCTTATAACCAATATATTTTGTTAAAAACAGGATTGAGAAACAAAAAAATAAGGTTAATTTTAATGGAGAAAAAGTAAGGAACTTAAAAAAAATCTTATGATAACCGTTTCAGAGAAGAATTGAGAGAGTTGACTCGATCTCTAGTTATTATTTACATATATAATCAAAACAATAATTAATTAATCTATTAGACATTATAATACCATTCGTTTTTTTTAAATAAATATTTTAATATGTGAAAATTATGTTCAAGTTAATTATCTACGTAATTGTAGAAGTTGTTATTTATAAACATCTTCCAGATAAATGAAATTTAGGCCAAGTTATATAAAATGTGAGTCAAATAAAGCCCGATTATGATATGCCTATTTGATCGTATTTTATAAAATTTTGCCTAAATTGACCAAAATTAAAATATAGTGTCATAGTTTTGCAAGTTTGTAAAGATATTGTCCTAATTTTGCAAGTTTGTGTTGTTTGCCAAATAAATGAGGCTGAGAATTAATGGCTATTTAAGAGAGCTTTGACAAAAACATCAAATGATTGAAATCATAAGTGTTGAATGAATGATTTTGATGAAGAAAATTAATGATGATGATGATGAATTGAAAGTAAGGACACCAAGAATTGTCAGGGGTTTCTAATCCCTGGACTTAAATGCAAATTGTATTGCTTTTGATAGAATGTGTTGAACTTTTTTTTCTTGTTACAAATGTGGGGCTATTTATAGTTTTCTCCCCACAGGGGTATAATTTTCATTTCCGACCCCTTAGGGGACAGAGGCATTAAATTCCTCCAGCCTCTGAGGGCGCCCGGGTGCCCGTATGCTATAGCCTGCAGGCGGCCGACCACTGGCGTGTTGACACAAGTCCATAAAAGGACTTTTCTCTGAGAACTTTCCTCATTTGGGTGGAATATTCTCTCTGTCACTGAGTACGGAGGCGGCTCTTTTCCTCTTGGAGGCAGATCTTGCCTGATTCTGTCGCGTGCTCCTTTTCCTGCCCGAGGTCGGAAGCTTTGCCGAGGTCGGAGATCGGCCTCCGAGTCTTTCACGAAGTTTGGAAACTTTCTTGTGCTTGAACCATGTTAAGGAAACCTTTAGACATTCCATTCGAATGTGGTCGGACCGGGCCAGTCTCGGAACTGGACTTGCACCTGGAGATATGGCGGGCGCCTTCTGGAGCTTGGTGCCGACCTCGCCATCGAGGTCAGAAGGACGGGCTCGGAGCCCGCGGTGGCCGTAGGGTCGACGATTAGGTCGGTCCCATCGTGGTCGTGCTGGCTTGTCATTCCTGGCCGGGTTGAGGTCGGCGCCGACCTCTGGTACAAAATGGCTACAACAATTGCCCCCTAGCTCGGCTCTCAGCGTCGATGGGAGGCGAGGTGGTCGTCTGTCATTGGTCGTCGGTGTCGGCCTTGGACTGCCCGGGGTGGTTGGAGGTCGGTCTATTATCGCCTGACATTTGAGTAGACGTGCGTGGGTAAGTGCACCTGAAAAGGCGTGTGTAACGTCATGTGACGTTTCAGATCCCGTACATTAATTGATGGCGTGCGCAACCGTTTCGATGCGGGGCCTGTCGCTTCGACTTCTTGCACTTAGGCCCCTAGGCCTAGAATTTTATTTCGAAATAGGTCTCTCACCATTTCTTATAAGTAGGAGGGATTCTTACCATTTTAAGTTTTCACTTTCGCGCTTTCGAGTTTTTAGAGCAATCTTTGCAAATATGTGGTGGTTATTCCGGCGAACTTGAGACAGCATTCCCTTCTCGCACGGTGGCGATTTAGGCGGCTGAAAGGTAATTTCTTCTTCTAAACTCACAAACTCTCCTCTTTTTCTCGAAATGGTACGGCGGTGGGCTGGTCCTCCGCCAGGGCAAAGAGGTGGTGCCTCCTCGAGCGGCGGCGGCGGAACCCATCGGAGATTGTTTGACGAGGGAGGAAGCTCCAGTGGCGGAAGCGGTGTTTCTCCGTCGCGCCTGAGCGCGAGCTCGATCTGGGCTCGCGATGATGATGGCTTGGATGAGCTCTTCCCAGGCCCGGGCCGGTCACTACTGGGTGAAGGCGTCCGGGAGGGGGACCCGGCCGTGGCTGAGAGTTCCCAGATTGAGATGATGGCTCGTCTGATGGAGAGTCGGGAGCCATTAGATGATCTTCTTGGAGAAGATGAAGAGGGTGGTGGCCACGGTAAAGGCGACGACTTGGCCAACAACCCGTTGCTTCAAAACCTCGTAGCCGAGCAGATCAAAGAAAGGCTTGGGATGGTGAATGAGGCCTCGGGATCGGATACCGAAGAGGTCGGGGGATCGCCCACAACGGTCCAAAGCGTGGACGAGATCCGAAAGGACGAGGTTAGGAGGGCCTTTGGGTTGTGGTCGGATTGCATGGAGGTGAAAGATGAGATCGAGTCTCTCTCATTTGACTATGAAGAGTATCAAGAGTACTATCCCCGGGAGCCGACCGTTCACGATCCGGCCACCATACGGATAGCCGATTTGGAGGAGTCCCAGAGGTGGACCATTGGCCAAGTTCAGAGCAAAATGACCCAAAGCTACCTAGACGAGAACCGGGCCGAATGGGATATTCCATATGACGTTCAGCTTTATGCCCCGGAGCCAAATGAACGGGCTGATCAACCTCCTCCAGGGATGGTGGCCATCACTCAAGACATGATGGAGGTCGGACTCCACTTCCCCCTCCATCCAGCCATCTCCTATCTGTTGAATTACTGGGACCAGGCGCCCATCCAACTGCTGCCGAACGCGTGGATGATCATTGTGAGCGTCATGGCACTGTTCGGTCAGAATCGGCTGTACTGAATGCCGACCCAGGGGGAGATGACCTATCTCTACCAGGTTCAAAGTGAGAGAAGTGGGACCAGCGAGGTCTTTATTCAGACCAAGGGGCAAAAACTGGTGACCGGTCTCCCTAGCAAGGCCCGTAATGATAGGAAAAAATGGTTCTTCGTGGGAGGAGCTTGGCAGATCGGGTACCCGGGCGGAATCGAGATCGGGGTTCCGACCAACATCCGTCTTAAACACCCCATAAGAAATTTTGAACTTACCTTTGAATAAAAAGTATTGATCTAATTTTTTATATTTCTTTGCAGGATACCCTTGTCCTTCCGATCGTGAGCTGAATTTTGATTTCGCGGTCATTCGGGAGCGGATACTGTCCCTGCCGGCCACGGAGAGGAACCAGGCTATCCTCCGGACCCGACAAGCTCAACTTTCAAGTTGTTTCTTCCAGTTTCTGCACCACCTGAATTTGGCGGGTAAGTTATTGTTTGAGCTCGGGTCTCGAGTTGTAGTAGTAGTTTTTTTTTAACTTTGCATTTTGATGATGCAGTGCCTGAGTTTTCGGTCGTGAAAAGGTGCCCACCAGAGCTTTCCGACCGCTGTCTAGAGATGTTTTCCTTGTTGGGTGCTTGCGCGGTGAAGAAGGCAGCCAAAGGAACGAAGAAGAAGAAGGGGATCGGCGCTCGGACTGGGATTGTGATCGAAGAGCCTCTCCCTCTCCAGTCCATTCCAGCCGTCGGGACAGCTGCCGCCGAGGCACCCATTTCCTCCCCGATCACCGGCAAGAAAAGAGGTCGAGAGGAGACTGAAAGCGAAGAGGCCGGCCTGCATGGATCGAGCCCGGCCCCCATCGACATCTCGGGTGACACACCTCCCGGTCCCAGGCCAGTTGGAACGTGTTGGGACATTGTCAGTTTTGATTAAGATCCCAAAACCCCTGAAAAGGTGATTGCCTTAATCTGTCTTTGTCAGGCTAGTCTTGGTTAGGATTAGTACTTTGACGTTTTACACTTCACAGGTACTCAGTGAGAGGAGAACTCACTGGAGACAATCAAGACTCAGAGCACCATCCTGAACTTATGGCAGTCTTCTAAGCTGGCTGAGTAAGTGTCAGTGATGAAGAGTATGACCCTGAGGTCATTACTAACTCAGTCCTGAAGGGAACAGGATGTCACTGAGTTAATGGGAAGACTTGGAGTAGAGCCAAGCAATGCAAAAGAAATTTCAGCGTCAGGACAAGACTGGTGGGCTCAAGACAAAATGAACTTAATAAGACAAGCCTGAAGCTCAGGAATAAGTTTTGACATTCTCACCAACCTGATGACGTGGACCAATCCGAGAAGGACACGTACGTACGGAACCTGACATGAAGACTGAATTCAGACTGCATATTCAACGGGCAAGCATTTAATGTGCATTTAATGCAAATACCAAATCCATGCAAAGGACGGCTGCTGCATGAAGATATGTCCGTTTGAAGCCACTCTACATAGATGACTAGAAGGCTATCTCTCCAACGGATAGTTATTCAAATCACCTATAAATACAGAAGGCCTTGAACCCATTCAAGGTCACGGGAAATTTCCAAGCCAGAAATTACTCAAACTCCCAAGCATTCAAAGCATTCAACTTTTAAGAGAAGCACTCGAAACCTTCTAAATTTCCCAAGTGTTTCTTAGCAGTTGAGAGTTGCTCTGTATTCCAAGAGCTAATTAGAATTATCTCAAGCTTAGAGAGATTATCCAATCCTTAGCATAGCTTTGACTTGTAAGGATAATCTCAACTTAGTTGGAATCCAAACTGAAACCAAAACCCTAAGTTAGGCTTGTTGGGAGTAAGTCAGTTAGAGTGTTAGTAAGTGGAGTTGTATAGATCAGTGAGGTTAGCTGGTCTTGGTGCACCTTGGCACGTTAAAAACAAGAATCCCTTGAGTGGATTTCCTGTTAAGTCAGGCCGTGGACGTAGGAGCTTGAGACTCTGAACCACGTTAAACTCCTTGTGTTCTTACTGCTTTGATATTGTGCATACTTGCTATATTACTTGTTCATTCATTGCATTCAAGTTTATCAGGCCTGAATCAATCAGGCTGATCGTCTAAAGAGCACTGCCCTACTAAACACTCTTCAGATTTGAGTAAAACAAGTTTTTCAGAAAGCAAACTAAACAAGACTATAAACTTTCAGGGCTCAAACATTTCCGCACTGAACTTGAACTGATAGTTAGCCAACTGACCCGCACCAAGTGTAGTCAGTAGGTGTGTTATCAGATCCTAGTTCTTTACCACTCTGAGCAAAGGGGACTCAGTCAGTTTTAAAGGTTGAAAAATTGGCATACGTGTATTCCCCCCCCCCCATACACGTATTCCTCAGTCTTGTACCGGGACCAACAAGTGGTATCAGAGCAGTGGTTCGAAAGACCACTGACTTTGAATACTAATAGTTTCAGAGGAGAAACTGTTGGTGGTCACTGAACAGATCTGAGTTTGCTTTTCATAAAACTTGCATCATCATGACTTCGAGGAGACTTGAAGCTTCGTTACCTGAATTCTCTGTGTCTAACTTTGTATATTGGAAGTTCAGATTAGAAGCACATCTAGATGCCATCCATGACCAGATGCCACGTGTACTCAGGGAGGGACCGATCAAGATCACTATTCCTAACGTCAGAGGACTGGGATATGAGGATTTTGCGATTGGCGTGCAGGTTCCTAAAGAAAGGAAAGACATGACCAACGATGAAATCAAGATGGTGGGACTTGACAACGTCGCCAGAAACATCATCTTGCACACGGTGCCCTTCGAGGAGTCAGCCAGGCTGATGAACTTAAAGACGGCAAAGGAGGTCTGGGATGAGCTGACAAGGATGTGTGAGGGATCTGAAAAGATCAAGGAGAACAAGAGAAACATTGTCATTCAGAAATTCGAGGCGTTCGAGATGCTGCCCGACGAGAGCATAGATCAAATGGAGTCTAGATTCATCAAATTGATGAATGAGTTGGTGATGTTGGACAAGGATGTCCCAAGGAGAGATGCTGCTTCAAAGATCCTGAATGCCCTTCCTGAGAAATGGGACAACAGTGTAATTATGCTTAAGAACACTCAGGATATGAGTAACATAACTTCTGCTTTACTTTTTTCAGAGCTCAAAGCGCTTGAATTTGACCTTAACAAGAGGAAGAAGAAAGTTCAGTCAGAAGAGGAGGTGAAGGAGAAAACTCCTGAGAAAAGTGTGGCGTTCAAAGCCAGGTCTGAACCTGTTGAGCCCTCATCAAAGTCACTGATGGAGATGAGCAGAGAAGAACTCGCTGAAGAGTACAGCCTGATGGCCAGACGATTCGACAAGCTCAATTCCAGGTTTGGTCGTTATAAAAAGTTTTATCAGGACTCACGTGACAGGAAACCTGAAGGAACCCACCAAAGCTCAAGGAGATATGAGGAGCGAAAGAATACTGACCAGAGGAGAGAACGTGGTGATGAAAGGAGATATTCTGAACCAAAGCCTGAAAGAAGAGACGAACAGAGACGTACTCGCGATGATAGATATCCAACAAAGACTGAAAGCTCACTAAGAACCAGGGAACCTGACTCAAGGAGGAACCCTGAACCAAGAAAAGAAAGAGTAAGTGAGCAGGTAGCATGTTACAACTGTAACAAGATTGGTCACTATCAGTACGACTGCCCGGAGCTGAGTGCGAGAGAGAGAGAGGAAAGGAGAGCCACTAGGGATCTAAGATCTGCTGATTGGAGAGCGATGGTCGCTGAAGATGCGACAGATTCTGACGGTCCTGCTGAAAGGTCACCTGAACTCTTCTCAGATGACGAGTACGATGATGTCTGTCTGGTGGCTAGGGATGAGCCTGAGGTAACATCAAACTCTGTTTGTGCTTCTTACACTGGTCAAAATCCTGAGCTTAGCTCAGAGTCAGTTAGAGAAATGAACCTCCAGATTTGTCTTGATCAATTGATGGTTGATTTCTCCAGACTGCAGGAAACTAATGTCTTCTTGGTTGAAGAGAACAAGAAATTGAGTACTGAGGTTTAGAACCTGAATGTTCAACTCACTCAGTCTGATCTCAAAGAATCAACTCAGATTGTGAGACTAACTCAGGAGATTGATTTAATCAATGCTGAGCGTCTCCCAAGAGAGAAGCTTCTGAAGGAATTGGCTGAGGAAGAGCTGGTCAGGAAGGAAGAGCTGAAAGCACTTAAGAGTAAGTTTGATGACCTCTTTACCAGACATGAAATCCTGAAAAAGAGTGAGGACTCTCTCAAGAAAAAGGTTGCAGCAATGAATAAATCCTCAGTGGCTAGAGAGGAAATAAATAGCAACCAGATACTTGGGAACAAGAAAAAGGGACTTGGATATGTTCCTGAGAAATCCTCACAAGGTCAGTCTCATGTTGCTTCAGGGAGCAACACAGAGAGGGTATTTGTTCAGACAGGCCAGAGTGCATCTAAGGTTGTGCTCCAGGTCCGTCAAACTGATAAGGGCAAGGAAACCATTGACACAGTCAGGGTTGCTCCTAAGTTAGCTAAGCCAAAACCCAAGGGAAAGGCAAAGCAACCTACGGAAGCCCCTGAGAGCTCAGGCCAGGGAAAACCTCAGCGAAAGCAGAAGAAGACTCAGGCCAAGAGCCCTCAGACTGGTCAGCGAGGGTACCATCATGCTTGGCAATACCAACAGGGAAGGCCAAATATGATGACACCCCCGTGGTTTTGGCATCCTGAGGCCTTTAACTGTTTTCCATTTCCTCACTTGCCTAGGGGAAATAGAAACCAGGGTCCTTATCAAGAACAAGACCCAAGACCTGCTGCACCCAGACCTAGGAAGAACAGGAAGCCAGCCCAAAAGGCACCCACTCAGGCTCCTGCGAAGCCTAAGTCTAACACTCATACACCATCTTCCGCTAAGGCAAAGAAGAAGAAAGTTGTGTATGTCGATGTTTCAGGGAGACAGATTTACCACTCTGAGGCAATCAGGGTTGTGAAGCAAGTCTGGATCCCGAAGGGTACAACTGACACAATAGGACCCAACACCCAATGGGTACCTAAAGCCTGATTTGCTTGCAGGCGGCTGTGGATCACAACAAGAGGAGAGGAGACTCAATCAAAGCTGTTTGGTACCTAGACAGTGGTTGCTCAAGGCACATGACTGGAATGAAGAGTCTTCTCCAAGAGTATCAAGCTAAAGATGGTCCACAGGTAACCTTTGGTGATAACTCAAAAGGTGTTACTAAAGGTTTTGGTGTTCTAATTATAGGTACAGTCAGAGTGGAAAATGTGTCCCTTGTGGAAGGACTGAAGCATAACCTGCTGTCAGTAAGTCAATTCTGTGACAAAGGGTTCAGTGTTGAGTTCTCATCGAATACATGTTCAGTCAAGGACAAATCAACACAGGTGCTTCTATCAGGTATAAGGAAAGGTAACGTTTATCTCGCTGATTGGAGCAGCACTATTCCTAATACCTGCTTTATTGCTAAAAGCTCTCTAGAGCTCAGTTGGTTATGGCATAAAAGATTAAGCCACCTGAACTTCAAGATTCTTAACAAAATTTCTAGACAGTCACTTGTTGATGGTCTACCTAATGAAGTTTTTAGCAAAGATCACGTGTGCAAAGCTTGTCAGGAAGGGAAGCAGGTCAGAGCGTCATTCAAAGAGAAAGCTTCTTATTCCACTGACAGGATACTTCAGCTCTTGCACATGGATTTGTTTGGTGCCATAACACCTGTGAGTATGAATGGTAGAAAGTATACCCTTGTGGTTATTGATGATTATTCTAGATACACTTGGGTTATTTTCTTGTTAAATAAGAAGGAAACACAGGTGAAGCTTCCAGAGTTGCTCAGGAGACTCAGCAATGAGAAGAATCAGTCCATTACTAAGATCAGATCTGACAAGGGCACTGAATTTATAAACTCATATATTTCTGACTTCTGTAATGAACTTGGTATAGCTCATGAGACTTCTGCAGCTAGAACTCCACAACAGAATGGTGTCGCTGAAAGAAGGAACAGGACACTGAAGGAGGCTGCAAGGACCATGCTGGCTGAGTCAGGATTGCCCAAGAAATTCTGGGCTGAGGCAATCAACACTGCATGCTACACTCAAAACAGATCCATGCTGAACAAGCAACATGCACAGACCCCATATGAGACATGGAACAAAAGGAAACCTCGTATTTCTTATTTTCATGTATTTGGTTGTAAGTGCTTCATCCTCAACAACGGGAAGACCCAGTTGAAAGCCTTTGATAGCAAATCTGATGAAGGAATATTCTTAGGATATTCTGAAGTTAGTAAAGCCTTCAGGGTTTACAATTGTAGGACCCTTGTTGTTGAAGAATCACCTCATGTTGTCTTTGATGAATCTGCAAATGAGTCTAGGGCAAAGGTGTTGAATCCTAACTCCTTGGAGGTCACAAGGAGTGTGACAAGGCTGAGCTTGAAGAATCAACCTAATCCCAAGATCAAGACTGTGCCAATTCCGAGATGGGATGATGATGACGATCAGGATGATGAATCAGGTGCCGCTCCTAAGCCCAGCACATCAGGGATTGTTGAGCCTCAGACTGAGGAACAGGCTCAACCAGAGGTAAGCACCGTCTATGAAGATGCTGTTGCAGCTGAGACGGTTCCTGGGTCACCTCATCAAGGGGGAATCAATGTTCCTAACATTGAACTTATTAATCCCTTTGGCATAGACTCAGGATCATCCCCTTCTGTTCAATTTCCTGAATTTTATGAACCTGTAGACACTAACATTGCAGGTACTTCAGGAACAACTCCTGGCAAGAGAACTTGGTTAGAAGATCATCCCATTGATCAAATCATTGGTGATCCAACTGAGGGAGTCAGGACCAGACGGTTCCATGGTGAGAGTGCATTGTTCTGTTGCTTTCTCTCTGAGCAAGAGCCTCAGAACATTGAAGAAGCTCTCACTGACTCTAACTGGATCATTGCCATGCAAGAGGAGTTGAATCAGTTCACAAGGAATCAAGTTTGGGAACTGGTGGATAGACCTAGGCATCAAGGTGTGATTGGTACCAAGTGGATCTTTAAAAACAAGAAGGATGAGAATGGTGTTGTGGTAAGGAACAAGGCTAGACTGGTTGCGAAAGGGTATTGTCAGTCTGAAGGAATAGACTATGATGAGACTTTTGCTCCAGTGGCTAGGTTGGAAGCCATCAGGTTGTTCCTTGCATATGCAACATACAAGAAGTTCAAGGTGTATCAAATGGATGTCAAGAGTGCCTTCCTGAATGGTGTACTCAATGAAGAGGTATATGTTGAACAACCTCCCGGGTTTGAGGTTGGAGATAGAGTATACCATTTGAAGAAAGCACTCTATGGACTTAAGCAAGCACCAAGAGCTTGGTATGATACCCTCTCTCAATTCCTGACAGACCATGGGTTCAAGAAAGGAACTGTGGATAGGACATTGTTCAGGATCACTGAAGGTGATGACATCCTCTTGGTCCAGATTTATGTGGATGACATAATATTTGGATCACCAAATCATCAGCCCTGTGAGAAATTCTCTAAGTTGATGACTGGTAAATTTGAGATGTCCATGATGGGAGAGATGAACTTCTTTTTAGGATTGCAGGTCAAGCAGACTGATCAAGGTATATTCATTAATCAGGCAAAGTATACAAGAGACTTGATTCATAAGTTTGGTGTTCAGAACAGCAATCCAGCAAGGATCCCTATGAACACAAATTGGAAGATGGATCCTGACACTGAAGGGACTTCAGTAAATCAGACTGAGTATCGTGGGCTGATAGGTTCTTTATTGTACCTGACTGCAAGTAGGCCTGACATTACGTTTGCAGTTGGTGTGTGTGCTAGGTATCAGTCTGATCCCAAGAAAAGTCATTTGGAGGCTGCTAAGAGGATACTTAAGTATTTGAAAAGGACAGTCAATATGGGACTATGGTATCCTTCAGATGACAACTTAGAGCTGACAGGTTATTCAGATGCAGATTATGGAGGTTTTAGGATTGATAGGAAATCAACCTCAGGGACATGTCAGTTTTTGGGAAGTAAGTTGATCTCGTGGTTTAGTAAGAAGCAGAATTCAGTGGCTACATCCACGACTGAGGCTGAGTATACGGCTGCAGGTAGTTGTTGTGCTCAGATTTTATGGTTAAGGCAACAGTTGAGGGACTACCAAGTGTTTGCTAATCAGGTTCCAATCTATTGTGACAACAATAGTGCTATAGCAATTACTCAGAACCCAGTGCTTCACACAAGGTACAAGCATGTGGATATTAGACACCACTTCATTCAAGATCATGTGGAGAAGAAATATATTATGATGGAGAAAATTCACACTGACAGGCAAAGAGCTGACATCTTGACTAAGCCTCTGGCTGAATCGAGGTTTATGGAACTGTCAGTGGAGTTAGGACTCTTAGATCCGGGAGAGCAGTCAGCGTAGGGTTCTAGGGGGAACTCAGGCCAGACTCGACTCAGCGAGGTATCAGGGTGCTACAATGTCTCCCTGACAGGTATGAATTCTAACCTGACTCTTGCGAATTTCAAGCGTCTCCCTGAGTCCCTCGTCCTGAAAATCTTTATTAAATGCATTCCGTTTTCATTAAAAGCGCACCTTTTCATATTTAAAACCCACGCGCAAGGAGCATTTAATGCCAGTTACTTTTTCATATACGTGTCCGCTTCATACGGAATATGACTGACATGGGGTTTAATTGAAGCTGAGATTAATCCTGGCCCCTCATTTCAAAACCTTTCGAATTCAGGGATCAATCTCAACCCCACGTTCGAGTAACTGACTTAGTCTTATCAATCAAGAGTGCCATTTGAGGTTTTTACGCAAACACAACGCACAATCAGCACACTGAGTTTTCTCTTGCTCAAACACAGAAATTTTCAAAAACCTTTCTTTCAAAAACAATGGCATTCCTTGATTCCAACTGGACAACCGACAAGATCGTCGATGTTGTTGAGAAGAAACTGGTACACATGGAGCAAGTCATCTCCATGGAAGGTATCTGTCTTACGGTTGAGGAAATCAAACCCGTGTTTAAATGGATTTCCGATGCTGGGTTGGAAACATACTTCACCACCCGACCCATTTCCGTGCTCCCAAGAACAGTTGTGGAAGCATATTTGAATATGTTCTTGCGGAAATGGGAAGTTTTCACAAAGGTGACTGCGTTGAAGCCGACGGGAGAGAAGGACGGCGACGGCGAACCTCTTTACAACACAGAGGTGGTCACCATCAACTTCAGGCAGGCGGTGAGGGAAGTCTTCAAGCTGCCATTCTCAGGCATCAACCCAAGAACCTACAAGGAGAACTCAGAGGGAGAGTTTCTTGGGAAATGGACCAAGTCAGGGTCATCGGAGTTCAGGGCTCGCCAGAACAAGAGTACGTTAAAGCCTGAGTATAGAGCTCTGGTGGACTTGGTATCCAAGATGGTGATGGGCGCAACTGGCTCTCACGAGCAATTGAGTCTGCCCAAGCTGAGACTCATGGGAGCTATCGTTGATGGAGTGGAAGCGAACTGGGAGCAGCTCTTCCTCGATCAACTCCATCAGGCAGGGCTGGACAAACTCACGCGTGACGAGGAGAAGAAGCACATTTCCGTCAGTGCCATCTTGCCTTTCGGCACGAGGATGTCCATCCTGATTGCTCATGCTTGCCATGGGTATACCTTCGACTTTGAGGATAGTCTCTCCTCGAAGAAGGTAATGTTTTCCTCACTGAGTGATACCTATTCAGTGCTAGGGCTGACTGATCCCAATGCGAGAGCAAAGGGTCAGGTCAAAAGGCCAGCTGGTAAAGCCAAGAGAGTGGCAACCAGTCTCATTGAACGGGTAGATGAGCTCCTTGAGAGGAGTAAGGATGGTGAGGAGGTTGCTGCTGAGGAGGTGGAGCAGCCTGAAGTGGAAGCAGCTGAGAAGGGGAAAAGGGTGAAGATAGTGCTGTTAGGGAAGAGCACGATATCTGGGACTGAGTCTGATCCCAAGAAGGCCGGATCTGAGGCTGAGGGAACTGACAATGACGTCAGAAAGGAGGGTGCTCAGGGAGAGAGGCCCCTGAAAAGGCTTAGGAAGGGAACCAGAAAATCCCCTGCTAAGAAGCTGCCTGAGGTGAGTGAGAGGGAGAAGTCAAGCTCTCCTGGAGCCTCTGACTTGGAGGAAGTAAGAAAAACTGTCGAGACGGCTGAGTCGTTACAGCCTGAGATAGTACCCACTCAAACACCCCCACACTCTGAAACCCAAACACCCTTCATTCCTGACCCCACACCTCAATCTCCCCAACCACCCCGAACCTCAGAGCCAAATCATCCTACTGAGTCAGCGCCTTCAACTTCTCACATGAATGAGTCTGACCAGTCAGCCGAGCAGAACCTTCCAAACCCCTCAGATTTTCCCTCATTCCCTAATCCCAAAGACTGTCCCAAATCCATTTCAGCTGAGGAGGACGAATTCCTCGAAGTGGAGGAGGAGGATTTGGATGAACACATGGCTGGAGGGATTCTGGAGAACACCCTCAGGGGGAACGCCACAGAATGGGCAGGGAAGTGCTGGCCTGGGCTATCCAAGTATACTGAGCTGCTGGCGTATGTGATTGAGCTCAAAGTTTGGTTGGACTTCAAACAATCAAACATGCAGGAGCAACATATGCTGGTGGATGCTCGTGGCTGGGAGCACTGGGAGACGGAAGAGGCCAAGATTTGCTCGTTCTTTGGACTTACTAGCTGGCTTCAACTCTTGAACTATGACAACCTGAAGCAGCTAGTGGCTGATATGATGTCCAAGAGCAAGGCTGGCCTCCTTCCTGAGGACGAGAAGGAGGATGAGGATGATAAAGGAGCTCAGGGTGGAGACCTGGAGAAGGCAGTGGAGGAAACTGCACAGGAAGTGGATGAGATGAACTCTGAGCCTCAGGCTCAGGGGGAAGGTGATAAGAACACTGGTGCCAAGGGTGGACCAGTGGCTGAGGATGTTGTGAACATCTCAGCTGCCGATGAGACATCTGTCGATGAAGGGATTCCCTGCCCTGAGACAAGAGAGGAAGATGTTGAGGCATTCACGGAGACTCTCAGTTCTGAGGGACTTGCTCCTAAGGTTCAAGTTAGCTTAGCTGAGCCTGAGGAGGCGACTATGACTACTTCACAACTGCCTTCAGTGCACCTTGAAGAAGGGACTGATGCTGCAGGGGCTGACAAGGGAAAGCATTCAATCACTGAGGCGGCCGTTGATGATGAGGATGTGATCATAACCGGGATCGGACGTGCTGAATTCACCAGCATAGTGGAGGTCAAGCAGGAGAAAACCTCAGAAAATCTAGCTGAACTTCAGGAGGAGGTGATGAGGCTACGAGCTGAGAAGGAATAAGACTCCAAGGCCCTGGCGAAGCACATTAGGTGGACGAAGTCAGCTTACAACACCCTTGCTAACAGGGAGCTGATTTTGTTAAAGAAAATGATGACTGACACGGCCAAGTCAGTGAGGAATGAGCGAAAGCGCACCAAAAAGATGCTAAGGCAAACCTTGAAGCAGTTGGCTGAGAAGGATGAGCAAAGGAAGGAGGATCTTAATCAGGCTGTGGAGAAGCTTGCAGCTCAGGCTGGGGCACTATTCACTCAGGCCATTTCTGGCTCAGCGTCAAAGTTTGAGCTGGAGTCCGAACGTATTGCTCAGACTTCGAAGGACATTGCTGAGAGACTGACCCAAGCAGATGAGCGATCTGCTCTGGTGGAGGGGAGGATAGAGAAGGTTGAGCAAAGACTCCAACTCTTCATGGAGGTCTTTGAGAAGAAGGTCCAAGCTGCAATCAGTTCAGTATCATTTGCAGGGACTGGAATTTCGATGGGAGTTGAATTATTGAAGGAGGGAATTAATGATGTCCATTCCCTAGCCTCCTTCGTAATCAACAGCGGATCTGACGCATTCCCATCCGAGGCCAATGATGATGCCAAAAAGGGGGAAAAGAAGAAGAAAAGATCCCGCCCTGAGGCATCTGAGGCAGTCAATCAAGGTGAGACCGTTCTAGCTGACCCTGAAGCCAATCCTGATGGAAACATTTTAAGGGTGAGGAAGTCAGCTAGGTTAGCAGCGGTGGAAAAGGAAGGAGAGTAAATTGTTGCCAAGCTGAGAGAGGAGGCAACAAAGGCAAAGGCTAATGAACCTTCCAAGCAACAACCTGAGCCAGTTCAGAGGTCGTCTCCAATGAGCTCAAGGAAGAATCCCATCACTTACTCAGGTGAGTTGGTTGCGGAGCTATGTGCTGAAGCGTGGGGAGATCAATCTGAAAAATCTGAGGCCATGCGCAGAGCTGAAATTGCTCAGAAGGAGAAGATGCGCATCTTGGAGAAGAAGGTTGAGAAGCTGACGGATATCACTGAGCTTCAACAACGTGAACTAGATGATGCAGTGATCAGCTTGCTAAGGAGGAAGAAGGCGAAGCCTGAGCCAAGGAAGTACAGGAAGAAGCCAACAGTTAGGAAATCAACAATTCTTCAAGTCAGAAGGCCAGAATCAGGAGCAAGGGAAGCTTTTGTTGATGAGTTCGTCTCAGAGACATTGAAGGAGTTTTGGACTGATGCAAGGGATGAATTTGTTAGACTGTGGTTTGTTGTAAAGAAGTGGGGCGACACTGACGATATCAATGCCCACTTCACTGACTACATGATGGACAATCATCCTGAGCTATTCCAGAAGATCTTGGAGGAGGCTGAAGCAGCTCAAGTTCAAGTGAAGGCTCCTGAGTTCACCATTCGAGCTCCTCCCTTGGTTCCTGGAACTCAAAAGCATGACACAAAGGCCATAATGATGGAAGTATTGAAGATAGCCAAAGCTGAAGGATACGTGAACCAACCTGGAAGACTTGACGAGCTAAAGGCAAGAGTCTATGCAGGATATGGACTCAAACCTGAAATGAGATTAGTCTAGGTGTTCACAGGCTTCGTTGTAATAGATTAGATTCATTGTAACCATTTCCACATCAATCAATGAAGTCTATTACTTTTGCCCACAGACAAAAACTCATTGTCTTCTTGGCTGGTATTTAAATTCTGTACTTTATCAAGAATTGCTCTAACACTGACTTATCTTATAGATAGGCTCATATTTCCTCTAAGTGTTTTGAGGATCTTTTCAGTGTTTTGGCATCATCAAAAAGGGGGAAATTGTTGGGACATTGTCAGTTTTGATTAAGATTCCAAAACTCCTGAAAAGGTGATTGCCTTAATCTGTCTTTGTCAGGCTAGTCTTGGTTAGGATTAGTACTTTGACGTTTTACACTTCACAGGTACTCAGTGAGAGGAGAACTCACTGGAGACAATCAAGACTCAGAGCCTAAAGACGAAGAGCACCATCCTGGACTTATGGCAGTCTTCTAAGCTGGCTGAGTAAGTGTCAGTGATGAAGAGTATGACCCTGAGGTCATTACTAACTCAGTCCTGAAGGGAACAGGATGTCACTGAGTTAATGGGAAGACTTGGAGTAGAGCCAAGCAATGCAAAAGGAATTTCAGCGTCAGGACAAGACTGGTGGGCTCAAGACAAAATGAACTTAATAAGACAAGCCTGAAGCTCAGGAATAAGTTCTGACATTCTCACCAACCTGATGACGTGGACCAATCCGAGAAGGACACGTACATACGGAACCTGACATGAAGACTGAATTCAGACTGCATATTCAACGGGCAAGCATTTAATGTGCATTTAATGCAAATACCAAATCCATGCAAAGGACGGCTGCTGCATGAAGATATGTCCGTTTGAAGCCACTCTACATAGATGACTAGAAGGCTATCTCTCCAACGGATAGTTATTCAAATCACCTATAAATACAGAAGGCCTTGAACCCATTCAAGGTCACGGGAAATTTTCAAGCTTAGAGAGATTATCCAATCCTTAGCATAGCTTTGACTTGTAAGGATAATCTCAACCTAGTTGGAATCCAAACTGAAACCAAAACCCTAAGTTAGGCTTGTTGGGAGTAAGTCAGTTAGAGTGTTAGTAAGTGGAGTTGTATAGATCAGTGAGGTTAGCTGGTCTTGGTGCACCTTGGCACGTTAAAAACAAGAATCCCTTGAGTGGATTTCTTGTTAAGTCAGGCCGTGGACGTAGGAGCTTGAGACTCTGAACCACATTAAACTCCCTGTGTTCTTACTGCTTTGATATTGTGCATACTTGCTATATTACTTGTTCATTCATTGCATTCAAGTTTATCAGGCCTGAATCAATCAGGCTGATCGTCTAAAGAGCACTGCCCTACTAAACACTCTTCAGATTTGAGTAAAACAAGTTTTTCAGAAAGCAAACTAAACAAGACTATAAACTTTCAGGGCTCAAACATTTCCGCACTGAACTTGAACTGATAGTTAGCCAACTGACCCGCACCAAGTGTAGTCAGTAGGTGTGTTATCAGATCCTAGTTCTTTACCACTCTGAGCAAAGGGGACTCAGTCAGTTTTAAAGGTTGAAAATTGGCATACGTGTATTCCCCCCCCCCATACACGTATTCCTCAGTCTTGTACCGGGACCAACATAACGGATACCATTGCCCCAGTGATGCAAGCTCCCGGCCGGGATGACGATAGGACCTATTTTGGTCGCGATCCGGGCCGTTTCCAAGCGTAAGTTGCTTAACTTTAATAGTTTTCTTTACTTAAACAGTTTCTTTATACATGACTTGGTTTTTTTATCTAGGCTGACACGTAATGATTCCAACCTCCCCCCATTGGTGCTTGATTTCCTGTCCTCCCCAGCTTCGGGCTCGACAGTTGATATGCAGAACTACATGAGCCGGACGGTGAATTCTCTGCCCCAGTCTTGGACTCGGGAGTTGGCTGATATCGCCGAGCATCGCCCTCGATACGCCAGCTGAGCCAGCATTGCACTGATCAACCAGGCGGCGATCATGGTCAACCTGACGGAGAATGATCTCAACAATATCGTCAGATTGCTCTGGAAAGCGAAATGCGCCCTGACCCGTGCCCGGGAGGAGAGAGCCGGTTTCGAGTGTGAGAATGTCGTACTTAAGAAGGAACGGGATCAAGCGGTTGGCCAGATGGAGGCCGTCCTGAAGGAGAAGGACGAAGCTTTAGGCCGGGCGGAGATGGCGTATAAAGCCCTGGAGGATGCCCGAAATTGGGTTGCTGAAATGGAGGATGCCAACGCCGAGCTGCGGCTGGAGGTGCATAGGGCCCGGGGGGATGCTGATCAGGCTCGTGCCCGACAGGCCGAGTTGGAGAGGGAGGTTCAAAAGAAGGTTGAAGAGTTGGCTGTCGCTCTGAGCCGGCCAGCCTATGACCCAGATGACCCGGTCGCCAGCCCGCTGCTCTTTACCGAGTTCTGCTATTACATGACCGCTGCCGATCTGATCTGGGTTGGGCGCCAGGTCGATCTCGATACGAAAGCCCAGGAAGACTACTTCCGGGGGTACGCTGCTAAGAACCCGATCCATGAAGGCTACTGGCTACCCTTCCTCGATCTCGAGACTGATTATGGGGTGGACCTTTCATGGTTCCCCCATCGGCACAGACTGATCAAACCGGGTCAAAATCGCCCGGCCACCGAGGATGAGGAGGGGGAGGAAGAAGAAGAAGAGGCCCCTCCGGAAGGCCCCCAGGCGCCGGGCGGAAGCGTGGCGGAGGCCTGTATCAGTGAAGTAGCTGACTTTGTGTCCGGGTCGGGAGAGCAAGCGAGCACAGCGGGCGGGGCAGGCGATCCCTGAAGATCAACTTTTACCTTATCTTTTTATTGCTTTTCCGTGTGTAACCGGCTTCCGACCGGATTTGTTTTTCTTTTGAACTATCTGTAGTGTTCCTTTCCCCGTCTTTAGACCGGTCTTGTTATGAAATTCAGTTTTCGCTATTTTTGTTGTTTTGTTATTATCTTTCTTGTTGTTTATCCCTGCTAAAAATGTTTAAATTTGAACAAGTGTATATAAGATTTCTCCCGGGCATAAGTGAGATATGCCGACCATTACATGGTCGGCGTATGCTTTGAACTGAGCCCGGTTTTTAGATGGCCTTGGGTGGCCTTCCCGAGCTCAAGTGTGGTATGCCGACCTCGATACGGTCGGCATATGCTTTTGAACTGAGCTCGGTTTTTGGATGGCCTTGGGTGGCCTTCCCGAGCTCAAGTGTGATATGCCGACCTCGATACGGTCGGCATATGCTTTTGAACTGAGCTCGGTTTTTAGATGGCCTTGGGTGGCCTTCCCGAGCTCAAGTGTGATATGCCGACCTCGATACGGTCGGCATATGCTTTTAAACTGAGCTCGGTTTTTAGATGGGATTGAGCTGCGCGTAGAACTTTGTATTGATAAGGACTTTGACTACATAGTACAACTTGATTACTGATAGTATTTCTTCAGGTGAATTGCATTCCAGGGGTATTGGTCCGGAGAGACATCCATAAGTTCTAGCTCGTAAGCTCCCTTGAATAGCCACTTGGATATCCTAAACGGGTCCTCCCAGTTCGGTCCAAATACCCCTTTAGGAACTTGAACCTTCTTGAGGACGAGGTCGCCGACCTGGAATTGTCTAGCCTTCACTTTAGAGTTGAATTTTTTTTTCGAATTTCTTCTTGTAGGCCGCATTCTGGAGGTCGGAGTTAAGTCTTCGTTCTTCTAGCATGTCCAGATCGATCATCCGGGCGGTGTCATTGTCTTCAGTGATTGTTTGGGCTGTTCGGTGGCTCGGGAGGGAGACCTCCGATGGGATGACGGCTTCGGTGCCAAAAGCTAAAGCGAAAGGTATTTCGCCTGTCAAGTTTCTGGTAGTCGTTCGGTACGACCAGAGCACGTCGGGGAGCTCGGCTGCCCACTTCCCCTTCTTGTCCTCAAGCTTCGCTTTAATGGTGTGCTTGAGGATTTTGTTTACGGTTCGTCTGCGGGTGGTAGGGGATGGAGAAGACTTTCTTGATTTTCCATTTTTCACAAAACTGGATCATCTAGAGACCGTCGAACTGTTTTCCGTTGTCGGAGATGGTCACTTGAGGTAGGCCAAAACGGCAGATGATGTTTTTCCAGCTGAACTTTATGATCTGGGTTTGGCTGATCTTGTTGAGCGGCTCGGCCTCCGCCCACTTTGTAAAATAATCGATGGCCACGACGGCGAATTTGTGGCCCCCGGGCGCAGTGGGCATCGGTCCGATCAGGTCGATACCCCACTGGGCAAAAGGCCAAGGGCTGTACATGGAGGAGAGCTGCTCGGGGGACAACTTGATGTTGGGTCTCAAGATTTGGCATTTGTGGCACAACCTTGCAAAGTTGACAGCGTCCTTGTTCAGGGTGTTGGAGTTATATTTTCCCAACACAGGGTCGGCCAGAAATATCCTTGCCTAATCACTTTATGGGCTAGGGCCCGGCGTCCGGCGTGGTTCCCACATACCCCCTCATGGATCTCTGCCAGGATGCTCTGGCCTTGCTCCGGGGTTATACATTTCAGGAGTGGGAGGGTGAAGTTTCTTTTATACAAAAGATCATCAATGAGAGTGTACCTTGATGACTGGAGTTGCAGTTGCCGGGCCCGAACCCTGTCTTCTGGGAGTGTGCCGGTCTTTAGGTATTTTACGATCGAAGTCATCCAATTTTCATCGGTGCTTAGAACGGTTGACACTTGGCACAGATCACCGTGGGGGTCCCGAGTGTGGAGAGCTGGATGTTGGCGAGGTCGGCGGCCCCTTCTGCAGTTGCGAGTTTGGAAAGGGTGTCGGCCTGCGTGTTGTGTTCCCTCGGGATCTGCTCTATGAAAACTTGATGAAATCTCTCGCACAAAGTCGTGACTAGGTCGAGATATTTCACCATTTGATCTCCCCGGGCCTCGTATTCTCCTTTTATCTGGTTTACTACGAGTAGGGAGTCCATGAAAACGTGCAGTCGGCATACCCCAATGGCGATCGTGAACTCGAGGCCCCCGACCAAGGCCTCATACTCAGCCTCGTTGTTAGTGGCCGAGAAGCCGAAACGGACCGCGTGAGTAAAACTCTGGCCCTCCGGCCTGACCAGAATGATTCCAGCCCCGGTGCAAGTATTGGTTGACGATCCCGTCCACGGGGGATGGTCGATTCTTGTGAACTTTTGAGGGAAAGTGAGCTCCACTATGAAGTCAGCCAGTGCCTGGCCCTTGATGGCCGTTCTCGGGGCGTATGTGACTCCGTACTGAGCTATCTCTAATGACCACTTCAGTAACCTAACGCTGGTGTCCGGCCGGTGTAAGATCTGCCTCAAGGGTAGAGTGGTGAGGACCTCCACTTGGTGGTCGAAAAAGTAGGGTCTTAGCTTTCTTACACTCATGTCCAGAGCGTAAGCCAATTTTTTGAGTGGGGTATGCCTGAGCTCGGCATCGTGTAGGGCTTGACTCACGAAGTAGATCGGGAGATGGTTTTGACCATCCGCCCGGACAAGTACAACGCTGAGGGCGACCTCGGAGGCCGCGAGATATAAGTAAAGCTTCTCTCCTGGGACCGGTTTGACTAGAATTTATGGATTTGCCAAGTACTCCTTTAATTTTGAGAAGGCTACTTGGCTTTTCCTATTCCATGAAAACTTGCCATTTTTAATAGTCGAGAAGAAAGACTTACTTTTATCTCCAAGTTGGGCTATGAATCTGTTTAGTGAAGCTAGGCAGCCGGTCAGGCGTTGTACTTGCTTGATCGTTCTGGGCTCCTGCATGTCGAGGACGGCCTTGATCTTGGCCGGGTTGGCCTCGATTCCCCGCTGGCTGATGATGTGCCCAAGGAACTTGCCGGCCTCCACCCCGAAGTTGCATTTCTTCGGGTTCAGCTTCATATTGTATGCCTTGAAGATCTTGAAGGTCTCCTCGAGGTCTCTTAGGTGGTCTTCCTTTTTTAGGCTTTTTATCACGATGTCGTCGATGTAGACCTCCATGGTCTTTCCGATCTGATCTGCGAACATGTTGTTGACCAACCGTTGGTAGGTCGCGCCGGCGTTGATCAGGCCGAAAGGCATTCAGAGCCAAAAAAATATGTCATTTTCCGTATGGAAAAAGGTGTGTTTGATGTCCTCGACGGCCATCGGAATTTGATGATAGCCGGCGAAGGCGTCCATGAAGGACATCATCTCGTGGTCGGCCGTGCTATCCACTAGATGGTCAATGTGTGGTATCAGAAAATGATCTTTCGGGCAGGCTGTGTTGAGGTCGGTGAAGTCGATGCACAACCTCCAAGTGTTGTTTGTTTTCTTAACTAGGACGGCGTTGGCGACCCATTGGGGCTCGTCTTTGGCTTGCTCGATCAGTTTGTTGTCCAACAATTTCTTGACCTCTTGGGTCAGTGCTTCATATTTTTTCGGGCTGAACTTTCTTCTTTTCTGGTGGACCGGCCTCCTGTTAGGGTCGATATTCAATCGATGGCAGGCGTATTTTGGGTCTATTCCGACCATGTCTTGGTGAGACCAAGCGAAAACTCCTATGTTGGCCTTGAGGAATTCGATCACTTCCCCCCGCATTTAGGTCGGTATGCGAGAGCCGATCAGGACTTCCAATTCTGGCCTCGAAGGATCGACTGGAATGTGTTCCAAGTCCTCCAAGGCCATGACTTGTTGGTAGTTTCGCCGGTCGCTTGTGTCGAATCTTGGGTTGAGTTCGAGCTCGGAGGGCTCGAAGCCGATCCTTGGTTCGAGATCATCAACTTGCATTAGTTGTATATCGGGGCTGATCGAAGTGGACCCGACCTCCATTATGGCCTCGGTGGTCGGATGGGTCCCTTCGAGGTCGGTTTGAGATTTATCTAACATTTGATCGTTACACATTGGAAACAAATAAGAATCGAAATAGTTCAAACATTTTCTGGCCATTAATTGATCACCTCTAACGGTGCCGAAAACTTGATACAGTAGTAGTAAGAAGAAGCTACGGCCTCGAAAACTTCTAAGAAAGGCCTACCTAAGAAACCGTTATAGTAACTCGGCTGGTCTACAATGATAAAGTCCAACGGCCTAGTAATCATAACCTTCTCGTCATAAAAGCAGACGAGCTCTACCGAGAGCTTTATCCTTCCATAGGCAGCGACCGTCGCATCCCCAAAACCTTTCAGCTGGAGGTCGATTGGCTTTATGAAGCTGACAAGATCGCCGAGCTGATCTAGGGCCGCTTTGAATATGATGTTGCAGAAGCACCCATTGTCGATTAAAACTCGTTGGACCTCTTTGCCCAGAATGCGGACGACGATCACCAAAGCATCCCACATGGGGTACAACACCCCGCTTCGGTCTCGGTTGGAGAAGGTGATCTCCAGATCCTTGTGGATTTTGGGCTCGGGTGGGGTGACCAGGTTTACGTTGGTCACGGCCCGGACTTCGGCCTTGCGTTTTCTATTTGAAAGCGTGGAGATGGGAGTGAGGCCGCCCAAGTTTCCTCCGCCGGCCTGGATCATATTGACCCGACCGCCGGGGTTCTTTGGTGGGAGGTCGTCGTCATCGTCGTCCTCTTCCAATGCTGCGACCGGCCTGAGAGGCCGACCTCCTTCCTCGTTCCTCCGAGGGGGACGTTGTTGTTGCTGCTGCTGGGGCTCTTGACGGCCGGCTGGCCTTTGTAGAAGGTCGTTCAGACACCCTTCGTCAAACAATTTCCATAACTGTTTTAGGAGATCACGACACTGGCTCGTATTATGGCCAATAGAGTCGTGATAGGCGCAGAACTTTTTTGGGTCCAGCCGGGACCGATCTCCCGTAAAGAGCCTTGGCCTAGGAAGCACATCCCTGTGTTGGATTGCGTTGAAGATGTGCGCGGGGGATTGCCTCAGGGCCTGGGTGAGGTGAACCTCAACGTCCTCGAAGGACTTGAAGTTTTCGGGTGGCTTGGCTGCCCTCTTGGCCTTAGGACCGCCCTTGGGGGAGGCCTGGACGGAGGCCTCCGGTTCTTTGGCCGCTGGTTCGGACTCCCCCAGCCTGAGTGCCAGTAGCTTTCTCCGAGCCAGGTAATCGTCTGCCCGAGCTCGGAAGTCGGCATATGTTTTTGGGAAGTCCTTGGTGAGATGCCTGAACATCGGAGATCGGTCATGGAAGCCTCCCAAGGCGGCGTGTTGGGCCAGCTGGTCACCGACCAGCTCACCGGTCAAGATAACCTCGTCCACCCGTGCAATATAGTCCTCGTCGGAGTCTTCCTTCTCTTGACGGATTCGCATCAAGCGGTGCCAGTTCTCCGGGTGGGAAATTTTGGTCGCGAAATAGGATGTGAACTGGGTGCTCAAAGTGGTGAAGGAATCGATTGAACGGGCCGGGAGTGAGACGTACCATCTGTGGGCGAGGTCGCCCATAGTGAGCGGGAAGAGCCTACACTTCGTGGCGTCGGTCGCGCCACGCCCGGTCATGTAAATCCGGAATTTACTCAGGTGAGTTTCCGGATCCGTCTTCCCTTCGTAAAGAGGGGTCGGCGGCGGAACGATTTTGAGTTGGACCGGGGCGAGCTCGATGTCGACAGACAAGGGCTCGTTTAGGTTGGCCTTGCGCTTCCATGAGCGCCTTTATCTCATCAAGTTGTTTTTGCATCTTGACGATCTCCAGGTTCGGAGTCTCAACCAGCTGGTCGCCACCATCGGCCATGGGGCCGATTCGGTCGAATACGGCCGCTCGAGGGGTGTCGCGTCCCAACAGCCCGCTTTGAGCGAAGCTAAGCTTGCACCTGGCAGAGTTGGCCGGGGCCAGGCTGACCTCGGCCACCCTCTTGAGGGGCATTTGCGTTGTACTCCACGTGTTGGAGATGGACTCTATATCTCTGTATCCAGTGTCGTAACTGGGGAGATGGCTGGGGTACCAGGAAGGATCGCTCGAGTCCAAGCGGCCGAAAACCGGATGGGCGGGGCCGCAGGATCGAGCGAAAGTGGGGTTAGCCCGGCACTGGCTTTCCCCCTGTTGCTCCAGGGCCTTTGCCTTTCCCTTAAGGGCGCGGGCATGCGTCTTCCTCTTTGAGGCAGAGGGAGTGCTCTGGCTCCCCCTCGCCTCGTCGGCCTGACGACGTCGTCCTAACCCGGCCTGATCAGGAGTAAGGAAACTTCGTCCTTGAGACGGGTGGGACTCTTCTGGAAAACGGATTGGAGAGGCCACGCACGTGGCCTTCCCGTGGCGAGCGGGGGTCGGTTCCCCTGAGGCCCGAGCCGCGGGATCTCGTGGTGTGGCTGGAGCTCTGATGGCTATGTGGGCCTGAGATGACTTATTGTTCGTCATTGTTTTGCAGGGAGAAGCTTGTAATCTGAAAATTTGAAGATTTGAAGATGGGAAGCTTTGAAGAACAGAGAGTGTTCTTCAAAGAGGTAAAAAGAGAAAATGAGTTTAATGGGTTGGAGACCCTCCTTCTAGCGCCAAATGTTGTTTGCCAAATAAATGAGGCTGTGAAGTAATGGCTATTTAAGAGAGCTTTGGCAAAAACATCAAATGATTGAAATCATAAGTGTTGAATGAATGATTTTGATCATGAAGAAAATTAATGATGATGATGAACTGAAAGTAAGGACACCAAGAATTGCCAGGGGTTTCTAACCACTGGACTTAAATGCAAATTGTATTGTTTTTTGATAGAATGTGTTGAATTTTTTTTTCTTGTTACAAATGTGGGGATATTTATAGTTTTCTCCCCACAGGGGTATAATTGTCATTTCCGACCCCTCAGGGGACAGAGGCATTAAATGCCTCCAGCCTCTGAGGGCGTGCGGGTGCCCGTATGCTATAGCCTGCAGGCGGCCGACCACTGGCATGTTGACACGTGTCTATAAAAGGACGATTCTCTGAGAACTTTCCTCATTTGGGTGGAATATTCTCTCTGTCACTGAGTATGGAGGCGGCTCTTTTTCTCTTGGAGTCAGATCTTGCCTGATTCTGTCATGTACTCTTCTTCCTGCCCGAGATCGGAAGCTTTGCCGAGGTCGGAGATCGGCCTCCGAGTCTTTCACGAAGTTTGAAAACTTTCTTGTGCTTGAACCATGTTAAGGAAACCTTTAGACATTCCATTCGAATGTGGTCAGACTGGGCCGGTCTCGGAACTGGACTTGCACCTGGAGATATGGCGGGCGCCTTCTGGAGCTTGGTGCCGACCTCGCCATCGAGGTCGGAAGGACGGGCTCGAAGCCCGCGGTGGCCGGAGGGTCGACGATTAGGTTGGTCCCGTCGTGGTCGTGCTGGCTTGTCATTCCTGGCCAGGTTGAGGTCGGCGCCGACCTCTGGTACAAAATGGCTACAACAGTTTGTAAAGACACATTGTCTCAATTTTGCAAGTCCTTAAAGATAATGTCCTAATTTTACAAACACTTATAAAGTAGTCTCCTAAAATAACAATTTTTCCCTTATAACCAATATATTTATAGAAAACAAGATTGAGAGAAAAACAAAATAAGGGCAATTTTAATGGAGAAAAGTATGGAACTTTTAAAAAAAATCTTATGATAACTGCTTCATAGAAGAGTTGAGAAAGTTAACTTGATCCCTAGTTGTTTCCATATATAATCAAAACATAATTAATTCATTAGTCATTATAGTACAATTCATTTTTTTTAAATAAACTTTTTAATATGTGAAAACTATCTTCAAGTTAATTATCTATGTAATTGCAGAAGTTGTTATTTATGACCACATCTTTCGGTTAAATGAAATTTAGACCAAGTTTTATAAAATGTGGATCAAATAAAACCCGATTATGATATGCCCAGTTGGCCGTATTTTATAAAATTTAGACTAAATTGGCCAAAATTAAAAGATGGTGTCCTAGTTTTGAAAGTTTGTAAATATCTCAATTTTGCAAACTAGTAAAGATAATTTTATAAACACTCATAAGGTAGTGTCCCAAAATAACATTTATTTTGGCAAGTAATTTTGACACTCCATAGAAAACGCCCACAAAATAATAGGTAACAAAGTTATGATATGATAAGTATCTTTCATTTTGATCAATTATGGTACTCTATACAAAACTTCTATAAAATATTTTTATTAATTGCATAAGGACATTAATCCACACCTGTACTACATACCAAGTAATTATGGCAATCTATAGAAAACAACTATGAAATAGTACGCTACAAAGTAATAATATGAAACATCTATTTATTTTTGTTAAATCAAAGCTGGATACATGACTTCCACCAAAACAATTAGCACATGATTTTTTTGTTTAATTGAATAAGGACTTTAATTTTAGAATGCTTAATATATAAAAATTAGAATGAAAAATAAAAAATGCACTCTACACATCAACATTCCAAATTGATTTTTTCATAATTAATCTTGACGAGTCATACATGAATAGTTAGTCCTAATATATACAATCATCATAAAAAATAAAAAATAAATACATACAACTTATTTAGCAACTAAGGAAAACACATCAACTAATTGTCATCGGTCGTGCATTCAGTGAAATTAAATCTTACTGAATTATCTGCAATTAATATATTAAACTCTAAACCAACAAAATATTGATTTGCCAAAACTAAAGGCATATTAAACAAATTGATATAAATACTTAACATGTTTGTATTAAATTATGCCAATTCAATACTCAATTTGCAAGTATCAATAGAATTTTATATACGTTAGTTTACCTTATTGTATTAAATATGTTGATTTAATATAAATAAGAATTTATTTATAGATATGCATGATTGAGGATTGTAATATTAATGAAATTTTAATATAAATTTGGAAAAAGATGGAATAGACATATGGTCTTAATTAGTCATCCATATCAATTTCGATGATTATAATAAGCATGTATTAATCATAAATTATAAGAGAAATTTTGGAATTTTTAATCAATATAATACAAAGAAAAAGTTGTTACAACTAAATTATTGCAAACATATTTATTTTTTTACTAAATCAAAGTTGTATACATTTCCACCAAAAGAATTACCAAGATAATTTTGTTGAACTCATTGAATAGGGGATTAAATTTAGACAAATCAATTTAACCATTCTACTAAAAGTCAAAGACCCACTATAAATTGCACAACTAACATGGTTGAGAAACACGTTCAGATTCATCGAATAAATACCTTTTTTATTAGAAGGACAACATATTTTCAGGTATTTGAGTAATGACTTTAATAAACACCTAAACAATTATAAATTAACTTTGAACATATCCTTTAATTTGGAAAAAAATATATTATATGGCAGTATATTTAAGGGGAAGTCCATACAAACCTCCACTAACAAATAGAGTATATAATATGGCAGTATATTTATTTCCAACCAAATCAAAGTTGACAAAGAACAGAAATTTCGCTTAATTACGGAACAAATATTGAATAATAAATACAAATAATTGTAAACGAAAGACATATAGGATTTTAATAACGAATTCATGGATTGATTGCCAAGAGAAATAACTTTATTTGCCAATTATGGGGACTGAAATAGATAGTAAAGAAAAAAATTAAGATTGCCTCAATCATCAGCTTATTGGTATCCTCAACAAAAAAACACTTTTCCTGATAATGTTATCCGTAAAAAACCTCTCAATTTTCATTTCAAGATTAGGTAATCAAAGAAAAAGTTCATAACTTCAATTCCTAAACTGACAATGTCAAATTGAACATAATTACTCCCAAGAGACACATAATTGCCGTAAACATAGAACAATTTGCTTATAGTTTATAGAACACCCAAATCGATCGCACAAAAAATTTAATTCACTAATATTATATGAAATCTAGAAAATAAGACTTTTTCTTCTAGCAATTGTGCCCTAAACATGAAGATCTCCATACAAAAATTGAAAAAAATCTAGTAATACCTGCTAAACATCTTTATACAGCAACTGAAACTTAGGTATCCAACGGTAACATATCCTTAGAATATTTTAATAATTCATCATATTAAGACAGTCAAGAGCAAGGGCGGAGCCAGCATGGAAAAATAGGACGGGCTGGAAGCCTAAAATAAAATCACTACAAAAAAAAGTCAATTTTTTTCGGTTCACATGTGCAAAAAGTGGTTTTCTTTTTCCAGTTTTAGTCCAATCTGTTAATTTTCAGGATCAAAACTGCAATTTCATCATATTTTTTTTGGGATTGAAACAACAATTTCCTAATTCTTTTAGAACCAAAACTGCAATTTTTTTAGACCAAAAGTGTCAAATTTTTTTTTGAAAAACTACGGAACTAAAAACTATCGAAAGAAGGACTGTTATGAAATGTACCAATTTTTTTGAGAGCAAAAGTACAATTTATTTTTCGTTTAATAGAAAATGTTAGACAATAATCTTGAATTTTTTTAAACTAATAACTTAATTTTTTTTATCTTAGAAGATTATCTTTAAAAAATAATTAAATCGAAAATGAAGGGGAAACATTTTTTTTAACAATAGTTTCTCTATCTCAGTCAAAATAAATTGTTCATAGGATAATGTTTTACTTGACTGCTAAAGAATAAAGAAAACAAATTGAAAAAAGAAAAACAAAGACTCGACACCTATTAATAGCCAACACATAAAACCAACACTAAAATCCAAAACCACTTGGACACTAAGCACTATTGTATAAGTAAGGAACTTAACATTACTATAGTAAAGTTTCTCTAAAAAACAGGGTGGGCTATAGCCCAGTCTAGCCACAACGTAGCTCCGCCCTTGGTCAAGAGTTACATACGAAACGACGTGAAAGACCAATGGAAGACAAATATAAGGAGACTTAGAAATAAAAAAACCCGAAAAGAAAATAATAATTTATTAATATAAATTAACATTACACAAACGACGATTCAATGATATCACAAAGTCGAACTACAGATTGGTGTGAAATTGAATAAACAATACAATATTTTTAGTCTAGTACAAACAATGACACAAAAAAAAAAATGTCACGTTACAATTTAGCCACAATAGTAACATCAAGTTCTACAAAAGAGATACAAAAAAAATCCGTCCTCCATTTTGAAACGACCACAAACGATCCACCGAAATCCCGCATGCGAACAAAAAAATGGTAGAAAAAATAAGAATCAAAGGAAGTTAAATATTAGAATTTGAAAAATCATGCAGCACAACGAAAGGAAAAAGAAGACGAAGAGAGAAAAAATGAAAAGATAAACAAAAAAACAAAATATGTACAATGTACAAAACCCGAAAAAAACTAATCCATAGAAAATAGGAGTGTAGGACAAGAGAAAATCAAGAAAGAAGAAGGGAATCACGAATGAAAATGAAGAGGACAGAAGCCCAATTTATAGGAAAAATGGGCATCGATCTACGGACGAGATGAAATGTGGAAAAAGCAAATCAAAGGCCAAGATGAAAGCTACACCTTGACTCAATGAGGAGCCAAGGTTTGGGGAATGAAAAGAAATGGGGTGTGCCACATAGACAAAAAATGCTTCCCCTATACAAGGGTATTGATTACAATTAATTAAAGAAAAGCTCAAGTTGTCATTTTCAAGTTTCGTCGTCTCTGTAAGATAAAAAAAATGAAAAGTTTCGCCATCTCTGTTCATCATTCAAATCAAAATTTCAATGTTGCTAAAAAGAATTAAAGAGATGAAAAGGGTTTCTTCATTTTATTCAAGAATGTGGTTGATAGATGAATGGGGTAATTTCACTCACTCTTCAAATGAGAAACAAGGGCTGTCGTTGGTTTAATGCCAGCAACGTTGGTTTAATGCCAGCAACGGTTAGCAAAGTGCAGGTTTCTTTGGCAATTGATCGACTGTGTATTGATTGCATTTCTAGATGATCAAGTTTATTAAAATTAAAATTATGTTCATCTGTTTCACGTTCCGATTCAACTCGAGTATTTCTGATTGTGTTTTGAATTTCAGTGTTTGTTGGAATTTTCTTTCTCAACCCAATTCAATTGGGTATTTTGGCTCTTAATTTAATATTTAATTCAATTCTCACTAGAGTTCGTCAATTGGGTTTAGGAATTTTTGCCTTGAAGCCAACTTCTTGGTTCGATATTTCTGATAGCTGGGATGATGATTCAGATTTTGATTATTGTTAGTATTTTTTTACCTGATTGATATTGTCCAGGTTTTCTATACTTTGGTATCGTGAAGCTCTTGAGACATTTGAAGAGGAAGCCAATGACTTTGATCAAGGCTAAACGTGAGGCCCTACCTGGCAAGAAGCCTGCTCTTATCAGAACCTATTTTGCGTAACATGATTATCATCCCTGAGATGATCGGAAGTGTTCTTAGAGTGTACAATGGGAAGACATTCAATCCTATAAAAATTACTAGGGATGGCAACGGAGTGGATCAGGGTGAATATCTCAATATCCCTGTCTGCCCCGCGCAATAGCCCCGCCCTTCTCCATGGTCCGCTATGGGGTAACATTTTGTGATCCATGTCTGTCCTGCGCGGGGCAGATCTGATCCGTCCTGCTCCATCTCATTCAAGTTTGTAATTTTTTAAAATCAATATATTAAAAAAAACCTAAAAAATTTAAAATTGAAAAAACTAAACATTAAGTATTGGGGTTTCATAATATTATTACTATATTTAATTGAAAATAAAATTTATATATATTATAATATTATATATATTTGATATTATATGGAGCAGGGCGGAGCGGAGCAATAAATATAGAGATCCATGCCTGATCTGCTCCGTGGGCGGGGCGGGGCTGATCCGAGAATGGGGCAAGGCGGGGCTGATCCAATCACAGCGGGGCGGAACGGATTATATTGCCATCCCTAGAAATTACTGGAGATAATTGACCACTACACTATTGAGTTCTCCATCTCATACAAACCAGTTAGGCACGCATGACCCGGTATTGGTGCTACCCACTTTTCAAGATTCATTTCTTTGAAGTAAGAACCTTTTCAAGATGAATGTGAAGCAGGAAAATTCACTTAAGTGAGAACCTTTTGAAGATGAATGTGGAGCAGGAAGAATGATTTGCACTTCATTTTGTTTTTTTGTTCCTGATTAGAGTTGTCAAAACGGGCCAGCGGGGCGAGCTAAAACCCGCAAAAGCCCGTCTTTTGGCGGGGCGAGCCAAAAATTTGGCGGGCTGCAAAATCCCAACCCAAACCACTTAATGGCGGGCCGCGGGTTTTGGCGAGCCGGCCCACTTTTATTTTTTTATTTTTTTAATATTTTTTTATTTTTTTAAATAAAAAATATATAATTTTAAAGCTTTAATATATAAAATTCATCAAAATAAAATATAATCAAACAATTTATCTTGATAACTATCATTATAAAAATATTAAAATAAAATTTATTATCTTTAATTAGAAAAATAATTTTTCTACAAATTGAAGTTCACAATATATTATAATAATAATTCATAAAAATAGACTCCTGCAATTCAATTTCATCATATATGAACATAAATTTTATAAAATAACCCTAAAAATGATACAATAATAGTTGAAAATGTACAAAAAAATATAAAAATTTATTTTTTAAATAACATTTTCTAAGGCGGGCTGGCTCGCCCCAACCCGCAAAAGCCCGCGACCCAAACGGGCCAGCCCATTTAGGCCCGCTTCCAAACGGGCTAAGAAATCTCTAACCCAACCCTCATTTAAAATATGGCGGGGCGGGCCGGCCCAATGGGCCCAACCCACTTTGACAGCTCTATTCCTGATTAAGCTTATTAATACACGTTCTTTAAAGTTTTGGAAAAGAGACATCTATATATTTTTTTTTTCTGCAGAACTGCTTGTTGGATTAGTGTGTAATTTGACTTTATGTTGGAAAATGGTTAAGGCTTGAGTTGTGTAGTTTGACTTTATGTTGGAAGATTGTTAAGTCTTGAGGTGGTATGGTAATATAAGATTCTAGCTTCTTTTATATACGTACTAGTTGTCTCTCACGTGCATTACACATTATCGATAAAATTCGCAAAAACAGTTGACATGTTATTTTTTTAGTTGTATAATAACTTGCGGTGACCGTAAATTTGCAAATTCACATAACACAAAGAAATATTTTTTGTTTTATGTAACTGCATTCTTAATGTCAATTAAGAAGGTTTTTTTTTATAGCATAGATTAATTCTTCTACTGCATTTTTCTTTCTCTTGATTTGTGACCTCAAGTGTAAAGTATATAATCAAATTTTTATTAGTCATCCAAATTCTCCCAAACTGTAAACAATGGTCTTTGTTTGGAATGAGAGTCCATAACCTGGTGCATTTTCTTTATTTTCTGTCAACAACCATCTTCATTAGTTTTCAAACTTTATGACTAAACCCAATTAAAAGCATTTGACATTGAAAACCCTCCATGTACAAGCTTATATCTAAAAACTCAACAAAATGTGACATGCAAATGTTGTAGTACCCTTCCTTAACACAAATCATTATAATAGCATATCTTGCATTAACCCCCCAAAAAAATTAAAAAAAAAAAAGTAGGTAACCTTATTCTTCCTCAATTTATCAAGATTTTGAAGCAGGTCTGGACTTGATAATATTCACTGAGAAAATGAAAGAAACATCTCAATATCATTCACTTCTATTTGCCTCTCAATCGCCTGTGCGGATTAAGGATAACAGGAGGGAACCAACAGTCTCAAGAATAGCTCCATGCCGTGGACTAAAAATAAGCAAAATAATAAAATATGAATATTAAATCAAACAGAACCTCTTCTCAAAATTACAGAAAATTTAAAATAGGCCACAATCTTAACAACCCCCAAGGATAACAGGGACCCAATAATCTCAAGAATAGCTCCATGCCGGGGATTGAAAATAAGCAAAACAATAAAACTCAAAATATTGAATCAAACAGAACCTCTTCTCAAAATTACAAAAAATTTAAAATAGGCAACAATCTTAACAACCTGCAGGAGGGGGATAATCCTAAAGAAACTATCCAAGCATCACTAAAAGAAAAACTGAAAATGTACCGTAATAACGGAACTAATCATTAATTCACTAAAACAAAAAACCAAACAAAAAAATGGAGCGACTAACTGAAATGCAGGTTTAGCAAAGAAGGGAATAATACGATCAATAACAAGAACCACAACACTCGCCTGCCCATGACAGAGAACACCCGGAAAATTCTTCGCAATGTGCGATAAAAGACTAGCTGATATGAAATAATCCAAATAAATTGACAGATCATCATGAAACAAAGGTTGAGAAACATTTTCAATCATCACTTAAATCATCTAGGTTAGTGTACTCGTCGTCTTTAATTGTCACATAACACATACTTGAGAAGAAAAATTCAATTGTCACTACAAGATTCCCTGTCTAATGGGGATGAAGAAACAGATGTTTAGACAAGAGAAGATTGCAGTGAGACGAGCCATTTATTACTAGGTGTCAAGCAGTTAAGTTTAATTTAACCAACAAATATGCTACCAAATAGTCTAACTCATTATAGTGAACAGTCTTTTGATAAAAAGAAAAATACTAAACAATCTATTCATAAGATCAATTAAAGGAAAATAAAGCTACAGACCAGAAATACTTCATTCAAATTTCACACGTCGCAACAACCAAACACATTTCCATTCCATCAACTTAAATTCCAGAATCAGCTATACAAATACAAATGCAAATACAAATGCCCAAACTTAATTCATTGAAAAGCCCTACTAACAATATAAAGTTACCTTTGTCTCACAAGCTAGGATCATGTGGTAAACCTTCATTATCTATATTTTTTAGTCTCTTGGTTTGATTGCGAGGTACTCTTGCCAGAACCTTTGCTCGATTCTTTTGAGCAGGAACTGATTTTATGTCCAGGTACACTAATAAAATTTTTAAATAGTCAATACATATCTTCTCAAGTAAAAAATGAATAAGCATTAAAATTAATTACACACAAATAGATAAACGAATATGCAAGTTTACGTACCCACACTTTCCGCACTTTTGCAATTTATTTGGGGTTGCTCCTTTTGACCTAAATTGTTGCAGTTTAGACACGCCAAAATTTTGTGATAGCCTATCCGGATCACGAATATCACGCAACTCTCCAAAGTGGCCATCTATGTCGGTAGTCTCTAAGTGGGCAGAGGGGTCCACCTACACATATTTTGCCGCTCGGCGTATTCGCTTCACTGTATTTCTGGTGTTTATTTATGTTTGTGAAGAACTTAGAGCCAAACTAACACTCTCTTTGTATAACTGCATAAATCTTTGGCGTTGGGGATTACCAACACAAAACATATTGGGAATATGCTCTAGAAGTTGTTGTCTGATCACTTTTGTCCAACGCTCACGAATGCACTGCGAGGGAATCTTCATAATATTATTGTGCTTGAATGCAAAAAATAAATGCCAACACGACAACCCCATTGACTCTAAAATCTGGCAATCACAATAAAATGTGTTATGTGCAACATCAATTTTCACACACCATCGTTGTCCATCTAACTCACCAAATTTTCCAAATGTATAGTTTTTCACACTATCTTCTTTTCCTATATCTACAACTGATAACCCCTGTTCTTCTTCAATTTCTTTCAACACCTTAACATATATGTTTCCACTGTACACTTCAGCAGCATGTTTTACAAGCGTGTGTAATGGACCATGATTCGTTGGTTGCGCCGGTGGTCTTGGCTCATGTGGACTTTCACAAGCTTCTATCCTAAACTTATTAAGATCATTAATAAAATGTTTAAGAAATTCAGTGATCTCGTGTCCTTGCTTACCCCGGTCCTTGAAATGGGCATTCAATGATTCAGCTGGTTGAGTGCTCATCATCATTCCCATGAAATAATCTCTACAATGGGCCGCAACATTTCTCTTTTGGAATAGAGATCTAGGATCCAATGGTTTGTTGCTACCTCACGTGTTTCAATTAAGTGTTGCCAGCGCTGTTCAAATTCATCTACAATTAATTTTTTTTATGAGTTCTCCATGAGATATGCAGAATCCAGGGTTTTTAACATTCTGCATACAATTCCTCAGTAAATGTCAGCTACAAAGTCTGTGTTTTGCTATGGGAAATACTTCAGACATGGCATTGTGCATTGTCAAGTCCTGGTTAGACATGATCGTCACGGGTGTCTTTCCTTCCATTGCTTCGAGACATTTCTGAAATAACCAAACATAAGATTCCGTAGTCTCGTTATACATTAAGGCTGCACTAAACGCACATGTCTTGAAATTATTGTCCACCCCAGATATAAGTACCCATGGAAATTGATACGTATTCGTCTTGTACGTGTTGTCAAGTACAATAGCATTACCGAAAATAATTATACTGAGCACGTGAAAACCCATCAATCCAGAACAACCTGCTCAGTGAGTTATTCTCATCTGATGTCAGTTTATATATGATATTTTTGTCCTTAAGTTTGACACCATCCAGTAAATTCAATACTGTACTTACATCTCCGTGCCGCACAAGGTCGTTGCGCTTCTTGTTTAGAAAATTATACACATCTTTGTTGATAAAAGTCATGTTTGAAGTACCTTCGTATGCGAGCTTCAAATAATCTAAAATATATAACGTATGGTGTCCAACATCACTCATAATTGTTACTACAACTTTGTCACCAGGTGATATGCACCTGAGGAAAAACAATTATTATTTGAAAACATAGCAAGTTTTATACAAGTAAAAATATGAGGAGCTAAAATGATTGAGGGCTCGTTTGAGGCCGAAGTGATGGGGAAGGTAAAGGAGGTTTTCCTTGGGTCCCAGAAGACAACCATGGCTATTCTGGGATGGTGTGCCTTGAGAACTACTAGGTGATGGTGACCCTGGAGTCCCTAATGGGGAAGCTCTAAACATGTTATGTCCTTGAACATAATATAGTCAATTAGTGACTCTTGAAAGCTGGCATTTTCATGAGTCTAAAAAATGTAACATAACTTGGCATTTTGATTCTCATAAAATAACAGAGAGAATATAAAGTAAACTTTGAAGGACTTCTCTCTCCCATGTGGATTAAGATAAACTTACATATCTGTTGGATTTTAGTTTATTTGAGGTCGGAGATAGAAAATCGTGGTTGTGTTAAGATACAAACTTAGTGACCTTGGACAGTCCATCTTGTAGAGTAACATGAAAACATGTTTGACACCCAAATCTAGTTTGTGGTTTTGGCTTTCATATTAAAGGCATTTTATGAATTACCGAAAACCAGCTTGTTAACATTCTCATATTGCATTCTTCACAATCGACTGTTGTTTGTCATAACCTTTGTGACATCTTCTGACATTAAAACCCATTCGTGTACCATAAGTATTGTAAAATAAATCAGCTTTCTCCATGGTTTCAAAGGCCAACCTCTCTTTTTGCTTGTCACCAAAATTATGGTCATTGATCTAATCATTTTCAATGTTATTATCATATAATCCATCTTCTGAACTCATCTGCTCCACAAAAAATAAATCATCCTCTTCCAGGTTATGACCATCCATGTGTGGGAGAGCCTTGAATCACAGTTTGCACAAAAAACGAAATATTAAATTAATAAAAGAGATGAGAGATGCTTTGATTATAATTATTTTTATTTTTGAAATTTTGTTTCACAAATTCATGATTTTTTCTTTTATCTTTTCAGCAATCTCTCCACCTCCGCTGCATACGCATCCAACGTTTTGAGGCTTAACCTAAGGATACAAAGACGAAATGCAAAGAATAGTACCAAGTAACTGCCAAAAGATTATATACACACACAATCATTATATATCTACCAACGTTAGCCCAAGCCTCTTTTTGATAACACTACGATAAGGATTTAGACTTAGTTAATGAAGCAAAAGAGCAAATAATTGTTTATTATTTGAACTTAAAAAAACTCAAGACAATTTGATCATCATTATATACATATTTTTTATTCTCTATCTTTCCCAGACTAGTTAAAAATGGAAATTCTTTTCATGGAGTGAGTGGCAGTTGAACTAATCAGTCTGAAAGGTGAATAAGATTTGCAAGGAGACCCTCTAAAATATTAGTTCTAATTCATTACATCTTCTTTCCTTTCTTTTTTCCTTAAATTTTCTAATGATGGTATTAAAATTTATTGGACAACACAAAACCCTGCATGACCAGAAATTATAGCTCAAACCAGATTAGCCAGAAGCTGAATTACAAGAAGGTTATTATTTCAGTTTAGCCCAACCGATCTTTCTTGCTATCTCACTGTCCCCTTCCATTTCAACACAATCAACTAAATACCCTCAATTCTTATAAGAGTACAAGGGATACAGGGGGTATTCCACCCATTACAATATTTTTACCTCAGCCTCATAACCAGAATTATATCACAAATCTAACAGCTGAAGAACACAAATCATATCTTAGTTTAAAAACCAAAATTGCAGTAATTCACCCATTTCATGACAGAAGGCATATACTAGGATTGTAAAACCATTATCCAAAACATACCAAATCTATATTATATGTAGAATCTATTGTGAATAATTTGAACATAGAGTGCGTGAAAAAATTGATGGTTTTTCCTAACCTTGTGAAGGATTCAGACTGAGATAGCAAGAAAGTTCGCTTCAAGAATTGATGGCAGTGTTGATGAGTTACTTTTTCTTGAACGGTTTGATGACTAACTGAGATCGTAAAATAAGAACTAGCAAATATACTATACGGAATGGGATCCTCTACTGGAATGAAAATCCAGCAAACTGTGTTAGGTAACGAGACGGCATCGTTCCACGTAGGTTTTAATTTTTTCTATTTTTTGGACCAGCAATTGAATAGGAAGAAATACCATAAGATTTTTTTTTCTCTTTACTGTAGGGGTGTGCAACCGAACCGAACCGTATAAGTCAAACCGAACACCAAATCGAAATTATTTTATAAACTAAAAACCGAACCATATTTAAAAAAACTGTTCGGTCCCAAACCGAAATATTTCGGTTCGGTTCGGTCCCAAACCGTACAAACCGAAATTTTTTACACTTTTTTTTTTTTTAAATTAGTTTAATTTTTTTTTAGCATCAACACACATGTTTCATTCAATTATTTGCAAAATGTCAACATTTAAATATTAATTTAAACAAAGATTAATCAATAGCCCTACTACATAATCCAATAAAAACATCAACATAATAGTTTTCAAAAGCTAAGCAACAATTTGAAAAATATAATCAACAAAAAACACCACTCCTCAAGTATTTTATGCAAAACACAATTCAACTTAAGTCTTTTATGCGTGAATCTAAATTATCTAATATTAATATTATTATATTATATTATAATATAAGCTATTAAATATTTATTTAGTGAATATTAATATACATATAATATATTATTATTATTATTAAAAATATTTCGGTTCGATTCGGTCTATATGGTTTTTAAATCGTAAAAACCGTAAACCGAACCGAAATAAAAAAAATTCAAATTTCAAAACCGTAAACCGAACCATAAACCGAAAACCGAACCAAAATTTATATTTCAATTTGGTTTGGTCGGTTTATTCGATTTAGACCGTATTTTGCACACCCCTACTTTACTGCGCTTCCGTGGGGAATATATGTGTTGCCATCAAAGACAGATGCTCACTTGGGCCTCATCTGAGTATATACTGCATAAGTCAACATATTTAACAATAGCTGGCTTAGCCCAATGGTAATAATTATGTGCCCCTTTCTATGGGATTAAGGGTTCGATTCCCAGGTTTGCATTTTTATATTTTTGTTTTTTAATTACAATATTTTTGTGAGCTATTAAATTTGATATTAATTGTATATTTATTTTCATATTCAAATTTATTTTTTATTTATTTTATTTCATACTCCTTCTCTTACAATTTAGATTATCTCAAACTACGAAAAAATATTCTTACTCTCTAAATCTAATAATTTCCAAACACAACTTATTTATATTTCAGTGCATTACATTTTTCGTAATAGAGGGATTTAAGTGAAAATATATGGAGAGAATATATTTGGATGAAATTTTCCTAGATAATTATATCTTTCCATATATTGGATTTCTTGAAATCCAAGAAAATATAATCTTGGATTTCTTGGCCAAGAAATCATATATTTTTCATCTCCTACAATTATAAATAGAGGTTGATTTTTTATCCCCGTGTATGTATAATTAAGTGTTAGGATTTAAAAATCTTCTCAACGGTGTCTCTCCGATTAAACGGTAAACGCAATATCTCTTAGTTCTGTATATTTATGAATTTTTATTCGTGTTCTTTTTTTAATCATCGTTTTATTATAGAGTTAGGTTTGTGTGTTTTTATATATAGAGATGGTGGATGGTGTGTTTATATGTAAAGATGATGGAATCACTGTAACGCCCCGAATCCGAAACACATTAAATATCTCAGATTAGAGGTGCCACTTGTAACTAAAACCCGAACTATAAAATTTTTGAAGGAAATATAACGGGAATGAGAGATGATGAGCCTTTATGCAGCGGAAGAATGAGTAGAATAGTATTTATAATATATATCTCTCACACATATATAAAGCTTAATATCAATAGTATTATTTTATTTAAGTGGGGAACTCCGTGTCGTCTCTATTACTGTCCTTGTTCCACGAAATCATAATCTGCAAGGGTTGTAAAAAGGGGGGCGTGAGATTTGAATTCTCACGTATGGGTGATTTGCAACGTCATGGGATTGGTAAATCTGAAGTATATTAAATTGTACTCATTAATAAAAATATATAATTTATTTAAGCAGTTGACATATAAATAACATATATCACAGAAGTAATAAGCTCACGTAATAATGACAGGTTCCACATTCACATAATTGATATATTACAAGTTGGTTCACGTTAAGGGGCAAAGCCCACAATCAATTTCACATATAGTAAATCTCTTCACAAAACAATATAAACAATTCCCCGTGACCATGCACCTGATCTGTTATCAAACATGGCCACGCACCACTTTCCTCTTCATTACCAAAACTGACAATTCGAACTGTACACATATTTCATACTTAAATAAATTTATGCTCATAAAATGCTCTTATATCATGCAATAGTGACAGATTTAAATAAACAAAAGATATTTGTATCATATATAAATATATCACGTAATTCAAACAGTTATATAATAGGGTTTACGTTTATGTTGGATTAATTATTTTAGATTGATTTAGTCGAGTTCAGAGTATACCAGCACAATGTATTATGAGCAGATCAATCAACCGATCATCACCCACCTGTTAACTCCGGGTCCCGTGAATGATGTACAAATAGATGGTCGGAAACCTCGTGCGCGTTCCAACTAGTACCGAATCCTAATAAGGAGTATTCCGATTAAAAGATCGACTTTTGAATTTGAAAAGCTTAAGCGTGTGAAACTCGAGGATTGAGTAGATTGTTGTCTTTAGAAAACTATTGAAAACTAAAGTTTTCAAAGGTTGATTTCAAATTGATAAGTACACCCCTTTTTAAGAGGAGGTGTATCAGGGGGTGTATTTACTAAATTCAGTGGTGTAACAGGGGGTGTATTTACTGAATTCAGTGGTGTCCTTAATAAAGGCCTTTTAAGGAAAAATATAATTATTAAACTTGGAATTACTTAGAAAAATAAGATTATTACTTAGAAAAAAATTAATAAAATTAAAGAAAAAGTTTTTCTTTCTTAAGAATTCTATTTCTCATTTTTTTAAACGAATCTATTAATTTCTCCAAGAAAACTCTTTTACTAAATTGGATATTTAAGAGACTTATCTTTTTTATTCTTAATTTTCTAACGGTCGCACAAGGGGAAGACGAGTTTCCCTTTGTCTACGAAATTTACTCAAAAGTGTTTTACCCTTGAAAAACATCATCCAAATAATAATACTAATTCATCAAAACAAGGATACTAAAGGATTTTGCTAATATCATCATAATACTAAAACAATGACACTAAAAATTCACAAGAATAATACTAGTCCACTAAGTCATTAATACCATACATCTAAAACAACATTACTCAAAGATTCAACCAGTCAACTAAAAATCAATACTAATTCATCTAATTCCAATAATCCAACTCAAGTTTTGTGAAGGAAAGAAACAAGGAAAACAACTATCCAAAATTCCTACTTCTAAAGAGTGATACAAAAGGGCTAAACTAACAATACTACACAAGTCAACAAGTAACACTAAACCATCTAACTAAAACTAACAGTAAGTTTTTCTTTCATTTCTTTTCCTTGTTCCAAGCTTCTAACAAATTAACAAAATAACCCAAAATCTACCCAAGAAGAAAAACGAAGGTAGAAACCTTACGATTCCGGTTCGAGGTGTTAAACGGGCGGCCTAACGGCGTCGTTCGGGAATTCGGAAAACGAATTTGAACAGCCTAACGACGTCGGTTGGAAATTCCAGAAATTCGGCAACAGCAACCGGTTCAACGGCGTCAAATTGAACGGAAAATTAAACGAAAATAAGGTCTCGGTTAGAAATTGGAATAAAACGGTGTTCGAAATCGAATTTAAACGGAATGAAATTCGAACAATAGAGGAAGGAAATCATCTTACTGAAGGTTGAGGAGGAGGCGGTGACGGCGGAGCTAGCTTCGGCGGCGACGCGGCGGCGCTACGGGCTGAGGCGGCGGCGCTTCGAACAGAGGGGGAGCTGGGTCGCGGCTGGGGTCGCGTCGTGACGGCGGAGCTTCGACTGAGCGGTGGCGTCGCGCCTGGGGCCACGGCGGCACGGGAGCGGCGGTGAGAGATGAGAAAGAGGAGCGGCGCGGTGGCGCTGGACTTCTCGTCTGGCGTCGTTTCTTGGTGGGAGGAGGGCGTCACGCTGGAGCTTCATCGTGAAGGAGCGGCGGAACGGCGAGGGGCGACGGCGGCGTTCTGCAGTGGATGTCGCCGGAAAGTCGAAACGGGCGTGAGGCGTAGAGAGAGAAAGGGAGTATCTGAGAGTGAAAAGAAATTTGGGAATTGTGAAATCTGATGAAAGAGACGGAGGGTCCTTATTTATAGAATAAAATCTTAATTAATTAATTAATTTAAAAGAAAAAAAAAAAGAAATAATTTATGTGGGTGGGAATAATTCACTAATTAACTTAATTCAAAAAGGAAAAGTAAATCATGTGGTTAGGGATGAAAGTGAAATACTCTGATATTTTCGTTCCTACTTGATACGGTTTAGGGATCGTTTGACTCACGAGTTAAATTCCGAATTGGAAATTAATACAGTTTTAAAACTCAATTAATATTTTATTGTATTTTAATTATTCTCAATAAATTAAACGGATCGAAATCCTAATTTTTAATCTTTGAATATTTAATTTCTCGTAGCCCTTTATTCGTTTGAAAGATTCGATTTCTTTCTTCGAATTTAGGAATTTATAAAAGGATATATCTATATATATATATATATATATATTTAAATTACACAAATAGCACTCAAAATAATAAAACAAAAAGAAACAAAGATAATAATATAAAATAAGGTTTCTAGTAAAATAAAAGGTATAAAACGGGACGGGGTATTACAATCACTCTAAAACTAGCTCAATATGAGAATAATTAATGAATTTAAATTTTATATCTATGCAAACAACTATCGATAATATAGTTCCACAGATTGTACGACAGTTCCACTCAAAAAAATTATCCTCGTTTTGGATTGTTGATTGTTGTATAAAAATATTTTAGAATGGGTTAAAATCTTAGGTTGCATTTCGGTTCAAAGGATTGAGAATGTATTTGAAATTTACAGCTACAAAGTTCCTGTAATATTTAAGCATAATGCATTTAAAGGTACTTAAAGCAAAAAAAAAAAAAAAATCAACAGTGCTTTGAAATAAACGTTGGCAATTTAAAAAAAAAGATGCATTTTGTAATGAATTTATTAAAAACTAGTGTGTACCTCGCGAATTTTGCGAGCTGGATTTTTTTTGTTATTATTATTATTTCAATTTATAATTTTTTTAAATATCTTGTAATTTCGATATAATATTAAAATTAAAATTATAATTCAACGAACAATGAAAAATATTAAACATGAATTAAGACTATTCAAAGGATTGTTTATTTTATTCTTGGATTTTTGAAGACCATTCAAGGTGACATTGTTTTTATTTAGCCGTAATTATGTCTTTCATCTTCTTATGGATCTTTTTTTTTTCTTTTAATTTGGATGTTTTGCATCATGTGAGAAATATATTTATTTATTGGGATAATTATTTTTTAGTGCATTATGTGTGGAGGTTATAGTATTTAGTACTACGAACTTTTTTTTATTACTATTTTAATCAATTTGTATAGTGTTATTATTGTTATGCCCTTATGTGTGTCGGTTACTTTTTGTATAACTAATATGATAGGTTTGTTTTGCATGGTAATTGTTTGGATGGTGGGATTAATTGTACGTTGAATGATTTGTAACGGTTTATGGGATGTTATGAGTCGATTCTTTTATTTTTTGTAACAGTTCTTGTGGTCAATGATATTTTGATTGAGTTTCTCATGAGTTCTTTTATCCCTAATATTTTCACATATTTTATTTTTTGGGGGGTAAGTCCTTTTTTGCTTTTGGTTGTTGTTGTCAATCTATGGTGGAAAATTAATTCGGGTTTGTCGATAATAGTTGTTTGCAGCCATTGACGGAAAATGACGTCGGGTATGTTCTATTTCTATTTGGAATGACGTTAGTGTATTTCTGTATGGTTTTTTTTTTGTAAATGTCATTGACTACACCTTTTATCAATTGTTTTGATGGAAATGATTTGCAGTTATATGTTCGTGTGGTTTGTGGTTAACAATGATTTTCTCCAATATGTTAGTTGTGTATATATATATTTGTAAGATAACTGCAAATGAATTTGTGCTTAAAGATTAAACAAAAATAGTCTCAGTATGTGGATATAGAGGGAGTATTTATAACCCTGATTTTTCTCTCATAGTAAGGTAGAGAGTGAAGTTCAATTTCCACTCTGCATTTGTACGTGGAAATTAGGAAAGGCCTTTATCTGTTTGGTGAACCTTTGGGGCAGAATATCAAATTAAATCAGGGATGCCAGTGGCTTAGCTAATTTATTTAATGTTATGCTCTTGTGGTAGATTATCTTCTCTTATCATCTTTCATGGAAGAAGGGGGGAAAAATTGGATTTGTTGGGGAATTAAATAGGAAGACTATATGTAAAATTGAACACATCAATCCATGATTTATGAGATAAAAAACCAGCATATTCGACCAATTTTCCAAGTCCAATTTAATTAGGTGCAAAATCAGCTTTCAAAAATTAAAAAACGTGAATGAAGAAACCTCCATCACATAATATTTCCCATAAGAAAATAATTGTCACCACGTCTTGAGTCTACTGCAAGAATCTAATTGCTTAACACATAAAGAATGTTCTCAGAGAATTGTCAAGAACGGTGGATCTGTGTTAAATTGTATCGCTCCTTTTTTTTTTTTGCACGTATTGTGAAATATGCTTTGATTCAGTTTTTGGTCCTCTAGTTACCATAGTATTTTGTAAGACAATCTATGTACTCCTTTTTTTACATATAAGATAATTATATAGACTGTATCATTTACAACCTAGAGGAAGTGTGTTAATGATGCAAACCCACTAAGTGGTATTGTAGTTCTGGGTGGCTGAGACTCTTTGCCCTCTACAAGACCAAACCATTTGATTGGTTTGTTTCTAGCATAGATTTACGGGGGCATACCTGGTGGATCAGTAAAAAAGTATAGAAACTAAATCATGTTCAATCCTTGCATGCATGTACTTCTATGCGACGAGTTGTAACTGGACCCCACAATTGTACTTTTAAGCTTTAAAGAGTATGTTTTTTTGCATGCTAATAATTAGAAGAATACAACACTATATATAGGATTACAGTCTCTATTGGCAGTTATTAAACCCTAGTTTACTGCCATTGAAAAGGTAATAAATTGACTAACAAAATTAGGAAAATGTGCTACCTAGTAAACCTCTTCGGATACAGGAAACAAAACTAGGAAGATCTTCATAATCTCGGAAACACTCCATGATTTTTTTAGGCGAGTATGTTCTGCATTCCAGCTATTTTGGCAAGAAACTATCTTGCTTTAGGCGTTATAATTCACGTTTCTACTTTCATAGGCATGCATATTGGGAATACACATTTTGGCAAGTAAGTAAAGCTAGTACATATTGCAACATGTTTGAACATGTATGTAACCTATTTATATTGGTAGTTGTATTTATGATTAAATGGAGTGTTCCAAGTTGGGCAGTTTTTGCAAATGGTATAGTGCTTAAGTTGCTGTTTTTTTTAATTAAATATGTCATTAACGATTGTGTGAAATTTATGTTCATTCAGAGTTATTTATTTTTACAGGTGTTATGGATGATAAAATTGTCCTAAGTGTGCAATTCAGGGGAGAAACAAAGTTGATTGTTGTTGGTGATTTGTCATCGTTTGATGATTTAGTTTCTCAAGTGGTTGGTAAGTGGGTGGATTTGAGAGGGCATAAATTTTCATATCATTATTCTGTGGGTGGCGTGGAAAATTATTTTCTAGATTCTGATGACGATTTGAGTAATTTATTGTTTACCTATCGTCATCTCAATGTGAAAATTGTACATGTTTTATTGGTTTCCAAGTTTGTTGTTTCTGATTCGGTTTTGGAAGGTGATGTTGGGATGACAAAAAATTCTACACATGTGGGTAGTGATTATGGTGGGTTTGTGGGTGTTTCTTCGGTTGTGTGTGGTAGAAGCCTTGGTAGTGGGTTGAGTATCTCTAATAAGAGAAAGTCAGTTGGTGTACAATCTGAGTTGAGTGATCCATTTTTTGTTCCTTGTTATGATGTGTGCCTTAGTTTGAAGAAGAAGATATTATTATCAAATAGTTGTTCGGACATTATGAATGGTGGTGTGGGATTAGTTTTTAAGGGGGGTGTTGTTGAGTTTAGAAGTGACCTAATTAAGTATACATCACAGATGGGTTTTAAGTTTAGGTACGTCAGGAATGATAGTAGATATGTCCATGTCATTTGTCAAGAGTCTGAGAGTTATGGGTGTGATTGGTTTGTAAAAGCTAAACACAAGACGGTAACTTTGGAGTTTGAGGTTTCTAAAGCAAATTTAATACATAAAAGTGTCGGTAAGTTGGTCAGTGATGAAACTTGTCGTTTGTCACCAAAGTTGTTGGGTGATTTAGTTGTGCAAAATGTTAAAAGCAAACCAACAATTGGTGGTAAAGAAATTATGCATTTGATTAAGGATGGCTATGGACTAGATATTCCTTATTGGAAAGCGTGGCGTACGGTGGAAGCAGCGAGGGATAAATTTTTTGGTAGTTATGAAGAGTCGTACAATGAGTTGAAATGGTATTGTGCAACCGTTGAATGTACTAATCCGGGCAGCATTGTGTCACTTGAGCCCAATTCAATTTCTCATCATTTTGAACGTCTTTTTTATCTTTTAATGCATGTTTGGAGGGGTTTAAAAGTTATCGTCCAATATTGTTTCTTGATGGCACATTTATGAAGGGACGTGCTAAGGGTACTCTGATTTTTGCCACTGCAAAGGATGGGAATAATGGTAAGTTTTTTTTTTTTTGCTTTTCTATTTTAGTTTAGGTTTGTTGTTTATTCAAATTGTAACTTGTATTTTTTTTTTGTGATTTCCTGTCATAGTTGGGGTGTCGGCGCCGGATTGTCGTAGACGAACAGGTTGGGGCCGCCTCTGCTGTCAGTGGTGAATATTGCGGAGGGATGGTTCAAGGTTCGTTTCTCTTGTGGTGGCCCGTCGCCGGCATAATGTTGCAGAGGACCTATTCAACCGTCTCTACCATCGCCTTCAACAGTGTTACGAAGGAAGATGTATTTTTTTTCAGGTATTTTTTTGTGGGAATTGTTGGGGATTGTGTATATACGATATGAGTGGAGAGAATATGGATGTTGAAAATCTCGTATTCAATGTGAGAGTTTATGGGTTTGAATATCTGGTTTAATTGTATATCTCATAAGTTAATCTCATATTTGACATGTGATGCTTTTTTTTTTTTTTTTGCCTGTTTATTTTGGGACATTAAATTGATTTGATTTATTTTAATGTTGGGTATTTGAGTTTTTTTAGTTTCAGTTTTGTAGTTTTTACTAATGTAGGTTTGTTGTGGAAGCAATGACTAATTTGTGGTCTCATTTTGTACCATAAATTAATCCCCCCTTATTTATTTTGCTCTATTTTTTCCATATGTCCGGATATAGTTATAATGCAATATTGTAAAATAAATTAGTTACATAATTATTGTAATTGTTGTATCTATTCATCAATGTAGAATATGAGTAAGAAGAGAAGTGTGGAGGAAATCCACACAGATGAACCAAAGTCTGCGAAACAAACAATGTTCAACATGACTCCACCAGATAGTCATAGAGATTGGACAATTGATGGCAACAAGAAGCCTTGTCAAACGTGTTCAAAGGCAGACCACAGAACGTCACTCCGTAAACTCATAACTTTAAATAACACTTTATCTGATGAGAAGAAAAATATTGTTAAGTTAATGGGTTTTGGTTCCATGTTGGAACTCAAAATAAAAGCTATAGATAATGCACTAATAGGTTAGTTAATAAATTTTTTTGACCCGTCTAGTTGTGTGCTTTAGGTGTTTGGTAAAAGTATCCACATAACATTGGATGTGGTGAAATCTACACTAGGTATACCATGCACATATCAAAACTTCACAAACCACAGATCAAATATAGGGCAGTTGAAATACCAGATTCTATTTGAGGAAGGTAAAAGACAAATCATAGACTTGGCTGCATTAGAATTAAAACTTAAAAAATGTGAATCAGCTGGCGCAGATTTTTAAGTTATGTATATGATATTCTTATGCGCTACTATTTTACTTCTGAAGTATGACACTTCTCTGGATTTGGGTCTCCTTAATTACATGGTGAATTTAGATAACATGAGCACATACAATTGTGGTGCAATTATTTTGAAAAACCTTGTGGATGGCGTGGAGGTTCACCAGAAAAAGAATACAACGAAAGTAACTGGATGCATTTGTTTACTTCAGGTAATATGTTGCAATTGTTTAATATAATATATCAATTTAACGATTTACTTACTACAACCAATTCTATGTATAGGTAATATTCATAACTGAACTTGCTCTTACGTACTCACATCATGGAAAGTTTATCGTGTTAACTACACCATACGTGGAACAATGGACTCATGAAGAAGTGAATGATATTCTCTAAATATTTAAAAAAATAGAGACGATACAAAATGGAATGCTAAGATAGATATGAATGCAGATAAGCCTAGCCAAAAACCATTGTCAGGGGACAGAACCTCCACTTCTGAAATTATTTCACTTCTGTGATTCATTGCCCAGCAAGTTGAACAATTAAATGGGCGGATCAGTAATTTGGAGCAAAAATCGATTAGCATGGAGAATGCAGTAAGCCGTTTACTCGTGAAAAGATTTGTGGAGCCAAAAAATGATTCTGAAAGCTTAAATAAGGAAGGTCGTGGAAGTGAAAATGAGGATGACATTCCAACCTCCCTGAACACGGGTTTCACTCAAAGTGAACATGACATTAGAAATAATTTTCACTCGTGCAATCCATCCTCCCATAATACAACCACCACAATAGAAGAAGAAAGCCTTAGAAACAATTTCAACTCCTACAATTTATCATTCCCGAGTCCAAATATCAAGCAAGAAAAACAAAATCTCCTAAATCCATTAGCACTAAATTTTGATACTCGTGATATCAATGAGGATGGGTCAGAAAACTCAAGGGACCATTCAAATATTTTAAGCTTAGTAAGTGAAGTGATGAAAGAAAATGATACAGGTTATGAACATCTCTTTGAACCAAGATGTGGTTTAAGGTATATTTATTAAACATGTGTTCCTTTATTATTGATGATTTGAATCCACAAGCATGAAATTGAAAATATTTACATTGTTAATCTTGTAGTGAATGCAGAACTGACACGCCAAATGATTTATGCCTTAAACCCAAAACTTGGCTCAACGCAGAGGTGAGGGATGCGACATATCTAATTTTAATTATAATGTATCCAATTTTTCATAAAATTTCTAGGAATTATTTTTTCCATAATTTTTTTAATTTTACAACTTGTATATATGTCATTTTACATTATCTTAAATATTGTATAGGTGATAAATTGTGTGGCATACACTACTTGGTATGACCGAAAATCACACATCAACAGTCAATTTCAGAACTTGCCTACATCATTGAATGTAATGTCAAACTGTACATTTTCTAACTACTCATTCAAATACTTCATATAATTTGTCCTAATTCTTCAATTGCAATATTTTGTTCAGGTCAAACACTTTACAGAATCACAATAAACAAGATTGTATTTAGTTCAAAGGGTATATTCAAAGGAGATCCATTAGAATGTGATGCCATTTCAATCCTGATTCATGATGAAGACCATTGATTATTATGTACGGTGAACTTTCACTTAAAGATGATAGAAACTTGCGACACGGTGAGAACGTTGAATTTCGATAAATAAAGGTTATCTCTGGTTCAGAAAGTGGTAAGCACATAATGGTTCCTCAAACAAATATACAATATACATTTCACTCATACAAAACTTCAATAGGTGATGACATTAGATAACAGAAGCAAACTTTGGTCTGGGGAACCATTTAAGCATTAGAATAGGCATGACACGTTTAAGTAATAATATTCTAAAACTTGTCGGCAACAACAACATGGGTAAGACTTATATACATGCATTATTTACTTCAACACATTGAGAATATTGGGACTTACATAAATATATCTCGATTTTAATATCAATGCAGATATGATTATGATCTATATGTATGCTTGTTCATGATGTTGTTAAAAGGTGTTAATCGAGCATTGACAGAGGTAAATTAAATATTTGTTGATCCATTTTTCCTTTAAGAATACAATTCCATACTCAATTTTCTACAACTGATAAAACACGAAGATTCTATGACGATTCGCAAGAGACTAACAATTCATTTGTATAATCATTCTCAGAATTCAGCACGCTACCAGCAATATAATTGATAATAAGTTTTTTTAATGCTTATGCACTAGTCATGTAATCATTATGACATAGCACATCATATATATTATTTTTATAGAGATCCCCTTAGCGTGTGGGTTACTCAATTGCCTGACAACAAGACAAGTTGTTTACCTACAAAATTTAAAAATGCAGAGATGGCTCTGGGTGGAATATTAAAAGAAGTTTACAAAGTAACGGGACAAGATATTATTAATGGTGATATTGTTGAACTAAAAGATGATGAAGAGTTAAAGATTTCACTGATAGAACCTTGATGTGGAGTTTAGGAGTCATAGAAATCGGCGTGGCTTGGAATCTTAAAGACAATGAGTACACGAACATAGGTGATTTAAGTGATTAATGATTGAAGATATTTCTCAACCATTGTTTCATGACGTATTTATCGATCTAATAAGACTATTTCTTATCATTTAGTCTTATTTCTTTGAATTATTTGGGATTAATCGTTTTTTTTTTTATATAAATAAGTCTTATTATAATCATTATTAACTCAAGTGGGAGTTTTTTATTTTTTATTTACTTTAACTTGCAGAGGTGTCATGTTGCAAGATTGAATATTTATGTAGTATATAAAGCTTTATTGCTTCCCATTTCTATGAGCAATCAAAGTTAGGGGTGAATGTACTGGTTATTGTGGGAAATTATTATGTTTCTTCAGAGATGTGTTCCATAAGGTGAATAATTAGATCTTGTGAGAAATAAAAAATTACGTTTCTGATCTGTCGTGGGAAAATAAGAACACAAACGTTCAATTTCTACATGTTCGATCTTGTCTTGATGAACAAGGTTGTAAGTAACAGTAATTGCAGCTTTCAGAAATTCCAAAAAGGCATTGGAGAACCTTTAAGAAAAGGCATTTGAGAAATGTATAGACTATATTCTAGGACAAAAGTAAACAAAAACGTAAGCAAAGCTCGTGATAACATCCCAATATCTTGAATACAAATACATTTTTCTGAAAGAATTTAAATCCGCACCAATAACTAACAAAGAGAACATCGGAAATATACTCTACAACTTGGGTATCATACTCCATGCCAAGTATTTGCAATCCTCAATGTATCGACGATAACATCTCTGAATTTGCTACATTAGTACACCAGGCCAGGAAGCAAAATTACACTTTAATCTCGTTGAATATATACGCCAATCTTCATAGTCTTTCAAGGAATTGTACAGCAGATAGCCCTTAATACTTGTACCAACATAATATTTTCTTCAAAAAATTTTTTTTCAAGAATTGAAGAACTAATTAACAATAAATTATATATGATGAGCAAAATGGCGGAACATGAAAATTTAACTAGGTATAGGTTGTTTCAACTTGATCCATTTTGGTTGGATGCTTTGCAAATTCATGCCCAGGGAAACTCGTCAAAAGGTTTTTTTAGTATTACCAACAAGAACATGTTAACAAAAAAAAAAAAATTAACTAATAGATACAATGTAAATGCATACATCTATTCAGCTGAAAAGGTCATAATACACAAACTAATTACAAACCCAGGACTAAAAAGCTCAAGGCGTCATATATAAATAATGCAAATCCGTTCAACAATTACAAATTTGATGGCATAATATTTATTGTAACAATATAAATTATGATAACATTCTATTATCATTTGTGACTATTCTAGCATTTTGTTCGACTATAGTGATCATAAGTGTCACCATTAACGGTACAGTCATTCAGTTAAGAATACATTTGATACAAAATATATGTTGCATATTTGGTTAAAGGAATAAAACTCAATCTCAAGATCCCTAGAATTAATCCTTGCTAGAAAAATAGCATAAAATTTTCATACTTCATACGCCATTATGTCAATTCAGCTCATATCCATCTCCACTAAAAAAATATACAACTTCATTTATCTAGAACATAGTCCAAAATTATCAATGAACTCAGTAAATCAAGCTCATAATTTATTGTCATGATATTCTCCACTACTCGTTCATTTCTAGAGAAGTATTAGTCCCAAAAGTTGGCAAACTGAGAGAGAACAATAAGACCATTTCACTGAGAGACAGTATCAAGTCTATTTTGTAAACGGAAGAATCAACAGCCCCAAAAAATTAATAGAATTAAAAGAAGACCATTATTTTAATCCAATTGGCAATTACAAGTTGTTATAGCTGAAACGAGATTGTGAAATCGATAAGAGAAATTGTTTGATTTATTAGCAATACCTAAGAAATAAAGAAAAAAATAACATATCTCAAAATAAAATATATATTTCTGAGAAAAAAAAATATAACTTAACTTTGAAAGAAATGGAAAACTTACATCTCTTGTTTTTGTCTTGTGCAAGGAATAAACTGCTCGAGAAGCAACCTGGTACATTAATTTATTCAGAGAAATAAGAATACATAAAAGATGCAAAATAGCAGCATGAGCAAAGTACAATGATTGTAGCTTCAAAGCCACAGAGAGAAAATCCATGTCAGGAAATCAGTTCAATCAAACCATACTGAAGAAGGAAATTTATGTGTCAGGAAAATCAACCAATTTTACTTTTAAACAATTAATAGAAACTCGCTCATCTAAAAATAGTTCACACTGCTTCGATATTGCTAAAGGTTTTTATCAAATTTTATTTAGATTCGCCAAAAAATTATACCTTTGAGGAATTCAACCAATGCAAATATAAATTTAACCGACGACAATAAAGTCTATTCCAACAAACAGAATTGAAAAACCCAAATTCATTACCACAAATAATGGAATCAATTGCCCATCATAGTTGAAAACAATATTCACAGGAAGAAATTGAAAATCCTAATAGAAATTGAAACAACCAACCTACAAGAGAGGGCAGCGGAACCTTGAAATCCAGAACATGAGAGGGCGATTACGACGGTGATGGTGACGCGAAGAGGCGACAACTGCGTGAGGAGGAGACGACGATGGGAGGGGGAGCACCAGCGAGAGGTCGGGAAGAAATCGAACGGGGGCGATGGCTCTTTGACGTGCTTTAGACGGAGAGGATGAAACTCACAAAGAACTGATTTAAAAAAAAAAAACAAGAAGAGCGATCAAGAAAAAAGAGGGGAGAAGAAGAAGAGTGAGGGTCGAAACAGATTAAAGGAATTAGAATGAAAATTTTGTTTTGATTTAATTTCAAATTTTAAATAATTTTTAAAAACTCTAATTTAATTTTTTAATTATTATAAAAAAGATAAAAGGTTAAATAATGTTTTAAAAAATAAAAACACTATAAGTATATTTTTTTAATTTTATATTTTTTTCTATAAAAAGATAATTTTCCTCCGGGCGAAGCTAGATCGCAAATGGCGAAATTAAATGATGTATTAAATTTTTATTGGTTTACTGACGTTAGGAAGGGCGAAAGCCTTACTGATCGTAGAAAAGCCCAAGTATCAAATATTTGATTAAAAGTATTAAAAATTTCAATTAGGGACAGTAGTATAATATTTTAATTTTTGTAAATATTTTTTACTCCAATTTTTTTGTACTCATAATGAGATTTTTTATACTTTTAATCAAATATTTAATACTTTAAAATAATTTCATGATAAGTTTATAATGCATAATTTTTTTTATAAAACTTTGTTCATATGATAATGGTAATCCTTGATTCCTTTCTAAATAAATAATGATTTTTTTATATGAGACTATTTTATGCATTAAATTTTTTACTGTGTATTTTATGTTGGCTCAATTTAGACTTCGGGCTTATTTTTTGGTCTAGTAGGGATTACAAAGTACTTCTATTTGATTTAGTGTCATTTTATATTATGCAACTGTTTTGATCATCTTAATAATACAATTTTTTTATGTTTGTGGACGTAATTAATACAATGATAGTGAATCGGGTAAATATGTGTTCTTTATTTGCTGACTTACATATTTTTCTTGCACTAGTTATAACAAATAGATTCTGACTACGTATACAATCCGTAAATATGTAATAAAAGGACATGTAAATTTTAAAATGAATTTCCATCTCAACCATTACCACCACGTATAATATCATAAAATTAGTCTGGTCTATTTATAGTCTATCCTAATATTTTCATATCAATCACAAAAAAAAAAAAAAAATGCGCACACACACACAAAAAAGACATATGAGTTAGTTTCAAGATAACCCTTTTGAGTAAAAAATAATACATTTTAGTTACAAAATACTAGTATTTATTTCATGGTTTTTTTTTTAACTTATTTAAAAAAAAAAAAATTCACTTTCTAAAGTTTTATTTTTGCTTGAAAAGTTTTTTTTTCTAACATATTGAACAAACTCGTGTGGGAAAGTTGCACAAAATTTGTAATTATCAATTTACTATGTCACCAAACGGTTAGCTCTAGTTAAAAAGAAATACTTGATCATTAGACGGCCTATAATTATAATCAAATAATAGTTGAAATGTTATATTTATAGAGGAGCAGTAATAATATGTCAAACTCATGGACACCAACTCACTTTATATTTTGAAATGTGGAGGTTCTTGAATGAGGGAGTCATTTTGTGGGTGAGAGAGGTGAAATCTAAATATAGTGTCATTAGAAAGAGAGTTTGGTAGGTTTCCCATAGAAATAATGCTTTTTAAGTTGGTGGAAGGAAATATTAAATGTAACTGAGGTAGAGGGGGTAATGGGGGATTGTATGGTTGTAATGTGGAGGTGATTGGGATTAAGCTAAGACTTGTTTTTCTTTTTTAAGAAAGATGGATGGGAGATGGGGCTCTTAAAGATTTATTTCCTGGGTTATATTTGTTTAACTTAAACAAAGAAAATAAAATAAAGGCAATGGGATAATTGAAGTTGGTCTTGGACGTGGAGACCGGCCTTGTTTGAGTATGAAATGAATGTATTTACCTCTCTAATAAGGGTATATTTGTTTATGGATTAGAGTGCATTTGAAATCCAGATAGATTTGAAATAATGTAAAAGGTGTAATAGGATTTTGTATATGCTTGGAGTGTAAATTTTGCAGGATTTAATAGGGTAAGATTTTGAAAAAGTGGATGATAGATAAAGAGTAGGTTGGAATGATTGAATGATTGTGTATAGTAAAAAGATAGGAGAGTGGGGACTGAGTTAGGTAGATAATAATAAAAAAAATGTATGATAAATGATTGATAATGTATTGGAAATTGTATTTTTAAAAAGTAAAATAGGTGTATTATAGGTATGGGCGCTACTAAAGGTACAAAATTTGGACGTACAAAAAAGGACATTTTGGTAATTACAATCACTATTTATAATTAAAATATCAAATCTACCCTTAATCAATTTTTAGGTGCTGGTTTGAATTTTTTCAAATTTTATTTGAAATCAAATTTGAAATTTCAAAATGATTCTCTGAACATTTATGTTTCCAAGACAATAATGACTTGCAAATTTCAATAGTATTTGTCATTATTCTCTCCCATTATAAACCCTAATATTATTCCATAAAGATGAGACTTCTTCTCCATTCTTCCTTCTTTAGTAGCATTTTTCAGAAAAAATGGCAAAAAAAAATTATGTTGTGTTCAAAGGCGTTCAGGTTGGCATATATGATAACTGGCACAAAGTGTTCAACATGTTATAGGTTTCAAAGGTAGTTTGCATAGATCTTTCAAGACGGAAGAAGAAGCCAACGATGCATATAATTCGTATTTTCAACGCAATATCGTCAGAGATGGAGATGAAAATGACAATAACAAGCAAATTCATTCCTATTCGGATGAGATTTTGAAAAGGAAAGAAGTATTTACAGATGGTTTTGTTGAAAAAAAAAAGAGGTCTCAAGTAATGTTCAAGCTATTGAAGGAAATCTGATTCTATATGGTGGACCATCCTTTGCCAAAATGTTATTTTTTGGAATTGTTTTTTGTTTCTTTGGTGGGGTTTGCAACTTTGATCTTTAGGTGTGTGTTTTTGCAATTATAATGAGTAATTTTAGGTTTTTAAGTTAATGAAAATCGAGTCTACTTGTTTGATTAGTAACTTCCATATATTGTGGTTCATAATTTTCACAAATTCGTGTGATTATTTTCTTCCATGTTTACTTCCTTTCTATTTATGTTCTTGTTTCCTTAAAGCTCCAAAAATTACATGTTCTTGTTTAATTATACATCAATATTCGAAATATTGTTGAGATTTTTTAGGCTAATATATTATCATGAATCTGGAAATTAGGGAAATGTCACAAGTGAAATTACAATTTCATGAACCATATAAACTGATTTTTTTTAATAATTTCAATTAATTAACAAATATAATAATTGATTGTTGAATAAAACTTTAATAAAATGTTGCAACACTTGAATAAATCATAGTCGACTTCATACACTCATTAAATCAGGTTACTTATTAAATCATTTCAGTAAATGAAATTATTTTAGAACAAAAATTTGTGTATTCTTATTATTATATAGAACTAATTTTATCATATTGAATATAAACTAGTTAAGTAAGTGAAATATATATATATATATATATATATATATATATATATTCTAAAAAATATTATAGTTTAGAATTAATTGTAGTGTTGTTATACTTTAGGGTTTAATGGTTAACTTGATTTCTTATAAAAAATTTAATGTACTAACTATTAATCGGTAATGCACATAAAAAAAATACAAGTAAACTTTATAATAGAAATTGAAATTTTATAGCATAGAAATAGGAAAGTTGTTTGGCACTACACACCAAACTAAAAAAAAAAAGACACCCTAACCATAAATTAGTCACCAAACTTAAACATCTTAACTTAAACCCACTTGAACTACATTAAGCAACAAACATACCAACTAAAAACCACCAACTTAAACACCAAACTAAAGCAAACTCTAAGAATTGCTAGTCGAATTTTCAGCCTCTTCAGCATTTTCTCCCTCGTCAACTTGAATATTGCCTCCGTCTTCCCTGTCACCATCCTCTACCTCTTGAACACTTGAGTCGGAAAGGACGACTAATGGTACATTCTTGTCCTTAACAACATCGAGAAAGAAATCATAAACTCTTTTTAGTAGACGTGGTTCAATGATCAAATTGCTAAAGGCATTCACCGAATAGCAATGCGTCAACAAACTGCATGAGCTTTTTCATCTCACTTTTGAGCTCTTCATGTTGCTTCTTCATGTACTCGAACATTGCTAGCACACTCCTTGGAGACGGAGGAACCCTTAGGCTGGAGGTTCCTTTACTCTTTGGTGTGGCTGTTGGGGAAATCGTTTGCCAGATTTATTCGGGATGAAATTTAAATACGAATTTAAATATAATTATTACTAACATGAATTAATCCTAATTAATTCAAATAATAATTTACCAACAACACGTAATTTCAAGTATATGAATTAAATTCACATAAAATCCTATAGCGGAATATCTAGGAGTTTATGCCATTATGTACATCTTGCAGAGACGACTTTTGAGTAGAACGGGACAAGCTAATTAATCCTATCAACCGAAAGATCTTCTCAAGTATTCCCCTTTAGCCTTGCTCGTTCACCGGTGGGAAGTGCTTAATGAACAATTTGATAAAACAAGGAATAAAGAAAAATTTATTGTTGTTGATATTTCCAACTCATGGAACTGTAAATTGGGGATGAAAGTATCACCCCCTATTTATAATAGGGAATTTCGAAATTTTTGTGTGGAAAAGGGAAGAGAAAATCTCTTTCTTGATCTCCAAGAATTTTTGAATTTATCTCATATATTCTTTTCTCTATAATTAAATATTCCACATAAATCTCACTTTCTTATCTTATGGTAATTTTAAAAAATTAGAGATAGGAATCAAGATTTGGATCTTCTTGAATTTATAAGATAATCTTGTATTCCAAGAATACATATCTTCCATAATATATTTTCAAGAAAATCAACAAAATCTTTTATCTCTCCTAATTATCAAAAATTCAAATATATATATACAAGAAACCAAGTAGGAGATTTCTTGAATTAATGAGATAATCTTGTATTCCAAGAATACTTATCTTCATTCCATAAAAAATTCAAAGAAAATCTTTCTCCACGAAATCTTGTATTTTTCGAAAATTGCATGAAAAATAGGCAACAATATTTTTTGGGCTATTATTAGGCTACTTTAGAGGCCTTTAGGAGAATTAAGATTGGACCTCCAATGGGCTTCTGAATTTTCAATATTGAGCCACAATATAATTAAGCCCATTAATATTAATTAATACCACTATTAAATTAATACTGCACTATCCATCTTAATCTATATTACGATAATATGGGCTCCCGGTTATTATTTTCCGTGTTTAAGATTATTTAGTCCAGTAATTAGGTTGAGCTTCTGAATAGCTCTAAACTAATTAATATATTGTGCCTTGGAGTAAAGACAGCTCAACATTATTATCCATATACCGAAAAACTAATTTTCCACTTGCAGGATTTGGTATGATAAAACTTCTGAGCCCACCAAGGGGACAAATCACACAAGACGTACTTGCACATGTTTCTCTGTATTAAATCTTAGCAACTGTCATATGATTAATACTATTGCCCAAAACACAAGGTATCGAAGTCACAACGATTCTCACCCAATATGAATCAAAGCAAGGAAATGTTAATGTGATCTTCTGTGATCTAGTATCACCAGATTAACTACAATGTAACACGTACTATATATTGTACGGTTTGCAATAAATATATATAACATTCATTCATATCTAAAGCAACAGTTACAAAAGATATATTCTTATAAATAAATGTTTAATACATAGGTTATACAAAGTAAAAATATATTTTCACGCATAACCCCAACAGCGGCGGTCATTTTTAGTGAATTTTCAAATTGTAGTGTGATAATTTGTCCTATGGAGGGTAATTTATATAGGACATGTGAGACCTTTTGTATCCCATCCTTATATAGGGCAATGTTTACACCACCCATCATAATGTAACCCTTTAATTAGGTCTGTAAACACTCAACACACACCATAATTTTTTTTGATATATTTAATTTAATGTAATATATTATTTTCTTAGTTAAGAATTCATTTACTATTTTTTAGTTTAACAATAATACTATTATTAGTGTTCCATATTATAAAAAATTGAGTTTTATAATGTATAACAATTTGAGCTTGATCGATACCCCCAATTAATAATTATTTAATTTGAATTTAAATTCATTTAATGACGATAATTGGGGTTTAATTAGGCTCCAATAAAAAAAATTATCTTGGGCTGCACATCTTATTGATTTTGAGAATTAAGAAACCCCTACTTTAGTTACCTTGTGTGGATACAAAGATATCATGGCAAAAAACATAAGAGTAAGACATATATTTAGTAACATAAATATTTTTAGTTAGTAAAATTATGTAACTCTTAGTAACATTATGGAATATATGTTGGGGTTATACGTGAAAGTATGATTTTACTTTGTATAACCTATGTATTAAACACTTATTTATGAGAATAAACATTTTATCATTGTTTCTTTAAATATGAATGAATGTTATATATGTTTATTGCAAACCGTTCAACATGTAGTACATGTTACATTGTAGTTAGTGTGGTGATACCAGATCATGGAAGATCACATCAACAGTTCCTTGTAACTAAATGTACAATTTCACGACCTAGGTGGAATTGAACAATCCATTGTGAAAGGTTGAGGTGTGTAGTGCTCAGATTAACCTGTCTTGACCAAGAAATTACACTAGCACATTTTGTATGTGCTGAAGAGGACCTACAGAGAGGATAAATTCTTCTGTTCTGAACGAAGAAGAATTAGACCTCAGTGGTTGTTGATTTCTTAATCCCTGTCACTTAATTAAGACTGTTTGTGGTTAACACTTATTGCTTTGATACATGTTGGGTGAAAATTATCGTGACTTCGATACCTTGTATTTTGGGCAATAATATTAATCATACGATAGTTGCTAATATTTAATACGGAGAAATGTGTGCAAGTACGTCTTGTGTGATTTGTTCCCTTGGTGGACTCAAAAATTTTATCGTACCTAATTTTGTAAGTGGAAATTAAGTTTTCGGTACAGATAATAATGTTGAGCTGTCTTTACTCCAAGGCACAAGATATTAATTAATTTAGAGTTATTCAGAGATTCAATTAATTAATAGACTAGATAATCTTAAACACGAGAAATAATAACCGGAAGCCCATATTATCGTAATATGGATTAAGATGGATAGTGCAATATTAATTTAATAATGGTATTAATTAATATTAGTGTGCTGAATTATATTGTGGCTCAATATTGAAAATTCAGAAGCCCATTGGAGGTCCAATCTTAATTCTCCAAAAGACCCCTCAAGTAGCCCAATAATTAACCCAATAATAATAAGGTGGTTAAAATAAAAGAAAAAAATTATTACTAATTTTTCCTTATAATTTTCAAAAATTATGATTTAGAGAGAGAAGATTTTGTTGATTTTCTTGGAAAGATATTATGGAAGATATGTATTCTTGGAATACAAGATTATCTCATAAACTCAAGAAGATCCAAATCTTGCATTCTCATCCTAACATTTTTTAAAATCACTATTATAATAAGGAGGTGAATTTTTTTGTGGAATATTTTATTATGGAGAAAAGAATATATGAGATATATTCAAGATTTTTTGGAGATCAAAAAAAGATTTTCTCTCCCCTATTCCATAGGTAAAATTTGGCCACCCCATATTATAAATAGGGGGTGATATGTCCATCCCCAGTTTATGAGTTCCATGAGTTGAAAAAATTAAGAGCAACATATATTCTTCTTCTTCCTTCATATTATTAATTGTTCGTTAAGCGCTTCCCACCGGTGGACGAACAAGGCTAAATGGAATGCTTGAGAAGGTCTTTCAGTTGATAGGATCGTCAAAATTTGTCCCGATATTCCCAAAGGCCATTACTTCAAGAGGTACGTAATCGCATAAATTCCTAGATTTTCCACTATAGGATTTTATGTGAATTAATTCATGTGCATGATGATAAATGTGTTGTTGGAATTGTTATTTGAATTAATTAGGATTAATTCATGCTAGTAATAATTAAATTTTAAATTCGTATTTAAATATCATACCGAATAGATCCAGACACCCCAATTTCTCCAACAATATATTTAGTAACATTTTATGTTTAGTAATATATTTAGTTAGTAACATTATGTACTATATTTAGTAACTTTATGTTTTAAGTTAGTAACATTATTTAATATATTTAGTAACATTATATTTAGTAACATAAATGTTTTAAGTTAGTAACATTATGTAATATATTTAGTAACATTAAATGTTTTAAAAAAAACATTGTTGGTCCCAAAGGTGGTCAAGGTCTAGAAGGGGGGTGAATAGACCTTGAGTTTTAAAACTTAAAACTTTTTCACACAAGACTTAACTCTGCAACTGTAGAGTTAAAGCAAAGTTTGCAACTGCGAACTTGAGTAAAGTTAAGTCTGTAAACTTATCACAAAATAAAACTCTTAGAGAGGATATCTCACACTTTAAAAAGTGTTTTGAGAAACCTATATGTAGCAGAAAATCAAAGTGTGTGTGTGATAATGAAAAATCAGTTGTAGCTTTCTTAGTCTTATATGCACTTTTGATCTTTTAAAATCAAATGAAATGATGAATGCAGGAAGAATGAGTAAGCATAATAATAAGTAAATCAACTAAATATAAAGAACTTGAAAGTAAATGACAGAATATTCAGTGGTTCAGATGTGGTGTAATCCTCCTACGTCCACTGTTACATCCTTAGGTGCCAAAATTTACTAAGAGAATTCACTAAGACCTAAAGTTGTTCCCCCTAAGAACTAATCTCCACACAAGACAGAGTTACAAAGTAAGGTATTTGTGAGGAACAACAACTTAGAAAACTAAGCAAAATATCCTAGCAACTAGTCCTAAAAACTTCTAACAAATGAAGGTTGTAGACTTGAGATAGCTGTAGATATGTTGAGTAGTATGCTTGAAAAGCTCGGGTGTTGTTATTATTGTCCTCTGGGGTTGTCTCTCCTATTTTTAGGAGTCTTGGGGGTCTTCTTAGCCGTTGGAGGGATTTGAATTTAAATAAGAATCACCTCCAACTTTGACTTTAACTCATTTAAGGCTTCTTGTCATGTAGCATAGTCCTTTTTGTAGTACAGGTTGTCTTGTAGTGTTAGCTGCTTAGTTAGTCAACTAAACACTGTGCATCATGTGTCTACTGGCTATGTATTAACCTCCTTTAATCTCCTTATGTCTTTTAAGCTATGTGAGTGAATGTACAAGAAGTACTACACTTAATTAGCCTTAATTTACATAAGTCTTTAGCTGTAAACTCCTGTCTCTGCAGTTGGGTGAGAACTCTTCATCTGTAGACTTTGATTCTTCATTACTTCATCTCTTCAGCTGTAAAGTCTTGAAACTCATCAGTTGCAAACCTTAGAAAAAATTCTAAGTTCTTCTTATCTTTATACCTGCAATGTTAGTATCCAAACAATACAAAGATAGAATGTGTTTGACATCATCAAAATCAAAATAAAGAGATTCTTAGGACAAAAATATCCTAACAAAAATATTCTTATGGAACAATAGAGTAAGACATCAACTGGAAACATAATATTTCATTTCATTAAACTAAGAGGTAGATGATAATACAAAATATTTCATTAAACTAACTAGATAGAAGGCAAAAAACATTAGAAAACCCCAACACACTTTTTTTCCAAACAATTTTTCAAAGTGCTCATAGTAAGAAATGTCATTCTCTTTCACTTTCTCCTTGGCTTCGATGAGAAGTTGTTCAACCTTAGCATTATCAGAATCGTCCTCCAGTTCAAGATCTTGCACCTTTTGCATGAGAATGTGCTTTTGATCCAACATGGAGTACAACTTAGACGTTTCAATTCTCAGTACACTCTTTTCCTCCTATAGTAAAAAACATAAAAAAAAAAAGAATTAGAAATGCAATATGTACAAAAGTTAAAACAAAATAAGATGTGACACGAGGATACCAAGGCCAACAAGTTTGTTGTACCTCATGTTTGGCTTCCATGGAGGTAAACTTCTTATTGAACTCAATGACTATTTCTAGGAAAGTCATGAACTTATCCTGAAAGGAAACATAAAAGAAAGTTTACTTTAACAAAACCATACAATATAATATAGAATAGGAGAATATTAATAATGCTTTGAACATCACTACTCTAACTATGTGTAGATGTATAGGAGATTAGATGTGGAGAAGAGAGAGTTCCAGGTAATTAATAAAGAGAAGAAGCCCCAATACACTACATTATTTATAGTAGTTATAACCTCATTGGGTGATAAGTGGATTGAATTTTCTAGAAGTATATGAAAGGTTTGGGTTAAGTACAAAATTAAAAAATATTAGTAATACCACCAAACACTAATAGTAATACTAGCAAAAATTATTAGTAAGGGTTTAGGATTTAGGATTTATGGTAAGGGTTTAGTAGTGTTAACAATATTGTGTAATAGTGTTCAGTAGTATTACCAACAATGATTGATAGTATTATCAATAGTGATTGGTAGTATTACCAATAGTGATTGTTAGTACTACCAAATATATTTGCTAACATTACTCGTAGTTTTTCAATTAATTCTAAATAAATTTTTTTAAATTGTGAATTAGGGTTTATGGTTAGGGTAAGGGCTTAGGTTTTTTGCTAGTATTACCAATAGTGATTGTTAGTATTACCAATTATTTTTCTAACATTACTAATAGTTTTTCAATTAATTCTAAACAATTATTTTTTTAATATTGCGAATTAGGGTTTATGGGTTAGGGTAAGAGTTTAGAGTTTACGGTAAGGGTTTAGTAGTGTTACCAATATTGTGAAATGGTGTTTAGTATTACCAATAGTGATTGATAGTATTACCAATAGTGATTGTTAGTATTACCAATTATTTTTTCTAACATTACTAGTTATTTTTTAATTAATTATAAACGATTATTTTTTTAATATTGTGAATTAGGGTTTAGGGGTTAGGGTAAGGGTTTAGGTTAGTAATACCAATAGTGTTTAGCAGTATTACCAATAGTGATTGTTAGTATTATCAATTATTATTTCTAACATTACTAGTAGTTTTTCAATTTATTCTAAACAATTATTTTTCAAATATGGCGAATTATGGTTTAGGGTAAGGGTTTACGGTAAGGGTTTAAGGGGTTAGGGTAAGGGTTTAGGGTTTAGGCTAGTATTACCAATAATGATTGGTAGTATTACCAATTATTTTTTCTAACATTACTAGTAATTTTTTAATTAATTCTAAACAATTAAGTTTTTAATATTGCGAATTAGGGTAAGGGTTTACGTGTAGGGTTTAGGGGTTAGAGTAAGGGTTTAGGGTTTAGGCTAGTATTACCAATAGTATTTAGTAGTATTACCAATAGTGATTGATAGTATTACCTATAGTGATTGGTAGTATTACCAATTATTTTTTCGTAGTATTGCCAATAGTTATTGTTAGTATTACCAATTATTTTTTCTAACATTACTAGTAGTTTTTCAATTAATTCTAAACTATTATTTTTTTAATATTGTGAATCAGGGTTTAGGGTTTAGAGTTTTTGCTAGTATTATCAATAGTGTTTGGTAGTATTATCAATAGTGATTGTTAGTATTACGTCATATTATATTACTATCTTTATGACTCTCAACAAAGAACAAATTGTAAAACTGGAGAAACTAAAATTCAACCAAAATTTAAAGAAAAATTGGATAGTCCACTCAAAATAATCCATACAACTTATAACAAATTATAAAACTGGAGAAACTAAAATTCAACAAAAATTAAAAAAAAAATGGATAGTCCACTCACAATATTCCATACAACTTATATAATTAGCTGTGATCCCAACCAAAATTAAAAAAAAAAAAATTGGATAGTCCACTCATAATAATCCATACGACTTATATAATTAGACGTGACCATATATAGTTCCAGTTTCATATAAAGAGATATATATTATCGTAATTAACATTCATACATGGAAGTGGAATGATTTTTTTAGATATTTTAGGCAAGGTTTTGAGATATTTTAGGCATGCGTAATTAACATGCTTAATTAGCCAAGGTGTTGAGATATTTTAGGCAAATTATCTCGGAAGGCGAACATTTTTTTTTAAAAAAGAAGAAGAAAGTGGAACTATAAAACGAGAGGAAAAATTTAATCACCGTTGAATCAATGAATTCACCCTATCACTCCCACGATTACTGGGCCGACTACCATTAATTAATAAATTAATTAGGATTTACATGTGGATATTGATTGAATTTCCATCAATCCAATTAAACTAGACCAAATTCTTTGCATGCATGTACAAGGCAAGTAGAGTATTGGACAAAATGAGGGGTGTACACCTCGTAAGTTGTATGTATAATTAAGTCAGTGCAATGATGATATGTTTTGCTCGGAAATATCAATGCCGCCCACCTCAACCAATAACATACACATGTAAAATCTAAATTTACTAATTAAAAAAGATTTAGGATTAGGGTAGACCAAATCTAATTTCTTTTTTTTTCTTGGAAATAACAATGTCCCCCCACCATAATGTTGATTCATCTTTGAAAAAAAATGAATTAGGGTTAGGGTATATGAAACGGTTCTTTTTTTCCTTTTTCTTTTAAATTGTATTAATGGTAACAAGGTCGGTCACCCTTACCTGTATTAATTGTATTATTTACTTACCATATAGATAGACGAAACATTTTTAGCCAAAAAATGTATGATTGAATAATTTCTTCTCTTAAACAACACGAGTAATCATCTTTCTCTCTCCATCACTCACTGTCATCTTTCTCTCATCTTTCTCTCTCCATCTCTCCAACACGATCTCACTTGCAAAAATGGTGAGAACAAGGTTGAAAGCGAAGAAGTTGACCTTCACTCTGTATAGGATTAACCGTCAGAACGTGAATTTGGCCATACCACCCCATGGTTTCACGGTGTTGTGCAAGACCACTGAATTTCATGCCCATTTGATTTAAATCGTCTTTCATTAATTTCTTTTCATGCCTTTTTTATTACATATAAATCTGTTTTTTTTTTCTTTTTCGAAATTGTAGAACCTTTCAGTCGAGTTTGTGGATGTAATGGGCACGACATCAAATCTCACCAAATTGTCCTCATATAAAGTGGGGAAGAGGGCGTCAAGTTCGTGTTGGTACAAATATCACTGAATCGACAAGTCAAGAAAATAGTTTGAGCGTCTGATGCATGGTTGGGCAGACTTCATCGAGGAAATAGAGATAAACCAAGATGATATCCTCTACTTCAAGTGCTCTAATGATCCGATGCATTTGAACGTTTACGTTGGCCGACACGATAACACTCTCAAGATCGAAGAGGAGGATGAGTCAAACATCTTCTTTTAAAAATCCTTATGTTTTTTGTAATTTTTATTTTATTTTTTTCATGTGAGGAAAAATGGTGTTTGAATTTTTAATTTTAATATATTTCGTTGCAAGTATTACCATTTAATTTCTGTTGTTTTTTTTTTTTTGCATGAAAATGTTTAATTTTTTCTTAATTATGGTTGACACATATTATACATATTTTCAAGGTTCGAATTAGGTTTTAGTGTTTAGGGTTAGGGTTTAGGGTTTTTGCTAGTATTACTAATAATTTTCGTTAGTATTACTAATAATGTTTGATAGTATTACTAATAATATTTGTTAGTATTGCTAATATTGTTTTCTAGTAATACTAATAATTTTTGTTAGTGTTACTAATAGTTTTTCAATATGTGTGTATTCATGAGTAAATATGTGTGTATACATGAGTTGTAGTGAAGAAGTGGAAGCATAACATGTAGTGGGTTGTTAAGCAACAATTAAAAAAAATACTTAAATATTTTAATAACTAAATTTTGGATGTAATAATATGATCTAAAAAAAGAAAGTGCATTTTGAATAATACATTTTACAATTTATTTTTTAAAATTTCATTATTTATGCATCTTATTTTTTAAAATTTCATAATTCTTCATACCAAAATTTAACCCATTATCATACATAATGTCCTTTTAAATACAAAATGACAAACTACACTAATTAAATAGTGAATTTAAAACCGAATATGGTAATTATAATCTACCTAATTTAAGAATCGTCATTAATACCAGAATTTATATGTGTATTGATAGTGTTAATTCATCTTCCCACATTTCTTGCCATTAGATTATAATCTACTCAATCCCTAGAAAATCAAACGAGTTGCTAATTAATCTACTCATAATTATACCTCTACAACCTCTCCTCTTACCTTATACATGCATTCAAGAGGCAATGTGTGTCCACCAATTAAATGTAAATGTAAACGTAAAAATTATACTACAAATGTAAATGTATATAAAAGGAAAAATACAAATCCCATGAGTGACACCAATTAAAAATGTAATTGGTCTTAAGCAGAAATAAAAATCAACACGTAATAAAAACCATAAATGGTGTTAAGCAGCAATAAAAAAAGAGAATTCATAAATGTAATTGGTCTTAAGCAGCAATAAAAGAAAATCAACACATAACTAGTAGCTCTAAACTAGACTAAAACATAACACTCCATTGTGAAAAATAAGACGTGTCCTCGTTCATCTACAGTGACAAATAAATCGTTGCATTTGGCATCAAATTTCGTCATTAAATATGGTATTTCGTCACTAAAAAATCCCTCTACATGACGAATCTGATTATTGTCACTAAAATATTAATTTTTAGTGACGATTTTTCATTTACTACCAACTTTGTCAAATTTTAGTGACACGATTTTTGTCACAATTAGATTAACTGTTTCGTCATGTTTTACGTATATGTCACCAAAGAGTTACACTTTAGTGATGAAATTTTGATCGTTATTATATGTATATATATAATGACGACACAATTTGTCATGAAAAAATAAGATTCAGTGATAAAAACTTTGTGGTCACTAAATATTATAGAAATGATGACAAATGAATTGTCATTATAAAATATTTTTAGGCGACGAAAATTATAATCGTCACTAAATGATTAGATATAGTGGCACTATATATTGTCTTATTTTATATATTTTGTCACAAAAGATTACATTTATGGTTTTTATATGTGCATATATAATGATAAAACAATTCGTCACAGAAGAGTAAAATATTAATGACAAATTTTTGACTGTCACTAGATGATTTAGAAATAGTGATAAAATATTTATGTCATAATTAAATAATATTAAAGGATGAAAATAATAAGCATCACAAGAATTCTAGATATAGTGACAACGAATATTGTCACTACTGTTTTCTTTTAGAATTTTTTTTAAAATTTTAATATATATATATATATATATATATTTTTTGAAAGAACAATTAAATAGTCAACTAAAAAAATTAACAAATTCATGAAAATTATGTTTCAATGTTTCCAAACAAATAAAAGTACAACTTATTCAATAATTAATTGCAAGACAATACAAATGGAAAAAAAAATGCCACCACGTCTATCATCCATCTCTCGAGCCAATTAGTTCCTACAAAAAAAAAAAAAACAACATTCATTATGTTATTTTCTTCATAGCCAAAAGAGAAAAATGTGTTAACTTCTACATATGTCACTTATAAAACACTGTAAAAACAAAATCTCAATGTTTAAATATGGCCAATGCCACATTTTTTAAAGAAGTCATCAAACATCTACAAATTTTCCAAGAAACTAGACTCCACTTGACCTAAGAATCAACCTCAAAACCCAAAGTTTTGCACCAAGAAATTAAATTGAAACATTACAAATTCTTGATAAGTTCATACGCTCACCAACAAAATTGATCTACCAAATTATACATAGCTATTAACATACTGAGTCAGTATATTTTGTGGAAATGATATTCATTACTTAACATCATATACTATATGGACATGAAAGGCCATCGTCGCCATATCATTCATCTACAGTGACAAATAAATCGTTGCATTTGGCATCAAATTTCGTCATTAAATATGGTATTTCGTCACTAAAAAATCCCTCTACATGACGAATCTGATTATTGTCACTAAAATATTAATTTTTAGTGACGATTTTTCATTTACTACCAACTTTGTCAAATTTTAGTGACACGATTTTTGTCACAATTAGATTAACTGTTTCGTCATGTTTTACGTATATGTCACCAAAGAGTTACACTTTAGTGATGAAATTTTGATCGTTGTTATATGTATATATATAATGACGACACAATTTGTCATGAAAAAATAAGATTCAGTGATAAAAACTTTGTGGTCACTAAATATTATAGAAATGATGACAAATGAATTGTCATTATAAAATATTTTTAGGCGACGAAAAATATAATCGTCACTAAATGATTAGATATAGTGGCACTATATATTGTCTTATTTTATATATTTTGTCACAAAAGATTACATTTATGGTTTTTATATGTGCATATATAATGATAAAACAATTCGTCACAGAAGAGTAAAATATTAATGACAAATTTTTTACTGTCACTAGATGATTTAGAAATAGTGATAAAATATTTATGTCATAATTAAATAATATTAAAGGATGAAAATAATAAGCATCACAAGAATTCTAGATATAGTGAAAACGAATATTGTCACTACTGTTTTCTTTTAGAATTTTTTTTAAAATTTTAATATATATATATATATATATTTTTTTTGAAAGAACAATTAAATAGTCAACTAAAAAAATTAACAAATTCATGAAAATTATGTTTCAATGTTTCCAAACAAATAAAAGTACAACTTATTCAATAATTAATTGCAAGACAATACAAATGGAAAAAAAAATGCCACCACGTCTATCATCCATCTCTCGAGCCAATTAGTTCCTACAAAAAAAAAAAAAAACAACATTCATTATGTTATTTTCTTCATAGCCAAAAGAGAAAAATGTGTTAACTTCTACATATGTCACTTATAAAACACTGTAAAAACAAAATCTCAATGTTTAAATATGGCCAATGCCACATTTTTTAAAGAAGTCATCAAACATCTACAAATTTTCCAAGAAACTAGACTCCACTTGACCTAAGAATCAACCTCAAAACCCAAAGTTTTGCACCAAGAAATTAAATTGAAACTTTACAAATTCTTGATAAGTTCATACGCTCACCAACAAAATTGATCTACCAAATTATACATAGCTATTAACATACTGAGTCAGTATATTTTGTGGAAATGATATTCATTACTTAACATCATATACTATATGGACATGAGATTCCAAATAAGTAGGCTTACGAAAGTTCATGCAAGAAGACAAAACTACGCGTAAGACAGATAAAATCCAATGAATAGTACAACCTAAAAAAAATTTAGAATCAATATTTATTCCTAAAAACATGTCTCATTTCTTGCATTATCATTCAAGAAGATAAATGAATACCTTTGCATAACAATTCAGAACTGATGAGTGGTTTGAATATTTCAGCTTTTCACCCTTGCAGAAGGCATCAAGGACACATGAAACAAAGAAAATCAAGTAAGATATTATTCTCCCTCGAGAGAGAGAATATAAAAATCAATCAAAACTGGTCTATCAGATGCATCCGACAAACTCCTCAAACAACTAAAATGTCTACTTCTTTGAAACAATCCGGAGATAAACTTTCTGAGGTTTATAGGACATCTTTCGACCAAACTTGACTTCATCTAAATTTACTCCACAAATGCATATGAATATGGTGAATTTGTGCATGGACCCACATACTAGGAACTATTTTCCATTGGCTAAAGGCATACTGGGACTCTTATCTGTAATCAAGCCTATTTTCCAGAGCCAATTCTCATAAAATGTCTATATTTTCCATTTCAATTTTTTTTATGTAACACTCAAATAATTCAACTACAATGCTAAAGAAAGGGGAAAAATAATCTTTGCAATTCAGAGCAATAATCAAATAGATAAGATTTCATAGCAAAATTAAATCAGGACAACATTCAAACAATTTTCTGAAGAAGATCAAAAAATAAATCAAGTAAAATTAAATCCCTTTCATCCTAAATCAGAATAGTTACGTACCAGCATAAGTGTTTTTGATAGAGGATTATACTTTATGAAAAGGTATTCAATTGTCAATCATCTAATGTCCAGCTTGGGCTTTTTGACAAACAACTTCCACTCATTTCAGAATTGTGCAACAGTTGTCCCATTTGGAACTCTATGATGAGACTTTATATATGTTTATCTAATTAGGAACAGAGTGAAATTTACTAGCCACATGTACGTTTATCTTATCAGTAAGAGATCCATTGTGATCTACAAATTCACCCGTATATTTGTCAATGGGAGATCCATTTTAATGGTATATCTCCAAGTTAATCATTCTCATTGACATGATTCTGAAATTTACATATCACAATAGAACGTTAAATGATGACAATCACGATGAGATATTAAGATTTCCATTAGTACCACAAGAAATGCTCCTCAGCCGGCAACATTAAACAGCAACATATTTGCAACTTCAGGTATATAATACAGTATTACAGTTATATACAGGAGGTATACTAAAAAGGGAACATTACTTGGTAACAAAAAGAATTTTGCCATCTACAAAAACCATTCAGTTCCTAACTTATTAAGGTAAGAATCATAAAAGCAGAAGAAAGAAAACAGTTACTAGGGTACTGAGAAAAGAAACCTAATAGAGTTATCCCTGCAAAAAAAAAAATCTTATTGATAATAAATTAGGCACTCAAGAGATTACTAAAGATTAAGAAGCTGGAGAAAACTGAAATGTCTAGCTAATTTTTAATAATTGAAAATCCTACAATTAATCTGCAGTTTCAGGCATTGCCAACTGGACAAATATATCTGACAAAGGAATTGTGTGTATCAATCTACGAAACCATACCAAATTCTGCAATTTTGGTGCACCGCGATGATATCATAGCAAATGGGCTTCACCATTAGCACTGACTCTAGGATTATTTGATTCGATGATATCATAGTGAAAATGTGAAGAAGATATCAAGAGGTTTCAATTGAATCCTTTTTTTTCGTCTTTCCCTTTAGCATATATTTTGCATTTAAAAGGAATCAATTTAGGAGAAAAAGAAAATCAAATTGAGGATTACCCGTTGTTTGCTTGATCCATAGTTCCCAAACGATGGAGGTGTCGATTGATACATACGATGAAACTGCTGGTTGATCCACACAATAGAGGCATCGACTGATCCACTACAGAATGGAGAGGAGGAAAATGTGAGATATTTAGGGGTTTTTTAAGGCAAAAAATTCAATATTTTGGCATTCCCGGGTTTGTAAATTGATGTATCGCCAATAAAATTTTGGCTCCAAGCTTTTTTAAACAAAAATTTTGCTACAGATTTCTAGGTCTTGCTACTGGAATTTCATTTTAAAAATTAATTACTTAAAATTTAATTATTTAGTGTATTAATATAGATTACATTAAAATATAATCAAACACAAATTGTTATATAAAATATTCTACGGATCCAGGATCCGTAGAATAACCCGCGACCCGTACCCGACCCGCTACATTCAGGTCCATATTTAAGACGGTTTTCAGATTTTTTACCTCATTTTGAATTTTCACCGCGACTCTTCGTCTCCCTCGCTCTCTCTCTCCTCTTCCCGCTTCTCCGACGGTTTTTTTTGGCGGTTTCTTACCCTTCGATGGTGGTTTTTTTTAGTTTCGACTTCATTTTTTGCTTTCTCGTGCTTTACACTTTGTGGTTTTCGCACAGTTCGTCGTATTTTGTTCGCAAACATCTTACTAACCCTAGGTTCGTGGGGTTTTTTTCTCTAATTTTTCATTTTTTGTTTATATTTGATTATTATGTTCGTATTTTCAATTCTGATAAAATTTTTGGTGTTTTTGTTCTCGGTTTTGTGTTTTTTTTGTTTTGATTAGGGTTTAAATCTATATTTTTTTTATGTTATTTTCTTCTTTTCGCGCTAATGCTCTGTTTATGGTGTTAAGTTGATCATCGTAAGTGCTTTTTCATGCTCTATTTTGTGTAGTAACACATATTTGTCATTTATGTAACATAATATATGCTTTTGAGTAACACAATGTTCCTTTGCGTAGTTAGGTAATATTGTTGTTTGTGTGATGTTTTATGTTCGTTCCTGATCTTTTTGTGTGTTGAACAATGTTTTTTTTTATTTTTGTAACACATTTTTCCTCTTTGTGTAACATGGTCTTGCCATATTTGTAACACAATATATGTCCTTGTGAAACACAATATCCATGTATCTGTAATATTTTTGTGTGTTTGGTAATATTATTTTTCATTATTGTAACACATTATTTGATTTTCTGTAACATAGACTTCCCCTATTTGTAACACAGAAATATATGTCCCTGTGTAACACTGTTTTGTTGAATTTTGTAACATATCTTCTGCTTTTTAGTAATATACTTTCTCCTGTATGTTTAGTAACACATATATTCTCTGTTTGGTAACATAACATTACTGATTTAGTGACTTATATTTCTACTGTTTATTGCAGTGTTTATTATCTAAATGGAGTCTTCTGATTCTAGCAAGAATGATAAACTTGTTTTGAGGGTTGAGGGGACTTCGAAAAAGTCTAAAAGGAAGGTTCAGAAGAGGGCACCTAATCGAGCCGTTATTCACGGTTCCCAACCTTCTAGGTATGTTTATAGTTGTTTTTATTATTATTTTCATTAATTCACTATTTAGTTTATATACATTTTAACCATATATTTCTTTGTTTTTAATCGTTGTAGGGATTTTACTCCCCACGGAAGACCTACTGCTGTTTTTGAACTTATTCAATCTTTGAATAAGAAATAGAAACGAGCGGTTAGGAGCATTGGCTTCGGTGGTCTGCTTGATATGCCCATATCAAAGCTCAGCGGGTATCCTATGCTTCGCTGGCTTGCAGAGAATTTCAATCCTGTCAGTTGGCAGTTGTCGAATGGTCGTTCCCGTCAGTTTGTCATCACTCCTGATGATGTGTTCGATATATTCATACTCCCGAGGAACGATGGATTTGATGTTGCACATTATGGGCGGGGTGAGGTTAATGTGTTGCTGGAGAAGTACTCGGAGGTATATAATCTGCAGGCCAATTCGAAGCTCAGTGCTCTTGCTGAGATTTTTAAAAAGAACCTGAAGGATGGTGGTGATGATTTTAAGCGGCTGTTTGTCTATTTCTGCATGTCTTCTATGTTTACTCCAATGGCCAATCACTCTGTTTGTTTGCCTTCCGTTCTGAAGTTTGTGGTTGATGTGAATGTGGTTTCGAAGCTGGACTGGTGTTCTTACGTTTTCAACAAGATGTGCGAGAGTGTGGAAGCTTTCCGCAAGAATTCTATCCACAATGTTACCAGTTGTTTACTCATTCTTCAACTTACGTATCTCCACAGAGTACGTTGGCGTGGGGTTCGATTGCCATTCACTATTCCTCTCATCCAGCACTGGGATGATGATAAATTGCAAGCCCGTTGCAAGCAAGAAACTGAGTCTGGTTCATATGGTGATGGGGAGATGGTTTTGGATGAGTATCCGGTGATATGTAATGGAGCTGTGAGGTATCCGAAGGCTGGAACTGTGAGGCCGTCACTTGTTGGAAGAGTTGAGGTACCACTTACCTATTTATTATGTATTTTTTCTGTGGTACTAATAATGTTTAAATATTGCATATCAGTAATACACTCATTTCTATATAGTAACACATATTGTTACTATGTAGTAACATACCTTATTATAATTCACTTCACTAATATTAAATATTCAATATAGTTTATCCACTCATTTTTTATATAATAACACACATTATTACTTTGTAGTAACACACCTTAGTATAAATCACTTTAGTAACACACCTCTTTGCTTATAGTAACATTTATTATTGATAACAGTAACACACCATATTCTGTACAGTAACCTAACTTATTTATACTATTTAACACATATTATTAATAGGTATTAACATAATTGAGTATAAATTTATCATCTGTGACACACCCATTTTTTATAGTAACACATATTACTGACATCGGTAACATAAGTTATATTTATTTAGTAACACTGAATTAGGAACAACAGTAATACATATTAGTTCATATGTATTACACTTTGTTGTAGGCTGCGCAGTTGATGCTGGAGAACTTGATGAAAGAAATAAGAGAGTCATCTACTGGCTTAAATTCTATGTTGACTGAAACTATAACCAACTTGCCTGATTCAAATACAGATTCTGATTCCCAATTCTGGGCTGATGAGTCATTTCTTAGTAGGGTTGATGACTTGGTTTATGACTATAACATTAACCGTTTTATGGAAAATTTTGATGCCCCTTGTTTTGAATTGTTTCCTGATAATCCTCTTTTTAAATCTGAAAGTAATTTTATGAAAATGTTAATTCTAATGTGGTTAAGAAGTCCAATCAGGGTGTTTCTACTATAAATGTTGATGAAGTTAAGGAAGTTGAGGGTGACGTTAAATCAGAGTTTGAGAGGTTGATAGAAAGGGAAAGGGAAAGGAAACTGTTGTTTATAAGGATGATGAGACTGATGATAAAACTTCTGAGAAAAGTTCTGATGACAGTGGGGAGGAGGATGAATCTGATGGATTTCTGAAACTGGCGATGAAAATGATCAGTAAGGTAATCAAGTTTTTCATGTGAAATTTAGGGTTAATGAGAAAGAGAAAGCAGAGGAGAAAGAGAATGAGGAAAAGAAGGAGAATGAGGAGGAGAATGTGAAGTTGATAGCTGAAGGTAAAGAGAAGGAACAAGAGAAGGGTAAAGAGAAGGACATGGAGGAGGTGGTTTCTGGGAAGAAAGAGGATGAGAAAGAGAAGGAAGATGAAGAGAAAGCTGAGGAGAAGAAAGAGAAAGAGAAGGAGAAAGAGATGGAAATAGAGGAGAAGAAAGAGCAAGAGAAGGAGAAAGAGATGGAAACGGAGGAGAGGAAAGAGGAAGGTAAGGAGAAAGAGGACGAGAAGGTGACAGAGAAGGAGACTGTTGAAGAGAAAGATGAGGGGAAAAATGAGGAGAAGGTTGAGGAAAAAAAATAAAGAAGTGCTTAAAGAAGGAGATCCTGGGAACAAGGATGATGAAATGGTGGCTGGTGGTGAGGTTGGTGATTTTAATAATCTGGTTAAAAGTTTTGGTGATGAAGTTGGGTTTTTGTCTTCTTTTATTCGAAAAAATATAAATATTTTGATCAGTTGGAAATGCATCAGTTGAAGCTGTTTGATTATGTTTTTCACTATGAGGATAATAAACTGTAAGTCTTTAACAATGTTTTTTTTTTGTTTTGGTAACACATTTTTCCTTTTTGTGTAACATAATGTTTCTTTATTTGTAACACATAGTATATCTACTTGTGTAACACTATTTTTTTTATTTAGTAACATATCTTCTCTCTTCTGGTAACACGATTTTTTTTTTTTTTTGCAACAATGAAGATTTTTTTCTTACCCCGGACAACATGTACCTTGTGTCGAGGGAGGACTTGCTTACTTTGTCCCTAGACAAGGAAATAGCCCACAATGTTCTGAATGCCATATGCTATATTTCGAATAGCGGGAAAGATGAGTCCTCCTCGACTTTAAGCTTAAATCGTTTTATCTTTGGCTTGGATCACAGTGTAAGTTTTCTATTCTCTTTATTTATTTATTTATTTATATTTTTTTTGCAATTATAATTTATTTTTTTATTTTTTTATTTAGACTCCGTTGAACAATATCCTAAGAGGCCAAGGTGTGAAAGAACATCTCGAAGATGAGATTTTTGGTGCTTGGAACATGTGGTTGGATTCTTCATCAAAGGAACACTTGTTGAATGCCAATTTGGTAAAATTTAAGTTTTTTAGTAACACAAATTTGTTCTTTGTTGTAACACATTTAGTTTGCTATTGTAACACGTTTTTATTTCAGATTTTTATCCCTTTCTGCATATATGGGCATTATGTTGTTGCCGTGGTTAACCTTGTTGCATCCAAAATTCAATGTTTGGACAACAAAGTCCACGTTGAGCCGAAAACTTACGAAGAATGTTTTGTGTATTTGGTTAGTCTATATTTCTATTTTTGTAATATTTCTTTTTCATTTATGCTATTTTTCATAACTTTTTTTTTTTATAGAGAGGCTGTATAGCTAAGTTTTTGGCTGATAAGGAGCATCCCAAGGCCAAGCTCATTGAAAAATTCAAACTTGAAACTGTGAAATTGAGCTGGAGGTCAAGTGAAGTCAACAATGATTGTGGTGTGTTTTTGATGCACCATATCTTGAACTTTGATGGGAAGTCTTATCAGATGCCTAATCTATGCCAGGTAACACACTGAACTATCTTTTGTAACACACTCAATCCTAATTAGTAACACAGTAATGTATTAAGATTATGTGCTTTTTTACATGGTAACACTAAGTAACATTAGTAACATCACAATAGTTATATAGTAACACATATTTTTTATTATATTATACTACTTACTATTTTGATTAGTAACAGTTTTTCTTTATGTTTTTGTTTTTTTTTTAGGCTTCTTACAGGATTTTTTTGAGAGCTTGTTATGGTTCCAAGGTTGTTTGTTTGGGGGTTAATAGTCTTAGGAATTGTGTAATTAAAAAGGTGCTCGATTTCTATGTAAACAAACCCTTATTGTTGGATGCCGCTAAGGAATTGAGGGATGCTGCTTCTTTGGAGAAGAAACGTAAACGTGAGGAAGTTGTTTTTGAAAGGAGGAAAAATTTGAGGTCGAGGAACAAGAAAGACTGACATACATTAAGTTTCAGGGGAAATATTGTAAGGTAGTTTCAGGGGTTTGACATACATTAAGTTTCGATGTTTTTGGATATTATACTGTAGTTTCCAGGGGTATTTTGTGTATTTTTGTTGGAATAGGCTTTATGTTGATGAATTCTATGTTTTTTTAGATTGATATATCTATTTCATTCTCCTGTTTATTAAATAGTAACACACACATTGGTTAATAGTAACATATCTTTTTTTAATAAATTACTCCATTGATTTTAACAGGTTTTTAACTGAATTCGATGTTAAAACTTTGACAAATGTTTTGTCTACGTTGCAACATACATACAATTAAATAGTAACACACATTTAAACTGTTTGGCAACACACATTTATTTGAACAGTAACACATATTTTTAAGTAAATCACTTGATGGATTTTAACACATTTCATATGTATTCGATTTTAAAACTTTGAGATATATTTTTTTCTACGTCGTAACATATATATAATTAAATAGTAACACACATTTAAACTATTTGGTAACACACACTTATATGTACAGTAACACATCTTTTTTAACCAATACTCTCACATTTGCTTTTCTAACTTAGAAAACAAAAATAAAACAGTAACATGTATTTTGTTTAATATGTAACATACTCTTAATTGAACAGTAACACAACATAAACTGTTTTGTAACATCAACTTAATTGAACAGTAACACAATATTTAATGAATAAAACAATATTTTTTAGATGTCTATATGAATTTAAATCAGATGAGCATTGGGTGTTTTGGTGCCATATTCCATCGGTAATTTTGCCTTCTTTTTTTGGTTTCCTTTGAAGTGTCCTTTTATCCTTGCTTTTCTTCCTTTTGTTACCGAGCGATCAGGATTCCCGTATATCCAGTCCTTCCACAGTTTCATTCAACTTTTGCGGCTGGTGTCTGGACTTTAATGCTTTGGCAGCTAATGAATCTCTTTCGTGGCCATCTTCTAGCATTTTTCTCATTTCTTCATCTTTTTCACAGTCCAAAATCAGGTTATAAGTCTTCCTTATCATTTTATGTCTCCAAGGAATCGAACTGTCTACTTTCTTTGTTTCTGTCCATATTTTTTTCTCCCAAATTTCTGACTTTGCAATTCTCGTCCACCTTCTACATATGTATTCATTCGGTATTTCATCTACTGAATTAATATGCAGTACCCGTATGCAGTGGCAGCATAACATGCCACACTCTTTAAATTTCTTGCAGCTACAGTTGATCCTAACCATTATCTGTTAAAAAATTACTGTATATATATATCACCCTTTATTTTGACTTCGTACACCAATATAGTGTCCTCTCTTCCCACCTCTTTGGAGGTGCACGACAGGCTCTTTAGGAATTCACTCTCAAAAGTGTTGAAAAGTGTGAGAGTGTAAACTTCTGCAGCGTGTTTCACAATCCTATTAATCATCAATGTCGAATCTGGTTTCATCCGTTGACACTGGAACTCGTTATTTCTTTCGTTTGCCCTCCACGCCTTTACTGTTTTGTTGAATATATCGTAAAAGTCTGTCAGTCCAGTTGACTTCCTTGAGTTGAAAGTTATTTAGCTGTTTGTACTTTCACTATGTTGGGAGGATTTTATTCTGGCGGAGAAGAAATCCTTGCTTAATGTCGTGCACCATTTTTCCCTCAGACTGTAGAGTCTTTTAAGCCAAACATGATTCTGCAGGTTATAGTCTGTAATCATTCCTTTCCAGCACTTCTCAAATTCCTCTCTATTGTAGCAACCCGACAAGCACTTGTTGAATGTGTCCTTAAATTTGTTGTTGCCCTTTAGCTGTCCAAATCTGCTAACTTTGTTCTGCTGGAGGTGCCATAAACACAGCCTATGCCTTGTTTCTGGGAAAATCTGACAAGCAGTAACACATATTATACTTATTTAGTAACACATGTTATACTTATGTAGTAACACATTTATTTACTATTTAGTAACACACATTATACATTTTTTGCAATTTTAAAGTAACACATTCATTATCATACAGATACACATCCTTTATTTTGTCAGTAACACATCCTTTATTTTGTTAGTAACACATGTTTAGCTTTCACAGTAACATAATATTAGTACTTGTAGTAACACTTATGCAATGTTTTACCTTTTCTATTGCCTTTGCTATTGCTAGATCTTGATCTGTGAAAATAGTGACTGGAGCTTTTTCACCCATTGATTTCCTAAACACCTCAAATAGCCACTCGAAAGTTTCTGTTTTTTCATTTGACAAGAATGATATCCCGAACATTGTATTCTTCCAGTGGTTGTTTATTCCAGTGAACGGTGCACATATGAGATCGTATTTGTTGGTCTTATAAGTTGTGTCAAAGACCATTACATCACCGTATATATCGAAATTTTCTTTCATCATTGAGTCTCTCCAAAAAATGTTACTAAGTTTCCCCTCTTCATTCATTTGCACATTGTAGTAGAAGTCTGTTTCGTTCTTCTTTTGTTGTTGTATTAATTCCATGAATCTCTTTGCATCACAACCCTCTATGTTACCCCTTTTGGTACGGTTCACATAGTTCATGTGGTCCATCATTGTATGTCCAATTTGTTCCTCACCTCCAGCACTATAAGCCATGTAACGAAAGGAGTCTGCTGGTCGTATACCTGAAGATATCATTTCGTCTATCGCTTCAGCCTTTCCGCCACTTATTGCTCTCTCGGAATGGTGCAAATGATTCCACTCTCTTCTTGTTAATGGATGATTGTGCTCCATTATGTGTTTCCCTACCTCATATTTCCCATCGTCAGTCAATTTTACCCTCATTTGTGCCTTGCAATTGGTCCTGCTCTCTCCATTTCTTCTCTTTGTTGTTGTTTCTTTAGCTACTGATCCACCAGTTTTTGCCTTTAAACCATTACAAGAGCAGACGTACAGTTTGGATACCAATACACTTGTGCCATCTGTTGACATTATTCCTGTTGTCTTGCGTACACTAAAACCCAATAAACGGGCATGTGCCCGATACAATTCATACATTTCCTCCACTGTATTTCTTCTCATTCCCATTAACGAACAACTTAATTCTTCGCTATTAAAGTTGTCCCCTTCATTCTGTGTGTTATGTGTGTCGTGTAACACTTGTATTTGTTCATCATTGGATTGCAAATCATTTTCATGTTCATGATGCATTCCTGCATTGTACATTCATAGAACTTGTCAATATAGTAAACTGTAACACGATGTACTTGACACTTGTAACACAAGTTTACTGTATGAGTGACACCATTCATCCTATATACTGGCAGTATGTATATGACATAGTTACATAGTTTTTCATTAAAGTGTAACATATATTGAATATAGTAAACTGTAACACTATGTACTTGGCCCTTGTAACACAAGTTTACTGTATGAGTAACACCATTCATCCTATATACTGGCAGTATGTATATGACATAATAACATAGTTTTTCAATAAAGTGTAACATATATTGAATATACAAGAAACATATGTATAGTTAGTAAACATTTAATACTGTGTAATTCATATAGTAACACAACTAGCCTATATGTGTAACACATATTTCTATTAATCAGTAACATGGAGTAAATATACACGTAAATTCTTTCTCATCAAATACACATTAACACATATTAGTCCATACATTAACATACATTTTTATACGAGTAACATATATGTCAATTAAGGATCTGTAACACTAGTTTTATTTTCCTCGTAACATATATATCATTGACACGTAACATGTTTTTAAATTTGTTAATCTGGCACTATTAAGTTTCTAACTTATGTTTTTACGACTTGAACGTTGTGCTTGTGTTACCTGTTGTTGCTGATCCAGTAGAATTTGCTCTTGTTATTATCTGGAAGTTTTCGAAATATTCATCCATGTCAATTTTTTTCTTCACTTCGACCTCAGATTTTGTTTTTCTTCCTTCCTCTCTGTAAATTCTCACTTTCCCCCTTGAATCGGCGATTGAAAGTCGTCGGAATCTCTTCTTTTTTCTCTCGCGATATCGCCGTCTCTTCTCCCTCTCTTTCTCTCTTTCTCTCTCTCTGTTTTTACTGTTTTCGCAAAGGTGAGGGTTAATTACCCCAGGATCCGCGATTTTTTTTTACCCATTTTCCAAGCGTGACCCGCGAGATTTTTGGGTTTGTACTATTTTTAGCACATTTCACATATGAAATATTTCACATGAGTGTTCCTCATAATCAAATAATATGTGCCACATATCACTAATACTATTGTTTATAATAATTAATTTTGATACTTTAAGAATTAATATTATTATTTATAAAGCATAATACTATTATTAGTAGGATATGATGCACAAAGCGTATATAATACTTTCTCTAAAATTTTAATGAGTCGTCTTGCATTGACTTAAGGTTAAATCAAACTATCAATATTTTCAAGTGAAAATGGGTTTAAAAAATACTAATTTGAATTTGAATAGGGCTATTGTGAACTCCCTTTTTTTAGTATCAATATTATGTATAAACAATATCATTTTAATGCAAAAGCATTGTCACTATCTAAAAAGACACTTACCTTTTAAACGGTGATAGTATTTGCATAACAATGATATGCATAACAATGAGATTATGTGGATACATATCATTGACACTTGAAGAAACCAAGTTCATGTAAACTAGAATTTAAATAAATGTTTTTCTTTAAATTTCATCTCACGAAATTTGATTAGTAAATATGATAATATCAAGACAAAGTATAGAGTGAAATTGGTTTATATATGAATTATTGAAGAGTATTAGTTGTTTTCACTAAAGAGTATTAATTGTTTTCGCCGAAGAGTATTACTTATTTACTCTGAAGAGTTTTAGTTGTTCAGTGAAAACAAACTAAGACTCTACAATGAAAACAACTAATACCCTTCAGTGAAAACAACTAATACTCTTTAATGAAAACAACTAATACTCTTCAATGATTCATGTATGAACCAATTTCACTCTATACATACTCTAATATCAATAGTATAGACAAGCCAATATTTTTAGTAAAATGTCGGTTTAGCCGGCGGTTTGACGGTTCAAACCACAATTGGAAAAAAGCTTTGATCAATTTCGATTAGAAAATGTATTCGAAACCTCATTTTCATCCGATAAGGGTACGATTAAAATTGAGGGTTCAAAAATCGAAACCAAATTCTACCAGTTAGGTGCCGATTACACTTGCCAAAATTTTGTTCTTTGTTTTTCTTTTTCAAAATAACATCGATACATATTAGAGAAAAATAATAGTTATAATTCACTTAAACAATATTAAATAAATAGTAGGTCTTCTATGAACCCAAATTCACGTGAATTTTTTTCAAGTGTCAATGTAGTACACACCAAGTGTTACTTTTGTGTATTCAAAGTGTTATTTTTAAATAGTGACACTTTGTAGCTTAATAGTGATATTTCATACGCGTAATAGTTATTGAAAAAAAATTCACATGAACTCGATTCACATAAATTTTTGCCTTTTATTGATTTTTTTATATTATAATATTTGTCTTTTAGTAATGGGATGAAAAATTATCATAGATAGTAATTAATAAGTATCTCAGGTGTTACTAAAAAGTTACACCTACTATTACTAAAAAATGCATTTAATCAGTGCTAATTTTTCAGTAATAATAAGGGTGATTTTAAAAAAAAGTACATTTGAGTTGCATGATACACCTGTTGTATAATAGACTTACTCTTAATTTAAATATAAAACTTTTCATATTAAAAAAGTTATACTCATTAAACAAACAATTGGATTGATCTTAAATAACTGGCCAAACTACTTTGGATTGAGCATATCAAATGTGGCTTAAAAGAAAATTCTATTTCAGTGCCAGAAATGTATTTAATTTGGGTTTAGTTTGATACATTTCATAGAAAAGCATGCTTGAACACGAAAACCAAATAATATACTGATTTAAGCTCAATCCCATGACTTTAAGGAATACTCTATATCAAGTTAATGAATGATAAGCAATCTCATTTCTAACCAGATGCATAAACCTGAAGTAGAAGACAACTAAACCACCCTATGCAAAACTGATTAGCACTCTACACCTTCCTTGGTCTAATTTCACCCATGACATCTTTTGTAATTCCTCCATCTGCCAAAGTCTTCTTATCAGCTGCCGACATGTAAAGCAAATAAACACATGTCAATATAATTCAAGGTCCTCCATAATATCATCTTAAATAATTTAAAACTATTGACACAAAGCAAATAAACACATGTCAATTTAATTCAAGGTCCTCCATAATATCATCTTAAATAATTTAAAACTATTGACACAAACAACATGATTTATAGTCACATGTTATAAGCAGTTATTCAGTCCCATTACACAAGCTTAAGATGAATCTCACCCACCCATAAAACAGAAAGAAATATATATATATTTGATTACACATCATGTCCAGTTCAAATCAACATATCATCAGTTCCATTTTTGCAAGAGATTGGCATATTTAAGCATTTGTTCAGCCACTTTCTGTTCAACTTAAACTATGAATCAAATATTAACTTGCAGGAATGTCCAAGAGAAGTATACCCAACAAAACAAAACAAAGTACAAGATATACCTGTTTGGCAAATGTAAAAGATAGCAATAGGGTGGGTCAAGTACTTTTTTTCATTTTTCTACTCAATGGTGCCTTTCACAGTCTTGTAAGTATAAAGAAAATAAGAAATCATGAGTACCTTTTCCCTTACAAGCAAAGTAGAAATATATTTTCTTTTATCTTAAAGGACAAACGTATATATTATTTTACTATCAGTAAATTACATAACCACCTTCTAATTTAGTTCTTTGCTATTTCAATATATTCTGATTTCAGCATCTTATATGAAATATATAACATCAAACAAAAACTAATTTAGCTCTCTGGTTGTAGGCCCTAGCAAAAAAATAAAAATAAAATTCAATTACACCCAACCAACAAATTATAGAATCATAATATAATTTTTTTTCTATGCATACATGCACACAAATATATTGTACAATTTTTTCAAAAGATATATAAGAGGATGAGACTACAAAAACTGAAGAGGGGCTAGAGAAGCACCAAGAACAAGTCAATGTCTTGAACAAACAGATTATGGAATGATAGAGAATTGTCAACGAATGCTGGTAAAGACTGTACCATAACGTCTCAGTTTGAGTGATAAGGAACAGTGTAACAGGAATACAGGATATAGAATAAGGGTAGGGGAAGAAGGGATTAAGCTGGGCGTTTCCCTTTTTGCAGATAGAATTTCAAGTCAAAACTAAAAGCCACCAACATAATCTCCATTCAATCACAAATTTTGGTTCTTAGTAGATGGCAATATACACAAATGAGGTTCAGAGAAAAATAGAACATATTAGTTGTTAGATGTCTTCAATTCAATTTTTTTTTTTTTTTTTTTTGTCAGAAGAACAAGAATTTTTATTACCACCACAAGGTATGAGACATACCCCCTATTACAGTTATGTTACATGATACACACCCCAAAAAAAAGTGAGATACATAACTGTAAAGTAAAGTCTCATTTCAGGTCTCACAAAAGTAAATTAACAACTAATGACTCCCCTACGAACTTCGATCTAGTCTAAAATTGTGAAAGCATTGAACTCCAAATCAATAATAAGGTTATCACCTAACTTTTCACATATTATCACGTATAATCATAATAAGCCTGTTATTAGTGAATCCAATAGAGCTAGATTGTTGTATTGACGAACAAAATTGAAGAGTTTCTTCCAAGAATTCACATCGTAGCTCCATTGTATTGACAATTTTTATGAAGGAAAATAAGAATTAAAATGAAGAGAGGCATACTTATTGTTGTTGCTGATTTCTGGAAGAGACTCACTCCAAAATTCAAGAGCCAATGGAGAACCTATTTCAATTTTCAGCGTAATCGCTACCCTCCTATTGAAATTTTGTATTCTTAGTTAAGAAAACAAAATCCAAAATTCAAGAAACTCAAAAATTCAATTGATAGAAATTGGGTAATATCCATGTTAGGGAGAGGAGAGGTGATGGATTACGCAACTTTCTGGATGAAAAACGGGGAGGAAGAAGAAACATTGGAGAATTTCACGCCAAAATTTACAGGTATTTTTACGCCAAAATATTTGAGCTGGTATTTTCTTGCCCTAATTGAAAGAATTCTAGTAATATTAAAATAGATCAAATAAACAATATTTCAATATTTATGAATAAAAGTTATCTAGCCTGGTGGGGTAATTGATAAATCCTATTCCAGAGGTCTAAGGTTTGATTCTTACTAATGTGGACTTTTATATTGGAAAACTTATTTTTAAAATAATAAATACTTTATTTCAAATATAAGTTGTAAAATTTATTTATTTATTATTTATTCTTTTTAAGAGTTCTTGGGTTCGGACCTAATTTTACTGTATTTTATCTATGAGTTTTGTGACATTTTATTTAGTTTTGTCACCATATGTTTACAATAGTGACCAAATACACATTTATTTCTAAATCATTACAATCAACAATTTATTTTAATGACAAAATTCAAAGTTGTCACTTTTGTGCAATAAATAATGACGAAATTCATGTGTTGCGAAAACCTATTACAAAAATTACATTAGTTTTTTTGTGAAAAGTGACAAATGATTATTCATCGTCATTATATAAAAATATGGAGACAAAAGAATGTGTCACTAATTATTCCTGTTGGGAAATTGTATAGACTTAAGTTTTGATTAAGATGTCAAAAGGTTCTTCCTAAGTTATTTGTAAGTAAAATTGTTCAGTGGAGTTAATGTTTAGAAAGTCAGTTCAAATGTTAAGGAACTGAAGTGCAGTTAGAAATTTCTGGAGTGTATTGAAGAATGAAGTCCGCTGAAGACAAACTGATCTAAGAAATAGTCTAAGTCTTGAATGTTTTCTAAGTGCATTCACACTAAGACTAAAACCATCAAGAGAGGACCAAGGTCCACTGATGTGAACTAACAAAGCACATTCAATGCTAAACACATTAAAAGCTGTTAGTTAATCTGGTTGGAACAAGGCAAAACGAATTTCAGTGAAGCTTACAATAAATGAAGGAATAAGAAGGTTCTCTCAGAGGAGTTCAACCTTAAAACAAGACAGGATTCTGAGCAAGCAGACTGAACGGCCCAATGAGAAGATGACACATATGTGTACTCTACTGACAGCCGACCTGTCACAGACTGACAAGTACCAAAAATCTTTCCCTAGCATTCTACAGAAATTGGTGAACAGGCATGGTCTTTCAGCCGTTTTTTGACAAGACTTAAAGCTTCAAATAGAGTTGTTTGAACCAATCAGATACAAGAAGACTTACTTGAGAAGATTCAAACTCCAACGGGAAGATTTTCAAGAAGGTCTATAAATACAGAAGGACGTGCTTATTTCTATGCATGGGAAACTTACAAGATCAAAGCTATCTCTACATTCATAACTACCTAAGAAGCACTCGAAATTACCTTTGTTTCCCAAGTGTTTCATATCTGTAGAGAGCATCCAAGCCTTCTGTAACCGAGCTTAAAGCTATATCCAAACCTTAGAAAGAGATAATCCATCCTAAGCCTTGAGCTAAACTGTAAGGATTATCTCACAACAGTTGGAACCAAACCATACTCAAAACCCTACTCAGTTGTTAGGTTGAGAGTTAGTGTTAAGTGGTGTTAGTAAGCTGATTGTTTGTATTAGTCTGAAAGCTGGTTTGTTTTGGGAACTAGGACCTGGAATTATCCTAGTGATCAATCATCCTAAGAGAGGATTAATTGATTAGTGCACCTTGGCACTATAACATAAGGAATTCCAAGTGAAATGAATTCTCCTGTTTAATCAGGACAGTGGACGTAGGAGATTCATCTCTGAACCACTTTATATCTTGTGTACTTACATTCTGCTATTTTCTTAAGTGTGAGTTATTCTTTCAAAGTTTATCAAAGTAAAACGAGATTTCTTAAGGGCTCACTAATCCGCATCTAAAAGCTAATTAGATAGTAGTTCAACTGAAAGTCTTGAGCTTTCAGTGGAGGTATTATCTCAGTAAGCTTTCTCAAGTAATTCTCAGCAGACTTCAAGTCCACTGACGAGTTACTTTCTTAAGTAACCTGATAAGTTTTAAGAAGTTTAAATTTGTAACCTCAGGTGTATCCCCCCCATACACCCGTTTACTCGTTTCGGGACTAACAATTGGTATCAGAGCAGTGGTTCAAAAGACCATTGTTCTAAGTATACCTTGTACTAAAAGGTATTTTATTTTTTGGTCAACTGAATTGATCTTTTGATAAACTTGTTTAGATATTATGGCTGACAATGCAGCTAGGGTAGCACCACCAGCAGAGAACAACATGGGAGTCAATCCCTTGAACCATATGTCTCATCAAAAGCTTCCACAATTCTCAGTGGAAAATTATGACTTCTGGAAGATCAGAATGAGAGCTCATCTTGCTTGTGTGTATGATGAAATGTTAAGGGTGATTACTAAAGGTCCATTTATTTTTATAACCCCTAACCCTAGAACCACAACTGAAACTATTGCAGATCCAAGAGAAGAATGGCCCAAGGATGAAGATAACTTCAATGCAGATGAAAGGAGAAGATACAACCTCAACTTCATAGCCATAAATATTCTCTACACCACCATTCCAGATTCTGTAATGGGAAGAGTGATCCATTGCAAGACTGCAAAGGAACTTTGGGACACTCTTGCTCTCATGTGTGAAGGAACTGACAAGATAAATGAGAACAAGCTTTCTGTAGCTGTTCAAAAGTATGAGCAGTTCACCATGGAGCCTACTGAGACCATTGACCAACTAGATGGGAGGTTCACTGACATCATGAATGAAATAAATTCTCTGGGAAAAGTCTACACCAAAAGAGAAGTTGCCTTAAAGATCCTGAGAGGTTTAACCTCAAGATGGGATGTATACTCTGTGATGATGCAGAATACCAAGGATTTATCCAGCATGTCTATGCAACAGGTATTCTTTGAACTCAAAGCTTATGAGTTTGATCTTAACAGGAAAAGGGCTCCTGATGAGACCTCAGCTGAGGAGGGAGTTGCCTTCAAAGCTAAGGAGACTGATCCAAAATCCCCAAAGCTACAGAAAAGTACAAAGGCAAGCAAATCTCAAAGCAAGGCTGAGATGCAAGAGGAACTCAGCCTGATGGCCAGAAGGTTTGAAAAACTTAACAGCCGCTTTGGCAAATAAAAGAGGTTTTACAGGGATAACAGGGAAAGGAAAAGTTATCCACAAGACACCATAGAAGGAGAGAGAAGCTCAATTGAGCTGGAAAAGAAGAAAGATTACAAGAGCTATACCAGAGCTGGAGGTTCATCATCAAAGACTAGAGAGTCTACTGAGGAAAAGAATGATGATGCCAACAGATGTTTTATATGCAAGAAGGTTGGGCACTTTCAATATGATTGTCCTCAACTGAGCACCAAGGAAAGAAAGGAAATGCAAGCCAAAAGAGACAAAAGATATGGAGAAAGAAAAGCCATGGTGGCTGAGGATGTTGATGAAAATCTGGAGTCATCTGATGGACTGTTCTCAGGCAGCAGTGATGATGACATGTTCCTCATGGCAAGAGAAGAACTAGAGGTACAATCTAAACCATCCATTTCTTTAGGACACTCACCTGAGCTCAGCTCAGAGTCAACAGAGGAACTCAATCTTCAGTCCGCTTTGGAACAATTGATGATTGATTTCTCAAGGTTGCAAGAAGCAAGTTTCTATCTCCAAGATGAAAACAAAAATCTCTTGAGTGAAAACTCCAAGTTAATTGAGTCTGGGAATCAGGCAGATCACAACTCAGCTAAATCTACCATTGAATTGACAAAAGAGGTGGAAACCCTTAAAAGTCAAGGAAATGGTAAAGATCAACTGATAAAGGATCTGACTAAATCTAAGACAAAGTTATCTGAAGAGAACTTAAAATTGGTAAGCCAAATAAAGGATTATCTCCTGAAAATTGATGTCTTACAAAAATCTGAAGAGACCTTGTTAAAAAGGATTGATGCTCTTAACAAACCCTCTCTTGCCATAGAGGAGATCCAAAATTTTCAAATCAATCCTAATAAAAAGTGTGGAATAGGCTATGTTCCAAAACCTTCAGAAGGTCCTCTGAGTGTTGCTTCTTCAAGTGGCACAAAGAGAGTTTTTGTTAAATCTGTGACCTTTCAACCACAGATTTTAGATAAAGGAAAAAGACCAGCTGAGGTCCAACAAAAGAGAAGTCAAACTCAGCCAAAACCAGATGGAAAGGCTCAGTTGGCTAATCAGACTAGATCTCAGTAAAGGTACTATCAGCCGAGGTCTTCACAAATGAAGCAATCTCAGCTGAGAGCACCCAGACATGAGTATTCCTCAAGGAATGACTCATATAGAAAACTTATTCCTTTTGTGCCTAAAGGAAAAGGTTCTTCATACCTTTATCAACAAAGACTAAGACCAGGTGCACCCAAGCCTAAAAGGAAGAATGTTAAGAAGGTTCTCGTTCCTTCAAAGGCTGACAACTATAGACAGTTTACTCCTAAGGCACCCAAGGAGGTACCTATCTATGTAGATGTTTATAGAAGACAAATTAGTCATTCTAAAGTGATTAGAACAGTGAGGCAAATTTGGATTCCGAAAGGTACAGCTAACCTGGTAGGACCCAACACAAAATGGGTACCTAAAGCTTGATTTTGACTACAGGGCTCAGTGGACCTCAACAAAGGAGAAGCTCTCAAATCTTCAGTCTGGTACTTGGACAGCGGATGTTCCAGGCACATGACTGGTAACAAAGATCTCCTGACACAATTTGTTGAGAAAGAAGGTCCACAAGTCACCTTTGGTGACAATTCACAAGGAGCCACTAAAGGTTATGATACTTTAATTATTGGCTCAGTAAGAGTAAGCAATGTATCCTATGTCAGTGGACTTAAGCACAATCTTTTGTCCATAAGTCAGTTTTGTGATGAAGGATACAGTGTTGAATTTTCATGTAACCTGTGTTTTATCAAGAATATATCTTCACAACATGTACTACTAACTGGGTCAAGGAAAGGAAATGTCTATCTTGCAGATTGGAAGTCTTGCACACCAAATGCATGTCTTATTGCAAAGAGCTCAACTAATACTAATTGGCTATGGCACAAGAGACTAAGTCATTTGAACTTCAAGATGATGAACAGGATAGCAAGACATGGACTGGTGGAAGGAATGCCAAATGAAGTATACAACAAAGAACATATTTGCAAAGCCTGCCAGGAGGGAAAGCAAGTGAAAGCAACTTTCAAAAGCAAAGTAGCAACCTCTACTGACAGAGTACTTCAATTGCTTCACATGGATCTCTTTGGTCCAGTAACCCCTGTAAGTATCAATGGGAGAAAATATACTCTTGTTGTTGTTGATGATTTCTCCAGGTACACATGGGTAGTTTTCCTTGCAGGCAAGAAGGAAACACAAGCCAGGCTTCCAGAACTACTGAAGAAAGTTAGCAATGAAAAGAGCCTGAACATTGTAAAGATAAGGTCAGAAAAGGGCACTGAATTCATTAATTCAATAATTTCTAATTTCTGTAAAGAATTAGGTATTGCCCATGAGATCTCAGCTGCAAGAACTCCATAACAAAATGGAGTAGCTGAAAGAAGAAATAGGACTCTTAAAGAGGCAGCAAGGACAATGCTTGCAGAAGCTCAAGTTCCTAAAAGATTTTGGGCTGAAGATATTAATACTGCCTGCCACACTCAGAATAGATCCATGGTAACCAAACATCAAGGAAAAACTCCATATGAGTTATGGAATGACAGAAAGCCTCAGGTATCTTACTTTCATATCTTTGGTTGCAAGTGTTTCATTCACAACAATGAGAAAACTCAATTGAAAGCTTTTGATAGCAAAGCTGATGAAGGAATATTCTTAGGATATTCCCAAATTAGTAGAGCTTTCAGAGTTTACAACTGTAGAACTCTTGTTGTGGAAGAAACACCTCATGTGGTCTTTGATGAATCTACCTTTGAGTCCAGGAGTAAGGAGAATGAGGAAGTGATAAGCAAAAGACTAACTAGACTGAGTATCAAGTCAAAAGGTTATCCTGAGAATTATGTTGATGCACACATCCCAATCTGGGATAACATAAATGATCAACAATTTAAGGAGGACAGTCAAAATCAAACCACTCCTCACAGCTCACCTGAGAGCTCTCCTGAACATGCAACTGAACTGATGAACACTATCCCAGATCAAGAGGTAAGTAATGTCGATGAAGATGTGGTCACAGCTGAGACATCTACTGAGCCCATCATTCAAGGGGGAACCAATGATACTACCATTGAGAATGAGAATACCTTGAATGATGACTCAGGACTTAAACCCTCTGTCTTATTTCCAAAATTTGAATTCATTCCTGTATCTAGTGACTCAACTTCAGAAGAGTTAAACTCTACTGAAGGGCATCAGCCTATGAGGACATGGCTCTCAGATCATCCTGTTGAGCTAATCCTAGATGATCCTACCTCGGGAGTCAAAACTAGAAGTTTTCATAGAGAAAGTGCTTTGTTTTGTTGTTTCTTATCAAACCAGGAACCAAGTTCCATTGAAGAATCACTTCAAGATTCAAATTGGGTCATTGCAATGCAAGAAGAGCTCAACCAATTCAGAAGAAATCAAGTATGGGAGCTGGTTGACAGACCATATCATTGCAATGTGATTGGAACTAAGTGGGTATTCAAAAACAAGAAGGATGAGAATGACGTCATAGTCAGAAATAAGGCCAGGCTAGTAGCAGAGGGCTATACTCAAGTTGAAGACTTTGACTATGATGAAACTTTTGCCCCGGTGGCCAGATTGGAAGCAATAAGGTTATTTCTTGCATATGTTGCTCACAAGAAATTCAAGGTGTATCAAATGGATGTCAAGAGTGCTTTCTTGAATGGAGTACACAATGAGGAAGTCTATGTGGAACATCCCCCAGGCTTTGAAGAAAGCCACAAAGTATATAGACTGAGGAAAGCTCTATATGGACTGAAATAGGCTCCAAGAGCTTGGTATGATACTTTGTCACAGTTCCTGTTGGATCATGGTTTTATCAAAGGAAGAGTAGATAGAACTCTCTTCAGAATCACAAAAGGAGAGGACACTCTGCTAGTTCAAATCTATGTGGATGATATCATCTTTGGTTGTCCAAACCAAGTCCCCTATGAGAAATTTTCTCAACTGATGAAAGGAAAGTTTGAGATGTCAATGATGGGAGAAATGAATTTCTTCCTAGGACTTCAAGTCAAGCAGTCCACTGAAGGAATCTTCATCAATCAAACCAAATATACAAGGGAGCTGATCAACAAATTTGGATGCCAGACCAGCAAAGTTGCAAGAGTTCCACTCAACACCAAAACCAAGATGGAACCTGATGAAGATGGTGAATCAGTAGACCAGACTCACTACAGAGCTATCCTTGGATCTCTATTATATCGCACAGCAAGCAGGCCTGATATCACATTTGCAGTTGGTATATGTGCTAGATATCAAGCAAATCCCAAGAAAAGTCATCTGGAAGCTGCCAAGAGGATTCTCAAATATTTAAAAGGGTACTGTGAATATGGGATTATGGTACCCCTCAGATGACAACTTGGAACTCACAGGATACTCAGATGCAGACTATGGAGGATGCAGAATTGATAGAAAATCAACCTCAGACACTTGTCAATTCTTGGGAAGTAAGCTGATCTCTTGGTTTTCCAAGAAACAAAATTCAGTAGCCACAAGCACTACTGAAGCTGAATATATGGCAGCTGGAAGTTGTTGTGCTCAAATTATATGGCTAAGATAACAACTGAGAGATTACAACATCTTTGCTAATGAAGTTCCTATTTTCTGTGACAACAATAGTGTAATTGTTATTTCAGAAAATCCAGTTCTCCACACAAGATGCAAACATGTTGATATAAGACATCATTTCATCAGAGATCATGTGGAAAAGAAGGATATCAAAATGCTCAAGATTCACACTGACAAACAAAAGGCAGATATATTTACTAAACCTTTGGCTGAAGCAAGGTTTCAAGAACTGTCAGTGGAGCTTGGACTTCTAGATCCAGGAGAGTAAAGATGAAGTCTTTAAAAAACTCAGAAGAGTTGAATTCAAATCAGTGGAGGTTCCACCTCAGAAGGGGATCAACCTCAGAGAAGTCGCTGATCTCAGAAGAGCTTCATTTCACAGAAGAGGTTCAATCTCAGTAGAGGTCAATGTTTTGTACTTATGTTATCTTTCAAATCTGAAAGCCTCTTAGTTTTTTAAATATAAATTTGATTTCAAAATTTTATTAATGAGCGCTTTCTGAAAATTAAATCTTTTTATACTGTTTCGAAGAAATTTTGATAAGGCGGGCATTTAATGCGCGTTGTACAAGTTAGACATACTTTTTCAGTTTCCTATCTCACGCGCCCTAAAAGTCGGATGATGTGACCTTCCGGCTACCAACTTTTTCAATCCCTACCTTTCATTTTAGGCGGTTCTTTCCTAACCATCAAGATCTCTCAAAAACTCCCTACTAACCCCTTCGACTATCCACGATCTATTTCCAAATTAATCTCAGACGTTGATTATGCGTCTCAATATCACCTGTCATTACTCATATAAAAGACCCTAAAACCAGTCTTAGAACCTTTTCGAACACTCTTCAAGCAAATACTCACTTATATTCCCCAAAATACTCTCTGCAAAATTTCTCAATCCTTTCTAAATCAAATGGCAAGAGTAAATCTAGGCTTTCTTACCAACAAAGACAACTTTTGGTATGAACCTATTATTGTCTTCGACAACCCAGAGATTCAAACCCGACCAGAGTTCAGGCATATCAAGGAGGCCCTGGACATGGTAAAGGCAGCAGACTTAGAAAAATTCTTGTCTATTCATCCTCAGAATTGCTTCGATAGACAAGTACTGGAATTCTTCTTCAGTGTTGCTAACACTGATACCAAGATTAAGTCATGTCTATTTTTGAAGAGAAAGAAGAAAGTAATGAGGGATGGTACTGAAATCATCGAGCACCAGAAAGTAAGGAAGAAGATCCATCTGGAAGGTGATGATCTCAAGGATCTCTTTGGACTTCCATCTGAAGGCCCAAATTTGGATACCTGTATCGCGGATAAGGAAGAAGAATGGGTCTACTCTATTATGCAGAAGAAGACGAAGTACAGTCCCACAGTGAACAGAAGTGTACTTCATCCCGTATACAATGTCCTTTGTGAGATTGTTGGGAAATGCATTCTGGGAAACCAAGGAAGCACGGAACAAGTAAGCAACCCCAAACTGAGACTGATGAAGGCAATAGTGGAGAGCAAGGAAAAGAGCTATAACTGGCAACAATTTTTCTTGAGGGCGTTGAATAAGGAACAATCGAAATTCCAGCCTGACAAGACTCCCCAGTTGGCAAGTAAGCTAAACTTTGCCACCAAGATCTCCTATCTGATTGAAAATGTTGATGTGGGAGTAGACTGGATAGCGGATAGAAAATGGAGTAATTTGAAGGCTCTCTTCAAATCTGGTAAAACATTGGAGACAATGAAGCTGAGCATGGAGGTGGAAAGCCCAGAAGCAGCAGAGGATGAGGAAGAAGCAAACCCTGCTGTGGAGAAAAAGAGCAAGCTAAAGAAGAGGCTGGTAAAGCTAAGTGACAAGATGGCTTTACACAAGGAGGAGGAGGCAGAGAAGAGCCTCAAAGAAGGAGAAGAAGAGGTCATCTGAGGTTGTGAAGGAGAGTGCCTCAAAGAAAGTGAGAACTACAAACTCCACTGATGAGTCATCTTCAGGTAACCCTGACTCATCTCCAAACGTTATATCTACTGAGTCTGACTCAGATGCCCCTGCCCCTACCCCCATCAAGATAAAAACTAAGGCCAGAACCCCTGTTAAAACTAAGAAAATATCCAAGATGTCAAAAACCCCCCACTAAAGGCTCTCAACAGCCTGAAAGTGGATCCCAAAATACCTTCCCCTCTGAGGCATCTGCTGAGGGAACCTCAACCCCTCCTGAGAACACATCCTCAACCCCCACTGACAAAATCCAAACCCCTCTTGAATCCCAAACCTTACCCTCGTCTGAACCTAACCCACCTGAAACCCATTCAACTCACCTGGAATCAATCCCAGAAGAGCCAACTAAGATCAGATCCCCTACCCCTTCTATACCATCTGAAGATGAAGAAGGGTACTCCTTCTTGGATACCCTTAAGGATGAGGTAACTTACTCTTTGGAATCTAGGTATCCTGAGCTTGATGGGCACCCCACCCTGAAAGCTATGTTCATGAGAGTAAGGCTACTTGTCCAGCTGAAGGACAAGAGGTTGGGAAAGATCCTCATGGTTGTTGGAGGCAGCAATGCTGAGGAATGGAAGAAAGAAGAGATGGAGGTGTTGGAGTTTGCAGGCATGACCAAAACCAGACTTCTCTGTGATGAGAAGACCTTTCAAAGTCTGGTTATGGACAAGCTTGCTGAAGCAAGAAAGGTATCTAGACAGGAGAAAACTGCTGAAAAGGAAAAAGAAAATTCGGAGGAGGTAAAAACTGTTGAAGGAGGAGAGGGAGAGAAGGAGAAGGAGATGGAACAAGGAGAAGGTATTTCACCACAGCAAGGTGGTGGTGAAGCAGCCAAGGATGTATCTTTGGCAAGAGATACTGAGGCTCAAAATTTGCCAAAGGAAAGCTCAGTAGAGGAGTCTACTGAAGCTCTCCCACAACAGCCCTCAGTGGTGACTACAGAGTCAGCTGAGGTGTCTGGTAAAGAAGAAGTTGAAAATATTGAGGAAAAAGAAAAAGAAGTTGAAATCACTGGAGTTGTAAGCGGAGAGATTAAAGCAATCATTCCTGTAAAGGATGAATTGGCTGAAAGAACATAGATGAAAATGAAAAAGAGAGTGAGTTGAGGGAAGAAGAGTGAGTTGCAATGGAGGTAGTTATGTCAGGTGACTTAGGCTGTGAGAAAGAGGGGAAAGGACTAACACTGTTTGCCATGCAGGTATACAAACTAATGAAGTTCCCCCAGTCCAGGTCAACCTAACTCCACTGAGAGAAGCTGTCCAACTCATTCAAAATGAAAAGCTTCCTTCTCTACAAGCTCAGCTGAGAGATGTCCAAGAAATTGTTCAAGAAGAAGTAGATGAAATGGTCATCCTCTCAGACCATGTTGATGAGCTGATGGAGTCTACCACCAAATCACTCCAAAATTTGACTCTTAAGGTAGAAGATTCACAACAAATGGTCTTAGATGTTGTTGAAGGACAAATCATACTGGTGATAGAGGTCATGAAGAAGTTGGAGCAAAAGGAAGAAGAGGCCAGAGCTCAATTTCTGAAGGATTCAGTAGAGAATGTCTCCATTAACCTAAAGTCCTCTGTAGAGGCTTTCTCAGTTGACCTGTTAGGGAAGGTTGAAGGTGTTGGTCCCGGTACAAGACTGAGGAATACGTGTATGGGGGGGGGGATACACGTATGCCAATTTTTCAAACTTAAAACCTGACTGAGTCCCCTTTACTCAGAGTGGTAAAGAACTAGGAGCTGATAACACACCTACTGACTACACTTGGTGCGGGTCAGTTGGCTAACTATCAGTTCAAGTTCAGTGCGGAAATGCGTGAGCCCTGATAGTTTAAAGTCTTGTTTGGTTTGCTTTCTGAAAAAACTTGTTTTACTCAAAACTGAATAGTAATTAGTAGGGCAGTGCTCTTTTTAAGGATCAGGCTGGTTGATTCAAGTCTGATAAACCGAATGCAATGAATGAATATGTAATATAGCAAGCATACACAATATCAAAGCAATAAGAACACAGGGAGTTTAACGTGGTTCAGAGACTTAAGCTCCTACGTCCACGGCCTGGTTTAACAGGAAATCCACTCAAGGCATTCTTGTTTTTAACGTGCCAAGGTGCACCAAGACCATCTAACCTCACTGATCTATACAACTCCACTTACTAACGCACTAACTGACTTACTCCCAACAAACCTAACTTAGGGTTTTGGTTTCAGTTTGGATTCCAACTAGGTTGAGATTATCCTTACAAGGCAAAGCTATGCTAATGATTGGATAATCTCTCTAAGCTTAAGATAATGCTAGTTCGCTCTTTGGAATACAGAATAACTCTCAGTAACTAAGAAACACTTGGGAAATTTAGATGGTTTCGAGTGCTTCTTCTAATACTGAATGCTTTGAGTGCTTGAGAGCTTGAGTAATTTCTGGCTTGGAAATTTCCCGTAACCTTGAATGGGTTCAAGGCCTTCTGTATTTATAGGTGATTTGAAAAACTATCCGTTGGAGAGATAGCCTTTCTTGTCAACTATGTAGAGTGGCTTCAAACGGACATATCTTCATGCAGCAGCCGTCCTTGCATGGATTTGGTAGTTGCATTAAATGCACATTAAATGCTTGCCCGTTGAATATGCAGTCTGAAATCAGTCTTCTTGTCAGGTTCCGTACGTGCGTGTTCTTCCCGGATTGGTCCACGTCATCAGGTTGGTGAGAATGTCGGAACTTATTCCTGAGCTTCAGGCTTGTCTTATTAAGTTCATTTTGTCTTGAGCTCATCGGTCTTGTCCTGACGCTGACATTCCTTTTGCATTGCTTGGCTCTACTCCAAGTCTTTCCCATTAACTCAGTTTCATCCTGTTCCCTTCAGGACTGAGTTAGTGATGACCTCAGGGTCATACTCTTCATCACTGAGACTTACTCAGCCAGCTTAGGAGACTGCCATAAGTTCAGGATGGTAAACTTCGTCTTCAGGCTCTGAGTCTTGATTGTCATCAGCAAGTGCTCCTCTTACTGAGTACCTGTGAAGTGTAAAATGACTAAGTACAAATCCTAACCAAGACTAGCCTGACAAACAATTGCAAACATCTTTTCAGGGGCTTTGGGATCTTAATCAAAACTGACAATGTCCCAACAATTTCCCCCTTTTTGATGATGCCAAAACACTGAAAAGATCCTCACAACACTTAGAGGAAATATAAAGACCTATCTATAAGATAAGGCAGTGTTAGAGCAATTCTTGATAAAGTACAAAATTTAAACAACAGCTAAAATGACAATGAGTTTTTGTCTGTGGGCAAAAGTAATAGATTTCATTGATTGATATGATAGTGGTTACAATGAATCTAATCTATTACAAAGAGGTAATGAACTCCTAGACTAATCTCATTTCAGGTTCGAGTCCATATCCAGCATAGACTCTTGCCTTCAGCTCGTCAAGTCTTCTAGGTTGGTTCACATATCCTTCAGCTTTGGCAATCTTCAAGACTTCCATCATAATGGCCTTCGTGTTGTGCTTTTGAGTTCCAGGAACTAAGGGAGGAGCTTGAATGGTGAACTCAGGAGTCTTCACTTGGACTTGAGCTGCATCAGCCTCCTCCAAGATCTTTTGGAACAACTCAGGATGATTGTCCATCATGTAGTCAGTGAAGTGGGCATTGATATCGTCAGTGTCGCCCCACTTCTTCACAATATACCACAATTTCACAAACTCATCCTTCGCATCAGCCCAAAACTCCTTCAATGCCTCTGAGATGAACTCATCGACATAAGCTTCCCTTATTCCTGATTCTGGCCTACTGACTTGATGAATTGATGACTTCCTTACTGTTGGCCTCTTTCTGTACTTCCTAGGCTCAGGCTTCGCCTTCATCCTCCTTAGCAGACTGATCACCGCATCATCCAGTTCCCTTTGTTGAAGCTCAGTGATGTCAGTCAGCTTTTCAACCTTCTTCTCCAAGATGTGCATCTTCTTCTTTTGAGCAATTTCAGCTCTGCGCACAGCCTCAGATTTCTCAGAAGTAACTCCCCATGCTTCAGCGCATAACTCCGCCACCATCTCCCCAGAGTAAGTGATGGGGTTCTTCCTTGAGCTCATGGGAGAAGACTTCTGAACTGGCTCAGGTTGCTTGGAAGGTTCATCAGCCTTTGCCTTTGCTGCCTCCGCCCTCAGCCTGGCAACAATTTCCTCTCCTTCCTTCTCCACTGCCGCCAACCTTGCTGACTTCCTTACCCTCAACACATTTCCTTCAGGATCGGCTTCAAGATTGGCTTGAACTGTTTCGCCTTGGTTGACTGCCTCCGATGCCTCAGGGCGGGATCTTTTCTTCTTCTTTTCCCCCTTTTTGACATCATCATTGGCCCCGGATGGGAATGCGTCAGATCCGTTGTTGATTATGAAGGAGGCTAGGGAATGGACATCATTGATTCCCTCCTTCAGTAACTCAACTCCCATCGAGATTCCAGTTCCTGCAAAAGAAACAGAACTGATTGCAGCTTTCACCTTCTTCTCAAAGACCTCCATGGAGAGTTGGAGTCTTTGTTCAGCCTTCTCGATCTTCTCCTCCACCAGAGCAGATCGCTCATCTGCTTGAGTCAGCCTCTCAGCAATATCCTTTGAAGTCTGAGCAAATCGTTCTGACTCCAACTCTAACTTTGAGGCTGAGCCAGAAATGGCCTGAGTGAATAGTGCTCCAGCCTGAGCTGCAAGCTTCTCCACAGCCTGATTGAGATCCTCCTTCCTTTGCTCATCCTTCTCAGCTAATTGCTTCAAGGTCTGCCTTAGCATCTTCTTCGTTCTCTTCCTCTCATTCCTCACTGACTTGGCCGTGTCAGTCATCGTTCTCTTCAACAAAGTCAGCTCCTTGTTGGCAAGGGTGTTGTAGGCTGACTTCGTCCACCTGATGTGTTTCGCCAGGGCCTTGGAGTCTTCTTCTTTTTCAGCCCGTAGCCTCATTACTTCCTCCTGAAGTTCAGCTAGATTTTCTGTGGTTTTCTCCTTCTTGACCTCCACAATGCTTGTAAACTCAGCACGGCCGACCCCAGTTATAACAACATCTGGATCTTCATTTTCAGCCTCGTCAGTGATTGGCTGCTTTCCCTTGTCAGCCTCTGCATCCTCAGTCCCCTCTTCAGGGTGCACTGAAGGCAGTTGTTGAGTGGTCAAGGCCGCCTGCTCAGGCTCAGCCATGCCATCTCGAACCTTAGGAACTTGTCCCTCGGAACTGGGAGTCTCCTTGGACGCCTCAACATCTTTCTCCCTTATCTCAGGGCAGGGAATCCCTTCATCGACAGATGTCTCATCGGCGGCTGAGATGTTCAAAACATCCTCAGCCACTGGTCCACCCTTGGCACCAGTGTCCTTCTCACCTTCCCCCTGAGCCTGAGGCTCAGAGTCCATATGGTCAACTTCCCTTGCTGTCTCCTCCACAGCCTTCTCCATTGCTCCACCCTGAGCATCTTCATCATCCTCCTTATCCTCAGATAGGATGTCAGCCTTGCTCTTGGACATCATGCTGTTGACTAGCTCCTTCAGATTTTCAAAATTGAGCAGTTGAAGCCAGCTAGTCAGTCCAAAGTAGGAGCACAACCTGGCCTCCTCGGTTTCCCAGTGCTCTCAGCCGCGAGCATCCACCAGCAAATGTTGTTCTTGCATATTTGATTGTTTGAATTCCAACCAAACTTTTAGTTCAATCACATTTGCCAGCAGCTCCTTGTACATATTTAGCCTGGGCCAGCACTTAGCTGCCCATTCAGTGGCATTACCCCTATGGGTGTTCTCAATCACACCACCCACCAAATGTTCATCCAGCTCCTCCTCCTCCTGAATTACAAAAAAATCGTCCTCTTCAGTTTGGAAGGATTTGGGACAATCCTTGGGGTTGGGGTAAGAGGGAAAATCTGTGGGATCGGGAAGGTTTGGCTCAGATGACTGGTCAGGCTCATTAGTGGGTGAGTTTGATGGCACTGACTCAGTTGGAATGTTTGGCTCTGAGGTTTGGGGTGTTTGGGTGGGTTGAGGTGTTGGATCAGGGATGGATTGAGTTTGGGGTTCAGGGTGTGTAGGTGATTTAGGGGGTACTATCTCAGGCTGCAACAACTCAGCCGTCTCGATAGATTTTCTCACCTCCTCTAAGTCAGAGGCTCCAGGAGAGCTTGACTTCTCCCTCTCACTCAGTGTCGGCAGGCTCTTGGCCGGAGACTTTCTGGCCCCTCTCCTTAGTCTCTTTAAGGGCCTCTCACCCTGATCACCTTCCTTCCTGACGTTATCGTCAGTTCCCTCAGCCTCAGATACGGCTCTCTTGGGATCAGACTCAGTCCCAAACGCAGTGCTCTTCCCTGACAGCACAGCCCTTACTTTCTTCTTCTTCTTCTTTTCAGCCTCCTCCACAGCAGGCTGATCCACCTCCTTCTCAGTTGCCACCTCTTCCTCCACCTCCTTGCTCCTCTCAAAGAGGTCATTTACCCTTTCAATGAGACTGGTAGCCACCTTCTTCGCCTTACCAGCTGGCTTTTTTACCTGACCCTTTGCCTGAGCATTGGGATCGGTCAGCCCTAGCACTGAGTAGGTATTGCTCCGTGAGGCAAACATCACCTTCTTCAAGGAGAGACTATCCTCAAAGTCAAAGGTGTACCCATGGCAAGCATGAGCAATCAAGACTGAGAGCCTGGTTCCGAAAGGCAGTATAGCACCAACGGAGATGTGCTTCTTCTCCTCATCCCTCTTCAGCTTGTCCAGACCAGCCTGATGAAGTTGATCCAGAAAGAACTACTCCCAGTTGGCCTCCACGCCATCTACGATAGCCCCCATCAGCCTCAACTTGGGCAGGCTCAACTGCTCATGAGATCCCGTGGATCCCATCACCATCTTGGACACAAGGTCCACAAGCGCTCTATATTCAGGCTTCAGCGTGTTCTTATTCTGACGAGCCCTGAACACAGACGACCCCTCCTTGGTCCATTTACCCAGGAGTTCTCCCTCCGAGTTCTCCTTGTAGAGCCTTGGGTTGATGCCTGAGGATGGCAGTCCAAAAACTTCTCTCACCGCCCTCCGAATGTCGATGGTGACCACCTCAGAGTTGTATAGAGGTTCGCCGTTGACGTCCTTCTCCCCCGTCGGCTTGAGTGCGGTCACTTTCGTGAAGAGTTCATCCCTCCGTAAGAACATGTTGAGATAAGCTTCCACGACCGTTCTTGGAAGCACGGAGATAGGGCGAGTGGTAAAGTATGTTTCCAACCCAGCTTTGGAAATCCATTTGAAAACGGGTTTGATTTCCTCCACTGTAAGACAGGTACCCTCCCTGGAGATGACTTGGTCCATGTGTACTAGCTTGTTGTTGACAACATCCTCGATCTTATCGGTTGTCCAGTAGGAATCAAGAAGTGCCATTTGATTTTGAAGAGGAGAGATTTTTGAAAATTCTGAGATTGCTTGAGCAAGAGAAAACTCAGTGTGCAGATGTGCTTTTGATGGTCCCGTTTTCGAATACCAAAATGGGAATTCAGGAATATTTTTTTTTTGGAACACTTTGCGTTGCGCTCTGAAGAAGTTCAGTGATATAATACTCAAGTCACTGCGTTGCTAAGAGTCAGAGCACTCAAGTCAGTGCAGCTGACTTGCAAGCTCAGGCTCTTAACAAGGCAGTGACTCGAGAGACTGAACTCTCGAGTGCTAGCCTAAGCCTGTCAGTGAGATTGGTTCTCCCTGACTAAAATACTTAGCTAATTTCTTTTCAATCTTTCCAAGTACACTCAGTGAGCATACATTACAAATAATTAGCAAGTGCTTAAACAATAAACAACGCTCAGTTTAACGTGGTTCAGAGACTCAAGCTCTTACATCCACGGGCCTGATTAAACAGGAAATCCACTAACTTGGATTCTTGTTTTTAACGTGCCAAGGTGCACTTACAACTGGACTCACACCACTCCCTAGGCTGCCCCTCCTCACTGACTAACTTCCACCAACAAACCTAACTAGAGGGTTTTAGTTTCGGTTGGGTTTCTCCAACTAGGTGAGGTTTTCCTTTACAATGTGTTAGCCATAAGCTAAGATTAGGAAAACCTCTCTAAGCTATGAGTTACAAGTTGAACACTCATTTGGGTATATGTATGAACTTTAAAGTTCAGTGTACAAGGTGTGGAACGTGCCTCCTTATAACTCCCTTACAATGCACTAAACACTCACAACTTCACAGCTCGTAGGTGTTGATTTTTTTCTTATTTCACACCCTTACAATGAAGCTATGAGCTTGTAATTATAGTGTGGATTCAAATGTAACCGTTGGAGGAAATTACATTTGAATCCATACAATTAATGGTTTCAACCACTTTTCATGGAATGCGGCCTTTGTCAGTGTCAGAGTTGCTGCCTCGTGCTGATTGGTCCACGTGGCCTGGATTCACGGATCTTTGACTCAGTGGGTTGACCAAGACCCACTGACTTTAGGTAGCTTCCTCCTTCACTGACTGATGATCTTCAGTGGACTGAACGTCTTCAGTGTAGTTGTCCTTCAGAGACTGTTTGAAGATCATTCCAAGAACTTTGTCATAAGGCTAAATGACAAAGTTCCCTGACCACAGTAGCCTGACTCCTTCAGGGCCTACTTGGTACAGCACTAATCCTCCTGATCATGCTCTTCGCAGAGTGGTCCACCTGACTTAGTTTAGATCAGCCCGGTTTACACTCAGTGGGATATCCTTCAGGCTTCTCTTCTGATTCAGGTCTCTGGCATGGCTTCAGTCAGTTCTTCTTGATGTCATCTTGATATCCTCAGGCTGTGTTGCTGAGTTCCCCCTCGCTGAGTGTTCCCTCAACTGAGTTCTTCTCTACTGACAGCCTATTCTTACTGAGAAAAGACCTAGCCTGACCTGAAACAAAAGATACTATCCTGACTGCTTTCAAACCTATTACATGTTGTTTTGGAAAATCATCAAAACTAAAATATATCCTAACAATTTCCCCCTTTTTTATGATTCCAAAACTTCTAACCAAATGATTTTCTATTACAAGAATAATGTCAGAACACAAGTAATAGTTTGAAATATGCAGAAATTCCCATAGTTTAAAACATTTAATATCTATTTGGTTGACCATTTTTCTTAACAAAACTGGATCAGTGGTCATGTGAACAACCTGCTCTGATACCAATTGATGGTCCCGTTTTTTAATACCAAAATGGGAATTCAGGAAAAAAAAAATTTGGAGCACTTTGCGTTGCGCTCTGAAGAAGTTCAGTGATAGAATACTCAAGTCACTGCGTTGCTAAGAGTCAGAGCACTCAAGTCAGTGCAGCTGACTTGCGAACTCAGGCTCTTAACAAGGCAGTGACTCGAGAGACTGAACTCTCGAGTGCTAGCCTAAGCCTGTCAGTGAGATTGGTTCTCCCTGACTAAAATACTTAGCTAATTTCTTTTCAATCTTTCCAAGTACACTCAGTGAGCATACATTACAAATAATTAGCAAGTGCTTAAACAATAAACAACGCTCAGTTTAACGTGGTTCAGAGACTCAAGCTCTTACATCCACGGGCCTGATTAAACAGGAAATCCACTAACTTGGATTCTTGTTTTTAACGTGCCAAGGTGCACTTACAACTGGACTCACGCCACTCCCTGGGCTACCCCTCCTCACTGACTAACTTCCACCAACAAAACTAACTAGAGGGTTTTGGTTTCAGTTGGGTTTCTCCAACTAGGTGAGGTTTTCCTTTACAATGTGTTAGCCTTAAGCTAAGATTAGGAAAACCTCTCTAAGCTATGAGTTACAAGCTGAACACTCATTTGTGTATATCTATGAACTCTAAAGTTCAGTGTACAAGGTGTGGAACGTGCCTCCTTATAACTCCCTTACAATGCACTAAACACTCACAACTTCACAGCTCGTAGGTGTTGATTTTTTTCTTATTTCACACCCTTACAATGAAGCTATGAGCTTGTATTTATAGTGTGGATTCAAATGTAACTGTTGGAGGAAATTACATTTGAATTCATACAATTAATGGTTTCAACCACTTTTCTTGGAATGCGGCCTTTGTCAGTGTCAGAGTTGCTGCCTCGTGCTGATTGGTCCACTTTGCCTGGATTCACGGATCTTTGACTCAGTGGGTAGACCAAGACCCACTGACTTTAGGTAGCTTCCTCCTTCACTGACTGATGATCTTCAGTGGACTGAACGTCTTCAGTGTAGTTGTCCTTCAGAGACTGTTTGAAGATCATTCCAAGAACTTTGTCATAAGGCTAAATGACAAAGTTCCCTGACCACAGTAGCCTGACTCCTTCAGGGCCTACTTGGTACAGCACTGATCCTCCTGATCATGCTCTTCGCTGAGTGGTCCATCTGACTTAGCTTAGATCAGCCCGGTTTACACTCAGTGGGACATCCTTCAGGCTTCTCTTCTAATTCAGGTCTCTGGCATGGCTTCAGTCAGTTCTTCTTGATGTCATCTTGATATCCTCAGGCTGTGTTGCTGAGTTCCCCCTCGCTGAGTGTTCCCTCAACTGAGTTCTTCTCTACTGACAGCCTATTCTTACTGAGAAAAGACCTAGCCTGACCTGAAATAAAAGATACTATCCTGGCTGCTTTCAAACCTATTACATGTTGTTTTGGAAAATCATCAAAACTAAAATATATCCTAACAGCTTTGTGTTTGCGTAAAAACCTCGATTGGCATTCTTGATTGATATGACTAAGTCAGTTACTCAGACGTGGGGTTGAGATTAATCCCTGAATTCGAAAGGTTTTGAAATGAAGGGCCAGGATTAATCTCAGTTTTAATCAATTACCTATGTTAGTCATATTCCGTATAAAACGGACACGTATATGAAAAAGTAAGCGAGGCATTAAATGCTCCATTGCGCGTGGGTTTAAATATGAAAAGGTGCGCTTTTAATGAAAACGGAATGCTTTTAATAAAGATTTTCAGGACGATGGACTTAGGGAGACGCTTGGAATTCATAAGAGTCAGGATAGAACTCATACCTGTCAGGGAGATATTGTAGCACCCTGATACCTCGCTGAGTCGAGTCTAGCCTGAGTTCCCCCTAGAACCCTACACTGACTGCTCTCCCGGATCTAAGAGTCCTAACTCCACTGACAGTTCCATAAACCTTGCTTCAGCCAGAGGCTTGGTCAAGATGTCAGCTCTTTGCCTGTCAGTGTGAATCTTCTCCATCCTAATATCTTTCTTCTCCACATGATCACGAATGAAGTGATGCCTAATATCCACATGCTTGCACCTTGTGTGAAGCACTGGGTTCTGAGTAATTGCTATTGCACTATTGTTGTCACAATAGATTGGAACCTCATTAGCAAATACTTGGTAGTCCCTCAACTGTTGCCTCAACCATAAAATCTGAGCACAACAACTACCTGCAACCATATACTCAGCCTCAGTTGTGGATGTAGCCACTGAATTCTGCTTCTTACTAAACCACGAGATCAACTTACTCCCCAAAAACTGACATGTCCCTGAGGTTGATTTCCTATCAATCCTACAACCTCCATAATATGCATCTGAATAACCTGTCAGTTCTAAGTTGTCATCTGAAGGATACCATAGTCCCATATTGACTGTCCTTTTAAAATACTTAAGTATCCTCTTAGCAGCCTCCAAATGACTTCTTTTGGGATCAGACTGATACCTAGCACACACACCAACTGCAAACGTAATGTCAGGCCTACTTGCAGTCAGGTACAACAAAGAACCTATCAGCCCTCGATACTCAGACTGATTTACTGAAGTCCCTTCAGTGTTAGGATACATCTTCCAATTTGTGTTCATAGGGATCCTGGCTGGATTGCTGTTCTGAACACCAAACTTATGAATCAAGTCTCTTGTATACTTGACCTGATTAATGAAGATACCTTGATCAGTCTGCTTAACCTGCAATCCTAAGAAGAAGTTCATCTCTCCCATCATTGACATCTCAAATTTACCAGTCATCAACTTAGAGAATTTCTCACAGAGATGATATTTTTGTGATCCAAATATTATGTCATCCACATAAATCTGGACTAAGAGAATGTCATCACCTTCAGTGATCCTGAACAGTGTCCTATCCACAGTTCCCTTCTTGAACCCATGGTCTGTCAGGAATTGAGAGAGGGTATCATACCAAGCTCTTGGTGCTTGCTTAAGTCCATAGAGTGCTTTCTTCAAATGGTATACTCTATCTCCAACCTCAAACCCGGGAGGTTGTTCAACATATACCTCTTCATTGAGTACACCATTCAGGAAGGCACTCTTGACGTCCATTCGATACACCTTAAACTTCTTATATGTTGCATATGCAAGGAACAACCTGATAGCTTCCAACCTAGCCACTGGAGCAAAAGTCTCATCATAGTCTATTCCCTCAGATTGACAATACCCTTTTGCAACCAGTCTAGCCTTGTTCCTTACCACAACACCATTTTCATCCTTCTTGTTCTTGAAGACCCACTTGGTACCAATTACACCTTGATGCCTAGGTCTATCCACCAGTTCCCAAACCTGATTCCTTGTGAACTGATTCAACTCCTCTTGCATGGCAATGATCCAGTTCGAGTCAGTGAGAGCTTCTTCAATGTTCTGAGGCTCTTGCTCAGAGAGAAAGCAACAGAACAATGCACTCTCACCATGGAACTGTCTGGTCCTGACTCCCTCAGTTGGATCACCAATGATTTGATCAATGGGATGATCCTCTAGCCATGTTCTTTTTCCAGGAGTTGTTCCTGAAGTACCTGCAATGTTAGTGTCTACATGCTCATAAAATTCAGGAAATTGAACAGAAGGGGATGATCCTGGGTCTATACCAAAGGGATTAACAAGCTCAATGTCAGGGACATTGATCCCCCCTTGATGAGGTGACTCAGGAACCGTCTCAGCTGCGACAGCATCTTCATAGACGGTACTTACCTCAGGTTGAGCCTGTTCCTCAGTCTGAGGCTCAACAATCCCTGATGTGTTGGGCTTAGGAGTGGCACTTGATTCATCATCCTGATCATCATCATCGTCCCCTCTTGGAATTGGCACAGTTTTGACCTTTGGATCAGGTTGAATCCTTAAGCTTAGCCTTGTCACTCTTTTTGTGACCTCCTCAGTGTTAGGATTCAACACTTTTACCCTATAATCATTAGCAGATTCATAAAAAACAACATGAGGTGATTCTTCCACAACAAGGGTTCTACAATTGTAAACCCTGAAGGCTTTACTAACTTCAGAATATCCTAAGAATATTCCTTCATCAGATTTGCTATCAAAGGCTTTCAGTTGGGTCTTCCCATTGTTGAGGATGAAGCACTTACAACCAAATACATGAAAATAAGAAATACGAGGTTTTCTCTTATTCCATGTCTCATATGGGGTCTGTGCATGTTGTTTGTTCAGTATGGATCTGTTCTGAGTGTAGCATGCAGTGTTGATTGCCTCAGCCCAGAATTTCTTGGGCAATCTTGACTCAGCCAGCATGGTCCTTGCAGCTTCCTTCAGTATCATGTTCCTTCTTTCAGCGACACCATTCTGTTGTGGGGTTCTAGCTGCAGAAGTCTCATGAGTTATACCAAGTTCATTACAAAAGTCAGAAATATATGAATTTATAAATTCAGTGCCCTTGTCAGATCTGATCTTAGTAATGGACTGATTCTTCTCATTGCTGAGTCTCCTGAGCAACTCTGGAAGCTTCACCTGTGTTTCCTTATTATTCAACAAGAAAATAACCCAAGTATATCTAGAATAATCATCAATAACCACAAGGGTATATTTTCCACCATTCATACTCACAGGTGTTATGGGACCAAATAAATCCATGTGCAAGAGCTGAAGTATCCTGACAGTGGAATGAGAAGCTTTCTCTTTGAATGACGCTCTGACCTGCTTCCCTTCCTGACAAGCTTTGCACACATGATCTTTGCTAAAAACTTCATTAGGTAGACCTTCAACAAGTGACTGTCTAGAAATTTTGTTAAGAATCTTGAAGTTCAGGTGGCTTAATCTTTTATGCCATAACCAACTGAGCTCTAGAGAGCTTTTAGCAACAAAACAAGCATTAGGAATAGTGCTTCTCTAATCAGCGAGATAAATGTTACCTTTCCTGATACCTGATAGAAGCACTGAAACCTTTGTCACAGAATTGACTTACTGACAACAGGTTATGCTTCAGTCCTTCCACAAAGGACACATTTTCCACTCTGACTGTACCTATTATTAAAACACCAAAACCTTTAGTAACACCTTTTGAGTTATCACCAAAGGTTACCTGTGGACCATCTTTAGCTTGATATTCTTGGAGAAGACTCTTCATTCCAGTTATGTGCCTTGAGCAACCACTGTCTAGGTACCAAACAGCTTTGATTGAGTCTCCTCTCCTCTTGTTGTGATCCACAGTCGCCTGCAAGCAAATCAGGCTTTAGGTACCCATTGGGTGTTGGGTCCTATCGTGTCAGCTGTACCCTTCGGGATCCAGACTTGCTTAACAACCCTGATTACCTCAGAGTGGTAAATCTGTCTCCCTGAAACATCGACATACACAACTTTCTTCTTCTTTGCCTGAGAGGAAGATGGTGTATGTGTGCTAGACTTAGGCTTCTCAGGAGCCTGAGTGGGTGCCTTTTGGGCTGGCTTCCTGTTCTTCCTAGGTCTGGGTGCAGCAGGTCTTGGGCCTTATTCTTGATAAGGGCCCTGTGTTCTATTCCCCCTAGGCAAGTGAGGGAATGGAAAACAGTTAAAGGCCTAAGGATGCCAAAACCATGGGGGTGTCATCATGTTTGGCCTTCCCTGTTGGTATTGCCACGCATGATGGTACCCTCGCTGGCCAGTCTGAGAGCTCTTGGCCTGAGTCTTCCTCTGCTTTCGCTGAGGTTTTCCTTGACCTGAGCTCTCAGGGGCCTCCCTAGGTTGCTTTGCCTTTCCCTTGGGTTTTGGCTTAGCTACCTTGGGGGCAACCCTGACTGTGTCAACAGTTTCCTTGCCCTTATCAGTTTGACGGGCCTGGAGTACAACCTTGGGTGCACTCTGGCCTGCCTAAACAAATACCCTCTCAGTGTCGCTCCCTGAAGCAACATGAGACTGACCTTGTGAGGATTTCTTAGGAACATAACCAAGTCCCTTTTTCTCATTCCCAAGCATCTGGCTGCTATTTATTTCCTCTTTAGCCACTGAGGATTTATTCATTGCTGCAACCTTTTTCTTGAGAGAGTCCTCACTCTTTTTCAGGATTTCATGTCTGGTAAAGAGGTCATCAAACTTACTCTTAAGTACTTTCAGTTCTTCCTTCCTGACCAACTCCTCATCAGCTAGTTCCTTCAGAATTTTCTCTCTTGGGAGACGCTCAGCATTGATTAAATCAATCTCCTGAGTTAGTCTCACAATCTGAGCTGATTCTTTAAGGTCAGACTGAGTGAGTTGTTCATTCAGGTTTTGAACCTCAGTACTCAATTTCTTGTTCTCCTCTACCAAGAAGACATTAGTTTCCTGCAGTCTGGAGAAATCAACCATCAATTGATCCAGACAGATCTGAAGGTTCATTTCTCTAACTGACTCTGAGCTTAGCTCAGGATTTCGACCAGTGTAGGAACCACATACAGAGTTAGATGTTACCTCAGGTTCCTCCATTGCCATAAGGCAGACATCATCGTACTCATCATCAGAAAAGAGTTCAGGTGACCTCTCATCAGGACCATCAGAGTCAGTTGCATCCTCAGCGAGCATGGCTCTCCGGTCAGCAAATCTCTGGTCTCTCTTGGCCCTCCTATCCTCTCTTTCCCTTGCACTCAGCTTCGGATAATCATACTGATAGTGTCAGCTCTTGTTACAGTTGTAACATGTTGGTTGCTCATCTCCTCTTTCTCTGCTTGGTTCAGGGTTCCTCCTTGAGTCAGGTTCCCTCTGTCTTGATGAGCTTTCAGTCTTCCCTGAGTGCTTGTCATCATGAGTACGTCTCTGTTCATCTCGACGATCGGGCTTTGGATCTGAATATCTTCTTTCTTCGCCACGATCTCTCCTCTGGTCAGTGTTTCTCCTTTCCTCATATCCCATCTCTCAGGAAGGGCATTCAGGATCTTTGAAGCAACATCTCTCTTTGGGACATCTTTGTCCAGCATCACCAACTCATTCATCAACTTGATGAATCTTGACTCCATCTGATCGATTGTCTCATCAGGCAACATCTCGAACGCTTCGAACTTCTGAATGGCAATGTTTCTCTTGTTCTCCTTTATCTTCCCTGACCACTCGCACATCCTGGTCAGCTCATCCCAAACCTCCTTTGTCGTCTTTAAATTCATCAGTCTTGCTGACTCCTCGAAAGGCACCGTATACAAGATGATATTTCTGGCCACATTGTCAAGCCCCATCATCTTGATCTCATCAGTGGTCATATCCTTCCTTTCCTTAGGAATGGGTACACCAATATCAAGATCATCATAACCTCTTCCTCTGGTGTTGGGAACAGTGATCTTGATCGGTCCTTCCCTGAGAACTCGCGGCATCTGGTCATGGATGGCATCTAGATGTGCTTCTAATCTGAACTTCCAATAGATAAAGTTACATATAGAGAATTCAGGTAACGAAGCTTCAAGTCTCCTCGAAGTCATGATGATGCAAGTTTTATGAAAAGCAAACTCAGATCTGTTCAGTGACCACCAACAGTTTCTCCTCTGAAACTATTAGTATTCAAAGTCAGTGGTCTTTTGAACCACTGCTCTGATACCACTTGTTGGTCCCGGTACAAGACTGAGGAATACGTGTATGGGGGGGGGGAATACATGTATGCCAATTTTTCAAACTTAAAACCTGACTGAGTTCCCTTTACTCAGAGTGGTAAAGAACTAGGAGCTGATAACACACCTACTGACTACACTTGGTGCGGGTCAGTTGGCTAACTATCAGTTCAAGTTCAGTGCGGAAATGCATGAGCCCTGATAGTTTAAAGTCTGTTTAGTTTGCTTTCTGAAAAACTTGTTTTACTCAAAACTGAATAGTGATTAGTAGGGCAGTGCTCTTTTTAAGGATCAGGCTGATTGATTCAAGCCTGATAAACCGAATGCAATGAATGAATATGTAATATAGCAAGCATGCACAATATCAAAGCAATAAGAACACAGAGAGTTTAACGTGGTTCAGAGACTCAAGCTCCTACGTCCACGACCTGATTTAACAGGAAATCCACTCAAGGGATTCTTGTTTTTAACGTGCCAAGGTGTACCAAGACCAGCTAACCTCACTGATCTATACAACTCCACTTACTAACTCACTAACTGACTTACTCCCAACAAACCTAACTTAGGGTTTTGGTTTCAGTTTGGATTCCAACTAGGTTGAGATTATCCTTACAAGGCAAAGCTATGCTAATGATTGGATAATCTCTCTAAGCTTAAGATAATGCTAGTTCGCTCTTTGGAATACAGAATAACTCTCAGTAACTAAAAAACACTTGGGAAATTTAGATGGTTTCGAGTGCTTCTTCTAAGACTGAATGCTTTGAGTGCTTGAGAGCTTGAGTAATTTATGGCTTGGAAATTTCCCGTAACCTTGAATGGGTTCAAGGCCTTCTGTATTTATAGGTGATTTGAAAAACTATCCGTTGGAGAGATAGCCTTTCTTGTCAACTATGTAGAGTGGCTTCAAACGGACATATCTTCATGCAGCAGCCGTCCTTGCATGGATTTGGTAGTTGCATTAAATGCACATTAAATGCTTGCCCGTTGAATATGCAGTCTAAAATCAGTCTTCTTGTCAGGTTCCGTACGTGCGTGTTCTTCCCGGATTGGTCCACGTCATCAGGTTGGTGAGAATGTCGGAACTTATTCCTGAGCTTCAGGCTTGTCTTATTAAGTTCATTTTGTCTTGAGCTCATCGGTCTTGTCCTGACGCTGACATTCCTTTTGCATTGCTTGGCTCTACTCCAAGTCTTTCCCATTAACTCAGTTTCATCCTGTTCCCTTCAGGACTGAGTTAGTGATGACCTCAGGGTCATACTCTTCATCACTGAGACTTACTCAGCCAGCTTAGGAGACTGCCATAAGTTCAGGATGGTAAACTTCGTCTTCAGGCTCTGAGTCTTGATTGTCATCAGCAAGTGCTCCTCTTACTGAGTACCTGTGAAGTGTAAAATGACTAAGTACAAATCCTAACCAAGACTAGCCTGACAAACAATTGCAAACATCTTTTCAGGGGCTTTGGGATCTTAATCAAAACTGTCAATGTCCCAACAGAAGGGTTATGGAACCAGAAGCTGATAGAATTTTAGGCCAAGCACGAGGAGCTGGGAAAAGTCCTGAAGAAGGCTTCAGAGGACTTCCTTACCCAAGAAAAGACAAACGTCCTGATAGATGAAAAGTTGGCTCAGTTTGTACAGTTTGGACAAACAGCTGGGGCAACTCTGTTGATCACTGCTCAACCCAAGTGAAGGCTATTAGTCATGATCAGATGAAGTTAAACATCTCGATTGCTGAGTATATGATTAATGTCGAAAAGGGGAAAAAGAGAGTTAGTGCAAAAGACATGAAGAAGGATCCCAAAACAAGATGCAGATAATTCTTGAGACCCCAGAGTTCGAAAGAGGGCAACAGCTCAAAAACACCATGAAGAAGGTAAATGTTGAAGCCCAGAAAATTGCTGATGCCAAGAAGGGAAATGAGGTTCCCTCAGAAGACATGTCAAAATTCAAGGAAGCCCATGAGAAGGAGAAGAAGGAGAAAGCTGCTCAAAAGGGGGAATCAACAAAGAGGAAGGCTACTGATGTTCTCTCAGCGGAGGTGGCTAAAAGAACAAGATCCTCAGGAAGGTTGGCTGCAAAGTCAACTGACGACTCAGTAGAGATACTTCCTATCTTAAACCCTGAACCCATCTCTTCTGAAATACCCAAATCTGCCCTCACAAGAGTTACTGAGCTCACTGAACTAATCAAGGAAGCTGGAGGTATGAATGAGAGAGCTATGAGATTAACTGCTCAACAACAAGAGAGGAGAGATAAGGTTGTTGGGAAAATGGAGACTATTACAGAGTTAGCTGAGAGAAAGAAGAAGGAAAGACTAACCACCTTTGATAAGACTACTTCAAAGAAATTCAGGAATAGTTATCAAAGGTGGGCTGCAAAGCTGAAGAAAGACAAGGTGGCTCCTTCAAAGGCCCAATTCCCTCATCATAATACTTGGGTTCCCAAGAAGCTGAATGATGCTTGGGAAACTGCAAAGATGGAGTTTGTGTGCTCATTTTATGTCAGCGGAGAATTGGGAAAGAAAAATGCTCAAGATTTGTTTAATGACTGGTTATTCGAGACTTACCCAAAGCTCTATCCTGAGATAAGTGAAGCCTGGAATGACAAGTTTCCAAATCATGCCTTGAAGGCTCCTGAGCCAATCTGACTTGAAGCGAATTACACTAACTTCTACTAATCGCTTACCCGCAAGCGGACGGGTTCACTGTAGTATAAGTACGTATAATGACCAAGTAGTATTGAACCCAATGGATGGAGTGTATGCGAATAGATCCCTGAAGATCTATGCATTGTAGTTAATATGAGTGTAGTGTTTTTGGATTTTTGGAAAGATTAATTAAAAGACTAAATTAAACTAAGTAAACAAAAATACTAAGAAGACGAATTAACTAAAGGTTGTGTTCTAATGAGAGATGGTGATGCTTAAGATAGGAATCCCTACGTATACTAACGGAGCAGGTACATAATCAGAATAACTGTGACACACAAGAATTAACCTAAGTCTAAGAATGCAAGGTGGAAGCTCAAGATTCTAAACCCTAATACTTTACCCTAACACTCGACTTCACTAATCTACTAACAATTTAATAGATTGTGCTTAATTAATGAGACCCTAATTTAACTAAGGTGATGCGGTCGTCCTCCTTCGCTAAACCGGTAAATGAATTAACCCTTCCTAAACCTTCTCGTTAAGACTACTAATTGTTATTGAGTGATGCGGTCGTCCTCTCTCTAACACTTTCATACGAAACTCAAAGGTAAAGTTAAGATTAATTATAAGAATTCATTAATCAAGAGAATTAAAACTAACGTCACGAATTACCCTAATTACGTACCCACAACCTACTTCTACGAGTTCATCCTACCCTAAGCATACAAGGGTTTTAGCCGGACATGGCTTTAACAAACATAAAAGCAATAGAAGAAACAACGAACATAAACATAATGAGTTGAACGAAGAAAATAAGAAAAAGAAAATAAATACTAAAAACTGAAATTTAATTAACTAAAACGAAGTTTCAAAGCGTTTAAAGTAATAAAGCTAATGAAAAGAAACTAAGAAACGAAAAGTACTTAAGAATTCATATGAAAAACCTCAACAAAACGTAAGTAAACTTGCTTCTCTCCTTCCTCTCCAAAAACTAAATCTAAATCTCGTGTGTGTGTCATGTCGTCCTTCAAAACGTGTTTGGAAGAGGTATATATAGGTACTGGGTCGAAACGGGATCTCATGGGCCGAAAAACAAACTTTGGAAAATAGGCCTCGGAGGCGCTCGAGCTGTCCCGGTCGAGCGGGGCGCTCGAGCCGTGTTGGTCGAACAGATTCACGGTCGAATGAGGCGCTCGAGCCGTGTTGGTCGAGCGGTTAACGTGGTCGAATGATACGCTCGAGCTGTGCCCCTCGAGCGGCAAAAATGTTCTGTAAGTTTGGAGTGCTCGACCTACATTGCTCGAGCGAGGTGCTCGAGTGATTGTGCTCGAATGGCCTTCCTTCCTTGCAACTAACACTTTTCTTCTCACGTACTAATACCAATCGTATTTCTTCGATATCTTCTCATCCGGGCATCCGTTTGAGTCGATTCAAAGTCCTACGAACTCCGTTTTTCGTCATCGATTCACCTATGAGTATCAAAGAGACAAATTCATCAATGTATAGAAATAGTACTCATTTGGCTCTAAAAACTCAATAAAATCGACCAAAACTAGGGCGTTTCTAGCTACGAATCATGACAATTTCACGCCTAATCAACCCCCCCAAACTTACCATATTGCTTGTCCTCAAGTAATGAAATAATAAGTCAAGTGAAATTGTTAGGGATGAGTCAAAGAATCAATCATGCAAGCTAATGTACTCGAGCTTCAAAAATCAATCACCCGTATACTCACTCACTTTCCTTTATCATACTTATGCAACAATAACAAGAAACACCAAGATCAAGCATGGATGTGCACTCAACGATGTGTTTCGCTCCCTCACAAGTGTATATCAATGATTAAGGGACTCACTCAAACAATCAATCACTCAAATTGGCAGCCATAGGCTTGTAAGTGCTCTTAACTTCGACCGTACTCTAGAAATCAATGCCGAATCAAAAAGGACTTTTCTCAAGGTTGTAATGTAGGCTCTTTGGACAGGTGGGAATCAATATGGTAAAGTGACTCAAGTGAATGGAGAATAAAAAATCAAACTTTGGCACTTCGAGATTAGGAACAGACTACTTCAAACATATTCAATCAACACTCTTTCAATTCCATACCCTCAACACTTCAATTTTTTTTTAACTCTTTTCACTTTTTTTTTCAATCACTTCACTTTTTTTTTTCGCACAAACACATGAGCTCATTTTTTCTTTTGCTCATTCTCAATTTTTTTTCTTTCCCACAACTCATAACTTCATCACACCTTCTTCTCATATTCACTCAACAAACAACCTTTTCCTTTTTCAACTCAATTCGATCCCTTCACATTCACACTTCCCTATTCTCCACTCAAATTGGGACAAAAAGGCTTAGGAATTGGAATAGTGTTCATATGTGCTAGCAAATAAAATAGGTTTTAGGCTCAAATGGGCTAACAAGGGATCAATGTCATTGGTAAGGAAAATTTTGGCTAAGTGACTCAATAAAATCAAAGATGGCCTAAGATCCTATTCGGCATATCAAACTAGACACAATCAAGAAGCAAGAGCACACGCAAGTTCTAGCATCCTCTACGGTGACGATCCACTCACAAACGAAGAGATCAAGTAATGCATCAAAATCTCATAAGGCTCAACTCTCACGGCTTTCACATCCATGCTAGTCCTAGTGAATTCTCACAATCATCACACAAGCACTCAGAAGGAAAATTTGTAAGCATACGGGTTCTCTCTCAAATCAACTCTAACTCAATACTCACACAATAAACTCCTAACTCAAATCCACAAATCATCAACTTATCAAATCATACTCAAAGATAGCAACCAACAAGCAGAAGGTAGTTGATAGGCATGAAATATGCAATAGCGAATCAAATCAAAATCACCCCAAGGAGTATCTCAACAATCCAATAATCAATCAAACTCTCAACTTAAAGATAAGGGCGTGCATGCATGTGCAATGTAACAAGAAACGTAAAAAAACTCCACCCCCCCAAACTTCGACCTTGCTAGAGGTCTAAGTTTGGGGTTGTGGGTTACCTCAACCAAATAATTCAATTTCTCTCAATAGCTTTGCACACTCCCTTGCTTGAGTTGGTTCCTTCAATCTCCACTTCTTTGGTACTCCATGATACCTTTACTCCTTTAGAGACAAGCCTACAAAATAAAACTCTCAAGTACGAGGTTAAACATACGACTCAAAATAACTCCCTAATAACTAAAAAAAACTCAAAGCAAATAAAAAAAATAATGGGTTGCCTCCCATTCAGCGCTATTTTTAAGGTCCTCATGCCGGACCGAGCTCAAAGGAGCTTATGGGACATCATACTCAAATTTACCTCCCTCACTCTCATAAGAGCGGTGTTTGAATTTCTTTCCTTGTTGTCCCTCCATCATGAGCTCTTTTGCTTTCTTCTCATTCTCAAGTGGTATAGGTCTCAACTCCTTCTTTCCTTTATCTGGAGGGGTCTTACTAAATAATTTCTTGAATTTTGACTTCTTCTTCTTAACTCCCCCTTTTCCCTCTAGCTGGACCACGTCCACTTTCTTCACCTCTTCGTCCTTCAACTTCTTCACTTTATCCCTATCAAAATAATCAAGATCATAATGCTCATGGGTTAAATAATCAAGTGAAGGACTAACAAAATCATGAGTATGAGAAGGATTAGGGATAGAAGGTGTGTCTTCAACACGAGGATCAATGGCATCCATGCAATACAAACTCTCATCCTCCTTCGGGTGCTTCATGGCTTCATATAGGGAAATCTTCACTTCTTGATCATCAACCTTCAATGTAATCTTCCCATTTGCCACGTCTAGCACCATCCCCGCTGTAGCTAAGAACGGTCTTCCCAAGATCAGGGGCACGTGCTCATCTTCCTCCATCTCTAGCACTACAAAGTCGGCTGGAAAAATGTGATCTCCAACTCTCACTAGGACGTCTTCAACCACACCTTGAGGTCGAGTAATAAACCGGTCGGCAAGTTGAAGCGTCATCATTGTGGGTTGAAGTTCACCACCTTCCAACTTCTTGAAAAGTGACAAGGGCATGAGATTGATGCTCGCCCCTAAATCACATAGCGCTCCTTTCTTGATCCCGTTCCCAATGTCACATAGGATTGTGAAGCTCCCGGGATCCTTCAGCTTCGGTGGAAGCGCCTTGTGCACTAATGCACTCACCTCGTGGTTCAGCTGCACCAACTTCGGCTCATCCACTCGCCGTCTTTTCGCAATCAAGTCCTTCAGAAACTTTGCATAATGCGGCATCTGTTCCAAAGCATCATAAAAAGAAATGTTAATGTGAAGTTGTTTAAAAACATCAAGAAATTTTGTAAATTTTTCATCAAGCTTCTTTTTCATGAAGCGCTGTGGATATGGGACGGGTATCACAGATTTGGGTACCCCCATTCATCTCTTTCTGTTTCTTTCACTTTATCCCTTGATTCCTTTGCCTTTTTCCATTTAGGAACTCTCTCAATCTCCTCACTTTCCTTGCCCTTCTGGGACTCATCCATATCTTTATGCTTCTCAATCCCTTCACTTTCAATCCCCTTCTCAACAGTAACACCTCCATCTTTCTTGTGTTCTCTTTCTCCCATCTCAACTTCCCCTTGGGGCGTCTCAGAATCAGCAGGCATCTGAGGACCTTCATAGTTGGTTCCACTTCTAAGCTGGATCGCCTTGCAATGCTCTTTCGGGTTCCCCTCCGGCATGGAAGGATATTTTCCCGGCTCTCTATTCACCATCTTTGCAATCTGGCTCATCTGGAACTCTATAGAAGTGAACCTTCGATTGTTCTCTTGTTGAGTTCTAGTCCACTCAACGTTCATCTTTTGGAGCTCTTGATCACGTTGATTACCCTTCTTATGCAACTCTTTCACATCGTACTCCAAGGATGACAACCGCTTGCTACCTTCCTCCACCTTCTGAAGAATAGCTCTCAACATCTCCTCGGTCGATGCACCGCCTTCTCCACCCGGAGGCTTTGAACCTGGGTCAACACCTGCAGGAACAGTAATACCAGCTTTTGGGTTAGCATAAGAAAAGTTCTCATTCTTCCTCCATGTGTTTTGAGGAGGCTGCTGTCCTCCTTGAACTCCTTTTGTGTTCCTCCATTGATTTTGAGGTGGCTGAGGGCCTGGAGGTACAAATGGCTGACCATAAGAAGGTCTTCCAAACTGATTTCCACCTTGGTAGCCATTCTGATTGTAATACGGACCTCCCATGTAATTGGCTACCTCTTGTTGTCCGCTTGGTTGGTCTACTCTCTCATTCTCTACTGCATGCTCTCCAACCAAATTCTTCCCCAACTCGAGGTTGTTGATCTTCTCCATCATGGCCATCAACAGCCTTCTCGTTCCTTCACCCTCTTCAACCTGATGAACTCTTTGAAAATCTGAGTCTCCATTCCAAGCCCCGGCATTCGTGACAATGTTGTCAACGATCTCTCTACACCTCTCTATGCCTTGATTCAGGAATGCTCCTCCCGCACAAGCGTCTAAATGGTCTTGCCCCGCCTTGTTGGCACCACTGTAGAAGAATGCCATAATATCTCCCTCATTGTACCCATGCCGCGGGCACTCGATCAACATATTTGAGTATCTCTCCCACGCTTGACGTAGGTCCTCTCCTTGCTTCTGGCGGAAGGAAGAGATCTCAATCCTAGCCTTGATCGTCCTAGATGGAGGGTAGAATCGCTCGAGGAACAGACGCTCGAGCTCGGCCCAAGTGGTAATACCTCCCCGCAAAAGCGTATTATCGTACCACTCTTTGGCTATTCCCGTCAATGAGAATGGGAACAGCCTAAGCCTCTTGGCATCTTCAGACATGCCATTATAATTAAATGTGGAGGCTATCATGAGAAAGCTCCTCAAGTGTGTATGAGGATTCTCCTTCCCGATCACCCCCTTGAACTGGTTCTCTGTAAGCAGCTTTAAAATTCCTGGGGAAATCGAGAAGTTGTTCGCCTCAACAGGTGGTAAAGCCACTCCATCGTAGTACCTCTGCGGTTGTGCCGCGAACCTGCCCCGAATAGCCATATTATGATCTGCGTTCTGGGGCACAGGCTGAGGAGCAACAGGTGGTGCTGGTACTTGTTGAACTGGAGGTGGTTGGTACACAGGTGGTGGATGATATGGGTATGGTGGATAAGGGTATGGTGGGTATGGGTAATGTTGGTATATTGGGTTGTTGAAAGGGTTATTTGGGTTTTGTGGGTAAGCAGGGTTGTTCAGAGGATTATGGACAAAATTCTGAGCTAGATTGATGACGTTTTGTGCACCCGGGTTTTGGCTCTGACTATCCCCTAATGGATCTTGGTTCTTACTAGTGTTGCCCTCAGTGTCGTCAACCCGGTTCAACCCCTGGTTAAACTCATTCTCGGCATCTTCCAACTCATTATTGATGTCCATTGGTTCTTTCCCCAAGTCGGCCGCGTTCATCCTTCTCAAGAAGGCTCGGTTTCTCCTTGCTATTGTCTCAGGATCTGCAGGTAACCTCTCTTCGCTCGTATTGCCTTGTGAGCGTGTTTTCATAAACCTGAAACACTAGCAGAAGGATCAAAACGCAACTGCCTAATGAATGGAAATAAAGATAAAACAGAAAATAAATCACCCACTACTAACTACTAAGCTATCGACAAGTCCTATTCAAAAAGCATACAACGCCATCCCCGGCAACGACGCCATTGACTTGAAGCGAATTACACTAACTTCTACTAATCGCTTACCCACAAGCGGACGGGTTCACTGTAGTATAAGTACGTATAATGACCAAGTAGTATCGAACCCAAGGGATGGAGTGTATGCGAATAGATCCCTGAAGATCTACGCGTTGTAGTTAATATGAGTGTATTGTTTTTGGATTTTTGGAAAGATTAATTAAAAGACTAAATTAAACTAAGTAAACTAAAATACTAAGAAGACGAATTAACTAAAGGTTGTGTTCTAATAAGAGATGGTGATGCTTAAGATAGGAATCCCTACGTATACTAACGGAGCATGTACATAATCAGAATAACTGTGAGACACAAGAATTAACCTAAGTCTAAGAATGCAATGTGGAAGCTCAAGATTCTAAACCCTAATACTTTACCCCTAACACTCGACTTCACTAATCTACTAACAATTTAATAGATTGTGCTTAATTAATGAGACCCTAATTTAACTAAGGTGATGCGGTCGTCCTCCTTCGCTAAACCGGTAAATGAATTAACCCTTCCTAAACCTTCTCGTTAAGACTACTAATTGTTATTGAGTGATGCGGTCGTCCTCTCTCTAACACTTTCATACGAAACTCAAAGGTAAAGTTAAGATTAATTATAAGAATTCATTAATCAAGAGAATTAAAACTAACGTCACGAATTACTCTAATTACGTACCCACAACCTACTTCTACGAGTTCATCCTACCCTAAGCATACAAGGGTTTTAGCCGGACATGGCTTTAACAAACATAAAAGCAATAGAAGAAACAACGAACATAAACATAATGAGTTGAACGAAGAAAATAAGAAACATGAACTAGGGTTTTAAAAGAAAATAAATACTAAAAACTGAAATTTAATTAACTAAAACGAAGTTTCAAAGCGTTTAAAGTAATAAAGCTAATGAAAAGAAACTAAGAAACGAAAAGTACTTAAGAATTCGTAAGAAAAACCTCAACAAAACGTAAGTAAACTTGCTTCTCTCCTTCCTCTCCAAAAACTAAATCTAAATCTCGTGTGTGTGTCAAGTCGTCCTTCAAAACGTGTTTGGAAGAGGTATATATAGGTATTGGGTCGAAACGGGATCTCATGGGCCGAAAAACGAACTTTGGAAAATAGGCCTCGGAGGTGCTCGAGCTGTCCCGGTCGAGCGGGGCGCTCGAGCCGTGTTGGTCGAACAGATTCACGGTCGAATGAGGCGCTCGAGCCGTGTTGGTCGAGCGGTTAACGTGGTCGAATGATGCGCTCGAGCAGTGCCCCTCGAGCGGCAAAAATGTTCTGTAAGTTTGGAGTGCTCGACCTACGTTGCTCGAGCGAGGTGCTCGAGTGATTGTGCTCGAATGGCCTTCCTTCCTTGCAACTAACACTTTTCTTCTCACGTACTAATACCAATCGTATTTCTTCGATATCTTCTCATCCGGGCATCCGTTTGAGTCGATTCAAAGTCCTACGAACTCCGTTTTTAGTCCTCGATTCACCTATGAGTATCAAATAGATAAATTCAATAATGTATAGAAATAGTACTCATTTGGCTCTAAAAACTCAATAAAATCGACCAAAACTAGGGCGTTTCTAGCTACGAATCATGACAATTTCACGCCTAATCACAATCACCTACTGGCCTCCACAAGATGCAACTGGAGCAATTAATAGAGAATGGATCACAGAAGAATGGGTGTCCTTGTGTGAGCATCTAGGTCTCAGGGGACATTCAAAAGAAGTCAAGGAGAGGAAAAATGACTTGAAGATTCGAGTCTTCAAGCAATATAGGCTTGAACCTTTATTTGAGTCCATCTAAGGAGTTAAGTGCTGTTCCTGGGCATTTGTTTATAAGTCCCAGCTGATCTTGTTTTGAACCTTTACTTATCAGTGGATGTTATGTATTTGTACTCTTCAGTTCTTCAATATAATGAAACTCTACTGTGTTTTTGCCCAAGATAGTATCTCATTATCATTTAGGCTTATGTACTTGAATGCTTTTACTTACAAAAATCATTTGAATTCTATGTCATCTGAAGAATCTTATCTGAAAGAAGATATGTGATAAGATAGGTTTCGGCATAATCAAAAAGGGAAAATTGTTGGGAAATTGTATAGACTTAAGTTTTGATTAAGATGCCAAAAGGTTCCTCCTAAGTTATTTGTAAGTAAAATTGTTCAGTAGAGTTAATGTTTAGAAAGTCAGTTCAAATGTTAAGGAACTGAAGTGCAGTTAGAAATTTCTGGAGTGTATTGAAGAATGAAGTCCGCTGAAGAATGAAGTCCGCTGAAGACAAACTGATCTGAGAAATAGTCTAAGTCTTGAATGTTTTCTAAGTGCATTCACACTAAGACTAAAACCATCAGGAGAGGCCCAAGGTCCACTGATGTGAACTAACAAAGCACATTCAATGCTAAACACATTAAAAGTTGTTAGTTAATCTGGTTGGAACAAGGCAAAATGAATTTCAGTGAAGCTTACAATAGAAGAAGGAATAAGAATGTTCTCTCAGAGGAGTTCCACCTTAAAGCAAGACATGATTCTGAGCAAGCAGACTGAATGGCCCAATGAGAAGATGACATGTAGGTGTACTCTACTGACAACCGATCTGTCACAGACTGACAAGTACCAAAAGTCTTTCCCTAGCATTCTACAGAAGTTGGTGAACAGGCATGGTCTTTCAGCCGTTTCTTGACAAGACTTAAAGCTTCAAATAGAGTCGTTTGAACCAATCAGATACAAGAAGACTTACTTGAGAAGATTCAAACTCCAACGGGAAGATTTTCAAGAAGGTCTATAAATACAGAAGGACGTGCTCATTTCTATGCATGGGAAACTCACAAGATCAAAGCTATCTCTACATTCATAACTACCTAAGAAGCACTCGAAATTACCTTTGTTTCCCAAGTATTTCATATCTGTAGAGAGCATCCAAGCCTTCTGTAATCGAGCTTAAAGCTATATCCAAACCTTAGAAAGAGATAATCCATCCTAAGCCTTGAGCTAAACTGTAAGGATTATCTCACAACAGTTGGAACCAAACCCTACTCAAAACCCTACTCAGTTGTTAGGTTGAGAGTTAGTGTTAAGTGGTGTTAGTAAGCTGACTGTTTGTATCAGTCTAAAAGCTGGTTTGTTTTGGGAACTAGGACCTGGAATTATCCTAGTGATCAATCATCCTAAGAGAGGATTAATTTATCAGTGCACCTTGGCACTATAACACAAGGAGTTCCAAGTGAAAGGAATTCTCCTGTTTAATCAGGATAGTGGATGTAGGAGATTCATCTCTGAACCACTTTATATCTTGTGTACTTACATTCTGCTATTTTCTTAAGTGTAAGTTATTCTTTCAAAGTTTATCAAAGTAAAACGAGATTTCTTAAGGGCTCACTAATCCGCATATGAAAGCTAATTAGATAGTAGTTCAACTGAAAGTCTTGAGCTTTCAGTTGAGGTATTATCTCAGTAAGTTTTCTCAAGTAATTCTCAGCAGACTTCAAGTCCACCGACTAGTTACTGTCTTAAGTAACCTGATAAGTTTTAAGAAGTTTAAATGTGTAACCTCAGGTGCATTCTCCCCCCCCCCCATACACCTGTTTACTCGTTCCGGGACCAACAATTCCGAATAATTAATTATAAAACATAAAATTATCATGAAAATATTATATTATATAATGAATATAATCGTCACTAATTACAACAAATATCATCACCAAATAATGTTGTGTCGTTATAAGTGTGTCACTAATTATTTTAATAAATAGTGACAAAATATAATATCATCACGAAAAAATGATTTCTCATGACGTTACATATTGTCATTAGCAATTTGAGTATCGTCACCAAAATTTATTGCGACGATTTTTTTGATGTCGTTGTTGAATTTACAAATTTGCGACAAAAAAATAGCTATTGGTGACAAAATTTAATTTTGTCACAATTTCTTGTTTTTCAGTGACGAAAATTATATTTGTCACTTTTAAGTAACAAACTGTGACGAATTATATGTCTTCGCAAAAAAAAAATCGTCATGTAATGTGTGATTTCCTGTAGTGTCTCGTGCACTGTCTGAATATTCTTCTGAGCCAACACCTTCATGATGTGACAACACAATATCCCTTTAAATTCAAATTTCTTACAAATGCAGTAAATTTAATATCTATTTGGCCTCCACTTAACCGTATATGTGAATTCCTTGAAGAAGAAATTATTCAACAAACTTCTTTAAAAAACCCAAAAATTTTCAACTCCAACTTCATTCTGATCATTAGCCACTTCCTATTCAATTAGGGGAATAACATGACAATATATCATGCGTTGGATTTCATTCTGAATGAGCTTGAAAATGGAATGTGTCTACACTTTTTGAAAGATCATCTCCCAACGAAAATGAGTAGAGCATTTTACCACCTTGTTCTTAGATTGAAAATCTGCAAGATACTCTTTCTGGATCTTATTAGCCATAACCATGTCGTATTGTTCCATGAATTGTTTAAGAGTGCTCCTCGAGTGAAAAAAAATTCATCGAAATACACATGCATCCCCTTACTCCGCTGTGTAGAGATCATTCCAGCCCAAAAAGTATGGTGCAAGTACACTGGAACCCATTTTTCCCTTTCAGTGTATAAATTCTTCAACCATGCATTATTTTCCAACCGATATTTGTTCACGAAGTCAGCCCACTTCGACTCAAATGTTTCAATGGTGAGACTGTCGTACACAAGACCTTTAAATTTGACAGTGCACCTGTAAAAATCTCGAATGCCTCTAAACTTTTGATGTGTTTTGGAAACCATATGCCATATAAAAATTGATGAATCGTGTTAGGCATCAGATCCCTTATTACTATCTTGATGCTCTCACACTGGTCAGTAAAAATGGCATTAGGGTGAATCCTACCCATGGCTTCCAGCCAGTTCGAGAAAAGTCACCTAACGATAATGCATCTTCATGCGTCACCAATGCACACCCTAACAAGATTGATTTTCCGTGGTGATTAATCTCAACAATGCAAAAGACATCTTGTACTTAGTTGCAATAACAAAAATAAAATACTAGTAAAAACCCCACAATATAAGAATTCAACTACTAATTTTAATATAATTAAATAACAAACAAATAAGACAATGCAGACATGAACTTAAATTTCAAATAATTAACTTAATTTCTGGAATAATGACCTCAACATAACATGAACTTAATATCTAAAATAAAGCATGAACCAAACCCATGAAAATAATGAATCCCTAGACAGTGCATTACTAAAAAATAATTAACGATAAGATAAATACAACAATGAGATTTTTTACATACCTATTGACGATATAAGTTGTGTCAAAACTAACGACATCGTGAATTCTTTGTATGCGACACTACTCTTTGGATGAATCCATAGAAAATTACATAACCTACCATCATCATCGAGATCCATCAAGTAAGAAGTTCCTATCTTTCAATTGTAGTCTTGCAAATAACTGCCGAACTGCTTCTACATCACCTTCTCCAAGCCTCAACCTTCTTCTATGCTCGACAAAATTACAACAATCTTTTGGAAGACATCCTAAGTTTTGAGGTCCGCCACATTGCACTTCACATAATCGTATATTCTTACACGTCCCTATTCCTGCAATGTCATTTACCTCCAATTGCCGCTTCATGTTGATACTCAAATGTCTATGGTTGAAATTAATAGTGAAAATGTAGGATCAATTACATGGTTATATTTCGTCACCATCTTCGAAATAATCCAACACCCATTATCAATCTTTTTGGTGTTCAACCTTGCTTTGCAATTTTTTTTCAAAGTCTTGTGTGCTTTATAACTTCCAGCCTTATCACATACAAAATGGGCATAATTGTAGTCTTCCCCTTCACCAAATTTCTTTGAAGCTCTTTTGACTACACTAAAGCCCTTTAGTCTAGCGTGATCTTGATAAGCTTCGAATAAGCTATCAAGAGTATCAAACTTCATGTTAGGCCGCACAACCGCATCGGTGTCACCTTCTTCAATGTATTCTTCTACGGGATCATTAAACGGAGTTGATTCACTTTCCGTTTCATTGCTACCATCATTCGGATTAGATGTATTACCTTCTTCGATGTCATCATCTATAGGATCATTTGAATTAATTTGTATGTTATCTTCTACGGGATTAGGTGCAGTTTCAATGTCTTCCCCGAATAACTCACGCAGTTTGTTGGATATTGTAGTCATGGTGGATTAGTATGAAGATGAAATTAGGATATGAAGATAAAAGATGTACAAAAAAAATAAAATTGTGTCACTACAACAAAATATAGATATTGCGACACAAATTTTGGGTCATTTTTCAGCAAGTGCCTCTAAACGACTACTTAGGGACACTTAACTTAATTTGTTCTATTTCATTTATTTGTTGGGTTACTTAACTAAATATTTTGCTCCCCCCATGCTAAATTCTGCCAATTACTTTTCCTAGTTAAATTTCATTTTGGTATTCCCTCTCCCCCTTTTCATATTCTCTCCTCTGCCACTTTAGCTAGGGCATATAATCCTAATTCCCATTTTCACTTTACTTCCCCTATCGCTTAAACCCTTCCACGACAATGGATAATTTTGTTCTCTTCGTTCAATAGGAGGCACAGAGGCGCTCCTCGTTCGTCGGTTCTAATTTTGGTTTAATTTTTCACAATTCGGGAATTAAAAAATTGCTAAGGATTCTCCATCGGTAATATTTCTGGCGATTCAAGATTCGGTAAGACTTCTCCATCGATAATATTTCTTGTTCTCCATCGATTATATCTTGTAATTTCAGTTGTTTCTTTTATCAGATTTTTATGCGCTCCACAAGCCCTTTTTCTCCATTGGTGATAGTTAAGTAGGTCTCTTCTCCTTTCTCTGTTCTAATAAACCCAGAAATTCCATAATAATCTTCGCGGTTGAAAGATTTTATTCCCAGATTTTTTATTTTTCGATAGGGTTTCTTGCAATTTATCATTTTTTTATTTTTATTTTACAACACTGTGTGATTTAGGAAAACTGATTCTAATTTCTAAGAAGTCTCACGTGTACTTTTTTTTATGTGTAGTAAACGGAACTCTGGCTGTCTTATTAGTTGATAAATCCTGCTACTCGTTTGAAACCATTTTTGCCACTAGAAATAATATTTTATGTCTTCTTGATGGTCCCGTTTTTAATGACTTTTTCAGGACAAAGGGGAATTCAGGAGCAATTTTTTTTATTTTTAAACCTTTTCCTCAGGGAGTTCAGCAAGAGTGAATAATACTCAAGTCACTGCATTGCTAAGAGTCAGAGACATCAAGTCAGTGTGATGACTTGAGAGCTCAGTCTCTTAACAAGGCAATGACTCAAGAGATTACACTTCAAGTCACTGCATTACTCAGAGACTGAGTTACCAGGTCAGTGAAGACTTGGAGAATCATACTCTAAGCAACACAATAACTCGAGATGTTGAACTCTCGAGTGCGTTGCCTGAACTGGTCAGTGAGAAGGATTCTCCCTAACCTGAATACTTAACCAAAGTTTCCTTTTAACAATGCTCTCAGTGAGCAGATTTTCACAACACTTTAGAAAGTACTTAAAGCAATAAAAACGCTCAGTTTAACGTGGTTCAGAGACTCAAACTCCTACGTCCACGGCCTAATTTAACAGGAAATCCACTAACTGGGATTCTTATTTTTAACGTGCCAAGGTGCACCAAGATCTACAACTCCAGATCTTTCTTACTTCATTCCTCACTAACAACTTACTACCAACAAACCTGAGAAGTAGGGTTTTGGTTTCAGTTGGGTTTTCTCCAACTAAGTGAGGTTTTCCCTTACAATGTGTTAGCCTAAAGCTAAGATTGGGAAAACCTCTATAAGCTAAGAGTTACAAGTTGAACACTCATTTGTGTATAGATATGAACCCTAATGGTCAGTGTACAAGGTGTGAATTGTGCCTCCTTATAACTCCCATACAATGCACTAAACACTCACACCTTCACAGCTCGTAAGTGTTGATTTTTCTTACTTCACACACATTTCAAACCGCAGTTATGAGCTTGTATTTATAGTGTGGATTCAAATGTAACCGTTGGAGGAAATTACATTTGAATCTATACAATTAATGGTTTCAACCACTTTTCTTGGAATACGGCCTTGTCAGTGTCAGATTCGCTGCCTTGTGCTGATTGGTCCACGTGGACTGGATCCAACGGATCTTTGACTCAGTGGGTTGACCAGGGCCCACTGACTTTAGGTAGCTTCATCCTTCACTGACTCTGACAATCTTCAGTAGACATGAATGTCTTCAGTGTGATTGTCCTTCAGTGGACTCTTGAAGATCTCTCCAAGAAGTTTGTCATAAGGCTGAATGACAAACTTCCCTGACCACAGTAACCTGACTCCTTCAGGGCCTACTTGGTGTAGCACTGATCCTCTTGATCATGCTCTTCACTGAGCGATCAGCCTGACTTAGCTTAGATCCGCCAGGTTTACACTCAGTGGGACAACCTTCAGGCTTCTCTTCTGGTTCAGGTTACTAGCATGGCTTTAGTTAGTTCTTCTTGTGATGTCATCTTGACTTTCTCAGGCTGTGTTGCTGAGTTCCCCCTCGCTGAGTTCCCCCTCAACTGAGTGTTCCCTCAATTGAGTTCTTCTCAACTGACAGTCTTTTCTACTGAGAACTAACCTAACCTAACCTGAAACAAAAGCTACAATTCTGACTGCTTTCAAACCTATTACATGTTGTTTTGGAAAATCATCAAAACTAAAACATATCCCAACAATTTCCCCATTTTTGTTGATTCCAAAACTTCTAACCAAATGATTTTCTATTACACGTTGAATGTCAGAACACAGGTAATAGTTTGAAATATGCAGGAATTCCCATAGTTTAAAACATTTAAGATCTATTCGGTTGACCATTTTTCTTAACAAAAATAGATCAGTGGTCATGTGAACAACCCGCTCTGATACCAATTGATGGTCCCGTTTTTAATTACTTTTTCAGGACAAATGGGAATTCAGGAGCAAATTTTATTTTTATTTTTAAACCTTTTCCTCAGGGAGTTCAGCAAGAGTAAATAATACTCAAGTCACTGCATTGATATGAGTCAGAGACATCAAGTCAGTGTGATGACTTGAGAGCTCAGTCTCTTAACAAGACAGTGACTCGAGAGATTACACTTCAAGTCACTTTATTACTCAGAGACTGAACTACCAGGACAGTGAAGACTTGGAGACTCATACTCTAAGCAACACAGTGACTCGAGATGCTGAACTCTCGAGTGCGTTGCCTGAACTGGCCAGTGAGAAGGATTCTCCCTGACCTGAATACTTAACCAAAGTTTCCTTTTAACAATGCTCTCAGTGAGCAGATTTTCACAACACTTTAGAAAGTACTTAAAGCAATAAAAACGCTCAGTTTAACGTGGTTCAGAGACTCAAGCTCCTACGTCCACGGCCTGATTTAATAGGAAATCCACTAACTGGGATTCTTGTTTTTAACGTGCCAAGGTGCACCAAGATCTACAACTCCAGATCTTTCTTACTTCCTTCCTCACTAACAACTTACTACCAATAAACCTGACAAGTAGGGTCTTGGTTTCAGTTGGGTTTTCTCCAACTAGGTGAGGTTTTCCCTTACAATGTGTTAGCCTAAAGCTAAGATTGGGAAAACCTCTATAAGCTAAGAGTTACAAGTTGAACACTCATTTGTGTATAGATATGAACCCTAATGGTCAGTGTACAAGGTGTGAATTGTGCCTCCTTATAACTCCCATACAATGCACTAAATACTCACACCTCCACAGCTCGTAGGTGTTGATTTTTCTTACTTCACACACACTTCAAACCGCAGCTATGAGCTTGTATTTATAGTGTGGATTCAAATATAACCGTTTGATGAAATTACATTTGAATCCATACAATTAATGGTTTCAACCACTTTTCTTGGAATGCGGCCTTGTCAGTGTCAGATTTGTTGCCTTGTGCTGATTGGTCCACGTGGACTGGATCCAACGGATCTTTGACTCAGTGGGTTGACCAGGGCCCACTGACTTTAGGTAGCTTCATCTTTCACTGACTCTGACGATCTTCAGTAGACATGAATGTCTTCAGTGTGATTGTCCTTCAGTGGACTCTTGAAGATCTCTCCAAGAAGTGTGTCATAAGGCTGAATGACAAACTTCCCTGACCACAGTAGCCTGACTCCTTCAGGGCCTACTTGGTGCAGCACTGATCCTCTTGATCATGCTCTTCACTGAATGGTCCGCCTGACTTAGCTTAGATCAGCCAGGTTTACACTCAGCGGGATAACCTTCAGGCTTCTCTTCTGGTTCAGGTTACTAGTATGGCTTTAGTTAGTTCTTCTTGTGATGTCATCTTGACTTTCTCAGGCTGTGTTGCTGAGTTCCCCCTCGCTGAGAAGTCCCTCAACTGAGTGTTCCCTCAACTGAGTTCTTCTCAACTGACAGCCTATTCTACTGAGAACTAACCTAACCTGACCTGAAACAAAAGATACAATCCTGACTGCTTTCAAACATATTACATGTTGTTTTGGAAAATCATCAAAACTAAAACATATCCCAACACTTCTTAATTGATAGTGTTGTGTATTCTTCCTTGCTGAGATGTTGTGCATGCGAGAAATCTGCATCGACATTTTAATCCTAGTTGGTGTATGTTGTATTTTAACATCACATCATTCTATATTTTTCCCATTCACATGGTCTTTGTCAGAGGCGGATCCAGCATTTTAAGATTGGGGGTGCGAAAGATAACTAATAAAATATATTATTTAATACTTAAAATATTATGCAATTTGATGCAAATTAAAATAAAATTGTGAATACAAAATTAAATCAAAGATTAAGTATTATGTGAAGATATTCAGGTGAATTTTTTTCAAAGATATCAATAAATTACACTAAAGGTGTCAGTGAATTGTACAGAAGGTATCAATTTGGAAGAGTTTTAGTTATTTTCATTAAATATATTAGTTGAGATGATATTAGTTATTTTCACTAAAGGTATTAATCATTCCAACATATATAAGGTATTAAACTGTTGTTCACGATAATAGTTACCGTGAGTATCATTCACATGATATTTTATCTAAATCAAATTATAATTGCAATTGAGTTTATCAGCCTTATTTTCTAGAATAGATATATGGCATAATCATAGCAACACGTCATTTTATGCGAAAATTTTGGACTTAGAAAATAAATTGCTGAAATACTTTTTTTCAATTTAATAAACAAATGAGGAAAAAAAATTAATTTTAATAAACAAAGGACAGAAAGGCCTATAGGAAATCCTTCACCATCAAAGGAAAATTCACATTTACCACGGGGACAAACTGCATATTAAATGTTATAATATACATGAAAATACTTTGTTTTTGGGGGGTGCAATTGTACCCCCATGTTCCATGCTAAATCCGCCTCTGGTCTTTGTAGTTTAGAATATTATAAGTGTTGAGTCTTGCCTGAGTGCACCTAGATCTTCACAGATCGTTTTATGATTGATTTTGGGTGGTGGTTCTTGGGCTGTAAAGGAATGATCTTATGGGGAGTAATTGTTCTCGTTGCATTTTAATATGTATATTTGTAGAGGAATAGGGAAATTTTTTAAGATTATGAAGAGTGTATCAGATTGTTAGGACACCATTAGTTTTAGGTATGCTCTGGGTCGAAAGATATAATTTTGTTTTATTTTTTAGTAGGTCTTGTATGAGATTGTCTCATGGCATGAGAGAATGAGATTAGGTATAACTAGGGCATTGACGCATTAAAACTTTGGTAGGGGTGAATGTTATCTTGTGTTGTCTCACACAAGTTTTTTCCTTTATTTTTTGGAATATAGTAGTTAGAGGTGTGACTTTAATATTTTAATGATCTTGTCTTACTCTTCTAGAGTATAGGTTGGATGACTTATTCCCCGAAAGGAGTTTTACTACAAACAACTTGTTTGATCTTGTATCAATTAATAAAATATAGCATTCATTTCTAGTATTCTTTCTTTTTTGATAAAAGACAAAAATATTATTGCTTATAAAGCTTAGGTATGAGAGATCCCTACAAGATTATAAGTAATAGAATTACGAAGCGAAACACCAATTCTTACTACATCCGACAAGGATAAACCCTTAAAATAAGTCTCACTCAAAGACCACAAAGCAACTTTAAATTTGATCTTATCCCTCATATCATTTAAAGACTCACCTTACCTTTTTGTGATCTTACTCGTTTCTATTTTGCATGAGCATATGTATAGGTGTACACAAAGACTTGAGAAATCTATTACGTGTTAATATCCATTTCAGTATGTATGATATGTTACTAATTGTTCTCAATTTCTTTAGTTGTTCCTTTTACATGCTTGGAATGCGATACTCATATGAAAGAAAATATTTTGTTCAACTGCCCAACTTTTGCAGGTTTTTCTGGAAGGAGAGTGAGCTGTTACATACTTAATGCCAGAGCTTATGAAGGAATTCTTACAGGGTGTTGTATCTGAGATTACTTGTTGGTGTGGTATGTCAATTTTTCAGCGAGCTCTTTTTAATCTTGGAGATTTTCAAATAGTTTTGTTTGCTTGTGTTAATGCATCAAGTTCTTGAGAGCAAGTACTTATATGAGCTTTCAACTAACACAAAAGATTTGTTTAATACATCAAGTTCTACATATAAGTTTCAATCATGTATCTATACTATCCTTCCATATTATTTCACTTGACGCCTTAAATTTTATCTTTTTATAATTTCATTTCGATTAATTAGTGTTTAAGTAAATGCCTTATAACTTTAAGTAACTTTTTTTAAAAAAAATTGTATAATTAATTGTTGCCCAATGCCCTTGATACACTAAAGACTGGAGAATCAAAGTTACCATCCTATACTTAATTATTTATGGCTTACTCTGTTAATATGAATTGGTGCTTGTCTTAACAAGCAAAATGAAATGGATATTGCTTTAGCATAATGGAATGAAAAATAATCTTAACTACGTAGTTTTTGCATACATAGAAGCAAAAGATAACAATTTGACCAACTCTGTGGAGAGTAGTTAGGATAGATTAAGGTGTAGCAAAAGATAACATGGTTATAGAAGAGATTGACAAATTAAGGTGTAATGGATTTATGGAAGTTAATTTTTGTATGGATAATAGAGTTGGAACTTGGCCTAGAATTGTTCATAGTTATTATCCATTATCTCTGTTGAGTGTCTCATCTTAGTAGTGTTTACTAGATTTATACGTACTTTGGCAATTGGCATGTAGTTCTTAACTTGATATCCACTGGTCTAACAAGGATAAGGAACTGCATTAGATATTTTTTCGTCTGTGTCTTGAGAAGTCAAGTTATTCTGCAGAAAAGATGGAGAGATAAGAAAATAAATTGCTTTCAAGATTTAATTTTAGTTTTCGTATGTTTTGGGTTGTCTATGTTTTCCATTGAATTAATTTATAGTGATGAGTACAAAATTACCAGTAGCCTCCAAATTTTAGTTATCCGTATATCTACTCTGACAATTACCAATAGCCTCCAAAACTCTGTTTATGCCCACTTTTCAATTCTCATTTTATTTTTGCATTCTCTTATACATGAATCAATATTTTGCTTTGATACTTTCTACAGTAACTTAATGGACCTCCCAATACTAAAATTAAACCATTTGTTCTATCTTCCATATGAAGAGATCACTTAATTATGTACCTTATTATTAATTAGTTGAAGAGAAATATGTATCTAAATAATCTGTGATAATAGTGCTATCTGGTTCAATTATGTGTTTTCTTAAATTCTTTTGGAGCTCGTGCCCGATTGCATCATTTCAGCCTACAAGTGATTATTTGAATAAGTAGGCTTGATAATATACATAGGTTCCCTAATTATTTTATGGATCCTACTTGTTCTAATAACATTAAAATACTTGAATCCAATTTTTGTGTTTTTTTGTCTTTCAGTTTATGTTAGCAAACAGAAATATTTATGCGGATATTATTTTAGTTATACTTGTTGGTTAATATTTTCTTGGTCTATATCCAATATGCAGGTTGTCTTGGACGAAGATGAAAAAAATTGAAGCAAGAATTTTTTGGAATAAGAACAGTCAACTTCAATAGGCCCTTCACAATTTAGATGGTGTTATTTTTACATTTCGTATTATGTAGAAACAATTATATGCCTCTATTTAGTTTGTCTTGCGTATTTTGTACATAAAGGATACGACATGAGTTTTATGCCTAGTTGACATTTGAATTGTTTGGTTATTGAGTTGTAAATGATATTACAAATTTTAAAGTAAATTTGTATTTGATGTGCTTGAATATAATTGTATTTGTGTTGAATATTGAGGCATATAGATCTGGCATAAAAGACAGATGTAAATGCTCGAATCTATAATTTGGGGGCACAAAACTTTTAATACTACACATGAAATGTCTCTAGTTTATCTAAATGCACAAATAAGTGCCTCATTAAAGTTTTTAGGATACATATAAGTGTCTTGTGATATTAATTTAGGGGCATAAATAGAACTTTGATACTACACATTATGTGTGCCGATATTTACTTAAAGACACAAATAAGTGACCCATAACATTAATTTAGGGGCATAAATATAATTTTGACACAACACATTATATTTTTCAAAATGTATCAAGTCACAAATATGTGCCTCAATATTTAATTTGAAGACACAAATAACTGCCCTTTTAAGCTAATCACCAGAATTTTAAACTTTTAAAGGACATTTGTATGTGTCTAAAGAAATCAATCTTGGGTCATATAAAAATGTCTGGAAAGCTATTGATGTAGAGACTCTTAAAATGTGCCCCGAACTCTATTGGGACACAGTACTTAGAGGCACAAGTGATAAATGCCCCAAAATTTGTAAGTGCCCCAATAGAGTACATATCAGGGCACTTTTTAGTGTTTGAAAATCCTTTTTTTGTTGTAGTGTGTGCTAATTACTTAATTAAATTGAAATAGGATTTAGGGTTTGTAATGATGATATAATGCTAACAGGTCTTTTTTTTCTTGGAAAGGTAGATGGTCACGCCTTTTAGGAAAAATATTGTAACGATGATTTAATGCATATCTAGGAGGGAATTGTGTTGGAGGGAATTATGCTAAAAGTGCCGCCATTAATTAATTGATTTTGAGCCAAAAGTAATTAGGGGTAAAAATATAATTAAGTAAATGAATTAACATTAATTAAATGGATAAAAGTTTTATGCACTTCCAAATTCTGGACTCTCATATTTTCTGTATATGTATTATAAAATAAAATTTTATGAGAATTTGAAATCTTATACCAAATTCTAGATAAACAGTTGGGTATGTTGAGGACTGCGCATTTTATCTCTATGCTAATTTAATCACAAGGGAGGGTAAATTTGCTGTAAAATAATTAATACTTGGGCATGGATGTAGTAGAGACATGACTACTATACAAGCAACTGCAAGATGGATAGTCCTAAGTATAAAGAGAAATTCAGAAATAACCCAAATTGGAAAATTGAAGACTAGACATTCAACTTGAGGAAGCATTATTCTGTTCAACCTTCAAAATAGAAACTTTACAGAGGCAAGTAGATGGCTTTTGAGCTATTAAGAGGATCCGTTGTTGAGCATTATTGACTATTGAGAATTTACATGGCTGCATTAATGGAGTTTAATAATGAAGGAAGATTTGATTTTCTACTAAGTGATGACAGTGTATTTAGGGGATGCTTTGTGGGGTTCAGTGGCTTGAAGAAAGGATTTCTACAGGGGTATAAACATATTATTGGGTTCGATGGTTGCTTTCTCAACACTTTTTTAGGAGGAGCCTTACTATTTGCTACTGGAAAAGATGGAAACAATCAAATGTTTCCAATTGTGTGGGTTGTTGTTGTATGGAAATGAAATCTACTGGAGATGGTTTGTTTACCATTTTATTTGAGGAGCTTGGCATCATGGATGAATTAGGTTGGACCTTTGTTAGTGATCAACAAAAGGTGACCAACACTGTATTAATTTTACTTGTTGTTTTTTTCTCTCCAAATTTTGACCTTACTGTGTTTTTCTTAATAGTAATGTTATTTTCTTATGTTTTAGGGTCTAACCACGCTATATCCGAGCTGGCACCATTTGAAAAACATAGAAATTGTGCCAGACATATCTACATTAATTGGAAAAGGAGTTCAAAGGACAAACACTAAAGAACATATTTTAGATATGTGTCCGGAGCACGTATCTGGCTGCTTACAACATAAGTATTCAGGAGATGAGAGATGAAAATGAAGCTGCATACCATGCTTACTTGGAGAGGGACCCTTAAATTTTTTTTCAAGACTTTCATCTCTACATTACCAAGGTCAGACATGGTTGATAACAATATCTCAGAGACATTTAATGGTTATATTGTCAAAGCAAGGGCAAAGAATATTACAGACATGCTCGAGTGTATTTGAACTCAACTGATGGAGAGACAACACAAGAATCTACTTGAAATGGGTGGAGTTGTTGACAGGGTTTATCCCAGGATAAGAAAAAAGATAGAGGCTGCAAAACTTAAAAGTAGAATGTGTTATGTTACACCGATAATTGGAGAAAAGTTCCAAGTTTCTCATGAGGATAACCAGTTTGTGGTTGACCTGAATTCAAGAATTTGTACATGTAGGGTTTGGGAATTGACTAGAATCCCATGTATTCATGCTTGTTTAGCTATTGGGTTCATGAAATTGGATGTGGCTGCATATGTTGACGATTGTTACACAGTTTATGCTTATATAGTTGCATACCAATATGCGATTCCACCACTTAATAGTAAAAAGATGTGACCAGCAGCTACCGGGACTCCAATACTACCACCACCATTTAGGCCAATGCCGGGAAGGCCCAGGAAGAAAAGAAAAAGAGGTATTGTGGAAGAAAAAAAAGAGTGAAACCAAACTTAAAAGATTTGGGCTACAAATGACATGCTAAAAATGATTGCAAGTTGGACACACCAAAAGATCATGTACCAATGAAGCTATTTAGAAACCAGAAAAGGTAACTTCATTCACTACTCTTACAATTTAAAAATTGTCACACTTATTTAAAAAAAAAATTGTTAGAGGAAGAGAGGAAGACCACCTATGCAAGGAAGCAATCTACGTGCACGGGGAATGCCCCCAAGAAATGCATAAAAAACTGAATCAAGAAATGGACCACATTCTAAAATAACTTCACAATCTGTTCAAACAGATAACCAAAGTGTATCTACATCTGCAGCACGTGCAAGGGACAGGGTCGTGGTAAGATTGTGTATTGTTGTAAATTATTGGTGAATTGTTGTTAATCATTTGTGTTATGAATTTATTGGTGTATTGTTCTATATTATTGGTAAATTGATGTCAATTATTAGTGAATTGCTTATGTTGGTGTTTAGACAAAGAAATGATTTAGAATACATGTGGGAGTGGAGACAGGAAATATATACATGGGGGTATGCATATTCCATCAACTGGAAGTTTTTCTTTGTATTTTAGTTATGTAAGTAGCTAATATATTTTTTATTCTATTGAAGATGCCAGGGGAGAGTGAGGTTCATTTTGTTGCCTCAACACATGCTTCAAGTTCGAAAGCTATAAGAGGATGAAGGGGAAGAATGAACCTGGTGAGGGCAGCAATCTTGACAAACAAATGAAGGAGATGAACCTGGAACTCAAGAGAGTGCAGCCAAGTAGTAGTGGATGTGTAGGGCCTTATGAAGCAATTTTTATGTGTAATAGGCCTAAATTTTTTGCTTTGCAAAACTGAAATAATGCTGTTTTTTGTGGTCTGTAGGCCTGTTAAATTATGATATTTTTGTGGTTTATTGGGCTAACTAACCTCTGATGATTTTATGGTCTGTAGGATCTGCTAAACTCTGATGTTTTTGTGGTCTGTAGAGTCAAATTATGATATTCTCGTGGTCTGTATTGGCTGTCACGTTTAAGCTCTGATGTTGCTTTGTACAAGCACAAATTAAGTAATCTTTTGGTGTTCTTAAATTTTGTTATCTCTTGCTCAATTGTTATATGTATGAATTCTCCTGCAGTTCTGCGAGCAAGTGTTTTTCCACATGATTGCTTTAATTACACCTGTATTCGTGGTAATATTGGTAGTCCGTGAATAAGTATTGTAAAGTGTTGCAGGTCATTGGTTGTTTTGACCAATTTTTTTATATCTAGCACAATATACATTGAAGTGTTGCACGTATCATGTTATGCTCAATGTAATTTCTAATTTGTTGTATGGGTGAAGACTATTGGGCATTGATTGCCAATTTTGTTATGCACAAAGTTAAACACCACGCAAGTGTACGTGTGTTGTCGTAGTTAGGCAAGTGGCCAAGTTAAAATATCGAACCTAAGGAAGCAAGTGGTTAGCTAAGTCAATTCACGTTGGCATGCTTTGGAAATTAAAGGACAAGTTCGGGTTTGACTATGCTACTAAACAAGGAAATCAAAACAAGCGAGAAATGAGAATCTATCTAACTTCATGATGAAGTGCGAGGAGATGGAGATATGGTTCAGATGATGTCGATTATGCAATTATCGAAGCTAGTTTAATTTATGTCTCTCTTATGTTTCATATCGTGCTTAGACTAGATCAAATTAACCTCATCAAATCAACAAACTCTCGTTCCGAAGATTGGATGCTCGATTCGGAGTGTTCTAAACTATCTAACATCTCTCGATGTCTTAGAAATCTAACAATAGGACTTGATAACTCATTTCCCTCGATTAAACACCCATTTGAACGAGCTCAACTCTTGTATTGTTGCCAATTCAAACAAAATGCATAATCTACTAGAAACTAACCATCAAAACTCAAGTAATCCACAATCAAGGAATCTAACCATTCAATTCAACACAATCAAAGCATAAATCAAACAAAACTTCAATTCTCAAATGATCTAAATCATCCAAAGCATATAAGACTTAGTTCATGGGTCTAGAAGAGACGCTCATGGCTAAAGAAGCTAAATAAGCAATAAAACTCATAGAATTTAAAATAAATTGCAATAGGAATATAAAGATATCACCTCTATTGATGAAATGGAAATTAAAATCTGTAATATTCTCCAATCCTTCGTTGAAATGTAAACAATTAGTAATTGAAAGTTTAATCTAATTTAATCTATGCTAGAATTTAAAGGAAATGCAAAAGAAAAATGAATAAAAAATGGAAGAAATCTATTCTAGGGGATTAGGGTTCTAAAGCTCTTTCTAAATTTGATGAATGGGTGTATTTAAAATGTGGGATGAGGGTATTGGAACGAAATCTCAACTTAATCCCTAAAAAATCATGAATTTTTGCATCTTTCACCCTTTACCGAGTAACTCACTATATCTCGCAACATCTCACGAGATCTTCAATATCTCGTGATAAATTGGAATGCTTGAAATTGGCTTTGAACTTCCTCTGCATGACCTTCATCTTCCTCGCACAACCATGCTTTTCGATCCCATGTCATGCACCAATTTTTGCACACGAGACGTAGCCAATAGGCACTGTCGTGCCCAGCTCGGCTTGGTCGTGCCATGTCTAGCTTCAAAATGACACCATCTTTTTCGATTCAATTTCCGCTTTTGGGACCTCCGTCTCACCATTAATGGCGGTATTGAACTTCAATTTCTTCAATTCTGGTGATAACTCCTCTAAACGTGGTATTTTTGCTAATTTCGGTGAATTTCAGCCTCTTTTCTCTTCAATTTCCCGCCTTCGAGCAATTCCGGCAATTAAGCATAGTTATTCAAATTAATGAAAAAAGTGCAATAAATTCTATAAAATTAGACAAACTAAATGCATGAATTTCAAGCAATTTTCACACTAATCAGACATTCGTATAGAGTGCTTATAAGATAAGAATAATAATAACAAAAAAAGACGCATACAACTTCTGAAGCAATACAAACTTCTATTATATGAAAATGACATGTCTAAAATCTCATTAAACATTAGCAACCAAAATTAATCAACAACAATAATAGTTCGACAATTCAACAAGATGGAGAGTAGTAACAACATTACACAACAATTTAACACGTTAATTCAACATTACTTAAAATTTTCAACCCCCCTACAGTAGTTGCAGAATACAATAACCAAACAAACAAACAATACGCACATGAGCTTATTCTCCATATTTTCTCTCTGTATCTTCTTCACAAGCACTGCATTTTTTTCTTTCAACCTGAGTGGTGAATTCTTTCATTTTGGCAAGTTCATCGTTCTTCATCTCCAATTTTTTGGAAAGCAGTTTCTCCTATTCAACTTTACACTTTAATTGCTCTTGTAAACTCAATTTTTCATGCTTCGAGTTCACAAAATAGCTCATTTGGAATCATGGAAGTTTTGGATCAACCCAATCAAAATATTTGCAGTCATTATCCTAAAATTTATCGGGCGTTAATCGTAATCGTAAAAAAAAAGCTAACATAGGCATCTAAATTAACAATTGTTCCTGCATAATTGAACTATAAGAACTAACACTCTCATCACCATAACAATAATTTGAGTGACACAAGTATTAGCATTGAGCCACAGTGTACATAATTCAATCGGGCTAGTTATTTTCACATCATATTTTAGATTTACTAATGTGAAAGATTAATAAAAACTTCTTTTTGTATAGTTGTAACAAATTGCATTTGTTAGTTAAAATGAGTCATTAATCACTTAGTCATAATATCAGAATTCATAAAACATCATGCAAACAAAAATGAGAAGTAATGGTCAATGTTTTAAAAAACTAGTAAGGCTTACGAACTGAGGCTAGCCTTAGTTCTAAAATGGGAAAAAACGCCTCAGAGGCGTCGCCTCAATTGTAGAACAAGAGGCGTGCGCCTCAGCTGTCCGAGGCGCGCACTTCATTGTCCGAGGCACACTGAGGCACACCGAGGCGCGTGCCTCACTATCCGAGGCGCACCTAGGCAGCGAACGCTAAGAGCTTTTTCTGTTGAGAGAGATGTAAAGTCTTGGAAGGAGGTTTTAGGAGAAAATGACTTAGAAGGAGGTTTCAGGAGAAAAATGATAAGATTTAAATTTTAAATGAATTAACTAAATAAATAAATATCTATAATATTTCTTGTTGAGAAATTTTGGGATGAAGACGTATTCTTTTTATTTTTTCTTAAACATGAACGCAAAATGAGAAAATTGAGGAAAAAATTAAATAATATTTAATAAACTAAAAATACTAAGCTTAGAATTTCTATGGTGTTATATATATATACATATATATATATATATACACACGCCTCAGTTCTTACGCCTCGGTTCGAATTGGTTCCTACGCCTTGGTATACTACAAGAAAATGCATCGGTTCCCGAATTAGTTTTTTAAAACATTGGTAATAGCTATATACAGAAACATATGCTAAAACTCTAAATCAAGTAACAAACAGTCTAGTTGTCAAATAAATTCATTATTAACCTGTCATTATACATTACGAGAAAAAAATTGAATTATTATCACCTTATAGAACCGACACCTCCAAAAGTGTCTACAAAGATTATCATCTGTCATAGATGTATATTGTGTTGCCTCAACACCATGACCACAAAACTTCCCAGTGACACTGTTGAATGAATTCGAAGATGAATTAGGTGAATGATGAGAACCAGTCGACATTTCAAATTTTATAATTTTGGTGTTGATGGCTGCAAACATTTTATCCTCCACTGAACTTTGTGTGTGCTTTTGGTGTTGAAGGTTTCAGTCGTCTACCCACCACCACACCAATTAATTCAGATTGGCCAACACGAATACGTGAGATCTTAGTGGGTTGTCTCATTCTTTAGATTGACCGACATAATTTTGCAATTCACCACAAGATTCATTGATGATTATTGCAGCTGGGGCTTGGGTTTGGGAATTTAGGAAGGGGAAAATGAATTTTTAGAGTTGAGAAAGTTAGGGTCACAGTTTAAGGAAATCTGGGAATCAAACAATGTCGTTTACCCACGTTGGATTAATACTATGTTAACGTTTTAGACACGTCAACAGTGGGCAAGACCGAATATGCCCGTAAGCTTCAATTGCAAAAAATTCTTAATTGAAGCTTTGTTTAACAAAGTCCAAAATTTTAGGTTAAAACGCAATTTGTGAAAAAGATTGTGATTTAATATGCAATTAACCCAAAAAATAATTAGTTGTTTGTGTTTGGTTATGTGTTGTTTGGGCATTATGAAAATGGATAAACTATGTTTTGTTCAGTAATGAATTCTCTTTTATCAAATTGGTGGAAGAGATTAAGGTTCGATTGTGAAGATAGTTTGCTGTGAAAGAGGCCCAAGTGTTTTAAAGTTCATTTTGCTAAGTGATTGACCAATCCAAAATTGGTCGTAGGATATGATTTAAAAAGCGGATCTACATGGACGCCCCCCGACCCGCTTTAATGCATCCAACCAGCCATCTTCAACAGAGCCTGGAAAGCATAAAAAATTGCAAAAGTGGACTGGACCGGTCACTGATTGAACTGGATGAAAGAATGAACTGACATAATTTTTTTAGAAAAATTGGGGACTATTTTGTAATTCACTTGTGGAAGCCCTAGCCCACGACACCATTCTGGCATGGTACCTCTACTCCGACGAACAACTCTGCTTGTCTAACACAAGCCTCTGCTCCTTCTATTCTCCGAGTTGAAGATTGAAAAGTGATGGCATAAAATGCAGATTTGCGTAGCTCCGTTCTAAAGAGTGAAGACGATGATGACAGTCGTGTGAATTTAATTTGAATTAGGTTTCAAATTTTATTTATTTAAATCTGATACTTAACTTCTCTTACTAAAGAAACTAGTATTTTCTCCCGTGCGGTGCACGACTTATTTTTTATATTCATAAATTCTTGCATGTATTTGGATATTGAGTTCAATTTCAAATCAATTTTAACTTTTCAAAATTCAAATTATTTAATGAACTTTGAAAAGTCAAAATTAATTTGAAATTTGACTCAAAATTCAAATATATAGTATACACTTGAGTGCACACAATAATCACTCTTTTATATTATGTGTATATGAAATTAATACTATTATTGATAAATTGTTATTTTATACACCAATAAAATAAAATTTGATGTGCCCTCACAAAATAAAAATAAGATTTGATGCTTAGAATTATATAGATTAAAAATTATATAAGTCTCATAAACAAATTTTATTTACTTCTTTTTTCCGATTAATTTTTTTTTATCGGTAAATGTTAGTTGTTAGTAGTTAGATTAGTTCACCAAGTCCCCAAATACACCCAGAAATCTCCAAGTCCTCCTTATAACTCCCATAATTTGTTCCCAAAGGGAATCGAACCCAGGTCACTCACTAGAGTGAGGAACCCGGTGGCCAGGTGGGCTAAGCCACCTGGTTTCTTTTTTCCGATTAATGAGTTTATGTTGTTTTTGTCTAATCATTTATTAAATTGTATGACTCAATAATGTGGTTAAGATTTTTTTGACCATACACTCCTTTCATATTGAAATAAACTATACATTTTTTTTTAGGTCATTCCACAGTAAAAGTCATTTTTAAGATAGAAAACCTTTAATAAATTCCACAATTGCACTATTTTCAAATTTAAGTAAAATATCATACTTCTGGGCTTATACATATATACGATCAATTTTTTTTATACATAAATATTTTTGAAATTACTCTCTCAAATCAAAACTCATTTCTCTATGCATGCGACTATGCCCATCCTATAAATAATACCCCGAAAGAGTAATATTTATCTAACATCAACAACATTTATTATCATGTACTAAAAAGTTGATATATAACATTCTATAAAATTGAGAATTTGAAGAATAAATAAGCAAAGATCAATTATAATATCCGGCCAATAAATGCCGCTTGTTATGAACTTATGAGAATATTAGTAAAATTACAAATTAAATTAAAAAAAAAAGCACCATTTTAAATTATTAGGTTGGCTAAAAAAATTATTTGAAACTTTTCCAATTTATTTATTTTCATACAGCACCTAATATGGAAATCAAAATTAATTATATAAAAACACACTAATAAATAAAATAAAAATAGTAATAACTACTCCCTCCGTCCATGAGTAAACTTCCCACTTTCCTTTTCGGACCGTCCACGAGTAAGTTTCTCATTCCATAAATGGAAATAACAACACTCTATTATATATAAACTTTAACCTTCAAACTCATACAATATTACCAAAAATGCCACTCATTTACTTTACTTTTCAACACTATTCATTACTTTATCCCAAAAGTCAACATGTGGCCCACCATATATTAATAAACAAATACATTTTCTTAAACCATTCAACAAAAAGAAATGGGAAACTTACTCGTGGACGGAGGGAGTATAATAAATCACATCCAAATTACATAGTGGGTTAGCTATAATGTATAGTCATAATAACTATAAATATAAACGACAATTATATTGTTTTAATTATCATTTTGATAGTAAATAAAAAAAAAACTTGGGAAGTGGATTAATATTAAATTACAAAAATCCAATGTCCCATTCCCAAGACTCCCAACCGTTGTGCGTACACTCCTCATTTCCAATCAACACAAACCTAAATACAAGAAGAGTGGAAGAAGATGAGCACACAACATGCAAATTGCAATCAATACTTCAAAAATTAGTTCTAAAGAGGTGGGCATTATTCAACTTCGGAGTCCAAATCTTCATAAAGACAATGCACTGAATTTATTAAATTTTGAAGGTGTCAAAAAGAAAAAAGCATATGTATGAACTCGAAATTCTTTAGTTTCCTTTCCTACACAAAAGAGAAAACTTGGTTATGATCTTTTCTCTAATTTTTGCATTTGTTGCAAAACAGAAAAAAGAAAGACTATACAGAAGGAAACTCCATTACATTCAATCTGCGAGAATAATGAAAATAAAATTCCTAGTTATATTCGTAGAAAGTGGGGAAGTGCTTGAAGAAAGTTCTGCTCAAAGCTACCAGAATTTGAAGGGGGTTGGCACTTTAGCTTCTTTGAGAAGCTAGACACGATATTTAAGAATGCTGACAGAACCAACCCCATAATTAAGCGTCATCAATATATTATTTTTTAAAATTGAATTTTTTAATCAAGACAAAGAGGCTTGTACATTTCAATACTCACACATTTATACGGTGCGTAAAAGCCACGACTGCATGATACGGAGAGTGCTGTCAATGGCAACAGTAGAAGCTCTCCAAATTTTAACAGCAACTGTTGTTTTTATATATGTATAGATTAGGTTGAGTTTAATTTGGTTATATGATAGTTAGATTTTGCTTTTATTTTTTATTTCTTTTTAATTTGGGCTATGTCCATTTGTTTTCTTGTTCATAAAACATATTAATTACTACTAATAGAAAATATAGACGATAATATATCTTATTTTATTATACTATATTTCCAAACCCCTCTAAAATGATGTGCCAACACCACATTTCTCTTAAGGTGATGTGACACATCTCAAATCATTTTATTTCAAACTCCTGCATTCTCTCTAAAAGTTATTTTAGGTATGTTTTAAATCAAATTAAGACTTAATCTACCACATATATTTTATACTTTTAATCTCACATATATTTCATTTTATAGTTTCTATAAATGTCAAATCTCACTTTGGTTTTCATTCTAATTTACAACCTTAATCATTGGACCATCGATCTTTGATTTTTCTTTATAGGTATAAGAATGATTTTTCTCCTCTCTTCTTCTCTCACGCCGCCGTCCCGCTTCTTTCAGATTATTCACGAACCACCGCCTCCTCACGTATCTCCTCCCTCGAACTACATCGGACCACTGCAGCCTCAAACTGCATTGGAATACCCACACCGTCGTCACGTATCTCATCGCTTTAATTAAATCGTAATTTTTTCTTGCATAGATATGGATAAATTCTCAGCATGGTGATCCCAATCCGGAGCACCACCATACCGAAAACGGTCTCAAAATCCCAGTTTTTCGGGATAAATTGGAAATCAACAGATGGAAAAAAAATTCTATAATTTTTTTAGGAAGATTTATTTGTAAAATATAGAGTTGTTATTACTAAGTTCTTATTTCTCTATAATATACTATAAATATGAATAAAATTTATTCAATGGAAATAAAATATTTACGTATAATATAAAATATTCTTTTAAACAATAGATTAATGCAAAAAAAAAAATCACTGTTGAACGATTTTTTTAGGATTTTTCTTTTTGCAACATATTGATATATGTGAAATTTGTAGGAGGGAATTCGAAATATTTTAGAAAAGATATTTTCACCGAAATAGTGTATGATACCAAAAAAAATCTTGCAACCAAATAAAATATCTTGCCTTCAATAATAGATTGTAATACAAAAGTGTTTTTTTTTTAATAAAATTATGCGGCCAAAATAGACTATTAAACTGCAAGTTATATATATTCTTTTCTAGACTGAGATTTTGATTTTTCTTTTATATTTGTAAACATACAAATATTGAGAGATTATTGTAATTGATAAATAAGTAAAATATTGTTATATCTTATATAATTCATGTATATATTTTTTCTTAAAATATGTGAAATAATTTTTTTATTGATTAGAAATTATAGTTTTGGTAAATAAAAAAAAAAGACATTAAGTTTCTTTATTAACAATTTATATTAAAAAGTATATTACTCTAAAATACAATAAATCTAAATATATTTTAATCAAAGGAAATAAAATATTTACGTATAATATGAAATATTATATTGCATATTATATTAATGCAAGCATATTTTTTTTTATCGGTTGAACGATTTCTCTTCTTAGATATTTTTAGAGTCATTTTTGTAAAATATTGATAGATGTGAAATTTTTGTAGGAGGGAATTGAAATATTTTGGAAAAGATACTGTCACCAAAATAATGTATGCTACCAAAAACTCTTGCCACCAAATATAATATCTTACCTTCAATAAAAAAAAATTACGTAAAATATGGAATATTATTCTAAATATTATATTAATGCACGCATATCTTTTTTTATGGTTGAACGATCTTACTTCTTAGATATTTTTGAAAGTTATTTTTACAAAATATTGATAGATGTGAAATTTGTAGGAGGGAATTGAAATATTTCAAAAAAGATATTGTAACCGAAATAGTGTATGATACCAAAAAAATATTGCCACTAAATGTAATATCTTGTCTTCAATAATAGATTATAATACAAACGTTTATTTTTGGATAAAATTATGCTGCCAAAATAGTCTATTAAACTGTAAAGTACATATATATTTTTCCAGATTAGGATTTCAATTTTTTTATATTGTTTTTAACATACAATATTAAAACAATATTGTAAATGATAAATAAGTAAAATACTGTTATATATTATATAATTAATGTACATATTTTTTTTAAATATGTGGAATAAATTTTTCATGGTTAAAAAATTATAGTGTTGGCCAAAAAGAAAAAAGAAAAAAAAGGACATTAAGTTTCTTTATTAACAATTTAAGTAGGGGGTTTCTTAGGTCAGACATCCTGTCGAGTTGACTGATATCAGGTATGCTCTATAAACCTTCAGATCTAAAATCTAAAAAAATCTAATGGTTTATATTTGATGACTTGTTACCTGTTGAATTAATGGTCTAATTTTCTACTGAGTTGCATCGAGTTGTGTCGAGTTGTGTCATCTTATTTAAATATTATATTAAGTTTAATAATTTATAAATATGAAATTATTAATTTACAAATTTATCCAATAATTTATAAATATGAAATTATTAATTTATAAATTTATCCTTATTTAATTTATAAAAAAATATTCTAATTAACTTTAAATCATACAGAATCCCTAGATTTATTAATATCACGATTATATCATTCATCTTTCATCATTCATGTGGGAGCAACAGCCCAACGCTGCCGAACACATTTATTGGGGAAAATTATTTTCATGGAAGAATTGAATCTTTGAATGTATCCTGTTATTAAGGAAAACATAAGTTCCCAACTTATGATCAGCGCACATCAAGAAATTGAAATCCCCCATTCTGCCAAAAAATAATACTAAAAAGATAACAGAAAGAACTTGGAGATTCAACTCCAGTTTTCAAATATATGTACAATTTCCTTCATTTTGAGTTCTGATTACGAACTCTTATTCGAGTTCGGATCAGAAGCTTTAACACCATTAATCTTATTGTATTTTTCAGACTTTTTAGAAATGGAAAAATTCAGTGTCATTTTTCCAAAGTTTCTTTCGCTGGCATGGCTAGTGGTTTAGGGTAAGGCTCAACAATAGGGGAATCCACTGGGGAAACCCATCCGTAAACATTCACCTCTATAATCAACAAAAATAAATACACACAAACCGCAAAGTACAGAAAAGAACAAATAAAAGAATTCAAGAAAATCAATAAACTAAATTTTTTAGGCTTCTCCCATCAAAGATAAAAACCCAATCAATATCTCTCTTAAAATATACAAATCAATCAAAATCTTGTTATGAATGAATTTTGTCAATGTATATGTACACAGACGGTGGTTGGCGGTGAGACGGGACCGGCGGAGCCGAACAGTGGAAGAGATGTTAGCAATATCCCCAATTTTTTTTCCATCGACTAAATTTTAATTCTTTGGTTTTAATTAATTAATTTACATATGGTTTTAATTAATTGATATATAATTTTTTGTACAAGAAAATTATATATAGATGAATGTTATTAATTTAGGTCATTTAATTTTAAAAGGGTAGAATTGTAAATAAGAAAATACAATTTAAAATATAATTTTAATATAAATTTTTAACTCAATAGGTAGCAGGTCAGTGTTATACAGTGCAATGACACGTGGCACAATTATAGACCGTACCTGATATCAGGCAACTCGATATAGTGTATGGTCTAAGAAAAACTCATTTAACTATTATAACTTTAAAAAACATCTTACTTTAAAATACAATAAATTTGAATATATTTTAATCAATGGAAACAAAATATTTACGTATAATATGAAATATTATTTTAAGCATTAAATATTTCACATTTGAACAATTTCTTTTCTTAGATTTTTTTGAATTTATTTTTGCAAAATATTGATAGATGTGAAATTTGTCAAAAGAATTAAAATATTTTGAAAAAAATATTGTCACTGAGATATCATATGATTCCCAAAAAATATTGATACCAAATGTAATATGGGTGAGTTATTATGGAGTAGTTTTTTTAAAGGGTAATTACTCTTCAATAGTTGAAAAATCACTTCTTCCTCTTGATTACAAAAGTGGTCCCCGCAATATTCTTTTTTACTTTTTTTCCATTTTGAATTATTCCCCCTATTTTTGTATTTGAATTTTTATGAATTGATTCCCCACATTTTTAATTTCATTTTCTACCCCCACCCCACCCTACCCCCACCCCACCCCACCCCCCAAAATTATTTTCATATCAAAATTTTCTTATCCCTTAATGCAAATCAAAATAATTTGAAAACATAACAATAAACATTTATAATCTAATATTTTTTATAAGTTTTGAAATCAAACAAGTTTAAAATGACCTAAAATCAAATTAAACAATCTCAAAAATAAATAAACATTCCCTTAGCGCAAATCATAATAATTTGGAAACATAAGTTTTGAAATCACAAAAACTTAAAAAAAAAAAATTTATAATCAAATTAAACAATCTCAAAAATCAATAAACATTTGCACACGACAGCTCCTTAGCTGGAGAAAAAATAAAATTTTGATATCAAATAAGTGTAAGATTCAGCAAAAGTTCGAATAAGTGTTAGATTCAACAAAAGTTCAAAAACGCATGCATTTCAAAATTTTATTGTTAAGTTCAATTGTGATTTTGTCAACAAGTTCAAATTTATATTAAGAAAATGTTCAAAATTATATTCACAAATTATCATATATGCTAACAACAGTGAACCCAGTTAGATAAATACATGTATGGACAAGACTAATGTATATGTGTTTATCAAATTCAACTACAACATTAATGAACAATTCAGCTAATGAACATTTACAATCACAGAAACAAAAAATCATAATATTCTTAATAAAAAGATCTAAAAAAAAGCAAAGCTCCTATAATCACAAATTGAGTATGAGCAAAACCCTTGCAAGTAGTGCAGTAGAATAAGAACATAGGAAAAAAATAGAGTAATTGGTATTCACCAATTAAGGAAAAAAAATTGCAAACTAAAAAAGAACAAGAATATCGAAAAAGAATTGGATGCACTTTGTACATTCACCAATTGATAACCCATAATTTTACAAATAAAAAAATAAGGTACAACCAAGAATTTGAAATTTCACCAACCATCTCCATAGAAGCCCTTTTCATTCACACAGCGGTCGGATTGGGGGATCCGGATGGCGGTAGTCATTCACACAGGAAAAATCCATTTCAAATCACACAAATTTAGATCACATGCGATCTTGCCTAACACACATTTTTTCACTTTAACTTCTTGGGGCCTCCAACGTCCTTCTTCAACACAAAATTATGAAATAAATTGCAGCGAATCCTTTTTTGAAATCATCATTAAAAAAATTTAAAATCGGGCTTCTTCATGAAAGAAACACATGAAATTATACAGAGAGGGGTGATTTACAGATATTGGCGTATAAATAGAGAGAGAAGAGTTGAGACTTAAAATTGGGAGAGAAATTTCGGGGAGGAGAGTTGGGAGAAAATTTGGGAGGGAGAGAGAGAGAGAGGGAGAGGGAGGGAGGGAGAGAGGGAGAGAGAGGGATAAGATTAATTAAGAAAAAATTTCAAACTGGTTCACAAAAATGATTGTAATTACAAATTGGTTCGAAATATTTGCACAGGCACATATATTACACTTCTGTGCAAATGTATTTTATACTTTTGTGCAAATATTTTGAACAAATTTGTAATTTCAGTGTTTTTTTGCACCAATATGTAAATGCCCCATTAATTAATTGAGCAGGTCCACTTTTTGTGTTTTATGGTAAGTTGGGAAAAAGTGACTACTTAGGAGTAAAAAATTTTGTAAAATCATGTACCCATAGGTAATTTCCCATATAATATTTTACCATCAATAATAGATTGTAACACAATTTTTTTTTATAAAACTTTACCTGCAAATAGAATTTGAAACTATAAAATATAAATATTGTTTTGTAGAATAGGATTTTGATTTTTTTTTTAATTTTGATTTTTTATTTTATTTTTGCAAAATATCTGTATATGTGAAATGTCTAGGAGAAAAAATGAATTTAAAAAAAATTAAGATTGACGCTTAATTGTCAATTTTATTGTTGAATTGTGTATTATATATACCAACACATTAATCAATAACTTTCACACAAACATCTACACTATATTTCTTTTTATTTTGATATTTTTTGTCAAATGTTACCTTCAGATCTGAAATGTGTGATTCTATCTTTAGATTTAAACTTTTGAGTTCGGTTATTAGTGTATTTTCATACCATGGGGAAAAATTGGGCATGCAACTATAAAACAAATACAATTTTAGGTAATATTGTGTTATACTAATTTGAGATTGAATGTGTGAATTAGTTAATATTTTTAAAATTTTCTATTTATTCATATTTAATATTTTTTTATTATTCGTTGAATTATAATTACAATTTTAGTATTATATCGAAATTTCAAAATATTAAAAAATTATAATTTAAAATAATAATAAATTTTTTTATGTCCATAAAATTTGCTGGGGTACACACTAAAAAATTTATATATTTAATTATACATTATACAATTATAATGTCATACTTAAATGCTTTATTCAGATTCCGTCGAATCGATTCGACCAAAAAGCACAACTTCCACTTTCACTTTTAAAATATAAGTAGTAGGATGTTACTCTTAGGACATGTTTGTTTTGGGATACACCCTGACAGGATTCGGATTTTCCGACCCCCGTCTCATTATAGTTAGAGATGTAACATTCAATTTTCACATCTCATTCTCCATTCATACCTATAAAATCTATTAGAATAGGTTTTGTATGAGACCGTCTCATGACATGAGACAATGAGAATAAGTATAACTAGGGCATTGACTCATTAACACTTTGGTAGGGGTAGGTGTTAATTGTATTGTCTCATGCCATAGGACGGTCTCATATAAGTTTTTGTCAATCTATTATTACTTATCCAAATACAATTCACTTTATACAATTTAAAAATATTATTTCTCTCTCTCAATCATTACTCACATATCATTTTTCTCTTGCTCAATTATTACTTACATATTATTTTTGTCTCAATCAATCGTTACTCTCATATCATTTTTCTCTCACTCACATCTTACTTTACTCTTACACATCTTACTTTACTCTTACACATGATTTGACATAAGTAAAATCTTACACTACCAAAATCTCAAAACAAACACATACTTTTACTATTCATAAAAGACTTTGCATCTTACGTACGTAAAATTATGACTTTATACACACACCTAAATCCCAAAACAAACTAAGGCCTTACTGAACTTGTATTGTAATCTTTTTTTATGGATATACCTTATGCCTATGTTTTATTAAGTGAAGCTTGATTAGAAAAACAAAAGGTTAAGATCAACAACTCATCTCACTTAAGGAATTTTTTAAATTTATAATTTTTTGTGAGTTCTCCCGTTGACGGTCAACGTTCAAATGCAGTAGAATACTTACACGTCTGAAAAGAATAGCTCCTCTAACATTCAAAATATTTAGCTCCTTTCCTGGTTACATTTATTTTAGAAAAATTTCTTACGTATGTACGTATCTGTAATTATATTTACCCTTTTGTTGAGTCATGAAATTAATAGAAATCGTTCAATTGTCTGCACTCTGCTGCACCTGGAATAATTGCTTTCCCCATGCATTGATCTTTACTACACAGCCCTTTTCTTTTGGGAAAAGCAGCCTCGCCTTTTACCCCAGTGTGTAAATTAATTAATCAAATTAAGGATAGGTCTCCATAAAACTTGTTCATATTATAAAATTGTACTATTAGATGCCTCTGTTGGTACCATTAAATACATTGACTGATGTCATAATATTTTACGGTGTAATTTCAATTTACGAATTTAGTGGTATAAGTGAATTCATGTAATAATATCAACGAATACATTTAATAATTTTTATTTCATACTATATATGAAACTTGTTAATAAAAAACTGTGTTTTTTCTATAACACAGGTGCTTCATTATCTCGTGGATCATATAATGCGAGCAAATAAGATCGGTTTCATGTACAAAATCATCTCATATAAATTTTCATATTTTATTAATTATTATAATAGCTATAAATAATAACATTAATTTACATATAATTAAGAAGACCTGTGATCTGATTATGCTTCGTAGCCTCAGCTTTACTTGCAAAGCTATTTTGTGTTTTATTACAACCCAAATCTTCAGAAGATCTTCCTTTACAGGTGAGCCAGTTCTGTTCAACATGCTGGTGCACGGATTATTAGGCTAACCTAACGTTAAGCTCCATTAAATATAAAATAAAATTACAAATTTTTGAAAATATTAAGAAATCTATTTTACAAATATAGTTAATTATACATATAAAAACACTCATAAACTTCTTTTCTTTAAAACGATTAAAAGTATAGTAAATTTAATTTTTTTTTCCTTTATGAAGAGTTAAATTTAATATTTCAAAATGTTAAAAAAAAAAAACATTCTCCAAAAAATATGTCAAGGTCAAGGATAATATACCACACCTGCAACAAACGTCATTAATTACTTTTATAGGTATGTCAGTGTAATGTTATTCTTTGATCACTAATTACGAGACTTAAATCGATAGTTATTTTCACTTTAAATACCAATTTTTTTACTGTTGTCCATCAATAGAATTAAGTACAAAATATTTCGTTAAGTGTCTTACTTAAGAATGGGTCAATTGTCAAGTTAATCCACATTTGTTGTATTGGTTTAAGATCGTTGCCAGTTTTAGCAATAATCCTTTGGTCATCAAACTCTTGAGTCATTTAAAATTAAAGATATTTGAAAATAAATTAATTGAAAATTTTCAAATGACATGATTTTTCTAAATACTAGAAATTTCTTTCATTTGAACTAGCTAGAATTAAAGCTAGGTATTTGATATCCATTTATTTGAATATTTTACTCAATCAAGTGGGTTGGATTTAGTTGTGAATTTAAAATCCATAACTCCAAATCTATTCATCTAAACACAATTGGTATTTGAAAATGAATGAATTTGAGAATTATTCCATAACTTTCAACTAATATGGTTTCGACGGGTATTTGCAATTCCTTCATTTTGAACTAGAATCAAAGCTATAAACTTGAAATTCATCCATCCAAATATTTTATCATAACAAGTGAAGTAAATTTAGATTGTAGATTTAATATTTGTAACTCAAATCTCTCCATCCAAACACTACCGAGAGTTGTTGAAATTTTATGTATAGGACGTTTGAAATTGAAGTTGATATGAGTAAATTATCTTTTAACTGCATGCGATGCTTTAAATTTCCACACTTGTGTGTTTTCAACTTAATTAGATTGATCCTTGAAAGGAAAAAAAAAAACTCTTAATTAGATTGTTGTTTGTTGAAATATTTAAAAGAAATATTGCTCTGTTCATGAAAGATGTGATCATTATTTCTTGCAAGTTTTAAAAAAAAGTAAATAAGGTAGAGATAATTAAAGTAAACATATTTTGAGGTATTGTACATGTAGTGTCCATTTATAAATTACTAATGTGTAACCCCCGAATTCCGCAGACTGGAAAAAAATATTTTTTTTATTTTCAATTTTTAAATATAAATATTTTTTGTTTTAAATATCTTGTAATTTTTATATAATATTAAAATTGTAATTATAATTCGACGAACAATAAAAAAACACTAAACATGAATAAATAGAAAATTTAAAAAATTCTAACTAATTCACACATTCCATCTTAAATTATTATAACACAATATTACTTAGAATTAAACGTTTCTAAAAATTTCTCTGTAGACTACATTTTTTGTATACTTGCACGGCCTTCCATTAGAATCAAGACAGAGAATTTTCAATTCTCTTTTACTTTTAACTCTCTGGAAAAAAAAATATATGAATTTAATTTTATGTGAATAAAATTTAAATAATTTTACTCAAAATATAAAAAGAACTTACCTTGAATTGAATCTTCTTCATAAGTCTGATTAAGATGATCTTGAAATGTAACGAACTGAAAAATATGTCTCATAATAATAGATTCATCACATTTAGTCATTTGAGTTGAAGGAAGAAATTCGAAGCAGTAGTTATGTTTGGTGAACTTTATGATATTAGAATTTGGAGCAATGCTAATATATTGTAAAATGTACTCCTTCCCCTCAATCAAAATTGTTGATAGGCGATTAACAGGGACATGAGATTAAGATAAAAAATATTAAAATAATAAGATTAAGAAATCATTAAAAATAAGAAAACAGTAAAAAGGACGACCAGCAGGGACTACGTACCTTAAGAGGCGAGCAGCAGGTCATGGGGCTAAGAGGCGAGCAACTGGTCATGGAAGTCATAACAAGGTGGCGAGCAACAAGACCAAGAGGGCATAGAGACTTAACAAGAGGCGACCAGGCGAGCAAGAGGGCACCTCGGAAGATCATCAGAAATACCCATAATTAGGCATTACATTAGGAGCAAACAAGTGTTTTAACACTTGTCATTGTGTAAAGATGTAATAGCTTAGGAATTAACAAGTGTCTTAACACTTGTCACCATGTAAATAAGGATGATTAGGAAGGTGCCACCTCCTACTTGCTTGTACCTCTATAAATACCTCTTCATGAGGTCATGAAAATAAGTTCAATTAATTCAAAAATAGTCCAAACTCTTGCAAATCTTTTTCTCAACTCTACCTTCAAGAAATATGATTCTAATCTTCATTCAAATCCTTGTTTGATGATCTTATTAGAGAAAAGCAGCCACTAAACTATCATTTTGGAACAAGGTCATCAACAATTGGCGCTAGAGGAAGGGTCCGAACCTTCGTCGGTTGAAGAATTGAAGGAATTTCTGGAAAAATCCGCCGGAAACTGCAAAAATCCAGCAATAAGTCACCGGAAACTGGAATTAGGAAGAAGGTTTAAGTGTTTTGGGTGGTGTTACACAAGACCTACAAGATTGAATGCATCCATGTGTGGATAAAGGTTTGTAAACAACCAAATCCTTACATGCAAGGCTAGTTGTTTGTAGGTCAAGACATCAACAAACACAAGATCTTCATCAAAAAGACATCAAAATTCAGAAAATGGTACGATCACAAGATCACCAAGAATCAAGCAACCACCCGGCGAGCAAAACACGAACTAGGGTATCGTCAACGGGTGACCATGCAAGGACGGTATGAGCCACGTCCCGGCGAAATATCCAAGTCACTATCGACACTCTTCCTCCGGAGGTAGAAGCATTGGCTCAGAACCCGGAAGAATTAGCAAAAATAATCGTCGTTTTGCAATCATTGCAACGGCGATAAGAAACTGTCGGACCATCGAGAGCCCGGGAGGCGAGCAACCGGGCAGCAGAACACAAATCTTCTAAGACCCCGGAGGCGAGCAACCGGGCAACAGAGCAAGGAGCTAAACAAAGGGAAGACATAAGGGTAGAAGAGGTAGATAGTGGCCAGGCAAGGAGAACCAAAGGCAAAGCGCCAATAAGTGAGCGACTTGGGAGCCGAGGTGAGTCCACGCTAGGAGGGGATAGGGAGTCGAGCAGTAGGGGTACAAGGAACCAAAATGAGCTCAGGAGGGAAGATTCACAGAGGAGTGAGGAGCGAGCATACCCTGCTGCTCGCCCCTCAGTACATGATAGACTAAGAAGGTCATCTTTTGGCCGTTTGGGTCCCAATGGGGCAAGCAATGTGGCCCGGCGGGTCACACAGGAGAAACGTCCCGTTAGCAAGGGACTGCATTGTGGAGAAGGCCTCGAGCCAAACCACGATAAACAACCTTCTAATGGAGGAGCGCCTCCGAATGAGTGGCTTGACCTCAAAAGAACGATCGGGGAGATGAAGAAACAGTTGGATGCTCAGAACGGCGGAGGGGCCACCGTACTCCCATCATCGCCATTATCCCAAGCAATATTAAATGCGCCGGTTCAAAAGAAAGTACAGTTCCCTGCTGTTAGCCTATACGAAGGGACGTCAGACCCGAAAGTACATTTGTCCAAGTACACCGACTACATGATATCTGTGAAAGCATCTGACGCAACGCAATGCCGCAACTTTCCATTAACTTTGGGCGATGGCCCTCACAGATGGTTCTCTGCACTTACCCCCGGCTTTATAAGCTCGTTCACACAACTCAGCAAGGAATTTCTATCACATTTCTCCAAAGTCGGATCCTACCTTACGCAGAGACACAGGCTGGCAGATCTGAAGCAAGGAGACAAGGAGTCTGATAGAGCTTTCCTCGAAAGGTTCGACAAAGTCCTACTGGAAGGAGAACCAGTGAGTGAAGACACTAAGATAGTGGCAGTAATGGCAGGACTCGGGAAGGGAACAGATCTGTGGAAGGAAATGCATCTGGCTTTCCCCAAAATATATTCTGAATTCAGACACAAGGCTGGGGTATATATTTCGATGCAAGAAACCCTGCAGAGAGAGTTAGGAGACAAGGCTGATACCAAGAAGTCAGGAGGGGAGTACAAAGCCCCTAAAAATATGAAAGTTTTCAATGAAGGTTCCGAGCTGAAGGAGAAATTGAACCATGTCTTATCCACATCAATAGAGGTTGTATACAACAACGTAAAGGATAAAGACATGTTGTCAGAACCCCGAAAGATACGACAAGAACGAGGAAAGATGAACCCCAACAAGTACTGCGCATATCATCAAACCATAGGTCACTTCACAAGTGAATGTCGAGACCTCTTGAAGCAGTTATGGAGATTCTACGAAGAGGGGAAGCTATCAGAGTTCGTGAAACGACAACCAGGAAAGAAACCAAGAGTGGCAATATCCTCTGGCTCGAAAGATGAGGAGAGTGACGAACAGCCGAGCAGGAGGGATCAAAAGAGGAAAAAGACAATGACAGCGCCAGCCGAGCCCGTTTGAGAAATCCTAATGCTTGAGCAATCCGAACCGGTAGGGGGCTGTTCTGACGGAAGGCCACCAGTTTCCAAGAGAAAGAGAAATGCAGACTTGAGAGCAGTGGCTCAGGAAAGAGAGGTCGGGATAAACCAAGCAACAAAGAAAACTGGGGATCTGGCATTTTCTGAAAAAGATCTAGACGGGGTACTCACTCCACACAATAATTCACTAATCATCTGTGCTAATGTCATGGGGGTCCGAGTCCACCATCTGCTTGTGGACACCGGATCCTACACGAATATCATATTCAAGAGCACACTAGATCAGTTAGGTGATTGCGATGAATATGTAAAAGAGTGTGACCATAAGATAGTAGGGTTCGGAGATGTTGTAACCGTTCCCTTAGGACTAGTTACGTTACCAATCGAGCTTGTATCGACCGAGAATCCCGAAAGGAGACTGACTAGGATGATAGAGTTTTTAGTTGTAAATCAACAGTCTGCCTACAACGGGTTTCTTGGTCGACCTTTTATAAATGAATTCAAAGCGGTTGTTTCAACGTACTACTACTGTCTTAAATTCCCAACTTCGAAAGGTTCAGGTACAGTTAAAGGTGATCAGAAGAAAGCTCGAGAGTACCTCCTGCAACTCCAACCTAAGGATAACAGTGTGTCTGTCATGGACGAGCAGCCGAGCAGCAGGGCTGAGGATGAACCTTCTGTGTTGGACGAAATCATGGAGTCCATCGACACAGAGATGATGGAGGTGGACGACGAGCAGGAGGGCCTGGGCGAGCAACAGGGAAAAGAAATTATACCTGAACCAGAGAAAGTAAACGATATTGAGCCAACAGTGGAGGCGGAACCCATGATCGAAGATGAACTCAACTTGGAAGGTCCGATAATTGATCCTCGGTGGAAGAGCCAAAAGAGGAAAGCAACCCCGGTTGAGGAGTTGGAAATAATAAAAGTCGACCCGAATAGAGAAGACTTGGAATTATTCATTGGATCTGAGCTCCCAGAGCCATACAGATCAGAATGAGCGAGTTCCTTAAGTCCAATCTCGACGTATTCGCATGGTCGTACGCAGATATGGTAGGCATTAGCCCTGAGCATGCTTGCCACAAGTTAAATATTGATCTAACTAGGAAACCGGTGAAGCAGAAGAGAAGGAAATTCAGACCTGATAAATATGAGGCGCTTGATGTCGAAGTGAAGAAATTACTTGATAATGATCTGATCAAAGAAGCTTTGTGTCCTCGATGGGTGGCAAATCCAGTGTTGGTAAAAAAAGCCAAATGGCACGTGGAGGGTGTGCATTGATTTCACGGACTTGAATGCTGCATGTCCCAAAGACAACTTTCCGCTACCACATATTAATCAACTAGTGGATAACACAGCAGGACACGAACTTCTTACCTTCATGGACGCATTCGCTGGATATCACCAGATACCGATGCACCCAGACGACCAGGAAAGCACGACATTCTACACCAACAAGAACCTGCTATGTTGGAAAAGGATGTCGTTCGGGTTAATCAACGCAGGAGCCACGTACCAAAGACTTGTCAATAAAATATTCAATGATCACATCGGCAGGACAATGGAGGTGTACGTAGATGACATAGTCGTGAAAAGCCTAAGAAAGGAGGATCACTTGGAACATCTGACACAGGCATTTGAGATTCTTCGGGTGTACAACATGAAGCTAAACCCGAAGAAAAACAGCTTCGGAGTACACTCAAGAAAGTTCCTTGGACACCTGGTTAGTCAACGAGGCATTGCAGCGAATCCGTCAAAAGTCAAAGCAATCATGGACATGCAACCACCAAGGTCAGTCAGGGAAGTCCAGCGGCTAACCGGATGTTTGACAGCTCTGAACAGATTCATTTCCAGGTCAGGTGACAAATGTCGACCTTTCTTTGACGCCATCAAGAAAGGACAGTTCCAGTGGACAAGTAATTGCCAACAAGCATTTGAGCAGCTGAAGGAGTATCTGAGTGACACTAAGATCCTATCGAAACCTGTCTCTGGAGAAAAACTATACCTGTATCTAGCCGCGTCAGAGGTGGCCATCAGCTTGGTTTTGGTTCGAGCGGAAGGAAAATTTCACTTGTCAATCTACTACGTGAGTCAGGCCTTGTATGAGGCAGAAATTAAATATTCACCCATGGAAAAGTTGGCCTACGCACTGGTGATGAGTGTAAGAAAGCTACGGCCATATTTCTTTGATCACTAAGTGGAGGTTTTAACAACTTTCCCATTAAGGCAAATCTTGCAAAGGCCTGACACTGTTGGTCGCCTCCTCAAGTGGTCACTCGAAATAAGTCAATTTGGAATATCCTATGCACCTCGAACAGCGATCAAGGGACAAGCGTTAGCCGACTTCATAGTCGAATTAACCTTCCCTCGAGATCCGACGAGAGGTCATAACCTTCCATGGCATATGTACTGTTGGTCCCACTGGTTAGATTAATTGCGGAAGCTTAAGTTAAATGTCTTTCAAAGTCTTTTACAAGAGAACAATAATCAACAAACAATAAGTAAAATAAAGCGATAAAGAACACAAGATATATAGTGGTTCGGATTGAATATCCTACGTCCTCTCTCCCTTATAACCAAGGGGACTCACTAACAACCAACTCACAAACTTACTTACTGGAATTGGGAAGTACCAGTTCCTTCTTACAACCTCTTTAGATTTAACTTCAATCTAAAGATCAACCAGCCAACAACCTTGTCTAATAGAGGAACAGGTTGTGGTTTCAATAACTCCTTTAGAGTAGATAAATATTATGAACAATAAGAGTGCTTGGTATGAATATCAAAAGCTTGGATCACTTATGCGCGTGTAGAGTCTCTAGAGCTTTTTCTTGAACTGCACTCTTGTATTTATAGAGGGAATTAGGGCTAGCCGTTGGAGGGCTAATCCAATCAGATCCTCTATATAAGGAAGCCTCAATCAATCAATTCCCTAATTGATTGATTGGGTTGGTGGGATCCTTGGATTGATTATCTTCAAATACTTTCCAATCCTGATCATGTTGACTTGATTTGAATCACCAACGGTCAATAGCTTCCTCTGCCTAACTCTGATTCTCTCCAGAGAAGGCAAGACCAGACACCAGGCAACCTCGGTGTCTTCTGGTCCTAATCTGGTGAACAGCCAGAATACTCAGTAGAATCAGAGGATCAAACTGAGCATCTTTTGTTCCACCAGACTCGTCTGGTCCGGACTCGTCTGGTCTGGGGAAGGTCCTCTGCCTCTGGTCTGTCTCATCTGGTGAAGTCTTCTGATGGAGTCCTCTGGTGAAGTCCTCTGGTGGGGTCTTCTGGTGACTCTTCTGGTGAAGTCTTCTGGTCTGGCAGTTCCCCCTAGACTAAGTCCTAATCTAGATCATCATCTGGCTAACAGGTCCAGATGGTCCTATTACATCTTCTGGTTTGTTTTAACTCATCAAAACTAACAATTTTTATCCTAACAATTTCCCCCTTTTTGATGGAGTTAAAACACTACCAGAACTGATCAAAAAAATAATAAACTTAAGCAAGAAAACATTAAAGGATAAGACCTTAGAATAGATCTTATCAGGTAAACAATTAAGACAACAAGAGGTTGTCTTTTGAACAGAGAAGATATGAATTTCATTGATAATAAGGACAAATATGATTACAAATTACATTGAAGATCAGGTCCTATTCTATGCATATCTTCTGTTGTCTTTAGGCACCAGAAACCAATCCAGAAACCTATCCTGGACGGCCTTCAACTCTGCAGAAGATGTTGGAGTGAAGTTCACCAACACCTTGGTCTTGTACAATTTCTTCAGCTCAGCCCAATCAACCTGGTCTCCTGCCATTGGAGTGTTGAGAAAATGGAACTCAGGAGCAGTGACTTCCAGGTTGAATTCAATAGTTGAATCCATCAACTGCTTGTACAAATCTGCATCATAAGCCTGCATCCAAGAATGGAAAGTCCTGTTGATGAGAGCATCATCCTCTGGTGGAGGTCTCTGGATGTAATGTTGAATAAACCAGAGAGTCTTGGCTTCTCTCCATTTTTCTATTAAAGGCATAGGAACAGTTGAGTCAAAAGACCCTTCTGTCCTGAGAGGGAGGATGTTCATGACTTCAACAGGCCCTTTCCTCTTCTGGCTTGAACCACTGGCACCAGAAGAAATACCAGCTTCTCTGTTCTTCTTATTTTGCCTCCTAACATATCTGAGCCTCTGCTCTTCATCTATGTTTTTCCTTATCCTTGCTTGCCTCTCTTCAGGCGACTCTTCCTTGAATCTCTTCTCTGCTTCTTCAACCACAGATTCAAGGAAGCTCTTCTTCACTTTCCTTATCTTCCTCTTTGCAGGTCCAGAGATGGAGATTGGATCCTGCTCTGCTTCGGACTCCTCTTCTGCAGCAAGCTGCTTAGCCATGGAAAGAGATTTGAGCTCTTCCTTCTTCTTCTTCTGCAACTCAGCCTGGGCCAGAGTGTTCTCCAACAGGTCCAGACGAGCTCCATGGCTGAAGAGAGTTTCATTGGTGGTCTTCGCCAGATCAGTTCTGGCCTTCTCTTCCCCCTTTTTAACTTCATCAAGGAGGGGCTCCACAACCTGCCTTATAAGATCAGGCAAGGCAGTGTTGGAGGAAGAGTGAAGATCACGTAGCTGCTTGGCCTCCTCCAGGTAAGCTTTAGACTCTGCAACAAGTCTCTCTTGCTTCTCCAACATCTCCTGGAGAGAGTCTTTCATCTTGGCCGTTTGAATCATCTGGCTGGCCATCTCCACTTTAAGTACAGATACAGGTCTCAACTGCTCCAGCACGTGCTCTTGTAGCTGCTTCTGGCTGTGCATGACATCCAGCTTGACAAATAAGCCATTAGCCTTAAAAGAAGCCTTTACCTCTGCCAGAGAAGACTTTAACTGCTTCAGGAAGATTCTCCTCTCATGCCTGATCTGGTGCTCTATCATAGCAGGGGCCATATGTTGAATAGCTTTTGAAAAGCGCCCAATCTGCATGATTTGCTCATTGAAGAAAGCTTTCATCTTCTGGAGCACGGCAGGAGACATCTCAAAATCTTCCTCATCTGAATATAGCTCTGGAGGAAAGACAAAATGAGGACCAAACTTGTAAGTGGGGCCCTCTGGAGTGAGCATTACTCCTCTCTGGATGAGCAGGGTGCGAATCAAGACTTTAGCAGCACCAGGAGTCTCCAGCTCTGCTGGGTTCTGAATATTCATCCTCTGCTTTAGCTCAATCTCCCAAGCAGTGAAGTTGGAGGGACCCATTTCCTCAAGCAAAAGCATTAGGTCCTCCACATCTTCAAGTCTGGCCTTGCTCCAGACCTTGGCATCAGTAAGCTCTGCCAGGAGTGGTAAGTGCTCCAGAAGAACTGGGAAATGCTCTCTTAGCCAGAGCTGAGCACTTACACTCATACTCTGCCTAATGGGACTCATTTCTGCAGATGAGAAAGTGAAGGGTTTGGGCCCAGAGGCAGAGGAGGAAGGGGCTAAGTTAGCAGGCTCAAGTGAAGCTTCCTCATCTTCACTATCATCGCTGGTTAAACAGGTAGGAGACGGGGGAGGGCCAACGAATCCCAGAGCCATAGAAATGGTTGGGTCCTGGTCTGTATGGGTTTGGGGAGGGTTAGGATTTTGTGAAGTAGAAGTGTAAGGAATGGATTGCTCTGCACCAGAAGATGATGGAATATCTGGTACAGAAGGTGTAGGTGGGATTTGAGATGTGGAAGTGTTTGGAGGGGGGATTTCTGCACCAGAAGAGGTTGAGGGTACCTCTGGTACAGAAGGTGGGGGAGAGGGGTTTGTGGGAAGATATGTTTGGAAATGTGTGGGAGAAGGTGTTTGGGTAGGAATGGTAGAGGGAGTATATACTGGGGTATCTGGGATAATCTGCTCTGGTGTTTCAACAGGGTTACCAGAGGCAGATGGGTTTTGGGGAATATTATCTGGGGGAGAGGTAGAAGGGGAGACAAGATTAATGGGGGAAGAAGATGGAAGGGAAGGATTTACCTCTGCTGGGTCAACACCAGCAGGTACAGCAGTCTCTGGAGCATCCTCCATCATCTGGGAAGCATCCTCAATAGCCTTCTCCAAGGCCTCTCCAAGATCAGATCCAGAGTCTGAATCTTGAAGAAGGGCTCTCTTGGCCTTGGATTTCCTCACAAGAGGCACATCCTCGTCTTCATCTTCCTCCTCTGATGGCTCATCCACCAGAAGGGTTTTCTTGGCCTTCCTGCTAGTCTTTGACTTCTTAGCAGAGCCTCTCCTGGCCTCCTCTGGCCGCTTCCTCTTGGCTGCTCCAGCCTTCTTAACAGCTTTATCATCATCACCCTTCTTCTTAAGCACATCAAGAAGGGGAATCTGGTCCTCCTCTGAGGAACCAGAAAAGGCACCGGTTGAAGAACCAGTTGCTTCAGAAGCTTTCTTATGGGTCTTCTGCTTCTGCTGCTTTCTCTGCCCCTTCGGAGGTGAGGGAATAGATTGAATAGGAGGGGCAGGGATGGCCTGTTCTCCATCAGAGTCGGCATGGCCATGAAGAGGGCCATCCTTAGAGAAGAGGATCTTGGATTTGTGATAACTGTGGCACCAAGATGATTTCCACTTCTTCTCTGGAAGGAGAGAATCCAGAATAAGAGTTAACTTAGTCCCCAAAGAGACATTTGCAGTGAAATAGAACTGCAACTCCCCTGGCTTGGAAGGACAAGCCTCCTTCTTCACCTTCAGTCTGTTCTTCCTCAACACATCCCAGAAGAACTCCGCCCAATTGCATTGAACGTCGTCATACAATGCCCTCATCACACACATCCGGCCATTGAAAATGGCATCTGTGCTGTGATTCTCACACATAAGCACCTTTACCACAATATCGAACAACACCTTGTACTTCTGCCTTAAATGCTTGTCCAAAAAGCCCTTTGTGATATTCTGGCAGGAAGAACGAGCAAAAATCTTGAAGGATCCAACGATATCATCTTCCTTGTACGTCAAAGGATCCACTCTCTCTGCAGAAATATTCTCGAAAAGAGCACAGAAATCGTGCTTAGAAAACACCAAATCATCTTCATCAATCTTTGAAGAAACGTAATCCTCATGAATCTTCATACGAACCAACAACTGGGCTGGATATCCGTCAAGAGTACGAAAATCCTTGGGAATAGTGGAGATCAACTTCTCCACCCCTGCATTCTGGAACATCTCCAGAATCGACAACACAACTGGGTTCTTGGTGGTATAAAAGTCCACCACCATCTCCGTCTTTAGCTTCTTCATCATCAGGACATGGTCAAAATTGCACGGAGGGGCCATAACTGTGAGAGAGAGAGAGAGAGAGAGAAAAAATGCTTCGCAGAGAGAGGTTAGGGTTTGAAAGTATGGAAACGTGAAAGGACAGATTGAAAGGAAAATTGATTTAAATAAGGTAATACGCGTGGCTTGAATATTAAATGAAGTGTGAACGCGTGTAATTTCAAATTTAATTGAGGAAACAAAATCAATTTAGCATTGATTGACATTTTGCACAGTGATTAAATCCGATGGCCATGATGAAAGACGAGATACAAAATTAATCTGGTGCGTTGGCATAGTCATTGGGACTGGGCATAAAGGGGTTTTGTGGCAGTCAAGAGAAAAAGCGAAATGATTGCCTAGGCCCTATACCCTAGTCTTAAATACACTCTGAAGTTGAAACGTTTTGAGTGTACTTATTAATTTGAAAGGTGTATCCCAATGATCAGAGGCAAGAGAAGTAAAGACATACCTGTCACCTGATATTGTAACCAGATGATACCACAACTAGTCTGGTAATACATCTCCTCTGATGGAACTCATCTGGTCCTGGTCAGAAAAGACTTTGGACATATCTCTGACTCAGCACCTCATCTGGGATAAGTGTCACCTGGTGGATACCTCATCTGGAAATATACCTTCTCTGATATATCTAATCTGCAGGTATGTTAGCATAATATAATATGAAGAAAAGTAATAAAACAAGGATACTTCTCCTATGTTCCCCCTAACACAAATCTGTCTCTGAATCCAATAAACCCAATTCAAAAGCTAACTCTCTGAATCTGGTCTCCGCCAAAGGCTTGGTTAAAATATCTGCTCTCTGCTTCTCTGTTGCAATCTTTTCCATCCTTATATCTCCCTTCTCAACATGATCTCTGATAAAATGATGCCTTATATCAACATGTTTGCACCTGGTATGAAGAACTGGATTCTGGGTAATTGCTATGGCACTATTACTATCACGGAAAATAGGAGTATCCTTAGCTCTAATCTGGTAATCCCTAAGCTGTTGACTTATCCAGAGAAGTTGAGAACAACAACTCCCTGCAGCCATGTATTCTGCTTCTGTTGTTGATGTAGCAACTGAAGTCTGCTTCTTGGAAAACCAGGATACCAATTTATTCCCTAAAAATTGGCATGTTCCACTTGTAGATTTCCTGTCTATTCTGCATCCACCATAGTCTGAATCTGAATAACCACTCAATTCTAAGTTATCATCTGCAGGATACCATAATCCTAAATTCACAGTTCCCTTAAGATATTTCAATATCTTCCTAGCTGCTTCCAAATGACTCTTCTTGGGATTAGCTTGAAATCTGGCACAAACATCTACGGCAAAAGTAATATCTGGTCTGCTTGCAGTCAGGTACAGAAGAGAACCAATAAGTGCTCTGTACTGAGTCTGGTCCACACTCTCTCCAGACTCATCTGGATCCATGTTGAAATTTGTCATCATATGGATCTTGGCTGCTTTGCTAGATCCTATTCCAAATTTCTCTAACATGTTTCTGGTGTACTTTGCTTGATTAATAAAAATTCCCTTCTCTGATTGCTTAACCTGCAAACCCAAAAAGTAATTCATTTCTCCCATCATGGACATCTCAAACTGACCCTGCATGAGCTCACCAAACTTCTCACACAGCTTCTTGTTAGGGGATCCAAATATAATGTCATCAACATATATTTGGACCAGAAGGATGTCCTTTCCTTCTTCTTTCCTAAACAAGGTCCTATCAATCTTACCCTTAGTAAAACCATTGTCCAGAAGAAATTGAGATAGAGTGTCATACCATGCTCTGGGTGTCTGCTTCAGCCCATAAAGAGCTTTCTTAAGCTTAAACACCTTGTCACCTTGTTCAAAACCAGGAGGTTGTTCCACATACACTTCCTCAATGAGAATCCCATTAAGAAAGGCAGATTTCACATCCATCTGGTATACTTTGAACTTCATGTGAGCAGCATATGCTAAGAACAATCTGATGGCTTCTAGTCTGGCAACAGGAGCAAATGTCTCATCATAGTCTATTCCTTCAGACTGAGAATAGCCCTGGGCCACTAGCCTTGCCTTGTTCCTAGTAATGACATCATTCTCATCTTTCTTATTCTTGAAAACCCACTTAGTGCCTATCACCTTTTGATGTCTTGGTCTGTCTACCAGCTCCCAAATATCCTGTCTGGTGAATTGATTCAATTCCTCCTGCATTGCAACAATCCAATTTGAATCTTTCAGTGCTTCCTTGATGTTCTTGGGCTCAATCAAGGACACATAGCAATTGAATAAGGCAGCTAAGTTAAGAGTTCTCCTAGTCTGGACACCCTTAGTTGGATCTCCTAAGATCAGGTCATTGGGGTGATCAACCAGGGTCCTCCTACCCGTGGTCTTGCCTGGTTGATCATCTTCTGCAGTACCTTGGTCATTATCACCACCTGCAGAAGAGCTTCCCCCTACAGGAGTTCCAACCTCTTCTGGTTCTGCTCCTTGTGAAGGCTTCTGCTTCAGAGAACCAGGAGATGGGTCATCATCTGAATCTGAATCTGAATCAAGAATAGGTGGATTGACCTTGATAACTCTGGGGGTAGTCTGATTCTGGGTTTCTTCTGAAGACTTGGAATCCACCTTGCACTCAAAAGCAGATTCATCAAAAACAACATGGGGTGTTTCCTCCACACAAAGTGAATTCTTATTAAAAACTCTAAAAGCTTTACTGGTGCTGGAATATCCTAAAAATATTCCATCAGCCACTTTAGCATCAAAGGTTCTTAATTTAGATTTCCCATTGTCGTGGATGAAACACTTACATCCAAAAACATGAAAATATGAAACAGATGGGGTTTTACCTTTCCATACCTCATATGGAGTCTTATTATGTCTCTGGGCAATCAGGCACCTGTTTTGAGTGTAGCAAGCTGTATTAATGGCCTCTGCCCAAAATCTTTGCGGAGTGGCGTACTCTGCCAGAAGTGTTCTTGCAGCTTCTTTGAGGGTCCTATTCCTCCTTTCTGCTACTCCATTTTGTTGAGGTGTTCTGGCAGCAGATGTCTCATGAAAAATCCCATGGTCCTTGCAATAATCTGCAATGTGTGAATTCAAAAACCCTGTTCCTTTGTCACTTCTGATCCTGACTATGCTCTGGTTCTGCTCATTCTGAATCTGCTTGAAGAACTCTGGCAGCTTAGTCATAGTTTCATTTTTCTTAAACAAGAACACTACCCAAGTGTATCTTGAAAAGTCATCTACTATTACTAAGGTGTACTTCCTTCCACTGAAACTAAGAGGAGAAACAGGTCCAAACAGGTCCATGTGAAGAGTTGAAGAACTCTGGTTGTGGTTGTGCGCTGGACATCCTTAAAGGAAGTCTTGGGTTGTTTACCCTTCTGGCATGAACCACAGACCTGATCCTTCTTAAACACTTCATTAGGAAGACCTCGAATGAGACCTTTTCTTTCAATCTTATTCAGTGTCTTGAAGTTAAGATGACACAATCTCTTGTGCCAAATCCAGCTGTTTTCTGCAGATCCTTTTGCAACCAGGCAAGCATTTCTTGGGCAACTGTTAAAATCTGCAAGATAAATGTTACCCTTCCTCAAGCCTATTAGCAAGATATCATTATAATCAGAAGAGAAAACAGTGCATGAATCACTAGAAAACTTCACTGAGTATCCCTTGTCACAGAATTGGGATACTGAAAGCAGATTATGCTTGAGTCCTTCTACGTAGTAGACTTCATCTACAGATACTCCATTGAAGGTCAACTTTCCAACTCCTCTGGTGACTCCATAGTTGTTGTCACCAAACATCACTCTTGGTCCATTCAATGGCTTGAAATCTTGGAGACTATCCTTCTGGAAGGTCATGTGCTTGGAACATCCACTATCAATGTACCAGACATGGTTGCTTGAAAATCCTTTCTCCAATGGACTCTTATCTACCTGCAGAGAAATCAATTAGGTCCCCTACTAGTGCTGGGTCCTGATTGGTTAGTTGCAGGTTTTGTAGGAATCCATAGATAAAGATCATCCCTTGATGGATGAGGAGATCTTATCTTCCTTCCAAATCTATCTACCAGCACATGTCCTCTTACAATGACATATTGAGCTACTGGTCTGATAAGGACATCTTTCCTATAAACAGGTCTGGTGTACCTTTTCTCAAATCTGGCCTTTGGAATGGCCTGCCTCAAAGACATGGTCTTAAAGGTCTGGTTGTAAGGGTACATCCTAGAAGAACCATCTCTGGTGTCATAACTACCCAGATCAGTTGGTTTTCTATAGATGGGTCTAGAAGACCTCCTCTGGTTCTGATAATTAGACTTGCTCTGGTGATTATAGTTCCTTTGAGTATACCTATTCTGGAATTGATTCCTCTGAGAAAATTGTCTCTGGGGTACCTGGTTCTGTTGAACATTGTTCCTTCTCTGGTAGTTGTTACTCTGATTGGTATTCCCCTTCCTTGAGTGTTTCCTTTGAGGTCCCCTAATCTGTTTAGGTTCCCTTTGAGGATTTCTCTGGGGTCCTCCAATTTGAGTAATTTCTACTCCTTGGGACTCATTGTTCACAGAACCATCAATCTTTAATGGTTCCCCATGTTGACACTTATTCTCTAGCATCTTCTCTTCCAGAACAGTCAACTCTTCTGGATCATTTGTTATGTGATTAACAGAGTGATTCCTTTTCCAATCAGGATTGTGAACCACCTTGTAACCATTACCAGTTAAGTCTTTATCATTCCAGATTTCTACCAATTTACCAGCTCTTACAGACTTGTCTTTATTATAAAGGTATTTATGAGTTTTAGTGGTAATTCCAGAATATCCTAAACCACTCTTATCACAAATGCGCTGAGAAGACTCTGATATGATAGATATAACAGATGGTATCTTAGGAGCTTCTCTGGGCATATGTATCTCCTCTATGTTGTGAGCAACTTGTTTTCCCTTGATAAGAGTCTGGTATTTAGCTCTGAGTTCATTGATCTCATCTTCTTGAGAATTCTTTTCTTTCATGAGTTGATCTACCAGAGTATCTCTTTCTTTGATCTTATCCTGAAGTTCAGAGACTTCTTTGGAATGATCTTTCATGAGTTCTCTGGTGGATTTATGCTCATGAGAGAGAGATTGAACTTCAGCCCTGAGCCTACCATTCTCTTTCTCAAGTTTTTGACAGAGTTGGACACAATTTTGGAGATCTGATAGCATTTGTTGCATATCAGACTCTCTGGAGTTACCAGATGAATTAGAGGATTCAGTACATTTGGAATTTGATAAAACTAGAGTAGTTTCATTTACCTCAGTGATGTCTGCCATAAGACACACATCATCATCTGATCCAAAGTCAGAAGAAGAAGAACTGGAACTAGTATCCTCCTCCTCTGCTTCTGCCAGCAATGCTCTCTTATCTGCATATCTCCTATCTCTCTTGATTCTTTTCTCTTCTCTTTCCCTAGGAGTGAGTTGAGGACAATCATAACTATAGTGACCAGTCTTGTTGCATGTATAGCAGGCATTGTCTCCTCTGGGACTAGGACTTGGCTCTCTCCTCCTCTGGTTGTAGTCTGATCTGGCTGGACTACTCTCTCTCCTCTGGTAGTCAGGTCTGCCAGAGCTACCATCCCTCCTCTGATGATCTGATCTCCCAGAGTTGCCAGGGTTGTCATCTCTCCTCCTTTCTGGAGTTCTGAATCTGGTCTCCCTTGAGTCTCCAGATGTCTTCTCCTTCTCTGCAGGCTTGAAAGAACTCTTTCTGTCTCTGGAAGATTCCTTCCAATGCCTTTTGTACCTGCCATATTTTGAGCTCATTTTATCTAATTTACGAGTTAGAAGTGCTACCTGCTCCTTGAGGCTCAAGTCATCTGCAGTAGACTTCTTTGGCTTGACATCAGGCTTGATGGTTGAAGAGAATGCAACACCTTTCTGACTAGAAGAGGAAACCTCTTCTGTTTGATCCTCCTCTTGAAGATCATACTCATAGGCTTTGAGATCAGACAATAGGAGATGATGATCCAGAGTATTGAGATCCTTGTTGTCCTTGATCACAGTGACTTTAATTCTCCACCTGCTTATTAGTGAACGCAAGATTTTACTATTAATTTCTTTTTCAGAGTAGGTCTTATCTAAGGCACTAGCCTTGTTCAGGAGGTTTGTGAGACGCATGTCCAGCTGGTCAATGGTCTCGTCTGGTTTCATCTTGAAGGTATCAAACGAGTGTTGAACAGCATGGAGTTTGTTATCTTTGATCTTCTCTGTTCCCTCACAGAGCAATGCCAGTTTGTCCCACATCTCCTTGGCAGTGGCACACGTTCTGACCTTTTCAATCACCTCTTTGGTAAGTGTGTTGATGATCTCTGTTCTTGCCACCTGGTCCAAGTTGTAGAGCTTTCTTTCATCATTATCAAGCTCATCTCTCTTTTTTAGAATTCTCTTCCTGGGGACTCTATCCTCTGCAGTTTTCTGGGCAGCTTCACTAGTTTCCTCTCTGGACTCTGACCTGCCACTATCAATAGGAGTCCAGTAAAATTTGATGGGGCCACTTTCAACCACATCTAACATGCGGTGGTGAATAGTTCCAAGATGATTGCTCATCATGAAGCTCCAGTGGCTGTAATCCTCAAAAGAGAATTATGGGAGCTTACGGCTCTTGTAAGAAGATTTTGCAGACATTTTGATATAATTAAGGGAAATAACAAGAACTTGAACAAAAGCACTAAAGAGCAATGGATCTGCCCGGTGACCACCAAAAGCTTTTCAAAGCAGTGGTCGTTGGACACACTGCTCTGATACCACTTGTTGGTCCCACTGGTTAGATTAATTGTGGAAGCTTAAGTTAAATGTCTTTCAAAGTCTTTTACAAGAGAACAATAATCAACAAACAATAAGTAAAATAAAGCGATAAAGAACACAAGATATATAGTGGTTCGGATTGAATATCCTACGTCCACTCTCCCTTATAACCAAGGGGACTCACTAACAACCAACTCACAAACTTACTTACTGGAATTGGGAAGTACCAGTTCCTTCTTACAACCTCTTTAGATTTAACTTCAATCTAAAGATCAACCATCCAACAACCTTGTCTAATAGAGGAACATGTTGTGGTTTCAATAACTCCTTTAGAGTAGATAAATATTATGAACAGTAAGAGTGCTTGGTATGAATATCAAAAGCTTGGATCACTTATGCGCGTGTAGAGTCTCCAGAGCTTTTTCTTGAACTGCACTCTTGTATTTATAGAGGGAATTAGGGCTAGCCGTTGGAGGGCTAATCCAATCAGATCCTCTATATAAGGAAGCCTCAATCAATCAATTCCCTAATTGATTGATTGGGTTGGTGGGATCCTTGGATTGATTATCTTCAAATACTTTCCAATCCTGATCATGTTGACTTGATTTGAATCACCAACGGTCAATAGCTTCCTCTGCCTAACTCTGATTCTCTCCAGAGAAGGCAAGACCAGACACCAGGCAACCTCAGTGTCTTCTGGTCCTAATCTGGTGAACAGCCAGAATACTCAGTAGAATCAGGGGATCAAACTGAGCATCTTTTGTTCCACCAGACTCGTCTGGTCCGGACTCGTCTGGTCTGGGGAAGGTCCTCTGCCTCTGGTCTGTCTCATCTGGTGAAGTCTTCTGATGAAGTCCTCTGGTGAAGTCCTCTGGTGGGGTCTTCTGGTGACTCTTCTGGTGAAGTCTTCTGGTCTGGCAGTTCCCCCTAGACTAAGTCCTAATCTAGATCATCATCTGGCTAACAGGTCCATATGGTCCTATTACATCTTCTGGTTTGTTTTAACTCATCAAAACTAACAATTTTTATCCTAACATGTACGTAGACGGATCATCAAATAACACGACAGTAGGAGCTGGGATAGTGCTAATTAGTCCAGACAGACAAGTGTTCACCTCAGCGGTCAGGTTCGAGTTCATGGCAACAAACAATGAAGCTGAGTACGAGGCATTGATAGCTGAATTACGTCTGGCATTGGCCGTGGGAGTCCGAAGAGTCCAAATCTATAGAGATTCCCAATTGATAGTCAACCAAGTCCGTGGGGAGTATGAAGCCAAAGATGAAAACATGGCATTATACTAAAAGATTGTTGCTCACTTGGCCTCATTATTCGAACAAATTTACATCGAAAAAGTGCCAAGGGACAACAATGCACAAGCAGATGCACTTGCTCGATTGACTACTAGTACGGGACCAGCAGAGCTTACGGAGGTCACAATAACAAGGATTTCTAATCCATCCACCAGTGACTACAAGATCAACCAAGTTGAAGAGGAGTTAAGAGAAGAAGATTGGAGAACGCCAATATACAAATATCTCAAGGACAACGAGACACCCAAAGACCCACAAGAAGCGGCCAAGCTAGTCAAACGAGCAGCAAGATTCACGATCATGGAGGGTCAACTCTACAAGAGAGGATTTTCACTACCCCTACTAAAGTGTTTGGCAAGGGGACAAGGCCAAGAGGTACTGAAAGAAATCCACGAAGGAGTGTGTGGAAATCACGCAGGAAGGCGAGCACTGACATACAAAACAGTAAGACAAGGTTACTACTGGCCAACTCTGTTACAAGATGCGATCAAAGTTGTCAAAACATGCCACAGGTGCCAACTATTCGCTCCCAACATTCATAAGCCACCAACATAACTATCTCAGTAAATAGTCCCTGGCCATTCGCAAAGTGGGGGATATACATCATAGGACCTTTCCCAACGGGAAAGGGGAATGTAAGATTTGCGGTAGTGGCAGTGGACTATTACACAAAATGGGCTGAAGCTGAAGCACTAGTGAAGATAACTCAGGAGAAAATGATCAGTTTTATTTAGAAGAACATAGTATGTCGATTTGGAGTTCCACAAGCAATATTAACCGACAATGGAAGACAGTTCGAGGGAAAAAAGATAAGAGATTTCTGCAAAAAATGGGGAATCAAGAAACATTTTTCGACACCCTACCACCCTCAGTCTAATGGCCAAGTCGAAGCAGTTAACAAGATAATCAAGCATATCTTAAAAATTCGATTGGTAGACAAAAAAGGCAAATGGTCAGAAGAACTACCCGAAGTACTTTGGGCATATAGGATATCACATAGAACGAGCACGGGAGAAACACCATTTTCTATGGCATTTGGTACAGAAGCAGTTATACCAATAGAGCTCAAAGTACCAACTGAAAGGATAGCCGAGTTCAATGAACAAGAAAATAACAAGGCACTAGCTGCAGAGATGGATCTGATCGATGAAAAAAGAATCTTGGCAGAAATAAAAAATGAGATATACAAAAGAAGGATCGCAAAGTACTACAACTCGCAAGTGAAAATCAGGGAATTTAAAGTCGGGGATCTGGTACTTCGAAAAATTCTAGCAACACATCTAGGTGTATTTGGACCGACTTGGGAGGGCCCGTTCAGGGTAACCCACAAGTGGTACAACGGCACATATGATCTTGAAGATATGAAAGACAACTCGACCCAATACACCTGGAACGCGGCTTTATTGAAAAAATATTATCATTAGTTAGGAAGCTTGTGTAGAGTTTTCTATAAAGATTGTCATTTGTGTTATATCATTTGTATTGTTGTATTGTAGTAAGATTGATAAAATTTTCAAACTTTTTTGACAAAATCTTGTAAAAGCAAAGGTGATTATTCGTTGTATTGTATAACTAAGGAAACAAAAAATCATTAAAAGCCCAGATGTTCGCCTAGCAGGAAAGCTGCTCGCCGGAGGACAAGCAAGTGTTGTAGGCACAAGTCCAGAAGGAGGCGAGCAGTAGGGTTCTTGAAGCCCAGAAGCCCAGCTAATCGCCCCATAACACGAAGTTGCTCGCCCAAGAGACTAAATGCATAAGTACATGTATAGTGGAGGCGAGCAACAGGGCGTTAAAGACAAAAAGGTCAAGTCCTCAAGGACCAAAGTGACCCATGTATAACTAATGAACAAAAATTTTCAAGAAAAGTGTTGAACTTTCATTAATGAAAAAAAAAACACTTGAGCAAATAAAGATAAAAGGCGAACAAGGAAAAAGAAAGTACGATTTCATTCATTAGCACAGAAATTACAAAAGAGGGACGTACAATCATCATCCTACTACATCAACTAGAAAAACAGAAAAATAAAAGGGTCTTTTAAATCTCGGGGGCCGGAGGAGCTGGTGGTGCTGGGAAATCTTCAGTAGGAGGGGGAGGTGCATCCTGGTTGGTCACTGCTGGTGCCTGCTGCTCGCCCATGTTGGCAGAGGTACTAGTTTTGCCAAGGAGATTCGGAAGAAGGGGGCTTAAAGCATCGAAAACGGTGGCATCCTTGCTCACCTCAACCTTCTCCTTCGGAGCTATAACTTGGACATCATCTTTAAAGATGCCCAAGTCTAACCCCATCTCCCCTAAGTCAGCAACAGGGATCTCAAAGCCAGCAGCAGGCGGGTTCTCGAGAACGTAATCCGCGAAGTCCTTGACGGTACTGGTCATGACGTCAAGACCGTTGTCCAAGGCATACTTCACGGACCGTACATAATCCGCGTACGCACAAATGTAACCGAGATTAGTGTTATCAGTTACATCCTGCACATACGTGTTATACGAGATGGCCTGTTTCTTCTCCTTCTCCAGCTGGTCGACATGGACCTTCAAAGACTCGACCCGTTCCACCAGGCCTACTCGTTCAGTTTCCAAAACTTTGAGACGATCAACAGCAACGTCCAAATCCAGTTTAAACTTTTCTGAAGCATTGGACGCTACCCTCTCCCGGTCTTCGCCTGCCTTCACTTCCCGCTCCCAAGTATGCTTAGCCCTCTCAAAGTCAGCCTTTAGCTTGGCTAGCTCTTCGTCCTTCCTCTTCAGCTGAGCATCCCGGTCTGTCTCAAGCTGTTCTATTTTCCGACCCAAGCTCCGGTTGGTCCTCTCAAGCTCGATGGCTTGGTCAACGACGCTCTGGGCGGTGATGGCTTGGTGACTAGCGTTATAACCCAGGAGAGGAGCATTGTCGCTGAGAGACTGGTTTTGCAGGATTTCTTCACCAGTCTCCGTCCAGGAGCGGGGGACAAACTCCGTAGCCCGCCGAACATGAGAATCTTTGATGTCGGGGTAGGCAGGAGCCAACTTCACACAATTAAGTTGGTGAAGTACTCTAGAGCGACCGGGATAATCATCTCTCTGGTACCTGCAAAAGATGAAAAAACTTGTTAAAAAGTCAACATATGCAGGGAGGCGAGCAGCCGAGCATGAGGGAAGTTACTTAATCCCTCATCTTCACTGGGTCATAGCCCAGGTAAGAGCTATCAGGTGAAGAGCTCCTTCGGCCGGCGACCATCGCGCCAATGACCTGTTGCTCGGTCACCTCCTCTACGGGCGAGGAGCGAGCAGCGGACTTGCTCGCCTTGGAGGAACCTTGCCCCTTAGCCCGTTTAGAATGGTCATCCTCCTTTCTGGGGGCGGTCTCCTTAGTAAGCCTCTTCTTCCCCCGGGGATCTTTGGGAGGCGAGGAGCGAGGATGTGGTCGGGGAACGAGGGCGGGTGTTGGAGGAGCCTCCTCCTCATCAAGAGCTCCCGCCATTAGTCTAATTAAAGAAGTGCAGGGATCGAACTTCTTTTTCTTCGAGGGTTGGTTAGCCGCCATCTGCTTCACTCGACGGGCGAGAAGATGATAACTTTCAGGGATTTGAGGGACGGCTACCGTAACCCTTTGAGCTGAAAGCAAAAGCATAAAAAGAGAGGTTAGGCGACCAACAAATATGAGGCGACCAGCAGGGGGTAGGCGACCAACAGGGAAAAAAGAAGTAAGGATAATCAAAGTGTTTGAAGAAAGTTACCTTCCGGGACCTCCGCCTGTGCCTCTAAATGATGAGCACTGGTAGTGAGTTGAGCAAGTTTACGGCAGTGCGCTTGGGAGAGATGGCCAATACTCCGGTCTTTAACGTTTCGCAATGAAATCAGAGCAAGAACGTATAGGAACTCTTTGCTAAGCTCGGGATGTCCCCACTTCAAGATACACGGACCTACAAAAAAGGAAGAGGGATTAAAATTAGTTCACCCTAGAAGTAATGAATAAGAAACGAGACCTACGCTGAATCTCCCCAAAATGTGTAGGGGGAATTTACACGCCCCGGTCCTCCCGAAAAGTTGGAAGACGCCCGCCAATCGCCGCCAATAAAAAAGAATTGCTTGTGCCAACTTTTGACCTTGTTAGGTACTCCCTCAATCAGTTTAACACCAGTACGGGCTTTGATGTAATACCACCAGAGCCCCTCTTCGTTGACAGCTGAGGAGATCGTCATTGTTTAATGAATCTCCACCGTGCTGATTTTGTTTCTGTAACCTTCCAATCCAAAGAGAGTAATGAAGGCTAACAGATTACTCCATCCGTTCTGAGTAATCTGGGTAATCGCCAAATTCGTGTCCTCCAGGAATCGCCCCATCACCGGATGTAAGGGAAGAGGGAATCCCTTGTTGAGGACGTCTAGGTTAATGACGGTACATCCAGGAGGTGGATTGTCAGCGGTCTCCCCCTTCTGTGGAGCGTACAAGTGGATGTCGTACGGGATGTGATAGGAAGAGCGGATCCGAGCTAGGTCATCTTCCATGACTACACTCGCCACCTTGCTTGCCGTATATGCAGATTCCCGAGCTTCCATGATAGGCCTTGGCAGAGTAAGAAAGGTGTTGTGATACTTGTTGGCATAGTCAATCCACTCTTGCCTCTGGACTACAGCCTTAGGAATGAGAGATTCAGGAGTTGGCCTTGAGACGGGGAAATTTATCTCACGGAGAAATTCCCATGTCACGCCCACCTGCTCGCTCCCTAATTGGGCTCCTTGCTCGCTCCTAGCCTGTTGCTCGTTGCTCACCCCCGTATCCCCAGGAAGACTCATTTCTTCTATCTCAGCAGCAACGTCAGCGGAGTCTTCACCCAAGTCCGAAGAGGTACCTTCATGAGGCGAGGAGCGAGCAACAGGACCTTGGGCGTCCTGCTCGCCCGAGCTGTCCACGGCATAGAATTCGTCGACGAAGCGAACAACAGAGCTCGCCTCAGAGCCTGTGTCCTCGTCGACGAGCAGGGTCCTAGGGTTTTGCCCAACTGCTCGCCGGAGCGAGCGGCGAGGAGCAGGGTTCGACGGTTCAACTTCCAGGGGTCTTTTTCCTGGGTTTCATCCAACAAACTCGATGGAAAGGGTATTACTTGAAGAAGGAGACGCCATTTTAGGGATTATTTGAGAGAATCAAACGAATAGGAAAAACACTAAAGCGGCGGCGTTAATGGCGGCGGCACGGCGGCGATACGGCGGCGGCGATGACAGAATAATAAAAGGGCGAAGGAAAGCTTGAAAATCCGTCAATGGTGATTTTGCATGTAAAGATCGAAAAATTGCAAAGAAAAATGTAAAATCGAAAGCACAATGCAATATCAAGACAAAGAAACTAAAGAATTAACCTTCTGATTTGAAGAAATCAACGGAAAAAAGGAAGAAATCGAGAAGAAAAGCTTCGAAAAATTAGTTATGGAGGTTTTCTGTGAGAATTCGTGAAAAAGAAAGAAAGAAGAAAAAGAGAGCTATTTATAAGTGTGGGTTCGGGGGCGAAAGTGAAAGATTTTGAAAAACAAAGCCCCTAGATGCAATGTAGGAGACACACGCGTGGGCGGCGGTGATGTCACCAACCGCCCACGTCGCTTCGTGTTTCGTACCTCAGGAAGCGAAACGACGCAAGCCCAAGAGTCGCTCCCCGCTGGTCGCTTCCCAAACTTCCCGCCCAAAAATTTGAAAACCTGTTGCTCGCTCCCTACAGAGATAGAGGATAATTTCCCTGTTGCTCGCCTCCTGTTAGATATTCTATCCTGTAGTTTGACATAAAAGGATAAAATTTATCCTTTTATACCAAACTAGGGGGCATTGTTGATAGGCGATTAACAGGGACATGAGATTAAGATAAAAAAATATTAAAATAATAAGATTAAGAAATCATTAAAAATAAGAAACAGTAAAAAGGACGACCAGCAGGGACTACGTACCTTAAGAGGCGAGCAGCAGGTCATGGGGCTAAGAGGCGAGCAGCTGGTCATGGAAGTCATAACAAGGTGGCGAGCAACAAGACCAAGAGGGCACAGAGACTTAACAAGAGGCGACCAGGCGAGCAAGAGGGCACCTCGGAAGATCATCAGAAATACCCATAATTAGGCATTACATTAGGAGCAAACAAGTGATTTAACACTTGTCATTGTGTAAAGATGTAATAGCTTAGGAATTAACAAGTGTCTTAACACTTGTCACCATGTAAATAAGGATGATTAGGAAGGTGCCACCTCCTACTTGCTTGTACCTCTATAAATACCTCTTCATGAGGTCATGAAAATAAGTTCAATTAATTCAAAAATAATCCAAACTCTTGCAAATCTTTTTCTCAACTCTACCTTCAAGAAATATGATTCTAATCTTCATTCAAATCCTTGTTTGATGATCTTATTAGAGAAAAGCAGCCACTAAACTATCATTTTGGAACAAGGTCATCAACAACAACATTCTCATATGTAGACATAAGATTCTTAGGAATAAAAGCATGAATTCTCGTACCCTGCAAAAATAATTTAAATATATTAATTTCATAAAAATTTTGACAATAAAGAATAAATGTTATCAATGTGTATGCATCAAATAGCAAAAATATAATTTTTTTTAAATGATGAAATGTATAATTTGTAAAACTTAACCTGTATATCTAACAATACTATCACCATGTCGAGATTCCCCCCATAGTATGAAGATGCAACATAAATCAAACGTAAAAGTTTAATTCTAAACATAGATTCACAAATTTTGGATCTAAATGTAACATTTGACAAAAGAGATGTCATACCTAAAATGAAATAGTGTGTAGATGTTTGTGTGGGAACAATTAATTAATATGTTGGTATTTATATTGGAAAAATTCAATGATAAGAATTATATTTAAGCGCCGATTGAATTATTTAAAAAAAAATTCAATTTCCTCTTAAACATTTCATGTATTCATATATTTTAAAAAAAAATTAAAAAAATAAAAAATTTTGCTAACTTTTAGTGACATAGTATTATACATGGTAAGATATTGTATATCATGACAAGATTTTTTGGGAATAATGTGTTATTTAAGTGACAATATCTTTTGGGTAGTAAAATTTTGTCCAAAAAAAAAATTAATGTTACAATTTATTATCCATGGTAAGATATGTTATTGGATGGCAAGATTCTTTGGGAATCTTGTCATCTTTTACGTGACAATATCTTTTACAAAAATATTTCAATATCTTCCTATATATGGTAAAATATTTCATTTCATGGAAAAAAAGTATGGAAATAATATACTATTTCGGTGATAATATCTTTTGGATAGTAAAATTTATACAAAAAATAATAATGTTACAATCTATTATCCATGGTAAGATATGGTATTGGATGACAAGATTCTTGGGGATCTTGCCATCTTTTACATGACAATATCTTTTACAAAATATTTCAATATCGTCCTACAAAAATTAGCATGTATAAATATTTTGCAAAAATAAGTTACAAAAATATCTAAGTAAGAAAATCGTTGAACTGTGGAAAATATATATGTTTTACATCTTAGAGGACATGGCAGAGCCGCCGAGACTGTTCAATGGAGGATGACAAAAACTAAAAAAGGAGGCGAGAAGAAAAAAATTTAAGACCTAGAAAAATACTATAAAAAATCAGTACCATAGTTCATGGCCGCGGTATCAGATGCGGTTTGAGGCGGCGGGAGTAGAGCAGCGAGGCGGCGCCGGTTTGTAAGCAATCTGACAAGAAAGGGATGATGGAGTGAGAAAAGAATAGACGAGAGGTGGTGGCGATTCGGGATCTACATACCTTGGATTTATCCCTATTTTGCATATCCGCTTTCGACGCGCTCACCAGAGTCCACGATAGATGCCCACCACTTGAATCACTGGACTAGACGGAGAAGTCGCCTGAGATGGGTTCGGAGTAGGCACAATAATCGACCAAGTCGGAGCAACGACGATGCGTAAGCAATATTGGTAACGATGATGCCGGCTGTAATAGAGGAGCTGACACTGATGATGGCTGCAACGGGAGAGAGAAACAGGAGACGTATTTGAGAAAAATGGGATGGTGTGTGCGATACTCTAAATAAGAGATTAATAAAACATAAATATAAAATGAATGATTTATATTTAATTTTGTGAGATGAATGGTCGAGATCAAAACTTAAACCAACTTTTAATGAGAGCGCAATATTTCGAAATTGTTGACAGCGATTTATAACGGGTCTCGCTGCCGGGTTCCTAGCGGGTAGGATTCGATATTAAGGATAGCAAGAAGTAACAAATGTGAGAGTAAATGAGCTCTCAAGAGTAAGTTTGCAATAAATGTGTTGTGTGTTACAAATGGGCATTTAAAGCCCTATTTATAGTGTACAAGGTGGGGGTTCCCCATGCTTGGTTGGTGGACCTGTGGGTCCCCCCTACTCCTAGCTGGAAGGTAATAAGTGGCTACAGCCTCCCCTACGAGCCAATGAGGAGACGCCACGTGGCGCTGTCACCCCTGAGGTGATTGGACTTGGCCCCAACTGCCCTCTATGACCCTGTCACATCCTCTGGACTGATGGCACCCAACGTCCTCTCACAGCTGGCGCGGCCTGGGGTCGGGCAGACGGGTACTCGGGTATCGGGAGACGAGCCGGGACGAGAGTGCCCCGGTTGTTCATTTGCGGGTAGGCAGGTAGAGCACCTACACCGGGGCTCGTCGCTGGCCGCCCGATATCCGGGCCTGGGGATTATAAGTACCCTTCCCGGCAGATCCCAGAGGCTCGCGTCGGGCAGCATCTAGGTCCCCGCCCGTCTGTCTGACTGGTCGGCGGACCACTCTCATCAGAGCCCGCTACAGTAGTGGGTCTGTGTCCGATACCCGATGGGTCGGGTAGTAAATATCGGGTGTAACAATTGCCCCACCAGCCCGACATCGGGGGGCCGCAGTCATTGGGTGGCGGGCTGGTCGTACTGCAGACTATTTTGAATTTGAATTTGAATTTTGGGGGTGACGTTTCGGTTTCCGAGATGACGCCTCGTCTGCCGCGCCTGCTGACGTCACGGGATGGCGTGACTGATGCGCAGAAGTCCAGGGGTCACGTCCGCCAAACCTGCTTCCCAACCGTTGCGCGCGTGGCCCCCACGCGCCCCCCTGAACTTTGTTTTATTCCATTTTTGACCCCATTTTTTGCAGTTTGGTCCCTCTTATTTCCCCTATAAATAGGGGCTCTCAGCCCATTATACCATTTTCACTCTTTTGCAATATCGCGCCCCCTCGAGCAAGATTCAAGTTTTCCGGCGAGTTTCCCAGATTCCGGTAACTTTTACGAATTCCGAGGTAATTTTCTAAATTTCCTTCTTCAAAATTCTCCTTTCTACTCTTCCTTCATCATGAGCGACTCCGCCGAAAGCATCGGGGCCGCCGACTCTTACCACTTCCGCTGCCGCGCCGCCGCCGAAGCCGAGAGGCCTCTCCGTCCGGTCGGGAAAGGAACGTCCCGCACCGCTGCCGCCACAGAGGGCGAAGGTAATTCCACGGATGTGGATGCCTTCGCGGAAGATTTGGAGGGGATGAGCCCCCAACGAGAGGGGGAAGCCCTAAGCATTTCCCCAGTCTCAGCCTACCCGCCCAGGGCCGAAGATTACTTATTCGAGCAGGAAACCGTGCCTGACTAAATAGATTATGCGGACAGCCGGTTGATCGGGTTCGACTACTCGAAATACATGAGCCGGTTTGTGCGTAGGCGTTCTGCCCGTGCGTATCGCGAGGCTCGGGACACCGAATTTGGGGCCTCTCGCCGCCCCAGCTGCCTCCCCCCGGATGCCGACTTGAAGGAGCTGTACTGGACTTTCCAGGCGCCCTCCGACGTCTTCTTTTACGCTCCCCGGGAGGACAAACGGGCCGATCAGCCTCCGGAAGGCCTGATTGCCATTAACTCGGACACACTCCATGCCGGGCTCCGCTTCCCACTTCACCCGGCCATTTCCAAGTTGCTCGCCGCATGGAACCTGTCGATCACCCAGATCACTCCGAACGGGTAGAGCTACATTCTGGGGGCAATGGTTGCTCTCGGTCGGCGCGGGCTGCACCGTATGCCTACTCCGTCCGAGATCAACTATCTGTATTACACCGTGGCCTCGGTCGGCCGAATGAACCACAGATATTACTCCGTGAAGCCCCGGGGCGGGGACGCCATCGTCTTCGGCATCTCGTCGAAGGTGACGCACTGGAAGGAAAAGTGGTGGTGGGTCGGCGGCGCTTGGGAGAGCGTTGGTATTGACGGACACACCATCCCGGTTCCCCGGGAGTATCGGGATCGCAACCGCCGAGGTAGACACTAAATTCTTCCCTCATCCCTTAGTACTGATCTAATTCTTCTTTCATTGTGCAGGCTGCGCGGTCCCAAACCAGGCCGACCTGGCCGACGATTTCAGGCAGGCACTCGCCCTGGTGAAGTCCGAGAGCTTGGACAATCGCGACGTCGATCTTCTCAACAGCAACGACTTCCGCAGGCTGTCCGGGCTCCAAACCTTCCCGCGCCATTTGGATTTTGGTGGTAAGACTCCTCCCGACATTCTTTTTCATGCTGGTTAATTCTTTTTCGATTCCTAACACATCCTTCCTCCTGCAGCGCAGCGCTTCCCGGCCGAATCCTCCACGCCGTCAGCTTCTCCGGCAGCCTCCCCGAGAGCAGCACCTGAAGCCGGTCAGGCAGCCATCCCGGTCGTCAATGTAGAATCCTCCGAGGAGACCGTCGACATGGCTCCTAAGAAGAGCGTCTTGGTGAAACTGGCGAAGCGGGGAGCCGTCCGCGCCACTGGGGTGACGATCCGCAGTCCACCCGCGACCCCGGTGCCCCCGATATCCTCCTCCCCGATGGACGGCCAGCGTCCATCGAAGCAGGCACGGGTTGAGGGTCAGACATCTGTCGACCCGGCCATGGTGACGGTCAACTTGGACCCGGTGACGGGTGGGCTTGTGGCCGGCACCGTCGAGGCGACTATAGGGAGCCCGGCCTCCCCTGCTCGCGATCGCAACGATTTCTCCTACCTGGGCTGGGGCAATCACCTCACGTAAGTATTTTGCTTCTTTTTCCAAGTTTCCTGGTCGACTTTGCACTGTAGGTCATTTTGCAGTCCCGATCCTCTGCCCCCGCCCGAGGTTCTTCAAATCCTGCGCTCGCAGGATCCTCCATACTCGGAGGCCGTGCCGGAGTCTTGGCCGGAGGACCTTCGCCGCGCCGTGCTGAATCTTCCCCGGTCCTGGACCCTCAACTGCCAGAAGGCCACGAGGACCGTCTCGCTCGCCGGCCGGATGAGGGCGGCGGCCATCCGTACCTCCCGCAATGCTATTGCCATGGAGGGCATCATGCTCGAGTTCGAGCGGGAGATGCGGACTGCCTCCTCCTACAAGGCAGCCTTCCAGACGAAGAGGGATGAAGCCACCCGTCTGGAAGAGGAGAACAAAAAGCTCCGGGAGGAGCTGGAGGCCGGCCGAGCGAGTCGGGTAGAACTGGAGGGTGTCCTCGAGGAGGAGAGGAAAGCGCGCGCCGAAGCTGAGGCGAGGACGGCTGAAGAAGTCCGCCAAGCCAGGGAGGCTCTTGCGGCGGAGGCGGAAACGCGCCTGGAGTCCGAGCGTGCCCGATTGGCCGCTGAGAACGAGTCGGCCGGATCCATGGTGTACATTAATGCCTACGCCGACTCGATCCGCTCTCTACTCCGCCGGAATCCCGAGGCCGACTACTCCTGGCCTCTGGCTGATCTGAGAAGTTATGTTGAGTCCAATCCTCCCTCCCCGGACTATGATATTACTCTGAAGGACTTGGTCGATCGCGGGCTGGATCTATCGTTTCTTGGTGACCCGGTGACCTTCATCTACCCTCTGGCCGACGAGGATGCGACCGAGGACCCGGGTGTGGTGGACGCGGCGGCCCCATGAATTCCCTTGTTTCTCTTCTTTTATTTTGCTAAGTTTGTTGGCCGCGGGCCTTTTGTACTTTCTCTTTTTCGAATCTTTAATGAAATCTCCTTTGCACTTTATTTCGCTTTGTCTCTTTGAACTTAGTTTGTCGATCTGGTTAATAACGTAATTGGATAATAAAAGATGAAGTGTTCTAGCCGAATGTCGGTCGGGTTGAACTAACAACTATAAAGTTAATCGGCAGATTGATGAAGTGCTTTAGCCGAATGTCGGGCAGCGACTTCCCGAAGATGGGATTGAATTATCAACCGCTTAACGAATTAACCAAGAGATTAATTAATGAAGTGCTTTAGCCGAATGTCGGGCAGCGTCTTCACGAAGATGGGATTGACTTAACAACCGCTTAAAGAATTAACCAAGAGATTAATTAATGAAGTGCTTTAGCCGAATGTCGGGCAGCGACTTCACGAAGATGGGATTGACTTAACAACCGCTTAAAGAATTAACCAAGAGATTAATTAATGAAGTGCTTTAGCCGAATGTCGGGCAGCGACTTCACGAAGATGGGATTGAATTAACAACCGCTTAAAGAATTAACCAACAGATTAATTAATGAAGTGCTTTAGCCGAATGTCGGGCAGTGACTTCACGAAGATGGGATTGAATTAACAACCGCTTTTATTTATTATAGCTTTGCGCTCGGAGAGCGATTACATCGGGGTTGCTCGTCGCGATGACTTAGGCTAAAACTATTCCGCCGTTACTGGTAGTATCTTTTGAGTAGGGAGGCGTTCCAAGGGTATTGGGCCGGGTTGCCCTCAAGGCTTTCCAACTCGTAGGCTCCGTTGGCGAGGCGCCTGGAGACCTTTAGGGGTCCCTCCTAATTCGGACCAAATGCCCCCTTGGGTTGCCCGACCGTCCGTCGGAGCACCAGGTCCCCGGTTTCGAACTCCCTGATCTTGATCTTCGAGTTGAAGTATTTTTCAGCCCGGCGTTTGTAAGCTATGTTTTTTTGTTCTGCGGACAGCCTTCTCTCCTCCAGCAGGTCCAACTCGTTTAGCATGGCTTGGTCGTTCTCGGTCCCCACGAGTTGTGAGGTGTGGAGGCTCGGGATGACGACTTTAGTCGGGATGACTGCCTCTGTTCTGAAGGTTAGAGCAAAAGGAGTCTCCCCGGTTGCGGTGCGACATGTCGTTCTGTATGACCATAACACTTCGGGTAGCTTGCTCGCCCATGTTCCCTTGCTCTCCTCCAACCTTGCCTTCAACGTGTGTTTTATTACCTTGTTTACCGTCTCGACCTGTCCGTTCGACTGGGGGTGGTAGGGTGATGAGAATAACCTTTTGATCCCGTGTTTCTGGCAGAATCTCTCCATTTCCAACCCGTCGAACTGTTTCCCATTGTCCGAGATGATTATCTGTGGGAGGCCGAATCGATAGATTATATTGCGCCAGATGAACCTGATGACATGCTCCTGATCGATCGTTTTCAGTGATTCCGCCTCCGCCCATTTGGTGAAGTAATCCACGGCGACAATTGCGTACTTGACGCTGCCCGGGGCCGTAGGCAAGGGACCAATGAGATCGATCCCCCACTTTGCGAACGGCCATGGACTCAGAATTGAGGTGAGCTCGGCTGGGGCCTGGTGGATCGCTGGCGAGTATATTTGACACTTGTGGCATGCTCGCGCGTAGTTGATCACGTCCTTCTTTAGGGTGGGCCAGAAATAACCCTGCCGGATAACCTTCTGGGCGAGCGCCTGGCCGCCAGCGTGGTTCCCGCAACGTCCTTCGTGGATTTCTACCAAGATCTTACTTCCCTGCCCCGGCGTTATGCATTTTAGGAGGGGTAGGGCGAAACCTCGCTTGTACAGTTGGTCCCCGATGATCGTGTACCGTGCTGCCCGAAGCTGTAACTGTCTCGCCGCTACTCGGTCGTCTGGGAGCTGGCCGTTGCGGATGTATTTCAGAATGGGGGTCATCCAGCTGTCCTACTCTTGTCCCAGATTGGTCACCCACTGGTTCGAGCTGGACGGGGCGGTTAGGTAAGTGACTGTGATTTGTGACATGTCGGCAGCCCCCTCGGATGTTGCAAGGCGGGCAAGAGCGTCTGCTTGAGTGTTGTCGAGTCGGGGTACCACCTCAATGTGGACCTGGTCGAATTTCTCGAGAAGGTTCTTGGCCAGTCCTTGGTAGGCCAGCATCCTATCGCTGCGCGCCTCGTATTCTCCCGAGATTTGGCATGCAATTAGCTGCGAGTCGCTGTAGACTTGGAGCCTCTTTACTCCCATGGCCATGGCCATCTCCAAGCCGTTGATTAGTGCTTCGTATTCGGCCTCGTTGTTGGTCGCGTGGAAACCGAATCTGATGGCTGTCGTGAATGACTGTCCTGACGGGCTGAGAAGGACAATTCCCGCGCCCGCCCGCATAGTCGTGGAGGAACCGTCTACGTACATTTTCCACGGAGGCTGCTCGATCTTGGACATCGCCTCCAGATAAGTAAGCTCGACAATGAAGTCGGCCATGGCTTGGCCTTTGATGGAAGTCCGGGGGGCGTACGTGACTCCGAACTGCCCGATCTCAACTGCCCATTTCAGGCACCTGCCCGCCGTGTCTGGGCGATGTAGCACTTGGCGAAGTGGCATTGTAGTTAGTACTTCTACTTGATGATCAAAAAAGTATGGGCGCAACTTGCGTACACTCATTACTAGAGCGTAGGCTAACTTTTCCAGGGGCGGGTACCGTAGCTCGGCGTCGTGGAGTGTCTGGCTGACATAGTAGATTGGCAGATGTGCCTGCCCCTCAGCCCGCACCAGCACGGCGCTGAGAGCCGAGTCTGAGGCCGCCAAGTAAAGGAAAAGTTTTTCGCCGGGGACGGGTTTGGCCAGCACCTGGGCGTTTGACAGGTATGCTTTCAAGTTATCGAAAGCGAGCTGACTCTGGGAAGTCCAGTTTAGTTTCACCTTCCGCATGCTGTCGAATAAAGGCTTGCACCGGTCCCCCATGCGGGAGATGAAACGGCTGAGAGCGGCCAGGCTGCCCGTCACCCTCTGCACCTCCTTCACCGTACGGGGAGGGCTCATGTCGAGGATTGCCCGTACCTTGGTCGGGTTGGCCTCGATTCCTCACCGGCTAACCATGTGCCCCAAGAATTTGCCCGACTCGATGCCGAAACTGCACTTTTTCGGGTTGAGCCTCATCCGATACTTTCTCAAGATCTCAAACGTTTTGGCTAGGTGTGTGAGGTGGTCCTCTTTCCTCTCGCTCTTGACGACGATGTCGTCGATATATACCTCCATGGTCGCCCTGATTTGGTCGTGAAACATGTGGTTGACCAGCCTTTGGTAGGTTGCCCCAGCGTTCATGAGCCCGAATGGCATCCGCTTCCAGAAATACATGTTTTTCTCGGTGAGGAAAGTGGTGTGTTTCTGGTCGTCAGCATTCATCGGGATCTGGTGGTAGCCGGCAAATGCGTCCATGAACGTGAGCATCTCGTGCCCGGCCGTGCTGTCCACCAGATGGTCGATGTGTGGCATCGGGAAGTGATCTTTTGGGCAAGCTTTGTTCAGGTATGTGAAATCGATGCATAGCCGCCAGGTGTTGTTGTTCTTTTTGACGAGTACAGCATTGGATACCCATTGAGGCTTGTCGTCGGGGTCGACCATCCCGATGAGCTTGTTGTCGAGCAGCTTTTTGACTTCGGTGGCAATGACCGCGTATTTGTCTGGGCCGAATTTCCTTCTTTTCTATGAGATTAGCTTGCGGAATGGATCGATGTGCAATTGGTGTGAACATACGGCTGGATCGATCCCGACCATGTCTTCATGGGACCAGGCGAATACGTCTAAATTCTCTTCTAAAAATGCGGTCATCTTCGCCCGCATCTCGTCGGACATCGATGAACCTAGTTGAACACTTACTTCCGGCCGATTCCTCATTGTGACTGAAATCAATTCTTCGATCGGACTGGCTCCCCGCTCGCCGTAGCGTGGATCGTCGATCTGCCCTGCTAGGGTTTTGTCGATCTCCATGGGTTCGTACCCGAGCCTTGGCTCCAGGTCGACTTGGATGTTTTCAAAATTTTGTGAATCTTCTTCCATTGGGCGGGCAGTGGGTGGGATTTCTTCGTCTATTTCCATGTCTCCCTCCCCAATTGTGCAGACATAATCTAGATTTGCAAAATTTGAAATAACATCGATATACGCCAAACATCCGCGTGCCATTTTCTGATTTCCCTTAAGAGTCCCAACCTTTCCGGAGGGGGTTGGGAACTTGATACAATAATAGAATGCTGAGGCGGCGGCTTCGAACTCATGCTCGAATGGCCTGCCGAGAAACCCATTATAGGTTGACGGCTGGTCGACAATAATAAAGTCGAGCTGTTTCGAAGCCTTAACCTCAGCGTCTATACTAGAAACTAATTCTACGGCTAGCCTAACTATCCCGTAGGGTTTCACTGTGGCGTCGCCGAAGCCTTTGATGACCTGGTCGCATGGCTCCACATACTTTTCAAAGGAGCTGTCCAGCTGGTCGAATGCGGCTTTGAAGAGGATGTTGCAGTAGGCCCCGTTGTCGACGAGCATGCGATGGACGGTGACGCCCATGATGTTGACGGACACGACTAGGGCGTCGTGGTTCGGGTAGATGACCCCGGTGCGATCCTCCTCCTTGAAGGCGAGGAGGTTCGACTCCTTCGCCGTCATGTTGACCGGCATGGCGATTTGGTGGACATTGTCCATCGCTCGCAGCTCGCTCTTCTGTCTGCGGTTGGAGAGCGAGGTGGTGGGTGTGAAGCCTCCCACCGGGGAGAGCATGTTGACCGCCCGTCGGGCCTGATGTTCTGGCATCGGTGGGCATATGAGGGCTGCCTCCCGGTTTGGCTCCACGGGGTGGGCAGCGGCTTGAGCCTCCGGCCTAGCTGTCGGCCTCTTCACGAACTCCTCCAGTTTCCCCTCCTCGAAGAGTCGCCAGAGTTGCTTCAGGAGGTCGCGGCACTCACTCGTGTTGTGCCCGACGGTCTGATGGTAGTGGCAGTACTTGTTGGGGTTGAGCTGCACCCCCCGCTTGTGGACCCAAGGCCGCGCCTTGGGCATCATATTTTTGTCCCGGATCTGCACATAGATGTACTCCGGGGTGGCCGATAATTTTTCGGCCAGCTTCACCTCGACGGAATCGAAGGGCTTGAACGGCTGGGGAGCCCGGTAGGAAAAGTTCCTCTGGCTTGATGTGGTGCCCGTCTGGGCGCGTGGTTTCTCCTTCTCGGTAGGGGCGCTCTCGCCCAGCCGCTGTGCCAGGATGTCCGCGTTATAGATGATTTTTCCGGCTCGCTGCCGGAACTCCGCGTAGGACTTGGGGTAGTCCTTGTTCATCGATTTCCACAATTTCATTTTTAGGCGGAGCCCGCCTATGATCCCGACGAGCTTGACCTCGTCCCCGACAGGCTCGCCCTCCATAATGATGCGGTCCACCCGGTCGATGTACGCCCGGTCCGTCTCGTCCTTCCCCTGGGCTAAGTTGGCCATACGATTGGCGCCGGCCAGACGTGGCGCCATCGAGGAGAAGTGCTCCAAGAACAGTTCCCCTAGCTGATGGAATGAAACCACCTTCCCCGCGGGAAGCGAGGAGTACCATCGGTGAGCCCTGTCTCCCAAGGTTAATGGGAACATCCTGCACTGGGTGGCATCTGTTGCCCCCATGGAGATCATGTAGGTGGAGTATTTGTTGAGATGGGTGACGGGGTCTGTCTCCCCGTCATATTGGCCCACGGCGGCCACGTTGATTTTTGGTTGGGCGGGGGCCCGTACCAGTATGTCGGCGAGAGGGGAGTTTGGCATGTAGGCGACGTGGTGTTGCCCATCCCGTCTGTCGAGTTTGGCCTCGAGGTCCGTGACCTTCTTTAAGATAGCGGCCATAGCGCTGTCAGCCGCGGGTGGAGAGCGGGGACGAGGGTTGTCCCCCAAGCGGTCACGGACCGACGGCCTCGGGGCCGTGTCGTTGTGACACCTGGGGGATCGTGCCCGCTCTCGCTCCCGGGGTCTGGAGCTGGCGTTGGACTCGCAATTTCGGGCAGCTCCCCGACCCTGGGGCCCAAGTCTGGAGAAGACCGATCCTGCGGGGCAGCGAGAGGCCCGTTGTGAGTCGGCCTCCTCGTCGAGGCGCCTCTTTAGATTCTGAGGCCGAGGGTTACTGGCGGCCCTCCTGGCCGCCTCTTGCTCCTGCCGTGGCTGGTTGGTGGCCCTGGTCCGGGCTGGCTCCTTTCCAGGTCGGTGAGTACGGATAGGAGCGGCGTCGATCTCGGCCTGACGACGTTCGATCATGGCCCTTGCGGCTTGGAGGTCCTCCGGAGTTCTTATCACCGACAGGAACTCGAAAGGACCCTGGAGGGTCTCCGCCGTTGCCGGAGCCGGGGTGGCAGTTTCGCCGATGTCCTCGGCCTGCTGCTGGGTTCGTGTGGCCTTTGAAGTGGTCATTTTTGGAATGAAAAATGGATGGAGTTTTGTTCGAGGTGACTGAATGAACGAAACCGAGAGTACTTCGATATTAGTCACCCTTCTTCTAGCGCCAAAATGTTGACAGCGATTTATAACGGGTCTCGCTGCCGGGTTCCTAGCGGGTAGGATTCGATATTAAGGATAGCAAGAAGTAACAAATGTGAGAGTAAATGAGCTCTCAAGAGTAAGTTTGCAATAAATGTGTTGTGTGTTACAAATGGGCATTTAAAGCCCTATTTATAGTGTACAAGGTGGGGGTTCCCCATGCTTGGTTGGTGGACCTGTGGGTCCCCCCTACTCCTAGCTGGAAGGTAATAAGTGGCTACAACCTCCCCTACGAGCCAATGAGGAGACGCCACGTGGCGCTGTCACCCCTGAGGTGATTGGACTTGGCCCCAACTGCCCTCTATGACCCTGTCACATCCTCTGGACTGATGGCACCCGACGTCCTCTCACAGCTGGCGCGGCCTGGGGTCGAGCAGACGGGTACTCGGGTATCGGGAGACGAGCCGGGACGAGAGTGCCCCGGTTGTTCATTTGCGGGTAGGTGGGTAGAGCACCTGCACCGGGGCTCGTCGCTTGCCGCCCGATATCCGGGCCTGGGGATTATAAGTACCCTTCCCGGCAGATCCCAGAGGCTCGCGTCTGGCAGCATCTAGGTCCCCGCCCGTCTGTCTGACTGGTCGGCGGACCACTCTCATCAGAGCCCGCTACAGTAGTGGGTCTGTGTCCGATACCCGATGGGTCGGGTAGTAAATATCAGGTGTAACAGAAATGAAGAGATTTGAGACATGCCATATCAGCCTAAAAATAAGGTGGTGTTGACACATCATCTTGATGAGGTTTGAAAATATATTTATAATAAGATGTAGTGGTTTATAAGTGTAAAGTCAATGACATGTAATTAAGTGATGATTGCTTGATAAAGAAAAAGAACATACTTTTGGTAAACAGGGAAGTAGAAGAAAATGAAGTAGAGGGTGTTTGCAATCAATAAAAAAAAAAGTAAAAATTTGTGGGTGACAGTCCCACGGTGAGACAATCCCCAAACTAACACAAATTACCACTTATTCATTTCAAAGTGTTAATACGTCATATTCAACTTATACTTCATTCTATTGTGAAACAGTTTCACGCAACACCTACACATAAAAGATTGAGGAATAATCACTTATTTTTTTAAAAAATCATTGTTGATTGATTAGGTTTGCAAATACACCATTTAACAACTGATTTTATGTAATTAAATATAAAAAAAACAAAAATTATTTACAACATTAATTTATACGGATTAAACCGAGAAACTAGTGTGGGTCCTAGACTCTAAACTTGCTCATCTGATTCTTCTCTTCGGTGTTGACCTTGACTTGGATGATCTTCGAGAGAAGTCCTCATCATGATCTTTGTCTGAGATTGGATTTGATATTTGATTTGAATTTATAACGTTAATCCAAGGGTGAAATACTTTATTTTGGATTAAACGTTATTTTGGATTAAACGTTATTTTGAAAATTTGGGGGATGAACGTCTTCGAAGGCGGGATGAACACCTTTGGATTTTGTGAATAACGTCCTTTGAATCTTTGAGTGGATGCGAAGAACGTTCTTAAAGATTCTTCAAAGCTTCAAGGAGAAATGTCGGATTAGAGGGGTGCTAGACCTTGATCTCGAATCGGAGGCTGTTTGTAGTGGACTCGCGCGAAGAACATCTTTAAGCCGTGAAGAACATTTTTAAATCTTCAAAGGCTGCAAAGAACATTATTGAAGCTTCTTCGAATCTTTGAGGAGAAATGTCGGATCGGAGGGATTTTGGACCTTGATCTCGGATCGAAGGCTGTTTGTAGTGGACTTGTGCGAAGAAAGCCTTTGAAGATTCTTCACATCTTCGAAGAGAAACACCTGATCGGAGGGGTTCTGGACCTTGATCTCGGATCGAAAGTTGTTCGTGGTGGATTTGTGCGAAGAACGCCTTGAAGCCGCGAAAAACACCTTTGAATCTTCAAGGAGAAATGCCGGATCGAAGGGGTTCTGGACCTTGATCTCTGATCAGGAGCTGTTTCTGGTCGCTTCCTATGAAGAACACTTCGGATTTCATGAAGAACACTTCCAGTTTTCAAGAACGGTTGCAGAGGATTCACTTGCTTGGATACTTGATCGTCTGAACGGTTGGTATTGTGTGGAAATGAACAAAGTGAGAGCCTCTATTTATAGGGTGGAGGGTGAAGAACCTTCCTTTCCGGTCATGCCACCTGGCGCCGTTTGATTGACCGGTGTTATTTGACCGGCTTGATTTGCGAATTAACCAAACTTGATTTGATTAATTTAGTTTGCTTCCCTTTTCGATGAAATATCATTTAATTTTCGATCTTATGGTAAATATATTGTATTTATTACCCAATATGAGTATCGAAAACTCATTTAATTTAACCGACTTGTACCGTGTACATTTAATATCAATTTTAACTATTTAATTCAAGAATTAATTTAATTAAATTCTCAAAATGAAATAGTAAATTTTATTCTGATATTAATATTTGATTTGTACACATATCACCATTTGATTGGGTGCAAAATTTATTTGCTTATATACCCATAAAATCAGAGTGACTAGTTGCACCTTCAAACTTGTTAAAACACACATTTTCTTGTTAAATTTGATCATCTGACCATATATTTTAGGGAAATGTTCTTATATTTTAAAAATGTTTTATCAGTTTGAGCTCTTTTTCTCTAATTATTTATTCCGGGGATGAAATAAATAAATATAGGTTTCATATCATTTTCAAAAAACAAAAATTAGAAGAAAATTTCGTTTGAAATGAATGATAACAATATTTTTCAGCATATAAAGTCATTTGATGAGTAATTTTTTTTAAATGTAATTTGTGCAAGTGATGTGCACCAATAATTTGATGTGCAAATGAATAGTGCTACCAACTCAGGGACAAGTTATCTAAGTTCTACTTATTTTTCAACTTGTAAAACTTGAATACCTACTACGTTTGGTGATTAGCAAAATATACTTAGAAAAAGTATTTTTACATTATAAAAATTAGAAGATTCTTTATAGAAAAAAATTATATATATATATATATATATATATATATATCTATTAAAGAATAAGAAAATATAAAAAAAATTGTTGTAAATCTAGAATATTTATTATTCCAAATCTAAAATATTTGATGTGGACATTACTAATAGACCAATAACCCAATGGACTTCATATCTTAAACTAGGATTTTATTCTTATAAATAGACTATTGTACAATTGTAATCACTCATACACAAGAATATTAGTGAAAATTTTGGCTTGGCTCGCTCCCAGACGTAGTCGTTCCCGACGAACTGGGTGAACAAATCCTGTCTTTTATTTTATGCACTTATTTACAACACGTTATCAGCACGAGACTCTGCCCGAGATTAAGCGGTACGCCCTAAAATTAATTCTCTACAAATCATATGAATTAATCCCCGTACCTAATTATTTGATCCATGCGTTACATGATTTATATGTTATAGAATTATTTATTTGATTTGTTTATGTTCTTGTAATTAATTGAATCAAATCGTGTTTCGAATTGAATTAATTTCGAATTGAGAATCGAACAAGCAACGACCGCCGCTAGCCAGCAGTGCGCTAGGGCGCACGGCCGCCGCCCCAGGGAGCAGCGCCGCCGCCCATTGCGGCGCTCCCCGTGCACCGTCCGTGCGGCGCTACCCGTGCGCTGCCGGTCGCCCCTTCGCCGCCTCTGTGTACCTCCGTGCGCGGCGTTGAGACGATGCAAGTCCTCCGCACGTGGCGCTTTTCCCCCCGAAATTTTGTGAAATCCTAATTTAATTTCGGTTTCATTTTAGGATAACGAAAAATTCTAATTTTAAAATCCTGAAAATATTTCGTTAAATTTCATTAATATACATGAAATATTTAGCCTCATGAATATGCATGTTTATTAAGTCGTAAATTTTCCTTGAAATTGTTTTCATGTGATTATCGTTCATAATATATTATTTGATTTGCATGTATCTATGATTTAATTATTTTACGTGCATTATTTCTCCCGCACATAGTTTATTTCTTTATAGTCCGCATATTATGCCCGGGTAGGCGGCGCCCGGTACTTGTTGGACCGTAATTTATATTTTGGGTAGACGGCGCCCAATTCTTGCTTCTATGTGCTCAAGAATAATCAAATAAATCCTTGTTTCTCCGTTGTCAATAAATTTGGTCACACCTCTTACCATGTCACTTTAATAATTGTAGTGTAACATGTCTGATATTACCAAAAGAGAATTCGTTGAGCTTGCTCTTGATGGTAGTAACTACCTGACATGGGCGCTAGATGTTGAGATACATCTAGCCTCAACCAACTTAAGCGGTGCGATTATCGATGATTCAAAATCAACTGATGCCCAGAAGGCGAAAGCTCTGATTTTTCTCAGACATCATCTTAATTAGGATCTGAAAAATGAATATCTCACTGAGAGAGACTCCGGAACGTTGTGGAAGTCCCTGAAGGACCGTTTCCAACAACAAAATGACATACTCCTCCCTCAGGCTCAATACGATTGGTTGAACCTCTGTTTTCAAGACTTTAAGTCTGTAACGGAGTACAACTTAGCCCTACGTCGTATTGTATCTCAGTTAAAGTTATGCAAGCAAACTGTAACTGAGGACGACTTAATCCAGAAGACTTTGTCGACTTTTCACGCCAGCAACCTTGTACTCAAGCAGCAGTATAGGGCTAAGAAATACACTGTACACTCTGACCTAATTTCTACACTTCTAGTGGCAGAAAAACACAACCAACTCCTTATGCAGAATCATAACTTGAGACCGGTTAGCTCAAAAGTTGTGCCTGAAGCACATACAACAACTCAAGGTAGTACAAGTGGTCGCAAGCATGGAAGGGGGAGAGGAAGTAAATAAACTCGTAGCAAAGGCCGAGGTCGTAGTAAGTCCGGTGGTCCAGGTACCTTGAATGACAATCAAGCTTAGGCTCGTGGAAAGGTTGCACCTAACACTCCCGCTACTCAAAAAACTGACAATCAAGATAAGATTGAGCAGTCCTGCTACAACTGCGGATGCAAGGGTCATTGGTCTCGCACGTGTCGCACTCCCAAACACTTGGTTGAGGCTTACCAAAAGTAGCAGAAGGACGATAAGGAGAAGGCTCCTAGAGTTGAATCTCACCATGCCTGCCAGCCTGAAGCAGACCCTGACCAAGACAACGTAGATCCTATGGGCATTGAGCTTAAGGACTTTGGAGATGATGAGTGATTTGCGTATTTGATTAATACTAGTACTTTGTTTTCGAATAGGATAATTTTTTGTTTTTGGATCATTTCTTTCGGATACTTCATTTTATTTTATGGATGATACTATTATTTTAGCTTTGATGTGTTTACCTTAAATAAATGTCCATTACATTTATTTGGATATTGTTGTTCTCATTTATGGCTTATAAACATATCAGCTATTAGGTTTGGACAATTTTCTCTTGCATGATGGACGCACATAGTGATTTATGTTTGGTAGATAGCGCCACCACAAATACAATCCTAAAAGATAGGAAGTATTTTTATAACTTGATAGAACGTAAGGGGAGTATAAATAAAATAACCAATGATAGTATGTTGATAGTGGGCTCCAGAAGAGCTTCCATTGTCCTCCCCATGAGTACCGAACTCATAATCGATAATATTTTATTGTTTCCACAATCTAAGCGTACCCTACTCAGTTTTAGAAACATTATGATAAATGGATATCACATTGAAACTGAAACTGAGAACAATAACGAATACCTTTTGATGACTATTACTCGAGGTAACCGTAAATAAGTTATAGAAAAACTTCCTTTCTTCTCCTCCAGATTGTACTACTCCTACATCCGGTCGTCTAGTTCCCATCTAGCTATGAGTATGAAATTCCATGACCCGAATTCTTTTAAATTATGGCATCAGCGGTTAGGTCATCCAGGACAAACTATGATACGTAGGATTCTATCTAATTCAACTGGTCATAATATTTCGAATAATAGAATCCCTCCTGTTGATGAATTTATTTGTGATGCATGTTCTAAGGGTAAGTTGATAGTACGCCCGTTGCGCACTAAGGTTGGACAAGAGTCTCCAGTTTTCCTTGAGCGAATTCAAGGAGACATTTGCGGATCGATTCACCCAGCATCAGGACCATTTCGTCACTAGGTGGACATATGCCTATTTGTTGTCCACCTGCAATCAAGCTTTTGCGAAGCTCATTGCGAAAACTATCGAGCTTAGAGCTAAATTCCCGGATTATCCAATTAAGTCTATTCGCATGGATAATGCTGTTGAATTCAACTCAAAGGCCCTTATAGATTACTGTATGGCCATGGGAATTAAAGTGGAGCATTCGGTCCCCTACGTCCATACCCAAAATGGTCTTGCTGAGGCGCTAATAAAACGTATCAAACTTATCGCGATACCATTGCTTATGAACTCCAAACTACCCACTTCATGTTGGAGGCATGCAGTCCTACATGCTTCGCACTTAATACAAATCCGTCCAACTGCATATAATGATCATTCCCCCCTACAGTTAGTGCGTGGGAAAGAACCTAGCATTTTCCATCTGCGTATTTTCAGATGTGCGGTATATGTTCAGATAACATTACCAAAGCGGACCTCTATGGGCCCACAAAGGAAACTCGATATTTACGTTGGATTTGACTCTCCATCCATCGTGAAATACCTCAAGCCTTTGTCTGGGGATCAATTAACGGCCCGGTTCGCTGATTGCACGTTCGATGAAGATTACTTCCCGGCATTAGGGGGAGATCCAAATTCAAAATTGAATTAATGCTGGGAGTTTACGTGGAACGTAAGTAATCTTCAGTATCTAGATCCGCGCACTAATCAATCTGAACTTGAAGTTCAGAAGATCATTAACTTACATAATCTAGCAAATAATCTGCTAGACGCGTTCACTAACCATAGAGGTGTAACTAAATCCATATACCTGCAGTAAATGCTCCCCAAAGGATTGAGGTCCCAAGAAAAACAAGTACTCATGCCCCCACGCTCCAGAAGTGCAAAGGACCCTCAAGAGGTAGTAATACACCTAAACGAAAGGCTAGCAAATCTGGTCAGTCGAATGTAAAATCTCTAGAAGAGATTCATCTAGATAACTCAAAGTCTCTAGGAGACGAGCGTTCTAGTGATGAAGCACGTGCACAAAGTATTCAATGCACTAGGACCGTGGAACGATCAGACCCAAATACAATGGGAAATGAGAAAGGTCTGGTTGACGTAAACGTCGAAGTCTCTGTGAACTTCACAGATACGGGAGAAACATATAATAGAAATATTATTGTCGTCGACGACACATTTGCAGCGTCAATTGCTATTTCCATTATAAATGATCTAGATCCAGAACCTAAAACAATCGCTGAGTGCCGGAAGCGCTCCGATTGGGTTAAATGGAAAGAGGCAATTGAAGCAGAGCTCGCATCGCTTAACAAAAGACAAGTATTTGACTCTATCGTCCGTACACCCACGCGCTATCCCTGTAGGATATAAATGGGTATTTGTACGAAAACGAAATGAGAACAATACTGTGGAGAGGTATAAAGCGTGGCTTGTAGCTCAAGAGTTTTCGCAGAGACCCGGGATTGATTTCGATCAAACCTATTCTCCCGTCATGGACTCAATAATGTTACGCTACTTGATATCTTTGGCAGTTAAAATGAATCTCCAAATGAGATTAATGGACGTAGTAACCGCGTACTTATACGGATCACTTGATGCCGACATTTACATGAAAATCCCCGATGGATTTGACATTCCTCATATGAGGGATGGAGAAAACCGCAGTATGTATAGCATAAAACTGCAGAAGTCGTTGTATGGCCTGAAACAATCGGGCCTCATGTGGTACAACCGACTTAGTGAATTCCTTCAGAAGAAGGGATACACATTCGATAAAGCTTTCACATGCGTATTCACGAAGAAATTGCATAATGGTTTTTGCATCATATTCGTCTATGTTGATGACCTGAACATAATCGGAACATGCAAAGAGATTGAAGAAGCCAATACAATCTTGAAAGCCCAATTCAAAATGAAAGTCTTGGGTAAAACCAAGTACTGCCTCGGCCTGTAGATCGAGCATCTCCCAGAAGGAATTCTTATGCATCAGTCGACCTACGTGAAGAAGGTATTAGAGAGATTTCACATGGATAAATCTCATCCACTTAGCACCCCTATGGTTGTTCGATCCCTCGAAGTGGATAAGGACCCATTTAGACCAAGAGAAGATTCAAAAGAAATTCTGGGGCCAAAAGTTCCTTATTTTAGTGCTGTTGGAGCATTGCTCTATCTCGCAAATTGTACTCGGTCGGACATTGCATTTGTTGTCAATTTGCTTGCGAGACATAGCATTTCTCCTACAAGGAGACATTGGAATGGCGTTAAGCATGTTCTACGGTTGCTCCAAGGGTCTCAAGATCTTGGACTGTTTTACCGCAAGAACCAAGACAAAACCTTAGTAGGTTATGCGGATGCTGGCTATTTGTCTGATCCCCACAACGCCATATCCCAGACTGGTTACGTTTTTCTCTGTGGTGGTACCGCGATCTCAAGGAGATCGGTTAAACAAACAATGGTTACCACGTCTTCAAACCACTCAGAGATAATAGCTTTATTTGAAGCCGCACGAGAATATGTTTGGTTAAGGTCCTTGGTAAAACACAGTGGTGACTCGTGTGGTATCGCTAAAGGCGATACACCTCCCACTGTTATATTTGAAGACAACGCAACTTGCATCGCACAAATGAGTAATGGGTACGTCAAAGGAAACCTGACGAAATATATTTCACCTAAGTTTCTCTACTCATACGAACTCCAGAAGAGTGACGTGATTACCACTCAAAAGGTGCAATCTAGTAACAATCTAGCAGATCTATTTATTAAGTCCTTACCTACGTCTACTTTTGAAAAGTACGTTCGTGGTATTGGGATGCAAAGACTCAAAGTGTTGTTGTCTTCAGGGGAAGCGGTAACCCCGAAATAAATTTAGAAGATTTGATCTAGAAGATCAATTACATTCCTCCCTAACTTATTATTTGGCCGATACCTAGCACGTGGAATTTTTATGACAAGACATTTATGTTATGTCGTAATGTCCAAGGGGGAGTGTTGTAAATCTAGAAGATTTATTATTCCAAATCTAGAAGATTTGATGTGGACATTACTAATAACCCAATGGGCTTCATATCTTAGATTAGGGTTTTATTCTTATAAATAGACTATTGTACTCATAATTGTAATCACTCATACACAAGAATATTAGTGAAATTTCTGGCTTGACTCGCCCCCAGACGTAGTCGTTCCCGAAAAACTGGGTGAACAAATCCCGTCTTTTATTTTACGCACTTATTTACAACAAAAACAACATAATTGCCCTTGCTTACAATGAAATCAATTAAGATCAGATGAAGTTTGCATGTACTTTGCCCCCCGGACTATACTTTATTTTCTCCCTTACCCTTCATTTTATATATTTTTGTTTTCAGTTTTTCAATTTTCTCAACTTTTATGGAGTATTTTTTATTTTTTCCCAACACTTCTGTATTTTTGTATTTGCCTAAAAAAAATTAAGAAAAATAAAATAAAGTAGCAAAATTGTAAAAGGGCAAAAAGCCCCAGAAAATTTTGAAAATGTATGAGGCAAAAAAACATAGTATAAAATAAAGTATACAAAATCAAACTTAAAAAAAAAAAACATCAAAATATGCCAAAAACACATGTTTCTAGTGTTATTTTTCAGCAGACAAGTTCTATTTATTATTCTTCTCGAAAACCATAAAAAAGAATCCCCATACATAAAAATCAAATTCATGGTTCTGCAAAATCATGATGGAGATCGAATTTGTACAAAATGAAACTTTAATGCAAAATTTGTAATTTTGTGAAGGTTGAAATTAAAACTTCTGCAAAATGCAGTTGGTAATGATCACACACGACGCATTGTCACTGTTACCATTAATTCCAGAAGTTGCAGCAAAGAAGAACGAAGAGAGCCACCAATCGCGATTGACTTTACCACCCCCACAAATAAAATTAAAAAACAATAACAGGCCATCATGACTTTCTTTCTACTACCAAGTCTTCATATCGACAAATTTGTATGTCAGACTTACGGCACCAACAGCAACAGAGGTAAAATCCAGACCAGGGAAAGGGAATTAAAGCTATATATTTGGTCAATTCAACCATTCCACATTTCCACCATTACTACATTTGTGCCACAAATATTTGCATTTTAAAATGACCATAATTTTTAATTAAAAATGTAACGAACAGAGTTTCAAAGAGTAATTTGATAAATCTTTATGGATAATGTACATAAATTAGTGATTAGTGAATAGGACTCTTATGAAACTTGATCATAAGTATAAAATCGATATCACTAGATATATTTATAATACCATTAGATGCATTCACTGATATTATAATATTTTACATTGTGATAGGTTACAAGTCTAATGGTATCAGTGAAGACATGTAATAATATCAGTGGTTACATATAATGGTATTAGTTTCATACTATAAAACTTGTTCATAGATGATTTTTTGTAAATTAGTTGGATTGGTGCAATGTGATATTTTATGTAGGAGTAAGTTTTTTGTGCACCTGGTGCATAATGCACTCACCTTATAGTAAAGTTGTTTATATTAAAAAGTGTGGACTGCATACACTAATTTATTTTCGAACATTTTAGATTTTTTTTTTTTTTTTTTGTCTTTTTTCTACTTTGGGTTGTAACCTAGTACCAACCTGGGTAGTCTTATCACTGTTATATACCACACTGTCACTTCTATGCATATTCACTATCACCGTGTTATATACAATGTCATTGTTTAAAAATCAAGTGTATTGTTTAATCAGTGATAGTGAATATACATAATCGCGACACTTGAAAAAAATAAGTTCACGTGAATTAGTTCACACATGTCACATGTGACCTACTCTTAATCATTAGGTTTACTTTTTACAAAATAATTTCAGTATAGATCGGCACACCAAATTTTGGCATGAAACAATATATATTGAACTATTAAAACGACACATACTTTAAATTTAATTTGAAGCAATACAGTATATTGAAATATCTTGTATAATATTGATAAGATTTTTCTAATATGAAAAATTCGTATTTTCACTAAAAGAAGACAATGTTTATATATTAATTACCATTTACCCATCATCAGTTATAGCCGACAATTTGAGTTGTACAACTTATGAAACACATTTTTGCAAGCTGTATGTAAATTCTAAAATAATAGTATTTTTATTGATACTTGATAGATGAATGACGTTTGTGTCATGCATACGAGTTAATACTATGATCGAACATCCGATGATGGTATATTCTGTATTGTGTTAATTGTGTTTTAAATTCCAAACTTCATATTTTTATTCTACTGACTTGCAATCATGTACGTATATACTCCTATATGATATGACATTTGTTTGCGCAAATTATGTATTAATATTAAAAACAATGAATTTTATGCCCCAAATGTCTCGTTAAAGTTACAACAGTAGAAGGATTTTCGACATCCATTATCCAAGTCATTTTTATCAGGAGTAATTTTACTGTGTTCTATCGATTTTTATTAAAGATAAAATTATAATTTTAAATTTCATCCAATCTTCATTTGAGAACGTAAACGGAGGTAGACTAATAGATAGTTTAAGGTTTTACGTAGTATATATATCTTGATAAATATAGATCATTAAATAAAACACCATAAACATGTTGTAGGTCTTTTGTGAATCTAAATTCATGTAAATTTTCTTTTTTAAACTGTTAAAACAATTGCCTGATTTTAAGCAGTAATGATTCATATGCATAACATATATATAACAATAATATCGATAATGTATATAAATAAAAGTGGTATTTGAAATTCACGTGAACTCGGGTTTACCCAAATTTTTATCCAAAACATGTACTCGTTTAAAAATAATAATATTACTTCCTCCATCCCACATTAATTTGCAGCAAAGAGGTTGCTCATATTCTAAAAAATGTGTATTTATTGAATAAAATAGTGACATATGAGTAAATATGTGTATATGTTTAAGAGTATTCACGCAAATCAATATTTTAATTTTTTTTTACTAGTGTACAAATAGATGTGAAACGAACTAAAATGACAAGTGTGCAAATTGATTTATGACGAAATAGTTGTTTTCATTATACAACATTATTATCAAAGTACTCCTCCATTCCAAAAAAATTTGCACCTTTGAAATTGCACTTGAATTAAAAAAATTGGTAAAGTAGCGTTATATAGTTAAATATGGGTATATTTTTGCGAGTGTGCAAACAAATCAATGTTTCCTTTTTAGGTAGTATGCAAATTGTGTGGAACGTCCAAATAAAAAAAAGTGTACAAATTACTTTGGGACGTAGATAGTAATAATTATTTAATGAAACGACAAAATTACATGCAAAATGCAAATAATAATTTTATGGCGAACTGATACACCGTGTACTTTTTCTTCGAATTTTGGTACAAAATCTAAAAAAGGGACATCAAAATCATTTACATTGGAATATAAAATTCGAACTGTTATTATCTGTATGCATATAGATTGTTAGATTAAACTAGGACCGGCCTCTAATTCACTCTTCTAACTAATTAACAAACAACAGATTTTTACTTAATTACTGGCTACCATGGCTGGTTATCCAATCAATCAATCATTTTTTTTTTTTTTTTTTTTATGAAAGAATCAATCAATAGTTTATTAGACAATCAATATTCACTGTCGATCAAGAGGACGATCGATCTACATTCTTGTTAATCAGACAGCCAATATTAAATATTGGAAAAAGAGGTCGCCTAGATTCTTTCTCGACGGACCTGCAGGCTGCAGTACTTACATTAATTTTCGAGATTTAACATAGCTTTCTTCACTTATTCATGAAGACAACGAGCTCGCCTAATATGTCTAGTTATCCTATCAATATTTTATACATAATCACATAATTATATGTGTAGTTCTCCGATCAATAGATTTTAGACAGGTTAATATCAAAACAAAAAATTGTATGAAATAGAAAATAGTCTCATATAAAAAATTATAAACTTCATATTTTGAAGCAAAGTGTGGTATAAATAATAAAATGAAACCTTCTAACACAAACGAGACTCCTTCTAATATTTAATACTGGTCAAAGAGGACGATCCATATTCTTCCTGGATGGACCTAGCTATATAGAGGTCCTCACTTAAACTTTTGGAATATTAAAACAGGACTTAGCAATTTTGGAGTAAAAAATGTTATTCCATCGATCTCAGAGCTAATTTCTATTTTATTATTTGACAATCTAAACTAAATTGAATTTAATTAATAAAATGCAAATTAATATGTGCAATGTAGTAATATGAGAGTTAAGTTTACTAATATAGGTAAGGAAAATATAATTATAAAAAACAATTTTATTATATTGTCATTTATGGAAATATTGTTTGACAAGGAGAGGGGTAAATTCAACAAATAGCAAGTAATTTGGGACATAAGAAATAATTGACTACTCCATTCGTCCCCATTCTTGAGATTACACGTGAAATAAAAAAAAAGGGGTAAAATAGTAATATATGAGTAAATGTATATACATATATTCTATGAGTGTACAAACAAATTAATGTTTCTCTTTTTTAATAATATACAAATTAATGTGAAATGTCCAAATAAAAAAAACTAAAACCGAGCACAATAAAGAAATTAAGGGTAGTGATAACTGATAACTAGGGAGCGCTGACTTGTATAGTCTTACATCAAGTGTAAAGAGTAGAAAAGAAGTAATGAGTAGACAAAATAGGAAGGAAGGTATGCTAATTAATTCCTGAATCCACAGTGAAAGCAGCAGTGCATGCCAAAGATATGACTCTAAACCAAGATGAGCACAACAAATTTTAGTCTCACAAAAAGTTGAATACTACCATAGCCATTCTTCTCCCAATACAAACATTTATTGCTGCCCATAAATCACTGTATCTTTTTCATACTAATCCTGCAAGATAAATAAAGTTGGACCCCTCTTTCTCTTTCTCTCTCTCTCTCTCTCTCACACACACAAAGACACATACTAGGTAGTCTTTAGGAGGAGATAACGTAGATCAGAAGGTAAAAGATATGTGTGTAGCAGAGTTTGAGGGACAGATGCGCTATACCCTTCTTTGTTCAGTCACATTACTCACACTGCCATTTCTTCCTCATGTACTTCCACTTCCTCACACACATAGGGACGAGAATCCAAATTTGATATCTTCATACGTTATTTTTATTTTTTTTAAATTCCAAGATTTTGTATTTTAAAATAGAGTATTTTTTAGATTATATCAATTCAACAACTGTAAATGTTTAGTAAAAACAACTGAATTATATATCCAATGTGACAACTTTTACTCCTTCCGTCCCCAAATAATTTTCACATTGGACGTACTACAATAACTTTCACACCCCAAATATGGAAATAAAACACTCTCACAATACATACTTTAATTCAAAATACTCTTCATTCATTGATTTAAAAAGTCAATAAAACGATTTTTCTTAAAATCTGTGTCACCACACCTCCGAAAATTAAGAGAGGGACGAAGGAAGTACTATTTAATTATATGACTGAACTGCACAGTAAACCCGATGAATAAAATACAGTGTTGCCCATCCCATTTTACTCAATGATTTATTAGTAGATTTCACACAAATTAAAGAGTGACGTAAAATGACCAAACTATCTTGTTTAATTTTCGATAATTATTTGGAAACGTGACTCTAAATGGAGCATTTTCTCTCTCTTAATATTAACTTGAGGGTAGTTATACACCAACAATGTGTGAATATTTCACTTAAAATATACCCTTTGCCATGGAATAAATTTTCCACTTTATTTTTCGGGTTTACCCACAACAAATTTACATTTTCATAAATAGCAAAAGACAACACTTCATATTTAATAAGCAAATATATTTTTAAGCAACTAGTTTTTTACTTTTCACAAATAAGTATTACTTTCTCCGTCCCAAACTTAAGTTCCCGTTTGCCAAAAAATTGCGTCCCATACTCATTTGCTACATCTACTTTTGGCAAAAAATTAACAATATTTTTTAATATTATAATTTATATACATTAATAACCAAAACATCTACTTTATCAATTTAAATACTAATAAACAATTCTTTTCTTAATAACCGTGCAAACAGTAAACGAGAATTTAAGTTTAAGACGGAGGGAATATATTTTACAAAAAGTAATATATTGGTTCATCATATATTGATAAACAAATATTTTATAAAACTAAAAAAGAAAAGAAAAGAAAAGAAAAGGAGGATGCTAATTCCGGAGTACTAGTTTATTAATATTAATTATTCGTTAGAAGTTTCATTTTTACTAAAACCTGTTAGTCATTCACTTGCAACTGGTTGGATCCAGAATATTACTCATAATTTTTGTAAACACAATAATACAATATGCATGCACTTATTATGGGGGCTTTTAATGACAAAAATGACTGTTTTTGCATTTACTTTCATTTAAATATTTTGAAAGTACACAGGGTAGTATAATAGTTCATTAGGGTTTCTTTCTTTTCTTGTCTATATAAACCTACTACATCCATCAACACATTCCAAATTCTATCATTTCACACGGTATATCCTCATTGCTATCAGTCTATGCATAAATGAAATTTTCTCTCTCTTCAATCATCATTCTCTCCCCAGCCTCTCCATCACTTCATTCCCATGGAACCATTTTGCAAGGATCCATGTTTTCTGGACAAGCCACGGGGAATCAAACTACTCCTAGGGTTTCTTAAATTGTCCACAATGGATTTAACTACAAAATTCATTTAAATGGCAACGGCGCTATCCTCACTGAGCTTCGAATTTATTTAATTTTTTTTCTTTTTAGTTTAATTTTTTTCTTGACCTTGCAAGGCTTTTATTTTTTTTATACTTCATTTATCTCGTTCAGACCTCCCATCTTCTTCATTTCTGTCTATTCCTCCTGAGCTTGGAAATGTATTGTTTAGATTTGGCAATGTATCTTTATTTTGCCTGAGTTATGGCATAATATAATTGTTATTTTTTTTTCAAGGTATTCTTCTTTGTTGTGTTTGATATGATCCTTTGATTTAAAAGAGTAGTTTCGTTCATTTTATGTTGTTTAATGTTTCGCACTGAAATAGTTCACGGGTTATATAATGAGCTGGATATTGTTAGATAAATTAAGTTAAACAAGATAATTAATGAAGTATATATATGATATATGCATGTGGTTATAACATCGTGCAAGAAAATATAAATTAAATCATATTATTGTTAGTTTTATTTTTCCATAATGAAAATTCTAAAGTAATAAAGCTCCCTGGCTGCTTATAGTTTAGAACATAAGATGTGTAATTACATGCATCAACAAATTCAAATATTACAATTCTTTATAATGTTCTGCCTCTTATATTTTGAGAGTAAAGAGAATACAAAAATTAATGTACGTATATGTACTAATAGGAGATTAATTAACAGTGACTCTGCAAACTAATAGAACAACAAATCTGACAAGATTCTTATGCGACTGTAGAGTCACTACAAGAAAATGAATTTTTAGTAACGAATTTATTTGTAACCAACATTTAAATGGTTACTTAAAGATGACTTTTTGTAACGAAATTTTATTTTCGTTACAAAAATCATATTTTAAATAACAATAAGTAATTTTCGTTACAAATAAAAAATTATTGGTTACAAATAATAAATGACTTTTTTTTTTCAAATTTTATTATCTTTTCAAAAAGCATATGTAAACTAAATGTCCTACCACTTAATGACTTCTAATTTTGCCTTTGTTTGCCCTTATCCTGTCACAACCACAACGATTTAATAAATTTTTTTTATTTCATTTTATTCCAAATTTTAATTAATATTACAATTTACTAAGAAGAGTGGGTTTTATATAAAAATGACATGATAAACTTATCATGAAATAATTTTAAAATATCATTAATCTCATTAGGAGTATCATTAATTTCATCAGAAGTATCATTAATCTGTATTTATGAAAGTTTACAACATAATACCACTAACTCAGATTAATGATACTCTTGGTGAGATTAATGATACTCCTGATATGGTTAATGCTACTTTAAAAATATTTCATTATAAACTTATTATGAACTATTTTCATATAATACTTTGCCTACTAAAAATATGAGCCGTGTAAGCTTTCATCCTATTTATTCCACTAATCCAATATCATAATTTAATGAGTATGTATAGGAGTGAAATTTGTTTATACATAAATTATTGAAGGGAATTAGTTATTTTCAACAAAGAGTATTATTTGTTTTCAATGAAGGGTATTAGTTATTTTCACTAAAGAGTCTTAGTTTATTTTAAGTGAACAACTAATACTCTTAAGTGAATATAACTAATACCCTTCAATAAAAATAATTAATACTCTTTAGTAAAAATAATTAATAACCTTCGATAATTTATGTATAAATCATTTTCACTCCATACTTTATTTTTTAGTTGTTTTGAGGATTATAGTATGTATTTTGAAAACACACGCAAATTAAAATTAAAAAATTTTATACTTTGTGTTTTTTTAGTTGTTTTGAGGATTATAGTATGTATTTTGAAAACACGCTCAAATTAAAATAAAAAAATGCTAAGCGCAGCTGCATTAAAAGAATTTCAGAAAAGTGGAAGGAATCCTAAACCTTTTGCCACTTTAAAAATAAAAAAAATAACAACTCCTATATGCCCTAAAATTCTGATTCTCGTGTTGTAGTTCTAAATTTTAAAAATCAAAACGTCCTGCGTCAACCTATTCGACGGCGACGCTATCCCCTCCGGCGCCCTTACCCTCTTTCGATGCTTCTTGTCGTGTAACATTTTTTGCGGTTGCGCGCGCACCCCTTCCGGTTTCGCAGCCCCTGTTCTCACAGACACAGGCAGTGCTCTCTCCTCTCAGGTATCTAATTCTTTTATTTGGCTAAGATTATTCTTGTAATTTTTGGATTAAATATTAAATTAATGATTGTGAATTATACATTATACATTTGTGTTATCTCCATCTTTTCAATTTTAAGCCTGTGTGGTCTTGGGAAAGCATTCGGTGGTGATTTATGCATTTATGATTTGAAATTAAATTAATAGCGTGGATAATTTGAATTTATGAATTGTGTAGATCTTTTGTGCATTCGGTGGTGATTTATGCATTTATAATTTACGAATTGAGCAAAAAATTATCTAGATCTTTTGCAATTGTAAATTATGTGGATTCTAGATAATTTGAAATTATACAATTAAACTAGCTTGGCGATTGAGTTTAGATGAATGCTTTGATTTGTGTTGTGTACTTGTGTGAGATTGTAGGATTGGTTTAAGCATAGGAGGGAGAGTAGTATGGTGTACAATATGGAGTGGATCTCAAACCCTAAAGAATATTTGTTAGGGGGCTAGACTATGTTTGAGATTGTTAAGGTTTGATGTATCTTGCCCTTGGACCTATAACTTTGAATCCACTTCAACTCCTAAAATCATGGGGAACCAGATGTATCATGGTAAGTAGTATTAACTATTTTAATTTGTGTTTTTTGATAATGTCAAGTGCCATTAAAATGAATGCAATTTCTCTTTTCCTGTTGTCAAGGTGGATAACCTAAAGCAGCTTCCCAACGTAATTCAAGCTAGTGTTGCTAGCAAAAACTTGTTTCAATGCAGGGTTGCATTTCACATGTGGAATGGTTTGGCTAACATCTTCTTCCCTTTACTGCTGATGTAGGCAGCTCAAATGGGCACAGGGAACACTGTTCTTGTCACTGCTGCTGCAGGAGGGACAGGACAATTTGCTGTCCAGGTATACTTGTGATGATGCAAGATTAATTCACTTAAGGGTACCTAGTTGTCGAACACACGTAGAATAACTGCAGTAGCAATGTATTATGCTTCTTAATGCCTTCGTATTGAGGAAGCAATTCCTATACTTTGAAGTCGTCTTCTTTGCTAACTTTTCCTTTTATCCAAAGGAGGTATGACTGCAACTTGTTAGAAAGACTGCAGAGGGCAGGCAAAGTATCATATATAGTTGTTATATTGAATGACCAACAAGTGAGGTCAAAGTATATGAACAATTTTTTCACTTATTTTCCTCGATATATATTTTTAACAATAACTTTGACTAATTTTTCTCATTTTTAATTTTTTTTATCCCATCCAATAGTTCCGGTGTTGTGTTCTCAAATTGCACCAAAAAATTATAAAGTGTTCTGAATGCTCTACGTGATTTCTTTCTCGTAATTGGTTCCAAAGGTATTGCACCATAGTCATTGTCATTCTACACATTATTCTCGAACATTGTTGGTACAATTTCTTCTATGCTCTGAACTTCAGAATATGTGTCATTTTCCCTTAAGATTAAATAATTTTCTGGATTGAAATTTCTCGTTGCGTATTTGTTAATTGCTTCGGTTATAATATATTACAATATATTACTGTTGTGCATTATAGTATTAATCTTGTTGTGCCAATTTTTTTTATATCTTATTGTCCATTATAAATTCATAATTTTATAATATTTTAATATTCTGCATCTTTTGTTGGAAAATGAAGCTTCAATTTGATTTTGGACAAGAAGACAAATCAAGACTTCTATTTTAACTCAACCCTTTTGATTGATTTTTTATTTATTTATGTTATTATGTATATTGAAGTGTTTAAATACAATGTTAGTTTTTTTTTATGACTATGTTGACGTTGTTTACATTAATGTATTTGGTGAATTGTTATTTCTTTTAAATAAAATTATTGCGTTATGACCATTTATTTTTATGTTTTCTCATATGGCCATCTTCATTATTTTCCTTTGTTATTAAGTTATTAATAACCTATTTTTATTTTGAATGAAATAAAATAGTAAATGTAACGAAACATTAGTAACGAATCAAATATCTAAATATTATATATATAATTTTATGTAATAATTTATTTGTAACGAAATTGATTTTTAGTAACGAAACTTTGATTACTGGTACTAAATTTATTGTAACGAAAAAAGTTTCGTTACAATTGTATTGGTAACGAAATTGGGTTATTTTTTGTTACAAAAACTATTTGCGACGGACTTTATAAGACCAACTTTTGTAACGAAAGTTTCGTTACAAAAAGTTTTCGTAACCAAAAATAGATTTTTTGTAACCAAATTTTTCGTTACAAAAAACACATTTTCTTGTAGTGAGTGTTGATACATGCATTAATTCTATTAAAAAGAAAATCTAATACAAGACCTACACTTAATTATTAATATATAGTATATCTTTCTTTTCGTATTCTCTAACAATTTATGTGCTAATATTTCTATCAAATATATCAGGAGAGTCTCATACAAAATCTATTAATTATTAATACAAAAATAATCATATGTCCACCGATGAACATAATATTATATATTCAATGCGAATGTGTTAATGACACATAAACAGATATAAACAATTAATTCTTTCTTCTCCTCTTCCGGCCATAACAATTTATGTACAGATATAGAAAGGGAAAAGTTGAAAGAAAAAGAAAGAAAAGAAGGGGCAGCTAGTCAGTTGCAATAAAAATGTAGGTGAAAATTGAAAAAAAATTAATTCTTGAGATACTAATTATATTTTATTTAAAAAAAATAATTAATACTATTAAAAAATACACACAAAACACAAATAAGTTTCACAGTATAAAACTGATTCCTAAGTATACCCTGACATTTTTTATAAAACTGATTCCTAAGTATACCCTGACATTTTTTTTTCTTTTGGAACAAACCGATTCTTGTATTTGTTTCATTTAATCTTTATATAGCGCCGCATTAGATATGTAAACATATTCCCACTATCAAAACAAATACCTGGTCTTGGGTAGCAGTTAAGGGGACAGATGTGAGAAACCATTCTACTTAGAGGGTGTTTGGCTAAGCTTATTTGAAACATTTTATAAGCTCTAACATCTTATAAGTTGTTTTAAGAGCTTATAAGATGTAATTTTTAAGTAGCTTATAAGTTGCTAAAGTGTTTGACTAATACAACTTATAAGATCTTTGATAATTTATAACAAATATTTTTTTAATTTATAAAAAATAATTTTTTTTCTATTTTTTTATCTTGAGGTGGGGTGGGTGGGGGTTGGGGAGGGGTGGGGTGGTTCCAGGGTGAGGTGGGTGGTTGGGGTGGAGGTGGTTAGAAAAATAAGTTGAGAAATCCCAACTTATGTTTTTACAGCTTATAAGATGTTAGGAGCTTATTTTATGATCTTATAAGCTGTTAAACATCTTATTTTGCCAAACACATTAGTAGTACTTATAAGCTCTTAAACAGCTTATAAGATGTTTTAAGGAGCTTATAAGCTCAGCCAAACACCCTCTTATAAATGGTACAAGGAGCCACGAGATTGTTTGAAACTTTTAGTTAGAATTTAGCATTGAGGTTTAGAGTATAAGTTCATCTTGAGTTGCTTTTCTCATATCATTTCTTGTAATATTGTGTAAGAGTTGGAGTACCACTTGTACTTTATTGTTATAGTGATTTTTTTTCGATAAAAAAAAAAAAAAAAAAAAAACTATCAAAACAAATGCGTGGACAATAAACACATCAAAAAAAAAAAAACGCGGAGAAAGATTGCATTGAAAACTTTCACACCTTAATTAATTGTTTTCTGAAAGCCAACATAATTCATGCAATTAACTTAATTAAATAACAAATCTTGGCACTTTACACCACAAAAGGACCTGTTTTACAGCCACAGTAACTATTTACCCAAAAAAAAAAATCAGACAACAATTGCAAACTATTTTTCAGGCATATCCTCCTTCGGAGAATTATATACATGCACACTCCACATAAATGGATAGAAATCGTAAAAATTTCAGTCATTAATCATTAGTAGCTAGCTATTTCCAGCTCCCATAGATTGATTGAAAGAACACAGCCATCTCCTACCCTCATTCTGCGAAGCCGATCGCCTAAAACTTGATGACCTTGAACATCTAACCAAACACGGACTAGTTTCCGAGCCTCCCATGCAGAGACTATGCCCAAGTTTTACCGAAGGGAAGCCTTTGCAGCTCAGGGAACGGAAAGACGAACCTATAGGGGATGAGAAACGGGTGCAATGAAAATCCGGCTTGCAAAATTGTGTCTCTAATGAGTGGTTTGATTCGTTTGAACACGTGCAAAAGGGCAATGATAAACTCGTTCTTGCTATCTCTTTGATTAATGGTTTTGTGCCTGCAAGCTTTACGAAAGAAATTATGCCGTGCCGGCATAAGGGGCAGGCGATTGAACCGGGTGGCCCGTGAGCCACCGTTGATGTGGTGTTTGTCGAACAGAGGTATAGCGCGCATTGAGTGCAGAACTCGTGGAAACAACCTGCATAACAAGAGTCAACTAGTGCAATTTTGACCAAAAAAAACTGAAATATGTGATGAGAAGTATTGGTTCATACAAAAGAAAAGTACATTAGTTTGTAGATTGAACGGTATTAGTAACTTTTCAATATACAACTAATATTTTTCATCACACGAACTAATACTATTTTACAGTGTATTTTCTTTCCTATGGTTCACAAAAATATATAAAAGAATATTTTGGTTGAAATTTTTGTTCAAATGTCAAAATTGGTGCACCAAAGTGTTACTCTTCTTGAAAAATAGATTTCAATTACAAATGAATCAACACTAATAGCAGCAATGGTACAAAATGCTTCTCCATCCATTCACATGTCCAAGTAGAAGATGCAATCTTTAAGAATGGCAGATTAATGCATTCACTAAATTAACTACAAATTAAGTAACTAATTTCGAGTTTTAATCACGATTAATGCATCAAACAAATGGTTGGGAACGTACGTACCTTCTGCAGCAACGGTGCACTTTCTTTCTAAGCAAACAACACATGGATCTAAACACGCAGAGGGCGAATCGTTGCCTCTCCATCCACATTCTCTGAAACGTCACAAAGACGTATGACATTTAAATAACTTGACAATGTTGTAATTTAACTAGACAATGTTTGGTTCTGCTGACCTGGCAATTTCAACAATGCTCATAAGTGGAAGACATAAGTAGGGCGAAGGACTAAGTCTTGGTCGGCCCCCTGGCCGTTGGATTAGAATCTCGTCGAGACAATCTCTATGCCACGAACGAGCGACCATCAAGGGAGTCCATCTGCAGAGCAGAGTAATAAGTTAAAGAGGAAGAAATGCACAACAGATTCGAAATTACTAGATTACCCGTTTGCGTTCTCTGTGGTAAGACTGGCACCTTTGGCAATCAAAAGCTGAATAATTACCATATAGAATTAATCATATGGAGAAAATATCTGCAGACAATAACATTATATTATTTAGTCACCAGATAAACTAACCTGACAACATTGTGCATTACCACCACATGCAGCATAATGGAGTGGTGTGCTTCCACCACCTATAAAGAAAATGCACGTACACAATAATTTAAGACGACACCATATTCACTTTTAAAATTCTGATCGAATTAAAAACTTAAGGGCTTTGGTCCAACAGGGCTTTGATCGAATCAAACTACAGTTTTGAGCTTAATCGTTCGCCAAATTACAATGAAGATTGCCAGAGAGAACATAATTTGTTCGAACAATAGCTTACACAACGATACAACACCACAACATAAAGATTTTAGCTCAACAAAAGATCTACATAGGTAAATATTGTAGGACCTTGAAGAATAATTAAACTAAGTTTTGAAGAATAATATCAGGTTTAAGACAGAGAATGATGAACTCAAAAGAGGCACAATTTCAAAGCTTCGTGACAATTTTTTATGGAGTGGAGTACTATTTATCATTCTATATAAACCAGAATATCTCTCATTTGGTGCAATTTAATGTCAAAAAGAGGTGATCCCAACAAGATGAATAACAATTGCTCGGAAAAAGATAACTAAAACCTCATTATACCTATCAAATCAATTGTAGTTCCATCCTCCACAGTTATGTCAGATACCGAAGCTCCTAAATCGAGAAGGAGATGAACCGTTTCAGTATGCCCGTTCAGTGCAGCCATATGAAGGGCAGTGACGCCTCCATCAGCTGCTCGGCTTATTACTTCACCAAGTGCACTATCACAGACAAGAGTAAATGAGACAACACTCTCAAACTGCATACAACAAATACATAAATTGGACGAAAAGGCCACATAGAGTACCTTTCATCGAACTCTGAAACAAGATCATCATTTTTTGACTTTTTCCTTAAAATACTGCAGAAATTTGGAATGCTGGGAAGATAATCAGCAAGGAGAAGACGAATGCACCGGGAATGACCATTTAGGGCAGCTAAATGGAGCGCAGTCCCTCCGTTGAGATAATCCGCTCTGTTAATCTAAATAACTACACAATTATTGCAACATATATATACGAGACATGAATTGAATCAATAACGACACGCTTCATACATTGGCTTTAAACAGTATTAGTGTCTGAACGACCTCCCAATGACCATATTGGCAAGCTTGCATCAAGGCCGTCTGCCATTATATATATCCATCAATCATCATTTTGATATCTTAACTCAACTAATAACAATATATTCTGATAAAAAGTTGAAACGCAAAATCTAACCTGTCCACGATAGTTCCTGAGATTAATGTCAACACCAGACTCAAGCAAGAGTGATACAATCTAACGACAGATAAAATTCAAAGTCATATGATCAAAGTTCATTTACAATATTACAAATAATGCAGTAATTGTGTCACATATATCGGTATATACCTCATGATGGCCCTGAGCAGCAGAGTAGTGCAAAGGCGAATTGCGAACGCCAAAAGTTGAATATCGAGCAAGGCGAGGATTGTACTCCAATAAAGCCTTGGCTTCTAGAAGATCACCATCTCTTGCTGCCGAGACTAAACGCTCTCCTGATGCAGAGCATCCAAATGAATTGCCCACAAGGCTTAAAAACCTCATTGTCATCAAAGACACACAATCACGCAAAAGGGAACCAAGAAAGAGAGAGAGAGTTAATGACACCAATGCCCCCCAAATTCAAGATTCCGAGATGGGTTCCCTCTCCATCAATTCTTGATCATTAAACCCTCGTGAGGAATCTCACCAATTCACCAACTATTCTCACGCATTTCCTATGTTTTGTACCTAATTTGGAACCAATTTTGACCTCTTCTTTTTACCCCAATAAAAGAACTGTCAGAATCTCAGCTGGGGTTTGGAGAAAGAGAAACTCAACCATCATAGACGTATTTGAAATTCACCACTTGATCATTAATATATGTGTTGAAATTTGAAAAGAAAACAATTCAATTTTGATAGGGACAGATATCTGTATCAGCTAAAAGACTGTGTCAAGTCTTCAAGGCAAGAAAGATTGAATTATTGTTTGATCTTTACAAGCCACAAAATTTGATTGAGATATGAAAAATTCAATCAAACCCCATCTCTCTGTTTCCCCTAATAATCAAGATTCCACAATGCCCTTACAGATTCAGGGGAAAATCAAGAAAGCCTTCAAATCCGATCATCAATAGTGATTGCCTGAAAATCAGAGCCCAGATTCCAAATTTTCTTGGAGATCCCAAAACGACAATCAAAATTTCCCCCTTTTATTTTAATAACGAAAGACAATTATCCCTCAAAAAAACTCTGAATTCCGTTTTTTCCCCTCTCTCTTCACTATTGTTTACATATATGTTTTGGGAATGAGGTGTAATGTTGAATATTGGGCTAAATTAAACACAAAATACAACATAAAATTGGGAGTTGATTATTATTAGGGTGGGATATGTTTAGGACAAAAAAGGGGAAGGCGGGACAGCGAGTTTAGCGGCAACCTCAAAATAACAGGACTGCAATTGCAATGGAAATGGGAGTGTGCGCTTCATGATTGGGCACTTGTTATTATTCACATTATTATTATACATAATATTATTGCCAGTCTAATTTGGTAGTTGGGTTGTTATTATTCTTGTCAATTCTTTTGTGCTAATTTCCGACAGCATTTTATTCATGTCATTTTGTTCTTGACCTGAATAATTAAATTGGGTAATTTGAATACAATCCAATATATTCACGATGTGTCTAGGTTGTAAGAAATGGTGACAATCCATTGATCCCAAATTTTATATGTTAATTATTAATGTGATAATGACACATAAATTAATATAAACAATCAATTAAATTAAGAGTGAACCTTCTAATTATGTGTTATTATAACATTAACAGAGGACATATAAATTTGTATTCATCGATGTATAGTATTATTGTCTACCTATAGTAATTAGTACCAATTGGATAAATTGGGACAGAAAACACAAAAGTTTTTCTTTTAGAACCAAAACAAAACAAAAGTTGTTTTGCACTTAGTATTACACTTGATACCAAATTATCATCATCAATCCATTTCACACCAATGTGAATAATATATATTTACAAAACAACTAAAAAAATATTAGTTGTGTTCGGGGTAAAACTTTTGCAAGCCGGATTTGCTAAAGTTTTTGTCTGTCTTACAGAGTTGTGGATGATTCCACACCAATATTGACTAGTTATTATTTCAATCAATTATACGTATAAATATATGTTAAAAAAAAAAAGAGAGAGAGAGAGAGAGAGAATATTACACTGATATAATCCACAGAATGCATGAAAGAACACGCCTTCAAATTGATTGCTAAAAATAGGTTTTGTGAAGTCATATGTGAAGTAGGTATTCTGCTGAGCTGAAGTTTCAACAGAAGCTATGTTGTAAAGTGTTAGCCGTAGAGAGTTAGCTAATTTGGGGTATCAGATGAGTTGTACCAGATGAGGCCAACCAGAGAAGGTCTGACCAGAGGAGTCTGGCAGAGGAGTCACCTGAAGATGTCTATCAGATGAGAGTCTTCAGAGGAGGCTTATCAGATGAGGTCCACCAGAGGAGTCCTATCAGAGGAGGTCTGGTCTTGGAGTCATCTGGTGTAATTGACCAGAGCCAGTGGAGGTCGTGTCGTCTGGTCCAATGTGAAAATACGGGAATTACACCAAATTGAAGCTTGCGAAAGGGCGGTTCTAACTGAAACAACTAAAGCGGTTATTGAATCTGTTAAGCCAGCTGGATAACTGCTTACATTGGGGTTGTTACAACTGAATCAAGTTAGGGATTCAGCTCAATCTCTGTATCTATAAAATGGGGATTTCTCAACTGAGAGAAATCAACAATCATTTAGAGAGATCAACATCTGTGAGCGCAAACACTGTGAGATTGTGAGCGATTGTAACTTGTAACTTCCGTTCTTCTTTCTTAGTGAAAAAGATATCCTCTCGGATCCCGTGGACGTAGGAGTATTCATCTCCGAACCACGTAAATCTGGTGTTCTTGTGTGATTTTTCAATTCCGTTCTTATTGCATTTGATTCCGATTCCCGGAAACAAGTTTTCTTGTGAATCCGAAATCGTGATTAACAAGTGGCGCCGTCTGTGGGAAGCAATCATGGCTGCAACTAAGTTCGATATTGAGAAGTTCACGGGGAAGAACGATTTCAGCTTATGGAAGATCAAGATGAAGGCACTCCTGGTACACAATGGGTTGTACGAAGCCTTGTTGCCACCGGCTCAGGTGGCTTCTGGATCTAATCCGGCGAAGGTGGAGGAGAACAAGAGGAAGGCACACAGTGCCCTTATCTTGTGTCTTGGGGACAAGCCATTGAGGGAAGTATCGAAGGAGGAAACCGCTCTTGGGATCTGGAATAAGTTGGAGCAGTTATACCAGACCAAGTCTGTTACGAACAAGTTATACATGAAACAGAAGCTTCAAGTCTTCAAAATGAGTGAAGATAAGAATCTTGGTGATCAGTTGGACGAGTTCAACAGATTGGTGGATGATCTGGAGAGTTTGGATGTTACAATTGATGATGAAGATAAGTCATTGATGCTGTTGAATGCCCTACCTAAGTCTCTGGAAAATTTCAAAGATGCCTTGTTGTTTGGTAGGCAAGATCAGGTGATGTTTGATGATGTTCAAACTGCCCTGAAAACCAAGTTTCTACAGATCCAAGCTGATGGGAAGAAGCCTGCTGAAGGATTGAATGTTCAATCCAAGAAGAAGAAGGGGTTTCAGTCCAAGAAGAAGGATGGTGGAAAAGGGAATAAGGGTGGGAAGAAATCTGATTTTGTTGAGAAGAGGAAGTGTTTCACTTGCCATAAGGAAGGTCATCTGAGAAAGAATTGCCCTGAAAGAAAGAAGAAAGACAATCAAGGTGATCAAGATGAAGATGCAGCTGTTGTGGAGGTTGAAGGATATGATAGTGCAGAGGTCTTGATGGTTAGTCATGAGAGGCTAAGTCAAGAGTGGGTCCTGGACTCTGGGTGTACTTTTCATATGTGTCCACATGAAGACTGGTTCCTGGATCTTGAGAAAACTGATGGAGGTCTTGTTCTTTTGGGTAATGATGAGAGCTGTAGAGTGCAAGGATCTGGTTCTATCAAGATCAAGATGTTTGATGGGGTTGATAGGATCTTATCTGATGTCAGGTTTGTTCCTGAGTTAAAGAGAAATCTTGTTTCTCTTGGTACCTTGAATTCAAAGGGGTTTGAATTCAAGACAGACAAGGGAAGTCTGTCTATAACCAAATCTGGGAGGATTGTCATGAAGGGGGCTATCAAGAATGGTTTGTATACTTTGATTGGAAGAACAGTTACAGGGTCAACTGATGTTACCATGGGGTCTTCTGAGGTTAACTTGTGGCACAAGAGATTGACACATGTTGGTGAGAAGGGCCTGGTGGAGTTATCCAAGAAGGGAGCAATCCCTGGGAAGAGGATATGTAAGCTGGAATTCTGTGAGAGGTGTGTTCTTGGGAAATCAAAGAAGCAAGCATACCAGAAAGGGAAGCATACCACCAAGGAGGTTATGGATTATATACATTCTGATGTATGGGGCCCAGCAAGGGTATCCACTCATGGTGGAGGCAGGTATTTCCTTACCCTTATTGATGATTATTCCAGAAAAGTTTGGGTTTACATTCTTAAACAGAAGAGTGATGCCTTCTCTAAGTTCAAAGAATGGCTGATTGAACTTGAGAATAAGAGAGGCAGGACTATCAAGCACTTAAGGACAGATAATGGGCTTGAATTCCTATCAGAGGAGTTTCAATAATTCTGTAGGGAGAAGGGTATTACTAGGCATAAAACTGTTCCTTCAAACCCCCAGCAGAATGGTCTAGCAGAGAGGATGAATAGAACTATTCTGGAAAGGGTTAGGTGTATGTTATCTGATGCTCATTTACCTAAGAGTTTTTGGGGGGAAGCTGTTAACACAGCTGTGTATCTCATTAATAAAGTGCCATCATCTGCTATTGAGTTTAAAACCCCAGATGAGGTTTGGTATGGAAAGATATCAGATTACTCAAAGTTGAAAGTTTTTGGGTGCCTAGCTTATGTTCATGTGAGGCAAGACAAACTTGAACCTAGAGCTTTAAAATGTGTCTTCATTGGGTATCCAAAAGGTGTGAAGGGGTATAAGTTGTGGTGTCTGGAGCCTGGAAACCAGAAGTGTATTACCAGTAGAGATGTTGTGTTTAATGAATCTCAGATGGGATACAAGTCAGGTGGAGGTGATAGGGAGCCATCAGCTGAGGAGATGGATGGGGTTATTTCTGAGCCAATTACTCAAGTTGAGGTTGAGCCTGATCATGATAATCATGAGAATGCATCTGGTTCTGAACCAGAGCAGGAAACAGGAGAGAATGGGTCATCAGATGAGGATAGTGCACCTGCAGAAGAGGAGGAAGAAGTGCCAGAAGCAGACTTGAGAAATTATAGTTTGACAAGAGACAGATCCAGAAGACAAATACATCCTCCAGCAAGGTTTGGCCGTGTGGATCTGGTCTCCTATGCACTTGTTACAGCAGAAGCCATAGAGTACCAGGAACCTAAAAGCTACAGGGAAGCCCTTGAGTGTGATGATAGGGAGTCATGGGTGACAGCCATGACAGAAGAGATGGAGTCTCTTAAGAAGAATCAAACTTGGATTCTTGTTGATAAGCCACCTAGGCAGAAGTTAATCAGTTGTAAATGGTTGTTTAAAAGAAAGCTTGAATCTGGTGTGAAAGATCAGGTGAGGTTTAAGGCCAGGTTAGTTGCCAGAGGATTTACTCAGAGGGAAGGAATTGATTACAATGAGGTTTTCTCACCTGTTGTTAAGCATTGTTCAATCAGATTACTTCTGAGCAGAGTAGTCCAAGAGGATCTGGAGCTACAACAACTTGATGTAAAGACAGCTTTTCTGCATGGTGATCTTATTGAGGATCTGTACATGCACCAACCAGAAGGGTTTGTTGAACCAGGGAGTGAAGGGAAAGTGTGCCTGCTCAAGAAATCATTGTATGGCCTCAAGCAAAGTCCAAGGCAGTGGCACAAGAAGTTCAATGAAGTTATGCTATCCATTGGTTTTGTAAGGAGCAAGTATGACACTTGTGTATACCTGGAAAGGCAAGGTAGTGATGTGATAGCCTATCTTCTGATCTATGTAGATGACATGCTTATTGCCAGTAAAAGCCTTCTGAAGATTCAGAGTATCAAAAGGAAGCTAAGTGCTAGATTTGATATGAAGGACTTGGGAAATGCTAAGAGGATTCTTGGAATGGATATTCTTAGGGACAGAAAAGTTGGAAGACTATTATCCCAGAAGAGTTACATTGAGAAGGTCCTGAAGAGGTTTAACATGCATGAGAGTAGAGCTGTGTCAACTCCTCTGGGACAACAGTTCAAATTATCTAAGGAAATGGAACCAAGGTCTGAAGAAGAGAAGAAGACTATGATGAAAGTACCTTATGCAAGTGGGGTTGGAAGCCTGATGTATGCTCTGGTCTGCAGCAGACCAGATTTAGCTTATGCATTGAGTATGGTGAGCAGATACATGGCTAATCCTGGGAGATTACATTGGGAAGCTTTGAAATGGATATTCAGATACCTTAAGGGGTCATCTGATCTGGGTCTGATGTTTGAGAGGATGGCTGACCAGAAGAGTCCACTTGAAGGATTTGTAGATTCTGATTTTGCTGCTAATCTGGATACCAGAAGATCCTTAACAGGGTATATCTTTACTCTGTACAATACTGCTGTAAGCTGGAGATCTGTTCTGCAGAGTGGAGTTACATTGTCTACTACAGAAGCAGAGTTTGTTGCAGTATCTGAGGCTGTTAAGGAGGCTTTATGGTTGAAAGGCATAATCAAGGATTTTGGGATAAATCAAAGGGCTGTGGTCATTCATTGTGATAACCAAAGTGCAGTTCATCTGGTGAAACATCAAGTATTCCATGAGAGGTCAAAGCATATTGATGTAAGGTTGCACTTTGTAAGGGAAATCATTGATAAAGGAGTGGTTCTCATCCAGAAGATATCTACAGAGGACAATGCTGCAGATATGTGTACAAAGTCTTTACCAGGTACGAAATTCAAGTTCTGTGTTGAATTGGTAAAGATGAGTGTATGGGATGTTCCTTAGGCCCAAGCTGGAGCATGGAGGAGAGGAGGAGAGGATTGATACTTCTCATATGAGGTGGAGAATTGTGAAGTCATATGTGAAGTAGGTATTCTGCTGAGCTGAAGTTTCAACAGAAGCTATGTTGTAAAGTGTTAGCCGTAGAGAGTTAGCTAATTTGGGGTATCAGATGAGTTGTACCAGATGAGGCCAACCAGAGAAGGTCTGACCAGAGGAGTCTGGCAGAGGAGTCACCTGAAGATGTCTATCAGATGAGAGTCTTCAGAGGAGGCTTATCAGATGAGGTCCACCAGAGGAGTCCTATCAGAGGAGGTCTGGTCTTGGAGTCATCTGGTGTAATTGACCAGAGCCAGTGGAGGTCGTGTCGTCTGGTCCAATGTGAAAATACGGGAATTACACCAAATTGAAGCTTGCGAAAGGGCGGTTCTAACTGAAACAACTAAAGCGGTTATTGAATCTGTTAAGCCAGCTGGATAACTGCTTACATTGGGGTTGTTACAACTGAATCAAGTTAGGGATTCAGCTCAATCTCTGTATCTATAAAAGGGGGATTTCTCAACTGAGAGAAATCAACAATCATTGAGAGAGATCAACATCTGTGAGCGCAAACACTGTGAGATTGTGAGCGATTGTAACTTGTAACTTCCGTTCTTCTTTCTTAGTGAAAAAGATATCCTCTCGGATCCCGTGGACGTAGGAGTATTCATCTCCGAACCACGTAAATCTGGTGTTCTTGTGTGATTTTTCAATTCCGTTCTTATTGCATTTGATTCCGATTCCCGGAAACAAGTTTTCTTGTGAATCCGAAATCGTGATTAACAGGTTTATTGTAATAAATAATTAAATAATTGGTACAAAAGAATTATTCTGAAATATATTGAATATCCCTAAAAGTGAAAAGAGTTAAAGTGCTGCAACAATAAAAAGAAAAATAAAGTAATTATTTTGGAATTTAAAATATTTATTGCATTTAAAGTTCCATTTGAAAAAAATACTTTTATGTTGGTGGAGGCACTTGTGTACGGAAACCACATGCTAAGACTAAACTTAACAGGCCTTATTTGATTCATGAGTTGGATTAATAAAAGGCTCAAGTGATTTTATTCTTGGAATATCTGAAAAATACATAAAATATTCAATATTTATGTGTAATAATGTTCCTTCCGACCCAAGATGACTCGAGTCACTTACACTTTGAATAATTCGACCCATGAAAATAAGTTATCATAGTTTTTTTTTTTTTTTCTTTTTCTATACTATGTGTGATATCACCAACTATCGAATATTTATAAATGTTGTAAAGGTCAATGGCACACCAAGATGCTAACCAATGTATAAAGTGCTAATCAATTAAAACTCAGAACTAAGGATATTAAACGGGCTAACCCCATTAGGATCAGTTGTATAGGATTACGGGTTTAAACGGTTTCGAACCTTATTGATTTATTTTTATTGGTTCACTAATACTCGAAAACTAACCCTAATCTTAGAAGTACGCGGGTTAAAATTGCCAATAACAAGCTCCGAATTTTTTTTTTAATATAAAATATAAACTTGTAATTATGATACGATCCCATTTAAACTTAAACTTCAAACATTGTTAAAAAAATCATGAAAATTACCTTTAAACATTGTTTATGAAGTTTGCATTAACAATTAATTCAGAATTTAATATAAATATCTTAAAACTCTTCAATTTTTGGCATTTGATCATTTCTTGGACAATGACAAAACATCATTTTCTAAATCATCAACATCATCTAAAATATATACAAAATCATAAATTAGTTATTAATTATGTAAAATAAATTAGCTTTGAAATAATTAAAAAAAATTACCCAATTCTCATTTCGTACGTAAGGTAAATTAATCAATTAATTAAAAAAAAAAATTTCGGGTTAAGCGGGCCAGCCCGGTAACCAGCGACCCATCCCATTTAAACTTATACCATATTTCGAGCAATTGATAATTTATAGATTATTTTACTCACTTTTATAAATAAAAACAGAATATCCTTAAATGCAGCGACACTTTATAAAAGCACATCGTACAATAAAATCTCTATAAACTAATATTGTCGGGATCAATTTTTTTTATTATTGTAGAGAGGTATTAATTTATCTATAATTAATAATTTATTAATTTAAAGAGTATTTTTCTAGCACGGTGAATATAAATCTTACTAGACAATAGATTTTCATTTAAAAGGTGTTTCAAAATCAATAATGACGGATTAAATTTGTAAACCGTTGTGTGAATACAAAAGTGATCACCCAACACACACTCATAAAGATTTGGTATCATTGCTTAATGAAAAGTATCATTTGACTACAATATCTAATACAGTCACAAGAACATCTAAATATCTTTTGGCTATATTTGCAAGAAATATCAAGCGGCACAAACCAGTAAATATCCAAGTAGATTTGGAATTTAAAAATCAATTAACAATAAACTCTTATTTTACTCTGTTGTCATATATATTTTTGTAATTTAAAAAAAATATTAATTTATAATATTGATGGGACCACTAATTTATGTAGGGATATTTTGAAAAATTATTATCTTATTATCTTATCGAAATTGATCAATTTTTTAACTTGTCCAAGTTGAAATCGGAAAATTTTATTATTTTAGAGAGTTTATTAATTTATGGAGTATTAATTTATAGAGGTTTTACTGTATTATTCAAAACTTAATTTGTTAAGGGGAAACGAAACCATAAAATGCATAACAAGAGGTGTCAAACTTATATATTATTATTGTACTTTATTTATATATTTACCTCATTAGTTTATAATTTAGTATACAAATTATACTCATATAGCTATAAAAATTGTTTAGTTTGTCAACAACAATTCAATAATTAAATTAAAACTTAAATTCCTAAATAATAATTTAAACAACAATAATTCAACAAATCTTATTAAATTTAAATTCACCAAAATAAATTCAAAAGTCCATGATCAAATATAACAACTTTTAAAAGATATGTATAATGTATTCTTACATGCGGATTTGATATAATGCCCACCGGTGGGCATAAATTTATATGTCCACCGCGAATGTGATAATGACACGTAAGCAAATTTAAGTAATCAATTAAAATAATAGTGGGGCCTCTATTTAAATTTGTTTACGTATCATTATCACATTCGCGGTGGGCATATAAGTTATGCCCACCGATAAGCATTATATCAAATCCGTTCTTACAGGAATCTTAACTAATTTTCATTATTTAATAATTACATTATCTATTAAAAAATACTTGTATGATTCCCAATAAATCAATCAAATACCTTATATTGGCAAAACAATTTTTGCATATGTGGCATTCCCCTCTCTCCCCATCTCTCAAGTCTTGGCTCCTCATTGAGTCAAGATGTACAAATCATCTTGACCATCTATTTGATATTTTTTCAATTCATCTTGACCGTTGATTGATTCCTATTTTCCTATAAATTGGACTCTTTCCTCATCCATTTTCGTTCGTATTCATCTTCGTTGTTCATATTCGACCATTCTATTTTCTTTGTGCAGGTTTTTTTGTCCTTTTCCATTTTGGCGTCTTTGTGCTCCCGTCGTTCGAGCTTATCGAGGGAAGGAATTTTTCGGCATTTTTTTTTAACGTGTATCATAAAAGTTTCCGTCGCGTGGCTTGTGCCGACGATTTTCTTTGTATCGTTGACTCTTTTTTTTCCATTGTTATGTTTAATGTTGATCATATTCTCCACAGAATGAAAAAAAAAAAGGACCGACATGTGACAAAGATGATGTTTGATCATAATGAAAGTAATTAACATTGATCAGACATATCACAATCCTCTTACGACTCTCATTTATTTCAATATATTATTAGTTGAGTTTTTTTGTACATTATTTTAAAAATTAGAACACAAAAATAATGTTGAAAATTGGTTCGTCAAATATTTTTTTTTCCTTCATATTTCAGATTCAGATTCATGTGGAAAAAAGCGAGAAAAACATCACGTTGGAGGTGGAAAGTTCCGACACAATCACAAATGTGAAGGCCTGCTTGAGGTGGGGGGCTGGCGGCTGGGCGTCTGGGCGGTGGGAGATGGGAGCCGTGCCGAAGGCGGTCAATTGCGGTGGGGGGCTGGCGGCTGAACGGTGGGAGAAGGGAGGCCGATTGCGAGGCAGCCGACTGCCGTGGTGGACGGAAGGTTATGGGCGGCTATTGGAGGAAGGTAGGAGATGGGAGCGATTAAACTCCCACGTTTCTGTGGGCGGTCGACTAGGTGGTGGACGGAAGGGTATAGTGTCTGAGTGTCGTCTTCAACTATGGAAATAACTAATAAGGGCTTTTCAAGACAAACCCGTGACCACAATCTATTTCTTCCTCTACATGTATATATATTTTATTTTAGTTACACATCATAACGTGGAATTTCTTATGAAATTTTATACAGGCTCAGTATATATTGAATTATAGATTATGAATTACAACTTTTATGGTGTAAAAAGAAAAGACAAAGTAGTATATTTGGGAATATTATTCACATATTGTTATTTGCAAGACTAATGTTATTATTGCTTTTGGTTAATTAATGTTATTAATTTTGGCTTTATATAAAAAGACCGAATAAACTCCCACAATTTCTGAAATTAGGGACTAAGTTTACTAACTAATTTGGAAGGTTGTACTAAATTTGTTTAATTAGGGGGGCCAAATTGACCGCATCATTAATATTGGACCAAATTTGTTCAATTATTTATATAAGTTTGCCACAATCATTAATAATAAAAATATTTAACTACCTACCGTTACAATCAATAACTTTATATTTCATGACCAAATTTTCCTTATTCTTAAATTTGAAAATTAATTGCATATTCATTGTTAGGATACAGTTCACTTATTAATTGATTTGAATTTCTACTCTTATTCTTTTTTTGGTCAATATATTTTTAGAAGGATTGTAACATTTGCACTAAATCAATTTATGGAATATGCGCTCCATTTTTTAAGGATCAATAAGCATCTTAATTTAGTGTAAATAAGAACCAAAATTAAATATACCTTAAATAACTATTAATCAAAATAGTCAAACTATAAATAATAGAAATTGCATTATATATCACGTTTTACAATTTATGGTAATAAGAAATTATATGTAATTTAGTAGTGAAGATTTTTATTCTCAAAGTTTTATTAATGATCCATTAATATGTTGAATATTAAATGTTCTTTTTTATTTGGTCAATTATAAAATAATATAAATAATATACATTTTTTTATGAGAAAGTGATTTTACATGTTAAATGTTTTGTTTAAATCTTGTCAAACATATACTAGATTTAGTTTAGTAATCTGGTCAAACATATAATACGTTTAAAATTTAGTAATACTAGCCGTACAAATATCTCAATATTTTAAAATATAGTATAATAAATTCTCTTAAATATATATATATATATATATATATATATATATTGCGTTATTATAAATTAATCCTAAAATAATCAATAATATAATAATTTTTATCATTATATTCTTGAAATATTCCTAAAATATCAATAGGATAATATATAACTTCTATTCGGTATTGTGTTAAAAAACCGTGAACGGAGTTTTGAAGCTGAAGACTAAAATTATTAAAAAATATTGTGTTAAATATTCAGTAATTATTAGTCCTAGATTATTCCCAAAATATATTAAATTCCTAAAACGTGCGCCACATTTTTAAATTGGTCCGAAATTACTCCTATAGGAAAATCCTATAAACGGGCGCTGAGTTTATAAAGCAGAAGACTAAAATTCTTAAAAATTATTGTGTTAAAAATTCCAAAATTAGTCCTAAATTATTTGTAATATAATAACTTCTTAAAAATTATTTGTGTTATATTCGGATTAAGATTCATATATCCGTCTCTATCTTTATACTTGGAGATGTATATATTCCTATTTGCGTGACATTGTTTACCTTGAGTGCCCTCTGTACTTTATTTGTGGTTTTTTGATATGGGATAAATATGTGCAACTAATAGTCGAGTTATAATGAAATTATATGTACAAATATGTAATAATTTTGGATCACACTCCTTTTTTGTCCTTTTTTTTCTATGTGTGTATTTTTTTAGATTATTTGCCATCCATTAATTTTACTGATTGAGGCTACAATTTTTTTGTGACCATAATTGCAACTTATGCATTCTTTTGGGACTTCACTACAACTATTTATGGAACCAAATTTGGAAAAAGCTATAGGACATAAAATATCTAAAGAAGGACGATTGTTGCGAATCACTGATTCTCATGGGACCAAAATTTAAGATTCCCGCGTAAAGATTTGTATATCCGTCTGTATCTTTATATTTGGAGATTTGTATTTTGTTATTTGCGTCATGTTGTCTAACTTGAGTGTCTTCTATACTTTGTTAGTGATTTTTTTGGTATGGCGTCAGTTTGTGCGGATAGTAGTTGAGTTATGATGGAAGTATATGTACAAATATGTAATAATTTTGCTCCACATTCCTTTCTGGTTCTTTTTTTTCCTTTATGGAACTTCACTACAACTATTTATGGAACCAAATTTGGAAAAAGCTATGAGACATAAAATATCTAAAGAAGGACGATTGTTGCGAATCACTGATTCTCATGGGACCAAATTTTAAGATTCCCGCGTAAAGATTCGTATATCCGTCTGTATCTTTATATTTGGAGATTTGTATTTTGTTATTTGCGTCATGATGTCTAACTTGAGTGTCTTCTATACTTTGTTAGTGATTTTTTTGGTATGGCGTCAGTTTGTGCGAATAGTAGTTGAGTTATGATGGAAGTATATGTACAAACATGTAATAATTTTGCTCCACATTACTTTCTGGTCTTTTTTTTTTCCTTTATGGGACTTCACTACAACTATTTATGGAACCAAATTTGGAAAAAACTATGGGACATAAAATATCTAAAGAAGGACGATTGTTGCGAATCACTGATTCTCATGGGACCAAAATTTAAGATTCCCGCGTAAAGATTCGTATATCCGTCTGTATCTTTATATTTGGGGATTTGTATTTTGTTATTTGCGTCATGTTGTCTAACTTGAGTGTCTTCTATACTTTGTTAGTGATTTTTTTGGTATGGCGTCAGTTTGTGCGGATAGTAGTTGAGTTATGATGGAAGTATATGTACAAATATGTAATAATTTTGCTCCACATTCCTTTCGGGTCCTTTTTTTTTTCTTGCAAATTTGTAGAGATTGGACTGGAGATAGAATTTTTTGGACCAAAATTGCAACTTATACATTCTTTTGGGAGTTACCTGTAATTATTTATGAGACCAAATTTGAAAAAAACTACGGGACATGAAATATTAAAAAAAAGCACCATTTTTGCAAACCAGTTGTTCTCATAGGACCAAAATTATAAATTTCGTGGTCTTTTGCTTATATCTGTCTCTATTTTTATATTTGTATGTTCATTTTTTTTTTATCACGTGATGTGGTTTAAGTTGAGTGTCATCTATACTTTGTTGATGATTTTTTGATATGATGTCAGTCTGTAAGAATAGTATTCGAGTTATAATAGAAGTATATGTACAAATAGGAGAATAACTTTGGTCTACATTCATTTTTGGTCCTTAATTTTATATATATACAAAATCATGGTATCAAACTTTTTGCAATTCTTTTGGGAAAAATTGATTTTTTTTAGTACATTATCTTATAGGTGTTGGCAAAACTAAGACACTATCATTATGAGCTTGCAAAATTGAGACACTACCTATCCAAATTTTCAAAATTAGGACATTGTATTTATAAACTTGCAAAGCTAGATCACAATCTTTTAATTTTGGCAAAATCTAGGCCAACTTTATAAAATTCGGGCCAACTAGACACATCATAAATTGGCTATAATGGAAAAATTATTATTTGGGACACTATTTTTATGAGTATTTGTTCAATTAGGATACTATTTTTGCGAGCTTGCAAGATTGAGATAATGTCTATACAAACTTGCAAAATTAGGACAATATCTTTACAAACTTGCAAAACTAGGACACTCTTTTTTATTTTGTAAATTTAGGCCAAATTTTATAAAATATGGGTCAAATAAACTCCGATTACGATATGCCAAAAAACGTTAATACATTTGCCAAAAATAAATAATTAATAATTAGATAACCAAATTAATAAAAAAAAAATTATACGATGTTTTTATAAACAAATCTAACATTTTTTTTGTCAAAATCCGCGATTTTTCGCGGGGATAATACTAGTATTACTATATTCATAAACAACACAAGTGATATTTTAATCTTAATTAGTACTTGGTGTAAGCTAAAGAAGAATAAAAATGACCCTAAATTCTAAAATAAAAAATAAAAATCCACCTACCGGGCAAAACCGGGTCACCGGGCCAAGCCCGCTCCAAGCCCGAGCAGCCCGCTGGGCCTACCGGGTCGGGCTAAAAAAATCCGGTTCTTTTCGTTCCTATAATTTTGAGGCCCGGCCCATCCTTAAAACCGGACTTTTCGGACCGATCCGTTGAACCGAACTCGTTTTGACAGCTCTACGCATAATTCAAAGGAATATGTAACACATTGCTAGGGTAATATTGCAGTTTAGGTTATATTTTCATTTTTTTTTTCAGTAAAAGAAATTCATTCATAAAAAAGATATGAGGCATATCCAAAGCTTTTAAAGTGTATACATTTTAACAACTAACATTAATTTCAAATTTACAAGCCAATCACTAAAGAAAATAAATAAATTAGAACAATCAATTCCTTTGATATAAAATTTAACTTCAAAATCTAGATTTAATATTCTCAACAATTCTATCTATTAAAAAAACAAAATCATTAAAAATTAAATTGTTTCCCCCCTCCAAACCATACAAAACCACATCGTAACAACAGCCTTTCCCCCAAGTTTTTCCCTCAAAATACAACTATGAACAATGACATTAGAGACTGCAGTGATAACTTTTACATTTTTTTTTTGTGAAAGTTTAATAAATCTACCTCATAAATAAATTTACAAATCAATCATAACTAGTTAATAGACATATCAAACCAACATAGAGTAAAATAAAACGCATGCGCTGTAAATTCACACATTTTTAGTTAAGAATATATTGTTATAATGACACCTATCATTTAAAACGTAAGTAAAATATTTTTCTAATAAGATTTTTTTTTTTTTTTGTTCAAATCCCGTTACGTTGCATGGTTTTCCTTTTCTTTTATTTATCCGACTCATTTTACTCAACTCGTTTATTTGTGAAAATGCATTTCTTGTTTGAGAAGCCAACGAAATAAATAAGAGAATTATCGAAGGAAAATATATTAGTATGCCTCCATGTATGGCATTATTAGTGTTATGTACGGCTTGTTAGCGTGAAACCGTAGGAGCGGTACAAAAATATTATCTACGGGCTGAAGAAGCTGTGGGAGCGGGGAGAGCAGGTGGAGTTGGACCGAGCGCCAGACGGGCGTCCCATCTGGGAGGCTCTGGTGGATCACCGGAATAGTGATCCATTCAGAAGAGGATAAATTTTAGAGAGAGAAGAGAGGGAGGGAGGGAGAGAAGAAGTTTAAACAATTTATTTAATTTTTATTTTTTTAAATATTTTATATTGTTAGTTGAATATTTCAGATTTTTTAATTTATGTTTTTATTATGATTTTATAAATAATTTGTATGAATCAATATAGATTTGCATATATTGTATGAATATTGATATGTGAAAATATCTATACAAATGAGCTAGAAACAAAAAAAGTATTTAATTTGATGAATTATAATAAAAAAAGGGGACTCAATTTGGAGTTATATATAATTAAATGCATAAAAATGAATAAATTAATAATTTTTATTAGTCTAAAATATTAAATTTACAAAATAAAAAAAGTTAGTAAATATATATATATATATATATATATGAATTAGAAACAAAAAAGAATTAATTTGATGAATTAAAAAAATCAATTTGAAGTTCTATACAATTAAATTCATAAAACCGAATAAATTAATAATTTATATTAGTCTAAAATATTAAATTTACAAAAAAAATAAAATAGTAAATATATATATATATATATATATATATATATATATATATATATATATATAAGTGAATTAGAAACAAAAATGAATTAATTTGATGAACTTAAAAAAAAAGACTCAATTTGAAGTTCTATACAATTAAATGCATAAAAAAACGAGTAAATTAATAATTATGTTAGTCTAAAATATTAAATTTACAAATAAAAAAATTAGTAAATATATATATATATATATATATATATTAATTAGAAACAAAAAGGAATTAATTTGATGAATTTTTTTTTTTAAAAGAGACTCAATTTGAAGTTATATACAATTAAATGCATAAGAATGAACAATAAAAGCAAGTGTTCAAGTGGTCCACGCTTCTCCGGGATATGTGCTCAATTATTTCTATAAGCTTTACAATGACTCATATACAACATGAATCGCCAACTAATAGGTCCGTGGCTCAGTGGTTCGCGCTCCGCCCGAACCTCAATGGTTGCGGATTCGAACCCACTGAACCATATATATATATTTTTTTTTTTGCAAGTTCAACGATTAGTGACTGCCCCACATACAGGGACGGAGCCCTGGCCTTTTCCGAAAATATAGTAGATATGGAACAACATATAGTAAAATGACTTAATCTATTGGCCAAGTGGTTAAGAATCCAAGTATATGTTTTTCATTTTCTCTTAACTTGTGTTCGATCCCTCTTTAGTGCAATGCTTAAGTATTATTAGGGATGTTAAACGGGCCGCGGGCTGGCGGGCTAGCCCGTTCAACCCTGAACCACACAGGGCTAGGTTCAAAGGTCTAATGGACCGATTAAAATTCGGGCTTTTTTGGCCCAGACCGGTTAGCCCGCCGGTTTACAGGGCTAGCCCGCCGATTTACCGGGCTGGCCCGTTAGCCCGTATTCTTTTTTATTTTTTCTATTTTATTTACCTACTGTTACTATTACTTCATTTATTTACATTCTAATAGTTTTTTTAGTAAAGGTTCATCTTTAATTTTGTCAGATTATGAGAACTTTCTTTGCTTGAATTATGTAAACATCCCTTTAATTGTGATGATTACTTTACAATTTTGTGTGTGTTCTGTAGTCCCTTTTATAGGTTCTGAATAGCTTGTTTTTCATATTATTTAGTTATTTTAACTTTTTTTATTATTAAATGTATCAATTATGAACTTTATGAACAATTTTTTTTAACAATTATTGAATTTTTTTAGTTTACATGGTAGCAGATTACAATTACAAATCTATATTTTATATTAAAAATTAATTCTTTTATTTGTTTTTTTCGGAGCCCATTAGTAGCCCGTTTAGCCCGTGGACCGCTAGGGTTAGGGTTAGGGTTAGGTTTCGAGTGTTAGTGGACCGATTAAAATGAACCGATAAGACTCGAAACTGTTTAGGCCCGTAGCCTTGTAGGGCTGGCCCTATAGGGTTAGGCCTAGCCCGTTTAACATCCCTAATACTTCAATCTATTCCTTTTCTATTCCAAATTCATATTTTAAATACATTTGGTTTTTTCCCTCTATAACTCTAAATCAATTAATTTTATATTTTTATCTTCATGTGTCATTTAAGATTTGTATTTTATCATCAAATTAATTACTACTAAAACTTTTGTGAAACATTTCTAAATTTTATTTTGAATCGTTTATAATAATTGTCATTATATAATTTTGTCATATTGTTTTGATTTGTCATGAAATTTAATTATTTAGTAGTGAAGTATTTCAAAATTTTGCTCATTTATATATAAAAATGTATCAACTTTATCCTTCCAAATTTACTATGCCTAATTTTTTTTTTTTTTTTGCTTATTTTTTTGTCATATGTTAAAAGGTATTATAGGGTATTGTGACTAAAGAGATTGTTTATGAAAAATATGATACTTATAAAATCTCAAAATACCCCTAATATAACAATAAATAACATGCAATAAATTAAGTCTAGTAAAATTGAACGGATGACGTATTATATTTTGGGCCCCACTATATTAAATTCATGGCTCCGTCACTGCCCACATATCGGTCGCTAATGGTAAAATTTAAATTAAATAATTATTTTTATTAAAAATAAGAGTAGTAGCGGTCGCAAAATCTACAATCCAAGCGGGTCAAACCCGGTCAGATCAGTGACCGATCGGAGGCGGTCCCTATGATCGACGACCGAGAAAAAAAGTGGTCGCTAATATTAGCTATCCGCGTTTTAACGACCACTATTTATCGGTCAGAAATCGGTTGCAAATCTTGTTTTGTGACCAAAAATCGGTCGCTAAGTTGGTCGCTAATCCGTATTTTTTTTGTAGTGTTATATTCATTGTATTCCTAAAACCTTAGATTATAACCTATATAAAAGGATCTTACACCCAAGAAATAGTGAATTATCTCATGCTTAGTACGCCCCCAGACGTAGTCATTCATGACGAACTGGGTCAACAAATCTGGGTTCTTCTATTCTTCTTTCTATTTCTCTATATCCGAAAACACGTTATCAGCACGGATACTCTACCTATTAAATTTTAGAATTTTGCAGCCCCCTTTAAATTTATTCGCGGGATTGTTCAATAAAAAATAAAAAACAATTATTTGTGGATTGAAAATTTTGTTAGAAGTGGAACTGCAGTTCACGGCTCAAACTCATATTTCTGCTCAGGAACATCTCTTGTTGATTCATGTGTTTACAGTATATCCTTTGACAAGAATTAAGGTATGTTGCTCAGTTTTTAAAATCTTAATTATTTCAATACGGTAGTTTATCCATGTTTGATTCAATTGATGAATTACCGAAGCTGTTGTTGTTTCAGTTGAAAATATTATTAGTGGTTGGGTGATTTTATATTATTAACTATGTGGTTTACCATACCACAGATTGAAAGGAAATTTTTATATATCCATATGCACAAAAGATAAGGGTTGTGTGCTATTATTGTGTATTTAATTTAATTAATTGATAAAATTGATTTTCGATTTGGGCGCATAAAAAGATTATTGTGTTGCTGGAGTATGTAGGATTTATTTCACGTAGAGCTTTATTGGTATCTTGATGTGTTGTTTCTATAGGAGGAGAACTTGTTTGATCATGTATATTTTCTTTTCTTAGTATTCCATATTGTTATACGTTGATGTTATTTTAAACTGTGTGGACAAATAGATGAGCACTAGCACAGGACCCCGCGTATTACGCGGGTTTGATATTTTATATATATATATATATATATATATAAAGTGTTTAAATTAAATATTTTAAATATTAATTCAATCAAAATATAGTATTTTTTTAATTCAATCAAAACATCAATTTGTAATTAAAAATCATAATAAATTATTCCAACTAACTCGTGCAAATTAAAAAAGCTGATTTATATAGTAAAAATAAGTGAATAGAAGGTATGGATATAAATATAGAATATATAAATATTATCCAAAAATATCATAAAGTTATAGAATTTTAAAATAAAGGATTGAGAGGGGTGGGGAGATTCACAAATATATATATATATATATATATATATATATATATGTATATATATATATATATATATGTATATGTATATGTATATGTATATGTATATGTATATGTGTGCGTTATAGATAAATGTGGAGTTTATCGGATATATAAAAAAATTGGAGTGAATGGGAGTTGACTAATTCAAGGTTTTTAATTTAATTTAAGTAATTTTAGAATTTTTAGATTAGAAGTTAATAGAATTAATAAAATAGGAAGTTAATATAGAAGTTAATAAAATAGGAAGTTAAGGAGAGAAGTCCGGTGATAGCAGGATTTTGAAATAATTCACGATGGGACATGCCAAGTAGGAGAGAGAAGATTCACAAATAGAGGAGGTAATGATATATGTAATACCCCGTCCCGTTTTATACCTTTTATATTCTTTAAACCCTTATTTTATTTTCTTATCTTTGTTTCTTTTTATTTTATTATTTTGAGTGCTATTTGTGTAATTTAAATATATACCCTTTTTACAAATTCCTAAATTCGTAGAAAGAATTAAATCTTTCAAAGCGAATAAAGGACTACGAGAAATTAAATACTCAAATTAAATTAAGGATTTCGATCCGTATAAATTATTGAGAATAACTCAAATACAATAAAATATTATTCGAATCTTAAAACTGTATTAATTTTCAAATCGGGATTAACTCGTGAGCCAAACGATCCCTAAACCGTATCATTTGGGAACGAAAATATCAGAATTAAAGGGGGTTAAATTCTGGCCACATAATATACTTTCCTTTTTGAATTAAATTTAATTAGAAGATTAAATCACACCCACATAATATTTCCTTCTTTTAAAAATAATTCATTAAGAAATTAAAATACATCAAATATCCTTTCTCTCTCTCCAATTAACAAAACTGTGTACATCTTATCTTCCTCTTCATTTTCTTTCCCCAAAAAAAATCTCTCTCTCTTCGGGAAGAAGAAACGCGTCCCTCTCTCTCTCTTCCTCCCTATTTTCCGGCGACGCAAGCATCGCCCTCCCCTTCACGGCGGCCATCGCAGCGCTCGAGCCCCGCCTCTCGTCGCCTTTTCCCTCCAGCCGTGCGACGCCTCCCCTCTCAGCCAAATTGTCGCCGCCGTTGCGCCGCCCTCCCCGCCGAGCGACGCCCTTCGCCGTCGCCTCAGCTTCGAACACGCCGCCGTGCCCAGACGACAAGCGCCGCCCACCACTGCTCCAATCGATCGCCGAGCGACGCCCTCCGCCGTCGCCTCAGCTTCAAACACGCCGCCGTGCTCAGCCCAGCCGCGAACGCCGTCGCCGCCGTCGCTCCTCACGGCAGCGCCGCTTCCGGCCGACGACCCCCTCCTTCTTTGGGTGAGTCCCCTTCTGTGATTCGTTTCCAAATTCATTCAATCTCACAATTTTCCCTCAATTAAATCCCTCAGTTTTTGGAAGAACCAAAACGATGCCGTTAGGCCGTCCATTTTATTCGACGAGTCACCGAACTACGCCGTTAGGCTGCTCGGTTTGGGACTCGTAAGATTTCTAGTTTTCTCCCTATTTTCTCTTGTAAATTCTGGTTTGGGAATAAGATTATTCGAGCAGTGGATATGGTTTAGTATTACTGTTTTAACGGTTTCGTATTAGTTATTTAGAAGTATGGTATTCTTTGTTGTGTAGTACCTTTGAATTAGTTGGTTAGTATTATGGGGTTAACTGTTTTGTATTACTGTTATAGCTGGTTAGTATTATTGAAATTGTTATTTAGTGTTAGTTGTTAGGTTTAGTAGTATTGGGTTTGTTGATTAATATTATTGAATTAGTTGTTTAGTATTGTTGGTTTAGCTGTTTAGTATTGTTGTTTTAGTTGGAGGGTATTAGTGAACGGATGAATTAGTTTGGTTTGGTTAGCTGATGATATGGTGATGAAATTAGTTGTTAGTAATATTAGTTGAGTTTTTGGAGACAAAGGGAAACTCGTCTTCCCCTTGTGCGAATGTTAGAGAATTAAGAATGAAAAGATAAGTCGAGTTACATCCAAATTAGTAACAAATGAAAAGTATCATTCTTGGAAAATAGTATGATCCTTTTATTTCCTAAAAGTGTCACTAATCAACTTTAGAAGTAATATTAATATTAGAAAAGAAAAGTACTTTTTATAATTTGTCTTAGAAAAGCCAAAGTCTTTAATAAGTTTTAATAAGAAGTTTTTATAAGTTATGAATTCTTATATTATTTTCCTTAAAGAGCCTTTATTAAGGACATCACTGAATTTAGTAAATACACCCCCCTAATACACCTCCTCTTAAAAAGGGGTGTACTTATCAAAAGATTGTTTTTGTAGTAATCGAAATAGTCATACCACAAGTATACTAGTAAATACACTCCCTCAATACACTCACCTTTTTAGAAGTGGTGTATTTACCAAAATAGGGTGTGACCCTTAAGCAAGTCCTTTTTGAGTTTATAAGACCACAACTTTCTCGATTATCGTAACACAAACTCTCAAGTTTTTCTAAACGTTTTCAAAGGTCAACTTTTAATCAAATGGTTTCCTACTAGGATTCGGTACTAGTTGGAACGCGCACGAGGTTTCCGACCATCTGTTTGTACACCATTCACGGGACCCGGAGTTAACAGGTGGGTGATGATCTGTTGATTGATCCGCTAATAATAACGTCGTGCCGATATTTTCTGAACTCGACTAAATCAAATCAAAGATATCTAATCCAACATAAATGTAACACATATCTATATAACTGTTTGGATTATGTGTTATAACTATATATGTTATATATTACCTGTTGTTTTATGAATCGATCACCACTGCATGAGTAAACACCTTATGTGAGCATGAATCAATTCTGTTGTCAAGCAAGTATTTTTCTCTGTGAAGTTTGATGTGTCAGTTTTTATGGAAAGTCAGTAAGTACGGAGTTGTGATGTGGGCATTTATTTCCGACCTCCGGGGACGCTGTCGTTGGACGCCCTCGGAATCAAGGTTGTTGATTATTTTCCGGTCTCCGGGGACGCTGTCGTTGGACGCCCTCGGAATCAAGGCTGTTGATGGTTGGAGTTGAAAAGGATAACTTTGTGGAAGTGGTGCGTGACCATGTTTGATAATAGATCAGGTGCATGGTCACAGGGAATTATTTATATTGTTTTGAGAAGAGATTTATTATATGTGAAATTAATTGTGGGCTTTGCCACTTAACGTGAACCAACTTGTGATATTTCAATTATATGATGTGAAACCTGTTGTGCCCAACTGATTATTATGTGAACTTGTTATTTGTATGATATATGATGTTTATATTATTATGTCAACTGCTTAAATAAATTAATTATTTTATTAATGAGTATAACTTAATATATTTCGGATTTACCAATCCCATGACGTTGCAAATCACCCATACGTGAGAATTCAAATCTCACGCCCCATTTTCCTAACCCCTTGCAGATTATGATTTCGTGGAGCAAGGACAGTAATAGAGACGACACGGAGTTCCCCACTTAAATAAAACGTTACTGATAATACTATGTTTTATGTACACATATATGTGTATGAGATACTTATTAAATTTATTCTATTCATTTCTTCCGCTGCATAAAACTCATCATCTCTCATTTCCGTTATATTTCCTTCAAAAATTTTATAGTTCGGACTTTTGATCACAATAACACTTCGAATTCGATATAATTAATATATATTGGGTTCGGGGCGTTGCAGGTGGTATCAAAGCTTATGTTCAAAACTTTCGGACCAAAACCCAAATCATTGTTTTCATCAAACCAAAATTCTTTTTCTTTAATTAAAATTTTCTTATCATGTAAGTATAGATCACTAATTAAATCACTTGAGGGGAAATGTGTCTCCTATTACCGTCAAAAGCTCCTCGAAGGTATGTTCTTGTTTTATTTTTAAAAGTTGCCTTAAAGTTTGCGATATTACGACAACTTGACTTTCATAACAAAACTCCAATCAAAAGATCGCGAACTCGAAACAACACCTACGAGGTGTAGAAAGAACCCCGAAATGTCGTTTATATTACTATTGAAATACAGATAATTAGTAAATGATAGAAATAAATATAATTGTGTAAATTTATAAACTTCATAAATGATGTTATATGATTATTTGAACTATGTGCCTTAATTGTTTAAATTATGTTTCTGAATAACTAAAATTTTGATTAGGAATTTCCTTTCCATATAAGAATCCACCTAAGATAGTTATATCCCGATAATTAGAAGACACTTAGCTAACCTTAGAACCTATAAGTGTGTTTATAACCCAGTTCACGAGACTGCGTGCAAAGGCAAGAGCCACTCTAATATCCCACGACGAGATATATTTGACAGCCGTGATTTATTTTGCCAGAAGGGTTACTGAGTTGTTCTCCGTCCTATCGCTGTAAGACTGCTCGAACGGACGAGAATAGAAGACTCAGTTCAACGACCCCACATTTCACTTGGAGACATACCTAGAAAAGTTGACGATGGGTATTTCCGTATGATAGTAGTGATCAGTCAGAGTGATCAAATCCTTTTAAGCAGTTATCCTTTTGATGTAGTTACAAATACGTACAACCTAGATGTGCCACCCTTTCCTGACATATAGTAGTAGTCAGACGTATGACTGTTTTACTTAGACCATAGTAGCATAGCTTTAACCCACTCCTTTTGTCGCTCGTGGTCCGTACTGATGCAAGGATATGATGCGTTAGAATTATACTTAGAAGCCTTTTGTGTTCTATGACGTAATGTAAGGAGACTGACCTCCGTAGGACCAAAACTTTTAGATATATATATACTTATTACGTGCTCAATGCTTGTCAATGTGTTTTACTTGCTTTATATATTGACTGTCACATATTTTATCTGATTATCACTTAATGACACATTACTAGTTCCTAGAATACTGTGCGAATGTGAGCACTGTACCATTGGGGCCCCAATGCGCAGCTGGTGAATTACGTACCACACGTGTTTTCAGTGAACGTTGTGTGTTAATTTTGGTTAATCCGGTTATGTTTTTATAACTTTCTCGCACCTATACATATCGTAAAAATATTATTCTTTTCCGATTAAAACCACCTTTAGAATGACACCAGGATGTAGACGTGGACGACCCCGCGTTAACCCTATTCCTGTACCAATGAATCCTATAGGACAGAACCTACCTTCTCAAGCTGAACCTAAGCCACCTCAGCAGGCCGCGCTAGGAAATGTCTGGAACTACTATGGAAATTAAGGATCGAATTTGAGGTTTACCCCTAACGCTAAGCGATCACCTGATAGAGTCCGATCTTCACATCCTTAAGATGAAAAATCTTTGGTATAGTCTTGGGCATTGACTGTTTAACAAAGGATGAAGCGATAATAATAGAATGCGCAGAACGTGAGATCGACCTCGAAACCTGAAATGGTCAACGCTTCACATTTCGTGAAATTAGGACCAAGAAGGAAACCTGAGTAATATCAGCAATCTAAGCTGCAACGATATTACGAAAAGAGGAATGCCAAGCTTACCTCGTCCACATCTCAGCAGGAGAGAAAGACGACAAGTTGCGCATCAAAGTGCCAATTGTGGATGGATATCTTGACGTGTTTCCCGAGAAATTAACCGGGTTACCTCCTGATCGTTAGATAGAGTTTTCCATCGACTTGATACCTGGGGCAGCACCAGTATCTAAAGCACCCTATCGAATGGCTCCAAAGGAATTGGAAGAACTGAAGGAACAACTGCAATGCTTGCTTGAAAAGAAGTTCATCAGGCCTAGTGCATCACCATGAACACCCGTGTTGTTTGAGGATTAGAAAACCTTCTAAGTCTTAGATCAGGTAGAGTGACAACAAACTTAGTCGACCAAAAAAACCGAGAAGTTATTTTGGCTTTAACTAATGGAGGATCTTTCAGAAATCAAACCTCCCCACTAAGGTTTACCACCCCTTTTGAACCAGAAGTTTTAGAGTGAGTAGTTAGACAAAACTATTTTGAGTGGAGTAAGATATAGTACCAGTTCATCCTAAACCTAGAATTCTCCACACAGTATTGTGCAGATCACCAATGACCTCTAGGGTTGTTGCATCCTCTAGAGACGCCAGAGTGGAAATGGGAGAACATCACTATGGATTTTGTCACCGGATTCCCGAAAACGGTGAAGAATCACGATGCCATTTAGGTTATCGTAGATAGACTTACGAAAACTGCCCACTCTATCCCTGTTATAATGACGTATACGTTGGACAAGCTCGCCCAACTATACATAGCTGAGATAATCAGACTGCATGGTGTACCAGTCTCGATAGTGTCCGATAGAGATCCCCATTTTACCTCCAAGTTCTGGGGAAGTCTGCAACGAGCCTTGGGTACTGAATTGAAGTTCAGCACCGCATACCACCCGCGGACTGACGGGCAATCGGAAAGAACTATCCAGACACTCGAAGGTATGCTGAGAGCTTACGCTCTAGATCTTGCAGGAAGTTGGAAGAGCCACCTGCCATTTGTAGAGTTCGCATATAACAACAGTTATCAGGCGACAATACAAACGGCACCGTACGAAACACTTCACGGAAAAGGTGTAGATCACCAGTTTGTTGGGATGAAGTCGGAATTCGAAAGATTCTCAAACCCAAACTAGTTGAAAGATCGGTTGAGATAGTCGCAAAGATTAAAGGAAGAATCAAAGCGGCTCAAGACCGTCAGAAGTCATATGTGGATGATAGGAGAAGAGATTTACAATTCGACATTAGCGATAAAGTATTTCTCCGAGTTGCACCAATGAAAGGTCTAATCTGTTTTGGTAAAAGAGGTAAGCTAAAGTCGCGATACAATGGGCCATTTGACATCCTGAATAGAATCGGGGATGTGGCTTATCGTTTAGCACTACCACCAAAGTTATCACGAGTGCATGATGTGTTCCACATATCTACACTCAGGAAGTACATAAGCGATCCAAACCCTGTTTTTAGTCGTATAGATTTAGGTTTAAGTTGTGACCTGACTTATGAAGAAGTTCTAGTTACTATCCTAGGAAGGAAGTTGCACTTATTAAGGAATCAAGGGATACAATTAGTTCTAGTCCAGTGGAGCCGACACGAGAAAGAAGAAACAACTTGGGAAATAAAGGATGAAGTCCTAACCGAATACTCTCAATGCTTAAGCAATACCTAGAAGCTGAATTTCGGGGGCGAAATTCTGTTAAGGGGGTGAGGATGTAATACCCCGTCCCGTTTTATACCTTTTATATTCTTAGAACCCTTATTTTATTTTCTTATCTTTGTTTCTTTTTATTTTATTATTTTGAGTGTTATTTGTGTAATTTAAATATATACCCTTTTTACAAATTCCTAAATTCGTAGAAAGAATTAAATCTTTCAAAGCGAATAAAGGACTACGAGAAATTAAATACTCAAATTAAATTAAGGATTTCGATCCGTATAAATTATTGAGAATAACTCAAATACAATAAAATATTATTCGAATCTTAAAACTGTATTAATTTTCAAATCGGAATTAACTCGTGAGCCAAACGATCCCTAAACCGTATCATTTGGGAACGAAAATATCAGAATTAAAGGGGGTTAAATTCTGGCCACATAATATACTTTCCTTTTTGAATTAATTTTAATTAGAAGATTAAATCACACCCACATAATATTTCCTTCTTTTAAAAATAATTCATTAAGAAATTAAAATACATCAAATATCCTTTCTCTCTCTCCAATTAACAAAACCGTGTACATCTTATCTTCCTCTTCATTTTCTTTCCCCAAAAAAAATCTCTCTCTCTTCGGGAAGAAGAAACGCGTCCCTCTCTCTCTTCCTCCCTATTTTCCGGCGACGCAAGCATCGCCCTCCCCTTCACGGCGGCCATCGCAGCGCTCGAGCCCCGCCTCTCGTCGCCTTTTCCCTCCAGCCATGCGACGCCTCCCCTCTCAGCCAAATCGCCGCCGCCGTTGCGCCGCCCTCCCCGCCGAGCGACACCCTCCGCCGTCGCCTCAGCTTCAAACACGCCGCCGTGCTCAGCCCAGCCGCGAACGCCGTCGCCGCCGTCGCTCCTCACGGCAGCGCCGCTTCCGGCCGACGACCCCCTCCTTCTTTGGGTGAGTCCCCTTCTGTGATTCGTTTCCAAATTCATTCAATCTCACAATTTTCCCTCAATTAAATCCCTCAGTTCTTAATTTCAATTCCTAGAATTTCGATTCTCACAATTTTCTCTTGTCTCGTTTCAACTCCGATCAAGATGACGCCTCCTTGGATAGCTGTTGTCCGTTTGATTTTTGGAAGAACCAAAACGATGCCGTTAGGCCGTCCATTTTATTCGACGAGTCACCGAACTACGCCGTTAGGCTGCTCGGTTTGGGACTCGTAAGATTTCTAGTTTTCTCCCTATTTTCTCTTGTAAATTCTGGTTTGGGAATAAGATTATTCGAGCAGTGGATATGGTTTAGTATTACTGTTTTAACGGTTTCGTATTAGTTATTTAGAAGTATGGTATTCTTTGTTGTGTAGTACCTTTGAATTAGTTGGTTAGTATTATGGGGTTAACTGTTTTGTATTACTGTTATAGCTGGTTAGTATTATTGAAATTGTTATTTAGTGTTAGTTGTTAGGTTTAGTAGTATTGGGTTTGTTGATTAATATTATTGAATTAGTTGTTTAGTATTGTTGGTTTAGCTGTTTAGTATTGTTGTTTTAGTTGGAGGGTATTAGTGAATGGATGAATTAGTTTGGTTTGGTTAGCTGATGATATGGTGATGAAATTAGTTGTTAGTAATATTAGTTGAGTTTTTGGAGACAAAGGGAAACTCGTCTTCCCCTTGTGCGAATGTTAGAGAATTAAGAATGAAAAGATAAGTCGAGTTACATCCAAATTAGTAACAAATGAAAAGTAGCATTCTTGGAAAATAGTATGATCCTTTTATTTCCTAAAAGTGTCACTAATCAACTTTAGAAGTAATATTAATATTAGAAAAGAAAAGTACTTTTTATAATTTGTCTTAGAAAAGCCAAAGTCTTTAATAAGTTTTAATAAGAAGTTTTTATAAGTTATGAATTCTTATATTATTTTCCTTAAAGAGCCTTTATTAAGGACACCAGTGAATTTAGTAAATACACCCCCCTAATACACCTCCTCTTAAAAAGGGGTGTACTTATCAAAAGATTGTTTTTGTAGTAATTGAAATAGTCATACCACAAGTATACTAGTAAATACACTCCCTCAATACACTCACCTTTTTAGAAGTGGTGTATTTACCAAAATAGGGTGTGACCCTTAAGCAAGTCCTTTTTGAGTTTATAAGACCACAAATTTCTCGATTCTCGTAACACAAACTCTCAAGTTTTCCTAAACGTTTTCAAAGGTCAACTTTTAATCAAATGGATTCCTACTAGGATTCGGTACTAGTTGGAACGCGCACGAGGTTTCCGACCATCTGTTTGTACACCATTCACGGGACCCGGAGTTAACAGGTGGGTGATGATCTGTTGATTGATCCGCTAATAATAACGTCGTGCCGGTATTTTCTGAACTCGACTAAATCAAATCAAAGATATCTAATCCAACATAAATGTAACACATATCTATATAACTGTTTGGATTATGTGTTATAACTATATGTGTTATATATTACCTGTTGTTTTATGAATCGATCACCACTGCATGAGTAAACACCTTATGTGAGCATGAATCAATTCTGTTGTCAAGCAAGTATTTTTCTCTGTGAAGTTTGATGTGTCAGTTTTTATGGAAAGTCAGTAAGTACGGAGTTGTGATGTGGGCATTTATTTCCGACCTCCGGGGACGCTGTCGTTGGACGCCCTCGGAATCAAGGTTGTTGATTATTTTCCGGTCTCCGGGGACGCTGTCGTTGGACGCCCTCGGAATCAAGGCTGTTGATGGTTGGAGTTGAAAAGGATAACTTTGTGGAAGTGGTGCGTGGCCATGTTTGATAATAGATCAGGTGCATGGTCACGGGGAATTATTTATATTGTTTTGAGAAGAGATTTATTATATGTGAAATTGATTGTGGGCTTTGCCCCTTAACGTGAACCAACTTGTGATATTTCAATTATATGATGTGAAACCTGTTGTGCCCAACTGATTATTATGTGAACTTGTTATTTGTATGATATATGATGTTTATATTATTATGTCAACTGCTTAAATAAATTAATTATTTTATTAATGAGTATAACTTAATATATTTCGGATTTACCAATCCCATGACGTTGCAAATCACCCATACGTGAGAATTCAAATCTCACGCCCCATTTTCCTAACCCCTTGCAGATTATGATTTCGTGGAGCAAGGACAGTAATAGAGACGACACGGAGTTCCCCACTTAAATAAAACGTTACTGATAATACTATGTTTTATGTACACATATATGTGTATGAGATACTTATTAAATTTATTCTATTCATTTCTTCCGCTGCATAAAACTCATCATCTCTCATTTCCGTTATATTTCCTTCAAAAATTTTATAGTTCGGACTTTTGATCACAATAACACTTCGAATTCGATATAATTAATATATATTGGGTTCGGGGCGTTACAATATAATGGTTTTATTAAATTTTCACTACATTTTACTTTTGACTAACATATTTCTATGTTGAGTATTCTTTTGGACTCGATATTGGTTATCATACCTGTTTGAGTGCTCTACCCGTTGGAGATGAGCCAACAAAAAAAAAATTGTCCCCGTTTATAAGATGAGGAAGCAGTATGTCCACTCTTGAATCTACAGTTGAGATTGCACTCGATACAAGCCGAGTCTATCATTAGGCGATTATGAGTCCTTACCATAGGGTTCTACTATGGTAAAGTGGCTTAAGCTCTTTTAAATTTCAGCAATTAGAATTGCTTGCCGCAGAATGGGCTTGAGATCATTTGCCTTAGGAATTAGAATTTTTGTGAAAATCCATATAGTGTACATGTTGATTGCTATATAATTTTTTGTTTGTGTATAAACATGTTCACTATTGTAAACCTCCATGATAAAGAATTTTCATGGATAATATATATGAGTGCAAATCAATGTAATAGAGTAAATTCACAATGCATCGAAAAATATGTTACTCATGGTCTCAAAATCTAATTCACACTCATATTCTTGAAAGATAAATTTACTATTGTATATTGCTACGCTTGCGAAATTAATTTTCACTTGCTTGTAAAATATTAAACTAAAAAGGAATTCAGTATCACCGTTGGGTTCATCATCTGACTAAAAGGACGAAGAACCGTCTGATTAGCAATTCCCTAATATTTTTTTTAGGCAACATATCAGACCCCATTTTATGTGAAAATTATCTTCTATTTATAATACCCAAAGAACTGTGGTAGATTCTGAAAGGACGTTTTAGAAACATCTGTACCTTTAAAATTGATAATACAGTGGAATAAAATCCACTCACTTAACTATAAAGAGGGTCACAAATTTCCTTAAAGATATGTTGCGCTTTAAAGCACATTTACTTTCTGCGAAAAGAAAATCACAGAAGATGATACAATATAACGAAAAAATTCTTCATTTTTCCTACTAAGTTGATTAACATGCTGCAAGTAGATGGGAGACAATAATGTTTGGCTTCCTGGGACAAAGAAAATTCCCGAGGTTAATTTTGGTTAATGGAACAGTGCGAAGAACCCAAAAGAAAATGAGACATGATGAATTACTCCATACGAACATGGAAATAATGCACCACGTGGGATAGTGGTGGCTCTCCCACTGGAAGACGTTAAGGAGGTAGTGGTACTCCTAGCGGTCATGATGATACCATGTCAAATTGTGATGCAAGCACAAATTAGTAATTAATTATATGAGGTATGGATAATTTAAAGAACTAGATTCCCATTATATGAAATATGAGGAATATCCCTCAGATTTTACCTCATAATTACTTATTTCAATGACAACAATGATTTTGTGCTATTAACGAATTCTCCTAATTTTGATTGATCTATTTATAAATTTCTTATTTTTCAAGAATGTTGCTCAGGCATAATGCCTCAATTTATTTGGCCAGATATTTTGATCTTAAAGTTAATTAGATCAACGATACGAGACTTTACTTTTAATGGTGTTGGTTCATTAATAAATTAGAATTTTATTCGAAGTACTGAATTATTTGAATTTATTATACACGTACATTAGTATACATGGTTCGAAAATAACATTATCATGATGTAAAGTGATAAAGTATTGAATGAAAAGTAAATCATTCAACTCAAATTGAAACTTAGCAGGATATGAGATTTCTTAAAAAGGGCGAAGAACTGATAAATTCTTGATGTGTAACAATACACTTATTAAAATCAAAGAAGTTTTATATGCATCAAGAGCTAATCGAACATTGTTAAGTTTTAAAGATTCATGTGCCAACATTATTATTTGTAAACTTATAGTGAGAATGAAATATATCTAATGAATGTGAAAGAAAACACATCTTACATAAACTGAGAAGTCAATCTAGTGGAGTGTAACCCAATACTGTTTTTGAATCATATATTTTCACCAATGATGAACTATATGACACTGATTTATATAGGTTTTGACGCGATGATCCATATTTTGAAGAATTCATATGGACTTCCTTCTTCTTTTTTTAGTAAAATTTAATATGAGATAAAAATCCGATACGATGCACGATATCGGTCATGTTGTTATTTTATCACAATCTTTGGTTTTTGAAGTACCAGATACACTATATACATCTCACTTTGCCTTACAAATATCATATGCACATCACTCATTTTGAAAAGTCTTTTTTTTAGCAAAAATAACTTTGATACATGTTTATGCTAAAGATACAAAACTAAATATTTTATTCTTACAAATGATAAAATATGATATTTGTGGACTAATTCATCCAGAATGCGGACCATTCAAGTAATTTATGGTTCTGGATTAAATTTCGACATACTGGTCACATATCGCTTTATTGTCCACAATAAATTTTGCATGCAAAGCTCTTAGCACAAATTATACGTTTTAGGGCTCACCACCCTGGTTAGTTTACATCAAAAGAATTTGATGATTATTTCATATCTAATAGGATCAACGTAAAGCATCGGGTACCCTACGTGCTACACAAAAGGGTCTTGTAGATGCCACCATTAAAAGGAAGTAATGTTGGTTATGACACTGGTTATGCGCACCAACATGTCGATCTCTGCTTGGGGTTATGCAATATTGCATTAAACTTTACTTATTCGTTTCAAACCCACTAAATGACTATCCATTTTATGTGTATCAGTTGGTAACTGGATATAAGTCTGCCATTTTATATCTACACATATTTGGTTATGCAATATATGTGTCTATTGCGTACCCACAATGCATTAAAATGAGTTCCTAGACACGATTGAGTGTTTATGTTGCATATGAATTCCCAATAATTATCCACTATTTAGAACCCTTGAAAGACAACCTACTTATCGCTAGTTTTGCATATAGTCACTTTAATGAGACAGTCTTCCCGTGTTATGGGGAGATAAGAAAAATAATTTTCTAATGGAACGAATGGAAGTATCGTGGTCTTTCCCCACTCTATCTCATTTGATCCCCGAACTTCACAATGTGAAAGTGAAGTAAAACAAATAATTTATATTCAGAACGTAGCATATTTGATACCTGATGCGTTTATTAATATTGCTAAAGTGGCTAGGTCTTATATACCAGCTGCAAATATGCATGTAAGGTTAGAAATCTAGAAGTCCTCAATAAGGGGCACAACACTGCCGGAAAGGTCTTTGACTTGAAGCGATTTTACTAACTTCTACTAGTCGCTCACCCGCAAGCGGACGGGTTCACTGTAGTAAGAGTAAGTATAATGACCAAGTAGTATCGAACCCAAGGGATGGTGTATATGCGAATAGATCCCTGAAGATCTACGCGTCGTAGTTAATATGAGTGTATGTTTTTGGATTTTTTAGAAAGATTAATTAAAACTAAAATAAACTAATTAAACTAAAATACTAAAGCAGACGAATTCACTAAGGGTTGGATTCAAATAAGAGATGGTGATGCTTAGGATAGGAATCCCTACGTATACTAACGGAGCAGGTACATAATCAAAATAACTGTGACACACAAGAATTAACCTAAGTAAAAGAATGCAAGGTGAAAGCTCAAGATTCTAAACCCTAATACTTTACCCTAACACTCGACTTCACTAATCCACTAACAAGTTAATGGATTGTGCTCAATTAATGAGACCCTAATTTAACTAAGGTGATGCGGTCGTCCTCCTTCGCTAAACCGGTAGATGAATTAACCTTTCCTAAACCTTCTCGTTAAGACTACTAGTTGTTATTGAGTGATGCGGTCGTCCTCTCTCTAACACTTTCGTACGAAATTCAAAGGTAGAGTTAAGATTAATTATATGAATTCATTAATTAAGAGAATTAAAACTAACGTCACAAATTACCCTAATTATGTACCCACATCCTACTTCTACGAGTTCATCCTACCCTAAGCATGCAAGGGTTTTAGCCGGACATGGTTTTAACAAAAATAAAAGCAATAGAAGAAACAACAAACATAAACATAATGAATTGAACGAAGAAAATAAGAAACATGAACTAGGGTTTTAAAAGAAAATAAATACGAAGAACTGAAATTTAATTAACTCAAACGAAGTTTCAAAGTGTTTAAAGAAATCAAACTAATGAAAAGAAACTAAGAATTGAAAAGAAACTAAGAATTCGTATGCAAAACCTCAACAAAACGTAAATAAAGCTTGTTCCTCTTCTTCCTCTCCAAAAAGTAAGTCTAAAATTGATTTCTAAAGTTTAGGGATTCCTTCAAAACGTGTTTGGAAGAGGTATATATAGGCACCGGGTCGAAACGGGAGTTAATGGGCCGAAAATACGCTTCCGGAGGCCAAAATATGGAAGTGCTCGAGCAAAAACACGCTCGAGCGGCCCCATTCGAGCATATAGGTCGAATGGAACAGTTGCTCGAGCGCTCCCGCTCGAGCTGGTCGAGCGGCGAAACTTTTCTGCCATTTTTCGGTCATTCGAGCAACACGCTCGAGCGCTGGCGCTCGAGCTGCTCGAGCGGTCTTCGGCTGCTGTGCACTTGTTCGTAAAATCTTCATATCTCCTCAACCGGGAGTCCGTTTTGGCCGATTCAAAGTCCTACGAACTCCTCTTTTCGTCCTCTATCCATCTATGAAAACCAAAGAGACAAATTAATGAGTTTATAAAAATGACACTCATTTGACTCCAAACACTAATCGAAAACACTCAAAACATGAGCAAATCGGGCACCAAAACATAACAATTTCACGCCTAATCAGTCTTGCAACCACACTTGGTGGAGGTGTGGTTGAGGCCGTGATTCCCAAAAGAAAATAGGGGAGGTCACCTGGTTCGACTGACACCCACTTAAAGGAAGAAATGGTAGGTGTGACACAATCTAACACATTGATCATCAATGTTGAGAATACATCTCATGAGATTATCTCTGATTAAACTTATGTCCGCGAATCATTACTGGAGGACGCTCCGATGTTTGATATGATTCCAGAGAATGAAAGATCTCTATAGAATTATAAGAGTGCATTTTAGTCGATGGCCAGACATTGCATGCTGATTGATGATTTATTTATTTATATTGTTGATCGAACCACACTCGGTTGCAGAATGACAATCTAGAGCATATTGGCCTAAATAAATTAAAAGAATCAATCCAGGTAGAAATTGATTCTCTGACAAAGAGACAAGTATTTAGTCTAGTAGTGCTAGCCCGACCAAGTGTAAAGCCTGTAGGACATAATTGAGTATTTTACATAAAACGTAATTGAAATATAAGGTCATGATTGATTAGGCGTGAAATTGTCATGATTCGTAGCTTGAAATACCCCAATCTTGGTCGAGTTTATAGAGTATTTAGAGTCAATTGAGCATTATTTCTATACGTTGATGAATTTGTCTCTTTGATGCTCATAGGTGAATAGAGGACGAAAAACGGAGTTCGTAGGACTTTGAATCGACTCAAACGGATGCCCGGATGAGAAGATATTGAAGAAATACGATTGGTATTAGTGCGGACGAGGAAAAGTATCAGTTGGGAGGAGTTGGAAGTCACTCGAGCGCATTGCTCGAGCGCCTAAACGTACAGAACTTTTCTTGCGCTCGAGCAGCTCGAGCGCCACCGCTCGAGCGAATTGCTCGAGCGCCCAAAACATGCAGAGAGATTTCAGCGCTCGACCGGCTCGAGCGGAACCGCTCGAGCGATTGTGTCATTCGAGCTACACTGCTCGAGCGGGACCGCTCGAGCGTTTTGCTCGAGCACCCATGGATTTTTGCCTCCGGATGCGTATTTTCGGCCCATTAACTCCCGTTTCGACCCGTGCCTATATATACCTCTTCCAAACACGTTTTGAAGGATCCCCGAATTTTAGAAATAATTTTAGACTTAGTTTTTGAAGAGGAGAAGAACGATCAAGCTTTATTTACGTTTTGTTGAGGTTTTTCATACGAATTCTAGTTTCTTTTCAATTCTTAGTTTCTTTTCATTAGTTCGTTACTTTGAACACGTCTAAACTTTGTTTTTATTAATTCAATTTCAGTTCTTAGTATTTATTTTCTTTTAAAACCCTAGTTCATGTTTCGTATTTTCTTTCTTCAATTCATCATGTTTATGTTCGTCGTTTCTTCTATTGCTTTAATGTTTGTTAACGTCATGTCTAGCTAAAACCCTTGCATGCTTAGGTTAGGATGAACTCGTAGAAGTAGGTTGTGGGTACGTAATTAGGGTAATTCGTGACGTTAGTTTTAATTCTCTTAATTAATGAATTCTTATAATTAATCTGAACTTTACCTTTGAATTTAGTACGAAAGTGTTAGAGAGAGGACGACCGCATCACTCAATAACAATTAGTAGTCTTAACGAGAAGGTTTAGGAAAGGTTAATTCATCTACCGGTTTAGCGAAGGAGGACGACCGCATCACCTTAGTTAAATTAGGGTCTCATTAATTAAGCACAATCTATTAACTTGTTAGTAGATTCGTGAAGTCGAGTGTTAGGGTAAAGTATTAGGGTTTAGAATCTTGAGCTTTCACCTTGCATTCTTAGACTTAGGTTAATTCTTGTGTGTCACAGTTATTTTGATTATGTACCTGCTCCGTTAGTATACGTAGGGATTCCTATCCTAAGCATCACCATCTCTTATTTGAATCCAACCCTTAGTTAATTCGTCTGCTTTAGTATTTTAGTTTAATTAGTTTATTTTAGTTTTAATTAATCTTTCTAAAAAATCCAAAAACATACACTCATATTAACTACGACGCGTAGATCTTCAGGGATCTATTCGCATATACACCATCCCTTGGGTTCGATACTACTTGGTCATTATACGTACTTATACTACAGTGAACCCGTCCGCTTGCGGGTGAGCGACTAGTAGAAGTTAGTAAAATCGCTTCAAGTCAATGGCGCCGTTGCCGGGGATGGCGTTGTATGCTTTTGAATAGGACTTGTAGATAGCTTAGTAGTTAGTAGTGGGTGATTTATTTTCTGTTTTTTTTTTATTTGTATTCAATCGGCAGTTGCGTTTTGACCCTTCTGCTAGTGTGTCAGGTTTATGAAAACACGCTCACAAGGCAATACGAGCGAAGAGAGAATACCGTTGGACCCTGAGACAATAGCCAGAAGGAACCGAGCCTTCTTAAGAAGGATGAACGCTGCCGACTTAGGAAAGGAACCAATGGATATCAATAATGAGTTGGACGATGCTGCCAACGATTTCAATCAGGCAGTAGACCGAGTTGAAGGCACTGGAGTTAGTGGTAGCCAGAATCAAATTCCATTAGGGGATAGCCAGAGCCTAAACCGGGATACACAAAACGTAGGGAATCCAGCTCAGAACCTTGTCCATAATCCTCATAACAACCCTGCTTACCCACAAAACCCAAATAACCCTTTTAACAACCCAGTATACCAACATTACCCATACCCACCTTATCCTTACCCACCATATCCATATCATCCACCTCCAGTCTATAATCAACCACCTGTTTACCCACCACCACCCCAACAAGTACCAGTACCTGCTGCTAATCCTCAACACGTTCCTCAGAACGTAGATCACAATATGGCTATTCGAGGGAGGTTTGCAGCACAGCCATAGCGGTACTATGATGGAGTGGCTTTACCTCCTGTTGAGGCGAACAACTTCTCGATATCCCCGGGGATTTTAAAGCTGCTTACCGAGAATCAGTTCAAAGGGGTGATCGGGAAGGAGAATCCTCACACTCACTTGAGGAGTTTTCTAATGATAGCCTCAACATTTAATTACAATGGCATGTCTGAAGATGCCAAGAGGCTTAGGCTGTTCCCATTCTCATTGACGGGAATAGCCAAGGAGTGGTACGATAATACGCTTCCTCGGGGAGGTATTACCACTTGGGCCGAGCTCGAGCGTCTGTTCCTCGAGCGATTCTACCCTCCATCTAGGACGATCAAGGCTAGAATTGAGATCTCATCCTTTCGCCAGAAGCAAGGAGAGGATTTACGCCAAGCGTGGGAGAGATACTCAAACATGCTGATTGAGTGCCCGCAGCACGGGTACAATGAGGGGGATATTATGGCATTCTTCTACAGTGGTGCCAACAAGGCGGGGCAAGACCATTTAGACGCTTGTGCGGGCGGAGCATTCTTGAACCAAGGCATAGAGAGGTGTAGGGAGATCGTGGACAACATTGTCACGAATGCCGGTGCTTGGGGTGTGGATGCAGATTTTCAGAGGGTGCATCAGGTTGAAGAGGGAGAAGGAACGAGAAGGCTGTTGATGGCCATGATGGAGAAGATAAACAACCTCGAGTTGGGGAAGAGTTTGGGTGGAGAGCATGCAGTAGAGAATGAGAGAGTAGACCAACCAAGTGGACAGCAAGAGGTAGCCAATTACATGGGAGGTCCGTATTACAATCAGAATGGCTACCAAGGTGGAAATCAGTATGGAAGGCCTCCTTATGGCCAACCATTTGCACTTCCAGGCCCTCAGCCACCTCAAAATCAATGGAGGAACACACAAGGAGTTCAAGGAGGCCAGCAGCCTCCTCAAAACACATGGAGGAAGAATGATAATTTTTCTTATGCTAACCCAAAAGCTGGTGTTACTGTTCCTGCAGGTGTTGATCCGGGGTCTAAACCTCCTGGTGGAGAAGGCGGTGCATCAACCGAGGAGATGTTGAGAGCGATCCTTCAGAAGGTGGAGGAAGGGAGCAAGCGGTTGTCATCCTTGGAGTATGATGTGAAGGAGTTGCATAAGAAGGGTGATCATCGTGATCAAGAGCTCCAAAAGATGAATGTTGAGTGGACTAGAACTCAACAAGAGAACAATCGAAGGTTCACTTCTTTAGAGTTCCAGATGAGCCAGATTGCAAAATCAGTGAATAGAATGCCGGAGGGGAACCCGAAAGAGCAGTGCAAGGCGATCCAGCTTAGAAGTGGAACCAACTATGAAGGTCCTCAGATGCCTGCTGACTCTGAGATGCCCCACGAAGAGATTGAGCCAAAAGGAGATGGAGTTGAGACTGAGGAGAAAGAAGCTGAGAAAGGAGTTGGGAGTGAAAGTGAAGGGATTGAGAAGCATAAAGATATGAATGAGTCCCAGAAGGACAAGGAAAGTGAGGAGATTGAGAGAGTTCCTAAGTGGAAGAAGGCAAATGAAGCAAGGGAGAAAGTGAAAGAAACAGAAAGAGATGAATGGGGGGTACCCAAATCTGTGATACCCGTCCCGTATCCACAACGCTTCATGAAAAAGAAGCTTGATGAGAAATTCGCTAAGTTCCTTGATGTTTTTAAACAATTGCATATTAATATTCCTTTTTATGATGCTTTGGAACAGATGCCGCACTATGCCAAGTTTCTGAAGGACTTGATCGCGAAGAGACGGCGAGTGGATGAGCCGAAGTTGGTGCAGCTGAACCACGAGGTGAGTGCATTGGTGCACAAGGCGCTGCCACCCAAGCTGAAGGATCCCGGGAGCTTCACGATCCTATGTGATATTGGGAACGGGATCAAGAAGGGAGCGTTGTGCGACCTCGGGGCGAGCATCAATCTCATGCCGTTGTCGCTTTTCAAGAAGTTGGAAGGTGGTGAACTTCAACCCACAATGATGACGCTTCAACTTGCCGACCGGTCTATTACTAGACCTCAAGGTGTGGTTGAAGACGTCCTAGTGAGAGTTGGAGATCACATTTTTCCAGCCGACTTTGTAGTGCTAGAGATGGAGGAAGATGAACACGTGCCCCTGATCTTGGGAAGACCGTTCTTAGCTACGGCGGGGATGGTGCTAGACGTGGCAAATGGGAAGATTACGTTGAAGGTAGATGATCAAGAAGTGAAGATCTCCCTATATGAAGCCATGAAGCACCCGAAGGAGGATGAGAGCTTGTATTGCATGGATGCCATTGATCCTCGTGTTGAAGACACACCTTCTATCCCTAATCCTTCTCATATTCATGAATTTTATACTCCTTCACTTGATTATTTGACCCATGAGCAGTATGATCTTGATTATTTTGATAGGGATAAAATGAAGAAGTTGAAGGATGAAGAGGTGAAGAAAGTGGACGTGGTCCAGATAGAAAGGAAAGGAGGAGTTAAGAAGAAGAAGTCAAAATTCAAGAAATTGTTTAGTAAGACTCCTCCAGATAGAGGCAAGAAGGAGTTGAGACCCATAACATTTGGGGATGAGAAGGGAGCAAAAGAGCTCATGATGGTGGGGCATCAAGGAAAGGAGTGCAAACACCACTCTTATGAGAGTAAGGGAGGTAAATTTGAGTATGATGTCCCATAAGCTCCTTTGAGCTTGGTCCGGCATGATGACCTTAAAAATAGCGCTGAATGGGAAGCAACCCATTTCTATTTGCTTTCATTTATTTTTAGTGTCTTTTTATATTATTAGGGAGTTATTTTGAGTCGTATGTTTAACCTAGTATTTGAGTAAGTTGCTTGTAGGCTTGTCTCTAAAGGAGTAAAGGTATCATGGAGTTACTCAGATTGAAGGAACCAACTTGAGACAAGGAAGTGTGCAAAGCTAGTGAGAGAAACGGGATTATTTGGTTGAGGTAACCCACAACCCCAAACTTAGACCTCTAGCAAGGTCGAAGTTTGGGGGGGGGTGGAGATTTTTATGTTTCTTGTTACATTGCACATGCATGCACGCCCTTATCTTTGAGTTGAGTTGGATTGATTATTAGATTGTTGAGATACTCCTTGGGGTGATTTTGAGTTAACTCGCTATTGCATATTTTATGCCTATCAATCATCTTATGCTTGTTGATTGCTATCTTTGAGTATGATTTGATGAGTAGAGTGAGTTGTAAGAGTGAGTTAGAAATTCTTTTGTGTGAGTGTTTGAGTTTGAGCTGATTTGAGAAAGAACTTGTATGCTTGTGAATTTTTCTTTTGAGTGCTTGTGTGATGAGAGTGAGAATGCACTAGGACTAGCATGGATGTGAAAGCCGTGAGAGTTGAGCCTTACGAGATTTAAGTGCATGATTTAATCTCTTCGTTTGTGAGTGAATCATCACCTTAGAGGATGCTAGAACTTGTGTGTGCTCTTGCTTCTTGAGTGTGTCTAGTTTGATATGCCGAATAGGATCTTAGGCCATCTTTGATTTTATTGAGTCACTTAGCCAAAAAATTTCCCTACCAATGACATTGAATCCCTTGTTAGCCCCTTTGAGCCTAAAGCCTATTTTATTTGCTAGCACATATGAACACTATTCCAATTCCTAAGCCTTTTTATCCCAATTTGAGTGGAGAATAGGAAAGTGTGAATGTGAAGGGAGTGAATTGAGTTGAAAAAGGAAAAGGTTGTTTGTTAAGTGAATATGAGAAGAAGGTGTAATGAAGTTATGAGATGTGGGAAAAAGAGAAAAAATTGAGAATGAGCAAAAGAAAAAAATGAGCTCATGTGTTTGTGCGAAAAAGAAAGAAAAAAAGTGAAGTGATTGAAAAAAAAAAGTGAAAGAGTGAGAAAGAAAAAAAAATTGAAGTGTTGAGAGAAGTGGAATTGAAAGAGTGTTGATTGAATATATTTGAAGTAGTCTGTTCCTAATCTCGAAGTGCCAAAGTTTGATTTTCTATTCTCCATTCACTTTAGTCACTTTACCTTATATTGTTATCCCACCTGTCCAAAGAGCCTACATTACAACCTTGAGAAAAGTCCTTTTTGATTCGGCATTGATTTCTAGAGTATGGTCGGAGTTGAGAGTGCTTACAAGCCTATGGTTGCCGATATGAGTGATTGATTGTTTGAGTGAGTCCCTTAATCATTGATATACACTTGTGAGGGAGTGAAACACATCGTTGAGTGCACATCCATGTTTGATCTTGGTGGGTCTTGTTGTTGTTGCATGAGTATGATGAAGGGGGTGAGTTAGTATACATGTGATCGATCTTTGAAGCTCGAGTTCAATTACTTGCATGATTTGATTCTTGATTCATTCCTAACAATTTCACTTGACTTATTATTTCATTGCTTGAGGACAAGCAACATGGTAAGTTTGGGGGGGTTGATTAGGCGTGAAATTGTCATGATTCGTAGCTTGAAATACCCCAATCTTGGTCGAGTTTATAGAGTATTTAGAGTCAATTGAGCATTATTTCTATGCGTTGATGAATTTGTCTCTTTGATGCTCATAGGTGAATAGAGGACGAAAAATGGAGTTCGTAGGACTTTGAATCGACTCAAACGGATGCCCGGATGAGAAGATATTGAAGAAATACGATTGGTATTAGTGCGGACGAGGAAAAGTATCAGTTGGGAGGAGTTGGAAGTCACTCGAGCGCATTGCTCGAGCGCCTAAACGTACAGAACTTTTCTTGCGCTCGAGCAGCTCGAGCGCCACCGCTCGAGCGAATTGCTCGAGCGCCCAAAACATGCAGAGAGATTTCAGCGCTCGACCGGCTCGAGCGGAACCGCTCGAGCGATTGTGTCATTCGAGCTACACTGCTCGAGCGGGACCGCTCGAGCGTTTTGCTCGAGCACCCATGGATTTTTGCCTCCGGATGCGTATTTTCGGCCCATTAACTCCCGTTTCGACCCGTGCCTATATATACCTCTTCCAAACACGTTTTGAAGGATCCCCGAATTTTAGAAATAATTTTAGACTTAGTTTTTGAAGAGGAGAAGAACGAGCAAGCTTTATTTACGTTTTGTTGAGGTTTTTCATACGAATTCTAGTTTCTTTTCAATTCTTAGTTTCTTTTCATTAGTTCGTTACTTTGAACACGTCTAAACTTTGTTTTTATTAATTCAATTTCAGTTCTTAGTATTTATTTTCTTTTAAAACCCTAGTTCATGTTTCGTATTTTCTTTCTTCAATTCATCATGTTTATGTTCGTCGTTTCTTCTATTGCTTTAATGTTTGTTAACGTTATGTCTAGCTAAAACCCTTGCATGCTTAGGTTAGGATGAACACGTAGAAGTAGGTTGTGGGTACGTAATTAAGGTAATTCGTGACGTTAGTTTTAATTCTCTTAATTAATGAATTCTTATAATTAATCTGAACTTTACCTTTGAATTTAGTACGAAAGTGTTAGAGAGAGGACGACCGCATCACTCAATAACAATTAGTAGTCTTAACGAGAAGGTTTAGGAAAGGTTAATTCATCTACCGGTTTAGCGAAGGAGGACGACCGCATCACCTTAGTTAAATTAGGGTCTCATTAATTAAGCACAATCTATTAACTTGTTAGTAGATTCGTGAAGTCGAGTGTTAGGGTAAAGTATTAGGGTTTAGAATCTTGAGCTTTCACCTTGCATTCTTAGACTTAGGTTAATTCTTGTGTGTCACAGTTATTTTGATTATGTACCTGCTCCGTTAGTATACGTAGGGATTCCTATCCTAAGCATCACCATCTCTTATTTGAATCCAACCCTTAGTTAATTCGTCTGCTTTAGTATTTTAGTTTAATTAGTTTATTTTAGTTTTAATTAATCTTTCTAAAAAATCCAAAAATATACACTCATATTAACTACGACGCGTAGATCTTCAGGGATCTATTCGCATATACACCATCCCTTGGGTTCGATACTACTTGGTCATTATACGTACTTATACTACAGTGAACCCGTCCGCTTGCGGGTGAGCGACTAGTAGAAGTTAGTAAAATCGCTTCAAGTCAATGATATATAAAACTTGCTTTATAGAACAAGATTTTTCACAACGTTCTGGATTGAGTATAAGGAGTCAAACTCCCGTGATGGACGTCATAATGTCTCATCACTTAGTTTCCGAAGGTTAATTTGGAGATGTGGCTTATGAATGTGGTTATGACGTATCTTTATGGGGATCTTGATTTAGAGATATATAAGTGTCTGATGACATCTATTACCCAAACCAAGTGACTCTAAACCACGGAGTGTGTTTGCAATTAGATTGAAACACTCACTTTATTGATTGAAACAATCAGGCGGAGGTGGTATACCGTCTAAGTGGTGATAGGTTACAAGAACGATGAATAATGACCCTATGCATTTATAAAGAAAATAAGTTTCGGATTTGCAATTATTTATGTTGATGGATGAACATAATAGGTACTCTTAATGAAATAAGAGGACCGTGAATATTTGAAATTCAATTTTGAGATAAAGGATCATGGGAATACTCAGTTTTGCCTAGACTTTATACTAGAACATTGAGTTTGTGGAATACTTATCCACCAGTTTGCATATGTCTAGAAGATGTTCAGGAAAATTAACATGGACAAAATGCATCTGATTAACACTCCCATGATTGGTCGAAGTTTAAAATTTAGGAAAATGTCAATTTCGTCTAAAGGAAGATGACGAAGAGTTTTTGAGAGATGAAATTCTCTACTTAAGTGAAACATGCACATTATAGTAATTAACTCAATACACTCGACCATATATTATTTTCTCAATAAACTTGTTAGCTAGATTTCATCCAAGAACAACGTAGTGTCTTTGGAATGGTGTCAGGATTGTACTCTGATACTTAGGGAGAAACCATTTACAAGGGTTTGCTATTCATTTAAGTAAATATTGAAGGGACCACAAATGAAATTGTGGACTTTAAGAAAATATTGAAACTACCCTTACACCTATACGCCAAATGACATACTATTTGGTTCTGCATATTTCTGATCCACATAAAGTGTTTCCAAAATGGCTTCTCCAGTGGCTAGAGTTCACCACAGGAGAAGCCACATGTATATATGAAGAACATGTTTCTTATGTTCAGTAGCTGAAATTGGGCTACATTAAAGGTAACAATATGAAGTATATATCACCGAAGTCTTTTAGAACCAGCAACAATAAGTTTTTCTCAAGATTCAAGATCTAAAGTAAATGTGGCTGATCTATTTATATAATTATTGTCCAAGACAATTTTGAGAAACATCTTAAAGAATTGAGATGTGTAGACTTTCTGAAATCACTTGATAGATATACGTATCATGTGAAAGGTGTAGACTTCGGGGGGAGTTTTAACATATGTACATTGTAATTTTTTTTCCTTCGATCAAGATTTATTTCCCATTGGATTCTTTCTACTTGTCAAGTTTTAGCAAGACAACATTCATGCACTATCCATACTTTTGATTTGGCACAAAGGGGAGTATTGAAGGAAAATATATTAGTGTGTCTTAAGTAATTGATGGAGGACAATATGGTCGTTTCATTATATTCATTGTATTCCTGAACCCCTATATTGTAACCTATATTAAGAGATCTCATACACAAGAAATATTGAATTATCTTCTGGCTTGGTACGCCTCCAAACATAGTCATTCATGACGAACTGGGTCGACAAATTTAGATTCTTTTATTATTCTCTTTATTTCTCTATATCCTAAAACAAGAATTAATTTTTAAGGGGCGCTTATTAAATGTGAAATAAAAAGGATACAAGGTCGACAAAATTACCTTTAATTTTTTAAGTTGGTCTTATTCAAAACAATTTACTATACAACGGATTCATTAAACAATTAATATTATTCAAAAGATAAAGTATAAGATGCAATTGATTTATACATAAATTATTAAAGGGCATTAATTATTTCATTAAAAAATATTAATTGCTTTCACCGAATAGTATTACTAGTTTGCATTGAAAAATCTTAGTTGTTACAGTAAAAACAAATTAAGACTCTTTAATAAAAATAACTAATACTTTTTAATGATAACAATTAAAACCCTTCGAAATTCATGTATAAACCAATTTTACTTTATACATATTCTATTAAAAAAATATATATACAAGTCAGTTGTACGGTTTATGACTCACCAATTTTTAATGGACGATATATAAAATGTGAAAAGAGAATAAAAGATTGAGCTTATCTAATATATGATTTACATCAGGATTTGAATCTAAGTTTTTGGGTGGATATTATGAAATAATTCATTTCGTATAAGTTGCTATAAAAATGTGTGAAATTAATTATATATATTAATTTCTTAACGTATTCCTAGCTATTTAATATAAAATCAAATCATTAATGGGCTTTCTACCGTAAACACTTGTGTATATTCAATAATTAATATAAATTATCCATCTGCATATATTCAATATTAATTTCAGAGTTATAACTCCTTTTTAAATTGTAGCCCTCATAGCTATATATTTTAGAAAAAGTATATAGTGAAAGTAGTTTATACATGAATCACTGAAGGGTATTAGTTGTTTTTACTAAAGGGTATTAGTTGTAATTACTGAAGAGTATTACTAATTTACACTAATGAGTCTTAGTTGTTCAATGAAAATGAACTAAGACTCTTCAGTGTAAATTAGTAATACTCTTAAGTAAAAACAACTAATACCCTTCGGTGAAAATAACTAATACTCTTCAATGATTCATATATAAACTAATTTCACACTATACATACTCTATATTTTATTATCATTTTTTTAATAATTATCATAATTTTTTTTTAAAAGTGGAAAAATTAAATTGCTTTTCGCATTCCTTTCAAATGTGTACTCAAATATAAATCCATACATATATCCCGAGTGGAAACAGGAGTGCAATTTTCTATCATGATGAGGTTTTCTAATGTGGAGTAGTTATTTTTTTAATGATTCTAAATAAATGAGAAAATAGTCGTGCTCATCTTTCGGGGAAAAAAAAATCTCTTTATGGAAGGTTATATTGTAAAACAAATAAATAATGACACAACAATTTGTATAAGATCATCATATTAACTATACAATATTTATATACAAAAAAGTAAAATAAAATCTTGATGAATGATCATAGCTTTCCATAATAGCTTTATCAAAACGAATGATGTGTTTATTTTCAGCTTACGAAGTCCGGATGGGGGACGGAGGGACTACTTTTTGGATTTATACATCCCATCTCTCATCCAAATACACATTTACCCCTATTATATATATTTTTTTTGATCAGACAAAAGAATTTTATTTACACCAAAAGAAATGGGTACCAGTGATACCCAACAAGTTTAACTTTACAGATTAACAATTTAAAATCATTCTCGGATTTGCTAACCAATCAGAGAAAGTAAAACTAGAACATCTCAAGCCTTTAACACTAAACCAACTCCAGAGTCTAGCCTTAATTTCATCTACTAATTTTTCCTTTGAAAAAGATGTATTACTAAAGATCATGGAGTTCCTATCTTTCCACAGCACCCACACTACGCACAACCAAATAGCTATTGCCACAGATCTCCCAATCTTACCTCTCAAGGTTTCCTTATGACCAATCAAATTAAGAAGAGGGTGAGAATGAAGCACCGTGGTTATGCCTAGCCATTTGAAGCAATCCATCCATATCTTGTGAGTGACGACACACTCGAAGAAAAAGTGCCTCCCAGTCTCTTCATGGTCACCACATAACACGCAGCTAACATCATTGATTTGGCCTAGTGCATTTCTCCTCCTTAGGTTGCATTTTGTCGGCAGTCTATTGACTTGAAGCGAACTACACTAGCTTCTACTAGTAGCTACCCCGCAAGAGTACGGGTTCACTGTAGTATGGGCAAGTATAGGGACCAAGTATTATCGAACCCAAGGGATGGTGTATATGCGAATAGATCCCTGAAGATCTACGCGTCGTAGTTAATATGAGTGTATGTTTTTGGATTTTTTTAGAAAGATTAATTAAAACTAAAATAAACTAATTAAACTAAAATACCAAAGCAGACGAATTAACTAAGGGTTGGATTCAAATAAGAGATGGTGATGCTTAAGATAGGAATCCCTACGTATACTAACGGAGCAGGTACATAATCAAAATAACTGTGACACACAAGAATTAACCTAAGTAAAAGAATGCAAGGTGAAAGCTCAAGATTCTAAACCCTAATACTTTACCCTAACACTCGACTTCACTAATCCACTAACAAGTTAATGGATTGTGCTCAATTAATAAGACCCTAATTTAACTAAGGTGATGCGGTCGTCCTCCTTCGCTAAACCGGTAGATGAATTAACCTTTCCTAAACCTTCTCGTTAAGACTATTAATTGTTATTGAGTGATGCAGTCATCCTCTCTCTAACACTTTCGTACTAAATTCAAAGGTAAAGTTCAGATTAATTATAAGAATTCATTAATCAAGAGAATTAAAACTAACGTCACGAATTACCCTAATTACGTACCCACAACCTACTTCTACGAGTTCATCCTACCCTAAGCATGCAAAGGTTTTAGCTAGACATGGTTTTAACAAAAATAAAAGCAATAGAAGAAACAACACACATAAACATAATGAATTGAAGAACGAAAATATGAAACATGAACTAGGGTTTTAAAAGAAAATAAATACTAAGAACTGAAATTTAATTAACTACAACGAAATTAAAAGCGTTTAAAGTAATCAAGCTAATGAAAAGAAACTAAGAAACGAAAAGAAACTAAGAATTCGTATGAAAAACCTCAACAACGTAAAAGTAAAGCTTGCTCGTTCTTCTCCTCTTCAAAAACTAAGTCTAAAATTATTTCTAAAGTTCGGGGATCTTCAAAACGTGTTTGGAAGAGGTATATATAGGCACGGGTCGAAACGGGAGTTAATGGGCCGAAAATACGCATCCGGAGGCAAAAATCCATCGGCGCTCGAGCAAAACGCTCGAGCGGTCCCGCTCGAGCAGTGTAGCTCGAATGACACAATCGCTCGAGCGGTTCCGCTCGAGTCGGTCGAGCGCTGAAATCTCTCTGCATGTTTTGGGCGCTCGAGCAATTCGCTCGAGCGGTGGCGCTCGAGCTGCTCGAGCGCAAGAATAGTTCTGTAAGTTTAAGCGCTCGAGCAATGCGCTCGAGCGGTGGCGCTCGAGCTAGTCACTCGAGTGACCTCCAACTCATCCCAACTGATACTTTTCCTCGTCCGCACTAATACCAATCGTATTTCTTCAATATCTTCTCATCCGGGCATCCGTTTGAGTCGATTCAAAGTCCTACGAACTCCGTTTTTCGTCCTCTATTCACCTATGAGCATCAAAGAGACAAATTTATCAATGTGTAGAAATAATGCTCAATTGACTCTAAATACTCTATAAACTCGACCAAGATTGGGGTATTTCAAGCTACGAATCATGACAATTTCACACCTAATCATCTATCCCAGAGAAGTCTCCATGCGTGTGCTATAACTTTCATCGGAGCAAATTTATTCCAGATTAGTTTGAAGCCTTCCTCTTTTACCGCCTCCATTTGAGCAGCCCCTCGATCATTCAACAACACGTTGTAAGCATCTTTTGTTGAGTAAATACTGTTTGTTGATCCAGTCCACCTCCACGAATCATCTTCTCCTTGCTTTAAAGAGTACCTGTTAATTACAGAAACAAGATCATCAAGCACTACGTGTTCACGATCAAATAAACCCCTTCTCCATCTTAAATTCCATCGCCAAGACTCCCCCTCCCAAGTTCCCACGGATCCCTCACGACTCCCTTTATCTAGACTAAGGTAAAACAGTCTAGGAAACTTGAATTTCAAGGACTCCCCACCTGCCCAAATATCTTCCTAGAATCTAGTGCAGTTGCCATTACCTATGACTCTTTCTAATCTACTCCTGAACCACCCTCCCGAAGTTCCCAGTGAGATATTTACAATTTCCTTCCACCACCCCGACCAGCCCCTTTCCGACTCGAATGCCAAAAAATCAGCCCCCCCACCCCCTACACCCCCATATTTTGACTCGATAATTTTAATCCATAAACAGTTTTTTTCAGACAGAAAACGCCACATCCATTTTCCCAGTAAAGCAATATTAAATAATTCCAAATCTTTTACCCCTAACCCCCCTTGACTCTTTGAATTACAAATACTTTTCCACTCCTCCCAGACAATTTTTTTTGAACTCTCCTCACACCCCCATAAAAAGTTTCTTTGAAGTTGCACGATATCACTCAGGGTTTTTTTTGGAATTTTGTGAAAGGATAGATAATAAGTTGGTAGAGAGGCTAGCACCGAATTTAGCAAGGTAATTCTTCCGCCAAGTGAGATCTTATGTGTCTTCCATCTCCTCAACCTATTCTTAATTTTCTCCACTACGCACCTCCATTCTTCAATGCTTCGATGATTCATGCCAACTTTGATGCCAAGGTAAGAAAATGGCAATCTCCCTACTCCACATCCTAAAATTTCAGCCAACTCAGAGAGTCGAGATTCTTCAACATTGACTCCGAACAGACAGCATTTGTTGAAATTCACCCGCAGGCCGGATAGCAATTCCAGATTTCTTAGCACACGCTTAATGGTCCATGCATTTTCTAACTTCGCGGAGCCCATAAAAATTGTATCATCCGCATACTGGAGATGGGATACAACAACCCGGTTTCTTCCAATGTGAGTTGGTTCGAACAAGTCAAGCTCTGTTGCTTTTGACATAAGGATGCTTAGGCCTTCTGCTGCAAGTAAGAAAAGAAAAGGGGATAACGAATCCCCTTGTCTAAGCCCACGTTCCAGATTAAACTCACAAGTGGGGCTTCCATTTACCAAGATTGATGCAGAAGCCGTTGATATGCACTCCATGATCCAACGTCTCCACTTAGAATTAAAATTGAACCTCTCCATCATTAGATCAATGAATCTCCACTCAACCGAGTCATAAGCCTTGGCAAGATCAATTTTGAAGAAGATTCTTTGTAAGCCTCTTTTGTTTGCCTCATCAATAGCTTCATTCAAAACGACAATGCTATCAAGTATCTGTCTGTTTCCAATAAAAGCACTATGATTCTCAGAAATAATGGAGTCGAGGACTTTGCAGAGTCTATTGGCCAAAACTTTTGAGATGATTTTGTATAAACCTCCGATTAGAGAGATCGGTCGAAAGTCGTTCATCCCCATTGCAGCCTCTTTTTTTGGAATTAGTGTAACAAAAGAGGGATTGATACCTCTTACTAGTCTCCCATGTTGGTGAAAATCTGCCATTAATCTCATCATCTCATCTTTGAACATATCCCAGAACTCCTTTAGGAATCAAAAATTGAATCCGTCCGGCCCGGGGCTTTTAGAGCTATCACACGACCACACCGCCTCTTTGACTTCTTCCATGGTGAACTGAGAAATAAGCATATTGTTGTCAAGATCTGACACACTCTTCGTAGTAAAATTAGAAGCCAAAGTTGGTCTTCTGAACTTCACACTCTGGAAATGATTCTTGAAGTGCTCAAAAATCCCTTTTTTTACATCATCTACCTCTTCGTGCCAAACTCCATTTATGTCGATGCCCAGGATTTTGTTTCTTTTCCTTCTCCGATTGATATAATTATGAAAGAATGTTGAGTTTAGATCCCCTTCCTTGAGCCACCTACATCTTGCCTTTTGAGAGAGTAAGTTGTTCTTCCAATTTAAATTTCTGAGCAGCAGCGCTGTAACTTCCTTTCTTTGAATTACTTCGTGTTCATCAAGACCGAAAACATCGTCGATGGTGTCGAGTCTCAATAATTCATTTCTTTGATGATCAATGTTGGTGTCCACTGAACCAAAAATCTGCCCATTCCAAAGCTTTAAATCTTTTTTCAACTGCTTGAATTTTTCCTTGAGAACGTAACCTCCCCATCCTTGCACTTGGTAGCTCTGCCACTTACATTGCACAAACTCTTTGAATCCTGGGTAATTTAACCAAGCGTCGATACTCCTAAATGGCTTGGGTCCCCAATCTTTCGCCTTAATCTCAAGAGTGATTGGACAGTGATTGGAGATCGATCCAATTGTTATTCACAAGGACCCTGTCAATCCTGCTCTTACATGTACCATCCGCTCTGTACCAAGTATAACATCTTCCATGGAGTGGGAGATCGACTAACCCAGTTACACGAATAAAGGAATCAAAAGCCCTGACATCCAGATTACACACTGCTCCTTTCCCATCCCTTTCGAAAGTTGTCCTAACAGAGTTGAAATCCCCAATAATGCATATATACGACGAGGGATTCTGATCGACCACCATTCTAATGTTGTTCCAGAGTTCAATTTTCTCAGAGATAATACATGGAGCATACACATTTATAATGACACAATGTAACCTTTCTGAACCCCAGAGACCGTTCACGAATAAAGCTCCATTCAGAAACCAATGACTAAGACAAGAGAATACCTCTTTATTCCATATGGAGAGGATACCGCCTGCTCTTCCTTCTGCTGGTTTTGCCGCCCAGTTGAAACTCCCATCTCTCCACATTGATCTGCAGATGAGATCATTCATCACTTCCATTTTTGTTTCTTGAACGCAACAAAAATCAATATTTTGTTTTTTGATTAACTCCTGTATTTCTGTCCTTTTTATTCTACTCCCAAGACCTCTAATGTTGTATGTCAGGATCTTCATGAGCACCGGTTGTTGTTTGTCTCCTTGGCTTTCGGATTCTCCTCACTTTCGTTACTGACAATTTATGATAATTTGGTGATAATTTCCCCCTCATTAGACACAGCACGGATGCCCAGTGCCTGTCCTACCTTCCATGTCTCTGTTGCCTCCTGGATCACATGCTCTGACTTTTTCCTTTTTCCGCTTGCCACATTTCCTCGCGTTTCGGTACCGATTCTATCTTTTTCTCCGGGGGAAGCCATACCACTCACAAATGACTTCCACTTTTGCGCTTCTGCCTTCTTCAACGTCTTTTTAGACACCTGGGTTCTTTTGATTTGGGATTTAAGCTTGGGTGGGTTTTTTGATTGAGAAGTTGAGATGTGAGGTGATTTTGATCTATGAGGAATTGGAAGATTTTTAGGGGAGGGGGTGAAGGGATTTTGATGCACTGTAGTCTCGCGAGCACAAGATTCCAAATTCACAGCGTGAATTGGATTTGGGGAAAGAGGAGAGATGGTTTGAGGATTCAAGTCAATAAGATTCGGGTTGGGTTTTTGGTTTTTAGGAAGAGGTGGCTGGATTTGAGGTTCAAACCCAGGTGGGAACATTAATTCGTCGATACTGGGGTCCATTTGGTCGCTACTAGACGCTAAGTCATCCCTATGAGAATTAAGCACTATTTTATCAGAATTTCCAGTTTCAGATTCCTTCTCCTGCGGCCCAACAACAGAAAAATGAAAAATAGGCCCAAATCCTGGAGGGAAATCAAGTGGGTCGCTTCCAAGTTCCTGGTCTCCTGTAGTAAAATCATCTTTTGGCCCACTTTGAATTTGGGCCCTATTAGTGCTAGAATCCTCTATCCCAACTTTCCCCTCAATAGGCGCGTGAGAATAAGCGTGTTGAGCGTGGACGTTTTCACACCCCGACAAAAGGTTTGATTGTTCTTGGTTTTCTCCCCTACTTTTTGAAGCGCCGCCTTCCACACCACCTTCGAGAGAGTCATGATTACGAACTTCACGTCCAGAATCGTCCATTGGTATGCTCCTATCTCCGGTCCAATTTTTGTTTGCTCCGTCCTCCGATTCCGATGCCACTGAAATTGTTTCATCAACATTCCAATCCGGGTCAGACTCATCTGAATTTTCAGATCCGGATTCATGATCCTCAAGCAGTTCCAACGGTGATTCCTCCATAATTTTGATAGGGAATATCCGATCGTCCACCCTAACTTGGATAATCTGATTCACGTCACTTAAAAAAGGGACCGAAAAGAGGATTCTTGCAAAGTTGAAGCGGGCCTTCGATTCCGTCTCTTCATCCAATTTTATGATCGTCCCGAATTTTATTCCGATCGTTGCAAAGAACCGTCGAGACCAGGCATGTATTGGAACTCCGATCCATCTTGTCCAGACCAATCTCTTGTGACAGACATCTATGGTTCTCCAGGGGCGAAACCATTCAAACCAATGCTTAAACCACTCCTCCATTTCCTTTATGGGATCTGCTAGGGATTTTTCTGGGCATGGTTCTATGAGGACAGCGTCATCTCCGATAGTTTTAACCGAGAAAATACCTGCACATTCACTTTTTAACTCATCACTATTGGTTTCCCAAGTGAAGGTTTTTTTCAGCACGCCTGTGAAACATTTCTTTAGCCATTCCGAATCTCCCGCTCCGGTATTGTATTGAAATGTCGTCTCCAAGTTTGGTTTGAGGACCTCGCTTTCCTTTCCTTTGTCATGTATAGCCTCAGCATATGATTTCTCTGCTTTCCGAAAGCTACTGTTAGTGTTCAGTATATTAGTTTTGATGGGTTTAGTCTGTGGAGTGGCCTTTTCTCTCTCGAATCTCGGAACGTAAGCTCTAATCTTGTAGTTATCGATCCACAAGTTATTAAGCTTCGCTAGAACCCATCTCTCATCCAGGTTTGAGGAGAACCTGACAAAACCAAACGGTTTGCCTCGCTTATCCTTTTTCTTTGGAAGGAAGAGGTCGAGAGCCTCCCCTACTTCACTGAACCTTGATGTCAGATCCTCCATGTCACAACTCTCTGGAAAATTATTGAAGAAAAAGGATGACACTCCCCTGCCAGCATTTCCCTGAAATCTGTCCCAAAAGGCAGAATCATCGCCTTGTTTAGTTCGGTTTTCGCCTTGTCTAGCCAGCCTCCTATCTATCCTCTGGGTTATGGGGTAAGGGTATGGTATATGCCTCGCCGGATTGCGCTCGGGAAAAGGGTTTGGGTTCCTAACATCTACCCTGTTCCTCGCCCACTCAACTCTTTCACTTTCTCTCACTAACTTTCTCTCTCTATTCATAGTCATTTATTTTTTCACCGTCTCTTTCATTATGTCAAGGAGAAGGTTGGTCAACTCTATTTTCACATAATCCAATATCTATCACATCAACTCTATTTTTTCACATAAAATATATATTTTATTAATCTCTATCTTCTACTTTATAATACACCATCAATTAAATTAGTATATTATTTATTTTAATTGTTTACAAAAAATTCAATGAAAACATATTAATAGTAAATATGCGTGAAATTAATTGTTATCTTCATTCATTAATTATGTCTACCATATAAATAAATTGGGAACATTTTTTCTTGACTTAGCAAAAGACAAAACATGACTATAAATATTAAAATTTACTTTAAATTAATATAAAATTCCTTTGTAGGCACGTTGCAGACAATTCTCACTATTTAAGACGAAATTATTTTTATCGAAAAGCATAATGGAATATTTCGTAGAATTTTTTTTATATTCTTATAGTGAATGAAGATTAACAATAGGAGAAAAATTACATTTTAAAAATAGAATAACAATTTCTTATAAAAAAAATTGTATTGAATATATATCCACTAAAACACTGGTTATTTATTTTGTTTTATAATTCATTATTAGACACAAAATTTGAAAATGAATAAAAATAATATTATGAATTAATGAATTAACGAAGAGAATGTTCAAATTTCACCGCATGTAATATGACGATGCATGTCTTTAGTATATTAAATATATGTATGGTGTTGTTGAATTGTTTTAAGAATTCAATTTGTTTATTATGTTTAAAAAAAAAAAATGTATTATTTCAATAAAATCAAATTAAATTGGTATTAATTGACATTTTCGTGTCGGATAATTAATTTCTTGTAATTTTAACAACGTTAATAAAATTTTAAGCACATTAATATCATTTTATTAATTCAATTGTTTTGTGTTTTAATTCGATTCAAATAGTATAATATAATAATATAATTATATAATTATACATAATAATATTAATTATTTTATATTACAATTCAACACAATCATTCAATCATTACCTGTTTAATAAATAATAATATAATAATACATCATCATTATTGATTTGACATAAAATTACATCCACCCCTACTACATCCAACCCAAAACAAACAAATAATTATTATTCACAAGATTTCGCCCATCCACTTTTTTCCCATCCGGATTTCCTCCATCCACCTCAAGATGAAAACAAACGTGAAGTTTAACAATCAAATATTACCGGTTAAATTCTCAGTTCTATTTCTCATTCAAGCACGTAATATGGTGGGGCGCTTCATGAGATTGAGGATTGCGTGGCCTCTAGACAAACCGCTTCGCCGTTTCTTTACTTTCGAGCACAAGGGTGTTACTTATAAGTGTGCCGTTAAATATGAAAGGCTGCCAATTTTCTGCTACTTCTGTGGTCGACTAAATCATGTCGAGAAAGATTGCTCTACGAAACTCATGGCCTCGACTGCAACTAACACAATTGCGTCGCTGCATTTTACTGATGATATCAGAGTTTCAAGTACTGCTGCAAATCCGTTCCCCTCTCAAACTCGCTCTGCTCCAACAGTTTCACGCCAACATCATGTTTATCAACCCCCAAACCGTCGAGCAAATTTCACCAGAGTTAATTCTCCTGCTCGTAGTGCTCCTCGTGACACTTCCCCCTCTCCCGCTACACCCTTTCCTCACTCTAACGATCCCCCAGTCTCTATCCCCAGTTCGTCACTTACTCTCACTACTACCTCAACAAGCCCACCCCGAACTTCTGCTGATCTGTACCCATCACATCCCCCTACTAATATTTCCATTTCTTCACCTATTACTACTACAAATACTGACACCCTCCCTATTGCTACCTCCTTGCCTACTCCTGTTTCTATTACTGCACCGCCCTCCACCACGTTTTCCACAACCACAAGCCATGCAACTTTACTGCTGCCTCCCGCTCTTGCTACCACTCAATCCACTTTGGACGCTCTTGAACCTACTCAAACACACCCTTCAGATTTTAAAACCTGTGACAATCCTTTGATTCCTGCCGTTTTATCCCCGCCCCCTCAACCGATTTCCAATCCTCTATCTAATACTCTAAAAGCAATTCCCACTTCCTCAAGCTTCGCTCTTTCTAACCCTGCATCCCAAATTGCCCTTGCCGTTCCCATGGAACTTGAAACCCTCGTTACCCCTTACCGTAATATCTCAGAACTCCCTTCAAACCAAATGGCTACCGATGATCACTTTCTTGTGGATGTACCAGTAGCTGTCTCCACAAAACCATCAATTTTCCAGAAAAAGATCAGGACATTCACCTCAAAAGGCAAATCCAAATCGGCTACTACCCACACTTTGACACCTAATAAATCCAGTACTGGCCCAAAGCGAAAATTGCTTGATCTATCTGATGATAATTCGGGCCTTTCTATAGTTTCTAAAAAACCACGTACTCATTCAGATGACCTCTCGGCTGTTAATTCTCTTGTGGCTCTCGAAGATGATTTATTATCGGCGGTGGCGGGTGATGATACCCAGCCCCGCCGACAACAATGAATCTCTTAAGCTGGAACTGTCGTGGGCTTGGCAACCCACGTACAGTTCAGGAGCTTCGCGGATTAATCCGCTCAAAGTCGCCGGATTTGGTCTTTTTATGTGAAACAAAGTGCTCAGTTCGAAAGTTTGACAGCCTCAAAAATCACTTGGGTTATTTTGGATTCTGTGTTCCGTCTAGGGGCCACTCAGGAGGTGTTGCCATGTTGTGGCATCAAAATTTGACAGTTACCCTCAGATCTTACTCTCTCTCTTCAATTGATATCGATGTCACGCATAATCAATTTGTCTTCAGGGCCACTGGTTACTATGGAGAACCTGACATATCTAAACGCAGAGCTGCATGGACCTCATTTGCCTCTGCTCGCTCTAATTTCCAATGCCCTTGGGTTTGCTTTGGGGATTTTAATGAGGTCCTTCTTCATTCGGAATACGAGAGCAGCAACAGACGTGCTGCATGGCAAATGAACTGCTTTAGGGATGCCGTTGACAGATGCCATTTAATTGATCTAGGATTCACCGGGCGGAAATTCACCTGGGAACGACTTTTCTTTGCACCTTACACTCAGCGAGGGCGTCTTGATAGGGTGTTTGCGAACAACCCCTGGAAAACTCACTTTAGTTGGAGCATTGTCTCGCATCTACCGACCTTCTCTTCCGACCATTCATGCATATGGCTTCGCTTTGATAAATTTGATCCCCAGGAAGATGAATGGAAGGGGAACAAGCCCTTTCGATTTGAAGCTATGTGGGTACGTAAGCCTGATTGTGAAGCAATCATTAGAAGTAATTGGAAACCAGATTCCTCTTCTTTGATTGAGAAGATTGAGTATTGCAAGGTGGGACTTCTTAGGTGGGGAGGAAACGACTTGATGCTGGTTTGTCAGAAGCTAAATGACCTTGAAAAGGAATCGAAAAGGCTTAGTAAAGGAAGAATTACCTCTTTAGTGAAAGAGAGGCTGAGAGATATCTGGCTTCAAATGGAGTTTTATCAAGAGCAGCGTAACATTGTCTGGAAACAAAGGGCAAAACAGCATTGGTATAAAGATGGCGATCGTAACTCAGCTTATTTCCACGCCTATGCGAATGTTAGACGGAAACGGAATCATATTTCTCATTTGAAAGATGGGCAAGGGGTTACCAAATTCAAAAAATCAGAGCTTGAGAAGATTATCACGGATTATTTTGGGGACCTCTTCAGCACCACGAATCCTCAAGATTCCGATATTAGGCAAGTTGTGGGAAGAATTCGAAACAAGATTCCCAATTCTATGATCCCTTTGCTGTCAGCGACTTACACAAGTGACGAGGTCCGGAGGGCATTAAAAACCATGCACCCTTTCAAATCCCCTGGACCGGATGGTATGAGCCCTGTCTTTTTCCAGAAATTTTGGCATATTGTTAGTCTTGATGTTGTCGCTTATGTCCTTAATTTCTTAAATAGTGGTCATCTGAATTTATCTATGAATCATACTTTCATAGTTTTGCTTCCTAAGATTGATAATCCTTCCACTGTTTCTCATTTCCGTCCCATTAGCTTATGCAATATTGTCTATAAGTTGGCCTCTAAGTGCATTGCTAATCGTATGCGTTCTGTTCTCCCCTTTGTCATTTCTGATTCCCAATCTGCTTTTGTCCCTGGGCGTTTAATTACAGACAATGTTCTAATTGCTTTTGAAACTCACCATTACTTAAAGCGTCGTGTGAAAGGCCCGAAACCCTTGATGTCAATTAAACTTGATATGAGTAAAGCTTTTGATAGGGTTGAGTGGAAATTTGTGCGGGCAGTTATGATAGCTATGAATTTTCCATCTTGTATGGTGAACCTTATTATGTCATGCATCACTACTGCTCATTTTTCTTTTTTACTCAATGGCTCTTATTTTGGTGAACTAACACCCCAGCGCGGAATTCGCCAAGGCGATCCTTTATCCCCTTATTTGTTCATCATCTGCTCGGAGATTTTGTCTTGTCTGTTGCAGGATCTGAAAGCTTGCAATAATATACATGGAATCAAGATAGCTCGTACCGCTCCAAGTATTACTCATCTCTTCTTTGCTGATGATACTCTCCTCCTTGGGCATGCAACGTTAGAAGAAGCTACTAACTTTAAGCATGCAATAGCTTTGTACGAACGAGTTTCGGGACAGCTTGTTAATTATGATAAGAGTGGTGTGATGTTTAGTCCCAATATGCCGGTTGTTTTAGGTGATCACATTCTGAATATTTTGGGCATGATGCGCACAGATTCTCATGGTAAATATCTTGGGTTGCCCTCGATTTCAGGTAGACGTAAAAAGGATATGTTCTTGAGCATCATCGACAGGGTCCAATCGAAAATAGAGAACTGGAATGGTAGAATTCTCTCGAAGGGGGGAAAGGAGGTTCTTATAAAATCGGTTCTTCAAGCTATACCCTCTTACTCTATGTCTTGTTTCAAATTCCCTGCAGGTGTCATTGATGAAATCACAAGACTAATCCGGAAATTTTGGTGGGGATCTAAAAATGGTGAGAATAAAATTTGTTGGGTCTCTTGGAGGAAAATCACCCAGAGGAAGTCGGAGGGAGGTCTAGGCTTTCGTAATCTCGAAAGTTTTAACCTCGCTTTTCTTGCAAAACAAGGTTGGCGCCTCTTGCTTTCGCCAAACTCACTCCTCGCTAGAGTCTTAAAAGCTCGCTACTACCCAAATACTCCTTTCCTACAAGCCGCCCTTGGAAATTTACCATCGTTCACTTGGAGAGGAATATGTGCTGCGAAAGATTATCTCATTAAAGGGCTTGGCAGGTCAATTAATTCTGGATTCGGAACAAACATTCTTCTGGACGAGTGGATCCCAGGCTATAGCAGTAAAGATGTGGTCGAGTTAGGGCTGAATATTTCGCCAAATGCTCGTGTAGCGGATCTTATTAATCATGATCTAGGTTGCTGGGATGCGACGCTCATTGCACATCTTTTCCCTCCAGCTCTTTGCCACGCAATCCTTGCTATTCCTCTTGGTAACGTACTCTCAGCTGATAAATGGGTTTGGCGCCTCTCGAAGTCTGGAAAATTCTCCGTCAAATCCGCATATACTCTGATCTCTGAAGTAGTTGAGCATGGGGCTGAACCTCTTCAACCCGTGGCGTCGCAACAGACTTGGAAAGGCATTTGGAAACTCGCTGTCCCACCTAAGATCGCGCACTTTATCTGGAGGTGCATCTACGGGTCATTACCGTTTGCAGACACACTAGCACGAAGAGGGGTCGTCGTGGATGATTCGTGCCCTTTTTGTGACGAAGGACCCAGCTCTGCCTACCATCTCTTCTTTGATTGCGGATTTGTGTTGGGAGTGTGGAAGCTATGCAATTTGGAGGCTGATATCACTCTCAATAAATGTGGAAACGCTGCTGTTTCTTTTTGTAATATTCTGGGATGCAAAACTATTAATGTTGATCTCTTCAGCATAATTTGTTATCTCATTTGGTACTACAGAAATAGGGCTATCTTCGAGGGAATACGAGTTGATGATATTATGATTCACAAGGCTGCAGCGACAATCCTAACAGATTACGCAAATTACAATGCTTGGCCGGAGCGTTTTCCAGATTCTCTTGGTAGTAAGCTTTGGAAAAGGCCCCCCTTGAAGGGGTTGCGTATCTTTTTTGATGGAGCTATCTCTTCGGTTCCGGCCGGAGGGACAGGGGTGTTTGTCACGAACGAGACGGGGTGTTTTTTTCATGGTGCTTGCAAGTACTACGTTGGAGTTAATGATGCACAAGTTGTGGAGATGCTTGCTTTACGAGACGCCCTTCGTCTTGCTGTACAACTGGGTTTGCACTCTTTTTCACTCATTGGGGATTCTCAAGCTACGATCCTTGCTGCCATTGGAGAATCTCAAGAATCAATTTCTTGCATCTCACTTTGCGAAGAGATTAAGTCACTTCTTCTTAGTGTTGCTTACTTGGGAATCTTTTGGGTTAGACGAAGTGAAAATATTGTGGCTCATGAACTTGCTTTTCATGCGAAAACTAATATTGGTTGTAACGAATCTTGGTCTTCCGCCCCGGAAGTACTCTTGTCTATCAGAACTGGCTGATTCCAGTACTTAATAAATGAAACTTCCGTTTCAAAAAAAAAAAAACTCTTCTTTTATACTCTCTTCCTTTTTTATTATATACTTTTTTGAAATAAAACAACAAATACATTACAATTTCAAAATTTGAATTTTAAATCCCAAAACAAATATTTATTTTGCTTTTAAAATCGCAAATCCAAACGAGCTAACGAAGTTCGAAACACGTACCAGAGTCTCGTCCCTCTCGTGGTAAACATAAATGGACCCACAGTTTCAATGCCAAACATATTGGGAACATTTTTTTTTTTTTTTTGTTTGTGTGTAAATTAAAATTTCAAGGTTTTATAGAAACTGCATTTTATATTATATATATATATATATATATATTATATTCTTTTAGTAATACATATAATGTTCATGTATAGCTTGGCATAATAAAATAAAATATAAATTTGAAATAATATAAGGAATAAAGTATATAAAGTTGATTCACGTGAAAAGAATGGCCTACCATAATATGTGGTTTGAGCCCATTAGAATTAGGTCTAGTTGCTAGCTCATATTGGGCCATTGGGCCAATTCAAATTCCTTTGAATACCCATTTTGAGTGATGAAGTACTTATTTCAGTGACAAAATTTTATAAGTGTTTTTTGTAAATAATTTGATATACTCAACAGAATACAAATGCTGAAATCATTATATAATTCAATAGTTTTTACTAGTTGTTTTTTCTTCTTATATTAGGGATCGACTAGATCAAAATGCTCAACAGATTATTAGTATTACTCAATCCATACTAGCTATAAAAAGTCAACGTTAGCTTATAGCGAAAAACTGAAATGTGATTAGCAGATTGATAGATGTTTTATATGCACAATAAAAATATAAATGTGGTTTGTAGAAATATTAGTTTCTCCTTTTTGTTGTATGGATAAAGTATAAAATAGATATGAATAAGATGAACATGCCCAACAAATCTTTCCTGGCAAGGTCAACTAGTTGGATCACATCTGACAAGTATTGATGAGGAAATTTTGGTGTTTTACTATAGTTTTCAATTTTTTGCCTTTTGAAGATTTGCACTGTTTTTATACTCTTATCTCTGTTATGCTGATAATGACATTCCATTGGAGGGTATGGCACAAAATTTGTGTTTTTCCTCAACGACCATTTATTATTGTGATTAATTTTTTTATAATATATAACGGTAAAATTAGACTAGTATATTTAGTTGAGCTTTTATATATATATATATATATATCTCATGAGATGTTTAGAAATTCATTTTTATAAACAAAACCTTTTTTCATTCTAAGTACCGAAATTTTATTAAATTTAACAATATCATATTTTATGTAAATTCTAATTTTGGAGGTAAGAATATACAATAATATTTTTAAGATTTGTGATTATATTTTCCTTAATCTAAAATTTGAGAATATCTCTTCCTTGTTCTCGAAGCTGTTGATCTCTTATTGATCTCTTATAAATAAGAGATTTAGAATATAGTTTCAGCAGCTCTGATGGAATAAGTCACATTGACCCCTTCAACTTCCTACAATCAAATTGTAGGTCAAAATCTTCCCTAAATTAGAGCTCTAAAGGATAAGTCACAATGACTCCATCCGCTCTCTACTACTAAATTGTAGATCAAATTCTTCCCCAAAGTAGAGCTCTCATGGAATAAGTCACAATGACCCCATCAACTCCTACAACCAGATTGTAGATCAAAATTCGAAACAAATAGCTGAGATTAAAATTCGGAACAAGTTGCTGAGACCCCAGTACCACAAATCAAATTCGGAACAAGTCGCTGAAACCCCGATACCACAAATTAAATCTGAAACACGTCGCTGAGACCTCGGTTCCATGTCCTTGGAGAGAGATTAACGAGAGTTGTAACCCACATAATTCTTAATTGAAATATATGTTTACCTCTTTTTCTCGTCTTCTATATATTTATCTGCAGGTGTTGAATAATTTGGTTTACAAATTGGCATGCCCGATGGGATAATTTTCACTCTTCATCTCCACTCTTTAAGGATAATATTCGTAAAATTTCATGGGGGCATGTCAAATCATCTTTTGAGTTCTACACCAAGATTTCGAGACTAAGTTGCAGCCGCCATACGTCTCTACAATAAGTATCGAGGGGGAAATTTTAAGCACCAAAATTTTATAAAATTTAACAGTGTCATATTTTACGTAAATCCTAATTTTGGAGATAAAAATATATAATAATATCTCCAAGATTTGTGATTATATTTTCCTTACTCTTAGATTTGAGAATATTTATTTCTTGTTCTCCAAGTCACTGATTTATCATAAATAGGAGATTCGGAATATAGTTTCAGTAGCTCTGATGGAATAAGTCACATTGACCCCATCAACTCCCTACAATCAAATTGTAGGTCAAATTCTTTTCTAAATTACAACTTTGATGGATAATTCACAATGACTCCATCAACTCGATACTACTAAATTGTAGGTCAAATCCTTCCCCAAAGTATAACTCTGATGGAATAAGTCACAATGACCCCATCAACTCCTACAACCAGACTGTAGATCAAAATTTGGAACAAGCCGCTGAGATCAAAATCCGAAACAAGTCGCTGAGATCCTGGTACCACAAATCAAATCCGAAATAAGTCGCCGAGACCCCGATACCACAAATTAAATCTGGAACACGCCGCTGAGACCCCAGTTCCATGTCCTTGGAAAGAGGAATCAAGAGATCAACGAGAGTTGTAACCCACATAATTCTTAATTGAAATATATGTTTACCTTTTTTTCTCGTCTTCTATATATTTATTTGCAGATGATGATTAATTTGGTTTACACATTCCAAAATAAGTTGTTTAGTTTAGCTATTTAAAAAAGAAAAAAAAAGGAATCGATTACCATCTTATTGTTAAGAATAACTCTTTTGTACATTTAGTGCATAGTACACTTAGTGCATATGAGAATTCCTCTATTGTTTAATGTCAACCAACGTCTTATAATAAGCTTGTAAGATCTCTCTCTTTTTTTTTTTAAGACTGGCGTAAGATTTTTTTTTAATCTTTAAAATATGATTTAATGAAATAGACTACACAATTCATAGATAATAGTTTAAAGATGACAAAAATTTCTTAGGTTTTCCAACCCAATATGAGTATATTTTCTGTAAATTTGAGTTGATGTGATTTTTTTTTTTTAAATATCATTATTGTGCATACACATTTTCCATATTATTCACATCAATTATCATTATAATAATAATTGAGTGTAAATAAATATGGTTTGATAGGAAATTTTTTCACCCAATTTTTTTTTTGTTCACCCAATAATCCAATATTGATCCCCCTAATGACCAACGTTTCTTGGGTGTAGAGGTTTTAGTTCGGGCCGTTGATATAGGCCAAGTTTGGATAAAGTTTGGAGCCAAAGTTAGCTATAGTCAGTGACGGACGCAGTATTTTCGCTCAGTGGGGCCCAACTAATATAAGTAATAATACATAACCATGTTATAAAATAAACTAAACAACATAAAGATATAGCAATTAGCAACTAACAATTATTACACTACAAGAAAATAAAGAACTGCGTCTACAAAATTAGAATTGCCTACAAAAATTTTCCAACAAAGAAGTTCGTAGTAAGAATTGCCTACGATTTGCCTATGAAATTTTCTAATTATGAAAGCTTCTACATTTCTCAACCCAGAAACAACCTGCCTACGGAATTAATTTGCCTACGAAATAAAATCCCTAGGTATAATTACATACAAGTCATTTGCCTACAAAATTTTACCTACAATACGATTTGCCTACGGAATTTTTTTTTGTAGGTAGGGAAGAAAAATGTCTATACAATTAGAAATTTTTGTAGGCAATTTGTAGGTAATCCCCACTACGAATTTTTTTGTTGAAAATTTTATAGCCATATTGGCAATTTCCGTAGACAATTTTATGTTTTCTTGTAGTGTTAACACATGTTAATATAATTTAAATAATACCATAAAAAGAAATTTACGTTAATTTGGCCTTTGTGGAGATTAGAGAATTAATGTCTTGAGTTCCCTTTCCCACTGCCGTGAATCCGTAGCGCAGAGAGAGAGAGAATGAGATTTGATAAATTGATTGGTATCAAAGTTGAAAAGTAGGGAGTCAAAGTAGTGGTAAGGGTTAACCTACGTATTGTAAGGCTGAAAACTTATTTATTATTTTTAAATATTTATTTTAATTAAATATATGTAAAATTACCAAAATACCCCTGAATTTTTTTAAAAATTGAGGGGGGCCCAGTGCCCCCCTTGGCCCAAGAGTACGTCCGTCCCTGGGCCTATAGTTCTATCTTTTGTTAATATACTTTATTCAAAAAATGTTTATTTATTATTATTTATTTTTTTGTAATATTTGACAATTTTTCAGATTTTTTTTCTCAAAATATGTGCATTTTCTAAATTTTCAATTTTTTTCTTCCGCAAATTACCAAAAAAAAATCGAATATTTTTCTAGTGGGGTGTATTTAATTAGGCCGACTCATTCTCCGTTAGACCTGTAAAAATATAGTTCAAGACTTCAAGTCAATTTTTCTCAAGTTCACGTGCCAAATTGACTCCAACTCACTATGGAAATATAATTTACTTAGAGGGGTGTATTGATTATAGAGTCTATATGATTTTTTTAGACTTTTAAAGTCTGGGGGTATTCAATCTATATTTTTAAAAGTCTTTAAAAATCCTGAGGTATTCAATACGGATTTTAAAAAGTCTTAAAAAATCTATAGGTATTCAACAGTCTATGGATTTTAATACTCCAGGGATTTTCTTAGATTTTCCTTCCAAAATATGAATAGATTTCATTCTAAAAAATCTATTCTAATAACCAGAGATTTCTACGGATTTTAAAAAGTCTTAAAAAATCTTTAGGTATTCAACAGTCTATGGACTTTCTTTGATTATCTTCCATTGGGATGTCAATGGGGCGGGGACGGGGGCCATTCCCCATCTCCGTCCCTGCAAAATAAATGGGGGCCATTCCCCATCTCCGTCTCGCGGGGATTCCCCGTTCCCCGCCTAATTATTTTTTATTTCATTTTTAAAATATAAAAAAATATTTAAATTAAAAAATTTAATCATACACAACAATTGGTGTTAAAAAATAACTAATTTAAACAATTTGAAAAACCTCTAATTAATATTTTTAATTAACATATATATTAAAGTGAAAATAATATAATTTGGAACTAATAACATAATATAAAATAAAAAAATATAATTTTTAATAAATAATTAATTGAATAGGAAACTATGAAATATTTATTTGTAATTTACTTTAACATTAAAATTATATATAAATATATTAATTATATACAAAATAATGCGGCTCCCAGCGGGGAATGAGACAGGGATCCCCCGGGCTAAGAATATTATCCCGGTCCCCGCCTACGGGGCAAAAAAATTCTCCGTCCCTATTTGCTTTGGGTATTACCCGCCCCATTGTCAAGTCTACTCTTAAAAAAATATAAATAAATTTTACTCTCCAAAATCTCTTCTAACAAATTGAGACTTCTAATGAGGGCGAGGTAGAATGGTGATGGAAATGAAGATGAAATAATAATGTATTTTTTTTAACTAATGTATTTTTTTAATTTTTTTTTCTAAATAATTTGGATAACTTTTTTTTTTATATATACAAGTGTATCCCATATATATTTGCATCAATAGTTCCAGCGCCGGGGTCTATGGAAATCCATGTAAATCAATAAAAAAAAAATATTCCACAATCCTGTAAAGTCTATGAAAATCTAAGTAAATCAATAGAAAAAGTCAGTCAAACTCTGCATGGAGTCTATAGATTTTCTAAATCCACTGACTTTTTAAAGTCTAAAAAAATTCAATAGAATCTCAATTGAATACACCCCTAAGTCGAAGGATGAAATTACAACAATAAAGTATTTTAATAAATTACTACATATAACTTATAGGGCTGTAATAAACATATTTTTATTAATTTATATATTATTTTTGTGGAAATGAGTTCATATTTCTATTTTTTTAATTAGTTTTAAAAAATTGTGTGAATATCTATATTTTCTATGTTTCTAAAAATATATCATATGTTTTCATTTCCAAACGAGTATGTGCGTTTTTTTAAATCCCACGTATACATAAATATAAAATGAAAAAAATAGATTGGACTCCACTCAGTCCACATTTAACTAGGGTCAGACTTAAATAGACTTTTTTGCTCTAATATTTATTAAACCCAACTTAATCTTCGTAACGAGTAGTATGGACTGACCTATCGAATTATGCTCAAAGTACAGACTCTATCTAAAATTATATGGAAAAAGTATAGGGTGAAATTGGCTTTATGCGTGGATGTTTTTAAAGGTTATGAATTGTTTAATTAAAGTGTATTAATTGTTTTCACTAAAAAATGTAGATTGGTGGGTATAAATTGGTTTCATTAAGAGTATGAGTTAAAGGGTATGAATTGTTTCACTAAAAAATATGAATTGTTTTACTAAAAGAAAATTGTAAAATAATTTATATATAAACAAATTTTAAACTATACATACTCCATTTATATATGATTTTCGAAATTGAAATTCCCTATAACTTGAATGAAATAGTTTTTATAGGGACGGAGGCAGGGTGTATTATTGAAGAACTTAGTGCTCAAGAATTGACCTCTGTTTTTGTTGTAACTTGCAACTATATTTTGGGAATCTTACTATATTCTCAATATTTGTTCAAAGATCAGAAAACAAGCATAGGAATTCTAAGTAGGACATAAAACAAAATTAATGAATAGAATATCCTATAGCTAGGCTATACATACAAAGAAAAAAAAAAGTAAATTTATTGGGATTGCATAAATATTTTTAGTACACTAAATCAGGGATGGAGACTTCCATTCACTCTGAGCATTGTGCCTTTTCTTTGTCCTAAACTCGTGTTTTCAGCGTACTTGTTATTTACATTTGGATCTTCAAACTCACCTCAATTTAGGGCTTTCATTTGAACAACAATGAACTAAAGGACAACAACAAGATCCAATTACCTTTTACCCACTTACATTTATAAATCTTTCGCATCAAAAGTCAAAGGCAAAAATTGCTCAGGTAAACTTGAATGAGATCAATTTTAATAGAAAGAAGGTAAAGTATATTCCCTCCACCATAAAATACCTTTTAACACTTTTTTTTTTTCCTTTTACAATATATTTTGCATCCTTAAAATAAAAAAATATTCAAATCTTCACAATATTCTCAATTTTACATAAAGTTTCATTAATTTCAAGCATAAGCATGCACATAATCTAATTAATTAATTTAATTTTTGCTTCAAGGTTTACAAGATTATCCTTTAAGTCCGTACTCATTTGTCTATTTTCTTATAAAATATGTTCTCTTATTTGTGAAAGATATTTCAGAACGCATGGAGTATTAGTTTTCATTTTTTTTTTAAAATAATACTACCTCCGTTCCACAACACATTGGGGGGTTACTATTCCTCTTTTGTTTTCGCGAGTGAGTTTTTTTTATTAGTATTTAAAATGATAAAGTAATTTGAAAATTACTTTATAATAGAGAAGAGGTGGATTTATCATACCCTACCTTAAAAATTATTTTATCATTTCAAATACTAATAAACAACTCGCTCTCTAAAACACGAAGATAAAGTGAACTCCGCAATGTGTTTCGGGACGGAGGGAGTAATATATTTTACATATTGTTTTGTAAAAATAATACTCTCTCTGTCCAATTTTACTAGACACGTTTACTTTTGTTTGGCTTTAAGAAAGTAGATATATTGTACTAGATGAGACCCCGCGTATTACGCGGAATTTTCTATTAAATTTAATACTACAATAATATTATATATATATAAATTAATTTTTCCATCAAATAATAATATAATTATATAATAAATATCAAAATAATATATATATATATTATCTTGTATAATTATATTGTTTAATTTAAATAATGGTAGTTAGAAATTTAAAATCACAAATACACGACTTTTTCAAATATAGTGATAATAAAACAATCAAATAAGAAAATATGAATAAGTTAATCAAATATTAAAGTTTTAATTAATTAGAATTGTTAAAATAAATTATCACTTCATCAATATAATAATTATATTTAATTTTCGAGAGTTTTTGAAGCTAAATAGTTTAAAGCGCATAAAAGCGCTTTTAAACGCTATTTTTAAGACCCTCATGATGTAAACTATTACAGGGTCTTACGTATGCAGTCATCGAGTCTCCCATGATCTGAGACAGCCTCTTCTTCGTAATCAAGCCAGGGCAGGGGATATCTATTCTTTTATTTGAAATATTCACAAATTGACAATCCTTAAAGTATGATTTTTTTTTCTTTTTAAATATAGTGAGATACATTAGTTGATAGATTTATAGACTTAACTTAAGTAGTTGTCTAAAATATGTAAAGATTTACAAATTGGTTTAGTGTCACTAAAACATTGAAGTTTTAAGAGAGGTCCAAGGTTCGATCCTATGTTAGTACATTTTTTTAATTGGAATTACACTAAGATGCCACATGTATGCCACATACGTAATACAATCCAATAAGAGAATAACATGTCATTTAGAAAAATTTCAAACTCCGTGAGAAGACGACACATCATCCAAATTAATATAAAATCGACACATCATCTTCTCAAACTCCCTATTAGTATAATAAAGGATGTGAAAGTAAAGTGAGTTGTAAGTTGAGAGTTAAAATATTTCTTTTTTAGGAAACATGACTAAAATGATTTTACAGACCAAAATGAAAAGTAAAACTAATAAAATTGAATGAAGAGAGTATATTTTACCTTAAAAGTGATAATCTATCTACTGAAAAGTTATTGATTGCACAATAAAACTGTCTTACACTAAAATTGCACAAATTTTTATACATCGGTTCCAAGTGCAACTTGTGTGTATTTTATAAAGTAATTATTATTTGTTTTATTTAAAAATATTAATTTAATTTATTAGTAATACAACTGAATTAGGTTATGGTTTCTTCATAATTGCGTAAATGCTTTCTTAAACAAAGTTAGTTATTAATAGAAGCTCTGAAAATTAATAGAAGCATGCGACTTGTATGATGAATTAGTTAGCTAATAACAGAAGCTCTGAAAATTCAGTGATATACCACACGCAATTGTAAATAAATTATCTAAGCAGACAATTTAATTTAATTTTACTCATATATCTTCAATCCTAAACTTCAAGTTAGTTCTTTGATTTTTTTTTTTTTTTTGGATATATTAAAAAAAAGTCTCGTAACTTTAATCTATTAACAACATGTTTACTAACTTTACAATTTTATTTTAATAACATTAAAAAAAGTTAACTGTTAAAAAGGTTGGTTAAAATGCCTTAACACGACTATATTTAGATATTCAATTTGTGACTGATAATGTGACAATTTAAAAATAAGTCACGTTTGTCAAATAAAACTTAATAAAAATGCCCAGTAACACCTGATGGCGCTGCATTACTACCAACTTTTAAAAAATTAAGTGAGAATTCTAGAAAATAATAATGTTAATGTACATACGTAGGGATTTAAAACAAATCCGTTCTCTATCTTTTTACTTTTATCAAAATAATCTTCTATTTATTTGCTTTATCAATTTAGTCCCATATCTATTCGCGTTTTGCCAAAATGATCCTAATTGGCCTAAAAATGTACAAAACCTCACCGTTTTGGTCCTATATTTATTTTCTTTACCAATTTAGTCCCGCATCAATTCACATTTCTCCAATTAGGTCATAATTGAAATCATAAAACATAAAATGCCACCTTTTTAGTCATGCGCACTAGTTTTTTCGGGGGAAGCTTATGATGTGGTTTTTTTTTTTTCAATGTGGCACACTAGGTGGACATCTTTGCCAAATAATAAAAAAAAACTTGAAATAAAATACAAAAAATAAATTAGAACCATTTTTCACCAAACTAGGTCGACCATTTTGACGAAACTTAAAAAAATACAGGACTAAATTGATAAAGAAAATAAATAGAGGACCATTTAGATAAAGGTGAAAAGATAGAGGACGAATTTGATTTAAATCCCTACATACGTAGCAATGTAATTGAATCGAGCCGATGAACCTGATTTATTTATTATTGAACTCAATTTTAATTATTAAATATTCACATGCTTAATCGAGACTAAGCCTAAATGAGCTTACCAAAATAAATTTTAAATTAAATTACTTATCAACTAATTGCAGAAATATAATTATATATATCTACTAAGCTCTAATTTTATTTAATAAGATAAGTTTAATTACGTATTTTTTATATTTATCATAAATAATAAATGTGAAACATATATTTTTAAATTTAACTATTCATTATAATTTGGACGAGCCAGCTCACAAGCTGATCAATAACAAAAAAAATTTGTGATCCGACGAATTTTTGTTTTTTTATATTGATAATTTTTATTAAACAAGTTCAAACGGATATTTTTCGAGTTGGATTTTAAATGATTTGCAAATAACTTACACTACAAAATACCAGTCAAATACCAATGGTAAAATTCCTACGGAAAATGGGATTTTTTCGATGACCAAATTGGGTTGATTACATCCCCGGCCGGACATATTGTTAAATAATAAAAAAAATTATGTTTTTTTTTTCAATTTACCTACCCAGTAGCAAAAGAAATCAAATCTACAAACAACTACTAATCATATATAAATATTTGTTTCAATAGGAAAGTAGCAAGAAACTATTAATTAATTAACAACATTTACATGCATCTATGCATCCATATAAATTTTCATTCACAAAAATATGGCGATATCACACAATATGTTTGTGGAGCTTCACAATATCCTTCGATGGCGGTTCAAACTTGGAGCACTTAGCCTTACAATTATATATGCAAACAATGGTAGGGGGCGATCTTTTTCTTCTACAATCAGTATAGCAATCTGCCATACACTTACTATAAGCACTTCCTTGTACATTTGCCACACATATGCCCATAAGACCCATAATCACAACAACTACATTCACAACACTCAACTTCATTTTTTTCTTCTTACTCTTCTATGAATATTTGTGTGGAAGCAATACCATAACACTACTATTTATAGCCTTTTAAAAAGAACTCCAGAGTGATTTTGCGTATCACGCGAACACAAATAATTTACTTTTAGAATTACTTAAGCAAAACAAATAACTTAATTAAAATTACACCTCTATATAAGATCAAACTTTGATGAGGCAGAATTCTTTCATATTATTAGAGCCAAAATGGCTCACGTCCAGACAAAAATTCTGGATTCAATTCCCGCTAAGAGCAATATTACTCATGCTAAATTGTTCACTCATTGAACCTCCCCAAAGACGAAAAATTGAGTTTGACTCATGAGTGAGGGAGCAATTGGGGTATTATTGATTTCTACTTGATTTTTTTTTTAAATCTAAGTGTACACCATATGTGCACTCAAGTGCACACTAAAACTACTCTTTTATTTTATATTTTTTCGGCGTTTTACCATCTAGTGCAGGTAATTCAGTCGGTAACTGCTGACATGACAATGTTTTTTTAGTCCATCATATTTTTCAACTCTTTGTCTCTTTAACTGGTTGAGTTACATGCACTAACGATAAATGGATTTTTTTTTTTTTTTTTTGATTTCCCACATATATTAAGAAAGAATAAGGTTGTGTTTGGAGGAAGGAATTTGAACTATGAATTTTTAATCCACAATTCAAATCCAATCTTTTTGTTTGGCTAAAATATTCAAATGGACGGATTTCAAATAGTTAGCTTTAATCCTAATTTAAATCGGAGGAATTTCAAATACTTGACAAAACTATATCATTTGAATTCAATTGATTTTTAAATCCATTTATTACTTATATTTCAAACGATTCCATCAAAATACAACTTAAAGAAAATAAAATAGCATTGGCCGGTTCAAATTTTGTTACCAATTAGTTTGTTAGGACCATGCATCTCATGTGGCCTTAGAAAAGGACTATTCCTAGCTAATTATCTTATGAACATTAAAAATTGGCCTCAAGAATGATGCATGCTCACATTTAATTTGTTGGCACCTAATTTACTAAAATAGCACTACGACAATCATGTTTTTCATGTGATCAAATAATGTTAACAGTATGCAATAATTTCAATTATGTTGCACATTTACAATATTTAAGATATGAACAATACGTCTATAATAAAAAATTAATTCTGACACACACACATACAAAATCTACACTAATTAATTGGTACACTCTCATGCACCCGATGCATGGTGCACTCACTCAACAATTGAGATGGTTTACACTGAAAAATGTAGGCTGATTATACTGAAAAATATGGTTATAACACTGAAAAGTTTACACTGTAAATAAATCTGAAGTATGAACTTTTCAGAGTAATTTAACCACACTTTTCAGGGTAATTTAACCACACTTTTCAGAATAGTCAAATCATACTTTTCATTGTAAAGAGTTTCAACTGTTGAGTGATCAGTGCACCACCGCGTGTTGAGTTTAGCAACAATTTTTGTTAATAAGAGAATTTATACTAAATCATGTCTTGAATATGCACATATTAATTGAATACGAAGTCATTTCACTACAGAAATAATGTTAAATTTATCAACAATCGAAAATTGAAATTTTAGGTCACAAATCCGTCATAAATATTCTTTAATTTCTCCATCTTAATATTTGTACCAAATTCCTTACACTCGTGATCTAGTAGGTATGGATATGCATGTGTCATTATATGGGTTGTAATTCGATGGTCATCTTTACCAAATATGTGATCGAATTTCCTAGCTAGTTAATATGCAAAAAACAAGCATATTTATTTCACAAATTTGTATCATATTGCTTCATCTAGATCCTCGAAAGTAAATTTTCAACCGAGAAAACAAATAATCACATTTTCCAAATTAAATCAAACAGAAATGATCATATGTCCACCCGTGGACACAAATTATATGTTCACCGCGAATATGATAATGACACATAAGTAGGGGCCCCACTATTATTTTAGTTGATTACTTAAATTTGTTTATGTGTCATTATCCATTCGTGGTGGACATATAAGTTTGTGCCCACCAGTGAACATAGGATCAAATTCGCCAAATTATATATAATAGAAAGTTAATCATTACTCTTTTATTTTTAGCATTAAAATAATTTCAAATACCAACAAAACAAGCAAACGTCATTGTAGACAATACTGCCATAGCGGGGTATTTTCAAACTCAATTGAAAGTGACACTAATATTTATTTCTAAATTTGTCATCTCACAACTTTAACTTTTGAAAAATACTTCTAAAGCCAGGGGCGAGATGAACTCCTATCTATCGACCCCGTTCACAGAAGAGGAAATTAGAGAAGCAACTTTTGAGCTACATCCATCAAAACCTCCAGGTCCGGACGACTTCCCAATACTGTTCTTTCATAAATCGTGGGGGTGATTGGTAGTGATGTGGTAAGAAATGTCAAGATAATGTTGAATGAAGGGGGCTCATTGGAGTAGTGGAACAAAACCACAATAACCTTGATACCGAAAGTAAATAGCCTGAGAGAACTGAAGAAGTACAGGCCCATTAGCCTTTGCAACATAACTTACAGGATATTGGTGAGGGCAATAACTAACAGAATGAGGATAGTCATGGCAAAGATCATCAATCCAAGCCAAAGAGCATCAGGACAGTCAATAAACTATGAAAAGTCAGCCATCACATTTAGCCATAATACAAGAAATGAAAGCAAAAATGAAATACGAAGGACATTGAAGGTGAGGATGAGGCAAGGTCATGACATCTATCTGGGGTTGCCTACCTTCTCGATGATGCAAAAGATATCAGTTCTCCTATGTACGAGATAGGCTAATAAAAAAGATGGAGATGTGGAAAATCAGGGATTTCTCCGAGGGAGGTAAATAAATTTTAATTAAAGTAGTTCTAAATGTTATACCCTCGTATCCAATGCCGTGATTTAGGATACCTTTTTCATTTTGTCATGATCTAGAAAGAATTATAGCTGATTTTTGGTGGGGGTACAAGGAGGGAGGGAGGAAAATGCATTGGAAGAATTTTAGAAGTATTGAGTAAACCGAAATGGCTTGAGGGACTGGGATTTAGAAGAATGCCATGTTTCAATAAAGTAATGCTAGCTAAAAAAGTTTAGAGAATAATGTCGGATCCTGAATTACTTGTTGCGAAGGTATTCAAAGCTCGATACTATAAGCACGTTGATTAGGCGTGAAATTGTTAGGATTTATAGCTCGATTTGTCCGTGTTTTGAGTGAATTAGATGAGTATTTAGAGTCAATTCAGTACTATTTTCATAAACTAACGAATTTATCTCTTTGATGCTCATAGATGGATAGAGGGCAAAAAATGGAGTTCGTAGGACTTTGAATCTACTCAAACGGACGCCCGAATGTGAAGATATTGAAGAAATACGAATAGTATTAGTTCGAGCAAGCAAAAGTATCACTTGGAGGTGCTCAAGCAAGTGGCCTCGAGCACGAAGTGCTCAAGCACTCGAGCAGGGTGCTCAAGAGGATTCAAGTCGAGCACTTAGTGCTCGAGCATGTGGGGTCGAGCACCTGAGATTCTGTAAGATGATAGCACTTGAGTATGCTTTACTCGAGCACAAAGTGCTCGAGCAGTTGTGGGTCAAGCACTAGTGCTCGAGCAAAGGGAGCTCGAGCGGTTTTTGGAGTCTGAAGATGTGAGTGCGCGAGTGCAATCACTCGAGCACTAGGCGCTCGAGTAGAGTGTTTTACGGGATTTCTTGGCCCATGACGTTTTTAACCGGCCCATGCCTATATATACTTCATTCCGAGCAAGTTTTTTACCACCACTTCATACATAGAGATAGATTTTGATAGAGAGGAGCTTGGGAGAGTTTAGCAAGAGGTTTTGCACGTGTAATCGAAGTTTTTGAACTACGAATTCATAGATTAGAGTTTTATTTCCATTTTTTCTTTCTTCAACACTTAATACTTTCAGACCTAGCTTTACTTATTAATTGAGATTCATTTTTGAGACTTGAATCCATTGATTTAAACCTAGTTTATGTTCTTGAGTTCTTCAACTAAATTCATCATGTTTATGTTTATTGTTCGTCTAAGTGCTTTCGTTTTCATATTCAACATATTAGGCTAGAACCATTGCATGCTTGGGGTAGGATGAACTCGTAGAAGTAGGTTGTTGGTACATAATTAAGATAATTTGTGATGTTTAGTGCTAGTTCTCTTAATTAATTGAATTCTTAAAATAAACCCTAGAATTATCTTGGAATTGAGTACGGAAATTATTAGAGAGAGGACGATCTTATCACTCTTTAATAACAATTAGGCTTAACGATAGGGTTTTAGAAGGGGTTTATAATCTACCGGTTTATCTAGGGAGGACGACCGCATCACCTTGGGTAAATAAGAGTCTCTTTAATTAAGCATAATCTATAGAACTTGTTTAGTGGGTTGTGAAGTAGGTTGATATGACGAAGTATTAAGGTTAATTATTGAGCTTTTAGTCTTTCAATCTTGTGCTAGATTAGGGAAGTTGATTTCCTAGTTTTAGTACACTTAGGATTAATACTTGCACGTCAAGGTTATTTTAGTTATCGTACCAGCTCCGTTAGTATACATAGGGATTCCTATCTTGAGCATCACCATCTCATATTTTATTAAAACCCTTAGTTATTCGTTTAATTTCATTACTTGCAATATTAGTGGTAGAATCTAGAGTAGTTAAATTCCATTCCTAAAATCGAACATCCATTCATATTAACTACGACGCATAGATTTCCAGGACTCTATTCGCATACATTCCTCCCCATGGGTACGATATACTTGGTCCTTATACTTGCTAATACTACTATGATCTCATACTCTTGTGGGGTAACTACTGGTAATATTAGTATTGTGCGTTCAAGTCACACGTTGACATAATGGAAGCAAGAATCGGCTCTAATCTATCTTTTATATGTGATCTTTATGCTGGAGCAGGGATCTATTGGAGATGGACTGCAATGGAGAGTAGGGGATGGAGAAAGAATTCAGGTTCTCAAAGATAGCTGGGTATAAGGACTGCATGAGGGCAAAATTAAATCCAGGATCGCTAGCGGGTCTACGATCGACAGATTCATTCTTCCCTCTACAATGTGGAACGAGCAGCTCATCACAGAGGCCTTCCTTCACTTCGAGAAGGAGGCAATCTTTTGAACACCAATAACATAGAAGAAGGTTGAAGATACTCGGTTTTGGAGGTATGACCATTAGGAAAGATATTCAGTGAAGTCAGGATACCATCTACCTATCTCGAAGCTGAGAAAGAAAAGAAAGAAGAGACGTCTGTAAGTGGATGTAGTGAGAAGGAATGATGGGGAAAAATATGAAAGCTAGATACCACTGAAAGTTAAGATATTTTTATGGAAGGTGGTCAACTATTGGCCTCGGAAGGAAATCTCAATGCACATCATGTCTCCGTTATGGCAAGATGCGGGATTTGTGGGCACCCAAGAGCAAGCACAACACATGTGTTGCTTTACTGCCCTATAGTAAAAGAGGTGTGGAAAACATGGAGCAACTGGGAAAGGATCAAGAAAGGGAGGACCATGGAGACCAGAGATCTGATACATATGTTGTTCGAAGAGGGAAGCAACAAGGAAAAATAAGAAATTGCAATAATCATGTGGGCAGTTTGGAAAAAAAGGTGTAACTTAATGCTTGAGAAAGGCAAAGGACTCCAAGCCTCCCAAAAGGCTGAAAAGTTTCTAGTTAATTGGGCAGTGGAATTTTTTAGAAGCTATCAAGAGACGAATGAGGCGATGAAAGAGACAAGGATGGACCAAAGTACCTTAAGGGACCTTTTGGTTTGAAGGACTGTCTGAAATTGTCTTTATAATCCCAGGTAATCTCATGTTTGGTTTGAAGGACTGGAAATGATCATGGCCCTGGATAAAACTAGGGCTCAGGTCCATAATCCCAACTAATAGGTGTTGGGAAAATTCGGGGTGCCCGGATCTATTCGGGATAAAATTTAAATACGATCTTAAATAAAATTATTACTAGCATGAATTAATCCTAATTAATTCAAATAATAATTTCAACAACAATTTTATCATCATGCATATAGAATTAATTCACATAAAAACTTAAAGCGGAATAACTACGAGTTCACGTGATTCGTACCTCCTGTAGATATGACCTTTGATAATAACAGGACTATCACGATCGTGCTATCAACCAAAAGAACTTCTCAAGTATGTCCCTTTCGCCTTGCTTGTTCACCGGTGAGAAGCGCTCACAAGCAAAATTCAGAATAACAAGGAAGAAAGAAAAAATTATTGTTGCTGATTTTTTTTTCAACACTGAAACTGTAAACTGTAAATGAAATAATCATCCCCTATATATAGGAGGGGGAATTTCAAAATTTTTGCTTGGAATAAGGGAGAGAATTTTTTTTTCTTGGCCTCCAAGAAATCTTGAATATATCCCATATATTCTTTTCTCCATAAGAAAATATTCCACAAAAATCTCACCTTCCAACTATATATGATTTTCGAAAATATGGGGATTGAAATAGCTAGATTTTGATCTTCTTGAATTTATGAGATAATCTTGTATTCCTAGAATACATATCTTCCATAATATCTTTCTAAGAAAATCAACAAAAGTTTTTCTCTCTCCATATATGTCTTTTTCGAAAATTAAGGAAAAATCAACAATAATATTTTTCTTTTATTTTAATCACCATATTATTATCGGGCTACTTAATGGGCTACTTGAGGGGCCTTTAGGAGAATTAAGATTGGACCTCCAATGGGTTTCTGAATTTCAATATTGAGCTCCAATATAATTCAGCCCATTAATATTAATTAGTACCACTAATAAATTAATATTGCACTATCAATCTTAATCCATATTACGATAATATGGGCTCCCGATTATTATTTCCCGCGTTTAAGATTATCAAGTCCATTAATTAATTAAGCTTCTGAATAACTCTAAATTAATTAACATCTTTTCACCTTGGAGTAAAGACAGCCCAACATTATTATCCGTACCGAAGAAACTAATTCTTCACTTGCAAGATCTGGTACGATAAAACTTCTGAGCCCACCAAGGGGATAAATCACACGAGCCGTACTCGCACGCGTTTCTCCGTATTAAATCTTGGCAACCGTCGTATGATTAATATTACTGTCCAAAACACAAAGTTCGAAGTCACGATGATTCTCACCCAACATGAATCAAAGCAGTAACCATTAAGCACACACGGTCCTACTTAATTGACAGAGATTAAGAAATCAATAATCACTGAGGTCTAATTCTTCACATTTCAGAACAGAAGAATTTATCCTCGCTGTAGGTCCTCTTCAACATATACTAAATGTGCTAGTGCAATCTCTTGGTCAAGACAAGCCAATCTGAGATGTACACATCGACCTTTCATGGCGGATTGTTCAATTCCACCTAGGTCGTGAATTTATAAGTTTAGTTACAAGAAAACCCGTTAATGTGATCTTCCGTGATCTGATATCACCACATTAACTACAATGTAACACATACTACTTATAATGAACTGGTTGCAATAAATATTCAACATTCAATCATATCTAAAGTAAATGCGATAAAAGATTTATTCTCATAAATAAGTGTTTAATACATGAGTTATACAAAGTAAAAACATACTTTCACGTATAACTCCAACAATAGGGGTGCGCAAAATACGGTCCGAACCGAAAAAACCTACCAAACCAAACTGAAATATAAAATTTGGTTCGATTTTCAGTTTATGGTTCGATTTACGGTTTTGAAATTTGAATTTTTTTTTATTTCGGTTCGGTTTACGGTTTTTACGAATTAAAAACCATATAGATCGAACCGAACTGAAATATTTTTAATAATAATAACATTATATATATATATATATATATTAATATTCACTAAATTAATATGTAATCACTTATAGTCTAATATAATATAATAATATTAATATTAGATAATTTAGATTCACGCATAAAAGACTTGAGTTGATTTGTATTTTTCATAAAATACCCGAGGAGTGGTGTTTTTGTTGATTGTGTTTTTCAAATTGTTGCTTAGCTTTTGAAAACTATTGTGTTAAGTTTTTTTTTTTAAATTATGTAGTAGAGTTATTGATGCATTTTTGCTTAAATTAGTATTTAGATGTTGACATGTTTCAAGTAATTGAATGAAACAAGTGTTTTGATGCTAAAAAAAAACTAAACTAAATTTCAAAAAAGAGAAGTGAATTTTTTTTAATTTGGGACCAAATGATTTTTCAAAATATAGTTCGATTTTTGGTTTGTAAAAATATTTTGGTTTGGTGTTCGGTTTGGCTAATACTGAACCGAACCAACCGTTGCACACCCCTACCAGCTAATCCCCCATTTTAAGGACTATCAAGTCCTGACAAATAGGTGAAATTATTTGTTCTACTGAATTACAGCTACCATTTTGTCCACTATTTTCTATTTTAAGTGACCAATCTCCCCTTATTCAAGATAAAAATAACCACCGCCTGATTTATCGTCATAAAAAATAACCGCAGCCTGATTTATCCCACTTAATCACACAATTCAATTCTACAATCCAAACATACATTCATACTCAATAATCCAATCTAATCCAATCAATTTCAGTCCAATCCCATCTAGTCAAATCCTATCTAGTCCAATCCAGTCCCGTGAAGCAAACGCCCCTAAGAAGCTTCGAACCTACACTCTAGCAGTTCACTGGAAGTATAGTGTGGGTGAGTGCTAGTTTGAATGAAGAAAAAAGAAGGGCATCATTCGGGTATGCAATTGACGAGAGGGGAGAAATGAGGCTAGTTGGTTGCAAAAATTTAGCTTACCGGGGTCTGTAAAGGGAGCGGAACTCATAGCAATTCGGGAAGATATATAGGCGTGTAAAAGGACTGGAATACAGAAGGCAAGAATATGGTCGGATTCCATAGATGCAGTACAAGCGATAATGAAAAGAGATAAGTGCTTTAGCCCGGAAGCATTCACAGTGGAGGAAATATGGAAAGAACTCGATGATGGTCTAGTGTGGACCATTAACTATATACCAAGAAGGAGCAATAGAGTAGCACACAAACTAGCCAAGTTTGCAATGAGCTCTCCTGATCCTTATAAATGTAACGAAATAGATATCTCAGAGTGGATCAGAAAATTACCCAATGTACTATAATGTTGTAATATCTAATGAGGGTGTTTTCTTAAAAAAAAAAAAAAGAGAAAAAGAAAAAATGCTTCTAAAGCATGAGTAGAACTTTCAAGTACCCATCTCTAATTTTTTTTTTTCCAATTTTAAAAAAGTATAAGAAATTCATCATTATGCAATCGAAAAAAAAATTGAATCTACAAGCAATTACTCAAGATCATATATAATTTTTTCTTTCAATAGGAACTAACATGTATCCATGCATCCTTATTATCTTCAACACATGCACATATGGCGATCAAGCATTAATATCTTTGTTGTACTTCACATGATCCATCGATGGCAGTCCGAATTTGGAAAGCTTGACTTTACAATTATTTATGCAATCCATGCTAGGCGGCCATCTTATTTGACAATCATAGTAACAATCCGTCAAACACTTAGAATAAGTTTATTGGTGGATCATGACAATCCATTACCAGAAAAGACAAAAAAAAAAAAAAAAAGTAAAAAAACATCAAAATTAAAATTGAAAGGCACGAACGGAACGGCCATCCTGCCTACATCGTGGGCACATATCTCAATTCCCTCTCCTATTGAAATGTGGCGTTATTTGATTTGTTGTGTAAAATTTTACTAAACAAATTTTGTATTTTCATTTTTTAAATATTAATCTATAATATAATACATCAATAATTATATCAAAATTCATAATTTTGATTCTCTATAAATAGAGACTAATATTGATATATTTTGAATCACAATCTTATATTTATATTTTTGTTTTTTTAATTTTTTAATCATTTTTCCTAATATCTTTCATTTTTCATACATATTTATATTTCAATTCTTATAATTTTAATTGTGTTATTGAGATTGCAGTTTATTTTAAAGTGTATGATAATTTTTATATTATAATTACAAATTTTGAATATCAAATAATTTAATATGTTGCATTATAAAATAATAAAAATTGATTATAGATAAATGTAATTATTAAATAATAGTAAAAAAAAAGAAAATTATTTTATGTTATGTTGGGTTGTTGATATAGTATAAAAAAATATGAGATTAGATTGAATTGTAGATTGTATATGCAGAGGTGAGATAAATAAATTATTTATAAGAAGATTTGATTGTGATGAGTTGTTGATAAATATAGTATTAATATCACCATTTCCTTGGGTATTTGCCACAATTATGGCCATAAGAGCCATAATCACAACTATCTTCACAGCACTCAAAGTCACTATTTTCTTCTTACTAGATTAATCCCCGCGTATTACGCGGATTACTGTGATACATTCGTAAAATATATATATATTAATGAAAAGAAAAAGAACCCTTCATTTCATACGTGGTTATTCATTAGCTTTTGGCATGAAATTTAATATGAGAGTTGTTTCTTAGTATTTAAAGGGATACGGTAAAAATATTTCAATTCTTTTTACTTTGTGATTATAGTAGATGTTGCTTTATGGGTAAAAGTAACGACATAAGATGTAATTTTGAGATGTTAGGATGGGATAGTTGAAAAAAGGCATAGTTTGTTTCAATTATTTTTTGGAATGTACAATCTAGTAGTATTAGATAAAAAAATTTAGCAAATAGACAATCGAGTATGGGACGGAGAGAGTAGTAAAAATAAATTGATTAAATATTTTTTGATTGGCAAAAAATATATGAAGTACTAAAATATATCAAATAATTATAATATTATATATTTGATATAAAAAAATCATGAGAAAGTATTATGTGAATAATATTCACTGGTAACTATTACCACGAACAACAATTCACTAATACATTATAGTTAAACAACTGATAAACTTTACCAAAGCAATTAAATTTTTTAGTGAAAAAACTAATATCTTTAATGAAAACAATGATTAGGCGTGAAATTGTTATGTTTTGGTGCCCGATTTGCCCATGTTTTGAGTGTTTTTTATGAGTGTTTGGAGTCATTTGAGTATCATTTCTATAAAATGATGAATTTGTCTCTTTGGTTTTCATAGATGAATAGAGGGTGAAAAGAGGAGTTCGTAGGACTTTGAATCGGCCAAAACAGACTCCCAGTTGAGGAGATATGAAGATTTTACGAACATATGTACAACTGCCAAAAAGTGCTCGAGCTCAATTGGTCGTGCACTCAGTGCACGAGTGCTCGTGCACTGTGCACGAGTGGAATCAGGTCATGCACTTAGTGCTCGACCTATACTCGAGCAAATGCATATTTTAGCCCAAAGCCCAAATTCGATCCCAAGCCTATTTATACCTTTTTCCAAGCGTATCAACAAATACCAACACATATTTTTACATATTTTGAGCGAGGAGAAAGCTTGGGAAGGAGTTTTGAAGAATTTTATACATTGTAATCGAGGTTTAAATTTATGAATTCTTAGTTTTAGTATTTCTTTTGAATGTATTAGATTAATTCTTTCTTTCTTTACTCTTTGAGTCGATAAACCCTAGTTTTTCAGATTTATATAGATTTCTTTGGAGACTTTAATTTTTTCTTTCGTTTATGTTCTTGATTTTATTAGTTAATTCAATTATGCATATGTTTATTGTTCTTGTGATTGCTTTTATTATTCAAACCATCATGTTAGGCTAGAACCCTTGCATGCTTAGGATAGGATGAACTAGTAGAAGTAGGATGTTGGTACGTAATTAAGATAACATGTGATGTTTATTTTTAATTCTCTTAATTAATGAACGCTTAAAATAAATTCCGGATTTACCTTTAAATTTCGTATGAAAATTGTTAGAGAGAGGACGACCTTATCACTCTTTAACAACTAGTAGGCTTAACGAGAGGGTTTAGAAGGGGTTAATTCATCTATCGGTTTATCTAGGGAGGACGACCGCATCACCTTAGTTAAATTAGAGTCTCTTTAATTAAGCAAAATCTATCAACTTGTTTAGTGAATTAGTGAAGTCAATTGATAGGATAAAGTATTAAGGTTTAATTCTTGAGCTTTTCATCTTACAATCTTTTACTTAGGTTATTTCTTGCACATCACAATTATTTTGATTATCGTACCAACTCTGTTAGTATACGTAGGAATTCCTATCCCGAGCATCACCATCTCATATTTGCATACACTTAGTTATTTATTCCGTTTTAATTCAGTTATTAGAATATAGAGTAGTTTATTATAATTTTCAATCCCCAAACATACACTCATATTAACTACGCCGCGTAGATCTTCAGGGATCTATTCGCATACATACCTTCCCTTGGGTTCGATAACACTTGGTCCCTATACTTGCCCATACTACAGTGAACCCATACTCTTGTGGGAAAGCTACTAGTAGAAAGCTAGTATTTTCGGTTCAAGTCAATGGCGCCGTTGCCGGGGATGGCGATGGATGTCTTTTGAATAGGACTTGTAGATAGCTTAGTAGTTAGTAGTGAGTGCTTTATTTTTCTGTTTTATTCTTACTCGTTCGGCAGTTGTATTTTTATTCTTTTGTTAGTGTTTTAGGTTTATGAAAAACACTCACAAGGAGATACGAGAGAAGAGAGAATACAACTTGATCCTGAGACAATAACACGAAGAAATTGAGCCTTTTTAAGAAGGATGAACCCTGCCGGAGGAGGGAACGACAACATGGATATCAGTAATGAGTTGGATGATACTGCAAATGAGTTTAATCAGACAGTGGACCGAGTTGACGGCACTGGAGGGAATACCAGTCAGAACCAAGTTCCGTTAGGGGAAAGCTAGAGGTAAAAACCCGGGAACACAAAATCAAAACAATCCAGCTCACAACCTTGTCCAAAATCCTCAAAACAACCATGCATACCTACAAAACAACTTACCTTATCCTTACCCATACTCACCATATCCATATCCACCATACCCGTACCCTCCACCTCCTGTTTACAACCAACCACCAGTCTATCAACCACCACCAGTCCAACAAGTACCCGTACCACCTGTTATTCCTCAGCACGTTCCTCAGAACGCCGAGCAAAACATGGCTATTCGAGGAAGGTTTGCGGCACAGCCACAACAGTATTATGATGGAGTGGCATTGCCTCCTGATTAGGCGTGAAATTGTCATGATTCGTAGCTAGAAACGCCCTAGTTTTGGTCGAGTTTATAGAGTATTTAGAGTCAAATGAGTATCATTTTTATAAACTTATTAATTTGTCTTTTTGGTTTTCATAGATGGATAGAGGGCGAAAAGAGGAGTTCGTAGGACTTTGAATCGATTCAAACGGATGCCCGGATGAGAAGATATTGAAGAAATACGATTGGTATTAGTGCGGACGAGGAAAAGTATCAGTTGGGATGAGTTGGAGGTCACTCGAGTGACTAGGTCGAGCGCCACCGCTCGAGCGCATTGCTCGAGCGCCTAAACGTACATAACTTTTCTTGCGCTCGAGCAGCTCGAGCGCCACCGCTCGAGCGAATTGCTCGAGCGCCCAAAACATACAGTGTGATTTCATCGCTCGACCGGCTCGAGCGGAACCGCTCGAGCGATTGTGTCATTCGAGCTACACTGCTCGAGCGGGACCGCTCGAGCGTTTTGCTCGAGCACCCTTGGATTTTTGCCTCCGGATGCATATTTTCGGCCCATTAACTCCCGTTTCGACCCGTGCCTATATATACCTCTTCCAAACATGTTTTGAAATATCCCCGAACTTTAGAAATACTGTTAGACTTAGTTTTTGGAGAGGAAGGAGACGAGCAAGCTTTACTTACGTTTTGTTGAGGTTTTTCATACGAATTCTAGTTTCTCTTCAATTCTTAGTTTCTTTTCATTAGTTCGTTACTTTGAACACGTTTAAATTTTGTTTTGATTAATTCAATTTCAGTTCTTCGTATTTATTTTCTTTAAACCCTAGTTCATGTTTCGTATTTTCTTTCATCAATTCATCATGTTTATGTTCGTCGTTTCTTCTATTGCTTTAATATTTGTTAACGTCATGTCTGGCTAAAACCCTTGCATGCTTAGGTTAGGATGAACTCGTAGAAGTAGGATGTGGGTACGTAATTAGGGTAATTCGTGACGTTAGTTTTAATTCTCTTAATTAATGAATTCGTATAATTAATCTTAACTTTACCTTTGAATTTAGTACGAAAGTGTTAGAGAGAGGACGACCGCATCACTCAATAACAATTAGTAGTCTTAACGAGAAGGTTTAGGAAAGGTTAATTCATCTACCGGTTTAGCGAAGGAGGACGATCGCATCACCTTAGTTAAATTAGGGTCTCATTAATTGAGCACAATCTATTAACTTGTTAGTAGATTAGTGAAGTCGAGTGTTAGGGTAAAGTATTAGGGTTTAGAATCTTGAGCTTTCACCTTGCATTCTTAGACTTAGGTTAATTCTTGTGTGTCACGATTACTTTGATTATGTACCTGCTCCGTTAGTATACGTAGGGATTCCTATCTTAAGCATCACCACCTCATATTTGAAAACACACCTTTTGTTACGTAGTTTAATTTTCCTTTTGCATTCGTAGGATAATTCAGTCTTTTAATTAATCTTTCAAAAACCCAAAAATATTACACTCATATTAACTACAACGCGTAGATCTTCAGGGATCTATTTGCATATACACCATCCCTTGGGTTCGATAATACTTGGCCATTATACTTACTCTTACTACAGTGAACCCGTCCGCTTGCGGGTGAGCGACTAGTAGAAGTTAGTAAAATCGCTTCAAGTCAATGGCGCCGTTGCCGGGGATGGTGTTGTATGCTTTTGAATAGGACTTGTAGATAGCTTAGTAGTTAGTAGTGGGTGATTTATTTTCTGTTTTTATTTTTTATTTGTATTCAATCGGCAGTTGCGTTTTGACCCTTCTGCTAGTGTGTCAGGTTTATGAAAACACGCTCACAAGGGAATACGAGCGAAGAGAGAATACCGTTGGACCCTGAGACAATAGCCAGAAGGAACCGAGCCTTCTTGAGAAGGATGAACGCTGCCGACTTAGGAAAGGAACCAATGGATATCAATAATGAGTTGGACGATGCTGCCAACGATTTCAATCAGGCAGTAGACCGAGTTGAAGGCACTGGAGTTAGTGGTAGCCAGAATCAAATTCCATTAGGGGATAGCCAGAGCCTAAACCCGGATACACAAAACGTAGGGAATCCAGCTCAGAACCTTGTCCATAATCCTCATAACAACCCTGCTTACCCACAAAACCCAAATAACCCTTTTAACAACCCAGTATACCAACATTACCCATACCCACCTTATCCTTACCCACCATATCCATATCATCCACCTCCTGTCTACAACCAACCACCTGTTTACCAACCACCACCCCAACAAGTACCCGTACCAGCTGCTAATCCTCAACACGTTCCTCAGAACGTAGATCACAATATGGCTATTCGAGGGAGGTTTGCAGCGCAGCCACAACGGTACTATGATGGAGTGGCTTTACCTCCAGTTGAGGCGAACAACTTCTCGATTTCCCCAGGAATTTTAAAGCTGCTCACTTAGAATCAGTTCAAGGGGGTGATCGGGAAGGAGAATCCTCACACTCACCTGAGGAGTTTTCTCAGGATAGCCTCAACATTTAATTACAATGGCATGTCTGAAGATGCCAAGAGGCTTAGGCTGTTCCCATTCTCATTGACGGGAATAGCCAAGGAGTGGTACGATAATACGCTCCCGCGGGGAGGTATTACCACTTGGGCCGAGCTCGAGCGTCTGTTCCTCGAGCGATTTTACCCTCCATCTAGGACGATCAAGGCTAGAATTGAGATCTCATCCTTTCGCCAGAAGTCGGGAGAAGATTTACGCCAAGCGTGGGAGAGATACTCAAACATGCTGATTGAGTGCCCGCAGCACGGGTACAACGAGGGAGACATTATGGCATTCTTCTATAGTGGTGCCAACAAGGCGGGGCAAGACCATTTAGACGCCTGTGCGGGCGGAGCATTCTTGAACCAAGGCATAGAGAGGTGTAGGGAAATCGTGGACAACATTGTCACGAATGCTGGTGCTTGGGGTGTGGATGCAGATTTTCAGAAGGTGCATCAGGTTGAAGAGGGAGAAGGAACGAGAAGGCTATTGATGGCCATGATGGAGAAGATAAACAACCTCGAGTTGGGGAAGAATTTGGTTGGAGAGCATGCAGTAGAGAATGAGAGAGTAGACCAACCAAGTGGGCAGCAAGAGGTAGCCAATTACATGGGAGGTCCGTATTACAACCAGAATGGCTACCAAGGTGGAAACCAGTATGGAAGGCCTTCTTATGGCCAACCATTTGTACCTCCAGGCCCACAGCCACTTCAAAATCAATGGAGGAACACACAAGGAGTTCAAGGAGGCCAGCAGCCTCCTCAAAACACATGGAGGAAAAATGAGAACTTTTCTTATGCTAACCCAAAAGCTGGTATTGCTGTTCCTGCAGGTGTTGATCCGGGGTCTAAACCTCCTGGTGGAGAAGGCGGTGCATCAACCGAGGAGATGTTGAGAGCGATCCTTCAGAAGGTGGAGGAAGGGAGTAAGCGATTGTCCTCCTTGGAGTACGATGTGAAGGAGCTGCACAAGAAGGGTGATCATCGAGATCAAGAGCTCCAGAAGATGAACGTTGAGTGGACTAGAACTCAACAAGAGAACAATAGGCGGTTCACTTCTATAGAGTTCCAGATGAGCCAGATTGCAAAGATGGTGAATAGAGAGCCGGGAAAATATCCTTCCATGCCGTAGGGGAACCCGAAAGAGCATTGCAAGGCGATCCAGCTTAGAAGTGGAACCAACTACGAAGGTCCTCAGATGCCTGCTGATTCTGAGACGCCCCAAGAAGAGATTGAGCCTAAAGGGGATGAAGTTGAGAAAGGAGTTGAGGGTGAGAGCACTCAAGCAAGCAAGGAGCTTGAAGAGGAAGGCATTGAGAAGGGTGAGAGAGTTCCTAAGTGGAAGAAGGCAAAGGAAGCAAGGTAGAAAGTGAAAGAAACAGAAAGAGATGAATGGGGGGTACCCAAATCTGTGATACCCGTCCCATATCCACAACGCTTCATGAAAAAGAAGCTTGATGAAAAATTTGCAAAATTCCTTGATGTTTTTAAACAACTTCACATTAACATTCCTTTTTATGATGCTTTGGAACAGATGCCAAATTATGCCAAGTTCCTGAAGGACTTGATAGCGAAGAGACGAAGAGTTGATGAGCCGAAGTTGGTGCAGTTGAACCACGAGGTGAGTGCATTAGTGCACAAGGCGCTGCCACCGAAGCTGAAGGATCCCGAGAGTTTCACGATCCTATGTGATATTGGGAACGGGATCAAGAAGGGAGCGCTATGTGATTTAGGGGCGAGCATCAATCTCATGCCGTTGTCGCTTTTCAAGAAGTTGGAAGGTGGTGAACTTCAACCCACAATGATGACACTTCAACTAGCCGACCGGTCTATTACTCGACCTCAAGGTGTGGTTGAAGACGTCCTTGTGAGAGTTGGAGATCACATCTTTCCAGCTGACTTTGTAGTGCTAGAGATGGAGGAAGATGAGCACGTGCCCCTGATTTTGGGAAGACCGTTCTTAGCTACGGCGGGGATGGTGCTAGATGTGGCAAACGGGAAGATTACGTTGAAGGTAGATGATCAAGAAGTGAAGATCTCCCTATATGAAGCCATGAAGCACCCGAAGGAGGATGAGAACTTGTATTGCATGGATGCAATTGATCCTCGTGTTGAAGACACGCCTTCTATCCCTAATCCTTCTCATATTCACGAATTTTATACTCCTTCACTTGATTATTTGACCCATGAGCAGTATGTTCTTGATTATGTTGATAGGGATAAAGTGAAGAAGTTGAAGGATGAAGAGGTGAAGAAAGTGGACGTGGTCCCGTTAGAAGGGAAAGGAGGAGTTAAGAAGAAGAAGTCAAAATTCAAGAAATTGTTTAGTAAGACTCCTCCAGATAGAGGCAAGAAGGAGTTGAGACCCATAACACTTGGGAATGAGAAAAGAGGAAAGGAACTCATGATGATAGGGCATCAAGGAAAGGAGTTCAAACACCACTCTTATGAGAGTGAGGGAGGTAAATTTGAGTATGATGTCCCATAAGCTCCTTTGAGCTCGGTCCGGCATGAGGACCTTAAAAATAGCGCTGAATGGGAGGCAACCCATTTTTATTTGCTTTTATTTATTTTTAGTGTCTTTTTATATTATTAGGGAGTTATTGTGAGTCGTATGTTTAACCTCGTATTTGAGTAAGTTGCTTGTAGGCTTGTCTCTAAAGGAGTAAAGGTATCATGGAGTTATTCAGATTGAAGGAACCAACTTGAGACAAGGAAGTGTTCAAAGCTATTGAGAGAAATTGAATTATTTGGTTGAGGTAACCCACAACCCCAAACTTAAACCTCTAGCAAGGTCGAAGTTTGGGGGGGTGGAGATTTTTATGTTTCTTGTTACATTGCACATGCATGCACGCCCTTATCTTTGAGTTGAGTTTGATTGATTATTAGATTGTTGAGATACTCCTTGGGGTGATTTTGAGTTGACTCGCTATTGCATATTTTATGCCTATCAATCATCTTATGCTTGTTGATTGCTATCTTTGAGTATGATTTGATGAGTAGGGTGAATTGTGAAGTTGAGTTAAGAATTCTTTTGTGTGAGTGTTTGAGTTAGAGTGGATTTGAGAAAGAACTAGTATGCTTGCAAGTTTTCTTTTTGAGTATTTGTGTGATGAGAGTGAGAATGCACTAGGACTAGCATGGATGTGAAAGCCGTGAGAGTTGAGCCTTACGAGATTTAAATGCATGATTTAATCTCTTCGTTTGTGAGTGAATCATCACCTTAGAGGATGCTAGAACTTGCACGTGCTCTTGCTTCTTGATTGTGTCTAGTTTGATATGCCGAATAGGATCTTAGGCCATCTTTGATTTTATTGAGTCACTTAGCCAAAATTTTCCTTACCAATGACATTGATCCCTTGTTAGCCCCTTTGAGCCTAAAGCCTATTTTATTTGCTAGCACATATGAACACTATTCCAATTCCTAAGCCTTTTTGTCCCAATTTGAGTGGAGAATAGGAAAGTGTGAATATGAAGGGAGTGAATTGAGTTGAAAAAGGAAAAGGTTGTTTGTTGAGTGAATATGAGAAGAAGGTGTGATGAAGTTTTGAGATGTGGGAAAAAGAAAAAAAAAATTGAGAATGAGCAAAAGAAAAATGAGCTCATGTGTTGTGCGAAAAAGAAAAAAAAAAGTGATTGAAAAAAAAAGTGAAAGGGTGAGAAAGAAAAAGATTGAAGTGTTGTGAGAAGTGGAATTGAAAGAGTGTTGATTGAATATATTTGAAGTAGTCTGTTCCTAATCTCGAAGTGCCAAAGTTTGATTTTCTATTCTCCATTCACTTTAGTCACTTTACCTTATATTGTTATCCCACCTGTCCAAAGAGCCTACATTACAACCTTGAGAAAAGTCCTTTTTGATTCGGCATTGATTTCTAGAGTATGGTCGGAGTTGAGAGTGCTTACAAGCCTATGGCTGCCAATATGTGTGATTGATTGAGTGAGTCCCTTAAACACTGTTATACACTTGTGAGGGAGTGAAACACATCGTTGAGTGCACATCCATGTTTGATCTTGGTGGGTCTTGTTGTTGTTGCATGAGTATGATGAAGGGGGTGAATTAGTATACGTGTGATCGATCTTTGAAGCTTGAGTTCATTAGCTTGCATGATTGATTTTTTTTTACTCATTCCTAACAATTTCACTTGACTTATTATTTCATTGCTTGAGGACAAGCAATATGGTAAGTTTGGGGGAGTTGATTAGGCATGAAATTGTCATGATTCGTAGCTAGAAACGCCCTAGTTTTGGTCGTGTTTATAGAGTATTTAGAGTCAAATGAGTATCATTTTTATAAACTTATTAATTTATCTCTTTGGTTTTCATAGATGGATAGAGGGCGAAAAGAGGAGTTCGTAGGACTTTGAATCGACTCAAACGGATGCCCGGATGAGAAGATATTGAAGAAATACGATTGGTATTAGTGCGGACGAGGAAAAGTATCAGTTGGGATGAGTTGGAGGTCACTCGAGTGACTAGGTCGAGCGCCACCGCTCGAGCGCATTGCTCGAGCGCCTAAACGTACAGAACTTTTCTTGCGCTCGAGCAGCTCGAGCGCCACCGCTCGAGCAGCTCGAGCGCCACCGCTCGAGCGAATTACTCGAGCGCCCAAAACATACAGTGTGATTTCATCGCTCGACCGACTCGAGCGGAACCGCTCGAGCTTGTGTCATTCGAGCTACACTGCTCGAGCAGGACCGCTCGAGCGTTTTGCTCGAGCACCCTTGGATTTTTGCCTCCGGATTCGTATTTTCGGCCCATTAACTCCCATTTCGACCCGTGCCTATATATACCTCTTCCAAACATGTTTTGAAATATCCCCGAACTTTAGAAATACTGTTAGACTTAGTTTTTGGAGAGGAAGGAGACGAGCAAGCTTTACTTACGTTTTGTTGAGGTTTTTCATACGAATTCTAGTTTCTTTTCAATTCTTAGTTTCTTTTCATTAGTTCGTTACTTTGAACACGTTTAAATTTTGTTTTGATTAATTCAATTTCAGTTCTTCGTATTTATTTTCTTTAAACCCTAGTTCATGTTTCGTATTTTCTTTCTTCAATTCATCATGTTTATGTTCGTCGTTTCTTCTATTGCTTTAATGTTTTTTAACGTCATGTCTTGCTAAAACCCTTGCATGCTTAGGTTAGGATGAACTCGTAGAAGTAGGATGTGGGTACGTAATTAGGGTAATTCGTGACGTTAGTTTTAATTCTCTTAATTAATGAATTCGTATAATTAATCTTAACTTTCTTTGAATTTAGTACGAAAGTGTTAGAGAGAGGACGACCGCATCACTCAATAAAAATTAGTAGTCTTAACGAGAAGGTTTAGGAAAGGTTAATTCATCTACCGGTTTAGCGAAGGAGGACGATCGCATCACCTTAGTTAAATTAGGGTCTCATTAATTGAGCACAATCTATTAACTTGTTAGTAGATTAGTGAAGTCGAGTGTTAGGGTAAAGTATTAGGGTTTAGAATCTTGAGCTTTCACCTTGCATTCTTAGACTTAGGTTAATTCTTGTGTGTCACGATTACTTTGATTATGTACCTGCTCCGTTAGTATACGTAGGGATTCCTATCTTAAGCATCACCACCTCATATTTGAAAACACACCTTTTGTTACTTAGTTTAATTTTCCTTTTGCATTCGTAGGATAATTCAGTCTTTTAATTAATCTTTCAAAAACCCAAAAATATTACACTCATATTAACTACAACGCGTAGATCTTCAGGGATCTATTCGCATATACACCATCCCTTGGGTTCGATAATACTTGGCCATTATACTTACTCTTACTACAGTGAACCCGTCCGCTTGCAGGTGAGCGACTAGTAGAAGTTAGTAAAATCGCTTCAAGTCAATGGCGCCGTTGCCGGGGATGGCGTTGTATGCTTTTGAATAGGACTTGTAGATAGCTTAGTAGTTAGTAGTGGGTGATTTATTTTCTGTTTTTATTTTTTATTTGTATTCAATCGGCAGTTGCGTTTTGACCCTTCTGCTAGTGTGTCAGGTTTATGAAAACATGCTCACAAGGGAATACGAGCGAAGAGAGAATACCGTTGGACCCTGAGACAATAGCCAGAAGGAACCGAGCCTTCTTGAGAAGGATGAACGCTGCCGACTTAGGAAAGGAACCAATGGATATCAATAATGAGTTGGACGATGCTGCCAACGATTTCAATCAGGCAGTAGACCGAGTTGAAGGCACTGGAGTTAGTGGTAGCCAGAATCAAATTCCATTAGGGGATAGCCAGAGCCTAAACCCGGATACACAAAACGTAGGGAATCCAGCTCAGAACCTTGTCCATAATCCTCATAACAACCCTGCTTACCCACAAAACCCAAATAACCCTTTTAACAACCCAGTATACCAACATTACCCATACCCACCTTATCCTTACCCACCATATCCATATCATCCACCTCCTGTCTACAACCAACCACCTGTTTACCAACCACTACCCCAACAAGTACCCGTACCAGCTGCTAATCCTCAACACGTTCCTCAAAACGTAGATCACAATATGGCTATTCGAGGGAGGTTTGCAGCGCAGCCACAACGGTACTATGATGGAGTGGCTTTACCTCCAGTTGAGGCGAACAACTTCTCGATTTCCCCAGGAATTTTAAAGCTGCTCACTTAGAATCAGTTCAAGGGGGTGATCGGGAAGGAGAATCCTCACACTCACCTGAGGAGTTTTCTCAGGATAGCCTCAACATTTAATTACAATGGCATGTCTGAAGATGCCAAGAGGCTTAGGCTGTTCCCATTCTCATTGACGGGAATAGCCAAGGAGTGGTACGATAATACGCTCCCGCGGGGAGGTATTACCACTTGGGCCGAGCTCGAGCGTCTGTTCCTCGAGCGATTTTACCCTCCATCTAGGACGATCAAGGCTAGAATTGAGATCTCGTCCTTTCGCCAGAAGTCGGGAGAAGATTTACGCCAAGCGTGGGAGAGATACTCAAACATGCTGATTGAGTGCCCGCAGCACGGGTACAACGAGGGAGACATTATGGCATTCTTCTATAGTGGTGCCAACAAGGCGGGGCAGGACCATTTAGACGCCTGTGCGGGCGGAGCATTCTTGAACCAAGGCATAGAGAGGTGTAGGGAAATCGTGGACAACATTGTCACGAATGCTGGTGCTTGGGGTGTGGATGCAGATTTTCAGAAGGTGCATCAGGTTGAAGAGGGAGAAGGAACGAGAAGGCTATTGATGGCCATGATGGAGAAGATAAACAACCTCGAGTTGGGGAAGAATTTGGTTGGAGAGCATGCAGTAGAGAATGAGAGAGTAGACCAACCAAGTGGGCAGCAAGAGGTAGCCAATTACATGGGAGGTCCGTATTACAACCAGAATGGCTACCAAGGTGGAAACCAGTATGGAAGGCCTTCTTATGGCCAACCATTTGTACCTCCAGGCCCACAGCCACTTCAAAATCAATGGAGGAACACACAAGGAGTTCAAGGAGGCCAGCAGCCTCCTCAAAACACATGGAGGAAAAATGAGAACTTTTCTTATGCTAACCCAAAAGCTGGTATTGCTGTTCCTGCAGGTGTTGATCCGGGGTCTAAACCTCCTGGTGGAGAAGGCGGTGCATCAACCGAGGAGATGTTGAGAGCGATCCTTCAGAAGGTGGAGGAAGGGAGTAAGCGATTGTCCTCCTTGGAGTACGATGTGAAGGAGCTGCACAAGAAGGGTGATCATCGAGATCAAGAGCTCCAGAAGATGAACGTTGAGTGGACTAGAACTCAACAAGAGAACAATAGGCGGTTCACTTCTATAGAGTTCCAGATGAGCCAGATTGCAAAGATGGTGAATAGAGAGCCGGGAAAATATCCTTCCATGCCGTAGAGGAACCCGAAAGAGCATTGCAAGGCGATCCAGCTTAGAAGTGGAACCAACTACGAAGGTCCTCAGATGCCTGCTGATTCTGAGACGCCCCAAGAAGAGATTGAGCCTAAAGGGGATGAAGTTGAGAAAGGAGTTGAGGGTGAGAGCACTCAAGCAAGCAAGGAGCTTGAAGAGGAAGGTATTGAGAAGGGTGAGAGAGTTCCTAAGTGGAAGAAGGCAAAGGAAGCAAGGGAGAAAGTGAAAGAAACAGAAAGAGATGAATGGGGGGTACCCAAATCTGTGATACCCGTCCCATATCCACAACGCTTCATGAAAAAGAAGCTTGATGAAAAATTTGCAAAATTCCTTGATGTTTTTAAACAACTTCACATTAACATTCCTTTTTATGATGCTTTGGAACAGATGCCAAATTATGCCAAGTTCCTGAAGGACTTGATAGCGAAGAGACGAAGAGTTGATGAGCCGAAGTTGGTGCAGTTGAACCACGAGGTGAGTGCATTAGTGCACAAGGCGCTGCCACCGAAGCTGAAGGATCCCGGGAGTTTCACGATCCTATGTGATATTGGGAACGGGATCAAGAAGGGAGCGCTATGTGATTTAGGGGCGAGCATCAATCTCATGCCGTTGTCGCTTTTCAAGAAGTTGGAAGGTGGTGAACTTCAACCCACAATGATGACACTTCAACTAGCCGACCGGTCTATTACTCGACCTCAAGGTGTGGTTGAAGACGTCCTTGTGAGAGTTGGAGATCACATCTTTCCAGCTGACTTTGTAGTGCTAGAGATGGAGGAAGATGAGCACGTGCCCCTGATTTTGGGAAGACCGTTCTTAGCTACGGCGGGGATGGTGCTAGATGTGGCAAACGGGAAGATTACGTTGAAGGTAGATGATCAAGAAGTGAAGATCTCCCTATATGAAGCCATGAAGCACCCGAAGGAGGATGAGAACTTGTATTGCATGGATGCAATTGATCCTCGTGTTGAAGACACGCCTTCTATCCCTAATCCTTCTCATATTCACGAATTTTATACTCCTTCACTTGATTATTTGACCCATGAGCAGTATGTTCTTGATTATGTTGATAGGGATAAAGTGAAGAAGTTGAAGGATGAAGAGGTGAAGAAAGTGGACGTGGTCCCGTTAGAAGGGAAATGAGGAGTTAAGAAGAAGAAGTCAAAATTCAAGAAATTGTTTAGTAAGACTCCTCCAGATAGAGGCAAGAAGGAGTTGAGACCCATAACATTTGGGAATGAGAAAAGAGGAAAGGAACTCATGATGATAGGGCATCAAGGAAAGGAGTTCAAACACCACTCTTATGAGAGTGAGGGAGGTAAATTTGAGTATGATGTCCCATAAGCTCCTTTGAGCTCATCATTTTTTCTTTTTCGCACAAACACATGAGCTCATTTTTTCCTTTGCTCATTCTCAATTTTTTTTTTTTTTCCCACAACTCAAATCTCATCACTCCTTCTTCTCATATTCACTCAACAAACAACCTTCTCCTTTTTTCAACTCAATTCACTCCCTTTATATTCACACTTTCCTATTCTCCACTCAAATTGAGACAAAAAGGCTTAGGAATTGGAATAGTGTTCATATGTGCTAGCAAATAAAATAGGCTTTAGGCTCAACGGGGCTAACAAGGGATCAATGTCATTGGTAAGGAAAATTTTGGCTAAGTGACTTATTCAAATCAAAAATGGCCTAAGATCCTATTCGGCATATCAAACTAGACACAATCTAGAAGCAAGAGCACATGCAAGTTCTAGCATCCTCTAAGGTGACGATCCACTCACAAACGAAGAGATTAATTAATGCATCAAAATCTCATAAGGCTCAAAAGCTCACGGCTTTCACATCCAAGCTAGTCCTAGTGAATTCTCGCTCTCATAACACAAGCACTCAAAAGAAAAATTCATAAGCATACAAGTTCTTTCTCAAATCAGCTCAAATTCAAACACTCACAAAAAAGAATTTCTAACTCAGCCTCACAATTCACCCTACTCATCAAATCATACTCAAAGATAGCAATCAACAAGTATAAGGTGATTGATAGGCATAAAATGTTGAGTAACAAAACAAATTAATAATAGCCCAAGGAGCATCTCAAGGCACCAAATAACTAACTCAACTCAAAGATAAGGGGTGCTCCGGTGCTATGTAACAATAAAACAAATAAAAAACTCCACCCCCCCAAACTTCGACCTTGCTAGAGGTCTAAGTTTGGGGTTGTGGGTTACCTCAACCGAACAATTCAGTTTCTCTCAATAGCTTTGCACACTCCCTTGTCTCAAGTTGGTTCCTTCAATCTAAATAACTTCATGATACCTTTACTCCTTTAGAGACAAGCCTACAAAATAAAACTCTCGAGTACGAGGTTAAACATACGACTCAAAATATTCCCTAATAATATAAAAAGACACTAAAAATAAATGAAAGCAAATAAAAATGGGTTGCCTCCCATTCAGCGCTATTTTTAAGGTCCTCATGCCGGACCAAGCTCAAAGGAGCTTATGGGACATCATACTCAAATTTACCTCCCTTACTCTCGTAAGAGTGGTGTTTGAACTCCTTTCCTTGATGCCCCACCATCATGAGTACCTTTGCTTTCTTCCCATCCCCAAGTGTTATGGGTCTCAACTCCTTCTTGCCTCTATCTGGAGGAGTCTTACTAAACAATTTCTTGAATTTGGATTTTTTCTTCTTAACTCCTCCTTTCCCTTCTAACTGGACCACGTCCACTTTCTTCACCTCTTCATCCTTCAACTTCTTCACTTCATCCCTATCAAAATAATCAAGATCATAACGCTCATGGGTTAAATAATCAAGTGAAGGACTAACAAAATCATGAATATGAGAAGGATTAGGGAGAGAATGCGTGTCTTCAACACGAGGATCAATTGCATCCATGCAATACAAGCTCTCATCCTCCCTCGGGTGTTTCATGGCTTCATATAGGGAGATCTTCACTTCTTGATCGTCAACCTTCAATGTAATATTCCCATTTGCCACGTCTAGCACCATCCCCGCCGTAGCTAAGAACGGTCTTCCCAAGATCAGGGGCACGTGCTCATCTTCCTCCATCTCTAGCACTACAAAGTCGGCTGGAAAGATGTGATCTCCAACTCTCACTAGAACGTCTTCAACAACACCTTGAGGTCGAGTAATAGACCGATCGGCAAGTTGAAGCGTCATCATTGTGGGTTGAAGTTCACCACCTTCCAACTTCTTGAAAAGCGACAAGGGCATGAGATTGATGCTTGCTCCAAGGTCGCACAACGCTCCCTTTTTGATCTCGTTCCCAATGTCACATAGGATCGTGAAGCTCCCGGGATCCTTCAGCTTCGGTGGAAGCGCCTTGTGCACTAATGCACTCACTTCGTGGTTCAGCTGCACCAACTTCGGCTCATCCACTCGCCGTATTTTCGCGATCAAGTCCTTCAGAAACTTTGCATAATGCGGCATCTGTTCCAAAGCATCATAAAAAGGAATATTAATATGCAATTGTTTAAAAATATCAAGGAACTTAGCGAATTTCTCATCAAGCTTCTTTTTCATGAAGCGTTGTGGATACGGGACGGGTATCACAGATTTGGGTACCCCCCACGCATCTCTTTCTGTTTCTTTCACTTTCTCCCTTGCTTCCTTTGCCTTTTTCCACTTAGGAACTCTCTCACTCTTCTCAATTCCTTCACTTTCAATCCCCTTCTCAACTTCATCTCCTTTAGGCTCAATCTCTTCTTCGGGCGTCTCAGAATCAGCAGGCATCTGAGGACCTTCGTAGTTGGTTCCACTTCTTAGCTGGATCGCCTTGCACTGCTCTTTCGGGTTCCCCTCCGGCATTCTATTCACTGATTTTGCAATTTGGCTCATCTGGAGCTCTAAAGAGGTGAACCTTCGATTGTTCTCTTGTTGAGTTCTAGTCCACTCAACGTTCATCTTCTGGAGCTCTTGATCACGTTGATCACCCTTCTTATGCAGCTCCTTCACATCGTACTCCAAGGATGACAACCGCTTGCTCCCTTCCTCCACCTTCTGAAGGATCGCTCTCAACATCTCCTCGGTTGATGCACCGCCTTCTCCACCAGGAGGTTTAGACCCCGGATCAACACCTGCAGGCACAGTAACACCAGCTTTTGGGTTAGCATAAGAAAAATTATCATTTTTCCTCCATGTGTTTTGAGGAAGCTGCTGGCCTCCTTGAACTCCTTGTGTGTTCCTCCATTGATTTTGAAGTGGCTGAGGGCCTGGAGGCATAAATGGTTGGCCATAAGAAGGCCTTCCATACTGGTTTCCACCTTGGTAGCCATTCTGATTGTAATACGGACCTCCCATGTAATTGGCTACCTCTTGCTGTCCACTGGGCTGGTCTACTCTCTCATTCTCCACTGCATGCTCTCCACCCAAACTCTTCCCCAACTCAAGGTTGTTGATCTTTTCCATCATGGCCATCAGTAGCCTTCTCGTTCCTTCTCCCTCTTCCACCTGATGCACCCTCTGAAAATCTGCATCCACACCCCAAGCACCGGCATTCGTGACAATGTTGTCCACGATCTCCCTACACCTCTCTATTCCTTGATTGAGGAATGCTCCGCCCGCACATGCATCTAAATGGGTTTGACCATCCTTGCTGGCACCACTATAGAAGAATGCCATAATGTCTCCCTCGTTGTACCCGTGCTGCGGGCACTCAATTAGCATGTTTGAGTATCTCTCCCACGCTTGGCGTAAATCCTCTCCAGATTTCTGGCGAAAGGACGAGATCTCAATTCTAGCCTTGATCGTCCTAGATGGAGGGTAGAATCGCTCGAGGAACAGACGCTCGAGCTCGGCCCAAGTGGTAATACCTCCCCGCGGAAGCGTATTATCGTACCACTCCTTGGCTATTCCCGTCAATGAGAATAGGAACAGCCTAAGCCTCTTGGCATCTTCAGACATGCCATTGTAATTAAATGTGGAGATTATCATGAGAAAACTCCTCAGATGTGTATGAGGATTCTCCTTCCCGATCACCCCCTTGAACTGGTTCTCGGTAAGCAACTTTAGAATTCCCGGGGAAATAGAGAAGTTGTTTGCCTCAACAGGAGGCAAAGCCACTCCATCGTAGTACCTCTGCGGTTGTGGAAAGGGTTATTTGGGTTTTGTGGGTAAGCAGGGTTTTGGTTCTGGTTTTGGGGTTGTGTTTGTGCAGAGTTGATTGTGTCTTGTGGGTTCGGGTGTGGGCTCTCAGTTCCCCCTATGGGTATCTGCTGATTACTGCTATTTCCATTGGCACCCTCTGCCCGTTCCACAAGAGCAGTATACTCTGCAGCTATCTTGTCTAACTCCCCAAGTTCATCAGAAATTTTGTCTTTGTTTCCCGCGGCAGTAGTCATTCTTCTCAAGAAGGCTCGGTTCCTTCTGGCTATTGTCTCAGGATCTGCAGGTAATCTCTCTTCGCTCGTATTCCCTTGTGAGCGTGTTTTCATAAACCTGAAACACTAGCAGAAGGATCAAAACGCAACTGCCGACTAAAATAAAAATAAAAATAAAACAGAAAAGAAAGCACTCACTACTAACTACTAAGCTATCTACAAGTCCTATTCAAAAAGCATAAAACGCCATCCCCGGCAACGGCGCCATTGACTTGAAGCGACTACACTAGCTTCTACTAGTAGCTACCCCGCAAGAGAACGGGTTCACTGTAGTATGGGCAAGTATAGGGACCAAGTATTATCGAACCCAAGGGATGGTGTATATGCGAATAGATCCCTGAAGATCTACGCGTCGTAGTTAATATGAGTGTAATGTTTTTGGATTTTTGAAAGATTAATTAAAAGACTAAAGTAAACTAATTAAACTAAAGAACGTAAGAAACGAATTAACTAAGGTTGTTTTCTAATGGGAGATGGTGATGCTCAGGATAGGAATCCCTACGTATACTAACGGAGCAGGTACATAATCAAAGTAATCGTGACAAACAAGAATTAACCTAAGTAAAAGAATAGAAGGTGAAAGCTCAAGATTCTAAACCCTAATACTTTACCCTAACACTCGACTTCACTAATCCACTAACAAGTTAATGGATTGTGCTCAATTAATGAGACCCTAATTTAACTAAGGTGATGCGGTCGTCCTCCTTCGCTAAACCGGTAGATGAATTAACCTTTCCTAAACCCTCTCGTTAAGACTACTAATTGTTATTGAGTGATGCGGTCGTCCTCTCTCTAACACTTTCGTACGAAATTCAAAGGTAGAGTTCAGATTAATTATAAGAATTCATTAATTAAGAGAATTAAAACTAACGTCACGAATTACCTTAATTACGTACCCACATCCTACTTCTACGAGTTCATCCTAACCTAAGCATGCAAGGGTTTTAGCCGGACATGGTTTTAACAAAACTAAAAGCAATTAAAGAAACAACGAACATAAACATATTGAATTGAAGAAAGAAAATACGAAACATAAACTAGGGTTGAAAGAGAAAATAAATACGAAGAACTGAAATTGAATTGATAAAAACGAAATTTAAACGTGTTCAAAGTAACGAACTAATGAAAAGAAACTAAGAATTGAAAAGAAACTAGAATTCGTATGAAAAACCTCAACAAAACGTAAAATAAAGCTTGCTCGTTCTTCTCCTCTTCAAAAACTAAGTCTAAAGTATTTCTAAAAGTTGGGGATCCTTCAAAACGTGTTTAGACGAGATATATATAGGCACGGGTCGAAACGGGAGTTAATGGGCCGAAAATACGAATCCGGAGGCAAAAGTATATGGGCGCTCGAGCAAAACGCTCGAGCGGTCCCGCTCGAGCAGTGTAGCTCGAATGATGCATTCGCTCGAGCGGTCGCGCTCGAGCTGCTCGAGCGCTGAAATGACTCTGTATGTTTTGGGCGCTCGAGCGATTCGCTCGAGCGGTGGCGCTCGAGCTGCTCGAGCGCAAGAATTGTTCTGTACGTTTGCGCGCTCGAGTAAGGCGCTCGAGCGGTGGCGCTCGAGTAAGGCGCTCGAGTGACTTCAAAGCTTCTCCCAAGTGATACTTTTCCTCGTCCGCACTAATACCGATCGTATTTCTTCAATATCTTCTCATCCGGGCATCCGTTTGAGTCGATTCAAAGTCCTACGAACTCCGTTTTTCATCCTCTATTCACCTATGAGCATCAAAGAGACAAATTTATCAATGTATAGAAATAACGCTCAATTGACTCTAAATACTCTATAAACTCGACCAAAACTAGGGCGTTTCTAGCTACGAATCATGACAATTTCACGCCTAATCACTCGGTCCGGCATGAGGACCTTAAAAATAGCGCTGAATGGGAGGCAACCCATTTTTATTTGCTTTCATTTATTTTTAGTGTCTTTTTATATTATTAGGGAGTTATTGTGAGTCGTATGTTTAACCTCGTATTTGAGTAAGTTGCTTGTAGGCTTGTCTCTAAAGGAGTAAAGGTATAATGGAGTTATTCAGATTGAAGGAACCAACTTGAGACAAGGAAGTGTGCAAAGCTATTGAGAGAAATTGAATTATTTGGTTGAGGTAACCCACAACCCCAAACTTAGACCTCTAGCAAGGTCGAAGTTTGGGGGGTGGAGATTTTTATGTTTCTTGTTACATTGCACATGCATGCACGCCCTTATCTTTGAGTTGAGTTTGATTGATTATTAGATTGTTGAGATACTCCTTGGGGTGATTTTGAGTTGACTCGCTATTGCATATTTTATGCCTATCAATCATCTTATGCTTGTTGATTGCTATCTTTGAGTATGATTTGATGAGTAGGGTGAATTGTGAAGTTGAGTTAAGAATTCTTTTGTGTGAGTGTTTGAGTTAGAGTGGATTTGAGAAAGAACTAGTATGCTTGCAAGTTTTCTTTTTGAGTATTTGTGTGATGAGAGTGAGAATGCACTAGGACTAGCATGGATGTGAAAGCCGTGAGAGTTGAGCCTTACGAGATTTAAATGCATGATTTAATCTCTTCGTTTGTGAGTGAATCATCACCTTAGAGGATGCTAGAACTTGCACGTGCTCTTGCTTCTTGATTGTGTCTAGTTTGATATGCCGAATAGGATCTTAGGCCATCTTTGATTTTATTGAGTCACTTAGCCAAAATTTTCCTTACCAATGACATTGATCCCTTGTTAGCCCCTTTGAGCCTAAAGCCTATTTTATTTGCTAGCACATATGAACACTATTCCAATTCCTAAGCCTTTTTGTCCCAATTTGAGTGGAGAATAGGAAAGTGTGAATATGAAGGGAGTGAATTGAGTTGAAAAAGGAAAAGGTTGTTTGTTGAGTGAATATGAGAAGAAGGTGTGATGAAGTTTTGAGATGTGGGAAAAAGAAAAAAAAAAATTGAGAATGAGCAAAAGAAAAATGAGCTCATGTGTTGTGCGAAATAGAAAAAAAAAAGTGATTGAAAAAAAAAAGTGAAAGGGTGAGAAAGAAAAAGATTGAAGTGTTGTGAGAAGTGGAATTGAAAGAGTGTTGATTGAATATATTTGAAGTAGTCTGTTCCTAATCTCGAAGTGCCAAAGTTTGATTTTCTATTCTCCATTCACTTTAGTCACTTTACCTTATATTGTTATCCCACCTGTCCAAAGAGCCTACATTACAACCTTGAGAAAAGTCCTTTTTGATTCGGCATTGATTTCTAGAGTATGGTCGGAGTTGAGAGTGCTTACAAGCCTATGGCTGCCAATATGTGTGATTGATTGAGTGAGTCCCTTAAACACTGTTATACACTTGTGAGGGAGTGAAACACATCGTTGAGTGCACATCCATGTTTGATCTTGGTGGGTCTTGTTGTTGTTGCATGAGTATGATGAAGGGGGTGAGTTAGTATACGTGTGATCGATCTTTGAAGCTTGAGTTCATTAGCTTGCACGATTGATTTTTTTTGACTCATTCCTAACAATTTCACTTGACTTATTATTTCATTGCTTGAGGACAAGCAATATGGTAAGTTTGGGGGGGTTGATTAGGTGTGAAATTGTCATGATTCGTAGCTAGAAACGCCCTAGTTTTGGTCGAGTTTATAGAGTATTTAGAGTCAAATGAGTATCATTTTTATAAACTTATTAATTTGTCTCTTTGGTTTTCATAGATGAATAGAGGGCGAAAAGAGGAGTTCGTAGGACTTTGAATCGACTCAAACGGATGCCCGGATGAGAAGATATTGAAGAAATACGATTGGTATTAGTGCGGACGAGGAAAAGTATCAGTTGGGATGAGTTGGAGGTCACTCGAGTGACTAGGTCGAGCGCCACCGCTCGGCGCATTGCTCGAGCGCCTAAACGTACAGAACTTTTCTTGCGCTCGAGCAGCTCGAGCGCCACCGCTCGAGCGAATTGCTCGAGCGCCCAAAACATACAGTGTGATTTCATCGCTCGACCGGCTCGAGCGGAACCGCTCGAGCGATTGTGTCATTCGAGCTACACTGCTCGAGCGGGACCGCTCGAGCGTTTTGCTCGAGCACCCTTGGATTTTTGCCTCCGGATGCGTATTTTCGGCCCATTAACTCCCGTTTCGACCCGTGCCTATATATACCTCTTCCAAACATGTTTTAAATATCCCCGAACTTTAGAAATACTGTTAGACTTAGTTTTTGGAGATGAAGGAGACGAGCAAGCTTTACTTACGTTTTGTTGAGGTTTTTTATACGAATTCTAGTTTCTTTTCAATTCTTAGTTTCTTTTCATTAGTTCGTTACTTTGAACACGTTTAAATTTTGTTTTGATTAATTCAATTTCAGTTCTTCGTATTTATTTTCTTTAAACCCTAGTTCATGTTTTGTATTTTCTTTCTTCAATTCATCATGTTTATGTTCGTCGTTTCTTATATTGCTTTAATGTTTGTTAACGTCATGTCTGGCTAAAACCCTTGCATGCTTAGGTTAGGATGAACTCGTAGAAGTAGGATGTGGGTACGTAATTAGGGTAATTCGTGACGTTAGTTTTAATTCTCTTAATTAATGAATTCGTATAATTAATCTTAACTTTACCTTTGAATTTAGTACGAAAGTGTTAGAGAGAGGACGACCGCATCACTCAATAACAATTAGTAGTCTTAACGAGAAGGTTTAGGAAAGGTTAATTCATCTACCGGTTTAGCGAAGGAGGACGATCGCATCACCTTAGTTAAATTAGGGTCTCATTAATTGAGCACAATCTATTAACTTGTTAGTAGATTAGTGAAGTCGAGTGTTAGGGTAAAGTATTAGGGTTTAGAATCTTGAGCTTTCACCTTGCATTCTTAGACTTAGGTTAATTCTTGTGTGTCACGATTACTTTGATTATGTACCTGCTCCGTTAGTATACGTAGGGATTCCTATCTTAAGCATCACCACCTCATATTTGAAAACACACCTTTTGTTACTTAGTTTAATTTTCCTTTTGCATTCGTAGGATAATTCAGTCTTTTAATTAATCTTTTAAAAACCCAAAAACATTACACTCATATTAACTACAACGCGTAGATCTTCAGGGATCTATTCGCATATACACCATCCCTTGGGTTCGATAATACTTGGCCATTATACTTACTCTTACTACAGTGAACCCGTCCGCTTGCGGGTGAGCGACTAGTAGAAGTTAGTAAAATCGCTTCAAGTCACCTCCGGAAGAGGCAAACAACTTCTCAATTTCCCCTGGAATTCTAAAGCTACTTACCAAGAATCAATTCAAGGGGGAGGTTGGGAAAGAGAATCCGCATACTCATCTGAGGAGTTTTCTGATGATCGCATCCACGTTCAATTATAACGGCATGTCTGAAGATGCCAAGAGGCTCAGACTGTTCCCATTCTCTTTGACGGGAATAGCTAAGGAGTGGTACAATAACACGTTCCCACGGGGAGGTGTAACCACTTGGGCCGAGCTCGAGCGTCTGTTCCTCGAGCGATTCTACCCTCTATCTAGAACTATTAGAGCAAGGATAGAGATCTCTTCTTTCCGCCAGAAATCAGGAGAGGACTTACGTCAGGCGTGGGAAAGATACTCTAACATGTTAATTGAGTGCCCGCAGCACGGGTACAATGAGGGAGATATCATGGCATTTTTGTATAGTGGAGCCAGCAAGGCTGGTCAAGCCCATCTTGACGCGTGTGCTAATGGAGCGTTTTTGAACCATGGTACAGCTAGATGCAGAGAGATCGTTGACAAATTTTATCACGAATGCCGGACAATGGAATGAGGACCCAGAATTTCAGAGGGCATATCAGATTGAGGAGAATGAGGGAACGAGGAAGCTCTTGATGGCGATGATGGAGAAGATAAGTAATATTGAGGTTGGGCAGAATTTGGTTGGAGGGAATGTAGCAATGAGTGAGAAAGTGGATCAGCCCCCAGTTCAGCAAGAGGTAGCCAACTATATGGGAGGACCTTACTACAACCAAGGCGGGTACCCACAAGGTGGCAATCAATTCAGAAGACCTTCTTATAGCCAACCATTTGTACCACCTGGTCCACAACCTCCTCAAAATCAGTGGAGGAATAATTAAGGCTATCAAGGAGGCCAACTGACTCAACAAAACCAATGGAGGAAGAATGAGAATTTCTCGTATGCCAATCCGAAGGCTGGAATTACAGTTCCTCCAGGTGTTGATCCAAGGTCGAAGCCTCCGGGTGGAGAAGGCGGTTCCTCAACTGAGGAGATGTTGAGAGCTATTCTTCAGAAGGTGGAGGAAGGAAGCAAAAGATTATCTTCTTTGGAGTATGATGTTAAAGAATTGCATAAGAAAGGTGATCAGCGTGATCAAGAACTCCAAAAGAGAGATGTAGAGCTGAATCGAATTCAGCAAGAGAAAAATAGGTGGTTCACTTCGATGGAGTACCAGATGAGCCAGATTGCAAAATCATTTGGAAGAGAGCCGGGTAAGTATCCTTCTATGCCGGAGGGGAACCCGAAAGAGCAATGTAAGGCGATCCAGCTTAGAAGTGGAACCAACTATGATGGTCCTCAGATGCCTGCTGATTCTGAGACGCCCAAAGTAGAGGTTGAGATAGAAGGGAAAGAGCATAAGGATGATAGAGATGAAGTTGAGGAGGTAGGAGTTGAGAAGAGGATAGAGGGTGAAGGCACTCAAGAGAGCAAAGAGCCTGAAGAGGAATGCATTGAGAAGAGTGAGAGAGTTCCTAAGTGGAAGAAGGCAAAGGAAGCAAGGGAGAAAGTGAAAGAGACCGAGCGTGATGAATGGGGGGTACCCAAATCGGTGATACCCGTCCCATATCCACAACGCTTCATGAAGAAAAATCTTGATGAGAAATTCGCTAAATTCCTTGATGTTTTTAAGAAATTGCATATTAACATTCCTTTTTATGATGCTTTGGAACAGATGACGAATTATGCCAAGTTCTTGAAGGACTTGATAGTGAAGAAGAGGCGAGTAGATGAGCCCAAGCTGGTGCAGCTGAACCATGAGGTAGGTGCATTAGTGCACAAAGCGCTTCCACCGAAGTTGAAGGATCCCGGGAGTTTCACGATCTTATGTGATATTGGGAATAAAGTCAAGAAGGGAGCGTTGTGTGACCTTGGAGCAAGCATTAATCTTATGCCATTATCGTTTTTCAAGAAGTTGGAAGGGGGAGAACTTCAGCCGACAATGATGACGCTTCAACTTGTCGACCGGTCTATTACTCGACATCAAGGTGTGGTTGAAGACGTTCTCGTGAAAGTTGGGGATCACATTTTTCCAGCCGACTTTGTAGTGCTCAATATGGAGGAGGATGAGCATGTGCCGCTGATTTTAGGAAGACCGTTCTTAGCAACGGCCGGGATGGCGCTAGATGTGGCAAATGGGAAGATCACATTGAAAGTTGATGATCAAGAGATAAAAATTTCCCTATATGAGGCCATGAAGTACCCGAAGGAGGATGAGAGTTGTTATTGCATGGATGTCATTGATCCTCGTGTTGAAGACACACCTCCTCTCCCAAATCTTTTTATTAAGCATGATTTTAATAGTCCTTCACTTGATGATTTAACCCATGAGCATTATGATCTTGATTGTTTTGATAGGGATAAAGGGAAGAAGTTGAAGGATGAAGAAGTGGAAAGTGTGGACGTGGTCCAGTTGGAAAGGAAAGGAGGAGTTAAGAAGAAAAAGTCCAAATTCAAGAAATTGCATAGTAAAATTCTTTCAGATAAAGGTGAGAAGAAGTTGAGACCCCCACCACTAGGGGATGAGAAGGAAGCAAAGGAACTCATGATGAATGGGCATCAAGGAAAGGAATTTAAACACCACTCTTATGAGAGTAAGGGAGGTAATTTTGAGTATCATGTCCCATAAGCTCCTTTGAGCTCGGTCCGGCATGAGGACCTTAAAAATAGCGCTGAATTGGAGACAACCCATTTTTATTTGTTTTTTTAGTATTGTTAGTTATTAGGGTGTTATTTTGAGTCGTATGTTTTAACCTCGTATTTGAGTGAGTTGCTTGTAGGATTGTCTCGAGTGAGTAGAGGTATCATGGAGTTATTCAAAGGGAAGGAACTCAAGCAAAGGAGTGTGCTACGTTGTTGAGAGAAACTGAATTACTTGGATGAGGTAACCACCACCCCAAACTTAGACCACTTCACAAGGTCGAAGTTTGGGGGGGGGGGGTGGAGTACTTATGTGTTTTATTACATTGCACAGGCGCACACCCTCTCTTTGAGTTGAGTTTGGTTATATATTGTTCCTTGAGATGCTCTTTGAGCTGATATTGATGTGATGTAGTACTACATATTTCATGCCTATCAATCATCTTATGCTTATTGATTGCTATCTTTGAGTGTGAGTATGAGTTAGTGATTTGTGAAGTTGAGTCTGAGTCTGAATTGTGTGAGTGTAGGAGTTAAAGTTGATTTGAGAGGGAACTTGTATGCTTGCAAACTTTCCTTTTGAGTACTTGTGTGATGAGAGTGAGAATTCACTAGGACTAGCATGGATGTGAAAGCCGTGAGATTTAAGCCTTTTGAGATTAAGATGCATGAATTGATCTCTTCGTTTGTGAGTGAGTCATCACCTTAGAGGATGATAGAACTTGTATGTGCTCTCGCTTCTTGAATGTGTCTAGTTTGATATGTCGAATGTGATCTTAGGCCATCTTTGATTTGTTGAGTCACTTAGCCTAAATAAGCCTACCAATGACATTTATCTCTTGTTAGCCCGTTTGAGCCTTAACCTATTTTATTTGCTAGCACATTTTTACACTTATCCAAATTCCTAAATTCTTTTTGTCCCAATTTGAGTGGAGAATATTAAAAGTGTGAATGAGGAGGGATTAGGTTGAGTTGAGAGAAGGAATTATGATGGTTGAGTTGTGATAAAAGAAGGGTGTGATGAAGTTTTGAGTTGTGGGAAAGATAAAAAATTTGAGAATGAGCAAAAGAAAATATGAGCTCATGTGAGTTGTGTAAAACAGAAAAAAAAAAGAGTTGAGTGATTGAAAAAAGTGAAATGAGTTAGAAAAAAAAAATTGAAGTGTTGAAAGTAGAGGAATTGAAGGTGTATTGAATGAAGAAGTTTGAAGTATTTTGTTCCTCGTCTTGAAGTACCAAAGTTTGATTTTCTGTTCTCCATTCACTTGAGTCACTTATCCCATATAGTTATCCCACCTGTCCAAAGAGCCTACATTACAACCTTGATAAAGTCCTTTTTGATTCGGCATTGATTTCTAGAGTATGGTCGAAGTTGAGAGTGCTTACAAGCTTATGGCTGCTGATATGTGTGATTGATTGATTGAGTGAGTCCCTTAATACTGCTATACACTTGTGAGGGAGTGCAACACATCATTGAGTGCACATCCATGTTTGATCTTGGTAATTCTTGTTGTTATTGCATGAGTATGATGAAATTGGATGAGTTTGTGTACATGTGAACGATCTTTGAAGCTTGGGCTCTATTACTTGCATGATTTAGTTCTTGATTCATTCCTAACAATTTCACTTGACTTATTATTCGTTTCTTGAGGACAAGCAACATGGTAAGTTTGGGGGGGTTGATTAGGCGTGAAATTGTTATGTTTTGGTGCCCGATTTGTCCATGTTTTGAGTGTTTTTTATGAGTGTTTGGAGTCATTTGAGTATCATTCCTATAAACTGATGAATTTGTCTCTTTGGTTTTCATAGATGGATGGAGGGTGAAAAGAAGAGTTCGTAGGACTTTGAATCGGCCAAAACGGACTCCCAATTGAGGAGATATGAAGATTTTACGAACATGTGTACAACTGCCGAAAAGTGCTCGAGCTCAGTTAGTCGTGCACTCAGTGCACGAGTGGAATCAGGTCGTGCACTTATTGCTCGACTTATACTCGAGCAAATGCGTATTTTGGCCCAAAAATGCCCAAATTCGATCCCAAGCCTATTTATACCTTTTTCCAAGCGTATCAACACATACCAACACATATTTTTACATATTTTGAGCGAGGAGAAAACTTGGGAAGGAGTTTTGAAGAATTTTATACGTTGTAATCGAGATTTTAATTTACGAATTCTTAGTTTTAGTATTTCTTTTGAACGTATTAGATTAATTCTTTCTTTCTTTACTCTTTAAGTCGATAAAATCTAGTTTTTCAGATTTATATAAATTTCTTTGGAGACTTTAATTTTTTCTTTCGTTTATGTTCTTGATTTTATTAGTTAAATCAATTATGCATATGTTTATTGTTCCTGTGATTGCTTTTATTATTCAAACCACCATGTTAGGCTAGAACCCTTGCATGCTTAGGATAGGATGAACTCGTAGAAGTAGGATGTTGATACATAATTAGGATAACATGTGATGTTTAATTTTAATTCTCTTAATTAATGAACGCTTAAAATAAATTCCGGATTTACCTTTGAATTTCGTACGAAAATTGTTAGAGAGAGGACGACCTTATCACTCTTTAACAACTAGTAGGCTTAACGAGAGGGTTTAGAAGGGGTTAATTCATCTACCGGTTTATCTAGGGAGGACGACCGCATCACCTTAGTTAAATTAGAGTCTTTTTAATTAAGCACAATTTATTAACATGTTTAGTGGATTAGTGAAGTCGATTGATAGGATAAAGTATTAAGGATTAATTCTTGAGCTTTTCATCTTACAATCTTTTACTTAGGTTATTTCTTGCACATCACGATTATTTTAATTATCGTACCAACTCTGTTAGTATACGTAAGAATTTCTATCCTGAGCATCACCATCTCATATTTGCATACACTTAGTTATTTATTCGTTTTAATTCAGTTATTAGAATATAGAGTAGTTTATTATAATTTTCAATCCCCAAACATACACTCATATTAACTACGAGGCGTAGATCTTCAGGGATCTATTCGCATACATATCTTCCCTTGGGTTCGATAATACTTGGTCCCTATACTTGCCTATACTACAGTGAACCCATACTCTTGTGGGGAAACTACTAGTAGAAAGCTAGTATTTTCAGTTCAAGTCAAACAACTAATGTTATTTAATAAAACAACTAATACCCTTCAACTATAGTTCACGGTGAAATTTTTCCACACAATACTTTGTCAAAATTTATATATATATAAAAATCTCACAATTAACTACACCAATTGTCAAAATTGCTCGGTAACTTGCCCTCTTTGTAACTTATATCCGGAGACTGCTGAACATCTTTTATTTGAATGCTCGAAATCTATGGATGTTTGAAAGTTGGTATATAACTGGCTCGAGGTGGCAGTAGTTTTACATAATCGAGTGAGAGTGCATTTTAAAATGCACGTTGAGATTCTTTGTGGAAAGAAAGGGAGAACCGTGGCAAGTGGATTATGGATTTGTGTCATTTGGATGGTGTGGAAAGAGAGGAACAAACTAATTTTTTAAGGAGCTCATTTTGATCTTGGAAAGATCGTATATGAAATTAAAGGGAGATTTTGGAGTTGGATCCTGTTAAACTCTACAGTATAGGTTATTTCTCTTTCAACGACTGACTTGTTAATCCTAGGAGAGTCCTCGACTATTGAGGCGTGATTATTTTGGCTTGGTTGTTATTTCCTTGTAAGGGTATTTCTTATACCCACTTTGCTTTGGATTTGCAATAAAAAATATTTTTTCCTGATCTAAAAAAAAAATTTAACTGCATCAATTAACATTATTCACTTTTGTTCAAATGTAGATTTGAAGTCTAAATCTTATGAATATTTATAAAAATATAGTGTAGTTTGATACTATGTAGATTAGTACTTTTATTCAAATGTAGTTTTGAAGTCTAAATCTTATGAATATTTATAAAAAACATATATATATAAAATGTATTTTGATACTATGTAGATTGATGTGTAAATTTTGATAAAGTTGATTTTAAAGTATAAACATATCAACAATATGTAGACTTAACATTTTTGATATAAAATTAAGAATAATATAAAAGTAAATTTTGACTTCTTCTCTCATCCTTAAAAATTAAAACTACAATACCATATAAATTTAATGAATATAGAAAATAATTATTCAAAGCATGCAAAGTTTTGTATAGTGGGTTAGTTGGTAGGTAATATAAAAATAATGTGAGAGGTCCTAGGTTCAAATTTATATTGTTACTTTTTAAAAAAATTGAACTCTATATTAACATGACACACGTATGCCACATATTGAATGTCAACCAATAGAATTATAACACACCACTACAATATACTATTCACTTCATAAGAACGCGACACGTCATCCAAATGCTTCTCAAAACAATACATCATAAGCCTAAACTCCCTATTAGTATAATATGAGATTCTTCTCATTTCTTAAGTGAAAATTTGTGTAGAAGCATATTTTAATACTACTATTTATAGCCTTCCTTAAAAAAAAAATAAAAAAAATTGGAGAGTGATTTTGCATATTATGCATGGCGTGCGCGAATTATTTATTTTTGAAATTACTAATTTTTTATCCCTTAATTTTATTCCACCGCAACCTTTTTGAATTGATTTAAATAGTCCTTGATTTTTTATTTATTTTATTTCTTTCTGTTACCATCTAGTAGGGTTGTTCACGGTACAAACTAAAATGGATATTTAAAAATATCCGTGTCCATACCAAAATCCGGTTATTTTAAAATTCGAGTGTCCGTACCAAAATTTTGATACGGTACGGTATGAATATTTTATTTTTTGGTACGGATCGAAATAAATTTTAGATTACAAACTGACCCATAATTGGCACGGAACGGAGCGGAGAAACAATTTTTTACCCTTTTTTTATCATTCTTTTTTTTAATCATTTAAAATAAATATTTTGATGCATGCACACTCACACGAATACTACACAACTTCAACCACAATCGAACATATATCATTACAAGCTCCAATATAATACATTATATGATAATGATGATTAAAAAATTCACGTAAATCACCACAAATATAGTATTTAAAATACAATATATAAAGATATATATGTTTTTTTTTTAATATCTTGTGAATGAAAAGTGCAATATTAAAATTACGTTGATCATAATTCATGACACAGGGTACACCATATCCAAGTTCTTGTAAAATAAATAAATATACATAAACAATGAAATTAAAAAAAAAAGAAATTAAATTTAAATTATTTTGATATACATCTAAACATAAGTTAACATTTTAAGAACTTAATGAGACAAATAATATAGTGTTTGTATTATGAAAATGAGGAGAAATTATGACATCGTTTAGTTGTACTTGAATTCAATAACATTACAATAATATTTGATAAATAAAAAAAAATATTTAAAATTTAATACATATATAATTTGGTTATTCAGTTCGGTATGGTACGGTTAATTTGTTAATATCCAGATCCATACCTAAAAAATATTCGATTAGGTTTCGATACATGATTAGGCGTAAAATCGTTATGATTTATAGCTCGATTTGTCCGTGTTTTGAGTGAATTTGATGAGTATTTAGAGTCAATTGAGTACTATTTTCATAAACTAATGAATTTGCCTCTTTGATGCTCATAGATGGATATAGAGCAAAAAATAAAGTTCGTAGAACTTTGAATCGACTCAAACGGATGCCAAGATGAGAAAATATTGAAGAAATACGAAAATTATTAGTTCAAGCAAGCAAAAGTGTTAGTTGGAAGTGCTCAAGCAAGAGAACTCGAGCACCAGATGCTCAAGCACTCGAGCAGGCGCTCAAGTGGATTCGGGTCGAGCACCAAGTGCTCAAGTAAAGGAGGTCGAACACTTTGGAGGTTCTGGAAGATTTCAGCGCTCAAGCAAGCTCAACTCGAGCACCTGGTGCTCGAGCACTCGAGCGGGCTCAAGTGGAAGTCACTGGAGCACTAAGCGCTCAGTAGAGGTGCTTGAGCACTATTTTGGCTCTGCAAGTTTTGAGGTCACTTGAGCACTAGGCGCTCGAGTAGGTGCTCAATCAATTCATGGATTTTCGGCCCAAACACTCCAAAATGGCCCGTTGCCTATAAATACTCCATCCCAAGCTCGTTTTTACATACCTTTTGATCACTATTCATATTTTTATATACTTAGAGCATAGAGAAGAGCTTGAGAAAGTTTAGCAAGAGTTTTGAACGAGTAATCGAGGTTTTTGATCTTACAAATTCTTAGAGTAGATTTTTATTTTGTTCGTTCTTTCTTCGACACTTGATACTATTAAACCTAGTTTTCGTAATTTATTGAGATTCATTTTGAGGCTTTGATTTATTGTTTTAACCCTAGTTTATGTTCTTGAGTTCTTTCTTTAAATTCACCATGTTTACGTTTATTGTTAGTTTAATTGTTTTCGTTATCATAATCACCATGTTAGGTTAGAACCCTTGCATGCTTAGGATAGGATGAACTCGTAGAAGAAGGATGTTGGTACGTAATTAGGATAACTCGTGATATTTAGTTCTGATTCTCTTAATTATTGAATTCTTAAAATAAACCCTAAATTATCTTGGAATTGAGTACGAAAATTGTTAGAGAGAAGACGACCGTATCACTCTTTAATAACAAATAGACTTAAGGAAAGAGTTTTATAAGGGGTTTATCATCTACCGGTTTATCTAGGGAGGACGACCGCATCACCTTAGTTAAATTAGGGTCTCAATAATTAAGCACGATCCATATAACTTGATTAGTGGATTAGTGAAGTAGGTTGATATGGCGAAGTATTAGGGTAAATTCTTGAGCTTTCAGTCTTTCAATCTTGTGCTAGATTAGGAAAGTTGATTGCCTAGTTTTAGTACACTTAGGATTATTACTTGCACATCACGATTATTCTAGTTACTGTACCAACTCCGTTAATATACGTAGGAATTTCTATCATGAGCATCACCATATCATATTTGCATAAAAAATCGAAGTTAATTAATTTAATTCATTCTTTAGCACATAATTAGTATAATTTAGTTTAGAATTAATATCTTAAAAATTAAATATTATACACTCATATTAACTACGACGCGTAGATCTCTAGGGCTATATTCGCATACATACCTTTCTTTGGGTTCGATATACTTGATCCTTATACTTGCTAATACTACTGTGATCTCATACTCTTGTGGGATAACTACTAATATAACTAGTATTTTACGTCAAAGTTAATACAATTAAAATAAAAAAGTTCACAATTTTTTTGGTACGTTTCTTTTTCGGTGCAGATTTCGGTACGTATTCGATAAATTCCGAACTCCATGAACATCCCTACCATCTAGTGCAGGTTGCGCAACCGATCAGAGAGCGGAAAGTTAAAATATATAAAATCAAAAGAAAAACATTGTGACGTTAGCATACCGATTGGATTATCTGCACCAACCAATCAAGGGACGAAGCTAAATTTAAAATTGAGTAAAATTAAGAGTTAAAAAAAAATCTATTAATCGCTTTAATTTATTATTATTTGTAAAGGTTTGTTTGGTTCTCTCTGATTATATATATTTCCCTCTATATACATCGAACATAGGGAAAAATGATTTTTTAGGACTATAACTATAGGGTGGTTGTGTTTTAAGGACAATATATTTGTGGGCTTGGAAAAGTAGGACAATAATTTTAAAAAAGTTGTAAATATAGGCATTTGGTGGTCCCCAAGATATAACAACTTTAGAATTTCGACTGTTGCATTGCAAATCGGAAGTTATTGGCGAAACGCAAATAGGTATCCGGAATTTTCGACACGACTCTAATGCAATCTTAGAATGTTAAGGCTAGAAGGTTGATTTGATTGCTGGAATGACTTAAATGCATTTTGTGGGGGTCCTTTTATAATTGTTGAAGAGTTATGATGCCTGTTCGCATAAGGTTACAACCTTTCTACCCGAATCAAATCTGAGCCCTTCGATCGCGTCTATTGGATCAGATCAAAATCTGAGCCACATTCCTGGCTCCACCAACTGCCTAGATTTACAACTTTTAAAAATTATTGTCCTATTTTTTCAAGCTCGCAAACATATTGTCCTTAAAGCACAATCACCCTATAGTTACCGTCCTAAAAAAATATTTTTTCCATCAAACATATATACCCGTATTGACTTATTGTTGTCAAACGCAATCATTTTGTTAATTTTTAAAACAAAATCATATTTGCTCGATTGAGTATGTTTTTATATGCACATTGGCACACATACAAGTGACAGTGTTATAATAAATTCTTCGTTAATACATATATAAAAATACTAGTATTTACCTATACATTTTTGGTCTATATACATTTTTCTTGTTAATAGGATATAGACAATGTTGATGCTGAATATATTTGCAGCACTATATATATGTTGATTTTGGTTTGATATCCCACGTATATTAAGAAAGAACATAGGAAAATAAAAAGTTAGCCTGTTCAAAATCATGTCGGTCATACCAATTAGTTTGTTAGGACCGGCCGTGCATCTCATGTGGCCTTAGAAATTGGACTATTCCTAATTATCTAAACAACAATAAAAAACTGGCCTCAGGAATGATGCTCACATTTAATTTGTGGGCACCTAATTACTAAACCAGCAATAGTTTATCGGACATTAATCCTATAATTCATGTGAAATAATGTTTTATTTCAATTATACTCTTCAATTATATATGTTGCACAATTACATTATTTAAGATGATGAACATTAATAAATATGCAATAAATAAATTGATGCAGATACAAACATATATGTATATGTATGTATAAAATCTAAATCTGATTATATGTGTACATATTTTAAGTTTAGCAACAGTTTTTGTTAATAAGATATCCTAAAACTCATATGAAATCATGTCTCAGAATTAGTATGATTATGCATGCCAATATTATTTGGAGTGACAGTCATTTCTCTCCAAAAATAATTTATAATCATGGAATATATCGTGAATTGAAGTTTTTGTCACAATCCTATCACAAATTGCAACAAACTATACATAAACCATCACAAATATCCGTCAATATTCTCCATTTTATAAGTACTTATACCGGCAGATTCCTTAACGCACGCATGTACGATCGGTGGTAGGAGTTTAATTGTTTTCTTTGCTTGGAGATTAGATACGAAGCAAGCTGCAATTCTTTTGGTATTTCTGTATATTAAGTTGTGAATGAAGTTGCATTTAAAAAAAAAAAACATCTTTAATTTTAATTTATAAAATTTTGTCATTTTATCCTCTTAAATTATAAATAATTTTGCTCCGTATGGAATATTTTTCGATTATTATATATAATCATAAGTTCATAACATGAAAAATTTCATCTATGGAACAAAATCCTAGATACGTCCCTGCTAATAGGTATTGGTATGCATGTGTCATTACATGGGTTATAATTATTTTAACAAGTATGCAATAGAATTCCTATGTATGGAGTATAAGAATTCGTATAATTTGATATAATAAATATGAAAAAACAAGGCATATTTATTTTTTGTAATTTTGTATCTTGCATGCTTCATCTAAATCCTAGAACATAAACTTCATGATCAACAAATATATAAGAGACGCTATAATTTGATAGTCCTGATTGAATGTCTAGTCCCATCTCAATCGAGAAAGCAAATAATCAGTTTTTCTTTTATGCACAAATAATCAGAATTTTCAAACCAAATTAATTATTACTCTTGTATTTTCAGCATTCAAAAAGTTTGCAATAGAACACAACAAAACAAGTAGACGTCAATGTAGACACTGCCAGCAAAGATCGATTAATTAATCGATGTACAAATATAGTACAATAAATGTTATATGCTCATCGATTGCATTGATGAACTTTAGCAATGAGTTATGTTGCCTGGGCAAAAACTGAGACTATCAATTTCCATTTAATTTATTCAGAAATCCACTTGGTTTTGGAAGGTGAGCTTCATAAATTTTTGGTGAATTTATCTATGCTTTTTTTTTTTTTTTTTTTTTTTGAGAAAGTAACAATATAATTTCTAAACTATGACTATTTTAATTGTAATTAATCATCTATAGATCATCCCTCCTTCCCGCAAATATACATTTATATGTGTCATAACATAGATTTAGAAATAAAAATTATTATAATTAGAATATAAATTTTTGTTTTGTTTTATCATTTAGCCATAATAACTACTTATTTTTTCAAAGACTTACTAATAACAAAAAAATGAAATAGGAGAAAGGCATAAATACAAATTTAACGATATCTTATATATAGTAACAAATTTATGTTTGTAGGACCTATGAAAATGAAAAGTAAGCTTATTTTTATTGGCGGGAGGATGTACAAATTGGGTAGCCGTTATTTACTTAGCTACCTCCTCCTTATTATTATTATTATTATTATTATTATTATTATTATTATTATTATTATTATTATTATTATTATTATTATTTTATGTTTTTTTGGAGACCAAGCTACCTATTTTAATTTTATTCAATTCGGAGTTTTTGATCTTGTGTAATAACTTTGTGAATAGAGATGTGATAAAAAAAATAGGCAAAATTTTGTACAAGACAATTTCATGGTATAAGACAACACAAATTAATATTTACCTTTACCTAAATGTTCATAAATCAATACGCTAATTATATCAATTTTCATTATCTCATGTAATGAGACGGTCTCATATAACACTTACTCTAAAAAAAATACTATCAGTGAGAAAATGAAATCTACTTGTGGGATACTTTTGTGTCAATATTTTTCCGAAATTCATGGGAAATTTGGGAAAAGAAATTAAACGTATAGAACATCTAAGATTAGATAACTTTGGCATTGACTCATGCCCCTAGAAAATTTATTTATAATATAAAAATGATATCAAACTATTCATTCAATAATACTATTACTCTTATAAATTAATACTCGTAACATTTTACACTATAATATTAAATTAATATTAGTATAACAATATTATTAAATGAAGCATACGTTAACCACTAAATGAATACAATGATATAAATTTCACATCATAAATATATTTCAATTTCATATGAAAGTTTGTGTTAGACAATAGCTTGTCATTCAGTATATAAATGTTAAAAAAAAAAACACTTTGTCTGTAATACCCCGTCCCGTTTCATACTTTTTATATTCTTAGAACCCTTATTTTATTTTATTATCTTTGTTTCTTTTTATTTTATTATTTTGTGTGCTTTTGTGTAATTTAAATATATATACCTTTTTTACAAATTCCTAATCTTTCGACGAATTTAGGAATTTGTAAAAAGGGTATATATATTTAAATTACACAAAAGCACACAAAATAATAAAATAAAAAGAAACAAAGATAATAAAATAAAATAAGGGTTCTAAGAATATAAAAGGTATGAAACGGGACGGGGTATTACATTGTCAAATATTGAATTTTAATTAAAAAAAATAAGGAAAAAGGGAAAAGAGAGGAAGATATTAAATGTACACTACTTTTTTTTTTTTTAAATCTGAAACGAGATAATAGTTTCTCATAGTGTTTCTCTCAGAAAATTGAAGTCACCGTGAGAAAGAAAAATAAATGTCTTCTTATCACAATCGAAGATCCAAACATAAAAAAAATGAACTAAGACAACAATTTGCGCGAGTCTATGCACTAGTCGGTATAAAACTATGATCCATTTTTAATAAAAATGTTATCACTTTTTAATTCAATGTGTATTAGTTTTCAATTATCTTTTAAATGATTTATTTTACATTTTTTAAAAGTATACAACTTATAATTTAATATAAAGTGTAACATTTTCAATTTTTCTTATCTTAAAATAATATACTTTACACATTATTTTTTGAAAAGTAATTTATCTTAAAAGTTGAAAACTAATATCAATCTCACAAAACTTTTTTTTTCTTCCCTTTTTTTCCAATAAACAGTTTATTGAAATAAAGAAACTTTGATTCTTCTTCCGAACTGACACTAGCATATTTGTAAATAACAAAATAATTATATGAATGATATATATTCACAATAATTATTACTGTAAATAATAATTTATTAATACCCCATATTGAAATAATTAATACTTTAGCGAAAATAACTAATACTACTTCAACTAATACTTTTAATGGAAATAATTAATATCTTTAATGAAAATAATTAATACCTTTCGGAGCTGATACTTTTAGTACGATTCACTGATATCTTTAATATAATTTATTAGTATCCTTCAAACAAGTCTCACTATATATATCATTCACACAATAAATTATCTTTAAAAATAAAAACATGAAAAATATACATCATAAACACACAACGTTGGGTTTATGAGCGATTCAAGAATTTTCCCTTTGTTATTTTTTTTATTTTTTAACCTGACTGCATTCTTTTTCTTATAAACAAGTAAATAGCCCATCAAATTCCTTATAACCTTATTCCTAGAAATTTAGAAAATATCCTGGGTTGATAACGGACCATTTGTCACGAACGTAGTGATTTCTTGACGAAATCTAGTGAATATCGATGATCCTAATTCTTGGCAAATTGGATAAATAATTTGGTGTTTTTAATCTTTTTTGTTTATTTTTATTATTCTAAATATCAATTTTTTTTCCGTACTACATGCTAACATACGTAACTGCATTGGACAATATTAAAATAATAAATTACACAAGATATAATAAAAAATTAGACATTAGTGAAGGAGACATGAAGAGAAGATCCTGCTTCTATGTGGGTTTTAGTTTCAATAACTGATTGCTCTTTAGGCGGCACAAAAAGTTTAGTACAAAAGCAATAGTCACTAAACAAAGTGCAGAAAAAGTGAAAATTTGGGTCCATATATATCACTATCTCTCACCTTGACCCCCAAAATCTTCAAGAAAATTTCTCTCTCCAAAAACTTTTAACCTTTTCCTAGCTTTGACTTTCAGCATAAGTAATTTTGTCTTTCCCACAAAAGGGGCTTTCATGAATCAGATGAGAAAAAGGAATAGAATGGAAGCACTGAAACAAGAATGTGATCAGATGGAAAAAACAATTAACCACCACTACTAAAAATGAGATTATAATAATTAAGCACTAATCTAAACAATATAATACTATACCTATTTGGTAACAGTGAAAATGGGCTGTCCCAAGATTACATTTTTTTTTTAATTTGGGAGACTTAAATGTGCCTTGGGGCTAATGAAATTGGGCTATTTTAAGTCAACCCTCAATTGAGGAAATCATAAAGGCTAGTTTCTTGAATTATTTTACTAGGGTGGCATTTTCCATTTATTTGGGGGGCTAATTAGATCCCATAATTATTACCCAAAATTCAAATCTTCACCGTCTCTGCATCACATTAATTCTCCTTTCTTGATTTTTCTTCCTCTCTGTAAATTTGACCTTGCAGTTTCCTCTTTCCAGTTAAAAATTAAACTCATCTGGGCGCCTGCAATTATCTCACTCCCAATTCCACTCTAGTCAAATGGGACACTTGTACAAAACCCCATCACCATAAAGCTCCAATCTTTACAAAAATCTCAAGAAAACAGAACATGGGCTGGGTTTTTCTTGAACTGAAAGGATCCACCTTTCTCTCTCCTTCCCAACAGCCATACTTCCTCTTTCTCTCCCCTCCACCCCCAGTTCCATCTCCACAGTCCACTGGCTTCAATTTGAACAACAAGGTAAGCCCTAGCATGCTTCTAATCATCATAATCCTTGCAATTATCTTTTTCATTTCTGGGTTACTCCATCTTTTAGTTAGATTCTTGCTTAGGCCCCCTAATAGGGACCCTGATGAAATTGACAATGTGACTGCCCTCCAAGGCCAGTTGCAGCAGCTTTTCCATTTACATGATTCTGGGGTTGACCAATCTTTCATTGACACCCTCCCTGTTTTCAATTATAAGGCCATTATAGGGGTTAAGGATCCCTTTGATTGTGCTGTTTGCTTGTGTGAATTTGAGTGGGAAGATAAGCTCAGGCTTTTGCCCAAATGTAGCCATGCTTTTCACATGGATTGTATTGATACTTGGCTTTTGTCTCACTCCACTTGCCCCATTTGTAGAGCTAGTTTGCTCCAAGATTTTTCACCAAATACCCATTGTGCCCCTCTGGTTCTCGTGCTTGAATCTGGGGGGGAGAGCTCTAGGGAGATTTGTAGTGTGACTTCAAATCTGAGCGATGAAATTGATGATGAAAGTAATAAGGAAAAGGAAAAGGAGAAGGAAAAAGTTGTGTCTGTCAAATTGGGGAAATTCAAGAATGTTGAAGATGGATTAGGTGAAGGAAGTAGTGATACTAATGCTGATGCAAGAAGGTGTTTTTCAATGGGGTCTTTTGCTTATGTGATGAATGACAATTCATCTTTGTTAGTTCCCATAATTACCCCTATCAAGAAACAATCCAGCAAAAAGCCCCCATTGACGCCAGGGCACAGGCAAGCAATGTCCGAGTGTGGGTGTGATTCAAGGAGGGAATTCAACGGCCTGGATTCATTCAAGGTTTTTAGTGGGATTGAGAGCGGTGGTTCAAAGTCCATTGGAAGGAGTAAAAGGGAGAGTTTTTCTGTGTCAAAAATTTGGTTAAGGGGGAAAAAGAAAGAGTCAACATCGACGCGACGGGCCTTCTCGTTCCGGTTTCCGACTCATCGGAACGCGGTGGCGGCCGATGAGTTGAAGGGGAGGAGGACGGCGTCGGAGATTGATATGAGTCGGTGGGAGAGTGGAGGTAGTGAAATGGGCGTGGATGAAGAAATTCAGAGCTGTAATAGTTTGGATTCTCAGGCAAATGCTCCATCTTTTGCAAGGAGGACTCTTCTTTGGCTTATGAGAAAGCCAAACAAAGTTGTTCATCCATCTTTTTCCAGCAATGTTTAGGTTATTATTATATTTTGTATTACATTTTTCATTCTTCAAACAGAAATTAGTCTCAATTAGAAAACACAGTTTTTGCACTACAAAATTTGTATGAAATTGCAAAATTTATTTTCATAAAATCTTGTGTATTGTTGATTTCTTCTCGCTGGGACTATTAACATTTTCTGGTGTTTACTTTTGTGCACTTATTGCATAAGTGGTTGTAATTAAGTCTAATAAATAACAATTTCATAGCCAGCTAAGAATGAATTGGCTTTCTGCCTTCTAAATCAGCATATTTTTAAAACGTTGAAGCTTTTTAAGAATGATTTTGAATTGATCCTATTACTATTTGCCAATATTTGCAGGATTCAAGTCTCAGCCTTGATTGCTACACGTGAGCATTTAAAGTCTTCATGTAGTTAGTTTTGAGCATTTATTTTGGATCTTGTTTTCTGAATTTTTTTTAAAAAAAATTCATCCTTCTTTGTATCAAGAAAAAACATTTCCTATTATTTAGTGTTCCCACTGTTCTAGTGTGAAACGACCAAGCCCTCCAAGAAATTTTATAAAATTATGGTAAAATAACATGAAAAAGAAAAAAAGATGAACTCTAATGTCCAAATTCCCTGATGGAAGAAAAGCACCAACAACTCTGACAAATTTTTTGATCGTCGACAAATGTAGGACTTTTGAATTCCTAATAATTACAAATATATGTACAAACACTGAAATTGGGCCAGCTGCATTTCCCCACATACCCCTAATTTTATCTCTCTATTTTTTTTATTTTTTACAGTGGTTGCATTGTGATTAGAGATGTTAAAAGGTGATGACGTGTAGGACCGATATGCTTAAACAGAAAAAAGGTGAAACTTTTGGACTAGTACAAATGGAATACAAGTCATATATTGGATGACAACCGAAAATTACTCATAAATCCCATGTTTTATATAAAATCCTAGAAATGCTGTCCAAGGCAGAGTAGTTGTGAATATTTGATGGTTGTCCAAGTTTAATACTCCTACTAGTTAGTACTGTCAACAGTTGGTAGGTGAAATAAAGCTTCAATTAAGGGGGAAACTAACATTCAATTAGGGTTAATTACATGAAAGCAACATTTGCAAAGGCCACATGGTGAAATTTCAAGTTTAGGTGTATGTTGAGTTGAAAAGGTACCAACCCAATTGCAACAACAAATATAATTTAAGTGATAAGGTTTAATGGAGTCAATATTATACATCATTTTCTTCCTTAAATCGGAAGAACCATCCTTAGTTGTCAAATGATTGATGCTTATATATGTCATGTATTTTTCGGGTCTAATCCACATTTATTTCTATCTCTTCGTCATGTGCAACTGTTGGATATGAATAAATGCGCTACCTTGGAATTTAATACATAAATAAATAAAATCGAACACGCATATGGATCCATAGAAATGATGTAGCGCTGGGATTTCCAATGGACCACCATTTCAAGTTTGCATATGTATTTTTTTTTTTTTTTTAAATTCGAGCATAATATAATCTTAATTTGCCTGGGTTATATTGCTGGGAAAACAAAGTTAATTCAACTTCAAAAAAGTTTAGATTAATACCCCTTGGCATCTTAATATGAAATTTACAAAATTTTATAAGTTAGAAAGAAAATGTCGAAGACAAAAAAGATATGTAAATTAGAGTCCACGTGAATTTTTTCTTTCAAGTTTTAATATTTAAAAATCAAGATTTTTCGAAACAATAATATATACAATAGTGACACCTTATGTATATAATATTGATACTCCAAATTAGAAAAAATGGGTGTAACGGGGTTGCCGAAAATAGGGGGAAACAGTGTGAAAGTGGTCACACAAGGTGTTGCAATTAATAAAAATACAAATAGTGGTAATAGTTGCGTGTGGGCATAGAGTGGTGGTGGGTGAGTAGAATTGGCGGGACACTAGTCTATATATAATGGAATGGAATGGTGTAGGTAGGGCAGGGGTAATTACTGTTGTCACGGGGAGGTTAAGCCCCCCCTTTCTGTTGTTATAACTTATAAGTACGACGTCACAATGTCTAATCTTCCTTGTCCCTGTGCTACTTTTGTAATTGAGTATTCGATACAAGCTTAAGTTGTGTATTTGAAATTCAAATTTGATTCGAGCTTTTACCAAGCTGAGCCCAAACTCGTTTGTTTGACTCGACTCGCTAACGAGACCTTACATATTATACTGAAATACAAAGAAATTCTCATACATAATAACCTAATAAGTCGAGCTTGAGACGATTTGCTATTAAATAGAATATTTTACGAGATCAAGTTATTCATTTCAGATAAACTCTAATTAGTCCTCAATTCTATACCATTAAATTGGGTCACATATTTTTTTGTCCAATAGTTTTATGATAATTTTTTTCATCTTATACATTCAATTTGATTGATTTCTTTAAAAGTAAAAGGAAATATGTGAATAAATAATAAAAAAACACTATTATGCAAATTCCTAATACTTTTTTTTTTTGGGAAAGGAATTCCTAATGCACTTTTGGTAGGGAAAGTTTAATAGCCAGAAGCATTAAACACAAATTATATTAGTGAGTATACATTGAGTAGGGATGTAAACGAGCCGAGCCAAATACCATCAAGCTTGAGCTCGGCTCGTTTGGGTTTTTATAGGCTCGAGCTCGGCTCGAGCTTTATTAGTTGAGATTGAGCTCGGCTCGTTTGCAATTTTTTAGGCTTGCGAATAGCTCGAGCTCGGCTCATGAAATATTCGTTAACCAAGTAAACGAGCTTGGCTCGAAAAAAGCTCGTTTTTAAATTAATCAAGCATAATTCGAGCTTGAGTTCGAATAATTTGGCTCGAAAGGCTCGGTTCAAAAAGCTCGGCTCGAAAGGCTCGGCTCGAAAAGCTAATTAAATTTAAAAAAAAAAAAATAACACATCTAAACTATGTCTACTTAAAAACATAATAGTCCATACTCCATAATAATAAATTTGTCCCTAATAACACATAATAATACTAATATCATAATAAATTTGTCTCTACATTACATTCTTATGGATATATTTTTTAAAATATTTATATAAAAAGAAAAAATTAATTAAACGAGCCTGCTCACGAGCCTATTCGCGAGCTCAGTAAACAAGCCTATTCGCGAGCTTAGTAAACGAGCCTGTTCGCGAGCTCAGTAAACGAGCCTATTCGCGAGCTTTCGAGTCGAATACCATCAGGCTCGAGCTCGGCTCGATAAAATAATCGAGCTCGAAATCGAGCTCGAGCTCGGCTCGTGAAACTTAACAAACGAACTCGAACGAATATTTTTCGAGCCGAGTCCCGAATAGCTTGCGAACGGCTTGGTTTGATTACATCCCTAACATTGAGTAGCATGGGACATGTTGAATACCAAATCATGTACGTATTCATTGAGCCGCCCACTAACTAGAATGCTTATAGTGTGTACTCGGAGGCCTAAATATCTGTCAGAAAGCCCAACAATAACAAAGATAAGCCCAATATTGATGAGTGATAAACAAATCATGGCCCAGATACGTCGCCAGGAAAATTATACAAGTGTTGACAACATACAAACAAACAATGAAAAGGTATTTTTCTTTTGAGTGGTGTTGTACAAGACTCAGACTGTATCACAAATCTCATTTAGTAATACTGATTATATGAAGTTTCATCTCATAAATTTGTCTCTGTCTTCTGATTTCGAATGAATCATTGACATCAGTTATCAGTTGGATCCGATGTAGAAAGCATACTTCAGCGTATTATTTCATAGATTAACAATTTTTATTAGTGACTATAATTCATGTGAGATCGTTTTAAGCAAAACAGACCAGTATTAATTTGTGTGAACAACCTGCATAATCTGCATTGTTCCATATACGTTTTGTGGCTAGTTTAATTTTAGATGGCTAAATTAATAAAAAATATTTAAGCAATAAAAATCAATATATTGAAGAAAATATATACGGAAAATACTGAATTTATGTTTTAAAGAGCAATGAAATTAATACATTTACTAGTTCCCTTCAACCCTTCACTATAAATTACTTATCTCCTCCCATAGTCTCTGTAATGTCCAGCATTGTCTAATTGTCTTTGGACATTTGAATAGTTCAACAAGCCCATGATAGAAATTGGGTCGGAATCTTAATCATGTGTAACCCCTTTTGCCTATTCAACATTAGATCATGTAAATTATGTATCCCATGCCCATCTAAATAATCTACAACAATTATGAACGTATATCAAAGTAAACCGTGTAAGATTCATCTCTGAGGCTGAGCAAAGGGCAAAGGAGGAAATTCCTGCGCACCCCTTTTGCCACAAAGCTAATAGGATGATACTCAGCAAAACCCTTCTGCAAATTAAAGCTTGCAGATTCTTTAAACCCCTCATCGGATTTTGAATTGCAACCAAGCTTCACGGCGGCGCCGCCACCTCCGTAAACAAAGCAACCCTTCTTATCCCCTGATTCCAACGAAACCGTGGAATCTTTTCCGTCCAATCCGGGGACGAGGCGGAAAATGACGCCACTGCCCTCGGGGGAATATTCCGCTACGCCGAGATTCTGCCCTTGTTCGAAATGTTGAATGACCATTCCTGGTAAATTGAAGGGTTCCATCGTTACTAATTTGCCGATTGCGTCCTCGGGCTTCGAGAAGTTTCCGGGGTCTTTGGGGATGAGTCGAAACGACGACGTGGCGGCCGCGTTGGTACCGAGTTGGGGGAGCGGGTCCATTCGGACCGAGTTGTTGGAGAGTGAAAGGGCGTATTTAGATTGTTGGGATAGGGAAATTAAGTGGGAATTGTAATCGGATGGGATGGGGGTAATCCAGTCGGTGGAGGATTTTGCGTTGATTTGCCAGTCGCCGTCGGTAAGGCCGGCGAGGAGGTAGGGCCCGTAGAAGATGGCTTGCAGGGACGCGTATTCCGGCCGATCATCTGACCTCAATCAAAACAGCATTTACTAGTAAGTATCTTAATTCAAATTTCGTTTTCAATTAAAATGTAGAAGGTCTATTTCCGTGTTTATTGTATCGCATGCTTAATATAATAGTCAGTCACTTCCTCCCATAAAATAAACCTGAAAAAGCCCATTAAAGGGATGGGTGCATATTACCTTTAATCACCTCAGTTCTTAAGCTTATTGGGAGATCAAGAGTAATTTTATCAGCAGGGGTCCAAGATTTAGAGAGTGTTAGAAAATTGCCTGCATCAAGAAAAATGATAAATTAATTGAATTTAACTGTGCGACTCGGATTTGTAATTTTTAAAATTAATTGATTAATTTACAACGTCAATATTATGTACCCGGAGTTGGTAAGGCTATTTGACGTCCATTTAGTGTTGCCTTTGCACCATTGGAATCTGTCCACAATGGAATTCTAAAATTTAAAGTAGGTGTTCCACCTGATGTCTGCTACAAAACAAAATTAAAATGAATGATTAATTCTTTCATAACAATAGAGATGGGCTCAAAATGAAAAACAATAGGGTGAGACATGCCGCATACCTGTTTTGAGGTGAATGTGATGGTAACTCGAAGGCGTGGATCCCACGAAACTACTTGCTCCACTTGTTGGTTGAGATTAATATTTGATGATCTCCAGTTGAGAGAACTACTTATGTATTGAATGATGTATAGAGATGGAGTCTTTCCCCCCTCTTCGAAGTATATAGAATCTCCCAATTTCGAAAACGATTCAATTCCTATATATTCCCAAAAAAATAAAAGTGAAAAAGGAATGAAAATTCATAGCTAAAAATTTACTTATTTGCCATTAAAAATAAGCCAAATTAACTTTCACAAGATCAATAGTATATATATTTTGTTTTTTAATAAAAAAATATTCATACCCGTTCCATAACAACACCAAAAAGAATCGAACTGGGTCCCCCATCCGTGGTAGCTTTTAGCCTTGGACCCACCAGGGACTAGAGGAAGCATGTAGATCATGACTCCAGGTTGTCTTCCTCTCTGGATACTGAGCACACCATTTGTGAGAGCTCTCTCATAATAATCTGCATATGCCATCTCCCTTGTCCATCTAAACAAGTGCCTTGAAACCTGTACATACACCGTTAGTGTCACGTTTCATTTCACATTTAAATTATATTAAATTGTCACAATTACCCCTATACCCAGTTGTGCACACGACACTAACTTGTAATTAAACTACTCCACATCTTTCTTTGTCTAATGAAATTGTAAGGCAGGGAATCAAAAGAAGATACCTTGAGCATGTTATAAGTCGTACAAGATTCTTCATTTTCTGTTTGTAGTGTTTCTGCTAAACGCTTTGGATCGGTCCTACATGTAATAACCAAAATAAGAAATTAAAAGAAACTTCTTAAGTGTAAAAGTAAAAAAAGTCATCACTAGTAAATTAAATTACCAGAATTCGCCAACTGATGTTCCTCCTGTGGCGTAGCTGTGAGAAGAGTTGATCATGTCCATAAAGTTTGTTCCTATTTCCTGAAAATCCAAGTTAGATAAAATAAAAAATTCAAATTTCTAGAAAAATATTTTCTTTTATTTAAAGAGGCAGAACATGAATAATACCTTATACACAGGATCGCCTGTAACTTCATACCGCATTTGAGATCCAACAACAATCGGAATGTGAGTGTTGGCATGAAATCCAGATATGTCATCAGCCTGCATTCACATCATTATACTAATTTTTAATTTACGCTGAAATAAAATATCAAAATGAGATTAATTCACATTAATAAAAAAAATTCTTCTAACCTTAATAGCTAGCAGTCCAAGAAAACATGGTTTATCAAATAAATGTGCCAATGTCAAGTGCTTCTCATCTCCCTGCACACCATCATATATAATTCTCAAGCCACGTTTTTATCATAAAAAAGTATTGAAAAGTTAAAACAGAACATAAATTGGTGAAACGCACAGTTATGGAGTATAATTTGTAAAGGACATCATTCATGCCTCCAAATTCTTCATTCAACGATGCCCAATGCCTCTCGATCGTGTACTTTGCAATCACGTTTTGCACGCGATTGTAGAAGTAATCGACCATCCATTTGGTCATCTTCAAAGCCCGATCATCGCCAGCCAGAGTATACTGATCCAAGAGCCCTGCTAATATCTATTCACAAAGAATCAAAATAATGATCTCTTATTACACTTTCTAGAAGAGAAGAATGACATGTAAGCATTATGCACACCTTATGGATCGTGTAATAAGGAGCCCATACGGGCTTTACGGCTTCAAAACGGTCGAAAAACTCCGATGGGAAAGCCGAAAGATATCCTGTTCCAATTTTGTCCTGACAAGCTGATAGAGCTGAAACTACTCCACTCATTTTCACTTTCAGGCTTTCATTCTGAGTGCTTGCCCACATTTGTGCTGAGGCGCTCAAATAATGGCCTAATACATTCAAAATATTAACATTAAACAAACCAACTAATACTCCAATAAATTTCACAAAAAAGAAAAACTGCCCCATCCATCATTGTAACATTCTGAAAATGTAACAAATTAATAAAAATATATATTCATATCAATGAGAAAGAGATCAAACAAACCGACAAAGTGGCCGCGAAGCTCCATGTTGGGGCTCTCCCACCCGCCGTAAGGCTGGGCGGGAGTGTCCAAACCGGCAGTTTTGCGAAAACTCCACACCAAACTATCGACATCCAACATCAATAAATACTCCAAATTCGTCTGCTGGGCTTCTCCATGCATTGATTTTGGATCAAGCCTAACATCGTTCAACGAAACTTCCTTCAATAAACCTCCGATTGATTTAGCGTTCTTGATCTTCCTATACATCATTGCCCAAGCGAGCTCGTCTTCTTTCCTCAGCATCTTCCTCGGAAACAAGCTGTGCCACGTGGAATCGTCCGTGGGAGTCACGTGATAATGTTGGAACATCTCCTCTTTCCATGTCTCGTTTTTGGAGGAGAGGAGTTCGTACCGGAGTGTGTGTGACGTCACCTGATTGGTGCACACTTTGTTGCAGAGAACAAGTGTGTGTAATTGGGATAAAAGTACTGCAAATGCTATGAAATGGAGCATTGTGATTTTGGTTCGATATTTGGAAATGGAAATGCTAGGAAGTAACTCTTATTTATGAAGGGGGGAATGAATATGTCATCAGGAATGGGTCAATTGTGGAGCTTTAGAACAATTAAAACATTTTAATGGTGGGTGTGGATCGACATCAATTAATGGTGAATGGAATTGGAGTTTAAGGTAAGAATTTAACGAATGAGTAATAACTTGGCGACATATATAAGACTTACACACCTAACTAAATATTGCCATATTTTATATTTATAAAAAATAGTTATGTCGAACGGGCTTCACCGTACAAAATAACCCGAAATCGGGGGTCATGTGCCGAACACGTGTAATTTGGGTCAGATTAAAGCAAATTCGGGCCAATTTTGACCTCAATTTGCAACTTTTTGAACCTACGGTTTTTAAATTGTTAGTTTAAAAACCTAAGATTTTTAATTTACCAGCTCGAAGACCTGCAATTCTTCTCTTGCTACCCACCAAAATTGTTGGCCTTAAAAAAAATAATTCCCCAATTTTATCATTAATTATTTGTCCCCTCATGTGAACCAAACGAGTCCGTAAGGTCACGTTTGTTTTCGTCTTGAGGTGGATGGGGGAAATCCGGATGGGGAAAAAAAGTGGATGGACGAAATCCTGTGAATAGTAATCCTTTGTTTGTTTTGGATTGGATGTAGTAGGGGTGGATGGGGCTTTATGTCAAATCAATAATGATGATGTATTATTATATTATTATTTATTAAAGAGGTAATGATTGAATAATTGTGTTGAATTGTAATATAAAATAATTAATATTATTATGTATAATTTTATAATTATTTAATTATATTATACTATTTGAATTGAATTAAAACACAAAACAATTGAATTAATAAAAGATTCATAATGAATTATAAAATTATTTTAATTTGTCTGCCGTCTTAAAAAGATTCATAATATCATTTTTATTCTTTCTTTTTTTAAGATTCATAATATTATTTTTATTCATTTTTAAATTTTGTGTCTAATAATGAATTATAAAATAAAATATATAACCATTGTTTTAATGGATATATATTCAATACAATTTTTTTATAAGATGCATTTATTTATATGATAGGCATAATTAATGAAAATAACAATTAATTTCATGGATATTTAATATTAATATGTTTTCATTGGATTTTTTTGTAAACAATTTAAAATAAATATTATACTAAATTAATTGATGGTGTATTATAAAGTAGAAAATAGAGATTAATAAAATATATATTTAATGTGAAAAGATAAAGTTGATTTGATAGATATTGAGTTATGTGAAAATAGGGGTGTAGGTGTATAATAGGGATGGATGTGTATTTGGATGGGGGATGAGATGTGCAAATCCGAAAAATGGCCGGGACGAGGGGAGGCCCATCCCCCATCCGGACTTCGTAAGCTGAAAACAGGTTTCAGAAAACAAAATTAATAATCTGTACGAGATTATAAAGTGAAACACACGTGAGTGAGGTAGGAATAGGATACAGCTTGAGGATGAGAAAGAGAACAAAAAACGAAAGGGAGAAAGGAGTCACGGGTGCCTTAACTTGAGTGACAACTCTATCTTCTTATTTCCATTTCTTTTTTTACAGTTATAATTGTTCTCTTTTTTCATGACTATTTTTAGCTAAATATATTAAAATTTACAAATCCACAGAAACGGGCACAAAATTCGAAACTAATCATAATTCAATTCAATTAACACTTACGGTTAACTTAAAGAAGTTGACCAAAATAACAACATCTTGTAGAAATTTGAATCTTAAATTTCTGATTGATACACAAATACATATACCTCTTATTAATTCAAGCCAAAAGTCTAGATAGAACGACATTATTTTTGTTCTCTAATTAAATTTAAATGTGATTTATATATGTACTGGTATTACATTAATTATTATTCCAATCTTGCAATAGGGTTAGAGTAATCTCACGTGAATTTTGTTCATACTATAAAATTAATACAACTATATATAATTATTAATACTATTATATGCATTTATTAGTATTATAATATTTTATACTATAAAATATTATAGTATTATTGAATAAATGTAATGAAACCAGTTGATATATATATATATATATATAATTGTATAATAAATATACATAATAATATAAATTTTATATTATAAAACTTGTTCACCCCGACGAATCCCTTCTCCCTTTGATACTAATTTTTTGTTAAAATTCTCAATTAATAATTAGCTTCGAAACCTGATGTGCTGCATGTGAGCAAGTCTAGCATTATCAACATGTCCTACTTAGTTTTGAGCATTAATTTGGATCGCTCCTTTTCATTTTATCAAGATAAAATATTTCCTAGCTATTTAGTGTCCTCACAATTCTATTGTCAACTGTGTTACGACTATAGCTGTCAACTGGGCTTTTAGTTTTTACTGGGCCGGCCCGGCCCGGCCCGGTTGTTACCGGGCCACCGGGTCAAACCGGCCCAACTTTTTTTATTTTTTTTTAAATATTATTATTATATTTGATTTATATATTTACCTTATTAATTTATAATTTAGCATACAAATTATACTCATATAGTTATAAATATTATTTAGTTTGTCAACAACAATTCAACAATTAAAATAAAACTCAAATTCCTAAATAAAATTTAAGAATAATAATTCAACAAATCCTAATAGAATGGAAAGTGTTATTTTTTATTTCAACAATAATTCAATAATAAAAATTCAACAATTTAATAGGAAAGTGTTATTTTTTATTTTGATAAGATAAGGATATTATAGAAATAAAATGGGGTATGTTTAGTAATGGATGTTAATTTTTAAATTTTATTGAGATTTGTTTAATAAGTTGGGCGAGTTTATAGGATTTTGGGGTTTGAGTAGTGATACTCTTAAATAAAATTTTATCTCTCAATTCATATTTGTCTTAATTGTACAAGTGTGTTATGTGTACCACCAATTTGTGGTTGTTCATAAGAATTCGTTCATTTCCCTGGATGAAAATTCAACCAATAAATAATAATGTATTTTATTTTAAAAAATGGGGTATGATCATAAATAATATGATACATATATATAGGGATGAGGAAATTAAGACCATAGTGAGTATAGGGATGGATGTGACTTGTGGCAACTATTACCAACCTTGGCCAAATCACTAATCTCGTCTACTGCTCCTTTATTTTTCTTATCTCTAGGTTTTCAATTTTATTCAAATAAAAAAAAAAAAAAAAAACCAAACCGGGCCGGCCCAGAAAACCGGGCTTTTCGGGCCGGCCCATCGGGCCGGGCTCGTTTTGACAGCTCTAGTTACGACATTATATCACGGAAAGAAAACACGGAGTGATCTTTTTTCTTTTTAAACAAGATGAGCACATATATTTTGTGTGTAAAACCATCGACGTGGAAAATAGTTGGACGAGTATACATCAGAAAATCGTATAACAGTAAAAAATAGAATTCCCGAAATTAATTTACAATTAAACTTTGAGTATGTATGGAGTGAATTGGTTTATATATAAATCATCGAAGGGTATTAGTTGTTTTCACTGAAAAATATTAGTTATTTTTATTGAAGAGTATTACTAATTTACACTGAAGTGTCTTAGTTCATTTTCACCGAACAACTAAGACCCTTTAGTGTAAATCAGTAATACTCTTTAGTAAAAACAACTAATACTCTTTAGTGAAAATAACTAATACCCTTCACGGATTTATGTATAAACCAGTTTCACTCTATACTTTGTCTTAAACTTTTATAGTAAAATAATTAATATTTTTTAATAAAAAAATTAATACCTTATAATATCTATAAATATATAATACAAGCAAGTTTTCCTTTTTTATTTTTGGAGGGAACGTTTCTCAACCGTAGATCAACATTCCATCATTTCATCATCACCGTTCATAGTGATACATTCATATATGGTTGTAAGAGTATGATTTGTCATTGATTTGCTATTATTTAGGAGCAGTTACAATTTTTTTAGCCTATTTATACCCTTAGATCATCAACATTGTAACCACATTTTTCATAGTTTCAATTATGTACAGAATTTTGTATATTTATCGTAGTTTTGTAATCGATTTGATCCTATAGATTTATCGTTCTTATGTAATCGATTTGGTCTTATAGATTATACTCATTTAATCTATAATTGTTCTTTTGTTAAAAAAAAAAAAAATGTAGAGATTAGAATCTTTAAAGTGTTTAAATTTGTAATTGTTGTTGTGTACAAATTTTTTGTAGATGATATTCAGTATAGATCTGTAAATGTAATTGGTGAAGTATTCTTCAAAGATTCGAAGATAATTTATCAGAGATTTGAAGAATTTTGTAATCGTTTGGAATTTTAGAAGATATTGATCTCCTCATCGTTTAGAATATTGAAGAAATTTTCGAAGATATAAAGCTCTTCATGAAGATTTAAATATTATTGAAGATGTTCATAATAAGGTTTTGAAGTGCATGAAATTTTTAATATTGTACTTAAAAGTATACAATATTATTATGAAAGAATATTGTAATCACCATGTATGTATGATGATTCACTATTATATTTTTGCGCTTGGAATAGTCTTTAGAAATAAAAAAATTTCATACTCATCCAATTTTTTTTCTTCGTTAGTAATTTTATATAATTTGTATTTTGATTCCTATCAATCTATTTATATATTCTTCAACTTAATTGTAAATTGAGAATTTTCTTATCATTATATAATTAGTAATTTTATATAATTTGTATTTTGATTCCTATCATTACTTTTTTTCGGTTTTGAATTAATGAGTATATGAATTTTATCATTGTTATTTTAGTAAAACAAAATAAAATAAATCAAGGATTTTATTTATTTTATAATACTTCTATTGGTCAGAATTTTTGAAGTCTTAATTGAAGATTTAAATACTTTAATAGTAGATTTAGGATTTATTGAAGGTAATCAATCATTAGTGATTTTTTATGTGTATTATTGTATTTACATAGATGTCTACAAGTTGAGATAATGTTATTCTTTATGATTAATTTATGTATGCTTGTAGTTGGATAAATTCTTTAGAAATATTTTTTTGTTTCACATTCATCTCTAATTTGTTCCTTTTTGAAATATTATTTTATGTAATTTGCATTTTGAATCCTAATTATCTATGCATATATATTTCATTTTAATTGTACATTGCGAATTCTATGGGGTTGTTTTTGGTATATAGTCAAGTTACAATGTTTATTAGAAGGTTATAAGTTTAGTTGGAAGTAATTTTCAAATTTTTGGAACATTAAAAAATAATTTATTTAATAGATAAATTTAAAATAATTTAATATTACAATGGTGATAGAACTAAATATATAAAATTGAAATATAAAGTAGTCTATATATATATAATTGATGTGATCGATAATATATATATATATATATATATATATATATATATATATATATATATATATATATATAAAAGTTAATAATTTAAAATAAATTATTTTAAATATTTTAGTTATGGAGATTTTTTTATATTCCACCGATTAATTAATAACTAAATTCCTAAAATCATGCATTTATTAAAAATAAGTGAGTTGCTTAAATTATGCACATTATTGACCAATTCTTTATTCTGACATTAGTTATGGTGTAATTGTAGAATTTAATATTCACTTTTTTCATTATCATTCCCTTTTCATTAATATTTACATTTTTAATTATGGGAAATGTATAAATCATGGAATTTCATTTATCATCACTACTCCTTTTTAATTTTCATTTGTATTTTAATTTATTATATTGAATTTACCATGTATAAGTCATAATAGATTAAATATGATATTATTATTGTACATATAGACATGTATGTTTATTAACAATGATTATAAATCTAATTTTCTTGAATGCCAAAGAATATTAATATATATACTTATTTAATTAACTATTTTGTGAAAGTCAGGAAATATACACTTATTAACTCTTTTATCTGTTACGTTATAATTTAAATCGAATTAATATGAGATGTTTATGGAGTTTAATGTGTATATGTTGATTGCATAGCTTTTGAATTTTTTTTTTTTTTGAATAATATTATAATTGATTATGTCTATAAATATCTACTCTCTTTTTTAATGTTATATAAGATGTTTCTCATTATATTATTTAAAAGTATTATTATTATTATTATTATTATTATTATTATATAGTTGTTTAAAAAATAAATAAGTTTTTTTTATTATTAACAATATTGAATATTGAAATCCTTAATTTTTAATCAAATTAAATATGAGATTGTTTATAAAAAAAATAAAAATTAGGGCACAATTATCTACACCAATTATTTTCCTAAGTTCATCCATCTCACTTTATAACTTTGAATAAATATACTCACTTAAAATACTATTGATATTATAATTATTGATTGTAGAAAAGACACAGTGCAAACCTTCGTGGTTATCCAATATTATATTGTAAATAATTTTAAATTGAATAAATTTAGATTACATCCACGATTAAGATGAGTTGACGGTAAAAATTATGAAAAACTTAATTATTTAATAATATTTTTTTATGTTACACTTATGTATAATTAGTAAATGTTGTATTAAATTATTTGTGCTAAATCAACATGCGAAGAAAATGTGAAATTTATATACATAATATATATATATATATATATATATATATATATATATATAAATAAATATATTTAAAATATAGTAATGCTTTTTTACAATATAAACGTCACTACCTAGACCTTAAAAAAAGTAAAATTATATTGATGTCGAAGCAAGAGCAGTTATCATTTTTTCTGTTCCAAGGTTGAATTTTGAATCTAAAGGTAAGATATTATTGTTATAGCATCAAGTGGTATAACTTCTCTTCTCTGCCACCATTAGTTTATTTGAGTTATGGAATGTGTGCACTGTTTTGAAGTTGACAAAAGACATGAAGTTGTTGAATATAAATAAGTTTAAATTATACAGATTATATTTACGATTAAGATGAGTTGATGGTAAGAATTACAAAATAATTTTTTATCCTTATGAATATATATTTTATTATAAAATGATTACTTTTCATGTTACACCTACGTATGTTTAATTAAAAATAGTATGCTATATCATCATAATAATGTATAAAATATAAAAAAAATGATTACATTAAAAATATAGTTATGAAAATGACTTCCGTGCAAATCATGGACAAGAATAATTATTGTGCTTCCGTGAAATACAATAATGCTGAATTTAAACGTTGTTTGTGAATATTTTTTGGATGCATATCTATTTTTTTTTTCTTACTTAAATTGTAAATATCATTACTTTTTATTTTATTTTTTTGTTACATAACATTGTCGGGTGAAAACCTTTTTGTAAAATAATCGAGTTTTCTTATATTGAAGTATGTCAGAATTGAATATTTGTTTCTTATTTATTATGAATTCAATTTTATTGGTAATATGTGTCGTCACATGCTTCGTCCCACTAAAGTTGGTATAAATTTGTTGGGAATGTTGAATTGTGTAAATTAAAATGATAAAATTATTTTAAAGAATTATAATAGAATTGATGTTGAAGGAAGTGTGATTTTCATATATATATATATATATATATATATATATATATATATATATATTGATGTTGGAGGAATAGTGATTTCTCAATCACTCCATTGCAATTTCTCCACACACCATGAACAGCCAAACCTGCACATATCACCATCGAACATAAATTCAAACCTGAGCATTTATATGTAACCTGAAATTGCACAGAAATGAATATCTAAGTCACGTCTGGAGGTGCTTGGAGGTGAAATTGAAATTTCAGGTTGGAGTTGAAATTGAGTCGCGGCTAAAACTGGGTGGAGGTAAAATGTCAAATAGTTCATATTATTCATCTAATTCATAGCCTAATTGTGCGGAGATGAAATTTAAGTCATGCCTTAATGTGCCTGGAGGTGAAAATACTTCTAACTTTATAGTCTATGAACTTATCTACTTTGCATAATATAATGACTCCCACCGGATGAACTTTGCCAAAACAACTAATACAAGATTTTTCCAAACTTTCTTAGGCACTATCATCACGTAAGAAAATTTTAAACATATTAATCAATTTTATTTTAGGTGTTCACAGAAAATCTCCAATTTAAGAAAACTCAATTCTGCATATTTGTTAACATATTAAATGCCATAATATTCTTCAAAAATCATACAATAATTTTCTATTAGTTAAATGAAAACCTTAATTAGTGTTAAACTATATATAAAATTGACAATATTTCATAAATAATACTATTAGAGCAAGTACGTGCCTGCCATTTTTGAACCAGAAGAGGGACTACTTTGCTCGAAATTTTCCCAACAATGACAACACCCACTATTAGTATCTTGAAAATTAACTTGTGCGCTTGAGGGAATTAAAATATTAGCGCTTAAGGATTTAAAACATTCACAGAATATCACTCAAAATCAGTGATGTAAATGGCGGCCGCCGAGGCCGTCTAGGCGGCCGCCTAGGCGCTTGTCAGCACCTACCGCCGACGATTAATGCAAAGCGGTCGTATTTGGCGGAAACCGCGTTTGGCGGCGCCTAGGCGGTCTCGGCGGTGCCTAGGCGGTCTCGGCGGCGCCTAGGCGGCCTCGGCGCTAGGCAATGCCTAGGGGTTTTTTTTTTTTTTTTTAATTTTTAATAACTTTAAAATGTTATATAATTAAAAAAATAATAAAAAAAAATTAAAAGGAAAATAACAAGTTGCACATATGTCATATGTGTATTGTGAATTGTGGTAGTTTATTAATTTGGATATTTGTTGGAGATGTGTTTAATTTTACTTAATTACTTTAATTATTAAATTGGATAATAAACAAATTAAGTTGGAAACATGGAACTTTATTACTTTGATAAATATTAAACAAAATATATTTAATAATAAAAAAAAGAAAAAAAAAAGAAAAACCTTGGCGGCCGTCTAGGCGGCCTTGGCGCTTGGCGGCCATATACCGCCTGCCGAGCGCCAAACGCCATCTGCACCCTTGCTCAAAATCATCCAAAGAATACCAAAAAAAGATCTCACTCGAAATATCCATTGAAAATCTCATATCGTGTTTAAGGTAGAAGAATCAGATCGTATCTTTCACTAACTCAAAGCAGTTGTGAAAAAAAATTAACTGAGGTAAGTGAAAAGAATTTTGTTTAGGGTGCGAAAAGATCCCGCTCATTTACTCATACTCAAAAAGAAAACAAAGTTGTTTAGTTACAAATCCATGTTCAATGGTAACACATATTGTCGCATTCTTCGTCTCACTAAATTTTGATATAACTAGATCATAAAGGCTCGTGTTACAAATATTTTATGTTATGTTCTTATTGAGGCATAAATTTGTTCATACATTATAATGACAGTAATCCTTATAAAAGAGTTGTTATAATTAGTTTTATTTGATTACCCTTTTTTTTAGTTATTTGTAGAGTATCTTCTCACTCTTTTAACCCATAAAATTAATTTTTACAAATATTTAATAAGTCATAAATTACTATTTTGTGTTTGATTTTGATTTTTTTTTCTTTTTAAAAGATAAGGTATTATTTAAAAAATTATTATATTGTTGATTATTGTTTAAATTATTTAGCTTAAAAATTGTGTGAGATTGTCTCGTGAAACTAGATAATACGAATTTAAATACGCCTATGTTAAAATGTTAGTGTGATAAGTCCAATCTATATCTTATCCCAAGAGTAAGTTTTATATGAAAATGATTAATAATAAACTTATCATGAAACTGTTTTAACGTATTGATTACTTAATATTATAAATAGAATATAAAAAATTTAATGAAAAGTATCGTTAATTTGAGTTCAAGAAAATTTTAGTAATATTTTTTAAAATAAAATTTGTGGATTTTTAGTTTTATAATTAAAACATGATAATTATTATAGTTTAAACATATAAAAAATTCCGGCCGTGCGAAGCACGGGATTTACAATCACTAGTAATAAATAATATTATATAATAAAACAATTAATACCCTTCAAACTAATATTATGGTGAAACTTGTTCGCACAAAATTTTACCTAAAATTGGTGCAGTAGAGATTTACAAATGATTATCGAATTACTTAAAAAATAGAAATTACGTAATCGACTTATTTGTAACAAACTCGATCGAATTGAAAACGTCTGTGCTACAAACCTCTATTTTCCACTTTTAAAATAATTCTTCACCAACCAGATCACACATCACACATCACACTTTTAGGATGATCAATCCCGAAGAATTTTATCTCATCTAAAAAATTTAAATTTATAGATAGACCTGAGATCAATTGATTATATATAGGGAAAATGCATTTTTTTGTCCTTTAAATTTGGTTGACTTTGGTTTTCGTCCTCCTAAATTTTGAATTTTGAAATTCGTCCTATAACTTATAAAAAATATATTTTTTCGTCCTCTAACCTGCTATTCTAGGTCACCTAACCGGTCACATGCTGATGTGGCACAATATTTTCCAGTTTTACTGGTTAAATACCGAGGTGGAATTTTTTTTACTGAAATATAAAATATTTGAACAAAAAATCAATTTTTCAATTAAATCTATAAAGAAACAAAATAAATAAAATTTTGATCCACGCTCAACATTCATTTTCCCAGATTCCGATGGACACGCCCACCGTCTCTCCATACTTCCAATGGATACGCCCAGCAGAGGCGGCAACTGAAAAAGGGGGCAATTGTATGCTTTGGGTGAGAACATCTAAAACCCCCAATTTTTAGATTTAAAATTGGCGGATCTGCGGAGGCAAGGAAATGAAAAATTGATATGGGAGAAATGATCCTAGAGTGAACACGAAACTGTCGGTACTAGCCAAGTAGGAGAAAATGGCCAGAAATGCGAATCTGGTGCAAGCATCACTGCGATGCAGGTCGGACCTCCATAAAGGCTTTGCTCTTCACCTATTGATTCAATGGGGTTTTTATGGGTAATTCAGATCTATTGGTGAGGGTGTTTAATTCTCGTTGTGTTTCCCAATTATTTTTGTTGGAAATTCAAAATTTTGAGTTGAATTAAATTTAGGATTGCGATATGCTTTGGGTTCGGTTTGAGATTCTTGAAATTTTGGATCAAGATACAATTTTTCATGAAAATGATTTAAATTCAGAATTGAGATTAATTGATTTTGGTTTCGAATTTGAATTTTGGACTTACGTTCTCTTCCAGGTTGAATTAGAAAGCTATAATAGTTATAAAATTCAATTTTTCTATTCTTGGGTATGTTTCCCATTTTTCACGTGTTCTTGTGTCCCAATTCTTCATGGGTAATTCAATAATAGAGTCAATTGAATTTAGAATTGCATAAAATATAAGAAAACTATTTGTGCATCGGGCGTTCTTTTTATCAGCAACTTCTGTCTTTTGTTCCAAATATGTTCTCACATATTGAGGATGAAGATCTGCATAAACAAAAGAACAAAGAGAATGATGGAAAGCAGGGGAGATGTGATTTGTGGGAGAAGATGAACGACGACTTAAAAAAGGGGAAACGAAAAACAGTATCAATATAATTGATTGGTCAAGATTATCAGTCTTTATCGAGAATCTGAGATAATAAGGGCGTTTGATTTGTAATTTTTTTTTGATATACTACGATTATGGTTTATTTTTAGTGATTTTTTAAAATGTTTAGTGTCATATAAACATCAACAAATCAGTGAGTTGCAAGTATGATATTTTTCATAATAAAATAAAATAAAATAAAATAGAAAATGAGTGCCACATCAACATGTGACCGGTTAGGTAACCTAGAGTAGCAGGTTAGAGGACGAAAAAATCAATTTTTTTGTAAGTTATAGGACGAATTTCAAAATTCAAAATTTAAGAGGACGAAAACCAAAGTCAACCAAACTTAAAGGACAAATAAATGCATTTTCCCTTATATATATTTGAATAGTTATAGTGTACACTTGAGTGTATAATATACATTTGAAATTTGAAAAAAAATGACTCAAACATAAATCAGCAATACCCCAAAAAGTAATCAGTAATATCCCAAGAAGACATCAGTAATACCCTAATTATAAAAAAAATACACAGTTCGGTGTGTTTGTGTGTATCTTTAAAAAAATCATTATTGAAGTTAAAATTGAACCTAAAATCCAAGTGCATGCTATGCAGTTGGATTCACACTATAATTTGTTTTGATATCTTTTAATATTTCCTTCAATCGTGAACTGAATTTTCAATTCTGCCATTTACTCATCGAATAAATAATTTAATGTGTGTAGTTGTGTCTTGCGAAATTTGAACATAGAATTAGTCAAATATTCTAATACTATAATAAATTATATCTCATCTAAAAAGCTAAATATAATATATATATATATATATATATATATATATATAATCAAGTTCATTTATATTTATTCTCTAATATATCCATGCGTGTCACATACATACACTAACAAGAAGAGAACCGACAATGGCTTCTTATAAATATATTTAAAAATCGTAGGTATGTTGTCCCATTTCTGATTGTCTAAATTAATTAATACGAGAAATGTCGTCCAAGTTATGGAATTTTTTGTGCTTGTCTATATGAATTAAATACTACTCCAGTTGATGAAATTTCTAGTTAAGTGTACTTACTTTCAAGGGGGAAACTAACATTATAAGTTCGAGTAGTACTCAATTCTTGGTTGGTGAAAATATGTAAATTTTCCTTTTCAAGGAGAGAATTAACATTAAATTAGGGTCAGTTACGTCGAAGCAACATTTTTGTTTAGCTGATGAAATTGCAAGTTAAGTATATTTTGCTTTCAGTTGAAAAAGAACCCAAACCAATTGCAGCAAACAAGCAGTGATAAGATAACAATGGAGTGAAATTGGTTCACACATGAATTATTAAAGGATATTAGTTATTTTTATTGAAAAATATTAGTTGTTTTCATTGAAGAGTCTTAGTTTATTTTCATTGAACAACTAATACTCTTCAGTGAGAACCATTAATACCCTTCAGTGAAAACAAATAATACCCTTTAATATAAACAATTAATATAATTTAATAATTCATGTATGAACAATGTCCCCTCTATACTTTATCTAAGATAACTACCTAGAATAATGAAGCAAATTATGTCATATATTTCTTTCTTTAATCCGGAGAACCATGCGCAGTTCCTCAAATGATTAATGCTCATGAGTAACAATTACATCAACAAGTTGCACATAACCATTGATTTTTTTAATAATATCGTTTAATAAAATGCATTATCCCTATAATTAAATAAGTAATATTAGTTCTAAATTGTGTACAGTACATACAGAGTATATAAAAATTTACCCAATCATATATTATTCTAGGACAAAGTATAGAGTGAAAATGGTTTATACATGAATCATTACAGGATAGTAGTTGTTTATACTAAATAGTATTAGTTGTTTTCACTGAAGGGTATTAGTGTTTTCACTGAAGAGTATTAGTTGTTCAGTGAAAACAAATCAAGACTCTTCAGTGAAAACAACTAATACTCTTTAGTTAAAACAACTAATATCCTTTAATAATTCATGTATGAACCAATATCACTTTATACACAATACTATATATTAAAGAATAGACATTGAAAAAAAAAAATAGCAGCATGGGGTCTAAAATTTGGACCACCATCTCAAGTTTTTTTTTTTTTTTTTATCAGAAAAATAATTCATTGCATCGCATAAATAAATGTTATAAGAGATACTTTTTTTTACAAAAAGTTTAACAATGTTTACAAAAAAACAGTTTTTGTGTACGCATAATCAACACCCCAATACTACTATGGGATTACATAACCAATCGTTTATAAAAAAAAAAATACAGCACTTTGGCTCCTTCACTACGAACTAATTCCATAGTCTCAACTTTACTTCCTTCACTATATCGTCCACTGAGATCGTCTCATTATTAAATAATTTTGAATTTCTCTTCTTCCAAAGTAGCCAAACAACATATTCTCATATACTCGCCGTCTTTTTCCTCCCACTATTACCACGAAGAAACCCATCGAAACCATCTCAAGTTTTAAAGATATTATGTACTAAAGTTTCGCAATAAGTAGTTATTTTAAGAACTTTTTTTGAGTATGTATAGTGTAAATTTTGTTTTTGTTTATGTTGAAATTGATCTGTTGTATTTTTAGCATAATAACTCATACCTTTAATTTAGTGGAATAACTCATATTCTTCATTCCCTTTAATTGATCATACTCTTTAGTGAAAATATCGTGTACCCTCTGGAACTAATCTCTTTAGTGAAAATAATTCATACACTCTAATAAAACAATTTATATCCTTTATAATAGTTTATGTAAGAACAAGTTTCACTCTATATTTTTCCTTCATTTTCTTGTTGAGTAATTAATTACAAAATACCTTTGCTCACATAATAATTTGTAGTTGCGATCTTACGATGAATACTTAATAACTTGTACTTTATGGAGCTCTTCACAGGAGGGGAGGATATGGATATGGTTGAGGCGCTCGATTCAATTGAATGCAGAATAAATGGGGAAATGCATGAGGCCTTGGCTTAACCTTTTACGAGAGAAGAGATAGTTGCATCCATTACTTAGATGCATCCTACTAAGGCTCTGATCTGATGGCATGTCTGCTCTTTTCTATCATAAATTTTGGGATATTGTTGGGTTTGATGTTGTGTACTCTTTTGTTCTTTATGTTCTGAATGGTGGGGGTTGTCCTTCTATGGTTAATCATACAAATATTGCTCTAATTCCTAAGAAAAAGAAACCAATTTTCCCTGCTAATTTTCGTCCTATAAGCTTGTGTAATGTGTCTTTTAAGATTATTAACAAAATCATTGGTAATAGGATTAAGTCTTTTAAGGTTATTGTTGACATGTGTTAATATGCTTTTGTTCCTAGTCATTTCATCACTGATAATGCATTACTAGCTTTTGGGATTTCCCATGAGATGAAATATATTATTGCTTCGTCAAATGGGTCTTTTGCTTTTAAACTTGACATGATTAAAGCTTATGACTGGGTGGAATGTGGTTTTCTTCGGGGGACTATGGGTAGATTAGATTTCCTTCTTCACTCTTTGGTACTGTGATGCGTTGTGTGAAATTTGTTTCTTTCTTAGTCGTGGTTAATGGAAAGCTTAGGGGTTATTTTCTTCCAACAAGAGAACTTGGGCAAGGGGATCCTTTGTCTCCGTACCCGTTTCTCTTATGTACGGAAGCTCTTTCCTCTTTGCTTCGCCAGAGGGTGGAGAGAGGTGAATTACGTGGTGCTAGGATTTATCTTTGTAAGCCTATTGTTTCTCATCTCTTCTTTGCAAATGATTCTCTTATTTTTGGTAGGGCTTCAGAGGTGGATATCCAACAGGTTAAACAGGTGTTGACAGTGTACGAGAATACATCGAGACAAAAGATCAATCTCCAGAAATCAAAGATTGTTTGTAGTGGGGAGGAGGTGACAGAGAGGCTGACTTGGGTTTTGTGGGTAAGCAGGGTTGAGAAGTTCTAAATTTATTTGGGTCTTCCAGCTTCTGAGGGAAGGGAAGACAACAAATCTTTGGAGGTGTTGTAGATAGGGTGGAGAAGAAGCTCAAGGAGTGGAAGAGTCAAATGCTCTCGCAGGGTGGGAAATTGGTCCTAATCAAGGTTGTGGTCTAGGCATTCCCACTTACGTGATGAGTTGTTTTACGATTTCACAGAAGGTTGTGGAGAGGATAGTACAAGCTATTGTAAACTTTTGCTGGGGGCAGAAGAATGCAGAGAGGAGGGTTCATTGGGTAGCTTGGGAAATTTTGTGCACGCCGAAGAATGAGAAGGGTTTGGGTTTGAGAGATCCTTTCTATTTTAACAAAGTTTTTCTTGCAACGCAGAGATGGAGGTTGATGTTGAATCTTGGTTCCATTTTGGCTCGTTCTTTGAGTGCTCGTTATTTCCCCAAGTGATATTACATATTAGCAAACTTAAGTTTAATCCTAGTTATGTTTGGAGAAGTTTGTTGGATGGAAGAGAGGTGTTGAGGAGGGAAGTCTATTGTCAGGTGGGGAATGAGAGGACAATACAAGTTTGGGATGATCCATTACTATGTAACAATGATTGTCATCCTCCACAACTCGAGGGTTGGATCCACAGTGGTTAGATTAATGAGTGATTTGATGAATGAGGATGGTACTGAGTGGAATGTTAAGTTGATCTAGGAGTGGTTCTCGCAGTATAAGACCCACTGAATTACACGCTTGCCATTAATTATTGTTGAGATGATGGATTTTCAGGGATGGAAGTTCACTCATCACGGTGAATATACTGTCAAATCGGGGTATTGGGTGCAATATATAGAGGATGGGATGAATGGAGGAGAGGATGAGTAGTTGTGGAGGTGGTGTTGGACCCTTGAGGTAGCTCCAAAAATTTAAATTTTTATTTGGAGATGCCTTAGGGAGGTGTTATGGGTGGCTGCTAATTTGATTGGTAGACATGTTGATGTGGAGCCCTAGTGTTGTCGTTGTCCCAATGGGGTTGAGACTCTGGAACATTGGTTTCAGGATCATCCGTGGGCAAATAATTTGTGGGTCTCTTTCTCGTGGGATGTGGCGGAGGGAGAGATCAGTGAAGGATTGAGTTTTAAAGAGTAGATTATTCATATGAAGGAGAAGCTTGATTCGGATTTACATGACAAATTATGTACCATGTTATGGTTTGTTTGGTATGCTAGGAATAGGTTGGTTTTTTAGAATAAGAAGTTGAAGGCGGCCTTTGCACGGTTACATACAATAGAAACATTGGAGGACTACCATCATGCTATTACTATAATACCGATACGACACGGTCATTTAAGGGAAGATCGGAGGTGGAGAAAGACGAATGCAAGTTTTGTAAAGATTAATACTGATGCTTCGTTTTGTTCAGGAGGTGTGGCAGGAATGGGAGTAATGACTAGAGACCATAACAACTTGGTGTTTTTGGGTTTTATAGTGAAACTTGATGTGGAGGATGATGTTGAGTTGTTGGAAGCCCTGACATTGAGGAGGGGAGCTATCTCTGGTCGGGAGAAGGCTAGTTGTGCTCAAGTAGTGTTGTAGTCAGATTCTCAGGTGATTGCCAGAGGACGTATGTTTGGGGTGTGATCTCGGAAGTTACAACAATTATGATGACATTTGAGTAGGTGCAGTATCGATGGGTTTGTCGTACTGCTCATTGTTTGGTCAGTATGATTGTTTCTATTTATCCTCATTTTATGTTTTTTTAGGAATTGCCTTCTGAGGCTTTGGATTTTGTTGTTGGTTTTGGTTTCTAATTAATGCATTTACTTTTGGTGGTAAAAGAAATAAAAGCCTCTACTTCTATATATCACATGCATACAATAATTAAACCATTTAAAATGTAAGTGAATTAAAAATAAAAAATTTAAAATAAACAAGGAAAAAGGGTATCATAATTTCAAATTGGGGAGGCACTGTGGTCACACAGTCTCTCATTAAATAGAAGAAATAGGAACACAACTAGCAGTGACATATGCGAAATGTGAATAGGATGATGTGAGTAGAATTATCAGGACGCTAGTATGAGATACTATTCTAATCAATTTTCTGTTACACCCATATATTTTATAATAGAACAAGTTTTTTGGATAGTAAATTCAAGTGATTTAAAAAAAAAAAAAATACTCCCTCCGATTTATTTTCCACTTTCAAAGTGACACGCGTTTTAATAAAGGAGTTGTTTATTAGTATTTGTGGATATAAAGTAAGGGTAAAATAGTCCTTTCAACTTTTTAAGGGGTAAATTTAAAATGATATGTGTACTTTTTTGCCATTTTGGGAAAGAGATTGAAAAAGTGGAAAAAAAAACCTTCCTTTTATGGTAATACGGACAATCTAAAATGAATCGGAGGGAGTACCTTTTTATGTATAAGGTAATACATATTAACATACGAAAAATTACATTTTTAAGTTTTTTTTTAAATTTTATTTTATGGGTTATTTGGACCGCGCTGTCTAGGCGCACCAAATTAGAATAAATATATAACCCTGATTTACTCTACTATTTTGTAGCAGTGGTAAACAGGGGTCGATCCACGGGGAACGTGGAAACCAAATTATGTAGTACGAATGAATTAATAGAGACACTAAATACATAAACACGGAGGGAGGGGGGGTTGGATTGATTTTGTTGACTATTAAACTACTAAAAATTGAAATTAGAATTAAAATAAACAAAAAATTTCACACAACTAGAATTCAATTAACTAAACGATTCCAATTCACGGTTCAATCTCCACTTGGTTTTGACTATGCTACCCAAACATATTATTCGCTCAACTTATTTCACAGATTAATGACCCTCGACAAACAACAAGCTCTGTTTATCGGTTTTATTCCTTAATAATATTTAATTGAAACAAACTCTCCAATGAACCTTTCTAACCAAACAGTCTAGATACGCTCTTAGATTTAATTTGGTAGAAGCATTAAGTCCTAGAATAAAGATCAAACAAATTCCCAAACACGCAAGCTCGGTTCGAAAGAATTCGATTTATATCACCCTAGCAAAATACTAGTTGCTACTTATTGGCATAAAATTACAACAATTACGGATTACAACCTACGCACTAGCAAACAAGCATGAATTAATTAACCTAGGTGGCCAATCCAAATTAATTAAACACACAATTAAGCAATGAAAATAGATGATATAAATAATGCGCTTAATAAGTCTCACGAATAAAACGGGTTTAAATAGCAATCATCAAAACACAAGTATCAAAATCCCCGGAATTGGAATATGGGTCTTAGCCTTCCATAGGCTTAAAAGAAATAAAGTTTGAACGTATAAATAAAACTAAAGAAACAAACTTTTAAGAGATAGCGCTGCTTCACGTTGACAACTTGTTCACGAACTAGAGATGGCTCCTTGCATGCATGCGCGGTCGATGTCGGCGGGATGCGTACGTGGTGAGAGTATGGTGGATGTATGTGTGTGTTTTTTTTTTCTGGTCACCAGCTTGCTTTGCATATATATACTCACGTCCTAGGGCTGCCACTTATTTTCCATAATTAGGTTTCTTCTCACAAAGTGGCCGGAGTGTCACGACCCTCCCTTTTCTTTCGAACCAAGTAAATCCTCGTAGTAATTTGTAAAAAGAATCTCCCAACTTTGGTAAGTAGATATCCTCCGGATCTTTTTTAATTGGCCTTCCTCTTCAACCACTTTCTTTCCATCAACTCTTGTAACCTTTTCCTAGATTATAAAATAAAATAAATCCCTATCAATCCAAAAATTAACAAGATAAAAATAAATGTGGGTTTTATCAATCAAAAAATACAAAAGTGGCAAAACACACAATTTTAATATAGCTGAGTGCAATAAATTACACTCAAATCAATTAAAATTATGTATAGATTCACACTTAATTCTTTGCTTGTCCTCAAGCAATCAACAAACTCAAAATAAAGCAAGTCAATTCTTGTACACTAAAGAGCTCGAGACAATAGCCCTACCAAGGGTAAACAAATGATCAAGATCCAAGTGCAACCCAAAAAGAACATGGAACGTCTTACCAATTCCGTATAACTTCATCGAACTCTAATGCACAAAGATCCAAGGCCCTCACAATGAGTATCACACAATTACACCCAGGTGTATGTAAGGGGCATCAAAAATACTCATTGTCAAATCATAATGCGCTATCACCATATGCTTGCTCAAAAATCAAATCTCCCCCACTAAAAAGAGTGAAACTCATGCACAAATCAAAAGATCTTTCATTTGGTTGTAACGTGGCTTCGGGTGAGGGTAGGATAAAGGGAAAAAATATGTGGCTCGTTAGTTGAGATTCATCACGAATTTAAGTGCACTACAAGCCTAGAAACATCAATCATCTCCCTTTTTCTTGCAATCAAAAGCTCAACTCCCCATATCAAACAAACTCATCAACAAATTATGACTCTCAAGACATTATTCATTTTTTTTTTCTTCTCTTTACTTACTTCACAAAACAGCCACTTTTTCCCAGTTTTTTTTTTTTGCTGGGATATCTATTCTTTTTCTTTTCAACACTAGGATCACAAAACTTCTCCTTCTTTCGCCACTTCCTACTTCATAAGACCATGGCTCTTCACAAAACAAAGTATGCACCTAAACCGTAATAAAATCTAAACCAAAGGGGTGTAAATGGATGAGTCCTTAAAAGAATTGGATAGTGGCTAATAAATGTGCTTCATCAAAGGAAAGACTTAGGCTCAACTTGGCTTATAGGGGTAAATGCAACAGGGTGGAACATATAAGCCAAATGGGCTAATCCTAGATGCCTTTATCACATTAATGCATGAATTCACGAATGTAGTCTCGAAATGCATAAGAGAGCAAGTTCTAGAATATACACACTATGATTGACCACTCAATAAGAAAAACGAGCATATAAGTATAATAAATTGCGCCTAGGCTCAAAAGCTCACAACATGGGTTTTTGGCATTAAATCCCGTGCATTTTTGTCCAAATTCATTACTCAAAGTTAGCAACACGACCATCATTAAAAAAGAGTCAACACAACGAATAAATCACATATATCTCCCTAGTCATGCCATTATACTCAAACAATTAGTGCACAAGACTTGACCAACAAATAGGCTCAAGGACAATCAGCAGCTAACAACGATTCCTAAGCAACTAAAACACATAATCTCCACTACATCATGCCTTGCAAAATGATCTATTCACCACCCCCCTCCCACTTAAATCCTTGCTTGTCCACAAGCAAACAAAACAAGGGAAATAAATAAAATAAATAAGGGTGTGCAAGACATGGAAAAGAAACACCTGATTAGTGACGAGGCGTGGGGTGGTGTCCCCCACGTTGGAGCTGTTCAACTTCGGCTGCTAAACGCTGATTTTCTCGTAACAAGAATCGACGCTCGATCTCCACTCGCTCTAAGCGTTGCTGGACAGTAGCTAAGAAATAATCATCGGGGACAGCTAGAGGTGACACTTGGTGGGGCTGGAACGAGTCTGCTCGTTGGGGCAACGAGGGCTGCAACATCAAGAGGTTTTCATTCACCCGAAGACTCGTAAACTCCGGATTTGGCAATGATATGGTGGTGCCCTAAAAAATCAGCCACTTAAACCCATTTATATATTCCGTTAGTACTCCCATCTGCTTCAACAAAGTACCATCTAATGTAGCTACATCGCCGATCGGCTGACGGCTCGATAAGTCGAGCCCGAGAGACTGAGCAATAGCCGTGATAAAACCACCCATAACCAAGGGCTCTAAGGTCTCTATAGCTCCCACGAACTGAGTAAGAATGCGAACTTCGTAGAAAGCTTGCTCTTCGATGATCATGTAGAATAGGGCGGAGAGCTCGAAGGTCTCCACCATGTTCCGATTCGTGTAACGACCAGCTACAGTATACGCCATAAGGCGCTGAAGATAGTGGAGTACCGGGTTTCGGATGGCAGTGGCTTTCGATCGACCGGCGTGATACTCCCCATAGTTGTGGGTAATCATGCCCCAACAGGGGCTCCAATTAAAACTGCAGGACCCCGTTTCCTGGAAAGGTAGCCCAAGTGCTTCCTGGAAATCATTCACACTCCAACTGTGACTTTCTGCTTAACAGCTGATTGTAATGGTGAATCTTCCCCGGGCCTCCGAAATGGATGTTGTGGCGATTGATGTAGTTGTCTAGCAAGGAACCGCGGGCTCGGGAAATATGAGAGACAAAATGAGACTAGGGTTCACATTCTGTGGTAGCAGATTCGGGGCGGGACCTGGAAGAATTTGCGTTGGCCGAATTGGGGCGGGACCTATAAGAATTTGCATCGGCCGAATCGGGGTGGGCCCGGCGTAGATGCTAGGCCATGGCTTGGGGCGGCGGTTGGCGGTGGCAGAATAGGGGACAGAGGCTGGAACAGGGGAGATGGCGACGGCCGCGCACCGAAAGTAAGGGCGCACGGTGGCACGGCTGGGTGAGGCAGGGGCGCTGGCTTCGAGCGGCGCCAGTGGTGCGCGGGCTGTAGGTGTTGGCGGCCTCTTGGTGGCGCTGACTTTGAGCGGTGCTGGGCATCGAGCGGCGGCACCGTGAGTGGTGGGGCAACGTACGGTAGTGAAGGGTGGAGGGAGGTTCGGTACGGGCAGAAAGAGAAAGGGATTTGGGGTAAAATAATGCCTTAGGGATTTGACCGCCCAATTTGGGGGTTTTACCCCTTTAGCAGGAATTTACCCTTTTGCCAATGTTCTTTAATTAGCCCTAAATGTACAATTATTTCTGCATCATGTATAACTACTCACTACAGCGTGCGGACTTCACCTAAATAAATACCACCCCTCCATGATCATGTCGACTTAAGCTTTTGCAGCATCTGAAATCGCAACCAAGGAAAAAAATATACGTGAAGAAGACGACCAAAATAAAAGAAAAAAAAAAAAATTAATAATAATAAAAAATTTGATAAAAATAAAATTAAAAACGGGTTGCCTCCCGTTCAACGCTTTTGTTTAACGTCATTTAGCTCCTCGGTACTCCCTCTTAGTTCATTGGCGGGTCTTCCACGACCTCTAGCTCTACATCTTCCTGCTGAAATCCCTCATAATACAGTTTTAGTTGATGCCCGTTTACTTTGAAAGTTTTTCCGGTCCTAATGCTTTGAATCACAACCGCACCATGTGGGAACACCTCAATAACAAGAAACGGGCATACCCATCGAAAACGTAATTTTCCGGGAAACAACTTAAGTCGAGAGTGATAAAGTAAGACTTTATCTCCAACATTAAATTATTTTCGGGCAATTCGTTCATCATGGAAAGCTCTCGTCCTTTCTTTGTACATCAATACATTATCGTACGCATCGAGACGAATCTCCTCGTGCTCTTGCAGCTATAACTTCCGATGCGCACCGGCTTCATCAAAATCCCAATTGTACTTTTTTATTGCCCAATATGCCTGGTATTGTATCTCGACTGGAAGGTGGCACGGCTTACCATAAACGAACCTATAAGGGGACATACCAATCGACATTTTGTAAGCCGTTTGATACGCCCAAAGAGCATCATCCAACCGTAAGCTCCAATCCTTGCGATTCGGCTGCACCGTCTTCTCCAAAATGGACTTGATTTCACGGTTGGACGTCTCGGCTTGCCCGTTCGTCTGGGGATGGTAGGCTGTAGAGAGCTCATGCACCACCCCGTACTTTCTAAGCAAGGCCTCAATAGTCCAATTACAGAAATGTGTCCCTCGATCACTAACGATGGCCTTCGGGATTCTGAACCTAGAAAAGATGTTAGACTTTACAAATCTTGCAACAACCTTGGAATCATTAGTACGGGTGGCCTTTGCTTCCACCCACTTAGAAACATAATCAACACCAAGTAGTATGTATAAATTACCATAAGAAGAGGGAAATGGTCCCATGAAATCCATACCCCAAACATAAAAAAATTCACAAATCATGATGGGGTTTTGGGGCATTTCATTACATTGGGATAAATTACCCATTCTTTGGCAATTATCACATGACTTACAGAAATTGTAGGAATCTCGAAATAGAGATGGCCAATAAAAACCACTCTCCAACACCTTATGAGCGGTGCGTTTAGCACCGAAGTGACCTCCACAAGCGTACGAGTGGCAAAATGACAAGATCGAGTTGAACTCCGTCTCGGGAATACAACGCCGAATCACTCGATCCGGAAAATGTTTCCAAAGGTACGAGTCATCCCAAACATAGTATTTTGCATCACTCTTCAGCTTATCTCTTCGTGCCTTAGTCAAACCTGCAGGAAACGCTTTAGCAACAAGATAATTGGCAATATCGGCATACCATGGAGTATTGACAGTAGAATTCGACACTGGACTGCCCAGTGTCACAACATTTGCCTCTATTTCTGAAAGTTGCAGCAGTTGATCATCCGGAAAACTCTCCAACAAATGTATCTCATCTTCTCCTCTAATCAAACGACTCAGGTGGTCACTACCACATTTTCGACACCCTTCTTATCTCTAATCTCCAAGTCGAACTCTTGAAGGAGCAAAATCCATCGAATTAAGCGTGGTTTTGCGTCCTTCTTGCTAAGCAAGTAACGAAGGGCTGCATGATCAGTGAAAACAATAATTTTAGAACCCAATAAATAAGAGCGAAATTTCTCTAATGCAAAAACAATAGCTATAAGCTCTTTTTCCGTGGTCGAGTAATTCGCTTGTGCCGAATTCAAGGTTCTTGAAGCATAATAGATCACATGGGCCACTTTCCCCACTCGTTAGCCCAAGACAGTCCCAAAAGCGTAATCACTAACATCGCACATTATCTCAAATGGCAACTCCCAATTTGGCAGTTGAATGATGGGGGTGTGGTCAACAATTCCTTCAACTTGTCAAAGGCCGCTTTGCACTTATTATCCATATCAAAGACCATGTTGTTTTGCAACAACGCACACAACGGAGATGCTATCTTGGAAAAATCCTTGATAAATCTCCTATAGAAACCTGCATGGCCAAGAAAAGAACGAACTTCCCGTACACTAACGGGGCAAAGCATATATCAACTCAATCTTAGACCTATTAACCTCTATACCCCTAATCGACACAACATGCCCTAAAACTATACCTTCTTCCACCATAAAGTGACATTTTTCCCAATTCAACACAAGGTTAGTTTCAATGCATCTCTTCAAAATTAACACCAGATTTTTAAGACCAAGCTCAAAAGAATCCCCATATACACTAAAATCATCCATAAAGACCTCAATGATACTACCCACATATTCAGAAAAAATACTTATCATACACCGTTGAAAAGTCGCAGGTGCATTGCAAAGGCCAAAGGGCATCTGTCTATAAGCAAACGTACCAAACGGGCATGTGAGTGTGGTCTTCTCTTGATCTTCTGGAGTAATGGCTATCTGAAAGTAGCCTGAGAAGCCATCCAAGAAGCACTAGAACTTGCGTCCCGCCAATCTCTTGAGCATCTGATCTATGAATGGAAGGGGAAAGTGATCATTCCGAGTCATCGCATTCAACTTGCGGTAACCAATGCAAACTCTCCATCCGGTTTGAACTTTTGTAGGTACTAAGTCTCCAGCTTGATTCTCAACCACGGTAACTCCAGATTTCTTGGGGACCACCTGAGTAGGACTAACCCACTTGCTATCCGAGATGGGGTAGATCATCCCCACACTAAGAAGCTTGATAATCTCTTTCTTCACGACCTCCATCATAGCAGGGTTCAACCGTCGTTGAGGCTCTCTCGAGGGCTTAAAGTCATCCTCCATAAGAATCTGATGCATGCATATAGAAGGGTTGATCCCTTTTATGTCGGCAATCGTCCACCCTATGGCCTCCCTGTGGTCCTTCAAAACATCGATCAACATCACTTCTTGTTCTGGGGTCAACTTGGAAGAGATAATTACCGGGAGGGTTTTATTCTCTCCCAAGTAGACATACTTGAGATGGGCAGGAAGTGGCTTGAGCTCGAGTTCGAGTGCCTGCAGAATAGAAGGTAACACTTTATCAGTAATCTCGGGCAACTTAATGAATTTTACCTCATGCTGCTGAAAATTTTCTTTTGAGTCGCTCCGGGTAACTTCTTTTTCTGGCTGAAGGTCCTCTAACATTCCGCCACATCCGGCCTCAATTCCTCTCGTGAGGATCTCGTCAAGCTCATTCCTGTAGCTGGATTCGAAAAACTCAACAACCAAAGGGTTAATCACACTAACTGAATATATGGCAGAAGCATCATCAGGGTGTTTCATAACATCATAAATGTTAAAGTTAATGACCTTTCCATCAAATTTCATTGTAAGAGTTCCTTCGGATACATTTATCTTTGTTTGGGCGGTGTTCAAGAACGACCTCCCTAACAAGATAGACATAGTAACCGAAGTACTCCCATTCATATCGAGCACATAAAAATCAGCAGGAAAGATAAGATCACCAACTTGCACTAAGACATCCTCAATTACCCCATCGGGGTTTGTACTACTACGATCAGCTAACAAAATTTCAATATTAGTCTCTTTCAATGGCCCAATATTCAAAGCAGCAAAAACAGCACGAGGAATGACATTTATGGATGCTCCTAGATCCAGCAAAGCTTGAGCAATTCTAATATTCCCAATCCTACAAGGGATAGTAAACGTACCTGGGTCCTTAAGCTTTTCTGGAAGCCTCTTTTGGAATAGTGCGATACGTTCTCCCCCATCACTACTCTCTCATTCCCTTCAATTTGTGCTTGTTGGTGCAAAGCTCCTTAAGAAATTTAACATATCTCGGGATTTGAACTATTGCATCTAGTAGCGGAATATTGATTTTAACCTTTCGTAAAACGTCAAGAACCTGCTTCTCCTTGTCTACTTTTGCTGCTCGTTCAAACCTGGAAGGAAAAGGTAGAATATTAGTGTTAATGGGCTTTGGAATTGGGGCACTAACCTTTTTATCACTTAATTTCAGATTCTGGTCCACACTGGACGACCCAGTGTCAGCCTGTTTCAAATTCTCTTCTTCTTTTTCAACAATCGGGGTCGACGAAACGGGCTTTTCAACCTCCTCCAGCTATTTTCCACTCCTCAACGTGATAGCGTTCACATTCCTAGGGTTGACTTCAGTTTGGAAGGGCAGTTTCCCACTAGATTGGGCCTCCAATTTGCCAACGGTGGTGGCAAGCTGACTCATTTGCATTTCCAGGTTCTTTATCGTAGAGGTGGTGTTCTGCTGGAACTGCAAGGATTGGGTAGTAAGCATCTTGATCAACTCCTCCGTGGATTTTTCCGAGTTCTCCACGGGTGGGCTTACTTGAAATTGCCCTCTCTACTGATGTGGTGACCAGTTGTTACCACTTGGTTGAGTACTCTGCTGGTTCCCATATCTAAGGTTAGGATGCTCTCTCCAACCTGGGTTGTACGTGTTCGAGAAGGGGTCAAACTTTCGCCCTTGGAAGTTCCCAACAGCGTTAGCATGCTCCTCATTCTTGTTCGTAGCCTGGGTTGGAGTTCCACCTGTAGCAAGTTGTCTCACAAAAGCAATTAGTTCAGTCAGTTTATCACAAATGGCAGACTCACTTACCATTTGTACCAAGTTCACTGGGGTATCATGATGGCTGAACTGCTGAGTGTTAGCCGCCATATTTGAAATGAGTTCCCAAGCTTGCGTTGGGGTCTTATCAGTGAGAGCCCCTCCACTCGCTGCATCAATCAGGCTACGATCAGTGAGGGTCAACCCCTCATAGAAATACTGGATCAGAAGCTGCTTGGTGATTTGATATTGTGGGCAGCTCGCCACTAGCTTCTTGAACCGCTCCCAATACTCGTAAAGAGTCTCTCCTTTAGCTTGCTTTGCCCCACAAATTTCTTTGTGTAGGCTCGCCACCCTAGAGGCTGGGAAGTATTTCTGCAAGAATAATCGCTCCATCTCGGCCCAAGTAGTGACCGATGCGGAAAGCAAATAGTATAGCCATTCCTTTGCTGAATCCTTCACGGAGAATGAGAAGGTCTTCAACTTAATTAGCTCCTCTGTCATATCCTTAGGTCTCATGTGCGAGTAGACGACATGAAACTCCTTCAAGAAGTTGTGTGGGTCCTCACTTGCACGACCATGAAAACAGGCAATAAGTGAATTAAACCAAATTTAAGTTCGAAATCATTACCCTCAGTAGGGTAAACTATGCACAATGGCTGCTGTGAGAGCTGGGGGTTCGCCAATTGTTTCAGAGTTTGCTCGGCTGCCATATCTTCTCCCTCGGATTCGGATTCGCTGAAGTCACACTCAGTAGGAAAAGGTAGCAACTCAAAAGCTCTCCTAGCTTCTTTAGCTTGGTTCCTCAAGACTCGATCTATCCTTGTTATCTCAGGGTAAAACAAAAGATCTTTGCTTCCCTTCAAACGAGTGATCATAAACTGAAAAGAGTCCTGAGAAAAGCAGAAAGAAAACGTGAAACTTAATAAAGAAACAAGAAAGAAAAACTAACACAAAAATTACTAAAAATCTTGCTGGTACAGTGACACTGGGCTGTCCAGTGTCAGTATTGCGAAAATTATTAGCAACTGACAAAATTACGAACGGGGGTGACATGAATTAATAAAACACAAACTAAGACACACAAAGACTAAAAAAATATAACAAGAACTAAAGCCTCTAAAATTCACACGTACTGAGCACAAAAATAATTTCACCGTTCCCCGGCAACGGTGCCAAAATTTGGATCGCGCTGTCGAGGCGCGCCAAATTAGAATAAATATGTAACCCTGGTTTACTCTACTATTTTGTAGCAGTGGTAAATAGGGGTCGATCCACGGGGAACGTGGAAACCAAATTATGTAGTACGAATGAATTAATAGAGACACTAAATAAATAAACACGGAGGGGGGTTGGATTGATTTTGTTGACTATTAAACTACTAAAAATTGAAATTAGAATTAAAATAAACAAAAAAATTTCACACAACTAGAATTCAATTAACTAAACGATTCCAATTCACGGTTCAATCTCCACTTGGTTTTGACTATGCTACCCAAACGTATTATTCGCTCAACTTATTTCACAGATTAATGACCCTCGACAAACAACAAGCTCTGTTTATCAGTTTTATTCCTTAATAATATTCAATTAAAACAAGCTCTCCAACAAACCTTTCTAACCAAACAGTTTAGATACACTCTTAGATTTAATTTGGTAGAAGCATTAAGTCCTAGAATAAAGATCAAATAAATTCCCAAATACGCAAGCTCGGTTCGAAAGAATTCGATTTATATCACCCTAGCAAAATACTAGTAGCTACTTATTGGCATAAAATTACAAAAATTACAGATTACAACCTACGCACTAGCAAACATGCATGGATTAATTAACCTAGGTGGCCAATCCAAATTAATTAAACACACAATTAAGCAATGAAAATAGATGATATAAATAATCCGCTTAATAAGTCTCACGAATAAAACAGGTTCAAATAACAATCATCAAAACACAAGTATCAAAATCCCCGGAATTGGAATATGGGTCTTAGCCTTCCATAGGCTTAAAAGAAATAAAGCCTGAACGTATAAATAAAACTAAATGTTGGTCCCTGTACAAGACTGAGGAATACGTGTATGGGGGGGGGGGGGATACACGTATACCAATTTTTCAATTTAAACCTTACTGAGTCCCCTTTACTCAGAGTGATAAAGAACTAAGGACTGATAATACACCCACTGACTACACTTAGTGCGGGTCAGTTGGCTAACTATCAATTCAAGTTCAGTGCAAAAATGCGTGAGCCCTGATAGTTTAAAGTCTTGTTTAGCTTGCTTTCTGAAAACTTGATTACTTCAACTCTGAATAGTGATTAGTAGGGTAGTGCTCTTTTTGCAAATCAGGCTGATTGATTCAAGCGTGATAAAACAAATGCTATGAATGAACAGGTAATATGGCAGGTATGCACAATATCAAAGAAATAAGAACACAGGGAGTTTAACGTGGTTCAGAGACTCAAGCTCCTACGTCCACGGCCTGATTTAATAGTAAATCCACTCAAGGGATTCTTGTTTTTAACGTGCTAAGGTGCACCAAGATCAGCTACCTCACTGATCTATACGAACTTCCTTACTAACTCACTAACTTAACTTACTTCCAACAAACCCAACTTAGGGTTTTGGTTTCAGTTTGGATTCCAACTAATGTTGAGATTATCCTTACAAGGCAAGGCTATGCTAAGGATTGGATAATCTCTCTAGGCTTATGATAATGCTATTACGCTTGTGGAATACAAAATAACTCTCAATGACTAAGAAACACTAGGGAAATTTAGATGGTTTCGAGTGCTTCTTCTAAGGACTGAATGCTTTGAATGCTTGAGAGTTTGAGTAATTTCTGGCTTGGAAATTTCCCGTAACCTTGAATGGGTTCAAGGCCTTCTGTATTTATAGATGATTTGAAAAACTATCCGTTGGAGAGATAGCCTTGATAGCCATCTGCGTAAAGATCTTCAAATGGACATATCTTCATGTAGCAGTCGTCCTTGCATGGAATTAGGTAGTTGCATTAAATGCACATCTAATGCTTGCCCGTTTAATATGCAGTCTGAAGTCAGTCTTCATGTCAGGTTCTGTACATGCGTGTCCTTCCCGGATTGGTCCACGTCATCAGGTTGGTGAGAATGTCAGAACTTATTCCTAGGCTTCAGGCTTGTCTTATTAAGTTCTTTTTGTCTCGAGCACAACAGTCTTGACTTGACGCTGACATTCCTTTTGCAATGCTTGGCCTTACTCCAAGTCTTCCCATAACCTCAGTATCATCCTGTTCCCTTCAGGACTGAGTAGTAATGACTTCAGAGTCATACTCTTCATCACTGACACTTACTCAGCCAGCTTAGGAGACTGCCATAAGCTCAGGATGGTATTCTTCGTCTTCAGGCTCTGAGTCTTGATTGTCATCAGCAAGTGCTCCTCTTACTGAGTACCTGTGAAGTGTAAAAAGACTAAGTATAAATTCAAACCAAGACTAGCCTGACAAACAAATGCAAGCATCTTTTCAGGGGCTTTGGGATCTAATCAAAACTGACATTGTCCCAACAATTTCCCCATTTTTGATGATTCCAAAACACTTAAAAGATCCTCAAAACACTTAGAAGAAATATAAAGTCCTATCTATAAGATAAGTCAGTGTTAGAGCAGTTCTTGATAAAGTACAAAATTTAAACAGCAGCCAAAAAGACAATGAGTTTTTTGTCTGTGGGCAAAAGTAATAGATTTCATTGATTGATGTGGAATTGGTTACAATGAATCCTATCTATTACAAAGAAGCTGCGAACACCTAGACTAGTCTCATCTCAGGTTCAAGTCCATATCCTGCATAGACTCTTGCCTTTAGCTCGTCAACTCTGCTAGGTTGATTCACGTACCCTTCAGCCTTGGCAATCTTCAAGACTTCCATCATAATGGCCTTAGTATTGTGCTTCTGAGTTCCAGGAACTAAGGGAGGAGCTCGAATCGTGAACTCAGGAGCCTTCACTTGGACTTGAGCTGCTTCAGCCTCCTCCAAGATCTTCTGGATCAACTCAGGATGATTGTCCATCATGTAGTCAGTGAAGTGGGCATTGATATCGTCAGTGTCGCCCCATTTCTTCACAACATACCACAACTTCACAAACTCATCCTTCGCATCAGCCCATAACTCCTTTAATGCCTCTGAGATGAACTCGTCGACATAAGTTTCCCTTGATCCTAATTCCGGCCTTCTGACTTGAAGAATTGTTGACTTCCTTGCTGTTGGCTTCTTTCTGCACTTCCTAGGCTCAGGCTTCGCCTTCCTCCTCCTAAGCAGACTGATCACTGCATCATCGAGTTCCCTTTGTTGAAGCTCAATGATATCAGTCAGCTTTTCAACCTTCTTCTCCAGGATGCGCATTTTCTCTTTTTGTGTAATCTCAGCTCTGCGCACAGCCTCAGTTTTCTCAGAAGGTGCTCCCCTCGCCTCAGCGCATAACTCCGCCACCGTCTCTGCAGAGTAAGTGATGGGGTTCTTCCTTGTGCTCATTGGAGAAGACCTCTGAACTGGCTCAGGTTGCTTTGAAGGTTCATCAGCCCTTGCCTTCTTCACTGCCTCAGCCCTCAGCCTTGCAGCAACCTCCCCATCTTCCTTCTCAGCTGCCGCCAACCTTGCTGACTTCCTCACCCTCAGCACGTTCCCTTCAGGATTGGCTTCAAGATCAGTTTGAATTGTTTCGCCTTGGTTGACTGCCTCCGATGCCTCAGGGCGGGATCTTTTCTTCTTCTTTTCCCCCTTTTTGACATCATCATTGGCCTCGGACGGGAATGCATCAGATCCGCTGTTGATTACGAAGGAGGCTAGGGATTGTACTTCAGTGATTCCCTCCTTCAGCAATTCAACTCCCGTTGCGATTCCAGTACCTGCATAAGACACAGAACTGGTGGCAGTTTTCACCTTCTTCTCAAAGACCTCCATGGAAAGCTAGAGTCTTTGTTCAGCTTTCTCGATCCTCTCCTCCACCTTGGCGGATTGATCATTTGCTTGGGTCAGCCCCTCAGCAATTGACTTTGACGTCTGAGCAATTCTTTCTGACTCCAGCTCAATTTTGGATGCTGAGTCAGCAACGGCCTGAGTGAATAGTGCTCCAGCCTGAGCTGCAAGCTTCTCCACCGCCTGAGTGAGTTCTTCCTTCCTTTGCTCATCCTTCTCAGCCAGCTGCCTCAAGGTTTGCCTTAGCATTTTCTTTGTACGCTTCCTCTCGTTCCTCACTGACTTGGCCATGTCAGTCATCGTCCTCTTGAGCAAAATCAACTCCCTATTTGCAAGGGTGTTGTATGCTGACTTTGTCCACCTGATGTGTTTCGCCAGGGCCTTGGCATCTTCATCTTTCTCAGCTCGTAGCCTCATCACTTCCTCCTGAAGTTCAGCTAGATTTTCAGTGGTTTTCTCCTTCTTTACCTCCACAATGGAAGTGAACTCAGCGCGTCCGACCCCGGTTATAACAACATCTTCTTCCTCAATAACGGCCTCCTCAGTGATTGGCTGTTTTCCCTTGTCAGCCCCTGCAACATCAGTCCCCACTTCAGGGTGCACTGAAGGCAGTTGTTGAGTGGTCGTGGCCGCCAGCGCAGGCTCAGCCATGCCATCTCGAACCTTAGGAACAAGTCCTTCGGAACTGGGAGTCTCCTTCAACGCCTCAACATCTTTCTCCCTTGTCTCAGGGCAGGGAATCCCGTCACCGACAGATGTCTCATCGACGGCTGAGATGTTCACAACATCCTCAGCCACTGGTCCACCCTTGGCACCAGTGTCTTTTGCACCTTCCCCCTGAGCCTGAGACTCAGGGATCATACCATCAACTTCCCTTGCCGTCTCCTCCACGGCTTTCTCCAGTGCTTCTCCTTGAGCCTCATCACCATCCTCATCCTCCCTATCCTTCTCACCATCAGAAAGGATGTCGGCCTTGCTCTTGGACATCATGTCATTGACAAGCTTCTTCAGGTTTTCAAAATTCAGCAGTTGAAGCCAGCTTGTCAGTCCAAAGAAAGAGCATAATCGTGCCTCATCCGTCTCCCAGTGCTCCCATCCACGAGCATCTACCAACAAATGCTGCTCTTGTATGTTGGATTGCTTGAACTCCAACCAGACTTTGAGCTCAATGACATTCGCAGCAAGCTCCCCATACTTGGTCAGCCCCGGCCAGTACTTGGAGGCCCATTCAGTAGCGTTCCCCCTTAGGGTATTCTCCAGAATGCCTCCGGCCATATGCTCATCCAACTCTTCCTCCTCCATTTCGAAGAAGTCATCCTCTTCAGTTGGAAGGGTCTTAGGGCAGTCTTTTGGGTTGGGGTAAGTGGAGAAATCTTTAGGGTTGGGGATGGTGGTATCTGAGGGTTGGTCAGACCTTTTAGGTGATGGCACTGACTCTGAGATGTTTGGCTCTGAGGTGTTTGGTGATTGGGTGGGTTGTGGTGAGAGGTCAGGGTTGGTTTGGGGTTGGGGGTCAGGGTGAGTGGAGGATGTATGGGCTACTATCTCAGGCTGCAACAACTCAGCCGTCTCGATAGACTGTCTCACCTCCTCCAAGTCAGAGGCTCTAGGAGAGCTTGACTTCTTCCTCTCTGTGATCTCAGGAAGACTCTTAGCTGGGGACTTTTTGGGTCCCTTCCTAAGTCTTTTGTAGGGCCTCTTCCCTTGATCCTTACTGACGTCATCGTTAGTTCCCTCAGCCTCAGAAACGGCCATCTTGGGATTTGACTAAGTCCCTGAACTCATGCTCTTCCCTGACAGCACAATCTTCACCCTCTTCTTCTCAACTTTCTCCACCACAGGCTGCGCCTCCTCCTTCTCAGGCTCCACAGCCTCCTCAGTCTCCTCCCTCCTCTCGAAGAGCTCATCTACCTGCTCGATGAGACTGGTAGCCACCTTTTTAGCCTTACCAGCTGACTTTTTGGCCTGACCCTTAGCCTTGGCATTGGGATTAGTCAGCCCTAGTACCGCGTAGGTATCACTCAGTGAGGTGAACATCACCCTTTTGGAAGATAGGTTGTCCTCCAAGTCGAACGTGTACCCATGGCAGGCTTGGGCAATCAGGATTGACAGACGCGTGCCAAAGGGCAGGATAGTTTTGACAGAGATGTGTTTCTTATCGTCGTCCTTCTTAAGCTTGTCCAGCGCTGCCTGACTGATTTGATCAAGGAAGAACTGCTCCCAGTTGGCTTCCACTCCGTCCACGATTGCTCCCATGATCCTTAGCTTGGGCAAGCTCAACTGTTCATGTAAGCCAGTAGACCCCATGACTACCTTGGATACGAGATCCACAAGAGCCCTGTACTCCGGCTTCAGGGTGTTCTTGTTCTGACGGGCTTTAAACTCGCCTGACCCCGTCTTAGTCCACTTAGCAAGGAATTCTCCTTCTCCGTTCTCCTTGTACACCTTGGGGTTCACGCCTGATGATGGCAGGATGAAGACCTCTCTCACTGCTCTCCTAAGATCGATCTCCACCTCCGTCGGTTCATAGAATGGCTTGCCATCAACGTCATTCTCTCCGGTGGGCTTTAGAGCAGTCACCCGTGTGAACAACTCTCCCCTCCTAATGAAAAGGTTAAAGTAGGCTCCAATCACTGCTTTGGGTAGCACGGAGATGGGTCGTGTGGTGAAATATATCTCAAGACTGGCTCCGGAAATCCAGTTAAAAACTGGGCGAATTTCCTCCACATTCAAGCAAACGCCGTCCATGGAGATGACTTGCTCCATGTGCACAAGCTTGTTGTTGACGACATCATCGATGCCGTCTGTGGACCATGTTGACTTGAGGAACGCCATTGATCGAGAGTAAAGGTTTGAAGAAATGAAACTGAAATTGAGTGCTTGAGCAAGAGAATACTCAGTGTGCAAGTGCTTTAGTGTTTGCGTAAAAACCTCAAAGGCATTCTTTGATTGATAAGATTGAATCAGTTACTCAGACGTGGGGTTGAGATTAATTCCTGAATTTGAAAGGTTTTGAAAAGAAGGGCCAGGATTAATATCAACATCAATCATTTACCCACGTCAGTCATATTCCGTATAAAACGGACACATATACGAAAAAGTAACTGAGGCATTAAATGCTCCGTTGTGCGTGGGTTTAAATATGAAAAGGCGCACTTTTAATGAAAACATAATGCATTTAATAAAGATTTTTAGGACGAAGGACTCAAAGAGACGCTTGAAATTCACTAAGATCAGGATAGAACTCATACATGTCAGAGAGACATTGTAGCACCCTGATACCTCGTTGAGTAGAGTCTGACTGAGTTCCCCCTAGACCCTACACTGACTGCTCTCCCGGATCTAAGAGTCCTAACTCCACTGACAGTTCCATAAATCTTGCTTCAGCCAGAGGCTTAGTCAAGATGTCAGCTCTTTGCCTGTCATTGTGAATTTTCTCCATCCTAATGTCCTTCTTCTCCACATGATCTCGAATGAAGTGGTGTCTAATATCCACATGCTTGCACCTTGTGTGAAGCACTGGGTTCTGAGTAATTGCTATTGCACTATTGTTGTCACAATAGATTGGAACCTCATTTGCAAACACTTGATAGTCTCTCAAATGTTGCCTCAACCACAAAATCTGAGCACAACAACTACCTGCAGCCATATACTCAGCCTCAGTTGTGGATGTCGCCACTGAATTCTGCTTCTTGCTAAACCAAGAGATCAACTTGCTCCCCAAAAACTGACATGTCCCTGAGGTTGATTTCCTATCAATCCTACAACCTCCATAATCTGCATCTGAATAACATGTCAGTTCTAAGTTGTCATATGAAGGATATCATAGTCCCAGATTGACTGTCCTTTTCAAATACTTAAGTATCCTCTTAGCAGCCTCCAAATGACTTTTCTTGGGATCAGACTGATACCTAGCACACACTCCAACTGCAAACGTGATGTTAGGCCTACTTGCAGTCAGTTACAACAAAGAACCAATTAACACTCGATACTCAGTCTTATATTTACTGAAGTCCCTTTAGTGTCAGGATCCATCTTCCAGTCTGTATTCATGGGGATCCTAGCTGGATTGCTATTCTGAACACCATATTTCTGAATCAAGTCTCTTGTATACTTGGCCTGATTGATGAATATACCTTGATCAGTCTGCTTAACCTGCAATCCTAAGAAGAAGTTTATCTCTCCCATCATAGACATCTCAAATTCACCAGTCATCAACTTAGAGAATTTCTCACAGAGCTGATGATTGGGTGATCCAAATATTATGTCATCCACATAAATTTGGACCAAGAGAATGTCATCACCTTCAGTGATCCTGAACAATGTCCTATCCACGGTTCCCTTCTTGAACCCATGGTCAGTCAGAAATTGAGAGAGGGTATCATACCAAGCTCTTGGTGCTTTCTTAAGTCCATATAGTGCTTTCTTCAAATTGTATACTCTATCTCCAACCTCAAACCCAGGAGGTTGTTCAACATATACCTCTTCATTGAGTATCCCATTCAGGAAGACACTCTTGACATTCATTTGATACATCTTGAACTTCTTATATGTTGCATAAGCAAGGAACAACATGATTGCTTCCAACCTAGCTACTGGAGTAAAAGTCTCATCATAATCTATTCCTTCAGACTGACAATATCCCTTTGCAACCAGTCTAGCATTATTCCTTACTACAACACCATTCTCATCCTTCTTGTTCTTATAGACCCACTTAGTACCAATTACACCTTGATGCCTAGGTCTATCCACCAGTTCCCAAACCTGATTTCTTGTGAACTGATTCAACTCCTCTTGCATGACAATGATCCAGTTCGAGTCAGTGAGAGCTTCTTCAATGTTCTGAGGCTCTTGCTCAGAGAGAAAGCAGCAGAACAATGCACTCTCACCATGGAACCGTCTGGTCCTGACTCCCTCAGTTGGATCACCAATGACTTGGTCAATGGGATGACTTTCTATCCAAGTCCTCTTGCTTGGAGTTGTTCCTGAAGTACCTGCAATGTTAGTGTCTACAGGCTCATCAAATTCAGGAAATTGAACAGAAGGGGATGATCCTGAGTCTATACCAAAGGGATTAACCAACTCAATGTCAGGGACATTGATTTCCTCTTGATGAGGTGACTCATGAACCGTCTCAGCTGGGACAGCATCTTCATAGACGTTACTTACCTCAGGTTGAGCCTGTTCCTCAGTCTGAGGCTCAACTAACCCTGATGCGCTGGGCTTGGGAATGGCTCTTGAGTCATCTTCCTGATCGTCGCCATCATCCCATCTTGGAATTGGCACAGATTTGACCTTTGGATCAGGTTGTTTTTTTAAGCCTTGTCACACTCCTTGTGACTTCCTCAGTGTCAGGGTTCAACACTCTTGCCCTGGACTCAGTGACAGATTCATCAAACACAACATGTGGTGATTCTTCCACAACAAGGGTCCTACAGTTGTAAACCCTGAAGACTTTACTAACTTCAGAATATCCTAAAAATATTCCTTCGTCAGATTTTCCATCAAAGGCTTTCAACTGGGTCTTCCCATTGTTGAGGATGAAGCACTTGCAACCAAATATATGGAAATTAGAAATACGAGGTTTCCTTTTATTCCAAGTCTCATATGGGGTCTGTGCATGTTGTTTGTTCAGCATGGATCTATTCTGAGTGTAGCACGCCGTGTTGATTGCCTCAGCCCAGAATATCTTAGGCAATCCTGACTCAGCCAGCATGGTCCTCGCAGCTTCCTTCAGTGTCCTGTTTCTTCTTTCAGCGACACCATTTTGTTGTGGGGTTATAGCTGCAGAAGTCTCATGAGCTATACCAAGTTCATTACAAAAGTCAGAAATATATGAGTTTATAAATTCAGTGCCCTTGTCAGATCTGATCTTAGTAATGGACTGATTCTTCTCATTGCTGAGTCTCCTGAGCAACTCTGGAAGCTTCACCTGTGTTTCCTTCTTATTTAACAAGAAAATGACCCAAGTATATCTAGAATAATCATCAATAACCACAAGGGTGTATTTCCTACCATTCATACTCACAGGTGCTACAGGCTCAAATAGGTCCATGTGCAAGAGCTGAAGAATTCTGTCAGTGGAATGAGAAACCTTCTCTTTAAATGATGCTCTGACCTGCTTCCCTTCCTGACAGGCTTTGCACATATGATCTTTGCTAAAAACTTCATTAGGTAGACCATCAACAAGTGATTATCTAGAAATTTTATTAAGAATCTTAAAATTCAGGTGGCTTAATCTTTTATGTCATAACCAACTGAGCTATAAGGAGCTTTTAGCAACAAAACAAGTATTAGGAATAGTGCTGCTCCAGTCAGCGAGATAAATGTTACCTTTCCTGATACCTGATAGAAGCACTTGTGTTGATTTGTCCTTGACTGAACATTTATTCGATGAGTACTCAACACTGAAACCTTTGTCACAGAATTGGCTTACTGACAACATGTTATGCTTCAGTCCTTCCACAAAGGACACATTTTCCACTCTGACTGTACCTATTGTTAAAACACCAAAACCTTTAGTAACACCTTTTGAGTTATCACCAAAGGTTACCTGTGGACCCTCTTTAGCTTAAAACTCTTGGAGAAGACTCTTCATTCCGGTCATATGCCTTGAGCAACCACTGTCTAGGTACCAAACAGCTTTAGTTGAGTCTTCTCTCCTCTTGTTGTGATCCACAACCGCCTGCAAACAAGTCAGGCCTTAGGTACCCATTGGGTGTTGGGTCCTATAGTGTCAGCTGTACCCTTTGGGATCTAGACTTGATTAACAACCCTGATTGCCTCAGAGTGGTAACTCTGTCTCTCTGAAACATCAACATACACAACTTTCTTCTTCTTTGCCTGAGAGGAAGATGGTGTATGAGTGCTAGACTTAGGCTTCACAGGAGCCTGAGTGGGTGCCTTTTGGGCTGGCTTCCTGTTCTTCCTAGGTCTGGGTGCAGCAGGTCTTGGGCCTTGTTCTTGATAAGGACCCTGTGTTCTATTCCCCCTAGGCAAATGAGGGAATGGAAAATAGTTAAATGCCTCAGGATGCCAAAACCATGGGGGTATCATCATGTTTGGCCTTCCCTGTTGGTATTGCCAAGCATGATGGTACCCTCGTTGATCAGTCTGAGGACTCTTGGTCTGAGTCTTCCTTTGCTTCCGCTGAGGCTTTCTCTGGCCTGAGCTCTCAGGGACCTCTTTTGGTTGCTTTGCCTTTCCCTTGGGTTTTGGCTTAGCTACCTTAGGGGCAACCCTGACTGAGTCAACAGTTTCCTTGCCCTTATCAGTTTGACGGGCCTGAAGTACAACCTTAGGTGCACTCTGGCCTGCCTGAACAAATACCCTCTCAGTGTTGCTCCCTGAAGCAACATGAGATTGACCTTGTGAGGATTTCTTAGGAACATATCCAAGTCCCTTTTTCTCGTTCCCAAGCATCTGGCTGCTATTTATTTCCTCTCTAGCCACTGAGGATTTATTCATTGCTGCAACCTTCCGCTTGAGTGAGTCCTCACTCTTTTTCAGGATTTCATGTCTGGCATAGAGGTCATCGAACTTACTTTTAAGTATTTTCAGTTCTTCCTTCCTGACCAGCTCTTCCTCAGCCAATACCTTCAGAATTTTCTCTCTTGGGAGACGTTCAACATTGATTAAATCAATTTCCTGAGTTAGTCTCACAATCTGAGTTGGCTCTTTAAGATCAGACTGAGTGAGCTGATCATTCAGGTTCTGAACCTTAGTACTCAATTTTTGGTTCTCCTCTACCAAAAAGACATTAGTCTCCTGCACCCGGGAGAAATCAACCATCAATTGATCCAGGCAGATCTGAAGGTTCATTTCTCTGGTTGACTCTGAGCTAAGCTCAGGATTTTGACCAGTGTAAGAAGCACAAACAGAGTTAGATGTTACCTCAGGCCCATCCCTAGCCATCAGGCAGACATCATCGTACTCGTCGTCTGAGAAGAGTTCAGGTGACCTTTCCTCAGGACCATCTGAATCAGTTGCATCATCAGCGAGCATGGCTCATCGGTCTGCAAATCTCTGATCCCTCTTGGCTCTCCTGTCCTCTCTTTCCCTCGCACTCAGCTCCGGGCAATCATACTGGTAGTGCCCGCTCTTGTTACAGTTGTAACATGTTGCTTGCTCATCTCCTCTTTCTTTCCTTGGTTCAGGGTTCCTCCTTGAGTCAGGTTCCCTTGGTCTTGATGAGCTTTCAGCCTTTGCTGGGTATCTATCATCGCGAGTACGTCTCTGTTCGTCTCTCCTTTCAGGCTTTGGTTCAGAATATCTTCTTTCATCACCACGTTCTCTTCTTTGGTCAGTATTTCTTCTCTCCTCATATCTCCTTGAGCTTTGGTGGGTTCCTTCAGGTTTCCTGTCACGTGAGTCCTGATAAAATTTCTTATAACGACCAAACCTGGAATTGAGCTTGTCAAAGCGTCTGGCCATCAGGCTGTACTCCTCAGCAAGTTCTTCCTTGCTCATCTCCATCAGTGACTTTGATGAAGATTTTGATGAGGGCTCAACAGATTCAGTCCTGGCCTTGAATGCCACACTTTTCTCAGGATTTTTCTCTTTCTCTTCCTCTTCTGCCTGTACTTTCTTCTTTCTCTTGTTTAGATCAAATTCCAGTGCTTTGAGCTCTGAAAAAAGTAAAGCAGAAGTTATGTTACTCATATCCTGAGTGTTCTTTAGCATAATTACACTGTTATCCCATCTCTCAGGAAGGGCATTCAGGATCTTCGAAGCAACATCTCTCTTAGGGACATCCTTGTCCAGCATCACCAACTCATTCATCAACTTGATGAATCTTGACTCCATCTGATCTATGCTTTCGTCAGGCAGCATATCGAACGCCTTAAATTTCTGAATGGCAATGTTTCTCTTGTTCTCCTTGATCTTCTCAGATCCCTCACACATCCTTGTTAGCTCATCCCACACCTCATTTGCCGTCTTTAGGTTCATCAGCCTGGCTGACTCCTCGAAGGGCACCGTATGCAAAATGATGTTTCTGGCAACGTTGTCCAGTCCTACTATCTTGATTTCATCGTTGGTCATGTCTTTCCTTTCTTTCGGAACCTGTACACCAATCTCAAGATGCTCATATCCCAGTCCCCTGACATTAGGGATAGTGATCTTGATCGGTCCCTCACTGAGTACATCTGGTCATGGATAGCAATAAGATGTGCTTCTAATCTGAACTTCCAATAAATAAAGTTAGAGACAGAGAATTCAGGCAGCGAGGCCTCAAGTCTCCTTGAAGTCATGATTATGTGAAGCAAGTTTTAGAAAAAGCAAACTCAGATCTGTTCAGCGACCACCAACAGTTTCTCCTCTGAAACTATTAGTACTCAAAGTCAGTGGTGTTTTGAACCACTGCTTTGATACCACTTGTTGGTCCCGGTACAAGACTGAGGAATACGTGTATGGGGGGGAGGGGGAATACACATATACCAATTTTTCAATTTAAACCTTACTGAGTCCCCTTTACTCAGAGTGATAAAGAACTAAGGACTGATAATACACCCACTGTCTACACTTAGTGCGGGTCAGTTGGCTAACTATCAATTCAAGTTCAGTGCGGAAATGCGTGAGCCCTGATAGTTTAAAGTCTTGTTTAGCTTGCTTTCGGAAAACTTGATTACTTCAACTCTGAATAGTGATTAGTAGGGCAGTGCTCTTTTTGCAGATTAGGCTGATTGATTCAAGCCTGATAAAACAAATGCTATGAATGAACAGGTAATATAGCAGGTATGCACAATATCAAAGCAATAAGAACACCGGGAGTTTAACGTGGTTCAGAGACTTAAACTCCTACGTCCACGGCCTGATTTAACAGGAAATCCACTAAAGGGATTCTTATTTTTAACGTGCCAAGGTGCACCAAGATCAGCTACCTCACTGATCTATACGAACTTCCTTACTAACTCACTAACTTAACTTACTTCCAACAAACCTAACTTAGGGTTTTGGTTTCAGTTTGGATTCCAACTAATGTTGAGATTATCCTTACAAGGCAAGGCTATGCTAAGGATTGGATAATCTCTCTAGGCTTATGATAATGCTATTACGCTTGTGGAATACAAAATAACTCTCAATGACTAAGAAACACTTGGGAAATTTAGATGGCTTCGAGTGCTTCTTCTAAGGACTGAATGCTTTGAATGCTTGAGAGTTTGAGTAATTTCTGGCTTGGAAATTTCCCGTAACCTTGAATGGGTTCAAGGCCTTCTGTATTTATAGATGATTTGAAAAACTATCCGTTGGAGAGATAGCCTTCATAGTCATCTGTGTAAAGATCTTCAAACTGACATATCTTCATGCAGCAGCCGTCCTTGCATGGAATTAGGTAGTTGCATTAAATGCACATTTAATGCTTGCCCGTTGAATATGCAGTCTGAAGTCAGTCTTCATGTCAGGTTCCGTACATGCGTGTCCTTCCCGGATTGGTCCACGTCATCAGGTTGGTGAGAATGTCAGAACTTATTCCTTGGCTTCAGGCTTGTCTTATTAAGTTCTTTTTGTCTCGAGCACAACGGTCTTGACCTGACGCTGACATTCCTTTTGCATTGCTTGGCCTTACTCCAAGTCTTCCCATAACCTCAGTATCATCCTGTTCCCTTCAGGACTGAGTAGTAATGACCTCAGGGTCATACTCTTCATCACTGACACTTACTCAGCCAGCTTAGGAGACTGCCATAAGCTCAGGATGGTATTCTTCGTCTTCAGGCTCTGAGTCTTGATTTTCATCAGCAAGTGCTCCTCTTACTGAGTACCTGTGAAGTGTAAAAAGACTAAGTATAAATTCAAACCAAGACTAGCCTGACAAACAAATGCAAGCATCTTTTCAGGGCTTTGGGGATCTAATCAAAACTGACATTGTCCCAACACTAAAGAAACAAACTTTTAAGAGATAGCGATGCTTCACGTTGACAACTTATTCACGAACTAGAGATGGCTCCTTGCATGCATGTGCGGTCAATGTCGGCGGGATGCGTACGTGGTGGGAGTATGGTGGATGTATGTGTGTGTTTTTTTTCTGGTCACCAGCTTGCTTTGTATATATATACTCACGTCCTAGGGCTGCCACTTATTTTCCATAATTAAGTTTCTTCTCACAAAGTGGGTCGGAGTGTCACGACCCTCCCTTTTCTTTCGAACCAAGTAAATCCTCGTAGTAATTTGTAAAGAAAATCTCCCAGCTTTGGTAAGTAGATATCCTCCGGATCTTTTTTAATTGGCCTTCCTCTTCAACCACTTTCTTTCCATCAACTCTCGTAACCTTTTCCTAGATTACAATAAAAGAAAATCCTTATCAATCCAAAAATTAACAAGATAAAAATAAATGTGGGTTTTATCAATTCAAAAATACAAAAGTGACAAATTTCAATATAGTTGAGTGCAATAAATTAGTAAATTACACTCAAATCAATTAAAATTATGTATAGATTCACACTTATCATTATTCATATTAAAATGACTAAAACATGATATTTTATGTGCTTAATGATATTACCAAATTAATCATAAAAATATCACAAGAGTTTTTATTTCATATTGTGTTTGTTGTTTAGAGATGTTTCAAACAAATTAAGAAAATTATTAGATAATAGTAATAAGTATTATGTGTAATGTGATATTTTAATTCTTTTATTTACATATATAGACATTTAATGCATATTATTACGAATAAATAGGATACAATTGTAATATGATATTTAATTTTCACAAGTACAAAATGATAATTATTTTATCTTAAGATATCTTCTCTAGCATTTTTAATAAATGTACCCAGGGTTGGGGGCCCTAGGGACGAGAGCTTCGCCACTTGCTACAATTTTTAATATATGTACATGATATAATATTATTTAATTTTAAATAACGTATGTACATCTAATTTAAATGGTAGAAAATATATTATGTAATAAAAAATTGATGCGCAAGGTGTAAAACTGATTCTAATTTACTAGATATGTACGACAAATATAATCATGTTTTGAATTTTACAAAAAACAATATAACATGAAATTCTGAATTTTACCTATAACACTAATAATATACTCTTATTCATTGAATAAAAAAACAATAATGATTAAATATGTATAGAGTAAAATTGGTTTATACATAAATCATTGAAGGGTATTAGTTGATTTCACTAAAGAGTATTAGTAAAAACAAACTAATTAATACTCTTTAGTGAAAATAATTCATACTTTTCCGTAAAAACAATCATATCTTTCAGTGAAAACAACTAATATTCTTTAATTGTACATGTATGAATCATTTTCACTCTATACTTTATCACGATAATTTTATATTGGGGTCATTAAATGGGGGTATTTTAAATAATATACACTTTTTTATATAGATATGACAGTAACATGCTGCACATAAAAAAAGAAGAAAGGATATAGAGGGAAAATTTGTTTATATATAAACAAGTTTGTAGGATATGAGTTGAAGAGTATAAATTTTTTTCACTAAAGGAGATAAATTATAATTAAAAAATACCACAAGTTAATTTACCATAAACAAATTTCATACTAATACATAATTTTAGAAGAAAAAGAAAAACCATGAGTATCTTTATATATGAAACGAAAAATACCTTATTAAATGTTGTGGCCGGGCAGTTAAGAGCCGCTATCAATCTATCTATTGTTATGAGTGACATGGCAATACTTCATCTCCTTTGTCCCCACTTCAAGTAATCTCATCTCATCATTGCTTCAATAATCGAACATCAATAATTCGAGTTGCACCTTAAACGGTTAAAGTAGGGATAACTGAACTTACGTTCTAACCCCAGTAGCACGGCACAGAGTATCACGTCTCATTCGATAAACTCATTATTATTCGTTGGATTTTGGATTCATGATCAGAAAATACAAGATAAAATGGGAGATAATCTTTCTAATTATTTTGTATTATGATAATTTTTTCTAGCAAGAATGATTTTTAATCTTGGATTAGTTCATACACGATTTTGCTCTAATTTGAAATGAATTCTCCAATTGATGTATGGTGGATTGCGCTTCCTTAAATCAATCGATCCTTGAACTGAAAAACCAGTCTTAATTTTTAGTTTTGTTTTTTATGTTAAGATTATTTTTTCTATCACAAATGTAATCTAGTTTAAATGATAATAAATTTATGGTTAAGCGTTGAATCTTCAATAAATAATGTTTCATTTAAACTTATCCTATATTACTTTCCTGAGGAAAAACATATTGGGCATCAAATATTTTTTTTAAGTTGGTGTTCTGTGCGATAAATTATAAGTTGGTCTTAGTTTGTTATTTTTTGCCAACTTTATTTTACTTATTTTTGAGCAAATGACTTCCCCTTAATGTGGGCGGATTCACAATACCCAAATTGGATTAGCGGCCCACTAGCTTGATTGACTGGACTTAAACTAGAATATAAATATCCTCCTGCCATAATTCATTAGTTCACCCCCTATATACTTGTTCAACAGTTTGTTTTCAAACATTTATAGTTTGTTCGAAATACACAATTCGAACACTATTTAGTTTTTAGGTACATTGCTGAGGGTGAACTGAAAATTTGGATGGTGGACAGAACTGTGCAGTGAACAACTTAATTATGATGGTAAGAAGATCTATACTCTTTAAAATAAGCCCATAAAACGTAAATGAAGCCCAACAAATAATCGTATATGATTAGTCCTAGGTGATTGATTTGCAGTCCAAGGTTTAGCAAAGACACCACAAAAAAATCCAATTTTTGTCGATAAACATTTGAAATGTCCAAACAACCATTTCAAATCGGTAAATATAGCCCTTCACAATCATCTGAAATCGCTGCCTTCCCTTACACTAACTCTCACTTTTTCTTTTTTTCCGACATAAATTATTCCTCATCAAGAAAACAATTTGCCTGTGTTGAATTTACTCGTTATTTGGCCTATATTACAAGAATGGTGTGTATGGGGATGAAAATGAAAAATAATGCAAAGACGGTGTTCGGAACTCGTATTTGTTCATGTTACGTTTGTTATACATATTATTGTAGTTTGAGTGAATAAAAATAACATATGGATAAATAAATAATAAGTGTTTCGTGTTTTTTTTTATCTATTTATTTCACGATTTATGCAGTTTCCGTTTTTTTAATTTTAAGAATGTTAGATTAAGTTTTAATGTTACTATTTTTTTATTTTTTTATTTTTCAAAAAGACGATGTTCTTTGTTTGAAACTAGTTTTCCGAAATTCATGCTACATTCCGATTTTTTTTTTTTCGAAAATTGTAAGATATTTCCAAAAGGCCAAGGTTAAATACAGTCCCATGTTTGGTGAATACAACCCCACCCAAAAAAATGTTCGGAAACTTTTTCCGAAAAATATAACAATTTTCGGAATTTTTTTTCGAAAAATCATAAGTTCAGTGTTTTTTTTTTTAATTTTCGGAAAATTTTTCCGAAAATATCAAAATTTTCGGATTTTTTTTTCCGAACATTTTTTGTGGGGTTGTATTAACAAAAAGTAGGACTGTATATAACCTTGGTCTTTCCAAAAATGTTTCCGAAAGTCTTATGTGGCATATGATTTAGGCCCAAGTTAAATACAGTCCCATGTGTTATGAATACACCCCACTAAAAAAAAATGTTCGGAATTTTTTTCCAAAAAATGTAACAATTTCGAAAAAGATTTCCAAAAATTTATATGTTTAGTGTTTTTTTTTTTCATTTTTGGAAATTTTTTCCGAATATTGTTAAAATTTTCGAATATTTTTTTAACACTTTTTGGTAGGGTTGTATTAGCAAAAGATAGAACTGTATATAACCTTGGCCTATAATTTATATAAAGCCAAGCCCATTATTGATGGGTTAAGGCCCGAATAAATAATCAGGAAAATAGAATTTTTGAGAGTGGGCCGCATTCTATTATTATATCCAACTTAGATAAAAAAAAATTGTCCTGCTATATACCCCTCCATCATTTAAAAATACATTCTTAATAGGAGTAATTATTTGTTGATACGATTTTTTAAGTGATCTTAGCTTAAGATACTACCGTTTTTTTTTTATTACCTTTTGCTTCAATTTGAGTGTGGGTTTTACTTGCTTGACCTTTTGGTATGATTTATCATTGTAACAGTTTTGTAACTGATCCACAATTAATAGGGGGCATTTTTAGTGGGTGGAGCTTCATATTAATTATTTTAATGTAGGAAAGTTAGGCAAAGCTCAAATTGTGTACGCATACAATTGTAGGTTTCCAATTATTCTTTTTGGTTACTAATTGGGTTCCAGTATTTCTTTTCGGATAATATATCATATCGTGGGTCTTTAAATTATCTTTTCATTGGTATACCATTTGGTGTTGTATTGGAAGTGGGGGGTTTTCTGTTTGGTATTTTTACAAATAAGCTTTATGGAGGATCATATTGCCCTGAGTGTGAATTTTAATGGTGAAAATAAATTGTTTTGTATTAGTGGTTGCACATCATTCGATGATTTTGTGTCTCGGGTTGTTGGTAAGTGGAGGGTTTTGCAGGAAAATCGTTTTTCTTGTCGTTATTCTCTTGAGAGTGTTGATAATTATTGTTTGGAGTGTGATGATGATTTAAAAAATTTATTTTTCACTTGTTTTCACTCCGGTGCGAAGATTGTGTACGTGGTTTTATGTTTGGTTCCTAGTTATGATAAAGATGCTGAAAACAATGAAGTTCTGCCAAATAATTCTGCAAATATTGTTACTAGTGTTAAAAGAGTGGGTGGTTTGTCTTCTGTTATTCCTGGTAGTAGCATGACTAATATTAGGAATCATTGTCTGAAAAGGAAGTCAATTGGACAATATGAAGAGTTTAGTGGGTCATCTATTGTTCCTTGTTTTGATGTGTCTCCTTTTATGAGTAAGAAAACTTTATTATCAGATAGATGGTCTGATATAATGAACGAGGGTGTGGGTTTAGTTTTTAGAGGGGGGGCTGTTGAGTTTAGAAGTGAGCTCATAAAGTACACTACACAGTTGGGTTTTAAGTTCAACTACGTGAGGAATGATAGTAGATATATTCATGTAATTTGTCAGGAGTCATTGAAATCTAATTGTGATTGGTTTATAAAAGCGAATCGTAAACCGATTACATCCTTTTTTGAGATTCCTAAAGCGAATTTAATTCACAAATGCGTGGGAAAGTTGGTGAATGATGATACTTGTCGTCTGTCCCCTAAGTTGTTGGGGAGTTTGGTTGTGCAAAATATTAGGAATAACCCAACTATAGGTGGGAAAGAGATTATGCTTTTCCTTAAAGATAGTTATGGTTTAGAAATTCCTTATTGGAAAGCGTGGAGGACTGTGGAAGCGGCTAGAGATAAAAATTTTGGTAGCTATGAGGAGTCATACAATCAGTTAAAATGGTATTGTGCTGCTGTTGAAGATACTAATCCGGGGAGTATGGTTGCACTTGAATCTAATGCTGAAACACATTGTTTTGAACGTGTGTTTGTTGCCTTTAAGGCTTGTTTGGATGGTTTTAGGAGTTGTCGTCCCATGTTATTTATTGATGGTACATTCATGAAGGGTCGAGCTAAGGGTACACTATTATCGGCTACTGCGAAAGATGGGAACAATGGTAAACTTCTTTTTTTGTACTACACATGTTTGTAAGCTTTTTTTTCCTTGGGTGAAAGTTAGTTTGCGGTTGAGTGTATGATTCATCTTTTTTATTATGTGTACTGTTATTTATTAAGCATTATCAGTACTACATATGTTGATATCCATTTTAATGGATGTATTATTGTTTGATTTTGTGTGGTCTTTTGTTGAATTTTGTAGGGCTTTTTCCAGTTGCATTTGCTATTATCTCGGCTGAAAACACTGCTAACTGGGCATGGTTTCTGGAGAAGCTTCGTGATTATGTCAAGCATGTGAAGCAAATATTCTTCATCTCGGATAGAAATTGTGGCTTAATGTCAGCATTCCCTACTGTTTTCAATGAGCTTGTCCATTTTTTTTGTTTATACCATTTGTTAACAAATCTCAAGGGTCGATTTTCGAGGGGTTGGAGTAACTCACACAGAACAAGAATGGGTTTGCATTTTAAGGAATGCGCATATGCTCCTAATGTTCGTATTTTTGAAGAGAAGATTGCTATTTTTAAGTAGGTTGGTGGGGCTATTGCGGAAGAGTGGCTTTCACAATTACCAGTTGAAAAGTGGGCAATAGCATATTCACCATTCATTACGAGATATGGAGAAATGACATCGAATGCTGCTGAATCGTTTAATTCTTGGGTTCGAGATGCTAGAGCTTTGCCTATAACGTATATGATTGATTCGATTCGAATGGGTAATGGTTTAAAAATTCATATTAGTCTTTTAAACATAATTTTATGTATTTTTAATGATTTTTTTTATGTATGTGTAATAGGTATTAATCATTGGTACGTGGAGAGAAGGAAAATGAGCAACATGTGGACAGGGGCTTTATGTATTAGTAAAGAGGAATTATGGAATCGCTTATCTGATATTGGGCGATCATGGTCTGTCGTGCAGTGTACTGGTGGGGATTTTGAGGTGTCATCATCACCTTCGGTTCGCGTTGATTTGAATTCAAGGTTTTGTTCTTGTTATCAATGGCAAGTTACAGGCTTTCCTTGTTGTCATGCTGTTGTTGTGATACGTAGGCATTGTGATTCCATTTTCAACTTGGTGGAGGAATGCTTTCTTGCTGCCAATTATAGAGAATGTTATAGGTCTAATCTTAATCCGATTCCTGAAACTCTGAGATTTGAATATCAATCTACCGATAATCAACCGAAAATCCTACCTCCTATTTTAAAAAGACCCGCAGGTCGACCCAAAAAACAAAGACTTCCTTCATATGGTGAATTTCCCAAGAAGAAAACTTAATTTTCACAACGTTGTTGTAAGTTTGTGAAATCCAACAGTTATTGTGACTGTATGATTATTTTGTGGTTTTTAATTGTTTTAATTTTTCAACAGGTGTTGGGCAGTTAACATTTTCTGGGTGTTTGTTGAAGGATTTGGCTGGGCGGATTTGTTTATTCAAGACATATTTATTGATGATTATTAACTTATTTCTTATTTGTGGTATTTTCATAAGCTATTGTTTTCGATATTTGTGGCTTTGTTCTGGTGTAGTATGGAGGTTTATGTTTTGTTTGGATATTTAATTAAATAAGAGATTCAATTTATGAGTTTTGATTTAAACTGTTTATTGTTATATACTTTGATGGTTGTGGCATTTGTTTAGTTTTGTGGTTGTGATATTCTTTTGGTATATGAGCACCTTGTTAACACATGTGGAATGCCAGAGACAGTAAGACAAGTACATAATATAATGGTTTTTTGCAGTGATACTTTGGCGCTACAGACCATACGTTACCAAGTAAATTCAAGAAAATTAATTAAGGGAATACTTAGAAAAAATGAAATAGCAAGGAACCAAATAATAAAGCAGAAAACATACTTTGAATTTCAGGTATCTTATTTTAAAAGTTAATGCCAGGTAAATTTATATGATTTGCATATTTTGTGTGATATTAACCAACAATAAATTGTAGTGTAAATCGTATTTAACAGTGATGAAATAATAATTGCAGATTGATAGTTACTCCAAATTTTATCCATGAATGATTCATATGAAACTGAAATCTCAAATACCAGATGCATTCATTAATCAAATGGTCAAATCAATTGAATGTGGAAAATCAAGATTGGGTCCCAGAAATTCTCTTGATGGGATGCATATATTATGCTGTATTTATGCTCAATGGAATCTGAAATATTTATATTCTTGGAAAATTTGGTACAAGTGCAGAAATTTGATAACATTATTTGTAAAATGGTTCTACGTTCTAGGCATGAGAGAATATAAGATAATATAAGGGAAACCCTACCAATTTTTAGGTATATGTACGTGCTAAATTGTAAGTAGATATATTTTCTATTCCAAAAAATTTAGGCACAACCAATCTCCAAAATAAAATAGAATTTAAATGAACATGTGTTATTTTTTATCAATTGTATTGAACATGTGATATAATTTTTTTAATTGTAATTTTTTGGGGTAATAGTTATGTGCAATATCTTATAATATAGAATTGCACATAACAATGTACATATAAACGAAAACATACATAGATTCACATATGCATTACTCCTATTTTCAACTGTTGCCCAAGTGTATTTTTTTTTCCAAAATGTACTCTATTCCAAATACAAAGTTTGCATTTGGTAATTATGATTTTCCATATTAAACAGTGTTGTACTCATGCAATGTTGCAGACATTAAAAATGTACATGCTACATGTTTTAATAATTGATGATAACGTGGAATGTTCAAGCTACATGTGCATCATTCATAATTCCAATTCATTACTCAAAGTTGTTCATGTGTGATTTCTTTAGTTCATGATTTTTTTTCCAATTGAAATTTTCCACTAAGTGTACTGTTTCACACTATCAAAGATTGCAATTTCAATTTTTTTTTTTTTTTACGTGACAATTTGAAAAATTTGTTATCAAAAGGTAATCAATGTTGTACATGTGCAACGTTTCACACACTAAAGATGTACATCCACATGTGCAACGTTTCACACACTAAAAATGTACATCCACATGTGCAACGTTACACACATTAAAATGTTATGGAAAATAAAGCCCCCAATTTTTAAAACCCACTTTTTAAATGTAGATTCTTGATTGGTATTCTTCGTTGACACATTTACATTACAAATTTAATTGTGCATCAATCACCCCACATACTTAAATAGGTTAAAAGTTAGACATGGTAATAATGCAGTTGTTTCACTCCATTAATTCATAGTCCCTTATCTAACTAGACAATTACAGATCATAATCAAACATACTTTTAAAGGCCAATTAAATGTGTTAAACATTCATCATCCAAAGTGTACTATCATTTTAGTTGGTGTGTCATAAATTAAAAACACATACATATATATGTAGTGACAATTAAAAAACTTATGATAATGCACATGCCCACGTCATTGTTTCAAATTTGTTTATCCTAATAGACAAACACGGATATATGAATCTAACTCAAACAACTGAAAAAAGTGCCTAAGCACAAATTTTATTCCACAGTAAAACAAACGACTAGGATATAGTCCAAAATCAAAGATAGTTTTAAAATCAAAATAACTAGAATAAACATTAATCATCCAAAATTCCTTCATTTTCTACACACTTAGTCATTTAGAACCATAGTGATTGGATCCATGAACCAATTTACCATTTTTTATCTATAGGATCCTGCCGATTGCTTGGAAAGTTGTGCTTCCGTAATGGGGTTGCCGGTGATGGTGTTTTCCATATAATAGCAGACAACGACGCCACAATCTAGAGTTCCGGCACATTGCTGTACACAATTCTCGGCGTCTGGTTTCCCTAATTTCCCATGTGTTAATGGATGTTCAATTCTTGCATTTTTGAAAATCTCACGCAATATGGTCTCAACGTAATCAACATGCATACACATTTACATATATATATATATATATATATATATTTGTGGGCATAAGTTATTTAGATTCATAGTAGTTTTATTTTTGTGGGTAGGAAAAATCATACAATTCTTACCACATAAACAGATAGTGTTAGATGGAAGTCATCCGACTTCCGGTTTCTTGGCCTTAGGGGATTATAAAAACTCCATTTGCAGGTGCATAGGTCAAATTTTAAGAGTGTCCAGTGGTTTGCATTTGCTTTTGATGTGTTCGTGTCTCCCTCTACTAGTAGGGGAAACAATAGAACATCCTGGTATCCTACTTTCTTTAGCTCATCATCATTTCTTCGAACAAGCATCACACTTTTTTCCTTTTCGGGAGATGTGATCAGACCCTACAAAATTGAAGACTACTATAATAAAGTATACATTGCAAAAAAAAAAAAAAATCACCACATGGAAGTTATATGTGTCCTAAAATGTCAATGATGTAGGTGTTACCCAACATTTGGAGGTGAATATTTTTGTACGCTTTAACCGATCCATTTTACCATATTTTATCGTCAATATTTCTGCCCATGCATCTATTACCTGCAGGAAGATAAAAATTATAATTAAATTTAAAAAAAAAAAATTTGCAATAAAAATTTGAGTTATTTAGTAGTTTATAAGAGTATGTATGTACCGCATCAGAGAGACTGTCGTGGTGAAGTATTTTGATTATGTCCCCAACAATCACTTCAGCAAATCCAATTACGCACTTCCATACAACATGTCTGTTAAAGGAAAATCGTAAATGTATATATGTATATATGTAAATTCCTTTACTACATAGTATAAAACAAAGTAATTTCATACTTACTCTTCCCCTGTGTCATTCCAACAATCTTTGAGGATGCTTTTATGATCGTCAGTTGTCTTTCGAACTGCATCGAACCTTTCATCCATGCGGAATTTCTTTGGTTTTTTCTTACCACCCCTCTTGACATTTGGAATGTCATCGTAATCATCAAGACTAATAATCTCAAGGGTGTTTGGTGGTGGAGTGAGTTCCTTTGCCTTCCTATCATCCTTCATTGTTCTATATTTCACCCTTTTTGCAAGTGAGCTTGGTTGAGGAATGAATTTTGGTCTTCTCTTCTTTCCATTGGGTGTGTCTTCATCATGAATGGGCTGTGTGCTCTCTGGGTGATTGTCAATGGCATCATAAATCTCTATTGTGTCAATGAGGTTTGCATTTTCTTTTTGAAGATTCTCGTTCTGCATCTTTGTAATGTGTAGCTGCTCAATGGTGGCCACCCTCTCTAGGTTTTCCGGGTTCTCGTAAATCTGAGTTGGTGTAGGAACAACCAATGAATGTAGATGCTCCTGTAATTCCGTGTTTTCTGCACGTAGAATCTTCATCTCCTCATTTAGTTTGTTTATCTCAGCATCATGTAATGCCTGATGTACCAATCTATCTTCCTTCAGCTTTTTGTCTAGGTATTCCCTCATTTTTACCTTTATCCTTCCCCTAAAGTCCATCTCAAAGGATTTCAATCTTTCTATCTCTTTGTTCTTTTCATGCAGTTCTTTCTGACAATCTTCTAACTGCGAACAAAGTTTTTGGTGTTGTTCATTCAACAATGTCGAATGACCTGCAATCTCCACTTGTTTATTTGCTGACGAAACATCATTGTTAGCAATATCTTGAGCATCATCAAAAGTGTTTTTCCTTCCACCCACACATTCATTTTCCATGTTGATATTTGGTGGTGGAGTTGCTGTTTGTGCTAGGTTGAGACAAAATGATGGTCCATCTGAACTTTCTGGCCTAAAATTTTTGCTGTAAGAACCAACCAGTAGTTCTGCTGGCATTTTTTCAGTTGTGTCACCAAGGTTTTGAGCTTCAAGTCCTGTCATGTGTCCAAGATCAGTGTGTTTTTTGGTTTTGGTGTTTGGTGTTGTAAGCAGAGGCTGGTTTTCAACGTTATTCTGAATAATTAGAGGGTTGCTATAACACACCAAGGCGGTAGGGTCTCTATGTATAAACTGGTGTGTTTCTTCCTCTTCCTCTATGCCAAATTTTCCCAAACCTGATGATCCAAATTGGTAATTTTTCAATTCTGTTGGTATCAATGGAGCTTCAATGGATCTTCCCAGGACAATTTTTGTAACATCTCCTGCTACAACGGTGGCTTCTCTTTCATTGACTGATACATTCTCATGAATATTGTCATTTCCTTGTGTGGACATTCCAGGAATTTCTTGTACCTCGTCAGATGATTGTGTGATGTCATCTTTAAAATTCTTTTCTCCCCAAAAACTGAATAATGCTCGAAAGTGTTTCACCTCTAGGGGCAAAGGCTTCATCTTATGTTGGCGAATCTGTGGAATATAAAATAGACATTAAAACATTCTCTTCATAGCAAGTAATGTTCAAGGATACTAGGAATCTTACATTCTCATGTTTTAAATCAAATAGGTGGAATCACTTAAGCTTCTTGCTCAATTGATTTAGGTCCCATTTTAGAAAACGAGGGAACACATCATCAGTCAATGGTTTAACCAAATTTGTGTACTCGCACAACCAAAACTGCAAGTCATGAGCATAATTAATTAGTAATAATGTATTCAAATGAATGTGGATTTGAATTTTGTAATGCATGTTAATGTACTTACTGGAAGTAACATGACACATCCTCCAGCTTTAAAGTTTTTGTTTCTCTGGATTTGGTTTCTCAGCATCTCTACGATGTAGTAGCTCCAGTCGTAAGTGACTATTTCGCCAAAATCCTCCAGGTACTCAGGTAAGTGTGGTGACATTGATGCGTTTTGGTTTGGGGCCAAGACAGACGCAATGAGATAACAATGAGTTAGACGAGCTGCATCAGTTATACTTGATCTATCTTTTCTTCCCAACATTTCTTTCAGCTTCTCATGTATCGTATTCTTGTACAAGACGAACTGTCCTTTGGATTTTTTAATCTCTTGACCAAAGCAACGCTTCATCCATTGTGGATTCTTGTGGTCTGAACATGTAGTATGTATAGTTTTCGAACCTCCACTAATACCAAAGATTAATTGGACATCTCTTTTACAAACGTTCTTCTGCTGTCCTCCTATCACAAATCTATCGATCAGATCATCAAAGGTAGACATCACCTCTCTTATGTTTTCTTCATGCTTTGTACATCTTCTCATCAATGCTTCTGTTTCAGATGTGTGTATGGCATTGAACATGAACCAAAAGGGTGTCCTCTTAATCTCTGAAATATGTGTATCCTCAAATTGTAATTTTTTCAGCTCCTTGATTGTTGTTCTCAAGTTGCTCCTGTACAAGGTTCTACTTTTGGTCCCATTTGCATCAACTATAAAAGATTTACAGAATTCTTTATTAATTTCAGTTGGCCAAAAAATAGTTTTTAAAAGATAATATATAAAATCAGCATACGCAATACATGTTTGTTAATGGAATACATTTTTTTACATATTCAGTTCTTACCACAACTTTTAGTATGTCCCTTTTGTTGTCTCCTTCTAGTCTTGCGGTTGAAGTTGCAGTCTGAGGATGTACTGTCATACATGTTGTTAATTTGGGTTTCTCTAATATTACCTGCAAAATAATGTTGAACATGAAGTAGTGAACAGTCTTTTATTTTGTGTGTGAGTTCTAAACTTGTTAGACTTTGTGTAGTTTTTTATGACCTTCTAATTTGGAGTCCGAATCGGAGGATGTATCGTTCATCGTTCTCTTCTTGGGGATTTTGAAATATATATCAATTTCCGAATCATCTTGAGATAAAAAAAATTAAAATTACCAGTTCAACTATTTGTACTGCAATGTCTAATTTATTACAAAAAAATATTGAATTTCGTATACATTTTACCTGAATCTGAGCTGCTGCTTGTTTCATGCATAATCATTTTCCCTGTAAACAATTAGATTGTTAAAAAAATGTTTTTCATGTATTAGTTTTAGGTATGGTATTTTTCTATATTATTCTCCAAAACATACCTTTTCTTTTATCATTATTGTGTGGTCTTCGTTTTTTATAAATCTCCTTGTACTTCTCGTGGCCGGATTTTGTTGGACGCCTTGTACGCCCGTCACTTTTCATTTTCCAGATCTGTCAATAGTGTACAACCATGCATTCTGTTGGTATGTATTTGAGTTGTAATAAACAAATTTGGAACATGCCAACTACAATCATTTACTTAAGATTTCATGCATATCTATATAAAAAATGCTCGTGTAAAGTATTTGTGAAACCATTTTTTTATACGACATATTTCAATAATGGATCTATAATGGTGCACTCTGTTTTTAATTTAAAACCAGCAAATGTAATATATGCCCAAATGTGTGTATCAAATGTTTTTAACAACCTCTATGTAATATGCCTACAACATATATTCATAACAAGAACTTATCTAATTATAGGCAGACTCAAATAGTTTGTTAAAAGGTTATTCCATTAAAAAAAACTCAAAGTAGAAACAAAGATTGCTAAATTCTCATGTATTCTCAAGGTGTAATGTCATTTTTTTTTGTTGATACAGCTTAGGTTATACACATGCAATTATTGTGTTTTTAGACTCTGTGCGGATTTTTTTGTTACGGGGTAAGAACTGGGTGAGTCCTTATAATATATGGGTCAATACAAATTTACACAATTTCCTGTTTATGTGGTAATGCGTATTACACAATTTGCACCCCATATACGCTTATGGCATGTGACGGTTGAACACAACAACAGACATACTAGTATTGTTAATTATTCATTTTCAATTGAAGTATTCAGGTCACACTATCACAATACCATGAAGTCAACACTAACACGCAAAAGTGCTAAACAAAATACTGTTAAATGGGCCAACGAATCATCACACTGGATTCTAAAAATTCTTGATTATTAAGTCTAACAAAAAATTTAGAACAAAATCATCATACTAATAAACAAATATACATAGTTAACCACCACTTAAAAAAACATAGACATATTCGGACTCAATATCACTCACACACCAAAGATTATAGTCACAGTCATTGATGGGATATCTGCAATGGTGAAGATACAAAAATTTAAAGAAAGGTTCGGCAAATTGAAGCAACAATCAATTAGGGGAAATAATTTCTGGCAAGATTTTGAGTATGAATGTAACACATTTATTTCCTAATTCTTTTGGGGAAAAATGTGTAGGGTTTTTGGGTAATTGTCTAAACTTAAAATTGAATTCTTTGAAAGATTTAACACAAAATCTGGGAATTTTTATGCTCACGCATTTGATTGAAACCATAATGTGTAATAGTTTGAGGGATTGTACCTGGGTTTGTGGAATTGACAATTTTTGTTTCGGCGATCGTGATTGATCAATATCTCGTTTCGATTGCTGATTGAATATGTCGCGAGATGGAATTCATTCATATGCGTGAGAAACAACCGTTACCCCCTTTCTAAATGTGTTTGCATCATTTACTCCTCTTTTGTATGGAATGTATTGAATACCTTTTTTATGGAATTTTTTAAAGGCCTATTTTGGTCAAATTGGTAGCCATTTCGCAGTTAATGCTAATACAAAAAATCTGTTAGAGTTTTTAGATAGTATTACTTATAGATTGTATTTTATAGTAACCCACCCAAAAACCTTAAATTAAAGACCCTGATATTTCTCTTTCTTCCTCTTTATACGCCCCCTTTTTATTTTTCTGCAATACGGCCGCGTCCAACGGCCTCTCACCGCTACACGCCTGCTCACCACCATACGTCCATCGTCGTGCAAAGCCCCGTTCCTGACATTTTAGGGGCCCTAGGCAAAATATTAGAAATGGGCCCCTTGCATTGAATTATAAACAATTTGTAAAATAAAATCAAAATAAGTCAAAAGAAAAGATTAATATATAGAACTTACGGACAATCCAGCACCAATTTTCTCAATTTGAACAAGCTTTTCTCCCTAAACAATTGTTCTGTAAAAAAAAAAACGGAACAGTAAACAAAGAGTAAACATTATTACTGCCAAATGCCAATTCGGTTGAAGATTTATTCACGGAGTATATTACTGCCAATTAAGTTTGAAGATTTATTCGCGGTGCGGAATCCTTTTATATATATATATATATATATATATATATATATATATATATATATATATATAAGGACTTAAAAAAATTATGGGCCCCCTTCCAACTTGGGCCTTGGGCCATCGCACTCTGGGCCTATGCCCAGGGCCTTGGGCCATCGCACTCGTGCGCTTACCACCACCCACCCCCGCACCTCTCGTCTTTGATTCAGTGATTCTTCAATTATGCAGCAAATACCCGCTGCCGCCGTGCGCACCTCACAACCTCTCTCTCTCATCTTCTAACACAAGGTTTGTTAGGTTGCATATCTTTTTTTTTTCTTCTTTTTTCTCAGTTGGATGACTTCTCCTTTTCTATTCTTTTTCTTTCTCATTTTTCATTCTTATGGTTCATCCATTTCTCTTTTTATTGTTGAAAATTATTATTTTTAGATTTTTGTGTTGCTTTTCTGTTTGATTCCTTCATTTTTTTTCTTTGGTCTTTTTTTAATTGAGAAAATATGGCAGGGGCAGACGGCTGTGGCACGGCGGAAAGAGTGGTTAGATTATCTAGGAATGACAAAACGACCTGCCCCGAAGCCGCCCCGCCCTGCCCCGCTCTGGTTGGGCCAGGTCAGCCCCGCCCCATCCTGAAAATTGGGCAGGTCTGCCTCGCTCCGCACGTGGAGCAGATAGGGTATGGGTATGTATATTGCCCTGCTCCGCTTCGCCCCGCCCCGCCCCGCAATCAATTTAATATATACATATAAATATATCTCTATTAAATATTATATATATATATATATATATAATATAAAAAGATCTCTCATAAATATATCAACAAACGTGTATATTAATTATTGACTCAATTGATTCAATTCTATCATTCAAATTAACATAATCACATCCATAAATTAATATATTTTTTTATGAGGAACTCTCTTGTAAAATATTTCATATGTGAAATATACCTAAAATAGACAAATATTAAGAATATCATGGGTCGGGTCGCTCCAGGTAAAAATTCGCGGATCTTGGCTGGATCGGGTCAGATTTAATGGGTTTTTTTTCAAAATCTCACGCAAGTCAAGTTTCAGGATTTTCTCTCCCAGATTGTGTTACATTATAGGCAAAATGTATGTTACTATATAGGCAAATGTGTGTTACAAGTCATTAAAAAATAAGTTTTTCTACTTTAAAATAATAATAATGACAAATATATATTTTTACAAAATTAAATATGTGTTTTAATTTATTTCTCATCCCTTCAAAATTTAAATGTATAGTTTTCTATATTAAAATATATTTGCTCCAAAAATAACATACATTTGCTCTAACATCAAATACATTTTTGCTCCAATATTAACATACATTCTCAATAATACACATTTGCTATAACATTAACACATTTTGCTTCAATAGTAACACATATTTCCTCTAACAGTAACACACATTTGCTCCAATAGTAACACATATTTTTAGTAACATACATATACTCTAACATTAACACACATTTGCAGTAACACATATTTACTCTAATAGTAACACACTTTGCTTCAATGGTAACACATATTTCCTCTAATAGTAACACACATTTGTTCCAATTGTAACACATATTTTTTTTTAAAAGCAATAGTAACACATATTTTTAATAACACACATTTACTCTAACTTTAACACCCATTTGCAATAATACACATTTACTCTAACATTAATACACTTTGCTTCAATAGTAACATATATTTCCTCTAACAATAACACACATTTGCTCCAATAGTAACACATATTTTTAGTAACACACATTTACTCTAACATTAACACACATTTGCTCCAATAGTAACACATATTTTTAGTAACACACATTTACTCTAACATTAACACACATTTGCAGTAACACATATTTACTCTAACATTAACACACTTTGCTTCAATGGTAACACATATTTCCTCTAACAGTAACACACATTTGCTTTAACAATAACACACATTTACTCTAACTTTAACATTCATTTGCAATAATATAAATTTTTTCTAACATTAACACATTTTGCTTCAATAGTAACACATATTTCTTCTAATAGTAACACACATTTGCTACAATAGTAACACATATTTTATGTAACACACATTTGCAGTAACACATATTTACTCTAATAGTAACATTCATTTGCTCCAATTGTAACACACATTTGTGCTGACAGTAACACACATTTCCTCCAATAGTAACACAAATTTGCTCCAATAGTAACACGCATTTGCTACAATAGTTACATATATTTTTAGTAACACACATTTTCTCCAATAGTAACACACATTTGCTCCAATAGTAACGCATATTTACTCTAATATTAACAATCATATTTACTCTAACAGTAACATACATTTGCTCCAATAGTAACACACATTTGACCGAATAGTAACACACATTTACTCTAACATTAACATACATTTGCAGTAACACATATTTACTCTAACAATAACATACATTTGTTTCAATAGTAACACATATTTTTAATAACTTACACACGTTAAAATAACAAAAATTCTATCTATAATGTTTCAGGAAATGTGAATTAGTCTAGTACAGTGATACGAAATCCCACAAATTTCATTTCATTGACTAATTTTTAAAAATTAAATATGAAAGAACAATTAACAAATAACTATATCCAAATACTGTCTTGGAATATTTGGAGGGGGGGGGGGGGGTGTTTGGGGTGGAGGGGAAGGCGTAGCAGGGCTTGGAATTGGGTGGGGCTGGGGGAGGCGTAGCAGGGCTTGGAATTGGGTGGGGTGTGTGGAGTAGGCTGTTGGGGGTGGCAAGGCTTGGAATGGGGGTTGGGGGCAGGGGGAAGTGTTGGAGGGGGAGGAGGTGGGTGGGATTGTGGTTAGGTTGGTTGAAATTGGTTTGGGGGCAGGGAAAATGTAACGCGCGAAGGGGGTGTGTTGAAGCAGGCTGTTGGTTTGGAATTGGGTTGGGGGCGGGAGAAGTGTAGCAGGCTGTTGGAATTGTGGGGGATCCATTTTTAAATATATATTATTCTACGGATCTAGGATCCATAAAATATTTCATATAACAATTTGCGATTTTTTATTAATATATATTAAATCCTAGGTTTACAATTAATTATGTCATTCACATATATTTTTTGTTAATTCTGGACTCGTAATTATCTTGAATTTGTCGATTAGATTTATTGTCATTTTTGACATGACATTGTGATGAATTTGTGGTTTGATGGTTATGTTTATCGTTTAATTTAATTGTGAATTCAATTTTATAATATACATGTGCTTGTATTTTAAAATAGGGCTAATTGCAAATAAAATCACAACCTATTCGCAAATTGCAATTTAATCTAAATTTTTGAATCTTTGCAAATAAAATTCAAACTTAACATTTAGTTGCAAGTTCAACCAAAACGTAGCTTTCAATCAGTTCGAAAATGATGATGAATTATGTGTTGTCACCCGACCACTCTAAACATATTAATACTATTAATTATTTATTGTCAAGTAAGTGAAACATCATTTTTTGATAATAAAAAAATTATTTGTTGGTTCGAATTGTAAACAAATGTTAAGTTGATGTTTTTTTTGCCAAGATTCAAAAGTTTAGATTAAACTGCAATTTGCGAAAAGGTTGTGATTTAATTTGCAATTAACCCTTTAAAATATGTATATTTTTCTTGGGATAAGAATGGGGCGGGACGGACCTGCCCCGTGCAAGGCGGACATGGGGCACAAAATGCCGCCCCGCAGCGGGGCGCGGGGCGGATCGACTGGGAATAGGCGCGGGGCGGGTCTGAGTACTTAGATACCCGCCCTGCCCCGCCCCATTGCCATCCCTAATTAGATTTTGGAAGTGTATCCTCTCTGTCTAAAATAATAAGGATATGGTGTTTTTTTTTTTTTTATAATATTAGGAGGTATATCTCTTAATAATGGAGAGGTATATAGCTTGACCCTAAAAACAATTCTTCATTTTGGTGGTGGGTCATTTCAGTATATATTTTTTAAATTATATGATTTCTAGTAAATTATTTGATATTATTTATTTAATGTATATTGCCTGTTGAATTCGATCCAAATCACAGTAAATATAATAAAAATGAGTAGGTCTTGTATGAGACCGTCTCATGGCATGAGACAATAAAAATTAGTATAACTAGGACATTTACTTATTAACATTTTGGTAGGAGTTGATATTAATTTGTGTTGTCATGTACCATGAGACGGTCACATACAAGTGTTTGTCAATAAAAATTAAAAAAACAGAACATATGTCACTTGTGGTGTATGGTGCCGCCGACTCGGAGCCACCAAAGAAATAGGCTGGCAACTAGGCAAGTGTTGATGCTCAAGAAAAATTCGAGTACGTTTTATGTGTAATAATGGATATATTATATATGGCAAAAATTTGTATGAGACCGTCTCATGGTATGAGACAACACAAATTAACATCTACCCCTACCAAAGTGTTAATGAGTCAATGCCCTTGTTACACTAATTCACATTGTCTCATGCCATGAGACGGTCTCATACAAGACCTACTCATTATATATACATCTCGGTTGCGTATATACAGATACGGCGATACTAATACGATTTGATACTATCAGAGACGGATTTAATTTTTTTTTAGGGTAAAATACTGTGTAGGTACAATTATAAATTTATAAATTATTTTATGTTATCTGTATAAATATAAATCATTTCCACAATTTTATTAAGGCAAAATATTATATGAAAATAGTTCATGATAAGTTTATTATGAAATAATAATCTCATTAGGAGTATCATTAATCTGAGTTAGTGATATTATATTGTAATTGTTGCAAATTTTCTTGAACCCAGAATAATGACACTTTTGAAGAACTTTTTGATCCTCCTGGTTAAATATTCTATATTTTAAAACAATTTCATGATAAATTTATCATAAACTATATTTATATAAAACATAATTTTTTTTTTAATACCTAAACAACATAAATTTAAAACAAGAGGAACATCACAATAAAACCAAATAACCAATCCATCACACAGTTATAAATCATTTTAATAGTATAAAAAAAATTCATTTCAAGGTAATTTTTTATTAATTTTGTAAATTTGATCCCGCCTGTATCCAGTTCGTATTTGACAAATTGATTTTCCGTGTCTGATACGATACCCAATAAATTATTATTATTAATGAGGATACGGTGTCACGTTGTGTATCAGGCAGGTGCACATCTCACTAGTACCGAATATTCAATTAGGGTTAATTACACGAAACCCCCTCGTGGTTTCGAAATGTTGCTTGAAATCCCATCGCGATTTAAAAATTGTGCAAAACCCCCATGTGGTTTACTAAATAAAGCAAATTGTCCCATTTTCAGAAAAATGAGTTCACAATTTTACTTATTTTTTCTACTTTTTGTATTTTATTTTTCCAAATTTTGAAATTTTAAGACTATAACATGAAGGACGTAACAAATAAATGGATAAAATCATTAACTCATTTTTAAAAAATGGGAAGAATAAACCAAAGGGGGGTTTCGTGCAATTTTCATACCAAGAGAGGATTTCACTCAACATTTCAAAAGTACTAGGGGGTTTCGTGCAATTAACCCTTTGCAAGTACAACTCCTTCCGATTCATTTTAGATTGTCTGTATTACCATAAAAAAAAGTTTTTTTTTTTCCACTTTCTCAATCTCTCTCCCAAAATGGCAAAAAGTACACATATCATTTTAACTTTTCCACTTAAAAAGTTGAAATGACTATTTTACCCTTACTTTATATCCACAAAAATAACTTTATACCCACAAATACTAATAAACAACTCATTTATTAAAACTCGTGCCACTTTGAAAGTGGAAAACAAAAATGAATCGGAGGGAGTATTATATTACATTATTCAATTTTTCGATACCTCTACATTCTAGATATACATATATAGTTTTGATATGGAGCCAGCTATTGAATTTTTTTATGGAACTGAACATTAATATCAAGCTATTAACTATATTCTCTCATATGTTACAAAATTTAAATATTTTATGTTGAAATTTGAGCTTTATAAAAAAAAAATCTGCCATTAGACTTTATACAATTACATCATTTTTTTTAGGACACTATGTCACATATATAATGTGCATTGTCAATTATTATGGAATCAAACGGTACAAGAAAAGCCTTCCCGCTAAAGAAAGTGGCGGTAACCGTGTGACTTTGCGTGGTGCGAAAGATATGGAAGAATAGAAATGATACGATCTTTAATGATATTGCTTTTTCTATTGACAATATAGTTGGGGATATTTTCTCTAGATTGTGGGGTTGATTTTGTGTCAAAAGTGCATGGTGTTCTAGTTACTCCTTCAATGATGGGCTAGCAAATCCGAAATTAGTATTAAATTGTTAATCTTTATTTTTTTAAATGGTTCGGGTATGTCTTATAGCCAGTTGATTAATGAAATTTCCTTTTACTGATTAAAAAGAAAATATGGTCATCACATGTTACCTTTGTTAATTAGCAATTTTTTATTTATTTAAAATTGTCAGAAATTTATCTCATCCAAAAAATTGAATATAGAAAATTGTAGTATTTGTTGTAAATAAGTGCGTAAATAAAGAGACATGATTTGTTGACCCAGTTCGTCGGGAACGACTACGTCTGGGGGCGATCCAAGCCAGGAGTTCCACTATATTCTTGTGTGTGTGAGTACATAAATTATGAATACAAAGGGATATATATATAATAGTAAAACCCTAGTCTAATGGGTAAAGCCCAATATGATTCTTGGTCCTCAAGTAATGTCCACACCAAATCTCCTAGATTTGGAATATTAAATCTTCTAGATTTATAACACTCCACCTTGGACATTACGACATAAATGTTTTGTCATAAAAACTCCACGTGCTAAGGATCGGCCAAATAATAAGTAGGGAGGAATGTTATCAATCTTCTAGATCTAAATCTTCCAGATTTATTTCGAGGTTACCGCTCCCCCTGAAGACAACAACACTTTAAGTCTTTGCATCCCAATACCACAAACATACTTTTTAAAAGTAGACGTAGGTAAGGATTTAGTAAACAAATCTGCTAGATTGTTACTAGATTGCACCTTTTGAATGGTAATCACACCACTCTTCTGGAGTTCGTATGGGTAGAAAAACTTAGGTGAAATATGTTTCGCCAGGTTTCCCTTGACGTACCCATTACTCATTTGTGCGATGCAAGCAGCGTTGACTTCAAATATAACAGTGGGAGGTGTATCGCCTTTGGCGATACCACACGAGTCACCAATGTGTTTTATCAAGGACCTTAACCAAACACATTCTCGTGCGGCTTCAAATAAAGTTATTATCTCTGAGTGGTTTGAAGACGTGGTAACCATGGATTGTTTAACCGATCTCCATGAGATTGCGGTTCCACCACAGAGAAAAATATAACCAGTCTGGGATACGGCATTGTGGGGATCAGATAAATAGCCAGCATCCGCATAACCTACCAAGGTTTTATCTTGGTTCTTATGATAAAACAGTCCAAGATCTTGAGATCCTTGGAGGTATCGTAGAATGTGCTTAACACCATTCCAATGTCTCCTCGTAGGAGAAGCGCTATGTCTTGCAAGTAAGTTGACAGCAAATGCAATGTCCGGTCGGGTGCAATTTGCAAGATAGAGCAAAGCTCCAACAGCGCTAAGATAAGGAACTTCTGGTCCCAGAATTTATTCTGAATCTTCTCTTGGCCTAAATGGGTCCTTATCCACTTCGAGGGATTGGACTACCATCGGGGTGCTAAGTGGATGAGACTTATCCATGTGAAATATCTCCAATACCTTCTTCACGTAGGTCGACTGATGAACAAGGACTCCTTCTGGGAGGTGCTCGATCTGCAAGCCGAGGCAGTACTTGGTTTTACCCAAGGACTTCATTTCGAATTCAGCTCTCAAGATTGAACTGTCTTCTTCAATCTCTTTGCATGTTCCGATTATGTTCAGGTCATCAACATATACGGATATGATGCAAAAACCGTATTGCAATTTCTTCGAGAATACGCACGGGAAAGCTTTATCGAATGTGTATCCCTTCTTCTGAAGGAATTCACTAAGTCGGTTGTACCACATAAGGCCCGATTGCTTCAGGCCATACAACGACTTACGCAGTTGTATGCTATACATACTGCGATTTTCACCATCCCTTAGCTGAGGAATGTCAAACCCATCTGGGATTTTCATATAAATGTCGGCATCGAGTGATCCGTATAAGTACGCGGTTACTACATCCATTAATCTCATTTGGAGATTCAACTTAACTGCCAAAGATATCAAATAGCGGAACGTTATTGAGTCCATGACGGGAGAATAGGTTTGATCGAAATCAATTCCGGGTCTCTGCGAAAACCCTTGCTCTACCAGCCTCGCTTTATACCTCTCCACAATATTGTTCTCATTTCGTTTTTGTACAGATACCCATTTATATCCTACAGGGATAGTGTGCGCGGGTGTACAAATGATTGAGCCAAATACTTGTATTTTATTTAGCGAGGCGAGCTCCGCATCAATTGCCTCTTTCCATTTAACCCAATCGTGGTACTTCCGGCACTCTGCGATTGTTTTGGGTTCAGGATCTAGATCATTAATAATGGAAAGAGCTATTGACGCTGTAAGTGTGTCGTCGACGACAGTAATATTTCTATTATATGTTTCTCCTGTATCTGTGAAGTTTACAGAGACTTCGACGTTTACGTCAACCAGACCTTCCTCATTTCCCATTGTATCTGGGTCTGGTCATTCCACGAGCCTAGTGCATGGAATGTTTTGTGCACGTGCTTCACCACTAGGACCCTCATCTCCTTGAGACTTGGAGTTATCTAGACGGATCTCTTCCAGAGATTTTCCATTCGACTGACCAGATTTGCTAGCCTTTCGTTGAGGTGTGTTACTATCTCTTGAGGTTCCCTTATGCTTTTGGCGTGTGGGGGCATGAGTACTCATTTTACTTGGGACCTCAACCCTTTGGGGAGCATTTACTGCTAGTATATGCGATCTAGTTACACCTCTATGGTCAGTGAACGCGTTTCGCAGGTTATTTGCTAAGTTCTGCAGATTGATGATCTTCTGAACTTCTAGTTCAGATTGATTAGTGCGCGGATCTAGATACTGAAGATTACTTACGTTCCACGTAAGTTCCTGGCATTCATTCAATTTTGAATTTGGATCTCCCCCTAATGCCGGGAAGTAATCTTCATAGAACGTGCAATCAGCGAACCGGGCCGTTAATTGATCCCCGGACAAAGGCTCGATGTACTTCACGATGGATGGAGAGTCAAATCCTACGTAAATACCGAGTTTCCTTTGTGGGCCCATAGAGGTTCGCTTGGGTATCGTAATAGGTAGGTATACCGCACATCCGAAAATACGCAGATGAGAAATGCTAGGTTCTTTCCCACGCACTAACTGTAGGGGGGAATGATCATTATATGCAGTTGGATGGATTTGGATCAAGTGTGATGCATGAAGGACTGCATGCCCCCAGCATGAGGTGGGTAGTTTAGAGTTCATAAGCAATGGTCTCGCGATAAATTTGATACGTTTTATTAGCGCCTTAGCAAGACCATTTTGGGTATGGACGTAGGGGACCGAATGCTCCACTTTGATTCCTAGGGCCATACAGTAATCTGTAAAGGCCTTCGAGCTAAACTCAGCTGCGTTATCCATGCGAATCGATTTAATTGGATAATCCGGGAATTGAGCTCTAAGCTCGATAGTTTTCGCAATGAGCTTCGCAAAAGCTTGATTGTGGGTGGACAGCAAACAGGTTGAAGAGGGAGAAGGAACGAGAAGGCTATTGATGGCCATGATGGAAAAGATCAACAACCTCGAGTTGGGGAAGAGTTTGGGTGGAGAGCATGCAGTAGAGAATGAGAGAGTAGACCAACCCAGTGGACAACAAGAGGTAGCCAATTACATGAGAGGTCCATATTACAATCAGAATGGCTACCAAGGTGGAAACCAGTATGGAAGGCCTTCTTATGGCCAACCATTTGTGCCTCCAGGCCCTCAGCCACTTCAAAATCAATGGAGGAACACACAAGGAGCTCAAGGAGGCCAGCAGCCTCATCAAAACACATGGAGGAAAAATGATAATTTTTCTTATGCTAACCCAAAAGCTGGTGTTACTGTTCCTGCAGGTGTTGATCCGGGGTCTAAACCTCCTGGTGGAGAAGGCGGTGCATCAACCGAGGAGATGTTGAGAGCGATCCTTCAGAAGGTGGAGGAAGGGAGCAAGCGGTTGTCATCCTTGGAGTATGATGTGAAGGAGTTGCATAAGAAGGGCGATCATCGAGATCAAGAGCTCCAAAAGATGAATGTTGAGTGGACTAGAACTCAACAAGAGAACAATCGAAGGTTCACTTCTTTAGAGTTCCAGATGAGCCAGATTGCAAAGTCAGTGAATAGAATGCCGGAGGGGAACCCGAAAGAGCAGTGCAAGGCGATTCAGCTTAGAAGTGGAACCAACTACGAAGGTCCTCAGATGCCTGCTGATTCTGAGACGCCCCAAGAAGAGATTGAGCCTAAAGGGGATGAAGTTGAGAAGGGGATTGAAAGTGAAGGAATTGAGAAGAAGGTTGAGGATGAGAGCACTCAAGCAAGCAAGGAGCTTGAAGAAGAAGGCATTAAGGAGGTTGAGAGAGTTCCTAAGTGGAAAAAGGCAAAGGAAGCAAGGGATAAAGTGAAAGAAACAGAAAGAGATGAGTGGGGGTACCCAAATCTGTGATACCCGTCCCATATCCACAGCGCTTCATGAAAAAGAAGTTTGATGAAAAATTTGCAAAATTTCTTGATGTTTTTAAACAACTTCACATTAACATTCCTTTTTATGATGCTTTGGAACAGATGCCGTATTATGCAAAGTTTCTGAAGGACTTGATTGCGAAAAGACGGCGAGTGGATGAGCCGAAGTTGGTGCAGCTGAACCACGAGGTGAGTGCATTAGTGCACAAGGCGCTTCCACCGAAGCTGAAGGATCCCGGGAGCTTCACGATCCTATGTGACATTAGGAACGGGATCAAGAAGGGAGCGTTGTGCGACCTTGGGGCGAGCATCAATCTCATGCCCTTGTCGCTGTTCAAGAAGTTGGAAGGTGGTGAACTTCAACCCACAATGATGACGCTTCAACTAGCCGACCGGTCTATTACTCGACCTCAAGGTGTTGTTGAAGACGTCCTAGTGAGAGTTGGAGATCACATTTTTCCAGCCGACTTTGTAGTGCTAGAAATGGAGGAAGATGAGCACGTGCCCTTGATCTTGGGAAGACCGTTCTTAGCTACGGCGGGGATGGTGCTAGATGTGGCAAATGGGAAGATCACATTGAAGGTTGATGATCAAGAAGTGAAGATCTCCCTATATGAAGCCATGAAGCACCCGAGGGAGGATGAGAGCTTGTATTGCATGGATGCAATTGATCCTAGTGTTGAAGACAGACCTTCTATCCCTAATCCTTCTCATATTCATGAATTTTATAGTCCTTCACTTGATTATTTAACCCATGAGCGTTATGATCTTGATTATTTTGATATGGATAAAGTGAAGAAGTTGAAGGATGAAGAGGTGAAGAAAGTGGACGTGGTCCAGTTAGAAGGGAAAGGAGGAGTTAAGAAGAAAAAGTCCAAACTCAAGAAATTGTTTAGTAAGACTCCTCCAGATAAAGGTGAGAAGGAGTTGAGACCCATAACACTTGGGGATGAGAAGAGAGCAAAAGAGCTCATGATGGAGGGGCATCAAGGAAAAGAATGCAAACACCACTCTTATGAGAGTGAGGGAGGTAAATTTGAGTTTGATGTCCCATAAGCTCCTTTGAGCTTGGTCCGGCATGAGGACCTTAAAAATAGCGCTGAATGGGAGGCAACCCATTTTTATTTGCTTTTGAGTGTTTTTAGTTATTTTGTTGAGTCGTATGTTTAACCTCGTACTTGAGAGTTTTATTTTGTAGGCTTGTCTCTAAAGGAGTAAAGGTATCATGGAGTTATTTAGATTGAAGGAACCAACTTGAGACAAGGGAGTGTGCAAAGCTATTGAGAGAAACTGAATTGTTCGGTTGAGGTAACCCACAACCCCAAACTTAGACCTCTAGCAAGGTCGAAGTTTGGGGGGGTGGAGTTTTTTTTATATGTTTTCTTGTTACATTGCACCGGAGCACCCCTTATCTTTGAGTTGAGTTAGTTATTTGGTGCCTTGAGATGCTCCTTGGGCTATTATTAATTTGTTTTGTTACTCAATATTTTATGCCTATCAATCATCTTATGCTTGTTGATTGCTATCTTTGAGTATGATTTGATGAGTAGAGTGAGTTGTAAGGGTGAGTTAGAAATTCTTTTGTGTGAGTGTTTGAGTTTGAGCTGATTTGAAAAAAACTTGTATGCTTATGAGTTTTCTTTTGAGTACTTGTGTGATGAGAGTGAGAATTCACTAGGACTAGCATGGATGTGAAAGCCGTGAGCGTTGTGCCTTACGAGATTTAAATGCACGATTTAATCTCTTCGTTTGTGAGTGGATCGTCACCTTAGAGGACGCTAGAACTTGCATGTGCTCTTGCTTCTTGATGGTGTCTAGTTTGATATGCCGAATGTGATCTTAGGCCATCTTTGATTTAATTGAGTCACTTAGCCAAAAAAAATTTCCTTACCAATGACATTGAATCCCTTGTTAGCCCCTTTGAGCCTAAAGCCTATTTTATTTGCTAGCACATATGAACACTATTCCAATTCCTAAGCCTTTTTGTCCCAATTTGAGTGGAGAATAGGAAAGTGTTAATGTGAAGGGAGTGAATTGAGTTGGAAAAGGAAAAGGTTGTTTGTTGAGTGAATATGAGAAGAAGGTGTGATGAATTTATGAGACGTGGGAAAGAACAAAAAATTTGAGAATGAGCAAAAGAAAAAAATGAGCTCATGTGTTTGTGCGAAAAAGAAAAAAATGATGAAGTGATTGAAAAAAAAAAGTGAAGGAGTGAGAAAGATAAAAAAAAATTGAAGTGTTGAGAGAATTGAAAGCGAAAGTGTATTGATTGAATACGTTTGAAGTATTCTGTTCCTAATCTCGAAGTGCCAAAGTTTGACTTTCTATTCTCCATTCATTTGAGTCACTTACATATATTGTTATCCCACCTGTCCAAAGAGCCTACATTACAACCTTGAGAAAAGTCCTTTTTGATTCGACATTGATTTCTAGAATGTGGTCGGAGTTGAGAGTGCTTACAAGCCTATGGCTGCCAATATGTGTGATTGATTGAATGAGTGAGTCCCTTAAACACTGATATACACTTGTAAGGGAGTGAAACACATCGTTGAGTGCACATCCATGTTTGATCTTGGTGGTTCTTGTTGTTGTTGCATGAGTATGATGAAGGAAAGTGAGTGAGTATACTTGTGATTGATCTTTGAAGCTCGAGTTCATTTGCTTGCACTAATTGATTCTTTGATTCATTCCTAACAATTTCACTTGACTTATTCTTTCGTTGCTTGAGGACAAGCAACATGGTAAGTTTGGGGGGGTTGATTAGGCGTGAAATTGTTATGTTTTGGTGCCCGATTTACCCATGTTTTGAGTGTTTTCGATGAGTGCTTGGAGTCAAATGAGTATCATTTTTATAAAATTATTAATTTGTCTCTTTGGTTTTCATAGATGGATAGAGGGCGAAAAGAGGAGTTCGTAGGACTTTGAATCGGCCAAAACGGACTCCCGGTTGAGGAGATATGAAGATTTTACGAACGAGTGCACAGCAGCCAGCGCTCGAGCGTTTTGCTCGAGCGACCAAAAACTTACAGAACAGTTTCAGTGCTCGAGCGAATCACTCGAGCGGAACCGCTCGAGCGTTTTGCTCGAGCAACCACGTATTTTCGCCTCCGGATGCGTATTTTCGGCCCATTAACTCCCGTTTCGACCCGGTGCCTATATATACCTCTTCCAAACACGTTTTGAAGGATCCCCAACAGGTAGAAATCACTTTTAGACTTAATTTTTAGAGAGAGGAAGAGGAGAAGAACGAGCAAGCTTTACTTTTACGTTGTTGAGGTTTTTCATACGAATTCTTAGTTTTCTTTTCGTTTCTTAGTTTCTTTTCATTAGCTTGATTACTCTAAACGTTCTAAACTTTGTTTTTATTAATTAAATTTCAGTTCTTAGAATTATTTTCTTTTAAAACCCTAGTTAATGTTTCTTATTTTCTTCGTTCAATTCATTATGTTTTTGTTCGTTGTTTCTTCTATTGCTTTTATTTTTGTTATAACCATGTCCGGCTAAAACCCTTGCATGCTTAGGTTAGGATGAACTCGTAGAAGTAGGATGTGGGTACGTAATTAAGGTAATTGGTGACGTTAGTTTTAATTCTCTTAATTAATGAATTCATATAATTAATCTTAACTCTACCTTTGAATTTCGTACGAAAGTGTTAGAGAGAGGACGACCGCATCACTCAATAACAATTAGTAGTCTTAACGAGAGGGTTTAGAAAAGGTTAATTCATCTACCGGTTTAGCGAAGGAGGACGACCGCATCACCTTAGTTAAATTAGGGTCTCATTAATTAAGCACAATTCATTAACTTGTTAGTGGATTAGTGAAGTCGATTGCTAGGATAAAGTATTAGGGTAAGAAATCTTGAGCTTTCATTCTACGATCTTTTACTTAGGTTAATTCTTGTTTGTCACGATTACTTTGATTATGTACCTACTCCGTTAGTATACGTAGGGATTCCTATCCTGAGCATCACCATCTCATACTTGCATATACACCTTAGATACTTAGTTTAATTTTCCTTTGCATTCGTAGGATAATTTAGTTAGCTTAATTAATCTTTCCAAAAATCCAAAAACAACACACTCATATTAACTACGACGCGTAGATCTTCAGGGATCTATTCGCATATACACTATCCCGTGGGTTCGATAATACTTGATCCCTATACTTGCCCATACTACAGTGAACCCGTTCTCTTGCGGGGTAGCTACTAGTAGAAGCTAGTGTAGTTCGCTTCAAGGCAGCACCGGCATTCGTGACAATGTTGTCAACGATCTCTCTACACCTCTCTATGCCTTGGTTGAGGAATGCTCCGCCCGCACAAGCGTCTAAATGGTCTTGCCCCGTCTTGTTGGCACCACTATAGAAGAACGCCATAATGTCTCCCTCATTGTACCCGTGCTGCGGGCACTCAATCAGCATGTTTGAGTATCTCTCCCACGCTTGACGTAGGTCCTCTCCTTGCTTCTGGCAAAAGGATGAGATCTCAATTCTAGCCTTGATCGTCCTAGATGGAGGGTAGAATCGCTCGAGGAACAGACGCTCGAGCTCGGCCCAAGTGGTAATACCTCCCCGCGGGAGCGTATTATCGTACCACTCCTTGGCTATTCCCGTCAGTGAGAATGGGAACAGCCTAAGCCTCTTGGCATCTTCAGACATGCCATTATAATTGAATGTTGAGGCTATCATGAGAAAACTCCTCAGATGTGTATGAGGATTCTCCTTCCCGATCACCCCTTTGAATTGGTTCTCGGTAAGCAACTTTAAAATCTCCGGGGATATCGAGAAGTTGTTCGCCTCAACAGGAGGCAAAGCCACTCCATCATAGTACCGCTGTGGCTGCGCTGCAAACCTCCCTCTAATCGCCATATTATGATCTACGTTCTGAGGAACGTGTTGAGGATTAGCAGCAGGTACTGGTACTTGTTGGGGTGGTGGTTGGTAAACAGGTGGTGGATGATATGGATATGGTGGGTAAGGATAAGGTGGGTATGGGTAATGTTGGTATACTGGGTTGTTAAAAGGGTTATTTGGGTTTTGTGGGTAAGCAGGGTTGTTAGGAGGGTTATGGACAAGGTTCTGAGCTGGATTCCCTACGTTTCGTGTATCCTGGTTTAGGCTCTGGTTCTCCCCTAATGGAATTTGATTCTGGCTACCACTAACTCCAGTGCCTTCAACTCGGTCTACTGCCTGATTGAAATCGTTGGCAGCATCGTCCAACTCATTATTGATGTCCATTGGTTCCTTCCCTAAGTCGGCAGCGTTCATCCTTCTCAAGAAGGCTCGGTTTCTTCTAGCTATTGTCTCAGGATCTGCAGGTAATCTCTCTTCGCTCGTATTGCCTTGTGAGCGTGTTTTCATAAACCTGACACACTAGCAGATAGATCAAAACGCAACTGCCGATTGAATACAAATAAAAATAAAAACAGAAATTAAATCACCCACTACTAACTACTAAGCTATCTACAAGTCCTATTCAAAAGCATACAACGCCATCCCCGGCAACGACGCCATTGACTTGAAGCGATTTTACTAGCTTCTACTAGTAGCTACCCCGCAAGAGAACGGGTTCACTGTAGTATGGGCAAGTATAGGGATCAAGTATTACAGAACCCACGGGATAGTGTATATGCGAATAGATCCCTGAAGATCTACGTGTCGTAGTTAATATGAGTGTGTTGTTTTTGGATTTTTGGAAAGATTAATTAAGCTAACTAAATTATCCTACGAATGCAAAAGGAAAATTAAACTAAGTATCTAAGGTGTATATGCAAGTATGAGATGGTGATGCTCAGGATAGGAATCCCTACGTATACTAACGGAGTAGGTACATAATCAAAGTAATCGTGACAAACAAGAATTAACCTAAGTAAAAGATCGTAGAATGAAAGCTCAAGATTTCTTACCCTAATACTTTATCCTAGCAATCGACTTCACTAATCCACTAACAAGTTAATGAATTGTGCTTAATTAATGAGACCCTAATTTAACTAAGGTGATGCGGTCGTCCTCCTTCGCTAAATCGGTAGATGAATTAACCTTTTCTAAACCCTCTCGTTAAGACTACTAATTGTTATTGAGTGAGGCGGTTGTCCTCTCTCTAACACTTTCGTACGAAATTCAAAGGTAGAGTTAAGATTAATTATATAAATTCATTAATTAAGAGAATTAAAACTAACGTCACCAATTACCTTAATTACGTACCCACATCCTACTTCTACGAGTTCATCCTAACCTAAGCATGCAAGGGTTTTAGCCGGACATGGTTATAACAAAAATAAAAGCAATAGAAGAAACAACGAACAAAAACATAATGAATTGAACGAAGAAAATAAGAAACATTAACTAGGGTTTTAAAAGAAAATAATTCTAAGAACTGAAATTTAATTAATAAAAACAAAGTTTAGAACGTTTAGAGTAATCAAGCTAATGAAAAGAAACTAAGAAACGAAAAGAAAACTAAGAATTCGTATGAAAAACCTCAACAACGTAAAAGTAAAGCTTGCTCGTTCTTCTCCTCTTCCTCTCTCTAAAAATTAAGTCTAAAAGTGATTTCTACCTGTTGGGGATCCTTCAAAACGTGTTTGGAAGAGGTATATATAGGCACCGGGTCGAAACGGGAGTTAATGGGCCGAAAATACGCATCCGGAGGCGAAAATACGTGGTTGCTCGAGCAAAACGCTCGAGCGGTTCCGCTCGAGTGATTCGCTCGAGCGCTGAAACTGTTCTGTAAGTTTTTGGTCGCTCGAGCAAAACGCTCGAGCGCTGGCTGCTGTACACTCGTTCGTAAAATCTTCATATCTCCTCAACCGGGAGTCCGTTTTGGTCGATTCAAAGTCCTACGAACTCCTCTTTTCGCCCTCTATCCATCTATGAAAACCAAAGAGACAAATTAATAATTTTATAAAAATGATACTCATTTGACTCCAAGCACTCATCGAAAACACTCAAAACATGGGTAAATCGGGCACCAAAACATAACAATTTCACGCCTAATCATATGGCAGCGCGCGCGACTCGGGGCGGCGGCTGCTCGCGCAACAGGGCGGCAGCGTGCGCGACTCCGGGCGGCGACTGCACGCGCAACTGGGCGGCAGCGCACGCGACTCCGGGCGGCGGCTGCTCGTACAACAGGGCGGCAGCGCGCGACGGTGCGCCGGAAGCGGCGGCTGCGCGGCGTAGGCCCGCGGCGGCGCGTGTGTGTGGCGACTGTGGGTCGGCGGCGGTCGGTCGTCTTTGGAGCGACGACCGTTGCACGTTGATTCGATTCACAAAATAATTTTCACGTAATATAATTACACGCAGGAAAATTCAGGAACGAAATCAATTTTCAAAGTACAATAAATCATGTGATTCATATAAAATAATTTAAAGGCGTACCGTATAATCTCGGTTAGAGACTCATGCTGATAATGTGTTGTAAATAAGTGCGTAAATAAAGAGACACGATTCGTTGACCCAGTTCGTCGGGAACGACTACGTCTGGGGGCGATCCAAGCTAGGAGTTCCACTATATTCTTGTGTGTGTGAGTACATAAATTATGAATACAAAGGGATATATATAATAGTAAAACCCTAGTCTAATGTGTAAAACCCAATATGATTCTTGGTCCTCAAGTAATGTCCACACCAAATCTCCTAAATTTGGAATATTAAATCTTCTAGATTTATAAGAGTATTAACCCATTTATGTTTAGAGTCCCACTACTCAAACCCCAAAATCCTCTATACTCACCCCATTTACTAAACATACCCCAATAAAATTTAAAAATTAACATGTATTACTAAACATACCCCATTTTATTCCTATAATATTCATACCTTATAAAATTAAAAAATAACACTTTCATACTTCATATTCTCATAATCATCTATCTTCTAGAAAAAGTCATTTTTATTCTTTAACTTTTAATTGAAATTTGATTTTTTTTAAATATTATTAAAAAATCAACCAAATTTTCAAAAATATATAAATTAAAAAAAATTAATTAGTAAAATAAAATTCTTAAAAAAATTAAAAAATAAATAAATAAATAATGTTTTATAAAAATATATTAAATTGAAAAAAATTAATTAAAAATATAAATCTGAAAATAAAAAAAGAAGGTAAATTTGTAAATAATTAAGAAAATAAAAAAAATCTTAAAAAATCACATAAAATTTTTCAAAAGAAAAAGGTTAAAGCCAAATAAAATTAGAAAAATAGTTTATAAAAGTCAATTCAATCATCGTAAATAACTAACTTAAAAATTAATTAATTTTTATTTAGTTTTGAAGATTTTTTTAATTTAGTTAGTTTTCAAAAAAAAAAAATTAATGGATTTTATTTTTGATTGAATTAGTTGGAATATATATTAATTTATTTTTAAAAAAAATTCAAATTTTAAAGAATTTTTTTAATTGAATCTCTAAATTTCATATAATTTTATTAATTATTTAAATATTTATTCAATTTTTGTAAATATTTTTCAGATTTAATTATAATTTTTTTAGATTTTTTAAATATTTAAAAGAAAATAAAAAATTATTCAATTTTAATTTATTTTAAAATTAAATAACTTAAAAAACTAAAGTCAAAGTCAACAAAATTTAAAAGATAATATATTCATATTTATATAAGAATTATTTAGTCATTTTATATATGTATATTTTTGTCTTTAAAATAATGGAGTATGTTTAGTGGATTTTGGGGTTCGAGTAGTGGACCTTTTATATTTATTTTTCTACATTCCCCCTTCCTCGTGAGCCAAATTCTCCTTTGGATAGGAAACTCGTCGATTGAACATTTTAATATAAGATGGTAATGCTTTCTACATGAATCAAATCCAAGATCTGGACGTAAGCCAAAGTCCTGATACAATAGATTTTTTTTTATCTCATTAAAAAACTCGAACTTATAAAAAGATATAAAATTAATCCATTTATATTATTTTCCAATTTTTTATTTATTTTTTTGATTTCAACAGTCAGGAGATTAGAGAATTCCAGTAATAAGCAACTGTGATATAAAACAAATCTGTGGGTTGCTATGATCTATTTTTGTGATGGAGATCTGGATTAAAAAAACTACATAATAAAATTTACTTTCATACAACTGTGACCAATCATTTAAAGCTAGCTGACTAGATTTAATTCGTCCATTCTTAGTAGTAGTTAAAACTGGGATTATTCATCGAAAAGCATTTATCTATTTTAAACTGGAACTAGACATATTTTTTTGAATTGATCGGGCAAAGATCTCCAGATAGTCCAAAAAATTTGTTGTATCTGTTTGTAATGCTGCATTGCTGCCTAATAAGAGAAGGCAAAACGATGTGATTTTATTGATACCATCATTATGATCGTGGTATATTTGCAAGAATACTAATGATGTCTTTTTAGCTAGGATGATAACTAAATAAAGTGGGTGCGATAAGAATTCCAAAACTCACAAATGCTTCCAAGCGGTACTAAAATTTTAGAGGAGTAAGTTTCTGGTGGACCATTTTACGTGAACTCTCCTTTTTAAATATCACTGTTATATATATATAAACTATCACTGTTATACATATATATATACACTATCATTGTTAAAAAAATGTTTGATTTTTAAACAACAATACTGATCTAGATCTTCCCAAAATATGTTGAAATGTAACAATTTTGATTAGATAAGTTAGTGGGCCGAGCGGGATATTTTGAAAAGAAAGTTTTTATTTTATTTATTTTGAAATTCTATCAACTTTTTATAAGAACTCATTAAATACATGTCTAATATGATAATTTTACACTTTTATTTACCTTTGTGCTAATTTAATGCATATTATTAATTACAAAAAATAAGCATAATGACAAAATTGAAATATGATATTTAATTTTTTTTAGGTTAGTGCGAAATAATACTCCTCCGGTCACATATACACAAATGCTATATGCACATTGATGGGACATTTGTCCCATCAAAGTGCATAATGCATTTGATGATGATGATGATTAGGTAATGATTAGATGATGATTATTAAAATTATTAATTATTTAGTCATTTTATTTACTTTATTTATTTATTTATTTATTTTAATTATTTTACAAAAAATATTAGTACAATGTTTAGGGTGTATGGTGATGGGATGATGTTATTTATCTTTATTTATTTACTCTAATTATTTTACAAAAAATATTAGTTGTTTCATTCAAAAGTATTAAGAGCTTATAAGCTGTTATGAATTTATTTTATAATCTTATAAGTTGTTAAAACATCTTATTTTGTCAAACACATTGATAGTGCTTATAAGCTCTTAAACACCTTATTTTATGATTTTATAAACTATTTAAGAGCTTATAAGCTCAACCAAACCCAAACACCCTCTAAATCAGCTTTAAAGTCTCGTGTTGAGGTCATATAAGAGCTTCGCGACATTAATCTCCCGCTCTTGAATAAGATCTCATTCCTCGGTTTTCATAGAATCCATACTACTCCAAAATACAATCAACTTCTGACACGTTAGCAGACTGTTGTGTATTCTTAAATTATTTGGTTATTGAGCTGAATATTCAGTCATAAAAGATAAATCGATACATATATAATTTCCTAATGTTATAGACTTATATATTATGCGTAAGTACATAATCTAAAAGTGTTTCATAATAATTTATTTATTTTTAATGTGAGAAGTGTTCCACAAAAATAATTAAATCCTTAAAAGAACATTTTTTTATATATTATTTCTGAAACTTATCGGAAAATGAATTCTCCATTTTTTCTAGCAGCAAAAAGGAAAGTACTTCCTCCATCCCTTAATTTACATTTGGTCATTTAGGTCTAATTTTTATTCTTTTTTTTTTTTTATTAGATGTCATTTTGGAATAGAACAACAAATTAAAATTATAAAATTTTATCAACATTGTCCTAAATTCCTAAACTATAGGAAAAGTTAATGGAAATATTTGTGGAAAAATTAATAAAAAGGAAATAATATTAGGGGTAAAATTAGGATTATTAAGGAAAAATCATTAAAATAACATTTATTTAAAATATAGTTAAAAAGCTAAAATGACATCTAATAAAAAAGAGAGGGAGTACTAGTTTTTTCATACTAAAATAGAACAATTCAAAATTAAATTGCAGTTTATTATATTTTATTTTATTATATTCTACTTATCTTATAAAGTTGGAAAAAAAAAAATTCACGCTCTGTTACTCAAAATATTAATAAACAATCTTCAAATTAAAATTTGTGGTCCGATGGAAAATGGAGTACTAAAGAACAGAATAAGGAAAAGAAGATTCCGAGTGAAATAGGGGACTGACCAATTTTTTAATTTCATGTGCATCCCTGCTTGGATACAATTCTTTACGTATATTTAACGGGGTCTATTTTGCATTTCTGGACAATGGAAAAACAATTACTATTGTTTTATGTTTAAAATAAATAATTAATTATCGAATTTGTTTTATATAAAAATGGTTAATGATAAAATTATTTTGATACTGTTTTAAATTATCAAATATTTGATTAGGGATATCGATAATCTCACCAAAAGTATCATTAATATGAGTTCAAGAAAATTTATAACAATTACAATATTTAATGATACTCCTGGTGAGATATCGATACTCCTGGTAAAATTATTGATACTTTAATATAATTCCATGATAAGTTTATCATGAACTATTTTCATATAATATTTTCCCTTAATTATTGCATTACAGATAATTCTACCGAAACTATTAACCTTAGTATGATTAGTGTGCGTGCGCGCACGCACACACCCAACGTACCTAATTAGATATGGTCTAAGGGGTAAGATAGGGAAACTATAAAATATAGTCCCGTAAATTTGTTCAAGTTTAGATTTAGTCATTTATTTTTTTATTATTTCAATTATTGTCCTTTTGTTATAAAAAAAAGTCCTTTCCATTAGAATTTTTTAAGAAAATGCCCGAAATTTGCATATGCTCCAGCGTTAGTGCTCATGTAACGCTCTAAGTCCATAAATAAAGTCCATACCACACTCCATTTGGATTAGATAAGTTGGAAACGAGATTTCTCCATATTGACATGAGCCTTAATTAATCTAAAAAGAGTGGGACGTGGACCTAATTTATTGACATGGAACATCACGCCAGCACTACAACCAGAGCACGTATAAATTTTAGGCAATGTTTTAAAATTTTCGTTGAAAATGACTTTCTGTGTTAACAAACCATAATTGAAAAATTAAAATGATAAAGGACAAAAATTTAAACTCAGACAAAGTTACATGACTATTTGTGATATTTCCCTGTAACTTACACCTTAATTATGAGTTTAATATAAAAGCATATTACCTTAATATTCTAAAAAATGGTTTCTTCAAATTCAATTACAACTTGGTTAAATAAAAATTATAAAAACCCTACATTCTAAATGAAAAAACAGATTAAGCAAGTAATAATAATCAAATAAAACGATATCAAAACATATTTTATAAATAAATAACCACAACCAACGTATATTTTCGTTTGATCAGTAAAAAAATTCCATTCCTCAACGGGTATAAGGTATACCCAACCCAATTACAACAGTTCACAACTAAAATGGTGGAGGACAAGAAGTTGCAGGGAGTCGCAATATCGAAGAATAGCCCGGTTATCTCCCACATTATTTTTCGCCAATGATAGCTTAATCCTTTTTTAAAGCGAACCCAGTGGAGTGTAATGAGTTAAAGGATTGTTTGAGCAAGTACGAAAGAGCTTCGGGCCAACTCGTTAATTACGACAAATCGGCTATCACTTTCAGCAAAGGTACTTGCACAACGAATATGAATGCCATCAAGGATATGTTGGGAGTGAAGTTGAGGCAGGGTCATGACATCTATTTGGGCTTGCCGACCTTATCTTTGAAGAGCAAGAGATTGCAGTTTGCATACCTTCGGGACCGGGTCTCAAAAAAGGTAGAGGCGTGGAAGTATAAAGATTTTTCTGAGGGTGGAAAGGAAATTCTCATTAAGTCGGTGCTCAATGCCATCCCCACCTATGCTATGTCTTGCTTCAGAGTTCCCGCCTCTTTGTGTTATGAGTTGGAAAGCTTGATGGCTGATTTTTGGTGGGGTTTCAAGAAAGATGGGAAGAAAGTTCATTGGAAAACGTGGGACTTTCTTTCCAAACCGAAGAAGCAAGGAGGTCTGGGTTTTCGAAAATTAGTGAATTTCAACAAGGCTCTTCTAGCTAAATAAGTGTGGTATTTTATCTCGATGCCGGATTCCCTTGTTGCTCGAGTATTTAAGGCACGTTACTTCAAGGACGTGGACATTATGGAAGCAGAAATTGGGTCAAATCCCTCTTTTGTATGGAGATCACTTTGCTGGAGCAGGGATTTGCTTCGAGACGGGCTTAGATGGTGTATCAATGATGGCAGCAAGATCCAAATTTACAAAGAAGCTTGGGTGGCAGGGCTCAGTGATGGGCAAATAAAGTCGAGCGTGCTAGTGGCTCCGCTGTACCTATTTTATTTTGCCAACTAAGGTATGTAACGAAGAATTGATAACTGATGCCTTCCTCCCCTTCTAGAAGGAGGCTATTCTTAAAACACCGATCATTCAAGATAGCGGGGAAGACTCGAGGTTTTGGAAGCCAGACCCCAAAGGAAACTACAGTGTGAAATCGGGCTATTTAACCTATGGAGCCGGCAAAATGAGGAGTCTAGGACCAGGATGCTCGGGTGGAAATAATGAGGAAGAGAAGTGGTGGAAACAAGCTTGGAAGTGTGTGCTACACCTGAAGGTAAAAAAATTTCTTTGGAAAGTGATGAATGACGCCCTTGCGACTGAAGGAAATCTTGCACGTCACTATGTTCCTCTCTTGCCGATTTGTGGGTTATGCAATAGCTGGGGGGCTAGCACCCTACACTCACTATTTTTTTGTGCAGCGGTGAGAGAGATTTGGAAGGAAGCAGGCCTTTGGGAGGTGATGAAAAAAAAGGAAAATTCATGAATACCTGAGAGTTCATGCATATGCTACTGACTATGGTAGGAGGTAAGGAAAGTGATGAAATTATAATGGTGATGTGGGGGATTTGGAGGAAACGTTGCTGGATTGTGCATGAGAAGAGAGAAGGACACGTTCGGTGCAAGAATAAAATAAGAGTGGAATGTGCATATGAATTTCTAAATTCGTACAAAATAGCCAACGCCCATCTGAAATCTTTCCAGAGCTCAGCGAGAGGACAGAGGAATTATGTATCGGAGCAGGAGAAGTGTGATGAGATTACGGTGCTCGTTGATGCGAGATATGATGAGACACGAAATAGATTTTCCATTGGGTTCTTCGTGATTGATGGAAAGGAGGTTCCGGTAGCAGCAGGGTGTAGGAGCATAGATGAACCCAGATCCGTTTTCGGAGCGGAGCTCGTTGCCGTTAAAGAGGGAATTAATAAATGCAAAGTGTTGGGGCTCAGGCGGGTTAGAGTTGGGTCGGACTCGTTGGAGACGGTTAAAGCTATACACCTAAAAGAGAAGTGCTTCAGCCCCGACAGTGCATGCCTTAAGGAAATATGGGATGATATGAATGAAGGAATAGTGGGCGTTGTTACATACATCCCGAGGGAGCAGAATGTCATGGCTCACGGATTAGCAAAGATGGCTTTCAACTCTCTGAATCCTCAAGATTGGAGCGGAGTAAATATTCCGATTGTAACCAAGAATTTAACCCATGTGATGTAACTCTTTTTGTAATATGCGGGTTGTAATTCTGTTGGAATTTCAAAAAAAAAAACCAATCAAGCACCACACGTGGATTAGTCACCCAATCATTAAAAGAATAATTACTACAATTTAAATTTTTCACAAACAACCAACTCCAAAGTCTAAACTTAATATCTTCCACCACTTTGTCTACTGCAAAAACTATTCCACAACCAACGTATATAATATCAAAACTTTCATAATCCACATACCTTGGCTAGTTGGCTTGTGAGTTGCGCAAGGAAAAATGGTACAGGATGGCGAGAGAGTGGTAAAGAATACGGGTGTAAATGAGTTGAGCCGACTCGCGAGCTATTCGTGTTCGACTCGTAAAAAGATCGAAATTGACTCGAACCTAATCGAGTCGAGCTCGAGCTACTCGAGTAGCTCACGAGTTCGAGTTCAAGCTTATAAATACTCAGCTCGCGAGGCTCGCGAGCCTAATCGAGCTTGCACAGTATTTAATTTTTTGCCATTAATTTTATTAATTAATTATATTATATATAGTAATATTCTTAAATATAAAATAATATATATACAAATGGTACGCTTACGTTCTTATAACTTCTAAAATTTGAATGAAAATCACGTCCCACGAGTCACAACCCACAAAATAATTAATATATATTTTTTTTAGAATATTTGTCCAATTGACAATGTTTTTCAAATTTAATTTAATGAATATTATTGTATTTGTAGACTTTGAGTTGTTTAAATTTTCAAGTGTATTTGATATGCAAGATTCAGAAAAAAAAAAACCGGCTAAAATACAGTTTACACTTTATTTTTGTAAAATAGTAAAGCTATCGAGTCGAGACGGGTCGAGCTCGAGCTAATAAAATTAGGCTCGACTGAGTTTGAGCGAATTTCGAGCTTCGAGTATTGCATTCGAGTGGAGTTCGAACTCAGCACTACTCGACTCAACTCGACTCATTTACACCCCTAGTAAAGAAGATGCCCGGAGAGCTCTCTTGAACGGTTGTGGGGACGCAAGTGTGGGGTGAATGGATGATACGATTCGGATTTAGAAATGCGAATTTTAAAAATTTTAAGGTGCAATTCTTCAACGATACGTCCATTTCTTTATATTTTATTGTATAATACATAAAAAAACATATACTATAATTTTTAAAATTTTGTTAATTAAATATGTTTAATTCATATTTTCTTTCACCCAAAACTTAAGCGCATTCAACAATTTAATATATTTAAGTAAAAAAATATAAATTCAAATTCCATTAATTCTAGTAATAGTGAATTTAATTTAAAATAAATGTTACATGGTCAATTTAAATTATATTACATACTAAAATTCAATTGATATAAGCATATTTAGTGTTTAACAAGTTGAATTTGTGCAGCAGATTCGAGAATTTGTTGGTTGAATTTGTTAAGTGGCAGCCGGATTTGCTACGTGCCGAATCGAATTCGCGGATTCAAAAATCGCACTAAGCGGGTGCCGATATTGTATCATGATATTTTTAGAAGAATTCATTATACATAAAGAGTGAAAAAAGATAAGTAATGGATATCAGCCATATCACATGTTTATACAAATTAATGTTCTTTCCTTTTTTATTATAATGTTAACAATTGATTTATATGAGAGTGTATTATGTATACTTTGTATATTGTGCACCATTGGTAATAATATTAGTTCTTACAAATAAAATTATTAGTTTTACATACAATAATATAATTCTTACAAATAATAACATAAATTGTGTACGATAAACAATGCTTTAGCCCCGTTCCACTTTTAACGTGCGAATTGGTATCCCTTTTTATGTTAGATTTGGGACATGGATCCGAATTGTCTTATTATTTGGACAAGACTCTGAAACTCCAATGTTGACAAAAATCCTTTTCTTATTTAATCCGCAGAAAATGTCAAGAGAAACGTTAAGTTATTTGATGCCGACAATAAATTTAGTTCTTGATTTTCATCTATAAATAGGGGCATCGGTTGTTCATATTTTGGCACACAAAGTTCAGACATACTAAATATAGACATTTTAAGCTTTAGGAAAACCAAAAGCGAAAATGTGCAATACGATGATTATAGTAATGGTGGTGATCGTCGCAGCTTCGGTTGCATACGCTGACAAAGGAACCGCTACTTTCTATACACCTCCTTATATTCGTGAGTATATATAATAATCATAATTCCTATGTTGAACTATATATAAAGTAAAATTATCTTCAATATGCATGTATACATGATCCTATATAATGCATAAAATTAGAGATTACAATCGTGCCATAACATTATAATTTTTTTTTTCCCACAATTTTTAACTCTTTTAATTTAGTTCCATATATATTTAAATTGTATTGTTTCAATCCCAAATTGCCGAAAAAACACTAAAATGAAATCATTTTAACACTAATTATTGACAGAGGCATGTGATAGGCACATTTTTAAACGACTTCGTTTTAATGTTTTTCTATCAAACTTGGACTGAAAAGTCGCAATTTAAACACGTACAAGACTAAATTGAAAAAGTAAAAAAATATGGAACTAAATAAAAAAAAGAGTAACTCTCTTGTGCAGTGCACATGGTGTATGTTGCACTCACTCAACAGTTGAGACTGTTTATACTGAAAAGTATGATTTGATTACATTGAAAAATATGATTAAATTACACTGAAAGTCGATTTTAAGTGTAAACTTTTCAGTATAATCTATCCAAACTTTTCAATGCAATCAGTTTTACACTTTTCAATGTAATTAATTGTTGAGTGAGTGCACCGTCCATCAAGTGCATATGAGAGCGTGTAAAAAAAGAAAGAGTAAAGTGTTATGGGGACGAATTTGAGTTTTAATCCAATGAAATTGACACAAATATTTTAATTAGAGTTTTGATATATGTAAAGTCCCACATTGATCAAGTTTCTTATTTTTTATTTTTTTGCTTCCTATAATTGAAACTATATGTGTGTCCTTTGTTTGACATTTTTTGTGATGGATGAAATTTAGCGTCAGCATGCGATGGAAACACGAACGAGGGAGTGATGATTGCGGCGGCCAGCAGCGCCATCTGGGACAACAGTGCGGCGTGTGGAAGAAAATACAAAGTAAAATGCATCGGAGCCACCAATAACGGCGTTCCCCACCCGTGCACGGGCAAAAGCGTGGTCGTTAAAATAGTCGATTTTTGTCCATCTGGTTGTCAAGGAACCATTGACCTCTCTCAAGAAGCGTTTGCCACCATTGCTAATCCTGATGCTGGAAAGATCAAAATTCAATTTGATGAGTAAGTAATATATGTATGCGTTTATATAGAAGAGTTTTATTGGTTCATAACTACCACTTTATAATAAAAAATAATACTATTTTGTAGTGAAACAATTAATAATAGCAAGCTAATAGGCTTTAATAAAATAAGTAATATGGATTTTACGAAAATACAAACCAATTGCGCTACAAAATTAATTTATATAAGACTTTTGCAACATATATATGTTTTTTCCTGTTTTTATATGTTTCAATGTTCTTATTTGTTGCATATTTTGTTTTTCAGGCTTTGAAATGTGTTCAGGGGCTGATGAATGATAAGTCTGAAGAAATGAGCAGCGTTTTCCTAAACTACAAATGTAATTTCCAGAAATATGTATTAATGCTGTGAAGAATAATTAATGGACTTCACTTTCTTCTTTTTAATTTTATAATAATAAAAAAGTTGTGCGGCTTTGCAATTGGATCCTCATATTTTCAATTTTGTTTTGTTGTGTCCTTTACTTCACTTTTTATATATTTCCTCCCTCCATTAAAAATGTGCTCATTCTCCTTTTGTCAAATTACCAATTAGTGGTTTGTACCAAATAACTACTAATGAGTTGTTCACATTTTCTGTTAACATGTAAGACCAAACAACTATTAGGAAATTCAAACCCTATTAATTAAACATAACTGACTGCATATCATTAACGTGAACTAATTTTATCATAAAATTTTCTCACATTTTAAGTATAATTTTTAACAATATTAATTGTTTAATTAAAATATATTAATTTAATAATAATATTATATAGTAAAAATAACTACTAACTTTTTAAATTGTATGGTGAAACTGATTTACAATGGGCTTACTCATCATTATTTATTATTAGGTGTAACATAACATGTTTCATATTATTATTATTATTATTATTATTATTATTATTATTATGTAAAACTAATTGTTACTAAACCCAACAAACTATCATTAAATTGCATCTAAACCACACAATTATTTTTTGTTGCACCGAACTATGTTGTGGCACTAAATATTCCTAAGTATCAGAGCTCGCCACGTTGACGAGGTCCCTTATTTGTTACAATATTAATTGCCCTAGTGCCAGAGCTCGCCAAAGTTATGGCGACCCTCGTTGAAGCTAGCAATAAGAAGACAAAGACGAGCAACAAGGCTCAATAGAGGGGTCATATGGCGAGCGAACAACTATCCTTGATGAGAGCTCGCAGGCAAACAACAAACTCACCAGACGATTGAGTTGCTCGACAAGTGTAACACCCCGTCCCGTTTTATACCTTGTATATTCCTAGAACCCTTATTTTATATTTTTATCTTTGTTTCTTTTAATTTTATTATTTTGTGTGCTATTGTGTAATTTAAATATATACCCTTTTATAAATTCCTAAATTCGAAGAAATGAATCGAATCTTTCAAACGAATAAAGGACTACGAGAAATTAAATATTCAAGTTTAAGTTAAGGATTTCGATCCGTATAATTTATTGATAAAAATATACTTTTATAATTCAAATACAGTAAAATATTAATTGAGTTTTAAAACTGTATTAATTATCGAATCATGATTAAACTCGTGAACCAAACGGTCCCTAAACCGTATCTAGTGGGATCGAAAATATCTAGAATTAAAAGGATGAATCTCAACCACAAGATTATTCCTTCTTTTAATTTAAATTAAATTAATTAATTAAATAGAAACAATCACAGCCATGTATTATACCCTTCTTTTTAAAATAATTAATTAAGAAATTAATTTTCCTCAAATATCTCCTTCTCTCCTCTAAGAAAGCAAAACCGCGTACATTATCAGATCCCCAAATCAATTTCCCAAATTTCCTTCCTCATATCTCTCTCTCTCTCGGCTCCCTCTCTTCTTCACGGCAACCACCGCCACGCCACCAAGCCTCTGCCCGATCGACGCCAAGCCGCTGTCAGATTCGATCGGAACCACCGCCATCGCAGCGCACAGACACCATCACCGCCGCTGCGCAAAAGCGCAGCCATTGCCTTCCCGTCGCAACGTCGCCGTGCCAGCGCTGCCTTCCCCTTTGACCGCCATCGCCCCGTCGCCTTTGCACGATTGGAGCCGCAAAGTCGCCCACCTCTGCCCTGTTTTCAGCGACAAGCACCGCCCTCTGCCGCCGCTCTTCTCGCCGAGCGCCGCCGCCTCCTTCAGCCGACGAAGCCATCCATCCTCTATTCCTTCTTCAAGTGAGTCCCCCTTATTGATTCATTATGAAAAATCCTTCGACTTCAATCTCCCCAATTTCTCAATTCCAATTATCTTAAAATTTCCCTTTCGATTTAATCTCACGATTCATCTCCTTTTTGTAATTGAGACTCCGTCATTTCCGTCGCCCTTTCCGATGAACCACGAAGGACGAATAGCTGCTGCCCGTTTATTTTCGAGGGAACTTGAAAGACGCCGTTAGGCCGCTCGAAATTATTCGACGAGTCACCTAACTATGCCGTTAGGCTAGCCGATTTGGGGCTCGTAAGAATCCCTAACCTTCTCTCAAATTATTGTACTAGTTGAGATAGGAATCAATCAGTTCCTTGTTGAGACTTTGAGAGTTTAGAATAGTTATTGATGGAGTGGTTTAGTATTATTGTTTTAATGGTTTCGTATTAGTTATTTAGAAGTATGGTATTCTTTGTTGTGTAGTACCTTTGAATTAGTTGGTTAGTATTATGGGGTTAACTATTTTGTATTACTGTTATAGCTGGTTAGTATCATTGAATTAGTTAGTTTGGTAGATTGAATTATGTCACTAATGTTTTGTTATTAGTGTTATTGGAATAATTGTTTAGTATTGTGGGTTTAGGTGTTTAATATTATTGGTTTTATTGATTAGTATTGTTGGATGGACTATTTAGTAGTATTGGAAATGTTTGAATTAGGATCCTTGGTTTATCTGTTGAATTAGCTTGGTTCGCCTAATCCCGGTTCGAATAAGAAAACTTTTTCTCTTTAAAATCTTATTCTTGTTTCTTTGGGAGATTGGACTAATATCATTAGATTTTAAAAGTAGTATTTTTGGTTATCAAAATTGTCAATTTCTTTGAGTTGGAAAAAAGAGAGAAAAAGATAAGTTTTTATATCCAATTTAGTAAATACATAAAAGAGTACTTTTGGGAAATTAATATAATTCTTTTAAAAGTAACACTAATCAACTTTAGAAGTGTTATTAATATTAGGAAAAGAAGAATATCATTATATTATATTAGTATTATTTAAATAACTTTCTTTTCTTTATTTTCAAGAAAAATATTAGATGGATATACTTTTAAGTATCAAAGCATTTAGTTATAAAAGTCTAAGATATTAAGAGATCGTTTTCTAGAAGTTGAAATAGTATTACAACAAAGAAATTAGTAAGTACACTCCCCCAATACACCACCTTTCAGAAGTGGTGTATTTACCAAGATAATGTGTGTTTTTAAGTAGGTCTATTTCAATAGGTCTATAAGATAACGACCCCGTCAATTCTCGTACCTCAAACTCTCAAGTTTTCCTATTAATTCAAAGGTCAACTTTTAATTAAATGGTTTCGTACTAGGATTCTGTGCTAATCGGAATATGCACGAGGGATCCGACATTCTGTTTGTATATCACTCTCGGGATGTCTCTACAACGCAAGTTATCTTTCAAAGGAATTTCAAGACAGTTGTGACTTAGCTATAAAGTTAACAGGTGGGTGATGATCTGTTGATTGATCTGCTAATAATAACGTTGTGAAGGTATTTTCTGAACTCGACTAAATCAATCTAAAACAATTAATCCAACATAAATGTAACACCTTTTATATAACTATTTAAATTATGTGTTATAACTATATATGATATATAATGCATGTTGTCTTATAAATCGATCACCATTGCATGAGTAAGTACCGTATGTGAGCATGAATCAGTTTCTGTTGTCAATCGAGTATTTTTCTCTGTGAAGCTTGTTGAGTCAGTTTTATGGAAAGTCAGTAAGTACGGAGTTGGGATCGAGTTTTAAATCCGACCTCCGGGGAGCTGTTGAGGACGCCCCCAGAATCAAGGTTGTTGATCAAACAAATCTGGTCCCCGGTCAGCTGCCTACGTGCGCACTGGGAATAAGGCCATTGATGTTTGCTTATCTTATGAGGGATGTTGTGGTTGGATGAAGTAAGTTGTTGTTGTTGGATGAAGTAAGTTTTGGTTGTAGTTGAAAAGGGTAACTTTGTTGGAAGTGGAATGGTCGTACGAATATGGTTTGACAGTTTGTGACAATACGTGATAATGCTTTGGGCTCTGCCCTAATGTGAATCAACTTGTGCTATTTCAATTATATTATGTGAAATATGCTTAATGTCGATGAATCATTATATGAACTGTTTCTTCTATGAAATTTTGTAATCTTGTTTACAGGTGAACTGATTAAATGGAATAAACACTTTATTAATAAGTATAACTTAATATATTTCGGATTTACCAATCCCATGACGTTGCAAATCACCCATACGTGAGAATTCAAATCTCACGCCCCATTTTATTACAACCCTTGCAGATTATGATTTCGTGGAGCAAGGACAGTAATAGAGACGACACATAGTTCCCCGCTTAAATAAAACATTACTGTTAATACTATATTTTATGTACACATATATGTATGTGTTATACATATTAAAATTATTCTATTCATTTCTTCCGCTGCATAAAACTCATCATCTCTCATTTCCGTTACATTTCCTTCAAAAACTTTATAGTTCTTACTTTTGATCACAATAATACTTCGAATCCGATATAATTAATATATTCTGGATTCGGGGCGTTACAAGTGGTATCAGAGCCTAGGTTCAAAACTTTCGGACCAAAACCCAAATCATTGTTTTCATCAAACCAAAATTCTTTTTCTTTAATTAAAATTTTCTTATCATATAAGTATAGATCACTAATTAAATCACTTGAGCGGAAATGTGTCTCCTATTACCGTCAGAAGCTCCTCGAAGGTATGTTCTTATTATATTGCCTAAAAGTTTATGATATTGCGACAACTTGACTTTCATAACAAAACTCCAATCAAAAGATCACGAACTTGAAACAACACCTACGAGGTGTAGAAAGAACACGAAATGTCGTTTATAATACTATTGAAATGTAGATAATTAGTGAATGATAGAAATAAATATATTTGTGTAAATTTATAAACTTCATAAATGATGTTATATGATTATTTGAACTATGTGCCTTAATTGTTTAAATTGTGTTTCTGCATAACTAAAATTTTGACTAGGAATTTTCTTCCCATATAAGAATCCACCTAAGACAGTTATATCCTGATAATTAGAAGACACTTAGCGAACCTTAGAATTTATCAGTGTGTTTATAACCTAATTCACGAGACTGCGTGCAAAGGCAAGAGCCACTCCAATATTCCACAACGAGATATATTTGATAGTCGTAATTCGTTTTGCCAGAAGGGTTACTGAGTTGTTCTCCATCCTATCGCTGTAGGACTACTCGAACGGATGAGAATAGAAGACCCAGTTCAAGGGCCCCACATTCACTTGGAGACATACCTAGAAAAAGTCGACGATGGGTATTTCCGTATGATAGTAGTGATCAGTCAGAGTGATCAAATCCTTTTAAACAGTTATCCTTTTGATGTAGTCACAAATACGTACAACATAGATGTGCCACCATTTCCTGACATATAGTAGTAGTCAGATGTATGACCGTTTTACTTAAACCATATCAGCGTAGCTCCAACCTGCTCCTTTTGTCGCTCGTGGTCCGTACTGATGCAAGGATACGATGCGTTAGAATTTTACGTAGAAGCCTTTTGTATTCTATGATGTAATGTAAAGAGACTGACTCCGTAGAACCAAAACTTTTAGATATATATATATAATTATTATGTGCTCACTGCTTATCAATGTGCTTTACTTGCTTTATATATATTGACTGTCATATTTTATCTGATTATCACTTAATGTTGGGCGCGGAGTCCAGCATCTCCCAGCCGAGTCGGGCGTGATAAAGGCCCGGTACGCCAAGTCCGGCGGAGGCTATTCGACCCGTGGCGCTGCAGCTAGATAGGGTTAAAGGAAATAAAGTAGCACCTCACTACAAGTCCGGGCTTTTAGTCTAGTGGCAAGCGCTTGATCCTACAATTGGTATCAGAGCACATGTCACGGGTTCGAATCCCAGTGGAAGGCATTTGTTGGCCAAGAGGGCTGGCAGATGCTGGGGGGAGATTGTTGGGCGCGGAGTCCAGCATCTCCCAGCCGAGTCGGGCGCGATAAAGGCCCGGTACGCCAAGTCCGGCGGGAGGCTATTCGACCCGTGGCGCTGCAGCTAGATAGGGTTAAAGGAAATAAAGTAGCACCTCACTACAGGTCTGGGCTTTTAGTCTAGTGGCAAGCGCTTGATCTTACACTTAATGACACATTACTGGTTCCTATTATACTGTGCGAATGTGAGCACTGTACCATTGGGGCCCCGATGCGAAGCGGTGAATTACGTACCACACGTGTTTTCAGTGTTAATGTTGTGTGTTAATTTGGTTAATCCGATTATGTTTTTATAACTTTCTCGCACCTATACATACTGTAAAAATATTATTCTTTTCCGATCAGAACCACCTTTAGAATGACACCAGGATGTAGACGTGGATGACCCCGCATTAACCCCATTCCTGTACCAATAGATCCTATAGAACATAACCCACCACCTCAGGCTGCACAAGGAAATATCTGGAACTATTATGGAAATTGAGGGCCGAATTAGAAGTTTACCCCTAATGCTAAGCGATCACTTAGTAGAGTCCGATCTTCACATCCTTGAGACGAAAATCTTTGACATAATCTTAGGCATTGACTGGTTAACGAAGGACAAAGCGATAATAAAATGTGCAGAACGAGAGATCGACCTCGAAACCTGTAATGATCAACGCTTCACATTTCGTGAAATCAAGACCAAGAAGGAAACCCGAGTAAAATCAGCAATCCAAGCTGTAGCGACATTACGAAAAGAGGAATGCCAAGCTTACCTCATCCACATCTCAGCAGGAGAGAAAGACGACAAGTTGCGCATCAAGGTGCCAATTGTGGATGGATATCTTGACGTGTTCCCCGAGGAATTAATCGGGTTACCTCCTGATCGTTAGATAGAGTTCTCCATCGACTTGATACCTGGGGCAGCACCAGTATCTAAAACACCCTATCGAATGGCTCCAAAGGAATTGGAAGAACTGAAGGAACAACTGCAATGCTTGCTTGAAAAGAAGTTCATCAGGCCTAGTGCATCACCATGGGAAGCACCCGTGTTGTTCGTAAAGAAGACAGATAGAACTTTCTGTATGTGCATAATAGACAACCGAGGTCTCAATCAACTGACCATTAAGAACAAATATCCTCTTCCGAGGATAGAAGACTTGTTCGACCAGTTGAAGAATGCTACCGTATTCTCAAAGATCGATCTAAGGTCTGGTTACCATCAGCTAAAGGTCAAGAGCGAGAATATCCCGAAGACAGCATTCCGAACTCGGTATGGACATTACGAGTTCACCATGATGCCTTTCAGAGTAACAAATGCTCCGATAATTTTCATGGATATGATGAATAGAGTGTTTCATCCGTACCTGGATCAATTCGTCATCGTCTTGTGTACTCTAAGAGCAAAGAGCAACACGAAGAACATCTCAAAGCAGTCTTAAAGACAATGAGACGAGAGAAGTTGTATTCCAAATTCAGCAAGTGTGAATTTTGGATCAACTGCTTATGTATCGATTAGTACTAGAGCATCTCACTCCCTTGTGTCTAAGAATTTAAGAAAATTTGGGGATATAAAGTATAGAAGAATAGACCTTAAGTGAAAGTGAACTTTTGAGGAATACAATGAGAACCTAAAGCCGAGTGAATTGATTGGAGATAGACTTGGATGAACATCAAATAGAAACTGAACTGCACGTTCTTAAGTTGAGTAGTTAGACGTTATTGAAAACGAACTAGTTTTATGCATATGAAGGAATATGAAACATGGACATAGTTACTTTCTTTTGGGATTTCATAAGATTTTAAGCTTAAGTAGAGCCTTTTAAGGTAAAGTGGAATGAGCAAGCTATATGTGATCTTAGTCTTACGTGTTAAGATTAACATTTATATGTTATGGGAATACTTTAGTTGAAAAAGAATAGACAATTGATTTTAATCTATGAGATACATAGTAGACTTTGAAGTAGAGGAAATATGGCAACTATGTAGGAAGAAAAATTTGCATGTTTAAAGACTAGAATACCTTTTAAGTCTTAGATCAGGTAGAGTGACAACAAACTTAGTCGACCAAGAAAACCGAGAAGTTATTTTGGTTTTAACTAATGAAAAACCTTTCAAAAATCAAACCTCCCCACTAAGGTTTACCACCCCTTTTGAACCAGAAGTTTTAGAGTAAGTAGTTAGACAAAACTATTTGAGTGGAGTAAGATATAGTACCAATTCATCCTAAACCTAGAATAAGATGTGTTATTATACAACAAGATTAGGTCATTGCCTATTTGTACAATTGCCAAAGCTACATGAACATAATTACCCAATCTAAGATTTAGATACCCACCTTACAACTAGTGAGAATTTTCTTATGAAAATAATTACCAAGTGGCGGTACTTTTGATGTCGCTTATAAAACTGTGTGGATAGAAATACATAGAGAATTATTTCACAAGCCATGTGAAGGATTAAAACAGCACAAGATCATTAGAGATTAATTTTCATGTTGAGACTATTAAGGAACCGTTTCTTAAGGTTACACTGATGAAGGAATTTACTTTTGGAAAGAGAGGCAAGTTAAAGTCTTGCTGCATAGGAATGCTGGATATATTAGATAAGATTAGATTATGTTGTCCACCGCTTAGTTTTACCATCGAGACATATCGTGCAGAAAGTGTCTATCACCTTTCTTCTACCACAAAATACTTGAGTATTTCAGTTCTTGTAACCTGCAATAGAGACTTAGAAGTAAGTTGTGTTTTTAACTTATGAAGAATTGTTTATGACTATAGTACGGTTGAGATTTATATTCGAGAAATACTTTGGAGTTAGTTCAATAAGTTTGGTTTGTAGAGGAAGAACCCAACTTGGAGATGAGCATATGAAATTTTAACCGAGCAATACCTAAGCAATGCCTAGAAGCTGAATTTCGGGGGCGAAATTATGTTAAGGGGGTGAGGATGTAACACCCCGTCCCGTTTTATACCTTGTATATTCCTAGAACCCTTATTTTATATTTTTATCATTGTTTCTTTTAATTTTATTATTTTGTGTGCTATTGTGTAATTTAAATATATACCCTTTTATAAATTCCTAAATTCGAAGAAAGGAATCGAATCTTTCAAACGAATAAAGAACTACGAGAAATTAAATATTCAAGTTTAAGTTGAGGATTTCGATCCGTATAATTTATTGATAAAAATATACTTTTATAATTCAAATACAGTAAAATATTAATTGAGTTTTAAAACTGTATTAATTATCGAATCAGGATTAAACTTGTGAACCAAACGGTCCCTAAACCGTATCTAGTGGGATCGAAAATATCTAGAATTAAAAGGATGAATCTCAACCACAAGATTATTCCTTCTTTTAATTTAAATTAAATTAATTAATTAAATAGAAACAATCCCAGCCATGTATTATAACCTTCCTTTTAAAATAATTAATTAAGAAATTAATTTTCCTCAAATATCTCCTTCTCTACTCTAAGAAAGCAAAACCGCGTACATTATCAGATCCCCAAATCAATTTCCCAAATTTCCTTCCTCATATCTATCTCTCTCGGCTCCCTCTCTTCTTCACGGCAACCACCGCCGCGCCACCAAGCCTCTGCCCGATCGACGCCAAGCCGCTGTCCAATTCGATCGGAATCACCGCCATCGCAGCGCCCAGACACCATCACCGCCGCTGCGCAAAAGCGCAGCCGTTGCCTTCCAGTCGCAACGCCGCCGTGCCAGCGCCGCCTTCCCCTTTGACCGCCATCGCCCCGTCGCCTTTGCACGATTGGAGCCGCAAAGTCGCCCATCTCTGCCCTATTTTCAGCAACAAGCGCCGCCCTCTGCCGCCGCTCTTCTCGCCGAGCGCCGTCACCTCCTTCAGCCGACGAAGCCATCCATCCTCCATTCCTTCTTCAAGTGAGTCCCCCTTATTGATTCATTATGAAAAATCCTTCGACATCAATCTCCCCAATTTCTCAATTCCAATTATCTTAAAATTTCCCTTTCGATTTAATCTCACGATTCATCTCCTTTTTGTAATTGAGACTCCGTCATTTCCATCGCCCTTTCCGATGAACCACGAAGGACGAATAGCTGCTGCCCGTTTATTTTTTAGGGAACTTGAACGACGTCGTTAGGCCGCTTGAAATTATTCGACGAGTCACCTAACTACGCCGTTAGGCTAGCCGATTTGGGGCTCGTAAGAATCCCTAACCTTCTCTCAAATTCTTGTACTAGTTGAGATAGGAATCAATCAGTTCCTTATTGAGACTTTGAGAGTTTAGAATAGTTATTGATGGAGTGGTTTAGCATTACTGTTTTAATGGTTTCGTATTAGTTATTTAGAAGTATGGTATTCTTTGTTGTGTAGTACCTTTGAATTAGTTGGTTAGTATTATGGGGTTAACTATTTTGTATTACTGTTATAGCTAGTTAGTATCATTGAATTAGTTAGTTTGGTAGATGGAATTATGTCACTAATGTTTTGTTATTAATGTTATTGGAATAACTATTTAGTATTGTGGGTTTAGGTGTTTAATATTATTGGTTTTATTGATTAGTATTGTTGGATGGACTATTTAGTAGTATTGGAAATGTTTGAATTAGGATCCTTGGTTTATCTGTTGAATTAGCTTGGTTCGCCTAATCCCGGCTCGAATAAGAAAACTTTTTCTCTTTAAAATCTTATTCTTGTTTCCTTGGGAGATTGGACTAATACCATTAGATTTTAAAAGTAGTATTTTTGGTTATCAAAATTGTCAATTTCTTTGAGTTGGAAAAATGAGAGAAAAAGATAAGTTTTTTTTATCCAATTTAGTAAATACATGAAAAGAGTAATTTTGGGAAATTAATATAATTCTTTTAAAAGTAACACTAATAAACTTTAGAAGTGTTATTAATATTAGGAAAAGAAGTATATCATTATATTATATTAGTATTATTTAAATAACTTTCTTTTCTTTATTTTCAAGAAAAATATTATATGGATATACTTTTAAGTATCAAAGCATTTAGTTATAAAAGTCTAAGATATTAAGAGATCATTTTCTAGAAGTTGAAATAGTATCACAACAAAGAAATTAGTAAGTACACTCCCCCAATACACCAACCTTTCAGAAGTGGTGTATTTACCAAGATAATGTGTGTTTTTAAGTAGGTCTATTTCAATAGGTCTATAAGATAACGACCCCCTCAATTCTCGTACCTCAAACTCTCAAGTTTTCCTATTAATTCAAAGGTCAACTTTTAATTAAATGGTTTCGTACTAGAATTCTGTGCTAATCGGAATATGCACGAGGGATCCGACATTCTGTTTGTATATCACTCTCGGGACGTCTCTACAACACAAGTTATCTTTCAAAGGAATTTCAAGACAGTTGTGACTTAGCTATAAAGTTAACCGGTGGGTGATGATCTGTTGATTGATCTGCTAATAATAACGTTGTGCCGGTATTTTCTGAACTCGACTAAATCAATCTAAAACAATTAATCCAACATAAATGTAACACCTATTATATAACTGTTTAAATTATGTGATATAACTATATATGATATATAATGCCTGTTGTCTTATAAATCGATCACCATTGCATGAGTAAGTACCTTATGTGAGCATGAATCAGTTTCTGTTGTCAATCGAGTATTTTTCTCTGTGAAGCTTGTTGAGTCAGTTTTATGGAAAGTCAGTAAGTACGGAGTTGGGATCAAGTTTTAAATCCGACCTCCGGGGAGCTGTCGAGGATGCCCCCAGAATCAAGGTTGTTGATCAAACAGATCTGGTCCCCGGTCAGCTGCCTACGTGCACACTGAGAATAAGGCCATTGATGTTTGCTTATCTTATGAGGGATGTTGTGGTTGGATGAAGTAAGTTGTTGTGGTTGGATGAAGTAAGTTTTGGTCGTAGTTGAAAAGGGTAACTTTGTTGGAAGTGGAATGGTCGTACGAATATGGTTTGACAGTTTGTGACAATACGTGAATATGCTTTGGGCTCTGCCCTAATGTGAATCAACTTGTGCTATTTCAATTATATTATGTGAAATATGCTTAATGTCGATGAATCATTATATGAACTATTTCTTCTATGAAATTTTGTAATCTTGTTTACAGGTGAACTGATTAAATGGAATAAATACTTTATTAATAAGTATAACTTAATATATTTCGGATTTACCAATCCCATGACGTTGCAAATCACCCATACATGAGAATTCAAATCTCACGCCCCATTTTCTACAACCCTTGCAGATTATGATTTCGTGGAGCAAGGACAGTAATAGAGACGACATGGAGTTCCCCGCTTAAATAAAACATTACTGTTAATACTATGTTTTATGTACACATATATGTATGTGTTATACATATTAAAATTATTCTATTCATTTCTTCCGCTGCATAAAACTCATCATCTCTCATTTCCGTTACATTTCCTTCAAAAACTTTATAGTTCGTACTTTTGATCACAATAATACTTCGATTCTGATATAATTAATATATTCTGGATTCGGGGCGTTATAACAAGTGAGTTATCGGCCTCCGAGGAAGGGACCTGTGATTAGTGTGATAATTGTTTGAAATTCATATATTTAATTTGATCAATTTTACAGAATTCCATGCATTTATTAATAATAAATTGACGAATTGTGATTAATTATCGAGAAAGGCGCCATGTTGTTTATTTTGTAACAAATTGAATATTTTTGGTAAGAAAGCATGAGTTTTAAATTAATTGAAATCAATTGAATGATGGAACCATGTAAAGGAGACCAGATAGAGGATTGCAAAAAAAAAAAAGTCAATCAGAGACCAGGAGCTCAAATTATGAAGTAAACAAGCTCGAAAGTTAGAAAAAATGTAAAAATTGGTCTTGTTTGAGCATTACACGAAAATTTACGAAAGAGAGGTTCTTTGGACGGTGCTAGACCAGAACATACTCGAGACCTAACTCGATCGAGCATGCTTTTAGGCCAAAAGTGTTAACGCGATTTCATGTCGTACTCGACCAGATTGTGCTTGGTCGAGCACCCTTAAAATCACCAACAAATTCTATTTTGACCTAGGGACACGTGCCGAGACAGCCTTATCGATCTTTACCCCATCACTTGCGGACGATGTCGCTCATGCATGTAATACCCCAAACTAAAAACTTAGGATTTATATTATTAATATTATTATTATGTTATAATTATTTTATTTTTGTTGATTCATTATTCTTTTAAAAGCAATGAGTTTTAAAAATTGATTTCGACGCAACGGTTGGTCAAAAACCGGAACCGGAAGCACTCCTAGCACTGTAACTATGAAACAAATTTATATAGACTGAGAAAATAAGTAAAATAAAATTCTAGAATAGGAAATTTGAGGCCTTTAAATTGATGAAAAATTCTCAAACAATATTATACTTTTGTCGCCAAAAGTAGAACGGAAAAAAACCCTAAAACCTCCAAATTTCAAATCCGATAAATAAATACGAACCCAACACAAGACGCAATTGATAAAATAAAGTTAAATGACAATTTTAATAAAATAAATAAACAAAACTAACCTTTCGAATAACAAAACGAGCAAAAACGTTAATTTTCGGAGCCCAAAGCGTAGTCGAAAAACACCCGATTTCAACACCGAAAACTACATCGTGTCCAAAAATAATAAGTAAGCAATTGACCTACCCCTGGGCCCACTTTTGACCGCCCAAAAATTCTGGGGAAAGCAGTCCAAAAAGATTGCCATACCTATTAAATAAATCCCCCCTCCCTACCTATTATAAAAGTACAAGTAACATGGACCATACTCTCCCATACCTATCCTAGCTACTCTCTTTTTCCCTCGCTCTATATGCTGGCCGAAACCTCACCCCCTTTTTCTCCCTTTTCCTAGCAAGTTTCGGCTATCACCATTTTAAGGGAGAAGAAAGTTGTCTTCTCCCATTTTCAACCATAGGAGGACTCCAAAATCAAGTTCCAAGCTTCCCTAGGTGTTGGTGTGAAGATTTGAAGCCATCTCCAAGCAAAAATGAACAATTTTTTCCCCCTCTCTTTCAAAGTTCATGAAAGTATTATCTCCATCTTCTAACTCCAACTCTTGTTTTGTTTTAGCTCAAAATCAAGAATTTCTTTCAAGGAGCCCTCATCCACATCAAGAACTAAACGATTGAAGAGCTAATAAGGCCCTCTAGCTTAAGAAGACAAGTCTACAAAGGTTGTAAAACCCTTCAACTCAAAACATAGTTAATATGAATGCTTTGCTTGAAATGTTGTTGTTATTGTTGCTTGCTTAGAAACCATGAAACCTTAGGGATATATTACTTTTTAATGTTCAAATACATGTTAAATAGAGTCTTTAATGATTTGTATTAAGGTGTTTAAATGTTAGTGGCATTATAGTTGTGAAATAGGAAATACAAGAGAAAGTATACACAACAAACACATTGTGAACAGTGTCATTAAGTTTCTGTATAAATTTCCGAACTCAAAATGTTAAGTATTTTGGGAAATTTTTATATTTCATGAAATTAGATCAAGTTAGCTTCCATTTTCCACTGGTTTGAGTCAATTCGGGATTTTCTTTGATAAGTTATGGATTTTTAAAGAAAGTGTGACGAAACTGTTAGATTTTTCACTTTCATGGGCCAAAATGTATCTTTCGAATTAATTTTGTATTTTATAGAAATTATGATAAAATACTACATGAAGTTAGCTATCTCTATGAATTTTCCTATAATTTTTTAATAAGTATAAATGGTTATACCAAAATTCTTTTTAACACTGCGCACACACTGTAAGTTTCTGGAAGAAACTGCCACGTTTTAAAAACGAACCTAGAACTATTATTTTATTAAACCAAATGACATGAAATAAACTTTATATGTGTAGTACACTCTAAAAGGTACCTACTGTATAAATTTCATGATGATCGAATATGTTTTAGTATTTTTCAAAAGTGGTTAAAGTTAGGGGACGAACATCCGAAGGAGCAAACTGCTCATCTTCGGATGCGATTTCCTCAAACTATTTTTCTCGTATCGACTTAAGAATGGAATGTCTCCTTGTTTAAATTGATGAACATGATATGCATTAATCTAAGACACTCAAGTATTATTTGAATACATGTGAATGATGTGTTGTTTGGTGTTAGTTTAAAGTAAGAACTATATGTTTCTATGCTTGTCTTTAAAAGAGAAAAGAATAAAGAAAAATCTCATGAAAACTCTAAAATACTTGAGTATACTAAACATGCCTAAATGAGGATTCATGTTCTAAGTAAACACTAGTCACATCAAAAGTTTTTTGGTAAACTCTATAAGCTATAAAACACTAAATATAGTACAAGTCCTTATCGGACCAACACGTATAAACTTTTACGAAAATTTCTAAGACATCGATAATTAAAGTAAATAAGAATATGTGAATCCATATTTTCGTGAAAGATTGCTTGCTTATAAAATCATGTTTAAATAATTTAAAGGAGAATAAGGTCTTTATATTAAGAAGACAAACGAAAGGAGATTAACGTCCCCGCTAAAAAATATTAACAATCTAAATAATACTAAGAGACTTGCTTAATGTATTGTAAGAAGAATTTGAGAAAGTATTAAAGGAACTTCTGATGTGAAAAATAAAATGAAGATCTAATATCCTTAATTAGGGAAAAGTAATGAAAGAATTGTTATATGATCAATATGCTATATCCGTTGGAATCTAAGTTAAAGATATTTAAGAATGCTCTTAATTAAATATATAGAGAATTACTTGAAAAGTAAAAGATTGTTAAACTGCAAATAAAATGTGCTAGGTTGAGTGCGATCACGGTGGCGAGGATTTTCGGGTGAAAGCAAAAGGGGATTTTTACAAAAAGGAAAGCATCTAAGGTGGGTGGTTTTATGCATTGCCTGAAATATTATACGATTATTGGTGTATGCGAATGTTTTGACCTTTGAGTCACATGGTTATTACATGATATATGGTATCTCAAATGATACGTAATGGTCTGGCTTTTGTAGCTAGGCACCATGGTGGAAAAGAGCTTTCAAGCTAAAATATCTCAAATGATATGTAACGGTCTGGCTTATGTAGCTAGGCGCCGTGGTGGACAGAGCCTGCGGGCTATATGATGAATGGTATCTCAAATGATACGTAATGGTCTGGCTTTTGTAGCTAGGCGCCATGATGACGGAACACATGAAAGGAAAAATGTTTTAAAAAAATGATATGATTTGCGTACCGCTGTTTCGTGTAATAGCATGCAGACCATCCATACTGAGAATTCAAATCTCACCCCCTATTTTTAACAAATTTCAGGGTATGATGGAGGGGAGCTCGAGCCAGTTGAGGTGTGATACGAGTCCGGTGATAATATAGAATTGATATTTAAGACTTATATGCACTATTATTGTTTACTATGACTATTATCATATGTCAGGATGACAATCAGTCTCATGGTCTCCTGACGATTAGTTATGTATGATGTTTATGTTTAACATTTGTTTTGTGCCAAACTTTTTACAAAGATCCTTGCACGATAAATTTTAAAAATAAACAAATGGCTACCGCGTTTCAAAACGAAAATTTCATATTTTCATTATCTATGTAAAGCTGTTAATTGTGTTTTATGAAAAAAAATTAGTTCGGATTTTTGGTCACTAAGTGACGACTCGAATTTCTGAAATGTCGAAATCTTCACTTTGGAAAAATTGGGGTGTTACAATGCAGATGATGATGTCACTCATGTCGATGATCTCGATCATGTAAACTAAGTTCCACCCATGCATGCATGACATGTTATTCCGCCAACCATACCTCTCAATACTCGTCCGATGCAAACTCGTGCAAAGTCTGGTATTGTTAACCCAAATATTTTGTTAATATTTCCACTAGTCTCTGTTATCCTCTTTGTTTGATTCTCAGGTACCTACGTGTTTCAAATCCAACCTATAAGTCCCTCACCGACTTATTGTGATACGTGAGGAAATGGATGCTCTTTATCTCTACAAAACTTGAGATCTTGTACCCCATCCCCCAAATGTAAATATGTTCGGCTCTTAATTGGCCTTCCACATGAAATTTAAATTTGATGGAACAATTGAGCGATACAACTAGCTTAGTTGCTCAAGGGTTCTCTCAGATTCTGGGTTTTGATTTTAACCACATCTTTATTCCTGTGGTTCGGGCAGCTATTTTTCGAGTTATTTTAGTCGTTGATGTTCAATGCAATTGGCCCCTAAATCAACTTGATGTAAAAAAAAACGTCTTCTTACATTGAGTTTAAATAACAAATCGTCCCATAATTTTTTATAATACAAATTTAGTCCCAAAATTAAATTTTATATTCTAATTTTATTTGACTTGTGTTTCACATTATGTATGTTTAATTTTAAAAATATATACTCCCTCCGTACAATTTAGATATCTCAAGCTACAAAAAACAGTTTTACTCTCTAAAACTAATCACTTCCAAGCATCACTTATTTATATCTCATTTAACTAAAATTTTCAATATACTCCCTCCGGTTCATTTTTTATTATCCATTTTTTCATAAAAGGGTTTTTTTTCCCCTTACCCAAAATAGTAAAAAGCAAACACTACCTTTTTTAACCTACCCCTTAAGAACATAATTTATTTACACTCATGCCACTACTTTATCAATTTTAATTAAATAACCCAATCTACTAGCCCATTAACTATCCCAACTAATTAACTATCCCAACTAATAAGCCCATACTACAACCCTAATTCCTAACCCTAACACTCATCGTCCTTTCATCATCCTCCCCCTCCCGCCCGCCCACCACCAACCACACACACATTTCTCTCTCTTTGCTCTGGTTCCAACGATTTTTTGATTTTGAAATGGAAAAATCAGTGATTCTTCTATCTGATGCTCCCCTATCCGAAAGTTTATCATCTTTCTTGATATCCACCGCTCATTTATGTGCTAATCAGACCGAATCAAATTCCAATTTATTGGTGTTCATTGACGGAAAACCAATCACTCGATTCTCTCTCTTCGGAGACCTGTGGCGGCATTTTCGATCCGAATCTCGGAATGGCGGTGCCCGATTCTCTTTCTTCGGAGACAGTTGACAGCGCATACAATCCAGATCTTAGAACTATGGTGCCTAATTCTCTATCACCAAAAACCTTTGATGCTAATTTGAAGGGGTTTCTCCCGGATTCCGAAATGGTTCTGGATTCTCTCGATCTTGAAAGCTTCGACAGTTAATTTTTTTTATTAACTTTATCTAATGCTTTTTTTTAATCGATCTAATGCTTTTTTTTCGAATTTTTGAATTGTCTGCCATTAAAATGAATCGAGCTCCCCATTTTTCACTTTTCCCAACTCAAATTGCTCTTTTTTTTTCAAAGTTTGTTTCGAGAGTCAAAGTTTGCTCCACATTAAAATGAATCTAATGGTAAAGGAATGAATGGAGAGTCAGGTTTAGGTGGATTATTTTATTACGCCAAGCTTTAATGCTTTTATTTTTTTCAAAATTTTGTTTCATTTTTTTTCTTTTGCTGGTTCAAAAATTTACTTCATTTATGTAATCATATAATAAAATATGGATTCCAAAACAAAATCAAATTAATTGTAATTAACTCACTAATTCAGCTTAGTCTTAGCCTTTTTTTTAACTATTGATAAATTTTGATGGGAATGCTAATATATGATTCTCGAAGGCTGATTAGGCGTGAAATTGTCATGAATCGTCGCTCAAAATGCCCTAGTTTTGGTTGATTTTGTTGAGTATTTAGAGTCATTTGCGTATCATTTTCATAAACTAATGAATTTGTCTCTTTGATGCTCATAGATGAATAGAGGGCGAAACGAGGAGTTCGTAGGACTTTGAATCGACTCAAACGAATGCCCGGATGAGAAGATATCGAAGAAATACGAAAAGTACTAGTTCGAGGGAGCAAAAGTATCATTTGAGTGCACAAGCTAGAGGAGCTCGAGCACTAGCACTCGAGTGGCAGTGCACGGCGCACGAGTTGAAGCTGGTCGTGCACAAGTGCACGAGTACTTGTGCATAGCGCACGAGCAAGAGAGGCAGTCGTGCACTAGTGCACGAGCTAGGCTGGTTGTGCAGTTTTGGCGTTCTGGAAGATTGAAGTGCTCGAGTGGGAGGTGCTCGTGCACTAGTGCACGAGCATGCGTGTTTTTTGGCCCATACATTCCCGATTCGGCCCGATGCTTATATATATTCGGCCCGAGCATGTTTTGGAAAGAAAAAAGAACCACTTACACCCACTAGATTCAATAGCGTTTTAGAGAGTTAATTTTTGGAGAAGAAGAAACGAGCAAGTTTACTTTACATTTTTGAGGTTTTTCTTACGAATTCACGTCACGATTTTACTTTTTAGTTTCGTTTCTTCATATCTTTGTTTTTGAACACGTTGAGACTCGTTTTATTGATTTGATTTAAGTTATTTCTTTATTTCCTGAAACCCTAGTTTATGATTGATCTTTTCAACGTTATAATTATCATGTTCATGTTCGTTACTTATTCAATTGTTCTTGTTTACGTAAAACCCATGTCTAGCTAAAACCCTTGCATGCTTGAGATAGGATGAACTCGTAGAAGTAGGTTGTGGGTATGTAATTAGGGTAATTCGTGACGTTAGGTTTTAATTCTCTTAATTAATGAATTCTTAAAATTAATCTTAACTTTACTTTTGAACTTCGTTCGAAAAGTGGTAAAGAGAGGACGGTCGTATCACTCTTTAACAACGAGTAGACTTAACTAGAGGGTTTAGAAAGGGTTAATTCATCTACCAGTTTAGCGAAGGAGGACGACCGAATCACCTTAGTTAAATTAGGGTCTCATTAATTAAGCACAATCTATTAACTTGTTAGTGGATTAGTGAAGTCGATTGATAGGATAAAGTATTAGGGATTGAATTCTTGAGCTTTCATTCTACGATCTTTTACTTAGGTTATTTCTTGCACGTCACGATTATTTTGATTATGTACCTGCTCCGTTAGTATACGTAGGGATTCCTATCCTGAGCATCACCAACTCTTACTTGAACACAAACCTTAGTTAATTCGTCTTCTTTAGTATTTTAGTTTAATTAGTTTATTTTAGTTTCAATTAATCTTTCCAGAAAATCCAAAAACATTTCACTCATATTAACTACGACGCGTAGATCTTCAGGGATCTATTTGTATACACTTCATCCTTTGGGTTCGATATACTTGGTCATTATACTTACTCATACTACAGTGAACTCGTACGCTTGTGAGGAATCTACTAGTAGAAGTTAGTATATTCGCTTCAAGTCAATGGCGCCGTTGCCGGGGATGGCGTTGTATGTCTTTTGAATAGGACTTGTAGATAGCTTAGTAGTTAGTAGTGAGTGCTTTATTTTCTGTTTTATTTTTATTTTTATTCATTCGGCAGTTGCGTTTTGATCCTTCTGCTAGTGTGTTAGGTATATGAAAACACGCTCACAAGGCAATACGAGCGAAGAGAGAATACCGTTGGACCCTGAGACGATAGCTAGAAGGAACCGAGCTTTCTTGAGGAGAATGAACACTGTCGGAGGAGGGAAAGAACCAATGGATCTCAGTAATGAGTTGGATGATGTTGCGAACGAGTTCAATCAGGAATTGGGCCGAGTTGAAGGAACTGGAGTTAGTGGTAGCCAGAATCAAGTTCCGTTAGGGGATAGCCAGAGCCTAAACCCGGATACACAAAACGTAGACAATCCAGCTCATAACATTGTCCAAAATCCTCATAACAACCCTGCTTACCCACATCCTAACTTACCACAAAACAACTTGTAGGATCAAGTGCTTGCCACTAGACTAAAAGTCCGGACTTGTAGTGAGGTGCTACTTTATTTCCTTTAACCCTATCTAGCTGCAGCGCCACGGGTCGAATAGCCTCCGCCGGACTTGGCGCACCGGACCTTTATCGCGCCCGACTTGGCTGGGAGATGCTGGACTCCGCGCCCAACAATCCCCCCCCAGCATCTGCCAGCCCTCTTGGCCAACAAATGTCTTCCACTGGGATTCGAACCCGTGACCTGTGCTCTGATACCAATTGTAGGATCAAGCGCTTGCCACTAGACTAAAAGCCCGGACTTGTAGTAAGGTGCTACTTTATTTCCTTTAACCCATATCTAGCTGCAGCGCCACGGGCGGCACCCAACTATGCCTTTAATCGAGCGAGCGGGCAGGACTTGAGCGCTCAAGCCTGGAAGGCAGGAGACTGCTAGGATATTTCCCAACAATCCCCCCCCCCTAGCAGTATCCTGACTTTTTCGCCAAAAATACCACTATTTGCGCCATGGGGGACTCGAACCCGTGACCTGTGCTCTGATACCAATTGTAGGATCAAGCGCTTGCCACTAGACTAAAAGCCCGGACTTGTAGTGAGGTGCTACTTTATTTCCTTTAACCCTATCTAGCTGCAGCGCCACGGGTCGAATAGCCTCCGCCGGACTTGGCGCACCGGACCTTTATCGCGCCTGACTTGGCTGGGAGATGCTGGACTCCGCGCCCAACACAACTTACCTTATCCACCTTACCCATACCCACCTTATCCGTATCCACCATATCCGTATCCTCCACCTCCAGTTTATAATCAACCACCTGTTTACCAACCACCACCCCAACAAGTACCCGTACCAGCTGCTAATCCTCAACACATTCCTCAAAATGCAGATCAAAATATGGCTATTCGAGGGAGGTTTGCAGCGCAACCACAACGGTACTATGATGGAGTGGCATTGCCTCCAGTTGAGGCAAATAACTTCTCGATTTCCCCAGGAATTCTTAAGCTGCTTACAGAGAACCAGTTCAAGGGGGTGATCGGGAAGGAGAATCCTCATACTCATCTGAGAAGTTTTCTAATGATAGCCTTCACTTTCAATTACAATGGCATGTCTGAAGATGCCAAGAGGCTTAGGCTGTTCCCATTCTCATTGACGGGAATAGCAAAAGAGTGGTATGATAACACGCTCCCACGGGGAGGTGTAACCACATGGGCCGAGCTCGAGCGTCTGTTCCTCGAGCGATTCTACCCTCCATTCAGAACGATCAAAGCAAGGATTGAGATCTCTTCCTTCCGCCAGAAGCAAGGAGAGGACCTACATCAAGCGTGAGAGAGATACTCAAACATGTTGATAGAGTGTCCGCAGCACGGGTACAATGAGGGAGATGTGATGGCATTTTTCTATAGTGGTGCCAACAAGGCTGGGCAAGACCATCTAGACGTCTGTGCTAGTGGATCATTCCTGAATCAAGGAATAGTGAGGTGTAGAGAGATCGTGGACAACATTGTCACGAATGCCGGGGCTTGGAATGTGGACGCAGATTTCCAGAGAGTTCATCAGGTTGAGGAAGGTGAAGGAACGAGAAGGCTGTTGATGGCCATGATGGAAAAGATTAACAACCTTGAGTTGGGGAAGAATATGGTTGGAGGGAATGCAGCAGAGAATGAGCAAGAGGACAAGCCCACAATTCAGCAAGAAATAGTAAATTATATGGGAGGTCCTTATTACAATCAGAATGGGTATCCACAAGGTGGAAATTTTCAAGGAAGGCCTTCTTATGGCCAACCATTTGTACCTCCAGGTCCACATCCACCTCAAAATCAATGGAGGAACACACAAGGGTACCAAAGAGGCCAACAACTTCCTCAGAACCAATGGAGAAAGAACAAGAATTTTTCTTATGCTAACCCGAAGGCGGGTATTACAGTTCCTTCAGGTGTTGACCCGGGTTCTAAACTTCCTGGTGGAGAAGGCGGTGTCTCAACTGAGGAGATGTTGAGAGCTATCCTTCAGAAGGTGGAGGAAGGTAGCAAGCGATTGTTCTCTTTGGAGTACGATGTGAAGGAGTTGCATAAGAAAGGTGCTCAGCGTGATCAAGAACTCCAAAAGAGAGATGTAGAGCTGAATCGAATTCAGCAAGAGAACAATAGACGGTTAACCTCAATAGAGTTCCAGATAAGCCAAATGCAAAATCATTGAATAGGGAGCCGGGTAAGTATCCTTCCATGCCGGAGGGGAACCCGAAAGAGCATTGCAAGGTTATCCAGTTAAGAAGTGGAACCAACTATGAAGGTCCTCAGATGCCTGCTGATTCTGAGACGCCCCAAGATAGAGATGAGATTGAAGAGATGAGAATTGAGAAGAAGGTTGAGGGTGAAAGCACTCAAGCGAGTAAAGAGCTTGAAGAAGAAGGCATTGAGAAGGTTGAGAGAGTTCCTAAGTGGAAGAAGGCAAAGGAAGCAAGGGAGAAAGTGAAAGAGACAGAGAGAGATGAATGGGGGGTACCCAAATCTGTGATACCCGTCCCATATCCACAACGCTTCATGAAAAAGAAGCTTGATGAGAAATTCACTAAATTCCTTGATGTGTTTAAACAATTTCATATTAATATCCCTTTTTATGATGCTTTGGAACATATGCCCAACTATGCAAAGTTTCTGAAGAACTTGATCGTGAAAAGACGGCGAGTGGATGAGCCGAAGTTAGTGCAGTTGAACCATGAGGTGAGTGCATTAGTGCACAAGGCGCTTCCTCCAAAGCTGAAGGATCCCGGGAGCTTCACCATTCTTTGTGATATCGGGAACGGGATCAAGAAGGGAGCGTTGTGTGACCTCGGAGCGAGCATAAATTTAATGCCTCTTTCGTTGTTCAAGAAGTTGGAAGGTGGAGAACTTCAGCCCACAATGATGACACTTCAACTAGCCGACCGGTCTATTACTCGACCTCAAGGTGTGGTTGAAGACGTCCTCATGAGAGTTGGAGATCACATTTTTCCAGCCGATTTCGTGGTCCTAAAGAGATGGAGGAAGATGAGCACGTGCCCCTGATCTTTGGAAGACCGTTCTTAACAACGGCGGGGATGGTGCTAGACGTGGCAAATGGGAAGATTACGTTGAAGGTTGATGATCAAGAAGTGAAGATTTCCCTATATGAAGCCATGAAGCACCCGAAGGAGGATAAGAGTTTGTATTGCATGGATGCAATTGACCCTTGCGTTGAAGACACACCTCCTAAACTTTCTCATGTTCATGATTTTGATAATCCTTCACTTGATGATTTAACCCAGGAGCATTATGATCTTGATTCTTTTGATAGGGATAAAGGGAAGAAGTTGAAGGATGAAGAAGTGGAAAAGGTGGACGTGATCTAGTTGGAAGGGAAAGGAGGAGTTAAGAAGAAAAAGTCCAAATTCAAGAACCTGTTTGGTAAGACTCCTCCAGATAAAGGTGAGAAGGAGTTGAGACCCATAACACTTGGGGATGAGAAGCAAGCAAAAGAGCTCATGATAGAGGTGCATCAAGGAAAGACATGCAAGTACCACTCTTATGAGAGTAAGGGAGGTAAATTTGAGTATGATGTCCCATAAGCTCATTTGAGCTCGGTCCGGCATGGGGACCTTAAAAATAACGCTGAATGGGAGGCAACCCATTTTTATTTTCTTTTGAGTGTTTTAGTTATTTGAGTTTTATGTTAGTAGGGTGTTGCTGAATCGTAAGTTTAACCTCGTACTTGAGAGTTTTATCTTGTAGGCTTGTCTCGAGAGACTAGAGGAATCATGGAGTACTCGAAAGGGAGGAACTCAAGCAAGGGAGTGTGCAACGTTGTTGAGAGAAACTAAATTGTTTGGTTGAGGTAACCACAACCCCAAACTTAGACCTCTTCGCAAAGTCGAAGTTTGGGGGGGTAGAGTTTTTATGTTTCTTGTTACATTGCACCGGAGCACCCCTTATCTTTGAGTGTGTTTAGTTATTTGGTGTCTTGAGATGCTCCTTGGGGTGATTTTGATCTGATTCGCTATTGCACATTTCATGCCTATCAATAATCGTATGCTTGTTGCTTTCTATCTTTGAGTATGATTTGATGAGTAGAGTTGAGTTGTGAGAGTGAGTTAGGAACTCTTTTGTGTGAGTGGTTGAGTCAGAGTGGATTTGAGAAAGAACTCGTATGCTTGTGAATTTTTCTTTTGCGTGCTTGTGTGATGAGAGTGAGAATTCACTAGGACTAGAATGGATGTGAAAGCCGTGAGATTTGAGCCTTATGAGATTTTGATGCATGAATTAATCTCTTCGTTTGTGAGTGGATCGTCACCTTATAGGATGCTAGAACTTGTGTGTGCTCTTGCTTCTTGATTGTGTCTAGTTTGACATGCCGAATGTGATCTTAGGCCATCTTTGAATTGATTGAGTCGCTTAGCCAAAATTTTCCTTACCAATGATATTGATCCCTAGTTAGCCCCTTTGAGCTTTAAGTCTATTTTATTTACTAGCACATATGAACACTATTCCAAGTTCCTAAGCCTTTTTGTCCCAATTTGAGTGGAGAATAGGAAAAGTGTGAATGTGAAGGGATTGAGTTGAGTTGAGAAAATGAATTATGATGGTTGAGAGGTGATAAAAGAAGGGTGTGATGAAGTTGTGAGTTGTGGGAAAAAAATTGAGAATGAGCAAAAAAAGAGAAAAAAAAATGAGCTCATGTGTTTGCGAAAAAAGAAAAAAAAGTGATTGGAAAAAAAAAAGTTAAAGGATTGAGAAAGAAAAAAAATTTGAAGTGTTGAGAGTGTGGGAATTGAAAGAGTACTTATTGAATATGTTTGAAGTAGTCTGTTCCTAATCTCGAAGTACCGAAGTTTGATTTTCTATTCTCCATCCACTTAAGTCACTTTACCATATTGATTCCCACCTGTCCAAAGAGCCTACATTACAACCTTGAGAAAGTCCTTTTTGATTCAGCATTTATTTCTAGAGTATGGTCGGAGTTAAGAGTGCTTACAAGCCTATGACTGCCAATATGTGTGATTGATTGTGTGAGTGAGTCCCTTTATCATTGATATACACTTGTGAGGGAGTGAAACACATCGTTGAGTGCACATCCATGTTTGATTTTGGTGAGTCTCGCTGTTGTTGCATGCGTATGATGAGGGAAGATGAGTGAGTATACTCGCGATTGATCTTTGAAGCTCGAATTCATTTGCTTGCATGATTTAATTCGTTGACTCATTCCTAACAATTTCACTTGACTTATTATTTCGTTGCTTGAGGACAAGCAACATGGTACGTTTGGGGGGGTTGATTAGGTGTGAAATTGTCATGATTTGTCGCTCGAAATGCCCTAGTTTTGGTTGATTTTGTTGAGTATTTAGAGTCATTTGCGTATCATTTTCATAAACTAATGAATTTGTCTCTTTGATGCTCATAGATGAATAGAGGGCAAAACAAGGAGTTCGTAGGATTTTGAATCGACTCAAACGGACGCCCGGATGAGAAGATATCGAAGAAATACGAAAAGTACTAGTTCGAGGGAGCAAAAGTATCATTGGAGTGCACAAGCTAGAGGAGCTCGAGCACTAGCGCTCGAGTGGCCGTGCAAGGCGCACGAGTTGAAGCTGGTCGTGCACAAGTGCACGAGTACTCGTGCATAGCGCACAAGCAAGAGAGGCAGTTATGCACAAGTGCACGAGCTAGGCTGGTCGTGCAGTTTTGGCACTCTGGAAGATTGAAGTACTCGAGTGGGAGGTGCTCGTGCACTAGTGCACGAGCAGTGCACGAGCATGCGTGTTTTTTGGCCCATACGTTCCCGATTCGGCCCGATGCTTATATATATTCGTCCCGAGCATGTTTTGGAAAAAAAAAGAACCACTTACACCCACTAGATTCAATAGCGTTTTAGAGAGTTAATTTTTGGAGAAGAAGGAACGAGCAAGTTTACTTTACGTTTTTGAGGTTTTTCTTACGAATTCACGTCATGATTTTACTTTTTAGTTTCGTTTCTTCATATCTTTGTTCTTGAACACGTGAGACTCATTTTATTGATTTAATTTAAGTTATTTCTTTATTTCTTGAAACCCTAGTTTATGATTGATCTTTTCATCGTTATATTTATCATATTCATGTTCGTTACTTATTCAATTGTTCTTGTTTACATAAAACCCACGTCTAGCTAAAACCCTTGCATGCTTGGGATAGGATGAACTCGTAGAAGTAGGTTGTGGGTATGTAATTAGGGTAATTTGTGACGTTAGGTTTTAATTCTCTTAATTAATGAATTCTTAAAATTAATTTTAACTTTACTTTTGAATTTCGTTCGAAAAGTGGTAAAGAGAGGACGACCGTATCACTCTTTAACAACGAGTAGACTTAACTAGAGGGTTTAGAAAGGGTTAATTCATCTACCAGTTTAGTGAAGGAGGACGACCGAATCACCTTAGTTAAATTAGGGTCTCATTAATTAAGCACAATCTATTAACTTGTTAGTGGATTAGTGAAGTCGATTGATAGGATAAAGTATTAGGGATTGAATTCTTGAGCTTTCATTCTACGATCTTTTACTTAGGTTATTTCTTGCACGTCACGGTTATTTTGATTATGTACCTGCTCCGTTAGTATACGTAGGGATTCCTATCCTGAGCATCACCAACTCTTACTTGAACACAAACCTTAGTTAATTCATCTTCTTTAGTATTTTAGTTTAATTAGTTTATTTTAGTTTCAATTAATCTTTCCAGAAAATCCAAAAATATTTCACTCATATTAACTACGACGCATAGATCTTCAGGGATTTATTTGCATACACTTCATCCTTTGGGTACGATATACTTGATCATTATACTTACTCATACTATAGTGAACTCGTACGCTTGCGAGGAATCTACTAGTAGAAGTTAGTATATTCGCTTCAAGTCAAATGCAGAATTACTTACAGAGTTCAAGACAGTTTTGTATGTGTATATTAAAGGAGAGGCGTATATTTTTACCCCAGTTCTATCTAATGCATATTTATAATTTTTTATTTGATATATTTATGCAGGGTATGGATATTGAGCTGATTGTGTCTCTTAATGGTGTAGTGGTGCCGGTAAGTTTACCCGAACCCCCTCCCTTTAGTGATAGGGGGTATTGGTATGCTGAATGTCGGAGGTGGTATGTGGATATGCTTATCTGTCTGGTTCCCTCGATTTCGACTCTTATTTACCGGTATTATGAGGGTTTAGTGGGCTTAACCCAATGATGTGAGAATCTGAGGGTTTAGTGGGCTTAACCCAATGATTGTTGATTTAGATTAAGTGTTCCATGTTGATTATGCTACTGATTTTTGCATATTTATGATGTACAGTGGATTTATGCTTCATTTATGCCACCACTATGATTTTTTGTGTAGTTAGGAGGCTATATGAATGTATGTGTGGGTTGTTCACCCAATGATGGGAGAATCTGAGGGTTTAGTGGGCTTACCCCAATGATTGCTCCTCTAAATCAAGTGCAATGTCTGAATTGACCTGAAATGCCTGCATATTTATGATGTACAGTGGATTTATGCTTCATTTATGCCATCACTATGATTTTTGTGTAGTTAGGAGGCTAAATGAATGTATGTGTGGGTATTGACCTAATGATGCGAGTTTCAAAGGGTTTTAGTGGGCTTAACTCAATGATTGCTCTCTGGACCACATGTTCCATGTTGATTTATGATCTGATTTTTGCATATGTCTGATGTACACTGGATTTATGCATCTGTTGGGAAAATGTATAAGACTTATGTTTTGATTAGATGCCAAAATGTTCCTCCTAATTTGTTTTGTAAGTAAATTTTTCAGTAGAGTTAGTACTTAGTAAATCAGTTCAACTGTTAAGGAACTGAAGTACAGTTAGTAATTGTTAGAGTGTATTTAAGAATGAAGTCCACTGAAGTGAAGTCCGCTAAAGACAAGTGATCTGAGAAGAAGTCTAAGTCTTGAATGTTTTCTAAGTACATTCTCACTAAGACTAAAACTATCAGGAGAGGACCAAGGTCCACTGATGGGAACTAACAAAATACATTCAAAGCTAAACATATTTAAAGCTGTTAGTTAATCTGGTTGGAACAAGGCAAAACAAATTTCAGTGAAGCTTACAATAAATGAAGGAATAAGAAGGTTCTCTCAGAAGAGTTCCACCTTAAAGCAAGACAAGAATCTGGGTATACAGACTAAAGGTCCAATGAGAAGATGACACGTCAGTGTACTTTACTGACAGCCGACCTGCCCCAGCCTGACAAGTACCAAAAGTCTTTCTCTAGCAATCTACAGAAAGTTGGTGAACAGGCATGGTCTTTCAAGCCGTTTCTTGACAAGACTTAAAGCTTCAAATAGAGCCGTTTGAACCAATCAGATACAAGAAGACTTACTTGAGAAGATTCAAATCCAACGGGAAGATTTTCAAGGAAGCCTATAAATACAGAAGGACGTGCTCATTTCCAAGCACGGGAAACTCACAAGATCAAAGCTATCTCTACATTCATAACAACTAGAAGCACTCGAAATTACCTTTGTTTCCCAAGTGTTTCACATTTGTAGAGAGCCTAACAAACCTTCTGTAACCAAGCTTAAAGCTATATCCAAATCTTAGAAAGAGATAATCCAATCCTAAGCCTTGAGTTAAATTTGTAAGGATTATCTCAAAATAGTTGGAACCAAAACCCTACTCAAAACCATACTCAGTGTTTAGGATGAGAGCTAGTGTTAAGTGGTGTTAGTAAGCTGATTGTTGTATTAGTCTGAAAGCTGGTTTGTTTTGGGAACTAGGACCTGGAATTTCCTAGTGATCAATCATCCTAAGAGAGGATTAGTTAATCAGTGCATCTTGGCACTATAACACAAGGAATTCCAAGTGAAAGGAATTCTCCTGTTTGATCAAGACAGTGGACGTAGGAGATTCATCTCTGAACCACTTTATACCTTGTGTTCTTATTATCTGCTTTCCTAAGTGTGTGTTAATCTCAAAGTTTATCAAAGTAAAACGAGTTTTCTAAAGGGCTCACTAATCCGCATCTGAAAGCTAATTAGATAGTAGTTCAACTGAAAGTCTTGAGCTTTCAGTGGAGGTATTATCTCAGTAAGCTTTCATAAAGTAACTCTCAGCAGACCTCAAGTCCACTGACGAGCTACTGTCTTAAGTAACCTGATAAGTTTTACAAGAAGTTTTAATTTGTAACCACATGTGTATTCCCCCCCATACACATGTTTACTCGTTTCGGGACCAACAATTGGTATCAGAGCAGTGGTTCAAAAGACCATTGTTCTAAGTATACCTTGTGCTTAAAGGTATATTTCAAGGTCACCTGAATTGATCTTTTGATAAACTTGTTTATTTACTATGGCTGACAATGCAGCTAGGGTAGCACCACCAGCAGAGAACAACATGGGAGTTAATCCCTTGAACCATATGTCTCATCACAAGCTTCCACAATTCTCAGTGGAAAACTATGACTTCTGGAAGATCAGAATGAGAGCTCATCTTGCATGTGTGCATGATGAAATGTTGAGGGTTATTACTAAAGGTCCATTTGTTTTTATGACACCTAACCCCAGAACTACAGCTGAAACTATTGCAGATCCTAGAGAAGAATGGCCCAAGGATGAAGATAACTTCACTGCAGATGAGAGGAGGAGAAACAACCTCAACTTCATAGCCATGAACATTCTCTACACCACTATTCCAGATTCTGTAATGGGAAGAGTGATCCACTGCAAGACTGCAAAAGAACTATGGGACACTCTTGCTCTCATGTGTGAAGGAACTGACAAGATAAAGGAGAACAAGCTTTCAGTAGCTGTTCAAAAGTATGAGCAGTTCACCATGGAGCCCACTGAGACCATTGACCAGCTTGATGGGAGGTTCACAGAGATCATGAATGAGATAAATTCTCTGGGAAAAGTCTATACCAAAAGGGAGGTTGTCTTAAAGATCCTGAGAGGTCTAACCTCAAGATGGGATGTGTACTCTGTGATGATGCAGAATACCAAGGATCTATCCAGCATGTCTATGCAATAGGTATTTTCTGAACTTAAAGCCTATGAGTTTGATCTGAACAGGAAAAGGGCTCCTGATGAGACCTCAGCTGAGAAGGGAGTAGCCTTCAAAGCCAAGGAGTCTGAGCCAAAATCCCCAAAGCCTCAGAAGAGTACAAAGGCAAGCAAGTCTCAAAGCAAGGCTGAGATGCAGGAGGAACTCAGCCTGATGGCTAGAAGGTTTGAACAACTTAACAACCGCTTTGGCAAGTATAAAAGATTTTACAGGGATAACAGGGAAGGTAGAAGTTATCCATAAAAGACCACTAGAGAAGGAGAGAAAAGCTCATCTGAGCTGGAAAAGAGAAAGGAATACAAGAATTACACCAAGGCTGAAGGATCATCATCAAAGACCAGAGAGTCCACTGAGGAAAAGAATGATGATGCCAACCGGTGTTTTCAGTGCAAGAAGATTGGGCACTTTCAATATGATTGTCCTCAACTGAGCACAAAAGAAAGAAAGGAAAGGCAAGCCAAAAGAGACATAAGATATGGAGAAAGGAAAGCCATGGTGGCTGAGGATGTGGATGAAAAACTGGAGTCATCTGATGGACTGTTCTCTGACAGCAGTGATGATGACATGTGCCTCATGGCAAGAGAAGAACCAGAGGTACAATCTAAACCATCCATTTCTCTAGAACACACACCTGAGCTAAGCTCAGAGTCAACTGAGGAACTCAATCTTCAGTCCGCTTTAGAACAATTCATGATTGATTTCTCAAGGTTGCAAGAAGCAAGTTTCTGTCTTCAAGATGAAAACAAACAACTCTTGAGTGAAAACTCCAAGTTAATTGAATCTGGGAATCAAGCAGATCTGAACTCAGCCAAATCTACCATTGAACTGACAAAAGAGGTGGAAACCCTCAGGAGTCAAGGAAATGGTAGAGATCAACTGATAAAAGATCTCAATGAATCTAAGACAAAGTTAACTAAAGAGAATTTAAAATTGGTAAGCCAAATAAAGGATTATCTCCTGAAAATTGATGTCTTACAAAAATCTGAAGAGACCTTGTTAAAAAGGATTGATGCTCTAAAAAAACCCTCTCTTGCCATAGAGGAGATTCAAAATTTTCAAATCAATCCTAATAACAAGTGTGGGATAGGTTTTATTCCAAAACCTTCAGAAGGTCCTCTGAGTGCTGCTTCTTCAAGTGGTACAAAGAGAGTTTTTGTTAAGTCTGTGACATTTCAACCACAAACTGTGGATAAAGGAAAAAGACCAGCTGAGATCACTCAAAAGAAAAGTCAATCTAAGTCAAAACCAAATGGAAAGGCTCAGGTGACTTATCAAACTAGATCTCAGCAGAGGTACTATCAGCTGAGGCCTTCACAGATGAAGCAACCTCAGCTGAGAACACCCAGGCATGAGCAGTCCTCAAGGAACGACTTATATGGAAGACCTATTCCTTTTGTGCCTAAAGGAAAAGGTCCTTCATACCTTTATCAACAAAAACCAAGACCAGGTGCACCCAAGCCGAAGAGAAAGAATGTAAAGAAGGTTCCTGTTCCTTCAAAGGCTGACACCCATAGAAAGTTTACTCCCAAGGCACCTAGGGAGATAACAATCTATGTAGATGTTTATGGAAGACAAATTAGTCAATCTAAAGTGATTAGAACTGTGAGGCAAATTTGGATTCCGAAAGGTACAGCTAACCTGGTAGGACCCAACACCAAATGGGTACCTAAAGCTTGATTTGTGATTGCAGGGCTCAGTGGACCTCAACAAAGGAGATGCTCTTAAATCTTCAGTCTGGTACTTGGACAGTGGATGTTCTAGGCACATGACTGGCAACAAAGATCTCCTGACAGAATTTGTTGAGAAAGAAGGTCCACAAGTCACCTTTGGTGACAACTCACAAGGAGCCACTAAAGGTTATGGTACTTTAATCATTGGCTCAGTAAGGGTAAGCAATGTATCCTTTGTCAGTGGACTTAAGCATAATCTTCTGTCCATAAGTCAATTCTGTGATAAAGGATACAGTGTTGAATTTTCATGTAACCTGTGTTTTGTTAAGAATATATCTTCACAACAGGTACTACTAACTGGGTCAAGAAAGGGAAATGTCTATCTTGCAGATTGGAAGTCTTGCACACCCAATGCATGTCTTATTGCTAAGAGCTCAACTGACACTAAATGGTTATGGCACAAAAGGCTAAGTCATCTGAACTTCAAGATGATGAACAGAATAGCAAGACATGGACTGGTAGAAGGAATTCCAAATGAAGTATACAACAAAGAACATATCTGCAAAGCCTGTCAGGAGGGAAAGCAAGTAAAGGCATCTTTCAAGAGCAAAGTAGCAACCTCTACTGACAGGGTACTTCAACTGTTATATATGGATCTCTTTGGTCCAGTAACCCCTGTAAGTATCAATGGGAGAAAATATACACTTGTTGTTGTTGATGATTTCTCCAGGTACACATGGGTGATATTCCTAGCAAGCAAAAATGAGACTCAACTGAGGCTGCCAGAGCTCCTGAAGAAAGTTAGCAATGAAAAGAGCCTGAACATTGTAAAGATAAGATCAGATAAGGGCACTGAATTCATTAATTCTACTATATCTGATTATTGCAAAGAATTAGGCATTTCACATGAGACATCAGCTGCAAGAACTCCACAACAAAATGGAGTAGCTGAAAGAAGAAATAGAACTCTCAAGGAGGCAGCAAGGACAATGCTTGCAGAAGCTCATGTTCCTAAAAGATTTTGGGCTGAAGCTATCAACACTGCCTGCCACACTCAAAATAGATCCATGGTAACCAAACATCAAGGAAAAACTCCATATGAATTATGGAATGGCAGAAAGCCACAGGTATCCTATTTTCATATTTTTGGTTGCAAGTGTTTCATTCACAACAATAGGAAAACTCAACTGAAAGCTTTTGATAGCAAAGCTGATGAAGGAATTTTCTTAGGATATTCCCAAATCAGTAGAGCCTTCAGAGTTTACAACTGTAGAACTCTTGTTGTGGAAGAAACACCTCATGTGGTCTTTGATGAATCTACTTTTGAGTCCAGGAGTAAGGAGAATGAGGAGGTAATTAGCAAAAGACTAACCAGACTGAGTATCAAGTCTAAAGGATATCCTGAGAATTGTGTTGATACATACATCCCAACATGGGATAATTTAGAAGATCAACAATTCAAGGAGGTCACCCAAAGTCAAACCACCCCTCAAAGCTCACCTGAGAGCTCTCCTGAACAAGCAACTGAACTGATGAACACTATCCCAGTTCAAGAGGTAAGCAATGTCAATGAAGATGTGGTCACAGCTGAGACATCTACTGAAACCATCATTCAAGAGGGAACCAATGAGATTACCATTGAGAATGAGAATACCTTGAATGATGACTCAGGACTTCAACCCTCTGTTTTATTTCCTGAATTCAATTTCATTCCTATATCTAGTGACTCAACTTCAGAAGAGTTAAACTCTACTGAAGGGCATCAGCCTAGGAGAACTTGGCTCTCAGATCACCCTGTTGAGCAAATCATAGGTGATCCTTCCTCAGGAGTCAAAACTAGAAGTTTTCATCGAGAAAGTTCTTTGTTTTGTTGTTTCTTATCAAACCAGGAACCAAGTTCCATAGCAGAAGCACTTCAAGATTCTAACTGGATCATTGTCATGCAAGAAGAGCTCAACCAGTTCACAAGGAATCAAGTTTGGGAGTTGGTGGACAGACCATATCACTGCAATGTGATAGGAACCAAGTGGGTATTCAAGAACAAGAAGGATGAGAATGATATCATAGTAAAAAACAAAGTCAGGCTTGTTGCAAAGGGCTATTCTCAAGTTGAAGGTTTTGACTATGATGAAACATTTGCCCCAGTAGCCAGATTGGAGACAATAAGGTTATTTCTTGCATATGCTGCTCACAAGAAATTCAAGGTGTACCAGATGGATGTTAAAAGTGCCTTCTTGAATGGAGTACTCAATGAAGAAGTCTATGTGGAGCAACCCCCAGGTTTTGAAGAAAGTCACAAAGTATATAGACTGAGAAAAGCTCTATATGGACTGAAACAGGCTCCAAGAGCTTGGTATGATACTTTGTCACAATTCCTTTTGGATCATGGTTTCATCAAAAGGAGAGTTGATAGAACTCTATTCAGGATCACAAAAGGAGAGGACACTTTTCTTGTACAAATCTATGTGTATGATATCATTTTTGGTTGTCCCAACCAAGTCCTCTGTGAAAAGTTTTCTCAACTGATGAAGGGAAAATTTGAGATGTCTATGATGGGAGAAATGAATTTCTTCCTAGGACTTCAAGTTAAGCAGTCCCCTGAAGGAATCTTCATCAATCAAGCCAAATACACAAGGGAGATGATCAACAAGTTTGGATGCCAGACCAGCAAAGTAGCAAGAGTTCCACTCAACACCAACACCAAGATGGAACCAGATGAAGATGGTGAATCAGTAGACCAGACTCATTACAGAGCTATCATTGGATCTCTACTGTATCTCACAGCAAGCAGGCCTGATATCACATTTGCAGTTGGGATTTGTGCAAGATATCAAGCCAACCCCAAGAAAAGTCATCTGGAAGCTGCTAAGAGGATTCTCAAATATCTTAAGGGTACTGTGAATATGGTATTGTGGTATCCCTTAGATGACAATCTGGAACTCACAGGATACTCAGATGCTGATTATGGAGGATGTAGAATTGACAGGAAATCAACCTCAGGCACTTGTCAATTCTTGGGAAGTAAGCTGATTTCTTGGTTCTCCAAGAAACAAAATTCAGTAGCCACAAGCACTACTGAAGCTGAGTATATGGCAGCTGGAAGTTGTTGTGCTCAAATTCTTTGGCTAAGACAACAACTAAGAGATTACAATATCTTTGCCAATGAAGTCCCTATTTTCTGTGACAACAATAGTGCAATTGCTATCTCAGAAAATCCAGTTCTCCACACAAGATGAAAACATGTGGATATAAGGCATCATTTCATCAGAGATCATGTGGAAAAGAAGGACATCAAAATGCTCAAAATCCACACTGACAAGCAGAAGGCAGATATCTTCACAAAACCATTGGCTGAAGCAAGGTTTCAAGAGTTGTCAGTGGAGCTTGGACTCCTAGATCCAGGAGAGTAAAGAAAGGATTTAATCTCAGAAGAGTTACCTTCAACTCAGTGGAGGTTCATATTCACAAGAGGATCTTTCTCAGAAGAAGCTCCTCATCTCAGAAGAGGTCTGAATATCAGACGAGGTCGAACCTCAGTGGAGGTCAAAAAGTTTATACTTAGTGTTTTTCAAATCTAAAGCCTCTTAGTTTTTAAAATATATATTTTGATTCAATAGAATTTCTAATGAGTGCTTTCTGAAAATTAAATCTTTCTTACACTTTTTCGAAGAGATTTTGGTATGGCAAGCATTTAATGCGCATTGTACAAGTCAGGTTTACTTTTACAGTTACCTATCTCACGTGCCTTAAAACCCGGACGATGTGACCTTCCGGCTACCAACCCTTCCAATCCATACCATTCATTTTAGGCGGTTCTCTAAACTCTTGGACTATCCACGATCTCAAACCAGATCAATCTCAGACGTTGATTTTTCAGATCAATCTAACCGCTCATTTCTCATATAAAAGCCCCAAATTTCAGCCTAAGAACCTTTTTGAACACACTTTCAAGAAAACACTTACTATCTATCCTATACACTCTGCAAATTTTCTCTCAAACCTCCTTTGTTCAAATGGCAAAACTAAATCTTAGTTTCCTTACCAATAAGGAAAACTTCTGGTATGAACCCATTGTGGTTTTTGATAATCCTGAGATAGAAACTAAACCAGAATTTGCCCATATCAAAGAAGCCCTAGAGTTGCTTAAATATGCTGGGTTAGAGAAGTTTCTATCTGTTCATCCTAAGAACTGCTTTGACAGGCAGGTTCTTGAGTTTTTCAATAATATATCCAACTCTGATTCGAGGATCAGGTCTCATCTAATACTCCAGAGAAAGAAGAAGGTGATGAGGGACGATATGGAAATAGTTGAACACCAGAAGATAAAGAAGGAGATCCGTGTCAGTGGTGATGATCTGAAGGAGTTGTTTGATCTCCCCTCTGAAGGTCCGAATCCAGATACCTGCATTGTGGATGAAGAGGAAGAATGGGTCAATACCATTATGCAGAGGAAGGTGAAATACAGTCCAACAATGAACAGAAATGTACTTTTACCAGTATATAATGTTCTCTGTGAAGTTGTTGGAAAATGTATCTTGGGAAACCAAGGAAGCACAGAACAAGTGAGCAAGCCCAAGCTCAGGCTGATGAAGGCGATTGTGGAAAGCAAGGAGAAGCCATACAACTGGCAACAGTTCTTTTTTAGGGCATTGAACAAGGAGCACTCAAAACTCCAACCTGACAAAACTCCCCAACTATCTAGTAAGCTCAATTTTGCAACAAAAATCTCCTATCTGATAGAGAATGTAGATCTGGGAGTGGACTGGATTCTAGACAGGAAATGGAGTAATCTCAAAGTCTTGTTCAAATCTGGAAAGGCTCTGGAGACTAGAATAATCAAGCCTGCTGAGGAGAGCCCAGAGGCAGTGGAGGAAGAGGAAGCTAACCCTACTGAAGGGAAGAAAACCAAGCTGAAGAGGAGGCTGGTTAAGTTAAGTGACAAAATGGCGCAGCACAAAGAAGCAGAGGCAGAGAAAGCTTCTAAAAAGGAGAAGAAGAGGTCTACTGAGGCAGAGAAGGACAGTGCCTCCAAGAAAGTCAGAGTCACCAACTCTACTGATGAATCTTCATCAGGTAACCCAGACTCTTCTCCTAACATTATCTCAACTGAGTCTGACTCAGATGTCCCTGCACCCACCCCCATCAAATCCAAAACAACTAAACCTCGCACTCCTGCCAAAACCAAATGCATCTCCACAATAACCAAAACCCCCACTGATGGCTTTCAACAGCTAGAAAGTGGATCCCAAACAACCCCCATTGAACCCCTCTCAACCCCTACTGAAACCATTCCATCAAACCCTACTGAACCCATCCCCTCAACCCCTTCTGAACCTACATCCTCAACCCCCACTGATGAAAACCCAACATCCACTGATACTCAAAACCAAACCTCTACTGAACCAAACGTTCCTGATTCCAACTCAACTCACCTGGAGTCTATCCCAGAGGTGCCAACTGAAAGCAGATCCCCTACCCCTTCCCTTCCTTCAGACGATGAAGAAGAGTACTCATTCCTAGATACTCTCAAGGATGAGGTAGCTTACTCTTTGGAGTCTAAATACCCTGAACTTGACAACTTTCCCACACTCAAAGCCATGTTCTTGAGACTGAGACTCATTGTCCAGCTCAAAGATAGAAGACTTGGTGAAATCCTTCTGGCTGTAAGAGGCAGCAATGCAGAGGAATGGAAAAAGAAGGAAGTGGAAGTACTGCAGTTTGCTGGGATACACAAGACCAGACTTCTCTGTGATGAGAAGATCTTTGAAAGTTTGGTCTTGGAGTGTTGGGGAAATAGGGGTGCCCGGAATCTATTCGGGATGAACTTTAAATACGAATTTAAATACAATTATTACTAGCATGAATTAATCCTAATTAATTCAAATAATAATTCCAACAACTAATTATCATCATGCATGTTAAATTAATTTCACATATTTAACTAGGCGGAATTAAACAAGTAAATATGCGATTAACGTACCTCTCGTAGTAATGGCCTTTGGATATACGAGACACTTGTAATCTCGTTCTATCAACCCAAAGCCTTCTCAAGTATTTCCCTTTTCACCTCACTTGATCGCCGGTGGGAGACGCTTTCAAGTAATTTAATAACTAAGGAAAAAGAAAAATATCTATGCTTCTTGATTTTTCCAACACATGGAATTATGTACTTGGGGATGAAAATATCACCCCCTATTTATAAGCATAGTGGCCGAAAATTATGAAGAATATGGGCCTTGGAGAAAATCTTTTCTTAATCTCTAAGAAATCTTGAATATATCTCATATATTCTTTTCTCCAAAATAAAATATTCCACAAAAATCTCACTTAGCTTATAAGGTTATTATTTTCGAAAAATATGAGGATAAAATCCAAGATTTGGATCTTCTTGAATATATGAGATATTCTTGTATTCCTAGAATACATATCTTCCATAATATCTTTTCAAGAAAATCAACAAAATCTAATTTCTCCTACACATGCATTTTTTCGAAAATTTCATGAAAAATCAGCATAATATTTTCTTTTTATTTTAATCACCTTATCATTATTGGGCTACTTAATTGGGCTACTTGAGGGGCCTTAAGGAGAATTAAGATTGGACCTCCTAATGGACTTCTGAATTTCAATATTGAGCCCCAATATAATTCAGCCCATTAATATTAATTATTACCACTAATAAATTAATATTGCACTATCCATCTTAATCCATATTACGATAATATGGGCTCCCGGTTATTATTTCCCGCGTTTAAAATTATCAAGTCCATTAATTAATCAAGCTTCCGAATAGCTCTAAATTAATTAACATCTTTCACCTTGGAGTAAAGACAGCTCAACATTATTATTCGTACCGAAGAAACTAATTCTTCACTTGCAAGATTTGGTACAATAAAACTTCTGAGCCCACCAAGGGGACTAATCACACGAGCCGTACTCGCACGCGTTTCTCCGTATTAAATCTTAGCAACCGTCGTATGATTAATATTACTGCCCAAGACACAAAGTTCGAAGTCACAATGATTCTCACCCAACATGAATCAAAGCAGTAACTACTAAGCACACACGGTCCTATTTAAGTGATGGAGATTAAGAAATCAACAACCACTGAGGTCTAATTCTTCACCTTTCAGAACAGAAGAATTTCTCCTCGCTGTAGGACCTCTTCAACACATACTAAATGTGCTAGTGCAATCTCTTAGTCAAGACAGACCAATCTGAGCCTTACACATCGACCTTTCACGGCGGATTGTTCAATTCCACCTGGGTCGTGAATTGTACGTTTAGTTACAAGTAAACTGTTAATGTTGTCTTCCGTGATCGGGTATCACCACATTAACTACAATGTAACATGTACTATATATTGAACGGTTTGCAATAGAAATTCAACATTCAATTATATCTAAAGCAAATGTGATAAAAGAATTATTCTCATAAATCGAGTGTTTGATACACGAGTTATACAAAGTAAAAGCATACTTTCACGTATAACTCCAACATGGAGAAGATTGCTGAGGCCAAAAAGGAAGTAGAGGTGGAAAGGGCTGCTGAAGGAGAGAAAGAGAAGCCAGCTGAGCCCATAGCTGAAGGAGGAGCTAATATTGAGCAAAATATTGAGGCAGCTGAGAAGGAGAAGGTGGAGGAGAAGGAGAAGAGTGAGGAGGAGAAGAAAGAAATAGTTGTACAAAGAGGAGGTGCTTCACCAAAGCAAGGTGATGGTGAAGCAGCCAAGGATGTATCCATGGCAAGGGATACTGAGACACAAAACTTGCCACAGGAGAGCTCGGTAGAGGTGTCTACTGAAGCTCTCCCACAACAGCTCTCAGTGATGGCTAAGGAGTCAACTGAGGTGTCTGGTTCTGGAGTAGTTGAAAAATCTAATGAGAAAGAAAATGAGGTGGAAATCACTGCTGTAAAGAGTGGAGAGATAAGAGCAATCATTCCTGTAAAGGGTGAATTGGCTGAAAAAAATGCAGTTGAAAAAGAGAGTGAGGAAGAGAAAAGAAAGAAGAGTGAGGAGGAGGGAGTCCCTATGGAGATAGAGGCATCAGGAGACCTAGGTGGTGAGGCTGAGGGAGTTAGAACTAACACTTTTTACCATGCAGGTACTCAAACTCTTGAAATTTCCCCAGATGTGGTCAACCTAACTCCTCTGAGTGATGTTGTTCACTCACTCAAAGAAGAAAGCCTTCCATCTCTTCAAGCACAGCTAAGGGATGTCCAGGAGATTGTACAAGAAGAAGTGGATGAAATGGTTATCCTCTCAGACCACATTGATGAACTCATGGAATCCACAACAACATCACTTCAGAATCTCACTCTAAAAGTTGAAGACTCTCAGCAGATGGTGATTGATGTAGTTGAAGGACAAAGTGTGCTGGTCATTGATGCCCTGAAGAAGCTGGAGAAGACTGAAGAAGAGGCCAGAACCAAGTTTCTCAAAGACTCAGTGGAGAACGTATCCATCAACCTGAAGTCCTCAGTAGAGGCTTTCTCAGCGGACCTACTTGGGAAGGTTGAAGGGTTATGGAACTCTAAGATGACTGAATTCGAGGCCAAACATGCTGAGTTAGGAGCTAAACTGGGAGAAGTACTGAAGAAGGCAGCTGAAGACTTCCCAACTCAGGAGAAAACAAATGTGCTGATCGATGAGAAGCTGGCACAATTTGTTCAATTTGGGCAGACAGCTGGAGCAACCCTGGAGAGGCTTGAAGATGAGGTAGATCATTGCTCAACTGAGCTGAAAGCATTAGCCCATGACCAACTGAAGCTCAACATCACTGTAGCTGAATGCATGATTAATGCCGGAAAGGGGGAAAAGAGGATAAGTGCTAAGGACATGAAGCTTGATCCAAAGAACAAGATGAATATTATCCTTGAAACCCCTGACTTCGAGAAAGGCCAACAGGTGAAGAGCACTTTGAAAAAGGTTGATGCCGAAGCTCAAAAGATTACAGAAGCCAAGAAGGGCAATGAGACCTCCTCAGCTGACCTATCAAAGTTCAAAGAGGAGCATCTGAAGGAGAAGGAGGAGAGAGCTGCAAAGAAGGGGGAAACCACAAAGAGAAAGGCATCTGATGCCCTCTCAGCAGAGGTTGCCAAAAAGACAAGAACCTCAGGGAGGTTGGCAGCTAAGTCCACAACCTCTACTGATGAAGTTCAGGTACTCCCTATTCTCAATCCTGAACCTTTGTCTTCTGAACCTCCTAAGTCTGCACCCACAAGAGTCACAGAGCTCACTGAGCTAATCAAAGAGGCTGGAGGAATGAATGAAAGAGCAAGGAAGCTAACAGCTCAGCAGCAGGAGAAGAGAGATAAGGTGGTTGGGAAAATGGAGACAATTGCTGAGTTAGCTGAGAGGAAAAGGAAGGAGAGGCTGGCCACATTTGATAAAACTACTTCAAAGAAGTTCAGGAGTGGTTATCAAAGGTGGGCTGCTAAGCTGAAGAGAGACAAGATCACTCCATCTCAGAACAGATTCCCTCATCATGATGCCTGGGTTCCTAAGAAGCTCAATGATGCTTGGGAGACTGCTAAAAGGGAATTTGTGTATTCCTTTTATGTCAGTGGAGAGTTAGGAAGAGACAATGCTCAAGAAGTTTTCAACTCATGGTTGTTTGATGCCTATCCTAAACTCTATCCTGAGATCAGTGATGCTTGGAATGATGCCTTCCCTGATCAAGTCCTGAAGGCCCTGAGCAAATCACCTACTGGCCTCCTCAAGATGCAACTGGTGCTGTTGATAGAGAAAGGATCACTGAAGAGTGGACATCCTTGTGTGAGCATCTTGGACTCAGAGGACATTCAAAGGAGGTGATGGAGAGGAAGAACGAGCTAAAGATAAGAGTATTCAAGCAGTATGGACTTGAACCCATTTTCGAATCCATCTGAGGAGTTAGTATCTTTTGCAGGGCATTTGTTTATAAGTCCCAGGTGTCTTTAAGTTTGAAACTTTTGATGTAGACTTCATGTAATATGTACTTCATCCTTTATCAATGAAATGAACTCTACTGATGTTTTGCCTAAGATAATATCTCATTATCATTTAGGCTTATGTACTTTGAATGTTTTTACTTACAAAATCTGTGAACTTTGTATGTCATCCGAAGAACCTCTCTGAAAGAAGATATGTAATAAGATAGGTTTCGGCATAATCAAAAAGGGGAAATTGTTGGGAAAATGTATAAGACTTATGTTTTGATTAGATGCCAAAATGTTCCTCCTAAGTTGTTTTGTAAGTAAATTATTCAGTAGAGTTAGTGCTTAGTAAATCAGTTCAATTGTTAAGGAACTGAAGTACAGTTAGTAATTGTTAGAGTGTATTTAAGAATGAAGTCCACTGAAGTGAAGTCCGCTGAAGACAAGTGATCTGAGAAGAAGTCTAAGTCTTGAATGTTTTCTAAGTACATTCTCACTAAGACTAAAACTATCAGGAGAGGACCAAGGTCCACTGATGGGAACTAACAAAGTACATTCAAAGCTAAACATATTAAAAGCTGTTAGTTAATCTGGTTGGAATAAGGCAAAATGAATTTCAGTGAAGCTTACAATAAATGAAGGAATAAGAAGGTTCTCTCAGAAGAGTTCCACCTTAAAGCAAGACAAGAATCTGGGCATACATACTAAAGGTCCAATGAGAAGATGACACGTCAGTGTACTTTACTGACTGCCGACCTGCCCCAGCCTGACAAGTACCAAAAGTCTTTCTCTAGCAATCTACAGAAAGTTGGTGAACTGACATGGTCTTTCAAGCCGTTTCTTGACAAGACTTAAAGCTTCAAATAGAGCCGTTTGAACCAATCAGATACAAGACTTACTTGAGAAGATTCAAATCCAACGGGAAGATTTTCAAGGAAGCCTATAAATACAGAAGGACGTGCTCATTTCCAAGCATGGGAAACTCACAAGATCAAAGCTATCTCTAGATTCATAGCAACTAGAAGCACTCGAAATTACCTTTGTTTCCCAAGTGTTTCACATTTGTAGAGAGCCTAACAAACCTTCTGTAACCAAGCTTAAAGCTATATCCAAATCTTAGAAAGAGATAATCCAATCATAAGCCTTGAGTTAAATTTGTAAGGATTATCTCAAAATAGTTGGAACCAAAACCCTACTCAAAACCATACTCAGTGTTTAGGTTGAGAGCTAGTGTTAAGTGGTGTTAGTAAGCTGATTGTTGTATCAGTCTGAAAGTTGGTTTGTTTTGGGAACTAGGACCTGGAATTTCCTAGTGATCAATCATCCTAAGAGAGGATTAGTTGATCAGTGCACCTTGGCACTATAACAAAAGGAATTCCAAGTGAAAGGAATTCTCCTGTTTGATCAGGACAGTGGACGTAGGAGATTCATCTCTGAACCACTTTATACCTTGTGTTCTTATTATCTTATTTCCTAAGTGTGTGTTAATCTCAAAGTTTATCAAAGTAAAACGAGTTTTCTAAAGGGCTCACTAATCCGCATCTGAAAGCTAATTAGATAGTAGTTCAACTGAAAGTCTTGAGCTTTCAGTGGAGGTATTATCTCAGTAAGCTTTCATAAAGTAACTCTCAGCAGACCTAAAGTCCACTGACGGGCTACTGTCTTAAGTAACCTGATAAATTTTACTAGAAGTTTTAATTTGTAACCACAGGTGTATTCCCCCCCCCCCCATACACCTGCTTACTCGTTTCGGGACCAACAGCATCATCTGTGCCACCACTATAATCATTTGTGTAGTTAGGAGTCTAAATGAATGTATGTGTGGGATGTTGACCAAATTATGTGAGTATTGTAGGGTTTTAGTGGACTTAACTCAATGATTGTTGCTCTGGATCACTTGTTCCATGTTGATTTATGATCTGATTTTTGCATATGTCTGATGTACATTGGATTTATGCATCATTTATGCCACCACTATGATTGTTTGAGTAGTTAGGAGACTAAAGGAATGTATGTGTGGGATGTTGACCTAATGATGTGTGTATCTGAGGGTTTTAGTGGGGCTTAACTCAATGATTGTTGCTCTGGATCACTTGTTCCATGTTGATTTATGATTTGATTTTTGCATATTTATGATGTACATTGGATTTATTCATCATTTATGCCACCACTATGATTGTTTGTGTAGTTAAGAGGCTAAATCTTAATAACTAATAATGAGGAGGATGCAAAGTCCTATGTGGCAAGCCCATCCTCCTCTATTTCAATTCTTTGTTTTGTGGTTGATTTGGGATGGGATGCGATCTAGGCTATTGGAATTTTTTAATTATCTTTCGATCTCGACCGTTCATTTTCGTTTATTTTCCTTATAAAAGGTCTTTTATGTTACACTTCAATTTCATTCCAAACCTCACATCTTTCTAATGGAATGTGTTGTTCTCTCTTTTTCCTTTTTGTTTCATTCTTCGTTCGAGTTTCTTATTTTCTCATTTCAATTTTTTTATTGTGCAGGATGCTTAGCGTCGGCCGGCATTTTTTTCAAATTGATGATGATCACTTTGACGCCGAAATCCGTGTGAGATCGGTCATTGTTTTTACGTTCGGATGTCTGGCGTCTCCGGATTCCAATCTCTCTTGGAGGATCGTGTGTCCTTTGTAGATTTTTTTTTTCTTTTTTCTTTGATTTGCTTTAGTGCCGTAGTAATTTTGTACATAATCCGAAAATGATTCCTATGATTTGCGTTTCTACATAGTGAAAATTGTAGTATTCTCCCAATATCAAAAGTTTGCTATTGATTCACATATTCAAATCATATGATTCCCTACAATTGTTAATTTTCTCTTCTTCCCGTTTTATGCCACAAATTTAGGTTACTAATTTAAAGTGGTAATTAAATTTGTGTTGTATAGTAAGTCTTGACCAAAAAATATAACCTGCTCAATGTTAATTCTATTTTTGGATATATTTAAAAATATACACATATTGCACTTTTTTTTGGAATATATTTCATAATTCATTCACAATCATGTGTGCTATAATTGAGGCTAAACAATCTCCATGACTATTTTATTTCCATTTTGTGCACGTTTTTTTATTTTTTGGAAAATTATACATATAATGTATTTTCAATAGTGTGTGATGTTCTTAAGGCTTAATAATCTCCATGTCTATTGTATCTTATTAAATATGTATGTATTTTTTGAAAAATAGAGGACCACTATCATTAATTAACTCATGTCATTAGTTGAACTATTGACTATATTACGCTCATTTCTCTTCTTCCCGATTTTATGCCACAAATTTAGGTTACTAATTTAAAGTAGTAATTAAATTTGTGTTGTATAGTAAGTCTTGACCAAGAAATATAACTTGCTCAATGTTAATTCTATTTTTGGATATATATAAAAATATACACATATTGCACCTTTTTTTTGGAATATATTTCATAATTCATTTACAATCATGTGTGCTATAATTGAGGCTAAATAATCTCCATGACTATTTTATTTCCATTTTGTGCATATTTTTTTTATTTTTGTAAAATTATACATATAATGCATTTTCAATAGTGTGTGATGTTCTTAAGGCTTAATAATCTCCATGTCTATTGTATCTCTTTAAATGTGTATGGATATATAAATATAGTTAATGTTTCCCTAATTCAAGCTAATTAATTTATTATTGACATTGTATTTTCACCTATTGAATTGTTACCATGATTCAAAAGCATAGTAATCATTGTTTAATCCTACTGAATTATTTTTTGAATTGTTTTTTTAAATTTTGGTCCTTTAATTTAATTTTGGTATGAAAATTAATTATGATCTATAAGGTCAAATATTTATTTATTGTGTTAATTTAGATCATTAATTTAGTTATGTAAAAGTAGTAATTGTATGGATATTTTATTAATTGTCACTACTTGCCCTATATACATTCTTGAGTTGAGTTGCACGATTTTAGTTCTCTTGCATCTCTGATTTTTTTCTTGGTGCAGGTTCTTTTTTCAGTTGCCAATTTCTTCGGCCTTGCCTTTTCAGTCCATTAACTTTGTCTACATTGTTTCCGGATGGTAGTATTCCCTTGCAACGTCTGTCCCTAATTTTTTGAAGGATTAACTCAATTTATGCAAATTGGTTTTGAATCATAGTCTTTTGAAAATTAAATATGATGTATAAAGTTAAATATTTTATTATTATGTCAATTTAATGCCACAATTTTAATTTCGTAAAGTTGGCATTTCCTAAGTACATTCAATCGAGTTTTTTTTTTTTATGATTAAATTTTCTCCCAAATTATAGTATTTCCCCTTATTTCACATATTCACCTCTAAATTTAGATCTATAAATTTAGTCATGTAAAAGTAATAGTTGTATGGATATTTTATTAATTGTCACTACTTACCTTATATATATTCGCCTAAATTAAAAAGTTTCCTTGCACAATTGTTGTACATGCAATTATGTAATGTTTTTAATAATGGTCTAATTTTAGTAAATGTAAATATGTTAAGATATAACTTACAACAATATTAATTATATCCTTAAGAAAAAACTTTTATTGGTATGAAAATTAATTATGATTTATAAAGTCAAATATTTAGTTATTGTGTATGTATATTTTATTGATTGTCACTACCTGCCTTATATACATTATCCTAAACTAAAAAGTTTCCTTGCACAATTGGTGTACATGCAGTTATGTGATGTTTTTAATAGTGATATAATTTTAGTAAATGTAAATATGTTAAAGATATATCTTACAACAATATTAATTCTATCCTTAAGAAAAAAAAACGCCAAAGTCAAATATTTAGTTATTTTTTCAATTTAGTTCCACAATTTTAGATTCCTATAGTTGGTAATTCCGGAGTACATTAATTTCGTCTATAATTTCTATAAAATAGTTGCTCGATTTTATTTTTGCTGCAAATGGTTAATTTCAGTCCTACAATTTTTAGTCCTCTAACTTTGCCTAAAAAAATAAAAGCATATAATATTTTAAAATATTCTCCCAATTTAAAGAATTTTCTCTTATTTCACATATTCACCTCTTCATTTTTCTTGGAAAAGTTGGTTCCTTTTCATTCGCATGTAGGACAAATATGCCACGTTATGTTAATTTGCATGTTTTCTCAAATTAAGAAAAAAGAACATGTAGCAGTGAGTCTTCTCCCAATTTATAGTATGTCCTCTTATAATTGTTAATTCACCTTTGTTCACATCTAATGCCATAATTTTAGATTACTAATTTAAATTGGTAGTTAAATTTGTATGGTAGATAACACTTGACCAGGAAATATAATAGTGGTATAACTTTAATACATGTAACTAGTGATCGTCTTGCCTGTGCTCCGCACGGACGATATTAGTACAATATTTTACTATAATAATTAATAAAATTAAATTTCAATGTCAAAAATATTTCAATTTATTTTCTTTTTAACAAAACTAAACTTATAACATCTTTTATATCAAAATCATTAACATTATATATATATATATATATATATATATATATATATATATATATATAATCATCAAACAGGTTCTCTTAAAGTTTTTAAATAATAAATAAATGTTTGAACAATTTACATTTTTTTACATTAAAATAATTATTACTTTCAACATTCATGCAATTTTTAAGAGATACAAAACAAAAAAAATATTAATAGACATACAAAAGATATTTGATACATTTTTTACAAACATCCCATAATTGTTGTTACTAAAAGAATTGACTTGAAGCGAACTACACTAGCTTTTACTAGTAGCTTCCCCGCAAGAGTACGGGTTCACTGTAGTAGTGGCAAGTATAGGGACCAAGTATTATCGAACCCAAGGGAAAGTTTGTATGCGAATAGATCCCTGAAGATCTACGCGTCGTAGTTAATATGAGTGTATTGTTTTTGGATTTTTTGAAAGATTAATTAAACTAAACTAAATTATCCTACGAATGCAAAAGGCAAATTAAACGAAATAACAAAAGGTGTGTTTTCAAATATGAGATGGTGATGCTTAAGATAGGAATCCCTACGTATACTAACGGAGCAGGTACATAATCAGAATAACTGTGACACACAAGCAATAACCTAAGTCTAAGAATGCAAGGTGAAAGCTCAAGATTCTAAACCCTAATACTTTACCCTAACACTCGACTTCACTAATCTACTAACAAGTTAATAGATTGTGCTTAATTAATGAGACACTAATTTAACTAAGGTGATGCGGTCGTCCTCCTTCGCTAAACTGGTAGATGAATTAACCCTTCCTAAACCCTCTCGTTAAGACTACTAATCATTATTGAGTGATGCGGTCGTCCTCTCTCTAACACTTTCATACGAAATTCAAAGGTAAAGTTAAGATTAATTATAAGAATTCATTAATTAAGAGAATCAAAACTAACGTCACGAATTACCCTAATTACGTACCCACATCCTACTTCTACGAGTTCATCCTAACCTAAGCATGCAAGGGTTTTAGCTAGACATGACGTTAACAAACATAAAAGCAATAGAAGAAACAACGAACATAAACATGGTAAATTGAACCAAGAAAAAATAAAACATGAACTAGGGTTTAAAGAAATAAATACTAAGAACTGAATTTGAATTGATAAAAATAAAGTTTAGAACGTTTAGAGTAATCAAGCTAAGGAAAAGAAACTGAGAAACGAAATTAAACTAAGAATTCATACGAAAAACCTCAACAACGTAAAAGTAAAGCTTGCTCGTTCTTCTCCTCTTCCTCTCTCTAAAAACTAAGTCTAAAAGTGATTTCTAAAGTTCGGGATCCGGTGGTCGTTTAAAACGAGTTTGGAAGAGGTATATATAGGCACCGGGTCGAAACGGGCTCTCATGGGCCAAAAAACGAAATCTGGAAAAAATGCCTTGGAGGCACTCGAGCAGACCCGCTCGAGCGGGTCGCTCGAGCTAAAGTGGTCGAGCGGATCAGGTGCTCGAGCGCCCCGCTCGAGCCTATGTGGTCGAGCACTTTTCAGCATCCGTCACTTGTTCGTAAAATCTTCATATCTCCTCAACCGGGAGTCCGTTTTGGCCGATTCAAAGTCCTACGAACTCCTCTTTTCGCCCTCTATCCATCTATGAAAACCAAAGAGACAAATTAATGATTTTATAAAAATGATACTCATTTGACTCCAAACACTAATCGAAAACACTCAAAACATGGGCAAATTGGGCACCAAAACATAACAATTTCACGCCTAATCAAGAATCTACAAATTAATTTGAATTTAAAAAAAAATTGCGGCTATATAAAACCCCGAATTTCCTAAACATACCCCAAAATATTTTTAAACTAAAATGCACATATGTTGAATGGCAATATTACCATCAACTGAGACTATTCCTTAACCCCTTTCAATATATCTGACCCAATTATTTGACCTTCAATCCTAATGCCCTTTTGCTAAAAAAAATATATTTGAACGTGGTCTTTGTTATGAGGGTATCTAGAAGTAAGATTAATGATAGATTTATAGTCTATTGCACATTTGTACTTGCCATGGTTGTTGTTTCTGGTCTAGTTAATAAAAATTTCTTGCTTTATTTTTCCTCTTTTCCTCTGGCTGCAAAAGCCTTATCCAAATGCTACATGCATATTTAACTGTTAATTTGAAAATTAATATATTTTCCTAGTTTAATTAAAAAAACCGAGTCCTAAATTTTGATGTTCGAAAAATGTGAATTAGAATGGAAAGGGGTGTAATTTTTTGTTTAATTTTAGAAAGTGGGAAATTTAATTGTCAATTTGGGGTTTGTTCAATAAATCCTTATTAATATAATTATTTTAATGGGTGCATATAGTAAATTGGGTTCGTACTTCATTTACTAATTTATGGGGTATATTTAGTAGTAGCCTTTAAAAAAATATAGTTCTACTGTGAACACAAGTACATACACTTAGATTTAAAAAAACCAAAAATATGAAGACAAAAAATTATCCTTATATTATTCAGTAACTTAAACAATAATCAACAATAACAATAATAAATAATAAACCAAGTGATGATCAACAATATACCAGTTATAGCTTGAGTAAATTCTACTTAATAAATTGAATATTTTATTAAAAATACATTTCCAATTGAAAAAATAATTGAATTTATAAAGTATTTTAAAATTTAAGTGCATATTAAGCATTTTGGATGCACTCTAAACATTTAGAGTTAAGAATACATTAAAATTTTAAAAATTAATCTTGATAAGTATTCATTCAATAAAGACTTAATTGCAATTTAAATCACGTTCTTTTTCAAAATTGCATCTTAAGCTAAACTTTTGAATCTTGATTTAAAAAAAATCAATTTAACTTTTGTTGACAATTAAGACTTACGGGTAGATTTGTAGAGGTACATCGTTGATGTGGCATCTACGTAGCAACGACCCATAAAAAAACTTATATGATGTAGCAAGAATCGGGCCAATTAGTCCGATTTGCTTTGATTCAAACTTGATCTCAATTCGCAACTTTTAAAAGTTATTGTCCTTAAATTGTTCTCCAGGATATTTAAAGTCCTAATTTTGCCATCAACCCTAAGTTATAGTTTTTTTTTTAAATTATTCGATTGTCAACGAAAACCATTCTTACTCTAACATCAATATCATTATACTTAGAAAAAATTAATCATTTCTACGCAATTCAACACTTATAATGAATTTAAAATTAAGTTTTAGTGTGACAAAAAATGCGATGATCTGTGTCACCAATAAGATTAGACCATGTATATAAGTAAAATTTTCCACAAAATAATAAGTTTTCGATACAATAATCACAATATATAATGTCATTGTTGAAAATGAATCAATATCAAGTACAGGATTATTATTTTTAAGGACCATAATTTGGGGGTGGCAAAATGAGGACAATAACACTTCAACCTGGTAAAATGTGAATTGTACTCTTCAAGCTGACAATTTATGGGCAACTATTTTAAAAATAGTGAAGCGAATACAGGTCAAATCATGCAATAAGCCCAAATTTTAGACCAAATTAGCCCAATTTATTTTGATTCAGAATGACTTAACCTTAATTCGCGACTTTTAAAAATTACTGTCTTTAAATTGTTAGCTATGAGGTTTACATTTCTAGTTTTTCCATCACCCCTAAGTTACAACTTTTTTTTTAAAGAATATTTATTATCACCTAAACTTATCTTTACTCTTACATCAATATCATTTTACTTACTCAGAAAAATGACTCCAATGCAAAGCAATTCATATTTAGTTTAATTAATAATTAATAATTTTCATATTTGATTTTGAATTAAAATACAAAAAATAAAAAACAAAACAAACTTGGTATACAAACTTTTAGCAATACAAATAAAAAAATCAACAAATGTACTTGATTAAAAAGATCAATATCAAGTACTTAACCTTGGTACACAAACAATGAAAATCAGTGTTGCTCTGATATGAATACTTTTATACCTTTCAAAAATAATTTTATTATTTTACATTATCTAACCTTTCTAAAAAATTTATATCAAGTTAGTTAGACGAATCATGTTATGACCAGTGTCGCTAATTAACCTGGATTAAAATAAAAAACTGGGAAAAAAAAACTTCAGTTATGACATACATCATATAATAAAACTCGATTATTCTAAAAAAAAATCGCTCTACACTGGTATGTGCTTAAAAATGAAAAATATATTACATTTACAATTTCAGTAAGAAATTAAGAAAAAATAGATATCATCAAATTAAATATAAATATCACAAAATCACATTTAAATTGAGCATTATTGCATTTCACAGAAAGCTCAGAGATTACATAAATATTCACTATATCTAATTTATTTCAAAATGATCAATTTGAATTTCAAGTTTCAACGTAAACATTTGGACGAAAACATAAATTATTTATACATGATTTAAAAAAAAATCATCATTGTTTAAACATAAATAATAATCCCTTCGTTTTAAAATAAGTATCGTTTTAGAGGTTAAATTTTTTTTTCAAAATAAGTGTCGTTTTAGAGATTCAATTTTGTTTCAAATTAAGTGTCGTTTTAGCTATTTTTCCATTTTTTTTTCTATTTTACCCCAAATTTGAATTCAAGATATAAGAGATCTTTTAGGGATTATGTTATAATATAACCGACCTGTTAGAGATTATTAAAATATAATAGATTTTTTTAGATTTTTATGGGGTATTTTTTTAAATACAATTCTTAATTTGATATGAAATCTCTAGAACGACACTTATTTTAAAACAGGGGAGGGGTAAAATAGTATACTACGAAGAAAAAATACTATATAGTTTTTGAAAGAATATGAAAAAATTACCTTGTTGGTTTCTCTCCCACTCAATTTTAAATCCATCTGCCCAATAGACATTCTTGTGTAAAGACGTTAATCATGTTTGTTAACGTGTTGGGATAGTGAGGTAGGGCAGTAGGTATGCTTGGTGGTTGTACGGAAATTGAATGAGATTGTTGGGTGAGTATTTAGAATTGTAAGAGTAAACTATTAAATGTTGGATAAAAAAATAATTTTAAAGTAAATATATTTAGTAAACTTTTTTTTTTATCTCAATTAAAAAATACTTCCAATGAAATTTATTATATTCCTTATTAATATTAAATATACAATAATTTAAAACTATGTATTAATTGACGTATCATAACCTATATTTTAATACACGGAAATGATTACGTGCACACTAATAGATACAAATATGTATACGCACTACAAATACGATCTCAACACATAAACAATAGACATTTAAATCTGCACCCACTGATGGACATGTGAATATCTCTGGTTTAATATATATGTAAAACCGACATATAACATAATCTAAATATAATAGATTAACATTTTAAAAGATATTGGTGTTATTTTAAAATCCTCACAACGTCCTTCATTAATTGTTCCGTACATGCACAAAAAACATTGTGATTTATTTAAATCCTAATGCATTTATATGAATCCATTATTTTGTTTTTAAACAATACCCATAACAAATCATTAGGATAATCATTATTTGTAATAAGTAGAAATAATAATGGAGGGTGTAAGTGTCATTTGATAACTGAATAAATAAAAATATTGGACTTTGCAATTAGAAAAATGAGACAGACAATAAGGAACGGAGGCAGTACCATTTCCCAATGGCCAAGTAATGATAAGTGTCGCGTGACATTACTTATTCAACATGGACAATGAGATGAGTTGTAAATTGAACATTAATACATTAATATTTTAGTATGGGTAGTTATTAATTTGGGTTGTGTCATACTTTTCATAAAAAAATTAAATTTAACAAAAATTAATAGTAATTTATAAGATATGAAATTATTCATCAACACCCTACAAATGTAATCATGTGATGACAGCATGTGTTGGTATACCAAGAATGAGTAAAAATCAATTATGTCATTCATTGTTTCATTTTCCAATCGAAAAACATAATAAAAAATATTTTTACACATTAAATACAATTAATTTTTTAAAAAAATAATAATAATAATACGAAATTGTGCAAACAATTTTTTTTATCTTTATTTTTTTATCTTTTCAATTTTATAAAGATAAAAAATAACAAGTATTAAATATAAGTACAGACAAATAACTATCAAAACAATCAATATTACGACAGGATAGAATAATACCATGAATATATAAGTATATCAAAGAATATATCAATAAAAAAATTGTACGCTGTTAAAACAACGAAAAATAATACTTTTTCTATGGAACTTTTTTATCATGCATACTAACCAATGCAAAAGAGATCATTTAAAATTATATTAATTAAGTAATTCAAATGATAAACAAAAATGTATAGCTATTAGATTGGATACTGGCCTAAGTTCCAAATAATAGGTAAACAACGATATACCTATATTATTAGTTAATTCAAGTTCAAATATTATACAAACAAACAGATAAACAATAAGTAATAATATATTAGTATCAATTCAAACAATAAAATTATACTATTGAAATATTAAATTCATCCTGAAATAACAATTGTTATAGTTAAAAAACATAGATAATTTATCCAGACAAAATTAACAAAAGTATATTTGGATACTTATAAAATTCTAAACATTTCTAAAAACCACGAAATACAACATTTCTAGTTGTATTATTTTCAACCGAATCATTACCATACACCATAATCTTCTAGCCACGTCGATTTATAATTCTTGAAACTGCAACATATAGTTGACCGTGACTGAACGTCGGCTTCTTCAACAGAACTCCAACACTGGAAAAAGATTGCACTTGGCTCTTATTTATAGACATTGCGTAAGAAAGAATCAATGGAAATTGTCTCCGAGTAAATTTGAAAGGCAACTGAGGATTGGAGGAGTGAGAGACAATTTAGGTATCAAAGCTAACTCTCCAGCACTGCTTCCAGTTAGAACTTTGGCTTCACTTACCCTATTACTCAACCTAGTGATCACCAGCCTATACAAAAGTATAAATAAATATAGAAAATTAAAATATAAGAAACCATAATGTTTTAACCATTAACTAAAATAAACAAAAAAATATATATAACTGACCTGGTTCCATTATACAAAATGTGTGAATGGTCTATATTCCTCAATAACATAACAGGAGTCCCAACCCGTGATCAGGCACACCAGAAAATTTCAAAGTATTAAGGAATTCAGGAGTATGAACATCACTGAGAGAATCATAATTGGAATCGGATCTGCAAAGACTATCAGAGCTAAATTATGTGCGAGATTCCTTGTGATTTAGCTTGACCATATAATCATTAATGGACCTAACAGAATCAAGAGTAGGGGCAAGTATAGCTCTATCATGTAAAAAAATCATGATTGTACATCCTCGATTTAAAATCAGGATAAATACAATCAACAATAGAAGCAATCGGATCATCCCCATATTTCAATAAAATATCATCTGGAATTACAATATCCAAACCATAATCAGTTCTAGTACCTATACTGCCATCACCAATTGATTCAATCCAATCTGAAAACAATTTCATTTCAATCATTCCTTGAGCAGAATCACACTGAATCAACCTCATATTCCTTGTCAAATTCAATACAGTACATGCACTCCACAACTTTGATGAATTAATGGTAGCATGTACTATATCCTGCCTCTTACCTTTGGAATGACAGGTGAAATTTGTCTGAGGTCTCCACAAAAAATATTAGTCTTTCCACCAAAAGGAAATTCAGACCTCGATGGATCACATAACTGCATGATATCCCTCAGTGATGTATACAACACTTCAATACAATATCTATATGAACCATCGCAGCTTCATCCCATACTATGAGTTTAAACTTAATCAAAAATTCTGCGAGGTGACAGCCCTACTTAATGTTGCAAGTAGAATCATCTAGACAATTGATATGAATGCAGAATCTAGAATATGTTGTGCGTCCTCCAGGAAGTAAAAAAGATGCAATACCACTTGATGCAACATTAAGGACTATCTCACCTTCAGATCAAAGTGTAGCAGATAGAGTTCTCCATAAGAAAGTTTTTCCTGTACCACAATAACCATAAACAAAGAAAACTCCACCAATGTTAGATGATACCGACTGCATTAGATAATAAAAAATAATGTGTTGTTCATCATTCAACTTACTCACCAAAGATTCATACTCCACGCTCAGCTGAGATCTATTATACGATAACTCAGACAAAATTAATTTATTGCAGGATGTTATATTGCTATCAAGGGTTGTAACAGGCATCCCGTCAAAATTATTCAAGCTCTTACCAAAAGAACACAACAAATTATCAATTTCCAGTAGACAATAATTCTTGACCTCATCATCAGTCATCCTCAATTCTAAACAACACCCCTGAATTTTTTTATATCATCAAAACATTTAGGACCAGTAATAATATTCAAAAGGATCCTCAAATAATATATTTCGCCAGTGCTAGGTGGAACATAACAAATACGGCCAACTGCAAAACTCTTCTTTCTTGGTTCCTATGTCCTGAATCTCTTTTAAAGATTAAAAAATTGGGAAATCCGAGCATAGGTTAAATCAGCTGCTAATACGACTACTTATTCAAATCAAACCAAGCTAAAAACATGTTAGTCCTCACACTTGGTCTGTCGAGAATAGAATTTAATGAATCAGTGTCTAAACACAACATTATGCTTTCTTAGAAGATGGAATGCCAACCGCTCAACAAATGGATACCTGTAGTTAGTTTCAAACCCAAATTGACCTCAAAGTAGCTTCACAAGGTGAAATATATCTATAGTCATAGTACATCTTGATCTCATCTACATCCACTGAATGATTTGAAGAACCATTATTTTCAACAAAGGCAGTAGTAAAATGATCATGACCCTTGTTGATATACTTGAATAAGTTTTTGATGGCTCTAGATTGATTGCACCATTCAACATTAATATGTGCATCGTATTTTAATAGAAGATACCTATTATGAGGAACCACATATCTATTATCTAAAATAATATTCTTTTTTTCACAGTTTTTCCATCATCTCTTCTCCTGTAGACGGGGTATCCATCATCATCAAAAGAGCTTTCAGATGCAAACCTCTTTGGAAATTTTTTAGTACACATACCTTCCTCAGAGTAGCAAGGAGAATACTTAACGGTAGGACCACAAGGACCGTGCATCATGAAATCCCCATGTTTGCCAAATTTCGTTAAACACAAAATTTAACTACTCGCAAGTGTACGAGTTCGTTGTTGTTGTAAGCACTTGACCAAGTTTAATATCGAACCAAGGGATTAAATTGAAGAACATAGCCCTAGGAATATACGTCGCCACATAATTGTAATGCAAATCGCGTTTGATAAGGTTGTTTGTTTTGGAAAATAATGAACGAAACTTAGAATGAAATAAAGAACGTAAACAAGAACAAAAATAATTAACAAGAGATTTTTAAGTTTTGTCAAATATGAAAAGGTGTTCGGGTGTTCTTCCTTACATGAGAATCAAGTAAATGTTCAATAAGCAATCATTACTCTAGTTTTCGGTCATAAAAAAGGAGCAATCACTAAATATTACGCATTAATCGTACTTGATAAGCCTAGACAAACACGTCAATTAAAACCCTTGGATTGTATTCTCCTCACTAATTACCCAATAACTAAATCAAGCAACTAATGTAGGAATTATGTAATTCTAATGAAAACACCCAACTTTCATTGCGATGCCTCAATATTAACTTAAATCACATGAACTATTCACATCCATACTATTTCATGCAAGCATCCAACTCTCGTTGGGACAATCACACAATCTAATACAAATTACAAGAGCAATTCATGCAATCAAACAATCAAAACCATAATCCTATGAGGATGACCTCCAACAAGAGCAATAATCTCCAATCAAATCATGTACCTAATTACCCATGTAATTCCAAACACTCAAACACAAGGAATTTAGCTAGACATTAAAGAAATAAACAAAACATTCATTGAAATAAGAGAAATAGCCATTAAAATGAAATTGAACAATTGAGTAAACACAATAAAGAGTAGAAAACACCTAAATAGAAGAATACTCAGCAACATCCTCAATCCAATTTTCAATTACATCCATACTTGAGCTTGAATTCAATAACAAACGAAATCTAACTCTATTGAGTGAATATAAAATTGAAATCTAAAAATGAAGGTGAAAATCATCTAGACTAGTGTGTGGGGTGTGTGCCCCTAAAGGGGGTGTATGGTGGTGTGTAGCATCCGAGAAAATGGGGTTTTAAAGTATGAAAATAGGGCTTGAGACGAATTTGAAGTTTGGCCCTTGAAAATTCAAGAAATTGCAAAAATTGCCCCAAAAATAAGAGCTGCACGACTTGGCCATCTTCCGCACGACCGTGCTCCCTTTTCTTTGGCCGTGCACTATTGGAATGGCATGGTTTGTTTATATTTAGCACGACCGTGCCGCCTGATTTGTTGGCCGTGCGTCGATTTTTGGGCACGAGCCGTAGCCAAATGGCACGGTCGTGCCCAGAACGGTGGTCGTGCTCATTTCCCTTGCACGATCGTGCTTCCGAATCCAAACTCGTGCACTTTCGGCTTCGGAACGACGTCGTTCGTGGTGGTGGTCGTGAGGTTTCTCCCAGCTCCGGTTCCGGCGAGCTTCAGTTTGAAATTCCGTTTCCGGCATGAGTTCACGACTTGCGAACGGGCAATGGACGGCTTCTACTTTTTCCTGCAATTTCTGGTGCCGAGCTTCGAATTTCTTGGCGAGTTTTCCGAATTCCGGCGAGCTTCTCTAATGGCGGTCGACCCTGTTGCTTCAAATTCCGGCGAGTCGAACTAGTTAATTTCCAGCAACGAAAAAGATAGGCTGCTGTAGCTCCTATTCGGTCATGGCTTCTTTCTCTCTCTTCGTGAATATGGACGTGGGACTTGGGTTCTACCTTGGAGATGAAGGTGGGTTTTCCAAATCTTAAAGCAAAGTTTGACCTTTCTTATTTTAGAAAAGGTAGGGCCCGCGTGCATTTCTTCCTTCTCATTTCTCTTATTCACGTGCTGCTCCTATTATCCTATTCCCAATTCAAATGTTACATGGGCCTTCTTTCCTAAGATGGGCCGCCAAGAATGGGTATTGTGTTTAATTAATAGGGCCGAAATCTTGGGCCTTAATTTTCCCTTTGAGAATTAATTGGCCCATTCTATTTTTCTCCTCCAATTTAACCATTTTTTTTCTTCGACTTTTCTCTTCGATCATCTTCACAAAATTAAAGTCACGTGTTTTCTTCTAAAAATGCTGCAAAAATAGCAAAACACATCTTTCTCGACTATTAAGCACAAATGGTTAAATTAATGTAAATAAATGCAAGAAACTCTATAAAATTAGACGAATTAAATGCACGATTTTCAAGCAATTTTCACACTAATCACCCCCCCAACTTCACCTTAAAAATACGACAAACAATATCAGGTCGATCTTCAGGATTTTGACCTTTACGTGTCATGCAACAAACAATTTCCGGCCATTTTGAATTGCAGGTAATTGTTATGAACAACTGTGGATAACCATTCCAACGATAAATAGCCATAGCATCATGATAATTCTGCATCATATACCGAGAACCCCCAGTGAATGAAAGAGGCAAGACAATACATTTTCCAGTGGATATTCCTTCTCTCTCTCCACATAAATAAGCATCTTCAAGACCTTCATACATATCACAACGAAGTTCTTTTTGATGGTTTTTTATGTACAAAAGACAGACAGATTCAACCATTATATATGCATCAACAATGAACTGTTGTGTCAAACGCTTGCAAGATAGCAATGTACGTGGAGACGAAATGTAAAAAACTCACGAATACTAATACCAGTCCTCTTTCCAACCTTTCCAAAAATAGAATTAGAAAACGGTATGTCCTCCCTATAGCCGTCCTCACCATAAGGAAAATGAATATGATATTGAAGAGCAAGATACGAAAGGTTCGACTCTGTTATGCGCTGCAAATCACCCGACCGAGTTTCAATAATAATATCACAAACACCAATAGTACTGTCGAGATCACCAGTTAGTACATCAGCAACTTCTGAAATGGTAGGTAAATTGTGCGTCCTTGGATCATAACATCTACTGCCAATCAATCTCATAGTAACCGTCTTGTGACCAACATTGAACTTATCTCTAGCGGTTCTAAACCTCTGTACCAAAACATTATTATTATCCAACATCTCCTTTAAGCCAGAAACTATTCCAGCCTGAATAGTATTCATACTATCATCTGACCTAAAAATATAGATTTCGAAAAAATAATGAAATCCAAATTCAGATTTCACGTTAAAGAAAGTATAATAAATAAAAAAAGTAGAAAAAAATAACACACTTGGTAGATCGTATCTTGCTGTAAATTTCATTGTTTGTGTCATAGATATAAAGTTGAGCATAAGTTGGCCCATCCCGACCTGGAGAAAGTAAACTACCCAATCTATGATAGTTTTGCCCATGCAAGCGAAAAACAGGAGATGTGCCTCTATTTAAATTCCTATCAATAGTTCTACCTAAAGACGTGAAATAAAACATATTATTAGAAGATCGAATATTATCTAAAAAATATTTGCTTTTATCACTATGACCCCATATCAACACCTCAAGAAGTGTCGGAGGTTGAAGCATGAAAGGCAACTGATCTTGTCTTGCATACAACACAAAGAAAATTTAGGAGCAAAACCAATTCTTTGTGATTTCAACCGCTCTTCGAACCAAAATAGCACTACAAAATACGCATCGATGGATAGGATCACCAATATCCCAATATTCAACAACTGTAAATAAAATTATATCAATAAGTATTAAAAAAAATAGAAACAATATAAGAATATAATTTATAACTGCATTTATCGATGAAAATTGAAAAAAAAATTACAATCAACATCATAATCGTATGAAAATGAATCATCAGAATCAACAACACCCATATCAGGACTACCATTATCTGACGGTAGAACATCATTAAATATAGGTTTCCTGGATCTTAATTCCTCAATATGGATATCATCTCTACATACATTGGTAGGCAAAGAAGAAGATCCAACATTGTAGTTATCCTGACATTGTCTGCTAGCGCTACCAACTAAAGTAATATATGAATTAACAAATATTAAACAAACAAACAAAAGTAATAATATCTATATTAATAAAGTAAACATTAGACAATGTTAAATAAAAAAAAACAATCTGAAATGTTTTTAATACATTCCATACCTTCACAAGAACCATTATAATTATTATCCGTATGAACAAATCTGTCACCAAATACATAACGAAATACTGGTGGAGAACGATTCTCATAATGGGCCGTAGATAAATAATCTCCATTGGCTGCACAAAATTTGTTTAAACATGATATAAAAAATTCAGAATTCAAAAGCTACAACAAAATAAAATATTAAATTCTAATAGATAAAAAAACCACAAAAAGGATATAATAAAATATACCTTGTGTATTTTGATCTTATGAAGTGTGGTTACTATTGATAATGGATGATCACATGCCCACCGGTGGACATAATATCATATACCCACTGCGAATGTGTTAATGACACATAAGCAAATATAAATAATTAACTAAAATAATTGTGGACCCCCTGTTTATGTGTCATTAACACATTCGCGATGAGTATATTATAGTATGCCCAACGGTGGGCATATGATCATTTCCGTATATTAGATATATTTGAAAAAATATATATTTCTATGACACAACAATATTGAATAAATGAACATTGATTCAAACCACTACATTATAATTTTTGGTCTGCGATACTATATTCATTAGTATATACACTAACATTGGCTACATTACGCAAACAATGTTAAAATACAGTATTTAGGCCCAAAGCCATGACCAATATCATAACTTAAGCATTTATAATATATAGCATCATATATGACAATATTAAATTAGCGAACATTAATTTTGACCGCAACACACCAATTTCTAGCCGCGACGTTATACTGACTATTATGTACATTAACTTTGACCACATTAGGCAAAGACTGATAAACAACGCTAATCATGATTTTTCGTCATTTGATTAGTGAAGTGGAGGAGTAGATATGTTTGGTGGTTATATTGATATTAAATAAGATTGGTACGTGAGTATTTTTAAAATTTTAAATGTAAATATTACTCCCTCCGTCCCAAACTCAAGTTCCCGTTTACTGTTTGCACGGTTATTAAGAAAAGAATTATTTATTAGTATTTAAAGTGATAAAGTGATAAAGTAGATGTTTTGGTTATTAGTGTATGGAGAATATAATATTAAAAAGTATTGTTACTTTTTTGCCAAAAGTAGATGTAGCAAATGAGTATGGGACGAACCTTTTTGGCAATGTAGCAAACGAGTTTGGGACGGAAGGAATATATGTTTGATAAAATGATAATTTTATGGTGGATATGTTTAGTAAAAATTAAATGAGATGGATGAACTTTGTAAAATAGTGGAGATTGATAGCTGCGCCTATAATAAATTTCATATTTAACTTGATTAATAATTAATAATTTAAGTATTTGACTTTTAATTAATAAAAAATCTAGATTCTTAATATATAGGGACGAATTCTCCAGTTCCAACTGACACATTTCAATATAATAAAATATGTTTTTTTTTTGAAAAAAAATTACACCAAGCACCGGTAAGTGCTAATAGAAAAAAAAACATATTAATTTTACAAATTCAGTAAGAAATATAAAAAAATAGGTATGCATTCAAAGAAATATAAATATAACCAAATGACGTTTAAATTCAGTATTATTGTTTTTCGGAGAAAACTCAATTATTTCACCATCATTCTTCAAGATGATCAATTTAACTTTCAACAATGAAAACCATGATTTGCGTCTTTGCACAATAATGTGCATTAGTGATGGAGAACAGATCGCTGAATGAAGATTATTTATTTATGTTTTAAGTTATTTGGGCTTTGCAGACTTTTATTTACTTTATTTTGCATGGGCTTTTGAAAGCCTAGAAACCCTAGGAGTATTTATGCCTTGTTACTGAGATTTTGGAGACTCACGTTTTGAATCATACTTGAAAACCCGGGATTTATCCCAACCCTCGTGCATCACTACGTTCGCGCTGCGTCAGTTGGTAATCGGAGTCAGTTCCGGGACCATATTATGCCGCCGAAATCGAATGATAAGCACGAGATCACTTCGCTCCGCGAACAGGTTGCCACGGTCGCTGGCACTATGACCGCGATGCAATCCCCGGTGGCCGAACTTACGACCACGGTTCGCAGCCTTGCGGACACACGCTCTACTCCACAGCCCCAACCCCATGATGGTACCTCGGAGACACTAGCCGTCGACGACGAAGAGACCATATCTCTGGACAATCGGTTCGCTCCACTGGGCCGTGCGAATCGTCCACCGCCGCCGCCTCCAGCGGTTGAGGCACGCTGGGACGCTGAATTTTGGCTGGATATCCCTGAGTTCACGGGTGACGGATCCCTCGACGAATTTTTGGATTGGTTCTATACAGCGGGTGATTTGTTGGACTTCAAATCAGTCCCACAGGAACGACGCGTCGCGCTGGTGGCCACGCATTTCCGTGCTAGGGCTGCTGCGTGGTGGCGCACCGTCAAAGCCACACGTCGTCAGGATGGCCGTCCGGATATCTTGCATTGGGAGGTTCTTCGCGAAGTCATGTCGGCAGAATTCGTCCCTATCAATTATGCTTCTACCCTATATCAAAAGTTCCAACACCTCCGCCAGGGTATTGATACGGTTGATGCATACACCAAAGAGTTTTATCAATTGTTGTCTCGAATTGATAACCGTGAAACTCCTACGCAATTGGTTTCTCGGTATATTGGGGGCCTTCGTGTTGCCTTTCAGGATACATTAAACCTCCTCCGACCTTCTACCATCACAGACGCACATCAACAGGCTCTTGATCTGGAGTCTCAATAGAATCGTCGCACAACAACAGCTCCCCTGATTCGTGATCGACACTCTCAACCATTGCCTACGTCAACACCCCCTGCCCCACGGGGTCCGATTCCCCCGCCTCCTCCGCCACGACCATGCATCACTACGTTCGCGCTGCGTCAATTAGGCAGAGGTATAAGAGTGAATTTGTTTGGTGTGTGTATTTTTAGGGATGTAATTTTAAATATCATATTTTTGATAAAATTATAATTTTTTCGTGGGTATATATTTAGTAAAAATAATATATTGAGATAAGTAATTTAGTAAAATAGTGGGAATGGATAATAGCGCCTATAATAATTTTTTTAAACCATTTCATATTTAATCTAATTAAGAATTAACATTTTTAAGATGTTATTTAAAGAAAATCAAAACAAACTTATTTATTTAAAACAATTGCATAATTATCAAGTCAACGTTATTTTTTAAATTTTCGAAATATCAATTTATATTAACAATGTTGATATATACACAAACAAAATTATATAATAAATAATTTAAGACAAATATATGTATAAAAAAAAGTACCCAGAGCATAAAAAAAATCACTAAATTCAATATTAGTAGTCATACAGTGAATTGTTTCTAAACTTTAACATCCATATAAAAGAATTTTTTTTTAGGACACCATCTAATGGGGATTGTGATACTATCTTTTTATAAATTTTTTAGACTACTTCACATGTTTTCAAAATTAGGATGCTACCTTCTAAGTTTGAAAAAGTTAGAAAAAATTTGGCCAATTATGCCAAGTTAGATTATCAACATATAAAATCATGTTAAATGCATTTTTTTAATAAAATAGGAATAATATATTTATTATTAAAATTTTAAACCATCTGATTTAATTGATACGTAAAGATTTAAAAAAAATACATAATAATATAGTTAATGGTATTTCTAAAATTTTAAAATACTTACTTTATATATTACTACATAATATATAAATGCAAATGTATTCAAATAAATACTACTACCGCAATATTTTTGAAAAAAAAAAGGGAAAAAGTGCATTTATTAATTATTATTATCAAATGTGCTATGCATGTTTGTTTAACCCAAAAGTACCGAGAGCAATATTAAAAACTTGTTACCATAGTTTTTGTTAATAGAAGTTAGTTATTGATTATCATAACCTGCAGAATCGAAGTAAAACTATTAAATTTTTGAAAAAAATTAAATAGTCAGCACAATATATATACATACAAACATATATACATATCGATAAAATTGCACTTTTGGTCCTAAGAGAAAGTGTCCATTTCAAAATGGTCCTTTCTTCGAGATATTTAGTCTCATAGTTTTTTTGGCATTTTTAGTCCCAAGAAAATTGCAGTTTTAGTTCCAAGAGGATGGGTAAATTGCAATTTTGATCTCAAGAGAATGTGGTGAAATTGCAGTTGTTGGTCCTAAAAATTAAAGTATGGTCCCTATTAAATATATATATATATATATATATATATATATATATATTCACACATAGGTACCAAAAGTGTTTTGAACTCATTCTCTTGAGACCAAAAATGCAATATTTCCTATGCATACTCATATGTATAGCGTAAATAAATTTCACTGTAAAATTAGTTTGCAATTAATACCCTTTCGTGAGAATCACTACCCTTCACTAATACCCGTTAGTGAAACCAACCAATACCTTTAAATGAAATAACTAATACCCTTCAAACTTGTCCATAGTGAAACTCATTCACTATAAACTTTGATATATATATACACACACACACACACACACACACACACACACATATATATATATATATATATATATATATATATATATATTAACTTAAATTATGTAAAGAGTGGAATTGGTTCATACATGAACCACTTTGCAATAATTTTTAGTGTAATAACTAATACCCTTTTAAAGAGAAACTAATTCCCTTTACTTAAACAACTAATACTTTTCTTACCCTTCAACTAATATTCTCCAGTAAGAACAACTAATATCCTTCAAAGAGAACAATGAATACCCTTTAGTAAAACACCTCATTCCCTTCAAAATGGTTTATGTATGAAGAAATTTCACTTTATACTTTGTCTTTTCTAGGTCGAAATATTAGTCTAATTTTTTTTTAAAGAATGCCTCATTTATACATAATTATTACATTAATATCTTTTGCAATTACCTAAAATTTGTACTATTAATTAGGATAACCACGAAATCAACATAGTGTGTGTATATATATATATATATATATTTTGAAATATGTTCATACATAAATTATTTTGCAATATTTATTAGTGTAACCAACTAATACTCTTTAGTTAAACAACTAATATTATTTGTACCCTTAATTTAATACTCTTAAGTGAAAACAACTAATACTCTTCTGAACTAATACCCTTCAATAAAAATAACTAATACCCTTCAAATGGTTCATATTCATTCTATACTTGGCCAACAGATATATTAATGTTGTCCAACGAAAATTGGTGCACAACTATTACTGCTTGATTTAATCAACTAATATTATTCAGTGAAAATAACCACCTAAAGTTTATTTTGTAAAACTATTAATATGATTTAAAAATGTAGTTGAATTTCACGATGCAACTAATGCATAAGAGTATTTGTCAATTGAATATATCAATTGAAATGTGCTTTATATTGATTTTCTTTTTTCTAGAAGGTCGGAATATATTAGTATAAAATTAATAAATTATTCAAAAAAAAATTCCTCATGTTTGCATGTTTTTACTTTAATATATTTTGCAGTTATCTATATTGTGTACTACTCATTTATTAGGATAATACATGAAATTGTTAAATACTACGTGCACTATTATAATAATTTATTATCTAATTATGATCATGGGTCAACATTAAGTCTATTACCCTTCACTAATATCCTTTAGTGAAACAACTAATACTCTTTAGTATAACTAACCGCCTTTGAGTGAAATAACTAATATTCTTCAAACTTGTTCATAGTGAAACTCGTTCAATATATACTTTGCCTATATATATATATATATATATATATATATATATATTAACTTAGAGTATGTATAGAGTGAAATTGATTCATACGTTAACCACTTTGCAATACTTTTCAGTATAACAACTAATACATATATATATATTAACTTAGAGTATGTATAGAGTGAAATTGATTCATACGTTAACCACTTTGCAATACTTTTCAGTATAACAACTAATACCCTTTTGAAGAGAAACTAATTCCCTTTAGTTAAACAACTAACACTCTTCTTACCCATCAACTAATATTCTTCAGTAAAACCAACTAATACACTTTACAGATAACAATTAATACAATTTAGTGAAACACCTCATGCCATTTAAAGTGGGTCGTGTATGAAGATATTTTTCATTTGTGTATGAACTTTTCAGTGTAATCCAACTACACTTTTCAGTGTAATTGAAACAAACTTTTCAGTATAAATATGGACAATTGCTGAGTGAGTGCACCGTGTACTTAGTGCATATGAGAGTTGCCTAAAATATGTGTATTTGACTTCAACTATCGATTAATTTGTTAATAAAGTTTCTCAAATATACATTTTAAAAATGATTTTACATGGATAATATTAAAATTCAATAAAAATAAATTTTAACCAATTTGTGTTGAACTATCGATAAAGGTTTTGTTTTGTTATTTTACAGAATATTGAGTATTTTTAATACAAATACGTGTATTATTTTATAAAGTCGATGAAATAATAAAAGAATTAATGGGCCAAATAAGAGGAGTAAATGAGAATTGAGAAGTATTTCGAGCCAATAAAAATGGAGAAAAGCCCAAGTATCTTTTACGGTGAGAAAGGCCCAAGTTGGATGCTCATTAAATTGAGAATTTAAAAGTTAAAAGGAAAATTGAAAGATGTTGATGCCCACGTGAATGGTTAGCAAATTCAAGGTAAGATAGCTGCTGGGTCCCTCATCATGTTTGACCAAGGAAAATTAATGTGTTGGCATAAAATTGGGAACCCACCTTTGCTGCTAAAATCGAAGAGATAGAAAGGAGCTGCCATTTTTCTTCTTCTTTAGCTTCAAGCCATTAACGGAAATTGGAGCTTATCACCACCATTAATTCCGGAAATTGAAAGAGAAGCCACCTTCTATCTGACAAAATATGACGGTTTGTAATTTACATAATAGTATTTTAAAAATAAATCATTAATGATCAATCTTCTGTACACATAGGATGTTGGAATAGAACTGGTCTATCCACAAATGAAAATTCTTGAAACATAACTGAAAAAAAGCCTGCACTATTAAAAAAAAATTGGATTAATACTACATCAATTAACAACTCCAACAAAATTACACTTTTTCATCAAAGAAAAATCGATACAAAACTAAAGAGGATTACATATAAAATCATCGGAATACGACGACCAACAAAGCAAATCAGAATCATCGGAATATGTGGGATCCAGAGCAACAACAAAAATATTGTCACACTCGATGACGGTTCAAACTGGAGACATACGATGGCAACCGAAGGTAATTGTGGATACTCTAACAACGATGGTGTACGCAAATTTCCTCAAAGGACATGAACCACTACAAAGTGATCTGATGATATATATAAGCAATAAAAGTTAATACCTCTCCCATAATGCACTCATAATTATAATCGATCCCATATTGCAGCTAATTAGGACAAAAAAAAAAATTGCCTTACATTACACAAAAAAATGGACGGCAAAGATGAGATTGAAAAAATATATCCAACGGATGAAAAAAACTGCCGCCCAAAACCAAATAGGAAAGGTAGGGTGTATTATATATTATTATAGATTATAGATTATAGATTATGTTAAAATATAACTTGCAGAATATTAATTATATCTTAGAAAGAAAAAATATTGTCTAGGTCGAATTCGCCACATTTTCAAAATTAAAGTATTAGGAAAATATTTAACTACTACCACGATTAAGGAATTAATTGTAAAGTTTAGTTATTTGAAAATATTAGAACGTATTTAACTACTGCAACGATTCAGGAGCTAATGCACGATGAATTTGGATATTCCAAAATTTAAAATTTAATTTTCATTGCAATTTTCACTACTTATTTGGTCAACCATTTTTTCTAAATGTGCGCTAAATAAAAGGAAAATATTTAACCACTACTACGATCTAAGGAAGTAATTACATAGTATTAGCTCCTACAATTTTATATTTTAAAATTCAATTTTGTGTGTCACTATAATGCATAAAAAGTTAATTAAATGTTGTGTTGATTATCTATGTAAACTCTAAGTAGAATTACGAGTCAATACTCATATTTCTGCTCTAATTCGACCATTGACTTGGTCGGAGTTTTTCGAAAAAATATTTTCCTACTCCCCCGCAAGAGTACGGGATCGTCGTAGTAGTGAAAGTAGACTTGGACCAAGTAGTTATCGAACCCAAAGGATTTAGGAGCGCAGTGGATCCCTAGAGTTGCACGTCGGCATGGTACTATAGTGACGAGAAAGTTGACATTCGAAAATTAAACTAATGCAAAAATTAAATCTAGAAAAGCAATTAAACAATTAAACTAACTTCCGATTAAAGAAGTGCAAGGGAGAACAATGCTTCGAGTGTCTTCACAATGTAATCCACTAGTGTGCTAGACAAATTCACAACCTATCATTGCCTTTTTCTAGATGTTCGCTAAGAGCGATCACAAAAGTGTGTAGACCAATCCCTTTTGAGGCCTAGGTGAACAACGTGGACTAACTAGCAACTTCTAATTATGCCCCATAAGCTCCTAAGATCGTGAATATCTAAAAACACGCGATGCGTCTCTAGAATTCCCCCTTCACTAAGTACCCTAATATTCAAATTAAGATCCCTAATGTCTAATGATGGGGGATCTAGCAACCGACCCCCTCTCGGGCAACCGATTACTATTTAACTCAAATTAATTAGTCAAAGCTTTCACCTAAATACCAATCATGCATATCCAACTCTCGTTGCAACACACAAAATTAAATACCTAAGCTAATCAAATCAACTAATTAATTGAGACATACAAAGCCCATCAATAGAAACATTCACATCAAGAAATAGACATAATCAAAGCTATAAATCCATCAACAAACTAATTTCATACATTGATTCAACACTCAAAGCAAAGAAAATTAGCCCATGGTTCTAGAAGAGACACCCATGGCTAACAAGCTAAAATAACAAATAAAAATGAAATTACTCATTAAAACTTGAATTAAAAGAAAGATATCACCTCTAATGATCTTCAAAGCATAAATCCTTACAAGAAATTGAAATTACCCACTAATTCTAATCTAAGAAAACATTAAAAATTATCTAGTGAGTGAAGGAGTGTGTGTGGGGAGAGGGGCTCTCCCCAATAGAATGCCCTAGAAAATATATGTGCCCCCCTAAGGGTGTATGGTATTGTGTTGCATACCCTAAAATCTGATAATTGATTGTATTTATAGTGTGAGATGAGGGTTTGAAACGAGTGGGTCGAAAATGGGTCGAAAATACGAAAATGGGCAAAAAAATCGGACCGTGCACGACCCGAATGGTCGTGCTACAGTGCACGAGCGTGCACCTTCATGAAAAGTGCGAAGCTGAGAAAATTTTAGGCTGCACGAGTGGAACATTTGGTCGAGCCAGTATGCACGAGCAAAGCCTTGGAGTGAAATGCGCTTTTGTTATTTGGCTTAGGTGCTGAGACTTTTTCAGCAACTTTACGTGTGGGCCCGCCAGCATAATTCTCCCTCTCATCTACGAATGGCACGTGCCCAAGAGGTGGACCCCAATTCCTTTTCCTCTCTCAACTGAAAATTGGCACAGTGTATTCTTCCTTTTCCGGCTACTGGAGCTTTCTGACGCGGATTCCGGTGACGAGACGGTGGCTCTCCATTAATACCAGCGTCGAGTTGCAGCTGCTTTGACGACTTGCAGCTTCGAATTCCGGCTTTTCCGGCGCGGTGGCGGGTCTCTCTTTTCCAGCGGCTTCGAACTCCTCGGCCTGTAGCTTTCTTCTATGAATTCCGATGAGCCTCTGCATCTTTTCTCTTTCTTCGTATTTGGAATGGCATGAAACTGGGTTGCTTTCTTTTCTCCATCTAAAATGGAAGTGGGCCCGCAATTTTTTTGTTTCTTCAATTGGGCCGATTCTTGGGTTCAATTTGGGCTGCCAAACATGGGCTTGAATTTAATTGATTTGGGCCGAAAACTTTGGATTAAAAATGGAGCCCAATTCGCTTTCTTTCTCGATTTTTCTCCTCGCTCGACCTCACAAAATTATAGGTTCGTATTTTCTTCTAAAAATCATTCAATTTCCTGCAAAAATAACAAAAATGCCTTTCTCGACAATTAAGCACAAATGGTCAAATTAATGTAAATAAATGCAAGAAATCCAATTAAATTCGGCAAAAATAGTACACGAATTTCAAGCAATTTTCACACTAATCAACCATCATGGATATAATTTTGGTAATAGTTAGTTATCAACTGCTGCAATTACTAGGGAATTAAACATTTCAATTTTAAAATTTAATTTCCACTGCCATGATTCAGATATTCAGATTTTCTAACTATTCATTTTCATTATTTATTAAGTCAACTAACATTTATAATTGTGAACAAAACAATAGGTAAATATTTAAAAAATGTTATGATTAAGTAATTAATTGCACAGTTCAAATTATTTAAAAACTGGTCATCCTAAATCCTAATATACTGTAACTCATTGAACGATAAATCCTTAGAGCGTAATATATGGATTAAATGTTGATTTAAGTTGGTGGAATTTGCCAAAATAGATCTTTATTCGAAGAGAATTTAGTTTGAAAGTTATTAGAAATTAATGTGATGTGGTGTGTATTCAAAATATAATTATGGGACATCGAATTTTATGATGATTAATTATGTGTTGTCAACCGAACCAATCTAAACATATTAATACAATTAATTATTCATTGTCGAGAAAGTGAAACATCATTTTCAGACAATAAAAAATTTATTTGTTGGTTCGAATTGCAACTAAATGTTAAATTGGAGTTTTGTTTGCAATGATTCAAAAGTTTAGATTAGATTGCAATTTGCGAAAAGTTTGTGATTTTATTTGCAATTAACCCTAATATCAAATAGTCAAAATTTCTATCTTTATTTGTTTCTTTTAAATATGTAGAATAGCTTAGCAAACATATTTGACCGCTAACCAATATTTAGTCTTTTAGGTAAAAAAAAATTATGATTCTAAACGTGTTATAAATTATGGGTTATGAATATTAATTTCGAATGTGTGTTAAATTTGTGGCTTAGGTATTAGCAATTTCTTTAGTCAAGTATTAATTTCTAACTATAGTCTCTGTGTGTGTTGCTTCGGACAATTGTCATGTCAGATTTACTAAAAATACAAATTTTATAAGTTTTAGGATGAAACTCAAAAAGTTCAAAGTTAACAAGACAAAAACCAAAGTCAACTAAAGTTAAAAGATAAAAAAATACCTTTAACCTTATTCTTATGTTCTAACTTTTTTAATTAATTTTTTTTCTTAATGTCTTATTAATACGTTGCATCCAATATAATAGAGTTAAGTGCAATAGAGTCATGACATAGAACTCTTTTAAAAGGATATATTCAATCTTATGTTTATTTAGTGGTCTACAAACAAAATGTAATGTGAACTTTTACATCATGATATCTAACGTATATTTATTATCATTGAAAACTAACATTTTAGAATTAAAGTTTATAATTTATATATTTCATTTGTGGTTGACTTATTTTTAAGATGTGGTCAAATTCTTGATATGATAAATATAAAATAAAAGATTTAAGTCTTTTTCTAATGTTCGAGGCCTCATATGAAGCTACAAATACATATATTAAGTTAGGTTATCAATATTCTTACTATATAAGATTTTTCTAAAGCGACATTGTTGAATGTATTTAGAAAAATATTATCTCTTACTGAACATTTGTAGCAATTAGTATATAAAAAAACTATAGCATATATAATAATCTCATTCGTTAATAATGTTTGAGGCTATTTACACCAAAATGTATAAGATATTATTCTTGAGAATTCTCCATATATAAGAAAAATAATTATTTGTATTTAAATATTATCATTCAAATGAAATTCAACTTATAATGATGCCTATTTATTATAATATTTTTTACTCCTATGTTTAGTAAGACTCTGTAGAAAGACTCATGTAGGAAAAATTTATCATAATTTAAATTGTTATTTTGTAATTAAATATTAATTCTCCTTTTGACAAAATAGTGGTTTAGAAAAAAAGTGAAATGTGAGCAATTCATTGTAGTGGTAGTTTTTTGTTTGATAATATTTTAGTGTAGAATACTTTTATTTTAGATAGTTATATGAATTTTTTATGTTCTAAGATTTTTCAATCAATTATATTTTTTTACTTAATTATAATATAGTGCATCAAGTATAATGAAACTAGGTTGAATAGAGTTATGTACCTCTTTTATGTGGGGTTAAATTATGTTTAAGGCGTGAGATTCTTGATACATATATTATATTAGTTTCTCAATTTCTAATTATACAGAATGATGTATATAAAGAAAGTTTTCGAAATTTGTAATTAGTAGCATTTTTTTAGTAGTGATAAATATTGTAGCTTTATTAGTGTTTTATATAATTTATATAATGTTTACGAAAATAATACATAATTCCATCACTGAATATTTAAATTTAATTAAACTCAATATTTCTTTATTTGAACAATGTACTTATTGATGTGGATCAAATTTCAATTCGTGGTGAATATTATATATATTTTAAAATAAAATTCACAAAAAATTAGCATCATGAATCATTTATAAAATATTACACTATACTTTTTAAAAGATTGATTTTTTTGTAAACTTTATTGAATTTTTTTAAAAGCCCATGAAATGCGTGGGTACTGCACTAGTGAATGTATATGTGGGTTGTTGACCTAATGATGCTACTATCTGAGGGTTTTAATGAACTTAACTCAATGATTGTTGCTCTGGATCACTTGTTCATTGCTCATCTGATATGATTCATATGCATGAAACTTCTTAAAATACTTTCCAAAAGATTATAAAAGATATGTTTACTGCTTAAACACTACATACACCTGGAAGTTCTCTTAATCCTGTGTTTATACAGTAAACATACAAAAAGACGATTTTCATGATTACTATATCCCTAATACCTATATCAGTCATAAGTTTTGCGCGCATACCATATATTCCTACAAAAGATATGTTTACTGCTTAAGCACTACATGCACCTAGAGGTTCATCTAATCCTATATTTATGCAGTAATCATACAAAAAGATGTCATTCATGATAACTATATCCCTAATACCCTATGTGCCTACAAAAGATGTATTCTCATCTTGTATTAAGAACTTTATGCATTCCCCGATTAACACTTCATCTACTTCAAGGAAATCATGTAGGTTTCCTTCCCTTAAGAGCCCGTCTTTACCTTTGTGTGGTTGTTCATAATCATTTCCTCCTTTATATTTCATGATCTCAATGCAACCAGTCTGCAAACTGAGAAAAACCTTGTTTAAAGTTATGGGCTCTAGTTCTTCAAATGCCTGCATAACATTTTGTACTAGCCCATCTACATTGTGTGCTTTCTTTTTCTGTTGCAAAGTCTGAATTGACCTGAAAAATCCCAAGTCCAATATGTTTGTGTCTGGAGATTTAGGGGGTTGATAAAAGAGTTGTATGTTGAATCCATCACTACTTGCTACAGTTATGAAATTTGTATCACTGTTTAATATATGGGGTTTTGCATTGTCTTGCTGAATAAAAATAGCTTTACTCGCATTAGGGGGCCACTTAGACTTCAGTTTTGGTATCACCTGCATTGTAAGTAAGTAGCCAACATTGTTTAGGAGACTTACTACATTATAAGTAAAGTAACCAACAATATTTAGAATACTTGCTACAATAAGGAACTAAATGATGAAAATATTTTTGATAGTGATGGTACCTGATTGATTATGCAATTTTTGGTGACTTCCTTTGTTATTGACTCAATATTTTTGGTCTCCAGTGTTGGGGAAAACAACCCCAACATCCAGAGCATAGTTGTTAAGGCGCATCAAGGCGCAAAGGTGCGCCTAGCGCCTAAGGCGTGCGTCTTTCGACCATTGAGCAAAAATACAGTAAATATAGTACACAAACTTAATTTAAATATATTTGCATGCAAATAAATATTAGATTGAAGTTCATAAGAACAAAAAAGGGTAATTAACACAAATTAAGGACATAAACTTTGAAAATAAGTAGCCACAAAGTTCAAACCGAAATAGTAGACACCCTAAAAATCAAATCAAAAGCAAACAAGTAGCAAACTAAATAACTAATTATCCTCATTATCAAATTCATTATAATAATCACCCTCCTCCTCCTCATCATCATCATTAAATTGTGGATCATTCTCGTTAAATTCTTCTTCCTCTTCTTGACCTTCTAAATTTACAAATCCAACTTCTTCTCATCTCTAAGTCTAAAAGCCATTCGAGAAGAGGATCTTCCCATACTCTTTCCCTTTTCTTTCCCTTTCACTTTTCCTTCTCCACTTGTTTAGAAACTTTAGGTGCACTAGTTGCTGGTTGTTTCCCCTTCGCTCTAGTATCATAAGAGGGCTCATCAACTCCAATAGCTCTAGCAACAACAATCCAAGTCAAATCATCACCTTAAAAAACCAACTCATCTACTTCATCATCCATTCTACCAACCACCCACTCATTACTATCATCAATATTGGTCAAAGAAATAGGATCCATTTGATCACGTGCATCAAACCGATGCTGCAATGCACGATTATACTTCACAAATACCAAGTCATTCATACGTTGTTGTTCTAGCCTATTTCTTCTTTTGGCATGAACCTATGAAAATCATTATCAAAGTTGTATTAATATCTTAGTTTTAAATAGTATATTAGTAATATAAGTATAGTAGAATAGTAGTATAAATGTATAAAACTTAGTTACTAACATTCTTAAATATACTCCAGTTATGCTCGCATCCAGAAGAACTACAAGTGAGGCTTAAGACTCTAATAGCAAGATTCCTTAAACTTTGAGCACTTTGACCAAAATTTTCCCACCACATAGTCGGAGCCATCAAATCTCTTTGTCTAATTATCACAGGAAGTCCAAATGATTTTTCTGCACGTTTATAATAAGACAACTCGGTAGTAATATCGTTTTGCTCAAGAGGATTTGGAACCAATTTCACCATAACTTCATAAACTCATCGGTCACTTCACTATCCACATGCCCCAAACCACAATGCTTATAGAAGAATTGGGGATTTAGGGAAAATGCGGTTGCGTGGAAGGGTCTATGGAGTTGGCACTCCCACCTCTGATCAATGATTTCAAATGCCTCCTTATATTGCTCTTCTTTGCCATCAAAAGCCTTTATAATTGTTTCTTTAGCACGATCCATGGCCTCATAAATATAACTCATTTTCGGTTTTCTTTCACCATCAACTAACCTTAAAACTTGGACTAATGGACTATATATCTTTAGGATACGCAAGACAATGATCCAAAATTTTGGAGACATAATGATACTGGCCACTCTTTTGCCCTCAGCTTCTTTGGACCATTTGGATTGTGTCCAATCTTGTGAAGTGAACATACTTCTCAACTTCTGCTTTAGCCCTTGCATCCTTTGTAGTGTAAGAAATGCATTAGCAAATCTAGTAACTCCAGCCCTACAAAGCTCCTTCTGTTCAATAAAACTTCTCAGCATGTTCACCACTCCTGGACGGACATGCACATATGATGTCACAGACATTGCTTTCTTCAAGGTCTGCTTTATTGCATTTAACTTTCCAATATCTTCCAACATCAAATCTATGCAATGCGCAGTGCAAGGAGTCCAATACAAGTGTGGGATTCTTTCTTCTAATAACTTTCCTCAAAAAATTATAAACAAAATAAATAATTAATCTAAATTTCTAAGTTCAATAGTTCATAAAGAAGTAATAATTAATATTAATTATTAAGTTAAAAAAACATGTTGAGATTCTTACTAGCAAGCACCATGTTACTAGCATTGTCTGAGACGACTTGAATAACATTCTCAACACCAAAATTCTTAATATCTCCCTCAATCAATTCACCCATCTTTTCTCCGGTCTTTGCATAAGCACTTCCATCAACATATTCAATGAAAACTGAGCCTCGAAGGGGAATGAACTAAGAAATTTATCAAAGTCATTTGCCTCTTACCTGTCCAACCATCCACCATCAAAGTACATCCCAAATCCTTCCATTCTTTGTGATACACTATAATATAGTTTCCTCAACTTCTTTAACGACCTTAGCTAACAAAGGAACCCACACCTCATGATAAGAAGGTCCTTTAAAACCGAGTCCATATCTAGCTATGGTTTCACACATCAACTGAAAGCTTGGATAGTTAACAACATTGAATGGAATTGCTGCATCATACATCTAATTTGCAATGGCCATTATGCACTTTTCCCTCAAATCCTTATTGAAAATTTCAGTCATTGTCGTCTGTCTTTCTTTCATCGAGACAGGTCTTTGAACAAAGTTGTCCATAGGACCCTTTTTCTCTCTTTGAACTGGTGGTTTCATTAGGCCCATACGGATCCTCGTTGACCTCCTCATCTTCAAAATTGGAATTCAATCTTTGATCAAAATCAAATTCATTGGAGGAAGAAAATGGATACTTTAGTGACTTCTTTTTTTCCATGTACTCTCTTATCTCTTCTGTTACTTCAACATGAACCTTTTTGCATTTCTTTGCATTTCGATGTCCTCCAACAAGATGTGTTTTCCACAGAAGATACCTCCTTTGAATATGATTTTACAAAAAATACACTTCAAATCATTCTTATTGTTGGGGAGAACAAATCCGAAGTATTTCCATCCCGGATCATTGGATGGATAACTTGTATTACTACTACCACTTTCCTCCATCTCAATTCAATATTCCGAAAAAAAAAAAATTACTTAGTATACTAAGTACTTAACTATATATATAAGACAAATTGCATATAATTAAACCTAAGTACTAAGTATCACCTAAATACATAAAGGAGTTAAAATATTATGGGTCGCTCTGTCGAGGCGCGCCTGATTAGGCGTGAAATTGTCATGATTCGTAGCTAAAATGCCCTAGTTTTGATCGATTTTGTTGAGTATTTAGAGTCAATTGAGTATTATTTCTACACATTGATGAATTTGTCTCTTTGATGCTCATAGGTGAATCGAGGGCAAAAAACGAAGTTCGTAGGACTTTGAATCGACTTAAACGGATGCTCGGATGAGAAGATATCGAAGAAATACGATTGGTATTAGTGCGCAAGAAGAAAAGTATCAGTTGAAGAAGAAAGAGAGCCACTCGAGTGGAGTCACTCGAGCGCTACCGCTCGAGCATGTTGCTCGAGCGCCGAAATTGTCCAGAGAACTTTTGTCATTCGAGCTACTCGAGCGCCCAAAACCAACAGAGAAATTCGATCACTCGAGCAACTCGAGCGCCACGGCTCGAGCATGTTGCTCGAGCGCCCAAAAACTTACATAACGATTCGGCCACTCGACCAGCTCGAGCGCTACCGCTCGAGCCCCTGCTTCATTCGAGCTACACAGCTCGAGCACCTCCACTCGAGCGGGTGCTGCTCGAGCACCTTCATGTTCGTGCTTCTGGATTCATTTTTCGGCCCATGAGTTCTCAATTCGGCTCGACGCTTATATATACTCGTCCCGAACACATTTTTACACACCACTTGATACCACATCACTTTTAGAGTTAGTTTTTGGAGAGAGAAAGAGGAGAAGAGACGAGCAAGCTTTAGTTTTACATATTCGAGGTTTTATTTACGAATTCATAGTTCAGTTTTAATTTTTAGTTTCTTTCATTTAGTTCTTTGTTCTTGAATACTTGAGACTTTGTTTTATTAATTTAATTTCAGTTCTTAGCATTTATTTCTTAAAACTCTAGTTTATGTTTGATAATTTCTTAGTTAAAATCATTATGTTCATGTTCGTTACTTCTTTGATTGTTTTTGTTTCCGTAAAAATCATGTCTAGCTAAAACCCTTGCATGCTTGGGGTAGGATGAACTCGTAGAAGTAGGATGTGGGTATGTAACTAGGGTAATTCGTGATATTTAGTTGTAGTTCTCTTAATTAATGAATTCTAAAAATCAATCTTAACTTTACCTTTGAATTTTGTTTGAAAAGTGTTCGAGAGAGGATGACCTTATCACTCTTTAACAACTAGTAGACTTAATGAGAAGGTTTAGGAAGGGTTAATTAATCTACCGGTTTATCTAGGGAGGACGACCACATCACCTTAGTTAAATTAGGGTCTCATTAATTAAGCACGATCTATTAACTTGTTAGTGGATTAGTGAAGTCGATTGATTGGATAAAGTATTAGGGTTTTAATTCTTGAGCTTTCATCTTACAATCTTTTACTTAGGTTATTTCTTACACATCACGGTTATTTTGATTATATATCTGTTCCGTTAGTATACGTATGAATTCCTATCCTGAGCATCATCATCTCATATTTGAAAACACACTTTTACGTTCGTAGTTTAATTTTCTTTTTTACATTCATAGAGTAATTTAGTTTAGATTATATTTTCTTTTAAAAACCCAAAAACATACACTCATATTATTACGACGCGTAGATCTTCAGGGATCTGTTCGCATACATCCTTCCTTTGGGTACGATATACTTGGTCGCTATACTTGCTTATACTACAGTGAACCCGTACGCTTGCGGGGAAACTACTAGTAGAAAGTTAGTAAAGTTCGGTTCAAGTCAATGGCGCCGTTGCCGGGGAAGGCGTTGCATGTCTTTTGAATATGACTTGTAGATAGCTTAGTAATTAGTATTGAGTGCTTTATTTTTCTATTTTATTCTTATGTGTTCGGCAGTTGCATTTTTATTCTTTTGTTAGTGTTTCAGGTTTATGAAAACACGCTCTCAAGGTGATACGAGCGAAGAGAGACTACAACTAGATCCTGAAACAATAACAAGAAGAAACCGAGCCTTTTTAAGAAGGATGAATGCTACCGGAAGAGAGAACGATAACATGGACATCAGTAATGAGTTGGATGATGCTGCTAATGAGTTTAATCAGACACTGGACAGGGTTGAGGGCACTGGAGGGAATGGTAGTCAGAATCAAGTTCCATTAGGGAAAATCCATAGCCAAAACCTGGGTACACAGAACGTAAACAATCCAGCTCATAACCTTGTCCAACATCCTCAGAACAACCCTGCATACCCACAAAACAACTTACCTTATCCTTACCCATACCCACCATACCCGTATCCACCATACCCGTACCCTCCACCTCCTGTTTACAACCAACCACCAGTCTATCAACCACCACAAGTCCAACAAGTACCTGTACCACCTGTTATTCCTCAGCACGTTCCTCAGAACGCCGATCAGAACATGGCTATTCGAGGAAGGTTTGCGGCACAACTGCAACGGTACTATGATGGAGTGGCATTGCCTCCTGTAGAGGCAAAAAACTTCTCAATCTCCCCTAGAACTCTAAAGCTGCTTACCAAGAAAGAATTCAAGGGGGAGGTTGGCAAGGAGAATCCTCATACTCATCTGAGGAGTTTTCTGATGATCGCATCCACGTTCAATTATAACGGCATGTCTGAAGATGCCAAGAGGCTCAGGCTGTTCCCATTCTCTTTGACGGGAATAGCAAAGGAGTGGTACGATAACACGCTCCCACGTGGAGGTGTAACCACATGGGGCGAGCTCGAGCGTCTGTTCCTCGAGCGATTCTACCCTCCATCTAGAACCATTAGAGCAAGGATAGAGGTCTCTTCTTTCCGCCAGAAGCCAGGAGAGGACTTACGTCAGGCGTGGAAGAGATACTCTAACATGTTAATTGAGTGCCCGCAGCACAGGTACAATGAGGGGGATATCATGGCGTTCTTCTACAGTGGAGCCAGCAAGGCTGGTCAAGCCCATCTTGATGCATGTGCTTATGGAGCATTTCTGAATCATGGTACAGCTAGATGCAGAGAGATCGTAGATAATATTGTTACGAATGCCGGGCAATGGAACGAGGACCCAGAATTTTAGAGAGCTTGTAAGTTGGAGGAGAATTAGGGAACGATGAAGTTGTTGATGGCGATGATGGAGAAGATAAGTAACCTTGAGATGTGGCAGAATCTCGTTGGAGGGAATGTAGCAGTGAGCGAGAAAGTGGACCCATCCACGAGTCAGCAAGAAGAAGCCAACTATATAGGAAGGCCTAACTATCTACAAGGTGGGTATCCACAAGGTGGCAATCAATTTGGAAGGCCTTCTTATGGCCAACCATTTGTACCTCCAGGTCCACAGCCTCTTCAAAATCAATGGAGGAATACCCAAGGGTATCAAGGAGGCCAACAGCCTCCTCAGAACACATGGAGGAAGAACGAGAATTTTTCATATGCCAATCCGAAGGCCGGAATTACAGTTCCTCCAGGTGTTGATCCAGGTTCAAAACCCCCGGGTGGAGAAGGCGGTTCCTCAACTGAGGAGATGTTGAGAGCTATCCTTCAGAAGGTGGAGGAGGGAAGCAAGAGATTGTCCTCATTGGAGTACGATGTGAAGGAGTTACATAAGAAAGGTGATCAGCGTGATCAAGAACTCCAAAGAAGAGACATTGATCTAAATTGAGCTCAACAAGAGAACAACCGCAGGTTCACTTCTATTGAGTATCAAATTAGTCAAATTGCAAAGTCTCGGACAAGAGAGCCGGGCAAGTATCCCTCAATACCCGAGGGAAACCCAAAGGAGCATTGCAAGGCTATTGCGTTAAGAAGTGGGACCAAATATGATGGTCCCCAGATGCCTACTGATTCTGAGACGCCCCAAGGAGAGGTTGAGATAGAAGAAAAAGAGCCTGAGGCAGATAGAGATGAGATTGAGGAGAGGGGAGTTGAGAAAGGGGTTGAGGGTGAAGGCACCCAGAAGAGTAAAGATATGGATGAGACCCAGAAGGGAAAAGACCTTGAATTAGGAATTGAAGAGATTGAGAGAGTTCCAAAGTGGAAGAAGGCAAAGAAAGCAAGGAAGAATGTGAAAGAAATTGAGAGAGATGAATGGGGGTTACCCATATCTGTAATACCTGTCCCATATCCACAGCGGTTTATGAAAAAGAAATTAGATGAAAAGTTTGCAAAATTCCTTGATGTTTTTGAAAAGTTACATATTAACATTCCTTTTTATGATGTTTTGGAACAGATGCCTAACTACGCCAAGTTCCTGAAGGACTTGATAGCGAAGAGACGGAGTGTGGATGGACCCGAGCTAGTGCACTTGAACCACAAGGTGAGTGCTATGGTGCACAAGGCGCTTCCGCCCAAGTTGAAGGATCCCGAGAGCTTCACCATTCTATGTGATATCGGGAACGGGATCAAGAAAAGAGCTTTGTGTGATCTCGGGGCGAGCATTAATTTGATGCCTCTTTCGTTGTTCAAGAAGTTGGAAGAGGGTGAGCTTCAACCCACAATGATGACGCTCCAGCTTGCTGATAGGTCTATCACTAGACCTCAAGGAGTAGTGGAGGATGTTCTAGTGATGGTGGAGAATCACGTTTTTCCAGCCGACTTTGTGGTACTCGATATGGAGGAGGATGAGCATGTACCGCTGATTTTAGGGAGGCCGTTTCTAGCTACAGCCGGGATGGTACTTGATATAACGAATGGAAAGATTACGGTCAAAGTTGATGATCAAGAAGTGAAGATAGCTATTTATGAAGCTATGAAATACCCCATGGGAGATGAGAGTTGCCACTTCATTGACATCATGGACACTTGTATTGAAGATACACTTCTCGACCCTTGCTCTTTCTACGTTCATCAGTTTGATTATTCTATCCTTGATGATCTATCTTATGATTCTTACGATCTTGATTATTTTGACAGCTTGAAAGATAATGAAGATGTCAAGTTCTTGGAGATAAAGAAAGTAGAGGATGAGGACGACTTGGAAGCGGAGGAGTCGACATTCGAGAAGATGTTTGATAAGGCGCCACCATTGGAGGCGAAAAAGGAGCTGAAACCACTCCCCGATCACCTCAAGTACGCCTACTTGGATGAGACCGATAAGTATCCGGTAATCGTATCTGCCCTTTTATCTGATGATCAGCTTGAGAGACTTTTAGCAGTGCTTCGTAAGCACAAATCTGCTATAGGATGGTCGATCGCGGATATTAAGGGAATTAGTCCTTCCATTTGCATGCATAGGATTAGATTAGAAGAGGGTAGAAAAGCTGTAGTGCAAAATCAACGTAGAGTTAATCCGATAATTCAAGAGGTGATACATAAAGAGGTTTTGAAATTGTTAGATAGCAACATTATCTTTGCGATTTCTGATAGTCCATGGGTGAGTCCATTACACGTAGTTGCTAAGAAAGGGGGTACCACGGTGATTAAGACTAAGTCTAATGAATTGGTAGCCACTAGATTAGTGACGGGATGGCGTGTGTGTGTTGATTATAGGGAGTTGAACAAGGCAACGTGTAAGGATCACTTTCCTCTGCCGTTCCTTGATCAGATGATTGATAGATTAGGTGGTTTTGAGTATTATTATTTCTTAGATGGGTATTCGGGGTATAATCAGATCATGATAGCCCCTGAGGATCAAGAGAAAACCACCTTCACCTGTTATTATGGGACTTTTGCTTTTAGGAGAATGTCGTTTGGGTTGTGTAATGCACCCGCTACCTTTCAAAGGTGTATGATGGCTATTTTTCATGGTTTGATTGAAAAGATTATGGAGGTTTTCATGGATGACTTCTCCATCTATGGGGAGTCGTTTGATAAATGTCTAATCAATCTTGAAGTTGTGTTGAGCAGGTGTGAAGAGATGGACTTGGTGCTAAATTGGGAGAAGTGTCACTTCATGGTGAGAGAGGGTATTGTTCTTGGACATCATGTGTCCTTGAAAGGTATCCAGGTTGACAAGGCGAAATTGATTGCTATTGAGAAGCTTCCACCACCTTCGACCGAGAAGGGGATTCAGTCATTTTTAGGATATGCGGGATTCTATAGACGTTTCATAAAAGACTTTTCACAAATTGCTAAACCCCTTTCGCGGCTTCTTGAAAAAGAAATCGCCTTTGAGTTTACTAATGAGTGTTTAGTGTCTTTTAACAGGTTGAAAGAAGCGTTGGTGAATGCCCCGATACTTGTGACCCCGGATTGGTCTAGCCCGTTTGTGCTGATGCGTGATGCTAGTGACTTTGTGATGGGGGTTGCTTTGGGGCAGATTCGTGAGAAGCATTTTCACACTATATACTATGCCTCGAAGATGTTGAATTCTACTCAAGTGAATTACACTACGACCGAAAAGGAGCTGTTAGCGGTTGTGTATGCTTTTGATAAATTTTGACCCTACCTAGTAGGGACGAAAACAATAGTATATACGGACCACGCAGCGATTCGGTACCTTATGAGTAAGAAGGATGCAAAGCCCCATCTCATTCGTTGGATATTATTACTTCAGGAATTCGATGTTGAGTTTTGAGACAAGAAGGGATGCAAGAATGTGATAGCCGATGACCTTTCGAGATTGGAGCTTACAAAGGAAAACGTAGTGGAAGATTGAGAGGTGAACGATGAATTTTCGGATGAGAAGCTGTTTGGTTTAGGAGATATTCCGATATACCGAGTTGAAGGGAAAGTACAGTGGTTTGCTGATTATGCTAATTATTTAGCAAGTGAAGAGTTACCGGCGGAGATGGACTCGGTGCACCAGAAGATATTTTTGAAGAAAGTTCGGGAATTTATTTGGGACGATCCATACTTGTTCAAAAGAGGGATTGATCATGTGTTGAGAAGGTGTGTGCCAGAGGAGGAGTGGAGTGATATCATAAGGTATTGTCACGTCTTGCCATGTGGAGGACATTTGTGTGGAGAGAAGACCGGAAGAAAGGTGCTCCAATCTGGTTTTTATTGGCCAACTCTCTTGAAAGATTGCATGGAATGGGTTAAGAGGTGTGATAAGTGCCAACGATTTGGCTCTATTACTAAGAGGGACGAGATGCAGTTGCACGTGTTTATGGAAGTCGAGGTATTTGACGTATGAGGGATTGATTTCATGGGTCAATTTCCTCCTAGAAATGGGTTCTTGTACATTCTCGTGTGCGTCGATTACGTCTCGAAGTGGATTGAAGATGTCCCTACTAGAGTGAATGACTCCCGAGTGGTGATTGAGTTCTTGAGGAAGAACATTTTTGCGAGATATGGAGTCCCAAGAGCTTTGATTAGTGACGGGGGGAGTCACTTTATGAACAAGTGGATGGAGAAGTTGCTGTCAAAATATGAGGTAAGTCATCGAGTCTCTACTGCTTATCATCCTCAATCTAACGGTTTTGCAGTAGTATCGAATCGTCAAATCAAGGAGATCCTTGAAAAGACGGTGAGCATTAGTAGGAAAGATTGGGCAATGAAGCTTGATGATGCATTTTGGGCATATAGGACAGCCTTCAAAACTCCTCTTGGTATGTCTCCTTACCAATTGGTTTTTGGAAAGGCATGTCACTTGCCCGTGGAGTTGGAGCACAAGGCATATTGGGCGATCAAAAAACTGAATTTTGATAGTGCCTTGGTTGGTGAGAAGAGATTACTCCAATTTCATGAGTTGGAGGAGTTTCGAGATAGTGCCTATGAGAATGCCCGAATTTTCAAGGGGAAGACTAAGAAGTGGCATGATGCTCGATTGAGGAAAAAGGAGTTCAAAGTGGGTGATCAAGTCCTCGTATTCAATTCGAGGATGAAGTTGTTTGGTGGAAAGCTCAAGTCCAAGTGGAACGGGCCGTATGTTGTGCGAGAAGTTCATAAGAGTGGATTCCTTGAAGCCGAGAAGGAGGATGGACAGAGATTCATGGTGAACGGGCATCGAGTAAAGAAATTCTTCAACTTCTCTTATGAGAATAAGGGAGGTATTTTAGATTCTCAAGTCCCGTGAGCTCCTTCGAGCTCGGTCCGACATTAGGACCTTAAAACTAGCGCTAAATGGGAGGCAACCTATTTTTACTTATTTTTATGTGTTTTGTTCATTTTGTCGTTTTGTGAATCGTAGGTGTTAACCTCTTTTGTTGAGATTCTTTTGGTGTAGGCTTGTTTCGTGGTGCTTGATTCGAGTAAGTGAGCTTAAGGTGAAGCAATTCATGACTATGTTGAGACATTGAGTATTGGAGCATTCGATTGATGGAGTTTGAGGTAAACACAACCCCAAACACAGACCTCTTTGCGAAGTCGAAGTTTGGGGGGGTGATGTGTTTATTCGTTCATTACTTTGCATTGATAGTGATTTAAGTTCATGAGAATTTAGTGTACTTACTCGTATGTAGTCATTCTTTTGTTAGTTTCATGCGAGACATTGGAATTGAGGGTGAAATTAGAAGAATTTTCACGAGGAACAACATGACGGAGTTCTTCGAGCTACTGCTGACCATGGAAACAAATGCCGATTTGGTGGAGCAGTTCCTTGCCACTGTAGAGAAGAAGGATGAAAACTCCTTCAAGTTCAAGCACCGGAACGAGTGGCAGCATTGCGAGGTTGGAGATGTCAACCTTGCACTCGGGCTTCCAGCCTTATCGAGGCCCAACCGTGTGTCAAAGTCTTATCATTTAAATTCGTTTTGGAATGACATCACGGGTGGCATGGCGGGAGAGTACAAGGGGCAGAATACACGAGCCTCATCAATCAGGAACCCGGTGATTGGCTATTTGGAGAGAATCTTAGGAAACACCATCTATACCCGCTTGGAGACGGGAATGGTGACGAGTAAGGAGTTATATGGGATTTGGTGTCTCTTGTACACCAAGGAGCATGATTTTGGTAGAGATTTCTTGGAGCATTATTACGAGGCCCCGTTCAAGCTTGGTGCTAAGACCTCGAAAGTTCGGGGAGGGGGATTGATTTCAGTGTTTGTGAAGAGTCTGGGATTCGAGCCTTGTTCGGGTCCCTGCCCGGGCATGGATTTAGGGTTCGACCAGCTGAACAACACCTTAATGTTCGAGCGATGGATGGGGAGCTACTGCATCAGATACAAGAAAGATGATCTCTTTCCTCTGCCGAACGAGAAGCTCGTGACTCTGAAGGGAAAGAAGAAACAGAACATCAGGATGAATGGAGAGCAGCACCTCGCTATAGGTGCTAAGTACACGGCGGAAGTGGATAGCCAAGGACTCCGGGAGACTAGGCCCATGAAGAGGAACAGAGGAGAAGGCACAAGTGGTGCCGGATCGAGCGGAGTGGAAGACTTGCAAGAAGAGGAGGAGCAAGAGTACGAAGGAGGACATGACGAGGGAGGAGCAGCGGGTGAAGAACAGCAAGAGATGGAGGTAGAGTCACCAGGTGTGCAGTCGCCCGGGCAGTGGTACCCTACGTATGCCGAATGGACACAGATGGGAAACCAGATTCAGACACTCCAGACGGACATGACTTACATGCGAGAGGCGCAAGAGAGGATGGACACTAGATCGGCTCGGATGGAGGACCAGTTTTCCGACATGCACTGATGGATGGAGTCACTCTTCGTGTCTCATTTGGGAGCCGATCATCCTCATTACCGCCCTCCACCACCTCCTCCTGATCATTGATGATGGGGATTTCTCTCGCTTTCTTTACTTTTGCATTTTTCTTTTCCGTCTTTTGTTTTCTGTTTTTCTTTGATGATGTGTGGTGAGTTGAGTGTTTGGTTGAATTATGGGATTGTATTGGAAGTATTTTAAAACTGATGGGGTACGATTTGTTATGGATTGATGTGATGATTGATTTATTTTACACTTCTTAACTCTTATCACTTGCTTATTGATGATTCTCGAGTATGACTTGATGAGTAGAGTTAAGTTGTGAGGGTGAGTTAGGAATTTTATTGTGTGAGTGTATGAGTTAGAGTTGATTTGAGAGAAAACTAGTATGCTTACGAGTTTTTCTTTTGAGTACTTGTGTGATGAGAGTGAGAATTAACTAGGACTAGCATGGATGTGAAAGCCGTGAGTTTTGAGCCTTTTGAGATTAAGATACATGAATTGATCTCTTCGTTTGTGAGTGAGTCGTCACCTTAGAGGATGCTAAAACTTGTGTGTGCTCTTGCTTCTTGATTGTGTCTAGTTTGATGTGCCGAATGTGATCTTAGGCCATCTTTGTTTTGATTGAGTCACTTAGCCAAATTTTTTCCTTACCATTGATATTTGTCCCTTGATAGCCAGTTTGAGCCTTAAGCCTATTTCATTTGCTAGCACATTTAAACACTATTCCAAGTTCCTAAGCCTTTTGTCCCAATTTGAGTGGAGAATAGGAAAAGTGTGAATGTGAAGGGATTGATTTGAGTTGAAAAAGGAGAATTGTGAATGCTTGAGTGATTATGAGAAGAATGTGTGATGAAGAATATGAGTTGTGGGAAAGAACAAAAGAATTTGAGAATGAGCAAAAGAAAAAATGAGCTCATGTGAGTTGTGTGAAAAAGAAAAGAAAAAAAAATGAAGTGAGTTAGAAAAAAAAATTGAAGTGTTGAGAGTATTCGAATTGAAAGTGTGTTGATTGAAAATGTTTGAAGTATTCTGTTCCTAATCTCGAAGTACCAAGGTTTGATTTTCTATTCTCCATTCACTTAAGTCACTTACCCATATTGTTATCCCACCTGTCCAAAGAGCCTACATTACAACCTTGAGAAAAATCCTTTTTGATTCGGCACTGATTTCTAGGGTATGGTCGGAGTTGAGAGTGCTTACAAGCCTATGGCTGCTGATATGTGTGATTGATTGATTGAGTGAGTCCATTATTATTGTTATACACTTGTGAAGGAGTGAAACACATCGTTGAGTGCACATCCATGTTTGATCTTGGTGTTTCTTGTTGTTGTTGCATGAGTATGATGAAGAGATGTGAGTTAGTATATGTGTGATTGATCTTTGAAGCTCGAGTTATTTACTTGCATGATTTGATTCTTTGACTCATTCCTAACAATTTCACTTGACTTATTATTTCATTGCTTGAGGACAAGCAATATGGTAAGTTTGGGGGGGGGGGGGGTTGATTAGGCGTGAAATTGTCACGATTAGTAGCTAAAAATGCCCTAGTTTTGATCGATTTTGTTGAGTATTTAGAGTCAATTGAGTATTATTTCTACACATTGATGAATTTGTCTCTTTGATGCTCATAGGTGAATCGAGGGCGAAAATGGAGTTCGTAGGACTTTGAATCGACTCTAACGGATGCCCGGATGAGAAGATATCGAAGAAATACGATTGATATTAGTGCGCAAGAAGAAAAGTATCAGTTGAAGAAGAAGAAGAAGAGCCACTCGAGTGGAGTCACTCGAGCACCACCGCTCGAGCATGTTGCTCGAGCGCCGAAATTGTCCACAGAACTTTTGCCATTCGAGCTACTCGAGCACCACCGTTCGAGCATGTTGCTCGAGCGCCCAAAACCAACAGAGAAATTCGATCACTCGAGCAACTCGAGCGCCACCGCTCGAGCGCCCAAAAACTTACAGAACGATTCGGCCACTCGACCAACTCGAGCGCTACCGCTCGAGCCCCTGCTTCATTCGAGCTACACAGCTCGAGCGCCTCCGCTCGAGCGGGTGCTGCTCGAGCACCTTCATGTTCGTGCTTCCGAATTCGTTTTTCGGCCCATGAGTTCCCGATTCAGCCCGACACTTATATATACTCGTCCCAAATACGTTTTTACACACCACTTGATACCACATCACTTTTAGAGTTAGTTTTTGGAGAGAGAAAGAGGAGAAGAGACGAGTAAGCTTTAGTTTTACGTATTCGAGGTTTTATTTACGAATTCATAGTTCAGTTTTAATTTTTAGTTTCTTTCATTTAGTTCTTTGTTCTTGAATACTTGAGACTTCGTTTTATTAATTTAATTTTAGTTCTTAGCATTTATTTCTTTAAACCCTAGTTTATGTTTGATAATTTCTTAGTTAAAATCATTATGTTCATGTTTGTTACTTCTTCGATTGTTTTTGTTTCCGTAAAAATCATGTCTAGCTAAAACCCTTGCATGCTTGGGGTAGGATGAACTCGTAGAAGTAGGATGTGGGTATGTAATTAAGGTAATTCGTGACGTTTAGTTTTAATTCTCTTAATTAATGAATTCTTAAAATCAATCTTAACTTTGCCTTTGAATTTCGTTTGAAAAGTGTTCGAGAGAGGACGACCTTATCACTCTTTAACAACTAGTAGACTTAATGAGAAGGTTTAGAAAGAGTTAATTAATCTACCGGTTTATCTAGGGAGGACGACCGCATCACCTTAGTTAAATTAGGGTCTCGTTAATTAAGCACAATCTATTAACTTGTTAGTGGATTATCGATTGATTGGATAAAGTATTAGGGTTTTAAGTCTTGAGCTTTCATCTTACAATCTCTTACTTGGGTTATTTTCTTGCACGTCACGATTATTTTGATTATGTACCTGTTCCGTTAGTATACTCAGGAATTCCTATCCTGAGCATCATCATCTCATATTTGAAAACACACTTTTACGTTCGTAGTTTAATTTTCCTTTTTGCATTCATAGAGTAATTTAGTTTAGATTATATATATATTTTTTAAAAACCCATAAAACATACACTCATATTAATTACGACGCGTAGATCTTCAGGGATCTGTTTGCATACATCCCTTCCTTTGGGTACGATATACTTGGTCGCTATACTTGCTTATACTACAGTGAGCCCGTACGCTTGTGGGGAAACTATTAGTAGAAAGTTTGTAAAGTTCGGTTCAAGTAAGCGCCAAATTAGAATAAATAAATTACCCTCAATTACTCTACTAACTCGTAGTAGTGGCAAGCAGGGGGTCGATCCACGGGGAACATAGAAATCAAAATTATGTCTTTGGGAAGGATTAATGAGACAAACAAATAGGGGGGAGTTTGGAATGATTTTTTTTAATAAACTACTAAAGTAAAAATTAAATAAACCAAGAAAACAAATAACACAATAGAAATTAAATTAATTAAGGGATTCCAATTCGTGGTTCATTCACCACTTGGTCTTGACTAAACTAATCAAACGTATTATTCGCTCAACTTTTTCCACGGATTAATGGCCCTCGATAAACAACAAGCTATGTTCACCGGTTTTATCCCTTAATATTATTCAACTGAAACAAGCTCTTCAATGAACCTTTCTAATTAAACAGTCTAGATACGATCTAAATTTAATTTGGTAGAAACATTAAACCCTAGGATAAAGGTCAAACAAATTCTCAAACACTCAAGCTCGGTTTGAAAGAATTCGATTTATATCACCCTAGTAAATATTACTAGTTGTTACTAATTGTCATATAATCGCAACAATTACGGATTACGACATACGATCTAGCAGACATGCACAAAATAATTAATCTAGGTGATCAAATTAAATTAATTATTCTAATACGCAAAACAATTAAAACAAATTATATAAATAATCCTTGTAAAAGTCTCACAAATAATACGAGGTTCAATTAACAATCATCAAAACACAAGTTTAGATTGTGAGCATCTTCGTCTTCTTCGTCGACTGCATACTGCCAAGTTCACGTCCAACCCAAGTTATGGTCCTAGCATAAAAGTATATGTATTGGTGGCTAGGTATATCTCTCCCTATATCTACTGGACGTCTAATATGTATATGGTGGGATTTAATCCCCCAAAACCTAACTTGTGGCCCAAGAATATGAGATTTGGTATGATTCACCGACTTAATATGGAATAATGGTGGGACACTTTCCTTTCTTTGCAAATACATTGCAATTTAATTGTTATTGGGCCACGAACCAAGTCATCCAATCCTGTATCATTGATGGGCCTGACTTTAGACTGGGCCACACATTCCTCTTCTATATGGAGCTCGAACAAAATATGACTTTGATTTTCGCGAGTCTATTCGAGCTGCTGCGCACTAATTTTGTTTCGTTCATAACTTGAGCTCCCGAACTTCGATTGACTCGTTTCTTTTTTTTTTTGCGATCCCGATTTCGAGAAGCTTCACATGGTTTAAGTCTCCTTTCCATTGATCATCTGTATCAGTTCCAGTAATTTTTCTCCTCTCACTCAAAATATTCCAAAATACCTTGAAATTCATAGAAAAATATAATCAAAGCATTGAGACCATAATAACATAAATTGAATAACTACGAGTAAAATATACAATTGTTGTTATAAAACAATCAATTAAAACACACAAATTACTCAACAATTACGACTTATCATATTACCTAATATAATTGTAACAAATAAAAAAAAACTACATAAAATGAAAGAAAAAAATTATCTGGAGAGGTTCGAAGGCATTGGGCGGCGCTGGGTGAGGTTCACCGGCGTTGTGGGACGTCGGCTGGCGCCGCCCGGTGCGAGAGCACTGGAGCCGAGGAGGAAAAGAGGAAAGGTAGGGGTTTGGGTTTTAATTAATTGTTTGTAAATCCTAGGTCCTTAAAACTGCTATTTTAAAAAAGTGCTAAGCTAAAACACGTTTTTAAGCAAAAAAACAAAAAAACATATATATGCGCTCGGATTAAAAGACCTGAGACGCTTTTGGTGGCGCCTGGTGCGCCTAGCGCCTTAGGCGCGTCTTTAACAACTATGCTCCAGAGTGCCTTTTAGTCTATTTTTACTGTTTTTCTGTGTTGGAACTTGTTCAGTGAAGGGGAATATCCCAAACTTTCCATCCCAAATCAGTGTTCCATAATTTGCATAGTGTGGTCTACCCACAGCACAAAGAAACCTCACTTTAGTGCTGAATCTTTTACTTTTACAAGCCTTGTATGCACCCACTTCACTTGGAGCCTTGTAGTATCTCTGATTTGTGGTTGCGATATAAAACCATTTTTCATCTATGTGGATAACATTGCGCATTTCTGAAAACTTAATCTTGTTATGCTCTCTATCAACATATAATTGGCACATATGATATTCTAACCTGTGAATCTTGTTTGACTCTATTAGAAAAGGATGTATGGCATTGGTATGCGGTTTGATTTGTCTTCCTTAATCCATCTACGAATTATTGTCGGGCTAACACTCATTTCTTTAGCAAAGTCTCTTATTGTAGATCCGTTTTTCACTTCAATGTTCTTCAGTTTTTCTTCATCTATCTAAATCTTTTTGTATGATATCCCAACTCTTTTTTATGTTATTGATATTAGTTTACTTTATTGCAATTTCTTACTTGCTATAGCCCAGAGATTGGAGACGGTCTTTCTATGGATTCCAAATAGTGTTGTTGCCTCTATTTTTTGTCCCTTGGAGGCATGCCATTAATGCATGACTTAAATAACCACTGCATTAAATTGTTCTTCTCTTCAAAACTCAAATATTTTTTTGTAGACATTCTAATTTAATGTTGCATTTATGATTTGGATGCAGAAAATGAAGAATGAAGATGGGGAAGTTATTGTGACTGCAGTGTGTAGGTAGAAGACCTTTAAATGGCCTCTGTAATGATTTTAAATTTTTGGAGGGATTTGAAATTAGGAACTAATTATGTGTAATTTTTGTGAATTCTGAATTTGGTGGGAAACTAATTTACGTTTGTAAATATCAGTATTGAATTTTGGAGGGAATATGTATTGTAAAATTTCAGTATCAATTTGGAGGGAATATGTACTCCACGACAGTATGTCAGGTGCTTTCTAATTATTTTGCTTAAATTTAATTTAATGAATGCAGATTCAACTTTATGGAGGGAGGGTTAGTGGTTAAGTAAAAAGTAATCCTTCTATGATGTTGGAAAGACCCTCTTGCCCCTTTTATAAATCTACTTTATACCCACAAATACTAATAAAAAACTTTTTTTAAAACCCGTGTCATTTCCTTAGGGGCAATAACAAACGAATCGAAGTGAGTACCATTTAGCAATGAAATAAACTCCCTTCAATAAAAAAGAGGGACTAATAAATTTTCAACTTTACACCTTTTAACACTAGTGAACAACTTTTTCATTGAAAGCTGTGTTATTTGCAGAGATAATTTAAATCGTAATGGAGGGAGTATTATTTATTTTAAAAAATATTTCTATAATTTGTACCTATGATATATGTTATTATAAAAATTTCTCCAAAACAATATCGTTTCGTTTTTCCTAGCCGATTTGGGATCAAAATTGGACCTTGTTAGAGAATTTGAGACTAAATCTGATAAAAAGTTAATTTTGGGACTATATCTATTTCTATTTTGTCAAAAAGTTAAGAGACGATTTGTGAGTTAAACTCTTTTACATGACATTCTTGAAAAACCAGTTCTAATGGCCCAACCTCCTAGCATCATCGACCCTCGCTTCCCCAATCACGCCTGTAAACTTAAGAAGGTCTTTATGGCCTTCACCAAGCTCCTTGTGTGTGGTTTTATCGCTACATCTCTTTTCTTACTCCTTCGGGTTTTATTCGGAGTAGATATGATATCTCTCTCTCTTTTTCTTCATAGAAAAAATTACACCATCTTTTTACTGTTATACGTTGATGATATTATAATTTTTGGTAGTAATAATTTTATTTTGCAGGACTTTATTGATTGTGTGAATAAAGAATTCACAATCAAAGATCTTGGACCACTTAACTATTTTTTGGGTCTTGAGATAACCCACACTGATGGAGGCTTGTTCTTTGGACAAGCGAAATATGCTCATGACATCCGCACTCGAGTTTTGATGCTTGACTCGAAGCCTATTTCCACTCCTTTACTAGCAAGTGAATCTTTAGTCCATTCTGGCGAACCTTTCAAGGATCCTATGCTCTATCTCTCTCTCGTTGGTACTCTACAATATCTCACCATCACTCGCCCATATATCTCTTATGTTGTCAATCATGCCAATCAATTTCTACAAGCCTCGACAAAAGATAATTTCTTAGTTAAATGTATACTCCACTACGTCAAATATACTATACACTGGGGTGACATTCTCTCCTTCCTTGGATTATGACATGTTAGGCTACTCAGATGTTGATTGGCTCGCTGTGAGGATACACGTCAATCCACTTATGGCTATATCATTTACCTAGGAGGAATAATCTAGTCTGCTGGGCCAAGAAACCACCCATTATCTCTCGCTCGTGCTGTGAATCAGAGTACCGTGTCGTGCACTAGCCAATGCTACCCAAGAGATGATATGTCAAACTCACCTACTTCGTGAGCTTTGGGCACTAACCCCTTCTTGACATGTGCTCCTGTGTGACAATAAAAACTATATTCTTAAGTTAAAATCCCATCACTCATAAACAATCGAGGTAGACATTGATATTGATTACCGTTTCATATGTGAGCTCGCAGCAAATCAAAAGCTAGAGAAAAAGTTCGTTCCATCGTTGGCATCTTCATCAAGTGTTTGGCTCGGCACCTATTGGAGTTTTTACGTTCCAAATTGCGTATTGATAATATTTTTTCACGGTTGAACGATTTCTTTTCTTTGATATTTTTGGAATTTATTTTTGTTAAATATTGATAGATGTGAAATTTGTAGCAGGAAATTGAATTTTTTTAAAAAAGATATTGTCACCGAAATAACATATTATTTTACCATCAATAATTGATTGTAGCACAATTTTTTCTTTTTTGGATAAAATTCTACTTGCAAAATAAAATTTGAAATTGTAAAATATAGATACTATTTTGTAGAGTATGATTTCGGTTTTTTTTTTAACAATTTCGATTTTTTTAATCTTTTTTTTTTTTTTTGCAAAATATATGTATATGTGAAATGTCTAGGAGGGTAATTGAATTAAAAAAAAAAAAACTAAGATGGGTGCCTAGAGGTTAATTCTTATTGTTGAATTGTGTATTACAAATACCAACACATTAATCAATTGTTACTACACAAGCATCTACATAATATTTTATTTTAATTATGACCGTTTTTATTTTTATTTTTATCAAATGTTACCTTTAGATCTGAAATGTGTGATTTTATCTTTAGAGTTAAACTTTTACGTTGGGGGAAAACTGGACATACAAGTATACAACCACTGTAATTTTAAGTAATATTTTGTTATACTAATTTGATATTAAATGTGTGAATTAATTAATATATTTTAACTTTTCTATTTAATCATGGTTAGTATTTTTTATTATTTGTTGAATTATAATTACAATTTTAATATTATATCGAAATTACAAGATATTTAAAAAAAACTAATATTTATAATTTTAAATGATAATAATAAATTTTTTTTCAATCCACGAAGTTCGCGGGGGTTACGAACTAGTAAAAGATAAAAGGAATATTGTGGGGCCACTGTTTGTTATTCAAAATAATGAAGGATTTTTTAACAAGTTGGGAGTAAATGGTTCTAAAAAAACAACCCATAGTAAATCACCCTTAATTTTTTTTTAAATTACATCCCCTAATTGGGCCCTTATACTGGGCTTCATTTTTCTTCAATTCGTGCTGAGATGGGACTTTGTCTGTTGATTATTTTTCTTCTTCAATTAATCAAGCTGGGCTGACATTGGCTGCTACTGGACTGCAATTACATGCTGCTTCTATGTAATATTATTTCATGGCCCAGTTGCTGAAAATAATCTCCTCTTTAAAGTACAACATTCACCTTTTGAATTTAGTCTTGCACCTAGTCCTCTCTGAATAAATAAAAGGTTCATTTTTTATTCCAAAAAACACTCATTTTATCTAAAAACACTAGTTTTCTCATTTCAAGTGAAATGAATCAATTTAGCGTTTATAATACGTGAAATTCTACCAACTTAAACAAATTAAATACATGAATTTCATGTAATTATTACACTAATAATCTTTTCCAGATTTTCTTGATTGTGAGGAATTTTTTAATCTTCATTTGAGAGATTGAATTTTGGGTGTAAATGGAATTTTGGTTAAAACTACGATTTTTTTATTTTTAAAATTAAATACATTATTTAGAATTAAATTCTTAATTTCTATACATTCGACTTACTTTTTTTAATATAAATTTCTAGATTTATTTATATCGGAAATGATCTCATGTCCACCGGTTGACACAATATAATATATCCACCGCGAATGTGATAATGACATATAAGCAAATAAAATATATCATTAAAATTATAGTGGACTCACTGTTTATGTGTCATTATCACATTTACAGTGGATTATATTATATTGTGCCCACCGGTGGGCATATGACCATTTCCGTTATTTATATATATTTGTATTTAAAATAATTCTTGAGAGGAGTTTAAATAAACTTATAAAATACTCTCAAGTTTGACCTGATTATTAAAAGAAGCCGAGTAGGTCTCCAGTGAAACTTGTTTACAGTATGAAAGTGATACCACTATGTGTATTTGTTGATATTAATAGATACATTCACTGACACCATAACAATTTACATTGTGATTTCAGTTTAATAGTTTAATGGTATCGGTGAATACATATTATGTATCAATTAATATATCTAATGATATTAATTTTATACTGTGAAACCTGTTCATTGGAGAATTTGTGCAAGTCAAGACGAACTTATAAATATAAATTTATCATAGCTAATAGGCAATACCAAAGAAGGTCCACATATTAGTAAAATTGTACTTTTTGAATAAAACAGTGTCATATGAGTAAATATGCGTATATTATTGTGAATGTGAAGCAAAATAATTTTTATTTTTTCTACTAAACAAATAATTTTGGGATGGACGAATAAGGAAAATGTACAAATAATAATGTGAAGGAGGGAGTATTAGGCCTTATTTTATTTGTAATATAGACTCATGTTTTCTGATGTAAAATCTGGCCCGACGTGACGTCGAAGTTTCAAAGATGGCCTTTTGAGGAGATGAAAAATCATTATAATGTGTGAGCTGCTCAGACTCCAAAATAGATCTAAGTTAGAGTGCTATGTATTATCTTATTGAACAAGTGGAATGCTGGTATATTCTTATTACAGTTTTATATTTTTAGGAGTTGTTCATTAGTTATTATTAATCAACAGCCATGTTTATAGTTTAGTGAGAACCAAAGCCGCGAGCTTGTTTTTATTTGATTTATATTTATAACACGGTACACAAAAACTTATTCATATTATAAAAATTATGCTCAATATTCGATTAAAAATTTGACTAGTTTGAGAACAAATTTAAGAGTTTATTAACGAGGAGCCAAGTGAAACCACAATAAAACTCAAACAGACTGGCCCAATAAAAATTGATAGCACATAAGAATTTCACACTTGAAACATGTTTGTTTTTAATTTTCCAACTAGTTTTTGGGATTTCAAATTCAAACCCTTATTTCTTTATAGGATTTCAAATCCTTAAATTCATGTTCTATATAATAACTTAGTCTTATATGCACCAAATGTACTGTGCAACTTAAAAATATTTATTAAAGTTACCCCTTTACTAAAAAAAGGGTAAATTGCGTCAAACCCTCTTGTAATTTGAAATATCGGCATGTAACTCCCCTATACTTTAAAAATTGTGCCAAACCCCCTTATAGTTTTAGAAATATAGCATGAAACCCTCCTGTGGTTTATAAATATAGCATGAAACCCCACTGTGGTCTATAAATATAGCACTAAACCCCCAATTCTGTTAAGATTAACAGTACGGTGCAATTCATACACACTTCATGCGAATTTTAGTGGTTTTTTTTATTTTATTTTTAATATATTGACACAATTATCCCTCCATTAACTAAATTAAATGCTCATTCTATTATGGATTTATTTAAGTTTTATTTTTTATTTTTTATAATCTTATGGTTTTATATAGTTAATTTATTTAATAATTATTGTCTATAAAATATTATAAATAGAAGAGACGTGAAAATACTTTTTAAAAAATTCTCTTTATATCTAATCATATATTAATATAGCATTTAGTAAATAACTTGTAGTTAGAAATATTAAAAAAAATACAAATAAAAAATAAAAGAAATTGGAACCTACCCTGGACACTTCTCGTTTTAAAGAAAATCAACAACAACAAATTTCTTTTTGGTCAAGTCTTTGTATGTTTACAATAAGCAAGTTTTTTCAAAAAATTCACAGATTCTTTTTTAAAAAATGGTATATATATATTTTTTTAATTTTACTTGGAGATAAACCCTAGTTTGCGTTTAAGTGTTTTATGAAAGAACGCCAACAGGTCAGAAGTATATAATAGGTCACACGGGTTAAAAATTAACGCCATTAATTTTTTAAGAAAAAAAAGGGATATTGTGCTAAATTTATAAAATCACGAGGGGTTTGGCGCAATTTTCAAAGCACATGGGGGTTTCATGCCGATTTTCCAAATAACAAGGGGTTTGACACAATTTACCCTACTAAAAAGTTACTCTTCTTTTTATTGAAAAGTAATCTCTGTTACACATTAACAGGTAATTTTTTAATAAAAATATATAAGAGTGACTTTTCAATAACAACATAGATGCTTTTTTAAAAATGTCCATGAGTTGCACAGTGCACCTATGCATATTACACCCATTGTAACTGTTGTGACAGAATAGGATTATAGAGCATAAACAAGAAACGTAAAGAAGACAAGAGATTTACGTGGTTCACCAATAAATTGGTTACGTCCACGGGCAGAGAGGAGAACGGATTTTATTACTGATGTAGGTTTTTGATTACATATCTCAGAGAAGTGTGTGATTCAAGACATATCAACAAATCTCCACCTTGACTTGAATCTTCCTTGCAGATGCATCATTACAATGCCAGATGAAACAGACTCCTCCTTTCTGCCTCAGATTTGCCCTCCTTGGGCAACTAACAGCTTGTGACGTTTAGCAAGTCCAAACAATGTCGAAACTTGCTATGCGGGACTGGCTTGGTGAACATGTCAGCAGGATTATCAGCAGTACCTACTTTCATCACCTTGATTCTCTGCTCATTCCTCAGAAAATGATACCTCACATCAATATGCTTTGTCCTCTCATGATGGACCTGATCCTTGGTCAAACAGATTGCACTCAGACTGTCACAGAATACAATAACTTGATCATGATGTAGACCAAGATCACCTACAAGCCCTTTCAACCAAACTCCCTCTTTAGCAGCTTCTGTCAGTGCCATATACTCTGCTTCAGTTGTAGACAAAGTAACTGTAGACTGCAGAGTTGCCTTCCAACTAACAACAGAACCACAAAAAGTGAAAACATAACCAGTCATAGATCTTCTACTATCAACATCTCCAGCATAGTCAGAATCAGAATAACCAGTCACATAAATGTGAGCATCACCTCCATAAATGAGACCAACATCAGACGTACCTCTGAGATAACGAAAAATCCTCTTCACAGCTTGCCAATGCTCCTTTCCAGGTTGTCCCATGAACCTGCTGACAACACTAACAGCATGTGCAAGATCTGGTCTAGTGCAGACCATAGCATACATCAAACTCCCTACTGCATTAGAGTATGGGACTCGAGACATGTACACCTGCTCAGCTACAGATTTTGGTGCATGATCAGTGGATAAATGAATATTTGTAGCACTTGGAGTATCAATAGGCTTGGCGGTAGACATGCCAAATCTAGACAAAATCTTCTGAATGTAACTCTTCTGTGACAAGAAAAGCTTCTTCTTCTCTCTTTCCCTATATATCTCCATACCCAAAATTTTCTTGGCAGCACCCAAATCCTTCATATCGAACTCAGCACTGAGCAGATCCTTCAACTTCTGAATATCAGACTTGGACTTTGCAGCTATGAGCATATCATCCACATACAGGACAAGATAGATCATGGAACCATCATCAGCTTTGTTGTGATACACACAACAATCATACGTACTCCTGTTGTATCCCAACTGGATCATGTAACTGTCAAACCTCTTATACCACTGCCTTGGAGACTGCTTTAGCCCATATAAAGACCTACTCAACTTGCAAACATAATCTTCCTTCCCCGGAACCTGGAACCCCTCTGGCTGAGTCATGTAGATATCGTCTTCGAGCTTTCCATGTAGGAAAGCTGTCTTCACATCTAGTTGCTCAAGTTCTAAATCCTGATGTGCAACCATTGCTAGTAACACTCTGATGGAAGTGTGTCTGACCACTGGTGAGAATATCTCATTATAATCAACCCCCTCCTTCTGTGTGAACCCTCTTGCAACTAGCCGAGCTTTGTATCTCACACCCTCACCAGGTGTGGTTTCTTCCTTCTTCTTGAATATCCATTTGCAAGTAACAATCTTCCTCTCCTTAGGCCGTTTGACCAGCTCCCAAGTCTCATTCTTGGCAAGCGATTCCATCTCTTCTCTCATTGCAGTGAGCCATTGGGCCGACTCACTGCATGAAATAGCCTCTCTGTAGGTGAATGGTTCACCTGCAGATGGTTCTTCCTCTTCCACCTCGTCAGCGACTTGTAATGCATAAGTCACCATATCCTCAAAACCGTACCGCACAGGAGGCTTCACGCCTGTTCTCCTAGCTCTATCAACAGCTATGCTTGTCTGGCGAGCTTCTGGATGAACATCAGAACTTGTACTTTCAGCAGGAGTATGTTGATCTTCACCACCTTGGAGTTGTGATTTACTCTCATCGAGAGTGACTTGCAGCTCCACCTGTTTATCAACACTACTACAATTTTCTGTACAAACAGACTTCACAGTGGGGTTAAACATAGAATTCTCATCAAAAATCACATTCCTACTGAATATAACTCTATTCTCTGAAGGTGACCAGATTATATATCCCTTAACTCCATCCCCGAAACCAACGAATATACCCTTCTTAGCTCTTGGCTCTAATTTACCCTCACTAACATGATAGTAAACAGTACAACCAAAAACCTTCAACAAAGAATAATCTGCAGGTTTATTAGACCATACCTCATAAGGTGTCTGGCAATCAATGCCAGTGTGAGGACCACGGTTGATCAGATAGCACGCCGTGTTTACTGCTTCTGCCCAGAACTTTCTAGCCAAACCAGCATTCGAGACCATGCATCTTGCTCTCTCCAGCAATGTCTGATTCATGCGCTCTGCCACACCATTCTGCTGCGGTGTATGTCGAATAGTGTGGTGTCGAGCAATCCCTGCATCCTTGCAGAACTCATTGAACTCAGACGAACAGAACTCCAGGCCATTATCAGTTCGCAGTCTCTTGATCTTCTTCCCAGTCTGATTTTCTACCAACGCCTTCCACTGCTTGAATTTCTTGAAAGCTTCACTTTTGTGTTTCATCATAATTACCCAAGTCATCCTTGAGTAGTCGTCAATCATAGACACAAAATATCTGTGGCCTCCAATAGACTCAACACGTGACGGACCCCAACAATCCATATGAATGTAGTCAAGAGTCCCCTTGGTCTGATGAACTGCCTTCTTTGGGAACTTGCTGCGATGAAGCTTCCCAAATACACAATGTTCGCAGAATTCAAGACTCTGCACTTTATGCCCAGATAGAAGATCCCGCTTTGACAAAATCTGCATCCCTCTTTCTCCCATATGACCGAGCCTCATATGCCACAACCTGGTCATATCCATGGTCTGAACCTCAGATGATGCAACATCAGCAGAACCTGTCACAGTGGAACCTCGCAGATAATATAAGGTACCACGTTTCAAGCCTGTCAGAACCACCTTTGAACCTTGACAAACATACATAACTCCACCTTCACCTTTGAAACTGAAACCCTTGCTGTCAAGGAGACTCAATGATATCAGATTCTTCGTCATCTGTGGAACATGCCTGACTTCATCCAAGGTGCAGAATACCCCATCATGTGTCCGTATCCTGACTGAGCCAATCCCAACCACCTTGCAGGCAACACTGTTAGCCATGGTAACATTTCCTCCATCTATCTGCTCATAGGTCGAGAAGAACTCCCTGTTAGGACAAATATGGTATGATGCCCCAGAATCAAGAACCCACACATCATTACGATGTGACTGTTCAGCTGCAACCAAGGCCAGATCATCTTCAGAATTCGTATCAGTTTCTGCAACAGCTGCAGAACCGCCGACACCCTCTTTCTTCTCCTGCTTCCTCTTCTTCTTAGGACAATCATTCTTCCAGTGCCCTGGTTCTTTACAGTAATTGCAGATGTCATTGGGTTTAGGACCTTTTGAACCTTTCTGATTCGGCTTTCCAGTTTTCTTCCCAGATTTCTTTTGTCCCTTACCCGTGACATACAGCCCCGATGCCTGATTTTCTGTGGCCGAGCCAGTTGCCTGTTGACGATCTTCTCTGCTGTGGAGGGCAGATCGAAAATCTTCCAGAGACAGAGTATCTTTCCCAGTAATAAACGATTCAACAAAATTCTCATACGATTCAGGCAAAGATACTAATAGAATTAAAGCAGCGTCCTCATCTTCTACTTTAACATCAATATTACGCAAATCTAGTAAAATTTTATTTAATTTATCTAGATGATCCCGAAGGGGTGTACCTTCCTGCATGCGTAAACGGAACAGACGTTGCTTTAAAAGCAATTTATTGGTTAGAGACTTCGTCATGTAGAGACTCTCTAACTTCTTCCAGAGACCATCGGCAGTTTCCTGATCCGCAACCTCGATGATAACATCGTCAGACAGACATAGCATGATAGTCGAGTGGGCCTTTTCTTCTAGGGTATTCCACTCTTCTTCATCTGCATCCTCAGATTTAGGTTTTCCTGATAGCGGCGCCCACAAACCCTGCTGCTTCAGCAGAGATCGCATCTTGATTTGCCATAAGCCAAAACTATTTCTCCCGGTGAATTTGTCAACCTTTACGTTGAAAGCAGACATTCTCGATCGGCTCCAAAAAACCCTAATAGTGCGGAAAAAACCCTGATCGAAACGACCAGGCTCTTGATACCAGTTTGTTGTGACAGAATAGGATTATAGAGCATAAACAAGAAACGTAAAGAAGACAAGAGATTTACGTGGTTCACCAATAAATTGGTTACGTCCACGGGCAGAGAGGAGAACGGATTTTATTACTGATGTAGGTTTTTGATTACAGATCTCAGAGAAGTGTGTGATTCAAGACATATCAACAGTAACAATCTTCTATCACCTATTTTTCTTAATTATTATTATCCAACATACTAAACCCTCTCACTCCTTTTTTTTCTTCACTATTGTGACTCGTAACCTTAACTTCTCGACTATGGGTAGTGGAGCTCTATTTACACACAATTTTCGATTCTATTTTACACATAATCTATCTCCATCTCTATTTTCTTTCGACAGGATACTATCTACCCTACTTTACGCACAGTTTTCAATATACAATCAATCATCTATCACATACTTTTTATAATCATACCCTATTAAATTCTATAAAATCAACACTCCCAAACATACACAAAATTCTAATATATTTTATTTTATTTCAAAATGTTTTTATAAGATTCGAAATCCCTCAGATCCATAAACAAGCATGAAGAGGAGCATACTCCTATTTCCACGCCTCCACCACAAGGACAAACCTGAAGATTTTCAGTCCCCCATGTATAAGTTTACCCTTTATATATATTTTTTTTTAACATTAATAATCTATTTAATTTAGACACACCTTATTTTCTCTATAAGCTCCGTCCAGCTATTAATGAACGTGCTAGCTGCTAATTATATAATCAATGTCTATGTTAGATTTGGTACAATAATGTCTATGTTAGATTTTTATTGTCTTATTATTTGTACAAAACTCTGAAAACCCAATGTCAACAAAAATCATTTTCTTAATACTTTATTAGTAGGATACGGTATAATCTTAGCTCTTCGATTTCTTCTATAAATAGAGCACCATTCTTGATCTTTTGGCACAATTAGTGCACACATATACTAAATATAGACATTTTAAACGTTGAGAAAAGGAAAAGGAGAAAATGTCCACCATAATGCAGGTTGTGATGATAACAGTTGCGGTAATAGTCACAGCTGCAGGTGCATACGCTGATCAAGGAACCGCTACTTTTTATACACCTCCTTACCTTCGTGAGTACTTATTAAGTTTAATGCATGTATAAAATTAACATTAACTTTTTTTTTTTTTTTTTTGTAACACGGTATTGGTCCAATAACTGATTAATATAAAATTGCCTACGGAAATTGTTACTATAGCTACAAAATTTCCAACAAAAAATTTTGTAGTGGGGATTGCCTACGAAATTGCTTACAAAATATTCTAATTATATAGACATTTTCATTTTCTATCTACAAAGAAATTTGTCTACGGAATTGTCTTAGGCAAATTGCTTGTGGGTAAATTTTTGTAGGCAAATTACTTGTTGATTTTGTAGGCAAATTATGTGTAGGGTGAGGAATGAAAGTCTTTACATGATTAGAATCTTTTGTAGGCAAATCGTAGACAACATCATGTGAAAAAATTTTGTTGGAAAATTTCGTAGACACTTTTGTATTTTCCTGTAGTGATATAACTTAGGTCGTATTTAATTTTAGTCCTGATTATTATTATTTTTCAACTTTTCTAATTTTACTGTGTCCATTTTAGTCTTGAATTTTTCACTTATATTTTTCATTTTGGCCATTTTTAACATCAAAAGAACCATGCATAATTATAAAAGTAACAAAAGGACAAAAATTGAACATATATAACCTAAAATACATAATGATTTTTTTTATATTAACTTTCATTTATTATATTCTCATTTTGTAATTTTTTTTATGAAATCAATTAGCATCGGCATGCAATGGCAACAAAGATGACGGAGTCATGATCGCAGCAGCTAGCGCAGCGATCTGGGACAACAAGGGGGCATGTGGTAGAACTTATCAAGTTACATGCACCGGAGCCACCAATCAAGGCGATCATCAGCCTTGTACGGGCCAAAGCGTGGCGGTTAAAATAGTCGATTTTTGCCCTAATTGTGGCGGCACCATTGACCTCTCTCAAGAAGCCTTTGCTATTATTGCTAATCCTGATGCTGGGAAGATCGATATTCATTTTGATGAGTAAGTGATATATATAAATAAATACCACAAACAAAATATGTGAACTTGATCAACTCTTTTCGGTAGAGTATCACTGTTTCTAATATGTAGTGTTACTAAATCTAAGAAGATCAAGAACAACACATAAAAATTAAATAATTTTTAAGCATAATTAGATACTCCATATGTTTAACAGTGATACTACTGTACAGTAATATTTGAAAAGGAGAATTAACATGAACCTTAGTTCATGGTAGACATACTCATTAATATATTATATATATAAAATGTAATATATGACCATCGATGAACCATTATTATAATTTATTAATTTGCATTAGTTAGCCCCTATTTTTATATATACGTTTCAATTCCTTACTTTTTTTTTTTCAGGGTTTGAAATGCTTAGGAGGATTTAGCATTTAGGAAGCTTCGGCAGATGAAATGTTCTGAACATTTGAGAAGTTTGGGGTTGATGATGATGATTCTGAATAAATGAGCGGCATTTTCCTGAAGATTAAGTAATTTTGTTTCTCACTGTTGAGTATAATTTATATGGAGTATAGCCATTAATTAATTTGTTGTGTTTTTACGATATTAATATTACGTAATTAAGCTAGCTGTCTCTCATTTTTATCGTGTCCTTATCACTCATTTTATAGTTTTAATATGAAGTTATATAACTTCAAATCAAGTTATTACTAATTCTTGTTAAAACACGTACAGAGAAAGGATTTTGGGAATATTTTCTATCTCATTGAACAAGAAACTTTGGAATACATATATACAACTAACATACCGTGTGAATCCCTTGTCAAAAAAAAAAAAAAAAAAAACATACCGTGTGAATTCCTATAAATATGCTATTCTATAATGGACTACCATCATAAATTACAAAGATACGATCTGATAACTTAGAAAATGTATCACAACATAATCTCAAGAGATTTCGAATCCCCAACTTGTCGGATAGGAAGCGAAAATGTGATGCCCCCAAAGCTTTAGTAAACAAATCAACAACTTGATGCTCTGAAGAGATTTTACACGGTAATATCTCATTAGATTCAACTCTCTCACGAACGAAGTAGCAGTCCATTTCTATGTGCTTCATACGCTCATGAAAAACCGGGTTATCTGCAATATGCTCGCTATTTGGTTATCATAGAAAAGTGAAGTTGCTCCTTATTGATTTGCCTTGATATTCTTGAGCAGCCAGCGTAGCCATATAATTTCACTAACCATGGTCGCCATTGATCTATATTCCGCTTCAGCAGAAGATCATGAGACAACCGACTATTTTTTTAGTTCGTCAAGAAATTGGTGCTCCACCAAAAAATATGAAATAACCTGTACAAGATCGTCTTGTCATGGGACATCCTCCCCAATCAACGTTGCAATATGCTTCAAGCTGGAAATCATTGTTTGCTGGAAAACCAGCCCTTGTCCAGCAGTAGCCTTAAGAAATCGTAACACTCTCATAGCTGCGTCCATGTGCCTTCGACAAGGAGCTGTAATAAATTGGTTTAAGTAGTTTACTGCAAATTAGATGTTTGGCCTTGTGACTATCAAGTAGAGAAGACTTTCAATTAATCTTCTGTAACGAACAACATCAACATATGTACTGTCATCATCATTACTTAGCCGCAAATTTTGCTCCATGGGAAATTCACTCGGATGCCCGCCTTGCAAACCACTCTCTTCCAAAATATTAAGTGTTTACTTTCTTTGGTTTAAAAAAATACCATCTCTTGTACTAGCCACTTCTATCCCTAGAAAATACTTCAAGGGTCTCAAATCTTTGATGCCAAAGAGTCTGTACAAGTAATCTTTCACATGGAAAATTTTATTGTTGCCATTGACCGCTAATATGACGTCATCAACATATATGAGAGCTTCTACATATGTGTTTTCCTTCTCGAAAATAAACAACGAATGGTCCGCACGTGATTGTCAGAATCCAATGTTGATCAATGCCCCGGTGAATTTATGGTACTAATTTCTTGAGGCCTGACGAAGACCATAAAGTGATTTTCTTAGTCTGCACACACGGGTTTCTCCATCTTTTGCAAATCCTTGCGATATTTTATGTAAATATGTTCAACCAAATCTTCATGGAGAAACACATTGTTCACATCCAGTTGATGTATTACCCAATCTTTCTTGGTTGTTATAGCAAGTAAGCTTCTCATGGTAACAAGCTTCGTCACAGGTGCCAAGGTCTCATGGAAATCTATTCCTTCAATTTGTGTAAAACCTTTCGCCGCCAATCGCGCCTTGTAGCGTTCCACCTCTCCATTGGGCTTGTACTTTATTTTGTACACCCATTTTGAGTCAATGGCCTTCTTTCCGGGTGGGAGTGGTTCTAGAGTCCACGTACTATTTTCTTCTAACGCTTGAATCTATTTCTTCATTGCCTCACGCCACTGCTCATGTTTCACTGCCTGGTAAATATTTAGGTTCAGATATGATGGCCGCAAGAAAAAACTTATGAACATTAGAAAACTTATCATTAGAGACATAGTGAGACAAAGGATATACCTCAGAGATTACATGATTAGAAGTGGGCTGCGAATGGTCTATGGATGTAGGCATATCCATGATATAAGACTCAAGATGCTTGGGTTGTCTCCTTATACTATCACTCCTGCATAGGGCATTGTCCGTCTGCTGCAACGATTATGTTTCTGTTGAATTGGGCTCACTGTTGGTAAGACCCTCTTCGGAATTAACGGTACACGGTTGGCTTGAGTTCTCCTTTGTTGGATCATTGTTTGCATCATTTTGGTCATGCAAAAAACTATTGATATTGGCTTCAAATTATGCATACCCATCATTTTTACACTCATCTTGCCTCATTTTATTTATTTTTGCAAAACTGCTTTCATGTTCAGGAATTTTATATGGAAAAACATTCTCAATAAATTTTACGTCCCATGAAGTATATATTTCCCTTGTTTCCAAGTCATAAACTCGATACCCCTTTTGAGAGTAAGGATAATCAACAAAAATGCATCGTCGTCCTCTCGCTCCAAATTTATCTCTCCCTTTTCAATTATCCTTAGCATAGGCCAAACTCCCAAAAACACAAAGACTTGGATAAGACGATTCTTTTCCAAAAAATATTTCATATGGTGTTTTACCCTTCAGAATTTTGGAGGGCAAAGATTTATAATATAAGTCACAGTCAACATACACTCTCCCCAAAATTATATGGGTAAACCAGCCTCAAAGCATATAGCTCTTGCTACTTCCAACATATGCCTATGCTTTCTCTCCACCATCCAGTTTTGTTGTGGTGTGTCAGTGCATGAAGTTTCAAGGATAATCCAATGATCACTATAATAATCCAACATATATTTAAATTGAAATTCAACCCCATTATTAGTTTGAATCCTTTTAACGCCCTTTTCAAATTGGTTACACACCATATTACAGAACATGGTTACAAATGACTCACTTTAGACTTTTGTTTCATTAGAAAAACCCACACTCCTCTACTAAAATCATCAACTATGGGCAAAAAGTAGCGTGCACCAAAAAATGATGGAGTACGATAACTGTCCCAATTATCACAATAGATAAGCTCAAAACATGATGAAGTTTGTATACTACTACGAGGGAAAGGGAGTCTAGTAAGCTTTGCTCTTAAAAAAGAGTCGCAATGCTCATCATTATTTCCAATATTATTGCAAAAACCATTAATAAACTGTGATTTAAAATTTGAAGCAAGTCCAAGCCTCTTATGCCAAATCTTTGAATCAACAATCACCGACATTGTCATACATTCTATGGCTATTGGCTCCATGCAGTATAAAGATCATCGCAATGCCTACCCACTCCAATCAGTTTCCTCGAAGGTAAGTCATGTATTACAAAAATCTGAAAAGAACGTGAGCACACAATTTAAGTCCCTTGTTAATCTGCTAATAGAAAACAAATTACACTTAAAATTAGGAATATCAAAACACGATTCAACTTCAACCCATTTTGTAACTTCATATCACCAACATTTTTTACGGGTATGACTGCTTCATTTGCAATTTTAACAGGTATTTCAGTTCGATATGCTCAGTCGCCCCGGAATAAATTATCCAGGGCTTCAAGTTTTTTTTATCTTACCCCTATGTTGACATTGGAAGGGTTGTCATCGTGAGAAACCTATGGATCACCTATGTTCTTGCTTAAATTTCCGAGTTTGGAATATTGATCACTCGTCATGCTTGGTACTGGGCTGCTACTTGTAGCCATGTTGTTTGATGATCTAATTAGCAACTAAAAACATCCACTAGCCAAGTCAATCGATATGGACGAGCAGTTGTCCTCTTGACGAACAACTTTCCCATGACGAGCAACTGCTACACAACTGAGCCAAGTCAATCGATATGGACGAGCAGCTTCCCCATGACGAGCAACTGCTACACAACTGAGTCAAGTCAATCGATATGGATGAGCAGCTGTCCTCTTGACGAGCAGCTTTTCCATGACGAGCAGCTGGTACACAACTGAGCCAAGTCAATTGATATGGACGAGCAGTTGTCCTCCTGACAAGTAGCTACCCCATGACGAGCAGCTGCCCTATACAACTAACAACTATGCTACACAAATTACCAACATGACGAGCAGCCTTGTTAGGCGAACCACTCCAATAGGCGACAACTTCTGAAGATAAGCGAACAAGTTTTAGGCACTAATGCCCCGATTATATTTTAATCTAACTAAGCCAAGAGTGACGAATAGGTATGACGCAAAGGTGGTGTCTAAATCAGAAAGTAATGTGTCAATCCTGCTACCATATCACCCGGCGAACAACTTTTGAGCGAACAACTGCTCCATGAACAGTTGAAGAAAAGACCAAGATTGGGTAACAATAAAAATGCTATGGGCAAACAACTTTCATCCGCCGTACAAAGGTGACGCACAACTTAGAATGAAGAACTTCATATGAAAATCAACAAACTGAGCAAGAACGAACAACTCCAAGGACGACATAGACATTAAAGAAGACTTTGTAACTAAATTAAGACTTAGATAAGTTCAAACTCACAAATACTCCAATACACATGTGAGTACATTTATTTTCGCCCTTCGGCTTGCTCAACGAATCATCTCTCCTCCCACCGGCAAGTCCTCATTTTTCCTGACCTTTTGGATACCCTATGAGTTCATAACACTCATCAATAGTATGTTAAGGCTTCTGAAAGTGGCTGCATTTTTTTACTTCATGCCTGCTTTCCTTTTGTTCTTGGCGTCTCACTCATTGCATTTGAAAGACAGCTGCTTCAACATTTGTTTTTTCCATCGGCTGTGATCTGTTTCTGTCGCTCATCCTCAGAAACAATATGGAATGCTGCTCCCAACGAAATAATTAGTTTTGTGCTTAGAATTTGGGTCTTGACTGTTCCAAAACTTTCATCTAGGCCCATGAGGAACTTGTACATGTGTTCCTTTTCCCTCATGGCAATCAACTGTTTGGGAACATCACACTTGCAACCAGGGATGAGCGATATTGTCTCAAATTCATCCCATAGCCCCTTTAGTTTTGTGTAATACGTTGAAATTGATAACTTTTCTTGACGAGTAAGGGTTATTGCACGCTTCAGTTCTAAAGCCCTAGGTGCACTCTCACTTCCTAAATGCTCTTGCAAATCTTTCCATATTTTACGCGTTGTCTTGGTGTCTTTAACACTGTTGTTGATTTTTTTATCCTTAAAACTATGCAACCAACCTCTCATCATTGTATTGCACTGTTTCCATAGCATCAATTCCTACGTCCCTTCAGCCGGTACCGGAAGAGATCCATCAACAAAACTGAACTTGTTTTTGGCGTAGAGGGCATTACTCTTTTCATCAGCCCAGTCTACGTAATTACCATCACAAAAAGATTCGCTCATGAAAACCAAGTTTGGGTTGTCAGATCCAGATAAATAATATGGTGACATAACGTCTATCGTAGTTAATTTTGAATTGGATATCGTTTCGTCACCCTCTTTTGTCGATGAATCGAGGAACTAAGTGTATAAGATTTCAAAGAAAAGATTAATTATGCGGAAGATGGTCGATCGTTTTCCTGCTCTGGTGCCATGTTAAAACACGTAAAGATTTTGGGAATATTTTCTATCTTATTGAACAAGAAATTTTGGAATACATATATACAACTAACATACCGTGTGAATCCCTATAAATTTGCTATTCTATAATGGACTAAATATTTACCATCATAAATTACAAAGATATGATCGATCTGATAACTTAGGTAAATGTATCACAATATAATCTCAAATCTTTCAATTCGTAGTATTAGATTACAACGGGCGTTTTATACAAAAAAATCTTTAGATTTTATAATACACAATGGTGTAACATATATTATTAAACATTTTAATTAAATGATGTACATATGAAGGACTGGACAATTATGTACTGTGTATCCACACAATCTATTACTCCTTTCGTACAAGAAGACATTGCAGGATTGATTAATTTTTAGGTATTTTAGAATGAGAGTTGACTTTTAATATTTAGGTGAATAAAATAGTTTTTTTATGAGGGTGTATTATTCACTTTAAGTGAATAAAATAAATAAAAGATGTTTTTGTGTGTATTTATTAGTTGAATAAATTGTAATTTAGTGGCATTTGTATGAGATTAACAATAAACCGTAATTTAATTTGGAATGAAAGGAATACATGCCCTATTATACTAATAGGGAGTTCGTCTTACTTAAGTGTCGACCTGTGGTTGAGTTAGATGATGTGTCGTATTTTTATGAAGTTTGAAAATTTTATAGATGATGTGTTAGTATTCTATTGGTGTGTGTTTCAATATGTGGCATCCATGTGGCATCATAACGATGACTTTATTTAAAAAAATGCAAAGACATAGATTCAAACCTTACACCTCTTACATAATTTTTAGTGTTACTTATCAACTAGACTAATTTATAGGTTTTTGCATGTTTTGAATAACTATTTAACTTATGTCCATAAATGTTATTGAATAATCTATTATACCTCACTATATTGATAAATAAATTGATTAATTAAATTTTAATAATTCTAACTACGTGAAAATTAATATTTTAATTAAATTATTCAGATTTTCTTAAAACCAAAATCATTTTATTTAATCTTATCATATTAATAAGCATTAGACCTCGAGTTGCACGATGCACCTGAGTTGCACGGAAAACTTCATATTACTATAATAGGGAATAAGAGATATTCAACATACTTTAATATGTTTGTAAGGAAATATATTATATGCAAAAATAAACAATAATTAAAAAAAATTAACTTTACTTGAAGTATTTAATATATATATATATATATATATATACACACACACACACACACACTCACACTCACATATGTACCAGGTGCACTCACTCAACAGTTAAATTATTTACACTGAAAAGTGTAGGTTGATTACACTGAAAAATTTACATTGAAAACCGATTTTAGTGTAAACTTCTTAATGTAATCTAACCATACTTTTTAGTGTAATCAAATCATACTTTTAAGTATAAACAATCTCAATTGTTGAGTGAGTGCACTATGCACCAAGAGCATAAGAGTTACTTATATATATATATATATATATTTTAATAAGTCTCTTGTGCATTAGGTGCAATATACAATTCAAGTGTACTTTTAAAATGTTATGATTCTTCTTACGAAACATTTATCGTTGTTTACATTGAACAATTATGACAACCCTAATTGTTCAGTGTAAACAACTCTTATTATTCAGTATAAACAAATTGTCTAAAAATATATTTAAGTTGCACTTGGTGCACATAAGATCTTGATATATTTAAAAAGAAAAAAATTTATTTCAACCCGCGTATTACGCGGGGTTATGTTCTAGTGTTGTTAATTTAAGAGGTACGTATTTACCCAAGAATGGTTTAACATAAATTTATTTGGCTATTAACAATTTTGTAACTTGCAATTCTAGAATTACACGATCGAATATCCCTTACCTCTACACCTTGTAAGCAAATTAAAATATTTCGTGATAATTTATGTGTCACATATGTAAATTAATTAATGCAATTGATTATCGCATATCGTTCATTTAAAGTAGCGAGAGCATCAACACTAACTAATTAAACATAAATTACAAAATATATGTGCTTATTTTGGTTTTTTAGTTAGCAATAATTAGGTTATGTTCATTTTTGGTTTTAAGTGTTTTTTTAATTCATGGGGTTTTTAAAATTTGTGTTCTTTTTTGGTTTTGAGTAGGGTATGTTTAATTAACTTTATTATGTGAAAGTAAAAGAGTGTTGTATATGTTATTTACGGAAATGATCACATGCCCACCGGTGGGCACAAATTGATATACCCACCGCAAATGTGATAATGACACATAAGCAGATAAAATATATCAATTAAAATTATAGTGGACAAACTGCTTATGTGTCGTTATCACATTCGCGTTGGATATATTAATTTATGTCAACTAGTGGGCATATGATCATTTCCGAGATTATTTATAGGGTTATAGGATTATGATTTCAAAAACCTAATTTTAAACTCAAACTAAAATGTATTTTAGATTACAAAATTCAAATTCGAATTTTCAAAATCCATATTAAAATGGATATTAGATTCCAAAATTCTTTATATGCATGGTTGGATTATATATATTGAGTCGACCATATAATTTGATTCTAAAGTCATGTAATATACACCTGAATATGATACAATCTTCGACACACACACACACAAGAGAAATTAATGAAAACTTTGAGAAAATTCAATAATTAATATGCAATATATAGAAATAATGGAAATGATATCACATGTCCATTGGTGACACAAGTTATATACCCAATATTGTAAATGTGATAATGACACATAAACATAATGCTCACTACTATTTTTAAATGATTGATTATGTTTGTTTATGTGTCATTAACATATTCACGATGAACATATAAGTTTGTACCTACTAATGGACATTTGATCTTTATTATAGAAGTAATACACAGAAAGTTGGTATGTTTGATTTGGGATTAAAATATTGGAATTGAAATTTTAAAATTAAATGCAGTTCTATTTTGAAATTTTTGAAATTTCGTATTTAAAATCCCTACGTCAACTCCTATAATTACCTATAAATTCTATATATACTATTCTTTCTATTCCCTATTAATTTTCTATAGTGATCCTTTAGTACTACAGCTATAACTCATAATTTTGGTATAATTTTTCAAATAATTAAAAATAAAGAAGATGATAATCCCCTATTATACTAATAGGGAGTTTACATTGCTGACGTGTCATCTTTTGGTTGATTTCGCTTACGTGTCGTCTTTCGATTGATTTCGCTTATGTGTCTATACCTATGTCCATGTGTCAAGTTTGTATTGGATTCTTATACATCTTATGTGGTCTTTTAATTAATGGTCTAATTAAGAAAAAAAAAAAAGCACCTATTTAGGATTTGAACCTTGCACCTCATGAGTAACATTAAAGACGTTTTACCAATTAAGCCATATTATGAATCTATATAAAAAATTAAATGCCTATTATATAAAGATGTTTTACCAATCAAGTCATATTATGAAGCTTTAAAAAAAAAAATTAATTGTCTATTATATTAACTTGAGTCTATAATACATTATAATTTTTTTTGTGATTGTACTAATTTATGTTTTATCCAAACCATATTTGAGGATATCTTATATTTAGAAAATTTTAATTTGATAGTAATTTAAACAAGTAAATGATAAAAATTCTAACTAAGTGAAATTTAAACATTTATTTTACTTATTTTATTGTTTCATTAGATTTGAGAAAGTCATAACTTTTGAAAATACTCATATATACTAATAGATAATTTATACTGCATATGTACCGAAATTTTATAAGTTTTGATGATGTGTCGTAATTTGAAAGATAGGGTCATCCCCATGTACTTAATAGAGTTTATACTATCAAAGCAACAATTTTTTGTGAGTTTTGATGCTACGCCATTAAATGGGAAGATTGAGTTATATGTGAGATTATGTGTCAAGTTTGCAGAGGGTTCGGTATATTAGAATGATGATGTGTTAATGTATAATTAGACCATAAAATCTCTTATGAACAAGTTTCATAATATAAAATTTATATTATTACACGTACTTATTGATACCATTACATAGATTCAATGATACCATTAAACTTATAACTCTAATCACAATATAAAATAGTATGATATCAATGCATGCATCTAATGGTATCAGTGGTTGCATGTAATGGTATTCGTTTTATATTATGAACAAGTTTCATGAGAGACATACTCTAATTATTCTCCTATATAGTTGTATTAATAGATTGAGTAAAGTAAAATTATAAAAAAAAATCAATAGTTGATTAAATAAATAAATATAATATGTAGTTTTAATACATTTATTTAATAATTATAGAGTAGGTTTTATAGAAAATAGTTCATGATAAATTTATCATGAAATTATTTTAAAGTATCAAAAATCTCATTAGAAATATTAAAAGTTGGGGTAAAGCTTAATCAACAACAATTACAATATAATACCGTTCACCCTGATTTTTTATACTCTTGATGAGATTTTTGATACTTCTGATCAAATATTTTATATTTTAAAATAATTTTATGGTAAGTTTATCATGAACAATTTACATATAAAACTTTGTCATAATTATTATATTACTATTTGATAAAAATATTAATTTATATATATACAATATAATTTATTATGTTGTGAAATTGAATATAACGAAAATTCCGCGTAATACGCGGGGTCTCATCTAGTTCGTATATAAGAAGAAGAAATGGAAGAAGGTTAGAAAGAGAGAATTGATCATGAGAGGAAGAACATGTGTGGGAGATGGGAATATTTTTCTCCTTATCTTCATTTCCTCTAAATTGCCCTATTTAATTCTTACAAAATTAAATAAACTTTGGGCTCCGTACATGAGTTCAGAGTTAATTAAAATGAAATGGGTCAAGCCCAACATATCTTATTATAATATATTTCCAAACCTCTCCAAGGTGATGTGTCAACACCACCTTATTCTAAGGATGAGGTGTCATGTCTCAAATCTCTCCATTTCGAAATATTGCGCTCTCATTAAAAGTTGGTTTAAGTTTTGATCTCAACCATTCATTTTATATCATTACATCTAAACCGTATATTTATTTATTTAGGGTTAAAATAATTATTCATTATCACTTCCTTTCTCTCTCACACGGCTCAGCGTCGCTGCCGCTGCTCCATTCTTCCGCCGCTGCAAGCGGCTCTCCTCACCGCTCATCGCCGCCTTCTCTAACTTGCATCTGTCCTGTTTTGTTGTATATCTGCTTGCAATTTTGTTTATCAAGGTGAGATGAGTTGGATTACTATCGAGTTCATATCTATTTAATTTATGTTGCAACTGATTCGTATAAGATTTTCGCGATTCGTGAGTGGAGAATTTGTTCAAGCTTCTCAAATTCTAAGTTCAATAGTGTGCTACAGTTGAATACATGTATATGAAAGCATAAATTATTTTGATTGTGGTAGATGAGTATGGAAGCTCAGAGGCCTCATCTTTTCGCCGTCCGCCGCCGCTCTCCGCCGCCCTTCCGCCTCATCTTCTCGCCGCCCCTATTACACCGCCATCATCGTCGCCCCTATTGAACCGCCGTCACTGTCGTCCTATTGAACTGCCATCGTCGCCGCCCCAATTTTAGCCGCCATTATCACCGCCGCCCATATTGTAGCCGCCCTTATGCCGCCTCAATTTTGTGTCCAAACTCTACGCCTTGCAAATAGGTATTGTCTCTCATCATTTTCTTTTTCTTTCTGTCTTTTTTATTAGTTCTTCTCCCTAAGACATATGATTATTTTCTAAGATATGTGCTTCATTCTGATTTTTTTTTTATTGCTGTGAGAAGAGGGACTGTGATGAGAAGCTTGAAAAGACGAATATAAGTGTAAAAAACTGAAGAAAGCAGTGCTGGCTTATAGTATTAGTGGTGGTTTAGACACCTCTGTAGTTGTACCTTGGCTTAGGTTTGTCCCTTCATACTCATCTCCATTTTCTCTTCTTCAATATAAATATGAGTACCGTGTTTGGTGAAATCATGCGATGTGATAATCCTTTTTTTTTTTCATATTGAATCCACTTAACTGTGTTGTTATTCCAGTCCTCACATTTGAGTGTTGAGGCATAAATCATAGAATTGAGGACATTGTTCCCTTCTATGAATATATGCAGTCGATTATAGTGTTTTATCTTTGTTTACTATTTTGTTCATTGCAGGGAGAATTATGGCTGCGAGGTGCAATCTGCTATCATTTTCAGTAATCATTCGTATTTGTTTGGGGCCTCTTAAATTGCTGAGAAATTAGTTCAGGTTGCCCTAATTTTTGGTTGTAACAGGGGAAATCTCTCCATTAATGCCCAACAGTTGTCGTTATCAATGACAGCGTTTTGAAACACTGGCAAATCTGAAACATCCGCAGGTCTTTCTGCTTTAATCACCGATAATTTCGGCGTTTCTGCGGTCAAGGAAACAGGTAAACACTAGCTGCTGTTAATGCCAATTTAAACTCTCTCTTCTGCCGATTGTTTCATTTTTCTCCATTATCTGCAGGCAATATATTGCAGTTTATCACATATATGAAATCTTTGTTCATCTCTACGTATTAATCTACCCCACCGATCTTGGTTAAATTAATTAAGTTTCATTTTCATTTTCAGTAGTATTGTTTTTCTCTTTGGCGATATCCATTCTCAATCCCGATCGTCCTCCACCGACTGGTATGAAATTGTCTTCTTCTTCCTTCTATAATATTTTATTTTTCAAAGTCGAAATCCACATGTTTGTTTTTTTAATGCTTTCGCTGCACTAATCTTTTGCAATATAGGAATGGACCAAATGGTAAAGTTTTGATTTTGGTTGTGATTGGTTTATAGATTCATTCCTAATGGTGTTTTTCATGTGCTTAGCCAGATGAAACCTTGATATTCTGCAGTCCTAATTTGGCAGACAACAATATTGAACTTTCTGCTAGGAATAGATAATTGCTTATATGCATAAATTTTGTTCTTTATTTTTCTTTTATCAAGAATACTTTATTTAATTGCAACAAACAAGGGTAATAGAGTCACCCCACAATACAAGAGACTAATGTTTCAAATTTTTAAAGTTTACAAACGAATAGAACTCCATTAGGAATGTTTCAAAGTTTACAATACAAGATTATGATCAGTAATAGCCAGGGAGCCCAGATGTTCTGGAGAATTCTTCTTTGTCAACAATAATGGAAGAACTTAGATTCAAACAGTAAATGTAGTTTGTTTTCTTCTGGAGGTGTATCTGGTAGTTGGAGGAGTTTTACAAGTCAATTTGTCAATGATGAATATGGGCATGCTAACAATTTTCCTAAAACATTCAGGATATGTAATAGATGCATGTTTGTGATTTATTATGAGACATTATTGTGAACTACGACTGAAGACAGAATATGATTTTTTTGGGGGTGGGGTGGGGGGGTAAGCTGCATTGGACCCAGTTCAGGAAGTAGATAGCGTTGAGGACAGAGTTCCATAAAATTGTATGACTTTTGTTTTGTTTGCCCCAAATGTCTTATTCCTGAGCTTTGCACCCATGCAGACACATGGAATGTACAGAAAGACTCATTCACTGAAGAGCAACTCGAGGTCTAGCTTTATGAAAGAAAAAAATTCTATTTTTACGCTAAATAATAGATGATGGAAATGAGAATCTAATTGAAATATTTATCATGGATTCTTGCAGGTTCTGGCCGATACCTCTTCTTCATCTTCATACTTTGCTTGATTACAATTCTTTGCCACAGCTCATCTTTGTAATGACAATAGAAATAAAAAAATATTATTTGTATTCTATGTGTAGTGATATAATGACTATGTTGGTAATATATATTCTTACGATTTTCGAGTTATATTTATTTACATTTTTGGTCATCACTGAGTCCTATCACACTCCTATCTTGAACATAATCTTGCATGCAAAGTCTTTCTAGACTATAGAATTTATCAGATCATCAGATGGTGAAGTTGAAAGAGGGCGATGTTGATGCAGCATCCGAATATATTTTAATCATTAGAAAAAAAATTACTATCTATATCCCAATTTTGTTTACCTTTTGACTTTTGTTGACTTTAATGTGAGATTTAATTTTTAGTATTTAAATGGATAAAATGGTTAAATGTATGGGAGGGAGTATAATTTATCAAATATATTATTTCTTTGTTTGCAATATACATTGTATATGTTAAATGTATATGGGAAGGAATTTGAATTAAAAAAAAATAGGACATTAAGTTTTCTAACAAACAATTTAAGTACTATTACTTTTACAAGTATCTTACTCTGACATACAATGAATCTGAATATATTTTAATCATTAGAAACAAAATATTTTGATATAAAATAAAAATTTCTTTTAAACCTTAAATTAATGCAAATAGATATATTTTTTTTCCACAGTTCAATGATTTTCTCATTTAATTATTTTTGTAAAATATTTATATATGCTAATTTTCTAAGAGGATATTGAAATATTTTGTAAAAAATATTGTCACATAAAAGATGGCAAAATTCTCAAAGAATCTTGTCATCCAATACCATATCTTACCTGTATAATAGATTGTAACATTTAATTTTATTTTTTTTTAAATTTTACTATCCAAAAGATATTGTTACTGAAATAACATATTATTCCCAAAAATCTTGCCATGAAATGCAATATCTTACCATGTATAATACAATAATAGATATCTTTGGAAATTATATGAGTATGTGAAATGTGAGGGAATTCGAATTAAAAAAAAAAAGCATTAAGTTTCTTTATTAAACATTACATTAATGCAAACATATTTTTTACTCACAATTGAATGATTTTCTTTCTTAGATATTTTTGGAATTTATTTTTTCTAAATATTAATGGATGTGGATTTTGTCGTATGTCATTGAAAATTTTCGCAAAAGATATTGTCATCTAAACTTCTAAAAATTCTTGCCATCCAATATAATATCTTATCATGAATAATAGATTGTACCATAAATTTTGTTATTTTTGGAAAAAAAAATTAATACCCAAATAGACTTTTAAACTCTAAAATATAGATACGTTTTTCTATACTAGGATTTTTTTTAAAAAAATAAAATCTTTACTAATTTCAATCTTTAAAAATATAAAATTCTCCAAAGATATGTGTATGTCTAATGTTTAGGCGAGATTTCGGATTCAGTTTATAACTAGGATTTTGATTTTTTTTTTAAGAATTTCAATTTTATTTATTTATTAATATATGTATATATACATTTTTTTCAAAATATTTTTATATGTTAAATGTATGGGAGGGAATTCGAATTTAAAAAGAAAAGGATATTAAGTTTCTTAACTAACAATTTAATTACTATTACTTTTTAAAGTATCTTATTCTAACATACAATGAATCTGAATATATTTTAATCATTAAAAACTATAATAAGGAATTTTCTTTTAAACATTAATTTAATGCAAACAAATATTTTTTCCACAGTTCAACGATTTTCTTATTTATATATTTTTTGAATTTATTTATGCAAAATATTTATAGATGATATTGAAATATTTTGCAAAAGATATTGTCACGTAAAATATGACAAGATTCCTAAAGAATCTAGCCATCTAATACCATATCTTACCATGGATAATAGATCGTAACATATATTTTTTTTGGACAAAAGTTTACTATCCAAAAGATATCGTCACTGAAATAGCATATTATTCTAAAAAAAATTTGTCATGAAATGCAATATCTTACCACATATAATACAATAATAGATATATATTTTTTGCAAAATATTTATATATGTTAATTTTCTAGGAGGATATTGAAATATTTTGCAAAAGATATTGTCACGTAAAAGAAGAATTTTGTCATCCAATACCATATCTTACCATTGAAATATTTTGAAAAATATATTGTCACCGAAATAGTGTATGAAACCAAAAAAATATTGCCACCAAATATAATTTTTTGCCTTCAATAATAGATTGTAATACAAAAATTTACATTTGGATAAAATTATGCGGCCAAAATAAACTATTAAACTGCAAAATACAGATATTCTTTTCTAAACTAAGATTTTGATTTTTTCTTATACATTTTTTAACATTCCATTATTAAAAGAGTATTGTAATTTATAAATAATATTTATGTAAAATATGGAATATTATTTTAAACATTATATTAATGCAAGCAAGTTTTTTTCACGGTTGAACGATTCCCCTTCTAAAATATTTTTGGAAGTTATTTTTGCAAAATATTGATAGATGTGAAATTTGTAGGAGGGAATTGAAATATTTCAGAAAAGATATTGTCACCGAAATTATGCATGATACCAAAAAATCTTGCTACCAAATATAATATCTTGCCTTCAATAGTAGATTGTAATACAAAAGTTTGTTTTTGAATAAAATTATGCCGCTAAAATAGACAATTAAACTGTAGAGTAGTTCAAGTGTGCACTTGAGTGCATGGTATGCACTTGAATTTTGAGAAAAATATCCCAAGCAGAAATCAACAATATCCCAAGAAATAATCGATAATACCCCAAGAAGGTATCAGTAATACCCCAAGAAGACATCAATAATAACCCAATTGCAAAAAAATAAAATAAAAAATACACACACAGTTCAGTGTGTGTTTTGAAAAAATCAAAATTGATGCCAAAATTGAGCTTAAAATCCATGCTATGCACTTGAAAGCATACTAAAATTTGCGTAAACTGTAAAGTACATATATTCTTTTATAGACTAGAATTTTAATTTTTCTTTTATATTGTGTTAACATACAAATATTAAATTAGTATTGTAAATGATAAATAAGTATAACACAGTTATATGTCATATAATTAATATGTATATATATATATATATATATATTAATATGTGGAATAAGGTTTTTATGGATACAAAACTATAGTGTTGGCCAAAAAGAAAAAAAAAATTAAGTTTCTTTACTCAATTTAAGTATTATAACTTTAAAAAGTATCTTACTCTAAAATACAAAAAATCTGAATATATTTTAATCAATGAAAACATAATATTTACATATAATATGGAATATTATTTTAAATATTAAATTAATGCAAGCAAATTTTTTTTTAAGGTTAAATGATTTCTTTTCTTAGATATTTTTTAAATTTATTTTTGTAAAATATTGATAGATGTGAAATTTGTAGCAAGAAATTGAAATATTTCGGAAAATATATTGTCACCGAGATAACATATGATTCTAAAAAAGTATTGACACCAAATATAATATATACCATCAATAATAGATTGCAACACTTTTTTTTTTTTTTGATAATATTCTACCTGCAAAATAGAATTTGAAATTATAAAATACAAATATTGTTTTGTGAGTAGGATTTCAATTTTTTTAACAATTTCGATTTTTTTTTTTTTTTTGCAAAATATATGTACACGTGAAATGTCTAGGAGGAAAATTGAATTAAAAAAAAGACTAAAATTGACGTCTAAACGTCAAATTTTATTGTTGAATTGTGTATTGTAAATACCAACACATTAATCAATCATTCTTACACAAACATCTACACAATATTTCATTTTAATTATGATTTTTTTTGTCAAATGTTATCATTAAATCTGAAATGTATGATTCCATCGTTAGAGATAAACTTTTGCATTCGATTGTTATTGTATCTTCATATCATGAGGGAAATTGGGCATGCAAGTATACAACAACTGTAAATTAAAATAATATAGTGTTATAGTAATTTGAAATTAAATGTGTGAATTAGTTAGTAATTTTTAATTTTTCTATTTATTCATATTTAATACTCCACCCGTCCCAATTTTGACTACTCATTTAAAATGACACAATTTTTAAGAAAGATATTATTTATTAATATTTTTTTAGTATAAAGTAGTTTTTTAGGAATTTTTCATTAATATTTTTTAGTATAATTGTTTATTAATATTTTTGAGTTTAAAGTAGCTTTCTAGAAAATGGGTAACCAAAAAAAATTACTTCCTTTTTGGGGCTTTTGGGTAAACAAAATTGGGACGGGGGAGTATTTTTTATTGTTTATTGAGTTATAATTACAATCTTAATATTATATTAAATTACAAATATTTTTAAAAAAATTAATATTTATAATTTAAAATAATAATAATAATTTTTTTTTCAGTCCGCGAAATTCGCGGGGGTACATACTAGTTAAAATTAATTTGCAAAATATAAATGACCCAACTCCAAATGTCTTCACTTATTTGAGTATCATCTCTTTCTCCATAATACATGATCATGACAATACTTCCCTATTTTTAGATCCTTGTCCGCGAGGATCTAAGATGACAATCCTTCCAATTCCCAATTTGCCGGTATCCACTACTTCAGTAAGCAAATATACCTTAAGTTTTGATAATTGTGAACTTCAACAAATTAACCTTTAGTTCTCCAACAGGAACAATTCCATCATTACCCATATTCACCTTAGTAGAGATCTTTCTGATGCTTTCTTCTTGATTAAACAAGAAATCTTAAATGAACAATTCTTCACGGATAGGAGTAAAGCTTGCAGCATGTTCTACCATTTGATATCCAAATTGCACTAGACCATATACAAAGTTGCTCACTGAATTAACACTTGCTCGTAACTTAACCACTCTAAATCATTCAAATGGACCTTCTCAAAATACCTTCCATTAAATACTTCCATTTCTCTACAAATTATTTTTTCCAAGTCAGCCTTTGTGGCTCCATCCAGCAACATGTCCCTGGTGAATTTCAGGATTGCAGCAGCAATTTTACCCAAACCACTTTCTCAACTTAAAAAATAGTAATTTCAAAAATCAAGCAAACTTTATAACTTGGAGCAACACTTTTCAAAAACTCACTTCTAGAGTAAACTATCACCCTCGTAGGATCCTCGAATACCAATTCCAATAACTTATTTGTTGGAAAAAATTAGAATTAATTTAAGGTGTGTGTAGACGAAGATGACTATGCAAGACACGGACTTAACATGAAAGTCGAGGCACGAGTTAAACTCGCTCTCCGTAAGACGATATTGCTCCGTACCCAGGTGCAATACGGTTCCATGACAATCGCCCCCAAGATACAACGACTTTAGAGCCTTCCGCCCGCTGCACTACGTAACAGAAGCTATCGGCGAACGGACTCGGGTATCCGGAACTTTCTTGACACGACTCTAATGCATAACTACAACTCTAGTATGCATATGCACTTAATAGAATTTATATGAAATCGATTTGACTTAAACACTTTAGTTCGAAGTTGATCAAATGAAAAATGTGGGGGGGGGGGGGGGGGGGGGGTCTATTTATAGATTTACAAGGGTCGTTAGGTAATAGTTGTGACTCTTCACTATAATCCTTATTCTCCAAAAGTCATAACTCTTGGAAATAATTCACTATTCACCAAAAGGTATATCTCTTAAAGACATAACCTTTGGATTAGTTTTTAAAGACACGACACTTCATGTCTATAAGTCACAATCCTTCACTATTACCTTTATAAATACATTCATTAATGTATTTATCCACATATTAAATGACATTAATTTCTCATTTACCCGAAAATTGGTTTTGAGAAATCGAACTAACCAAATCCATTTACACAAAACGGATAATTAAATTGTCACTTAATATTTAATCAAATATGGTCAAAAACCATATTTTCCAACAATTCTTTGGCTATTGTCTCTTCGATCGGCGCCTTCACGCAAAGAAACAACATCTCAACGTGTCGTTTCTCTTCTCACTCAATCCTGAACCATGGCATCCATTCGAGAAGGACGAAGCACATCATCCTACCCCCGCCCTTGAGTCGCGTTTGGACGGTGGTTCCAGTAACCAATAGTCGCCTCAATTTTGTTGACATCAAATAACGGTCAGCCAATGTTAGAAGCGGATCCGCCGCCACGACGGCTACTCCGCCCGTGTCACCGGCACCACGCATCAACGCTGCGTTTCTATTTTAATACAAGCCAGCGTCCGAATCCGCTTAAATATTAAGTGACAATTTAATTATCCGTTTTGCGTAAATGGATTTGGTTGGTTCGATTTCTCAAAACCAATTTTCGGGTGATGAGAAATTAATGTCATTTAATATGTGGATAAATACATTAATGAATTTATTTATAAAGGTAATAGTGAAGGATTGTGACTTATAGACATGAAGTGTCGTGTCTTTTAAAACTATTCCAAAAGTTATGTCTTTAAGAGATATACCTTTTGGTGAATAGTGAATTATTTTCAAGAGTTATGACTTTTGGAGAATAAGAGTTATAGTGAAGAGTCGCAACTATTATCTAACGACCCTTGGAAATCTATAAATAGACCCCCCACATTTGTCATTTGATTCACTTCGAACTAAAGTGTTTTAAGTCATTCAGAAATCGATTTCATATAAATTCTATTAAGTGCATATGCATACTAGAGTTGTAGTTATGCATTGAAGTCGTGTCAAGAAAGTTCCGGATACCCGAGTCCGTTCGCCGATAGCTTCTGTTACGTAGTGCAGCGGGCGGAAGGCTCTAAAGTCGTTGTATCTCGGGGGCGATTGCCATGGAACCGTATTGCACCTGGGTACGGAGCAATATCGTCTTACGGAGAGCGAGTTTAACTCGTGCCTCGACTTTCATGTTAAGTCCGTGTCTTGCATAGTCATCTTCGTCTACACACACCTTAAATTAATTCTAATTTTTTCCAACAATATTAACAATCAAGATAGGAATCAACCAACCAAAAACATAATGAAATAGTAACCACTCAATTAAAACAATGACTCTAACTTTTGTGGACTGTAGAATCTCCCTACCACTGCAAGAAAGTACCACCACTCGACTCGATTATACACACTAGGAACTAACTGCATGTGGCTTATTAACAACTTACCTCGAGTTTGTGAGGGTAGAAGTTAAATGATACATAACTTCAGGATCCCAAACTAGTTATTTCACCATCAAGAATCTTCTTCACTAGAATATATAACAAAAGAATTTATTCATCTGGTTTACGCTGAGATGCTTCAATGCCCCCATGCAATATAGCAGCTCTGTCAATATACGTGTCATATTCGATTAACTCACCGGTGGAAGCTATGTAACCAGAATAATCATACCTTGGAGTCAACCAAAAAATGCATCCAAAACCTTTTACCACAACCTTTGTACAATGATTCTCAGTATTTTCAACAATAGAGCTCATTGTTTCAGCCTTAATATTTTATGTCTTAACAAATTTAACATTTGGACCACGCATTGCAACTATAGTTGCAGGAGAAATAAGATGATCTTCTTTCCAATATTTATGCTTATCAAGCATCGTCTGTACAATACTAGTCAAAGTAAAGGTATTTATCTCATGTCTTTTACTCTGTTTCATCAAACTATTTTTATAGAGTTTAGTTCCCAATTGAGAACCAACCTCAACTTCACAATCTAAGATGAACCCCAACAAATCAGTGTAGTTTTTATCGGTGTTAGAATTCTCAATGAATATTTGCAGCAACTCCTTGAATTCCTCTTTAACAATTAAAAGCCTACTTTCAAGCTTAACAACAGAAGCTTTAACTACAACAATAAGTGAAACAATCAAATGAATCTGGCCATATTTTACTTTGTGAACCTCTAAACAATTATTCAAAAGGAATGCATCATATTCACTCCAATAAGCATTTTTAACCTTGGTGCTTTGATGGGAACTCAAATTCTTGACATTTTCCAAGCACATATCTCTAACATGTTAGGAATACGTAAAGCCATCACAGGGGATCGATAGAGAAAACACCCACTCGTCTCAAGGAGATTGTAATCTATACTTATATAATAACAAAATCTTCTACTAATTTTAGTAACTTTTGTTGGCAGCTTAAGATCTCATTACTAATTTTGTAACCCGTGATCTAAAAACCTATTGATTTATTACACAATAGAAAACGCTCAACCTTTCAATTTCTCATCTTCCAAATTTTAATAACCAAATACAAAATTAATTATTCATTAAAATCAATGACCATTCAAAGTCTCACTATCCATCTTCCTCACTAAATATCAAGAATTATAACTATTTTACGCTAATTACAAAAATTTAGGAATTACCCTTAAATACAACTATACTCTGTCTCTCAATAATGTTCGGTATTATGCATGCCATAAACCCAATGACAAGATTTGCAGTGGAGAAATTGATGCATTCTCATGCTAAAAATCCTTTACATACTTTTGATCATCTATATTTTGAAGTCCTATGACACTCTTATGGAGGTTGATCAAATTTATAAATCCATCAAAGGTTACTTGAAATTTAAAACTCTTCGTACCAAGTGAAGCTTCCAAATCAAACTGAAGTGAATAGCCTGGGACGTTTTCTTCATAATCTAAAGGTATGTATCATTTTGTAGTGCCTCATATTCATGTAAAAGAGATGCAACATTTCCTGTAACAAACTGAAACGAAAATATAAGTAATTTCATGTACCAATCTAAAAATCTCAGCAAATTTATTCTACAATTTTGTGTAATGGTAATCTTAAATTTAAAAACATTAAGTGTGCTATTCCTATTTTTTTATAGCAACAAATTATTTGGTGCTTAGGTTTGACTAAGAAAATATTTTACTCAATTTATGCGAGGTGCTTATGTTTGTTTAAGAAAACATGTTGCTTAAGTTTGATTTACATGTTCACCCTTCCATGAAAAAATCAAATATAAGGCTTAAGCTACTCATAACATATCAAAATCAAGGTGAATTTCTTCTTACATGAGAGCAAGGAAGTTCCATCTAATTTAAAGATCATAAACTAATAAACACAGAAGCATAAATCATAATATGGAAGAACCATTAGATTTTGAAACAAATCATATTGTAGTGTAATTATCATCTAAGGAGAGAGGTTATGTGCTTTGACAAACTTTAAATTAAGGCATAACAAGATACTGCAATGCAAATTTCGAAGCATCGCTATATAATATGCATATCAATTTGTCAACAAAAACACAATTTAAGTTAGAAAAATGAAAGATGACGAAGATAACAGGAAACCGATGATCGGATTTTAAATTCCAATTTGACCATACGAAGTTGGCATATGTGCTTGATAGAGAATAGAGGCAGAAGAAAAGGCAGAGAAAATAATGAAACAAAAATTAAATCCAAAATCTTCAAGCAAGAATAAAATATTGCAGAATTGAAATCATCTAGCAGAGTGAAAGGAACCACATTTTATAGAAATGAAAAATTCCAAATATATTGAAGATTAGTGAAGAATGAATTACAGAAAATTCATTCCACCTTTGTCCTTCTCTTTATTGCATCGCGTGCTGTTCGTGGAGCTCCTAAAAAATCCGGCATTCGAGATCCATCAATCGCAATAGCCATTCAAAAGCGATGTACGCCTCTGTGTCAAACATCACTACTGAGTCGCCGCAAAAGAGGGCTAAAAAATTTGAAAAATGGAAAAAAGCATAGGGTTTTGATTCATGGCCTTGAGACAAAGCTACATCATCAGCTTTTGAGATCGATTTGGGATGAATTAGTAATGAACTTGCTGATGATGCGGCGGTCGCTAGGGATTTGCAGAGATTGATGGAAGGAAGATTGAATTATTTTTTCTTTTTATGTTATTGTTATTAAACACTTTTTAAATTTTTTTTTATGCTTTTTAAAAAAAATAGTTAGATATCTTTTTAAATCCAAATAGCTCTGTTGAAAAATCGAGAAAGATAAGTTAAGAGAGTTTTTAATAACTTATTTAAATTTTATTTGTATTCATGAATAAATATAGTAATTAGATTTTTCACTTTTAAATTATTATTTGTTTAATTTTTTACATAATTTAAATTTATTTTATCCTTTAGACTCTTTTATATCATTAAATTTATGTAACTTTTTATAATAAAAAAATCAATTTTATTTAAAATATTATTTGATTTATACAACATTTTTTGTAGTTTAAATTTATATAATTAATTTCATTTCATAACTATTTCGAATATATAATTAATTTAGTTTTAAACAAAAACAATTGTCCAAGATTTTATGAATGAAACCAGCTTTGGAGGTAAAATGACCACTTTAAAATATAGGTACCTAGAAAAATAGACTACTCAATCCATAAATACTAAGGGATTTTTTTTTTTTTGTCGTCTAATTAGAAACAATTCGTATTAATTAAATATATTTTATTTCAGCGTTATCATTAATTACAAATCAATACAACAAGCACATAAAATCTATAATAACATTTATTTTCATTTGAGTGCGATTTATTTTAAATAGAATTTGCGTGCGCACTTGCAAAAATATACACATATTTACCCGTATAATCATATGTCATTATTATATTAAAAAAATATTATTTTTCTTAAAAATGTGCCCAAACAAATATGCAAGTTCTTCCAGGACGAAAAGATTGCAATATGTTAGCATTCATGTTCTGAAATTTATCTTCTAACTTTAAGATATTTTTTTTAAATATTAGAATTTATCAAAAAAAGTGTAGACAAAAAACTTATATGAGTATACATGAGACGATTTATCATGTTTTTAAAGGTGAGCATGATATAAATACAAAATGAAGTCTAATCCTATACATGAAATTGTTTCACACTTCAAAATTTCCTTAAATATATATCACCTATATAAATTTAAAAAAATTATAATACATATGTGTGCCGACCGTGCATCGCACGGGTAACATACTAGTACTCCTAAAAAGAAATTCTCTCAAGTATTTTACATGAGCATTAAATTTTAAGATATTTCAGGTGACTATCGAAATTATAAATTATTTATATCTCTTAATTTATTAAAAGATATATGTGCATGTTTATTTTCAAAGTATTAATATATATATATATATATATATGCGTTAGATAATGTGTATATTACATGAAAAATATATTTTGGTATATATGCATGCATGCATGCACGTGTATGTATATAAATTTTGCATGTGTGTGTAATTAAATTTATGTGTGGGTAATTATATATGCATGCATGAATGCCTTAATAAAATTATATGGATGCATGTATATACGTTACTTTTATAAAATTAAGTAAATGCATGCGTTATTATGTAAATTATATGATTGCATGTGTTACTTATATTAATTTTTTTTAATAACTTAAATGATGGAAATAAATTTCCATAGAGAATTTCAGCCGAATTTTTGCTCTGCTCATATTCTTAGTTACAGTTACAAAACTAGGAATATTTAATTGTGCCAAGATTTCCTCCAATAATTAATTTCACAATCAAAACTATCATTTACTATTTCAAAATATAATCATGTACATAAATCCTTAATTTCTCAACTGATGAAAAAAAAAAAAAAAGTCTTCTTCAATTCCTATATTACTTGGTTCTTTCTTAAGACAAATATCATTTTTACTTCTTCGACTAAAAAGTTGATACAAACATTTCTAAGTGGCATCGTCTTTTCCATCGGTGGAAATATACTATTTTCACGGTAAATATAGTAACAACTTTTACCCATTATTTTTTTAAATTCAATTTCAGTTCAAGATTTATGTCATTGTTTCTTATTCATAATAGTAATTCTAAAATACATTATTTAATAATTCTAGGTGTCGAAGATTAAAGGTATTTCCTTTCTACATCCATGAGATTATCTTCAGGTGGAAATTTCTATCTTTAAGTTTGTTATTATTAAATGTGATATGTGATTTTATTAATGTTCATGTGAAATATGTATGAGGATAGGTCTTCTGACCTTTATAAACAAGGTGATGATAGGTCTTCTGACCTTTATAAACGAGGTGACGATAGGTCTTCTGACCTTTATAAACGAGGTGATGACATTAAAATGCATATTTACGTGATTGATTAATTTAAATTACTTATTATATTTAGTTTTGACAAGCTTGTCCCCACTGAGCCGTGGTTTTGCTCACCCCTTCTTTTTCCCCTTTTCAGATTCAGAATCGACGTGGTACTACGGAGGATGCATAGCCGGGAAACAGTGAAAAGATATTCTTTCTCAGTTTTTTTTAATTTTAAAAGTTGACATTGATGATCATTTGTATTTAAGATTTTGAGTAATGTGAATTTTATTTGTAAGTTTTCCGCAAGATTTCTAAAATTTCTTTATCATGCCCTAGAATATATAATTTATTAGCAAATTAAAAAAAATTAATTAATTTCGTATAAATCTAATTAAATAGCCTATAAAAAAAAATTACATTTATGAAAAATTGGGGCGTTACAGTTGGTATCAGAACAGGTCTACGTTCTTGTAGACTTGAAAAAAAAAATGTATTCCCAAAATCTTCCAAATTTTAATGTTAAGAAATAAATGTTTCTTGCTATTGCATTCATCCGCTGACTACGCCGGCTCAAGAGGTATGTGCATCATATGAACTTTATATTTTACGAAATGAGATGATAATGTATGTATTGAGGACGTATATGCTTAGATTTATATATTTTGTCTACATGACTCCTACTTAGATTTAAAATGATGGTGCTTGCACATCTACGTTCTAGATTTTATAGTTAGAAAATTTTCAGAATGGCTCCAAGACGTGGAGTGAGAAATGCACGAGCTCCAGCACCACCTCAGCCTCAACCTCCACCACCACCTCATGCTCCAGCTCAAGATCACAAAGCTTTCTTCAACCAAATGTACATGCATTCCAGAATAACAATAACGCCCATATCGGGGTAGTGGAACAGTTTCGGAAACATGATCCACCTAAGTTCAATGGTCGTGAAGGACCTGAAGTTGTTGAAAATTGGTTGCGGTCTTTGGAACGAACTTTCACAGTTATGAGATGCACTGATGCACAAAGAGTCATTTGTGCCACCTATCAACTAGTGGAAGATGCTGACTACTGGTGGGAAGCATATTGGCGGTCGAGACCAGAAGAGGAAAGAAACAATCTCACTTGGAATGACTTCAAAGAAATCATAATGGAAAAGTATTACCCCTACTCTTACCGTGAGCAAATGGAGATCGAGTTTTATAACTTGAAACAGGGAGGGATGACCGTGATAGAATATGAAATGAGGTTCAATCAGCTCAGTCGATTTGCAACACAACTAATTGATACAGAAGATAAAAAGGCTAAGAAGTTTAAAAGGGGCTTACGAGAGAATATAAGAAACATTCTATCTAGTCATGATGAGATGACCTTTGCCAAAACGTTTAAAAGAGCTCAACAGATAGCTACTAGCATGGATATGGGTAGTTCAAGTCGAAAGCAAGTCAATAATACTGGAAAGAGAAAATGGGATGACAACAATCAAAATGAAGGTCAAAATAAACAAGGGAAATTTGGAGACACAACACCATTTCCTCAAGACATGCATTAGACCATCTTGCACCACATGTGGGAAGAATCAGAAGGGACAATGTTTGCTAGGACAAGGAAAGTGTTATAAATGTCATGAATCGGGACACACATCACGATATTGCCCCCGACTCACTCAAGGATCGGGATCAAAGGGGGCCACTTTGGGAGGGAAAGCACGAGTTTTCTCCTTAATTCGTCAAAGTGATGAAGTTGCAGGTAGGTAAAAAAAAATGTGATGTCAACCATTTATTAAAATTTAAGAATAATTTCGAGGACGAATTTTTTTATTAGTGGTGGAGAATGTAATACTCCTAAAAAGAAATTCTCTCAAGTATTTTACATAAGAATTAAATTTTAAGATATTTCAGGTGACTATCGAAATTATAAATTATTTATATCTCTTAATTTATTAAAAGATATATGTGCATGTTTATTTTCAAAGTATATATGCGCGCGCGCGTGTGCATGCATGCGTTTGATAATGTGTAAATTACAAGAAAAATATATTTTGGTATATATGCATGCATGCACGTGTATGTATATAAATTTTGCATGTGTGTGTAATTAAATATATGCGTGGGTAATTATATATGCATGCATGAATGCCTTAATAAAATTATATGGATGCATGTATATACGTACTTTTATAAAATTAAGTAAATGCATGCGTTACTTTTATGTAAATTATATGATTGCATGCGTTACTTATATTAATTTTTTTTAATAACTTTGAATAACTTAAATGATTGAAATAAATTTCCATAGAGAATTTCAACCGAATTTTTGCTCAGCTCATATTCTTAGTTACAGTTACAAAACTAGGATTATTTAATTGTGCCAAGATTTTCTCCAATAATTAATTTCACAATCAAAACTATCATTTACTATTTCAAAATATAATCACGTACATAAATCCTCAATTTCTCAACTGATGAAAAAAAAAAGTCTTCTTCAATTCCTATATTACTTGGTTCTTTCTTAAGACAAATTTCATTTTTACTTCTTCGACGAAAAAGTTGATACAAACATTTCTAAGTGGCATCGTCTTTTCCATCGGTGGAAAAATACTATTTTCTCGGTAAATATAGTAACAACTTTTACCCATTATTTTTTTAAATTCAATTTCAGTTCAAGATTTATGTCATTGTTTCTTATTCATAAAAGTAATTCTAAAATACATTATTTAATAATTCTAGGTGTCGAAGATTAAAAGGTATTTCGTTTTTACATCCACGAGATTATTTTCAAGTGGGAATTTCTATCTTTTAAGTGTGTTATTATTAAATGTGATATGTGATTTTATTAATGTTCATGTGAAATATGTATGAGGATAGGTCTTCTGACCTTTATAAACGAGGTGATGATAGGTCTTCTGACCTTTATAAACGAGGTGACGATAGATCTTCTAACCTTTATAAACGAGGTGAATGACATTAAAATGCATATTTACGTGATTGATTAATTTAAATTATTTATTATATTTAGTTTTGACAAGCTTATCCCCACTGAGCCGTGATTTTGCTCACCCCTTCTTTTTTCCCTTTTCAGATTCAGAATCGACGTGGTACGACGGAGGATGCATAGCCGGGAAACAGTGAAAAGATATTCTTTCTCAATTTTTTTTTTTAATTTTAAAAGTTGACATTGATGATCGTTTGTATTTAAGATTTTGTGTAAAGTGAATTTTATTTGTAAGTTTTCCGCAAGATTTCTAAAATTTCTTTATCATGCCCTAGAATATATAATTTATTAGGTTTAAAAAAAATTAATTAATTTCGCATAAATCTAATTAAATAGCCTATTACTGAAAAAATTACATTTATGAAAAATTGGGGCGTTACAGAGATCAACATCAATATTATTATGATGAGAACAACCATCTAAACATACCATGTTCAAAACTAAACAAGGGAATTCACAAGGGAAAGTCGGTGAAACCAAGGGGATAGCCAATACTCATCACCAAGGAATTCATAAGAGGGAAGCAATTCTGTTACCTCGTTCAATGTCATAACTGATACCAATCCTTCAGCTGATGGTATAATTGCAAAGAAGAAACAAATTTTTGGCTCTACTGTTTTACTCATCTTCAATGTCGTCGATGCCATTGTATCAATCAACTCATGTGCACCACCACTTTGATCAATGAACTGATCTTTATCATGGCGAAATTTTGGGGTGAGCCGATGGATTTGGGAATGTAGGTTTCGTTGCCAATGCCAGAAGAATTGCGAATTTGCTTATGAAATTTGAGGCTATCTTCATTGAATCTGCTGGATTTTTGTGCTAGATTGATGGATTGTTCACTTGTTACCCCATTAGCAGAATTGAAACACGATTCTCCAAGGACCGATTCTTGTTGCTCCACGCTCACCGTACAAGGGTCGTCCTTCTCAGAATTTTGGAGCAGAGAATTAAATGACGTTGGGTAAAATTCCACAAAATTCAATTCCTCAGTTTGTGATCTTGCATCTTCATATAGTTAAACCTAATCTCGTCAGCTCTAATGTCATTTGTAGTGATCCCTTCACTACTACTATAACTTATAATTTTGGTATAATTTTATATCATGTTTGAATTCGCGTAAAAAAAAATGGGAGATAACGGGGGTCCTATTTAAACCTTGCATATTATCATGGGGTGCTATAAAAGAGAGCAAGAATTCAAAAATGAAATATCATATCGAAGAATAATTGGAATTTTTCGCTATATTTCCAACTCACTTGACTAAAAAAAGTTCAATTGAATGTTAAAAATGAAATAATATGCTGACCATACAGATTAATCTGCAATTCTCATATGTGATAAAAATCAATTAATGTATGTGAATAATTACTCATAATTTACCATTACATCCACCTGATGAAAATACCACTTTTATATTGAAAACTTGTTCAAAATTAATTCGACAGCATATAATTCCTTGTGTTATATTTATTTTAGTCTCCAAGTATGAGATGATCTCTTAAGTTTACTAATGTTGTAAGTTTTCCTAAAAAAAAATTTACACATGCATTTATATTTGAGTAGTTTTAGTGTGCATTTGAATGCATAATATGCACTTGGATTTTGAAAAAAATACCTCAAGCAGAAATCAGCAATACCCCAAAAAATAATCAGTAATACCCCAAGAAAGTATCAGTAATACATCAACTGTAAAAAAATACACAGTTCGGTGTGTTTGTGTGTAGTTTGAAAAAAAATCAAAACTGAAATCAAAATTGAGCTTAAAATTCAGGTGCATGCTACGCACCCTAGAATTTGTCTTTATATTTTTATTCTACATTTTATAGATATAATAATTTTTACTCATATTATTTTAACACAATATTATTTAATACATATATTTTCTAATTACACATAACTATCTAAGTCGAATTATCTCTTTGATTAAGTGATACTCCCTTCATTTCATAGTTGTTTGCTACTTTACTTTTTACCATCCTAAACTAAATTGAGTTTAAATAATAAATGTGAATTAGTATGTGAAAGTAATAACATGAGATGTAAGTATACTAGCGTAGGAAAGATATTATTGCAAAAAATAATATTGTTGTATTTTAATTTATAGAAATATTGATTGAGTATGGATAGGAGTAGTTTCGGCAAGTAGCAAACAAGTTTGGGACAGAGGGAGTACAAATTAAAATTATTTACAAATATATTACTCATTTGTTTTTTTTTTATATTCACTACAAGAAAATATAAAATTGCCTACGGAAATTGCATATGGCTACAAAATTTCCAACAAAAAATTCGTAGTGGGGATTGCCTACGAATCGCATACAAAAATTTCTAATTGTATAGGTATCTTCCTTCCCCACCTACAAAATAATTTGCCTACGGAATTGTATTGTAAGTAAATTTTTGTAGGCAAATGACTTGTAGGTAATTGTTGTTGGGAAAATAGGGGTGTCCGGGATCTATTCGGGATGAAATTTAAATACGAATTTAAATACAATTATTACTAGCATGAATTAATCCTAATTAATTCAAATAAAAATTTCAACAACAAATTTATCATCATGCATGTTGAATTAATTCACATAAAATCTAGGCGGAATAAACAAGAATTTATGTGACTTACGTACCTCTTGTAGAATTGGCCTTTGAATAAACGGGACAATCACGATCACGCCTTATCAACCCAAAAGTCTTCTCAAGTATTTCCCTTTCGCCTTACTTGATCACCGGTGGGAGATGCTTTCAAGCAATTTTAATAACTAAGGAAAAAGAAAAATATATATGCTCTTGATTTTTCCAACACATGGAATTATGTCCTTGGGGATGAAATAATCATCCCCTATTTATAAAGAGTGATGGCCGAAATTTAGTGGTATATGGGCCTTGAAGAAAATCTTTTCTTAGATTCTAAGAAATATTGAATATATCTCATATATTCTTTTCTCCAAAATAAAATATTCCACAAAAATCTCACTCTCCTCATAAGCTTAAAATTTAAAAAAATTCAAGTAGAGATCCCAAGATTTGGATCTTCTTGAATATATGAGATATTCTTGTATTCCAAGAATACATATCTTCCATAATATCTTTCCAAGAAAATCAACAAAATCTTCTCTCTCCTTGATCTCCTATTTTCGAAAATTAGAGGAAAAATATTCTTTTTATTTTAATCACCTTATCATTATTGGGCTACTTAATGGGCTACTTGAGGGGCCTTTAAGGAGAATTGAGATTGGACCTCCTAATGGACTTCTGAATTTCGATATTGAGCCCCAATATAATTCAATCCATTAATATTAATTATTACCACTAATAAATTAATATTGCACTATCCATCTTAATCCATATTATGATAATATGGGCTCCCGGTTATTATTTCTCGTGTTTAAGATTATCAAGTCCATTAATTAATTAAGCTTCTGAATAGCTCTAAATTAATTAATATATTTCACCTTGGAGTAAAGACAGCTCAACATTATTATCCGTATCGAAGAAACTAATTCTTCACTTGCAAGATTTGGTACGATAAAACTTCTGAGCCCACCAAGGGGACTAATCACACGAGCCGTACTCGCACGCGTTTCTCCGTATTAAATCTTAGCAACCGTCGTATGATTAATATTACTGTCCAAGACACAAAGTTCGAAGTCACAATGATTCTCACCCAACATGAATCAAAGCAGTAACCATTAAGCACACACGGTCCTATTTAAGTGACGGAGATTAAGAAATCAACAACCACTGAGGTCTAATTCTTCACATTTCAGAACAGAAGAATTTATCCTCGTTGTAGGTCCTCTTCAACACATACTAAATGTGCTAGTGCAATCTCTTAGTCAAGACAGACCAATCTGAGACTTACACATCGACCTTTCACGGCGGATTGTTCAATTCCACCTAGGTCGTGAATATGTACATTTAGTTACAAGGAAACTGTTAATGTTATCTTCCGTGATCGGGTATCACCCCATTAACTACAATGTAACTAGTACTATTGTTGATAGGCGAGCAGGAGCATCATCTGGGCGACCAGGATTAGCGCAAATCACACAAAATTTAAACTGGAATTAACACATGATTCACCCAAGACATCCGGCGAGCAAAACCTACATGCGATCAAGGCACATAGGCGAACAAAATCAGATCAAAAGCCACATGACGAGCTCAAACGGCATCCTGCCGATCAGATCCAACCACAGCGCCTAAATAACAATTAAACAAGATGAAAGACCATCAGAATCAGACTAAAGACTCCTCAAGGTCAAGTCCAAAGTGACGAACAACTCTAGACTGCGAGCAAGTCCAGTAGATAAGGATAGAATTTAGTTAAGATAAGGTCAAATTAGTCAAAGGACAGGTGTCGAGCATGCAGACTTGGTCGGCTAAAGGTCGTGCCACCTCCTGCTGGGCAAAAGTCTATAAATACTTAGATTTTTTTTAGCAAATAAAACAAGCACAAATTAATATACACGTCCAAACTTCGATTACGAATCTAAAGCAGCTCGATTAACTTACAATCGAACTTAAACACGTAAGCTCACGTGCGATTCAAATCCATCTAAACCCGAAAATTCGTATTCACTAATTACGTTAGTGATCAATCACACGTAATTGTTTGATGATCAATTAACCACCTAAAACAGCCATTAATCTTCAAGATTAGAACTGATCGTCAACAAATTGGCGCTAGAAGGAGGGTGTCGAACCTCCGGGTCATTGAATACAAGAAGATTATCCCAGAATTGAAGAACAAGTTTGAGTTTTTGAAGAAAAAACTCAAGAACACCAAGAACAACACTTGATATCTTCTGTGAAAATGCTTCAATCAAGGGAGACACAACGTTCTCAACATATAACCCGGGATTCACACTCCCGAATGTCCCAAGCTGGTGGGCGAGCAAGGACGAGCAGAAACAACCAAGAAAATCAAACTAATGTTGCTCGCCAATTAATACCACCGGAGTTGGACGCCATTGCCCGCAACCCCGACGAACTGGCGCGTACAATTGCCATGCTCCAGGCTTTACAAAGACAACAAACCCAACCTGGCCCATCATATGTGCGAGCAAGGGGTAGCCCCACAAAGACTCGCGAACATGATAAGGCTAGAGGGGATCAGTTGAATGAGGCTGACAGCGCCCAAGCTCGTAAGGCCAAAGGCAAAGAAAAATTGAACATTGAGGCCGCCAGTCAGGGAGGTTCGACTCAGAACCCGGCCATGGCGGTAAGTCAGGGCACGCGCCAAAGTGCTCTTGAAAGATTGGGTCGACGTGGCAGGGGAATCCTGGAGGTCCATCCCCCTGCTGGAGCAGCTCGCCCTGCTGCAGTACCTGCTCGCCAATCAGTCCTTGACCGGCTGACTAGGTCAGCTTTTGGTCGCCTTGGCCCAAATGCAGAGCCCAATCCCAGGAGGTCAATCCAGGGGATTCCCGCTCCCAATGTGGGACTGGAGCGAACAAACGGCTGTGCGCCTCTGTTCGCCGAACAGCCACAAAGTCAGGGGGGATCCTTAGAGGAGCTCGCCTCCATGAGAAAGGCCATCGAAAGCATGCAGGGCCAGCTGGATCAACAGAGAGGATATGGGAACACGACTCTTTCGGTCTCACCCTTATCAGTGGTAATTCTGAAGGCTCCAATTCAACAAAAGATCCAGTTTCCAGCAAGTATCCAATATGAGGGCACGGTGGATCCCCGAGTGCATCTGATGAAGTATACCAATTATATGGTATCAATGGGGGCAAGTGACGCAACGCAATGTCGAAACTTTCCATTAACTCTCGGGGATCGTGTCCATAAGTGGTTTTCGGCCTTGCCACCAGCTTCAATTCATTCGTTTGCCCAGCTGGGCAAAGAGTTCTTATCCCACTTCTCTACGGCCGGGTCTTATTTATCCCAAAGACATCGGTTATCCGACTTGAAGCAAACTGATGACGAGTCGGACCGATCGTATTTGGAAAGATTCGACAAGGTTTTGTTAGAGGGAGAATCTGTCAGTGAAGATACAAAGATTGTAGCCGTCCTAGCTGGACTCAAGAAAGGCACTGAACTCTGGAAAGATGTACACTTAAGATGCCCGAAGACATACGCCGAGTTTCGGGATCGGGCAGGTGTTTTTGTCTCCATGCATGAAGCCCTGCAGAAGGATATGGGAGACAAAGGAGAGCAGAAAGAGGGTGTGAAGAAGCCTGGAACAGGTTATCGATCTCCCAAAAACATGAAGGCATTTACCGAAGGAACGGAGCTGAAAGACAAACTGAACCACATTCTTACCGTATCAATCGATACAGTTTATAATAGTGTCCGAGACAAAGAATTGCTAACACCTCCCCGTAAGATACGTCAGGAAACGAGCAAGTTGAACCAGAATAAATATTGTGCCTACCACCAGAGTGTAGGACATTTTACGAGCGAATGTCGTGACTTGCTAAAACAGTTGTGGCGTTTTTACGAAGAGGAAAAGCTATCAGAGTTCGTGAAAAGACAGCCCGGCAAAAGAACCAGAGACGAAGATTCTGATGAAGAAGACTAGGACCAGACACCTCATCGGAATCGAGCTGGGCGACCAGTTCAGGCGCCTGCCGGGGGATCAGTTCCAGACATCCAGATGATGGAACCTGCAGGACCCATAGGCGGTTATTCCGATGGACGATCACCAATTTCTAATCGGAAAAGAAAGACAGAATTATGAGCGATCGGACATGTACAAGAAATGGGGATCATTCCACCTACTATGCAAACACCGGAATTAACTTTTACCGACAGAGATTTAGAAGGAATACTGACCCCTCACAACGATTCACTTGTGATATGTGCCAAGATTATGGAAACAAGGGTGCATAGATTGCTGGTAGATACTGGAGCCTACACTAATGTCCTTTTCAAAAAGACACTTGATCAAATGGGAGATTATGCAGGCTACATCAGAGACACAAATCACCGTATCCTGGGATTCGGAAATGCCGTTACAATCCCATTGGGAATAGTAACATTCGCTATGCAACTTGTGACGGTCAAAGAGCCTGAGAAGAATATCGCAAGAATGGTGGATTTCCTGGTCGTCGATCAAGAATCGTCATACAATGGATTCCTAGGCCGACCTTTCTTAAACGAATTCAGGGCCGCGTGTTCAACTTACCATTACTGCATAAAATTCCCAACAGCAAGTGGAGTTGGCACGGTGAAAGGAGACCAAAGAAAAGCTCGGGAATGTCTTCTGCAAATTCAGTCAAGACAGGGACAAGTATCTATGATGGAAGCGTCAACTAGTCAACTCGAAAATGAACCCTCGATTTTGGAGGACATCCTTGGAGCCCAAAACGATAAGATGGACATTGACGACCAACCTTCGCCTACGGGCGATCAGGCACAGCAGGGCGACGAGCAAAACCAGCCAAAAGCAGTATTACCCCCAGTAGCCGACTGTTCGTGCCTAAATGATAACCAGGGAAGTCCAACTTCGGTGGCCGAGTTTCACCCAAAGCCCGCAGATGATTTTGACCCTCGATTGGGTGCTGAACCCATGGACATTGAGGATGAGCTAAGTCCGGAAGGACCAATAGTTGACCCTCGATGGAAAGGGCAAAAACGACGGGCAACTCCCGTTGAAGAGTTGGAGGCCATCAAGATTAATCCTGAGCGTGACAGTCTTGAACTTTACATCGGATCTGAACTCCCTGAGCCTTACAGAACGCGCATGACTGACTTTCTGAAGGCTAACTTGGACGTCTTTGCATGGTCTCATGCTGATATGGTGGGAATCAGCCCGAAGGATGCCTGTCACAGGTTAAATATCAACCCAGCCCGAAAACCTGTCCACCAGAAACGGCGAAAATATGGACCAGACAAGTATCAAGCTTTAAACGAAGAAGTCAAAAAGCTGCTGGACAACGATCTAATTAAACAAGTGTTATGTCCACAATGGGTTGCGAATCCTGTCCTGGTACGGAAGCCGAACGGAACCTGGAGGTTATGCATAGATTTTACAGATCTTAATGCAGCATGCCCGAAGGATAATTTTTTGCTCCCACACATCGATCAACTGGTGGACAGTACTGCCGGTCACGAAATGTTCACATTCATGGATGCTTTCACGAAATGCACCCGGACGACCAAGAAAATACGGCCTTTTATACAAATAAAAATCTGTTATGCTGGAAGAGGATGCCGTTTGGTCTAATCAATGCTGGAGCAACTTACCAGAGGCTGGTGAACAAAATGTTCGACCAACAAATTGGAGATACAGTAGAAGTCTATGTTGATGACATCGTAGTCAAAAGTCCCCATAAGGAAGATCACCTCCATCATCTTTCCCCAAGTATTCGACATACTCCGAAAATACAATATGAAGTTAAATCCAAAGAAAAGTAGCTTTGGAGTACATTCTGGGAAATTCTTGGGCCATCTGGTCAGCAAACGCGGAATCGAAGCTAATCCAGCAAAAGTAAAGGCGATCGTTGATATGGAGCCACCACGTTCTGTTAAAGAGGTGCAAAGGTTAACCGGATGCCTAGCAGCTTTAAACAGGTTTATATCGCGATCAGGAGACAAGTGCCGTCCATTTTTTGAGGCCATCAAAAAGGGCAACTTTGCCTGGACAGAAAACTGCCAGAAAGCCTTTGATCAACTGAAAGAATATTTGGGAGATGTTAAATTTTACCAAAGCCAATTCCCGGTGAGAAGTTATATTTGTACCTAGCAGCGTCTGACACGGCCATAAGTTCTGTACTAGTTCGGGCGGATGGCAAGTTTCACATGCCAATCTACTATGTCAGCCAGGCCCTGCATGATGCTGAGGTAAAGTATTCACCAACTGAAAAGCTGGCCTATGCTCTTGTCATGAGTGTCAGGAAATTAAGGCCATACTTTTTCGATCATCAAGTCGAAGTCTTGACAACTTTCCCACTCAGACAAATATTACATCGTCCTGACACCGCTGGCCGTCTTTTGAAATGGTCTATAGAGATCAGCCAGTTTGGTGTGACTTATGCACCTCGAACCGCAATTAAGGGACAAGCGTTAGCCGACTTTATAGTTGAAATAACCTTCCCTCAAAATCCAACGAGAGGGCTGGATCACCCATGGCATCTTTACGTTGATGGTTCGTCAACAAATCTTGCCTCGGGGGCAGGAATAGTGCTCATCAGTCCCGACCGATAAGTATTCACTTCAGCAGTCAGATTTGAATTTATGGCCACTAACAATGAGGCAGAGTATGAGGCCCTCATTGCAGGTCTTCACTTGTCACTAGCAGTTGGAGTTAGACAACTCCAGATTTTCGGGGACTCCCAGCTCATTGTTAGCCAAGTACGAGGCGAATATGAGGCCAGAGACGAGCAAATGATCGAGTATCAACGAATAGTTGCGCACTTGGTATCTCAATTAGACCAAGTGTTTATCCAGCAGATACCGCGAACGAGCACACACAAGCTGACGCCCTAGCAAGATTAGCAACAAGCGAAGGGCCAGCAGATCTGACGGACATTGTCATTACCAGGAAGGTCCAACCATCAACAATGGACTACGAAGTAAATCAAGTAGTCGAACGCAACAACGATGATGATTGGAGATCTCCTATAGCCAAATACTTGAAAGACGGGGAGTTGCCAAACAACTCGTTTGAAGCTGAAAGAATTAAAAAACAGGCGACCAGATATACTCTGGTAGACGAACAACTTTACAAAAGAGGCTTCTCACTCCCGCTACTCAAGTGTTTGTCTAGGGGGCAAGGAAGGACAGTCCTGGAGGATATACATTCTGGAGTTTGTGGAAATCACACTGGGGGGCAAGCTTTGGCCTACAAAACTGTAAGGCAGGGTTACTATTGGCCAACCTTATGGAAAGATGCAATCCAATTAGCCAAGGCTTGCCACCAGTGTCAGGTTTTTGCTCCAAGCATCCATGCCCCAGCCCAGGAGCTTGTATCGGTTTACAGCCCATGGCCATTTGCAAGATGGGGGATTGACATTATTGGTCCTTTCCCGGCAGGAGTGGGAAATGTTCGATTTATCGTCATAGCAGTCGACTATTATACAAAGTGGGCAGAAGCGAAGGCCATGGTAAAAATTACACAGTAAAACATGATCAACTTCATATGGCAGAACATCATCTGTCGCTTTGGAATTCCACGAACAATCGTGACAGATAATGGCCCGCAGTTTGACGGAAAGGAATTACGAGACTTCTGTGCAAAATGGGGGATCAGGAAACACTATTCGACTCCCTATCATCCCCAGTCAAACGGGCAAGTTGAAGCTGTAAATAAGATCATCAAGCATACATTGAAAATACGTCTGGCAGAAAGCAAAAGTAGCTGGTCAGAAAAACTCCCGGAAGTTTTGTGGGCATATAGGGTTTCTCCCAGGTCAAGCACCGGAGAAACACCTTTTGCAATGGCCTTCGGAACAGAGGCGGTAATACCAATTGAATTAAAAACTGACACAGTCAAGACAACCAGCTTTGACGAACAAACAAATCATTCCGCCTTAGCCACAGAGGCAGATTTGCTCGAAGAAAGAAGATTACACGCTGAGCTGAAGAATGCCACGTACAAGCAAAGAGCGGAGCGTTACTACAATTCTCAAGTCAAGATAAGAAAATTCGAAGTTGGTGACCTCGTTCTAAGAAAGAAGCTTGCCCCACCTCCAGGCATATTTGGCCCGACTTGGGAGGGCCCGTACAGGGTAACAGATAGGTTATCCAATGGAGCATATGACATAGAGGACTTAGATGGCAACTCGGCCCAATATTCCTGGAATGCAGCTAATCTAAGGAAATACTTTCAGTAGGCGACCAGTTCTGCTTCATGAGAGAGTGAATTTAAGATGGGCGAGCTACTAAGTCCACTGGGCGAACTGGAATGATAGAGATACAAGATGAGTCCAAAAACTTGCCTAAATTTTTTGGAAAATTTTCACCAAGTATAGGTGGTCGAACAGAGTTAAATTGGGTCAAGTCTGATCGCGGGCTAGGAGGCCAGTATCTTGTATGATTTTATTTCTTTTTAAGAAGTCTAAAGGATGCCTTGACAAATTGTATAGTAGTCGAGCAAATTTGACTCTTGGTGTAAGTAATGTTTTTTATTGATTGGAGGCTTAACCTTGTCTTGGTCGAGCAGATCCAACCTAGCTAGTACAGAATTACTTTTTTGATCGCTTTCAACACTTGTAATTTTTTAAGATCTTTTCAATATTAAGTTGTTCGTATAAGCAAAAGTGTAAGCTCAAGGCGCAAGTTGATTATACAACCAAGCCCTTTGAAGGCTGTTCGTTTTTAGATGAACATAGCCTAAGGCCAAAAGCCCGTTAAATCCTAAGGCCAAAAAAAAAAAGTTCTTAAGGAACAAGGCCCAGTTACATTAAGATTGTTGAAGCACAGATAAAGATGCAAAGAACAATTAATGTAAGGTAAAAGACGAGCAATTAAGCAAAATATATTCATTAAGCACAAGGCTTGATCGCCCAAAAATTACAAAAAAGACGAACAACTCAAAAAAGAAGTACAAGTTCCTAGCTAATCCTGTCCGCTAAGATCCTTGCCCGGCAGGAGGAGATATGTTGTCATCTTTGGGGTCTTCAAGAGGAGAACCTTCAAGGGCAGGATCAACTGGGACCACCTCGGTTAGCTCAGCAATCAACCCCTCAGCATCAGCACGCTCCTTTAGAGCTCTTTCACTTTGATCGGCAGGAAGGATTTGCTCGCCCTCCGCAGCATCGCCCTCATCTTCTTCCTCGTCCTCGGGAGGACTTGTGATAATTATTTCTGGACCAAGGAAGTCAAGTTTGACTCCATAATCAGGCAGGTCGCCAATTTGGAGAGTTGTGCCCGGGGCTGGAGGGTTCGATTCGACGAAGTTGCACAACTCCTTACCGATCTCTTCAACAACTACGGCAGCTTTGAATTCATGGGCAATACAGATGCTCTCCGCATAACCAGTTACGTAACCAAGAATCGAGCTCACCTCCATCTTAGGAATAAGTTCCTCTTGGGTAATGGAGTTGGCGAGCTGGATTTCAAGGTCCGCAATTTTCGCCGTTGCCTCAGTCGCTAATTTCTCGGCGACCTCCTTCTGCTGCTGAGCGCGAGCAAGTTCTGCCCGCATGTGCTCGACCTCGGCCATTTTGACCTTCAGCTCCTCGGAGACTTTGATGTGCAGGTCCAAGGCACGCTGCTCGCTAACCTGATGAGCTTTGGCTTTATTCTCAAGGTCGGCGATAATCTTCTTCGCCTCAGCCTTAGCGTCATCACGCTCCTTGGCAATACGGCTGACGGTGGCCGCATGTTGACGTGAGTCCTTCTCAAGGTCCTCAACTTGGTCGACCAAACGCTACACGGCCGCCAGAGTATTGCCTGCCTCAACAAGACACAGACGACCATTATCACGAGGCGCCTGTGTCTTGACGGTTTCGTTTAGCTCCTTGGTCCAGCTTCGAGCAACGACCTCGGAGGCGCGGCGGACAAAAGAGTCCGGGATCTCCCGAAGGTTGGTCGGCACCTTCGAGCAGGCAAAGCGATGTACCAAGTTAGATCGCCCTGGGTACTGCTCGGGCGAGTAGCTGAAAAGAAATTTGTCAGTTAATAAAAGTAAGATGAGGAAAAGTGACTAAGTGTCCTGGGCGAGCAGGGTTGTACCTGTCAAGACGACCTTTATCCCAGCCGAGGTAGGTGGGGTCGGATGAAGGACCGGAACCTTCACGGGTGGTGACGACCAGAGCCTGCTCGCCGGGGCGTTCCACAGAAGGAGTTTGTTCGCTGTCGCCTTCGGATGGTCGGACAGCCACCGTCACTTTCTCTTGAGCCGTCTTTGCTCGTTTGGCAGCCTTCTCGGTATCGGTGACGGGAGTGCCGTCTCCACGAAGAAGCCTCTTCGCCCTCGGAACCAGTGTCTTGGGCGGACTCGCCACGGGGGCAGGAGGCTGTGCCGAGCTCGACCCTCTAGCTAGCCGAGGGTCTCCTTTTCCACCCTTGGCCGCAAGGGCGATGATCTTTGAGAGGGGATCCGACTTCTTGCGTCCTTTTTTGGTCGGCATCTCCCAGACACGGTTATCGAGCTCTAGGAAGGAAGGGTGAGGCGTAACTGAGGCGAGCTGATCTGTAAAGGATATAAAAACAAATTAATGCCAAAGTATAAGACCGACCAGATCTGTTCGCCCAACATGAAGATACTTACCCTCCGGGATACGAGCTCGAGCCTCGAGATGGTGAGGGTAGGTCGTGAGATGAGCAACTCGCAGTGTATCCTCGGAGAAGAGATGGCCAATACTTCGATCCTCTCGGCGACGAAGGGCGATCAAACACGCAACAAACAGGAATTGATCGCTTATGCTATTCTTCACAGTTCGCCACCCCAAGTTCTTGGGACCTGAAACAAAGGAAAAAAAGAATTAAAATTAGTCCAACCACTTCAAAGATATAGAAGAGGTAAGACTCACGCTTTAATTCCCTAAACTCCGCCGGGGTCTCGATTCGTTCAGAACCCCCTGAAGAGCGAGCAGAAGCACGCCAGTCGCCTCCGATCCAGAACAAGTCATGCTTCCAATCTCGTACTTTCCCAGGAATATCCTCGACAAGTTTTTGGCCTGGTCGCGCCTTCAGATAGTACCAGCCCGCCTCTTCCCCAGTGCAGCCGGTCATCGTCATTAGGTAGCCAACCTCCTCGGCGGACAGCCTGTTGGGATATCCCTCTAGGGCGAACATGACCATCAGGGCCATCAGATTTATCCACCCAACGGGAGTAAGTTGGGTGATAGCCAAGTTCACGTCATGAAGAAATTGGCCGACCAAAGGGTGCAACGGCAAAGAAACTCCAGCATTCAGGGTGGCAAGGTTGATCGCCGTCAATCCGCGTGGTGGGCGATCAACTCTGTCGTCCACCAAGGGAGCATACATTGGGATATCAAAGGGAATCTTATAATCCCTCCGAATCTCGATCAAGTTCTCCTCGGTGATGGCGGATACGATACAGCTCGCTGCGAACTCGGTCGCTTTAAGTTTCCGTACTCCGCGAGCAGGAATGACAAAGCGATTGGAGTGCTCCTTTTCGTACTCATTCCAGTTGACACGGCAAGCAACCACGACTGGAACCCGATGTTCGATCAATCTGGGCACAGGGAAGTTGATATCTTTGAGATAGGCCCAAGTTAGTTCGTCAAGGTTCACCGGCTGAAGCACCTCGACTTCTTCGTCCTCGTCTTCGTGGAGGTCCGAGCTCGTCTCTTCTAGGAGCTGGCGAGCAGGATTTGCTCGCTCCTCTTTTTCCCCGGAGGGATGGGCTCCAGAATTGACTGAACGTGAAACTGAAGCCGCCTCGGGATCAGAGTCCAAATTAACTATAGGAGGATCTTCTTCGACGGGCCGTTTTTCAGGATTCCGGGGAGGAAAAGAACCGGTCTCAGAATGCGACGCCATCGAATAAGTTAAGGGAGAGATGTTAGGGTTTTGCAGATTCCGGCAAGGGAAGAACACGGCGGCTCGGAATTATCCACGGCGGAGTAGGAATTCTTGGTGAATCTAGAACGCACACGACGCAAGAAGAGAAGAAAATAAGCAAAGAAAAAAACTACCTTGACGTTGTTTGAAGATCGCTGGAAGCTGGAAATGGTCGCCGGAAATTTGAAAGAAAGGAGAAAGAGGAATTCGCGCTTAAGAAATAGTGTTAAAATGAAGAAAATGAAGAAAAATTCCCTTAAATACTTCTGGAAAAACGGGGTACCGGGCGAACAAATTTGAAAGTGGAAGGACCAAATTGCAAATTCTGGGCGCGTGCAGCACCTGTCCGACAAAACGGGAAGGCGCGTCGCCTCGGGATTGTGTGCGCGTGGGCGGCAGCAATCATTCCACCCACGTCACACCTCGAGCCGTGCCCAGACCTTGGGATCCCAACCGTCCCCGACCCGAGTCTGCTCGACCAATGTTGTCCGCCCCTGAAAAGCTGCTCGCCCCGGGGACAATCTTGCTCGCCTTAGTGACACTTAAAAGTTGCCAACCCAAAAAGTGCTCATTCACCATCTTCACAATTTATTGATCGGCAAGGGGGCAATTGTTGATAGGCGAGCAGGAGCATCATCTGGGCGACCAGGATTAGCGCAAATCACACAAAATTTAAACTGGAATTAACACATGATTCACCCAAGACATCCGGCGAGCAAAACCTACATGCGATCAAGGCACATAGGCGAACAAAATCAGATCAAAAGCCACATGACGAGCTCAAACGGCGTCCTGCCGATCAGATCCAACCACAACGCCTAAATAACAATTAAACAAGATGAAAGACCATCAGAATCAGACTAAAGACTCCTCAAGGACAAGTCCAAAGTGACGAACAGCTCTAGACTGAGAGCAAGTCCAGTAGATAAGGATAGAATTTAGTTAAGATAAGGTCAAATTAGTCAAAGGACAGGTGTCGAGCATGCAGACTTGGTCGGCTAAAGGTCGTGCCACCTCCTGCTGGGCAAAAGTCTATAAATACTTAGATTATTTTTAGCAAATAAAACAAGCACAAATTAATATACACGTCCAAACTTTGATTACGAATCTAAAGCAGCTCGATTAACTTACAATCGATCTTAAACACGTAAGCTCATGTGCGATTCAAATCCATCTAAACCCGAAAATTCGTATTCACTAATTACGTTAGTGATCAATCACACGTAATTGTTTGATGATCAATTAACCACCTAAAACAACCATTAATCTTCAAGATTATAACTGATCGTCAACAACTATTATGAACTGTTTGCAATAAATATTCAACATTCAATCATATCTAAAGCATATGCGATAAAAGAATTATTCTCATAAACAAGTGTTTGATACACGAGTTATACAAAGTAAAACCATACTTTCACGTATAACTCCAACAATTATACCTAGAGATTTTATTCTGTAGGCAAATTAATTGCGTAGGCAAGTTGTTTCTAGGTTGAGAAATGTATATGCTTTCATAATTTAAAAAATTCCGTAGGCAAATCATAGACAATTCTTATTACCAACTTTTTTGTTGGAAAATTTTTGTAAGCAATTTTAATGCCGTAGGCAAATCATTATTTTTCTTGTATTGTTCATTAATTACTAAAGGATAACAACTATACCATCTACAATTAAACACTTCCACACATCTTTTATTTATACTTCATTACCCTACATTTTTCAATATACTCTTTAACAATAAAATAAATTGCATTTGATAAAGTGGAACATAACAATATAACCTAACTTTTCACCTCTTAATACTAATGCACAATTTTTTTTCATTAAAACTTGCACTCTTTAATCTATTTTTTTACGGAATAGTATTAGATACTCGATCCATCCACGAATCTTTTACCCGGTTACTATTGGACACAAGATTTAATAAAAACATATTTTATTAAAAAAATAGATAAAATAAAGATATTGTGGGACCATCTACTGGTTTGTGAGTGATGTTTATTTTCAAAAAAAGAAATGGGTAAAAAATTGGTGGACAACTAAAAAAATTGAGTAAAAAATTGGTGAACAAATGGAGTAACCATAAAAATATTAGGACACATTTTTTCAACAATCAATAATTAAAACATCAACACTACAATATATATATATATATATATATATATATATATATATATATATACACTATTAAATTTTACATTAATGGAAAAACACACACACATGGTCATCCAAGTTTGAGATGGTCTCTTGTAAGTTTATGTATGTGATCCATAAATATTCAAGACTCCTCTAGATCTGATACTCCACTGTTTAACATTTTATTTATTTATTTATCAAAAAGCACTAATTAAAATTTGAATTTATGTTATATCATTACAAAAAAAACATTGTTTTGTGACGGAAAACTTGCGACGGACAATTATCCGTCGCAAATTTCATGAATTTGCGACGGATATTGGAGGCCCGTCGGAAAAAAAGATAATTTGCGACGGAAATAAAAAACCATTGCAAACTGCACTGTTTTGCGATGGCTACTCCGTCGCAAAGTGTGGGGTCCATTAACTTCGTTGCATACCGACAAATTTTGCGACGGATTAGCTCTCGCAAATTTCAATTTCAATTTTGCGACGGACGTGTCCGTCGCAAATCGACCCATTAAAAAATACCCGTTGGGGAAACAGACCACTTGACTAATTTTGCGACAGATATTGCCGTCGCAATTTTTAACTTCGAATTTACGACGGCCTATTCCGTCGCAAATATTGACCCGGTTTTGCGTGACCTTTCGGGAAACGTCGCGTTGACTGATTTGCAAAGGAGTGTCCGTCGCAAAATTTTAAATTTCACATTTGCGACGGCTTGGCCGTTGCAAATACTAAAAAACGACGCCGTTCAGGTGTTTGGCGGTCGCAATTTTTTCCCCTTATATATAGAACAGCGCAGGCGGCGAGAAGAATAAGAGGAAGAAGAGGAAAAAGAGAGGAAAATGAGGGAAAAGTCGGGTACAGTCGCTGTAGAGCCAATCCGTCCCAACCGAGTGCTCGTTTTTTCATTAAATCGTAGGTTTTCTTCATTTTTACCGTTTAAAATTTAATTTCCAAGCATGTTTAGAATTTGTTAAGTTTAGAATTGAATTTAGTTGAATTGTTAAGTTTATATTATATTTTAAATTTTAGTAATTTTAGTTGTTTGATTTTAGTTGAATTGTTTTAGTAATTTGTTAATTTTTAATTGTTAAGCATGTTTAAATAATATTACAAAATAATTTTAGTTGATTGATTTTAGTTGAATTGTTTAATAATTTTACAAAATAATATTAGTAAATTGATTTAAGTTTAATATATAATTTTACAAAATAATATTTATAAGTTGTTTAATTTTAGTTGAGTAGGTAGTTTAATGATTTTAAGTAATATTAGTTGTTTGATTTAAGTTTAATATATAATTTTACACAATAATATTACTTGATTGAATTTAGTTGAGTAGGTAGTTAATTGATTTTAAATAATATTAGTTGTTTGATTTAAGTTTAATATATAATTTTACAAAATAATATTAGTTGATTGAATTTAGTTGAGTAGGTAGTTTGAATTATATTAGTTATTTGATTTTAGTTTAATGATTTTAAATAATATTAGTTGCTTGATTTAAGTTTAATAATTTTACAAAATAATATTAGTTGATTGATTTTAATTTAGTTGAATGAATTTAGTTGAGTAGGTAGTTTGAATAATATTAGTTGCTTGATTTAAGTTTAATAATTTTACAAAATAATATTATTAGTTGATTGATTTTAATTTAGTTGAATGAATTTAGTTTAGTAGGTAGTTTGAATAATAATAGTTGCTTGATTTAAGTTTAATAATTTTACAAAATAATATTATTAGTTGATTGATTTTAATTTAGTTGAATGAATTTAGTTGAGTAGGTAGTTTGAATAATATTAGTTGCTTGATTTAAGTTTAATAATTTTACAAAATAATATTATTAGTTGATTGATTTTAATTTAGTTGAATGAATTTAGTTGAGTAGGTAGTTTGAATAATATTAGTTGCTTGGCTTAAGTTTAATAATTTTACAAAATAATATTATTAGTTGATTGATTTTAATTTAGTTGAATGAATTTAGTTGAGTAGGTAGTTTGAATAATATTAGTTGCTTGATTTAAGTTTAATAATTTTACAAAATAATATTATTAGTTGATTGATTTTAATTTAGTTGAATGAATTTAGTTGAGTAGGTAGTTTGAATAATATTAGTTGCTTGATTTAGGTTTAATAATTTTACAAAATAATATTATTAGTTGATTGATTTTAGTTTAGTTGAATGAATTTAGCTGAGTAGGTAGTTTGAATAATACTAGTTGCTTGATTTAAGTTTAATAATTTTACAAATTAATATTATTAGTTGATTGATTTTAGTTTAGTTGAATGAATTTGGTTGAGTAAGTAGTTTGAATAATATTAGTTGCTTGATTTATGTTTAATAATTTTATAAAATAATATTATTAGTTGATTGAATAATTCGTGAAATTTATTATAGATGAGCGGACAAGGCAGTGGCAACGACAGTCAGACTGCCGAGGGCGAGTCGAGGAGGACGAGGAGGGAGGAGACGACGGGCCTCACTAAGACCCGTGGTTCCACCTATTTTCAGGCTGAGGTCTCTATCAGAGACCTCTTCACAGCCTAGTGCGGGCTCCTCCTCCTCCTCACAGCAGACTGCCGAGGGCTCATCCTCCTCCCGCCAGCATCCGGTTGTTCAAGCACGGATGTCTGTTCAGCCATGTGGTCATACGTAAGTTTTAATATTTTATACTCAAATTTTTATTAATTAAAACCTAATTATTTTACTAACTTTGAAGTTTTAATTTTACAGTTGGATTTCGGGTCATGGGGCTGCTAATCAGGTTTCCAAGTCCATCTTTCGCGGTGGATTCGAGCCCACCGCTTACAGTTGGGGGTTAGTGTCCGATGCAAGAAAAAAGACATACTTCGAGGAGTTTAAGGTATTAATTTAATTTATTAATTTACCGTTTATTAATATCAAATATATAAACAAATATTTACATTTAAATTGTAATTGCAGAAAGAATGTGTCTGGGCACCGGAGCACGATGACCAAATGTTGAGGAATTTTGAAAAATATGCGACAGAAAGATACAGGGACCTCCTTTACAGAATGAGGGAGAGGTGGTACAAGGATGGAGTGGCCACCGACATGGGGACTGACAGTGAAAGGTGGCCGATTTGGGACCAATCCCTCCGGTACTGGGATTCTCCTGCATTCAAAGAGAAGTAGGCGAAAAACAAGGCGAATCGGCGTAGTGACCCTGATGGAGAAGGGATGGCGAGACATCGGGCCGGTTCTCGGTCCATTTATGAGCACGGGTTGAGATTTATAAGTTTCGTCTTCAATTTTGTAGTTTTTGAATTTATATTATTTTTTTCCTAATTTTTATGAGTGTTATTAATTTTTACTATCTTTTTTTCTAATTAGGCGGCGGAGCAAGGACGCGAGCCCTCTCATTTTGAGAGATTGCAGCTCGCCCACCCATTCGTCGAGGAGACTGGGAAGTCTACCTACGGCCGTATCACCGAGATCCACGTATGTATTATTTCAATATTAATAGTATTATTTAAATTTTTAATATTAAAAGTAATTTTTATATTTTGTGTTCAATTTATTTAATTTTTTGTATAATTAATTTGCAGAGAAAGATGCTCGAGGACTTTGCCTCTCAGCCTCAGCCTGAGGAAACGGCAGAGGGGTCGGGGTCGGGGTCGATGCCCCCCACACAACCTTCTGTTGACGTTCAAAATGAATTGTACTTCAAGAATGTCAAGGCTAAAAAGGGGCGATTCGCTGGATTGGGCAGCTTCGGAAAGAACTTTTTCCGACCTCGTGGCTCAGGCTCATCCTCCTCTCAGTCTTCCATCGACTCTCATCCCAGTGAGGTCGTGAGGCAGCTTGCCACGGTGGTGGAGCAGATTAAGAACATGCAGAGGCAGCAGCGAGAGAAGGAAGAGTATGAGAGGCAGCAGCGAGAGGCGCACGACCGGTATACAGCCGAGATGGAGCTGTATCGGGTCGAGGTGCAGGAGTATACAGCCGCCATGCAGGCGTGGTGGCAGATATTCGCCTCTGATTCAATGCCACGAGCGCAAATGCCTGCGCCACCGATGCCGCCGATCCCGCCGACCCAGCCATCGATGCCGCCGATTGTTAACCTGGGCGAGGATGAGGAGGAAGAGGAAGACGGATTTAATTCCAATGGTTAAAAATATTTGTTTTTTAATAACTTCGAAGTACAATATTTTTTTTTTAGTTTGAATTGTTACTTTAATTTATAATTTTGTGAATTTATTTTAGTTTGAATTTACTTTTATTTAATGGACACAACATTTATAAAAATAAGTGAGAAACGAAAATGAATTAATTTGGTGAATTATGAAAAAAAAAACGAGTCAATTTGGATACATATACAATTAATTGCATACAAATAAACGAATTATAATTTTAAGTGGGAGTTGAAATAAATAATTTTACCAAACTAATAAAAATTAAATGGCCACAACATTTATAAAAACAAGTGAGAAACAAAAATGAATTAATTTGGTGAATTATTGAAAAAAAATGAGTCAATTTGGATATATATACAATTAATTGCGTACAAATGAACGAATTATAATTTTAAGCGGAAGTCGAAATAAATAATTTTACCAAACTAATAAAAATTAAATGGCCACAATATTTATAAAAACAAGTGAGAAATAAAAATGAATTAATTTGGTGAATTATAGAAAAAAAATGAGTCAATTTGGATACATATATAATTAATTGCGTACAAATGAACGAATTATAATTTTAAGCGGGAGTCGAAATAAATAATTTTACCAAACTAATAAAAATTAAATGGCCACAACATTTATAAAAACAAGTGAGAAACAAAAATGAATTAATTTGGTGAATTATAGAAAGAAAAAAAAGAGTCAATTTGGATACATATACAATTAATTGCGTACAAATGAACGAATTATAATTTTAAGCGGGAGTCGAAATAAATAATTTTACCAAACTAATAAAAATTAAATGGCCACAACATTTATAAAAACAAGTGAGAAACAAAAATGAATTAATTTGGTGAATTATAGAAAGAAAAAAAAGAGTCAATTTGGATACATATACAATTAATTGCGTACAAATGAACGAATTATAATTTTAAGCGGGAGTCGAAATAAATAATTTTACCAAACTAATAAAAATTAAATGGCCACAACATTTATAAAAACAAGTGAGAAACAAAAATGAATTAATTTGGTGAATTATAGAAAAAAATGAGTCAATTTGGATACATATACAATTAATTGCGTACAAATGAACGAATTATAAAATTATGCATTGTCGAAATAAATAATTTTACAAAATAAAAAAAATAGTTGGGCAAAATATTTTAATAAACAACTTAGATACGAAAATAAATTAATTTGGTGAATTATAAAAAAAAAATGACTTAATTTGAATACATATACAATTAATTGCATAAAAATGAACGAAAGTAGCTTGTGCCCTAGTGGCGCGCCCCCCCTCCTCTTGCACAAAAGGTCCCGTGTTTGATTCCCCTTGGACGCAAAAATGGATTAATTGTTCAAGGCCTAATAAGACTAATATAGAAGGTGGGCCGCATATAACAAGGAATGGGCCGGGTGGCCCAGTGGTCCGCGCCCGCCCCGGGTGCCCGGACTCGAACCATGCGAGCCACTTTTTTTATTTTTTTTTGTATAGGCTCGGTAATTTGCGACGGCCTAACTCCGTCGCAAATATTTAATTTTGCGACGGAAAACAGCCCGTCGCAAATTATAACAGAAAAAAATAAAAAATATATATATAAACATTTGCGACGGAATGTGGCCGTCGCAAATGTTGTTGACCCGAACGGGTCTAACCCGAAAGATTTGCGACGGACTACAGTCCGTCGCAAATTTTGTGAGACCCGGCCAGGTCTGACCCGCCAAATTTGCGACAGATTTGTCAGTCGTTAATTTGCGACGGAGTGCAAAATCCGTCGCAAAAATTAGCTACGGCTGTTTTAGGAACGGATACATGTCCATCGCATAATCCGTCGCAAATTCTATCGCAGAACAGTGTTTTTTTTGTAGTGTATTGAGCTTTGCATTTCACTGCTCCCTCAAAAGTCAAATCGAACATTTTGCCAAATATATATATAATTGTTTTATTTTAACAAATACGAAGATGCTACGTACACATTGAGTATCCTCCACATAATTCCAGAAATTATAACTTATTTTATGACAATCAACCGAACAACAACACGCTAATTATTTAAGTTTAATGATTTTCTGAAGCTTATTCTTCATTCCGATCCAACGCTTAGTCCCTGCAAATCGCGAGACAGAGAAAAATAAATCGTCAACAAATTAAAGTGGAAAAACAAAAATCTATCTCCATGATTTACTTATTGTAATTGACTGACTTTTCCTAAAGATTCGGTATAATCAATTTAAAAATGTTCGTCCTGTAAAAAAAAAGAAGAAGAAGAAAAATAAAATACTCCCTCCGTCCCAGACGAATTTGCACACTTTCCTTTTTTGGATGTCCCAAACCAATTTGCACACTACCTAAAAAGGAAACATCGATTTGCGTGCACACTCACATAAATATACACATATTTACCCATATGTCATTACTTTAACACTTTTCTTAATATGTGTGCCATCCCAGGGGTGCAAATTCCCCTGAGACGGAGGGAGTAAAAAAGGAGCTCGAGACATTATGCCGAAAACTCTTTTTTCTTCCCTCGTTATTAAAAATTGATCTTTAATAACAATAATTTTGTTATTATGTTTTTTTTAACTAAAAATCATTAATAACAGAAAATCATTTTTAAGGATATGATCCTATGATTAAAGATTGTTTCATGCCATTAAAGATTTTTAGTTAGAGAATATATAATGATAGCATTATTAAAGATTATTTTACTTATGAATGTGTATAGAGTGAAATTGATTCATACATGAATTAATTAAGTGTTTCATTAAAGAGTATTAGTTGTTGAGTAAAATAGTTTTTTTGGTCTCATAACTTATTGAATTGTCCAATTTTAATCTTATTTTCGCTGGAAAGTAAGAATCGGTGTCGTTTTGGCACGTACCAAATACTTTGTTTTCGACTTTCCGGTGAAATGAGACCAAAATTGAAATATTCAATAAGTTAAGAGACCAATATTGAAAAGTTAAATTTTTTGGGACCAAAATTGGACACTAGACAAGTTACGGGATCAAAAAACTATTTTTCTCATTAGTTGTTTTCACTGAAAATTTTTAGTTTATTTTCAGTAAACAACTAATCCTATTCAGTGAAAACAACTAATAGCCTTTAATGAAAATAACTAATATTTTTTAGTGAAAACAACTAATACTCTTTAAAATCTATGTATGAATCTTTTTCGCTCAATATTTCGTGTTTACTTGTAGTGACTAGCAGGTAAAAAAAATCTAATGCGTGTTAATTAATTATGCCAATCATATGTACATAATTTTATTTTATTTTTTTATTATAAAATCAAACAGCAATTGAATAGGAGATCTCTAGCTAGCTAGTACTCCCTCCGTCCATGAGTAAACTTCCCACTTTCCTTTTTGGGCTGTCCACGAGTAAGTTTCCCATTCCATAAATGGAAATAACAACACTCTATTATATATAAACTTTAACCTTCAAACTCACACAATATTACAACAATGCCACTCATTCACTTTACTTTTCAACACTATTCATTACTTTATCCCAAAAGTCAACATGTGGCCCACCATATATTAATAAACAAATACACTTTCTTAAACCATTCAACAAAAAGAAGTGGGAAACTTACTCGTGGACGGAGGGAGTACAATTTATTATATATATACTTAACAATTTGTCATATGTAAAAATTAAAAAAAATCACTCAGTGAAATTTATTTAGAAGAAAAAACTAACAAGCATATCAGGACAATATCTAGTTAAAATAAGCTATTTTCATGTTACTACAGACGATAACTGGTGATATATTAATGGTGTTTGGTTAACAAGTCTTCAATGATAATGAGAATGCGTTTAAAAATTAGTGTAATTATAATAATTCATTAAAACAAAATCATTATTTCTCCTCCTAAATAAGATAATTAATATTTAATTTAAATTACCATATTTCTCCCCTACAATCATCTTCCTCAATCACTCGCTTATTCCTCCACCAACAACCACCAACACACATTTATTATGCACTTTTATTCCAAAATTAGGCATATCACTAGCAATACAATCACCATTGAAACAATCTTTCCTCCAACACATCATTTTTATTATGGGGGCATAGATAAAAAATAAATTTTTATTTTCATTACCATTGTAGTGCTCTTAATCAAGTGTCGGCCCTAAATGTTGATTGTCCTCATCTCAATCTTAATTTTTTTAATTTCTTTATTAATGCATTTTCTTATGGTGATCTTAATAATAAATTGGAGTAACTGTTCATGTAATATACAATTCTCGGTAATTAAATTTAAAGAAATATATATATATATTTCATAAATCAATTAAATAAAATATGATTTATTTATTTTTTGTTGTCCACCATGCAAACTTATTAATATAAGCAATACTTACATACATAAAAATCTACATTTTTAATAAAATATATTTTTGTTTTTATTAAATAACATGTCCAATGATAAAAGGGAATAAGATAAAGTAGATATAATTAATTACCGGACGTAGTCTATGCGGATTCTGCCAGCATCAGGATTAGCAATGACGGAGAAGGCTTCTTGGGAGAGATCAAGCTGATCAGCTCCACACCCAGGGCACAGATCCACAATCTTCACCCGCACAAATCCGTTGCCGCGGCAAGCTGCCACCGAGTTCGTGGGTCCCAGGCACCGCACCCGGTAAAATTGACCGCACGCCGCTCTGTTGTTGAACAGACCGGGATTTGCTGCTGCAATCATTGTTCCTTGGTCCTCAAATCCGTAGCATGACGATGCTGAAAAAAAATAGTAATTAGTATAAGACGAATCAAAATTCATCAATTTTTAAAAAAGAATTAAACAATTCGGTATGTGTCTTATAATTTGTCTAATATAATAACTCAATCTGTTACAAATTAAGGAACATAAAATTAGACCTATATGCCCTTCATCAATCTTAAAATATAATTTAATAATATAGAAGATATAATGGAAGAATGAAAAGAAAGTGTAACTTGTGGTGAGCAAAGGACCAATCCAAAATTTTAAATTTTGGGTGCGATAAATAATTAATAAAAGAGTATGTTTTATATGAAAACGCTTCGTATATAATAAGCTTAACATGAAATAGTTATAGAGTCATTAATCTCATCAGGAGTATCATTAAATCTGTCAGGGGTATCACTAATTTGGGTCGGTGGTATTATATTGTAATTATTTTAAAATTTCTTGAACTCAAACTAATGATGCTCCTGATGAGATTAATGATACTCCCGATGAGATTAACGATACTTTAAAATTGTTTCATGATAAACTTATCATCAACTATTTTCATATAACACTTTGTCTTAATAAAATATTAAATTCTTAAAGTTATACAACCCGCGACCCTAGAAAATATATGTACATAACATTCATATAAGAATTTTTTTTTTATAAAAAACTGTTATTATAATAAACAAATAGGGTTATAATTTTTTTTAGTAACATGATAAATGTATTTTCATTTGGAGTATACGAAATCATATGAGAAATAATTTGAAAATAAAATATGTTCTTAAATAAATAATAATAAGACATTTTTAGTTGGGGGTTAATTACGAAGAAATAGAGGAAAATAGTTTTTATTTTTTATAAACAATTAATTAGACACAACATTTTGATTGACATATTTATGTGTAGGTTTTGTGCGAGACTATTTCACGGTGAGACGAAGTATAATTAAATTGAGCATGATGCATTAACACTTTAAAAGGAATGAGTGTTAATTTGTGTTGATTTATGAACTGTTTCTCTTAAGATCGTGTCGATATAAATTTTTGCCGATACTTATTGTGATTTAGAAGTAGTACATGCCTTACACAAACAATTGTCATATTCTATATATATATATATATATATATATATATATAATGATGAGCAATAGAGAAAAACTTACGAACGTAGGGTGGCGTGTAGAACGTAGCAGTCCCTTCAATAGCAAAAGCCATGGAAATTAGGCTGGAAACAATAACCACTGAGATGATAAGTCGCTCGATTCCCATTATGATAATTTTGTTTTAATTGCTCTAAATAAAAACTATATATATGATTTGGATAAATTAATGTAACTGTTCCCTAGCAAACAATGTGAGATACTTAGTTGGAAGTAATGGGCTGACATAAATAGGCGTTCGGGGCAGCACCTATTTGTTAAAAAGTCTTGCACGTTTCCGTGGTCTAAAATATAAATCTAATTTGTTCAATTGTTCTGAAATTTTTGTAAAGTCAGAAGTAATTATCCGAAAACTGAAGAAAATCAAAGTTTCTAGATATTACTTTGGATACTCATTAACGTTATAACTAAATTAATTATAGATACAATATTTTAAGGCAAACTTGATACAAACATTGACTAGTAATAATTTCTTGTACGCAGAATTCTTTACTAGAACGAAGAGATATCGATACACTATTGTTGAAGACTGTCAAAATAAATTAAATACTTAAAAGAGATATTCGTGAGAAAACGTGTTAGATTAATAAATCTTGATTTAACTGTTAGAGAAAATGGTTGGTGGTATTATTTTGTAATTAATTAGTATTAAAGTTTATTTGAGATTTTAATAGTTGACCAATTAATTTTGGGTGCTGAAATTAATCACCCACAAGGTTGCAAACCCTTAGGATGCAAATGGATCCTTAAAAGAAAGTACAAAACGGATGGGTCAGTTGACAAATACAAAGCCCGCTTAGTTGCCAAAGGGTTCAAACAAATCGAAGGGTACAATTTCTTTGATACCTATTCACCAGTAACGAGGATTACTTCCATTAGGGTGCTAATCGCAATTGCTGCTTTGCACAATCTCGAAATTCACCAAATGGATGTTAAAACGACGTTCCTCAATGGTGAAATGGATACAGACATCTATATGGATCAACTAGAGGGGTTTGTAGCACCTGTAAATGAGAAGAAGGTGTGCAAACTAGTGAGGTCGTTGTATGGGCTTAAGCAAGCTCCAAAACAATGACATTTGAAATTTGATAGCACCATGTTATCAAATGGATTTCGTATTAATGAGTGTGGCAAATGTGTGTATGTGAAGAGTACACCGAAAGGATTTGTCATTTTGGGTCTATACGTTGATGACATGCTCATTATGAGTAATGATCATGATTTACTCATTAGTACGAAACGCATGTTGAGTCGAAACTTCGACATGAAAGATTTGGGTGTAGCTGACGTGATTCTAAGAATCAAGATCAACAAGACATCAAATGGTATATCTTTAACACAATCTCATTATGTAGAAAAAATGTTAAAGAAGTTCAATGCCTTTGATGACCCACCTGCGAAGTCACCATTATATATGAATGTACATTTGAGCAAAAAGGGAGGTAGTCTTGTAGCTCAACAAGAATATGCTAGAGTCATCGGGAGCATAATGTACATTTCGAATTGTACGCGTCCCGATATAGCATGTGCGGTGAATAAACTTAGTAGATTCACAAGCAATCCAAGCAATGAGCATTGGAATGCACTCAGGAGAGTCTTGAGATACTTAAAGTATACTCTCGACTTTGCACTACAGTACACTAGGTATCTTGCTGTACTTGAAGGATACTGTGATGCCAATTACAGACACTAAAGAGTCATTCTCTACTAGTGGATACTTATTCACTATATGAGGAGTTGTTGTGTCCTGGAGATCGACTAAGCAGACATGTATAGCCCAATCCACCATGTAATTTGAGTTTATAGCTTTAGACAAAGCTGGTGAAGAAGCAGAGTGGCTTCGAAATTTTCTCGAGGATATTCCATGTTGGGATAAACTCGTACCTACTATAATGGTACATTGTGACTGTCAAGCCGCAATTGGTAGGGCATTAAGTGACATGTACAATGGAAAGTCTAGACACATTCGTCGTAGACATAACTCCATAAGACAATTGATCTCGAGTAGTGTGATGTCCATAGATTATGTAGATCTATGGATAACCTAGCGGATTCGTTAACTAAGAGCATAAATCGAGATCAGTTGTCCAAACTGTCAGAAGGAATGGGTCTAAAATCCACAAAGGTAAACTGAAGCAGAGGCAACCCAACCAAGTTGACTGGAGATCCCAAGATCTTGGTTCAACGGAAAAATTAAGCTGTGGAAGTTAGAGTATACACTTGGTAACCTGACCATTCCTTAGAGGATAGAACGCCAAGTATGAACCCGTATGTGGTACAGGTTAAGTTTATAACACTTTTAATGAATCCTAAGTCCATGTGGGAGACGGAGTATTATGGGCTACTCAAGAGGAGTTCGCCTATGTAAGTGTGAGGTGAGAGGCCGCCTCAAATATCAGTGGATATTAAACACTTATGAATCCAAAGGGTGTCCATGGCCGAAACGGACAAAAACGTGAGAACAAGAAATGAGCGTAGAGAATTTATTGTGTCAGTATTACTGTCTTAGTACACACCAACGCGGAATGGTTCAAGATAATATGTCCATCAGGCTGCCGGTGTAATCGGTAATGCTCGACTATGGAAAGTTCAAAGCCCCAACTACCTATCCAGATGCAACAACATATCGTATTTGAACTGGACTGTGAGTCTGTATGTCTATAGGTTCAATTTCCACTCATGTGGGGGATTGTTAGAGAAAATGGTTGGTGGTATTATTTTGTAATTAATTGGTATTAAAGTTTATTTGAGAGTTTAATAGTTGACCAATTAATTTTGGGTGTTGAAATTAATTTCTCAGAAATTAATTGTTACAAGTGCGTTCTACTCGCGGAGTAGATGAGAATGGTGTATTCATACTCACAAAACCGATTTTCGGTGATTGAAAAATTGAATCGGAAGTCGAATGGTTCAACACCTAATTATAGGATTAATGAAGGAATTAAATGAGTCATTTAATTCTTCATCCCACATTGAATTTTTAGAATACTAATATACATGATATTAGTATGGGAACAATGGAGTATAATATATTATAGTTGATTGCTAGTTAATTAAAGTTGTCACATGTGCGCGGGCCGCGTTGAGCCACGTTGCGCCCGTGGCCTTGGCCTTGGTTCTTGGCAATTGGACTTTGGGTGGACTTTGGGCCTTGGGCCCAGCGGGTATCTAATTTTTTGGAGAACAAAAATTAGGATATCCGGTCCACAAAGTTCGGTTCGATTCGGTTCAGAGAACTGTTCAGTTAAAAGAGTCGAATCGGTTCGGTCAGATGCTTCATTGAGCACATTTGACACATGTGCTATATATGTGGGACAGTTACCAGCGCAATTCATGGAAACACGTTTTGGTCAACTTCGGTTTTCAGACTTGCCACCAACGAAACGCGTCTGCATTAAATGCTCACTCGTTTTTTCCTTCTGCATTAAGTAGAGGTTCGCCTATAAATAACGTCCTCATGCATTTCTCTGGCCACACTAAAAAATATTCTCTTCTTCCTCAGTCTCTCTGCATATAGAGTCTTAAGAGCCAGTTCAGTTCGAAGCGCTCATTTTGTTCGTCGGTGCTCCAAGATCTACGGTGCTACACTCTTGGAGACGAAAGTGACGTTTTACCTTTGGGGACATATTTCCATGACCGAAGAGCACTACCGGGGAAATTTTGTCTTGCGGGAAGAGGCCTTCCTCGACTCGTCACACTGCCGTCTTTCTTTTTCTTCTCATATTCTGTGTAAAGTAATATCGATTTGTAATTTATTTTATTTCTTTTGAATTATTATTTCCGCAGTCACCTTTTTTCTCCAACATTAACTATATATATCTTTCTTTATTTTAGTAATTATTATTTAGTAATTTATAAAAGTATTTTTCGTACAGTACGTAATTAAAATTATCATGAATTAAAGGCAAATTATTTTATTTAGGCCAAGTGTGGATCTTGATTGCAAAAATAGGGGTTCTGGAATTTTTTTTACGTAAATAGGGTTGATCGCGCCTGGGAGTGGCGATCAAAAGAGAGGATCGCGCTCACCAGGCGCGATGCAAAACGGGATAGCATTTCTGTTCTTGATCGCGCCTCAGGGAGGCGATCTAAAGGGCAGGATCGCGCTCCCCAGGCGCGATTATCTCAGTCAAATGGCCACGGTCTAGATCGCCCTTGCGGAAGGCGAGTCTCGACAATGTCTGACGCACGCACATGGCCACCCACAGGATTCCCACGGGGTTGCTGCTTTTCACGGTCTCCGAGGCACGCACATGATGTATTTTGGCACTATATGAGCGTCTAAAAGCATATAACACAGATGGTTTCGGTTCTTCATCCTCCCATTTTCTTTCTTCTCTTCTCTTCCTCCTCTACACGAAAATTTCTGCTTCTTCCTCTCCTCACTAGTATTTCAGTTTTGTTCTTCTTCCTCCCCTCATTGCACCGAAAATTTTAGTACTCCTTTCAAAATTCATCCATCATTTTAGTATTCCTTCTGCCCTCTTTATTCTGTCCGAATTTTAGCCAAAAAAAAAAAAATACACAAGGGCTGCTACAAACCAATCCCCACAAAAATGTAAGTATTTTGATATTTTTAAATTTTTTGCAGTTTTTTATTTTATTCTAAATTTTTTATTTCTCAACTTGCAGTCTCACATTTGGACAAAAGTAAAAGCTAGTTGGTATTTTGCTATCTACCTGAGGAGTACAGACACTGCTATCAAAAGGTAAATTCTTCAAAAAAAAATTAATAATATGTAAACGAATTTTTTTGCATGCATATATTATCTTTTTGAATTTAAATAACGGTGCACAGAAAATATGCTACTAGATGAAAAATTCTCAGTATATATATGTAAATTGCAATTATTGTATACATAGTATTTATTCTTGGTTCTAAAGGTTTTAAATCTTGATATTGAGTTTATGTTGTAATTGATAAATATTATTAAGTTCGTGAGTTTTTTTCCAAGGATGTGCTAATTTAGTGGGTCAAACTTACATTATAATTATAATACTTTATTTTAGAGGGTGTAAATAAATAAATAAAAAGTTGAGAAAAATTATATAAACATAACAAATATTTTGAAATAAGATTTGACGCCAAAAGCAACAATAGTTTTGGATAGGAGGGAGTATTTGTTTTTATCATAATGGAGACTTGAATATATGTTGCATGACCGACTTTTGACCGAAAATAAATAAGGGAAATTTTGAAATTTAATTATTAAATCTAGTTTGAAATTTAGAAAATTGATTTTTAAAAAAACTATCACCACCATTATACATCTATTATCACATTATTTAAAAAAAAAAAATTCAAAGCCCCCTATATTTCGAAATCTTATTCTTAAAGATCACTTAAAGCCCGTAGATTTCAATCATGAACTTTTTTTACAAGTATCTATTTAAAAAATAAAAATGATATAAACAATGCCAAATGATATATATTATGATCGTTTTAATTCTTGCACATTAAAATTGGTTATAAGAAGCTCAGTCTAAACATTCATATCAATCATGGTCATGGTAATATTTTCTTTAAACGATTAATTTTAGCTAGCATTTAACTCAAATCAACCTCAGATCTGGATTACACTTAAAAAAATATTTTAATGAATTTGGAGTCAAACATTACACTTAAAAAAATAGACTTGTAAAAAAAAATTATTTTCTAACACATCTTGCAACTTGCATCTGCAAATTCACAAATGCATGTAATAATTAAAGTGTATACACTATCATTTATGTGTCTGAGTTTTAATATTTTACAGGATGGATGCTGCAAAAGAGACACTATTATATGGACCGGCGAGCCGATCTGTACTCACCATGCAAAATGAACATCGCTCGAGACTAGACCGTATTAATCGGGAATCTAGTGAAACTGTGCTCAGTACATACACAGGAGGCGATGGGGTGTTTTGGACATTTAGGCAAGATGACCCCGATCCTAGAAAGATTGTACTTCACCCCCGTGTAGTGGAGAGATTGAAGACGATGGGTTTTTACGGTCCACTTCGTTGTGGGTCTTTCAGACTTGATCGACATCTTATCACTGCATTAGTGGAGAGATGGCGTCGAGAGACGCACACATTCCATTTTCCCGTCGGCGAGGCCACCATCACACTACAAGACGTTGCCATTTTGTGGGGATTACCCATAGAAGGAGAGCCAATTATATGCAAAGATGAAAAACATAGTTTCGGTGAATGGCAAGCTAAGTGTAATGCGCTTTTGGGCATCAACGTACAAGAAGTTGATATCAGGGGCAGGAGTGCGATCCTGTTTTCTTCTCTGAAAAATATGTTGAGAAATGATATTGTTATTTACGACGATTCACCACAGGAGGTAGTTGATCAATATGCACGGGGGTGTGCACTTTTACTTCTGGGGACAGTAATGATCCCCGACCACACTCGGAATGCTATCCCGTTAGTGTATTTGAACTTTCTGGAGAACGTGAATACATCAGGGGAATACAGCTGGGGAAGTGCTGTATTAGCAACTTTATATCGGGAACTCTGTATGGCTTGCCACGCTAATGGCAAGATTATCGGTGGACCATTATGCTTGTTACAGGTAATTCTTGATTAGTTTTAATTACTTTTAAACAAATCATTGATTAGTTGTATGTTGAAACTAATTTACCCATGAATACAACAGATATGGGCATGGTCAAGGATAATACCAATACAACCAAGGAACGTATATCCTATGCTCCAAGAAGGACACATCATGAGTGTAGATGGTCGCAATTTGGGGCTTCCACCATATGGGGCTAGGTATTTTTCTCTAAACACATTTATCTATTAATCGCATAACATTTGTTTGGCTATGCATACTTATTGTGATACCTACTTAAATTATAGGTGGATACATTATCACAGTCACATTGAAAGCGCGAGCAACTCGATTCGTTTATATCGCGACATATTTGATCGTTTGTCTGATGGCCAAGTAAGTTATTATTATAATGATCCGCACAAATATATAAGTGTGTTTGATCAAAATTAATTTTTTTTTGTATATCATTACAGTTAATCTGGGAACTCTATGATGAGCAAGCTGAGGAGATCTCGAGTCTTGGACCTCGTTGTTTGACCCAAAATTGGAGGTCACAATGTCCGCTGATTAATATTTGGATAGTGGAGCTTCATTATCCAAATAGGGTGTTAAGACAATTTGGAATGGTCCAAAACATTCCGAGTGATGTTGAAAGTAGAGACCAGGAGTTGCATAATCATACCCGCCAGGGAAGATCCGGCTGCGATTGGACCATTAAACATAAAAAATGGGTTACTTATTGGAGGAACAGACGACCATTCATGTCTTGCACGCCTATCAACAATGGTAATCCGGTAGAAAATGACTATATGCAGTGGTACTATGGAATTACACGACGATTGATTTCACCAGTGGAGTATACTGCAGTGGCCCGAGGTTTCCAACCAGCAAAAACATCTACTCGAGATCTTTTGGTAATATATATATCACAAACTTTATTGTATAATGTTTGAAAATTGAAACATGAATAACACTCATTTTTTTTGGGTTACAGGTAGGCTGGTTTCGGAAGCTCAAAATTAGTAAAAGACAGTGCAATCCTGATGATAGAGCATCAGTAGATAGTCATTTGGAGCTCACTGAGAATTACATCACTGAAGTGGAGTCTTTCATAGAAAACCCTGCTTATCTACAAGATGTGGCCTCAGATGAAAACGTAGAAGTTGAGGAAAGATCTACAAGACAAAGAAGAAGGAGATCCGTAGGACGTGAAGAAGAAGATGCGGGTCCTTCAACGTCTAGGAGTCGGAGAAGACATTCCTCAGCAATGCCATCAGAGTCCCCTTTTCCCCGACAAGGTATTCAACATGGGGTACCTCAGTCTGCTCCACGCACGCAGTATGGTGCTGGAAATGGTATGCAATTTACAAAATTACACTTGTAAATATGACCTTAAGTGGATTTACATTTATTTAGTTATTATAATATTTTTATAACATGTGACAGATGCTTCCACGTCTGAATTTTTGGGTAACACACAACCAACTGCATATGGTATGTAATTCAATATTAAGAAATTAATAATTATTATTTTATTTATTATATATGCATATCACTGTTAATTTGATAGCAGCCTGACAATCAAATGAGGGGGCGTCTCAGCCTACGCCTCACACACATTATGGGTTACCCTCATTTGGACATGGAGCTTACACACAACCTGCTGGAGATGGTATGCAAGTTACTAAATCCTGAAATTACACAAAAAAATAATATTTTTTAAGAGATAATGTTTATTTATTTGTAATATATTATTATTACATATTTGATAGTTGGTTGGGGTAGCTATGAGGGGGTACCTCAGTCTGCTTCTGCATCGACGTTTCAACAGGAGGTGCCCCAGCCGAGTTTTCACACACCTTATAATGAACAAGGTATTTAATATCAACTTATATAAGTAAATGTATATATTCTAAAATATATTATTGATCTAAATTCATTAAATGTGTGACAGGTTTTCTTACATCATGGGGTGGTTCATTTACTGAGATGTTAAACACGGGTATTGATTTGAATACCTATTATCAACCTCAATTCTCACAAGAACGACCAAATTACACTTCAACGCCTATACCATTTGCGGGCACAAATGAAAACCCTGGACCAAGCCAAGATGAACAACAACCTCGTCGTGGTCATCGTGATAGACGTCCGACACGATGTGGCACGTGTGGTCATTTACGTCGTCACTAATTGTATGATATTTTGTATATATATTTATTTTTAATTGATAATTTATTTATGTATGCAATTTTAAATACCGCTACTTGTGACATTTTTTTAAATTAATTTTAATTCCTTAAAAATTATGTCCAGTAAAATTTGTTCCCATATAAAATTAAATTTATTCATCCCAATTACACAAATATTTTAAGTAACACAAAGAAAATGGGAGAAGGAAGAAGAAGAAAGCATCTGTGTTATATGCATATTAGAGTTTTACTTTTATACAACGAATGTACATCTCATTTTTCACATTCAAAGCTTACAGTGCATGTCCAAAATGAAATCCTATAGATATCATTAGATACAACAAGTTGATTCAGCAAAGGGGTTCAGAACATCAATGCGAAGGTCCAGCTCTATCTTGGGCTTGGTACTGTTGTCTAGCGTGGGTTTGGGCCCAATCCATCTCATTGTGAATCCTGGACGTCACATCTCGACCACGACGCCTTATCCTGCGATCTGGATTATGCATCAGTTGGAAATTGGGTTCATCCCACTCCTCAGGATCCGGCAATGGCCCAAAAAACCTAGATGTGTAAGTCGAAGTATACACATTTGTACTGTAACAGTCGGGCACATACACACTTGGATCAATCCTGAATTGTCTACACACCTCCAATGCATGTGAGCATGGGATACCATCCAACTTCCATAGCCCGCAATCGCACTCGCGTCTCGATAATGCAACTCTGTATGTGCGATACTGTACTGAGCCCTTAATACGAGTAGAGACTCTGGCTGATCCCACCTCCTGATTAAAAAGGTCTACTCGATGTTTCATCCCCTCTCGCTGCCCTGAATCAAACCTGTCATGAACATATTTAGGCCACATCCGATTTCTCAACACTAAAATCCCTGCTTCTTTAGCACGTTCCATAAATGCATTTTTGGATCGTGTGAAAGTTGCACTAACGATGGCTGTGATTGGGAGGCGTCGTGCACCCTTAAGAACACCGTTGATGCATTCTGAGATATTAGTTGTCATAACACCGAAACGGTGACCTCCATCATGGCAAAATGTCCACTTGGTGGGATCGATGTTTCGTAGATACTCATAACCTTCTTCACTTAAAACTCGTATTTCGTTCATCCTTATCTCAAAATGTCTTACAGACAATGCCCTTCCCGCAACATAACACAAGTCCTTCAGCTTTTGACTTTTGAACTGAGTATTGAAATTTGAAGCAACATGTCTTAAACAATAACGGTGCACTCCTCTTGGTGGTGAAAATGCTGGGACTTCGTCCACTGCCTTCAGTATACCCTTATGTCTATCAGAAATAAGGCATACCCCCTCCATATCACCGACAACATGTGTGGCTAACATATTAAGAAACCATTTCCAAGACTTATAACTTTCATCGTCAACAATGGCATATGCTACTGAAATGATCTTCTGATTGGCATCAAGGGTGTTAGCAATCAACAATTTGTGTTTATACTTAGTGTAAAGGTGAGTACCATCTACACAAAGTATTTTTCGACAATGCATGAATGCTTCAATGCATGGCTTGAATGCCCAGAAGACATAGCCCAAGGTGTGCACATTCCACTCAATCGTTGCCTTGTGCTTCCACTCCACAATGGTCCCGGGATTGTATTTCGGCAAGGCCCTCATATATTTGGGCAAATACTGACATGAACTCTCCCAAGTTCCGAACACATTCTCTCTAGCATGTTTCAACGCTTGCCATGCCTTTTGATATGAAATAGTGTAATTATATTTCTTATCTGCATGCTCCACGACACATTTAACGTCGTATGCTGGTTCAACTTGTATGAGACTCTCCAAGTCAGCTGCAAGCAAGTTTTTACATAGATTTGAATGACTGCGTGAGTCAATATCCATCAGACAGGTATGTGGCGGTCCCAACCTGGTGATTTCCCAATGACCAGATCTTTTACGGTATGAGGCGCGCAAATGCCACTCACAGTGTTGCAATGTCGAGCAATTGTCATTTTCACTTGCATAGTTCTGCTTGCACACCAACTTCATTGACTTCGAGTTACTCTCTTCGACTCTGTACTCACGTCTTGCATGTTGGACCGAGTAATTCTTCACGACCTTGATCACAGTCTCTTTGTCTTTGAAGATCATTCCTAACCTCAAAACTCCATCATCCGCATCGTAGCCCAGATCACCACTTGGAACGCCTACTGAATCAACAGGTACATCATCACATGACCTATCGAAATATGGCACTCCAACCAAATTTGGATGAGGTCTCACTCTTGGCATTAGAGAATTTGGTACAACAATACTTGGCATCCAAGGATTGTTAGTGGTATCATCCTCATCAGACGGCCCCTCGTCCTCAGAACTATTATCGCTTGGTTCAGAATTACAAGTAAAGTCTGGATATAGATCACCTTCTATATCAGCTATGGAGGTGCCGATAGGGGCCAATATCTTAGTGATACCAGAAGGTCCAACATTAGGATTTGAACCACCGGCATGACTAGACCCTAAACGTTGGTAGGGTTCATCTTCCCAAGCACCCCACTCATTATGGTTCACTTGCAGGGCCTCGTATGCAATGTTTGAAGGTCTATCCATATTGGCTCCGCCACGACATGACCCTTCAGAAGGATAGTATTGGTTCTCCTACTGACCATGGGATGCTGGGTACTGCACCTTCATTTCAACCTCCACTAATAGCTCAACTGAATTGAGGCCCGCTTGTGGATGGAAGAAATAGAGAAGGTCGTTGTTGTTCCTAATAGGACAACTAGAGGAGGCATTCCCATTATTTATTATGCAAGACACATTCAAAGAATACACTCGCAAATCTAATCCCGTAATCTCAGACAACACACGTAATAGACCATAGAAATCAAGCATACGATCAACTCTTCTTGTTCCAATAACAGCTCCACAAGAGCGCACAAGGATTCCAATATCGCGAGAGATTGGCATATCTTCAAAAACACAACACACTTATAAATTTTAATGTCTAATTATACAATATACGGAAATGATTTAATGGTTGCATATTTAGATTAAAAGAAATCTATATTATTAGAAAATTATTATAAAAATAAATAAAACAATGATTGAATTAATATTAATTATTAGAAATGACAATATCTTTAGATTTTGACATTATTTTAAATAATTATTATACAAATCTATATTAAATTTGATACTTAAAATGCATTTAATAATTATATATTATATTGACGTATATAACAATTTTTTAAGTCCGTTTTGTGTAAACTAGTTTCACGGTTAAATTGGTTTACAATTAATATCTTATAATAAAATAACTAATATCCTTTAATGATACAATTAATATTCTTCGACTAATTTTTTTAATGAAACAATTAATATTATTCAAAATTACTATATTATAGTGTAAATAATTAATACCCTTTAATTAAAAATAGTTTATTGTAATATAATATATTTATTTATGCATGATATATTTTTTTTAAAATTAAAATTTAACTTTTTATAAGTTAGTTCCCATCAAACAATATATTTTTATTAATAATTTTAGGATATATTCCAAATAAATTTATAATTCAAAAAAATTTATAAAATGATGTACAAAATAAACGTATTTTTATTTTGGAAAAAATGGGTGAATCATATAATTATGTCAAGGAACATGCATCCTCCTAAATATGATATTCCTTAATTTGATTGATGTTTCTCCAAGTGAAATGATATTAAACACCCCAAAATAAGTTATATATTAAAATATTTAAATTACAAAAAAAGACACCTAAACTAAATTCACAGCAAACACAATTACATGCCGATATATGGACAAACTAAATTCATTAAAAAATTTAATAACATTGTTTGTTTCTTTAGAACCAAGAAGAAATACTATGTGTACAATAATTACAATTTACATATATATACTGAGAATTTTTCATCTAGATAATATATGCATGCAAAAAAAATTCGAAAAACATTATTAATTATTTTTTGAAGAATTTACCTTTTGATAGTAGTGTCTGTACTCCTCAGGTAGATAGCAAAATACCAACTAGCTTTTATTTTTGTGTATATGTGAGACTGCAAATTGAAAAAATAAATTTTAGAATAAAATAAAAAAACTGCAAAAAATTTAAAAATATCAAAATACTTACATTTTTGTGGAGATTGGTTTGTATTTTGGAAAAAAAAGGTTATTTTTTCCTTATATTTGGCTAAAATTCGGACAGAATAAAGAGGGGAGAAAGAATACTAAAATGATGGATGAATCTTGAAAAGAGTACTAAAATTTTCGGTGCAATGAGGGGAGAAAGAAAAATAAAACTGAAATAGTAGTGAGGGGAGGAAGAAGAAATTTTCGTGTAGCAGAAGAAGAGGAGGAACAAATTTTCGTGTAGCTTTGAAGGTGAGGAGGAAGAAGAAGGAAGGATCTGTTATATGCATAATCCCAACGAAAAAATACAAAACAGAGGTCAGCGCACGCGGGAAAGCAACAGCCGGCCATGTGCGTGCGTCAGACATTGTCGAGACTCGCCTTCCGCAAGGGCGATCTAGACCGTGGCCATTTGACTGAGATAATCGCGCCTGGGGAGCGCGATCCTGCCCTTTAGATCGCCTCCCTGAGGCGCGATCAAGAACAGAAATGCTATCCCGTTATGCATCGCGCCTGGTGAGCGCGATCCTCTCTTTTGATCGCCACTCCAAGGCGCGATCAACCCTATTTACGTAAAAAAAATTCCAGAACCCCTATTTTTGCAATCAAGATCCACACTTGGCCTAAATAAAAAAATTTGCCTGAATTAAAGCATAAAAAATGAAATATGCTCACATAAATATAAACAATCTTCATGTTATTTCGTATGTTATGAGAAGAGCGATCGAAACTTATAGTAGAGGATATTGAATATCATTTGATCAATTTTTATTAACTGATTATATGTTCGAGAATAAATATATGATATGAAATCGACAATATATAATTAATGGTTCCATCACAGTTTAGTGGTGTCCGTAATTTTCTTGCTTCTATGTGAGGAGGACGATCGAATGTCTCAATTTCAAAATTTTGGACCTACAAATTCTCTATTTAATTAACATGTCATACAAATCTTGTCTAGTAGTATATTTTACATTTTCCGTATGGCTAGGCAGGTTTGCAGTTTGTAGAATAAGAGTTATTCAATCTACATTATCATAGCGTGGTCGTTGATTACCAAGGTGCTCGAGTACTAAGTACTCGAGCCACCTTGCTTGAGTACTTCAGTAACACTTTTGCTCGCTCGAACTAATACTTTTCGTATTTCTTCCATATCTTCTCATCCTAGCATCCGTTTGAGTCGATTCAAAGTCCTACGAATTTCATTCTTCGCCCTCTATCCATCTATGAGCATCAAAGAGGTAAATTCGTTAGTTCATGAAAATAATACTCAATTGACTCTAAATACTTAAAAAAAGAAAATAAAACACGCAAACGGTTATTTTTTCTAGATCGACAATTAATCATTTAATTTTGACTCTCTAAATTCTATATATTTGACAAATGGTTTTAGGGTGCATCCAAGTGCATACTATGCATTTGAATTTTAATATCCAATTTTATCTCAACCGGGTCAAATTAAATTTGTGGGTCATGTATAGAATACCCGGTACGGGTCAGATTATTCTCCCATCTTCTCTCACGATTTTCTTCCCGCTACTTCATTCGTCGTCTTCTTCTTCGATCTGCTTTATACATATCTTGACTAATATTGATGGAACTTTTTGTCGTAAACAGGATAATCTCGATTCTAAGGCGGCGCCTCCCACCCGACTGAACCATTTCCGTTTCCACGTGGTGCGGATACCTCGTTCTGTTGCGGTGAATGGAAACCAAAGCTGAACTTGTTCGTTGGCTGCTACACAGAAGCACAACAATTAATAACAACAAATAATACATTGAAAATAGAAGATGGAATATCATTTGCAGTAGTGAGAAAGAACACACATTGGTGATTTATTTATTGGGGTATTTTTGCTTGGGATATTGTTGATTAAGTTTTGGGGTACTACTGAATAATTATTGGGGATACCACTGTTTAATGTATGGTTGAGTAATTCTTGGAGTATTGGTGATTATAACTTGGAGTATTGTTGAGTTGGAGTATTATTGATTATAACTTAGGGTATTGGTGAATAATTTTTTTGGGGATATAACTTGGGGTATTGGTGATTATAATTTGGGGTATTGGTTATAGGGGCATTCACAAAATAATACAATTGAACACCACTATTTACAAGATAGTACAGTGTTCAAAAAATATATACTTATGTTCAACTTTTTTTTGTGCGTCTGTTCAATTATGCTGTACCAATTTGTAAAAAGTGGTTTGGAATTGTATTATTCTGCACTTAATCCTTGGTTATATAACTTGGGGTATTGGTGAAATAACTTGAGGTATTGGTGATTATAACTTGGGTATTTGTGATTATAACTTGGGGTATTGGTGATTATAACTTGGGGTATTGGTGATTATAACTTGGGGTATTGGTGATATAACTTGGGGTATTGGTGCGAAGCGCGCCCAACCCATTTGTGACCTGATTTGTGTTGGAAAAATCGGGGTGCCCGGATCTATTCGGCATTAAAACTAAATACGAATTTAAATCTAATTATTACTAGCATGAATTAATCCTAAATTAATTCAAATAATAATTAATCCAACAATAAAGATCATGCATATGAATATTATCACATAAAAGTCTACGGCAGAATAACTAAGAATTTTACATGAAAACATACCTCTTGAAGCGACGTCCAACCGAGAAGACCGGGACAAGCGTAACGATTCTATCAACCGCAAAAGCCTTCTCAAATATTCCCCTTCTCCTTGTGATTAGACGAGAAATTGTGATATTTTGATGCACATTCATTCCACATATTGAGTGTTTTTAGTGAGTTTTTAGAGTTATTTGAGTACTATTTTCATAAACTTATGAATTTGCCTTTTGGGTGTGCATAACAGGAAAGAGGGTGAAAAATGGAATTCGTGGGACTTTGAATCGACTTAAACGGATTTCTGGATGAAAAGATATGAAGGAATTACAAAAAGTATTAGTTTGGGCGAAGAAAAGTACTACATGAGTAAAAGAAAGGAGGAGGCGCTCGACTAAGCCCTTTGGTCGAGCACGAGCCGCTCAACCAAGGGTGGTCGAGCGCCAATTGGATGCTGGAAGAAAGGTGCGCTCGACCTGTGCTCGAGCAAGAGGCGCTCGAGCCTGGGGTGTGATCGAGTTCGAGTTTGATCTAAGTGGAAAACGCGAGGGCGACTTCTCCAGGCCGCTCGACCAAGGAGCTAAGTTGAGCACCTAGTGCTCGATCTAATGGCGTGGTCGAGCGCCTATGCAGGTTAAAATTAGAAGACGTATAAATACTTGTTTTAGACATCGGGACTTAATTTTCGAGGGGGGGAAGCTAAGAACGTGATTTTGCGGTTTTGGCAAGGTTTTTTTAGAGGAGAAACGAGATTTACAACATACGAGATTCACTAAACAATAATTCTATTGAACGGTATAGTTTTCATCTTTTGTTTTTGATACTTTTAGAGATTTGAGATTGTTTTCCAGATATTTATTGATACTTTGAGAGATTGATTTCCAGATCTTGATTGCAGTTGAACTCGTAATTAGATTTATGTTGGATTTCTTGATTTATTCGATTATGTCGTTGATTGTTATAGTTGTTGCTTGTGTTTTCGTCATCAATATGTTAGGCTAAACTCGTGTATGCTTAGGATAGTATGACCTCGTAGAAATTAGGATCTTGGTAGGCGATTAGGATAATTCGTGGTGTATTGAGTTTTAGTTCTCTTAATTATTAAATTTTTCTAATAAGCCCTAGAATAATCATGGAATTAAGTACGAAAATTATTTAGGAGAAGACGACCGCTTCACTCTTTATCAACGAATATGCTTAAAGAGAGGGTTTTTGAAGGGGTTTATAAGTAACCGGTTTATCTAAGGAAGATGGTCGAATCACCTCAGTTAAATTAGAGCCTCAATAGTTAAGCACAACTCATATAATTAAATTAGTGGGTTAGTGAAGTATAGTTGTAAAAGTTGAGTATTGGAGTTATTATCCGAGCTTTGCTTTACAATTCTTAGTACTAGATTAGGGAAGTTGATTGCTTAGTTTATAGTACACTTAGGATTTTAACTTGGAACATCACGATTATCTTAGTTTCCGTACCAACTCCGTTAGTATACGTAGGGTGTCATATCCAAAGCATCATTCATCTTATTTGCACTTTGAAGGGTGTGCGTGAGTGTTTTTCCAGAATGTTGTCAAATGTGTTGAAACATAAACGAAAACATACACAACAGAAAACTTTGAAAAATAGAATATAAAATTTGCAAACGGGATATAAAATTTTTATCATAGATTATTATTGAATAATCTATGATGCCTCATGGCAAAACTTCACTATAACGAGTAGTGATACAAAGACAAAGTAAAAACCAACTATAGGAATTTACATCAAGATCATATACCCGATGTATACAATCAAAAGTCTATAATTCTAATAGTGTAAACCAAATAACCTATTCAAAGGTCGAACTAAAACACTTCTAGAATTACAAAGGAGAGAACTGAAATATCTACACTTGTTATATGTAAAATAGGTATCTCGAACTCTTCACTTGATACTTTCTCATGCGTATGGTATTTATAGACTTCGATCCTTGCATGTAAACAAAAAAAATCATGGTTTTCCATGATGTAAAACCGTCCAACACTAAGCCTCCATGATCTTGATAACCGCCCATGTTGTAGCTTCAAATAACTCACTCTAAACTGCAACCGTCTGACCTGCTAACTGCTACGTCTTCATTCTGCATGTTTAGACATTAAAGACAACATTGCAACATTCAGAGTTAGTGTTAGAAGAAAGGACAAATTCTGATGTTACGGAAAATGTTGTAACATTCTGGACAACATTGACCTAACATCAACAATCTCCCCCAATTTGGCCTTTCTACTACAACACACCTGATGTAATAAACATGCAGTAAAATGTGTTAAGTATGAAATACAACTAAACATCAAATAACAAACATTTAATTGCTAAACCAAATTAAACAACTAAACATAAATGAATAATCAACACAAAGCACACACTGAGTGCTTTGGACTAAACTACACAAGAACTAAACTGAATGTTACTAAACTAGTCTACACAAAAATAATAACATAGAGTAACAGTTTTAGACTAACATATTCTAACACAGAGTTTTAAAAAAAATTAAGCTAAACAACAGTAGAGCTTTTGAACTACAAGGTTGAATATGTGAAGAAGAGAGAGGATTGGGCTTGTTAGGATAAAAACTGTTAGTTTTGATGAGTTAGAAACAAACCAGAAGTTGTAATAGGACCATCTGGACCTGTTAGCCAGATGAGGATCTAGATTAGGACTTAGTCTAGGGGGAACTACCAGATGACTTGAACCGAACCACACCAGCTTTCTACTAGTAGTTACCCCGCAAGAGAACGGGTTCACTGTAGTAGTGGCAAGTATAGGGACCAAGTATTATCGAACCCAAGGGAAGGCGTGTATGCAAATAGATCCCTGAAGATCTACGCGTCGTAGTTAATATGAGTGTATGTTTTTGGGTTTTTGAAAAGAAAATAATCTAAACTAAATTACTCTACGAATGCAAAAGGAAAATTAAACTAAGTATCTACGGCGTGTTTTCAAATAAGTGATGGTGATGCTCAGGATAGGAATTCCTACGTATACTAATGGAGCAGGTACATGATCAAGATAACCGTGACGTGCAAGAAATAACCTAAGTAAAAGATCGTAGAATGAAAGCTCGAGAATTCAAACCCTAATGCTTTATCCTATCAATCGACTTCACTAATCCACTAACAAGTTAATAGATCGTGCTTAATTAACGAGACCCTAATTTAACTAAGGTGATGCGATCGTCCTCCCTAGATAAACCTGTAGATTAATTAACCCTTTCTAAACCTTCTCGTTAAGTCTACTAGTTGTTAAAGAGTGATAAGGTCGTCCTCTCTCTAACACTTTTCGAACGAAATTCAAAGGTAAAGTTAAGATCAATTTTAAGAATTCATTAATTAAGAGAATTAAAACTAAACGTCACGAATCACCCTAATTACGTACCCACATCCTACTTCTACGAGTTCATCCTACCCTAAGCATACAAGGGTTTTAGCCGGACATGGTTATAACGATAACAAAAGCGATTGAAGAAGTAACGAACATAAACATGATGATTTGAACTAAGTAATTACTAAACATAAACTAGGGTTTAAAGAAAATAAAGGCTAAGAACTGAAATTAGATTAATAAAATGAAGTCTCAAGTATTCAATATCAAAGAACTACCGAAAAGAAACTAAAATCGAAAACAAACTAAGAATTCGTAAAGTAAAACCTCGATTACGTAAAAATAAAGATTGCTCGTCTCTCTCCCAAAAACTAACTCTAAAGTAAAGTGGTATCAAGTGGTATGATGTGGCTTTTGATAATCTGATGTCGTTCCCCTAAAAAACGAGTTTGGAATGAGTATATATAAGCATCGGGCCTAATCGGGAACTCATGGGCCGAAAAAACACATCCGGAGGCAAAAATAGGATAGTGCTCGAGCAGCTCGAGTAGGGGTGCTTGAGCATGTAGCTCGAATGGTGCAATCGGTCGAGCGCTAGCGCTCGAGTGCTCTCACTCGAGCACTTTTCAGCAGCAGTACACTTGTTCGTAAAATCTTCATATCTCCTCAACCGGGAGTCTGTTTCGGCCGATTCAAAGTCCTACGAACTCCTATTTTCGCCCTCTATCCATTTATGAAAACCAAAGAGACAAATTAATGAGTTTATAAAAATGATACTCATTTGACTCCAAACACTCATCGTAAACACTCAAAACATGGGCAAATCGGGCACCAAAACATAACAATTTCACACCTAATCACCAGACCAGAAGACTTCACCAGAAGAGTCCCCAGAAGACTTCATCAGAGGACTCCGCCAGAAGACTTCATCAGAGAAGATCAGATCAAAGGCAGAAGACCTTCCCCAGAACCAGACGAGTCCAGGAGACCAGACGAGTGTGATTACCTTAGAATCATCTCCTGAATCTAAGGGAACAACTGTTTCACAGCCGACTCTGGACCAGAGGACCTCTAGGTTATCTGGTACCTGGTCCACCTACTCTGGAAGAATCAGAGTTTGACCAAGGAAGTTTCATACCATTGGTGTATTTAATGCTGATTGAAGATCGGATTGGAAAGTCAAAGAAGAATTAATCCAAAGGATCTCACCAACCCAATCAATCAATTAGGGAATTGATTGATTGAAGACTTCCATTTATAGGGATCTGATTGGATTAGCTTTCCAATGGCTATATCCCTAATCCTCCCTATAAATATAAGAGTGTTGGAATGAAGAAAGCTCTAGTTACGCACACGAAGAAAAACTCTCAAGCTTTACTTTATACTCAAGCAATTAAGCACTCTTAGGCTCTTACTACTAATATACTCTTTAAGGAATTTTGTAGTAGGAATTTACATACTTAACCTGTTCATCTCTAAAGATAAGGTTGTGGTATTGAGGAACTTTAGATCGAAGTAAGATCTAAAGATTGTAACAAGGAGCTGATACTTGTGAAATTCCACTAGTCCGTAAGTTGGTTGGTTGGTAGTAAGGCCCCTTAGTTAAGGGAGAGTGGACGTAGGATTTTAACATCCGAACTACTATATATCATGTGTTATTTACTGCTTTCTTTACTTTCTACATCTATCATTTGAAGTCTCTTAAAAGATTTTTACTTTGTTAAGCTTCCACATCACACTAATCTGACTAGTGGGACCAACAAGTGGTATAAGAGCAGTGTGTCCTAGACCACTGCTTTGAGGAGCTTTTGGTGGTCACCAGGGTAGATCCACTGCTTATTTGTTATTTTTGCTTAAAAACCTTTTGTTCACTCTAATCAAAATATCTTCAAAATCTTCTTCTAAGAGTCGGAAATTGCCTGAGTTTTCCTTCGATGACTATACAACCACTGGAGTTTCATGATGATTAATCATCTTGGAGCTATTCACCACCGCATGCTTGATGTGGTAGAGAGTGGTCCGATCAAATTTTATTGAACTCCTATTGATGATGGCAGGTCAGAGACCAGATAGGAGACCAGCAGAGACAGTGAAAGAGTCACTGAGGAAAGAACCCCTGAAAGAACAGCTCGTGGGAGAATCCTCAAGACTAAGGAGGACCTGAATAATGATGAGAGAAAATTGCACAATCTGGACCAGGTAGCCAAAACAGAGATCATCAACACACTAACAAAAGAGGTGATCGAGAAAATCAGAACCTGCACTACATCTAAGGAGATGTGGGACAAGTTAGCTCTGCTCTGTGAAGGAACAGAGAAGATTAAGGACAACAAGCTTCATGTTATTCAATACTCATTTGACACATTCAAGATGAAGCCAGATGAGACTATTGACCAGCTAGACATGCGTCTCACAAATCTCCTCAACAAGGCTAGTGCCTTAGGTAAGAACTATTCTGAGAAAGAGATTAATAATAAAATTTTAAGATCACTAACAAACAGGTGGAGGATAAAAGTCACAGTCATCAAGGATAGCAAGGATCTTAATACTCTCGATCATCATTTACTGTTCTCTGATTTGAAAGCTTATGAGTATGATCTACAAGAGGAAGATCAATCAGATGAGATCTCTACCTCATCTGGTCAGAAAGGAGTTACATTCTCTTCTACCATCAAGACTGAAGAACCAGTGAAGGAACCTGTAGCAGATGACTTGAGCCTCAAGGAGCAAGTAGCACTCTTAACAAGAAAACTTGATAAAATGAGTACTAAGTATGGCAGGTACAAAAAGCATTGGAAGGACTCTACCAGAGACAGAAGGAGTTCCTTCAAGCCTGCAGAGAATGAAAGATCATTTGGAGACTCAAGGGAGACCAGATTCCAGTCACCAGAGAAGGAAAGGTCATTTGGAGACTCAAGGGAGACCAAATTCCAGTCACCAGAGAAGAGAAGAGATTTCAGCCCCAGAAGGAGAGATATCAGCTCTGGCAGATCAGATTACAAGAGGGGAGATAGCAGTCCAGACAGACCAGACTACAACTCCAGAAGAAGAGACACAACTCCAAGTCCCAGAGCATGAGACAACATTTATTACACCTGTAACAAGCCAGGCCACTACAGCTATGATTGTCCTCAACTCACTCCTAGAGAAAGAGAAGAGAAAAGACTCAAGAGAGATAGGAGGTATGCAGACAAGAGAGCATTGCTGGCAGAAGCAGAAGAGGAGAACACTAGTTCAAGTTCATCTTCTTCTTCTAACTTTGGATCAGATGATGATGTATGCCTCATGGCTGACATCACTGAGGTACAAGAATCTACCTTATGTCTTTCTAATTCCAAATATACTCAATCCTCTCACTCATCTGGTGCTTCTAGAGAGTCTGATATGCAGCAAATGCTATCAGATCTCCAAAATTGTGTTCAACTCTGCCAGAAACTTGAGAAAGAGAATGGTAGGCTCAGAGCAGAAGTTCAATCTTTATCTCATGAGCAAAAGTCTACCAGAGAACTCATATGTGATCATTCCAAAGAAGTCTCTACACTTCAGGATAAGGTCACATAAAGAGATGCTTTGGTGGATCAACTCATGAGAGAAAGAGACTCGCAGGAGAAAGAGTTCAATGAACTTAGAGCCAAATACCAAACTCTCCTCAAGGGAAAGCAAGTTGTGCAGACTATTGAAGAAGTACCTATGTCTAGAGAAGCTCGAACGATACCAACTGTTGTATCTATTATAACAGAGTCTTCTCAGCGCATTCATGACAAGAGTGGTTTAGGATATGCTAGAATTACTACAAGATCTCATAAATATGCTTATAACAAAGACAAGTCAGTAAGAGCTGGTGAATTGGTAGAAATCTGGGATGAAAAAGACCCTAATGGGAATGGTTACAGAGTAGTCCACAATCCTAGTTGGAACAGGGACTGTTCTGCTGACCATGTAGAATATGAACCTGAAGAGTTAACTAAACTGGAAGAGAAAATCTTAGAGACTAAACTTCAAAATGGGGAACCTATGAAGATTGATGGTTCTGTCCAGATTAATTCTCAAAGAGTAAGATCTAAACAGATTAAAGGACCTCAGAGGAATCCTCAAAGAGTGGAACCTAAGTAAATTAGGGGACCTCAGAGGAGACACTCAAGAAGAGGGAACTTTAGTCAGAATAGGGAATCTCAGAGGAGATACAATGGACAAAATAACTTTAATCAGAACTAGGGACCTCAAAGGAAGTTTACCCAGAAGAGACAATTCCAGAAAAGATACACTCAGAAGGATTATAATCACCAGAGAAGGTCTAATTTTCATCAGAACCAGAAACCCATCTACAGAAGACCAGTTGATCTTGGTGACTATGACACCAGAGATGGTTCTTCTAGGATGTACCCTTATAACCAAACCTTTAAGACCATGTCTTTGAAGCAGGCCATTCCTAAGGCCAGATTTGAGAAAAGATATACCAGACCTATCTATAGGAAAGGTATATGTATTAGTCCAGCAGCTCAGTATGTCATTGTCCGAGGACATGTGCTGGTAGATAGATTTGGAAGAAAGATAAGATCTCCTCATCCAGCAAGGGATGATCTTTATCTATTGATTCCTACAAAGAAAGTAACTAACCAATCAGGACCCAGCACTAGTAGGGGACCTAATTGATCTCTCTGCAGGAGGACAAGAGCCCATTGGAGAAAGGATATTCAAGCAATGGTGTTTGGTACATTGATAATAGATGCTCCAAGCACATGATATTTGTGAAAGATCATCTCCAGGATTTCAAGCCATTGAATGGGCCAAGAGTGATGTTTGGTGACAACAACTTTGGAGCCACCAGAGGAGTTGGAAAGTTTATTATTAATAACATATTTGTAGATGAAGTCTACTATGTTGAAGTTCTCAAGCATAATCTGCTTTCTGTATCCCAATTTTGTGACAAGGGATACTCAGTGAAGTTCTCTAGTAATTCTTGCACTGTATTTTCCTCTAATTATGATGATATTTTGCTTGTTGGCTTGAGGAAAGGTAATATTTATCTTGCAGATTTTAATAGCTGTCCAAGAAACACTTGTCTGGTAGCAAAAGGATCTGCAGAGAACGGCTGGCTTTAGCACAAGAGATTGAGTCACCTGAACTTCAAAGCACTCAACAAGATTGCCAGAAAGGGTCTAGTTCGAGGTCTTCCAAATGAAGTATTTAAGAAGAATTAGACTTGTGGTTCCTACCAAAAGGGAAAGCAACCTAAGGCCTCTTTCAAAGATGTCCAGAGCACAACCACAACCAGAGTTCTTCAACTACTTCACATGGACCTATTTGGACCTGTTTCACCACTTAACTTTAGTGGAAGGAAGTACACCTTGGTGATAGTAGATGACTTTTCAAGATACACTTGGGTAGTGTTCTTGTTTAAGAAAAATGAAACTATCACTAAGCTGCCAGAGTTCTTCAAGCAGATTCAGAATGAGCAGAACCAGAGCATAGTGAGGATCAGAAGTGACAAATGAACATAATTTTTGAATTCACACATTGCAGAGTATTGTAAGGACAAAGGTATTTTTCATGAGACCTCTTCTGCCAGAACACCTCAACGGAATGGAGTGGCAGAAAGGAGGAACATAACACTCAAAGAAGCTGCCAGAACTCTTCTAGCAGAGTACAACACACCTCAAAGGTTTTGGGCAGAAGCCATCAACACAGCATGTTTCACCCAGAACAGATGTCTCATTGCCCAGAGACATGGTAAGACACCATATGAGGTATGGAAAGGTAAAACCCCATTGTTTCATTCTTTCATATTTTTGGATGTAAGTGTTTCATCCATGACAATGGAAAGTCTAAATTAAAGACCTTTAATGCTAAAGTGGCAGATGGAATATTTTTAGGATATTCAAGCACCAGTAAGGCATACAAAGTCTTTAATAGGAATTCTCTTTGTGTGGAAGAAACACCTCATGTTGTCTTTGATGAATCTACTGATGAGTGCAAGGTGGACTTAAGGAATCTATCTCCAGAAGAGACACAGGATCAAAATACCTCCAAGGTCATTAAAGTCATGCCACCTGTTGTTGATTCAGAGTCAGATTCAGATGGTGACCCATCTTCTGGTTCTCTGGAGCAGAAGTCTCTACAAGGAGCAGAACCAGAAGAGGTTGGAACTCCTGTAGGGGGAAGCTCTCCTCAGTTGGTGATAATCACCAAGGTACTGCAGAAGATGGTCAATCAGGCAAGTCCAAGGGAAGGAAAAGTCTATTTGATCACCCCAATGAGTTGATTATAGGTGATCCAAGTAAGGGTGTCCAGACGAGGAGAACCATTACCTTAACTGCCTTATTCAGTTGTTATGTATCCTTGATTGAGCCCAAGAACATCAAGGAGGCACTGGCAGATTCAAATTGGATAATTGCTATGCAAGAAGAGTTGAATCAATTCACCAGACAGGATGTTTGGGAGCTGGTAGACAGACCAAGATATCAAAAGGTGATAGGCACTAAGTGGGTTTTCAAGAACAAGAAAGATGAGAATGATGTCATTACTAGAAACAAGGCAAGGCTAGTAGCCCAGGGCTATTCTCAGTTTGAAGGAATAGACTATGATGAGACATTTGCTCCTGTTGCCAGACTAGAAGCCATTAGATTGTTTCTAGCATATGCAGCTCACATGAAGTTCAAAGTTTACCAGATGGATGTGAAATCTGCCTTTCTTAACGGGATTCTCATTGAGGAAGTGTATGTGGAACAGCCTCCTGGCTTTGAACAAGGTGACAAGATGTATAAGCTTAAGAAGGCTCTTTATGGGCTTAAGCAGACACCAAGAGAATGGTATGACACTCTATCTCAATTTCTTCTGGACAATGGTTTTACTAAGGGCAAGATAGACAGAACCTTGTTTAGGAAAGAAGAAGGAAAGGACATCCTTCTGGTCCAAATATATGTGGATGACATTATATTTGGATCCCCTAACAAGAAGATGTGTGAGAAATTTGGAAATCTCATGCAGAGTCAGTTTGAGATGTCCATGATGGGTGAGATGAATTATTTCTTAGGTTTGCAGGTTAAGCAATCAGAGAAGGGAATCTTCATCAATCAAGCAAAGTACATTAGAAACATGTTAGATAAATTTGGAGTAGGATCTAGCAAAGTTGCCAAGATTCCTATGATGACAAATTTTAACATAGACCTAGATAAGTCTGGAGAGAGTGTGGACCAGACTCAGTACAGAGCTCTTATTGGTTCTTTTCAGTTCTGTACCAGACTGCAAACAAACCAGATATCACTTTTGTCGTAGGTGTTTGTGCCAGATTTCAAGCTAATCCTAAGAGGAGTCATTTGGAAGCAACTAGGAAAATATTGAAGTATCTTAAGGGAACATTTAATTTGGGATTATGGTACCCTGCAGATGACAATTTTGAGTTAAGTGGATATTCAGACTCAGACTATGGTGGTTGCAGAATAGATAGGAAGTCTACTTGTGGTACATGCCAATTTATTGGGAATTTGGTTTTCTAAGAAGCAGACTTCAGTTGCTACATCAACTACAGAGGCAGAGTTCATGGCAGCATGGAGCTGTTGTTCACAACTACTCTGGATTAGTCAGCAGCTTAGGGACTACCAGATTAGGGCTAAGAATATTCCAATACTTTGTGATAGCAACAGTGCAATTGCCATTACCTAGAATCCAGTTCTTCAAACCAGATGCAAGCATGTTGATATAAGTTTTTACTCTTCTGCGCCTGGTCATTAGGCCACCTTTTAAATTACTAAATACACCCAAAACGTTTCACATTCTGAGTGTATTTAAAATTGGGTCGTGGGCCTAAGCAATCATTTCACCTTTTCTTGACTGCCCCAAAACCCCCTCGATCCCATTCCCAATGATTGTGCCACGCACACAAAATAAATTTGTATCTTGCCTAATCCAATCCTGGCCGTCGGATTTATTTAAAGTGCAACATGTTAATCAATTTTTTAATTGATTGTGTCCCCTCAATTAATTTCAAAATCCATGCGTATTCTTCTCTTATAAATTATATTTTTTAACCTGTCTCTTCATTCACAAACCCTAACTTCTCTCTGCAAAAGTTTTTCTCTCTCTCTCTATCTCAGTCTTATCACAGAATTCAATAATGGCTACATGCAATTTCAACGCTGCTCGCATCTGCAACAAGTTGAAGTCTGAAATGGTGGTCTTCTACTCGACTCGCAATTCTGCGGCTCTAGAGATTCTGCATCTTCTCCGCATATCTGGACTGGAAATGTATCTCTCCACTCGTCCCAAGGGACTTCGAACCCTAGATGCATATGTGGCACAATTTTTGGTCCGATTAAAGGTGACGGACAATGTGTTGGTGTCCAAGGTTGATAGAGAATTGGTGGAATTTACCAAGTACGAGGTTAGCAAGCTATCTGGAAATCTATCCATGGAAGGAGTAGATCCATTGACGTACAAGGAGGCAGAGCAAGTTGAATCTTTCAAGATGTTTGCTCGCGCTTCTTGCCAGAACATGACCAAGGGTTTCACGAATAAACATCTTCGTCAAAAGTATAAGTTACTCTTTGACATTGTGGTAAAGGTGCTCATGTGTGAAAATCACAGCACTTATGCGATCTTTGCCGGAAGGATGTGTGTTATGAGGGCAATTCTGGATGGTGTGCAATGCAACTGGGTGGATTTTTTCTGGGTTGTGATGAAGAAGAACAAGGTGAAAGTTCAAAAGGAACCGTGTCCAGACAGAGAAGGAGAGAGACAATTCATCTTCAATGCCAATGTGTCTGTGGCTACTAAGTTGACTCTCCTGCTGGACTCCTTTTTCCCACAGAAGGCTTGGGATGTTGATGCTTGCAAGAAGTTTGGCAAGACCAAGATCCTTCTTTCAAAGGATGGTCCTCTCCTTGGCCATCCTGATTCTGATGGTGAGCAAGCTATTCCTGCTCAACCTCTCCAGGTAGTAACCTCCCCTTCTAAGGGCAAGAAGAAGGCTGAGAAGAAGAAGAAGACAAGTGATAAAGCTCCCCAAGATGTTGCTCTTTCTATTTCTTCAGAGGAGGATGACCAACTTCATATATCCTCTATTCTGAAGAAATAGAAGAGAAATAAGGATGCCCAAGTCTCATCTCCTAAGGCAAAAAGGGTGGTCTGAAGAAATAGAGGAGTAGACCAGAAGGAGGAGATGCTGGAAAGTCCTCTGCCAGGAGGAAGAAGCAGAGGAAGGCCGACAAGAAGTCTCTTTTGGTCGATGAACCCACAGACCAAGAAGATGCCAGTGAAGATGAAGTGGAGGAGGTTCCACTTTCCAAGAAGGCCAGAACCAGGAGAGTTATCCTGCAGGACCCAGATTCAGATTCATCTCTGGGCACATCTCTGGATCAAGCAATAGAGGAGGCTCCTCAACAGGAGATGGATGTGTCTTCTCCTACTGCTGCTTCTCCAGGTGCAGAGACCTTTGAGTCTGCACCTACCTCGCTTCCGGCTGATGTTGACTCAGCCGAGGTAAACCCTTCTACCCCTCCTTCAATAAACTTTATCTTCCCTTCCATTTCTTCCCCAAAAACGCAAAATCAAGCCCCTGGTCTGGATGCACCAAATTCTGCATCTGCTCCAGACCAGACCCCCTCTATCTCAAACTCTTCCCCAACCCAATCACTTAACCCTCCTGCACCCTCACAAATAGCCTTTGTACCAGAGGAGGCTTCTTTGCCTACTACCTCACCTGGTACAGAACAGCCCACAACATCTCACACTCTCCCTTCCACCTCACACCAAACACACCCTTCCTCTTCACAAAACCCCCCTGCCACTACTTCTCAAACCCCCTCTTCCTCGTCCATGACTTTGGGTTTTGTTGCCCTCACTGGCTCCCCTGTAAGCCAAAGTGGCGATGATAGTGAAGATGAGGATGCTTCACTGGAGCCTTCCGGCCCTGCCGCATCCTTCTTTGTCCGTGGGCCCATCCCTTTCTCATTCAATGATCCAGACATGGGTCCCATTCGGCAAAGCATGAGCAAAGGTGCTCAGCTCTGGCTCAGAGAGCATTTTCCCGTCCTTTTGGAGCACTATCTCCTATTGGCAGACCTCACTGATGGCAAAGTGTGGAGCACGGCCAGAGAAGAAGATGTGGAAGATTTTGTTCTTCTCTTGGAAGAAATGGGTGCCTCCAACTTCTCAAACTGGTAGATTGAGCTGAAGAAAAAGCTAAATATTCAGCATTCGGCAGAGATGTTGACAGTTGACTCTGCCAGGGTTGTTAGGATAAAAGCTGTATAGTTTTGATGAGTTAAAAAAAACCAGAAGTTGTAATAGGACCATCTGGACCTGTTAGCCAGATGAGATAATAGATTAGGACTTAGTCTAGGGGGAACTGCCAGACCAGAAGACTTCATCAGAAGAATCACCAGAAGACCCCACCAAAGGACTTCACCAGAGGATTCCACCAGAAGACTTCATTAGAAGAGACTGACCAGAGGCAGAGGACCTTCCCCAGACCAGACGAGTCTGGTGGAACAAAAGATGCTCAAAATGATCTCCTGATTCTATTGAGTATTCTGGTTGTTGACCAGATCTGGACCAGAAGACATCGAGGTTGCCTGGTGTCTGGTCCTGCCTTCTCTGGAGAGAATCAGAGTTAGGCATTGGAAGCACTTGACCGTTGGTGATTCAAATCAAGTCAACAAGTGGTATCAGAGTCAACTGTCAACAAGTGGTATCAGAGTCAACAAGTCAACAAGTGGTATCAGAGTCAACAAGTGGTACCATTGGAAGCACTTGACCGAACCACAATAAATCTGGTCCATTTACTGCTTTCCTTAATTATTGTCTTGTGTATTTTTGTTATCTAATAAAAGAATTTTGCTAAAGATATAACCTTTAAAGCTTCCGCAATTTATCTACTTAGTGGGACCAACAAGTGGTATCAGAGCAGTGTGTCCAAAGACCACTGCTTTTTAAAGCTTTTTGGTGGTCACCGGGCAGATCCATTGCTCTTTATTGTGTTTATTTGGTCAATTACTTGTCAATTTTTAATACATAAAAATGTCTTCAAAATCTTCTTACAAGAGCCATAAGTTACCAGAATTCTCCTTCGAGGATTACAACCACTGGAGCTTCATGATGAGTAATCATCTTGGAGCTATTCATCACCGCATGTTAGATGTGGTAGAGAGTGGCCCCATTGAATTTTACTGGATTCCCATTGATGATGGCAGGTCTGAGTCCAGAGATGAAACAAGTGAAGTTGCCCAGAAAACTGCTGAGGACAGAGTCCCTAGACAAAAGATCCTCAAGAAGAGAGATGAGCTCAACAATGATGAGAGGAAACTCTACAACCTGGACCAGGTGGCGAGGACAAAAATCATAAATAGCCTCACAAAGGAGGTAATTAAAATGGTCAGAACATGTGCTACTGCCAAGGAGATGTGGGACAAACTAGCATTGCTCTGTGAAGGAACAGAGAAGATCAAGGACAACAAACTTCAAGCTGTTCAACACTCGTTTGACACCTTCAAGATGAAACCAGACGAGACCATTGACCAGCTGGATATGCATCTTATAAACCTCCTTAACAAGGCTAGTGCCTTAGGTAAGACCTATTCAGAGAAAGAAATAAATAGTAAAATATTGCGTTCACTAACTAGCAGGTGGAGAATCAAAGTGACTGTAATTAAAGATAGCAAGGATCTCAACACTCTGGATCATCATCTTCTGCTGTCTGATCTCAAAGCTTACGAGTACGATCTTCAAGAGGAGGATCAACCAGAAGAGATTTCCTCTTCTGGTCAGAAAGGAGTTGCATTCTCCTCAACTATCAAGACAGATGACAAGCCAAAGGAGTCTACTGTAGATGACTTGAGTCTCAAGAAGCAGGTAGCACTTCTAACCCGTAAACTTGATAAGATGAGTTCTAAGTATGGCAGGTACAAAAGGCACTGGAAGGAATCTACCAGAGACAGGAAGAGCTCCTTCAAACCTGCAGATAAGGAAAAGACATCTGGAGACTCAAGGGAGACCAGATTCAGAACTCCACAGAGGAGGAGAGATAGCAGCTCTGGGAGATCAGATTACCAGAGGAGGGATGGCAGTTCTGGTAGACCTGACTACCAGAGGAGAGAAAGTTGTCCAGCCAGAGCAGAGTACAACCAAAGGAGGAGAGATCCGAGCCCAGTCCCAGAGGAAACTACTCTTGCTACACTTGCAACAAGCCAGGCCACTATAGTTATGATTGTCCTCAATTGACTCCTAGAGAAAGAGAGGAGAAAAGACTCAAGAGAGATAGGAGATATGCAGACAAGAGAGCATTGCTGGCAGAAGCAGAAGAGGAGGATACTAGTTCCAGTTCTTCTTCTTCTTCTTATTTCGGATCTGATGATGATGTATGTCTTATGGCAGACATCACTGAGGTAAATGAAACTACCCTATGCTTATCTAATTCCAAATATACTAAATCCTCTCATTCATCTGGTAACTCCAGAGAGTCTGATATGCAGCAAATGTTATCAGATCTCCAAAATTGTGTTCAACTTTGCCAAAAATTTGAAAAAGAAAATGGTAGGCTCAGAGCAGAAGTTCAATCTTTATGTCATGAGCAGAAATCCACCAGAGAACTCATGAAAGATCATTCCAAAGAAGTCTCTGAACTTCAGGATAAGATCACTGAAAGAGATGCTCTAGTAGACCAGCCCATGAAAGAAAAAAACTCTCAGGAAGATGATTTAAATGAACTAAGAGCCAAATACCAATCTCTTATCAAGGGAAAGCAAGTTGTGAATACTATTGAAGAGATACCTATGCCCAGAGAAGCTCCAAAGATACCATCTATTGTATCTATTATATCAGAGTCTTCTCAGCGCATTAATGATAAGAGTGGTTTAGGATATTCTGGAATTACTACCAGATCTCATAAATATCTATGCAACAAATACAAGTTTGTAAGAGCTGGTGAATTGTTAGAAGTCTGAGATGAAAACCCAAATGGTAATGGTTATAGAATAGTTCACAATCCTAAGAGGAACTGTTTTGTTAATCATGTAGAATATAGTCCAGAAAAGTTACCTGTTCTGGAAGAGAAAATCTTGGAGACTAAACGTCAACAAGGGGAACCAATGAAGGTTGATAGATCTGTTGATATTAAACCTGAAAGAGTAGGACCTACTCAGAATGGAGGACCCCAGAGGAATCCCCAAAGAGTGAAACCTAACCAGATTAGGGGGATCTCAGAGGAGATACTCAACTAGGGGGAATTCCAATCAGAATAGGAACTCTCAGAGATGGAATAATAGATAATAGAATTTCTATCAGAACCAGGGACCCCATAGGCGGTTTTCTCAGAAGAATCAATTCCAGAACAGATACACTCAAATGAACTATAATTACCAGAGAAGGTCTAGTTTTCATCAGAACCAGAAACCCATCTATAGAAAACCAACTTATCTGGGTAGTTATGACACCAGAGATGGTTCTTCTAGGATGTATCCATTCAACCAGACCTTTAAGACTATGTCTTTGAGGCAGGCCATTCCAAAGGCCAGATTTGAGAAAAAAATACACCAGACCTGTTTATAGGAAAGGTGTTCTGATCAGACCAGTAGCTCAATATGTCATTGTCAGAGGACATGTACTGGTAGATAGATTTGGAAGGAAGATAAGATGTTGGTCCCACTAGTTAGATTATTTGCGGAAGCTTAAGTTAAATGTCTTTCAAAGTCTTTTACAAGAGAACAATAATCAACAAACAATAAGTAAAATAAAGCGATAAAGAACACAAGATGTATAGTGGTTCGGATAGAATATCCTACGTCCACTCTCCCTTATATCCAAGGGGTCTCACTAACAACCAACCAACTCACTTACTTACTGGAATTTGGAAGTACCAGTTCCTTCTTACAGCCTCTTTAGATTTACCCTCAATCTAAAGATCAAACAGCCTACAACCTTGTTTGATAGATGAACAGATTGAGATTTCAATAACTCCTTAAGAGTAGATAAAATATTATGAACAGTAAGAGTGCTTGGAAAGAATCTCAAAAGCTTAGATGGACTTATGCGCGTATATGGTCTCACTAGAGCTTTTTCTTGAACTGCACTCTTGTATTTATAGAGGGGATTAGGGCTAGCCGTTGGAGAGCTAATCCAATCAGATCCTCTATATAAGGAAGCCTCAATCAATCAATTCCCTAATTGATTGATTGGGTTGGTGGGATCCTTGGATTGATTATCTTCAAATACTTTCCAATCCTGATCTTGTTGACTTGATTTGAATCACCAACGGTCAATAGCTTCCTCTGCCTAACTCTGATTCTCACCAGAGAAAGCAAGACCAGACACCAGGCAACCTCGGTGTCTTCTGGTCCTCATCTGGTCAACAACCAGAATACTCAGTAGAATCAGGAGATCAAACTAAGCATCTTTTGTTCTACCAGACTCGTCTGGTCTGGGGAAGGTCCTCTGCCTCTGGTCAGATCTCATCTGGTGAAGTCTTCTGGTCTGGCAGTTCCCCCTAGACTAAGTCCTAAACTAGATCATCATTTGGCTAACAGGTCCAGATGATCCTATTACATCTTCTGGTTTGTTTTAACTCATCAAAACTAACAACTTTTATCCTAACAATTTCCCCCTTTTTGATGGAGTTAAAACATTACCAGAACTGATCAAAAGTAAACTTAAGCAAGAAAATAATAAAGGATAAGACCATAGAATAGATCTTATCAGGCAAACAAATAAGACAACAAGAGGTTGTCTTTTGAACAGAGAAGATATGAGATTTTCATTGATAAAAAGGACAAAGATGATTACAGATTACAAAGCAATTCTGGTCCTATTCTAAGCATATCTTCTGTTATCCTTGGGCACCAGGAACCAGTCGAAGAATCTATCTTGAATGGCCTTCAACTCTGCAGAAGATGTTGGGGTGAAGTTTGCCAACACCTTGGTCTTGTACAGTCTCTTCAGCTCAGTCCAATCAACCTGGTCTCCTGCCATTGAAGTGTTGAGAAAATGGAATTCAGGAGCAGTGACTTCCAGGTTGAATTCAATAGTTGAATCCATCAACTGCTTGTACAAATCTGCATCATATGCCTGCATCCAAGAATGGAAAGTCCTGTTGATGAGAGCATCATCCTCTGGTGGAGGTCTCTGGATGTAATGTTGAATGAACCAGAGAGTCTTGGCTTCTCTCCATTTTTCTATCAAAGGCACAAGAACAGTTGAGTCAAAGGACCCTTCTGTCCTGAGAGGGAGGATGTTCATGACTTCAACAGGCCCTTTCCTCTTCTGGCTGGATCCACTAGCACCAGGAGTGATGCCAGCTTCTCTGCTCTTCTTATTTTGTCTTCTAACATATCTGAGCCTCTGCTCTTCATCTATGTTTTTCCTTATCCTTGCTTGCCTCTCTTCAGGCGACTCTTCCTTGAATCTCTTCTCTGCTTCTTCAACCACAGATTCAAGGAAGCTCTTCTTCACTTTCCTTATCTTCCTCTTTGCAGGTCCAGAGATGGAGATTGGATCCTGCTCTGCTTCTGACTCCTCTTCTGCAGCAAGCTGCTTAGCCATGGAAAGAGATTTGAGCTCTTCCTTCTTCTTCTTCTGCAACTCAGCCTGGGCCAATGTATTCTCCAGCAGGTCCAGACGAGCTCCATGGCTGAAGAGAGTTTCATTTGTGGTCTTCGCCAGATCAGTTCTGGCCTTCTCTTCCCCCTTTTTAACTTCATCAAGAAGGGGCTCCACCACCTGCCTTATAAGATCAGGCAAGGCAGTGTTGGAGGAAGAGTGAAGATCACGTAGTTGCTTGGCCTCCTCCAGGTAGGCTTTAGACTCAGCAACAAGCCTCTCTTTCTTCTCCAACATCTCCTGGAGGGAGTCCTTTAGCTTGGCAGTCTGAATCATCTGGCTAGCCATCTCCACTTTGAGCACAGAGACTGGCCTCATCTACTCCAGCACGTGCTCCTGGAGCTGGTTCTGGCTGTGCATGACATCCAGCTTGACAAATAAGCCATTAGCCTTGAAAGAAGCTTTTACCTCTGCCAGAGTAGACTTGATCTGCTTCAGGAAGATTTTCCTCTCATGCCTGATCTGATGCTCTATCATAGCAGGGGCCATGTGTTGAATTGCTTTTGAAAAGCGCCCAATCTGCATGATTTGCTCATTGAAGAAAGCTTTCATCTTCTGGAGCACAGCAGGAGACATCTCAAAGTCTTCCTCATCTGAATATAGCTCTGGAGGAAAGACAAAATGAGGACCAAACTTGTAAGTGGGGCCCTCTGGAGTGAGCATTACTCCTCTCTGGATGAGCAGGGTGCGAATCAAGACTTTAGCTGCACCAGGGGTCTCCAGCTCTGCTGGGTTTTGAATATTCATCCTCTGCTTTAGCTCAATCTCCCAAGCAGTGAAGTTGGAGGGACCCATTTCCTCAAGCAAAAGCATTAGGTCCTCCACATCTTCAAGTCTGGCCTTGCTCTAGACATTGGCATCAGTAAGCTCTGCCAGGAGTGGTAAGTGCTCCAGAAGAACTGGGAAATGCTCTCTTAGCCAGAGCTGAGCACTTACACTCATACTCTGCCTAATGGGACCCATTTCTGCAGATGAGAAAGTGAAGGGTTTGGGCCCAGAGGCAAAGGAGGAAGGTGCTAAGTTAGCAGGCTCAAGTGAAGCTTCCTCATCTTCACTATCATCGCTGGTTAAACAGGTAGGAGAAGGGGGAGGGGCAGGGAATCCCAGAGCCATAGAAATGGTTGGGTCCTGGTCTGTATGGGTTTGGGGAGGGTTAGGATTTTGAGATGTAGAGATGGAGGGAATGGGTTGCTCTGCACCAGAAGAGGATGGAATATCTGGTACAGAAGGTGTAGGAGGTATCTGGGAGGTGGAAGTGTTTGGAGGGGGGATTTCTGCACCAAAAGAGGTTGAGGGTACCTCTGGTACAGAAGGTGGGGGAGAGGGGTTTGTGGGAAGATGTGTTTGGGAATTTGGGGGAGAAGGTGTTTGGGTAGGAATGGTAGAGGGAGTATAAACTGGGGTATCTGGGATAATCTGCTCTGGTGGAAAAATAGGGTTACCAGAGGCAGATGGGGTTTGGGGAATATTATCTGGGGGAGAGGTAGAGGGGGAGACAAGATTAATGGGGGAGGAAGATGGAAGGGAAGGGTTTACCTCTGCTGGGTCAACACCAGCAGGCACAACAGACTCTGGAGCATCCTCCATCATCTGGGAAGCATCCTCAATTGCCTTTTCTAAGGCCTCTCCAAGATCAGATCCAGAGTCAGGATCTTGAAGAAGGGCTCTCTTGGCCTTGGATTTCCTCACAAGAGGCTCAACCTCTTCTTCCTCTGAAGGCTCATCCACCAGAAGGGTTTTCTTTGCCTTTCTGCTAGTCCTACACTTCTTAGCAGAACCTCTCCTGGCCTCTTCTGGCTGCTTCCTCTTGGCTGCTCCAGCCTTCTTAACAGCTTTATCATCATCACCCTTCTTCTTAAGTACTTCAAGAAGGGGAATCTGGTCCTCCTCCAAGGAACCAGAGAAAGCAACGGTTGAAGAACCAGTTGCTTCAACAGCTTTCTTCTGTGTCTTCTGCTTCTGCTGCTTCTTCTGCCCCTTTGCAGGTGAGGGAATAGATTGAATAGGAGGGACAGGGATGGCTTGCTCTCCATCAGAGTCGGCATGGCCATGGAGAGGGCCATCCTTGGAGAAGAGGATCTTGGATTTGTGATAACTATGGCACCAAGATGATTTCCACTTCTTCTCTGGAAGGAGAGAATCCAGAATAAGAGTTAACTTAGTCCCCAAAGAGACATTTGCAGTGAAGCAGAACTGCAACTCTCCTGGCTTGGAAGGACAAGGCTCCTTCTTCACCTTCAGCCTGTTCTTCCTCAACACATCCCAGAAGAACTCCGCCCAATTACACTGAACACCATCATATAAAGCCCTCATCACACACATCCTACCATTGAAAATGGCACCTGTGCTGTGATTTTCACACATAAGCACCTTCACCACGATATCGAACAACACCTTGAACTTCTGCCTTAAATGCTTGTCCAAGAAGCCCTTTGTGATATTCTGGCAGGAAGAACGTGCAAAGATCTTGAAAGAACCAATAATGTCATCCTCCTTGTACGTCAAAGGATCCACTCCCACCGCAAAAATATTCTCGAATAATGCGCAAAAATCGTGCTTAGAAAACACCAAGTCATCTGTTGGTCCCGGTACAAGACTGAGGAATACGTGTATGGGGGGGGGAATACACGTATACCAATTTTTAAACTTAAAACTGACTGAGTCCCCTTCACTCAGAGTGGTAAAGAACTAGGAGCTGATAATACACCCACTGACTACACTTGGTGCGGGTCAGTTGGCTAACTATCAGTTCAAGTTCAGTGCGGAAATGTTTGAGCCCTGATAGTTTAAAGTCCTGTTTAGTTTGCTTTCTGAAAACTTGTTTTACTCAAAACTTAGAAGTGTTTAGTAGGGCAGTGTTCTTTTGAAGATCAGGTTGATTGATTCAGACCTGATAAGCTTGAATGCAATGAATGAACAAGTAATATGGCAAGTATGCACAATGTCAAAGCAGTAAGAACACAAGGAGTTTAACGTGGTTCAGAGACTCAAGCTCCTACGTCCACGGCCTGACTTAACAGGAAATCCACTCAAGGGATTCTTGTTTTTAACGTGCCAAGGTGCACCAAGACCAGTTACCTCACTGATCTATACAAACTCCTCTTACTATCACACTAACCGACTTACTCCCAACAAGCCTAACTTAGGGTTTTGGTTTCAGTTTGGATTCCAACTAAGTTGAGATTATCCTTACAAGGCAAAGCTGTGCTAAGGATTGGATAATCTCTCTAAGTTTAAGATAATTCTAATTAGCTCTTGGAATACAGAATAACTCTCAGTTGCTAAGAAACACTTGGGAAATTTAGAAGGTTTCGAGTGTTTCTCTTAAAGGCTGAATGCTTTGATTGCTTGAGAGTTTGAGTAATTTCTGGCTTGGAAATTTCCCGTAACCTTGAATGGGTTCAAGGCCTTCTGTATTTATAGGTGGTTTGAAAAAAAACTATCCGTTGGAGAGATAGCCTTCTAGCCATCTATGTAGAGGGGCTTCAAATGGACACATCTCTATGCAGCAGCCGCCTTTGCATGGATTTGGTATTTGCATTTAATGCACATTAAATGCTTGCCCGTTGAATATGCAGTCTGAATTCAGTCTATATGTCAGGTTCCGTACGTGCGTGTCCTCCTCGGATTGGTCCACGTCATCAGGTTGGTGAGAATGTCAGAACTTATTCCAGAGCTTCAGGCTTGTCTTATTAAGTTCATTTTGTCTTGAGCTCACCGGTCTTGTCCTGACGCTGAAATTCCTTTTGCATTGCTTGGCTCTACTCCAAGTCTTCCCATTTACTCAGTGACAACCTGTTCCCTTCAGGACTGAGTTAGTAATGACCTCAGGGTCATACTCTTCATCACTGACACTTACTCAGCCAGCTTAGAAGACTGCCATAAGTTCAGGATGGTGCTCTTCGTCTTCAGGCTCTGAGTCTTGATTGTCTCCAGTGAGTTCTCCTCTCACTGAGTACCTGTGAAGTGTAAAATGACTAAGTGCTCATCCTAACCAAGACTAGCCTGACAAAGACAGATTAAAGCAATCATCTTTTCAGGGGCTTTGGGATCTAAATCAAAACTGACAATGTCCCAACAATTTCCCCCTTTTTGATGATGCCAAAACACTGAAAAGATCCTCAAAACACTTAGAGGAAATAAGACAAACCTGAAGCTCTGGAATAAGTTCTGACATTCTCACCAACCTGATGACGTGGACCAATCCGAGGAGGACACGCACGTACGGAACCTGACATATAGACTGAATTCAGACTGCATATTCAACGGGCAAGCATTTAATGTGCATTAAATGCAAATACCAAATCCATGCAAAGGCGGCTGCTGCATAGAGATGTGTCCGTTTGAAGCCCCTCTACATAGATGGCTAGAAGGCTATCTCTCCAACGGATAGTTTTTTTCAAACCACCTATAAATACAGAAGGCCTTGAACCCATTCAAGGTTACGGGAAATTTCCAAGCCAGAAATTACTCAAACTCTCAAGCAATCAAAGCATTCAGCCTTTAAGAGAAACACTCGAAACCTTCTAAATTTCCCAAGTGTTTCTTAGCAACTGAGAGCTATTCTGTATTCCAAGAGCTAATTAGAATTATCTTAAGCTTAGAGAGATTATCCAATCCTTAACACAGCTTTGCCTTGTAAGGATAATCTCAACTTAGTTGGAATCCAAACTGAAACCAAAACCCTAAGTTAGGCTTGTTGGGAGTAAGTCGGTTAGTGTGATAGTAAGAGGAGTTTGTATAGATCAGTGAGGTAACTGGTCTTGGTGCACCTTGGCACGTTAAAAACAAGAATCCCTTGAGTGGATTTCCTGTTAAGTCAGGCCGTGGACGTAGGAGCTTGAGTCTCTGAACCACGTTAAACTCCTTGTGTTCTTACTGCTTTGACATTGTGCATACTTGCCATATTACTTGTTCATTCATTGCATTCAAGCTTATCAGGTCTGAATCAATCAACCTGATCTTCAAAAGAACACTGCCCTACTAAACACTTCTAAGTTTTGAGTAAAACAAGTTTTCAGAAAGCAAACTAAACAGGACTTTAAACTATCAGGGCTCAAACATTTCCGCACTGAACTTGAACTGATAGTTAGCCAACTGACCCGCACCAAGTGTAGTCAGTGGGTGTATTATCAGCTCCTAGTTCTTTACCACTCTGAGTGAAGGGGACTCAGTCAGTTTTAAGTTTAAAAATTGGTATACGTGTATTCCCCCCCCCATACACGTATTCCTCAGTCTTGTACCGGGACCAACAAGTGGTATCAGAGCAGTGGTTCGAAAGACCACTGACTTTGAATACTAATAGTTTCAGAGGAGAAACTGTTGGTGGTCACTGAACAGATCTGAGTTTGCTTTTCACAAAACTTGCATCATCATCATGACTTCGAGGAGACTTGAAGCTTCATTACCTGAATTCTCTGTATCTAACTTTGTCTATTGGAAGTTCAGATTAGAGGCACATCAAGATGCCATCCATGACCAGATGCCGCGTGTGCTCAGGGAAGGACCGATCAAGATCACTATTCCTAACGTCAGAGGACTGGGATACGATGATCTTGCGATTGGCGTGCAGGTTCCTAAGGAGAGGAAAGACATGACCAACGATGAAATCAAGATGGTGGGGCTTGACAACGTCGCCAGAAACATCATCTTGCATACGGTGCCTTTCGAGGAGTCAGCCAGGCTGATGAACCTAAAGACGGCAAAGGAGGTCTGGGATGAGCTGACCAGGATGTGCGAAGGGTCAGAAAAGATAAAGGAGAACAAGAGGAATATTGCCATTCAGAAATTCGAAGCGTTCGAGATGCTGCCTGATGAGAGCATAGATCAGATGGAGTCTAGATTCATCAAGTTGATGAATGAGTTGGTGATGTTGGACAAGGATGTCCCAAGGAGAGATGTTGCTTCAAAAATCCTGAATGCCCTTCCTGAGAGATGGGACAACAGTGTAATTATGCTTAAGAACACTCAGGATATGAGTAACATAACTTTTGCTTTACTTTTTTCAGAGCTAAAAGCGCTTGAATTTGATCTTAACAAAAGAAAGAAGAAAGTTCAGTCAGAAGAGGAAGGGAAGGAGAAAACTCCTGAGAAAAGTGTGGCGTTCAAGGCCAGGTCTGAATCTGTTGAGCCCTCATCAAATTCTTCATCAAAGTCACTGATGGAGATGAGCAGGGAAGAACTCGCTGAGGAGTACAGCCTGATGGCCAGACGATTTGACAAGCTCAATTCCAGGTTTGGTCGTTATAAAAAGTTTTATCAAGACTCACGTGACAGGAAACCTGAAGGAACCCACCAAAGCTCGAGGAGATATGAGGAGCGAAGGAACACTGACCAAAGGAGAGAACGTGGTGATGAAAGGAGATATTCTGAACCAAAACCTGAAAGAAGAGACGAACAGAGACGTACTCGCGATGATAGATATCCAACCAAGGCTGAAAGCTCACCGAGAACCAGGGAACCTGACTCAAGGAGGAACCCTGAACCGAGAAAAGAAAGAACAAGTGAGCAGGTAGCATGTTACAACTGTAACAAGATTGGTCACTATCAATACGATTGCCCGGAGCTGAGTGCTAGGGAGAGAGAGGAAAGGAGAGCCACGAGGGATCTAAGATCTGCTGATCGGAGGGCTATGGTGGCTGAGGATGCAACAGACTCTGATGGCCCCACTGAAAGGTCACCTGAACTCTTCTCGGATGATGAGTACGATGATGTCTGCCTAATGGCTAGGGATGAGCCTGAGGTAACATCAAATTCTGTTTGTGCTTCTTACACTGGTCAAAATCCTGAGCTCAGCTCAGAGTCAGTTAGAGAAATGAACCTTCAGATCTGTCTTGATCAATTGATGGTTGATTTCTCCAGACTGCAGGAAACTAATGTCTTCTTGGTAGAGGAGAACAAGAAATTGAGTACTGAAGTTCAAAACCTGAATGAACAACTCACTCAGTCTGATCTCAAAGAATCAGCTCAGATTGTGAGACTTACTCAGGAAATTGACATGATCAATTCTGAGCGTCTCCCAAGAGAGAAAATTCTGAAGGAACTGGCTGAGGAAGAGCTGGTCAGGAAGGAAGAGCTGAAGGCACTTAAGAGTAAGTTTGATGACCTCTTTACCAGACATGAAATCCTGAAAAAGAGTGAGGACTCTCTCAAGAAAAAGGTTGCAGCAATGAATAAATCCTCAGTGGCTAGAGAGGAAATAAATAGCAACCAGATACTTGGGAACAAGAAAAAGGGACTTGGATATGTTCCTGAGAAATCCTCACAAGGTCAGTCTCATGTTGCTTCAGGGAGCAACACTGAGAGGGTATTTGTTCAGACAGGCCAGAGTGCACCTAAGGTTGTGCTCCAGGCCCGTCAAACTGATAAGGGCAAGGAAACCGTTGACACAGTCAGGGTTGCTCCTAAGGTAGCTAAGCCATAACCCAAGGGAAAGGCAAAGCAACCTGCGGAAGCCCCTGAGAGCTCAGGCCAGGGAAAACCTCAGCGAAAGCAGAGGAAGACTCAGGCCAAGAGCCCTCAGACTGGTCGGCGAGGGTACCATCATGCTTGGCAATACCATCAGGGAAGGCCAAACATGATGACACCCCCGTGGTTTTGGCATCCTGAGGCCTTTAACTGTTTTCCTTTCCCTCACTTGCCTAGGGGGAATAGAAATCAGGGCCCTTATCAAGAACAAGGCCCAAGACCTGCTGCACCCAGACCTAGGAAGAACAGGAGGCCAGCCCAAAAGGCATCCACTCAGGCTCCTGCGAAGCCTAAGTCTAGCACCCATACACCATCTTCCTCTCAGGCTAAGAAGAAGAAAGTTGTGTATGTCGATGTTTCAGGGAGACAGATTCACCACTCTGAGGCAATCAGGGTTGTGAAGCAAGTCTGGATCCCGAAAGGTACAGCTGACACAATAGGACCCAACACCCAATGGGTACCTAAAGCCTGATTTGCTTACAGGCGGCTGTGGATCACAACAAGAGGAGAGAAGACTCAATCAAAGCTGTTTGGTACCTAGACAGTGGTTGCTCAAGGCACATGACTGGAATGAAGAGTCTTCTCCAAGAATATCAGGCTAAAGATGGTCCACAGGTAACCTTTGGTGATAACTCAAAAGGTGTTACTAAGGGTTTTGGTGTTCTAATTATAGGTACAGTAAGAGTGGAAAATGTGTCCTTTGTGGAAGGACTGAAGCATAACCTGCTGTCAGTAAGTCAATTCTGTGACAAAGGGTTCAGTGTTGAGTTCTCATCGAATAAATGTTCAGTCAAGGACAAATCAACACAAGTGCTTCTATCAGGTATAAGGAAAGGTAATGTTTATCTCGCTGATTGGAGCAGCACTATTCCTAATACTTGTCTTGTTGCTAAAAGCTCTCAAGAGCTCAGTTGGTTATGGCATAAAAGATTAAGCCACCTGAACTTCAAGATTCTTAACAAAATTTCTAGACAGTCACTTGTTGATGGTCTACCTAATGAAGTTTTTAGCAAAGATCACGTGTGCAAAGCTTGTCAGGAAGGGAAGCAAGTCAGAGCGTCATTCAAAGAAAAGGCTTCCTACACTACTGACAGGATACTTCAGCTCCTGTACATGGATCTATTTGGTCCCATAACACCTGTGAGTATGAATGGTAGAAAATATACCCTTGTGGTTATTGATGATTATTCTAGATATACTTGGGTTATTTTCCTGTTAAATAAGAAGGAAACACAGGTGAAGCTTCCAGAGTTGCTCAGAAGACTCAGCAATGAGAAAAATCAGTCCATTACTAAGATCAGATCTGACAAGGGCACTGAGTTTATAAATTCATATATTTCTGACTTTTGTAATGAACTTGGTATAGTTCATGAGACTTCTGCAGCTAGAACCCCACAACAGAATGGTGTCGCTGAAAGGAGGAATCGGACACTGAAGGAAGCTGCAAGGACCATGCTGGCTGAGTCAGGATTGCCCAAGAAGTTTTGGGCTGAGGCAATCAACACTGCATGCTACACTCAGAACAGATCCATGCTGAACAAGCAACATGCACAGACCCCATATGAGACATGGAACAAAAGAAAACCTCGTATTTCTTACCTTCATGTATTTGGTTGTAAGTGCTTCATCCTCAACAATGGGAAGACCCAGTTGAAAGCCTTTGATAGCAAATCTGATGAAGGAATATTCTTGGGATATTCTGAAATTAGCAAAGCCTTCAGGGTTTACAATTGTAGGACCCTTGTTGTGGAAGAATCACCTCATGTTGTCTTTGATGAATCTGCTAATGAGTCTAGGGCAAAGGTGCTGAATCCTGACACTGAGGAGGTCACGAGGAGTGTGACAAGGCTGAGCTTGAAGAGTCAACCTGATCCCAAGATCAAGACTGTGCCAATCCCTAGATGGGATGATGATGACGATCAGGATGATGAACCAAGTGCCACTCCTAAACCCAGCACATCAGGGATTGTTGAGCCTCAGACAGAGGAACAGGCTCAACCTGAGGTAAGTACCGTCTATGAAGATGCTGTTGCAGCTGAGACGGCTCCTGAGTCACCTCATCAAGGGGGAATCAATGTCCCTGACATTGAGCTTGTTAATCCCTTCGGTATAGACTCAGGATCATCCCCTTCTGTTCAATTTCCTGAATTTTATGAGCCTGTAGACACTAACATTGCAGGTACTTCAGGAACAACTCCTGGCAAAAGAACATGGTTAGAAGATCATCCCATTGATCAAATTATTGGTGATCCAACTGAGGGAGTCAGGACCAGACGGTTTCATGGTGAGAGTGCATTGTTCTGTTGCTTTCTCTCTGAGCAGGAGCCTCAGAACATTGAAGAAGCTCTCACTGACTCGAACTGGATCATTGCCATGCAAGAGGAGTTGAATCAGTTCACAAGGAATCAGGTTTGGGAACTGGTAGATAGACCTAGGCATCAAGGTGTGATTGGTACCAAGTGGGTCTTTAAGAACAAGAAGGATGAGAATGGTGTTGTGGTAAGGAACAAGGCTAGACTGGTTGCAAAAGGGTATTGTCAGTCTGAAGGAATAGACTATGATGAGACCTTTTCTCCAGTGGCTAGATTGGAAGCTATCAGGTTGTTCCTTGCCTATGCGACATATAAGAAGTTCAAAGTGTATCAAATGGATGTCAAGAGTGCATTCCTGAATGGTGTACTCAATGAAGAGGTATATGTTGAACAACCTCCCGGGTTTGAGGTTGGAGATAGAGTATACCATTTGAAGAAAGCACTCTATGGACTTAAGCAAGCACCAAGAGCTTGGTATGATACCCTCTCTCAATTCCTGACTGATCATGGGTTCAAAAAGGGAACAGTGGATAGGACTTTGTTCAGGATCACTGAAGGTGATGATATTCTCTTGGTCCAAATTTATGTGGATGACATAATATTTGGATCACCAAATCAGCAGTTATGTGAGAAATTCTCTAAACTGATGACTGGTAAATTTGAGATGTCAATGATGGGAGAGATGAACTTCTTCTTAGGATTGCAGGTCAAGCAGACTGATCAAGGTATATTTATTAATCAGGCCAAGTATACAAGAGACTTGATTCATAAGTTTGGTGTTCAAAACAGCAATCCAGCCAGGATCCCAATGAACACCAATTGGAAGATGGATCCTGACACTGAAGGGACTTCAGTGAATCAGACTGAGTATCGTGGGCTGATAGGTTCTTTACTGTACCTGACTGCAAGTAGGCCTGACATTACGTTTGCAGTTGGTGTGTGTGCTAGGTATCAGTCTGATCCCAAGAGAAGTCATTTGGAGGCTGCTAAGAGGATACTTAAGTATTTGAAAAGGACAGTTAATATGGGACTATGGTATCCTTCAGATGACAACCTTGAACTGACAGGGTATTCAGATGCAGATTATGGAGGTTGTAGGATTGATAGGAAATCAACCTCAGGGACATGTCAGTTTTTGGGAAGTAAGTTGATCTCGTGGTTTAGTAAGAAGCAGAATTCAGTGGCAACATCCACAACTGAGGCTGAGTATATGGCTGCAGGGAGTTGTTGTGCTCAGATCCTATGGTTGAGGCAACAGTTGAGGGACTACCAAGTATTTGCTAATCAGGTTCCAATCTATTGTGATAACAACAGTGCAATAGCAATCACTCAGAACCCAGTGCTTCACACAAGGTGCAAGCATGTGGATATTAGACACCACTTCATTCGAGATCATGTGGAAAAGAAAGATATTAGGATGGAAAAGATTCACACTGATAGGCAAAGAGCTGACATCTTGACTAAGCCCTTGGCTGAAGCAAGGTTTATGGAACTGTCAGTGGAATTGGGACTCTTAGATCCGGGAGAGTAGTCAGTGTAGGGTTCTAGGGGGAACTCAGGCCAGACTCGACTCAGCGAGGTATCAGGGTGCTACAATGTCTCCCTGACAGGTATGGGTTCTAACCTGACTCTTGTGAATCTCAAGCGTCTCCCTGAGTCATTCGTCCTGAAAATCTTTATTAAATGCATTCCGTTATCATTAAAAGCGCGCCTTTTATATTTAAACCCACGCGCACGGAGCATTTAATGTCACAGTTACTTTTTCATATACGTGTCCGTTTTATACGGAATGTGACTGACTTGGGGTTTCAATTAAAACTGAGATTAATCCTGGCCTCTTATTTCAAAACCTTTCGAATTCAGGAATCAATCTCAACCCCACGTTTGAGTAACTGACTTAGTCTTATCAATCAAGGGTGTCATTTGAGGTCTTTACGCAAACACAACGCACAATTTGCACACTGAGTTTTCTCTTGCTCAAACACAGAATTTCTAAAACCTCTTTCTCAAAACACAATGGCATTCCTTGATTCCGACTGGACAACCGACAAGATCATCGATGTTGTTGAGAAGAAGCTGGTACACATGGAGCAAGTCATCTCCATGGAAGGTATCTGTCTAACGGTTGAGGAAATCAAACCCGTTTTTAAATGGATTTCCGACGCCGGGTTGGAAACATACTTCACCACCCGCCCCTCTTCTGTGCTCCCAAGAACAGTGGTGGAAGCTTATTTGAACATGTTCTTGCGGAAGGGTGAAGTCTTCACCAAGGTGACTGCGCTAAAGCCGACGGGGGAAAAGAACAGCGACGGAGAGCCTCTCTACGACTCGGAGGTGGTCACCATTGATCTCAGGCAGGCGGTGAGGGAAGTCTTCAAGCTGCCATCCTCTGGCATCAACCCCAGGACTTACAAGGAAAACTCGGAGGGAGAATTCCTTGGGAAATGGACCAAGTCAGGGTCTTCGGAGTTCAGGGCCCGTCAGAACAAGAGCACTCTGAAGCCGGAGTACAGGGCTCTGGTGGACTTGGTGTCCAAGATGGTGATGGGAGCAACTGGCTCTCACGAGCAGTTGAGTCTGCCCAAGTTGAGGCTCATGGGAGCAATCGCTGATGGAGTGGAAGCGAACTGGGAGCAGTTCTTCCTCGATCAACTCCATCAGGCGGGATTGGACAAGATCACGCGTGACAAGGAGAAGAAGCACATATCAGTCAGTGCCATCTTGCCTTTTGGCACAAGATTGTCCATGCTGATTGCTCATGCGTGCCATGGGTACACTTTTGACTTTGAGGACAACCTTTCCTCAAAGAAGGTCATGTTTTCCTCACTGAGTGACACCTATTCAGTGCTAGGGCTGACTGATCCCAATGCGAAAGCAAAGGGTCAGGCCAGAAAGCCAGCTGGGACGGCCAAGAGAGTGGCAACCAGCCTCATTGAAAAGGTGGATGAGCTCCTTGAGAGGAGTAAGGAGGCTGAGAAGGCTGTTGCTGAGGGGGTGGAGCAACCTGATGTGGGCGCGGCTGAGAAGAAGGAGAGGAGGGTGAAAATCGTGCTGTCAGGGAAGAGCACGAAGTCAGGGATTGAGTCAGATCCCAAGAAGGCCGGGACTGAGGCTGAGGGAACTGATGATGACGTCAGTATAGAGGGCGCTCAGGGAAAGAGGCCCCTGAAGAGACTTAGGAGGGGAGTAAAGAAGTCTCCTGCTAAGAAACTTCCTGAATTAAGTGAGAGGGAGAAGTCAAGCTCTCCTGGAGCCTCTGACTTAGAGGAGGTGAGGAAGACTGTCGAGACGGCTGAATCATTGCAGCCTGAGACAGCACCCACTCAAACACCCCCACATCCTGAAACCCAAACACCTTCCATCCCTGACCCCGCACCTCAAACTCCCCAACTCCCTCAACCTTCAGAGCCAAATTACCCTACTGAGTCAGTGCCATCAACCTCACTTACAATTGAGCCTGACCAGTTAGCCGAGCCAAACCTTCCCAACCCTTCAGATTTTCCCTCATACCCCAACCCCAAAGACTGTCCCAAATCTATTTCAACAGAAGAGGATGTGTTCCTTGAAATAGAGGAGGAGGAGCTGGATGAGCACATGGCGGGAGGTATACTGGAGAATACACTCAGGGGGAATGCCACGGAGTGGGCATGAAAGTGCTGGCCTGGGCTGTACAAATACACTGAATTGCTGGCATATGTGGTGGAGCTCAAAGTTTGGTTGGACTTCAAACAATCAAACATGCAGGAGCAATATATGCTAGTAGACGCACGCGGCTGGGAGCATTGGGAGACGGAGGAGGCCAAGATCTGCTCATTCTTTGGCCTGACAAGCTGGCTTCAACTATTGAACTTCGACAACCTGAAGAAGCTTGTGGCTGAAATGATGGCCAAAAGCAAGGCTGATCTTCTCTCCGTTGAAGAGAAGGAGGATGATGAGGAGAATGATGACACTCAAGGTGGAGCTGTTGAAAAGGCAGTAGAGGAGACTGCTAGAGAAGTTGATGAGATGGACTCTGAGCCTCAGGCTCAGGGGGAAGGTGACAAGAACACTGGTGCCAAGGGTGGACCAGTGGCTGAGGATGTTGAGAACATCTCAGCTGCCAATGAGACATCTGTCGATGAAGGGATTCCCTGCCCTGAGACACGAGAGGATGATGTTGAGGCATTCAAGGAGACTCTCAGTTCCGAAGGACAAGTTCCTAAGGTTCAAGTTAGCTTAGCTGAGCCTGACGAGGCGGCTATGACTACTTCACAACTGCCTTCAGTGTACCTTGAAGAGGGGACTGATGCTGCAGGGGCTGACAAGGGAAAGCAGCCAATCACTGATGAGGCCGCTGATGATGAAGATGTGGTCATCACCGGGGTCGGCCGTGCTGAGTTTACAAGTATAGTGGAGGTCAAACAGGAGAAAACCTCGGAAAATCTAGCTGAACTTCAGGAGGAAGTAATGAGGCTACGTGCTGAAAAAGATGAAGACTCCAAGGCTCTGGCGAAACACATCAGGTGGACAAGGTCAGCCTACAACACCCTTGCCAACAGGGAGCTGATCTTGTTAAAGCGCACAATGACTGACACGGCCAAGTCAGTGAAGAATGAGAGGAAGCGCACAAAGAAGATGCTCAGAAACACTCTCAAGAAGCTTGAAGAGAGAGATGCGATCAGGGACGAAAAGATGAATCAGGCAGTGGACAGGCTTGCAGTTCAGACTGGAGCCATTGTCACTCAGGCCTTGAAGGACTCAGCGTCCAAGTTGGAGCTGGAGTCAGGGAAGCTGGATAGCACATCTCAATCAGTGGCGGACATTTTGGCTAAGGCCACTGAGGAGTCTGCGAAGATACTGACTGAGGTTAGCAGAGTCAGTGGTGAGTCCTTGAAGGTGGAAGAAAGGATCACCAAGGCTGAACAAAGTCTCCAACTCTCTATGGAGGTCTTTGAGAAGAAAGTCAATGCTGCCATCAGTTCCGTATCCTTTGCAGGAACTGGGATTTCAATGGGAGTTGAGTTATTGAAGGAGGGAATCAACGATGTCCATTCCCTAGCCTCCTTCGTAATCAACAACGGATCTGACGCATTCCCATCTGTGGCCAATGATGATGCCAAAAAGGGGGAAAAGAAGAAGAAAAGATCCCGCCCTGAGGCATCTGAGGCAGTTAGTCAAGGAGAGACCGTCCTAGCTGATCCTGAAGCCAATCCTGATGGAAATATTCTAAGGGTAAGGAAGTCAGCTAGGTTAGCGGCAGTGGAGAAGGAAGGAGAACAATTAGTTGCCAAGCTGAGGGAGGAGGCAACAAAGGCAAAGGCTAATGAACCTTCAAAGCAACAACCTGAGCCAGTCCAAAGATCATCACCCATGAGCTCAAGGAAGAATCCCATCACTTACTCAGGTGAGTTAGTTGCGGAGCTATGTGCTGAAGCATGGGGAGATCAACCTGAAAAGACTGAGGCTATGCGCAGAGCTGAAATTGCTCAGAAGGAGAAGATGCGCATTTTGGAGAAGAAGGTTGAGAAGCTGACGGATATCACTGAGCTTCAACAACGTGAACTAGATGATGCAGTGATCAGCTTGCTAAGAAGGAAGAAGGCGAAGCCTGAGCCAAGGAAGTACAGGAAGAAGCCAACAGTTAGGAAGGCAACAATTCTTCAAGTCAGTAGGCCAGAATCAGGAGCAAGGGAAGCTTTTGTTGATGAGTTCGTCTCAGAGACTTTAAAGGAGTTTTGGACTGATGCAAGGGATGAATTTGTCAGGCTATGGTTTGTTGTGAAGAAGTGGGGCGACACTGACGATATTGATGCCCACTTCACTGACTATATGATGGACAATCATCCTGAGCTATTTCAGAAGATCTTGGAGGAGGCTGAGGCAGCTAAAGTCCAAGTGAAGGCTCCTGAGTTCATCATTCGAGCTCCTCCCTTGATTCCTGGAACTCTAAAGCATGACACTAAGGCCATAATGATGGAAGTCTTGAAGATAGCCAGAACTGAAGGATATGTGAACCAACCTGGAAGACTTGACGAGCTAAAGGCAAGAGTTTATGCAGGATATGGACTCAAGCCTGAAATGAGATTAGTCTAGGTGTTCACAGGCTTCTTTGTAATAGATTAGATTCATTGTAATCATTTCCACATCTATCAATGAAATCTATTACTTTTGCCCACAGACAAAAACTCATTGTCTTTTTGGCTTGTTTAAATTCTGTACTTTATCAAGAACTGCTCTAACACTGTCTTATCTTATAGATAGGTTTGTCTTATTTCCTCTAAGTGTTTTGAGGATCTTTTCAGTGTTTTGGCATCATCAAAAAGGGGGAAATTGTTGGGACATTGTCAGTTTTGATTTAGATCCCAAAGCCCCTGAAAAGATGATTGCCTTAATCTGTCTTTGTCAGGCTAGTCTTGGTTAGGATGAGCACTTAGTCATTTTACACTTCACAGGTACTCAGTGAGAGGAGAACTCACTGGAGACAATCAAGACTCAGAGCCTGAAGACGAAGAGCACCATCCTGAACTTATGGCAGTCTTCTAAGCTGGCTGAGTAAGTGTCAGTGATGAAGAGTATGACCCTGAGGTCATTACTAACTCAGTCCTGAAGGGAACAGGTTGTCACTGAGTAAATGGGAAGACTTGGAGTAGAGCCAAGCAATGCAAAAGGAATTTCAGCGTCAGGACAAGACCGGTGAGCTCAAGACAAAATGAACTTAATAAGACAAGCCTGAAGCTCTGGAATAAGTTCTGACATTCTCACCAACCTGATGACGTGGACCAATCCGAGGAGGACACGCACGTACGGAACCTGACATATAGACTGAATTCAGACTGCATATTCAACGGGCAAGCATTTAATGTGCATTAAATGCAAATACCAAATCCATGCAAAGGCGGCTGCTGCATAGAGATGTGTCCGTTTGAAGCCCCTCTACATAGATGGCTAGAAGGCTATCTCTCCAACGGATAGTTTTTTTTCAAACCACCTATAAATACAGAAGGCCTTGAACCCATTCAAGGTTACGGGAAATTTCCAAGCCAGAAATTACTCAAACTCTCAAGCAATCAAAGCATTCAGCCTTTAAGAGAAACACTCGAAACCTTCTAAATTTCCCAAGTGTTTCTTAGCAACTGAGAGCTATTCTGTATTCCAAGAGCTAATTAGAATTATCTTAAGCTTAGAGAGATTATCCAATCCTTAGCACAGCTTTGCCTTGTAAGGATAATCTCAACTTAGTTGGAATCCAAACTGAAACCAAAACCCTAAGTTAGGCTTGTTGGGAGTAAGTCGGTTAGTGTGATAGTAAGAGGAGTTTGTATAGATCAGTGAGGTAACTGGTCTTGGTGCACCTTGGCACGTTAAAAACAAGAATCCCTTGAGTGGATTTCCTGTTAAGTCAGGCCGTGGACGTAGGAGCTTGAGTCTCTGAACCACGTTAAACTCCTTGTGTTCTTACTGCTTTGACATTGTGCATACTTGCCATATTACTTGTTCATTCATTGCATTCAAGCTTATCAGGTCTGAATCAATCAACCTGATCTTCAAAAGAACACTGCCCTACTAAACACTTCTAAGTTTTGAGTAAAACAAGTTTTCAGAAAGCAAACTAAACAGGACTTTAAACTATCAGAGCTCAAACATTTCCGCACTGAACTTGAACTGATAGTTAGCCAACTGACCCGCACCAAGTGTAGTCAGTGGGTGTATTATCAGCTCCTAGTTCTTTACCACTCTGAGTGAAGGGGACTCAGTCAGTTTTAAGTTTAAAAATTGGTATACGTGTATCCCCCCCCCCATACACGTATTCCTCAGTCTTGTACCGGGACCAACATCATCTTCATCAACCTTGGAGGACAAGTGGTCCTCGTGAATCTTCATACGAACCAATAACTGGGCCGCATATCCGTCAAGAGTACGAAAATCCTTGGGAACTGTAGAGATCAGCTTCTCCACCCCTGCATTCTGGAGCATCTCTAGAATCGACAGCGCAACAGGGTTCTTGGTGGTATAAAAGTCCACCACCATCTCCGTCTTTAACTTTCTCATCATAAGAACATGATCGAAGTTGCACAGGGGAGCCATATCTGTGAAAGAGAGATAGAGAGAGAGAAAGAAATTCTTTGCAGAGAGAAGTTAGGGTTTGAAAGTATGGAAACGTGAAAGGACAGATTGAAAGAAAGTTTGATTTAAATAGGGTATTACGCGTGGCTTGATTAATAAATGAAGTGTGAACGCGTGTAGTTTCAAATTTAATTGAGGAAACAAAATCAATTTTAGCATTGATTGACATTTTGCACAGTGATTAAATCCGATGGCCACGATGAAAGGCAAGATACAGATTTAATCTGGTGCGTTGGCATAGTCATTGGGACTGGGCATAAAGGGGTTTTGTGGCAGTCAAGAAAAAAAGTGAAATGATTGCCTAGGCCCTATACCCTAGTCTTAAATACACTCCGAAGTTGAAACGTTTTGAGTGTACTTACTAATTTGAAAAGTGTATCCCAATGATCAGAGGCCAGAGAAGTAAAGACATACCTGTCACCTGATATTATAACCAGATGATACCACAGCCAATCTGGTGTTACATCTCCTCTGATGGAACTCATCTGGTTCTGGTCAGAGAAGACTTTGGATATTGTGGAATCTGGCTCAGCACTTCATCTGGGACAAGTGTCACCTGGTGTATACCTCATCTGGAGATATACCTTCTCTGATATGTCTAATCTGCAGGTATGTTAGTTTAAGAAAATAAATGTATGAAGTAAAGTAAAGAAACAAAGGATACTTCTCTGTTGTTCCCCCTAACACAAATCTGTCTCTGGATCCAACAAACCTAACTCAAAAGCTAACTCTCTGAATCTGGTCTCAGCCAAAGGCTTAGTCAAGATATCTGCTCTCTGCTTCTCTGTTGCAATCTTTTCCATCCTTATATCTCCATTCTCAACATGATCTCTGATAAAATGATGTCTTATATCAAAATGTTTACATCTTGTATGAAGAACTGGATTCTGGGTGATTGCAATTGCACTATTACTATCACAGAATATAGGAATATCCTTAGCTCTAATCTGGTAGTCCCTAAGTTGTTGACTAATCCAGAGTAGTTGTGAACAACAGCTCCCTGCAGCCATGTACTCTGCTTCTGTTGTTGATGTAGCAACTGAAGTCTGCTTCTTAGAAAACCAGGATACCAATTTATTCCCTAAAAATTGGCATGTTCCACTAGTAGACTTCCTATCTATTCTGCATCCACCATAGTCTGAATCTGAATAACCACTCAATTCTAAGTTGTCATCTGCAGGATACCACAAACCTAAATTCACTGTTCCCTTAAGATACTTCAATATTTTCCTAGCTGCTTCCAAGTGACTCTTCTTGGGATTAGCTTGAAATCTGGCACATACTCCTACAGCAAAAGTAATATATGGTCTGCTTGCAGTCAGGTACAGAAGAGAACCAATAAGTGCTCTGTACTTAGTCTGGTCCACACTCTCTCCAGACTCATCTGGATCCATGTTGAAATTTGTCATCATAGGGATCTTGGCTGCTTTGCTAGATCCTATTCCAAATTTCTCTAACATGTTTCTGGTGTACTTAGCTTGGTTAATAAAAATTCCCTTCTCTGATTGCTTTACCTGCAAACCCAAAAAGTAATTCATTTCTCCCATCATGGACATCTCAAACTGTCCCTGCATGAGCTCACCAAACTTCTCACACAGCTTCTTGTTAGGGGATCCAAATATGATGTCATCAACATATATTTGGACCAGAAGGATGTCCTTTCCTTCATATTTCCTAAACAAGGTTCTATCAATCTTACCCTTAGTAAAACCATTGTCCAGAAGAAATTGAGATAGAGTGTCATACCATGCTCTGGGTGCCTGCTTCAGCCCATAAAGAGCTTTCTTAAGCTTAAACACCTTGTCACCTTGTTCAAAACCAGGGGGTTGTTCCAAATACACTTCCTCAATGAGAATCCCATTAAGAAAGGCAGATTTCACATCCATCTGGTATACTTTGAACTTCATGTGAGCAGCATATGCTAAGAACAATCTGATGGCTTCTAGTCTGGCAACAGGGGCAAATGTCTCATCATAGTCTATTCCTTCAGACTGAGAATAGCCCTGGGCCACTAGCCTTGCCTTGTTCCTAGTAATGACATCATTCTCATCTTTATTATTTTTGAAAACCCACTTAGTGCCTATCACCTTTTGATGTCTTGGTCTGTCTACCAGCTCCCAAACATCCTGTCTGGTGAATTGATTCAACTCCTCCTGCATTGCAACAATCCAATTTGAATCTTTCAGTGCCTCCTTGATGTTCTTGGGCTCAATCAAGGACACATAGCAACTGAATAAGGCAGCTAAGTTAAGAGTCCTCCTAGTCTGGACACCCTTAGTTGGATCTCCTAAGATCAGGTCATTGGGGTGATCAACCAGGGTCCTCCTTCCCGTGGTCTTTCCTGGTTGATCATCTTCTGCAGTACCTTGGTGATTATCACCACCTGCAGAAGAGCTTTCCCCTACAGGAGTTCCAACCTCTTCTGGTTCTGCTCCTTGTGAAGGCTGCTGCTTCAGAGAACCAGGAGATGGGTCATCATCTGAATCTGAATCTGAATCAAGAACAGGTGGATTGACTTTGATAACTCTGGGTGTAGTCTGATTCTGGGTCTCATCAGAAGACTTAGAGTCCACCTTGCACTCAAAAGCAGATTCATAAAAAACAACATGAGGTGTTTCCTCCACACAAAGTGAATTCTTATTAAAAACTCTAAAATCCTTACTGGTGCTGGAATATCCTAAAAATATTCCCTCAGCCACTTTAGCATCAAAAATTCTTAATTTAGATTTCCCATTGTCATGGATGAAACACTTACATCCAAAAACATGAAAGTATGAAACAGATGGGGTTTTACCTTTCCATACCTCATATGGGGTCTTATTATGTCTCTGGGCAATCAGGCATCTGTTCTGAGTGTAGCAAGCTGTATTAATAGCCTCTGCCCAATAGCTGTATTAATAGCCTCTGCCTTGCAGTAATCGGTAATGTGTGAATTCAAAACTCTGTCCCTTTATCACTTCTGATTCTGACTATGCTCTAGTTCTGCTCATTCTGAATCTGATTGAAGAATTCTGGCAGCTTAGTCATAGTTTCATTTTTCTTAAACAAGAACACTACCCAAGTGTATCTTGAAAAGTCATCCACTATCACTAAGGTGTACTTCCTTCCACTGAAACTAAGAGGAGAAACAGGTCCAAACAGGTCCATGTGAAGTAGTTGAAGTACTCTGGTTGTGGTTGTGCTCTGGACATCCTTAAAGGAAGTCTTGGGTTGTTTACCCTTCTGGCATGAACCACAAACCTGATTCTTCTTAAACACTTCATTAGGAAGACCTCGAATGAGACCTTTTCTGGCAATCTTGTTCAGTATTTTGAAGTTAAGATGACACAATCTCTAGTGCCAAATCCAGCTATTCTCTGCAGATCCTTTAGCAACCAGACAAGCATTTCTTGGGCAACTGCTAAAATCTGCAAGATAAATGTTACCCTTCCTCAAGCCTATTAGCAAGATATCATTATAATCAGAAGAGAAAACAGTGCATGAATCACTAGAAAACTTCACTTAGTATCCCTTGTCACAAAATTGGGATACTGAAAGCAGATTATGCTTGAGTCCTTCAACATAGTAGACTTCATCTACAGAAACTCCATTGAAGGTCAACTTTCCAACTCCTCTGGTGACTCCATAGTTGTTGTCACCAAACATCACTCTTGGTCCATTCATTGGCTTGAAATCTTGGAGATTATCTTTCTGGAAGGTCATGTGCTTGGAACATCCACTATCAATGTACCAGACATGGTTGCTTGAAAATCCTTTCTCCAATGGACTCTTATCTACCTGCAGAGAAGTCAATTAGGTCCCCTACTAGTGTTGGGTCCTGATTGGTTAGTTGCAGGTTTTGTAGGAATCCAAAGATAAAGATCATCCCTTGATGGATGAGGAGATCTTATCTTCCTTCCTAATCTATCTACCAGCACATGTCCTCTTACAATGACATATTGAGCTACTGGTCTGATAAGGACACCTTTCCTATAAACAGGTCTGGAGTACCTTTTCTCAAATCTGGCCTTTGGAATGGCCTGCCTCAAAGACATGGTCTTAAAGGTCTGGTTGTAAGGGTACATCCTAGAAGAACCATCTCTGGTGTCATAACTACCCAGATCAGTTGGTTTTCTATAAATGGGTCTGGAAGACCACCTCTGGTTCTGATACTTAGACCTGCTCTGGTGGTCATAGTTCCTTTGAGTATACCTATTCTGGAATTGATTTCTCTGAGAAAATTGTCTCTGGGGTACCTGGTTCTGTTGAACATTGTTCCTTCTCTGGTAGGTCTTACTCTGATTGGTATTCCCCTTTCTTGAGTGTTTCCCTTGAGGTCCCCTAATCTGGTTAGGTTCCCTTCGAGGATTACTCTGGGGTCCTCCAACTTGAGTAAGTTCTACTCCTTGGGACTCATTGTTCACAGGACCATTAATCTACAATGGTTCCCCTTGTTGACTTTTATTCTCTAGAATCTTCTCTTCCAGAACAGTCAACTCTTCTGGACCATATGTTATGTGATTAACAGAGTGATTCCTTTTCCAATCAGGATTGTGAACCACCTTGTAACCATTACCAGTCAAGTCTTTATCATCCCAGATTTCTACCAATTTACCAGCTCTTACAGACTTGTCTTTATTATAAAGGTACTTATGAGTTTTAGTGGAAATTCCAGAGTATCCTAAACCACTCTTATCACAAATGCGCTGAGAAGACTCTGATATGATATGTTAGGATAAAAAATTGTTAGTTTTGATGAGTTAAAACAAACCAGAAGATGTAATAGGACCATCTGGACCAGTTAGCCAGATGATGATCTAGATTAGGACTTAGTCTAGGGGGAACTGCCAGACCAGAAGACTTCACCAGAAGAGTCACCAGAAGACCCCACCAGAAGACTTCACCAGATGAGATCTTACCAGAGGCAGAGGACCTTCCCCAGACCAGACGAGTCCGGACCAGACGAGTCTGGTGGAACAAAAGATGCTCAGTTTGATCTCCTGTTTCTACTGAGTATTCTGGTTGTTCACCAGATTAGGACCAGAAGTCACCGAGATTGCCTGGTGTCTGGTCTTGCCTTCTCTGGAGAGAATCAGAGTTAGGCAGAGGAAGCTATTGACCGTTGGTGATTCAAATCAAGTCAACAAGATCAGGATTGGAAAGTTTTGAAGATAATCAATCCAAGGATCCCACCAACCCAATCAATCAATTAGGGAATTGATTGATTGAAGCTTCCCTATATAGAGGATCTTATTGGATTAGCCCTCCAACGGCTAGCCCTAATCCCCTCTATATATACAAGAGTGCAGTTCAAGAAAAAGCTCTAGAGATACTATACACGCGCATAAGTTGATCCAAGCTTTTGATATTCATACCAAGCACTCTTACTGTTCATAATATTTATCTACTCTAAAGGAGTTATTGAAACCACAACCTGTTCATCTATCAGACAAGGTTGTTGGCTGTTGATCTTTAGATTTAAGTTAAATCTAAAGAGGTGTAAGAAGGAACTGGTACTTCCCAAATTCCAGTAAGTAAGTTTGTGAGTTGGTTGATAGTGAGACCCCTTGGATATAAGGGAGAGTGGACGTAGGATATTCAATCCGAACCACTATATATCTAGTGTTCTTTATCGCTTTATTTTACTTATTGTTTGTTGATTATTGTTCTCTTGTAAAAGACTTTGAAAGACATTTAACTCATGCTTCCGCAATTCATCTAACTAGTGGGACCAACAAGTGGTATCAGAGCAGTGTGTCCAACGACCACTGCTTTGAAAAGCTTTTGGTGGTCACCGGGCAGATCCATTGCTCTTTAGTGCTTTTGTTCAAGTTCTTGTTATTTCCCTTATTTTGATCAAAATGTCTGCAAAATCTTCTTACAAGAGCCGTAAGCTCCCAGAATTCTCTTTTGAGGATTACAGCCACTGGAGCTTCATGATGAGCAATCATCTTGGAGCTATTCACCACCGCATGTTAGATGTGGTTGAAAGTGGCCCCATCAAATTTTACTGGACTCCTATTGATAGTGGCAGGTCAGAGTCCAGAGAAGAAACTAGTGAAGCTGCCCCGAAAACTGCAGAGGATAGAGTCCCCAGGCAGAGAATTCTCAAAAAGAGAGATGAGCTTGATAATGATGAAAGAAAGCTCTACAACTTGGACCAGGTGGCAAGAACAGAGATCATCAACACACTTACCAAAGAGGTGATTGAAAAGGTCAGAACGTGTGCCACTGCCAAGGAGATGTGGGACAAACTGGCATTACTCTGTGAGGGAACAGAGAAGATCAAAGACAACAAACTCCAAGCTGTTCAACACTCGTTTGATACCCTCAAGATGAAACCAGACGAGACCATTGACCAGCTGGACATGCGTCTCACAAATCTCCTGAACAAGGCTAGTGCCTTAGGTAAGACCTACTCTGAAAAAGAAATTAATAGTAAAATCTTGCGTTCACTAACAAGCAGGTGGAGAATTAAAGTTACTGTGATCAAGGACAACAAGGATCTCAATACTCTGGATCATCATCTCCTATTGTCTGATCTCAAAGCCTATGAGTATGATCTTCAAGAGGAGGATCAAACAGAAGAGGTTTCCTCTTCTGGCCAGAAAGGTGTTGCATTCTCTTCAACTATCAAGCCTGATGTCAAGCCAAAGGAGTCTACTGCAGATGACTTGAGCCTCAAGGAGTAGGTAGCACTTCTAACTCGTAAATTAGATAAAATGAGTTCAAAATATGGCAGGTACAAAAGGCATTGGAAGGAATCTACCAGAGACAGAAAGAGTTCCTTCAAGCCTGCAGAGAAGGAGAAGACATCTGGAGACTCAAGGGAGACCAGATTCAGATCTCCAGAGAGGAGGAGAGATGACAACCCTGGCAACTCTGGGAGATCAGATTATCAGAGGAGGGATGGTAGCTCTGGCAGACCTGACTACCAGAGGAGAGAGAGTAGTCCAGCCAGATCAGACTACAACCAGAGGAGACAATACCTGCTACACATGCAACAAGACTGGTCACTGCAGTTATGATTGTCCTCAGCTTACTCCTAGGGAAAGAGAAGAGAAAAGAATCAAGAGAGATAGGAGATATGAAAAGATTAGAGAGCATTGCTGGCAGAAGCAGAGGAGGAGGATACTAGTTCCAGTTCTTCTTCTTCTGACTTTGGATCAGATGATGATGTGTGTCTTATGGCAGACATCACTGAGGTAAATGAAACTACTCTAGTTTTATCAAATTCCAAATATACTGAATCCTCTAATTCATCTGGTAACTCCAGAGAGTCTGATATGCAACAAATGCTATCAGATCTCCAAAATTGTGTCCAACTTTGTCAAAAACTTGAGAAAGAGAATGGTAGGCTCAGAGCTGAAGTTCAATCTCTCTCTCATGAGCATAAATCCACCAGAGAACTCATGAAAGATCATTCCAAAGAAGTCTCTGAACTTCAGGATAAGATCACAGAAAGAGATACTCTGGTAGATCAACTCATGAAAGAAAATAACTCTCAAGAAGATGAGATCACTGAACTCAGAGCCAAATACCAGACTCTTATCAAGGGAAAATGAGTTGCTCACAACATAGAGGAGATACCTATGCCCAGAGAAGCTCCTAAGATACCATCTGTTGTATCTATCATATCAGAGTCTTCTCAGCGCATTTGTGATAAGAGTGGTTTAGGATATTCTGGAATTTCCTCTAAAATCATAAATACTTTTATAATAAAGACAAGTCTGTAAGAGCTGGTAAATTGGTAGAAATCTGGGATGATAAAGACTTAACTGGTAATGGTTACAAGGTGGTTCACAATCCTGACTGGAAAAGGAATCACTCTATTAATCACATTACATATGGTCCAGAAGAGTTGACTGTTCTGGAAGAGAAGATGCTAGAGAATAAGTGTAAAAAAAGGGAACCATTAAAGATTGATGGTTCTGTGAACAATGAGTCCCAAGGAGTAGAAAATACTCAAATTGGAGGACCCCAGAGAAATCCTCAAAGGGAACCTAAACAGATTAGGGGACCTCAAAGGAAATACTCAAGAAAGGGGAATACCAATCAGAGTAATAACTACCAGAGAAGGAACAATGTTCAACAGCACCAGGTACCCCAGAGACAGTTTTCTCAGAGGAATCAGTTCCAGAATAGGTATACTCAAAGGAACTATAATCACCAGAGCAAGTCTAATTATCAGAACCAGAGGAGGTCTTCCAGACCCATCTATAGAAAACCAACTGATCTGGGTAGTTATGACACCAGAGATGGTTCTTCTAGGATGTACCCTTATAACCAGACCTTTAAGACCATGTGTTTGAGGCAGGCCATTCCAAAGGCCAGATTTGAGAAATGGTACACCAGACCAGTTTATAGGAAAGGTGTCCTTATCAGACCAGTAGCTCAATATGTCATTGTAAGAGGACATGTACTGGTAGATAGATTTGGAAGGAAGATAAGATCTCCTCATCCAGCAAGGGATGATCTTTATCTTTGGATTCCTACAAAACCTGCAACTAACCAATCAGGACCCAGCACTAGTAGGGGACCTAATTGATTTCTCTGCAGGTAGATAAGAGTCCATTGGAGAAAGGATTTTCAAGCAACCATGTCTGGTACATTGATAGTGGATGTTCCAAGCACATGACCTTCCAGAAAGATAATCTCCAAGATTTCAAGCCAATGAATGGACCAAGAGTGATGTTTGGTGACAACAAATATGGGGTGACCAGAGGAGTTGGAAAGTTGACCTTCAATGGAGTTTCAGTAGATGAAGTTTACTATGTTGAAGGACTCAAGCATAATCTGCTTTCAGTATCCCAATTTTGTGACAAGGGATACTCAGTGAAGTTTTCTAGTGATTCATGCACTGTTTTCTCTTCTGATTATAATGATATCTTGCTAATAGGCTTGAGGAAGGGTAACATTTATCTTGCAGATTTTAGCAGTTGCCCAAGAAATGCTTGCCTGGTTGCTAAAGGATCTGCAGAGAATAGCTGGATTTGGCACAAGAGATTGTGTCATCTTAACTTCAAAACACTGAATAAGATTGCCAGAAAAGGTATCATTCGAGGTCTTCCTAATGATGTGTTCAAGAAGAATCAGGTTTGTGGTTCATGCCAGAAGGGTAAACAACCCAAGACTTCATTTAAGGATGTCCAAAGCACAACCACAACCAGAGTACTTCAACTACTTCACATGGACCTGTTTGTACCTGTTTCTCCTCTTAGTTTCAGTGGAAGGAAGTACACCTTAGTGATAGTGGATGACTTTTAAAGATACACTTGGGTAGTGTTCTTGTTTAAGAAAAATGAAACTATGACTAAGCTGCCAGAATTTTTCAATCAGATTCAGAATGAGAAGAACCAGAGCATAGTCAGAATCAGAAGTGATAAAGGGACAGAGTTTTTGAATTCACACATTACCGATTACTGCAAGGATCATGGGATTTTTCATGAGACATCTGCTGCCAGAACACCCCAACAAAATGGAGTAGTAGAAAGGAGGAATAGGACTCTTAAAGAAGCTGCAAGAACACTTCTGGCAGAATACAACACTCTACAGAGATTTTGGGCAGAGGCTATTAATACAGCTTGCTACACTCAGAACAGGTGCCTGATTGCCCAGAGACATAATAAGACTCCATATGAGGTATGGAAAGGTAAAACCCCATCTGTTTCATACTTTCATGTTTTTGGATGCAAGTATTTCATCCATGACAATGGGAAATCTAAATTAAGAACCTTTGATGCTAAAGTGGCTGATGGAATATTTTTAGGATATTCCAGCACCAGTAAGGCTTTTAGAGTTTTTAATAAGAATTCAATTTGTGTGGAGGAAACACCTCATGTTGTTTTTTATGAATCTGCTTTTGAGTGCAAGGTGGACTCTAAGTCTTCTGATGAGACCCAGAATCAGACTACACCCAGAGTTATCAAAGTCAATCCACCTGTTCTTGGTTCAGATTCAGATTCAGATGATGACCCATCTCCTGGTTCTCTGAAGCAGCAGCCTTCACAAGGAGCAGAACCAGAAGAGGTTGGAACTCCTGTAGGGGGAAGCTCTTCTGCAGATGGTGATAATCACCAAGGTACTGCAGAAGATGATCAACCAGGCAAGACCACGGGAAGGAGGACCCTGGTTGATCACCCCAATGACCTGATCTTAGGAGATCCAACTAAGGGTGTCCGGACTAGGAGAACTCTTAACTTAGCTGTCTTATTCAGTTGCTATGTGTCCTTGATTGAGCCCAAGAACATCAAGGAGGCACTGAAAGATTCAAATTGGATTGTTGCAATGCAGGAGGAGTTGAATCAATTCACCAGACAGGATGTTTGGGAGCTGGTAGACAGACCAAGACATCAAAAGGTGATAGGCACTAAGTGGGTTTTCAAGAATAAGAAAGATGAGAATGATGTCATTACTAGGAACAAGGCTAGGCTAGTGGCCCAGGGCTATTCTCAGTCTGAAGGAATAGACTATGATGAGACATTTGCCCCTGTTGCCAGACTAGAAGCCATCAGATTATTCATAGCATATGCTGCTCACATGAAGTTCAAAGTATACCAGATGGATGTGAAATCTGCCTTTCTTAATGGGATTCTCATTGAGGAAGTGTATGTTGAACAACCCCCTGGTTTTGAACAAGGTGACAAGGTGTTTAAGCTTAAGAAAGCTCTTTATGGGCTGAAGCAGGCACCCAGAGCATGGTATGACACTCTATCTCAATTTCTTCTGGACAATGGTTTTACAAAAGGTAAGATTGATAGAACCTTGTTTAGGAAAGAAGAACGAAAGGACATCCTTCTGGTCCAAATATATGTTGATGACATCATATTTGGATCCCCTAACAAGAAGCTGTGTGAGAAGTTTGGTGAGCTCATGCAGGGACAATTTGAGATGTCCATGATGGGAGAAATGAATTACTTTTTGGGTTTGCAGGTAAAGCAATCAGAAAAAGGAATTTTTATTAATCAAGCTAAGTACACCAGAAATATGTTAGAGAAATTTGGAATAGGTTCTAGCAAAGGAGCCAAGATCCCTATGATGACAAATTTCAACATGGATCCAGATGAGTCTGGAGAGAGTGTGGACAAGACTCAGTACAGAGCACTTATTGGTTCTCTTCTGTACCTGACTGCAAGCAGACCAGATATTACTTTTGCTGTAGGAGTTTGTGCCAGATTTCAAGCTAACCCCAAGAAGAGTCACTTGGAAGCAGCTAGGAAAATATTGAAGTATCTTAAGGGAACAGTGAATTTAGGTTTGTGGTATCCTGCAGATGACAACTTAGAATTGAGTGGTTATTCAGATTCAGACTATGGTGGATGTAGAATAGATAGGAAGTCTACTAGTGGAACATGCCAATTTTTAGGGAATAAATTGGTATCCTGGTTTTCTAAGAAGCAGACTTCAGTTGCTACATCAACAACAGAAGCAGAGTACATGGCTGCAGGGAGCTGTTATTCACAACTACTCTGGATTAGTCAACAGCTTAGGGACTACCAAATTAGAGCTAAGGATATTCCTATATTCTGTGATAGTAATAGTGCAATTGCAATCACCCAGAATCCAGTTCTTCATACCAGATGTAAACATGTTGATATAAGACATCATTTTATCAGAGATCATGTTGAGAAGGGAGATATAAGGATGGAAAAGATTGCAACAGAGAAGCAGAGAACAGATATCTTAACCAAGCCTTTGGCTGAGACCAGATTCAGAGAGTTAGCTTTTGAGTTAGGTTTGTTGGATCCAGAGACAGATTTGTGTTAGGGGGAACAACAGAGAAGTGTCCTTTGTTTTATTACTTTCCTTCATACATTTATTTTCTTAAACTAACATACCTGCAGATTAGACATATCAGAGAAGGTATATCTCCAGATGAGGTATACACCAGGTGACACTTGTCCCAGATGAAGTGCTGAGCCAGATTCCACAATATCCAAAGTCTTCTCTGACCAGAACCAGATGAGTTCCATCAGAGGAGATGTAATACCAGATTTGCCGTGGTATCATCTGGTTACAATATCAGGTGACAGGTATGTCTTTACTACTCTGGCCTCTGATCATTGGGATACACCTTTCAAATTAGTAAGTACACTCAAAACGTTTCAACTTCGGAGTGTATTTATAACTAGGGTATAGGGCCTAGGCAATCATTTCGCTTTTTCTCTTGACTGCCACAAAACCCCTTTATGCCCAGTCCCAATGACTATGCCAACGCACCAGATTAAATCTGTATCTCGCCTTTCATCATGGCCATCGGATTTAATCACTGTGCAAAATGTCAATCAATGCTAAAATTGATTTTGTTTCCTCAATTAAATTTGAAACTACACGCGTTCACACTTCATTTATTATTCAAGCCACGCGTATTACCCTATTTATATCAAATTTACTTTCAATCTTTCCTTTCACGTTTCCATACTTTCAAACCCTAACCTCTCTCTGCAAAGCTTTTTCCTTCTCTCTATCTCTCTCTCTCTCACAGATATGGCTCCCCCGTGTAATTTTGATCATGCACTAATGATGAAGAAACTGAAGACGGAGATGGTGGTTGACTTCTACACCACCAAGAACTCGTCTGCACTGGCTATTCTGGAACTTTTGAGGAGATCTGGAGTTGAGAAGTTGATCTCCACCGTTCCCAGAGATTTTCGTACCCTTGACGGATATGCGGCCCAGTTCCTGGTTCGAATGAAGATCCACGAAGACCATATTTCTTAAAAAATTGACAAGGAAGATTTGGTGTTTTCCAAGCATGACTTCTGTGCCCTGTTTGGAAACATTTCGGCGGAAGGGGTGGATCCCTTAACCTACAAGGAGGATGATATTGTGGGTTCCTTCAAATTGTTTGCTCGTTCGTCTTGCCAGAGTATTACGAAGGGATTTCTGGATAAACATCTGAGGCAAAAGTACAAGGTACTTTTTGATATAGTTGTAAAGGTGTTGATGTGTGAGAATCACAGCACGGACGCGATTTTTAATGGAAGAATGTGCGTGATGAGGGCTCTGTTTAACGGCGTCCAATGCAATTGGGCAGAGTTCTTTTGGGGCGTCTTAAGGAAGAATAAGGTGAAAGTGAACAAGGAGGCTTGTCCTTCCAAGCCAGGGGAGATGCAGTTTTATTTCACTGCTAATGTTTCGTTGGGAACGAAACTTACCTTGATTTTGGACTCATTGCTTTCAGAGAAGAGATGGAAGGAGACTTGGTGCAAAGGATTTCACAAGTCTAAAGTGCTATTCTCAAAGGATGGTCCCCTTCATGGCCATCCTGATTCTGATGGAGAAGAAGCCATCCCTGCCCCTCCTCTACAGGCAGTACCCTCACCTGCAAGGGGGCAGAAGCAGCAGCACAAGCAGAAGACCCATAAGAAAGCTTCTGAAGCAACTGGTTCTTCAACCATTGCCTTTTCTGGTTCCTCAGAGGAGGACCAGATTCCCCTTCTTGATGTGCTTAAGAAGAAGGGTGATGATGATAAAGCTGTTAAGAAGGCTGGAGCAGCCAAGAGGAAGCGGCCAGAAGAGGCCAGGAGAGGCTCTGCTAAGAAGCCAAGGACTAGCAGGAAGGCCAAGAAAACCCTTCTGGTGGATGAGCCATCAGAAGAGGAAGATGAAGACCAGGATGTGCCTCTTGTGAAGAAATCTAAGGCCAAGAGAGCCATTCTTCAAGATCCTGACTCTGGATCTGATCTTGGAGAGGCCTTGGAAAAGGCAATTGAGGATGCTTCCCAGATGATGGAGGATGCTCCAGAGTCTGCTATACCTGCTGGTGTTGACCCAGCAGAGGTAAACCCTTCCCTTCCATCTTCTTCCCCCATTAATCTTGTCTCCCCCTCTACCTCTCCACCAGATAATATTCCCCAAACCCCATCTGCCTCTGGTAACCCTATTGTTCCACCAGAGCAGATTATCCCAGATACCCCAGTATATACTCCCTCTACCATTCCTACCCAAACACCTTCTCCCCCAAATTCCCAAACACATCTTCCCACAAACCCCTCTCCACCACCTTCTGTACCAGAGGTACCCTCAACCTCTTCTGGTGCAGAAATCCCCCCTTCAAACACTTCCACCTCCCAGATACCTCCTACACCTTCTGTACCAGATATTCCATCATCTTTTGGTGCAGAGCAACCCATTCCTTCCACCTCTACTTCACAAAATCCTAACCCTCCCCAAACCCATACAGACCAGGACCCAACCATTTCTATGGCTCTGGGATTCGTTGGCCCTCCCCCGTCTCCTACCTGTTTAACCAGCGATGATAGTGAAGATGAGGAAGCTTCACTTGAGCTTGCTGACTTAGCCCCTTCCTCCTCTGCCTCTGGGCCCAAACCCTTCACTTTCTCATCTGCAGAAATGGGTCCCATTAGGCAGAGTATGAGTGTAAGTGCTCAGCTCTGGCTAAGAGAGCATTTCCCAGTTCTTCTGGAGCACTTACCACTCCTGGCAGAGCTTACTGATGCCAAGGTCTGGAGCAAGGCCAGACTTGAAGATGTGGAGGACCTAATGCTGTTGCTTGAGGAAATGGGTCCCTCCAACTTCACTGCTTGGGAGATTGAGCTAAAGCAGAGGATGAATATTCAGAACCCAGCAGAGCTGGAGACTCCTGGTGCTGCTAAAGTCTTAATTCGCACCCTGCTCATCCAGAGAGGAGTAATGCTCACTCCAGAGGGCCCCACTTACAAGTTTGGTCCTCAATTTATCTTCCCTCCAGAGCTATATTCAGATGAGGAAGACTTTGAGATGTCTCCTGCCGTGCTCCAGAAGATGAAAGCTTTCTTCAATGAGCAAATCATGCAGATTGGGCGCTTTTCAAAAGCTATTCAACATATGACCCCTGCTATGATAGAGCACCAGATCAGGCATGAGAGGAGAATCTTCCTGAAGCAGTTAAAGTCTTCTCTGGCAGAGGTAAAAGCTTCTTTTAAGGCTAATGACTTATTTGTCAAGCTGGATGTCATGCACAGCCAGAAGCAGCTACAGGAGCACGTGCTGGAGCAGTTGAGACCTGTCTCTGTGCTCAAAGTGGAGATGGCCAGCCAGATGATTCAAACTGCCAAGCTGAAAGACTCCCTCCAGGAGATGTTGGAGAAGCAAGAGAGACTTGTTGCAGAGTCTAAAGCTTACCTGGAGGAGGCCAAGCAGCTGCGTGATCTTCACTCTTCCTCCAACACTGCCTTGCCTGATCTTATAAGGCAGGTAGTGGAGTCCCTCCTTGATGAAGTTAAAAAGGGGGAAGAGAAGGCCAGAACTGATCTGGCGAAGACCACCAATGAAACTCTCTTCAGCCATGGAGCTCGTCTGGACCTGCTGGAGAACACTCTGGCCCAGGCTGAGTTGCAAAAGAAGAAGAAGGAAGAGCTAAAATCTCTTTCCATGGCTAAGCAGCTTGCTGCAGAAGAGGAATCAGAAGCAGAGCAGGATCCAATTGCCATCTCTGGACCTGCAAAGAGGAAGATAAGGAAAGTGAAGAAGAGCTTCCTTGAATCTGTGGTTGAGAAGCAGAGAAGAGATTCAAGGAAGAGTCGCCTGAAGAGAGGCAAGCAAGGATAAGAAAGAACATAGATGAAGAGCAGAGGCTTAGATATGCTAGAAGGCAAAATAAGAAGAGCAGAGAAGCTGGTGTTCCTTCTGGTGCCAGTGGTTCAAGCCAGAAGAGGAAAGGGCCTGTTGAAGTCATGAACATCCTCCCTCTCAGGACAGAAGGGTCCTTTGACTTAACTGTTCCTGTGCCTTTGATAGAAAAATGGAGAGAAGCCAAGACTCTCTGGTTCATTCAACATTACATCCAGAGACCTCCACCAGAGGATGATGCTCTCATCAACAGGACTTTTCATTCTTGGATGCAGATTTGTACAAGCAGTTGATGGATTCAACTATTGAATTCAACCTGGAAGTCACTGCTCCTGAATTCCATTTTCTCAACACTCCAATGGCAGGAGACCAGGTTGATTGGGCAGAGCTGAAGAGACTGTACAAGACCAAGGTGTTGGCAAACTTCACCCCAACATCTTCTGCAGAGTTGAAGGCCATTCAAGATAGATTCTTTGACTGGTTCCTGGTGCCCAAGGATAACAGAAGATATTCTTAGAATAGGACCATAATTGCTTTGTAATCTATAATCATCTTTGTCCTTTTTATCAATGAAAATCTCATATCTTCTCTGTTCAAAAGACAACCTCTTGTTGTCTTATTTGTTTTGCCTGATAAGATCTACTCTAAGGTCTTATCCTTTATTGTTTTCTTGCTTGAGTTTACTTTTGATCAGTTCTGGTAGTGTTTTAACTCCATCAAAAAGGGGGATGTTGTTAGGATAAAAAATTGTTAGTTTTGATGAGTTAAAATAAACCAGAAGATGTAATAGGACCATCTGGACCTGTTAGCCAGATGATGATCTAGATTAGGACTTAGTCTAGGGGGAACTGCCAGACCAGAAGACTTCACCAGAAGAGTCACCAGAAGACCCCACCAGAAGACTTCACCAGATGAGATCTTACCAGAGGCAGAGGACCTTCCCCAGACCAGACGAGTCCGGACCAGACGAGTCTGGTGGAACAAAAGATGCTCAGTTTGAACTCCTGTTTCTACTGAGTATTCTGGTTGTTCACCAGATTAGGACCAGAAGTCAACGAGGTTGCCTGGTGTCTGGTCTTGCCTTCTCTGGAGAGAATCAGAGTTAGGCAGAGGAAGCTATTGACAGTTGGTGATTCAAATCAAGTCAACAAGATCAGGATTGGAAAGTTTTGAAGATAATCAATCCAAGGATCCCACCAACCCAATCAATCAATTAGGGAATTGATTGATTGAAGCTTCCCCATATAGAGGATCTAATTGGATTAGCCCTCCAACGGCTAGCCCTAATCCCCTCTATATATACAAGAGTGCAGTTCAAGAAAAAGCTCTAGAGATACTATACACGCGCATAAGTTGATCCAAGCTTTTGATATTCATACCAAGCACTCTTACTGTTCATAATATTTATCTACTCTAAAGGAGTTATTGAAACCACAACCTGTTCATCTATCAGACAAGGTTGTTGGCTGTTGATCTTTAAATTTAAGTTAAATCTAAAGAGGTGTAAGAAGGAACTGGTACTTCCCAAATTCCAGTAAGTAAGTTTGTGAGTTGGTTGATAGTGAGACCCCTTGGATATAAGGGAGAGTGGACGTAGGATATTCAATCCGAACTACTATATATCTAGTGTTCTTTATCGTCCTCCTCTGCTTCTGCCAGCAATGCTCTCTTATCTGCATATCTCCTATCTCTCTTGATTCTTTTCTCTTCTCTTTCTCTAGGAGTAAGCTGAGGACAATCATAACTGTAGTGACCAGTCTTGTTGCATGTGTAGCAGACATTGTCTCCTCTGGAACTAGGACTTGGCTCTCTCCTCCTCTGGTTGTAGTCTGATCTGGCTGGACTACTCTCTCTCCTCTGGTAATCAGATCTGCCAGAGCTACCATCCCTCCTCTGATAATCTGATTTCCCAGAGTTGCCAGGGTTGTCATCTCTCCTCCTCTCTGGAGTTCTGAATCTGGTCTCCCTTGAGTCTCCAGATGTCTTCTCCTTCTCTGCAGGCTTGAAGGAACTCTTTCTGTCTCTGGTAGATTCCTTCCAGTGCCTTTTGTACCTGCCATATTTTGTACTCATTTTATCTAATTTATGAGTTAGAAGTGCTACCTGCTCCTTGAGGCTCAAGTCATCTGCAGTAGACTCCTTTGGCTTGACATCAGGCTTGATAGTAGAAGAGAATGCAACACCTTTCTGGCCAGAAGAGGAAACCTGTTCTGTTTGATCCTTCTCTTGAAGATCATACTCATAGGCTTTGAGATTAGACAACAGAAGATGATGATCCAGAGTATTGAGATCCTTGTTGTCCTTGATCACAGTGACTTTAATTCTCCACCTGCTGGTTAGTGAGCGCAAGATTTTACTATTAATTTCTTTTTCAGAGTAGGTCTTACCTAAGGCACTAGCCTTGTTCAGGAGGTTTGTGAGACGCATGTCCAGCTGGTCAATGGTCTCGTCTGGTTTCATCTTGAAGGTGTCAAACGAGTGTTGAACAGCTTGGAGCTTGTTGTCTTTGATCTTCTCTGTTCCCTCACAGAGAAGTGCAAGTTTGTCCCACATCTCCTTGGCAGTGGCACATGTTCTGACCTTTTCAATCACCTCTTTAGTAAGTGTGTTGATGATCTCTGTTCTTACCACCTGGTCCAAGTTGTAGAGCTTTCTTTCATCATTGTCAAGCTCATCTTTCTTTTTGAGGATTCTTTGCCTGGGGACTCTATCCTCTGCAGCTTCACTAGTTTCTTTCCTGGACTCTGACCTGTCACTATCAATAGGAGTCCAGTAAAATTGAATGGGGCCACTTTCAACCACATCTAACATGCGGTGGTGAATAGCTCCAAGATGATTGCTCATCATGAAGCTCCAGTGGCTGTAATCCTCAAAAGAGAATTCTGGGAGCTTACGGCTCTTGTAAGAAGATTTTGCAGACATTTTGATAAGAAATTAAGGGAAATAACAAGAACTTGAACAAAAGTACTAAAGAGCAATGGATCTGCCCGGTGACCACCAAAAGCTTTTCAAAGCAGTGGTCGTGGACACACTGCTCTGATACCACTTGTTGGTCCCACTAGTTAGATTAATTGCGGAAGCTTAAGTTAAATGTCTTTCAAAGTCTTTTACAAGAGAACAATAATCAACAAGCAATAAGTAAAATAAAGCGATAAAGAACACAAGATGTATAGTGGTTCGGATAGAATATCCTACGTCCACTCTCCCTTATATCCAAGGGGTCTCACTAACAACCAACCAACTCACTTACTTACTGGAATTTGGAAGTACCAGTTCCTTCTTACAGCCTCTTTAGATTTACCCTCAATCTAAAGATCAAACAGCCTACAACCTTGTCTGATAGATGAACAGGTTGAGGTTTCAATAACTCCTTAAGAGTAGATAAAATATTATGAACAGTAAGAGTGCTTGGAAAGAATCTCAAAAGCTTAGATGGACTTATGCGCGTATATGGTCTCACTAGAGCTTTTTCTTGAACTGCACTCTTGTATTTATAGAGGGGATTAGGGCTAGCCGTTACAGGGCTAATCCAATCAGATCCTCTATATAAGGAAACCTCAATCAATCAATCCCTAATTGATTGATTGGGTTGGTGGGATCCTTGGATTGATTATCTTCAAATACTTTCCAATCCTGATCTTGTTGACTTGATTTGAATCACCAACGGTCAATAACTTCCTCTGCCTAACTCTGATTCTCACCAGAGAAGGCAAGACCAGACACCAGGCAACCTCGGTGTCTTCTGGTCCTCATCTGGTCAACAACCAGAATACTCAGTAGAATCAGGAGATCAAACTGAGCATCTTTTGTTCTACCAGACTCGTCTGGTCTGGGGAAGGTCCTCTGCCTCTGGTCAGATCTCATCTGGTGAAGTCTTCTGGTCTGACAGTTCCCCCTAGACTAAGTCCTAAACTAGATCATCATCTGGCTAACAGGTCCAGATGGTCCTATTACATCTTCTGGTTTGTTTTAACTCATCAAAACTAACAACTTTTATCCTAACATAAGATCTCCTCATTCAGCAAGGGATGATCTTTATCTCTGGATTCCCACAAAACCTGCAACTAACAAATCAGGACCCAGCGCTAGTAGGGGACCTAATTGATTTCTCTGTAGGAGGACAAGAGCCCATTGGAGAAAGGACTTTCTAGCAACCATGTCTGGTACATTGATAGTGGATGTTCCAAGCACATGACATTCCAGAAGGATAATCTCCAGGATTTCAAACCATTGAATGGGCCAAGAGTGATGTTTGGTGACAACAACTATGGAGTCACCAGAGGAGTTGGAAAGTTGGCTTTTAATGACGTTTCTGTAGATGAAGTCTACTATGTTGAAGGACTCAAGCATAATCTGCTTTCAGTATCCCAATTTTGTGACAAGGGATACTCAGTGAAGTTTTCTAGTGATTCATGCACTGTCTTTTCTTCTGATTATAATTATATCTTGCTAATAGGCTTGAGGAAGGGTAACATTTATCTTGCAGATTTTAGCAGTTGCCCAAGAAATGCTTGCCTGGTTGCCAAGGGTTCTGCAGAGGACAGCTGGATTTGGCACAAGAGATTGACCCATCTCAACTTCAAAGCACTGAACAAGATTGCCAGAAAAGGTCTAATACGAGGTCTTCCTAATGAAGTGTTTAAGAAGGATCAGGTTTGTGGATCATGCCAAAAGGGTAAAAAACCCAAGACTTCCTTTAAGGATGTCCAGAGCATAACCACAACTAGAGTACTTCAACTACTTCACATGGACCTGTTTGGACCTGTTTCTCCTCTTAGTTTCAGTGGTAGGAAGTACACCTTGGTGATAGTAGATGACTTTTCAAGATACACTTGGGTAGTGTTCTTGTTTAAGAAAAATGAAACTATCACTAAGTTGCCAGAGTTCTTCAAGCAGATTCAGAATGAGCAGAACCAGAGCATAGTCAGGATCAGAAGTGACAAAGGGACAGAATTTTTGAATTCACACATTGCAGATTACTGCAAGGACCATGGGATTTTTCATGAGACATCTGCTGCCAGAACACCCCAACAGAATGGAGTAGCAGAAGAATGAACAAAACCCTCAAAGAAGCTGCAAGGACTCTTCTAGCAGAGTACAACACACCACAGAGATTTTGGGTAGAAGCTATCACCACAGCCTGTTACACTCAGAACAGATGCCTAATTGCCCAGAGACATAATAAGACTCCATATGAGGTATGGAAAGGTAAAACCCCATCTGTTTCATATTTTCATGTTTTTGGATGTAAGTGTTTTATCCATGACAATGGTAAATCTAAATTAAAAACTTTTGATGCCAAGGTGGCTGATGGAATATTTTTAGGATATTCCAGCACCAGTAAAGCATTTAGGGTTTTTAACAAGAATTCACTTTGTGTGGAGGAAACACCTCATCTTGTTTTTTATGAATTTGCATTTGAGTGCAAGATGGACTTAAAGTCTTCTGATGAGACTCAGAATCAGACTACTCCCAGAGTTATTAAGGTCAATCCACCTACTCTTGATTCAGATTTAGACTCAATTTCAGATGGTGTTAGGATATAGATTAGATGTTTTGAAGATGTTAAAACAAGAACTTGTAATAGGACTAGCTGAACCTGTTAGTCAGCTACAGATTAGTATAGGTCTAGAATAGGTCTTTGGTTAAGGGAGAAGAAATCTGTGCAGACCAGAGGAGGTGATCAGATGAGGTGACCAGATGAGAGGTGACCAGAGGAGTCTGATCAGAGGAGGTGACCAGATGAGGTGACCAGAGGAGGTGACCAGATGAGGTGACCAGAGAAGGTGACCAGATGAGGTGACCAGAGGAGGTGACCAGATGAGGTGACCAGAGGAGCTGACCAGATGAGGTGACCAGAGGAGGTGACCAGATGAGAGGAGTCTGCCAGAGGAGTCTGACCAGAGGAGCCTGACCAGAAGACCTCTTCCAGATGAGGACCAGAGCAGAAGTGTTACCTGACCAGACCAAACCAGACCAGATGAGGGAGACGGATTAGTTCACCCTCCCTGTAGCTTCGTAGTAATCTGTAGACAAGAAGACTTTGGAGATCCTTGATGGAGAAGAAGGCAATCTGGAGAAGTCAACTGATGGAGGATCTGATTGATTGATTGCTTGATTGAAAGTCAACTAATCAATCATATAATCAATCTTTGATTGATTATATCCCTCCAATTATGGTTGTTTGAATTGCTAGCTCTCCAACGGCTAGTTAATTCACAACTATAAATAGGAGTGCTTGGATTAGTTCTAAATAAGAGTCGCGCGAGAGCACAACAAGAACATACGAACTCTTCCAATCACTCACCTTTGTCCTTTCTAGTTTATATACACTCTATTAGGAGTTTAGTTGGATTATTACTCAACCTGTTCATCTTGTTAGATAAGGTTGTTGTAAGCAGTTGTACGAAGGAGCTGGTACTTCCAAATTCCAGTGGTTCGTGAGTACGTTGGTTGGAGTGAGAGAAAGTCCCCTTTGGAGAAAGGGAGAGTGGACGTAGGACAAGTTGGTCCGAACCACTATAAATCCGGGTGTTCTTTACTTTTCTGCAATTTAGTTTTCTGCATTTCAATTTTAGTACTTAATTTATAAATTGGGTTTTCATTAAAAATAAACTCAAAATGCTTTTCGCTGGATAACCTTTTTGGGACCAACAAGTGGTATCAGAGCAGTTTTTCCTAAAGACCAATGTTTTTGAAATTATCTCGGTGGTCACCAGGGCAGATCCATTTTTTTGAAAACCCAAATATTTGTGGTGCTAACAAATTTTGCAGAAATGGGCTCAAAGAGATGCAGTAGCAGAGACACCAGGAGGTACTCCAAAAGAAGCTTAGCAGATGAGGAAGAAGAGGTATCCACTTCTGGTTCATCATCCAATTATGGACCAGACGAAGAGATATGTCTTATGACAGATGAGGTATGTAATCGAACTCCCTCTTCTTCTTCTTATTCTTTTTTTTCTTAACAATCAGAGGAGTCTGATATGCAGAAGATGCTATTAGATCTCCAATCTTCTATACAACTTTGTCAAAAATTGGAGGAAGAGAACACAAAGTTGAAAGCAGAAAATCAGAAGCTTTCACAATGTTTTGGCAACCCAACTGATCTACCAGCTGAACAGGTTCAAACACTGGTAGAAGAGTCCACTGACTTGAAAACTAGATGTGATGAACAAATTAAGCTGATAGAAAAGTTGCTTGGTGAAAACATTGAGAAAGATAATGAATATACTCTGCTGAAAGCTAAGTTTGATGAACTCTTCCACCAAAACAAAATTGTAAGAGAAAGTGAGGACGAGCTCAAGATGAGATTGGAGCAGCTGACTACAGCAAACAATGTTGTGTCACACATAGCTGCCTCATCTCAAAGAGAGCATGATAAAACAGGTCTTGGTTATACTAAACCTGAATCCTCACATGTTCAGAAAGAAGAACAGACTAGTAATTTTATTGATAAGGGTAAAAGGCCAGCTGACCAGGCAACTCAGCCTAATGGGCAGATGAGTACTGAAACTCAAAAACCCAAAAGGCAGAGGAGGAAATTTAAGAAGGGTTATACCCAGAATAAAATACCTCAGCCAGGCCAGCAGAGTAGAAGACAGTCTGGACCTTCTCAAAAGAAGCAGAACCAGATGACTCCTACTCACCTGCAGAGGACTTTCAAGTCATCTGCCAGACCAGCTGGAACCTTTGATGGTTCTAGTAAGACTTATCCTTATCATAAGAATTTCAAGTCTATTGCATTAAGACAAGTTACTTCTTCTACTGGACAAGCTCATAAGAGAAGAAGAGCCTCTAGAAGAAATAACCATGTCGAAGCTTCTTATGTTCAGTGTATTTTTGTGGATATATATGGAAGAAAGATAAGATCACCTGATCCAAAAAGGGATGATCTATTCTTGTGGCTTCCTAAATATTGTGCTAACCCCCTGGACCCAGTAGGGTACCAAAAAGTTGATTGTCTGCAGATACACAAGAAGACCAGCTGATGTTTTGCCCCAATATCAGCTGAGCATACTTTGAGGGGGAAGATCAGTTGACCCAGCCTGCTAGAATCTCTATTTTGATAATTCAAGTTTTCTTGTCTTGTTTTTATTTAAGTTCTTCCAGTTTTAACATCATCAAAAAGGGGGAAATTGTTAGGATATAGATTAGATGTTTTGAAGATGTTAAAACAAGAACTTGTAATAGGACTAGCTGAACCTGTTAGTCAGCTACAAATTAGTATAGGTCTAGAATAGGTCTTTGGTAAAGGGGGAAGAAATCTGTGCAGACCAGAGGAGGTGATCAGATGAGGTGACCAGATGAGAGGTGACCAGAGGAGTCTGATCAGAGGAGGTGACCAGATGAGGTGACCAGAGGAGGTGACCAGATGAGGTGACCAGAGGAGGTGACCAGATGAGGTGACCAGATGAGGTGACCAGAGGAGGTGACCAGATGAGGTGACCAGAGGAGGTGACCAGATGAGAGGAGTCTGCCAGAGAAGTCTGACCAGAGGAGCCTGACCAGAAGACCTCTTCCAGATGAGGACCAGAGCAGAAGTGTTACCTGACCAGACCAAACCAGACCAGATGAGGGAGACGGATTAGTTCACCCTCCCTGTAGCTTCGTAGTAATCTGTAGACAAGAAGACTTTGGAGATCCTTGATGGAGAAGAAGACAATCTGGAGAAGTCAACTGATGGAGGATCTGATTGATTGATTGCTTGATTGAAAGTCAACTAATCAATCATATAATCAATCTTTGATTGATTATATCCCTCCAATTATGGTTGTTTGAATTGCTAGCTCTCCAACGGCTAGTTAATTCACAACTATAAATAGGAGTGCTTGGATTAGTTCTAAATAAGAGTCGCGCGAGAGCACAACAAGAACATACAAACTCTTCCAATCACTCACCTTTGTCCTTTCTAGTTTATATACACTCTATTAGGAGTTTAGTTGGATTATTACTCAACCTGTTCATCTTGTTAGATAAGGTTGTTGTAAGCAGTTGTACGAAGGAGCTGGTACTTCCAAATTCCAGTGGTTCGTGAGTACGTTGGTTGGAGTGAGAGAAAGTCCCCTTTGGAGAAAGGGAGAGTGGACGTAGGACAAGTTGGTCCGAACCACTATAAATCCGGGTGTTCTTTATTTTCTGCATTTAGTTTTCTGTATTTCTTTTAGCACTATCTTTTAAGGGTTTTCTTAAAAATAAACTTAAAAACGCTTTCCGCTGGATATTTTTGGGACCAACAGATGGTGACCCATCTCATGGTTCTCTGAAGCAAAAGTCTTCACATGGAGCAGAACCAGAAGAGGTTGGAACTCCTGTAGGGGGAAGCTCTCCTGTAGTTGGTGATAATCACCAAGGTACTACAGAAGATGGTCAATCGGGCAAGGCCAAGGGAAGGAAGACCCTGGTTGATCACCCCAATGACCTTATATTTGAAGATCCAGCTAAGGGTGTCCAGACTAGGAGAACACTTAACTTAGCTGCATTATTCAGTTGCTATGTGTCCTTGATTGAACCCAAGAATATCAAGGAGGCACTGAAGGATTCAAATTGGATTATAGCCATGCAGGAGAAGTTGAATCAATTCACCAGACAGGATGTTTGGGAGCTGGTAGACAGACCAAGACATCAAAAGGTGATAGGCACTAAGTGGGTTTTCAAGAATAAGAAAGATGAGAATGATGTCATCATTAGGAACAAGGCAAGGCTAGTGGCCCAGGGCTATTCTCAGTCTGAAGGAATAGACTATGATGAGACATTTGCTCCTATTTCCAGACTAGAAGCCATCAGATTGTTCTTAGCATATGCTGCTCAAATGAAGTTCAAAGAATACCAGATGGATGTGAAATCTGCCTTTCTTAATGAGATTCTCATTGAGGAAGTGTATGTGGAACAATCTCCTGGTTTTGAACAAGGTGATCAGGTGTATAAGCTTAAGAAAGCTCTTTATGGGCTGAAGCAGGCACCCAGAGCATGGTATGATACTCTATCTCAGTTTCTTCTGGACAATGGTTTTACTAAGGGAAAAATTGATAGGACCTTGTTTAGGAAAGAAAAAGGAAAGGACATCCTTCTGGTCCAAATATATGTTGATGACATTATATTTGGATCCCCTAACAACAAGCAGTGTGAGAAGTTTGGTGAACTCATGCAGAGTCAGTTTGAGATGTCCATGATGGGTGAGATGAATTATTTCTTAGGTCTGCAGGTGAAGCAATCAGAGAAGGGAATCTTCATAAATCAGGCAAAGTACATCAGAAACATGTTAGAAAAATTTGGAGTAGGATCTAGCAAAGCAGCCAAGATTCCTGTGATGACAAATTTCAACATGGATCCAGATGAGTCTGGAGAGAGTGTGGACTAGACTCAGTATAGAGCACTTATTGGTTCTCTTCTGTACCTGACTGCAAGTAGACCAGATATAACCTTTGCCGTAGGTGTGTGTGCCAGATTTCAAGCTAATCCTAAGAAAAGTCACTTGGTAGCAGCTAGGAAGATATTGAAATATCTTAAGGGAACAGTGAATTTAGGTTTGTGGTATCCTGCAGATGAAAACTTAGAATTGAGTGGTTATTCAGATTCAGACTATGGTGGATGCAGAATAGATAGGAAGTCTACTAGTGGAACATGCCAATTTTTAGGTAATAAATTGGTATCCTGGTTTTCTAAGAAGCAGACTTCAGTAGCTACATCAACAACAGAAGCAGAGTACATGGCTGCAGGGAGCTGTTATTCACAACTACTCTGGATTAGTCAACAGCTTAGGGACTACCAAATTAGAGCTAAGGATATTCTTATATTCTGTGATAGTAATAGTGCAATTGCAATCACCCAGAATCCAGTTCTTCATACCAGATGCAAACATGTTGATATAAGGCATCACTTTATCAGAGACCATGTTGAGAAGGGAGATATAAGGATGGAGAAGATTGCAACAGAGAAACAGAGAGCAGATATTCTGACTAAGCCTTTGGCTGAGACCAGATTCAGAGAGTTAGCATTTGAGTTAGGTTTGTTGGATCCAGAGACAGATTTGTTTTAGGGGGAACAATAGAGAAGTATCCTTTATTTCAACTTTACATACTTAATTATTTTTATACTAACATGCCTACAGGTTAGATATACCAAGGAAGTTACATCTCCAGATGAAGTATGTACCAGGTGAGGTATGTACCAGATGAGGTACATCCCAGATGAGGTGTAGAGTCAGATTCCAGAAATATCCGGAGTCTTCTCTGACCAGAACCAGATGGGTTTCCATCAGATGAGATGTGACACCAGAGTATCCGAGGTATCATCTGGTTACAATACCAGGTGACATGTATGTATTTACTTTTCTGGCCTCAGATCATTGGGATACACCTTTCAAATTACTATATACACCCAAAACGTTTCAACTTCAGAGTGTATTTAAGACCAGGGTATAGGGCCTAGGCAATCATTTCGATTTTTATCTTGACTGCCACAAAACTCCTTTTTACCCAGTCTCAATGACCATGCCTACGCACCAGATTAAATCTGTATTTGGCCATTTAATCTTGGCCATCAGATTCAATTACTGTGCAATGTGTCAATCAATTATGTTGGTCCCACTAGATAGATTAATTGCGGAAGCCTTTATAACCAAAATATCTTTAGAGAAAATCTTTTCTAAGAGCACAAATAATAAACAACAGGTATTAAAGAAAGCAATAAATAACACCGTATTTATAGTGGTTCGGATCTGAATATCCTACGTCCACTCTCCCTTGATCAAAGGGGTCTCACTATCCAACCAACAAACTCACTACTTACTGGAATTTCCGAAGTACCAGCACCTTCTTACAATCTCTTTAGATCTAACTTCGATCTAAAGACAAACTTACTCCAACCTTGTCTAACAAGATGAACAGGTTGAGTATATAAACTCCTTACGAGTTGGATGAGTAATTAAGAACAAAGTGAGTGCAAATGCGTAGTGATCAAAAAGCTTAGTATGCTATGTGCGCGTGTAGAGTCTCTAGAGCTTTTTCTTGAACTGCACTCTTGTATATATAGAGGGGATTAGGGCTAGCCGTTGGAGGGCTAATCCAATCAGATCCTCTATATAAGGAAGCCTCAATCAATCAATTCCCTAATTGATTGATTGGGTTGGTGGGATCCTTGGATTGATTATCTTCAAATACTTTCCAATCCTGATCATGTTGACTTGAATTGAATCACCAACGGTCAATAGCTTCCTCTGCCTAACTCTGATTTTCTCCAGAGAAGGCAGGACTAGACACCAGGCAACCTCGGTGTCTTCTGGTCCTCATCTGGTCAAGAACCAGAATACTCAGTAGAGTCAGGGGATCAAACTGGGCATCTTTTATTCCACCAGACTCGTCTGGTCCGGACTCGTCTGGTCTGGGGAAGGTCCTCTGCCTCTGGTCTGATCTCATCTGGTGAAGTCTTCTGGTGGGGTCCTCTGGTGAAGTCCTCTGGTGGGGTCTTCTGGTGACTCTTCTGGTGAAGTCTTCTGGTGGAGTCCTCTGGTGAAGTCCTCTGGTGAAGTCCTCTGGTGGGGTCTTTTGGTGACTCTTCTGGTGAAGTCTTCTGGTCTGGCAGTTCCCCCTAGACTAAGTCCTAATCCAGATGGTCCTATTACATCTTCTGGTTTGTTTTAACTCATCAAAACTAACAATTTTTATCCTAACAATTTCCCCCTTTTTGATGGAGTTAAAACACTACCAGAACTGATCACAAAGAAAACTTTAAGCAAGAAAACATATAAAGGATAAGACCTTAGAATAGATCTTATCAGGCAAACAATTAAGACAACAAGAGGTTGTCTTTTGAACAGAGAAGATATGAGATTTTCATTGATAATAAGGACAAACAAGAATACAAATTACAAAGCAATTCTGGTCCTATTCTAAGCATATCTTCTGTTGTCTTTGGGCACCAGAAACCAGTCAAGAAATCTATCTTGAATGGCCTTCAACTCTGCAGAAGATGCTGGGGTGAAGTTTGCCAACACCTTGGTCTTGTACAGTTTCTTCAGCTCAGCCCAATCAACCTGGTCTCCTGCCATTGGAGTATTGAGAAAATGGAACTCAGGAGCAGTGACTTCCAGGTTGAATTCAATAGTTGAATCCATCAACTGCTTGTACAAATCTGCATCATATGCCTGCATCCAAGAATGGAAAGTCCTGTTGATGAGAGCATCATCCTCTGGTGGAGGTCTCTGGATATAATGTTGAATGAACCAGAGAGTCTTGGCTTCTCTCCATTTTTCTATCAAAGGCACAGGAACAGTTGAGTCAAAGGACCCTTCTGTCCTGAGAGGGAGGATGTTCATGACTTCAACAGGCCCTTTTCTCTTCTGGCTGGATCCACTAGCACCAGGAGTGATGCCAGCTTCTCTGCTCTTCTTATTTTGCCTTCTAACATATCGGAGCCTCTGCTCTTCATCTATGTTTTTCCTTATCCTTGCTTGCCTCTCTTCAGGCGACTCTTCCTTGAATCTCTTCTCTGCTTCTTCAACCACAGATTCAAAGAAGCTCTTCTCTACTTTCCTTATCTTCCTCTTTGCAGGTCCAGAGATGGAAATTGGATCCTGCTCTGCTTCGGACTCCTCTTCTGCAGCAAGCTGCTTAGCCATGGAAAGGGATTTGAGCTCTTCCTTCTTCTTCTTCTGCAACTCAGCCTGGGCCAAAGTATTCTCCAGCAGGTCCAGACGAGCTCCATGGCTGAAGAGAGTTTCATTTGTGGTCTTCGCCAGATCAGTTCTGGCCTTCTCTTCCCCCTTTTTAACTTCATCAAAGAGGGGCTCCACTACCTGCCTTATAAGATAAGGCAAGGCAGTGTTGGAGGAAGAGTAAAGATCACGCAGCTGCTTGGCCTCCTCCAGGTAAGCTTTTGACTCTGCAACAAGTCTCTCTTGCTTCTCCAACATCTCCTGGAGGGAGTCTTTCAGCTGTGCAGTTTGAATCATCTGGCTGGCCATCTCCACTTTGAGCACAGAGACAGGTCTCAACTGCTCCAGCACGTGCTCCTGTAGCTGCTTCTGGCTGTGCATGACATCCATCTTGACAAATAAGCCATTAGCCTTAAAAGAAGCTTTTACCTCTGCCAGAGAAGACTTTAACTGCTTCAGAAAGATTCTCCTCTCATGCTTGATCTGGTGCTCTATCATGGCAGGGGCCATATGTTGAATAGCTTTTGAAAAGCGCCCAATCTGCATGATTTGCTCATTGAAGAAAGCTTTCATCTTCTGGAGCACGGCAGGAGACATCTCAAAGTCTTCCTCATCTGAATATAGCTCTGGAGGAAAGACAAAATGAGGACCAAACTTGTAAGTGGGGCCCTCTGGAGTGAGCATTACTCCTCTCTGGATGAGTAGGGTGCGAATCAAGACTTTAGCAGCACCAGGAGTCTCCAGCTCTGCTGGGTTCTGAATATTCATTCTCTGCTTTAGCTCAATCTCCCAAGCAGTGAAGTTGGAGGGACCCATTTCCTCAAGCAACAACATTAGGTCATCCACATCTTCAAGTCTGGCCTTGCTCCAGACCTTGGCATCAGTAAGGTCTGCCAGAAGTGGTAAGTGCTCCATAAGAACTGGGAAATGCTCTCTTAGCCAGAGCTGAGCACTTACACTCATACTCTGCCTAATGAGACCCAATTCTGCATATGAGAAAGTGAATGGTTTGGTCCCAGAGGCAGAGGAGGAAGGTGCTAAGTCTGCAGGCTCAAGTGAAGCTTCCTCATCTTCACTATCATCGCTGGTTAAACAGGTAGGAGAAGGGGGAGGGCCAACGAATCCCAGAGCCATAGAAATGGTTGGGTCCTGGTCTGTATGGGTTTGGGGAGGGTTAGGATTTTGTGAAGTAGAGGGTGTAGGAATGGGTTGCTCTGCACCAGAAGATGATGGAATATCTGGTACAGAAGGTGTAGGAGGTATCTGGGAGGTGGAAGTGTTTGGAGGGGGGATTTCTGCACCAGAAGAGGTCGAGGGTACCTCTAGTACAGAAGGTGGGGGAGAGGGGTTTGTGTTTAGAGGTATATGGGAAGATGGGGGAGAGGGTGTTTGAGGAATGGTTGAGGTAGAGAATGTAGGTATGTCTGGGAGAGTCTGCTCTGGTGAGAATGAAGGAACACCAGGAGCAGATGAGATGGGATGTGTTTGAGTATCTGGAGGGGGAGACAAGATCAATGGAAGTAGAGGAGGGTAAGAAAGGGTTTACCTCTGCTGGGTCAACACCAGCAGGCACAACGTGCTCTGGAGAATCCTCCATAATCTGGGAAGCATCATTAATAGCTCTCTCCAGGGCCTCACCAAGATCAGATCCAGAGTCAGGATCCTGTAGAATTGCCCTCTTGGCCCTGGGCTTCCTCTTAAGAGGTTCAACCTCCTCTTCCTCTTCTTCCTCTGATGGCTCATCCACCAGAAGGGTTTTCTTCGGAGCTCTTCTGCCAGTCCTTGGCTTCTTGGCAGATTTCTTCTTGGCCTCCACCGGCCTCTTCCACTTGGCTGCCCCAGCCTTAACAACTTCATCATCATCACCACCCTTCTTCTTAAGAATGTTAAGAAGGGGAATTTGGTCCTCCTCCGAGGAACCAGAAAAGGCAATGGTTGAGGAACCAGTTGCACCAGCAGCTTTCTTCTGGGCCTTCTGCCTTGGCTGCTGCTTCTGCCCCTTTGCAGGTGAGGGTACTGCCTGAAGAGGAGGGGCAGGGATGGCTTCTTCTCCATCAGAATCAGGATGGCCATGAAGGGGACCATCCTTTGAGAATAGCACCTTAGACTTGTGAAAACCTTTGCACCAAGACTCCTTCCATCTCTTCTCTGGAAGCAAGGAGTCCAAAATCAAGGTAAGTTTCATACCCAACGAAACATTAGCAGTGAAATAAAACTGCATCTCCCCTGGAATGGAAGGACAAGCTTCCTTGTTAACTTTCGCCTTATTCTTCCTCAAGACGCCCCAAAAGAATTCTGCCCAATTGCATTGGACGCAGTCATACAAAGCTCTCATCACATACATTCTTCCATTAAAGATCGCATCTGTGCTGTGATTTTCACACATCAACACCTTAACAACTATGTCAAAAAGTACCTTGTACTTTTGCCTCAGATGCATATCCAGAAATCCCTTCGTGATATTCTGGCAAGAGGAACGAGCGAACAGTTTGAAGGAACCCACAATATCATCCTCCTTGGAGGTTAAAGGATCCACTCCTTCCGCCGAAATGTTTCCAAACAGGGCACATAAATAATGCTTGGAAAACACCAAATCTTCCCTGTCAATCTTTGTAGAAATATGGTCTTCATTGATCTTCATGCGAACCAAAAACTGGGCCGCATAACCGTCAAGAGTACGCAAATCTCTGGGAATGGTGGAGATCAACTTCTCAACTCCAGATCTTCTCAATAGTTCCAAAATAGCAAGAGCAGACGAGTTCTTGGTGGTGTAGAAATCAACCACCATCTCCGTTTTCAGTTTCTTCATCATCAATTCATGGTCAAAATTATACGGGGGAGCCATATCTGTGAGAGAGAGAGAGAAGGGAAGAACTTTGCAGAGAGAGGTTAGGGTTTGAAAGTATGAAAACGTGAAAAGACAGATTGTGAGAAAATTAGATTTAAATAGGGTAATACGCGTGGCTCGAGTAATAAATGAAGTGTGAACGCGTGTAATACCAAAATTAAATTAGGGAACAAAATCAATATTTGAATTGATTGACATTTTGCACAGTGATTAAATCCGATGGCCACAAAGAAAGGCAAGATACAGATTTAATCTGGTGCGTTGGCATAGTCATTGGGACGGGGCATAAAGAGGTTTTGTGGCAGTCAAGAGAAAAAGCGAAATGATTGCCTAGGCCCTATACCCTAGTCTTAAATACACTCCGAAGTTGAAAGGTTTTGAGTGTACTTACTAATTTGAAAAGTGTATCCCAATGATCAGAGGCCAGAGAAGTAAAACCATACCTGTCACCTGATATTGTAACCAGATGATACCACAGCTAATCTGATGTTACATCTCCTCTGATGAAACTCATCTGGTCCTGGTCAGAGAAGATTCTGGACATTTGACTCAACACCTCATCTGGGACAAGTGTCACCTGGTGCATACCTTATCTGGTACCTTCTCTGATATGTCTAATCTGCAGGTATGTTAGTTTTAAACGAAATAAAGAATATGCAATAAAGTAGAAATAAAGGATACTTCTCTGATGTTCCCCCTAAAACAAATCTGTCTCTGGATCCAACAATCCTAATTCAAAAGCTAACTCTCTGAATCTGGTCTCAGCCAAAGGCTTAGTTAAGATATCTGCTCTCTGCTTCTCTGTTGCAATCTTTTCCATCCTTATATCTCCCTTCTCAACATGATCTCTGATAAAATGATGCCTTATATCAACATGTTTACACCTGGTATGAAGAACTGGATTCTGGGTAATTACAATGGCACTATTACTATCACAGAATATAGGAATATCCTTGGCTCTAATCTGGTAATCCCTAAGCTGTTGACTAATCCAAAGTAGTTGAGAACAACAGCTCCCTGCAGCCATGTACTCTGCTTCTGTTGTTGATGTAGCAACTGAAGTCTGCTTCTTAGAAAACCAGGATACCAATTTATTCCCTAGAAATTGGCATGTTCCACTTGTAGATTTCCTATCTATTCTGCATCCACCATAGTCTGAATCTGAATAACCACTCAATTCCAAATTGTCATCTGCAGGATACCACAATCCTAAATTTACTGTTCCCTTAAGATACTTCAATATCTTCCTAGCTGCTTCCAAGTGAGTCTTCTTGGGGTTAGCTTGAAATCTGGCACAAACACCTACGGCAAAGGTAATATCTGGTCTGCTTGCAGTCAGGTACAAAAGAGAACCAATAAGTGCTCTGTACTGAGTCTGGTCCACACACTCTCCAGACTCATCTGGATCCATATTGAAATTTGTCATCATAGGGATCTTGGCTGCTTTGCTAGATCCTACTCCAAATTTCTCTAACATGTTTCTGGTGTACTTTGCCTGATTAATGAAGATTCCCTTCTCTGATTGCTTAACCTGCAAACCTAAAAAGTAATTCATCTCACCCATCATGGACATCTCAAACTGACTCTGCATGAGTTTACCAAACTTTTCACACATCTTCTTGTTAGGGGATCCAAATATAATGTCATCAACATATATTTGGACCAGAAGGATGTCCTTTCCTTCTTCTTTCCTAAACAAGGTCCTATCAATCTTACCCTTAGTAAAACCATTGTCCAGAAGAAATTGAGATAGAGTGTCATACCATGCTCTGGGTGCCTGCTTCAGCCCATAAAGAGCTTTCTTAAGCTTGAACACCTTGTCACATTGTTCAAAACCAGGAGGTTGTTCCACATACACTTCCTCAATGAGAATCCCATTAAGAAAGGCAGATTTCACATCCATCTGGTATACTTTGAACTTCATGTGAGCAGCATATGCTAAGAACAATCTGATGGCTTCTAGTCTGGCAACAGGAGCAAATGTCTCATCATAGTCTATTCCTTCAGACTGAGAATAGCCCTGAGCCACTAGCCTTGCCTTGTTCCTAGTAATGACATCATTCTCCTCTTTCTTATTCTTGAAAACCCACTTAGTGCCTATCACCTTTTGATGTCTTGGTCTGTCTACCAGCTCCCAAACATCCTGTCTGGTGAATTGATTCAACTCCTCTTGCATTGCAATAATCCAATTTGAATCTTTCAGTGCCTCCTTGATATTCTTGGGTTCAATCAAGGACATATAGCAACTGAATAAGGCAGCTAAGTTAAGAGTTCTCCTAGTCTGGACACCCTTAGTTGGATCTCCAAGGATTAGGTCATTGGGGTGATCAACCAGGGTCCTCCTTCCCGTGGTCTTGCCTGGTTGATCATCTTCTGCAGTACCTTGGTGATTATCACCACCTGCAGAAGAGCTTCCCCCTACAGGAGTTCCAACCTCTTCTGGTTCTGCTCCTTGTGAAGGCTGCTGCTTCAGAGAACCAGGAGATGGGTCATCATCTGAATCTGAATCAAGAACAGGTGGATTGACTTTGATAACTTTGGGTGTAGTCTGATTCTGGGTCTCATCAGAAGACTTAGAATCCACCTTGAACTCAAAAGTAGATTCATCAAAAACAACATGAGGTGTTTCCTCCACACAAAGTGAATTCTTATTAAAAACTCTAAAAGCTTTACTGGTGCTGGAATATCCTAAGAATATTCCGTCAGCCACTTTAGCATCAAAGGTTCTTAATTTAGATTTCCCATTGTCATGGATGAAACACTTACATCCAAAAACATGAAAATATGAAACAGATGGGGTTTTACCTTTCCATGCCTCATATGGAGTCTTATTATGTCTCTGGGCAATCAGGCATCTGTTCTGAGTGTAGCAAGCTGTATTGATGGCCTCTGCCCAAAATCTCTGTGGAGTGCTGTATTCTGCCAGAAGTGTTCTTGCAGCTTCTTTGAGGGTCCTATTCCTCCTTTCTGCTACTCCATTTTGTTGGGGTGTTCTGGCAGCAGATGTCTCATGAAAAATTCCATGATCCTTGCAGTAATCTGCAATGTGTGAATTCAAAAACTCTGTTCCTTTGTCACTTCTGATTCTGACTATGCTCTGGTTCTGCTCATTCTGAATCTGCTTGAAGAAATCTGGCAGCTTAGTCATAGTTTCATTTTTCTTAAACAAGAACACTACCCAAGTGTATCTTGAAAAGTCATCTACTATCACTAAGGTGTACTTCCTTCCACTGAAACTAAGAGGAGAAACAGGTCCAAACAGGTCCATGTGAAGTAGTTGAAGCACTCTGGTTGTGGTTGTGCTCTGGACATCCTTAAAGGAAGTCTTGGGTTGTTTACCCTTCTGGCATGAACCACAAACCTGATCCTTCTTAAACACTTCATTAGGAAGACCTCGAATGAGACCTTTTCTGGCAATCTTATTCAGTGTTTTGAAGTTAAGATGACACAATCTCTTGTGCCAAATCCAGCTATTCTCTGCAGATCCTTTTGCAACTAGGCAAGCATTTCTTGGGCAACTGTTAAAATCTGCAAGATAAATGTTACCCTTCCTCAAGCCTATTAGCAAAATATCATTATAATCAGAAGAGAAAACAGTGCATGAATCACTAGAAAACTTCACTGAGTATCCCTTGTCACAGAATTGGGATACTAAAAGCAGATTATGCTTGAGTCCTTCTACGTAGTAGACTTCATCTACAGATACTCCATTGAAGGTCAACTTTCCAACTCCTCTGGTGACTCCATAGTTGTTGTCACCAAACATCACTCTTGGTCCATTCAATTGCTTGAAATCTTGGAGATTATCTTTCTGGAAGGTCATGTGCTTGGAACATCCACTATCAATGTACCAGACAAGGTTGCTTGAAAGTCCTTTCTCCAATGGACTCTTATCTACCTGCAGAGAAATCAATTAGGTCCCCTGCTAGTGCTGGGTCCTGATTGGTTAGTTGCAGGTTTTGTAGGAATCCATAGATAAAGATCATCCCTTGATGGATGTGGAGATCTTATCTTCCTTCCAAATCTATCTACCAGCACATGTCCTCTGACAATGACATATTGAGCTACTGGTCTGATAAGGACACCTTTCCTATAAACAGGTCTGGTGTACCTTTTCTCAAATCTGGCCTTTGAAATGGCCTGCCTTAAAGACATGGTCTTAAAGGTCTGATTGTAAGGGTACATCCTAGAAGAACCATCTCTGGTGTCATAACTACCCAGATCAGTTGGTTTTCTATAGATGGGTCTGGAAGACCTCCTCTGGTTCTGATAATTAGACTTGCTCTGGTGATTATAGTTCCTTTTAGTATACCTATTCTGGAATTGATTCCTCTGAGAAAATTGTCTCTGGGGTACCTGGTTCTGTTGAACATTGTTCCTTCTCTGGTAGTTGTTACTCTGATTGGTATTCCCCTTTCTTGAGTGTTTCCTTTGAGGTCCCCTAATCTGTTTAGGTTCCCTTTGAGGATTTCTCTGGGGTCCTCCAATTTGAGTAATTTCTACTCCTTGGGACTCATTGTTCACAGAACCATCAATCTTTAATGGTTCCCCTTGTTGACACTTATTCTCTAGCATTTTCTCTTCCAGAACAGTCAACTCTTCTGGACCATTTGTTATGTGATTAACAGAGTGATTCCTTTTCCAATCAGGATTGTGAACCACCTTGTAACCATTACCAGTTAAGTCTTTATCATTCCAGATTTCTACCAATTTACCGGCTCTTACAGACTTGTCTTTATTATAAAGGTATTTATGAGTTTTAGTGGTAATTCCAGAATATCCTAAACCACTCTTATCACAAATGCGCTGAGAAAACTCTGATATGATAGATACAACAGATGGTATCTTAGGAGCTTCTCTGGGCATAGGTATCTCCTCTATGCTGTGAGCAACTTGTTTTCCCTTGATAAGAGTCTGGTATTTAGCTCTGAGTTCATTGATCTCATCTTCTTGAGAATCCTTTTCTTTCATGAGTTGATCTACCAGAGTATCTCTTTCTGTGATCTTATCCTGAAGTTCAGAGACTTCTTTGGAATGATCTTTCATGAGTTCTCTGGTGGATTTATGCTCATGAGAGAGAGATTGAACTTCAGCTCTGAGCCTACCATTCTCTTTCTCAAGTTTTTGACAAAGTTGGACACAATTTTGGAGATCTGATAGCATTTGTTGCATATCAGACTCTCTGGAGTTACCAGATGAATTAGAGGATTCAGCACATTTGGAATTTGATAAAACTAGAGTAGTTTCATTTACCTCAGTGATGTCTGCCATGAGACACACATCATCATCTGATCCAAAGTCAGAAGAAGAAGAACTGGAACTAGTATCCTCCTCCTCTGCTTCTGCTAGCAATGCCCTCTTATCTGCATATCTCCTATCTCTCTTGATTCTTTTCTCTTCTCTTTCCCTAGGAGTAAGCTGAGGACAATCATAACTGTAGTGACCAGTCTTGTTGCATGTGTAGCAGGTATTGTCTCCTCTGGGACTAGGACTTGGCTCTCTCCTCCTCTGGTTGTAGTCTGATCTGGCTGGACTACTCTCTCTCCTCTGGTAGTCAGGTCTGCCAGAGCTACCATCCCTCCTCTGATAATCTGATTTCCCAGAGCTGCCAGGGTTGTCATCTCTCCTCCTCTCTGGAGTTCTGAATCTGGTCTCCCTTGAGTCTCCAGATGTCTTCTCCTTCTCTGCAGGCTTGAAAGAACTCTTCCTGTCTCTGGTAGACTCCTTCCAATGCCTTTTGTACCTGCCATACTTTGAACTTATTTTATCTAATTTACGAGTTAGTAGTGCTACCTGCTCCTTGAGGCTCAAGTCATCTGCAGTAGACTCCTTTGGCTTGACATCAGGCTTGAGAGTTGAAGAGAATGCAACTCCTTTCTGGCCAGAAGAGGAAACCTCTTCTGTTTGATCCTCCTCTTGAAGATCATATTCGTAAGCTTTGAGATCAGACAACAGAAGATGATGATCCAGAGTATTGAGATCCTTGTTGTCCTTGATCACAGTAACTTTGATTCTCCACCTGCTAGTTAGTGAACGCAAAATTTTACTATTAATTTCATTTTCAGAGTAGGTCTTACCTAAGGCACTAGCCTTGTTTAGGAGGTTTGTGAGGCGCATGTCCAGCTGGTCTATGGTCTCGTCTTGTTTCATTTTAAACGTATCAAACGAGTGTTGAACAGCCTGGAGCTTGTTGTCTTTAATCTTCTCTGTTCCCTCGCAGAGAATTGCAAGTTTGTCCCACATCTCCTTCGCAGTGACACAGGTTCTGACCTTCTCTATTACCTCCTTGGTGAGAGTGTTGATAATCTCGGTTCTTGCCACCTGGTCCAGGTTATATAGCTTTCTCTCATCGTTGTCAAGTTCTTCTTTCTTTTTGAGGACTCGTTGTCTGGGAACTCTATCCTCTGCAGCATCGCTAGTTTCTTCTCTGGACTCTGACCTGCCACTATCAATAGGAGTCCAGTAAAATTTAATGGGGCCACTCTCTACCATATCTAACATGCGGTGGTGGATAGCTCCCAGATGATTACTCATCATGAAGCTCCAGTGGCTATAGTCCTCAAATGAGAACTCTGGCAATTTGTGACTCTTATAAGAAGATTTTGCAGACATTTTAAATAAAATTTGGGAAATAATAAGAACTTTAACAAAAGCACTTTAAGAGCAATGGATCTGCCCGGTGACCACCAAAAGCTTTACAAAGCAGTGGTCGTTGGACACACTGCTCTGATACCACTTGTTGGTCCCACTAGATAGATTAATTGCGGAAGCCTTTATAACCAAAATGTCTTTAGAGAAAATCTTTTCTAAGAGCACAAATAATAAACAACAGGTATTAAAGAAAGCAATAAATAACACCGTATTTATAGTGGTTCGGATCTGAATATCCTACGTCCACTCGCCCTTGATCAAAGGGGTCTCACTATCCAACCAACAAACTCACTACTTACTGGAATTTCTGAAGTACCAGCACCTTCTTACAATCTCTTTAGATCTAACTTCGATCTAAAGACAAACTTACTCCAACCTTGTCTAACAAGATGAAGAGGTTGAGTATATAAACTCCTTACGAGTTGGATGAGTAATTAAGAACAAAGTGAGTGCAAATGCGTAGTGATCAAAAAGCTTAGTATGCTATGTGCGCGTGTAGAGTCTCTAGAGCTTTTTCTTGAACTGCACTCTTGTATATATAGAGGGGATTAGGGCTAGCCGTTGGAGGGCTAATCCAATCAGATCCTCTATATAAGGAAGCCTTAATCAATCAATTCCCTAATTGATTGATTGGGTTGGTGGGATCCTTGGATTGATTATCTTCAAATACTTTCCAATCCTGATCATGTTGACTTGAATTGAATCACCAACGGTCAATAGCTTCCTCTGCCTAACTCTGATTTTCTCCAGAGAAGGCAGGACCAGACACCAGGCAACCTCGGTATCTTCTGGTCCTCATCTGGTCAAGAACCAGAATACTCAGTAGAGTCAGGGGATCAAACTGAGCATCTTTTGTTACACCAGACTCGTCTGGTCCGGACTCGTCTGGTCTGGGGAAGGTCCTCTGCCTCTGGTCTGATCTCGTCTGGTGAAGTCTTCTGGTGGAGTCCTCTGGTGAAGTCCTCTGGTGGGGTCTTCTGGTGACTCTTCTGGTGAAGTCTTCTGGTGGAGTCCTCTGGTGAAGTCCTCTGGTGGGGTCTTCTGGTGACTCTTCTGGTGAAGTCTTCTGGTCTGGCAGTTCCCCCTAGACTAAGTCCTAATCTAGATCATCATCTGGCTAACAGGTCCAGATGGTCCTATTACATCTTCTGGTTTTTTTTAACTCATCAAAACTAACAATTTTTATCCTAACAAATTCAAAAATTGATTTTGTTCCCTAAATTAATATTGTAATTTTACACGCGTTCACACTTCATTAAATTTCAAAACCACACGTCTTTTCCTATTTAAACTGAAATCTTTTCAATCTGTCCTTTCACGTTTTCTTACTCTCAAACCCTAACCTCTCTCTGCAAGTTTCTCTCTCTCTTAAAATTTCAGACATGGCTCCTAAGTGCGACTTCGATCATGAGTTGGTGATGAAGAAGTTAAAATCTGAGATGGTGGTGGATTTCTACACCACAAAGAACCCAGCGGCACTGGCGATTCTGGAATTTCTCCAGATAGCAGGGGTGGAGAAGTTAATCTCGACGATTCCAAGGGGTTTTAGGACCTTGGATGGTTATGCGGCCCAGTTCCTGATTCGCATGAAGATTCATGAAGATCACATTTCATCCAAGATCGACCAGGATAATTTGGTGTTCTCCAAGCACGATTTATGTACGTTGTTCGAGAACATTTCTGCTGAAGGGGTAGATCCACTAACATACAAGGAAGACGAGACGTTGGAGTCTTTCAAGTTGTTTGCAAGGAATTCATGCCAGAATATAACCAAGGGGTTTTTGGACAAACACTTGAGGCAGAAGTATAAGGTATTATTTGACATTGTGGTCAAGATCCTTATGTGTGAAAGCCATAGCACGGATGCCATCTTTACTGGCAGGCTCTGTGTTATGAGGGCTTTGTATGATGGAGTGAAGTGTAATTGGGCAGAGTTCTTCTAGGGAGTGTTGAGGAAGAACAAAGTGAAGGTGAAGAAGGAGGCTTGCCCATCCTTGCCTGGGGAGTTGCAGTTCTGTTTTACTGCAAATGTTTCGTTGGGAATGAAATTGACCTTGATTTTGGACTTTTTGCTTCCAGAGAAGAGATGGAAGGAGTCTTGGTGCAGAGGATTCCACAAGTCCAAGATTCTATTCTCCAAAGATGGTCCTCTTCATAGCTATGCCGATTAGGATGGAGAACAAGCAATTCCTGCCCCTCCTCTCCAAGCAGTGCCTTCGCCTGCTAAGGGGCAGAAGACCAAGAAGAGCCAGCCTAAGAAGAGGTCAGAGGCGACTGGTTCTTCAACGATGGCATTCTCTGGTTCATCTGATGATGACAAGGTTCCCCTTCAAGCTGCATTGAAAAAGAAGGGTGATGGAGGAGAGACTGCTAAGAAAGCTGGAGCAGCCAAGAGGAAGCAGAGGCCAGATGATGCAGGAAAAGCCTCTGCTAAGAAGCCCAGAACTTCTAGAAGGGCCAAGAAAACTCTTCTGGTGGATGAGCCAGAAGAAGAGGAAGAAGAAGAAGAGGAGGTTGAGCCTCTAAAGAGAAAGCCCAGAGCCCAGAGAGCCATTCTGCAAGATCAAGACTCTGTCTCTAACCTGGGAGATGCCTTGGAGCAGGCAATTGAGGAAGCCTCTCAGATTATGCAAGAGTCATCTGCTCCAGTTCCATCTGTTGAGGTAAACCAATCTATCCCATCTTCTATCCCCTCCCCTGTTAACCTTGTTACCTCCACTACTTCTCCCCCAGAAACCCAAAATCCTTCATCTGCTCCTGGGTCCCCCGCTATTTCACCAGAGCAGACCCTACCTGATACCCCCATATACACTCCCTCCACCATTCCCGCTAAAACACCCTCTCTCCCCACTTATCAAAACCCTCTCCCCACAAATCCCTCTCCCCCAGCCACTGTACCAGAAGTGCCATCAACCTCTTCTGGTGCAGAACATCCCCTTCCAAACCCTTCCTCCTCACAAATTCCCATCCCATCCCCTGTACCAGAGGTTCCATCAACCTCTTCTGGTGCAGAGCAACCCATTCCCTCCACCTCTACCTCAAAAATTCCTTCCCTTCCCCTATCTCACACTGAACGAGACCCCTCTGTTTCCATGGCATTGGGATTTACTGCCCCTCCTCCCTCTCCTACATGCCTATCTAGTGATGATAGTGAAGATGAGGAAGCTTCACTTGAGCCTGATAACTTAGCACCTTCCTCCTCTGCCTCTGGGCCCAAACCCTTTACCTTCTCATCTGCAGAAATGGGTCCCATTAGGCAGAGCATGAGTGTAAGCGCTCAGCTCTGGCTAAGAGAGCACTTTTCTATCCTCTTGGAGCACTTACACCTCTTGGCAGATCTGACTGATGCCAAAGTCTGGAGCAAGGCCAGATTAGAGGATGTGGAGGACCTGATGCTGCTGCTTAAAGGAATGAGTCCTCCTACTTTCACTGCCTGGGAGATTGACATCAAGAAGAAGCTAAATCTCCAGAATCCTGCGGAGCTTGAGACTCCAGAAGCAGCCAAGGTGGTAATCCGTACCTTGTTGATCCAGCAGGGAGTGATGATCTCTCCAGAGGGCCCCTCATACAAGTTTGGCCCCCACTTCTCATTTCCTCCAGAGCTTTACTCTGACGAAGAGGACTTTGATGTCACTCCTGCTGTCCTCCAGAAGATGAAGTTGTTCTTTAATGAGCAAATCCAGTAGATTGGCAGATTCTCTAAAGCAATGCAGCATTTGGCGCCGGCTCTGGTTGAGCACCAGATTAAAGAAGAGAGAAGGAAGTTTCTCAAGCAGATCAAGGTTGTCTTTGCCTCTGCTAAAGCTTCCTTCAAAGTTGACTGTCTTAATTTGAAGGCAGATGTGCATGAGAGTCACAGGCAGATCCAGCAGTATGTTCTGGACCAGGTGAGGCCGGTTTCTGTGCTTAAGGTTGAGATGGCTTCCCAGATGTTGCAGACTGCAAAGCTTAAGGATTCACTCCAGGAGATGCTAGCCAAGCAAGAGATGTTAGTTGCAGAATCTAAAGCCTACCTGGAGGAGGCCAAGCAGCTGCGTGATCTTCACTCTTCCTCCTCCACTGCCTTGCCTGATCTCATTCGGCAGGTGGTGCAACCCCTATTTGATGAAGTTAAAAAGGGGGAAGAGCAGGCCAGAACTGATCTGGTGAAGACCACAAATGAGATTCTTTTTAGCCATGGGGCTCGTCTGGACCTGCTGGAGAATACCTTGGCCCAGGCTGAGCTGCAGAAAAAGAAGAAAGAGGAGTTAAAATCTCTTACCATGGCTAAGCAGCTGGCAGCAGAGGAAGAGACTCTTGAGGCAGAGCAGGATCCTGTGTCTATTCCTGGCCCTGCCAAGAGAAGGTTCAGGAAAGTTAAGAAGAGCTTCCTCGAAGAAGTTGTTGAGGAGGCAGAGAAAAGGTTCAAGGAGGAAACGCCTAAAGAGAGGCAAGCAAGAATAAAGAAGAACATAGATGAAGAGCAAAGGCTCCGATATGTTAGGAGGCAGAACGAGAAAGCCAGAGAAGCTGGTGTTCCTTCTGGTGCCAGTGGATCCTATCAAAGGAAGAAGACTCATGTTGAAGTGATAGAGATTTTGCCACTCAGGACTGAAGGGTCGTTTGACTCTACTGTGCCTGTTCCTCTCATAGAGAAGTGGAGAAAAGCCAAGACTCTGTGGTTCATTCAACACTACATCCAGAGGCCACCACCAGAGGATGATGCGCTTATCAACAGAACCTTCCATTCTTGGATGAAGGCTTATGATGCTGATCTGTACAAGCAGTTGATGGATTCCACCATAGAGTTCAACCTGGAGGTCACAGCCCCTGAGTTTTATTATCTCAACACTCCAATGCTTGGGGACCAGGTTGATTGGGCAGAGCTGAAGAAATTATACAAGACCAAGGTGTTGGTGAATTTCACCCCAACATCTTCTGTTGAGCTCAAGGCTATCCAAGACAGATTCTTTAATTGGTTTCTGGTGCCAAAGGAGAACAGAAGATATGCATAGACTAGGACTCTGATATTCATTGTAACATGTCATTTTTGTCCTCTATTATTAATGAAAAGTCATATCTTCTCTGTTCAAAAGACAACCTCTTGTTGTCTTATTGTTTGCCTGATAAGATCTATTCTAAGGTCTTATCCCTTTACTGTTTTCATACTTAAGTTCTGTTTTTTATCAGTTCTGGTAGTGTTTTAACTCCATCAAAAAGGGAGAAATTGTTAGGATAAAAGTTGTATAATTTTGATGAGTTAAAACAAACCAGAAGTTGTAATAGGACCGTCTGGACCTGTTAGCCAGATGAGATAATAGATTAGGACTTAGTCTAGGGGGAACTGCCAGACCAGAAGAGTCACCAGAAGACCCCACCAAAGGACTTCACCAGAGGATTCCACCAGAAGACTTCATCAGAAGAGACTGACCAGAGGCAGAGGACCTTCCCCAGACCAAACGAGTCTGGTGGAACAAAATATGCTCAGAATGATCTCCTGATTCTACTGAGTATTCTGCTTGTTGACCAGATCTGGACCAGAAGACATCGAGGTTGCCTGGTGTCTGGTCCTGCCTTCTCTGGAGAGAATCAGAGTTAGGCATTGGAAGCACTTGACCGTTGGTGATTCAAATCAAGTCAACAAGATCGAATTGGAAAGAATTTGAAGTCAATCAATCCAAGGATCCCACCAACACCAATCAATCAATTAAAGAATTGATTGATTGAAACTTCCTTAAATAGAGGATCTGATTAGATTAGCTCTCCAACGGCTAATTCCTAATCACCTCTATAAATACAAGAGTGCAGATTCAAAGAAAGGCTTAAGAGAGAATCTTACCCGCACAAAGTCACATTCCAAGCTTTTGATTATCACACATATAGCACTCTTATTATTGTTCATACTTTTATATTTACTCTTAAGGAGTTGTTGAATCTCAACCTTTTCATCTTTAAGAGAAGGTTAAAGGCTGTAGACTTTAGATCAAGTTAGATCTAAAGGGATTGTAAGAAGGAACTGGTACTTCGAAATTCCAGTAAGTAAGTTGGTTGTTGGTTGGTGAGTGAGACCCCTTTGAGAAAAAGGGAGAGTGGACGTAGGATATGTTGGGAAAATAGGGGTGCCCGGGAACTTTTCGGGAAGAATTTTAAATACGAATTTAAATACAATTATTACTAGCATGAATTAATCCTAATTAATTCAAATAATAATTCCAACAACTAATTTTCATCATGCATGTTGAATTAATTTCACATATTAACTAGGCGGAATAAACAAGTAAATATGCGATTAACGTACCTCTTGTAGAATTGGCCTTTGGATATACAGGACAATTATAATCTCGCTCTATCAACCCAAAGCCTTCTCATGTATTTCCCTTTTCACCTCACTTGATCACCGGTGGGAGATGCTTTCAAGTAATTTAATAAACTAAGGAAAAAGAAAAAATATCTATGCTTCTTGATTTTTCCAACACATGGAATTATGTACTTGGGGATGAAATAATCATCCCCTATTTATAATAAGGAGTGGCCGATTTTTTCATGTGTATATGGGCTTGGAGAAAATCTTTTCTTAGACTCTAAGAAATCTTGAATATATCTCATATATTTTTTTCTCCAAAAAAAAAAAATATTCCACAAAAATCTCACTCTCCTATTTAAATAGTTATTTTCGAAAATTATAGGTATGAAATTCAAGATTTGGATCTTCTTGAATATATGAGATATTCTTGTATTCCTAGAATACATATCTTCCATAATATATTTCCAAGAAAATCAACAAAATCTAATTTCTCCTAATATCACTATTTTCGAAAATTTAAAGAAAAAATCAGCAATATAATTTTCTTTTTATTTTAACCACCTTATCATTATTCGGCTACTTGAGGGGCCTTAAGGAGAATTAAGATTGGACCTCCTAATGGACTTCTGAATTTCAATATTGAGCCCCAATATAATTCAATCCATTAATATTAATTATTACCACTAATAAATTAAAATTGCACTATCCATCTTAATCCATATTACGATAATATGGGCTCCCGGTTATTATTTTCCGCGTTTAAGATTATCAAGTCCATTAATTAATTGAGCTTCTGAATAGCTCTAAATTAATTAATATATTTCACCTTGGAGTAAAGACAGCTCAACATTATTATTCGTACCGAAGAAACTAATTCTTCACTTGCAAGATTTGGTACAATAAAACTTCTGAGCCCACAAAGGGGACTAATCACACTAGCCGTACTCGCACGCGTTTCTCCGTATTAAATCTTAGCAACCGCCGTATGATTAATATTACTGCCCAAGACACAAAGTTCGAAGTCACAATGATTCTCACCCAACATGAATCAAAGCAGTAACCATTAAGCACACACGGTCCTATTTAAGTGACGGAGATTAAGAAATCAACAACCACTGGGGTCTAATTCTTCACCTTTCAGAACAGAAGAATTTATCCTCGCTGTAGGACCTCTTCAACACATACTAAATGTGCTAGTGCAATCTCTTAGTCAAGACAGACCAATCTGAGCCTTACACATCGACCTTTCACGGTGGATTGTTCAATTCCACCTATTTCGTGAAATGTACGTTTAGTTACAAGGAAACTGTTAATGTTGTCTTCCGTGATCGGGTATCACCACATTAACTACAATGTAACATGTACTATATATTGAACGGTTTGCAATAAATATTCAACATTCAATCATATCTAAAGCAAATGTGATAAAAAAATTATTCTCATAAAACGAGTTTTGATACACGAGTTATACAAAGTAAAAGCATACTTTCACGTATAACTCCAACAATCTCCCACTTATACTTAAAGTCTACTTTTAGTATACATCACGCATGTCTTAGTGTAGTAGCTCTACGTGACATCTCATGTCAACCTACACTAACCTAATAATTCCTCCCACTTATACTTAAAGCAGATTGGCAATAGTCTTGACTCCCATTCCATCCACATGTCTCTCGAATGTACTCTGAGGCAGACCCTTTGTGAATGGATCCGCTAGGTTGTCACCCGACGCTATCTTTGCCACCTCTATGTCTCCTCTCTTAACGATTTCTCGTATAAGATGATATTTTCTTTCTATGTGTTTGCTGGCCTTGTGGGCTCTCAGTTCCTTTGAATTTGCAACTGCTCCGGCATTGTCACAAAAGACAGTTATCTTGTCGGGCAAATTCGGAACAACGTCCAAGTCCACTAAGAAGTTCTTGAGCCAAACTGCCTCTTTCGCTGCTTCACAAGCAGCTACATACTCGGCTTCCATGGTCGAATCGGCGATGCATTTCTGCTTAACGCTTCTCCATGAAATGGCTCCTCCTCCCATGCAAAACACACTACCCAAGGTTGACCTTCTTAAGTTTATGTCTGATTGGAAATTCGAGTCCGTGTATCCTACGGGAACTAGACTACGGATGGACTTAAGCATAGCTACAGGCGAAAAGGTTTCCTCATAATCGATCCCTTCTTTCTGAGTATACCCTTTGGCCACAAGCCTTGCTTTGAAGGTCTCTACCCTTCCGTCCGGTCCTCTTTTCCTCTTGTACACCCACTTGCATCCAATGGGTTCTACTCCACTGGGTGGTTCGACCAACTCCCACACTTGATTATGATCCATCGAACCCATCTCGACTTCCATTGCGGTTTGCCACGCCTCCGCGTCTTTGTCTTGGATTTCCTCGTCGTACGTCCATGGGTCTGATTCATCACCGGGAACCAAATCCAAAGATTCTTCTATCCCCATGAATCTCTCAGGTTGCCTAATAACCCTCCCACTACGACGGGGTTCCGGTTGTGAAGATGTGATGTGTGGTACATCATCTTGTATACTTGGTATCGAGGTTTGACCTCTCAATTCTTCTAAGGTAATTTCACTTTTAGGTTTCCGATTGTTCATATAGTCTTCCTCCAAGAATTTAAAGTGTGTACTAATCACGGTCTTTTGATCCTTGGGACTATAGAACATACACCCTTTCGTTCCCGCCGGGTATCCTATAAACAGCCTTAATTCCTAGCGTGGATCCAACTTACCGGCTTCCTTGTCTAGCACGTATGCCGGACAACCCCAAATCCGCAAATGTCTTAGACTGGGCTTGCGCCCGGTCCACAATTCCATTGGGGTTTTAGGAACCGATTTGGATGGCAGCAAGTTTAGAATATAAGCCGCCGTTTCCAAGGCGTTACCCCAAAACGACTTGGGTAAATCCGAATAACTCATCATGGATCTGACCATCTCTAAAAGAGTCCGGTTTCTTCGTTCCGCCACACCGTTCTGTTGAGGGGTTCCCGGTGCGGTCAACTGGGATACGATCCCTTCGTCCGATAAGTAGTTCAAGAACTCATCGCTGAGGTATTCGCCTCCACGATCTGATCGTAGAAACTTGATACTCTTTTCCATATGTTTCTCGGCTTCGGCCTTAAACTCTTTGAACTTATCAAAAGTTTCAGATTTATGCCGCATAAGGTAAATGTACCCATATCTTGAGTAATCGTCAATGAAGGTAACGAAATACTCATACCCCATTCTCGCTTTGATCATCATTGGACCACATACATCGGTATGAATGAGTTCTAACACTTCCGTGGCTCTATTCCCCTTGGCTCCAAATGCCCTCTTGGTCATCTTACCCTCTAAACAGGATTCACAAGTTGGAAACGGCTCGACTTGGAGTGATTCCAAGGATCCTTCTTTCACCAATCTTTCTATCCGCTTTAGATTAATATGACCTAGTCTTAGATGCCATAGAAGTGTTTCGTTCATCTCCGAAGAACGCTTTCTTTTATTGCTCTAAATGATCGACGTGTTATTAGATTCATTATTTGAGTGGTGTGCACACTTAATCGTAAAGAGATTGTTTACCAACGTTCCATGACAGATAACATCATTCTTAAATGAAACAGTAACAACTTTATTAAAAGTAACTGAATATCCATCAAAAAACAATTTAGAAACTGAAATTAAATTCTTCCTAAAGTTCAGAACGTATAAAACATCTCTTAAAATTAAAACTCTGTTAGGATAAAAGTTGTTTAGTTTTGATGAGTTAAAACAAACCAGAAATTGTAATAGGACCATCTGGACCAGTTAGCCAGATGATGATCTAGATTAGGACTTAGTCTAGGGGGGACTGCCAGACCAGAAGACTTCACCAGAAGAGTCACCAGAAGACCCCACCAGAGGACTTCACCAGAGGACTCCACCAGAAGACTTCACCAGATGAGATCTGACCAGAGGCAGAGGACCTTCCCCAGACCAGACGAGTCTGGACCAGACGAGTCTGGTAGAACAAAAGATGGTCAGTTTGATCCCCTGATTCTACTGAGTATTCTGGTTGTTGACCAGAAGACACCGAGGTTGCCTGGTATCTGGTCTTGCCTTCTCTGGAGAGAATCAGTGTTAGGCAGAGGAAGCTATTGACCGTTGGTGATTTAAATCAAGTCAACAAGATCAGGATTGGAAAGTATTTGAAGATAATCAATTCAAGGATCCCACCAACCCAATCAATCAATTAGGGAACAGATTGATTGAGGCTTCCTTATATAGAGGATCTGATTGGATTAGCCCTCTAACGGCTAGCCCTAATCCCCTCTATAAATACAAGAGTGCACCTCAAGAAAAAGTTCTAGAGAGACTATATACGCGCATAAGTCCATCCAAGCTTTTGAGATTCATTCTAAGCACTCTTACTGTTCATAATATTTATCTACTCTTAAGGAGTTCTTAAAACCTCAACCTGTTCATCTATCAGATAAGGTTGTTGGCTGTTGATCTTTAGATTGAGGTTAAATCTAAAGAGGTTGTAAGAAGGAACTGGTACTTCCAAATTCCAGTAAGTGAGTAAGTGAGTTGGTTGTTAGTGAGACCCCTTGGATATAAGGGAGAGTGGATGTAGGATATTCAATCCGAACCACTATATATCTTGTCTTCTTTATTGCTTTATTTTACTTATTGTCCTTTTGATTATTGTTCTCTTGTAAAAAGATTTTGAAAGATATTTAATTTAAGCTTCCGCAATTAATCTAACTAGTGGGACCAACAAGTGGTATCAGAGCAGTGTATCCAACGACCACTGCTTTGAAAAGCTTTTGGTGGTCACCGGGCAGATCCATTGCTCTTTAGTGTTTTTGTTCTAGTTCTTGTTATATCTCCAATTTTATAAAAATGTCTGCAAAATCGTCTTACAAGAGCCGTAAGCTCCCAGAATTCTCTTTTGAGGATTATAGCCACTGGAGCTTCATGATGAGCAATCATCTTGGAGCTATTCACCACCGCATGTTAGATGTGGTAGAAAGTGGCCCCATTCAATTTTACTGGACTCCTATTGATAGTGCCAGGTCAGAGTCCAGGGAAGAAACTAGTGAAGCTGCCCAAAAAGCTGCAGAGGATAGAGTCCCCAGGCAACGAATCCGCAAAAATAAAGATGAGCTTGACAATGATGAAAGAAGGCTCTACAACTTGGACCAGGTGGCAAGAACAGAGATCATCAAAACACTTACTAAAGAGGTGATTGAAAAGGTCAGAACATGTGCCACTGCCAAGGAGATGTGGGACAAACTTGCACTTCTCTGTGAGGGAATAGAGAAGATCAAAGACAACAAGCTCCAAGTTGTTCAACACTCGTTTGACACTTTCAAGATGAAACCAGACGAGACTATTGACCACCTGGACATGCGTCTCACAAACCTTCTGAATAAGGCTAGTGCCTTAGGTAAGACCTACTCTGAAAAAGAAATTAATAGTAAAATCTTGCGTTCACTAACCAGCAGGTGGAGAATTAAAGTCACTGTGATCAAGGACAACAAGGATCTCAATACTCGGGACCATCATCTTCTGTTATCTGATCTCAAAGCCTATGAGTATGATCTTCAAGAGGAGGATCAAACAGAAGAGGTTTCCTCTTCTGGTCAGAAAGGTGTTGCATTCTCTTCAACTATCAAGCCTGATGTCAAGCCAAAGGAGTCTACTGCAGATGACTTGAGCCTCAAGGAGCAGGTAGCACTTCTAACTCATAAATTAAATAAAATGAGTTCAAAATATGGCAGGTACAAAAGGCATTGGAAGGAATCTACCAGAGACAGGAAAAGTTCTTTCAAGCCTACAGAGAAGGAGAAGACATCTGGAGACTCAAGGGAGACCAGATTCAGAACTCCAGAAAGGAGGAGAGATGACAACCCTGGCAACTCTGGGAGATCAGATTATCAGAGGAGAGATGGTAGCTCTGGCAGACCCGACTACCAGAGGAGAGAGAGTAGTCCTGCCAGATCAGACTATAACCAGAGGAGGAGAGAGCCAAGTCCTAGTCCCAGAGGAGACAATGCTTGCTACAAATGCAACAAGACTGGTCACTATAGTTATGATTGTCCTCAACTTACTCCAAGGGAAAGAGAAGAGAAAAGGATCAAGAGAGATAGGAGATATGCAAATAAGAGAGCATTACTGGCAGAAGTAGAAGAGGAGAATACTAGTTCCAGTTCTTCTTCTTCTGATTTCGGATCAGATGATGATGTGTGTCTTATGGCAGACATCACTGAGGTAAATGAAACTACTCTAGTCTTATCAAATTCCAAATGTACTGAATCCTCTAATTCGTCTGGTAACTCCAGAGAGACTGATATGCAACAAATGCTATCAGATCTCCAAAATTGTGTCCAACTCTGTCAAAAACTTGAGAAAGAGAATGGTAGGCTCAGAGCTGAAGTTCAATCTCTCTCTCATGAGCATAAATCCACCAGAGAACTCATGAAAGATCATTCCAAAGAAGTCTCTGAACTTCAGGATAAGATCACAGAAAGAGATACTCTGGTAGATCAACTCATGAAAGAAAAGAACTCTCAAGAAGATGAGATCAATGAACTCAGAGCCAAATACCAGACTCTTATCAAGGGAAAACAAGTTGCTCACAACATAGAGGAGATACCCATGCCCAGAGAAGCTCCTAAGATACCATCTATTGTATCTATCATATCAGAGTCTTCTCAGCGCATTAGTGATAAGAGTGGTTTAGGATATTCTGGAATTACCACTAAAACTCATAAATACCTTTATAATAAAGACAAGTCTGTAAGAGCTGGTAAATTGGTAGAAATCTGGGATGATAAAGACTTAACTGGTAATGGTTACAAGGTGGTTCACAATCCTGATTGGAAAAGGAATCACTCTGTTAATCACATAACATATGGTCCAGAAGAGTTGACTGTTCTGGAAGAAAAAATCCTAGAAAATAAGAGTCAACAAGGGGAACCATTGAAGATTGATGGTCCTGTGAACAATGAGTCCCAAGGAGTAGAACTTACTCAAGTTGGAGGACCCCAGAGTAATCCTCGAAGGGAACCTAACCAGATTAGGGGACCTCAAGGGAAACACTCAAGAAAGGGGAATACCAATCAGAGTAAGACCTACCAGAGAAGGAACAATGTTCAACAGCACCAGGTACCCCAGAGACGATTTTCTCAGAGGAATCAATTCCAGAATAGGTATACTCAAAGGAACTATAACCACCAGAGCAAGTCTAATCATCAGAACCAGAGGAGGTCTTCCAGACCCGTCTATAGAAAACCAACTGATCTGGGTAGTTATGACACCAGAGATGGTTCTTCTAGGATGTACCCTTATAACCAGACCTTTAAGACCATGTCTTTGAGGCAGGCCATTCCAAAGGCCAGATTTGAGAAAAGGTACACCAGACCTGTTTATAGGAAAGGTGTCCTTATCAGACCAGTAGCTCAATATGTTATTGTAAGAGGACATGTGCTGGTAGATAGATTTGGAAGGAAGATAAGATCTCCTCATCCAGCAAGGGATGATCTTTATCTTTGGATTCCTACAAAACCTGCAACTAACTAATCAGGACCCAGCACTAGTAGGGGACCTAATTGATTTCTCTGCAGGTAGATAAGAGTCCATTGGAGAAAGGATTTTCAAGCAACCATGTCTGGTACATTGATAGTGGATGTTCCAAGCACATGACCTTCCAGAAAGATAATCTTCAAGATTTCAAGCCAATGAATGGACCAAGAGTGATGTTTGGTGACAACAACTATGGAGTCACCAGAGAAGTTGGAAAGTTGACCTTCAATGGAGTATCTGTAGATGAAGTCTACTATGTTGAAGGACTCAAGCATAATTTGCTTTCAGTATCCAATTCTGTGACAAGGGATACTCAGTGAAGTTCTCTAGTGATTCATGCACTGTTTTCTCTTCTGACTTTGATGATATCTTGCTAATAGGCTTGAGGAAGGGTAACATTTATCTTGCAGATTTTAGCAGTTACCCAAGAAATGCTTGCCATGTTGCTAAAGGATCTGCAGAGAATAACTGGGTTTGGCACAAGAGATTGTGTCATCTTAACTTCAAAACACTGAACAAGATTGCTAGAAAAGGTCTCATTCGAGGTCTTCCTAATGAAGTGTTTAAGAAGAATCAGGTTTGTGGTTCATGCCAGAAGGGTAAACAACCCAAGACTTCCTTTAAGGATGTCCAGAGCACAACCACAACCAGAGTACTTCAACTACTTCACATGGACCTGTTTGGACCTGTTTCTCCTCTTAGTTTCAGTGGAAGGAAGTACACCTTAGTGATAGTGGATGACTTTTCAAGATACACTTGGGTAGTGTTCTTGTTTAAGAAAAATGAAACTATGACTAAGCTGCCAGAATTCTTCAATCAGATTCAGAATGAGCAGAACCAGAGCATAGTCAGAATCAGAAGTGACAAAGGGACAGAGTTTTTGAATTCACACATTGCAGATTACTGCAAGGACCATGGGATTTTTCATGAGACATCTGCTGCCAGAACACCCCAACAAAATGGAGTAGCAGAAAGGAGGAATAGGACCCTCAAAGAAGCTGCAAGAACACTTCTGGCAGAATACAACACTCCACAGAGATTTTGGGCAGAGGCTATTAATACAGCTTGCTATACTCAGAACAGATGCCTAATTGCCCAGAGACATAATAAGACCCCATATGAGGTATGGAAAGGTTAAACCCCATCTGTTTCATATTTTCATGTGTTTGGATGTAAGTGTTTCATCCATGACAATGGGAAATCTAAATTAAGAACCTTTGATGCTAAAGTGGCTGATGGAATATTTTTAGGATATTCCAGCACCAGTAAAGCTTTTAGAGTTTTTAATAAGAATTCACTTTGTGTGGAGGAAACACCTCATGTTGTTTTTGATGAATCTGTTTTTGAGTGCAAGGTGGACTCTCAGTCTTTTGATGAGACCCAGAATCAGACTACACCCAGAGTTATCAAAGTCAATCCACCTGTTCTTGATTCAGATTCAGATGATGACCCATCTCCTGGTTCTCTGAAGCAGCAGCCTTCACAAGGAGCAGAACCAGAAGAGGTTGGAACTCCTATAGGGGGAAGCTCTTCTGTAGGTGGTGATAATAACCAAGGTACTGCAGAAGATGATCAACCAGGCAAGACCACGGGAAGGAGGACCCTGGTTGATCACCCCAATGACCTAATCCTTGGAAATCCAACTAAGGGTGTCCAGACTAGGAGAACTCTTAACTTAGCTGCCTTATTCAGTTGCTATGTGTCCTTGATTGAGCCCAAGAACATCAAGGAGGCACTGAAAGATTCAAATTGGATTGTAGCTATGCAGGAGGAGTTGAATCAATTCACCAGACAGGATGTTTGGGAGCTGGTAGACAGACCAAGACATCAAAAGGTGATAGATACTAAGTGGGTGTTCAAAAATAAGAAAGATGAGAATGATGTCATTACTAGGAACAAGGCAAGGCTAGTGGCCCAGGGCTATTCTCAGTCTGAAGGAATAGACTATGATGAGACATTTGCTCCTATTGCCAGACTAGAAGCCATTAAAATTGTTCTTAGCATATGCTGCTCACATGAAGTTCAAAGTATACCAGATGGATGTGAAATCTGCCTTTCTTAATAGGATTCTCATTGAGGAAGTGTATGTGGAACAACCTCCTGATTTTGAACAAGGTGACAAGGTGTATAAGCTTAAGAAAGCTCTTTATGGGCTGAAGCAGGCACCCAGAGCATGGTATGACACTCTATCTCAGTTTCTTCTGGACAATGGCTTTTCTAAGGGTAAGATTGATAGGACCTTATTTAGGAAAGAAGAAGGAAAGGACATCCTTCTGGTCCAAATATATGTTGATGACATTATATTTGGATCCCCTAACAAGAAGCTGTGTGAGAAGTTTGGTGAGCTCATGCAGAGTCAGTTTGAGATGTCCATGATGGGAGAAATGAATTACTTTTTAGGTTTGCAGGTAAAGCAATCAGAGAAGGGAATTTTTATTAATCAAGCAAAGTACACCAGAAACATGTTAGAGAAGTTTGGAGTAGGATCTAGCAAAGCAGCCAAGATCCCTATGATGACAAATTTCAACATGGAACCAGATGAGTCTGGAGAGAGTGTGGACCAGACTCAGTACAGAGCACTTATTGGTTCTCTTCTGTACCTGACTGCAAGTAGACCAGATATTACCTTTGTTGTAGGAGTATGTGCCAGATTTCAGGCTAATCCAAAGAAAAGTCACTTGGAAGCAGCTAGGAAGATATTGAAATATCTTAATGGAACAGTGAATTTAGGATTATGGTATCCTGCAGATGACAATTTAGAATTGAGTGGTTATTCAGATTCAGACTATGGTGGATGCAGAATAGATAGGAAATCTACGAGTGGAACATGCCAATTTTTAGGGAATAAATTGGTATCCTGGTTTTCTAAGAAGCAGACTTCAGTTGCCACATCAACAACAGAAGCAGAGTACATGGCTGCAGGGAGCTGTTGTTCACAACTACTCTGGATTAGTCAACAACTTAGGGGCTACCAGATTAGAGCTAAGGATATTCCTATATTCTGTGATAGTAATAGTGCAATTGCAATCACCCAGAATCCAGTTCTTCATACCAGGTGTAAACATGTTGATATAAGGCATCATTTTATCAGAGATCATGTTGAGAAGGGAGATATAAGGATGGAAAAGATTGCAACAGAGAAGCAGAGAGGAGATATCTTGACTAAACCTTTGGCTGAGACCAGATTCAGAGAATTAACTTTTGAGTTAGGTTTGTTGGATCCAGAGACAGATTTGTTTTAGGGGGAACATTAGAGTAGTATCCTTTGTTTTCTTACTTCACTTCATATATTTCTTTTCAAACTAACATACCTGTAGATTAGACATATCAGAGAAGGTATATCTCCAGATGAGGTATACACCAGGTGACACTTGTCACAGATGAGGTGCTGTGTCAGATTCCAAAATATCCAAAGTCTTCTCTGACCTGGACCAGATGAGATCCATCAGAGGAGATGTAGCACCAGACTGGCTGTGGTATCATCTGGTTACAATATCAGGTGACAGGTATGTCTTTACTTCTCTGGCCTCTGATCATTGGGATACACTTTTCAAATTAGTAAGTACACTCAAAACGTTTGAACTTCAGAGTGTATTTAAGACTAGGGTATAGGGCCTAGGCAATCATTTCGCTTTTTCTCTTGATTTCCACAAAACCCCTTTATGCCCAGTCCCAATGACTATGCCAACGCACCAGATTAATTCCGTATTTCGCCTCTCATCCTGGCCATCGGATTTAATCACTGTGCAAAATGTCAATCAATGCTTAAATTGATTTTGTTTCCTCAATTAAATTTGAAAATTACACGCGTTCACATTTCATTTATTAATCAAACCACGCGTCTTGCCCTATTTAACTCACAATTCTACTCAATATGTCCTTTCACATTTCCATACTTTCAAACCCTAACCTCTCTCTGCAAAGTTTTTCTTTCTCTCTCTCTCTCTCAGATATGGCTCCCCAATGCAACTTTGACCATGTTCTAATGATGAAGAAACTAAAGACGGAGATGGTGGTGGACTTTTATACCACCAAGAACCCTGTTGTGCTGTCGATTCTGGAGATGCTCCAGAGAGCAGGGGTGGAGAAGTTGATCTCCACAGTTCCCAAGGACTTTCGTACTCTTGACGGATATGCGGCCCAGTTGTTGGTTCGTATAAAGATCCACGAGGACCACATTTCTTCCAAGATTGATGAAGATGATTTGGTGTTTTCTAAGCACGATTTTTGCGCCATTTTCGAGAACATTTCTGCAGAGGGAGTGGATCCTTTGACGTACAAGGAGGATGCCAAAATTGGTTCTTTCAAGATTTTTGCTCGATCTTCTTGCCAGAACATCACAAAGGGATTGCTTGATAAACATTTAAGGCAGAAGTACAAGGTGTTGTTCGATATAGTTGTAAAGGTGCTTATGTGTGAAAATCACAGCACAGATGCCATTTTCAACGGTAGGATGTGTGTGATGAGGGCTTTATATGATGGTGTTCAGTGCAATTGGGCGGAGTTCTTCTGGGATGTGTTGAGGAAAAATAGATTGAAGGTGAAGAAGGAGCCTTGTCCTTCCAAGCCAGGGGAGTTGCAGTTCTTCTTCACTGCAAATGTCTCTTTGGGGACTAAGTTGACTCTAATTCTGGATTCTCTCCTTCCAGAGAAGAAGTGGAAAGCATCTTGGTGCCATAGTTATCACAAATCCAAGATCCTCTTCTCCAAGGATGGCCCTCTCCATGGCCATGCCGAATCTGATGGAGAGCAAGCCATCCCTGCCCCTCCTATTCAATTTATTCCCTCACCTGCAAAGGGGCAGAAGCAGCAGCAGAAGCAGAAGACCCAGAAGAAAGCTGCTGAAGCAACTGGTTCCTCAACCATTGCTTTCTCTGGTTCCTCAGAGGAGGACCAGATTCCCCTTCTTGAAGTGCTTAAGAAGAAGGGTGATGATGATAAAGCTGTTAAGAAGGCTGGAGAAGAGGCCAGAGGAGGCCAGGAAGAAATCTGCCAAGAAGCCAAAGATAGGCAGAAGAGCTCCCAAGTCCCTTCTGGTGGATGAGCCATCAGAGGACGAAGAGGAAGAAGATGCTGAGCCTCTTGTGAAGAAATCCAAGGCCAAGAGAGTCATTCTTCAAGATCCTGACTCTGGATCTGATCTTGGAGAAGGCCATTGATGAGGCTTCCCAGATGATGGAGGATGCTCCAGAGACTGTTGTACCTGCTGGTGTTGACCCAGTAGAGGTAATCCCCTCCATTCCATCTTCTACCCCTATTAATCTTGTCTCCCCCTCTACCTCTCCCCCAGATAATATTCCCCAAACCCCATCTGCCTCTGGTAATCCTATTTTTCCACCAGAGCAGATTATCCCAGATACCCCAGTATATACTCCCTCCACCATTCCTACTCAAACACCTTCTCCCCCAAATTCCCAAACACATCTTCCCACAAACCCCTCTCACCCACCTTCTGTACCAGAGGTACCCTCAACCTCTGCTGGTGCAGAAATCCCCCCTCCAAACACTTCCACCTCCCAGATACCTCCTACACCTTCTGTACCAGAGATACCTTCTTCTTATGGTGCAGAGCAACCCATCCCCTCCACCTCTACCTCACAAAATCCTAACCCTCCCCAAACCCATACAGACCAGGACCCAACCATTTCTATGGCTCTAGGATTTCCTGCCCCTCCCCCTTCTCCCACCTGTTTAACCAGCGATGATAGTGAAGTTGAGAAAGCTTCACTTGAGCCTGCTAACTTAGCACCTTCCTCCTCTGCCTCTCGGCCCAAACCCTTTATTTTCTCTTCTAATGAGATGGGTCCCATCAGGCAGAGTATGAGTGTGAGTGCTCAGCTCTGGCTAAGAGAGCAATTTCCAATTCTGTTGGAGCACTCACCCCTCCTGGCAGATCTGACGGATGCCAAGGTTTGGAGTATGGCCAGACTCCAAGATATTGAAGATCTTATGCTTCTGCTGGAGGAGATGTCTCCATCTGCCTTCACTGCGTGGGAGATTGAGCTGAAGAAGAAATTGAATTTTCAAAACCCAGCAGAGTTGGAGACACCAGAGGCGGCCAAGATCCTCATCAGAACTCTCCTAATCCAGAGAGGAGTTATGTGCACTCCAGAGGGCCTCTCTTACAACTTTGGTCCTCATTTTTCATTCCCTCCAGAGCTATATTCAGACGAGGAGGACTTTGAGATGTCTCCAGCTGTGCTCCAGAAGATGAAAGCCTTCTTCAATGAGCAGATCATGCAGATAGGGCGCTTCTCCAAAGCTATTCAACACATGGCCCCTGCTATGATAGAGCATCAAATCAGGCATGAAAGGAGGATCTTCCTGAAGCAGATCAAGTCTACACTGGCAGAAGTTAAAGCTTCCTTCAAGGCTAATGGTCTCTTTGTCAAGCTGGATGTCATGCACAGCCAGAAGCAGCTCCAGGAGCACGTGCTGGAGCAGATGAGGCCTGTCTCTGTACTTAAGGTTGAAATGGCAAGCCAGATGATTCAGACTGCCAAGCTGAAAGACTCCCTCCAGGAGATGTTGGAGAAGCAGGAAAGGCTTGTTGCAGAGTCTAAAGCCTACCTGGAGGAGGCAAAACAGCTGCGTGATCTTCACTCTGCCTCCAACACTGCCTTGCCTGATCTTATAAGGCAGGTAGTGGAGCCCCTCCTTGATGAAGTTAAAAAGGGGGAAGAGAAGGCCAGAACTGATCTGGCGAAGACCACAAATGAAACACTTTTTAGCCATGGAGCGCGCCTAGATCTGCTAGAGAACACACTGGCTCAAGCAGAGTTGCAGAAGAAGAAGAAAAATGAGTTCAAATCTCTTTCCATGGCTAAGCAGCTTGCTGCAGAAGAGGAGTCAGAAGCTGAGCAGGATCCAATCTCCATCTCTGGACCTGCAAAGAGGAAGATAAGGAGAGTCAAGAAAAGCTTCCTTGAGACTGTTGTTGAAGAAGCTCAGAAAAGATACAAGGAATAGACTCCAGAGGAGAAGCAGGCAAGGATCAGGAAAAACATAGATGGAGAGCAGAGGCTCAGATATGTTAGAAGGCAAAGCAAGAAGAGCAGAGAAGCAGGTGCTTCTTCTGGTGCAGGTGGCTCGAGCCAGAGGAGGAAAGCTCGCATTGAAGTGATGAACATTCTGCCTCTCAGGACAGAAGGGTCGTTTGACTCTACTGTGCCTGTGCCCCTGATTGAGAAATGGAAGGAGGCAAAGACTCTCTGGTTCATCCAACACTATATCCAGAGGCCAGCACCAGAGGATGATGAGCTAATCAACAAAACCTTTCACACCTGGATGCAAGCTTATGATGCAGAGTTGTACAAGCAATTGATGGACTCTACCATAGAGTTCAACCTGGAGGTGACTGCCCCTGAGTTCACTTATCTTAACACTCCCATGGCAGGAGACCAGGTTGATTGGGCTGAGCTGAAGAGATTGTACAAAACAAAGGAATTGGTGAACTTCACTCCAACATCTTCTGCAGAGTTGAAGGCCGTCCAAGATAGGTTCCTTGATTGGTTCCTTGTGCCCAAGGAAAACAGGAGATATGCATAGAATAGGACTCTAAACTTCAATGTAATTTGTAATCATATTATCCTTATTATCAATGAAAATTCATATCTTCTCTGTTCAAAAGACAACCTCTTGTTGTCTTAATTGTTTGCCTGATAAGATCTATTCTAAGGTCTTATCTTTTATTGTTTTTCTTGCTTAAGTCTTCTTTGTGATCAGTTCTGGTAATGTTTTAACTCCATCAAAAAGGGGTAAATTGTTAGGATAAAAGTTGTTTAGTTTTGATGAGTTAAAACAAACCAGAAATTGTAATAGGACCATCTGGACCTGTTAGCAAGATGATGATCTAGATTAGGACTTAGTCTAGAGGGAACTGCCAGACCAGAAGACTTCACCAGAAGAGTCACCAGAAGACCCCACCAGAGGACTCCACCAGAAGACTTCACCAGATGAGATCTGACCAGAGGCAGAGGACCTTCCCCAGACCAGACGAGTCTGGTAGAACAAAAGATGCTCAGTTTGATCCCCTGATTCTACTGAGTATTCTGGTTGTTGACCAGATGAGGACCAGAAGACACCGAGGTTGCCTGGTATCTGGTCTTGCCTTCTCTGGAGAGAATCAGTGTTAGGCAGAGGAAGCTATTGACCGTTGGTGATTTAAATCAAGTCAACAAGATCAGGATTGGAAAGTATTTGAAGATAATCAATCCAAGGATCCCACCAACCCAATCAATCAATTAGGGAATTGATTGATTGAGGCTTCCTTATATAGAGGCTCTGATTGGATTAGCCCTCCAACGGCTAGCCCTAATCCCCTCTATAAATACAAGAGTGCACCTCAAGAAAAAGTTCTAGAGAGACTATATACGCGCATAAGTCCATCCAAGCTTTTGAGGTTCATTCTAAGCACTCTTACTGTTCATAATATTTATCTACTCTTAAGGAGTTCTTGAAACCTCAACCTGTTCATCTATCAGATAAGGTTGTTGGCTGTTGATCTTTAGATTGAGGTTAAATCTAAAGAGGCTGTAAGAAGGAACTGGTACTTCCAAATTCCAGTGAGTAAGTGAGTTGGTTGTTAGTGAGACCCCTTGGATATAAGGGAGAGTGGAATCTTGTGTTCTTTATTGCTTTATTTTACTTATTGTCCTTTTGATTATTGTTCTCTTGTAAAAAGACTTTGAAAGACATTTAAGTTAAGCTTCCGTAATTAATCTAACTAGTGGGACCAACAAACTCTATCTTCAAAAGATAGGTGCACGACTCCCACTGCTTCGGCTGCCACTCTCGTAGCATCGCCCAAAGTGATGGTGATCTAATTCTTGCTAAGTCGCCGGGTTAGCTGGAACCCCTGAAGAGTGAAACATATATGATCAGTTGCCCCGATATCCACTACCCAAACGTGGGCAGCATACGCCGCAACATATGTTTCAACGACTAAAGCATGAGACTTACCTTTCTTTCCCGCCTTCTTAGGCTTAGAACAGGTAGACCTCCAATGTCCTCTTTCCCCGCAATTGAAGCACTTACTCTTACCGGATATCTTTACGACGTACGGCTTGAAAGCTCTTTCTTTGCCTCCATAAGTGAGTCTACTGGTTTGGTTCTGATCAACCACCTTCTTCTCAATCTTACCCTCCGTTGGCCTAGATTTCGAGAAAAAGCTCTTGATCACCAAAGCCTCGTCCTTACTCCCTAAGTATGACTCTACCGTTATCAGGGCTTTGAGCAGGGTATCCAAAGTGAACTTGTGTTCAGATAACACGTATTCCCAAAAGAACCCATCAAAACTACTCGATAGCTTTAGCAGTATGGAATCGATTTGACTTTCTTCACTTTGTCCGGCACCAAGAAACTCGAGTTTCTCAAACTCACGCCTAAACTTGAGAACATGATCCCTTACAGGTGTTCCCTTTACCATTTTCTTCGTGAGCTTCTCACAAATGGTGAACAGATTCGCCATGGGGTTCTGATGTTGAAACATCTCTTCAAGGTTATTCATGATATCAACAGCCGCTTCAATGCCTTCATGAATGCGCTTCAAATCTTTAGACATAAATGTCAAGATGATGTGCTTCATGTGCTCATTGGAATGCTTCCAATCATCGAATATCGCATTTTCCTCAATACTTGACTTATCATTAGGTTTCTTGGGTACGTCAACGCTAAATATCCAATAGTGTTCTTGCGCAGGAAGGACCATGTTTATATTACGTTTCCAATCAACATAGTTCTCACCAATAAGTTTATTATCTTTAAGTATACTATACAGTGGATTAATAGGTTGCGACATGATGAACTGGGAATAAAACATACATTCGTATCAATATCTAGAAAAATACGAAATTATCACATAATTCGATCACATCAATTATATTGAAACCTTAAAACAATATAATCATGCATCAGCCAACATCTCGAAACAATTTAAATGCGCCACGAGGGGTGGTCTATACATTTAAACACATTCAAGCGGATTACAAACTTAAAAGTTACAAATCCTTAATTCAAAATTAATAGTTGGCTCCCACTTTGACCACATAGAAACTGACAGGGACTCCGAGGGGAGTAAGTTAATATCAATTCCCTATGCCTAAGTAATAACCATAATTAAATACAAGATTATTATTTCGCTTTGAGCAAGCCACTCGTGGTGAGGGTCAATACCGCCACTAGTAATAATCCACAATCATCCTTTCGGAATTTATTCATGTGAAATCCGTTCTTTTGGCCGATCCGAGGGGGAAATGTATTCCAAAAGAACTTCACAAATAAATAAATTATGGAGGCCAAAATAATCCAATTTTAATATCCGGAATAAAATTGCGATTATTAAAACATACTTAGTAATTTTCGAAAGTAAGGTTTTTCTTGGACAATTAAATTCATGCAAACACATATTAATAAATAATAATAAAAATTGCACGAAATAAAACATCCATCAAAACAAAATTAAACACATTGGAGCACTCGAATCCAATTGTCACGGTTTAATTTCTTCACGTCTTGATGCAAAAAATCGTCCTTGTTGCTTTCCGACGTTCGTCTCGACGTGCTCCCACTCAAACAGCAACACTTCATAAAAAATAGCATCGTTTGGGGTTCGAGACGACGTTTAAAATAACACGGAAAAAAACACGAACCGAAAAAATTCCACGGCCCGAGATACAGCGCGCGTCGGCCCACGAAGTGGGCCCGCGCGCTTCCCGGCCCAAAAAGCGCCGAAATACTGCCCGAAGCGCAGCCCCGAGGCGCAGCCGAGGCGCAGCCGAGGCGCACCCGAGGCACTGCACGGAGGCACGCCGAGGCGCCGCCCGGAGCGCCCCGAGGCGCTGCAGCCTCGCGCCCGAGGCGCGCGCACGCGTGCGCGCGGCGCCGTGCACCCGTTGCGCACGGCGTGCGCCGTGCACCCCCATGCGCTGTTTTTTCGAAGTTCATCCTCGTTTTCTTCACCCCTTGCATGATTTTACGTCCATACACGCGCCACGCTTGTATGCGTCGTCCGGGTACGCCGTTTTTAATTCTTCGTTCTTCGTCACGATCCGGTTACAATTTATTTTTACAAAAAAAAAAAAACTAGATCTAGACTAGTCTATTACAATGATCGAATCAAAATAAAACCAACTAATCTACTCGTGGATTTTCTCACGAGAAAAACGAATTCGAACGAATCGAATTAAAAAACAATTAATTCACATGCATGAAATTAACAACATTAAAACCATGACAATTGGATACCTGCAAAAAAGATCTAACAATTCTACTAACCAATTTCAATTTAATGTTTAACAATTTAAATTCCAATTTAAAATTCAGAGCCCGAAACCGTGGCTCTGATACCAGTTGTTGGGAAAATAGGGGTGCCCGGGAACTTTTCGGGATGAATTTTAAATACGAATTTAAATACAATTATTACTAGCATGAATTAATCCTAATTAATTCAAATAATAATTCCAACAACTAATTTTCATCATGCATGTTGAATTAATTTCACATATTAACTAGGCGGAATAAACAAGTAAATATGCGATTAACGTACCTCTTGTAGAATTGGCCTTTGGATATACGGGACAATTATAATCTCGCTCTATCAAGCCAAAGCCTTCTCAAGTATTTCCCTTTTCACCTCACTTGATCACCGGTGGGAGATGTTTTCAAGTAATTTAATAAACTAAGGAAAAAGAAAAAATATCTATGCTTCTTGATTTTTCCAACACATGGAATTATGTACTTGGGGATGAAATAATCATCCCCTATTTATAATAAGGAGTGGCCGATTTTTTCATGTGTATATGGGCTTGGAGAAAATCTTTTCTTAGACTCTAAAAAATCTTGAATATATCTCATATATTCTTTTCTTCAAAAAAAAAAAAATATTCCACAAAAATCTCACTCTCCTATTTAAATAGTTATTTTCGAAAATTATAGGTATGAAATTCAAGATTTGGATCTTCTTGAATATATGAGATATTCTTGTATTCCTAGAATACATATCTTCTATAATATCTTTTCAAGAAAATCAACAAAATCTAATTTTTCCTAATATCACTATTTTCGAAAATTTAAAGAAAAAATCAGCAATATAATTTTCTTTTTATTTTAATCACCTTATCATTATTGGGCTACTTAATGGGCTACTTGAGGGGCCTTAAGGAGAATTAAGATTGGACCTCCTAATGGACTTCTGAATTTCAATATTGAGCCCCAATATAATTCAATCAATTAATATTAATTATTACCACTAATAAATTAAAATTGCACTATCCATCTTAATCCATATTACGATAATATGGGCTCCCGGTTATTATTTTCCGCGTTTAAGATTATCAAGTCCATTAATTAATTGAGCTTCTGAATAGCTCTAAATTAATTAATATATTTCACCTTGGAGTAAAGACAGCTCAACATTATTATTCGTACCGAAGAAACTAATTCTTCACTTGCAAGATTTGGTACAATAAAACTTCTGAGCCCACCAAGGGGACTAATCACACGAGCCGTACTCGCACGCGTTTCTCCGTATTAAATCTTAGCAACCGTCGTATGATTAATATTACTGCCCAAGACACAAAGTTCGAAGTCACAATGATTCTCACCCAACATGAATCAAAGCAGTAACCATTAAGCACACACGGTCCTATTTAAGTGACGGAGATTAAGAAATCAACAACCACTGAGGTCTAATTCTTCACCTTTCAGAACAGAAGAATTTATCCTCGCTGTAGGACCTCTTCAACACATACTAAATGTGCTAGTGCAATCTCTTAGTCAAGACAGACCAATCTGAGCCTTACACATCGACCTTTCATGGCGGATTGTTCAATTGCACCTAGGTCGTGAAATGTACGTTTAGTTACAAGGAAACCGTTAATGTTATCTTCCGTGATCGGGTATCACCACATTAACTACAATGTAACATGTACTATATATTGAACGGTTTGCAATAAATATTCAACATTCAATCATATCTAAAGCAAATGTGATAAAAGAATTATTCTCATAAAACGAGTGTTTGATACACGAGTTATACAAAGTAAAAGCATACTTTCACGTATAACTCCAACAGGATATTCAAATCTGAACCACTATAAATCTGGTCCATTTACTGCTTTCCTTAATTATTGTCTTGTGTATTTTTGTGCTCTTATAAAAGAATTTTGCTAAAGACATAACCTTTAAAGCTTCCGCAATTTATCTACTTAGTGGGACCAACAAGGGTTGTGATCAGAACTCTTCTGATTCAGAAAGGAGTAATGATCTCCCCTGCTGGCCCCTCCTACACCTTTGGGCCTCACTTCTCATTCCCTCCAGAGCTTTATTCAGAGGAGGAAGATTTTGATGTCACGCCTGCGATGATGAAAAACATGAAGCTCTTCTTCACTGAGCAGATTTATCAAGTTGGCGATTTTGCAAGGCCATGCAATATTTTGGCCCTGATATGATTAAGCACCAGATCAAGGAAGAAAGGAAGAAGTTTCTCAAGCAGATCAAGTCAACTTTTGCCTATGCTAAAGCTACCTTCAAGGCAAATGGGCTATTCTTGAAGATGGACGTGATTAAGAGCCAGAATGAGCTCCAGGAGTATGTGATGGAGCAGATGAGATATGTCTCAGTCCTCAAGACCTCTCTGGCTACTCAGATGATTGATCTGGCCAAGATGAAGGATGACTTTCGCCAGATGCAGGACAAGCAAGAGATTCTGGTTGCTAAAGTTAAGGCTTATGTTGCAGAAGCCAAGAAGCTGAGAGAGATGCACTCTTCCAACCCTGAGCTGATCAGGCAGGTTGTTGAGCCCCTTCTTGATGAAGTCAAAAAGATGGAAAAATGTGCCAGAACTGAATTAGCCAAGAGCACAAATGAAACCCTCTTTGTGCATTCTGGCAGTTTGGATCTTTTGGAAAGCACTATGGCACAGGCAGAGCTGAACCAGAAGAAGAATGATGAGCTGAAGTCCTTAGCCAAAGCAAAGCAGCTGACTGCAGAAGAGGAATCTCCTGAGTCAGATCAAGAGCCAGCTATTGTTACTGGCCCTGCCAAGAGGAAGATCAGAAAGGTCAAGAAAACCTTTCTTGAGTAAGTTGTAGAAGAGGCAGAGAAGAGGTACAAGGAGGAGTCAGAGGAAGAGAAGAGAGCTCAGATCACCAGGAACGTAAATGAAGAGCAGAGACTGAGATATGTGAGGAGGCAGAACAAGAAGGCAAAGGAAGCTGGTGGTAGCAGCCGTGGCAGCTCAAGGAAGAAGAAAGGCCAGATTGAGATTATGGAGCAATTGCCACTCAGGACAGAAGGGTCTTTTGACTCTACTGTGCCTGTTCCTCTGATCAACCAGTGGAAGGAAGCCAAGAACTTGTGGTTTATTCAACATTACATCCACAAGCCCCCACCAGAGGACGAGGCTCTTATCAACAGAACCTTTCATGCCTGGATGAAGGCCTATGACAAGAATCTCTATGAGCAGCTGATGCAGTCCACTATTCAATTCAACATTGAAGTAACTGCTCCAGAGTTTCACTATCTCAACACTCCTCTGGTTGGCGACCAGATTGATTGGACAGAGCTGAAGAAGTTGTTCAAGACCAAGGTGATGGAGAACTTCGACCCTCCTAGCCAGGCAGAGCTCAAAGTGATTCAAGATAGGTTCCTGGACTGGTTCCTGGTTTCTAAAGAAGGGAGGAGATATTGCTAGATGTTAGGATATTTCATGTAATCTGTAAACATCTCTTATCATGTTTAATGAAATATTCTATCTTTGTTTGTTTGAAAGACAACTTCTTGTTGTCTAATTGTTTGCCAGATAAGATCTATTCTAAGATCTTGTCCTTATTGTTTTCTTGCTTATCTGTTTAAATTCAGTTCTGGTTGTGTTTTAACTTCATCAAAAAAAGGGGAGATTGTTAGGATAAAAACTGTTAGTTTTGATGAGTTAGAAACAAACCAGAAGTTATAATAGCACCACCTGGACCTGTTAGCCATATGAGGATCTAGATTAGGACTTAGTCTAGGGGGAACTATCAGACCAGAAGACTTCACCAGAAGAGTCCCCAGAAGACTTCACCAGAAGAGTCCCCAGAAGACTTCATCAGAGGACTCCGCCAGAAGACTTCATCAGAGGACTCCGCCAGAAGACTTCATCAGAGAAGATCAGATCAGAGGCAAAAGACCTTCCCCAAAACCAGACGAGTCCAGGAGACCAGACGAGTCTGGTGAAATAAAAGTACCTTAGAATCATCTTCTGAATCTAAGGGAACAACTATTTCACAGCTGACTCTGGACCAGAGGACCTCTCGGTTATCTGGTACCTGGTCCACCTACTCTGGAAGAATCAGAGTTTGACCAAGGAAGTTTTATACCATTGGTGTATTTAATGCTGATTGAAGATCGGATTGGAAAGTCAAAGAAGAATCAATCCAAAGGATCTCACCAACCCAATCAATTAATTAGGGAATTGATTGATTGAAGACTTCCATTTATAGGGATCTGATTGGATTAGCTTTCCAACGGCTATATCCCTAATCCTCCCTATAAATATAAGAGTGTTGGAATGAAGAAAGCTCTAGTTACGCGCACGAAGAAAAACTCTCAAGCTTTACTTTATACTCAAGCAATTAAGCAGTCTTAGGCTCTTAATACTAATATACTCTTTAAGGAGTTTTGTAGTTGGAATTTACATACTCAACCTGTTCATCTCTAAAGATAAGGTTGTGGTATTGAGGAGCTTTAGATCGAAGTAAGATCTAAAGATTGTAACAAGGAGCTGGTACTTGTGAAATTCCAGTAGTCCGTAAGTTGGTTGGTTGGTAGTAAGGTCCCTTGGTTAAGGGAGAGTGGACGTAGGATTTTAACATCCGAACCACTATATATCGTGTGTTATTTAATACTTTCTTTACTTTCTAGATCTATTATTTGAAGTCTCTTAAAATGTTTTTACTTTGTTAAACTTCCGCATCGCACTAATCTGACTAGTGGGACCCACAAGGCTGATCTTCACAAGTCAGCTGCATCTACATAGTCTGCATGAACTACCCCTATCTTCATTCTTCCTTGAACTCTAAGCTCTTTCCTAGTTACCACCTAGATCACCATAGAGTGTCTCTAGGTCTTCATCATCTTTCTCAGCAACAGAATCACCAACTGGAGTAGCAACATCTTTTTCTACAGGAATTTCTTCAATTCTTATACCACTGGTACTAGCACCACCACTTGCATTAACTTCAACTCCCCCTAAGTTCAAACCTTCACCATCAGCAGCAACTACATCAGGTCCTACTCCCCCTATTGGAGTAGAAAACAACAACTTCCAGAAAGCCTTCTGGTTTTTCATATCCTCAATGAGTGATTGCATATTTGTGATGGTTGTCTGGAAGGTCTCAATTTGTTCAGTAATATAATTGGGATTAAGAGAAACTGAAGTGATTGTAGCATTATGAGGAATGTTGGCAGAAGTATTGCCAACATTCTCAGCGACATTAGTGGTTTCTTGAGTTTCCTGCCCTTGATGGTCTTCAGCTGGATCATAATAAGGTAAATCAATGACTCTTGGCCCTGTGTGTAGCACACTGGAGATCCCAAAACTAGCTGTGTACCCACTGATAGTTTCTTCTCTTGGATTCCTCTCAAAACTTTTGTTCTCAAGCATCTTGTATATGAGACTTGGATAAGGCAGCAATCCTTTCCCAGTAATATCACCAGTGTAAGACAACACATTATTAAAGATTGTTTGCCCTAGATTGAACCTTTTCAAGTGTCCAATCTTGTACATCAAGATGACTTGTTCTTTGGTTAGAACAGTAGTGTTGGAAGATGGCAACCAGTTGTACACACATAGTTTATGAAGAACATAATACAGACTGGTCAACTTAGAACTACTCAATCTATTTTCCCAAACCATAATCTGCCCACCAATTATGACTTTAATAACCTCATTCATGTCATCAACATGTTCTTCAATATAGTCCTAGTTCTCAGAAATAAATTGATTGACTTGGGTGTAAACCTGACCTTAACTCCTCTAAACCAAACAGTACCATAGTGCTTAGAATTTGTTTTACCCAAACTTTCTCTCAGATTCACATAAAATTCATAAACCCATTCCACAATATATGGTGTAGCAAATTCAAGAGCATGCAACAGTGATCTTTCCCTAAAATATTCAACCAGATTCTGCTCTCTAAAGTCAGTCATTTTGACTACTTTTTCTCCCACAAGTATTCTAGTGCGAATTTTTCTATACTTATCACTCTTAATATCATTATATTCTTCTTCACTGGAAGTGTGATCAGATAGTACTCATCAAATTAATGATTGTTACGAACTACAAAAAAATTAAATAATTTTAATCATCATTCTCTTCATCTTCGTCTTCATCTTCATCTTTTTCCCCTTCTTCCTCTTCCTCTTCTTCATCTTCTTCATCTTTTTCCTCTTCTTCTTCCTATTGCTCTTCTTCTTCCTCTTCTTCCTCCTCTTCTTCTTTCTCTTTTTCTTCTTCTTCCTCTTCCTCTTCTTCCTCCTCCTCCTCCACATCCTCCTCCTCCTTCTCCTTCTTCCTCTTCTTCTTCCCCTTCTTCTTCATCTTCTTCCTCCTCTTCTTCTTATTCGTCTCCCTCGTCGCTCCCAATCATAATCATTTCTGGATTTGCTGCTACCAAGTCCACTACGAGATTGATACATTCTTCAAGGACCACTGTTTGAGCTTCTTGGACCTCAGTTTGAAATGTGTTTTCAGGTTGTGCAGTATCTTCCTTGGATGAATTAGAAAGTTCCACCAAAGACCGAGCCTTGACTTTGCAAATTGTCCTTAAGTGTGGTCTACCTGACTTCGGGTATTTGCAATAATATACCTGAGACGCTTGAGTTGCAAAGACGTAGGGTTCGTATGCGGCAGCGTACTTCCTGTTGACATGAATATCAACAATCTTGTAGTTTGGGTCGACTTTTTTTCCTGCAGACCCTGGATTAAACTACTCACACAAGAACAAAACCATTTTCCTCGATGGCCACCCCGGATATTCTATTTCAATCACTTCCTGCAACACTCCGTAGTAATCAGTGGGTGCTTCGTTACCACTCCCACTTGAAACACAAATACCACTGTTTGTTGTTCTTTTCGTTGAAGCATACAGATCTGTATGGAATTTATATCCATTAACATAATACCCTTTGTATGATGTCAATTGTCGTAGTTGCTTTTTCCTGAGAGCATCCAGATGTGGGTTGTGAAGTTTGTTATTTGGACCCTATAAATATATAATGCATTATATAACATGATCAGTTGTATTTAAATAATAATCATATATATAATTAATTTAACTCACGTAGGATTGGAACTAATATAGGAATTGTTTGGAAACCAACTCTTCGACTTCTGCATCCGTGATGTCTGTTACTTCTTGAAGAGTGTGGTCACAAAACATCCTTACATGAAAAAAAATCACAAGTATACAAAGTATTGAGTATAACAACACATATCTAAAAATGAAGTACTTACTGGATGTATGGTTGTACTTCAGGAGTATTCATTAAAACGTATGATCGTATCGTCTCCTCTTCCGAGTTGCTCTTAAACCACCGTTTGACTCCCTTACCCAGTGGTCGACCTGCGTGCAAGAATACGGATAACATACCTTCAAACTCACGAAGGGGATGTTCTACTCCACAACCATTGTAGTTGCGAGGCTCATTTCTGATCTTGGTTTGAACTTGGTCGTCGAAGTAATAGGAAAAAAATGTTCCAACCTCTTCGGTAAGTTGTGCATTCACAATGGATGCTTCAATGTGAGCCAATTTCCAATATTCTGTTTCAAATTGTGTAGATACCTAAATATAAAAGCATTCAATTAAAGTTAAATGTACGGTTTCAAGATAAATAACAAAATATTAGATATTTAGATATAAAATATGTTTACCTCTCAAAGGGATACATCAATTTGTACTGCACTGGACCATCAATTAAGGCTTCATACGCTAAGTGAACTGGTAAGTGCTCCATTGAGTCAAAGAAGCTGGGTGGAAAAATCCGCTCTAGTTTGCACAGTATAACAGAGATGTCCCTATCCAAACGCTGCATGTCTTCGACAGTAATCATTGAAGCTGTGATGACACTCCATACAGCCTTCGAAAGTGAATATCAAAAGGCAATCGGTAACAACTGCTGCATGATCACATGACAGTCATGACTCTTCATTGAATTCACCTTTCCTGTATCTGGCTCAAACAACCGACCCAAATTTAAAACGTAATTATCTGGAAAGCTCAACTCTGTCACCCACTTAAATAATATCTTTTTCTCTGCTTTGGTGATTGTGTAACTGACTTGTGGATACTTATTTGTCCGTGGATCCTTAGACAGGCCAGAACGAGAACAGAATAGACACAACTCTTCTCTGGATTTCAAAGTGTCTTTGGTCTTGCCTTCTGTATTCAAGATCGTGTGAAACAAGTTATCAAACACATTCTTCTCTATATGCATCACGTCCATGTTGTGTCGAATCAACAATTTGCTCCGGTAAGGCAAGTCCCAAAAGATACTTTTTTTTCCATCCACCCTTGATACGTTTGTTGTGCTCCATTGCACCCTCCTCGGTGGTCTTTATCAAATCAGTGACTGTAACCTCATATAACAACAACTCACTTGAAATAATTTATATATGGTTAGCCATATTTATATGAGACAGATAGATAACATAAGTATAGAGGCACACCTTTTCGAATCCATGGTTTTGGTCGACCTACTGCATGTTTACCCTTAAGGAAGTTTATTTTGTCCTTTCGGGAGGGATGATCAGCAGGTAGAAACTTCTGATGGTTATCGAACCATGACACCTTTTTACTTATCGGAAGATAGAACGCATCAGATCCATCCATACAGTACGGGCATGCTTGTTTTCCAGCAGTTGACCAACCAGACAACATAGAAAATGCTGGAAAGTTGCTAATGGTCCACAAAACAGTAGCACGCATCGTGAAGTTCTTCTTCTGATGCACATCGTACGTCTCCACTCCCGTATGCCACAGAGATAAGAGCTGTTTAATCAATGGCTGAAGATAGACATCCAACTTATGCTTAAGGGTTCTGTGGACCAGGCACCAAGATAGTAAAAAAGATATGTTGTGGCTTCATGCACAACAAAGACGGTAAATTGTACGGAGTCAACGGCACAGGCCACAACGAATACTTCTTTCTGTGCATTTTGAATAGAGCAAAGCCGTCGGTGCACAAACCCAGCCTCACATTTCTCTTCTCTCTTGCAAAATATGGAAACTCTCTGTCAAAATGTCTCCATACCTCCGAGTCTGTTGGATGCCACATCTCTCCAGATTCTGGATCAGAACACTCATCAGCGTGCCATGTCATGTCTTTAGCAGTGGCACTAGACTGATACAATCTCTCCAAATGAGGAGTGATAGCAAGGTAATACATCGACTTAAATGCCTTCAGTTTTTTATTCTTCTTGTCCTTCTTACGACCAAATGGTTTGTACCTGGGGTGGCCGTACATCCTGCACTGATCAATACTCTCATCCTGGTCCCAAAATAACATGCAACCGTTTGTACAACAATCAATCTTCTCAAATGGTAGACCCATCTCCTTCAACAACCTTTTGCTTTGATAGAAATTTTCAGGTGCAGTGTTCTCTTTAGGTAGGGTCTTTTTGAACAATTTTGTAAATTGATTGAAGACTTTTTGACTGACTTTGCCTTCGGATTTGATGGACAACATTTGCGCATTGAATGAAAACTGCATCTCGGTATCACAGTCAGGAAACAACTTTTGATCAACAGTTGTTAGCATCTAAAAAAATTTCTTTGACCGATGATTTGGTTCCTCCTCCATAGCTGTGTGACCACCCAACACAGATTCATTAACCATCATGTGGTACCTATAGGCTTCATCCACCTCCTCCAAAGGTGGTCCGAACTGAGTAAATGGAACATGGGCCTCCTCCATGGGTGGTTCCTCCTGAGTATATGGATCATGAATTGAAACACCAAACTCAAATTGTTCACCAATATTCCACTGAGTATAAAAGTTTTCAAATGTGTCGATATTAATATTTCAACGCTCTTCACCGTGACTGGTCCAATTGTAGTAGCGGGAAACAAAACCAACCCTAAAATCATGAGCTTTAACCTCATCAATGCTCAAGTATTGCATATTCCTACATTTTCTTCCATTACACGGGCATCTAAGCCGATTGAAATGATCAAGACAGTGTGGATGACTATATGCAAACTCAATAAATTCTTCAATTTTACGGTAAAATTGAAGATTCATGCCCCCTCCTATCATACGAGGCATTGAGTACATCCAACCACAATTTGGAAATTCCATCTATTTCAAATTAATAGTATATAACAAGTTAATTATTAAAAAAAATAGCAGAATTTCAACTGTAAACAAATATATATCCATCAAACATAATAAACTAACCAAATACAACATATTAATTAATTCCAAAAATTTGGGTAGAGTTTTGACTATACATAGACATATCCATATTTATTTTTCACATAAATCCAACATAAAAATCATATATACTAAATCACTACTATACATTTAAGCATGCATACTAAAAATTTACCAAAAACGAAAATATATACAACAAAAGAATTAAACGGTAAAAGTGTAAAAACATACGGTGAAGTTGAAGCAACGAGCATAATGTGATATAGAACCAGTCGATTGCTACCACCACTTCAAACACAACATCGTCGTAGATTAAACGGACGAAAAACGAGTACGAAAGAGTTTTTTCGTAGAAAAATATGAAAGAAAAAGAGCAGAATCTGTTCTGTTATAGAAGTTTAGCGACCGCCTAGACGGTATTAGCGACCGTCTCTGGCGGTCGCTAAACAACGGACCGTAACCGGGTCATTATTGCCCACCTGCCCACATCGGTTGCTAATCTAAAAAATACAACATCGTCGTACATCAACGGTTAAGCGATCGCTAATATCGGTCTCAGATTAGCGACCGATTTACCTGACGGTCGCTTATCTTAAAAAATTTGATCATTTCAGTTCGTCGGTCGTAAATCGGTCGCTAATCACACTATTTAGCGACCAACTTCGAGGCGGTCGCAAAATTTAGTCGCTAAAACGCATCTTTTTTGTAGTGTATGGTATATATGCAGAATACCGAACATTAATATTGAGAAATGGAATATAATTGTATTTAAGGATAATCTCTAAATTGTAATTAGAGTGAACCCTTATTTTCTTGATAGGTAGTGGAAAAGATGGATAATGGAAGTGTAAGTTAATTTTATTATTTGGTTATTAATTTATGGGAGATGGGATGTTGAAAGGTTGAACGTTTTTCATTGCTTAATAAATCGATAGGATTTATTTGATTTAAAGTTACAGATTTAGTAATAAGATTATACACTGCAAACAAAAGTTACTACATATAGTAAAAGATTTTGTTATTATATAAATACATATTATTTATGAAATAACTCACATACTTTTATCATTAAAAAAATAAACTCAATATATTAGATACACCCACATACTCTTTTGCAATCGAGCAATCAAATCTTCTGCAAAAAGATACGAGAGCTTGGTTCAGAGTGTCAGTACTGGAGTTGTGTTGAGAAGTATTTTTAGCTTAGAAGTTCGATGAGAACTGTATTATTGTTATTCTGTATTTTTTGAAAAAAAATCTCGTCAGTGCTTTTATCGATACTGGTTTGTCAAAATATAGTTAGGATTTTGGAAAGAAATTGTCGAAACATACTCAACATTTTCGGAAAAAAATTACCGAAACATTTTTTTAAAAAAGTTTGCCGAAATAAGTGTGATATTTCGACAAATTTTTTCCGAAACCTTAACTCCATTTCAGCAAATTATTGTCGATAATATCATTGTCAAGAAAAAAATTCAAAATCTCAAAATCCTAAGTACAATTCGACAAAATCAAAGGAAAACATACAAGCCCATACAGGACCGATCCTAGAAATTATAGGGCCTAAGTCGGTTTTAAAATTAGGAACATGATCAAAATAAAAAATGTTAGGATTTGTGGCGCAAATTGTATTGTGAGGTTATTTCAATATTAATATAGTTAAATAAAATTTGTTGACTAATAATGAATTAAGGATTTTTGGATTTGTAAACATTTGTTTGTGTGTATAGCAATTTTGCAACTTAAAAAATGATTTAACCGCTAAGGTTTTCGGAAAAAGAAACAGAAATTAAGCCACAGTCAAGTCTCGAACCTAGGCCACATCGTAATAAAGTCATCATCCTTTAACTAGTCAATCAATACAATACACTATAGACAATTTGATGAAATAATATATATATATGTGTGTGCGCGCGCCCCTTTAAAATGACAAAATTTCGGGCCTTTCAAAGGAGAGCAGCCCTGAGCCCATATAAGCATCATCATTTATTGAACATTATCACTTAAGAATTCTAGCTAGTTTCAATTATCAACCATTATCCTAAACCCTACTACAAATTATCACATTAATTGACGTCAATTTTTATTCGATCCATATCAGTGTCTTCTCGTCATTGGTGTATCATCGTCTCTGGTGGGTCATGGTCTCCGGTGGGTCGTTGCCTCATGGCGCGCATGATGGAAGTAAAGGGTTTTGAGAGGGTAGGTATATTCAATTTTTATCTGAATGAGAGAATTGGAGTATGAGGAAAATAATAGGGTAATTGAGGTAGATTAGGAGGGGTGTATTTAATAAGTTCTAAAAGTAGGGTGAATAAATTAGTGAATGGGGGTATCTGATAAGTTTGGAGGGATATATAGCCCTACCTTTAATTGTCGTTAGCTATATTTGTTTTTAATTATCTCTACTTACCTTTCTAAACAATGATGAAATTATGTATCATATTTAATTGTAAATTATCTCCTAATCCATGCACTTTTTAATCGCGCCATGTCAACTCTATTCTACACACATAGACATGGGGCAGTTTTATACATGAAACACGATACGTTTGCTTGTCTTTTGACTCATTTTTCCAAAATACTACAAAACACTTGCAAAGATATCACATTTCGTGTATAAAATTGTTTTTACCAGACAATCTCTTATGTATATTTATTTTAAGGACGTGGATGTCGGATGAAATAAAACTAATTCGATCATCTCTATAGTAAATCGAAAGATGAGCTTTCAGTTGAAATTTTCTGGAAGAAATATGTGAAGAAATCAAAATTTGATTTGAATGGAATAATTAAGATATCGACTTTCTGTGGAAATTAGTTTCTTCTCATAAATCGTTAACGTGACAAATTGACAAGATGTTTGAAGTAACTAATATTTTTTTCTTCTAAAATGTGCAAAGACATCGTTGGTGCAATGAAGATCTAAATAACATGTAAGCCAAGAATAACAAAAAATGTGTGTATAACACCATTAATGTTGCATCAAAAGACCTCAAAGGCGCTTATAAATTATAATAAAATTTCTTTAGGGCTATTTACATATTGATTTATAAATGAAACTCTGGCTAATTATAAATTGATTGAGAATATTTACACAAACACAGAAATAATATTTGCACGCGCGAGAGCATAAGAATATGTGTTTATATAAATGTATATATCTAACAAATTTATAATTAGAACCCCTTTAAACCATTTTGTAATTTTCCCATCTCTTTAAATTTAATAAGCTGAAATTAATATTTTGCTCCAATCCCAATTTAACATATGTCATTATTTAAAAGTCACTAATTTTTATAAAAGAAAAATAATATTTTTGGAGAATCTTTATATAAATCACTGGTCAATATCATAATTAACTTAAACATAAATTCATCTTAAATTAAAAATACAACTAGGATTAATCTATGACATTTAATTTTTATGAAATTGAGAGATGATTAACTAATGGGAGAAATTTGCTAGTCTTTTGGATGCAATTTCTAGGTTGTTTTATTAATAGTTGATAGGTAGAGATACTAGTTTGTGCTGGATATTTCTTTGATTGATTAATCGAGAGGCGGATAATTAGTTATCAGTACCCATAATTTGAGGCCAAATATTGTCCTTGGATCACCTCTTTATGTTGTTTTAGCCCAGTGAATGATACAAAAATCGAGGATCTTTGTCCGAGCGTGAACCTATTGGCTCTGATATCATGAACGAATTTCGCCTCATCTAAAAATTCGAACTTATAGTGAGTTGTAAAATTAATTCATTTAATTATTTCCCTAACAATTATATAATAATTAGAATATTGGTATATGAAAGTTGGAATTATGTAAACTTATTGTGTATTATTTTTTGTCGATTGTCGTATAATTTTTATTAATTTGTAGTTCACATATATATATATATATATATATATATATATATAAGAACGAAAATTTCGCGGAATTTCGCCGATATTTCGCCGAAATTTCGATTTTTGGGAAGTCTCGATATGGATATCCACCGGAACGAGATTTTTTCCAAAATATCGGTAAAATATCGGGAAATATCGATATCGATGTCGATATCGATGAGCTGTAGTTCAAAATTTACCAAATATCCGGAAATTTCGAGGAAATATCGGTAAAAATCGGGAAAATATCAGTAAAAAATCGAATTTTTTTAATCTCTTCTTCGTTTATTGTCCATGAATATTATTTTAGATTTTGAGAAGATTTAGCTACTAAACCAAAATTTATTCAAAAAATCTTGCAAGAAAAATATTTCTTTATGCTGAGTTGTATTATTTATATTGTATTAAATTATTATGAACAATTATTGTATCATTTTAAGCTGCTTAAATATTTTGTTATTGATATATTTGCGATATAAATAATTCATTTTTTTTAGTTTAAGTTAAACTTATGTATATTAAAGTTAGTTACAATATACTCTAAACTTTCATGTTAAATTTCCATCATTTTAATAAAATTTCCGTCAATTTTCTATTTTTTACCGATATCGATATTCGATATCGATGTTTCCATCGATATATCCATAAATTTAAAGTACCGATATTTCCACCGATACCGATATTTTCATCCTTGTATATATATATTTATCGATGGTTATACGTTGAATATATATATATACTAAAATATAATTTAAGGTGTATTTAAATTTTTATCAAATGACTTTTTAATCATAAAAAGCTCACAGTGCTAGGCGATCCATATCGGCACGACTAGTGATTTCTAATTTCGGCTACCTTTTAATTTTTATTTCTTTTAAGTAAAATTAACACTTCCTTAAAATTCAATATTATGTAAATAGAATTATGCTAACATGATATGCTTTTATACTTAAAACTCTTCTTTTTTAATCAATACTTCTATGAATCCCATCGTACACTTATGTGTATAAGGAAAATATGGAACATTGTCCCCTTGCAATTTTAGTAAAAAAATATGATTTTCAAAGATAATTTTATAAAATTCAACCAAGACTTTTCCATGGATAAAATACGACGCTGCCTGATGTTGAATAATTCTGTGTGCAGTTGGATTGCAACCTCAAGGGCGAAACTTGCTATAAAATACCACCCAAAATAATTTAATGTACAATTTATTGAAAATTTACAGTCATACAAACATAGATGACAGTCCATGGCCGTTAAACCAAATTAACACAATCTTTTAATATATGTCGTAGTTAGTGTAAACAATATAATAATATCATTAAGAAATTTATGACAAGATATTCTAGTATTAATTACACGAATACATATACATATCTATAATATATATATATATATATATATATATATATATATATATATATATATAATTATAATACTATTAAAAGTGGCTTACCACCATAAATCATTTCTGGACCATTTTACCCTTGTCTTTCTTTCTCCTGGCCATTCTCCCCCCACGGGCATTTTTCACCATGCTCCTAATTTTTCTATTTCATCCTTTAGTATCCTTCTGGGTTCTAGTCATTTCCGTTCACCTCTATTTGATCACCTCCATTTGCTTATTCTCACTCTCTTATTCCTCCCCTATCTCATCACTTTTGGATTCGTGTGTGTGTGTCCTGGAGAGATTTCATTGTTGACGTCTAGATTATTCATGGTGCGACGTCTAGGGTTATTCACGGTTCGACACATCCGATTCTGGAGCGCTCCTTGATCGACCCTTTAAAATTATTCTCCAGACGGCGTCGCTGATGCCATTCTCGTGATCCCGACTCTCTTCACGTTATCGTCGTTCTCGTACACGTATGAAGTTGTATTCTTCGGCCTCTCGTATTAGTTTATTATACAAGACCACCTCGAAAGTGTTTGATGAAATGCCCACTTCTAGGGGCAGTAAAGATGTCAATCAGACTTTCTGAGAATAGGAGTCCACTTCTGCACCAGTGTACTAATTCATCATCTCCATAGTGTCAATTAATTTTTCATGGTGTAAAAGTGAAGTTATTAATTTACTCGAGCACTATGGAAACAAGAAGAGCCAACCAGATGCATGGATTATTCCGGTAAATCTCTATTTCATTCGTTTTGTTGTTGGTCCTTTCTCAGTCTTACTTTTGTCTGCAGTTTTATGTCGGATAAGTTATTCTGTTGATTCTTACATATTATTATAATATAATTGAATTGCGAAGGCTAGATTTTGTGTTCAACGTTGCTGAAATAAATAGAGTTCAAAGTGTAAATTGATATTGATTCTTTTTCTTACATTATAAGAAGTGGATGCAGACTATTCTTTAATTAAGATCTTTTGTATGGCTATGAGGGAACTAAATAAATATTTTATAAAAAAAATGGAAGATGGGATAGAGTTTTCAGATTATAAGTTGGTAATTCCCCTAATTTCTTTCCTGGTCATTGATATGGCTTCAGGATACTAAGATATGCATGTTTGCTTCTTAATCTGAATATCAGAACCCAGATGAAATCTCAAATTGAATAATTTGATATTGATTTTCAGAAAGTGTATTACTGTATAGAAATTGTGGTATCACTAGATATATCAAATTAATATATTGTTATCACTGATAATTTATGCAGATGAGTAAAGACTTGCTCTTTTGTTTTATAGATTTGTTTAAAATTTGTCTGTTGGCAATACCAGAGGCTAAAGTGCATTTTTCAAATTTTTATTTTATTTTTCGTATTAATGCTATTTGGTTAGTTATTTTCATATTGGAAGTTAGATGTTCAAACATTGTTGAATTGGGTGAACCCGGAACTAAGATCAGAGAAGGACCTCGGTCGCAAACAAAATAATATTTTTGGCGACTGAGATTAACCTTTGAAAAAACATGTGATAGTCTTTATTATGAAAATGTTTGAAACCCTTTTCATTGATTGTATTAGAGATTTAAGTTTTGGTCTTTTTGCAGAGTTCTTACTGCTCTTGGTTTTAAGGCTTCCCCTTGCAGGTTTCCAGATTAAGAGGCCTATTACTCTCATCTTAGAAGAAGTAACAAACCCATGGCGGTTTCCAGCTCAATGGCTACATATACTTTCACCTCTTTTTGTTCCCGTACTTTATTTTTCCTATTCTTGAAATGTTGTATATTTGTGAAGGATGTGGAGTAGACATTTACTTGAGGTGTGAGAATTATTTTTAAATGATTAACAATTGATCTTATACCATAAGCTATCAAATTCAGGTTACAATTCTTGAATTTTACCTTGACCGGCTCTTTTTCTTCTATGAGGAGTAGGTGGCGGAATTGGGAGGGAGGGGCAAGTGATCTGTGAGAGAAGTCGGAATTGATTAGGGCATCTGAGATATTGGGAAAAATTAATCAATCAAAGCTTCGAAAAATCTGGTAAGCAAATAATATCCCCTAATTCCTCTTTTACTTGTAATATTATTGCTAATGAATAACCCTTGACTTCGTTTATTCTTTTCATCTTCCAGTAGTTATTGCTCAGGTATTTTTTAGATGATTTTATTTAATGTTGTGGATCTCATGCGTTTTCTAAGGATAAAGCTAATTGCAATTTTATGCTATTACAAAATGTATTAAAATTTTACTAAATGTATACTCATGTCTCCGTTTTGGGTCATGCCGGACATTAAGTAGTCAGATTTTTTTCCCTAGAAAACCTTTACATAAAATTATAGCTGCCATATCCATCATGTTTTTTTTTTAAGCTTCAGCCATCTTACAAATGAGAGAAGGGTTGGAGAAATATCCGATTTTCTAACCTCTTTAACAGAGGAAGCCAATTACCAACTCTCCTAGCATGAGTTGGCCATGTCTTTATTTGCTACTCCAATAATGTTATTCACTAAGTTGTCGATTGCTTTTGAGCTGAAAATAATGACTATCTGAGAATATCTCATTTGAGACTTGAATGCTATTTTGCAGAGTTGGATGTTTTAATCAACTTATCAATTGCAAGTGATTATTACGAAGGAAAAAGTTGCTATCCAGTTATATCTACATTAAATCCCGATGAAGAGCCATTCCTTAGTGCTAAAAGTTTAGGGCATCCTGTTATAAGTAGTGATACCCTTGGAGAGGGGCACCTTTGTCACTAATGATGTAACACTGGGTGGTTCTGGTCAATCCAGTTTTATACTCCTTACTGGTCCTAATATGGGTGGGAAGTCTACTCTTCTATGCCAAGTTTGCTTGGTTGTGATCATGGCCCAAGTTAGTCGTCAGATTTCTTTTTTCAAGTAGCGCTAAAGAGTCATTTTATTTTCTATATTAACATCTTCGCTTTAATATTTCACAGATGGGAGCAGATGTACCCGCAGAGAGTTTCACTTTGTCTCCTATTGACCGGATATTTGTTCGAATGGGTGCTAAAGATCAGATTATGGCTGGTCAAAGCACATTTCTTACAGAGCTTTTGGAAACTGCATCTATGCTGGTAATATAATCTTGAGCCTCAATTAAAATTAACTACTGCAGGTCATTAATTGTCTTAAATCATGAGCATTGCTTCACCAAATGTCATTTTATAATGAATAAGATAATGGTATGCTTTTATAGTCCTAAGTAGAATGCCCTTATTCTGCAGTAACTATCTGAAAAATCTCAAATTAAAGGACAACTTATCATTGAGGTTGATTTATTAGAAGACTAAATCTTATATTCTAAATTGGCCCTTTTATAACCTATTGCAAATAATGTGTGCAGACTTCAGCAACTAGCAGTTCACTTGTGGCATTGGATGAGTTGGGACGAGGGACATCAACATCAGATGGGCAAGCCATTGCGTATGTGTTGCACTCTAGATTATAGTTTTTATTTATTTTTATCATCATTCTGATATAACATCTAAAAACCCAAGGCATTATACATGTCAAGAAACAACCATTATCATCAGTAGTATCCGTGTCTTTTGTCTGCTTTACTTCTAATAACCTTAGTGAACAATCTTATTTTCTTCTGATATCTTTTGCCAGTGCATCGGTGCTTGAACATTTTGTTCACACGGTACAGTGTCGTGGAATGTTATCTACACATTATCATAGATTATCCATTGACTACCAGAATGATCCCAAGGTATGTCAAATCTTTCTTTTATAAATGAAAGCAAAATAATTAAGACGTTGTGCATATGAAAGAAATGTCAAGCTTATATTTTTACAAGTCTATTCTACATAGAGAATCTTTTACAAATCAATATGAACCCTGCGTACCGTATAACCGTGTCGTTATTCTAACTAGGGATTGTTAATATGATTTACTTGTGTTGGGGTTCTACTGCATAACTTTGTAGTTCTGAATAATGTTTCGCACTATAGATTTGTAACTTAAGTGTGATTGAGCAGATGAGCAACTTACATTCATTAAGTTTTTTTTGGTAACTATTTATACATCAGTATTGTATGAAAGTAACTATTTATACATCAGTAATGTATGAAAAATGAATTTGTGTGTATCATTGGTTGTACAGATTAGGACCCTCTCAATATTAGAAGGTATAATTTGATAAACTTACAAATTTGTTGCTCTTTAGGAGACATCGTCACAACAGTTTATGACAAATGAGCTTTAACTCATTACAGTTGACAGTAAGCGTAAAGCTATCGATTCTTGTGTGGATAATAAAAATTGTTATTTGAAATGTTCTTGCCAAGCATATGTGCACCGCAATTAGTTGTAACTATAAATTATTTGATTTCAATTATTATTAGTTAAGTTAATTGAGTTTTCTTCTTTGCCCAATTTTGCACAAGCTCATCAGTTTGATTTTATTTTTCAATATTTACAGTGTTAGAAACTTAAGTTGCAGGCTGCAGCAAGCATATTGCTCATTTCATTATCTTGATTTAGTTTCTTCAGTATTCTTTAAAATGGGTCTCTCCATTAGATTTCTCGAAAACTCATATGACTGTATTGTTTAAATGTAATTGAGTTTTTTCAGCAAGTATGCCTACTGCGACTCTATATATTTTTCTTGAAAAATTGGAGCATTAGTTGTCCAAAATCCTAATTTAATTTTTCCTACTACTACATTTTATTAACTACTTACATGCAATGTGCGTGTGTTGTGCCGGTTGTATTCTCCTTTTTTTATGAATTGTAAATATTTTATCAAATTCAACGATTTGTTATGGTTTTAGTTTGTTGAATTTGTTTATCTTATTGTCAATTTGTGTTAATTTGGAGGATTAGTGTGTTTATGATGTGTTATGTTTGTTGTGCTTGACTTGACATTGGAGGGTGATGTGTACTAATTTAGAAGTGCAACAGAGTGTAGGAACTAGGAGAAGAAATTATTTGGTTAAGCACATTTATGAGAATTGATTTTGCATGACTCTTTCATTTCAGGTTAGAGTTATATGATTTGATCGAGCACAAAATTCAAGGAGACGGAAATTGTCAAGTTAGTCTGCTTTGTCTTTGCATTATTTCTGTTCATTCCAAAATACATTGAGATAAAGATTTATCTATTGTTACACATTATAATGAGATTGTGTTGAAAACTTATAGCTACTGTTGTTTCAATTAAATCAGTGCACTATAATCAGCAGTTTGCTAAGATATGGTAGAAAGAAAGCTCAGTCTCTCCTGGATATACCATATAGCCGAGAGACTTGACCCAACTGCAAAACAAGGAGAATTGAAAATTTAATTTAAATTATTCTACTGATTCATTTATGATATTCTGCAGTTTCGTTCTTTATCTGTTCAGTTCTATCGGACCCCTTAACACCACAAATTTGTACGACAGCAAGCTGTCTGTCAGGTGGTGTTTGTTGTAACTAAACATGGTCATTATTTTTTTTGTGTATGTATTCTAACACATCCTCTATGTATGGTATTGTCAGCTCAAAGTCCATCCTGAAATGTACGAGGATATGTTCCCATGGAATATGCTGAGTACCTAAAACAGATGTCCAAGTATAGTTCTATCATCTCGATTTTGATCTTCCTTTTCCTTTTTGAACACCTACAATTCTTACATGTTTAGTAACCAGGAGTGGTGAGTGGGGTGACCATGTCACATTGCAAGCTGCTGCAGATTCAGTATTCATTGTCTTACCTTTACCACCTTTACTTGTTATGCCTTCATGTTGGATACCAAACTCTATTAGAACTTAGACATAGCTACTTTGTTTAGAAAGTATGGTGTGAAAATTCTTGTAGTAACTTCAATCAAAGACACCTACTACATCCAGATTCTCCCCCACGACCAAAAGTCGAAAATAGGTATTTTTTATTTCTTAAATTAATGTTTTCTGCAAGCCGGAGCTCCGAACTGAACGAGATTTCTTGCCTTCTGGATTTATGTCATCTATCTTGTTTGATACCTCTCTTGCTCCCCGTTGTTATCATATAATTTGTGTACGCAACGTCCTATTTTTTTTGTGTGTTTGTGCAGTCATATATTTGAGTTTCTGTGCTGAGGTACATTACAACTCGATTTATCCTCATGGAGGTACATTATTATCACATTTACACCTGATTCACGAGGTTGGAACAACCCTTGGATTTCTGTATTTTCTTACGAAATTAAATCGTTATCAACCAGATGTGCCCCCAAGTGATTTCAAGAGAAAAAAAAAGGTGGTGGAACTTTCGAAACAAGCAGAAGAATTCGTTAATCTTTTCAAATAAATAGCTGGTGATATTCAATTCCCTCAGTTATACAGTCTACATAGTGAAGAAGTTTATCTTTCTTATTTTATGGTTTACTTTAATCATAATATCACACGACCAGATTGTTTATTCATCTGCAAATATTGTTCATGGTGATTCTTGATTCATTGTTGATTGTGTACGATAAGAATATTTGTATTAATTTTTTTATATGAAAGTATTGAGGTTAGATCTGAATTAAACATCTTTTTTCATTAAACATCTATAGAAATAGGGGTTGATATAAATTTGGGACTTATATTTACAACTTTTTTTTTATCAATTTGTAATATGTTAAAAAACAAAATTTATGTGATTGAACTTTATATTATGAGTATTATGAGTAATTGACCAATTGCAACTCATCCGACAAAACAGAATGGGAGAGACAAATTAATTAAAAAAGAATGGGGGAGAGAAATTAATTTTTAATGCAATATACAGAAGAGCACTTTTAATATAAGTTTTGAGACTGAAATTTTAACTACATTTTTACATCCATGCTTATGAATAATTTTTTTGATGCATGTTATTCATTCTTAAAATTTCACTATTCATGTATATTAAGTTTTAAACAAAAAATATATTGTGTTTTACTAACAACATTGTTAAGAAGTGGCAAACAAATGAGAAATGTGTTTGGACGGTTATATCCCTGCTAATTCTTTTTATTTACTTTTTTTATCCCTACCTTGTTAATTAATTGTTCTATTATTTTCCATCATGATTTCGAATTAATAATTATTAGATTTTACTCTTGACATTTTGTATTCCAATATCCAAAACCCTAACACTTTCTTTTCTCTTGCTAATTTTTAAAATTTTATCTCATTACTATTATTAGCATAATAAATACATATTAATTATTTATATGCTCAACATTTTAACTATCAAGATTTATTGTGATTGTTTCATTTCCTTAAAAAAAACCTTTTGTTTTCCAAACTTTCGCAGGCCACAGGAAGATAGGAACAAAGTGCTTCTTGAAGAAGAGACTTATGTCTAATCTTTTCTATATTTTTTTTCTTGACAACGTTATTCTCCTTCTATTTGATTACCTGTTTATTTGTTCTTCTTTTGTTATTTCAAGTTTCTTGATTTGTATATTTACTATTATTTTTGTTATTTTCCACATTGCAGATTTTTTTTAGCTTTTTAAGCTACATGTCTAATCACCTCAATGCTATCACTATGAAAACTCACATGTATGTGTTCTTTCGTGTTTTAATTTTGTTTTTTATTTTTCTCGACTTTAATGTTTCTTCTTAAAAAAACTTTATTCACTGTCTTTGTTGGCGCTGCTGCTGTTGCTGGTAATCTCCATATTAAGGTTGTTTATAGTTATTTGTTCCTTGAATTATTGTAATGAGAGGTTTTGGAGGTTTGGGTAACACTACAAAAAAAATACTATTTTGCGACAGAATTTGCGACGGAAAATCCGTCGCAAACAGTGTTTTGCAACGGATTCTGCGACGGATACATATTCGTCCCTAAAACAGCCGTAACTAATTTTTGCGACGGATTTCACCATCTGTCGCAAATTACCGACGGATAAATCCGTCGCAAAAGTGGCGGGTCAGACCCGGCCGGGTCACACAGAATTTGCGACGGACAGTAGTCTGTCGCAAACCTTTTGGGTCAGATCCGATCGGGTCAACAATATTTGCGACGGCCACATTCCGTCGCAAATATTTATATATATATTTTTTTCCTGTTATAATTTGCGACGGGCTGTTTTCCGTCGCAAAATTCAATATTTGCGACAGAATATGGCCGTCGCAAATTACCGAGCCTATACAAAAAAAAAAAGTGGCTCGCGTGGTTCGAGCCCGGACACCCGGGGCGGCCCATTCCTTGTTATATGCGGCCCACCTTCTATATTAGTCTTATTAGTCCTTGAACAATTAATCCATTTTTTGCGTCCAAGGGGAATCGAGCACGGGACCTCTTGTGCAAGAGGAGGGGGCGCGCGCCACTAGGGCACAAGCTACTTTCGTTCATTTTTATGCAATTAATTGTATATGTATTCAAATTAAGTCATTTTTTTTATAATTCACCAAATTAATTTCTTTTCGTATCTAAGTTGTTTATTAAAATATTTTGCCCAACTATTTTTTTTATTTTGTAAAATTATTTATTTCGACAATGCATAATTTTATAATTCGTTCATTTGTACGCAATTAGTTGTATATGTATCCAAATTGACTCATTTTTTTCTATAATTCACCAAATTAATTCATTTTCGTTTCTAACTTGTTTTTATAAATATTGGGGCCATTTAATTTTTATTATTTCTGTAAAATTATTTATTTCGACTCCCGCTTAAATTTATAATTCGTTCATTTGTATGCAATTAATTGTATATGTATCCAAATTGACTCATTTTTTTTCTATAAGACAATGCATTAATTCATTTTCGTTTCTAACTTGTTTTTATAAATATTGGGGCCATTTAATTTTTATTATTTTTGTAAAATTATTTATTTCGACTCCCGCTTAAATTTATAATTCGTTCATTTGTATGCAATTAATTGTATATGTATCCAAATTGACTCTTTTTTTTCCATAATTCACCAAATTAATTCATTTTCGTTTCTCACTTGTTTTTATAAATATTGGGGCCATTTAATTTTTATTATTTATGTAAAATTATTTATTTCGACTCCCGCTTAAATTTATAATTCGTTCATTTGTATGCAATTAATTGTATATGTATCCAAATTGACTCGTTTTTTTTCATAATTCACCAAATTAATTCATTTTCGTTTCTCACTTGTTTTTATAAATATTGGGGCCATTTAATTTTTATTATTTCTGTAAAAATATTTATTTCGACTCCCGCTTAAAATTATAATTCGTTCATTTGTATGCAATTAATTGTATTTGTATCCAAATTGATTCTTTTTTATTCCATAATTCACTAAATTAATTCATTTTCGTTTCTAACTTGTTATATATACAATAATTTAGTAA